>BSBM01001398.1:15188333-17922500 GCA_027924585.1 Larix kaempferi | reverse complement strand
TTCTTCGAGACCCTCTTCATTACCTTCCTCTACGTTATACTTTACCGGCCTTCCCCTTGGATTGTGTCTCACAACAAATGACCAACCCACTTTACCTGGAACCTCAAAGTAAAATACCTGTTCACATTGGGTTGGAAGAACATAGGGCTTTGTTCCTGGCTCAAACAACCTTGTATTAACCATGGTAAATCCATTATCATGTTCAATAATAGTTTTATCGGGATCACGTTGATTCAATCGTAACCTGTACCATTTGACAACAAACATAACTACCTTGAAGGAGTTAAAACCACACTTAAGAATATCTTCCAACTACCCATAGTATCAATTTTCTGAGAGTTCCGGATGTCTGTCACTTCTAGAGTAAACATTGGTCACCTCAAAGACTGCAGATATCCCACAATATAATGTTTTCTTCGTTTCATCCAACTTTTTGATGCGATATCTACAACCATTGCACCACATAGACTTATGGTGTTTTACCTACAACAAGCCATACACGAAAAGATTACATAATTATCCAATATTTATGATTAAGTGCATGTTTATGCCATTAAGGGAAAAAAATCAGCATGTACATCAATATGTTTGCAAACAAAAAAAATAGTGTGGTTGATTAATATGCTTGCCTGCTTTAAACCATATTCTAAATCGATTTCCCTTTGTGTAATATTGGTATCTCCATTGCGATGTGCTACTTTAACCAATGAAGCCACACCTTCCCATGATATTCCATGACCATATTGTTCACATCGTTCAATCCATACCTTCATCCAGTTAAGATTGTTTGCGATGTATAAATGAAGTGCATCCCACTCTCGATCAACTGTTTGATGACAATAAAATTAAAGTTCAATACAAATGTATATTCACTTAACAAAGTATACATTCTTAATTGATGCAATATATTGAATATAAAAATAGAATATGTATGATATATATACATAAAAATCAACAGTCAAATGTATTATATTAATTAATCTCCACTAGCTAATAATTACCTTTCACCTTCCTCGATCTACCTTTCCCCTTCGGGTACTCCCCTTCGAAATTTTTATTGGAGTCTGGATCACAAATGCGACGTAAATTGAGCTTTGACACTAAATTAGGAAGATATTCACTAATATACATCATGTTTTGGTATACCATATATCCCTCCATCATAGAACCCTCAGCACGTGCGCGTTGTCTAACCAAACCCTTCATAAATTTCAAGTGCCTCTTAACCATCCACATGGACCTTGAGTGCACAGGTCAACACAATTCAATCTCCTCAACTTGGTGTATGAGGTAGTGTTCCTGTGCATTGAAAAATGCAGAAGGTAGATGCTTCTGCATTTCACACATGAGACGAGAAATTTCTCTCCTCCAACACTTTATATTTTCTTTATGTATTTTTTTAGATGACAAGCATCTACAAGTGATGCAACCCAATCAAGAGATTTAACAATAAAAACATTATATTACATAACATGAATTAGTGCACAAAAATCAAATATAAGTTCTATGATGAATTAAACAAACACTAAGCACATGCAAAAAATCGCTACTTACCTCATGTATTTACCGAGATTATATATAACTTGTTTGAAATTATTGTTGAAGTTGTCCGAGAGAGAGAGAGGTAGAACATACTATAACAATATACAAATCGTTTCATTTTTTAAACAAAGAGTAGACAAACAAAATACCAACAATATGCACTGGAATAAAAAAAGCAATAATTATATGCATACCATAATAATTACCTTCATGAAGACATGCCATCATGCATTTTCACCCCCACAAAATCACCTTTCTTTGTTATGATATTCTTCATGTTCGCACAAAATCCGGTGGGAAATTTATTTTTTCGCATGACTTCTTTTACAACATTACTTTGTTGCTCCGTTAACATCCATGGAAGTGAGTTTATATTAATTTGGTCTCCGTTGCTATGAAATTGAATGACGTCTTTCATTGCATGGTTTCCTTCTTGAATGTCTTTGCAAATTTTGACAATTTTTTCTTTCTCACTCCTTCCATTCAATATTTGACATAATGTTTTAGTCACATTCTTTCTGATATGCATTGTATCAAATAGATCAACAATTTGTAGGTGCTCATAGTAGGGCAACCTACTAAATTGTTTAGGATAACTTTTCATTCCTCGTGGAAGCCCATTAATGCCTTCATGATCACGACGACCATCATGAATCGTAATTTATAAAGAAACTACAGGAATCAATGTCAATTACAATAAACAACACACAATAAAAAATACATAACATTTCATATACGATGATTCATACGTACCTTGACGATTTCTATTATATTGCAACTTCCATAGGTGAGGTGTCATTCTCTGCGGTTTTAATGCAGTATCTTGCTTCCCATTGAACAAATGTTTTTCAGTAGTTTGATACCTGTGATTCTTAGAGAGGAAGTGCCTATACTCATCAAACACCTCCTTTCCTAAGATTTTGAACGACGAGATTTGATCTTAGGACCACAAACTAGACATGCAAATTTTCCTTTTGTCTGAAGACATACATAAAGAGACTGAATATCTATGTCAATTATAATTATATATAAAATGAATGGATTATTTAAAAAAACATGCATGCATAGTATATTAACTAGTTCATAAAATTAAATGCAATTAAAGTGGAACTTATAATTACAAACAACAAAAATGGGTCAACCCTGGGGCATCATGTATTGTCCATACAAGCATTGCATGGAATTCAAATTGCCTTTGTCGTATTAGTCTAGATACGTCATACATAGTGATGTCATTCCATAACTTTAGTAGCTCGCCAATAAGAGGTTTGATATATACATTCATATCTTTAACTTCGTACTTATCTGATTGATTTGAACATATAAAATATATAATTATGAGTACCATTTAGATATTAAAGCATGCACAAGAGAAATATATATATATATATATATATATATATATGACATTATGCAACAAAATACGACAAATGACATGCCACTACATTAAAAAAAACTATAGACACAATATACCTGGAATAATCATCGACAACATTATGTGCTCCCGCTTTATTGAAAACCATGGAGGAATGTTATTTTTTATAACAAAAATAGGCCACACCGAGTAAACGGATCTCATCTCTGCAAATGGATTGACACCATCTGCTACCAAAGAAATCCTAAGATTACGAGGTTCTTCTTTAAAGTGATGCCATTTTTCCTCCATATCTCTAAATGCAGACACATCTGTAGGAATTCGAATAATGTCATCTTGAATTCTATTCCTTGCATGGTAATCCATAAAGTGTGCTATGTTTTTGCACCTAAACAGTCATTGCAAACATGGAATAATGGGAATATAATGAAGAACCTTGTGAGGCACCTTTTTTGTTACTTGATCATTTCAATATGATATGAGATTCCAGACATTCTATTGCAAATTCATGCTGATTATAATATATAACATGGTCATCGGGGCATGCATTAATTGCTTCATACTACATTCCAATTTCTTTCATGATGGCAGATAAATATCGATATGTGCGAGGTAAAATATTTGACGGTGGTAACAAAAATTCAGCTATCAAGCTACAACAAACTAAAATAAAAATCTAGTTAATATAATATATAAATAATATTAATGAAACACATTTCATCCATGTTAAATTGACTTATGAATTAACAATAAAATTATTAGACGAACAATGATAACCTTTAGCGCTATAATATATATTATGTGATGGAATATATTACATACCTTAACATCCGTGTGACTGATATGTTTGAAAGACCATTCATAATCTTCAAGTTCATTATCAACAATATAGCAGAGAGAATATTTGTGTTGGAGCCCTCATAAAGGGGTTCGTATGCCTTCTCAAGAAGAGGTAAATCATGAATATGATCAAAATCATCATTTTCATGATCATCATCATCATCATCCATTCTAACATTAAATGAATCATGGATCAATGTATTTGTACCATTATATACAACTATGTTATCAGTATGACCATCTTCTTCAATATGATCATTAACTTGTTCTCCATTATTCATAACTCCATGTTCCTCCGGTACTTGTTCTGAATGGTCTTCCTCCGGACGATATGCCGTAGGATGTCTTTCATTTATAATTACATGAAACCATCAATAGGTATAAGTTAATATAAGAACTATTAAAATAATACATACATTTACAAAAGCAATCAATATAAAAACATTTATAATGAAAAAATTACAAATGGACAATATTCATGCCCCCCCTCAGCATGTCCATGTTCCCTACAATGTTTTCTGGCTATTGTGATCTTTATTCTTCTCCTCTTAAATCCCCTGCATTGACTACACGGACAATAACATTTATCATCACCCTTTCTTTTCATTCCATCCCACAATCTAGCAAGCAATTGTTGATTTTGTTCATCTGGATCAGGAATATTGCTATTTGACATTTTCTCACAAAGAGCTTGAGTGAACATTATCGAGCTTAAAAAATCAAGCTCCACACTTCACTATTTCCACAAACCGTCTGCCGAAGAATAAAATAATTTCCGCAAACCATCACTTGTATAGAAAACATGTCGAAATGTTTCCGTAATTTATAGATTTTCAAATTTAAAATTTCGTCGGATATCCGACGTTTTGAACATAGTTACCATTACAATATATATGTCGGATTTCTGATGATTTTGGTCGGATATCCGACGACAGTCGTCGGATATCCGACAGGTCGTTCTATCAATTTAAAAAAATTTAATCAAAATTCGTAATTTTGAAGGTGAAATCTAATGACACAGTCTTTTTCGTCGGATGTCGTCGAATTTTTGGTTCAAATTTTGTAGTGTGTCATATATAATTCTTGAGGCAACGTCCCTGAACCTTGGTAGTATGACAATAATATATTAAAGCTAAAGATTCATTCCCTATAAGAGTGGCAATTATGCATGAAAACAAGACCATTTGCTTTCTGAAGTCAATTTTTTTCACTTAAACATGGGACACTAGGACATGGGACATGTGGAACGAGGATGAGAGTATTTGACATGGGACATGTTGACTAGTCATATATCGCAGGATCGATGCCTCTTATTTCATATAAAAAAGGTCCAGAAGGGTTCCACCCACATGAATGAGTTAGTTTAAATGGGTCATCATTCATTTGTTCAAGAGAACAGAAGCTAGCACAACCCATGTATGAGCCTTGCACGAGGCCCACGTGCCCTCGGTCTTGATGTGTCCCTGTGCACTACCCACCTCTCCCAAACAATTATTTTACGATTCTTTTGATGGTTCTCTTCTTTTCTCCAAGCAACAAATTACCTCTGTTGTGTAAACTATAATAACAACATCTCCCTCCCTAGATATGCTTAATCATCCTTTTTTTGTACAAAATGTATTTATGTTCTGCAAGTCTATTGGTTTTTTTGTTTTACGAGATTTCATTTCATTTTTTTATTTTATTTTTTGGGGGGGTTTGCAAATTCGTCGAAAACTTTTTTGTTGTTTCAAGTGCATGACTCTCTGGACATTGACATTTAAATCTACTGATCGTTCTATTGGGAATTTTAATTCTTCTCTATTTGGCCAACAAATAAAGAAGAGACCCTAAAGAACGACTACAAAGAATTACAGCAAGTATAGTGGGTTCCTTCAGCTTACTAGTGAAATTGTACAACACCTTCATATTGTGTTCCTTGTAGGTAGCCATGGTAGCCGACAGTAGCAAGTTATCTATGTTAAATATACAACTTCAGGAGACATTATCCAAACCAATCTTGTGTATCCAATATTGATCCTCCCGTGTAGAGGTGAGCACTTTGTTTGCCTTCCATGTAAAGGTTATTCCTCCCGTATAGAGGTAATTGATCAAGGTAATGATGTTGCAAATTCTTATTGGACAAGGCTCCGGACTTATGTGTCAAGTCATGATTCTCATGTGAACCTTCCATATAAAGGTATCCATGAGATGGACCTCCTTGAGAAGAAGGCTCCATGTGAACCTTCCGTATAAAGGTATCCAAAAGACCGTCTTGAGGGCACCTCAAACTTCAACACTTGGAAGGATATGATTGTCAGCATCTTAGAGGAACATGAATTGGATGGATACGTATCCATTGTGGTGGAGGAGTTTGCATCTAATGCAAGGCACATAAACTTCAAGAAGAATCAAGCTAAGGCCAAATGGATCATCTATGATTCGGTAAAAGATAACTTGATGCCTGTGATCACACCACGGAAGACCACAAAAGAATGTTATGATACATTGACTAATCTATATGAGAAGAAGGCCCCAAGTCAAAAGTGGGCATTGGGCATTGAAGAATAAGCTTTGAAGCTTAAAGATGGAGACATATGAGATAGTGGCCTCCTTCTTCGCCAAGATCTCTCAGGTAAGAGATCAACTTGCTAGTATTGGAGTAGTTGTGGATGAAGATGATCTTCTCCAAAGCGCTATTGATGGTCTCCCATCCTGATGGGAGAAATTATTGGCTACGGTAAATGGCTGAGAGGTACAACCTAACTTCGAAAGGTTGTGGCATGACTTCCTCCAAGAGGAGGGGCGAATCCAGAGCAAGTCAGTGTCCATCAAACAAGAAAACCTTTCCCTCATGACAAGAATGAAGAAAGGAAAGAAACCCTTCTTCCAAAAGAAGTTCTCTCATCCAAAGAAGAAGGAGTTCAACAAAGGATTTGACAAGTCAAAATTTAGATGTTTCCATTGCAACAATAAAGGCCATTTCTCAATAGAGTGTAAACCAAAGTAGGAAGAAAAGTTCCATGCTTCTACCACCATGGAAGATGAAATCACTCAAAAGAATGCATCCGAAAAAAAGGAGACAAGAAGGGAGTTTTACCTTGTTTCATCCATTTCGGGATCGATCATCACAAATGCAGACACATGGTTGATTGGCAATGGTGCATCCAAACATATTACTGGTTACAAGAGTACCATCACTGATCTAAAGAAGAAAGAGTTCACATGCATGGTAGAGTTGGGGGACAACTCAACATATTCGATCCAAGGAGTTGGATCCACCTCATTCCAGCTTAGCACCTATGATATTCTACATGTGGAGGAAATTCTTTATGTTTTGAGCTTGAAGAAGAACCTCCTTTCAGTTTCGGTTCTTGAATACAAAGGCTTTCGAGTTATCTTCATGGATAACAAAGCACTTTTATGGCCGAAGAACAAAATCCTAGAATTTGTTGTTGTGATTGGAGTTCAAGAGGGAGGACTCTACAAGGTACCTGGGAAGTATATTCAAGCTATGATTCACCACACTATCATTCCATCATAGCTATGGAACTGAAGACTTGGACACCTACACTACAAATCGCTACCAGGACTTCAAAAGATGGTAAAAGGTATGCATGTATTTGATTTTGAGCATGATAGTGTATGTCAGGGTTGTGCACTTGGGAAGAATGTTAAGAAAAGTTTTTCTAGCAATACTACTAGATCTAAAGGGATTTTAGATTTAATACATTATGATGTATGTGGTCCCATGTCATCCCCCTCCCTGAGTGGCTTCTTATATTATGTACAGTTCATAGATGATTTTTCTAGGAAGTCATGGATTTATTCAATGAAGGCTAAAAGTGAAACTCTTAGCAAATTTAAAGAGTTTAAATCCCTAGTTGAAAATCAGAAAGAAAATCACATTCGTGAATTAGGGTCTGATAATGGAGGTGAATTTGACTCATATGCATTTAATGAGCTATGTAGTGATGCATAAATATGTAGACAGTTAAAAATACCATACAACCCTCAACAAAATGGGGTTTCCAAAAGGAAGAATAGAACCATATGTGACAATGAAAATCCATGATGCATGATCAAGATATGTCTACCTCATTATGGGAAGAAGCCTCCTGTACAACTGTGTACATCCATAATAGAATCATGCATGCCATTCCAGATGAGAATACATCAGAAGAATTTTTTACCGATGAGAAGCCAGACATCTCACACTTGAGGATCTTTGGGAGCCTAGTTTACATTCATGTAATGAAAGAAAAGAGAACAAATATGGAGCCTTTTGGAAAGAAAGGCACCTTTGTGGATTACAGCGAGTCATCCAAAGAATACTAAATATATGTACCTATTGAGAGACACATTGAAGTCAGTCGAGATGTTACCTTCCATGAGGAGGCTTCTTTAAAATATCAAAAGAGATTCAATGTGATTCTGAGATGGAGGATCTTGATTCTGATTCCCCCCCTTCAGAGTTTGAGAGGGAGAAACTAGAAGATGTCTCAGATTCGCTAGCTCCTGAAGAACTAATAGAACTGGTTGAGAGGTCACCTGATGAACCTCCCGTTAAAAGAAGATCTGCTTGGTGCTGATATATATTATAAGATGTAGAGAAACATGGGGCACCAACAGGCTCATCCAGAGAGTGCAAGCAACCTGATAGATATTCAAGGTATGTTGCACTGATGAGTCACATCAATGATTCAAAACCATCCTCATATGAAGAAGCTGCAAAGCAACAAGTTTGGAAAGATGCAGTGACAGAAGATTATAACTCTATAATGAAGAATGATGTTTGGGAGGTTGTTCCCAAACTTGATGGGAAGTCCATTGTGACTTCTAGATGGATTTAGAAGATAAAGCATGCTACGGATGGCAGCATTGAGAAGTATAAATCTAGATTTCTCTCAGAAAGAAGGCATCGATTATGATGAGACATTTTCCCCTATGGCAAGGTACACCACAATTCAACCAATGATTGCATTTGCATCTATTTTAGGATGGAAACTTCACCAGATGGATGTGAAGACAACCTTCCTCAATGGCGAGGTTGAGGAAGAGGTTTATTCAATAGCCTGAAGGATTTGTAGTGCATGGGAAGGAGTCCCATGTTTGCAAGCTAAAGAAATCTCTATATGGGCTTAAGCAAGCCCTCAGGGCTTGGTACTCCAGAATTGATAGCTACCTTCAGAAACTGGGTTTTTGTAAGAGTGAAGATGATCCAAATTTGTACTTCAAAGTAGTGAAGAACCAACCGTTGATATTGTTTTTGTATGTTGATGATTTGTTTCTCACTGGAGAGGAACATCTCATTGCTTGGTGCAAGAGGGAGCTCACCTCATAGTTCGAGATGAAAGATTTAGGTCTAATGCACTAATTTCTTGGCCTTGAGATCTGGAAAAGAAAAGACGAATTTTTTCTATCTCAAGGGAAGTACACTGTGGATATATTGCACAGGTTTGGCATGATAGATTGCAAATCTATGACTACACTGATGGTTTCCAATTTGAGGAAACTTCATGATTCATGCTCTGAATCAGATCGAGTAGATCCCAATTTGTATAGACAACTTATAGGCTCACTAATGTACTTGATATATTCGAGGCCTGACATATGTTATGCTGTGAGCATTCTGAGTCAATTTATGTCTGATCCGAGACATAGACACTAGACAACTGCTAAGAATGTGCTTAGGTACCTTCGAGGTACAATTTCATATGGACTCATATATGCCTCTAGTGGAGGAGTCATGTTACTTGGTTATACAGATTCAGAATGGGGAGGAAGCATTGTGGACCTAAAAGTACATCCAGATACTATTATATCCTAGGATCAGCCATGATATCTTGGTCCAACAGGAAGTAGGGCTCTGTAGCCCAGAGCACTACAGAAGCAAAATACATAGTTGCTAGTGTTGCTTGCCGAGAAGCAACATGAATCAGAAAGCTACTTGCAGGGTTGTTCAGTGAAAAGCTTGAGCCTACAATTATTAGGTGTGACAATCATAGTTGCATCGAGATTTTCGGAAACCCAGTGTTTCATGACAAGTCGAAGCACATTGAAATGAAGTATCACTTCATCTAAGACATGGTCCAGAAAGGTACAGTGAAACTTCAGTACATTGCTACTAATGAGCAGATTTCAGATGTGTTAACAAAGCCTCTGTTAATGACAAAGTTCAGGTGCTTCTGAGACAAGATTGGTATGGCAGAGAATGCCTCCCTCGTTGAGAGGGAGTGTTAAATATATAGCATCAGGAGACATTCTCCAAACCAATCTTGTGTAGCCAAGATTGATTCTCCCGTATAGAGGTGAGCACTTTGATTGCCTTCCATGTAAAGGTTATTCCTCCCGTATTGAGGTAATTGATCAATGTGTGGTTTTTGGTGGATGGAGCTCTAGTATTGGATAAGGACCAAGTTATCTGGGGGTATCCCAATCTATTTGGGTCCTCTGCAATTGTTTTGATACTCTCAAGCACATTTTTTGGTAGAGTTGAAAATATGGAGTACCCTAGGTAGATAGTCTATGTAAGTGATATATTCAGTGTTGGTTGACTTGAGGAAAGATTCTCTCCTTAGGGACAAGATAGTCAAAAGAGAGTCAATATTGTTGATGATGTTGTTACATGGCATGTTTTTAGAGTTGTATACTCTTCCATGGTATACTCATCCCAATGCAACATTAGACCACATTTGAAATGAAAATTGAAATATCAATGTGTGGTCAACACCCCCGAAAGTGTCTTGCCAAAACAAGCTGCATCATGTATGCATGCATGTAGGTGTATGAGAGAAAAACAAAAACAATTAAGTATTGTACATGGGCCATCCTTTGCATATAACCCTTCACATAGTACTAGTTAACACAAGCCCAAGAACAATAAGTGAGAACTTGAACAAAGATTAAGAATGGATGCAAGTTATATATCTTGGCATATGATATGCGGCACTAAAATTGCTTGGGAAAATTTTCCGACAAGGCATAGTTCCACCTCTTCTATACATTTTTTTCAAAAATCCGAAGATCTGGGTCATTTAAAAATAAACCAAAACCCTAGAGACAAAGTTCCATAGGAAAAGTTCCCAATAATAGAGTGGAACTATGATCTATATGGGAGGCCCACACTCCCCATTTTGGTATTAGTTTCAATATGCTAGCTTTAATGTATTAGATATAGTTTTATATTAGATATATTATTATTATAATGAATAGCATTTATTATGCTCTCTCTTTGTAATCTATAAAAAGGCACCTTGCCTCATAATACAAACAAGTTTTTGTGTGCCAGTCTTGTGTCTCTTAGTTTGTTTTATGGTTGTTGGCTCTGAGAACTCTCTTGGGTTTTTCCATTGAGAGGTGAGGCTCTCCTAGCCTCACCCTCCATCTTTGTATTCAGCTTGTCTTGCATTTCAGGAATCTCTTAGTATTCAGTTTTATCATTGTATTTTCAGTTTCGTTATAATATTTCAGATCTACCCTGCTTTACATTGTAGATCAATTGGTATCAGAGCAGTTCGCTCCTATACTTGATCATTCTCATTTATGGAAAAAGTAATGTGTCTGGTTTTCTTGATTGGTCTGGTTTCTTCTCTTCTTAGTTAGGTTTAGGTATTGCTGTTTGTGTTTACTCCTGAGTACTTGATAAAACAAAAACAAACAAAAAATCACCGCGCCTTTCACTGTGGCTGCGTTGTGGCCTTGCGCAGGGAATACCTCCACTCTTCAGCAACAAATTCTCCATTCTTCATGCTCAACAACATGCCTTCTTCTCAGCATTCCTTTACTCACTACCATCCACGCATTTTCTGCAGCCTCACCTCAGCATTCCCTACATTCCCTACACCTTTACTTCTCTCGGCATTCCCTACACCTGCACGCCCAACTCCCACGCTTCCTTCTACCTTTACGCCATTCATCCACTCACGCTGCCATTAAACTCTGCTCTCCCCGCGGCTCCCTATACTGCCATTAAACTCTGCTTTCCCACTCAAGTCTGCATCTACTACACTCCCACTTCCACGTTGCGCCACTTTGCCATCATTTCTACTACACTCCACCATCTCCCTAACATTTTTTTTCTTTCCACGCTTATCCCTATCCCAGCTCTTACCTAACTCTCTCCCCCTCCCACGTGCATTTACTCCATGCTGTCCCAACACTCACGCTGCCCACCTACGCAACAGCCCTAATCCCTGTCACACTCACCTACTCCCTCACGCTACAATCACCCTCCATTCACGTTGCACCAGTCACTCTAGCTCCTACACCTTTCCCCTCCTCACGCTACAATCTCCCTCCATTCACAATGCCCACCATCTTCTGCGCCCACCATTACTTCTCTCCCTCCAGCCTATCTCTGCCATCACCTATCAACGCCCATCACACATCTGCACCCACGCTCTCATTCATCCCCAACAAATCCAACATTCACACCTATCTTCACGCTCAGGCTCTCAGCAACATTCTCGCCTTGCCCAGTTCCCACGCTGCCCTTTCTGCCAACCCTAGCTACACCACTCACGCACTCCTCAACAGAACATTCACGCCATTCACGCCTGCAACCCCTTTTCTCAGCCTCCTCCTCTCACGCTAGCCTCCTTATCCACCCACAATCTACAACAGCATTTACGCTGCTCCTCCACCACTCACGCTCCATCTGCCATAACTCCCATCTCCCTCCATCATCGCTGCCCCCTCAATGCACGTTGCTCCATTATCGTTGCTGCCTTCCTCCCTAGCTACCCACGCACCCCCTTCTGCATTCACATTTCCCACCATCACGCCTTCTCTGCCCATCTGTGCCTAACCTAACTCGCCTCCTTCCACGCAGATTTCCTTTGGTCTGCTTTCCCCCATGCTAGCCAACGCTCAGGCTGCCTAACTACCACGCCTTCCCTACTTGGCCTCTCACGCAGGCTCCCCTCTTCGGCTTCTCTCCCACGCTGGCTTCCATTCACGCCCAGCTAATACTCCATTCACGGACCTTGGGCACTCTGGAATGTTCACTTTATAGATCCTTCTCTAAAATGCCCATTGGGATTAAAGCTGTAGGAACTAAACCGCAAATTGATAATCCAGAGATGAACGGGGAAGAAGGGACTACAGGTGGGCATTCTAATAAGAAAAGGATTCAACATGCAGAGTAAACCCCGGACTCAAAGAGGAAGAAAGGATTATATTTAGAGGGCAATACGGTATCTTTGAATGGTCAAGATGTCAGTAATGGAGTTCCAATGGATGATTCTACTGCAACTTCAGGACTCGAAAATAATATTGAGTCTATAGATTTGCAAGGTGGGGTCATGGTCAACAATCTCGATGCGTCAACAAAGAAGAAAAAATCGAGGAGATCGAAGAAAACCCCTGTTAGGGCTACATGAATCTGCATTTTCACGTTTCGTTTTTATTGGTTAACTCTGTACTAACAGATGCTTCTGTCCAGGAAATTGACGGTGCTTCACTCTACAGTTTACGCACCTGCTACTGGAATTTTGATGTTTAGCAATGCTCGACACTGATTAACTCCTGTGGATCTAAGACATGTTTTGAATTAGATGTTTGGCATCTTCAACGTTATGCAGAAGTTTATTTCGCATTATACAACACGTCATCTTCAACATGGTCTCTTCAACGTCGTTCGGCAGTACTCTACAACACTTCACATAGTTTTGTAGCACTCGCCATCTCGCTCCAGAGGTTCATCTTCACTGGTTCACAAGGGTTCTCTTTCGCTTTGGGGCAGCCAGGTGTCTCCACCCTCCCCAACTACACAGCACAACACACTGAGCAACCAGGTGTCTCCACCCTCTCAGTCTCAGCCGCACTCACTGGGCAGCCAGGTGTCTCCACCCTCCCAGTCTTTGCAACATCAGCGATCCTTTTGTTCTAGCATCACTACAACTTATGAGCAGACATGGCAGTCTGCACTCCATCCACAGTACTTTCAAACTTCAGCCGGGAGGAGGAAAGCAGAGACGCTTTCCACTTCAACCGGGAGGAATGCTCTCTATGAGAGGCCCACACTCCCCATTTTGGTATTAGTTTCAATATGCTAGCTTTAATGTATTAGATATAGTTTTATCTTAGATATATTATTATTATAATGAGTAACATTTATTATGCTCTCTCTTTGTAATCTATAAAAAGGCACCTTGCCTCATAATATAAGCAAGTTTTTGTGTGCCAATCTTATGTCTCTTAATTTGTTTTATGGCTATTGGCTCTGAGAACTCTCTTAGGTTTTTCCATCTAGAAGTGAGGCTCTCCCTCATCCTCCATCTTTGTATTCAGCTTGTCTTACATTTCAGGAATCTCTTAGTATTCAGTTTTATCATTGTATTTTCAATTTCGTTATAATACTTCAGATCTACCCTGCTTTACATTATAGATCAAACTATGAATTCCATCTAAGCTAATTTTATAAGGTGATTCGAATATCCCTAATCACGTACCACACATCTTTGTATTGAAAATCCTATGAATTGACTTGTCACCTAGGCGATTCCACTCATTCTTGCACAAATGCATTGAGAATCCCATCTAAACTAAATCTAATGGCACACTCCCACTAGTGCATAGCGAGACCACATTCCAACATCAACTTACTAACAGAAGTTGACTCTTATAAAAGAGAAATCTTCTATCGATTATAGTGCCATATAGAACCGTTGGTGGTCAAAGTATATTATTCGAATACTCTATTATTTGAATACTCAACGGTCAAATTTGACACTTACCCTGCGGTACCGATTAAATATAGATATATATATATACCTGCTCGCTTGATATTACTGTTCCATTGACCAACTTGTTCACTATTCGAGCTCCTCTGTTACACTTTTTGTGAACACAAGTTTTAATTTTTTTGAGATATTTCTGCACAGTGTGGAGGATTTGTTCGCATTAATGGCTTCCAATGAGCGTAGAAATTCATTTGGGCTTACATGGGCAGAGCAGTGGGATTATTCGTTCAACGACCAGGAGAGAGCAGAGAAGAACAAGTCCGTGATCATGACCAGATTAGCAGATTATAACAAGAAGATGAAATATGCTGCGTCTGTTGGGGCCAAAAAGGTGAAGGAAGGGACTTCTGCCGGCATTCGTTGGGCCAAACATAAATACCACAAAAATACCCAGAAGTGAAATGGTAGTCGGTGTCCAATATGAGCAGGTTCTTCTTTTGGATAGAGGAAATGAGTCTGGGAAAGGTTTATATGTGAATTCGTGACATTTATTTTGCTTCTGTTGTATTTTAGAGTAGAATTATATTGTATTGATTTTTGGGTCAAAGTTTTGAGTGTATAAAAAGACTGAACCTTGTAAACCTACTGGCTTGACTTTACATATATGGATGTAATTTAAGCCTTGTATATTTTTTACTCTTTTTTTTCATCAGTATAGAACGTAATTTTGATTTTGAAATTGTTTAGGGCTTCTTGTAATTCCATGCTTAGTCTTAAATGCCCTTTAGGGCTTGATGTGATTCCATGCTTTGTCTTATCAAGACGTAATTCCTTTGTGTATTTCATTAACAAGATTATAGCGAAATCCAGACGCCATGGCATTGGTGTGTCAGTCTTGGGTGTATTTCTGTAGATTTGGACTTGTTTCTCTTTGTAAACCTCCCAATTGTGATGGAACAATTCAGAATAAGACCAACCTTGCAAAGCATCTAGATATTTAAAGCCAGTGTTTGTGCAAGAAGAGCCAATTTTAGGCATGGCCAGTAAGGCTTCCTGGCTTTAAAACAGGGGATATTTGTCCACTAAATGCTCACTCCATGCTTTTATCTCTCTATGATTCTATCTCTCTGCTGATTAGGCACCCCCTACCATGGCCTGTGAATTTTCAGTGATTACAACCAACTTCTTGGTCAATTAAAACGCAGGTTTTTCAATTTCATGGTCTTATGACCTTAAATGTGGAGGATAGGCTATGAGGTTTGGAAGAATTATGCTGGCAAATCATAAAAAAATTGGGAGTCCAATTCTTGAATATTCAATTGGGGATTTATTGATCATTTTTATACTTCAGTAATAAGTAATGCTTGTGTTCTCAAGGCAACTAAATATAGATTGCCAACTGGGAATGTAATCTGTCTTCATTGCAATATTTTCAAGTGACGTCCATGCTTCATTTAGTTCTCCATATCCTGCTTAAGGAGGTAAATCGGGTTATCAAATTGTGCACCTCAACTTAAAGTCAGAGCTGCCCATTTTCAGTATTTTATTTAATCTACTTTTTTTAGGGTGACTGTTGGTTAATTTGAAACTTTTGTTATTTAATATTTATAGAATTGTATGCATGTGAATTTGTTCATGTTATGTTTCTGGCTTACATTTTATACATAAGTGTACTGTGATTGAATGCTTTCTGGCTTAGATAATACTAAGTGGGAAAAATGACTGCTCCCATCAGAACTTGGATCACAAATCCTGTAACCAGATATTGGATAACCATGAGTTCAAATTCTTTAAATTCAATACTTCTGTCAATCTATCTTCACTTGAGCCAATTTTCAAGGTAGCCTAGCTCCAAAATCACTCTCATATTTGCTACACATTTGCTTCAAATTTCTCTTAAAACATTTTGAATTTGTACAATGCAAACTAAGCTCTTCAAGTAAAGGAAATATTCTAGCCACTGATTTAGTTTCTAGCTTCTCGAGTAATTGGAAATGCTCTATCTTTACACACGCTAATGATCAAGCTGGCATCTCCTTCAACCTCCAATTGATCTGAACAAGTTTGAACACGGATAAAATCTCACATAAGGTGATCTCAATTCAGCGTCATTTTTAGACATTTGCCCCTGGCACCAGCGCATATAACAAAATATTTTCATGGAATTTGTGAATTTCCTCCACCTATTTTTCCAGGGTTGTTTTCCAGCTCCGTCAAAATTCGATTTGGAGTAATATATATTGGGCGGTTACAAAAGGGGGTTAACCTTTGTCCACTGCTAAACTTTCATGTTTTACAGCCATAAATCAAAATAATTTCACCATTAGATTTGGTATGGTTTCCCCTTCGCCTGTTTTTCGAATGTGTTGCTTACAGCTCCATCAAAAGAAAATTTGTATACTTATATTTGTGGTTACTGATTGTAAATCATTGCCTACTCCTAGAGTCCTAACATTGCAATTCCAACAGTCATAAATCAAAATAATTTCAAACAGTGCAATTGTAACGGTCGCTGACACTATTAAAATCATATTTGTAATGGCTATATGTTAGGTGTATTAGTTTTACTAAAGTAAATACTCAAAACAAGAGAATTATGTTTGAATGTGGTATACAAGATGGCAATATCTTGCTCACCCAGTCACCTGAAAACTCCCGAAAGGCACTAAGAAACTTTGTATTAAGTTTTTGTGTTTTAATATCACCAATTTTGATTTTCAGAATTTTCCTTGAAAATAGATAGTATCAACTTATTTTCGTTTAAAACATACACCTACATCAGCAAATAAAATAGAAATTTTATGAACTCCCAGTGAAATTCATCTCTTGCATAACTCCATATAAATAAATGCTTTGCTGTCACTAAGTATTCAAAGATGCATCAGCAACAACCTAAACAGCCTGCTGCTTAGCAGACTTTAAACAAATATGGTTAGTTTTAACATCAATCATCACTTGAATTGCTCTGACTGAATTGATCAAATGTCGAAACCCAATAACTCCAGAAAGGGTGCTTATCTAAAGCTGAAGTATTTAAGGATTTGTAGGCATGACTTATTCAGCTAAATGACAACTTACAAAAGGTAATCTAAGGATTCATATGGCCGTGACTTATTTTTTGAATTTCTTAGTAGCAGAATGTTTGAATCGGTGGAATTTTTGGAATACAATATTTACATTGTGACACTGCCCCAAGAAATCTTCCTTTGTTGACTTGTTGGTTTTGGAGGACCTAAATATTACAAATATTAACAGACTTGAGTAACGAAAAGAATTCTGATAACTTCATATTTTAATTTAGCACTTTCAAATCTTATTCTCATGAGTTATGAGAGAGCATCAAAAACTTAAACTCTAAATAGCACTCTTCGTACTCACATTGGATTTCCACAATACTAAACTACAGGAACCCATGACAATAGTACCCCACAAAACTAAAATGACTTGACGGCATTAACTGACACAGATAAATGTATAGCTAGTCCATATTCATTTCTACTGCCAAATATACCCCTGTGATTTAACACTCGTCTTCATAGAAAAGCACCATAGATCTAGAATTACCAATTGAAACCAACGAATAGAGCGATTAGCTAATAGAAAAACTAGATATCTGCACATGAAACTAGTTTTTTTGAAATTTTAGCTGGATAATAAACAAAATTATGTTCGATTGTATACTGGATTCGATATAGCTGGATTGTTGATGTTTTGATCCAAATCTGCTAATCTATCATCTGGATGACACTGTCTTCTGGATTAACTGAGATGAGATTTTGGTTCGACACTGTCTAACAGTTCCAATCAGATTGCAGTTAATCCAGAGGACAAAAAAACGAGACAAATAAAAATATGTACAGGTGTTTTTTCCAATTCCTCAATTTAAGGACTGCAAATATGTGCAAAATAATTCACACTTTTAGAATAAAGTAAAAATAGAGGACTTTTGACATAGAATACATTTTGGTTGGAAGCGATCAGATCTTGAACCAGCTCTGATAACAATTGATGGACAGGGGCAGAGCTCAAACCAGCTCTACCATCACCAAACTAATGGACACAGGCGAGTTTACAAACTCCCTGTTCACAAAACATACACATACAGAGCACACAGCGGAACCCAAAACCACAATTTCTATTCAATTTAAGCCTTCTGCCTGAATGATTTAATTATGTACAATTTTATTTATTCCACTTGGACAGGAAACAAAAGCCCAACACCACCATGTTTCACCCATCCAATTTGCTCCTAGTCGATTACCATGGATTTCATTGCTTTGATAAGGCAGCTCTCAGATAGTCTCCGCCACAGCCCAACAAACAAACCAGAATATTAGCCATCGGAAAGTGAATTTGATAAATGTGGGCACTTTTTCCCATGAATAGGGCCCAAAAGCAAGAACAATATGCCCAAACTACCCCTAGCCAACATTCCCCATGAATTCCCATAGGCTAACTTCAGTTGCTTTATTCTCATGAAAATTGAGACAGCATTACTTCGTATTCGCTGTTGTCAATATACCTTCAAGCATTGACATAACAAGGGAAAAAATGTACACCTCAAGTCAAACCTCATGAACATTTTGACAGCATTGCTTAGTATTTGCTGTTGCCATTGAATTAACGCCTCAAGCCAAACTTCTGCAACTTCCAGGATCAGGCCAATAGATTTAAGCCAAATTAACAGTAAATAGTTGTCCACAGTCAGCACAGCCAAGCACTTCTGATTCTGGGTAGTTGAGAGTCGAGACACAAGCCATAAGTTAGCATAGATCAATATCAAGACAAATGTTTCTTCATTTTAACAACCAAAACACCTTCTACACTCATAACATCGACCCTTTACAAAATATACAACAACGACACTCTCTAACTGTATGCGTTTTTTCTTTTTGTCAACTCTTCAAGCATTACAGCATTTGGAGCAAGCTTCGATATCAAGTGTGCTGTATCATTGTGTGAAACCAAATAATGGCGACCATTAAGATAAAACCGTGGTTTCATCAATCAAGTCTTCTGCTGTAAACTAGCATCCAAAAGGGTTTTCAGTTTCTCAATGTGCTCTCTTGTTACCCAAAAAAGACCACCAATCCTCTACAGCTTCAGTCCGAGCGTGTTGCATTCTGTTCTCTGTTAGCTTTTACATTTTTCACAATGCCTTCCGCAATTAGCCTGTGCACCATACACAGTCAGGGCACTGAGATAACCAAGAGAAAAAAAAGAAAGTTGCACACAAAGTACTGAATCAAAAAGATTTACATGAGTAAGAGTAAGATGGTAATATATCCATTGTGATTCAACACCCATATATAATACACAGTTTAGAGATGATAATGTATAGCTCGTTAATATTAATCTTGGTTGCAAAACACCATAGAACAAGATAATTACCAAATAGAAAAACACCATAGAACAAGATAATTACCAATTTAGGTTAAATATTGAATGACTGTAACAGAATATTTTCTTGCTTTAATTTCAGAAAACCTCTGTGCCTCTCATCGCATCTTCGAAATATTTAGAAATACTCTCATTTCTCATTTGTCATGCTAGCTTTGCATTCCCTTACCTTTGACCCAGTGTATCAAAAGAGAGGTACTATACAATACCGACACCTCAATAACCAACTAATATCTTCATAATAAGCAAGTCCACAACATAACTCCACTTTACCTACCAAATGGCCATTTTCTTTGTTATAGGTTATCTCTTTTTCCTTTGAAGGTGATTGCCTTTTACCATCCGTTGTTTATTCTCTACCCGCAATTCTTCCTTTGTCTCTACAATGCCATGCTATATAGTGTCTCACACAGCATTAGAATCCCATTGTGTGTTTGTAATGTTGTGCTAGAGAGTGTTTTTGTGTGAGTGTTCCAATTTACCTCAACCTGTGTGAGACTTAGGTCTTAGACTTTTCATGTGTGAGACCTAGGTCCCAAACTTGTTAACTATGTGAGTTACAGATGTCTTCAAGTTTCAAATTGTGGTCTCTTTGTTCATTGTTAGTCTTTCTCTTGTGATTATATGTTAGGATTTGTTGCTTTAGCCTTCAAACCCATGGTGTTGGAGTGTTTAATAGGTGAGAGCATTGCACAATGTTTGACTAAAACAAGGTATTTCCACACAAGTCTAACACCTTAAGCAATTGCTCACACAAACGGATAACAAATCAACATACCATGTTTTACATGGTTAAAACCCTTAGATGGGAAAACAGTTTATGGCCCCAGCCAAATAGCTACTTGAGACAATATATTAATTCAAACGGAAAAAGTATTTACATATGAGTTTCTCACAATTGATCATCAAACAAATGACCATCAATGCTCTTTAAATAGAGATCATGGGTCAATTGTGTGTCAAGTCACAAATCAATAGTCATTAAGATAGAGGTAAAGATGAACTGTCTGATCACTCTATGTCTAAAACATGTCGTGGCCATCGGATTACATAAATACAAATGCATACTAATGTATACTAAAGAAACATTTTTGACGTAAAAACACATTAGACTAAGTTGATCTTAATTATCTCCTAAGAGTCTAAATATCCTAATTCCAGGAAATGGATAGTGGAGACATTTTTGTTGGGAAGTGTTGTTGTCCACTGGACTACTAGACTTGTGGATAGTTGTCATGTACTTGGTGACCTCATGGTGCCTTTGGAGCCACATGATACTCAAACTACTGACCTAAATTGTCTCTGATATTCAATTTCGTTTTTCCATTGATTTAATTATCAATTGCAATGGAATTAAATATATAAATGATAGCCCAGAATTAATATATTCATATACAAAAATGTTACAAGTAACTTCTACATTAATGCATTCACACAATGTCAATAATTCCATACATTCAAATCATCAGATAACAATAATTAAATAAAATACAAAATAGAAATAAATACAAATATTTCATACACAGAAGGAAACTTATTTGAAAATATAATCCAATTGACTACAGAATAAGGACATTCGTCCCATCCATAGGCACTCTATTAGATCAGTTATCTCTATAACTGAGGCCACCCCCCGAGCTAGGGCTATTAATCCACAAGAAGGTGTCGAACTTCCCTTCTACAACTATCCCAATTTGCTAGTACTCCTCCCCCTTCAACCTACACAACCCAAGGAATGGGGTTCCCTTCTCTAAGTTAACAATCCCTCGGGTTCCATTCTCTGAGTTTATAGTCCCTCGGGCTATTTCCCCCAATTAATTCCCTTCTAATGCTCCATAATAAGCAGATGTGGACTCTTCGTGTCGGGACTCCAGGGAACTCACTCGTTCTCAGGTATGGCACCACTATATTATGGTGATGGCTCCAGGCTATGGTAGGATATGGTAGCTCATAGCTTACAACTAATGATGGCTAAATGATGCAAGAATCCTTGCAGGATGAACTAATTCTCAATAATGTGTATGCATGTTGAGAACTAGCAAGTGGCATGCAAGGTTGAAGAGAAGTAGACAAATGACACTCGTAGGAAGTTCAAAATTTTCCTCACTAATCCCCAAGTTTAGGATAATTAACTTAGGTTAAGGCTAATGCACTTTAATTAAAGAGGCTTTATAAAACTTAGGACAAACAATAACAATAAGGATAATGACTTAAGTTATAAGTCACTAGGGTCATCTCATCCTTAAACCCCCTTCTCACTCTCCCTCTTGTAGAATCATAGCCCCCCATGTCCTCTTCATCCTTCTTAGTCTACAGTGGTCATGGTTTTTATATTAATATAAAATGTACATAATTACATCATATGGTCACACTAGACTATTCATGTTCGACTTCTAGCCACTTCCATTAATATTTACATGATTGCATCATTACATACTGGGGTTAAAATGGGGTGTTGCATTCTCCTCCCCCTTAATTTATACACAGTCCTCGGTCCATATCAGCACTATTTGTTAAATTTCATACATTCATAGCATAATAACATAAATGCATAACCAAGATGACTAGAAGAAAGACAAAGCACAAAACAACAACATGGAGTTTACCCTGGGAAACCCAATTGGGAAAAAAACCCAGCAACCTTCGCATAGAGATGATAATCCCGAGATTAGAGTACAAATAAGAAAAGAGAAAAATGTGAAAGTGTCTTCCACAAGTACATACCCCAAATCAGCTACCTCCTTCAATCGATGCGAAATCAGCTCTCTCCAAGTGATGCGCAAAAGGAAAGTGTGAGAATGAGATAATGAGGTGCACTAGCCTCCTATTTATATAAGTGCAAACCTGGAAAATTCCCTAACTGAGCCGACTTCACCTGGGAGCAATAAATAATTTAATTTTAATATTTTTATTTGTTTCGTTTGCACCCCAAGGCTTACATTGATTCTTTCATGTGTTTACATAAATGATTACATAAGGTTCATCTCCCTTAGGAGGTACAAACAAGTACAATGAATATACAATAAAATACAATGAATAATATCTTCCGAAGTTGTACAAAATCCAACACTCCCTCTCAACGAGGAAGGTATTATTTGGTCTTCATCTACATCATGATCATCTAGGTTTCATCTTGTACATCCATTCTGTCTCCATCATCTCTATGCATATTGAAGGTTGTCCACACAGTCTCTGTGCATCATCATCACCAGTCCTTCGGTGAGTCAAGGAGAATCACTCAATCCTCGATATTTGAGATTATCAGTTGTACCATCTCTGCTATACAATTTGCTACCTGTCTGTCTCATCTTCCAATGGGGTCCTCCCATACATGGTTGATATCTCAGACGAGCAAAAGGGCACGACCATCTACTGACTGTCCGACTCTTCTGCCTATGGGATTTCTCCCATATCTGGTTGAGTACCTGGACTGTAGAGGAACCTGTGCAATCACACGACCAACTGCTGACTGTCCTACTCATCTTCCTATGGGATTTATCCCATATCTGGCTGAGTAACTAGACTATAGAGGCACCTGTGTGAACCCGACCAACTGTTGACTGTCCTACTCATCTGCCTATGGGATTTCTCCCATATCTGGCTGAGTAACTGGACTGCATAAGGTACCTGGGTGAGCCCAGCCAACTGGTGAATTTCCTACTCATCTGCCTATGGGATTTCTCCCATATCTGGCTGAGTAACTGGACTGCAGAGGCACCTGGGCAAAGCAGGGCAAGCATCTCAATGTCATCTTTCCCTCTCAAGGAGGGATTCGTTCTCTTCAACTCCAAGTCTACCGCGAAAGTATTAGAACTTCACCCTCGGAAGATCCTTGGTGAGAACATCTACAGTCTGGTCGTCTGTCGGCACGTACTATAACTCGACCTCAACTTTCTGCACCATATCACGAATGAAGTGATATCGAATCTCGATATGCTTCGACCTGTCGTGAAATACAGGATTCACTGACATCTGCACACAACTCTGGTCTTCACAGTGAATCGCGGTTGAATCTAGAATCTGGCCGAACAATCCTACCAAGATTTTACGAATCAAAACTGCTTCTCGAGTTGTTGTGCTAGCAACCATGTACTCAGCCTTTGCAGTACTGAGTGTTATCGAGTTTTCCTTCATGTTGCACCAGGAAATAACTGCAGAACCCAAACTGAAGCAACATCCAAAAGTACTCTTCCGATCTACAACACATCAGGCGCAATCTGAATCTATAAACCCCTACAATATTAGGTCACCATCTGAAGCATACTTCAATCCATATCCCACAGTTCCACGTAAGTATCTGAGCACATGTTTTGCAGCAATCCAGTGAATCTGCCTCAATTCGCACATGAACTAACTGAGGGCATTCACAGTGAAACATATATCCGGTCTGGTGTTGGTTAGATACATCAATGACCCAATCAACTGGCGATAAATGGTGGGATCAAACAAATCAAAATCTGAAGTAGAATCTCTCAACTGCTTCCAATTTGCATCCATCGGAGTAGCCATGGACTTGCAGTCCAACATCCTGAATCTATTCAATATATCAATGGTGTATTTTCCTTGTCCTAGGAAAATCTCTTTCTACCTCTGCCATACTTCTAATCCCAAGAAGTAATGCATCAATCCAAGATCTTTCATTTCAAACTCAGAGGCGAGATTCTTCTTACACCATACAATGAGTTTCTCATTTCTTGTGAGAAACAAGTAATCAACATATAATACTAGAATCAGTGGCTCATCACCTACAACCTTGTAGTAAAGGTTGGGGTCTGCATAACTCTTGGAAAATCTCAAGCTCACCAGGAATCCGTCTATCCGTCCATACCAAGCACGGGGTGCTTGCTTGAGTCCATACAATTCCTTTTTCAATCTGCATACATGAGACTCCTTTCCTTGGACAATAAATCCATCTGGTTGTGCGATGTAAACTTCTTCCTCAATAACACCATTGAGAAAGGTTGTCTTCACATCTATCTGATGTAACTTCCATCCCATAGCTGAAGCAAAAGGGCACGACCATCTACTGACTGTCCGACTCTTCTGCCTATGGGATTTCTCCCATATCTGGTTGAGTACCTGGACTGTAGAGGAACCTGTGCAATCACACGACCAACTGCTGACTGTCCTACTCATCTTCCTATGGGATTTATCCCATATCTGGCTGAGTAACTAGACTATAGAGGCACCTGTGTGAACCCGACCAACTGTTGACTGTCCTACTCATCTGCCTATGGGATTTCTCCCATATCTGGCTGAGTAACTGGACTGCATAAGGTACCTGGGTGAGCCCAGCCAACTGGTGAATTTCCTACTCATCTGCCTATGGGATTTCTCCCATATCTGGCTGAGTAACTGGACTGCAGAGGCACCTGGGCAAAGCAGGGCAAGCATCTCAATGTCATCTTTCCCTCTCAAGGAGGGATTCGTTCTCTTCAACTCCAAGTCTACCGCGAAAGTATTAGAACTTCACCCTCGGAAGATCCTTGGTGAGAACATCTACAGTCTGGTCGTCTGTCGGCACGTACTATAACTCGACCTTAACTTTCTGCACCATATCACGAATGAAGTGATATCGAATCTCGATATGCTTCGACCTGTCGTGAAATACAGGATTCACTGACATCTGCACACAACTCTGGTTATCACAGTGAATCGCGGTTGAATCTAGAATCTGGCCGAACAATCCTACCAAGATTTTACGAATCAAAACTGCTTCTCGAGTTGTTGTGCTAGCAACCATGTACTCAGCCTTTGCAGTACTGAGTGTTATCGAGTTTTGCTTCATGTTGCACCAGGAAATAACTGCAGAACCCAAACTGAAGCAACATCCAAAAGTACTCTTCCGATCTACAACACATCTGGCGCAATCTGAATCTATAAACCCCTACAATATTAGGTCACCATCTGAAGCATACTTCAATCCATATCCCACAGTTCCACGTAAGTATCTGAGCACATGTTTTGCAGCAATCCAGTGAATCTGCCTCAATTCGCACATGAACTAACTGAGGGCATTCACAGTGAAACATATATCCGTTCTGGTGTTGGTTAGATACATCAATGACCCAATCAACTGGCGATAAATGGTGGGATCAAACAAATCAAAATCTGAAGTAGAATCTCTCAACTGCTTCCAATTTGCATCCATCGGAGTAGCCATGGACTTGCAGTCCAACATCCTGAATCTCTTCAATATATCAATGGTGTATTTTCCTTGTCCTAGGAAAATCTCTTTCTACCTCTGCCATACTTCTAATCCCAAGAAGTAATGCATCAATCCAAGATCTTTCATTTCAAACTCAGAGGCGAGATTCTTCTTACACCATACAATGAGTTTCTCATTTCTTGTGAGAAACAAGTAATCAACATATAATACTAGAATCAGTGGCTCATCACCTACAACCAGGTAGTAAAGGTTGGGGTCTGCATAACTCTTGGAAAATCTCAAGCTCACCAGGAATCCGTCTATCCGTCCATACCAAGCACGGGGTGCTTGCTTGAGTCCATACAATTCCTTTTTCAATTTGCATACATGAGACTCCTTTCCTTGGACAATAAATCCATCTGGTTGTCCGATGTAAACTTCTTCCTCAATAACACCATTGAGAAAGGTTGTCTTCACATCTATCTGATGTAACTTCCATCCCATAGCTGAAGCAAAAGGGCACGACCATCTACTGACTGTCCGACTCTTCTGCCTATGGGATTTCTCCCATATCTGGTTGAGTACCTGGACTGTAGAGGAACCTGTGCAATCACACGACCAACTGCTGACTGTCCTACTCATCTTCCTATGGGATTTATCCCATATCTGGCTGAGTAACTAGACTATAGAGGCACCTGTGTGAACCCGACCAACTGTTGACTGTCCTACTCATCTGCCTATGGGATTTCTCCCATATCTGGCTGAGTAACTGGACTGCATAAGGTACCTGGGTGAGCCCAGCCAACTGGTGAATTTCCTACTCATCTGCCTATGGGATTTCTCCCATATCTGGCTGAGTAACTGGACTGCAGAGGCACCTGGGAAAAGCAGGGCAAGCATCTCAATGTCATCTTTCCCTCTCAAGGAGGGATTCGTTCTCTTCAACTCCAAGTCTACCGCGAAAGTATTAGAACTTCACCCTCGGAAGATCCTTGGTGAGAACATCTACAGTCTGGTCGTCTGTCGGCACGTACTATAACTCGACCTCAACTTTCTGCACCATATCACGAATGAAGTGATATCGAATCTCGATATGCTTCGACCTGTCGTGAAATACAGGATTCACTGACATCTGCACACAACTCTGGTTATCACAGTGAATCGCGGTTGAATCTAGAATCTGGCCGAACAATCCTACCAAGATTTTACGAATCAAAACTGCTTCTCGAGTTGTTGTGCTAGCAACCATGTACTCAGCCTTTGCAGTACTGAGTGTTATCGAATTTTGCTTCATGTTGCACCAGGAAATAACTGCAGAACCCAAACTGAAGCAACATCCAAAAGTACTCTTCCGATCTACAACACATCTGGCGCAATCTGAATCTATAAACCCCTACAATATTAGGTCACCATCTGAAGCATACTTCAATCCATATCCCACAGTTCCACGTAAGTATCTGAGCACATGTTTTGCAGCAATCCAGTGAATCTGCCTCAATTCGCACATGAACTAACTGAGGGCATTCACAGTGAAACATATATCCGGTCTGGTGTTGGTTAGATACATCAATGACCCAATCAACTGGCGATAAATGGTGGGATCAAACAAATCAAAATCTGAAGTAGAATCTCTCAACTGCTTCCAATTTGCATCCATCGGAGTAGCCATGGACTTGCAGTCCAACATCCTGAATCTCTTCAATATATCAATGGTGTATTTTCCTTGTCCTAGGAAAATCTCTTTCTACCTCTGCCATACTTCTAATCCCAAGAAGTAATGCATCAATCCAAGATCTTTCATTTCAAACTCAGAGGCGAGATTCTTCTTACACCATACAATGAGTTTCTCATTTCTTGTGAGAAACAAGTAATCAACATATAATACTAGAATCAGTGGCTCATCACCTACAACCTTGTAGTAAAGGTTGGGGTCTGCATAACTCTTGGAAAATCTCAAGCTCACCAGGAATCCATCTATCCGTCCATACCAAGCACGGGGTGCTTGCTTGAGTCCATACAATTCCTTTTTCAATCTGCATACATGAGACTCCTTTCCTTGGACAATAAATCCATCTGGTTGTCCGATGTAAACTTCTTCCTCAATAACACCATTGAGAAAGCTTGTCTTCACATCTATCTGATGTAACTTCCATCCCATAGCTGAAGCAAAAGGGCACGACCATCTACTGACTGTCCGACTCTTCTGCCTATGGGATTTCTCCCATATCTGGTTGAGTACCTGGACTGTAGAGGAACCTGTGCAATCACACGACCAACTGCTGACTGTCCTACTCATCTTCCTATGGGATTTATCCCATATCTGGTTGAGTAACTAGACTATAGAGGCACCTGTGTGAACCCGACCAACTGTTGACTGTCCTACTCATCTGCCTATGGGATTTCTCCCATATCTGGCTGAGTAACTGGACTGCATAAGGTACTTGGGTGAGCCCAGCCAACTGGTGACTTTCCTACTCATCTACCTATGGGATTTCTCCCATATCTGGCTGAGTAACTGGACTGCAGAGGCACCTGGGCAAAGCAGGGCAAGCATCTCAATGTCATCTTTCCCTCTCAAGGAGGGATTCGTTCTCTTCAACTCCAAGTCTACCGCGAAAGTATTAGAACTTCACCCTCGGAAGATCCTTGGTGAGAACATCTACAGTCTGGTCGTCTGTCGGCACGTACTATAACTCGACCTCAACTTTCTGCACCATATCACGAATGAAGTGATATCGAATCTCGATATGCTTCGACCTGTCGTGAAATACAGGATTCACTGACATCTGCACACAACTCTAGTTATCACAGTGAATCGCGGTTGAATCTAGAATCTGGCCGAACAATCCTACCAAGATTTTACGAATCAAAACTGCTTCTCGAGTTGTTGTGCTAGCAACCATGTACTCAGCCTTTGCAGTACTGAGTGTTATCGAGTTTTGCTTCATGTTGCACCAGGAAATAACTGCAGAACCCAAACTGAAGCAACATCCAAAAGTACTCTTCCGATCTACAACACATCTGGCGCAATCTGAATCTATAAACCCCTACAATATTAGGTCACCATCTGAAGCATACTTCAATCCATATCCCACAGTTCCACGTAAGTATCTGAGCACATGTTTTGCAGCAATCCAGTGAATCTGCCTCAATTCGCACATGAACTAACTGAGGGCATTCACAGTGAAACATATATCCGGTCTGGTGTTGGTTAGATACATCAATGACCCAATCAACTGGCGATAAATGGTGGGATCAAACAAATCAAAATCTGAAGTAGAATCTCTCAACTGCTTCCAATTTGCATCCATCGGAGTAGCCATGGACTTGCAGTCCAACATCCTGAATCTATTCAATATATCAATGGTGTATTTTCCTTGTCCTAGGAAAATCTCTTTCTACCTCTGCCATACTTCTAATCCCAAGAAGTAATGCATCAATCCAAGATCTTTCATTTCAAACTCAGAGGCGAGATTCTTCTTACACCATACAATGAGTTTCTCATTTCTTGTGAGAAACAAGTAATCAACATATAATACTAGAATCAGTGGCTCATCACCTACAACCTTGTAGTAAAGGTTGGGGTCTGCATAACTCTTGGAAAATCTCAAGCTCACCAGGAATCCGTCTATCCGTCCATACCAAGCACGGGGTGCTTGCTTGAGTCCATACAATTCCTTTTTCAATCTGCATACATGAGACTCCTTTCCTTGGACAATAAATCCATCTGGTTGTGCGATGTAAACTTCTTCCTCAATAACACCATTGAGAAAGGTTGTCTTCACATCTATCTGATGTAACTTCCATCCCATAGCTGAAGCAAAGGGGCACGACCATCTACTGACTGTCCGACTCTTCTGCCTATGGGATTTCTCCCATATCTGGTTGAGTACCTGGACTGTAGAGGAACCTGTGCAATCACACGACCAACTGCTGACTGTCCTACTCATCTTCCTATGGGATTTATCCCATATCTGGCTGAGTAACTAGACTATAGAGGCACCTGTGTGAACCCGACCAACTGTTGACTGTCCTACTCATCTGCCTATGGGATTTCTCCCATATCTGGCTGAGTAACTGGACTGCATAAGGTACCTGGGTGAGCCCAGCCAACTGGTGAATTTCCTACTCATCTGCCTATGGGATTTCTCCCATATCTGGCTGAGTAACTGGACTGCAGAGGCACCTGGGCAAAGCAGGGCAAGCATCTCAATGTCATCTTTCCCTCTCAAGGAGGGATTCGTTCTCTTCAACTCCAAGTCTACCGCGAAAGTATTAGAACTTCACCCTCGGAAGATCCTTGGTGAGAACATCTACAGTCTGGTCGTCTGTCGGTACGTACTATAACTCGACCTCAACTTTCTGCACCATATCACGAATGAAGTGATATCGAATCTCGATATGCTTTGACCTGTCGTGAAATACAGGATTCACTGACATCTGCACACAACTCTGGTTATCACAGTGAATCGCGGTTGAATCTAGAATCTGGCCGAACAATCCTACCAAGATTTTACGAATCAAAACTGCTTCTCGAGTTGTTGTGCTAGCAACCATGTACTCAGCCTTTGCAGTACTGAGTGTTATCGAGTTTTGCTTCATGTTGCACCAGGAAATAACTGCAGAACCCAAACTGAAGCAACATCCAAAAGTACTCTTCCGATCTACAACACATCTGGCGCAATCTGAATCTATAAACCCCTACAATATTAGGTCACCATCTGAAGCATACTTCAATCCATATCCCACAGTTCCACGTAAGTATCTGAGCACATGTTTTGCAGCAATCCAGTGAATCTGCCTCAATTCGCACATGAACTAACTGAGGGCATTCACAGTGAAACATATATCCGGTCTGGTGTTGGTTAGATACATCAATGACCCAATCAACTGGCGATAAATGGTGGGATCAAACAAATCAAAATCTGAAGTAGAATCTCTCAACTGCTTCCAATTTGCATCCATCGGAGTAGCCATGGACTTGCAGTCCAACATCCTGAATCTCTTCAATATATCAATGGTGTATTTTCCTTGTCCTAGGAAAATCTCTTTCTACCTCTGCCATACTTCTAATCCCAAGAAGTAATGCATCAATCCAAGATCTTTCATTTCAAACTCAGAGGCGAGATTCTTCTTACACCATACAATGAGTTTCTCATTTCTTGTGAGAAACAAGTAATCAACATATAATACTAGAATCAGTGGCTCATCACCTACAACCTTGTAGTAAAGGTTGGGGTCTGCATAACTCTTGGAAAATCTCAAGCTCACCAGGAATCCGTCTATCCGTCCATACCAAGCACGGGGTGCTTGCTTGAGTCCATACAATTCCTTTTTCAATCTGCATACATGAGACTCCTTTCCTTGGACAATAAATCCATCTGGTTGTCCGATGTAAACTTCTTCCTCAATAACACCATTGATAAAGGTTGTCTTCACATCTATCTGATGTAACTTCCATCCCATAGCTGAAGCAAAAGGGCACGACCATCTACTGACTGTCCGACTCTTCTGCCTATGGGATTTCTCCCATATCTGGTTGAGTACCTGGACTGTAGAGGAACCTGTGCAATCACACGACCAACTGCTGACTGTCCTACTCATCTTCCTATGGGATTTATCCCATATCTGGCTGAGTAACTAGACTATAGAGGCACCTGTGTGAACCCGACCAACTGTTGACTGTCCTACTCATCTGCCTATGGGATTTCTCCCATATCTGGCTGAGTAACTGGACTGCATAAGGTACTTGGGTGAGCCCAGCCAACTGGTGAATTTCCTACTCATCTGCCTATGGGATTTCTCCCATATCTGGCTGAGTAACTGGACTGCAGAGGCACCTGGGCAAAGCAGGGCAAGCATCTCAATGTCATCTTTCCCTCTCAAGGAGGGATTCGTTCTCTTCAACTCCAAGTCTACCGCGAAAGTATTAGAACTTCACCCTCGGAAGATCCTTGGTGAGAACATCTACAGTCTGGTCGTCTGTCGGCACGTACTATAACTCGACCTCAACTTTCTGCACCATATCACGAATGAAGTGATATCGAATCTCGATATGCTTTGACCTGTCGTGAAATACAGGATTCACTGACATCTGCACACAACTCTGGTTATCACAGTGAATCGCGGTTGAATCTAGAATCTGGCCGAACAATCCTACCAAGATTTTACGAATCAAAACTGCTTCTCGAGTTGTTGTGCTAGCAACCATGTACTCAGCCTTTGCAGTACTGAGTGTTATCGAGTTTTGCTTCATGTTGCACCAGGAAATAACTGCAGAACCCAAACTGAAGCAACATCCAAAAGTACTCTTCCGATCTACAACACATCTGGCGCAATCTGAATCTATAAACCCCTACAATATTAGGTCACCATCTGAAGCATACTTCAATCCATATCCCACAGTTCCACGTAAGTATCTGAGCACATGTTTTGCAGCAATCCAGTGAATCTGCCTCAATTCGCACATGAACTAACTGAGGGCATTCACAGTGAAACATATATCCGGTCTGGTGTTGGTTAGATACATCAATGACCCAATCAACTGGCGATAAATGGTGGGATCAAACAAATCAAAATCTGAAGTAGAATCTCTCAACTGCTTCCAATTTGCATCCATCGGAGTAGCCATGGACTTGCAGTCCAACATCCTGAATCTATTCAATATATCAATGGTGTATTTTCCTTGTCCTAGGAAAATCTCTTTCTACCTCTGCCATACTTCTAATCCCAAGAAGTAATGCATCAATCCAAGATCTTTCATTTCAAACTCAGAGGCGAGATTCTTCTTACACCATACAATGAGTTTCTCATTTCTTGTGAGAAACAAGTAATCAACATATAATACTAGAATCAGTGGCTCATCACCTACAACCTTGTAGTAAAGGTTGGGGTCTGCATAACTCTTGGAAAATCTCAAGCTCACCAGGAATCCGTCTATCCGTCCATACCAAGCACGGGGTGCTTGCTTGAGTCCATACAATTCCTTTTTCAATCTGCATACATGAGACTCCTTTCCTTGGACAATAAATCCATCTGGTTGTCCGATGTAAACTTCTTCCTCAATAACACCATTGAGAAAGGTTGTCTTCACATCTATCTGATGTAACTTCCATCCCATAGCTGAAGCAAAAGGGCACGACCATCTACTGACTGTCCGACTCTTCTGCCTATGGGATTTCTCCCATATCTGGTTGAGTACCTGGACTGTAGAGGAACCTGTGCAATCACACGACCAACTGCTGACTGTCCTACTCATCTTCCTATGGGATTTATCCCATATCTGGCTGAGTAACTAGACTATAGAGGCACCTGTGTGAACCCGACCAACTGTTGACTGTCCTACTCATCTGCCTATGGGATTTCTCCCATATCTGGCTGAGTAACTGGACTGCATAAGGTACCTGGGTGAGCCCAGCCAACTGGTGACTTTCCTACTCATCTGCCTATGGGATTTCTCCCATATCTGGCTGAGTAACTGGACTGCAGAGGCACCTGGGCAAAGCAGGGCAAGCATCTCAATGTCATCTTTCCCTCTCAAGGAGGGATTCGTTCTCTTCAACTCCAAGTCTACCGCGAAAGTATTAGAACTTCACCCTCGGAAGATCCTTGGTGAGAACATCTACAGTCTGGTCGTCTGTCGGCACGTACTATAACTCGACCTCAACTTTCTGCACCATATCACGAATGAAGTGATATCGAATCTCGATATGCTTCGACCTGTCGTGAAATACAGGATTCACTGACATCTGCACACAACTCTGGTTATCACAGTGAATCGCGGTTGAATCTAGAATCTGGCCGAACAATCCTACCAAGATTTTACGAATCAAAACTGCTTCTCGAGTTGTTGTGCTAGCAACCATGTACTCAGCCTTTGCAGTACTGAGTGTTATCGAGTTTTGCTTCATGTTGCACCAGGAAATAACTGCAGAACCCAAACTGAAGCAACATCCAAAAGTACTCTTCCGATCTACAACACATCTGGCGCAATCTGAATCTATAAACCCCTACAATATTAGGTCACCATCTGAAGCATACTTCAATCCATATCCCACAGTTCCACGTAAGTATCTGAGCACATGTTTTGCAGCAATCCAGTGAATCTGCCTCAATTCGCACATGAACTAACTGAGGGCATTCACAGTGAAACATATATCCGGTCTGGTGTTGGTTAGATACATCAATGACCCAATCAACTGGCGATAAATGGTGGGATCAAACAAATCAAAATCTGAAGTAGAATCTCTCAACTGCTTCCAATTTGCATCCATCGGAGTAGCCATGGACTTGCAGTCCAACATCCTGAATCTATTCAATATATCAATGGTGTATTTTCCTTGTCCTAGGAAAATCTCTTTCTACCTTTGCCATACTTCTAATCCCAAGAAGTAATGCATCAATCCAAGATCTTTCATTTCAAACTCAGAGGCGAGATTCTTCTTACACCATACAATGAGTTTCTCATTTCTTGTGAGAAACAAGTAATCAACATATAATACTAGAATCAGTGGCTCATCACCTACAACCTTGTAGTAAAGGTTGGGGTTTGCATAACTCTTGGAAAATCTCAAGCTCACCAGGAATCCGTCTATCCGTCCATACCAAGCACGGGGTGCTTGCTTGAGTCCATACAATTCCTTTTTCAATCTGCATACATGAGACTCCTTTCCTTGGACAATAAATCCATCTGGTTGTCCGATGTAAACTTCTTCCTCAATAACACCATTGAGAAAGGTTGTCTTCACATCTATCTGATGTAACTTCCATCCCATAGCTGAAGCAAAAGGGCACGACCATCTACTGACTGTCCGACTCTTCTGCCTATGGGATTTCTCCCATATCTGGTTGAGTACCTGGACTGTAGAGGAACCTGTGCAATCACACGACCAACTGCTGACTGTCCTACTCATCTTCCTATGGGATTTATCCCATATCTGGCTGAGTAACTAGACTATAGAGGCACCTGTGTGAACCCGACCAACTGTTGACTGTCCTACTCATCTGCCTATGGGATTTCTCCCATATCTGGCTGAGTAACTGGACTGCATAAGGTACCTGGGTGAGCCCAGCCAACTGCTGAATTTCCTACTCATCTGCCTATGGGATTTCTCCCATATCTGGCTGAGTAACTGGACTGCAGAGGCACCTGGGCAAAGCAGGGCAAGCATCTCAATGTCATCTTTCCCTCTCAAGGAGGGATTCGTTCTCTTAAACTCCAAGTCTACCGCGAAAGTATTAGAACTTCACCCTCGGAAGATCCTTGGTGAGAACATCTACAGTCTGGTCGTCTGTCGGCACGTACTATAACTCGACCTCAACTTTCTGCACCATATCACGAATGAAGTGATATCGAATCTCGATATGCTTTGACCTGTCGTGAAATACAGGATTCACTGATATCTGCACACAACTCTGGTTATCACAGTGAATCGCGGTTGAATCTAGAATCTGGCCGAACAATCCTACCAAGATTTTACGAATCAAAACTGCTTCTCGAGTTGTTGTGCTAGCAACCATGTACTCAGCCTTTGCAGTACTGAGTGTTATCGAGTTTTGCTTCATGTTGCACCAGGAAATAACTGCAGAACCCAAACAAAAGCAACATCCAAAAGTACTCTTCCGATCTACAACACATCTGGCGCAATCTGAATCTATAAACCCCTACAATATTAGGTCACCATCTGAAGCATACTTCAATCCATATCCCACAGTTCCACGTAAGTATCTGAGCACATGTTTTGCAGCAATCCAGTGAATCTGCCTCAATTCGCACATGAACTAACTGAGGGCATTCACAGTGAAACATATATCCGGTCTGGTGTTGGTTAGATACATCAATGACCCAATCAACTGGCGATAAATGGTGGGATCAAACAAATCAAAATCTGAAGTAGAATCTCTCAACTGCTTCCAATTTGCATCCATCGGAGTAGCCATGGACTTGCAGTCCAACATCCTGAATCTCTTCAATATATCAATGGTGTATTTTCCTTGTCCTAGGAAAATCTCTTTCTACCTCTGCCATACTTCTAATCCCAAGAAGTAATGCATCAATCCAAGATCTTTCATTTCAAACTCAGAGGCGAGATTCTTCTTACACCATACAATGAGTTTCTCATTTCTTGTGAGAAACAAGTAATCAACATATAATACTAGAATCAGTGGCTCATCACCTACAACCTTGTAGTAAAGGTTGGGGTCTGCATAACTCTTGGAAAATCTCAAGCTCACCAGGAATCCGTCTATCCGTCCATACCAAGCACGGGGTGCTTGCTTGAGTCCATACAATTCCTTTTTCAATTTGCATACATGAGACTCCTTTCCTTGGACAATAAATCCATCTGGTTGTCCGATGTAAACTTCTTCCTCAATAACACCATTGAGAAAGCTTGTCTTCACATCTATCTGATGTAACTTCCATCCCATAGCTGAAGCAAAAGGGCACGACCATCTACTGACTGTCCGACTCTTCTGCCTATGGGATTTCTCCCATATCTGGTTGAGTACCTGGACTGTAGAGGAACCTGTGCAATCACACGACCAACTGCTGACTGTCCTACTCATCTTCCTATGGGATTTATCTCATATCTGGCTGAGTAACTAGACTATAGAGGCACCTGTGTGAACCCGACCAACTGTTGACTGTCCTACTCATCTGCCTATGGGATTTCTCCCATATCTGGCTGAGTAACTGGACTGCATAAGGTACCTGGGTGAGCCCAGCCAACTGGTGAATTTCCTACTCATCTGCCTATGGGATTTCTCCCATATCTGGCTGAGTAACTGGACTGCAGAGGCACCTGGGCAAAGCAGGGCAAGCATCTCAATGTCATCTTTCCCTCTCAAGGAGGGATTCGTTCTCTTCAACTCCAAGTCTACCGCGAAAGTATTAGAACTTCACCCTCGGAAGATCCTTGGTGAGAACATCTACAGTCTGGTCGTCTGTCGGCACGTACTATAACTCGACCTTAACTTTCTGCACTATATCACGAATGAAGTGATATCGAATCTCGATATGCTTCGACCTGTCGTGAAATACAGGATTCACTGACATCTGCACACAACTCTGGTTATCACAGTGAATCGCGGTTGAATCTAGAATCTGGCCGAACAATCCTACCAAGATTTTACGAATCAAAATTGCTTCTCGAGTTGTTGTGCTAGCAACCATGTACTCAGCCTTTGCAGTACTGAGTGTTATCGAGTTTTGCTTCATGTTGCACCAGGAAATAATTGCAGAACCCAAACTGAAGCAACATCCAAAAGTACTCTTCCGATCTACAACACATCTGGCGCAATCTGAATCTATAAACCCCTACAATATTAGGTCACCATCTGAAGCATACTTCAATCCATATCCCACAGTTCCACGTAAGTATCTGAGCACATGTTTTGCAGCAATCCAGTGAATCTGCCTCAGTTCGCACATGAACTAACTGAGGGCATTCACAGTGAAACATATATCCGGTCTGGTGTTGGTTAGATACATCGATGACCCAATCAACTGGCGATAAATGGTGGGATCAAACAAATCAAAATCTGAAGTAGAATCTCTCAACTGCTTCCAATTTGCATCCATCGGAGTAGCCATGGACTTGCAGTCCAACATCCTGAATCTCTTCAATATATCAATGGTGTATTTTCCTTGTCCTAGGAAAATCTCTTTCTACCTCTGCCATACTTCTAATCCCAAGAAGTAATGCATCAATCCAAGATCTTTCATTTCAAACTCAGAGGCGAGATTCTTCTTACACCATACAATGAGTTTCTCATTTCTTGTGAGAAACAAGTAATCAACATATAATACTAGAATCAGTGGCTCATCACCTACAACCAGGTAGTAAAGGTTGGGGTCTGCATAACTCTTGGAAAATCTCAAGCTCACCAGGAATCCGTCTATCCGTCCATACCAAGCACGGGGTGCTTGCTTGAGTCCATACAATTCCTTTTTCAATTTGCATACATGAGACTCCTTTCCTTGGACAATAAATCCATCTGGTTGTCCGATGTAAACTTCTTCCTCAATAACACCATTGAGAAAGGTTGTCTTCACATCTATCTGATGTAACTTCCATCCCATAGCTGAAGCAAAAGGGCACGACCATCTACTGTCTGTCCGACTCTTCTGCCTATGGGATTTCTCCCATATCTGGTTGAGTACCTGGACTGTAGAGGAACCTGTGCAATCACACGACCAACTGCTGACTGTCCTACTCATCTTCCTATGGGATTTATCCCATATCTGGCTGAGTAACTAGACTATAGAGGCACCTGTGTGAACCCGACCAACTGTTGACTGTCCTACTCATCTGCCTATGGGATTTCTCCCATATCTGGCTGAGTAACTGGACTGCATAAGGTACCTGGGTGAGCCCAGCCAACTGGTGAATTTCCTACTCATCTGCCTATGGGATTTCTCCCATATCTGGCTGAGTAACTGGACTGCAGAGGCACCTGGGCAAAGCAGGGCAAGCATCTCAATGTCATCTTTCCCTCTCAAGGAGGGATTCTTTCTCTTCAACTCCAAGTCTACCGCGAAAGTATTAGAACTTCACCCTCGGAAGATCCTTGGTGAGAACATCTACAGTCTGGTCGTCTGTCGGCACGTACTATAACTCGACCTCAACTTTCTGCACCATATCACGAATGAAGTGATATCGAATCTCGATATGCTTCGACCTGTCTTGAAATACAGGATTCACTGACATCTGCACACAACTCTGGTTATCACAGTGAATCGCGGTTGAATCTAGAATCTGGCCGAACAATCCTACCAAGATTTTACGAATCAAAACTGCTTCTCGAGTTGTTGTGCTAGCAACCATGTACTCAGCCTTTGCAGTACTGAGTGTTATCGAATTTTGCTTCATGTTGGACCAGGAAATAACTGCAGAACCCAAACTGAAGCAACATCCAAAAGTACTCTTCCGATCTACAACACATCTGGCGCAATCTGAATCTATAAACCCCTACAATATTAGGTCACCATCTGAAGCATACTTCAATCCATATCCCACAGTTCCACGTAAGTATCTGAGCACATGTTTTGCAGCAATCCAGTGAATCTGCCTCAATTCGCACATGAACTAACTGAGGGCATTCACAGTGAAACATATATCCGGTCTGGTGTTGGTTAGATACATCAATGACCCAATCAACTGGCGATAAATGGTGGGATCAAACAAATCAAAATCTGAAGTAGAATCTCTCAACTGCTTCCAATTTGCATCCATCGGAGTAGCCATGGACTTGCAGTCCAACATCCTGAATCTCTTCAATATATCAATGGTGTATTTTCCTTGTCCTAGGAAAATCTCTTTCTACCTCTGCCATACTTCTAATCCCAAGAAGTAATGCATCAATCCAAGATCTTTCATTTCAAACTCAGAGGCGAGATTCTTCTTACACCATACAATGAGTTTCTCATTTCTTGTGAGAAACAAGTAATCAACATATAATACTAGAATCAGTGGCTCATCACCTACAACCTTGTAGTAAAGGTTGGGGTCTGCATAACTCTTGGAAAATCTCAAGCTCACCAGGAATCCGTCTATCCGTCCATACCAAGCACGGGGTGCTTGCTTGAGTCCATACAATTCCTTTTTCAATCTGCATACATGAGACTCCTTTCCTTGGACAATAAATCCATCTGGTTGTCCGATGTAAACTTCTTCCTCAATAACACCATTGAGAAAGGTTGTCTTCACATCTATCTGATGTAACTTCCATCCCATAGCTGAAGCAAAAGGGCACGACCATCTACTGACTGTCCGACTCTTCTGCCTATGGGATTTCTCCCATATCTGGTTGAGTACCTGGACTGTAGAGGAACCTGTGCAATCACACGACCAACTGCTGACTATCCTACTCATCTTCCTATGGGATTTATCCCATATCTGGCTGAGTAACTAGACTATAGAGGCACCTGTGTGAACCCGACCAACTGTTGACTGTCCTACTCATCTGCCTATGGGATTTCTCCCATATCTGGCTGAGTAACTGGACTGCATAAGGTACTTGGGTGAGCCCAGCCAACTGGTGACTTTCCTACTCATCTGCCTATGGGATTTCTCCCATATCTGGCTGAGTAACTGGACTGCAGAGGCACCTGGGCAAAGCAGGGCAAGCATCTCAATGTCATCTTTCCCTCTCAAGGAGGGATTCGTTCTCTTCAACTCCAAGTCTACCGCGAAAGTATTAGAACTTCACCCTCGGAAGATCCTTGGTGAGAACATCTACAGTCTGGTCGTCTGTCGGCACGTACTATAACTCGACCTCAACTTTCTGCACCATATCACGAATGAAGTGATATCGAATCTCGATATGCTTCGACCTGTCGTGAAATACAGGATTCACTGACATCTGCACACAACTCTAGTTATCACAGTGAATCGCGGTTGAATCTAGAATCTGGCCGAACAATCCTACCAAGATTTTACGAATCAAAACTGCTTCTCGAGTTGTTGTGCTAGCAACCATGTACTCAGCCTTTGCAGTACTGAGTGTTATCGAGTTTTGCTTCATGTTGCACCAGGAAATAACTGCAGAACCCAAACTGAAGCAACATCCAAAAGTACTCTTCCGATCTACAACACATCTGGCGCAATCTGAATCTATAAACCCCTACAATATTAGGTCACCATCTGAAGCATACTTCAATCCATATCCCACAGTTCCACGTAAGTATCTGAGCACATGTTTTGCAGCAATCCAGTGAATCTGCCTCAATTCGCACATGAACTAACTGAGGGCATTCACAGTGAAACATATATCCGGTCTGGTGTTGGTTAGATACATCAATGACCCAATCAACTGGCGATAAATGGTGGGATCAAACAAATCAAAATCTGAAGTAGAATCTCTCAACTGCTTCCAATTTGCATCCATCGGAGTAGCCATGGACTTGCAGTCCAACATCCTGAATCTATTCAATATATCAATGGTGTATTTTCCTTGTCCTAGGAAAATCTCTTTCTACCTCTGCCATACTTCTAATCCCAAGAAGTAATGCATCAATCCAAGATATTTCATTTCAAACTCAGAGGCGAGATTCTTCTTACACCATACAATGAGTTTCTCATTTCTTGTGAGAAACAAGTAATCAACATATAATACTAGAATCAGTGGCTCATCACCTACAACCTTGTAGTAAAGGTTGGGGTCTGCATAACTCTTGGAAAATCTCAAGCTCACCAGGAATCCGTCTATCCGTCCATACCAAGCACGGGGTGCTTGCTTGAGTCCATACAATTCCTTTTTCAATCTGCATACATGAGACTCCTTTCCTTGGACAATAAATCCATCTGGTTGTGCGATGTAAACTTCTTCCTCAATAACACCATTGAGAAAGGTTGTCTTCACATCTATCTGATGTAACTTCCATCCCATAGCTGAAGCAAAAGGGCACGACCATCTACTGACTGTCCGACTCTTCTGCCTATGGGATTTCTCCCATATCTGGTTGAGTACCTGGACTGTAGAGGAACCTGTGCAATCACACGACCAACTGCTGACTGTCCTACTCATCTTCCTATGGGATTTATCCCATATCTGGCTGAGTAACTAGACTATAGAGGCACCTGTGTGAACCCGACCAACTGTTGACTGTCCTACTCATCTGCCTATGGGATTTCTCCCATATCTGGCTGAGTAACTGGACTGCATAAGGTACCTGGGTGAGCCCAGCCAACTGGTGAATTTCCTACTCATCTGCCTATGGGATTTCTCCCATATCTGGCTGAGTAACTGGACTGCAGAGGCACCTGGGCAAAGCAGGGCAAGCATCTCAATGTCATCTTTCCCTCTCAAGGAGGGATTCGTTCTCTTCAACTCCAAGTCTACCGCGAAAGTATTAGAACTTCACCCTCGGAAGATCCTTGGTGAGAACATCTACAGTCTGGTCGTCTGTCGGCACGTACTATAACTCGACCTCAACTTTCTGCACCATATCACGAATGAAGTGATATCGAATCTCGATATGCTTTGACCTGTCGTGAAATACAGGATTCACTGACATCTGCACACAACTCTAGTTATCACAGTGAATCGCGGTTGAATCTAGAATCTGGCCGAACAATCCTACCAAGATTTTACGAATCAAAACTGCTTCTCGAGTTGTTGTGCTAGCAACCATGTACTCAGCCTTTGCAGTACTGAGTGTTATCGAGTTTTGCTTCATGTTGCACCAGGAAATAACTGCAGAACCCAAACTGAAGCAACATCCAAAAGTACTCTTCCGATCTACAACACATCTGGCGCAATCTGAATCTATAAACCCCTACAATATTAGGTCACCATCTGAAGCATACTTCAATCCATATCCCACAGTTCCACGTAAGTATCTGAGCACATGTTTTGCAGCAATCCAGTGAATCTGCCTCAATTCGCACATGAACTAACTGAGGGCATTCACAGTGAAACATATATCCGGTCTGGTGTTGGTTAGATACATCAATGACCCAATCAACTGGCGATAAATGGTGGGATCAAACAAATCAAAATCTGAAGTAGAATCTCTCAACTGCTTCCAATTTGCATCCATCGGAGTAGCCATGGACTTGCAGTCCAACATCCTGAATCTCTTCAATATATCAATGGTGTATTTTCCTTGTCCTAGGAAAATCTCTTTCTACCTCTGCCATACTTCTAATCCCAAGAAGTAATGCATCAATCCAAGATCTTTCATTTCAAACTCAGAGGCGAGATTCTTCTTACACCATACAATGAGTTTCTCATTTCTTGTGAGAAACAAGTAATCAACATATAATACTAGAATCAGTGGCTCATCACCTACAACCTTGTAGTAAAGGTTGGGGTCTGCATAACTCTTGGAAAATCTCAAGCTCACCAGGAATCCGTCTATCCGTCCATACCAAGCACGGGGTGCTTGCTTGAGTCCATACAATTCCTTTTTCAATCTACATACATGAGACTCCTTTCCTTGGACAATAAATCCATCTGGTTGTCCGATGTAAACTTCTTCCTCAATAACACCATTGAGAAAGGTTGTCTTCACATCTATCTGATGTAACTTCCATCCCATAGCTGAAGCAAAAGGGCACGACCATCTACTGACTGTCCGACTATTCTGCCTATGGGATTTCTCCCATATCTGGTTGAGTACCTGGACTGTAGAGGAACCTGTGCAATCACACGACCAACTGCTGACTGTCCTACTCATCTTCCTATGGGATTTATCCCATATCTGGCTGAGTAACTAGACTATAGAGGCACCTGTGTGAACCCGACCAACTGTTGACTGTCCTACTCATCTGCCTATGGGATTTCTCCCATATCTGGCTGAGTAACTGGACTGCATAAGGTACCTGGGTGAGCCCAACCAACTGGTGAATTTCCTACTCATCTGCCTATGGGATTTCTCCCATATCTGGCTGAGTAACTGGACTGCAGAGGCACCTGGGCAAAGCAGGGCAAGCATCTCAATGTCATCTTTCCCTCTCAAGGAGGGATTCGTTCTCTTCAACTCCAAGTCTACCGCGAAAGTATTAGAACTTCACCCTCGGAAGATCCTTGGTGAGAACATCTACAGTCTGGTCGTCTGTCGGCACGTACTATAACTCGACCTCAACTTTCTGCACCATATCACGAATGAAGTGATATCGAATCTCGATATGCTTCGACCTGTCGTGAAATACAGGATTCACTGACATCTGCACACAACTCTGGTTATCACAGTGAATCGCGGTTGAATCTAGAATCTGGCCGAACAATCCTACCAAGATTTTACGAATCAAAACTGCTTCTCGAGTTGTTGTGCTAGCAACCATGTACTCAGCCTTTGCAGTACTGAGTGTTATCAAGTTTTGCTTCATGTTGCACCAGGAAATAACTGCAGAACCCAAACTGAAGCAACATCCAAAAGTACTCTTCCGATCTACAACACATCTGGCGCAATCTGAATCTATAAACCCCTACAATATTAGGTCACCATCTGAAGCATACTTCAATCCATATCCCACAGTTCCACGTAAGTATCTGAGCACATGTTTTGCAGCAATCCAGTGAATCTGCCTCAATTCGCACATGAACTAACTGAGGGCATTCACAGTGAAACATATATCCGGTCTGGTGTTGGTTAGATACATCAATGACCCAATCAACTGGCGATAAATGGTGGGATCAAACAAATCAAAATCTGAAGTAGAATCTCTCAACTGCTTCCAATTTGCATCCATCGGAGTAGCCATGGACTTGCAGTCCAACATCCTGAATCTCTTCAATATATCAATGGTGTATTTTCCTTGTCCTAGGAAAATCTCTTTCTACCTCTGCCATACTTCTAATCCCAAGAAGTAATGCATCAATCCAAGATCTTTCATTTCAAACTCAGAGGCGAGATTCTTCTTACACCATACAATGAGTTTCTCATTTCTTGTGAGAAACAAGTAATCAACATATAATACTAGAATCAGTGGCTCATCACCTACAACCTTGTAGTAAAGGTTGGGGTCTGCATAACTCTTGGAAAATCTCAAGCTCACCAGGAATCCGTCTATCCGTCCATACCAAGCACGGGGTGCTTGCTTGAGTCCATACAATTCCTTTTTCAATTTGCATACATGAGACTCCTTTCCTTGGACAATAAATCCATCTGGTTGTCCGATGTAAACTTCTTCCTCAATAACACCATTGAGAAAGCTTGTCTTCACATCTATCTGATGTAACTTCCATCCCATAGCTGAAGCAAAAGGGCACGACCATCTACTGACTGTCCGACTCTTCTGCCTATGGGATTTCTCCCATATCTGGTTGAGTACCTGGACTGTAGAGGAACCTGTGCAATCACACGACCAACTGCTGACTGTCCTACTCATCTTCCTATGGGATTTATCCCATATCTGGCTGAGTAACTAGACTATAGAGGCACCTGTGTGAACCCGACCAACTGTTGACTGTCCTACTCATCTGCCTATGGGATTTCTCCCATATCTGGCTGAGTAACTGGACTGCATAAGGTACCTGGGTGAGCCCAGCCAACTGGTGAATTTCCTACTCATCTGCCTATGGGATTTCTCCCATATCTGGCTGAGTAACTGGACTGCAGAGGCACCTGGGAAAAGCAGGGCAAGCATCTCAATGTCATCTTTCCCTCTAAAGGAGGGATTCGTTCTCTTCAACTCCAAGTCTACCGCGAAAGTATTAGAACTTCACCCTCGGAAGATCCTTGGTGAGAACATCTACAGTCTGGTCGTCTGTCGGCACGTACTATAACTCGACCTCAACTTTCTGCACCATATCACGAATGAAGTGATATCGAATCTCGATATGCTTCGACCTGTCGTGAAATACAGGATTCACTGACATCTGCACACAACTCTGGTTATCACAGTGAATCGCGGTTGAATCTAGAATCTGGCCGAACAATCCTACCAAGATTTTACGAATCAAAACTGCTTCTCGAGTTGTTGTGCTAGCAACCATGTACTCAGCCTTTGCAGTACTGAGTGTTATCGAATTTTGCTTCATGTTGCACCAGGAAATAACTGCAGAACCCAAACTGAAGCAACATCCAAAAGTACTCTTCCGATCTACAACACATCTGGCGCAATCTGAATCTATAAACCCCTACAATATTAGGTCACCATCTGAAGCATACTTCAATCCATATCCCACAGTTCCACGTAAGTATCTGAGCACATGTTTTGCAGCAATCCAGTGAATCTGCCTCAATTCGCACATGAACTAACTGAGGGCATTCACAGTGAAACATATATCCGGTCTGGTGTTGGTTAGATACATCAATGACCCAATCAACTGGCGATAAATGGTGGGATCAAACAAATCAAAATCTGAAGTAGAATCTCTCAACTGCTTCCAATTTGCATCCATCGGAGTAGCCATGGACTTGCAGTCCAACATCCTGAATCTCTTCAATATATCAATGGTGTATTTTCCTTGTCCTAGGAAAATCTCTTTCTACCTCTGCCATACTTCTAATCCCAAGAAGTAATGCATCAATCCAAGATCTTTCATTTCAAACTCAGAGGCGAGATTCTTCTTACACCATACAATGAGTTTCTCATTTCTTGTGAGAAACAAGTAATCAACATATAATACTAGAATCAGTGGCTCATCACCTACAACCTTGTAGTAAAGGTTGGGGTCTGCATAACTCTTGGAAAATCTCAAGCTCACCAGGAATCCGTCTATCCGTCCATACCAAGCACGGGGTGCTTGCTTGAGTCCATACAATTCCTTTTTCAATCTGCATACATGAGACTCCTTTCCTTGGACAATAAATCCATCTGGTTGTCCGATGTAAACTTCTTCCTCAATAACACCATTGAGAAAGGTTGTCTTCACATCTATCTGATGTAACTTCCATCCCATAGCTGAAGCAAAAGGGCACGACCATCTACTGACTGTCCGACTCTTCTGCCTATGGGATTTCTCCCATATCTGGTTGAGTACCTGGACTGTAGAGGAACCTGTGCAATCACACGACCAACTGCTGACTGTCCTACTCATCTTCCTATGGGATTTATCCCATATCTGGCTGAGTAACTAGACTATAGAGGCACCTGTGTGAACCCGACCAACTGTTGACTGTCCTACTCATCTGGTTGTCCGATGTAAACTTCTTCCTCAATAACACCATTGAGAAAGGTTGTCTTCACATCTATCTGATGTAACTTCCATCCCATAGCTGAAGCAAAAGGGCACGACCATCTACTGACTGTCCGACTCTTCTGCCTATGGGATTTCTCCCATATCTGGTTGAGTACCTGGACTGTAGAGGAACCTGTGCAATCACACGACCAACTGCTGACTGTCCTACTCATCTTCCTATGGGATTTATCCCATATCTGGCTGAGTAACTAGACTATAGAGGCACCTGTGTGAACCCGACCAACTGTTGACTGTCCTACTCATCTGCCGATGGGATTTCTCCCATATCTGGCTGAGTAACTGGACTGCATAAGGTACTTGGGTGAGCCCAGCCAACTGGTGACTTTCCTACTCATCTGCCTATGGGATTTCTCCCATATCTGGCTGAGTAACTGGACTGCAGAGGCACCTGGGCAAAGCAGGGCAAGCATCTCAATGTCATCTTTCCCTCTCAAGGAGGGATTCATTCTCTTCAACTCCAAGTCTACCGCGAAAGTATTAGAACTTCACCCTCGGAAGATCCTTGGTGAGAACATCTACAGTCTGGTCGTCTGTCGGCACGTACTATAACTCGACCTCAACTTTCTGCACCATATCACGAATGAAGTGATATCGAATCTCGATATGCTTCGACCTGTCGTGAAATACAGGATTCACTGACATCTGCACACAACTCTGGTTATCACAGTGAATCGCGGTTGAATCTAGAATCTGGCCGAACAATCCTACCAAGATTTTACGAATCAAAACTGCTTCTCGAGTTGTTGTGCTAGCAACCATGTACTCAGCCTTTGCAGTACTGAGTGTTATCGAGTTTTGCTTCATGTTGCACCAGGAAATAACTGCAGAACCCAAACTGAAGCAACATCCAAAAGTACTCTTCCGATCTACAACACATCTGGCGCAATCTGAATCTATAAACCCCTACAATATTAGGTCACCATCTGAAGCATACTTCAATCCATATCCCACAGTTCCACGTAAGTATCTGAGCACATGTTTTGCAGCAATCCAGTGAATCTGCCTCAATTCGCACATGAACTAACTGAGGGCATTCACAGTGAAACATATATCCGGTCTAGTGTTGGTTAGATACATCAATGACCCAATCAACTGGCGATAAATGGTGGGATTAAACAAATCAAAATCTGAAGTAGAATCTCTCAACTGCTTCCAATTTGCATCCATCGGAGTAGCCATGGACTTGCAGTCCAACATCCTGAATCTATTCAATATATCAATGGTGTATTTTCCTTGTCCTAGGAAAATCTCTTTCTACCTTTGCCATACTTCTAATCCCAAGAAGTAATGCATCAATCCAAGATCTTTCATTTCAAACTCAGAGGCGAGATTCTTCTTACACCATACAATGAGTTTCTCATTTCTTGTGAGAAACAAGTAATCAACATATAATACTAGAATCAGTGGCTCATCACCTACAACCTTGTAGTAAAGGTTGGGGTTTGCATAACTCTTGGAAAATCTCAAGCTCACCAGGAATCCGTCTATCCGTCCATACCAAGCACGGGGTGCTTGCTTGAGTCCATACAATTCCTTTTTCAATCTGCATACATGAGACTCCTTTCCTTGGACAATAAATCCATCTGGTTGTCCGATGTAAACTTCTTCCTCAATAACACCATTGAGAAAGGTTGTCTTCACATCTATCTGATGTAACTTCCATCCCATAGCTGAAGCAAAAGGGCACGACCATCTACTGACTGTCCGACTCTTCTGCCTATGGGATTTCTCCCATATCTGGTTGAGTACCTGGACTGTAGAGGAACCTGTGCAATCACACGACCAACTGCTGACTGTCCTACTCATCTTCCTATGGGATTTATCCCATATCTGGCTGAGTAACTAGACTATAGAGGCACCTGTGTGAACCCGACCAACTGTTGACTGTCCTACTCATCTGCCTATGGGATTTCTCCCATATCTGGCTGAGTAACTGGACTGCATAAGGTACCTGGGTGAGCCCAGCCAACTGGTGAATTTCCTACTCATCTGCCTATGGGATTTCTCCCATATCTGGCTGAGTAACTGGACTGCAGAGGCACCTGGGCAAAGCAGGGCAAGCATCTCAATGTCATCTTTCCCTCTCAAGGAGGGATTCGTTCTCTTCAACTCCAAGTCTACCGCGAAAGTATTAGAACTTCACCCTCGGAAGATCCTTGGTGAGAACATCTACAGTCTGGTCGTCTGTCGGCACGTACTATAACTCGACCTCAACTTTCTGCACCATATCACGAATGAAGTGATATCGAATCTCGATATGCTTTGACCTGTCGTGAAATACAGGATTCACTGATATCTGCACACAACTCTGTTTATCACAGTGAATCGCGGTTGAATCTAGAATCTGGCCGAACAATCCTACCAAGATTTTACGAATCAAAACTGCTTCTCGAGTTGTTGTGCTAGCAACCATGTACTCAGCCTTTGCAGTACTGAGTGTTATCGAGTTTTGCTTCATGTTGCACCAGGAAATAACTGCAGAACCCAAACTAAAGCAACATCCAAAAGTACTCTTCCGATCTACAACACATCTGGCGCAATCTGAATCTATAAACCCCTACAATATTAGGTCACCATCTGAAGCATACTTCAATCCATATCCCACAGTTCCACGTAAGTATCTGAGCACATGTTTTGCAGCAATCCAGTGAATCTGCCTCAATTCGCACATGAACTAACTGAGGGCATTCACAGTGAAACATATATCCGGTCTGGTGTTGGTTAGATACATCAATGACCCAATCAACTGGCGATAAATGGTGGGATCAAACAAATCAAAATCTGAAGTAGAATCTCTCAACTGCTTCCAATTTGCATCCATCGGAGTAGCCATGGACTTGCAGTCCAACATCCTGAATCTATTCAATATATCAATGGTGTATTTTCCTTGTCCTAGGAAAATCTCTTTCTACCTCTGCCATACTTCTAATCCCAAGAAGTAATGCATCAATCCAAGATCTTTCATTTCAAACTCAGAGGCGAGATTCTTCTTACACCATACAATGAGTTTCTCATTTCTTGTGAGAAACAAGTAATCAACATATAATACTAGAATCAGTGGCTCATCACCTACAACCTTGTAGTAAAGGTTGGGGTCTGCATAACTCTTGGAAAATCTCAAGCTCACCAGGAATCCGTCTATCCGTCCATACCAAGCACGGGGTGCTTGCTTGAGTCCATACAATTCCTTTTTCAATCTGCATACATGAGACTCCTTTCCTTAGAAAATAAATCCATCTGGTTTTCCGATGTAAACTTCTTCCTCAATAACACCATTGAGAAAGGTTGTCTTCACATCTATCTGATGTAACTTCCATCCCATAGCTGAAGCAAAAGGGCACGACCATCTACTGACTGTCCGACTCTTCTGCCTATGGGATTTCTCCCATATCTGGTTGAGTACCTGGACTGTAGAGGAACCTGTGCAATCACACGACCAACTGCTGACTGTCCTACTCATCTTCCTATGGGATTTATCCCATATCTGGCTGAGTAACTAGACTATAGAGGCACCTGTGTGAACCCGACCAACTGTTGACTGTCCTACTCATCTGCCTATGGGATTTCTCCCATATCTGGCTGAGTAACTGGACTGCATAAGGTACCTGGGTGAGCCCAGCCAACTGGTGAATTTCCTACTCATCTGCCTATGGGATTTCTCCCATATCTGGCTGAGTAACTGGACTGCAGAGGCACCTGGGCAAAGCAGGGCAAGCATCTCAATGTCATCTTTCCCTCTCAAGGAGGGATTCGTTCTCTTCAACTCCAAGTCTACCGCGAAAGTATTAGAACTTCACCCTCGGAAGATCCTTGGTGAGAACATCTACAGTCTGGTCGTCTGTCGTCACGTACTATAACTCGACCTCAACTTTCTGCACCATATCACGAATGAAGTGATATCGAATCTCGATATGCTTCGACCTGTCGTGAAATACAGGATTCACTGACATCTGCACACAACTCTGGTTATCACAGTGAATCGCGGTTGAATCTAGAATCTGGCCGAACAATCCTACCAAGATTTTACGAATCAAAACTGCTTCTCGAGTTGTTGTGCTAGCAACCATGTACTCAGCCTTTGCAGTACTGAGTGTTATCGAGTTTTGCTTCATGTTGCACCAGGAAATAACTGCAGAACCCAAACTGAAGCAACATCCAAAAGTACTCTTCCGATCTACAACACATCTGGCGCAATCTGAATCTATAAACCCCTACAATATTAGGTCACCATCTGAAGCATACTTCAATCCATATCCCACAGTTCCACGTAAGTATCTGAGCACATGTTTTGCAGCAATCCAGTGAATCTGCCTCAATTCGCACTTGAACTAACTGAGGGCATTCACAGTGAAACATATATCCGGTCTGGTGTTGGTTAGATACATCAATGACCCAATCAACTGGCGATAAATGGTGGGATCAAACAAATCAAAATCTGAAGTAGAATCTCTCAACTGCTTCCAATTTGCATCCATCGGAGTAGCCATGGACTTGCAGTCCAACATCCTGAATCTCTTCAATATATCAATGGTGTATTTTCCTTGTCCTAGGAAAATCTCTTTCTACCTCTGCCATACTTCTAATCCCAAGAAGTAATGCATCAATCCAAGATCTTTCATTTCAAACTCAAAGGCGAGATTCTTCTTACACCATACAATGAGTTTCTCATTTCTTGTGAGAAACAAGTAATCAACATATAATACTAGAATCAGTGGCTCATCACCTACAACCTTGTAGTAAAGGTTGGGGTCTGCATAACTCTTGGAAAATCTCAAGCTCACCAGGAATCCGTCTATCCGTCCATACCAAGCACGGGGTGCTTGCTTGAGTCCATACAATTCCTTTTTCAATTTGCATACATGAGACTCCTTTCCTTGGACAATAAATCCATCTGGTTGTCCGATGTAAACTTATTCCTCAATAACACCATTGAGAAAGCTTGTCTTCACATCTATCTGATGTAACTTCCATCCCATAGCTGAAGCAAAAGGGAACGACCATCTACTGACTGTCCGACTCTTCTGCCTATGGGATTTCTCCCATATCTGGTTGAGTACCTGGACTGTAGAGGAACCTGTGCAATCACACGACAAATTGCTGACTGTCCTACTCATCTTCCTATGGGATTTATCCCATATCTGGCTGAGTAACTAGACTATAGAGGCACCTGTGTGAACCCGACCAACTGTTGACTGTCCTACTCATCTGCCTATGGGATTTCTCCCATATCTGGCTGAGTAACTGGACTGCATAAGGTACCTGGGTGAGCCCAGCCAACTGGTGAATTTCCTACTCATCTGCCTATGGGATTTCTCCCATATCTGGCTGAGTAACTGGACTGCAGAGGCACCTGGGCAAAGCAGGGCAAGCATCTCAATGTCATCTTTCCCTCTCAAGGAGGGATTCGTTCTCTTCAACTCCAAGTCTACCGTGAAAGTATTAGAACTTCACCCTCGGAAGATCCTTGGTGAGAACATCTACAGTCTGGTCGTCTGTCGGCACGTACTATAACTCGACCTCAACTTTCTGCACCATATCACGAATGAAGTGATATCGAATCTCGATATGCTTCGACCTGTCGTGAAATACAGGATTCACTGACATCTGCACACAACTCTGGTTATCACAGTGAATCACGGTTGAATCTAGAATCTGGCCGAACAATCCTACCAAGATTTTACGAATCAAAACTGCTTCTCGAGTTGTTGTGCTAGCAACCATGTACTCAGCCTTTGCAGTACTGAGTGTTATCGAGTTTTGCTTCATGTTGCACGAGGAAATAACTGCAGAACCCAAACTGAAGCAACATCCAAAAGTACTCTTCCGATCTACAACACATCTGGCGCAATCTGAATCTATAAACCCCTACAATATTAGGTCACCATCTGAAGCATACTTCAATCCATATCCCACAGTTCCACGTAAGTATCTAAGCACATGTTTTGCAGCAATCCAGTGAATCTGCCTCAATTAGCACATGAACTAACTGAGGGCATTCACAGTGAAACATATTTCCATTCTGGTGTTGGTTAGATACATCAATGACCCACTCAACTGGCGATAAATGGTGGGATCAAACAAATCAAAATCTGAAGTAGAATCTCTCAACTGCTTCCAATTTGCATCCATCGGAGTAGCCATGGACTTGCAGTCCAACATCCTGAATCTCTTCAATATATCAATGGTGTATTTTCCTTGTCCTAGGAAAATCTCTTTCTACCTCTGCCATACTTCTAATCCCAAGAAGTAATGCATCAATCCAAGATCTTTCATTTCAAACTCAGAGGCGAGATTCTTCTTACACCATACAATGAGTTTCTCATTTCTTGTGAGAAACAAGTAATCAACATATAATACTAGAATCAGTGGCTCATCACCTACAACCTTGTAGTAATGGTTGGGGTCTGCATAACTCTTGGAAAATCTCAAGCTCACCAGGAATCCGTCTATCCGTCCACACCAAGCACGGGGTGCTTGCTTGAGTCCATACAATTCCTTTTTCAATCTGTATACATGAGACTCCTTTCCTTGGACAATAAATCCATCTGGTTGTCCGATGTAAACTTCTTCCTCAATAACACCATTGAGAAAGCTTGTCTTCACATCTATCTGATGTAACTTCCATCCCATAGCTGAAGCAAAAGGGCACGACCATCTACTGACTGTCCGACTCTTCTGCCTATGGGATTTCTCCCATATCTGGTTGAGTACCTGGACTGTAGAGGAACCTGTGCAATCACACGACCAACTGCTGACTGTCCTACTCATCTTCCTATGGGATTTATCCCATATCTGGCTGAGTAACTAGACTATAGAGGCACCTGTGTGAACCCGACCAACTGTTGACTGTCCTACTCATCTGCCTATGGGATTTCTCCCATATCTGGCTGAGTAACTGGACTGCATAAGGTACCTGGGTGAGCCCAGCCAACTGGTGACTTTCCTACTCATCTGCCTATGGGATTTCTCCCATATCTGGCTGAGTAACTGGACTGCAGAGGCACCTGGGCAAAGCAGGGCAAGCATCTCAATGTCATCTTTCCCTCTCAAGGAGGGATTCGTTCTCTTCAACTCCAAGTCTACCGCGAAAGTATTAGAACTTCACCCTCGGAAGATCCTTGGTGAGAACATCTACAGTCTGGTCGTCTGTCGGCACGTACTATAACTCGACCTCAACTTTCTGCACCATATGACGAATGAAGTGATATCGAATCTCGATATGCTTCGACCTGTCGTGAAATACAGGATTCACTGACATCTGCACACAACTCTGGTTATCACAGTGAATCGCGGTTGAATCTAGAATCTGGCCGAACAATCCTACCAAGATTTTACGAATCAAAACTGCTTCTCGAGTTGTTGTGCTAGCAACCATGTACTCAGCCTTTGCAGTACTGAGTGTTATCGAGTTTTGCTTCATGTTGCACCAGGAAATAACTGCAGAACCCAAACTGAAGCAACATCCAAAAGTACTCTTCCGATCTACAAAACATCTGGCGCAATCTGAATCTATAAACCCCTACAATATTAGGTCACCATCTGAAGCATACTTCAATCCATATCCCACAGTTCCACGTAAGTATCTGAGCACATGTTTTGCAGCAATCCAGTGAATCTGCCTCAATTCGCACATGAACTAACTGAGGGCATTCACAGTGAAACATATATCTGGTCTGGTGTTGGTTAGATACATCAATGACCCAATCAACTGGCGATAAATGGTGGGATCAAACAAATCAAAATCTGAAGTAGAATCTCTCAACTGCTTCCAATTTGCATCCATCGGAGTAGCCATGGACTTGCAGTCCAACATCCTGAATCTCTTCAATATATCAATGGTGTATTTTCCTTGTCCTAGGAAAATCTCTTTCTACCTCTGCCATACTTCTAATCCCAAGAAGTAATGCATCAATCCAAGATCTTTCATTTCAAACTCAGAGGCGAGATTCTTCTTACACCATACAATGAGTTTCTCATTTCTTGTGAGAAACAAGTAATCAACATATAATACTAGAATCAGTGGCTCATCACCTACAACCTTGTAGTAAAGGTTGGGGTCTGCATAACTCTTGGAAAATCTCAAGCTCACCAGGAATCCGTCTATCCGTCCATACCAAGCACGGGGTGCTTGCTTGAGTCCATACAATTCCTTTTTCAATCTGCATACATGAGACTCCTTTCCTTGGACAATAAATCCATCTGGTTGTCCGATGTAAACTTCTTCCTCAATAACACCATTGAGAAAGGTTGTCTTCACATCTATCTGATGTAACTTCCATCCCATAGCTGAAGCAAAAGGGCACGACCATCTACTGACTGTCCGACTCTTCTGCCTATGGGATTTCTCCCATATCTGGTTGAGTACCTGGACTGTAGAGGAACCTGTGCAATCACACGACCAACTGCTGACTGTCCTACTCATCTTCCTATGGGATTTATCCCATATCTGGCTGAGTAACTAGACTATAGAGGCACCTGTGTGAACCCGACCAACTGTTGACTGTCCTACTCATCTGCCTATGGGATTTCTCCCATATCTGGCTGAGTAACTGGACTGCATAAGGTACCTGGGTGAGCCCAGCCAACTGGTGAATTTCCTACTCATCTGCCTATGGGATTTCTCCCATATCTGGCTGAGTAACTGGACTGCAGAGGCACCTGGGCAAAGCAGGGCAAGCATCTCAATGTCATCTTTCCCTCTCAAGGAGGGATTCGTTCTCTTCAACTCCAAGTCTACCGCGAAAGTATTAGAACTTCACCCTCGGAAGATCCTTGGTGAGAACATCTACAGTCTGGTCGTCTGTCGGCACGTACTATAACTCGACCTCAACTTTCTGCACCATATCACGAATGAAGTGATATCGAATCTCGATATGCTTCGACCTGTCGTGAAATACAGGATTCACTGACATCTGCACACAACTCTGGTTATCACAGTGAATCGCGGTTGAATCTAGAATCTGGCCGAACAATCCTACCAAGATTTTACGAATCAAAACTGCTTCTTGAGTTGTTGTGCTAGCAACCATGTACTCAGCCTTTGCAGTACTGAGTGTTATCGAGTTTTGCTTCATGTTGCACCAGGAAATAACTGCAGAACCCAAACTGAAGCAACATCCAAAAGTACTCTTCCGATCTACAACACATCTGGCGCAATCTGAATCTATAAACCCCTACAATATTAGGTCACCATCTGAAGCATACTTCAATCCATATCCCACAGTTCCACGTAAGTATCTGAGCACATGTTTTGCAGCAATCCAGTGAATCTGCCTCAATTCGCACATGAACTAACTGAGGGCATTCACAGTGAAACATATATCCGGTCTGGTGTTGGTTAGATACATCAATGACCCAATCAACTGGCGATAAATGGTGGGATCAAACAAATCAAAATCTGAAGTAGAATCTCTCAACTGCTTCCAATTTGCATCCATCGGAGTAGCCATGGACTTGCAGTCCAACATCCTGAATCTCTTCAATATATCAATGGTGTATTTTCCTTGTCCTAGGAAAATCTCTTTCTACCTCTGCCATACTTCTAATCCCAAGAAGTAATGCATCAATCCAAGATCTTTCATTTCAAACTCAGAGGCGAGATTCTTCTTACACCATACAATGAGTTTCTCATTTCTTGTGAGAAACAAGTAATCAACATATAATACTAGAATCAGTGGCTCATCACCTACAACCTTGTAGTAAAGGTTGGGGTCTGCATAACTCTTGGAAAATCTCAAGCTCACCAGGAATCCGTCTATCCGTCCATACCAAGCACGGGGTGCTTGCTTGAGTCCATACAATTCCTTTTTCAATCTGCATACATGAGACTCCTTTCCTTGGACAATAAATCCATCTGGTTGTCCGATGTAAACTTCTTCCTCAATAACACCATTGAGAAAGGTTGTCTTCACATCTATCTGATGTAACTTCCATCCCATAGCTGAAGCAATCGCAATAATGGATCTGATGGAAGTATATCGGGCCATAGAAACAAATGTCTCATCATAATCAACTCCCTCTTTCTGAGAGAATCCTCTGGCTACAAATCTGACCTTGCATTTCTCAACACTGCCATCAACTCCATGCTTGATCTTGTATAGCCATTTAGAAGTCACTACTGACTTATCCTCGGGTCTCGGCACAACCTCCCACACATCATTCTTCGTGATGGATTGATATTCTTCCATCATGGCATCCTTCCAAACTTGATGTTTGGATGCTTCTTTGTAAGTGGTGGGTTCTGAATCAATAATGTTGCTCATCAGTGCCACATAGATAGAGAACCTCTGAGGTCTTTTGCTTTCTATGAAAGTGCCATGTGGAGCATCATGCCCCTTTGCATCTTGCAGTGTCTGCTGTTCCCATCTAGGTCTTTTCCTACCTGCCTCATCTCTGGGGATATCAACTAGATCTATGGGATCGATAGGTTCATCCTTTTCTGCTGACTCCCTCTGAACTGGAGGGGGAGATGATCTCATCTCCTTTGGTTCTAACATTTCTTCATCATCGATCTCCATATTTGATCCTCTGCCTTTCCTGACAACCATTTCTTCTTCAAAGGTCACATCCCTACTGACTTCAATCTATTTGGATCCTGGAATGTAAATTCAGTAAGCCTTTGAAGACTCACTGTATCCCACAAAGGTTCCCTTTTTGCCTAAAGGTTCTAACTTTGATCTTTTCTCTATGGGCACATGTATGTAGACTGGACAGCTAAAAATCCATAGATGGCCCACTTATGGTTTCACACCTGTGAATGCTTCTTCCGGAGTCATGTTCTTCAATATCTTATGTGGACATCTATTCTGTACATATACAGCAGTTCTGGATGCTTCTACCCACAAGAACATTTGAAGACTCTGGTCATGTATCATAGCTTTGGATGCCTCCACAATTGTACGATTCTTTCTTTTTGCAACCCCATTTTGTTGAGGGTTGTAGGGAACTATGAGCTCCCTCTTAATTCCTACTTCCTTGCAGAAATCATTGAATTCTATAGAGGTATATTCTCCGCCTTTATCGGATCTCAAAATCTTGATCCTCTTTCCTGACAGATTGTCAACTTGTGCTTTAAATTCTTTGAACTTGCTGAGCACTTCCTCGGATTCTTTTGACTTGAGAAAGTATATCCAATTCTTCCGTGAGTAATCATCAATAAAGGTGATATAGTAATGATAACCACCTAATGATACAACTTTCATGGGCCTGCACAAGTCAGAGTGTACTAGATCCAAAATCCCTTTGGATCTACTCTCGCTATCTTGAAAAGATTTCTTGACATTCTTTCCAAGAGCACATACTATACATGTTCCATCATGGTCTACCTAGAGCCTTGGCAAACCTATCACAATATTCTTTAGAACTGGGAGAGCTCGATAGTTCAGATGAGCTAACCTTCTATGCCATAACTCGCCCATACTTGCAGCATCATGTATTAAGGCTTGGACTGGTGAAGTGTTTAGTCTATACAAGCTCTCTTCTCTTATGCCAATAACTTTTGATGTGCTCATGCTTGAGTTCTTGTGCCAAGCAAGGACTTTCCCTTCTAAGAAAGCCACTTTATATCCCTTGTCCTCCAATGCTGAGATGGAGACAAGATTTCTTTTCATACCAGGTACATAGAGTACATCACTTAGGCGTAATGTATCATTTGATTCTAATTGAAGGGTGGTGGCTCCAGACCCCTTCACAGTGTAATTTGCATCATCTCCAAGTACAACACGGAGATGTGAATTTTTCTCTATTAATTCTGAAAGATTCTCTCTATAACCTGTCATGTGTCTAGATGCACCACTATCTATGAGCCAAGAGTCACTAGTGGTAGGAATAGTACCTAATAGTGATGATATGAATAGAAATTATGTGTGATCTTCATTCTTTTGATTATTGTTATGATGATCTTCTTCTACATCAGCAGTGGATGCTTCATGCTTCCTTTTGATTTGGATTCGACAGCTATTGGCATAATGTCCATACTTTCTGCACCTATAACATTGAACTTGAGATACATCCCTCTTCTTCTTTTGTTATTGGTAGGGACTTGATCTCCTTTATTCTTGGTGCTTGTGTTTATGGAACTTCTTCCCTTTTCCCTTACCTTTCTTGGCATGGGAAACAAAATATTGGTTCTCCTCGGGTTGAGTGCCATGGAGTCTTTGACGTGCTGCAATCATTGTCTCCTCCTGAGAGCAATCTTCCCAAAGCTTATCAAACTTTGGTAGTTTGGATCTACCACTTATGCTTTGGATAAAGGACTCCCATGATGGTGGAAGACCATTTAGAGTGTGGAGGACAAGCTCATTATTGCTAATAGGATCTCCACTGGTGTTGAGCTTGTCTCGGAGTTCTGTGATCCTCATGAAGTATGAGGCAATGGATTTTGACTTTTCTATCTTCATATTTGAGAGCCGGTTTCTCAAAGTCATGGATACATTTAGGCTAGTGTGTTCAAACAACTTCATAATGGTCTTGAACATTTTCCTAGCATTCTTCTTTCCTGAGATTCGAGGAACCAAATGGTCTCTCACTGAATCCACAAGAATCCTTCTTGCTTTAGCATCATTCTTTCTCCATCGGGATTTATCCTCTTCGGATTTTGGTTCAGGGACCTCATTTACATATAGCAAGAGATCATTTTATTCTAGGAGTAGAAGAACCCTAGACTTCCAGGAGATAAAGTTGGAGGCTCCTTCCAAACGATCTTTAACCTTCATCCCAATCATCTTGATTGCAGATCTGGTTCAGAAACCCTAGTAGGAGCTAGGTCAAAAATGAAAGTTCTCGGAATTGAATTCCGTCTTCACCAATAGATTCGCCTTGCCAAAAATGAAATTCATATGGCTCTTTTTTCTTCTTCAAATTGATGGGTGAAGACTTCACAAGATGAAACCCTAATTCCGGCAGGGTTTTGACAATGCTTCAGCAATGGCTTCTTCTAGAACTGCTCCGATACCATGTTAAATTTCATACATTCATAACATAATAACATAAATGCATAACCAAGATCACTAGAAGAAAGACAAAGCACAAAACAACAACATAGATTTTACCCTGGGAAACCCAATTGGGAGAAAAACCCAGCAATCTTCGCATAGAGATGATAATCCCGAGATCAGATTACAAATAAGAAAAGATAAAAATGTGAAAGTGTCTTCCACAAGTACATACCCCAAATCAACTACCTCCTTCAATCGATGTGAAATCAGCTCTCTCCAAGTGATGCGCAAAAGGAAAGTGTGAGAATGAGATAATGAGGTGCCCTAGCCTCCTATTTATACAAGTGCAAACTTGGAAAATTCCCTAACTGAGCCGACTTCACCTGGGGGCAATAAATAATTTAATTTTAATATTTTTATTTGTTTCTTTTGCACCCCAAGGCTTACATTGATTCTTTTATGTGTTTACATAAATGATTACATAAGGTTCATCTCCCTTAGGAGGTACAAACAAGTACAATGGAGGTACAATAAAATATAATGAATAATATCTTCCAAAGTTGTACAAAATCCAACACTATTTACATATACAAAATTTTAAAACAATTATTGATATGCCTATCACATAGTATCTTCAAGTTCTCATGTTGATTCATCGGGGTTGTAATGGGTCCATTGGACCTTTACCTACCGAATGGCCATGTTATGGAGAAACGTGACTTTTTTGTCCAGGATATGCACCAATAGTACCAGTATATCTCCTTTTAGTTCCACCTAAATCAATGCCCAATCAATAATGTGGTTAGGATTAGGCACATATTTTTTCAATAAAGACACATGAAACACATTATGCACTTATATGCAAGCAGGAAATGCAATCTCATATGCATCAGGCCCTATCCTAGCTAATATTTCTAATGGCCCATAGTATATGAGTGCTAGCTTAGGACATATTTTGAAAATCCTCACAGCAGATCTAAGAGATGATGTATACCTCATAAGAGTAATTATGATCAAGCAGAAAAATAGAAGAAGAGTGGTCAATGCAGTATAATGAGCAACAGAATAATAATACAGTAGAACTCGGATAGAAGCAAAAATACTTCACACACACTAATTAATTAATCACAATATGGACAAATAAATAATACAATGTATGAGGATTTGAATGCCTAAGGTGGCAATTCGAATTAGCCTTCATGGAGTGATCAAAGGATCACTAGAGTGTCATTGGAGCACAACTAGTATTCTATCTCATCATCGGTGGAGTCATCAATGCACAAGTAACTATCAACCATCAGTCAAACTGAGTCTAACTGAGTGTGGTAGGTGTAACTGAATGTAACTGGCACATGGAGACACTAACTGAATGAAGGAGGCTTAGTGGAGGGCACATGAGGAGCTAACTGGAGTCAGAACAGGTAGTCATGTCTCATCGGAGGTCAATCAGAGTGATAACAGCAGTGAGGAGTAAGTTTGGCCTCAAATCAAGGAAAGACTGGTGGCTAACTGAAGTAAACTGGACTGGTAGGTGAGAAAGGCACCCTTCTTCAATGGAAGGCGAGAACTGGGTGCATGACAGGCTAGGAGGGATGAAACTGAGTGGAAGGAAGCTCCGGGGGCTAGATAACTGAGGGATAGGTGCTGGGACTGATGACCGGAATGCATGCAAACCCTAAATAATGCATGCAAACCCTAAAAGTGCATGCATGACTGAAAATGTAAATGACCAAAATACTGGTGGGACTAAGATGGAGTATAGGAATATCCTAACACCCCCCCTTAATCCATCCTAGGCCCTGGTAACTAAGACCAAAGGTCACCCAATACAATGAATAATAACAGTCAATAAAAAAAGGAAGTGGGAAAAATTTCATGGGAAAAATACCCCCCCCCCACCTCAAAACAGATTGTAAGGCACACATAAAAAATAAATGGTCCAAACTCAAGCAGGTGTGATGCTTGGTCATATGTCTGGAGGTATCTTCTTCTTTGGAAGAACTGGATCATGCTCAAAAAGCATGTGCTTGTACTTGCTCTTCAGATCGAATGTGATGAGAAAAAATCCAAAAGTATGAGGATGATCCTTGAACCTGTGATTTGAATCAGCTGAGGTAGGATCAAATCTATGAATGTGCAGATAGTCTTTTGTCTTCTCCTTCGAACCATCATGGGTGAGATTATGCCAAAAAGAACCATCAAATAATAAAGATTGTTTGGAATCCAAATTAGATCCAAGACTTGAATCATGGTTGCTTAAGATCTCCTTTGAACCATTTGAGGTGAGATCTAAACCAGTAAGTGCATGAGAAATTTTCTCAAGCGAATGGCAATGGCCATTATCTTCAATAAACTTATGAGAACATGAAAGAATGATCTTACAGTAGTAAATGAGAGGTCATTGCTTGGAATCCAAATCAGATCCAAGGCTTGAATCATGGTTTCTTGAGATCTCCTTTGAACCATAAGAGGTGAGATCAAAACTAGTAGATGCATGAGAAATTATCCCAAGCGGGTGGCAATGGCCATATTCTTCAATAACCTTTTGAAAGCATGGAATAATGATCATATAGTAGTAAATAAGAGGTGATTGCTTGAGGAGAGCGAATGCATTACCTCCAATAGCTGATTTTACCTCCGAAATAATCATGTGATCATGATGCAAACCAATAGACTCTGGTGCAAGAGAGGATTTAGGACCTTTTGCAATATCTAAAGTGTGAGCTGGCACAGAAAGAGAAGAAATTTGGAGCATGAGTGTAGAATCTACAAGTTCTTCTTCTTTTTGGACAAATTCAATATGAGATGTGTTTGATACTGGTTCATGATCAATGAGATCATCAAGGAGGGCAAATGCATCACTTTGCTTGCTTTTGAAGGGGTTTGGACCAAATCCTTCATTATGTTTGCCAAATATTTCATCTAGATGAGCCCATAGCTCTTTTTGACTTTCAATATCAATAATGATTGGGTACAATATGTAATCAGGCATAGTAAGCATCATTCTTCCAAGGGCCATGTCACTTTACTGAACCAGACAATCTTCTCTTCAGAGGATTCGAACTCTCTTTCAAAATAACAATCAAAGAGATCATGGCTCTTCAAATATGCTATAATTTTTGGTTTCCATTCATCATAGTTGAATAGAGAAAGAGGAGGGATTTATTCTGAATACATTGAATCTGTAGAAGACCTGCAAAAACAATAGAGAATATCTGCAACTGCTACTGCTGCATAAATGCAGAAACTGCTGCAACTGCTGCACTCGAAATCTTGATAATAACCTGCAAAAAACTCTCAGGAATGGAGATAAACAATACTCTCAACATGCTTTGATACCATGTGAAAATCCTCACAACAAATCTAAGAGATGATGTATACCTCACAAGAGTAATTATGATTAAGCAGGAAAATAGAAGAAGAGTGGTCAATGCAGTATAATGAGCAACAGAATAATAATACAGTAGAACTCGGATAGAAGCAAAAATACTTCACACACACTAATTAATTAATCACAATATGGACAAATAAATAGTACAATGCATGAGGATTCGAATGCCTAAGGTAGCAATTTGAATTAGCCTTCATGGAGTGATCAAAGGATCATTGGAGTGTCATCGGAGCACAACTAGTAGTCTATCTCATCATCGGTGGAGTCATCAATACATAAGTAACTGTCAACCGTCAGTCAAACTGAGTCTAAATAAGTGTGGTAGGTGTCACTGAATGTAACTGGCACATGGAGACAGTAACTGAATGAAGGAGGCTCATTGGAGGGCGCATGAGGAGCTAACTGGAGTCAAAACAGGTAGTCATGTCTCATCGGAGGTCAATCGGAGTGATAACAGCAATGAGGAGTCAGTTTGGCCTCAAATCAAGGAAAGACTGGTGGCTAACTGAAGTAAACTAGACTGGTAGGTGAGAAAGGTGCCCTTCTTCAGTGGAAGGTGAGAACTGGGTGCATGAAAGGCTAGGAGGGATGAAACTAAGTGGAAGGAAGCTCCGGGGGCTAGCTAACTGAGGGATAGGTGCTGGGACTGATGACCGGAATGCATGCAAATGCATGCAAACCCTAAATAATGCATGCAAACCCAAAATACTGGTGGGACTAGGATGGAGTATAGGAATATCCTAACACATATCCTAAGCTTTAGAGAACTTTTCTTTGGACTAAATTTTAGATACATATGTTCACCAATTTTGAATTCTCTTGCTACGCTCCCCTTGTCTACATAAATTTTTTGTCTGTCCTATGATGTCGTCAAATGTTGCATGATTTTAACCATCTGCTCTTCCATTTCCTTAAGGAATTATCTCCCAATTACCACTTTGTCTGTTGGATTATCCCAAATGATTGGAGTATTCATTTTCTTTGATACAAGGCTTAAAATGGACTCATCTTTAAAGATGCATAATATCCATTATTATACTGAACTCTATCAAATACAAGTAATCTTCCCACTTGGATGGCTTATCCATCACATACATTCTCAACATGTCCTCAATAACCCGATTAACCCTCTCAGACTATCCATCTGTCTGTGGGTGATATGTTGTACTCAAATTCAGTTTTGTCCCAAATCCTTTAAATAGTCCTTTCCAAAAATTTGAAGTAAACTTTGAATCCCTATCTGAAATAATTGCCCTTGGTATTTTGTGTAATCTTGCAATTTCTTTCATATAAATTTATGCTATGATAGTTGTCTTATGAGTTGATTTTATTGAAATGAAGCGTGCAAACTTTGTCAACTTATCCACCACTACCATGATTGAATCATGTTGTTTTGTTGTTTTGGGCAATTTGGTGATAAAATCTATTGTCACAACATCTCATTTCCATTATGGAATTGGAAATGGCTGAAGTAATATTGCTAAAAGTCCATGCTCAACCTTTACTTTATGACATTCCATACATCTTGTTATATATTTAGCTATGTCTTTCTTCACTCCTGGCTAAAAGTACTGACTGTTGTAATAGTCTTTTGATATCCAATATTGTCTTGCATATGGTACCATGTGTATTTCATTCATTACTAGCTTCTTTAATTCAACAGAAATAGGAATGTAAATTCTATTATTATTCATAAGAATCTCGTCATTTTCCAACCTGTATTCTTTAAATTTTTGTTGTAAATTTTCATGTTGCAGTCCTTCTTTTACCTAAATATAATGTTGATATGAAATAACAGCTTCAAGAATTGTGGATTTTAATATGATTTACACATGCTAATGGTTGTAGCATGCATTGTATGTGCTCTTATGTTGAGTCTATCCGCAACCTTATTCTCTTTGTCTTTAATATGTTTGATTTCAAAATCAAACTCATATAGAAATTCCAATCATCTTGTTTATCTTGCATTTAAAGTCTATTTCTCAAATAAATGTTTCATCCCATTGTGATTTGTTCTTCATTCAATTTTTTTCCAATGAGATAACGTCTCCACGTTTTTAAGTCATGCACTATAGCAGCCTACTCTAAAGCATGTATGGAAACAAAATTCTCACTTTCCTTCAACTTCTTAAATTCATAACAAACCACATGCCCATTTTGCATAAGTACATCGCCAATTCATTCTTTACAAACATCTATACATACCACAAATTCTTCATTTGGATGAGCAATTTTGAAAATTGATGCACTAATGAGTAATCTCTTTAATTGTTGGAAACTTTCTTCACACTTGGGTGTCCATTCAAATTTGGCTCCTTTCTTCTACAAAGTTGTAATTGGATGAGCTTCTTTTGAGAAGACTTCTATAATATCCATCTAATCCCATAAATGATCTTACCTCTGATACATTCTTGGGTGTATGCCACCCCATGATAGCTTCAATCTTTTTTGGGTCTACTGCTACCCCTTCCTCAGATATGATGTGTCCTAAGTATTGAATTTGTTTTTGATAGAATGAGAATTTACTTAACTTAGAATATAATTGATTACCTTTAACACATGTAGCACTAATTTCAAATGCTCATCGTGCTCCTCCACTTAGTTTGAATAAATAAGAGTGCCATCTAAAATACAATGACAAATCTATCCAAATATTGTCTAAATATGTCATTCGTTAAGCACATAAAAGTAGTTGGTGCATTTGGTAATCCAAATGCCAAGAAGTAATACAAACTCATAATGACCATATCGGGTTTTGAAAGTTGGATTGTTGATATTTTCATTCTTTATTCTCACCTAATGATAATTTGATCTCAAGTCTATCTTGGAGTAAATCCTTGCTCATTTCATCTAATCAAACAAGTCATCAATTCTAAGCAGAGGATATTTTTTCGTCACAATGAATTTGTTTAGTTGCCTAAAGTCAATACATAGTCTCAATGTTCCATATTTCTTCTTTACAAAGAGTATTGGTGCTCCCTAGGGAGACACACTTGGTCGTATGTACCCCTTATTCAATAATTATTCAAGATGCATCTATAATTCTTTCAAATCATGTGTACTCATTCTACATGGTATTTTGGAAACTGGGACAACTCCAAGAACTAGGTCAATAGAGAAGTCAATATCTCCTTTTGATGGTAACCCATGTATTTCTTCAAACACATATGCATATTCCAATAATACTGGAAAATATTCTAGGTTTGGGCCTTTATTTTTTTTCTATTTCACCACATGAGCTAAATAGAACTAACACCCTTTTGTAAAACATCTTTTTAATTTCACGGCTGAAACCTACCTTATAGAAATAGGTCTTGGGATTCCTTTCACTATCTTATGCTCTCCTTCTTCATCAAGACAAGTGAGGGTCTTGTTGTGGCAATCTAAATGACATGGTGTGCATCCAATAAATCCATTCCAATAAGCATATTATAAGAACCAAGAGGTATTATGTTCATATTTGCAAATGTATGGAGTCCATTCATATCCAATGGACAACCCTTTACTATCTCATTGATTCTTCTTTTGGTTCTGGTAGCCAACTACACCAACCATGATTTAGCATGCTTTTTTTTCTTTAACTGGAATCTTTCAACCAAATTGGGAGCAATATAACTATTTTCCCTTAAATCAATTTAAATGACAATGGGTTGATCAATAATATTACCTTCAATCTCGATCATATTGGATTGGTGATATGCATGTCTATTATCTAAGGTTGTGTGTCTATTATCCTCAAGCTACACCCCTTCAAAACCCTTTAAATCATTTTTTTTGTAAAACTAGAGCAAAATGGGTCCATGCCCTTTACTAGAAATCATGTACCCTTCATAAATGGCATCGAAATGGTGTAGGTCTTGTCGATTTCTAAGTTAAATTGCTCTTATTATGGCCAAAACAAGTTTTTGGATCCAAACTTTTTATAACCTTTCTAAATTTTTTGTTGATGTGGTAGAGCGTTAACATGTCATGACACATGTCTGTTAATGTTCCATATAGATCCTATGTGTCACTACATACTGCATCCATGTCACCCTCCACCATTCACCAAGTCCCCATACCACCTTCCCTTGGGCGGAAATACACCAGTTGTATTCCATTATGTGAAGTGATAACACCTCATGGGGAAATCAATTTTGGGAACCCTCCAGCTCGATCCAATACCAATCAGAGTGAACCACCTATTTGTGTGGTTTTTGCATAACACATCGGTCTCCCAGGTTTAAAGTTCGTGCAACTTGTAGGCACATTATGATCTAGAGATGTTGATTGCAACCGCCTCTGACCAATCATGCATGCCAATGATTTTGTTGGTCCCTTTTTTCTTAGCCTTCAATTCCCGTCTTTTGATCACATGGTTCGTTAGGCTAGCGCTTAGGTACTAAGTTCCTATAAACCTCTGAACTAGGTTCTAATGCTCGGTTGATGTGGTTGGTCCACATCACAATCCCTCACCTATGTGGTAGCTCCACATCATCTAGAATCCACATGGCACCTCTACATCACACCAACCATGTGGCTCTTGTGGGTTCCATATAAAAAAATTCAAAAATTTGAATTTTCGACAAGTGGCTCTATGAAATTTATGCTTTGAATTTCTTCATAAACATGTCGTCAACCGAATTTATAGTTGGCCCCTCCCAATGCTGCAAAATCATTATGTTAACCAACAAAAATAATTATTCCTGGTTCTTTCCTTATACTGGTTTTTTCGTCAGTTAACAGAACATATAATTTTTTGACATTGATGCAAAATTTTACCCAAATTCAACTTAAATTCATAGTTTTTAACACATATTCCCTCTAAATTAAACCATGTAAATATTAAACATAGTTTTCCCTTATATCTTCTCTTGTACATTTCGTCAAATACTTCCTGCCAATAATTCTACGTGTAAAATTCAAATACAACTCATGCAGTACCAATGTTGCAACATGGGATTTGATACCAATCTGTCACATACTCGGTGACCTCGCGTTGCCTTTAGGACCACAGGATATTCAAACTACTAACCCGAATTGCATCTGATTCTCAAATTCATTTTTCCAATGATTTAATTATCAATTACAGTGGAATGAAATATATAAATGATCGCCCGAGATTAATATTATTCATAGACAAAAAATGTTAAAGGTAATTTCTATATGAATGCATTCACAAAATGCCAATAATTCCATGCATTCAAATCACCAGATAACAGTAATTAAGTAAAATACAAACTAGAAATAAATATAAACATTTCATACACAAATGGAAACTTATCTGAAAAAATATAATCCAACTAACTGCAAACAAGGGACGTTACTCCCAATCGTAGGCACTCTGTTATACAAATTCTCTCTATAACTGATGTGACCCATGAGCTAGGGATATTAATCCAAAAGAAGGTTTCAAACATCCCTTCTACAACTATCCCAATCTGCTATAACTCCTCCCCCATCAGCCTACACAACCCAAGGAATGGGATTCCCTTCTCTGAGTTAACATTCCCTTAGGTTCCCTTCTCTGAGTTAACACTCCCTTGAGCTATTTCCCTCAATTCCCTTCCAAGGATCTAGCATAGGCTTGTCAGGGGCTCTTCGTGTCGAGAATCCATGGAAATCAGTCATTCTCAGGGTACAGATCCACTATATTACGGTGATGGCTCCATGATATGGTACGGTATGGTATCTCAAAGCTAACAATTAACTATGGTTGATTGATGGAAGAATCCTCGCAAAATGAACTAGTTCTCAATAATTTGTATGCATGTTGAGAGATAGCCAAGTGGCATGCAAGCCTGAGAAGTACTGGACAAATGGAACTCATGGGGAGTTCACAATTTTCGCCATTAATCCCCAGGTATAGGATAATTAACTCAGGTTAAGAAGGCTAATGCACTTTAATTAAAGAGGTTTATTAAAACTTAGGAAAAAAGGAATAAAAGGATAGTGACTTAAGTTATAATTCATTAGGTCATCTCCCCCTTAAACCCCATTTTCACTCTCCCTCTTGTAGAATCATAGCCACCCATGTCTTCTTCGTCCTTCTTAGTCTGCAGTAGTCGTGGTTTTTATATTAATATAAAATGTACATAATTACTTCATATGTTCACACTAGACCATTAATATCTGGTCTTATATCCATTTCATTAATATTTACATGATTACATTATTACATATTGGGGTAAAAAACAAGGTGCTAAAATAATCCTAAATATTGGACCAGTAAAGTTGTTTTGCGTTAACTATTAATTATTTTGGGTTGCTAGACCTATCGACAATGCTAGATATTGTGGGTCCCTATGTTGAATTTCAAGTGAGGTCCCCTATATTGAAGACCCAAACATCCCCTAGAACACTCCCTGAAATTTGGGGGGTGCTTCTACATATGTATTGTGTGCATTTCCCCACTCCCACATCCCTAAAACTTGGTGGAACATTGGTAAAATATGAGGTGAGCCTTGGGAAATAACAACGAAGTACAAATGATGGGTAAAGGAGCAATCTCCATTTGCACCAAGCAAGGCAACAAGAAACAAATCCAAGATGTATAATATGTCACTCGTTCAAAACATAACCTCACTAGAATTGCACTGTTAGTTGAAAATATATAGTATTAGGTTTGAGAATGGAAAATATAATGTTTTGATGGAAATGGCAGTAATAGGAAAATTGCAGCAAGGAAGAGACAAAGACAAGGATATTTCCTTTAATCATGAAGAATGAAGTTTCAATTGCATTCAAAATTGACACAATAGACCGATCTAGTTTGTAGTATTTGGGATATGGTCACTTGAGCTTCAATGGGTTGAATTTGTTGTAAAAGAATCAAATGGTAAGAGGATTGTTAGTAAATGTGATCCTAAATTTTAAATAAGGACTATAGTTTAGAGAATAAATTATTTATGTAAATGGTCACTTATCACAAGTGATTATGTGATTAGGTGTCCATTTTAGTTTTAGAAACTACTTACAATCCTACCAAAATCCACCGAGAGGTAAACCAAGTGAATTGTATGTATTGTTCCGAATCTTGAAACCATATTGTCAATCGAATTATTGATCAATCATGTAAATCACAAATATGCAAGTGATTGAATCCTCGAATGCCAAAATGTAGCAAGCCACCCATCTATGCCAATATACTAAAAATCCATCAAAAATCCTAAAAATCCTCAAAAATATGGAGTTGCAAAGGTCAAACTAACTAATCCAAAACTCTATGTGAGTGATCTTTATCAACATCATCAAATATTGAATCCATCATCCTATCCTAAATCCATCATCCTAAATAAATCATAGTCCGCAAAATCACTGAATAGACTTTGAAACTTGAAGTATGACATCATAAATATCTTCCCCCTCTATCAACTGAATTGTGAGAAGTCCTAGGACCTATAAGTTAGCAATATCAATATACCACCCCTAAAAGTGAAAAGGGGTATTAATGCAATATGCTATAAAATGAGAGCTCGCACGAATTCTCATTTTTTTGGAGGTCTCATTTAGTAATTGTTTTTACCTCCAATTCAAAAAGTGTTACTACTAGTAGCAACCTTTTTTTTCGAGGTCTTTTTTTGAGATTTAAATCTTTTTCGTCATAAAGTATCTAACATTGTTATTTTCAAATGTGTTTTTTTCACTTTTTCGGTTTTGTCTGAAATATCTAATCTTTTTTTAGATGTTGTTTTTTTATCTTTTTAATTACAAAGTGAATGAAGAAAATTGAATAAATTTTCAAGTTAAATTTTCCATATTATTTTTTTATATATATCATGTATTTTTTCAAAGTTTGAAAATTTAATCTAACTATGTAATATTGATTTATTAGAATGTTAGATATCTCAAAGACAATGTAAAAACAATAGATTTTAACATTTTTTAAGTTTACTTCGATGCATGTTTTGATTACTATACCTAAATAATACTAATTTCTTAACACGAAAGAAACAAATGTACATTTAGAAGCTAGTTATAGTGGAAAACATATGCATTTTGGAATTTTTTTTGTTAAGCTTCATCACAAATATTGCAATTTTAAGAGAAAAATTGATAATAAAAAAATAGAGAAAATAAAAACCTTTTAAACCATTTGTTAGCCTATTTTAAGGGTTTTCATGCATAAAAAATGATAATATTTTACATTATTTTACATAAAAGTGATATTTCACTTAAACTCATCACACAAAATAAATCATATATATATATATATTAATAGAAACAGGGGAAAATTATATATAGATAAAAGGTTGTGCACAACCATTCATTACAAAATTTGAAACCAGCATTCTGCTTCTAAGAGAGGAAAATTGCAGAATTTGAGAATGTTTGTATCACTGTAAACTTTGCATCTATATTTCCTGTAACTTCTTCTAATAGCATTGGGATAAACCCTTACAAACTGATTACATAATAGCAGACAAAAATACATTCAAAAGATGTAATTCAAGGAGAACCTGTTGGAAAGAAGGAAATTAACCAAAATTCTGCTATTGAACCGAGGTAGCATCCACCATTTCCTGATTGACAGTAGGAGCATCCTAAACATGATTGTTTTGTGATTTGCTTGTGAGAACAAAAATATCTTCCTTGATTAAGTCCACTTTACCCAGTAATTCAATGAGATTTCGCTCCAAATCATCCATTCTGGAGTCCTGGCAAGAGAGCTAAGAGAGAATGTATTTATTTTCAACTGCCAATTCCTCATTCTGTCGAACATTGGTGCAAACTGCAAAATAAGTCCTGCACAAATACGTTTTCACCTCAGCAGTGAGTTGACTAAGCGTGGCAATGGCTTCTCTAACCCCATCCATATTGCAGGAAGAAGATGGAACAATGGAGGTCGCACCAACGTCTGAGAGCGACCAGGTATCGTGCTCAAGGTCGAAAATACAAAGCTGCCCGAGCGCAGACAGGAAAACTGGAGAATTGGGGGAACGATCCATCGTATGAACTATTAACCCACAGCGAGCCTGAGGCATTAAATGCCAAAGCATGCGAACTGGGAGAGCCATGTGAAGAGCACATGGAGGGTGGCGTGTCAGCCACGGAAATGCATGAACAAGACCAACCATACTTCCAATGTGGGGGGCATGCCAATTCAATGAGAACCTTAGGGGAGTTATAGAATCCACGATCATTGAAACCATTATGGGATGAAAAGATAACCACTTACATTTTTATGTTTAACTTGACCTACTTTCAAAGAGACTCCTTTGTTTGCCAAGGTATCTGCTAAAGGGTTGAGCTCTCTCAAGATGTGGAAGTATTGTATGTCATTGGGAAGAGAGAGATACTTGATTCTTCTTCGAATTCTTTGACTCTTAGAGCCTCTTGAGATGGTTTCATTCCTCATAGCCTGAATGACGTGCCTTGAATCTCCATAAACCTGTAATTTCCCCATATTGAGAGTGGATGCTATTTCAAGGGAGTGATACATAGCCAACCACTCGGCTTCATTATTTGTTTTGATGCCTAATCCCCATGATAATTCTGCTACTTTATTTCCTCCGGAATAAAAAGTGATCCCCCCCGCACCTGCCTCCCCCAGGTTCCCTTTGGAAGCCCCATCGAAGAATAATGTGTGACTTGCTTGATTCTTCCACCATTTTTCAAAAGATAGCTTGTCTTTCCTTATCTCCCATTCATGGCAGAAGATAGGTTGTTTGGACTGAAGAGAACTCACTTTAATGAAATTTTGACACCACTGGAACTCGTTCTAGTTTAGAGCTTCCTGAGGAGGTGTTGTTATCCCCTTTGAAGTCAGGGATTCAGAGATAAAGGAGATGGATTTATTAGCAATTCTGTGTTCGATATTCTTTTTTTCTTCAAAAACTCTTTTGTTTCTTTCCAACCAGATCTACTAGCATATATTCATAGGAAGTAGCTTCCAAATTCTTACCAAAGTTGGATTGTTCTTACTTCCTCCCTGAATAGAATTTTCCCATCTATCCATCATTTGCTGCATATGTTTGGGGATTCTGGTGGAATTTGCGAGGGGACCAAGGACAGAATACCAAACTTGTTTGGCAAAATTGCACTCAAGGAATATATGCTGAGAGCTTTCTTCTGCATTTTGACACAAAGAACACCTAGAAGGGCCTTCAATTCCCCAGAGTTTAATATTGTCTGCCGTGAGATGCTTATTATGATCCAAAAGCCAATAAAAATAGTTGATCTTGGGAATGATGTCTGAGTTCCAAACTTTCATCCATCTTTTTTAATGGGATTTCTGTTTATAGTGAGACATTCATATCCAAATTTAACAGTATAACTTCCTGCTTTCCCCCAACCTCTGTTGTCCTTGACCCTGATGCTAAAAAGAGCTTTCCCATGAAGATGATGAAGGACAGTACTGTAACTTTATGTTAAATTTTCCAGAGGATCCATCTGCTTCCATTCCATCCATTTTCCTGAAGGCGTCCAATTTACAAAATCCGCAAGCTTCTAGATGCCAGCATTTTGTAACCAATGCTTGACATTCTAAATTTCGGGGATGGCTCCAAGAGGTTGATCTCCATTTATTCTATCTTTCCAGAGATTAATTTTGCTCCCATTACCCGAGATCCAATACAAATTATCTTTTATCAAACCTGCAGAAGAAGAAATAAGATTCCAAATAGCAGTTCCTTTGTTCCCTTTTGGTTTGTCCAAGCATGTTAATCTCGATCCTCTCGTATACTTTTTCCTGATAGCCTCTTTCCACCATTCTTTTTTTCCAGTTATCATTCTCCAAGCAATTTTAGCCCCCATGGCCTTGCTCATTAGAGCTGGATCGCGAATTCCCAGACCTCCTCTTTTGCGATTTTCCTTGATGACATTCCAATTGACAAGGTGAAACTTTTTGCCATGAGTTTTTCCCCATTGCCAAAGAAATTTTCTAATCTCCATGCAGATGGAGTTCATGACTGAAATTGGAGCCAATAAAATTGCACTGATAAACACCGGTATGGATGTAAGGACAGCTTTGATTAAGGTCACTTTGCCAACCAAATTTAGCCAACGAGATCCCCATGAGTTTATTTTATTTTTTATTTTATCGATAATAGGATACCAAAAAGAAGGAGAAGTTTTTTATGTGATATGGGGATGCCCAGATATTTGAAGGATGTCCAATTGAAACAAGGTTTAAAATACAAGGTTAAGGCTAGATTCCTTAGGAGAAGGGTTCCACAATTCCAGCTATAAATGTTTCTCTTTTGGTCATTTGTTTTTCCCCCGGAAGCACTAAGGAAGAGGTCAAGAGTGTGTTTAAATCTAGGAGCAATAATAGGAGAAGCGTTACCAAGGAGAATGGTATCATCAGTGAACTGTGCATGGTTAATAGGAGGTACATCTTTGGAGATGGTAATCCCAAGGAGAAAACCAGTGACTTGAAGGCTATTAAGTTTCCTACCGAGGGAGTCTGCCATGATAACAAAAAGGCAAGGTGAAAGGGGAGAGCCTTGTCTCAATCCTCGAGACATGCGAAAAAAGGTAGAGGGCCTGCCATTTACTAGGGGAGCAGTCCAAGGAGAGCCGATACAAGCATTTACCCATCCTATAAACTCTTTCTCAAACCCAAACTTTCCCATGACTGTGAATCAAAATGCATGTCTAACTCTGTCAAAAGCATTTTCCATGTCGAGTTTTATAACCATACCTGAATCTTTCCTCTAAACGCTTGAGTGTATGGCCTCTTGAACAAGAAGAATGTTGTCATATATTTGACAACCAGCAATGAATCCGCCTTGGTTTGGAGAAATGATCCTTGTAAGAAGCCCCTTGATTCTGTTTGCAATTTCTTTGGAAAGAATTTTGTAAGAGGAATTACATAGAGAAATTGGTCGAAATCTTCCAATGGAGGTAGGATTTTTTTCCTTAGGGATTAGAGCTATAAAAGTGGAATTGGTAGCCCCTCCTATTCTTTCTCTTTTCCTGGTCCAGTTGAGCATTCTAATAAGATCTTTTTTTAACTAGTGCCAACGTTTTCTATAAAAATGAATGGAAAATCCATCCGGGCCAGGAGCCTTTTCCGGATGAAGTGACCAGATTGCCTTTCTTACTTCATCTTCAAAAATCTGATCCATTAACATTTTATTGTCAGATTCAGAAATGAGATTGGGTATTTCCATGCTCATTTGTTCCATGTCCTCCTTGGAAACAACCTCATTCTCGTTGTAAAGTCTCTCAAAGTGAATTTTTACTTCTTTTAGAATGAGATCCTGCCCTTCAATTTTATTTCCATCCTCCTTTGTGAGACTCAAGATATTGTTTTTCCTATATCTCTCCTTGCATTGTGCGTGGAAGAATTTAGTGTTTCTATCTCCTACCTTTAACCAAAGGCTTCTAGACCTAAGTCTCCATTCCTCCTTGTCTTTCCTGGAAGCATTCTGTATCTTTTCATCAAGAACTTTTTCATCCCTCAACATGTCCTCTGTGACTGTGACCTGCTCCATTTTGCTTTGGTGATTATCCAAGTCCTTCTGAAAATTTGCAAGTTCCTCTCTTGGCTTCTTGTAATTCTATTTTACCCAATTTTTTAAGGTTCTTTTCACTAGTTTGAGCTTAGTTTCCCATATGTAACCTAGTGATCCTAGAATAAACTGCCTCTTGACAGCTTTGACCTCTTCCATGCAGTTATCATTTTCGAGCCAAGCTGGGTTATATCTGAAAGGAAGAGGTCCCAAGTTTTCAGGGGATGAGAAAAATAGAGTGATGGGCTGATGATTTGAGGTGACGGAGGCGAGGATTTTTGAATCAGGAAGATTGGGGTTAGATAGATAGGAAGAACTAATTAGAAAGTGATATAGTCTGGCAGCAATATGACGTGCGACAATTCTTTTATTATTCCAAGTATAGTTGCCTTGTTTTGGCTTGATGTCGATAAGATTCCAGAGAGACATCAAATCTTCCATTCTTTCTCCAAACGGGTCTCTAACTTTAGATCCCCCCTTTCTCTCAATGGCCGAAATAGTGGCATTGAAGTCCCCTACCAGAATGCAAGGGAGAGGTGCCAAGATGTATTGTTGATCTATCAGTTGATTCCAAAACTGTTCCTTTTGACCATAAATGGTAGGCTCGTATACATTTCCGACCCAAAATCTTTCATTCTTTGATAGTTCTTCAAGTTCAACAAAAATCCAATGTCGATTTGATGTGAAGGAATGACATTTATACATACCTTTATCCCACCAGGTGATGAGTCCGCCGGAGGCTCTTGAAGCACTGACATATTTCCCTTCCCCATTGGGCCAAACATATTTCATAGTGTTGATGCTGTCTTCCTCTTGCATTTTAGTCTTCTCGATCATGAGGATTGTTAAGTTTTCCATTTTTTTAATTCTTTTTATGACTTCTGTTTTTTGTTTTCCTCCTAATCCTCTGCAATTCCAGGAGACTATTTTCATTATTTTTTATTAGATTGAGGACCTGCTCTGTCCTTTCTTTCCTCCTGTGCTCCTTGTATCTACTTTCCGCTGGATAGAATTCTTACATGCTGATCCAAACTGGTTTGCTTGCCTGCCACCTTTTCTCTGGCTTCTTCCTGCTCCCTTATTGTTTTGTTGAATCTTCTTCCTCTTTTGGATAAAGGTTCCTGCTCTTCTTCTTTGCTTTCTGATGTTTCTTCTTGGAAAAGTTTTGCTTTTGATCGTGTTACTGATCCTCCTGAATTTAAAGATGACTCTATTCCCACAACTTTGTGTTGATGAGTGGAAATGTTTTGTTCCTCATCCCCATCATTGTGATGATTGGGGTCTTCCTGTTGCTCCTCTGCCTTCTTGTTTTTCCCTTGCTCTTCTTCAACTTCCTCAGTGGACAAGACCTAGAACTTGTTGGCATTTTCTTTGCTTTTAGAAGGTGACTTAGGAGGAATATTCGTGTTGGACTTGCCACCCTTTTTTCTTGAGACCTCATTCCACTCCCCACCTTGAACTTCCTCAACTTCTGAGGTTTTTATTTTAGGACATAGCCTTGCGAAATGCCAGTATTCATGACATACCTTGCATTTAAAGGGTATATATTCATAATCGACAGTTTGCCTATGATTCCATCCGTCCATTGACAAATTAATAGCTTCTGGAAGACCCTTTTCAAGGTCTACCTCAACACAAATTATTGCACAGGAAAACATTGGGGGTTTTGGCTCCGATTTGTCAATGTACTTACCCAGAGATTTTCCAATAGCTCTTAGATTTTCATCATTCCAGCAGTGAAGAGGAAGGTGTGGTAATTTAACCCAAACAGGAACCGCCAATGGTATGTCCTTTTCCGGATCAAAAGAGAGATCCCATTTGTTGATATACATCCCTCTTGGACCCATGAAATAGGGGCCGTTTCTGAAAATCAAGTCTCGATCCTCCTTTTTTTCAAAGTAAAAAACAAAAAAGCCCTTACCACAAAAGATTTGTTGCACTTCTCCCTGAATAAGGGGCTGCCAGTTTTTGTTAAGCCAAGTTTCTATGGAACGAGGTGAGGGCCACAAACAGGTGAAATGGCCAACCAAACCCTTTTCTGCTAACGCCACTGCTTTACACTTCGAGGTTGTAGAGGAAAGCTTGACTTCTGGCACCTCAGTTTTCTTGACAAATTTGGAATCACTTGGGGCTGAAACCTTCATGAGAGCTGGTTGAGAGGCGACCAAGGAGCGAAAGAGATCATAGATGGGAGGCCGAGCCCCATCCGAACCATCACGACCAGGATCCGGAGGCGGATCCATGAGAGCGTGCCAAGCACATCAGCGACTAACCCTTAACCCTAGCTATTCTCGCCTCAGACGCGTCTAATAAATCATATATTGATAAAGAGCATATTAAAAATATTCACAACAACATATAGAAAGTTATTCTTAATATAAAATCTTAATGTCAAAACCTTACAAATATATCTTCTCAAAAAAATTTCAAATGTAACATTTTCCTCAAGGACGGGAAACTAATCAATAATATCATGTATGCCAAATTCCTCATTGATATTACCATTTTCTGGAGCTTGGATTTCTTCTTGGACTTCAGTGTGCTCTTACATTGGGTCTTCTATTTCTGCAAGTTGTCCAAAATAATCCTTTCCAAACAACCCTTTTAATGGTGGTTGAGGCTCTCTTAACACTTTTACCACACGTGATTCACTAAAATATCCTTTCTTCAAACCAACTTCTTGCATTTCATCTGGAAGAACTTTAAAAGCATTAATTTTTTGCTTAATAAAAGTGTATTGTAATGGATATGCAATTTCTTCATTTTTGTAAGGAGCCTGTTATTGTTGTACCTAATCACCAAACAAAACAAAATGATTACATCGAATAGTACAAAATAACATAAATTAAAAAATTATATTGAACAATAGAAAATAATAGAACTTAAAGTATGATTTCATATGTACTATCATAAATCTTACCTGAACCTAAGAACAAATCTAAAACCCAATCTCCTTCTCTTGAACATGTATCTATGGGATAATTAATCAATGCTTGTGGCTTTTGGTAAATGTTTACAATATCTCCTTTCAAATCATTTTCCTCATATGTTAGTTTTTTTACCACGACATTATAAGTCAACATTTGACTATGTTTGTCTTCACTCTTTGCATTCATAACAAGTGAATCATATGTATTATCTTTTGTCCAACTTGTAACATGTATGTTTTCAACATCACTCATGAATGCATCCCCACTACCGGAGCTATGAATATAATTCTTGTCACTGTAACATAAATAAATAAAAAATAAGAATTCAACTAACTTATCAATAAATAAAATTGATTTCCAAATTTAAACACTTATATCTTACCAATAAAGTTGTTTCCTTGCATTCGCTTTACCCTTGAAACATGATAGCTCTACTCCTCCTTGTGCATCTAAATGGAAAACAATAAATCTCCAAAGTGATGACATTGTGACATCCACAAATCCTGTAACCACTTTATTGAATGAATGGTAACTATAAGGCTCACAATAATAGTTAATGTTTGTGATATTGTAACCATGAGGGATATATGCAATGGCTAAGGAGCATTCCTTCTTAGGAACAATATTTGCAATGTTTTCACAATCACCATGTATAAATTGATATTGCACAGTGTCGAGCCAATTCCAAATGTAATGATCAAGTGTATCATCAAGTTCAACATTTGCAAGGCGTTGTCTTCTTTCTTGTTCCATTTTGGCTCTTTGAATATGGATTTTAAAAGATTTTGGTACTCCACCTGTAGTCTTATTTGGCATTTAAAAAACAAATGTAATATCTATAAGTAATAAAAAAGAAATAATTTAAATTACAAATAAATAAAATATAATGTATCATAAACCAACATACCTTTTTAACACAACAAAAAATTGTTTTAAGTTCTCTATGGAGCTCGACTCTAGATAGTTGCATTTGACATCATCCCAACTCTTTTCGTTCAACATTATAATCATTTCCTCTTGTGTTCTCACGTAAATCTCGTGACTATATGATTTAAACATAAATAATGTTAACAATCATAGCTAATAATATAACAAAACACTTAAGACATAAAACATGTTAAACCTAAAAAATAAAATTTATCACACATAAAAAATAAATCAATGAACTTACTTCTCAAATTCATTGCACATTTCCTTCATTGAAAATTCCCATGACTTTACACATGATAATATTGAAGTGATAAGTGTTTCATCCTTCACTCCTTGCAATGTTCTCCAAGGCATTATAGTCATATCTTCCGGCAAGTTCTTGACATCAAGACCTATCTTACCAATGCTCCATGGAACATATTTGGATTTTTTAACATTTTGATCTTTTATGCCAATATTCTCCCATAAAATCAAGATCTCATCAATCAAATCCCATATTTTCCCCATTCTAAATGCCAACTAGAAATAGCCATCAACAAATCTAAATGCATCACTTCCTTTCACATTTGTTCCCTTCACATTATCCTCTTTAATCAGGAAACCTATTTCTAGACAACATTGTTTATGAAAACTTGCATCAACATTTGATCTATCCCCACCACATATTTGTTCAAATTCATTAGGAATAAATCTCGCCCTTTGTATGAATGTCATGGACATCCTATATTCACTATTTGTGTTATGATCCCATGCCAATAGTTTTTCTTTTACATTTGTTAAGCCAACATAAACGACTCACATTTCACTATTTCAAAAAGAGGGTCATTGGGATATTCTTGTATCAATTCTGTTATAGCATCAACATAATGATTTCCCCCAATCACATAATATTTATAATAAAAAAAAATTGATCGATCAAATGCATGCCTAGCAGGAACCTATTTTGGGTCAACAAGAACTAGGTAGTCAACCACATGTGCATACAGATTGCACCTCATCAATGCGTTCAAGTTGTCAATATGCAAGTCATGTGGTTTTCTAATTTGAAACTTCTCTTGGCCTTCCATGGGTCTATAGAGTTGCTTCACATTTAATTGAAATGTATGGCCATTGTCAACCAAGTTGTCCCTGCTCAATCGTCCTTGAATGGCATTTTGTGTTGACTTGACAACACCATCCTCTAGATCAGCACCTGGATTAATGATTTCCCTACTATCCCTAGAATTTTCGTTATTTAATTTAGAGCTAACATTGAATTCAACAAATTTAGATCTCTTTCTCTTATGTCCTAAAGGAGTTTCATCTAAATCAATAACATTGAATGTATCAATGTTAGGAAGGGAAACATCCTCAACCCTTGTTGTTTTTTGTCCATATTTTTTCGTATTCTTACTTGTAGTTGTAACAACCTCATTTGCATCAATATCTTCATTTTCTTCAGTCGGGATTGCAATCATTTTAAATGTAACCTTTTAAACATGATTTGATTGTTTTTCCTTCCCTTTCTTTTCTTTTTGTGGTTGAACTCTACCATTTGAACATTTGACAATTGCTGTTTCTTCTTCTTTGCTTCTTCTACCTTGTCATGATATCCATTAATGATATCTATAGGATTTTCCTCTGTAGAATAAATTATGCCCAACATTTCAAAAAGTGACTTGGCAAAATGATGTGCAAAAAATAATAATGGTAAATTAAAAAATTTAGATTGACATATCAACCTAATTGTAATAAATAAAAACATCAATAGTTAACAAAGTATCAAAACTTACATACCCTTTCACAATATGTTGAACGATTTCTGCATAGAAATCTGTGAAACATTCTTGCATCTTATAATGTGATACCTTCTAACAATATCGTATTTTCTGATTCGTCTTGGCTTGTTTCACTAGGACATAAAGAATATCCGTACCTGGAACCAAACACATATCTCACACCAATCCCACAGGTTTATAATTTGATTCAATATATTCAAAATCAACACAATATAAGTAAATACTTTCTGGATTGTTCAGATACTTGGCCTTCACATACCAAGACTAATTCATTTTATTTTCCGCTGTTGAATATTTACAATCTCTATGATTCCTAGTTTTTGGATCAATAGTGTTTTGACCTTCATCATTACCTTCAACATTCTTAGACAACCCAACTGCTTTTTTAGATGTCATCATTGTAGATCTTGCTCCATAAATGTTAACATATAATATTGTTGATGCCATTTTTCATGTACAAAAAAAACATAAATACATTTAAAGATATGGATAAAAAACAAAACATTGATTTTTTTTTTAAATTGTGCAAGGGGAGCAGCCTACACGAGTGGATGCCCCCTTTGGACACCTATTAGAGCCCGCAACCAATTCCTTGGGTGCCCGTTGGATCCAGTCGCGAGTTCCCAAAGGAACACCCCTTTAGGCACCTGTTGGAACAATGCCAACTCCAACGAGCACCCAAAGGGGTGGCCACAAGCTACCCCCATGGATCAAGTACCGCTCTATAGGGGTGGCTTGTGGCCGCCCCTTTAGGCGCCCTTCGGAGCCCACGAATAGCTCCAAAGGGCGCCAAAAGGGGAACCTGTTAGACCTCATAGTCGGCTCCAATGAACACCCAAAGGGGCCACCCCTTTAGTTAAGGCCCAATGGCCACTCATGTTTTCCGCTCCCCCATTAACATTTAAAAAATTTTAACTTTAAAAAAAAGGTATGTTAAGGAAAAAAATTTAAAAAATGAAAAGACGACTAACAACTCCTCTGTTAAATCTCCTTGGTGGTCTTGAAAGCCCCTCTTATAGTGTGCCAAATTATTTTATCCATGCTCGCAAAATGTGAAAAAAAAAACATTTTTTTATATAGTCTACATTAGGCTAAACTAAACTAGATTTACGAATGTGGGATTAATAAAATTGCAAAAATAACAAACTATGTAAAAACAAAAAAGCTATGCCAACAAAACTACTATTTAACAAAATTACTAAAAAAATTAACCTTCAAAGTGCAATTAAATTGCTCCAAATTCTGTGATGGGTAGCCGCAAAGGTGAAAGTACAAAACATGACAGTTTATATAACATAAAATATTTTTAACTTAACTGATTCTATGAATGTGGGATAAAAAAATTGTAAAAAGTTAATGCATAAGAATTACACAAATGTTTTAATATATACTTGCTAAAAGTGAAAAGTTCAAAATGAACATGTGTTTATATATATCATAGATTATGTCTAATTTTACTAGTTTTATGTTCATGTGGCATAAATGTGGAATTTAATTTTGGAGGGAACAATTTCAGAATATTTCAGAGGGAAAAAATTTGGATGGAAATTTTTTGGAAGGAATATATTTCATTCTCCTAGCTATAATATTATTGGGAGGTTACACAATTTCACTATTCTATTTTGTTAGAGAAGTGAGAGAAACTATCATTGTCAAACTTGTTGAGATTAGGCTATCATATATTTTTGAGTGAGAAGCCATGGACTCATTGGAATTAATTTCAATTTCTGAAGAGCGTCATCTTCTTTGTGTGCTTCTTATGCTATTCAAAGGGGGGATTATAAAGAAATTGAGCAAGATTATGACATATTTCCACCAAGCGAGGATTTTAAAGGAACTAGTGATGATTTTCCTCCAAGTGTTGATCTCAAAGGCATTGGTGATGATTTTCCTCCAAGTGATGATCTCAAAGGCACCAATGATGATTTTCCTCCAAGTGATGATTTCAAAGGCACCAATGATGATTTTACTCCAAACGATGATTTTAGAGGCACCAATGATGATTTTCCTCCTAGTGATGATTTTAATGGGACCGATGATGATTTTCCTCCAAGAGAGGATTTTCATGGGACCGATGATGATTTTACTCTAAGCGAGGATTTTAATGGGACCGATGATGATTTTGGTGAAGATAAAGGCACTAATAAAGATTATGAATTTCCTTCAAGCGAGGATTTTTATGGGACCGATGATGAATTTCCTCTAAGCAAGGATTTTAATGGGACTGATGATGATTTTCCTCCAAGCAAGGATTTTAATGGGACCGATGATGATTTTGGTGAAGATAAATGCACCAATAAATATTATGAATTTCCTCCAACTAAGTATTTTAATGGGAAGGATGATGAATTTTCTCCAAGCGAGGATTTTAATGGGACCGATGATGAATTTCCTCCAAGGGATGATTTCAATGGGGTTGATGATGATGTTGGTGAGGATGAAGAAACCAATAATTATGACAATTTTCTCCAAGCGAGGATTTTAATGGGAATGATGATGATGTTCGTGATTATGAAGTGACCAATAATGACGAATCTTATGATTTTCCTCAAAGCGACGATTTTAATGGGACTAATGATGATGTTGGTGAGGATGAAGGGACCAATAATAGTGTAATTATTATCCTCCAAGTGATGATTTCAAAGGCACCGGTAATGAAGAGAATGATTTTCCTCCAACTGATAAACTTGTTAGTGATGAGGATAATCATTTTCCTACTAAATTTGGTGATGAAATTTTCAATGAGGGGGATGCTATTCCTCATTGTGACGAAGAAATTCATTCTAATGAGGATTCTACAACAAACATAATGGTCTAGGAAATGCAAAGAGAAAATTCAACAATGAGTAGGATTAAGTGTAGGACTAGACCTTTTTATATCAATCCAAAGCATTCAAGTTATACAAGGTCTAGGAAAGAATTACTCACAAGTTCAAGTTCTAATACTAATTTCATTTCAAGTGAGATTTGTCAAAAGAATTGTTTGAAATTTATAGGCTACAATTATGCCTTGGATAAAAGGAAGGCATATCTGTCAATGAACAAAAATATGAAAAAAATCATATTTAGTAGGGTGCATGATTTTTAAAAAGACAGGTTATGATCATCGCATTGGAAACATTTTGCTTTTTAGAAAGGCATTCAAAATAATTCATTCAATTGGTAATATTCATCTATCAAGAATATAGACAAGACTAGAAAAGGGTCCTACATTTTATTCTGGAGATTATGATGGACGAATCACTGGGGCATCAGCGCACATTGTGATGCCATGGATGGAAGACTTATTTTCCAAGCATGGAGAGAGTATGGCAAATAGAGAAACAATGCACATTCCAGATAATTTCACAAGGCGGGAAATCTACAAATTATACAAGGAATATGTTGAAGGCGTTGAAGGAAATGGAAATTCAAATAAATATGCATATTTTACAAGAGCACGGAAAAAAAGATTCAACAACGTCCACATTCCTAAGAGGTCAAGGATGGGGATTTGCAATACATCTGATTCTCTTAAATATAAAATGGATACATCAGAAGGGATAGAAAGAGGTATATATTTACAAAATTATTTGTTCTAGGATAAATATCAATTATGAAAACTTGTTAAATTTTAATTTTATATTATTTGTAGATTCCATTATCAATGCACTTCAATCACATCGCAATCAACAATCAAGTGAACGACAAAAGTTGTACAAACATTTCAAGAAGTGTTATGATGCTCCAAACAAGTATGTGGGTCTCATAGTTGATAGCATGGTTAAAAAAAACACTTTTGCCACATTTTTCCGTATACCAAAGAGTTTAAAGGAGGAAAGCTTTATTCAGTTTCACTTGGTTGGTTGTTTGGTTTTTAATGGTTGGATGTCTCCAAAGGTTTACTTTATTGCTCCAAATATCCATAATGATGCAAAGCTGACCATCACCATAATTCAACATGTCCTTCCTTATTGGTTTGGTGATCTTCCTAAATCTCTATATATGCAATTGGACAACACCAGCTAGGAAAACAAAAATCAGATCATGTTTGGTTATCTAAACATTCTTGTTGAATTGGGAATTTTTCAAAAGGTAAAAGTTGGTTTCCTTCTTGTTGGGCATACACATGACCATGATGATCAAATGTTTAGTCATTTTGCAGTCACATTGAGGAGGAACAATGTTGGGATCCTACCATCATTAATTGACATTATTATAAAAGCATACAGTCCAGAGCCTCTTGTATTCACATTGGAAGTTGACATGCAAAGGTTTATTTTGGGATCGCATGGTGAAGAAAGGTGCATTGAAAAGCTTAATGACATTATCTTTCAACATCAATTTCATATAAAAAATATTGATGTAAAAGCACTAATATGGAGCAAGAAGTACTCAAACAGTGTGGAATGGGGGCCTGAATCAGGCTTGGCATCTTCGAAATTCATCCCAAGTCGTCAAATGTATGCTTCAAAGTTATTGTAATTGAAATCGGCTGTTGAGATTCATAATGCATGTCAAAATGATAGAGATGTTGATTCTTCTCAATGTTTGGAAGAAATAAAAAATTCTATCAAAAGATACGTATGAGTACTTTGATATTGTTGATTATGTTTGGTGGTAGACTTTTTTCATGGAGCAAACCGACATAATTTCAAACTTTACAAATGGAGATATATTTTTGAAGACTCCATTTAGTTGTCCAAAAAGTATGTCAAATGAAAATGAGTAAATAAATGTTCACCTCAAGGTGCTGAGTCTTCTCAATCAAAGGAAAGAGAAATGTATATTGGCTCTAGAAGATCATGTGCACATCATGAATTGATGAAAGACCTTTACAGAGGCTTAGTACAACATATTAAGGAGGGTTGCATGATTGCAGTTTTGGATACAGATGATCCACGTGAGTATCCATTCTGGATCGAAAAATTTATCAAGGTCAATAAAAAAAATAAATAAGTTATCTTAATTGAAGTACATTGGCATGCAACAGATGCACACCCATTTGATGGCATGGTGTTGGTTGAGAAAAAGGTTTCCAGAAAGAGAAAAAGAAAGGGTCAAAATATAAATCGTTGTCGCATTGACATCTTGAAATTAGAGGATGTTGAGATACTTGTTTATGACTTCCAGTTGACAAAGAAAGGAACTCTTCGCTCCATGACTACAGATATTATCAAGAGGTTGTTGCTAAAGGAAGTAGTTGCAAGATGGGAGTCTGTTAAACCAAGCCGTAGATCCAGAAACAATGTGACAGTTGAAATGTTGGACATACATGTAGACTCAGGTGGTGCACTTATTGATAATAAAGAAGAATATGGGTCATCTACATCTTCATCCATTCCTTCATGTCACGTCCTCGGTCACCTTGGTGCCCTTCAGAGGTGATGGGAGACAACCTGATACATTTTTTTTCTTCAAAACTTATCCGCAACTTTGATATTTTTACACAACCGCAATTATCTTTGGTCCGCAACTCCACAATCTGCAACTGCAATTGGAATTTGGAAAGACGAAACTCTCAATCACAACATCGAAGAAAATACAACTCCAACTTTCGCATTTCACAGCGCGGGAATCGAAAAGTTGGAGCGCCCAATATACAACTTCGACGATTTATACCCCTGACTTCCGCACTCTGCATCCGCAATGCGGGAGTCAGAAATTCAGAACACCAATTCACCATTTCGATGAAAATGCGGCCCTGAATTTTTCACTCTGCATCCGCAATGCGGGAGTCAGAAATTCAGAACGCCAACTCCACTGTTTCAATGAAAAAGCGCCTCAGAATTCCGCACTCTGCATCCGCGATGTGGAAGTTGGAAATTCGGAGCGCCCACTCCACTATTTCGACAAAGAGGCGCCCCTGACTTCCACACTCTGCATCCACGATGCGAGAGTTGGAAAGTCGGAAGGCCAACTCCACCATTTTGACAAAAATCCACCTCTGAATTTCGCACTTTGCATCCGCGATGCGGGAGTCGAAATTCGGAACACCACGTTCACTACACCTAAGAAAACGCACCCCCGACCTTCGCACTCTGTATCTGCGATGCGGGAGTTGGAAAGTTGGGATGCCAAAATTCTTGGCGTTTCAATAATGAGCCCCCGACTTCCGCATTCCACAATGCGGATTCGGAAGGTTAGGGGCTAGCCATATACCCTTGTTCTTCCAACTTACCATCCTGGTAACTTCTTCATCCTTAGACCGAATTGGACAAGTCTGATACCGTTGGAAATATCTTGGAGATATCTATAAATTGGTGTGATCCCCTACCACATATGAGTACTTTGACTTGGCCATATTTTTAGCTGAAGACCTGCCTAAACTCCCGCAATGCCCCTTTACCCTTCTACAAGGAGTTTTGATGCAAGAAGGAATGAACAGAGCCAAACCAACCCACTTTCCCAAGAAATATCATGGTTCCCTAAAATAGAACCACTAGACTCAGCTAAAAACCAGCTAAGTTCTTCTCAATTGCGGCCCTCCCCTTCAAACTGGGCTTTCCGCAACATTCTGACAGTTGAAATTGACCTTTCGCAACAGCCTTGCGGAAACACCTTCCTTCTGCAATTTAGGTGTTCTTCCGTAATTATCTTTCCGCAGCTGCCTTCCTGCAACGGTCCTTCCGCAGCACTTCTTTCCGCAGCTTGCGGATTGCGGGTGCGCCTTTCGTGCTTTCTTGAAAGAGATCCCGTAATGCAGCTTCCGCAACTCTCGATGTTAACTCTCGAGCTCTTTCGTTCTGCAAAACGCTGTAGAAACCGTCAATCTCTTGCAGGTTTGATCTCTTCCATTGATCTATGATCAACACAGAATACTTCGCATCAGCTTGTGGAGACGCTAACTCCGGCACACGTTCACTTGATAGATTCTTTCCCTGCCGTTGATCTTCCTTTTGGATTTGATCTGAGCAGTCCAACCTCTGTTAATAGATCGGTTGCAACTCTATGGCTCTCTTCATCGATTGATCATAGAATCAATCAATCCAGCCCGACCTTCGTCTGGACCTAATGAGAACTAAATGCACAAGGTATTAAGTTTGCTACTTAATGGTGATCAGTTTTGTGATTGACTTGGGTGTTCTCAACTATACATACAAACACGAAGACAAAGAATCATTCACACAGATACCAGGTTAACATTCGCACACAGCTCCACCTGATAGAATCTAGGATTATCTCTTATTCAAATGTACAGTAACACCATTAACACACAGAGCTTGCTAATTTCATTAAGTGGTAGCAAAACATTTATACATTCGTATTTTCCTCTGGTATTCAGGAAAATATCCCACCGACTCTTCCTTACGTAGAGCTCTCGCTTGCGCCGACCCCTACTGAGTCCCAATCTCTTCCTATTTCACCCATTCAATCCCCAAAAAACTGAATGGATGAACCATAAAACAAACTACTAACTAACTCTCCCCATCACTGAAGGAGTCACTATCATTCAAGAACAGACTGGCTATCTGGCTTGATCTCTACGCTGGGAGTATCAAATTGCCACTATGTCCTATTTTCTCAAAAATTGACAACATGCTAATCGGTTGCATACTTGCCATTATTTAAAATACTTAATAAACAAATCTCGTTCCCACTTCAAGACAGCTTGTCTTCTTTCTAGCCACAGCATGTGAACACGCAATCACATTGTTGACTTAGCATTGATGCTCCTGCATCAAGTTATACCTACCTCCTACCATGACTTCCCATTCACCGGAACCACATAGGGGTCATGAAACACAACAGGGCTATCTGATTCCTTCCCCAAGTCCAGGTGATGCCATGCCATCCATCTAACAGTGTATGCAATGCATAACAAAACACCCATAATGAAACTAAACTAATCAATGCATCTACAACCTGCAAGGTTAGCAGCATATTAATCCCAAGTAAATGGTGAAGTGTTCAAACATGAACTCAGCCTCATACTCAGGCCTATACATAGTATTCATACTAGTCAATTTCATGCAATCATTCATTCAAATAACTTGAACATTACAAGTAGACATAACATAGAAAAAACTAGCATCATTTAACACCACAGAAAGCACTTATCTTTAAATGGAATTGTCCAAGCAACTGGCTAAGTGAGAGAAACGTTCCTCCCAACCATAGGTCTATTTCTAGCCTATACTCTTTCAACTGAGAGACCACCCCCGAGCTGGGTTGTGTATCCACTAAGGAGGGCTAAATAAGCTCTCTCACAGTCAAGGATCCACCCTAATGCTAAGCCAACATACAATTAGTTTTATCAAGCATGTAAGGGAACATGGAGGATCATGCTAAGCCAGTGAGCTCAACCACAGAGCTACAAGCATCTCAAACTACTCAAAAAACATGGTACCCACAATACCTACCTCACCCAACACAAGGAAGGCCTCCTTCTCTGCTGCACATTCCCTCAGGGACCCTTCCCACTAGTTCTCTTCATGGTGGGCATAGAAAGGCCCAAACTACTACTTTCATGAGACTTTAGCCTTCACTGGGTTTATCAAGCAAATCCAACCTCTGTCTAATCCTCTTCTCTGTTATTCTAGCTGGAATATTCCCAGGGTTGCGGTCGAAGCTCTGTCCCGTAGCTCAGTCTTATGCTATCAGATCCAAGTGTTCTCACGTGTTTTCTAAGCTGCTCAAACTCTGTGATTTATCCCCAGGGTCTGATCCATGGATATCCAAATCGATTTACTTCCTACGCAGGGTTTCTATGTGCATTCGGCTCTGCAAATTCGTGCTTACACAGAATCGCGATTTCTTTTTCCTCTCTTCCTTACTGTTGCTCTGTAATGTGTGATAACTATGTTTGTTGGTAAAAAATGGGATAGGGATTAGGGTGAGCAAATTCCCAGGAGGTAGAGTGGCTTAAGGGATAAGCAAAATAGAGCCATACCCTGCCATACGGATTGCAGGGCTGCTCCATACTCCATTGACCTCATGAACAGGCCTTCTCAACCACCTCCTTACATCATAATTAAATGTCATCATGGGGATTTAAATGGGTTCACAAATTGGCATGTGGCAGCATGGGTTCCAACCCCCCAACCCCCCCACCTCTCCCTAGTGGATACACATGGCCCCCTCTTATTGGTTGCCTCCATAGCTAGTTTTCTTGGTATTTTATTGCAATATTTAATATTTACATCAATTACAATGCCTCATGGCTTAATAGCACATGGATAATCAGAATTTCAAATACTTTCCTTTTAAATAAAACCTGAGCATCCACTAGTGGGGCCTTGGCCTTGAGGTCCACACTACGGAAAACACACATTGTACGTATACAATATTTACATTGAATCTAATAAAACCTAAGGGTCAAATTGGGGATGTTACAATTCCCTCCCCCTTAGAATAAGATTGTCCTCGATGTTCTCAAAACTGAACAAAAATTGGAATGCCTCTCTCATGGCATCCTCCAGCTCCCATGTAGCCTCTCCGGGACTAAGGTGCTTCCATTGCACCTTCAGATGTTCGATGGCTCTATTCCAAAGAAAAGTGACCCTCTTGTCGAGGATGCACATAGGCTCCACTTGGAACTCTCCCTCAGGTTCCACCTATATCACATGCCAATCAATTATGTGATTAGGATCATGTACATATTTCTTAAGCAAAGAGACATGGAAAACATTATGAGCTCTCATGTTAGCAGGATATGCAATCCTATATGCAGTTGGACCTATCCTATCAAGCACTTCAAATGGCCAACAATATATTGGCTCCAACTTGGCACAACTCCCCAACTTCAAGGAAATTTTCCTTGCCTTCACTCTTAAGTAAACATGGTCTCCAATCTGAAACTCTGTATGCACTCTTTTCAAATTGGCATAAATCCTTTGCCTATCTTGAGCTACATTCAAATTCTGCCTGATTTTAACAATCTCTTGTTCCATATCCCTGATCATAGTTGGTCCAAGCACTACCCTATTCACTAGATTATCCCAATTCACTGGGGTTCTGCATCCTTTTCCATACAATACTTCAAAAGGACTCATCCCCAATGATGCATGATGTCCATTATTGTATGCAAATTCTACCAAGTGTAGATAGTCCTCCCACTTGGATGGTTTTTCCATCACATACATCCTCAACATGTCTTCAAGAACACGATTCACCCTCTCAGTATGACCATCTGTTTGAGGATTATATGCTGTACTAAACTTCATCTGAGTCCCCAATTCCTGGAATAATCCATTCCAAAAATTGGATGTGAACTTTATATCACGATCTGAAATTATTGCCTTGGGAAATCCATGCAATCTGAATATCTCCTTCATGAAGATATTTGCTATGTCATTGGTCTTATGAGTGGAATTGACTTGAATGAAGTGGGATACCTTTGATATCTTGTACACCAATACCATGATTGAATCATGCTTCCCTACTGTCATTGGAATACTTGTTATAAAATCCATAGAAATTACTTCCCACTTCCATTCTAGAATGGGCAAAGGCTGCAACAATCCTGCTGGATGTTGATGTTCTGCCTTGACTTGTTGGCATTTTTGACACCTAGAGATGTACTCTGTTATGTCCTTCTTCATTCCATGCCAAAAGTATTGCTTTCTTCTTGTTGTCATTTTCTTTTGATATCCTGGATGTCCAGAGTATGGCATTTGATGTATCTCATCAATCACTGGCCTCTTCAAATCTATACTATTTGGAATATACAATTTGGTACCCTGATAAATGAGAACATCATCTTCACCAAGCTGATATCCTGCACACTTTTCATCCACATTTCCCTGCTGCAATTTTTATTTGATTTGAAGGTAAGCTTCATCATTTGTTTGAGCTTCGAGAACTCTTTCATTCAAATCTGATTTACATATACTTACTACTGCAACATGAAATTTTCTGCCAGGAGCATCTGCAACCTTATTCTCCTTACCTTTGACATGTTTAATTTAAAAATCAAATCCACAAAGGAATTCCATCCACCTATTTTGCCTAGCATTCAAGTTTGGTTGTCAAACAAATATTTCAAGCTCATGTGGTCTGTCCTAAGCTCAAATATTCTCCACAATAGATAATGTCTCCATCTCTTGAGAGCATGAACTATGGCTGCTAAATATAAATCATGTGTGGCATAGTTCTTCTCATGTTCCTTTAACTTCCTTGACTCATAGGAAATTACAAATCCTTCTTGCATGAGCACTCCACCGAGCCCTTCAATGCAAGCATCTATGCACACTACAAACTCTTTCTTTGGATATGCAATCTTCAAACAGGAGCACTGGTAAGCAATTCCTTTAGCTGCTGAAAGCTTTTCTCACATTTTTCAGACCATAAAAACTTAATATTCTTCCTCTGCAATGATGTAATTGGATGAGCTATCTTGGAGAATCCTTTAATGAACCTTCTATAATAGCCTGCAAGGCCCATAAAAGATCTAACATATGAAACATTCTTTGGAGTAGGAAAATCCAATATGGATTCAATATTTTCTAGATCCACTGCAATTCCTTCTTCTGAGATGACATGACCCAAATATTGTACCTTTTGTTGATAGAAATCACACTTGCTCAGCTTTGCATACAGTTGGTGTTCTCTAAGGACTTGCAATACCATTCTTAGATGTTCATTACGCTCTTCTTCATTCTTTGAGTAAACAAGAATTTCATCCAAGAACACGACCACAAACGTATCCAAATACTTGTTGAAGACATTATTCATGAGACACATGAATGTAGCAGGTGCATTGGTAAGACCAAATGGCACCATTGTGAATTCATAATGGCCATATCCTGTCCTGAAAGTTGTCTTGTGAATGTATACTTCCTTAACCCTCACTTGATTGTATCCAAACCTCAAGTCAATCTTTGAAAACACTTTAGCTTCCTTCATTTGATCAAACAAGTCATCAATTTTTGGCAATGGGTACTTATTCTTGATTGTCACTTTATTTAGCTACCTGTAATCAATACACAGCCTTAAATTCCCATCCTTTTTCTTGAAAAATAACAGCGGTGCTCCCCAAGGAGATACACTCATTCTAATATACTCCTTTTCCATTAATTCTTGCACCTGCATCTTCAGCTATATCAATTATGGTGTGCTCATTCTATAAGGAGCTTTGGAAATTGGTGATGCCCCTGGAACAAGATTGATGGAAAAATCAATATCTCTCTTTGGTGGCAGTCCTGGCACTTCATCTGGAAACACATCCTTGAACTCCTGCAACAACTAAAAATCTTATATCCTTGGTCCCTTGTCCTCTGATGAATCTGATATGTGTACTGCATATAATTGAAACCCTTCTTATAAAACTTTCTCAACTGCAGGGCTGAAATCTGCCTTACTGAAACTTGCTTGGGAATTCCTCTTACCAACCTCGGCCTTCCCTCTTCATCAATGCATTCAAGTACTTTCTCATAGCAGTCTATCTTGGCTCTATGTATTTCCAACCAATCCATACCTATTAGGGAATCATAAGATCCTAATGGTAGGACATTTAAATTTGCTTTTGTGAGGAGCCCATTCAACACCATGGGGCACTCCATCACTGCCTCACTCACCTTCCTCTTGGTACCTGTGGCTAATTGAACTAGCCAAGACTTACTATGATTTACTTTACTAAGAGAACAACCTTCAACCACCTTAGGAGACACATAACTATGCGAAGATCATGGATCAATCAAAACAGAAATAGATTGCTTAGCAGTCTTACCTTCAACTTCCACCACTGTTGATTAATGGTCTGCTTGGTGATCATCCAACGCTGCATAAATTCAGGGTGTTTCCCTTGCCATATCTTCCACTGTAGTTTCTTCTTCTAAGTTGTGCAATCTTCGAGGATTCTCCCTCTGATGTGGGCAATCTCTAATCATGTGGTTTCCTCCACATACCCAAAATTGAAGTGGTCCTTTTGATGCCTTTTATGTTGCTACTGCTGGCTTGAATCCTCTCTATGCTTGTTGTCCCTGTGGAAAATTTATGGGCCGATTTCTAAATGGTGGCTTGAATCCAGTTTGCCTTTGTTCAACCCTCCCTCTAGGTTTTCCTTTCCATGTTGGATGAACCTCTAATTTTCCCTTGCTCTGCTCATATCAATGCATTTCCATCCTAATGGATTCATCCAAACTTGGTGGATTGACAAACTCAATCCTCTCTCTGAATTTTTGTGGTAGAATACCAAGGGAACATTGGATATTTACCCTTTCATCCTTGATGTAATCCACATACCTCAACAAATCCAAAAACTTGTGGACATGTTCTTCCATGGAATTCTGTCCCAACCTGAGTTCATTGAACTCTTTCCTCTTGTTATCATAATACCTAGCTGATAGGTATTTCTCCGTGAAGTACCTTTTAAACCACTCCCAGTTCCTTTCATTGATCCTCTTCACTTGCATGAGGTGCTCCCACCAAATTGAAGCTCTGCCACTTAGATTGTAAATGGAAACTTTGGCCTTTTCATTTTCTGAATAATCATGTATTTTGAAATACTTATTCATTCCAATAAGCCATGCCTCTGCCTCTTGACCTGTCTTGCTTTCTCCATCAAATGTGGGAGGCCTTGCCTTCCTAAATTCTCCCTATGGGATCCCTCTGAATTCCTTTCTTCCTTCAAACCTGCTGGAAGTATGCCTCTGACTTCTCTGAGAATCTCTGGAGTCGCATGACCTACTGGAAAGAGATCTTGGAGAGGGTGTTCTATGTTTTTTTCTCACAAAACTCCTTCTAGGGCTTGGAGTCCTCCTCCTAGAATGACCTATAGAGCAACTACCTGCATCTCTTCCTTATCTGCCCACATTAATTGGGTTAGACCCAAGATTTATCCTCTAATGCATATCAGTGAGGCTCTGCAAGATGGAAGCATTGAGATGGTGCTGCTCTTCCTGAGCCTTCATCAATCTCTCATTGAAGCTCACCATGGTTTCAACTAAGTTCTGGGGAGTTATTTTCTCCCTTATCCCATTGGATTTTGTTTCAGTATGTACTTCTTTCACATTCTCTCCCAGAACATCTTCCTCCTACTCATAAGGATCTTGGGCATCGTTTATGGTCACCATTTCCTTGCTTTCCCTGTATGCTTCCTCTATTGTAACGATTCAACTACTAACAGCTGCAACCTCTATGCATTACAGAGACATTTATTAGACATTATAAGAATGCATATCAGACACAAACATCCATACAAATCTGGAAATTACTCATTCGGACAACAACAATAATAAATGTTTATCAAAACCACGCCATGAGCATTCTTCTGCCTATAAACACATTCATGCCTCGGCCCAAGCAGCCACAGTGTTGTAACTTGGGATCTAATACCATTTGTCACATCCCTGGTCGCCTTGGTTCCCTTTAGAGGTGATGGGAAACAACCTGATACATTTTTTTTTCTTCAAAACTTATCCGCAACTTTGATCTTTTTACACAGCCACAATTATCTTTGGTCTGCAACTCTGCAATCCGCAAGAAGCAATACGCAACCACAGTCATAATTCGGAATGGCGGAACGCTCAATCACAGTGACAAAGAAAATACAACTACGAATTCTGCATTCTGCATTGCGGGAGTCGGAAAGTCGGAGCGCCCAATATACAACTTCAACGATTTATACCCCCGACTTTCGCACTCTGCATCCGTAATGTGGGAGTCGAAAAGTCGGAACAACAACTCACCATTTCGATGAAAATGCGCCCCCGACTTCCACACTCTACATCTGTGATGCGGAAGTTGGAAAGTCGAAGCGCCCACTCCACTGTTTCAATGAAGATGCGCCCCCGACTTCCGCACTCCGCATCCACGATGCAGGAGTTGGAAAGTAGGAACGCCAACTCCACCATTTCGAAGAAAATCCACCTCTGACTTTTGCACTCCGCATCGCGATGTGAGAGTCGTTGGAAGTCAGAACACCACGTTCAACATGCCTAAGAAAACACACCCCCGACTTTCACAATGCGGGAGTCGAAAAGTCGGGACGCAAAAATTCTCGGCATTGCAGAAATGCGCCCCTGACTTCCACACTCCGTAGTGCGGATTCAGAAGGTCGGGGGCTGACCATACCCCTATTCTACCAACTTTCCAGTGTTGGGTGCCAAAATAGACCCTTTTTGACCATATTCTACAATTCAAACACATATCTTCCCAAGCCAAGCATGGATTTTATCAGGTATAATTTATTATTGCTATGTTTCATTAATGCTTAATATTGTCTATGGTTATGAACTTTACCTTTAAATTGCACTGACTTGTGTTGATTTGATAAGCAAAGTTCCGAACCTCAAAAGACTCCAGGTGTCGCAGCTTGCTGAACTCGTGGAGTAAAGAATACTTGGCGTTAGTTGCCCCTTTTCAGGATCTAGTATAATTCATTGATGGGATAGCGTGCGTGTCTCTCCACGCGGCCAACAAAGACTAGTTCACGCTGAAACAATCCAAGAATCTTTCCTCCTAATCAGCTGGAACTTGTTCGGCCTGTGACAATTCAGATTAAAAGCGCATGCATGATTATGAGCGACTCCACTTAATGCAGTAATGGTTGCAACTATTTATGTTTCAATTCGGCATCCTGAATACTGTAGATCTTCATGGCTACCGAAAATAGTGGATCTAAACTACGTCATCTTTGTATAAGTATGGGAAGGAAATTTGAGCTAGGGGGTTATCATTTTTTATGAGAAAGAGATTGTAGCAGAACAATACTATAACACTGTATTTTCATCATTTTAATGAAAGGATCAGCAATTCTCAATATTTATGTGTCTTAGATCTTGTTATATTTTAATGGCATCTCTGTTAGAAGGCCAGGGCCCACCTTCTCACAGATATTGTCGAATTAAGTAGATGTTTTAGTTTTAATTTATTTTGGTTGATGTGGAGTTACAGTAGGTAGTGTTTTCAGATTGTTGCAACAACAGTTAATTGGATAATCGCATAATTATAGTTTCCCTTTGGTTTGCTGCAACAGTGTGGTGTGAATAGTAGACTGTGTAGAGTAGTTTTCTTTCCTATGCAAGTGTGTTAATTAGTATTGTTGTTACAGTCAAGCTCAGCTCCTGCATATTATTGTTATTTATCTTTCCCAGAATTTGTTGAATTAGATAGGTCATGGTTTGAATTACTTTTAATTTGATATTTTAGGATTTAACTTCTTGCAAAATCAATTCTAGTTAATTGAGTCTTAGATCAGTTGTTACAGGATTGATGTTGTAAGAAAATAAGAATCCTTTGAGTTCCTAGATCGATAATTTAGATTGGCTTTCATAGTGAGTTGATTTTGGCTTAGCAGTTAGGTAGGATGAATGTTCCTTATTTATTTAGTCAGCTACTGAAGTGTTTATGCATATACTTTGTTTAGTTACCTTTGAAACAATTAGACTTTCCTGGGTTGACAATTTATATTGAGCACTTTGTTTGTTAACTGAAATTAATTAGCAGATAGAGTGACCAACACCCAGTTCGATAACTTATCCATCCTTAGACCAAATTGGACAAGTCCGGTACCGTTGGAAATCTCTTGGAGAGCTCTATACACTGGTGTGATCCCCTACCACATATGAGTACTCTGGCTTAACCATATTTCCAACTGAATACCTGCCTAAAATCCCTCAATGCCCCTTTACCCTTCTGCAAGGAGTTATACCTGCCTTCTTCCATGACTTCCCTTTCACCTGAACCATAGAGGGGTCATGAAACACAACAAGGCTATCTGATTCTTTCCCCAAGTCTAGGTGATTCCATGCAGTCCATCTAACAGTGTATTCAATGCACAACAAAACACCCATAATGAAACTAAACTAATCAATGCATCTACAACCTGCAAGGTTAGCAGCATATTAAGCCCAAGTAAATGGTGAAGTGTTCAAACATGAACTCAGCCTCATACTCAGGCCTATACATAGTCTTCATACTAGTCAATTTCATGCAATCATTCATTCAAATAACTTGAACATAACAAGTAGACATAACATAGGAAAAACTAGCATCATTTAACACCACAAAAAGAACTTATCTTTAAATGGAACTGTCCAAGCAAATGGCTAAGTGAGAGGAACATTCCACCCAACCATAGGTCTTTGTCCAGCCTATACTCTTTTTGCTGAGAGACCACCCCCGAGCTGGGCTGTGTAACCACTAAGGAGGGATAAATGGGCTCTCTCACATTCAAGCCTCAACCCTAATACTAAGCCAACATACCGTTGGGTTTATCAAGCATGTAAGGGAACAGGGAGGATGATGTTAATCCAGTGAGCTCAACCACAGAGCTACATGCATCTCAAACTAATTAGCAAATATGGCACCCACAATACCTACCTCACCCAACACAAGGAAGGACCCCTTCTCTGTTGCACAGTCCCTCAGGGCCCCTTCCCTCCAGTGCTCTTCAGGGTTGGAATAGAAAGGCCCAAACTATTGCTTTCATGAGACTTTAGCATTCACTGGGTTTATCAATCAAATCCAACCTCTATCTAATCCTCTTCTCTGTTATTCTAGCTGGAATCTTCTCAGGGTTGCGGCCGAAGCCCTGTCCCGCAACTCAGTCTTCTGTTATCAGATCCAGGTGTTCTCATGGGTTTTCTAAGTTGCTCACACTCTCTGATTTATCCCCGAGGTCTGATCCATTGATATCCCAATCGATTTACTTCCTACGCAGGGTTTCTATGTGCTTTTGGCTCTGCAAATTCGTGCTTACACAGAATCGCGATTTCTTTTTCCTCTCTTCCTCACTACTGCTCGGTAATGCGTGATAACTCCGATTTTTAGTCAACAATGGGATAGGTTTAGGGTGATCGAATTCCCAGGAGGTAGAGTGGCTTAAGGGACAAAAAAAAATAGATCCATACCCTCCCATATGGATTGCAGGGTTGCTCCATATCCCAGGGTAGCACGCATGAAGCTAAGGGGAGGAGTGGGAAGCATGACTCCTTCAAAATCCCGAGAAGCAGCATTGCCCCTCTAATTTTGTCAACATCTTCAGATATTCCGGTCTGGAGAATTCCAGAAGAAGCAAGGTCGGTTGCCTCCTTAGGGTTAGTCTGCATTTTGGGAGGGAAGGTCTACAGTCTGAAATGGAACACATTGTGATGGTCTGTTGGTCGTCTTGCCCTCTTTGTCGTCATCATGGCAGTTGCTCCAAACGGGACCGTAGTTGGGTACATCCTCTGAATGAAAGGATACAGGTTACTTGTGAACAACTTCCAGGTGGTAGCGATTTTAGGGATGAAGATGAGTCGGAGGTTCTGCAAGATGAGAAGATCCAGGAATTAGGGCAGCACTGGGGTTCCACTTCTAATATATCTCTCTTAATTCGATTTGTTGACTTGGAGCATCAAGTTAGACTGGCTCGCAATGAAAACATGGAGATAAAAAGAGCCCTCACTAGGCTCTATACTCTCGTAGAAGCAACGTATTCAGAAGTAAAGACCCACAATAGAAACCTTGAGGATAGGGTCAATGCCCTCACAAAACCACTTATACTATGAAACGAGAACTTGACATAGTTCTCGTTTTTCTCTCTCCTAATTTTAGTAGGTATTTTTAGCTCCGTTTCAAAAAGGGGTGATACCAGTATCACACATTTTCATTTCGAGGCATTTTTTGGGACCTTTGAATTATCTTTATCGTAAAAAAAAAATATTTTCTATTTTCAGGTGCGTTTTTAGAAATTTAGCAAAATAGCATACATTTTTAAGCAATTTATAATGAAAAACATATACATTTTGCAATTTTTTCTATAAAATAAGACATTTTTATGGACAAAATAAGACACTTTTATTGACAAAATTGTAAAAAATTCCGAAAAATATAGACATTTAAAACCATTTTCAATCAATTTTCAGATATGTTTTGTATAAAAATGATACTATTTCATATTATTTTCCGAAAAGTGTTGATTCACATAAATTCAAGAAAACCTATACAAATTATTTGTAAAAAACATATTTCAAACATTATATATAGAAATTTTATTTCTAAAATTAAGTCTGAAAGCCAAAACATTACTAATATATCTTATCAAAATATTGTCAAACTTAACATTTTCTTCAAAACATAAAACTAATCAACAATATCATGCAGGCCAAATTCATCATCAACATTGGAATTTCCTACAGTTTGGTTTTCCTCAAGGACATCAATGTCCTCTTCCATTGGGTCTTCTATGTCTAAAAGAACCCCAAAGTGCTCTTACATTCATAATCAGAAATTTTTATGTTTTGAAAATTATTTTAAAAATGTAGACTTACCCCTAACCCCCTAAAATATATAATCATTTATTTAAAAAAAAAACTTAAACCTACCACTACCTCTACAAAATTAAAAGCAAATCAAACTAACCCCTAACAACATTATAATAAAAAATTAAAAACAACTTAAACTAACCTAACAACATTATAAACTAACATTTAAAATTCCAAGGAAAAAAAAACTAACATTTAAAAAAAAAAAAAATTAAACTAACATTAAAACTAATAGATTTAAATTAATGTTCTTATAATTAAAAATTGAAAAAAAAAAAACCAATAAACTAACCTAACATTATAATTAAAAAATAAAAAATAAAACTAATTAACCATATACTAACATTACACAAAATTTAAAAAGACTTAAAAACAAAATAAAAATAACATTATAAAAAATTAAAAATTAAAAAATAAATAAATAAACTATACAAAATTTTAAAATAAATTAAAAACAAAAATAAAAACAGACTAAAACTAACATTATAAAAAATTAAAAATTAAAAAAAAACAAACAAACTATATATAATAACAAATCAAACTATATAACATTGAAAAACAAATTTAAAAACAATAAAAAAAAATTAAAATATAAAACATTAAAAAAAATTTAAAAGAAAATTTTAAAAACGATTAAAAACCAAACTATACAAAATCTTAAGAAAAATTAAAAACAAAATATTTTAAAAAAAATTAAACTATACAAAAATAAAAACAAAGATTAAAAAAAAATTTAAAAATAATTAGAAACGAAATTTAAACTATACAAAAAATTTAAAAACAAATTTTAAACTATACTAACATTTAAACAAAATTTAAAAACAAAAAAAAACAAACAAATTAAAAAGAAAAAAGACAAACCTTAAAATGGCGGGCGGGGCCGAGGGACGGGGGAGGTGGGCGGCAGCGAGGGATGGGCGGCGGAGGGGGAACGGAGGAGGCGGAGGTGGTGGAGCTGGGCGAGGGAAGGGAGGAGGCGGAGGTGGTGGAGCTGGGCGGGGGAAGGGAGGAGGAGGTGGAAGGGAGGGCGCGGAGGGGGGGGGGGGCAAGGGCAGCGGGGAAAGGGTCCGCGAGGAGGGAGGAGGGGTAAGTGGAGGGGAACAGGGAGGAGGGGGAAGTGGAGGGGCACCGCCGGCTTCCTCCTCCCTGCTCTCCTCCACTTCCCCCTCCTCCCTCCTCGCGTCCCCTTCCCCCCGCCACTCCGCTCCCCTCCCATCCCCCCTCCTCCCTCCTCCCCGTGCCATCTCCCTCCCCCCCCCCCCCCCGCCCCGCGCCCTCCCTTCCACCTCTGCCCGCCGCCCAACTCCACCACCTCCTCCTCCCTTCCACCCCCCCTCCGTGCCCTCCCTTCCACCTCATCCTCCCTTCCCCTGCCCAGCTCCACCACCTCCCCCTCCGCCACCCTCCCCTTCCCCCTCCTCCCTCCTCCCCTCGCCGTCGCCCACCTCCACCTTCCCTCGCTGCCGCCCACCTCCCCCGCCCGCCATTTCATTGTTTGTTTGTTTGTTTTTTTTTGTTTTTTTTTAAATTGTGTTTAAAGTTTTGTATAGTTTAAATTTTGATTTTTTTTTTTTAATTTTTTTAAATTTTGTTTATATTTTTGTATAGTTTAAATTTGTTTTTTAATTTTTTTGTAAAGTTTAAATTTTGTTTTTTTTATGTATAGTTTAAATTTTGTTTTTAAATTTTTGTATAGTTTAAATTTTGTTTTTAAATCTTTTTAAAATTTTGTTTTTGTTTTTGTATGGTTTAAATTTTTTGTTTTGTTTTTATTTTTGTATAGTTTAAATTTTGTTTTTTAATTTATTTTAAAATTTTGTATAATTTGAGTTTTTTATTTGTTTATTGTTTTTAAACTATACAAAAACAATAAAAAATTCTCTCCCATCTTATTTTTTAAAAATTTTAATTATAATGTTATTTTAGTTTCGTTTGTTTTTAATTTTTTTTAAATTTTTAATTATAACATTAGTTTAAATTTATTTTTAATTTCTTTTTTAAAACACAAAGCTAATATTCGTGGAAAATAGAGAAGAGTATGGGTCATCTACATCTTCATCAAGTCCTTCATCTGCAGAAAATGTAGATTCTGATGGGGTGTCAGAATCCATGGATGAATTTGAAGAAGCAGTGTAAATGCTTTTTATTAGTATGATTTTTGTAATTGAAACTCTAGAGGAGTTTTTGATGATGGGGTGTCAGAATCCATGGATGAATTTGTAGAAGTAGTTTAGATGTTTTTTACTAGTATGATTTTTGTAATTGAAACTCTAGAGGAGTTTTTGAATATTTATATGAACCATTTGTTCTTGTATGGTCTAATATATTATCTCATTATGAATCGCATCATAATTTCTTTGTTTTTATATGGTTATAATGGGGAAATTATTAGAGAAAATTGTTTTTTGTTTAATATGCAATTTTCCAGAAAGTTGTAATTTATCTCTTCAAGAAATTTGTTTTTTCCAATTTAAGGTTGATTTTAAAGTTTTGTTAAACAACAATATGGGATGTTTAGGCCATGGCTCTATTTTTTACCCAAAAAAAAAATACTTGTATACTGGTATCAACACTTTTCTATTTGGGGGGTGTTTTTGGTGTTTTTTTTGCAAAAATCATCGTTTTTATGGGTAGAGTTCTCGTTCATAGTATATAGTTCTCGTTTCATAGTATAAGTGGTTACAACAACAATGTCGCCGAATCCCCTCATGAAGCCCCACATGGAAGACTCTAGCAACAACATTAGGAATCTTGGAAAGAAGATGGAGAAGTTCGACAGTGCAATGGTGAATTCAGCCCTATTCTTCGGACTCAGCTCAATCAAGGAACGCAACATGGAGAATTTCGAGGATCTCATCCAGTAAGTTGTTTGGTCTTGGTCTAAGTGTTTGCAATTAGCTATTTTGACTGTCTTTTTTTTGGGCACCTATTTGATGGAAACTGGATCTGCAGCTAGAATGCTTATCCGTCTTAGTATAAATTATATGTAATGTTTTCATTTCTGTATTTTCTTGCTCGGACAATATGTAAGAAGCTACAACTTCCATAGATTAGGCAAGTTTAAGAAGTGCTATAAACTCGAGAAGGATGAACAAGGGGTGACAGACACTGTTTTGCTTTGGGAACAATCACCCTTTTCCAGCTATGTAATCTATGTTTTCCACTTTTAATGAAAAGCTTCTAAACTGTTACTGTTAAAAAAAATGATGTTTGTATGGAAACTCTATAGGAGTGTTTGAATTTTTATATGAGTCATTTGACTTTTTCCTTTTAATACATGATTTCATCATGAATATTATCATAGTGGCTTTGCTTTTATATGGAAAGAGTGGTGAAAATAATTTATTAAATAATTTGAGTTTAATATGCAAGTTTACTAAAATTAAATAAATATAATTTTAATAGTTTTGTTGCAATAATAGTCGTTGCAAACAAGTTGTAATTTTAACTGTTGAAAAAAATTGTGATACCAATAGCATTAGTTTTCAATTTAGGGGTTGATTTTAAGGTTGGTGTTTTTTACACAAAAATATGAGATTTTATGGTTAGAGTTCGCATTCTTTGTATATAGCTCTCGTTTTATAGTATATTGTGTTTATTTTATTTGAATGAATTCTAGATACTTGAAATCTTTAGTGGGCCTCGGTCAGCCCCAAATCATCAAATTCCGAATCAAAACATCCATGTCCATCTATTGTACAAATCTCTTTAATCAAGCATGCTTATACCTATGTATGAATCTAACAATAAGACTGCTCCAACAACTTGGCTTCTAAATTTTAGTGCCAAGTGCCTAACCATCCAAAATTTACTTGTTTTCTATGAATTTTTTTTGCTTTTGACATCTTTTTGAAATGTGATTTGTTTTCCCACAAAAGTGGCATGGTTGAATATCAAAACATTTCCATTAGTCATGACCAACTTGGTGATAGTGTTGACGTTGTTTACGTATGTCATCCAACTTAACTAGATCAAGTGCATCATACTCATCATCATATTTATCCTCATGTTCCTCATCATAATCTTCAAGTTCAAGTACTTTATCCAACTTATCATCAATAATATGCCCCTGCAAATCATCATCAAGAAATCCAACACTCACAAACTTCATAGTTTTGAAGTAATCATGAATGTGAAAGAAGTCAAAGAGTCGGTCCTACCATAGCCTAAGCCAAATTAGTTCCTTTTGAAGTGCAATTATTCCCAAGATCTGGTATTTTTTTCTTTATTCTCAAACGTATCCTCATCCTTTGAGTTATCTTGTATCTCCTTAGTGTCTTCATGAAACTTATCATCCATCTTCTTAATGCCATCATATAAATTATTGTCTAATTCATAGTTGCGTGATTCTCAATTCCCTCATGTTCACTATCAACAACATTTAATCAAAATAATGGATTTTGATGCAGAAGTATGGGTTCATATTGGTGTTGTCAAAGAAGTTGCAATTCATCATTTAACATGTTATGAGTTTTAAGAATGGAAAAGAGAAATTAGATGAATTCCTCACACTCTTAAACAACTAATTTGATCACATAAAGTTCACCATGGAAGTCCAAGAAAATGACTCCCTTCCATTCCTCGACATCCTAATCACAAAGAAGACAGACGGATCTCTAGCGCATCATGTTTATCGAAAGAAGACTCATATGGATAAATATTTGCATGCGGACTGACATCATCATCCTTCACAGAAGCTCATTATTCTAAGAACCTTATCCAAAAGAGTAGTCATAATTTATGATGTTAACCATCTCAGTTAATAATTAAATCACCTCTCATGAGTTTTTAAAGAAAATGACTATAAAATGAAAGACATAAAGAATGCTTTGAAGAAAAAACGAATACCTAGAATTAGAAACTGAGAAAAAAAAAAAGAAAAAGGAAAACATAAGAATAATAGTGATCCCCTTCATTCAAGGGACAATGGATCAAATAGCCAAAATTCTAAAGAAAAAACATATTAGAATAGATTCCCCCCCCCCAAAAAAAAATGCCCTAAGAAACATACTAGACAAAACTAAAGACCCCATTCACACAAAGTCAAGAAAAGGTATATATTCAGTCCCCCTTCATGTGGCAAAGTACACATAGGAGAGACTGGTCACTCAATAAAAACCAGAATAAAAGAGCACTGTGTTGATATCATGCACAATAGAACCAGAAACTTGGTAGTAGAAGAGCATTTTTATAAGAAATCCATCAAATATGCATCGAGGATACAAAGGTGATAGCGAAAGAAGAGCGTTACAACATAAGACGGATTCATGAGGCAATGGAGATTAAGAAACATACCAAGAATTTCAATAGAGACGATGGATTGATATTGAGCGAATCATGGAGACCATTTTTACACAATCTTTAAGGACAAGGTATCCTTGAATACACGAAAAACCTAAACAAAACAATGAATTAGTAAAAAAAACTATGTGCATTGGCTTTTCTTACCAATTATGAAACCAACTGAGACTTGTTTTAAATTGACTACCGAAAATAATTTGGTCTTTAATATTTATTGGATGTCTTATCCTCTCATTCTAATGAGATTTCACTCACGATGATGGACTCAGCTGGGTAGTCCAAAACATACGTCGAGTACAAAGATTCACACAAGTTTTCCATAAAAAATATCCAAAAATGTTTACCACCTGTGAAAATATTAATGAAATTTTTAAGAGTATCAATCTTTGTATGCATAAGTTGCAAAACAATGGTCACGTCACTGTATGGATGTTTTCTTATTTGAATGGTTTTTCATTATGCAATGTGATCAAAGTGTGTAGGATATTGAATAAATATTCATTACTTTCCATCATGATCCAAAGAAATAAAAATACAAAGACACCTTTGATCCCCTATTCAATTCTGGGCTAGATCAAATGACTTCAATTTCAAATTTGAAAGTGCGACAAACATGCCAAATTGTAAGGGATTCTTGCAACTCCACCTCGAAATAAGACTTCTAAAAATTCAATGAAAGACTCATACTCATAAATTTGCAATCAAAGAAATAATGCAAAGGCCATCCAAAGACTATACAATATAAATATTGGAGTCGCTTCAAAGTTACATAAATCTGTATTTAGTGCAAGTGGTTTCTTTCTTTCTTTATATCATTTACTTTCTTCTTTAATATTATAGTCCTTTATGTATAGGAGAATGATTGATTTTTTATATAATAGTGAATGTTTCCAAAAAATAGTAATGTACTAACAATACCACCATGCGGCAATAGGTGAGGCCAAACACACAAAGATCCTAAAACCCCCTTATTCAATTTCAAGTGGGTTTAGGACAAAAATTCAATTTTTTAATTTTTTAGATCCTCCTAGATCATGAACCCCTTCTCACTTCAAAATACATTATAAGCCCTTTACAAGTAGGATAAAAAATAAGTAATCTCTTTATAACACTCATTTACAAAAGCATAACTTCAAAATATCTTACAACTCCTTACACCATATAACCCTAATTACTTAACCATATGTAGGGAAAAAGAGAACTTTGAGAACATGATCCTAAATAAGATTTATAATGAAGTGCAGATGTAGCTCAATGTGTTTGATGCACTGATGTTGAAATGGATCTTTGGTGAGCTTGATGGAACTCTGATTGTCACACACGAGGGTAGTCGGATGATCCTACTAGAACCCAAATTATGAATTTAAGGATCTGTCAAAGCTAGAGGGATTCTTGACTTGCATTAATTGTGACTCAATATTCTTCTTTTGTCGAAGAAAGAACAAGAGATTGTCGTTTTCTTACAAGCCCAAGTGATAGGTATGAAACCAAGACTGATTATGATAGATTATGCTTTCATCGAATCAGAATAAGAATCAGTGAAGCCAACCAACTAAGGAGTCCCCCTAAATTGTAATGTATCTCAAACTAAACTGTACGGCGAATATACCAAAGTATATTTTTTGTTGCTTTCCAATGATTTTCATGGGCCATTTTCATATACCAAGCAACAAGACCAACAAAAAAAGAAATATTAAGACAGGTATGAATCAAGTAGAAAATACTACCAACTTACGGTACAAGGTGGCACCTACTTCAAGTGTAGTGCACGTGACAATAAGTTTGAATCCAAACTAGAAGGGAGAAGCGATTAGTTTACAATATTCCATGTGAAAGCAATGAAGAAGGTCGTAAGCATACTTAAACTGAGAAAGAAAAATTCCTTCTTTGGTTTGCAAGACTTGGATGCCAAGAAAATAATGCAAATATCCTAAGTCGATCATTTCAAATTTCTTCTTAAGGTCGAATTTCACATGGGTTAAAATTTAAAATTTTAGTGTCACTTCCATTAAGAGCGAGGTTATCAACGTAAATAACAAGGAATATGAGATGGTTCCCCACTTTCTTGGTATACACATTGGGTCAGAATGACATCTAGAAAACCTAGTGTCAAGAAAAAAACTTGTCTTTTGGCATATCAAGCCCAGGGAGCTTGCTTAAGGCCATAGAGAGATTTCTTAAGGCGACAAAAAAGATTGGAGTCATTCTAAACATAGTTAGGAGGTTGTTCCATGTAAATTTATTCTTGCATATTCCGATGCAAGAGGGGGGATTTCATAACCATTTGATCAACCTCCCATTTATGTGAAGCGGAAGGGGCAAGAACAAGGTGGATGGAGTTCATTTTGGTGATAGGGGAAAAGGTTTTATTGTGGTAAATTCCTTCATCTTGTAAAAATTCTTTGGCAACTAACCTTGCATTAAGTCTTTCAACACTTCCATCTGATGCATACTTAGTTTGATACACCCATTTACATATAACAAGTTTTTTTCCTTTCAGAAGAGGTACAAGATCCCAAGTATTGTTCACCATTAAGGAATTACATCCTTCATTCATAACTACATCCAAATCTAGATGGCCGAAAAGCTTCTACAAATGTTTATGGATCATGAATCTCCAAAACTTGGGCCAAAAGAGAAGAGACTGATTGGAACTATGAACATGTTCAACGTTGATCTTTGGAATCATTGGAAATATCACTAACTACTTCGAATGTTGTATGGAACCGTCCAAGAAACAGTGTTGTTGGTGTAGGTTCATGTTCAATGGACCCAAGTGGAGGAAAGTGAATAGGTGGAGGTGGATTTTCATCCTCATTGTTATCATCTGAAGAAGAAACTAGAGTAGGATCACTAGCAGAGAATTTGGGAATAGAAGGTGTCACAATTGTCGAAGATGGAACTAGGCTTGCAGGCCAAGAGATTTTTATCAAATTTAACATCTCTTTTAATAATAATGTCATTGGATTTTGAGCAAGTAGGAATGTTAATGATGACATGCTGGGAGGGTGTTGGGGATTAAGAAGTTCAACATGAAAGCAGATGGGGTGATGGCGGCTCGGTGAACCAGGGTTTTGAGATATTGAAGTAATTCGTGGGCATCGATACACTGGTAAATTGTCTTGCCCGACAACTTTTTTCTTGGTGTCGTGTGGGTTTCTTCATGGGGTTTGCAGGTGGCCTATTTGGAACCCTCACCGTGGATGTGCGACGGGGCTCTTGGTGTTGTGTGGGGATCCTGGAGGATTGTACAGTAATCACTGCTGATTTCGAGTAATTGTGGCTTGGGGGCAGGTCCATTACAGTGTTACGTATTTTATTCTGGGGATTTTGCACTGTCTGTTTTGCAGTTGCTTGTTTGGCGCCTGGACGTGGGGATCTGGCTGCATTAAGGGATTGCCTGAGGTGGAATGGAGGAGGTTGTGGCTTACACCTTAGACGAAGCACGTGATAAAGCCATTTTTGCTAATGGAGATGACATTGCTGGGGTGAACGGGTCAGAGGCATTGTCTGGACCCTTCTTGAAAGACGGGGGGCCAGTGGACTTATCTGGGCCCGTGGATGAGCGGGACAGGGATGGGAATTTTTATGAATTAACTACTGCAGCTAGGGTTTCATTGCCGGTATTCTCTCTGGGGTTGGAGGGATTAGATGCTGAATTGGATTACTTTCGGTCATCTGAAGGATTGGACGCCGATAAGCTCACATTAGATGGTAATTTGGGTCGGAACCCACAAACTCAGCTAGGGTTTACTGCAAATTTCCCCTTAGGGTTGGATGAATTGAGTGTTGGGGGCTTCGTACCATTGTCTGGGCGCGGTATTCGGCGGTCGAATCCGGAAGGTGGTTTGGAATCCTTCTCGGTTGGAAAACTGATAGATGCGGCGGATTTCCGAGTATCTGATTTGGGACAGGCTTGTGGTGGGCTGGAACGACCCAGGGATATCTATTCCAGTGGACAAGCTGCGGCTGCTCCTGGCGGTGAAGACCATTTTCCAGAAGTCGAATCCCAGCTGGTGCCACGAACAGGGGGTTTTGCAAAGGCGGATTCTCATAAACATTCTGCTAAGAGGGTTAAAGAGCGGAAGCGAAGGGACAAATTGGTGCTGGGGGTGGATGTATCGATGGACGAGGCGGAGGATTTCACTCAAACTGCTGTGGTTGGGCATGTACAGGGCAAAAGACTAGGTCGCGGCTTCCTTCAACGATGGGCGGCTAAACATTGGAAGGATTTAGTGTCTACAGCTCCTGAAATCAGAGTGTTGACGAAAGGTTGGTTTTCATTCATGCTATCGAACAAAGGGGAATTTGATGCTGTATTAAGTCGGCATTGGTCGATGTTGGGCGTCCCTATAGTGCTGAAAAGCTGGACTCCCTTTTTTTACTCTAAAACGGAAAAGATTGATGCAGAGCCACTGTGGGTGAAGCTTCCAGGGTTTCCCATGCATCTGTGGAATGAAACACAGTTTGCTGCGATTGGGAATTTTCTTGGTGAATATGTGTGCTTTGATAACTCCCATCATGAGACAGGCAGATACACGGTGGCAAAGATCTTGGTTAAAATTGACCTACGGCTGGGGCTCTCTGCTGAGATTAATGTTCAATCTAAGGATGGGGACTTCGTCCAGATACTGGATTATGTGGGTGTGCCGTTTAGGTGCCACAGCTGCCACGCACATGGACATCTGGTTGCCAACTGCCCTTTACCTTTTCGGGCTAGTAAGCCACTGGTCGATGACGAAGACGCTGTGCGCGATGACCCTATGTTGACGGTGAACCCTCAGGTGGCGGTGGATGAAGGTCGAGGGACTGCAATGGACAGAGGGGTGACCTCTGTTGATATGGTATCAGCTGACAACCGAGGGATGCTTGGAGCCGAGAATACTTTGCATACTTTGGCGAAAGAAGGCTTGGCGACTACCGGGTCTGCTGATCCGGTAACTGTGGGGGTATCTTTATGTATCGCGACTCCAATGACTCGGGCCACCTCCAGAAAGCTGCGGGAGCTGTCTTTTATTCGACGGGGTACCACTGCAAATCCCCCGGGTATGTCTCATCTCTTTACCTCTGCAGATTTTATTGTTGTATCTAATGATTTGGGGGGGGGTAGTCTTGGGCCTTCTCCGCTGGCTTTTACCTCTGCAGATTCCATTATTGATGTCTCTAATGATTTGGGGGGGGGTAGTTTTGGGTCTTCCCCGCTGGTTTTTACCTCTGCAGTTTCCATTATTGCTGACTCTAATGTTTTGGGGGGGAGTAGACTGGAATCTTCTCCGCTGGCCTGTACCGATTTATTATGTCCTGTAGCTCCTTGCTTGTTGTCTGATGCGGATTGTGTATACACGCCATCCATAGTATCCACCAAACATTCCTCCAATTCTGAGGGCCGTAGTATCTGATATGCTCTTAGAAATAGGGAGATATCTGTTGAAGGATCGGGGGGGAAGGGGCTTCCTGAATTGGCTTTTAGTGTTGGGGGAAAAGGTCGGGGCCGAAAATCCTTTCTGTCAAAAGCACAAGATCGGGCTAAAGTCAATTTAGTGATGGGTACATAATCTTCTATTGAGTGGGCACTTAGAGCAGCGAAAGCCCTGGAAGGGGGTATCTTATGAAAATAATGTCCTTCAACTGTCGTGGGTTGGCGAGCCCCATCAAAAAATCGTCCCTGAGGAGGTTGGTAGACTTAAATCAACCGGATGTTTTACTGCTGCAAGAAACACTGGGTGGCAGTGAGGATGTTGTTCGGACTTTGGAATCTTTGCTTCCTGGATGGAAGTTTGTAGCAGTGGATGCTCGGGGGCGCTCTGGAGGGCTCGCCTCGGGGTGGAAGGTGAAGAGCTGTAGATATGATAGTTCTTGGGGTATCTCTTTTGGTATCGGTTTGGAAGTTTGGGATGCGGAGATTGGTAGGCTGATCACGGTTCTCAATATCTACGGGCCATATTCAAATAGGGTTGGATTTTGGGACTCATTATTAAGTATGAATCTTTTTGATGGCAGAGAAGTGATTTTGGGAGGGGACTTAAATCTTTCTCTGGGGTCTTCTGAAGTATGGGGGCCTCGGGCTGCTCCGGATACATTGGCTAATTTTTTCATTCAAGCCTTCGCCAGGAAGGAACTACTAGACATTCTACCTACCAGGTTAACTCCAACTTGGAGAAATAATCGAGCAGGGGAACAACGGGTGGCAAAAAGACTGGACAGGTTTTTGGTGGCCGATGTGTTGGCACTGGGGGTTGATGTTGTCAGGCAGTGGGTTGGGTCAGGTGGGGTATCTGACCACAGCCCCATCTTCCTGGAGTTAAGAGGCAGAAGGAATAAACCCCCCAGTCCTTTCAAATTCAATCCTAACTGGCTGAAGGAGGAGGATTTTCATAAACTGGTTCTGGACCAGTGGGTTTTTCGACCTCATGATTCACAGGAGCATGCGGGTGCACACTTTCAACATAATCTTATGCGAATTAAAGAAGCCACTATTATTTGGGCTCATGAAAAAAGGGAGAAAGATGAAAAGAATCTGCAGGCTGTTGAGTTGAATATTGATAAACTACTACATTGTCAGGGAATGGGCTATTTGGATGAACTGCAGAAAGGAGAGTTGATGGAGTGGGAACGTCGCAGGAATGTGATTCTATGCGAGAGAGAAGAGATGTGGAGATTGAAAAAGTAGGGCGATCTGGCTATAGTGCGGTGATGAGAACACAAAAAATTTTCAGGCTTATGCAAAAGGGAGAAAATTCACAAACTCTATTTGGGAACTATCCACAGCCGAAGGGGAACCTGTCTCCAGCTTTGATGGATTGGCGGAGCTGGGTGTCAGACATTTTGGAGATTTATTCATCGCTCAACCTGGGACCTCTATTGCTGAGGTTATAAGGGTGGCACAACTTTTCCCTCGTTTTGTGGGGGTGGAAGAGAATCGACAGTTGATGGAGGAAGTGTTGCCGACTGAGCTCTCGCAGGTGATGCATTCCTTTCAGAAAGATAAGAGCCCTGGGCCTGATGGCTGGCCTATAGAATTCTTCATTGGATTCTATGACCTCTTCGGGGAGGAATTATTGAATGTGGTGGAAGAATCGCGAAAGGTTGGGTTTGTTCATGGCCCTTTTAACTCGACCTTTATTGCTCTTATACCAAAAACGGACAAGCCTGGCAGCTTTGATGAATTCAGACCTATCTCTCTCTGCAATTGTATATATAAGATCATCTCTAAGGTTATGGCGAGGAGACTCAAGAAAATATTGTCGCAGCATATTTCTTGTGAGCAATTTGGTTTCTTGGAAGGACGACAAATTCATGAGGCCATAGGAGTTGCACAGGAAGGGTTACACACTCTGAAAGTGCAGAAGCAAAAGGGTGTCGTGATTAAGATTGATCTCTCTAAAGCATTTGATAGGGTTAGCTGGCTCTATCTTCGGATTCTTCTAACTCATTTGGGTTTCTGCTACGAATTTATACGATGGATTATGGCCTGCATCACTACGGTGAGCTTTGCTGTACTGATCAATGGATCTGCTAGTCCATTTTTCCATGTTGGAAGAGGTCTACGACAGGGATGTCCACTCTCTCCGCTACTGTTTCTCCTTGTTGTTGAAGGACTCAGTCGTTTTATTCTGCATGCAAAAGCTGATGGATCCTTTCGAGGCATTTCCATTTCTCAGGTATTGTATATTACACATCTCCTTTTTGTTGATGACATTCTGATATTCTGTGATGGCACGAGACAGGATATTGATAAGGTGGTTGAAGGTCTCAATTTAGTGCATGTTGCAGCGGGTATGTTAGTGAATATTGACAAGTCATCAATCACATGCTCGCAATTATCTGAACAGGAGATTATTAGATTGGCAAACAGACTTCCTTACAGGACTATGGATCTTGATGATGGTTTAAAGTACCTTGGCTTTCACTTGAAACCAAATGCATATTTGAAGGCCGATTGGAACTGGTTATTAGCAAAATTAGAACAGCGCCTTCATGGATGGAGTCATAAATGGCTCTCTCGGGCTGGGAGGCTGGTTCTGATTAAATCTGTTTTGGAAGCTATTCCGGTGTATTGGTTGTCTCTTTCTTGGATTCCCAAAGGAGTATTGGAGCAGATCCGTAGGCTGTGTTTTGCCTTTCTGTGGAAGGGTATGGGTGACAAACGAGCTTTGGTGTGGGTCCGTTGGGGAAAAATTGCGGTTCCAAAAGCTCTGGGAGGATGGGGGTTAAAGAATATTTTTCTGTTTGCAAAAGCCTTGGGGGCCAAGGTGTCGTGGCGACTTATTCATACACAGAGTCTCTGGACTAGGGTGGTTTATCATAAATATATAGCCCCACTAACTCTACTCGATTGGATAAGGCTGGGCAATAAGTCGAGGGCAAATTGCTCTGTGGTTTGGAAAGCGGTGGTGCAACATTTCCATTTGGTTGGCTCTGGATTAGTATGGAGGATTGGAAATGGGCGCCTTTTACGTATTGGACTGGACCCTTGGGTTGGCTGTAGGGGAGGTCATGTCCTTCCTGTGGACTTGAGGAATTATTTAGTAGCTAGAGGCTGTCATTTTCTGGCTGATATTGAGGATCCGGGATCATCTACACTTTGGCATCAGGGGTGGTTATCTGCACAGCATCTTGAGATCCCTGAAGATATGCTTGGAGATTGGGCGGATTTTCTTCGGATCTTAAGACAATCAAATATACGACTGACTCATCGGATTGATGAACTTATCTGGGATCACCATCCCTCTGGAATATACTCCCCAAAGAATGGATATATCCAGCTGAATGTAGATGTACACAACAGGGAATTGGTGTGGTGGTGGAGATATCTGTGGACGTTAAGGTGTCCAGGTTAAGCCAAACTTCTCTTTTGGGCCATCCTGGAAAACAAGGCACCTACCTGGGATATCTTGCAAAACCGTTTCATCCAGGGTCCGGGGTTCTGTCCTCTTTGTAGGGATGTGGAAGAGACTATTTCTCATCTATTTGTACATTGTTGATTTTCTCAGGCAGTTTGGGCATATGTTTACAAATTTCTGGATATAGATGTAAGGTGGCAGGGTGAGAGTGTCCATGATGCGTTCCAATTGTGGTGGTCATTACAAAAGACCTCTTCCATACTGTCTACCCCCTGTATTTTCGCCTGGGGCATTTGGATAACCAGAAATAAGACCATCTTTCACGATTGCAGGGTTCCGATGGAAAACGTCGTGGCACAAGCTGTGGCAGTTATCCAACACTTCAAGGCTCCTGTCTCAGTGACTAGATCTCGACCTGTGCGAGTGGAATTGATTGATAAATCCAAGCCGTGGGCTTTCTTTGATGGTGCTTCAATAGACCATCAATCGGTGTGCGAAGGGGGAGGAGTACTTTACGCATCTGAGACCCATTACTTTCATATCGTGGCTGGTTTGGGGAGGGGATCTAATAACTATGCTGAACTTATGTCTCTTAGGCTGCTGATGTTATGTGCACTTGAACAGGGATGTCTTTCTCTACAGATATATGGCGACTCCATGTTAGTTATCGAATGTGAAAAGGAGATTACACAATGTCATGTGATGGTACTTTTACCTATCCTGGAGGAGGTAATCAGGTTAAAGCAGTCTTTTAATCTTATTACATTGACACATGTCTACAGGGAGAGAAATGGGATGGCCGATCAGCTTTCCAAGGAAGCGACGCAGCAACATTTAAATTATGGCACATGGCGGATCACTAGACACACCACTGAGGGATCATACTGTTACTATCACAGACCTTTCCATGAAGATACCGAGGCACGTTATTGAGCAATAGCTCAGCTAATTTGGGACAGAGATGGACCTTCATACTTTACTGATTCAGGTTTATATATGATCGGATATATGCGGGCAGCATGGATAGCTGTTCTCTTGTTGACCAGCGATGGTCATGCATTTTAAAAATTTCTGATAAAGTTTTGTTTATATGTAATCAGATATATGTGGACTGTATGTACAGTCGCATACTTTTGTACTGGTTTTTTGTATGGGACTAAAGACATGATGCTTATATGGGACAGAAAAAATTGTGAAAATGTAGGGATCCTTGTGATTCTATTACATGTGCAGAATGTAATTTTGATCATCTTTATGAAATAAAATTATGACTTTTTCCAAGGAAAAAAAAAATGTCATTGGATTTAGGTTGAAGAAGTATATAACCTTTTACATCTTCAGAATACTCAAGAAAAATTCACTTCTCACTCTTAGGCTATAATGTTTTCTTTGTTTTTCATCAGGAATGTGAGCCCATGCTTCCTATCAAACACGTGAAAGTGGCTTACATCATATTTAATTTTACTCATTGTTTCTTCTAATGTTGTATTTTTTAATGCCTTTGCGGAAGTGCAATTTGACTATATAATTAGCACAATTAATGGCTTCAACCGAAAAAGGATTTAATCCCTTAGATTGGATCATACAACTTGCCAATTCCTTAAATGTGTGATTCTTTCTCTCAACAACACCATTTTCTTGTGGTGTGTATGGAACAATATGTTGCATTTGAATGCCATGCGTGGTGCAGTAATTTGTAATTTTATTTTTTGCATATTCACCTCCATTATATGTTCTTAACTTGTGTATTTGATGTTGAAATTGTTTTTCTACAAGGGACTTTTTGGCCAAAACATGTAAAAAAATTCACTCTTAAGTTCTAAAAAATAAACCTAGTATGTCTAAAGAAGTCGTCAATGAAACTTAAGTAGTTGAAGCCATAGAAATAAGCAGAAGGAAGTAGACCACACAAATCACTATGAACAAGCTACAAAGGGGTCAAGGAGTAACAAGAGGCATGTTTGTCAAAATCATCTCGATGATGCTTGTTGAAAACACACTCAATACAAACATCATCTTTGTAATAAATGAGAGGAAGATCAATCACAATTTTCCGATTACATAGTTGTTGCAACGAGTGATAGTTTAAATGACGAAATCACTCATGCCAAAGTTTGTTCAAGTCATCTCTATGAGCAATAAAAGAATAGAGAAAAGGTTATGACCCAAAGTTGTTAAATATAGACAACCTGGTAATATCATTAACAATTATGGTTGCTAGGACATGCTTAGAGTATTGGAAATCCTTCATTACAACTTGGTGAGGGGCAAACTCTATAGTCTTACCTTCATTAGAATGAGTGATCTAATAAATTGACAACAAATTGTAGGAAAGACTCAAAACACATAAAACATGTTTGAAACGAACTAACTGAATTGTTCCAAATCCTACAACACTAAGAAATTTATCACCGCCAACAAATACTTGTTTGGTGTTACATTCAATTAGAGCAAAAAACTAGTTTAATTTTTAGCCATATGATAAGATTCTCCATACTCAATGAGCCACTCATTAGAAGAAGAATATGCATTAAAGGAAAAACTAGAAGCAAAAAGTGCATGTCCATGAGAAGAGAAGTTAGAAGAAGAAGGGCAAGATTGATGTTATGCTTCTTCATTGTTGCTTCCCAGGCTTCCATCTTCTTGAAGCACTTAGATTCCACATGACCATCTCACCCACAAAAATTGCAATGTCATTCGGTTGTATTTCCTTTCGATTTAGTGTATTTATCACCATGGAATGTATGAACTTACTAAGAGGGTTTGGAACCCTTATTTTGCTTATTGTTGCGATGGTGTTACTTCTTTTGTTTTGAGCACACGATCGTTGTTCTGTAGCAACCTAACCAAATGGTAGGAAGCCAAGAGTGTCAAACTGCCACATCATGAAACTACATCAACTTCACCAATTGACACTTTCATGAACTTAGCACATGATCGTTCTGTAGCAACTTGTAACCTACCACCTATTATGTAGAAACTCGTAACCTACCACCTATGAAATCACAACAGTTGAAGCATAGACCACGATATGTCCATCATTAGTGAGTCTTCCATAAAATCAAAATACTTCATAAGTGGTGAAAACCCCAAGGCGATGTCAAGCTCCTTAAAGACCTAAGTTTAGGGTGATGGCCTTAAGTGTTAGCAAAGATGAATTAGTGAGAGAAATTGGTTTTCACATAAACATCCTGACAACTCTTTGCCAGCTTGTAACTATTGGCCAAACACATGATCAACGGTAATGTATTATGAAGCTCATTTATATATAGAATTGGTGTCTTAATTTAAAATAAATTGTGTCATCTTCCTTTTGATTGCAAAACAATAAAGTTTGCAAAACCACAACTCTTATTTAAATTCTTTTAAATTCGTGTTTTATTGATTTAGTTTACTAGTTGCATCGAGAGTAGTGAGGTGATCTACAACCCAGTATGAGGGAGATGTTGTAACGCATAATGTTGTTTAGCGTTATGTAACATGCCTATTCCATAAAAAAAATGATGTCAATTTAAACAAAAAAAAAAATTATATTGATTTCATCTTAAACTTAAATATATCAAGCATGAGATCAAATATCTTGAGGTGCAATTTTTTTCTTAATGTATAAAAAATTAAGATAAAAAAAATAAAAAAATAAAAATTACACCTCAAGAAATTGGATACTTCTGGATGCTTGATAGATTGCTAGTTAATAGCAATTATCTCTATATTTTTTCAAATTTATCAACTACCAACCAACATTTCCAAAAACCCTCATAAACAAAATCTTTTATTACCTTTCCCGTGAAAACTAAGACATGTCTTCATATTTTCTATCATCAATATACATTTTAAATGTCACGAGAAAAAGGTAAATACACCTCAAAATAACTTGCTAAGGATGTTTTTATTTGTTTGAAACATCTCCCTGTGACAAAATCAGAACATTAGTTTTTGGACCCAAAATGCAAGCAAATGGTATTCCACTATCAGCACAGCTAAAAGTAAGTATGAAATTTTGATAATTAGTATTTACCACAACCAAACTCTTGATTCTTGGTAATTGAGATGCAAGCCAGCAATTAGTCATGAAGACAAATATTATTGACCAATACTCCTGACAAGAAGCAATGGAAAATATAATATACAACCCTAACATGATACTTGGTGCAGTCATAAGCAAGCCTTCCATTTGGAGCAAGCTTCGGTGTTAATTAGACTGCCACCATCGCATGAAACCAAATTATGGCAACCATTCGGATAAAACCGTGGTTTTATCAATCTCATATTCCACTATAAACCACCATCAAAAGGTATTCCAATTCTCAAGTAGCTTTCTTGATAACAAAAAAAAACAATCCTCAACTGCTCTATCTTGTCACTTCAAAAAAGAACAACAACCCTCCACTGCTTCAATACAAGTGTGTTACACTCACATTTTTTCATGCCTTATGCAATCAGTCAACCTTGTGCACGCAGAAGCATAATGTAATATCCCCAGTTTGAACACCCATTGAAAGTATGTAAGGACTTAATAGTTTATTCTGTTAAGACTTGATGTTGAGCCAAGATGCTCTAGAACATCAGATGTGTTTGATATTTTGTTACGACTTAATGTTGAGATAGGATGCTCTGGAACATCAGATGTGTTTGATATTTTGTTAAGACTTGATGTTGATCTTAGAGGCTCTAGAGCATCAAATATCTGAACTTAAATGTTCAAATTTGGATTTGATGTTGAGTCAAAAAGACTCTGAAGCATCAAAAGCTAATATATGATGTAGGTTATTTCAATACTTAGTGTCTAACTGAGTTGGGAACATCCACTAAAGAGGGACTAAGCACACGAAGGGAGGAATGATCATTTTTAATGTTAATAATTGAAAATATTTAAAGAAAATAAAACAAGGAAAAAGTTAAATAAAAGGTTAACTAATAAATTAAAAGAAGCTGATAAAGAATCTTAACCACCTCTTTGAAATAAAAGAAATATAAAAACGGATAATGAAATAAAAAAGGGGGCATACTTTTCCTATGGGAAGGGAGGCTGCAATAGAAATTACGAATAGAGCCATTTCCCTAAAAGAAAAATTTGTAGAGAAGACAATACAGAGAGAGTATTGGTCTATACTCCACTAGAAGGTTCAAACAGAGCCATTTCCCTAACGCAAAATTTTGTAGAGAAGACAATACAGAGAGAGTATTGGTATGTACTCCACTAGAAGGTTCAATTGTAAAAATTAGAGTGCTCTTATTTATGAAGGGAACCAAGCAGTTCCAGAGGAACTGCGATTTTAAGGGATTATGGGGCTGGAGGAAAACTATAATCTGTCAAATGAGATACTTAATTATTTAAAGGGATATGATTGTGTAACTCTGGATAAAATCAAGAAAACAAAGAGTAATGTGAATCATAATGCTTACTAGCTCAGCACAAAGGATTTTGGCTTTACTGGAGGGGCAGCGTATGAATGGGATTGATATATTCAATCTTTAAACTATGTTGGCTACAGAATTAATCAGGAGAAGGATAAGCTTATATGGATTGGCAATGCTAGCTCGAGAATAGTGACTGCCAAGTCTGGTTACAGTTCAATAACAAAATAAAGATGTTATTCTCCTCAGCACTGGTGGTACAAATGTTTATGGCAATGGCAGATTCCTCTAAAGTTTAAGTGTTTCATGTGGTTCGCGCTACAAGGGAGATTAAAATCGTGGGAAAATCTCATGGAAACAAGATGGTATGGGCCTAGTATATGCATTATGTGCAAAAATAGTACAGAGTCTACTAATCATCTTCTCGTGGAGTGTGTATTCACGAGGAGCAACTGGAACATGTGTTGTTCTTCCCTTAACTTGAGCAAATCTGGGGATATGAAAATTTTGATATGTGCAATAGATATGTGCACTCTACACTGGACCATAAATTGCAGATCACATCCTACTGTCCCAGTCTTTATTTCATGGACCATTTGGCACATCAGAAATAAGGCTGTGTTTGAAGATAAAAGCCTGTGTTTGCAGTCAAAATGTATTTAGATTCTGAATTTACATAAGACTTACAGTTATGAAAAAGTGCCTCTGAAATTACATAAAGTTAGCACTTTCTCTCCTAATTACATAAGTCCAGTCATATTTTTTTATGGTGCTGCCACAAACGGTTTATGTGTAGCAAGGGGAGCATTTTTTTTAAACCAGGAACATTACTTCACATTACATCTCAATTGTGGAGTTGGTACCAATATGAAGGTTGAACTTCTTGCCCTCTGGTGTGTTTTAAAAGTGGAAAACATTTTTGGTCTGGTTGACCTGAAAGTCTTCGGTGATTCTAGAGTCACTATAAAATGGGAAAGTGGAGATTACATTTTAAAAGTTACTTCTCAATTACACTGGTGCAACAGGATCAGGACTGAAATTAAACAGATCAATGATATATCTTTTGAACACATCTATAGAGAACATAACTCCTTGGCAGATAAACTGTCAAAACATGCAATGGATGGTGAGGAAGGTACCATTGTTTGGGAAGAATTTCAGGGAGAACACACCCAAGATATGGGTGTGATAAGAATCTTTGAATGATAACATGATCGAAAAATATAATAGTGCTCTTAATGTATGTTTTTTGGGACTAAAATTAGCATATTATTCTTTTGGGGAAGTATTGTATTATGAGAAGGTTATGTACTGATAAGGTTTAATGTTGATAGTTTAATGTTGATAAGTCGGTAATGACTAGAACATCAATGTATTATTTGATTCATTTTTTAATAACAATAATATGTTTTTTTCCACTGAAAAAATAAAAAACTATAACCTATTTAGGTTTTATATGAGTAAGTAACATGTTGAGCTCCTAATGAAAATATTGTTGCAACCTACTCAAATAAACACATCTTCTTAAAAAAAACACCATAAATATTATTGTCAATTAAACTTAAAATGAATAACATTTCTGTTTTCCATTTATATTAAAAGAATTAATTTTTTATCTATATATTATTATTTATAATTATTTTTTGAATATTATTTAAAAAACTAGTTTATATATAAATAGTACATTTTGATCAATATGATAAACTATCAATTGAGTCTAGTATGAACAAGTGTAGGATGGGGTATTATCCTCCCCACTACTAAGGTTTTATTTGTAATTCACGTAGATTCTATTCTAATGAGTAACATGTTGAACTTATAATGAAAATATTGTTGTAACTTGTTATTTACCTAACATGTTGAACTTATTGAACTTATCATGAAAATATTGGTGTAACTTGTTATTTACCTTAATACCATATTTGAAATGAGAAAAAGTAATATTAATTGTTATAACTTGTTATTTACCTTAATAAGGTATTTGAAATGAGAAAAGTACTATTATTGGAGCTTATTATTTATCATAATAACATGTTTGAAATGAAGAACACTTCATTATAATAAAAAAAACTTAACACCACATATTTTAGTAATTAATAATAAAAATTAGATAATTATAAATGAAACCAATTTATTAAAAATTAAAATAATACTAATAATAATCGTATTGTATTTGCTAATTACTTAATTTAAAGACATACTCTGGAGAGTTCACATTTTTACAAGAAAACATATACTTATTTATTACAAACCCACTTATGGAACAATTTTGACCTAGTTACAATTTTGACCTAAACTAGGGTTCATATATTTAATTGCCTAATTTAATTATGTACAAACTTATTCAGTTAGTTAGTTTGATTGGTAATACTATTAGGTCTACATAAGGTTTTGGAATCCATCAATAAATTCCAAAGGAAAAAGCAGTTTCTTGCACGTGTTGTTTCGGAAGAAAAACCTACAACTCGCCCATATCTTGCAGAGAATTATAATTTGATACAAAAGTGCCAAACATGAAACTATGATTTGATACCCATCTTTTTAAGAATTACCATAGATCAAAGCTGAACAAACATATACAACTGAGATTTGATAACGTAGTGATTTAATACACATCTTCATAAAAAATAATCTAGATCAAAATAATTATTGTAGATAAACCATCCATTTCTTTGAAGTTATTAGTAGCCTCTGAAGTTGACCTTTGCTCTACCATCCATTGCTGCAAGAGAGATGGTGAAAGTTTGAAAAAAAAATTAGTTCATATTCATCTCCAGTGCCAAACAAACAATTGTGATTTGACACTGTCTTCATAAAAATTATGATAGAACAAACTTCAACAAATATACAATTGTGGTTTAATACCCATCTTCATAATACTTGTGATTGAACAAAATAAATAACAATTAAAGTAATCTAGTGATTGTAACGGACAATTTTATTGCTTTAATTTCAGACCTCATAAATACCAATTAAAGTGATCGTGTGATCAGGCTTCAAATTTGAAGCCTTCAACGCCCTTTAGGACCTATTTTACCCTTCATAGAAGGGCACAACAATTTTTGCCATGCAAAAAAAAATTAATTTTGCATCAGGCCCTTCAATAATGAAATTGACCATTATTTTGCAACTTTGCAATTGAAGGGCTGCTCCAATTTTCACCCTTCAAATTTTTAGATTTTTGAGAATTGGCAATTAAGCATCAACAAAGGCAGAAGCACATTCCATCAACATTATTTATCAAAATTTAAATCACTATGACACTTTAAAACATTTAAAATTAAGTTTAAATGTTAGTTCCATGTTACACTGTAACTTCTTCCATCTTGTTGCTCAATGCTCAGTCCACATTAATTATGGAAAAGCCATTGAAAATTAACTGCAAACACATCCACAACACACAACTTAACATCCATTGTCTGGATAATTTATGAACCCATATATGATTAACTCATATCTAAATTCATAAGTGGATAAAATTGCACAACAAAATGAAGCGTCTAATAAAATTATTAGTGAAATCTCATTCAATTGTTAACCGAACGAGACTATACAGAAATATGTGGATGGATTTCTTTGTAATTTTTTTATTCAAATATCATTTCTTTATTAGAAAAAAACAAATGAAAATTAAATCAAATAAAATAAAAATTTTAATGTTTATTATTTTGTCTCAATTCTACAAATGTCCGTGCCATGCAGGGAATTTAGCAATTGCAATAAGTTGTATTGATTTTTTTTCGTTACGATGTGACTTTGCAATGGGATGTATTGATATAATAAAGTTTATTAAAACTATAATTCTATGGTTTGGATCTCCTAGTACCTCTACAATGAAACTAGTATTAATTATGCATGTGTAGGCTATTATGTTGCACGACTTAGACTCGACAAAGACTAGGCTAGCATATGACGCGTTGACTCGGGAAAGACTCGGTAAAGGCCCTAGACAAACTCGGCAAGACTCAACAAATAGGAAAAAAACTTAAAATATGGTAAATTTTGGGCACAAAAAAGAGACTAATGGAATTTCCAATCCATATGACTTATAAAACTACAATATATGCAATAAGTCATAACATTATCTCGTAAACTATGATAATACAACATAACACAGTCAATTTTTGTATGCAGAAGTTTAAATAATGTCCTATTAATAATTTTAAAATGAGAGCAAAGCCCCTTCTACCCTAAAGCTTCTTTTGCATTTTTTTCCCCAAATAAAAAAAGGGTAAATCCCTAACCCGGCTAAAATATAAAATATCTATGGGGCCTGTCATTACTAAGTTACCCTACCCAATCCTTCGAAAGCATCCCATGCATTTAAAATTATAAAGATCCCTTTAAGGAACCCTATCCTGTGTGCCCGAAGGTCCCTCCATAATAAAAAAATATAATGTAAAAATGCCAACACACGTGAGGAATCATCAACACGGGGGGTGTGAGGGCTGAGGAGAATACAATGTAGAGGAGAGGGTGAATGACGAAGAGTAGCAAGCAACCGGACATTAATAGACAACGCACCCACTGAACGGTTGGCCAGGGGACAAAGACAAACATTGAGAGGAATAAAAGGCGTGCACAAAAGAAAGTAAATCCTCTGCGCAATAGAATTATGTAGGCATAAAGCATAGAAACCAAGAAGAACAATTGACGTCTGTGGGGGATATTTTCCGTGCTTGTAGAGTCCGTGTTGAGTTCGCGTCGATTCCGTGCAAGTATGACAAGTTCCTTCGAGTATGTCGAGTGTGGGACGAGTCTTCGACGATTACTCGGTTTGGAAGTTGACTCGCCCAAACTCGCGAGTCTTGTGTTAGAAAAATAACAATAAACAAGATGCAAATATAAATCACATAAACATAATACAAGATAGACACCAATATAACGTGGTTCACCCAAGATGGGCTACTTCCATACAGAAATTGTCAATCTTCATTATTATACCATCCAGTAAAATGAAGAGATACAATCCGCAACACATCCGTTGCAATTTCCTCTTCACTCTCTCATAGTCTCTCTTACACAATCATAGATATATTTACAGTTCTACAATACATAGTCGTATTACAATGCCTTCCTTTTAAAGAGGGATTACCATGGGAAAATACTATGGAACACTCAATACCAAGGGCCCGTAAATCACCCATTATTGACCAAGTCATGACTATGAAATTACAACATTTTACAAGGCATTGTTTCAAAATTTTCGCTATGGGGGCGCTTCTCCCGAAACCCTGCCAAGGGGGGATTCCTAAAATGTAGTTGCCGCCCCCCATGGTGACTATATTGTGGGGAAATCCCCCCAAATCCCCCTCGTCATGGGATGGGATCCAAACACGACTGAAACACGACCTTTGGATCAGGAAGATCAGGCTCCACAACCAATATCTTGGGCAAGTGGTGCTTCATTGATCTGAACTAATACTTAAATTCTTATTTTCTAGCATGACTGCATTTTGGAACAAGACTCAAATTCTCATTTCCTAGGACCATAGGATGGTTTCGTTTTTATTACTATTGTTCCTTTAATAATAGCATCCCCTTTCGTGGATTTGCATATGGGAATTTTCTTCATCGTTTGGATATTGTGTAAGCCTTCAAAATTTTGCTCCACGACCTTGCCTTCATTGAGGGTTCAAATCTTCCAAAACCATGCTTTTCAAAGCCATGTTCGGTTTATTGTATTGAACACTTATCGCTTGTTGGATGGGATGTGTGCTATAATGTAAGGTGGTTGCGCTACTAGCTTGGGGTTCATGATTTCACCAACTATGGCTAGTCCCACTGTTTGGAGGCTTCGAGCATAATTGAATGAGACTGTGTAAGGTGAATAAGTAATGTATTAATAATGAATGTAATCACATAATCCGAAATTAAATTGTGTAACAGATGATCATAAATTAGAATTAGAAGCGATTCATCATATTTTACACTGGTTTATAATTAATGCAGATGAGTGATTGGAATTAGGGAATTTGGATTCAAAACTATGGTTATCAAATGGTTATTGGAATTTGGAAATGTGATTATGAAAGTGGATTTGGAACCGTAGTTAAACAAATGGTTATTGGATTTTTTAAATGTGATTATGAAAGTTGAAAGTTTGAAACTGAACCGGTTTTAAACTTTAAACTTTGTTTATCATTATTCCAATTTCCAAACTCGCCAACCCTGCTCAGGGTATACCTATTTCCACTGTCACCGTCGAGTCTTGAGTCTATTTCAATTTCATATTTCTACCTTCTTTCATGTTTTAGTACATGCTAGAGTTATGGTGTTGGATAGGGGTTTGGAGCTCATGCTAGGGCGCATGTAGCTCTGGGCTTCAATCAAGACTCAATAGAGTGAGCTGGTCAAGAAACCAAATGAACACAATTATCAAGGCTCTTGTTGGAGCAAGTGTCTTGATCACTTTCCAATTAATATTTACTTCATCATTGAGAAGTGGGACATGGAGATTCATGTCGGTAAGTGATATGGTGCGTCTCTTCCTTTTTCGCTAGGTATGTGAATGGTTAATATGGAGACTCGACTAGAAGAGTTCATCCATTTGTCTCGGATGGCTCTGCTAGTATTTACATGGAGATGAATGTACTGCTCAATGGCCCCCAAAAATCATAGGAGAAAATTTTGCCTTATGATTAGATATCACTATCATTGTTTTCAAGAATCGTGACTGACTAAGCTTGTCATTTGGTGTGCAAATTAAGATTCGAGGGGAAGAGGTACCTTAAACCATTCCTATTGAAATCACAAATTCGAACTAAAGTAACTCTTGACCCTTTCTCAAGTTGCTTCCACTGTCGAATTCGACCCTTGCTTAGATTGTTTCAACAATCACCATCGACCACTTCTCAAGATACTTCCACCCTTTTATATTAGGAATTGGATTAGATTGTTTTTAAAATATAATGAAATTTTGATATATTATTACATTTTCAAATGAAATGAATGATTTATTTTAACATGTCAGCATTGAAGGGTTCAATATATCATAGCCCTTCAAAGTGAAATAGGACCCTACCCTTCAAATTTGATCCCTGCGTGTGATTGTAACAGACAATTTCTTGCTTTAATTTCAGACGTCACTCATCGTACCTTACAAGTATTCTCATTTTTCATGCTAGTCCGACGCTAGGTTATCAAAAGACCGCTAGTATCTAATATAGTATCTCAGTAACAAAAAACAGAAACTAATATCTCCATAGTAGCATCATGGGTATACAAAGTTAGTTTTTCCTACCAGAAAGACAGCTAGCAACCAATATAATGATAGCAAAAACTAGATATTCGCACATGAAGCCATATTTTGAGAATTTTCAGGATATCAAACAAACAAAACCATATGATAGCATTATTTCCCCAATTGCTCGATTTACATGCAAAGAAATCACATTTTTATAATAAAAATACAAACGGAATACTTTTGAAATAGAATGCATTTCATGCCTTCCGGCGTTTAAATATGTAAAACCTTATTTATTCTAATTGCACAGAAAACAACAATTTACATGCAAAGAAATCACATTTTTACAATAAAAATACAAACGGAATCCTTTTGAAATAGAATGCATTTCATGCCTTCTGGCGAAATGGTTTAAATATGTAAAACCTTATTTTTTCTAATTGCACAGAAAACAAAAGAGAAACATTATGTTGCATGCATCTAATTTGTTCTTAGTCCTAACATTACCATGGATCAAATTCCATTATTTTGGTGAGTAGGCCAGCTCTTACATAGGGTCTCCCTAAAATGTGAGTGCCCAACAAGCAAAGTAAAATATTTGTCAATCGGTTATTTTGCTTGAACAGCTTTCTCCCCCTTTTACAGTGGAAATTGAATTTAATCGTAGGGAATTCACAACTAGCTTTTACTGTTCAGTTATCTTCATATAAATAAAGCCCAAAAGCAAGAACTATAATTTTCGTTGTCTTCTTCTCATGAAAATTAAGACAGCGTTTCTTCACATTTGCCATCATCAAATAGCTTTGATTGGCATTACAGGGAAAAAAAAATATACAGCTCGAAATAGTCGAAGCTAATAATTTTTTGGGAATGTTTTACAGGTCTTCCGATTCTTGGTGGTTGAGATGCAAGCCAGAAGTTAGCATAGAGCATACCAAGACAAAATATTTCTTCATACTGACTAACCATCAAATACACCTTCCACGCTGATGACAACGACCATTGCAAACATGCAACCCCGACACTCTTAACTGTGTGATCTTTTCGTTTTGGCTGCTTTCCATGGTTCAGTCATAAACAAGCCTTCCATTCCTGCATAAGCTTTCATTATCGAGTGTACTGTCATCATCATATGAAACTAAATAGTTGCAACCATTAGGATAAAAGGTATTTCGGCTTCTCAAGGTGCTCTCTTTTTATTACCTGAAAAAGCAGCAATTCCAATGCCGTACTGTGCGAAAACCTATTTTTATAATACCCTCTGCAGTTAACCTTGTGCAGCCTGGCAAACATAACTGCAAAACTCATAAATAAAGTGCACCATATAAATTCACGATACTGAGATACCAAGAGAAAATAAAAGTTGCACGCAAACAACTGAATCAGAGAGCTTTACCTTTTTTCTCACAGGAAAAACCGTATCTGTATCTCATTTCAAGTAGAAACAGTTAGGGATCCATTAAGTAATGCCTTTCAAAAGGAACCACAGCGCTTAGACATCTACAGAAAACCTTAAAGATCTTCATAAAGTCTGGGCATTTACCAATTACGGATCAAAGCCCAAATCACTAAGGCATCAGAGAAAGCAGCCCAGCAGGCTGTGACCATCCTAGACTCAAGCATGTAATATCCGATCCTGGGATAGAGCACAAACCAGAACAAAACCAGTTGAGAATCTAGAGAGGAGAGACCTCATCTGCTACAACTTCAGACATCATCAACAGTCCATACTGAAACTCCACTGCCCTCTTTGCAAGACGGTCATCTTCAGTGTTGTCTTCTCTGGAGATATGTGAGAAGGATAACCTGGAGATGCTGCTTTCTCATTTGCCGTCCTTATTGCATCCTGAAGCAGCAGGTTCTGATTATTGTATACTCCCCTCCCCTCATCCATTCTATTAATAACCTCAAGTCCCAAAGATTTGCTGACCGTCCGGCTGCCTTTCCTTTGCTACTGCCAAAAGAATAAAGACAGCCCTCACCTCTGCCCAGTTATTAGCGCCCTAACCAAAGACCACAATAACTGGCAATGGAATAAAGACAGCCCTAACCTCTGTTCAGTTATTAATTCCCTGAACAAGACCACAATAAAAGGTTATATTATGCCCTTAATCAGAGAGCTTTACTAAGTGTAAGATGACAATAAAATTCAATAAATAAACCCCATGATCAGTCAATTGTAATAGGAACACAAAAACCTTGCAAAAGCATAATCTTTCTGTACAAGACAACATTTTCTTTTCGAATCTGCCAATTGAACACTCTTACTAGTATGACGGATGACCACATCATTGTTTACCATTTAAATTCTACAATAACTATAGTTAACAACTTGTAAAAAGCGGTGTTGTGAGACTCGGAAGAGACTCCCTGGTACTCACGAAGACTATTGCTCAAACTCAGTCAAATTCGGCAAAACTCACCCAACATTGTCATTATTGTTTCTTCTGCACTTGAGACAAGTTTTTATGCATCACTGAGTTTTGCCAAGTCCCAAGCTGGCCAAGTTTTTGCCGATTCCCAAGCTCACAACATTAGTACAAACTACAAAGCCTCCTTGGATTGACATTTTGAAGTTCCCCAAATTTCAAACCCCTGCTGGACTTCCAACACTGCTCTAATCTGGAAGACTAAGCCAAGTCATTGGACTCTGTCCTAACCCCATTTCACCCAATGTATTAAAACTTGGAACCGGACTTTGAAACGGTTTGAAACAGTTTGAAACGGCCGAGATCAACTCGGCTCGGAACCAGAACCAGCAATGACTTGGAGTGGTTTGATTTCAATGACTCCGACTACTAAAAAATGCATAATTTTTTACAATTTAAGGAAAAAAAATATATTAAAAAAATGCAGTCTTCCTTTCAGCCCATGACTACTCAGATAAATTCAAGACTGGCATAAACATTGCAGAACTCCTACTCAAAACCATTAAAGCTATTGGTCCATACAATGTCATCCAAGTCATAACCGATAATGCTGCTAATTGTAAGGCAGCGGGAGCAATCATTGAAGATAAATACCCCAACATGTTTTGGGCTGGGTGTTTGGTTCACACAATGAACCTTTTGATGCACGACATCATTAAGTTGAAGGAAAAATCAATACAAATGGATTGGTGAATTGTACAAAAAGGGCAAGAAGATTATAAGATTTATAACCAACCATAGCAATGCCCATGGCATTTTCCGCAGTCACTCAAAGTTGGAGCTATTGAAGATAGCAAAGATTAGATTTGCTGGCTACTACCTCACTTTCAGGTGCCTTTTGAAGGTAAGAGAAGCATTGGCTAGCATGGTATCAAGTGAGTCATGGCAGGTCTTGAAAGATAGGTGTACATCCGCATCTGACAGGCTTGATTTTCAGGAGGTGGAAGAAACAGTTCTTGATGCGGGGTTTTGGGTAAGTGTCAAGTATGTTTTGCAGTTCACAAAGCCCATTTATTACATGATTCGGTTTGCAGATACAGATAAGCCGGTGATTGGGGAGGTGTATGAGCAGATGGATAGCATGCTGGGTCAAATTAAAGATATTGTTGAACAGAAAAATCCCATCTTGTATGACCATATTCACACACATGTGGTCAAAAGGTGGGAACATCTCAACGTTCCAGTGCATGCCTTAGCGTATGTGTTAACACCAAAATATTATTCTCCATCTTGGTTGGCCAAACCAGCACCTGGGGGTGGGGTTAGGAGAAAGCCCCACACAGATCCAGAGGTACAGGTTGGGTACATGGCTGCTATAGACAAGTTGGTCCCTGATGCAGAGGAATGTGACATATTGTGCAGTGAATTAAGCAAATACCTCAGTGAAGTTGGTCCATTTGGTACTTTGCATGCAATCAGAGATCGAGATAGGGAACGTCCTATCGATGGTGGAACATGTATGACTCAACATGCCAACGCTTGTATAAATTGGCTGTTAGAGTGCTTTCACAGGTGGTTAACAATTCCTCTGCAGAAAGGTGTTGGAGCACCTATAGCTTCATCCACTCAATGAAAAGAAACCGATTAAATGAAAACCGAGCAGAAAGCTTGGTTTATGTACAGTATAACTTGAGGTTGTTGACTCATTATTGTGAGCGTGCCAAAACTGATAGATCATATGTCACTTGGTACACCAATCCGGAGGAGCATAACTTGGAGGATGGAGCCTTAGCTTTAGAGCGCTTGGAGGAAGAGCTTTTGGGCGGATGAGGATGACGCATATGCAATACCACTACCAATGGCACCGCCATCTTCTACCTTGTTTCCAGATGCACCATCTTTGCCTAGAGGTTCAACTTCACGACCTCCATCTGCATCAGTGAGGGGGGGTCGTGCAGGATCAAGTCTTGGACGTGGCTCAACAGTGATGGCTACTGGGGATGATAGTCCCACTCCCATTGTTCAAAGAGCACGAGAAAAGAAAATGGAAATTTCTCGTGGCAAGAGGAAACATCCATGATTCCATAAAATCTACTTTTCTTGTATTTTCTTGTTTACTACTTTTCTTGTATTTTCTTGTTTACAGTACTTTCAAGTTTATGCACTATTGACTCTTTTATATTTATTATCATATATTTTGTAAACATTACATGGCATTTCAAGTTTGAAGTTTTAAGTTGAACCTACCTTTGAATTTGAAGCTTTAAGGTTGAATCTTGATGTTATAACTGATGGAATCATGGATATTGGACCTATGGTTGATGAATTCACTAGTAAATGATTAATGAATGATGTTATATGGTATTATTGTTTATTTAATTTTTTATCATTTCCATAACTAATTCAACATTCTACTTGCATTTGTTGACATATATGCATCAAAATATATAAAAAATATATATTATATAAAAAACGCTTCCTAACCGGAAGCTTTTGAAAATTTTGCTTCTCACTCCCGCTCCCAAGTAACCTTGGCCGAGGGGGATCAAATCTCTCGAATGTGCAAACCCCTTTTTAGACATGTTGAGGAAGAGTGTAGTTTTATATATATGCCATTCTAAATATTTTAAATCTAATTTGAGCCGACATGTTATTTTTATAATATTTTATTATTTTTAATTACACGACAGGTGTCATCTATAGGATGAGCACGGAAGGAGTTACACATCTCCCCCGAGCCCCTACTGGGCTGTAGAATGCACCTCTTCGGCGCAATAAAACAGTCATGGATTAAAATAAAACAGTCACTTTAGATTTATTTTAACATCAGATTTATCAAGCGCACTATGAGGGATAACTAAGTGTAAACCTAAAATGAAATGAAAGTTGAGATTTGTAACATATAGGAGAAAATTGAAATATCATAATAATAAAAACTAAAAGATAACTAATCTAGATTTATAAGCCCTCAATCTATCTATGAAGTGCCGAGAGGGATGAAATCCTCCACATTAAAAACCTTTCCTCAAGGGATGAAATCCTCCACATGAAAAGCCTTTCCTCAAACTTCTGTATTCTAATAACCCAATATATAGTGAAATAAAAAAAGATTTCTGAGCTTTTGGGTCACACCCCAAAATATTGATGCAAAGTTGCCAAGATAGAGATGTACACATGCTGTGTACGGGTACACCACTATTGAAGACAGGGTATGGGACCGTCAATTGCTCACTCACATATATCAAATTTTATATATGAACTAATACATTTAAAAGAAAGAACATTAATGTAAATGAGCAAATATCCATTTTTAGATTCAAATAATTCCAATGTCCACCACTCAAATTGGAAACATTGGCATTCCTTCCTTTTTGGTTTGGACATGGTGAGGAAATGCCAAACACAAATTTGAAACTTCGAACTCGATGAAACTGAAATTTGGAGACTCCGAGAGAAAAGAATCGCAATAATAAGGAAGAATGCTTAGTATGGACACTAATTTATTGCATTAAAAACAAGCAATGCCCTACTTCGTCTATTTCTTTCTGTTGGTCTCTTCCAGCCCTTTTCGTAAGCATGAAAGGAACAAAAGGAGAAATAATTTGTTGTTTTAGGGTAAGCATGAAAGGAACAAAAGGAGAAATAATTTGTTGTTTTAGGGTATCTTGTTGAGGCCACCCTAAATGCAACGTTATCGGGGCTTGTTAATTATTTTAAAAAAACGTATTTTTCACGCTAAAATATGCGTTAACATCCCTAAAATTGGGATACGTCTCCAAATCTGCCCAGGGTACAGCGGGGTATGTAAAGGTGTTGCAATGAACGATAAGGTACAACAAGTTACAGGTACGCTTCCAATATGTGGATGTACGGGAACGGGTATGGTACGAGGAATCTTATAACTGTTAATTATAAGCATTTCAAGTTGAGACTTCATTAATCGTTTTTGTCTAAGGGATACATGTCATTTAAAGACAACTGAACATAGAAGTGCATTCTAACTACATGCAGTTTTTTCGAGTCATTTTTGAATTTTTATATTGGCAGCTCCTGACATTGCAATTATAACAGTTTACCAGTACCTTGACATTGCAATTCTAACATTTTACCTGAGGTAACTGGGATTGTTAATTTCAAGCTTTTGTTATCTAATACTTGTAATGCTTAAATTTAAGAGGATATGGTAACTTCAGAAGGGTTATCTAAGAATTTATGAGGCTATGACTTCTATTCTGAATTTCTTCATAGCAGGATATTACTTCTTGCAGCATTGGATCTTCTCAGTGCCATCCTTGTTACTATTCTTCTTCTTGGAGAAGAAGATATATTGTGAAACATTTTGAGTATTAAAATGAATTCTGTTAACTACAATTTGAATAAGCACAAGCTTTCTCAAATAAAATTCTGTTAACTACACTTGACCATAAATGATACTCTTCCTGCTCTTTTATGTCCAGAAGATTCCACAATGTGAACCCGTGATAATGGCCCTCCAATGTTGAACATACAAAATTATAATTCAATAACATCTAGATAAAAACTATGATAGATGAAGATAATTAACTAAGATAAAAGATTAGTAATCAAAACCCATGTCAATTGAATCTAGCCAGGTGGTTAAGAGGAGATTTTGTTATCCTCTTCATCATGGTCCAAATCTTACTATTTGTGACATGTTTGTTTATGAGCTGACAAGGTACCATCAATCTTACTTGCCCATAAGTGTTGTGAGACAGCTCAATTGACTGATAGCACTGTTACCAGGTCATTGCCAGTAATCCAAAACATTGTGCAGATCCCCAATTCCATTCAGGATCAAGCATGCTTAATCTACTCCACACTTATTACACTAAGTACCATCCTCTAGAACAACAAAAAGTGCCCAAGAATTTCAAAAAGATCTCTAAGCCATTTATCCCACCATACGTATATTCTTAGTTCTCTCACTAGTTTGTATTTCCCTAGCTACTGACACCAATTCATACAAAGATAACTAGCAACCAATACACCATCTCAGTAACCACCAACAGAAACTATTATCTTCATACCAAGCAAATCCACACCTTCCCAGCATTGTCACCATCTCAGTAACCAACAACAGAAACTATTATCTTCATACCAAGCAAATCCACACCTTCCCAGCATTGTCACTGTAGCTTGTATTTTCCGTTCAACACCTTTAGGCTTTCCGTGATGGCAAAAGAGTTTCCTTGTAACGGTCACAATAAAACCATTGGAATAATTAAATTCAAATCTGAAGAGTACCTTAAATGGCAGAAAACCGAGTGGCATATTATTCCAAGGTCCAATATAGATTGGTGTTGCAGGAAAACACCAGGCGGCTCCTCAGGCAAGTTTTCCACGGTGGCAAAGCACGCACAAATCAGAGCATATCCCACCGGGGAAGTTAATGAAGATGTTGATGATCTGTGGGTCGTGGGTTGATAATATATCGGGCAGTGGTATACTCGCTAACCAAAACGTCCCCAAGTCGTCCAAATCCGGCAGTAGAAAAATTGCTGAAAATGCAGTTTTTATCGCTCAAATCACGATTTCGGTGATTTGGGTAGTCTTAAAATGTACCATTTAGTCTAGGAAAGATCACTGTGATTACTGAAATTGCAGAATTACACAAACTGCAATTTTCAGATTTGATTTTGATCGGATTTGTTAAGAAAATGGCCAGAAAAGAGGGGTGTTTTGGTAGATTTTTATCCTACGCAATATATCAATAGGCATTTATATTTTACAATTTGAGGTGGACGAGGAAGGGTCATCTTCCTCAATTGCAAAAGATGAGACAAATATACTGCCAAGATTTATTTTACAATTGTCGTTCCAAATTTGAAATAAAAAATTATAAAAAAATTATATCAAACTATATCTCAGTTTACATGTGATAATTGATAGCTGAGATATAGATAACAGGAAGTTCGTGGCATTTAACTTTTGGCCTATCAACATTCACTGGCCACAAGCTAAGTGGCTGTGCTAGTCATTTAGCTTGATGATAATAATTTATGGGATGATATTGGACTTCAAGAGTGCTAAAGAGAATCAGGCTATTTCAGTCAGCAGATTGATTGTTGACATTCGTTATTTTTGTCATTCATTAGCATATTGTTTCTTGACATTTTCATGCAAAATTGAAATTTATTACTTTCTAAAAACCAGCATAGATTCCTCTTAAACCCAGATCTACCAAGCACTGAGAGGGATCCAATTTCTTGAGATGTAATTTTTTTTATCTAACTTTTTTACATGTTCATAAAAATTTATCTAACTCTTTTACTTTTTCAAAAAAAATTACAAGTTCAAGTTTAAGATGGATCTATGTAGTTTTAATTTTTTTATTTTATTATTCAACATGGATTTTTTAATTACTTTTCATTTTATTTTAATTTTTTATTTTATGAGCCAACATAAATTTTTTTAATTACTTTTTATTTTTTTTATAATGTGACAGAACTTTACATTACGTTATGTGATAGCATCTCCCCCATACTGGGCTGTAAATACCTCGCTACTCTCGGTGCAATTATAGGCCTTAATGAAAGTTTCACTTTATAATGACAGTTACAACAAAATCCCGACAGCCAGAAAGAAGCTATAAATGTGCCAATAGTGTAAAGTGATAAATAATGTCAACGAAAGATGAAAATGAAGTCATACATTAATTGTACAACATGGGAGCTTATGGAAAGAATTCTTACAATTAGTTTATGAACAATTCAAGTTCAAATCTTTGCTTTGAATTTGAGTCATTACTTAAACTTAAGAAATAATGTTAATTTTTGTATCTTAAAATATGTGTTTTCTCCTAAAAGGTTACAGGTTCAAATCTTGGGATAAGGTAAAAGGTTACAGGTTCAAATCTTGGGATAAGGTGTACACTTCCGTAAACTTTAGCAATCAAATTGCTGAACAGTAGGGATGGAATCTCATACACAAATTTGGTGTCTAGCTTAACCATTACCTTAAAATTTAAATTATTCTTCTTAATACAATTATTTAATCATTAACACAGCCACTCAATCTGTGGACGATGGAAACCAATAGCCATTGTCACACAACAAATTGATAGCCAATAGATCAGAAAAAAAGAATTTACAAACAAAATCTAAACCAAGTTAAAGAATGCTGAAAACACAAAAAAAAAACAGTGTATTTAATTCTGTTTTTACTAACAACGATTAAGTTAAAATCAACATAAATTCTCAAAAAAAATGCCTCGCAAAATCAAGAATAAATTCAAAATATCTCTATAATCCTTAAGCACGTCAAGTTTCAATGATGTAGCTTTTCTAGGTAATTTTAAGACTACTACCTGTTTCCAATTTGGTTTCCGGTGTAAATATGTTTCCTCTTTCATCGTTAACGTTTACGATCAGCCCTTGTTCTTCTGGGCTGTGTTTTGATATACAGAGAGAACCAATGTACACCGTTCCAAAACCACTTGAAATCAACTTTTCCCAAAAATTCCTTGTTCAGTACTGAAGTTCCTTGTAGGAAAACTGAACTGGCACCCCCGAGGCATAATCCAGAAGTGTGCATTGGTCTGGTAGCTGTCCAAATTTAAACTTACAATTATTTCTACAGAAAATCCACCAAAGGCGTATCTGGATGATAATCAAGGGAATAATAGGTATTATAACTGCTGCTGCGATTCCAATGGCAGATACTTTAAATGAATTGATAGTCTTAATTGCAGGAGGTGGCCGTGTTAGAGGATGACCTTGACCACATACATTTACATAAGAAGTGCTTGGAAGGGCTGCTGATTGATACGCACTTGTGAATTTCTGATATGGCAAATGCTTGAACCATCCACCATGACTGTAGATGCAACACACAATGGATTCATGAGACAGTAGTTCTGCTGACGGTTTTGAATGCTCGAACCATCCACCATGACTGTAGATGCAACACACAATGGATTCCTGAGACAGTAGTTCTGCTGACGGTTTTGAGAACCAATGCTCCGGTTGAGGTCGGACACCAGAAATCCTCAGTCCTAGGTCCTATTGCTAGTTCTACAATAAGAATGAAAAGTAGGTAATTAGCATTTGCAAGGCAGTTAAGGGTTGAGGCTGCTTAACTAATGACAACTATCACAAATCTTTTTAGATTTAATTAATCTTTTTAGATTTAATTTTTGGGATTTTAGAGATCAACCTCAACCTCCATCCCAAAAGTGGAGAGAATAACACCAATAGGTATCAATAGGTGTTATTCTAACACCTATCGGCATAATTAAATGACAAGTATGTATCAAAAGGCAGGCTAACAACAAATAAGCATCTCGGTAACCAACGATGAAAATCTGCATATCAAGCATGTCTATCCCTTGCAAGCATTTTCATTGCAGCTCCTATTTTCCCTTACCCTAGCACCATAGACTTCAAAATGACACAAACCAATATAGCATCTTAGTAGTTAATAGCAAAAACAAGATACTGACGTTTTAGCTGGCTCGAACAATCAAAAGTATATGGTCACATTTTTTGCTACTTTACTCGATCTGAGGACACGAATATGTACAAAAGAATCGCAGTAATAATACAAAGGGGGGAATTTTGAAATATTATACACTTGCTTGGGACTGAATAGCTCAATCATAGACAACCTTATTTTCACTAGTTGAACAGAAAACAGAAGGCAATCATCATTTTTTGCAGATGTAATTTAATCTTAAATGTGAGATTCACCATAGATCCTAGGACCTAGTCCATTACATTAATAAGGCAGCTCCTTGATAATGTCCCTTAAAATGTGATAGACCAATGCATTTGCCACCTGTAATCACTGTTTATCTAGGCCCGTTATAACGGTATCTTTCTATACAGCTTAGCAAAATTAGCAAATTGTTAGCAACTCTAATATTCAGCTGGGCCACATGCAGCTTTCCTGTTCAGTAAAGCTCTCATGAATAAGGGCCAACAGTACGAATTATTATTAATTCATATCACAGGGCCCAAACTAACAGCCAATATTCGGTATTCCCCCAAACCTCTCGCAGGAAAAACTGTCAGATACTTCTCGTGCAAATTGAAACAGCATTTCTTCATATTTTATGTTTATCAAAATATCCCTTTCATTATCATAATAATGAAAAAAATGTGCAAACAAAACAAAAGCCAAGGATTTCATCATTTAATTGATTTCTTGTAACTGCGTCAAAACAAAACTCATTTAATTGATTTCTTGTAACTGCGTCAAAACAAAACTCTTTGATGGTATGTTTTTTGTTCTCCACTTTCCATAGTATAGTCATTAAACAGGCCTTGCATTCCTGCATTTGGAACAAGCTTAAATATTGATTGTACAGTCATCAATCTGTGAAACCAACTAATAGTAACAATTAGTATAAAACCTTGGTTTTAGCAAATTGAGTCTTCTGTTGTAAACAACCATCCAAAAGGTATTTCAACTTCTTCGCTGGGTGTGCGGTGCTCTATGTGCTGACATATTTTGACAATGCCTTCTGCCGTTAACCTTGTGCAGCCTGGCAGACCGCAGACATAACTGCAAAGCTCATAAACAAAGTGCCAGTGCACTGAAATACCAAGAGAAAAAGAAGTTGCACACAAACTACTACAACAGAGATCTTTCCTTGAGTGAGAGTAATTTTGACAGTAAGATTACACAAATAAACCCTAATAAATGTAATAAATATAAAGACAAATCAGCAATCAAAATACACTATATGGTTGAAACAGAATTTATTAACCAAGTACCAAAGAATAAAATATCGGTAGAATCGGCACGGAACCAACCACACAACCTAAATTTCAAAGAAATATATTCTCTCTGTTCCTCATGTTCGAGATACGAAAGTTGATAAGCAGAGTTTGCATGTTATTGAAAAAGATCAAACACAAAAATAAAGAGAAAACGAGAGAAAGGGCAAAAGCCTATGGAACAAAATATACCAGGTCAGGGAGTTGGACCAACACCTATTTGTAAGGTTATCGGTCTTTATAACATTTTATTTTAAGGGACCTACGGAATTAATCCATCTGTAAACACCTCCATTTAGTATCCCAGTTGGGGAACATTTCTTAAGGCATAATTTCGTTTCATGAAATCCATACAACTAAAATAGCTGAAAACAACTAATTCGCATTCCCTCTTTTGCCAAGGTGGATGCAATCTATATTCAGAAAGACAAAATGCTTAAACTTCAAAATGCCAAATACAACACATACCAGAGACCGGTACCAATCCTTTGTAAGTTGCAAACATTTTCAATTCAGAGAAGATCTTGCAGGCTCCGATAAAAAAATGAAAAAGGAGTGCAATTCAACTCAGAGAAGATCTGCAGGCTCAGATAAAAAGGTGAAAAAGGAGTATCAGTGCACGCTCCTCCATATAGCTCACCTGGCACCATGTAGTCTTCCACACTTCCTAACACAGCCATGGCTTTTCCCTCCTCCATATAGCTCACCTGGCACCATGTAATCTTCCACACTTCCTAACACAGCCATGGCTTTTCCCTGATTACTTTGGCAAGAATCATAATGACTTGCGCAAGACTCATAATGACCTACTCTCCTCATAATGACCATGCAATCTTCCCCTTCATCACATCCTGATATATTTCCCTGAAACAAGCAGTCTCTTCGTCAAAATCCTCAAGTTCTGCCTCTAAATAATTCATCCAGTCAACATCCTTATCCATCTTGCTCCCAAGACAGTTAACCAAACAATTCTCTCTAGCCTTCCAATAACCCCTCAAAATATCAAAATTTCCAACAATCATTTTCTCAGTTTACTTTGAGAAAAATGTTGTGCCACTTATAACACCTTAAAATATACTAATTTCTGGAGCAAACCTGTATTTTCACTACCACCGACACCAATTTTAAAAGACAAGCAAGTAACCAACCCAGCATCGCTGTAACCAACGGCAGAAACTATTGTCTGCATGCCAAGCAAGTTCACATTTTACAAGCATTTTCACAGTAGCTTTGTATTTCCTTTATCCCGGCACCAAACTTTCAAGATTCAAAAGACAGACTAGCAACCAATATAAGATCTTGGTAGCTAAGAGCAAAAATTAGATATCTGGCTATGAGATTCTAGCTGGCTCAATGCCTCAGACAAAAACATTATATGGCCACAATTTTTTGCCAATTGCTCAATTTGGTGACTCACCAAATATGTACAAAAGAATTCACATTTTTACAATAAAAATACAAATGGAGATCTTTTTGACATACAATAAACTTGATGTTTGTGGCTGAATGGCCTAATTATATACATCCTTATTTATTCTAGTTGCCAAGAAAACAGGAGCCAGTCATCACGTTGCACCAGTGAAATATGCTCTTGGTACTGAGATTTCCATATATCCCACTCCATTACTGTGACAAGTAAGCCAGATCTCTAACTGTGATTAGTCCTGATATTATCATGGACCCCACTCCATTACTCTGATAAGTAGGGTAGCTCTATGATATTGCCCGCCTAATATATCACAGCCCAACAAACACACCACAGTATTTGCAGGTAGACACTGCTTCTCTTTCTCTCGACACATAAGAAGGTTATTTTCCTGTACAGCTTTTTTTTTAATTTGATAAATGTGGGTAATTTACAACTATTGTCTACCTAGTATATACAGTCAGGCCACATGCGGCTTTACTGCTTAGTAGTCTTCTCATGAACATGGCCTGAAAGAAAGAATTGTATGTAATACATATCACAGGGTCTAAACTATCCACCAACATTCTCCAAAGTCCTGCACAGGCAAAACTGTTGTTGGCTTCTTCTCATGAAAAATGAGATAGCATTTCTTCATATTAGCTGTCATCAATATACCTTTGGTCGTCATAATAAGGAAAAATAATATGTACACCTCAAAACACACAAAGATAACGATTTGTTTTCTTTATCTTGGAAACCTCCCTGAGACAGGATCAAAACAATCGATGTTGGGGCCAAAATCGATGGATCCAAAAGTAATGCTGAAATTCTGATATTGTGTATGAACTATGAAGTAATTATGACAGGTGAAGTCTTCTAGTTCTGATAGTAAATCTTGGTGGTTGAAAAGCTTGCACACATTCAGCACATCGCATATCAAGATTAAATGTTTCTTCATATTCACCATCAATACACTTTCCACACACGTCACAACGAGCGATACAAAATGTACAAGCCCGACACTCCCCCACTGTATGGTCTGTTTTATTTTGACAACTTTCTTTGGTGCAATCATAAACAAGCCTTGCATCCCCGCATTTAGGGCAAGCTTCAATATCAATTGCATTGTCATCATCATCTGAAAGTGAAAAATAGCGACCATTTGGAAAAAACCGTGGTGACCTCTGCTGTAAATCACTATCCAAAATGTAATTCAACTGCTCAAGGTGCTCTCTTGTTATCCCAAAAAGACCACCAATTCTCAGCTGTTTCAATCCAGTCATGCTGCATTCTTTGTGAGCTCTGACATTTCTTACAATGCCATCTGCAGTTAATCTTGTGCAGGCCGGCAAACATAACTGCAAAGCCCATAAACAAGTGAACCATACAGTCAATGACAACTACATGACAAGTCAACAATCAATGCACAATATGGTTTTGAAAAAATTGAACAAACCGAACAAGAGAACAACCTACAACGCAACATCATTTTATAGATATTAGAAAAGTATTATATTCCCATGTTTCCAGATATCTAATGAAAATTAAGATATAGCATGCAAGCGGATGAGCAGCCACCAGTGTGTGCATTCTTTGTTGAAAAGAATAGAAGACAATAAGAAAGAAAGCAAGAGAAAGGTCAAACACATAAGAACATAGAATACCAAATGGTACCCTTTGTTGAAAAGAATAGAAGACAATAAGAAAGAAAACAAGAGAAAGGTCAAACACATAAGAACATAGAATACCAAATGGTAGAGTTGTACCAGTGCTTCCTTTGAAGGTTTCAATACTTGAGCGAATTCTACCAATGTTTCTTTCAAAAAATAAGCTTTATAATATTTTTTAAGCTCTATCCTTTCATCGCCTAGGGGGGTTAAATTCACATGCAAATACATCCATTCAGTAACCCAGTTTGAAAACATGAAGCACGATTCTGTTTCCCTAAACCCATGCAACTACCATAGCTCAATGCAAGACATTACTTGTAATGCCAAAATACACGAAATCTATATTCAGAAAGTATAAATAGTAAAATACCTTTAAAATGCCAAGTGTAACAACAAATTCCTCTCGCTGAAATTTCTTAAAATAAAAAACCAACAAACACAGTTACTAACCTTTGTAAGATTTGGACTCATGTCGAGTACTTGCTTCAGTCCATCATCTGTGATTTTCTGGCACTCCGCTAAACTCAAACTTCGTAAACAACCTTGAGACCTTGCAGCAAGTTCTAAGAGGGCATCATCAGTGAGCCTTTCGCTTAGAGGATGCTCCACATGTATATTTTGCCACAGAAAAGACTCACCTTTCACCGCAGTATGCAAGGACTTGCAAACTTTTTCAACTGAAATAAGATCTTGCAGGTCCAAATACGAAAGGGTTAAGAAAAGCGCAAAATGGAAAGAATCATAATAAGCTGATGTCTTCATAGAAAGATCTCCCAAAGCAGCTTGCACTCGAATGTTACCAGTGTCATCCTTCTTTTTTGCAGAGCTCTCTTGCCATCTATCATTAGTTTCCTCGAGCTGTCTCGAGAATAGAACTCCCAAAGCAGTAGAAAGATCTCCTAAATGAGTTTGCAATCGAAGATTGCGAGTGTCATCCCTATCTTTTGCAGGGCTCTCTTGCTGTCTATCATTACTTTCCTCCATCTGTCTGGGGTATCCTGCTTCACCAGAAGCTTGGAAGTCGCCCAATAACGCACCATCTTTCAAGCATGTCAAACGAGCTCCCTTGTAGCTCGGGTTTACTAATTCTATTTTGTCAAGCAATTCATCCTGCTTAACTGATTCGTAATCTTCATAACAAGACACCACATCAGAAACAATAGCTCCACGCTCAACCCGTGTTGTTTCAATGGTGTCGTCCCAACAAATCGGTTCATAATCTCCATAGTGAATTAATTCATTCAGATTAGGAGGTTCATAGCAAGGCACCGGCTCCCAAGTAGCTTTATGCTGTCCATCATTACTTTCCTCCAGCTGTCTGGGGAATCCTGCTTCACCAGAAGCATGGAAGTCTCCCAGTAACGCACCATCTTTCAAGGATGTCAAATGAGCTCCCTTGTAGCTCGGGTCTACTAATTCTATTTTGTCAAGCAATTCATCATGCTTAACTGATTCGTAATCTTCATAACAAGATACCACATCAGAAGCAGTAGCTCCAGGCTCAACCGATTCAATGGCTTCCCAACAAATGGGTTCATAATCTCCATAGCGAATTAATTCATTCAGATTAAGAGGTTCATAGCAAGGCACCGGCTCCCAAGTAGCATTATGCTGACCTGGACAAGTTTTGGGAGCATACCAACCACAATTTGACCTTGCACTAAACTGGCTTTTTCCCAACATTGCATGATCCTCATTCGTCCTTCCTTTTTTGAAACACATGTCCCTGTAACAAGCAGTCTCTTCAAAATTCTCACGTTCCACCTGCAAAGTATTCATCCAGTCGGCAACAGCAAGTAGCATGGTAGTACAATCAATACGGTACTTGCTCCCAAGGGAGTCAACCATAAAATCCTCTCCGTCCTTCCAATTACCCCTCAAACCAGAACCTTCAATATGAAAATCAGTATTACTCAAAGAACATAAGTCACCACTCTGTCTAACAGAACCACTAAATCTAAAATCATCCCAATCATCCCACAAAACAGACTCTGTAGTGCCAGGACCTCCTGCGCGCTCACAATCACCATTACTCAAAGGATAGTATTCACCACCACCTCTAAAAAAATCAAAATTACCAGAAACCTGCTCCTCTTCAACCAGAATACCATTTCTACTGCCATCCATGTTCCCAATATTTGGATTTATGAATTCATTTAAAACAAAAACACTGGAATCCCAAGTACCAGAAGCCAATTTGTTTTCCAACGAGCAGTGAGGAATGTCTGATGCCATGCTTTCTACAGATCACTATAGACAAAACACTGGAAAATTCCTTCAAAAATGCAGAAAACTATATTTTCTCAAGCCCAAAATCTACCAAAACCCTTAAGCCTGACAGTCCGCCAACAGCCCTAAAAATCGATAAAGCCCCAAAACCCCTGCGACTTTAAATTCAACACCGGAAGAAACAACAACTGTTTTGTTCTTTTTTACGGGCAAAATTTTCTTTTATAAACACTGAGAACAGGAAAATTAACTCAAACAAAGATTAAACTACTCAGATACCGCGTTCTTGAAGATGGTATTGATGCCGGATCTTCCCCAAAACCACCAGCCGCTCCCGTTAGAATCCTTGAAGCTCGTTGGCCGCAATGAAAACCCTAGAAATTATCGATTCCAAATCTGGAAAAATGCTATAACGGGCAAAAGGCGGACGGTTTTGTAGGAGGCGAGAGGAGTTTGCCGGGATGGCGAAGCGCATGCAACTCACAATGAACTCCAGGCAGAGATGGGGAGGATTTTGCGGGATGCCGATGGAGTAATATATCAGTTTCCCCGATGAACAGATTGATGGAAATTCTGGATCTAAGAGTTCGAATTCAGGCTATTTCGGTCGGCGATAGGTGGAGGAATGTTAGGAGATCGATTCCTGCAACGTGTCGATCCTCGAAAACGCACGCGGCCCGTTTCCTTGGATGTTCTCAGCCACCTAAGGTAACTATGTGGGCACCCAACGTAAAATCCCTGGCCACTGACCGTGTCGGATTTGAATGGTGGGATGGTTTTGGAGTTTGACGGTTATTCCAAGGCATTCTTCAACGCCAACGTGGGCTTTGGGTCCCCCACTTGGACTTCACCCTCTACTGCCCACATTGAATGGCGGATATCATCCTTGCATGGTCTCCATCACTTGCTTATTCGGTCAGACTGAATGACTTTATTTGTAAGCAACTTATTTTATCAATAAATAAATAAATCAATACAATGTGGATCACTTAGCTATTTGGTCATAGCTAGTGCCTTTGTGTGCAAGTCATGGATGAGCGATGTGGTACGAAAGAGGGGTTTCGATGGGGGCAAGAATCAAACCAATGAAGATAAGGTTTGGGAATCATTTAACAAACTAGTGTTAAAATTGATCTTAACCAAGGTTAGGTTAAGATGGTGAGGGCTTTGGTGGTGAATTTTAGTTTCATTTATAAGAAGAAGGTTAGGTTAAGATGGTGAGGGCTTTGGTGGTGAATTTTAGTTTCATTTATAAGAAGAAAGTTAATTGGGGTTAGTGTAACCTAGGTTTTTAGTGTAACTAAGATGTTTTGGTTTTCACCTCGGTTTAAATCTTATAAAAGTGGTTAGTTGACTTGCTCCATCTTTGAGTGATGGTTGTAGGTTTTTAGGATTAAGGATTTCGAATGATTCTTCTAAAAGCATTCTCAATCCAAAGTACTATAACTAGCATAGCCACTTAACTTGTGGCTGGTGAACATCGATAGGTCACAAGTTAAGTGCCATGAATAAGTTTTTTTTTTGTAACTAGGGGAATCGGCAACTAGAGACTGGGCTTGTACTCGCGTGACACGGGATCCAGGGATCCAATCCCGCTACCACTATACCCCCAGGTGCCCCACACACCCCGCAAGCATGGAACACGGGTAAAGCCGAGTGTGATTTGAACTCGTGACCTCCATTTACAATTGTGACTTCACAACAACTGAACCGCCAATGAGCCACACCCGTGCAGGCTAAGTGCCATGAATAAGTTATCTCTTACTTGTTTATGTCTTTTTCTAGTTAAACGGGTTGTTTGCCAACGAACTGCCCCGTATCCATGCATCAACTAAGAGTTATACATGGATTAGCTACCAGTCATCTATGCAACAGTTACCAATTATTTTTTATATTAATTTTTTTCTTAATTGTTTATTTCCAATTTGGAACGACTGCCATAAACTCAATCTGGATAGTACACTTGTCTCATCCTCGTACAATTTAGGAAAATCATAGATGCTAGTCCGCCCTAAATTCTACTAACATAGCCACTTAACTTGTGGTTGGTGAACACCAATAGGCCAAGTTAAGTGTCACAAATAAGTAATAAGTTATCTATTACTTATTGTTTGCCATGAAGCCCCTTATCCATGCATCAGCTAAGAGTTATCCATGCATTAGCTACTAGTTATCCACTACCAATTTTTTTTTTATTCTTTTTCCTTTTATAATTGTTTATTTAGAATTTTGAACAACCGCCATAAAATCAATCTAGACAGTACACTTGTCTCATCCCCATGCAATCTAGGAAAAACATAGATACTAGTCCACCCCAAATTCTAAGATATAAACACCTATCAGTGTAATAATTAACACCTATCGGTGTAAAGATATAAACACCTATCGATGTAACTAAGCTAGTCATGATGCATCGATCACAACAAGTTAATGAATTATTGGAAATAGTTACTCAACCAAACAAATGCTTGATGTAGTTGGGCTAGTAAGAAGCGGTAATGATTTTCTTATAGGTGAAGGTATTGATATTGTTAAGAACCCGTGTCAACCCTTCTCTTTACTTTGTTATTATATTGTTGTTGGACGCATATGCTTTGTAAGTCGTCCCATGAATATATTGTATTTTCCCACATTGTTAGTATATTGTTGTTGGACGCATATGCTTTGTAAGTCGTCCCGTGAGTATATTGTATTATCTCACATTCATGGGGAGTAATAATTATTTAGCTTACACTTAGTATATAAGTACGTGTTGAGGCCAATGAAGGCATCCACAAGTTATTTGTATTGAGCTTGCTTAAATGATGTTGCCCCCTCAAAGTGGTCTGCGATCAATAAATCTCTTCTGTGTTCTGCTATTTCTGATATATTGTGCATTTTCATCATTTAATTGCTAGAGGTTCCCCACATCTGGTATCAGAGCACTTTCTTGTGCTCGCTGGGTGGAATTTATGCACAAAAAAAAAAATCGCAATGGCTTCCAAGCGTTATGATTATTGCAGTAGTTCTTTTTCTTTACATCTGTATTGTTCCTTTCAATTGCAAGTTTGGATCTGGGAATAATCTCTATTCGCTTAACTGTGGGAAGTACTTGGGCATAGCCTTAAAAATCATTGTGAGGAGTACCACAGGAACCCCGAAGTAGATGGCCCATTGAGAGGACCTGCCAGCGAAAAGGGCAACGACCCCTACCTGATTGACTAGTTCCCACCCATGAGGTAAACCAAGAGCTGTCGTTTGTGGCAAAGCGGTTATCAGTTTTACCTGAGCCATGGACTGAGGGGTACTTCCCCAATACGCAAGTCGTTAGACAGCATTGGTAGCCGAGTGAATCCCCTGAACCTTTAGGAAGACGAGCATACTTGGGGTCCATATATATTGCCAGTTAATTACATCTGTCCAGAACCGTTGCAGATCAATTCCAAAAAAAAAAAAAAAGAAGAAGAACAAATTTCTGTTTATTTTCCATATCTTCTTTGCTTTAGCTCTGTTTCCCTTGAAAATCATTGGAATCCCTGCACTTCCATTCTGCATATTTCCTTCTTGAGGACCCTATCCCAAATTCCACTTCCCGAAGCCAAAAATCCCACATATGTATATTTTTAGGGTTTGTCATAACTTCTTCGATTTTCACCCAATCGCCTTAAAATTTTGTCACAGTGTTCATTTCTTATTTCTGCTTCTTTATCCCTCCTGGACAAATTTTCTCATTCTTTCACCCCCCTTCAGAAATCCTCATTTTATGCTTCCCTGTCCATTAGAAAGTGTCTAAAACCTAGCCAAGGCCTAATTACCCATCAGAGTGTTTCCTAGATCCAAATTTTCCTTTACTAAAGAAGTTTCTATTTTTATTTTTCTATCCATTCAAAAAAAAAAATCTTGGTTATGGTTGTCACTCGCACAAGAGCAAAAAACATGGAGGAAGAACTTGCAACCCTCAGAACCAAACTCTAAGATCTGGATGAAAAAATTATAGGCCTCCATCTTCAGCATTCAGCCATGAACAATAGACGACAGCCAGAGTCTTTTGCAGACACTGGGTTCTCTTCTTCCAACAATTTTTGTGGGTCGAAGCTTGATTTTCCTCGCTTCAATGGTGATGATCCGACTGGATGCATATACCGGGAAGAACAATATTTCAGTTTGCATAATACTTTTGATTTCAACAAAGTTCCACTTGCATCATTTCATCTAGAACATGAAGCCCTTCAATGGTACCGTTGGTACATCAAGGCCCATGAAGAGCCAAAATGGATAGATTTTGCCAACTCCTTTTGCAACGATTTGGTCCTAGTGCTTTTAATGACTTCGCAGGAGCACTCACTAAACTTCATCAAATTGGCACTGTAAGAGAGTATCAGATAGAATTTGAGAAACTGGCAAGTCACACATAAGGATTTCCTGATGAATTCTATAGGAGTTGTTTTGTTAGTGGTCTGAAGGATGCAATCCGATCTGAGGTTAAAATGTTCTGTCCCAACACAATGATGGAAGCCCTAAGGTTGTCTAAGTTGGTAGAGGACAAGATCGCAGCCCAACAACGCTCCAAATCCACTTTTGTTCCATTCAAAAATATGGTTTCCCAACGACCTCCCATCACGTCAGCTCCTAGAGCAACTCCTATCAAGCATTTGTCTGAAGCAGAGATGCGGGCATGTAGAGAAAAATGGCTTTGTTATAATTGTAATGAGAAATTCACTCGAGGACATAGATGTGTTAAGCAAAAGCTCTATCTCTTGGATGTGGGTTCTCTGCCTATAACTTAAATTCGTGAAGAAGCTTAGGATACAATAGATGATCAGGTCGACATTCAGCAGTCGCTTGTTGACCCTCCTTCTCAGGACAACCAACCAGAGATATCTCTCCATGCTTTAGCCGGAGTCACCACTCCACAAACAATGCGGGTCAAGGGTTGCTTCAAGAAGCTCCCTCTTGCAATACTCATTGATTCTGGTAGCACTCACAACTTCATTAACCCTCGAATCACCAAACAGGTTGATTGTTTTGTCCATCCTTGCTCCAACTTTGAATTCATGATTACCAATGGGGGCACCTTACCTTGCAAGGGGAAGTGTCGCAATGTGCGTATCTCTATTGGATATTATAACCTGTGCTCCAACATGTTTTCCTTTCCCTTATGCATATGTGATGTGGTTTTGGGCGCTCAATGGTTACGCACACTTGGCCCCATCTTATGGGATTTTGCTGAACTTTGGATGTAGTTTTCAGTCAATGGGAAAAAACACACATTGAAGGGATTACAACCAGGGTCTCTCAGCATCATCAGTTCATATCGCATGGAAAAGCTCCTTAAGAAGAATTCACATGGTGTCATCACTCAGCTCCATTCCATTCAAATGCACCCATTAGCGTTCTCCACTACTCCTTTGGATCTACAACAAATTTTGGATAGACATGCATGTGTCTTTGTTGAACCAGTGGGATTGTCACCTTCAAGACGAGAGGACCATCGTATTCAGCTCCTTCCTGGAAGCGTTCCTCCCAACATCAGGCCCTATCACTACCCATTTCACCAAAAAACAGAGATTGAGATGCTCATTCGGGACTTACTGAAGCAACGTATTATTCGCCCTAGTACCCGTTCCTTTTTTTCACCAGTTCTTCTTGTCCGAAAAAAAGATGGGTCATGGCACCTTTGCATTGACTTCTGAGCACTTAATCACATCATAATCAAGGATAAGTTTCCAATTCTTGTTGTTGATGAGCTTCATGGTGCTCATTTTTTATCCAAGTTGGATCTTCGTTATGGGTATCATCAAATTTGAGTTCATGAGGATGATATCCCTAAAACAACTTTCTGCACACATGATGGCCACTATGAGTTTTTGGTCATGCCCTTTGGCCTCACTAATGCTCCTTCCACATTCTAGGCATTGATGAATAAAATATTCCGGCCCTACTTGCGGAAATTCATTATGGTCTTCTTTGATGATATTCCCATCTATAGTAAAACATGGGATGAGCATCTCCAGCATCTGGATCTTGTACTGCAACTTTTCTCCAATCATCATCTCCATGCCAAACAGTCTAAATGTGTTTTTGGACAGGAGGAAGTAGAGTATCTCGGGCATATTATTTCAGCCCAAGGGGTTCGTGTGGATCCTGCCAAAATAGATGCCATGAAAAATTGGCCGTATCCTCAGACACTCAAGAGCCTTTGTGGTTTCTTGGGATTGATTGGCTATTGCCGTAAGTTTGTCAAGGATTACGGGAAGATTGTAGCTCCATTAACCACTCTATTGAAAAATGATGCGTTTACATGGACACATGCTACTGAGTGTACATTTGACAAACTGAAACAAGTTATGTGTACTACACTTGTTCTAGCTATGCCCGATTTTTCCAAGCCCTTCACTATTGAGAGTGATGCTTGCAACAATGGACTTGGTGTTGTTCTCCTTCAAGATGAACATCCCATTACGTTCACCAGTAATCCATTTCCGTTAAGAATTTAGCCACCTCTACATATGAGAACGAAATGATGGTTATTTTGCATGCAGTACAGAAGTGGCGGCCATACCTATTAGGGAATCATTTCTGCATCAAGACTAATCACCAGAGTCTGAAATATTTCCTGGAACAACAAGTCTCCTCCCCAGCACAACACAAATGGGTTAGCAAACTCATGGGTTATGACTATGAGATCACTTACAAGAAGGGTAAGGACAATATTATGGCAGATGCTCTTTCTCGCACATTTGGTGACCAAGTTTCTCTTTCAGCTATTTCTATGTTTGTTCCAAATTGGTTGCAATCTGTTCAGCATGGCTATGTCAATGACTCTTCATTATCTCAAATCATCCAATGGTTGGAAAACAACCCTTGTGTTGTACCGCATTACTCTTGGGATGGTGCTTCACTGAGATACAATGGTCATCTGGTGCTTCCCCAGAGCACAGATCTTCAACAGGTTGTCTTCTATGAACTCCATGCTTCTCCATTGGCAGGGAACTCTGGGTTCCTCAAAACGTATGAGCGAGCATGACGTAACTTCTTTTGGAAGGGAATGAAAAGGACAATTCAACAGATGGTGGCTGAAGGTGATACCTTCCAACGCAACAAGGGTGAAACGACACTCCTTCTGAGATTGCTCGAACCCTTACCCATCCCTACACGGATTTGGATAGATATTTCTATGGATTTCATTTAGGGGCTCCCTAAGTCTGGAGGGAAGATAGTGATTTTGGTTATGGTTGATCACCTCTCCAAATATAGTCATTTTTGTGCCCTCAACCATCCCTATACTGCCTCCTCAGTCACACAAATTTTCCTGGACCAGATCTTTCGTCTTCATGGAATCCCTTCTTTAATTGTCTCAGATCGTGACGCAACTTTCACCAGTGATTTTTGGACATAACTATTTCACCACATTGGCACCAAAATGAAGATGAGTTCAGGGTATCACCCACAAACAGATGGTTAGATTGAAACTATAAACAAATGTTTGGAAACTTATCTTCGTTGCTTCACCTCCGAACAACAACATCAATGGGAAAAGTGGTTCCCTTCGTTGAATGGTGGTACAATACCTCCTACCACACTGCATCTAAAATGACTCCATATGAAGCGGTCTATGGTCAGGCACCGCCAGTGCTTCTTCCATACACCCCCACCAGTTCACCAGTTCAGGAAGTTGACATGGTTCTTCAAATTCGCAATCAGATTCTTCGCATTTTGCAGGACAATCTTCACATGGTAGAAATCGAATGAAACAACAAGCTGATCAACACCATTCTGAGCGCACTTTTCAAGCAGGTGATATGGTTTTTCTCCGTCTACAGCCTTATAAGCAATCCTCCCTGAAACTCAAAGGGCGTCATAAGCTCACTCCAAAGTTTTATGGGCCATATACGGTTCTTCAGAAGATTGGGTCCGTTGCTTATAAATTGGAACTTCCTTCTTCTTCCCGAATTCATCCAGTATTTCATGTCTCTTGTCTAAAGAAAGTTATTGGCACCAACATCAAAGCACAAACTGTTTTACCAGAACTAGATAATGAAGGATACATCATTTTGGAGCCGAAGGCCATCCTTAATAAGCACATTTTTCAGCTTCGCTCTCGATCCATCACAAAGGTATTAATTCAGTGGCACGGAATACAACCAGAGGATGCTACATGGGAACCACTCCTTCAGATTCAACAACAATTTCCACATCTAAAGCTTTGAGGACAAATATTTTTCTAAGGGGGAGGGGATGTTAGGAACCCGTGTCAACCCTTCTCTTTACTTTGTTAGTATATTGTTGTTGGACGCATATGCTTTGTAAGTCGTCCCGTGAGTATATTGTATTATCCTACGTTGTTAGTATATTGTTGTTGGAAAAATATGCTTTGTAAGTCATCCCGTGAGTATATTGTATTATCCCACATTCATGGGGAGTAATAGTTGTTTAGCTTAGACTTAGTATATAAGTACGTGTTGAAGCCAATGAAGGCATCCACGAGTTATTTGTATTAAGCTTGCTCAAAGGAGGTTTCCCCCTCGAAGTGTCCAACGATCAATAAATCCCTTATGTGTTCTGCTATTTCTGATATATCGTGCATTTTCATCATTTAATTGTTGGAGGTTCCCCACAACTATATTGTCATTGTAGTTAAACCCAAATATAGAGTGTTCTAATATAACTTAAACAAATTTAGCTCGATGGGTTAGTCAAGTGGTTAAGTGTTGTGAATTGCAAGTAGGAGGTCATGGGGTCAAGTCCATAGGTTGGATACCTTTGTAACTATCGTGGGCCTCACTCGATGTCCCTGCCAAGTTTGGTTGTCAAAATTGTAACCAGTTAGTTTACCCTAGGTACCATCCTTGCACCAAGGAGAAGTGCTTGGAAGGTTCCTGACACGTGCATTTATTTCATTAGGGAGGGGAAGTAGAACACATTAATACAAGAATGGAAATGGGATATAAACAAAGAGGCAACTCTAAACAAATAATAGATCCCCCCCCTAAAAAAAAAAGGTAGACCACATTAATACAAGAATGGAAATGAGAAATAAACGAAGAGGTAACTCTAAAAAAATATTAGATCAAGATGTGAGGAATTAGCTCAACTATACATTTATTATAAGTGAAATAAATGAGGTACAGAGAATAGGTGATCGAATGTGATGTGTAGGAATTTTTGTGGTTCTTGCTATAGCAATAGTTTAGAGAGATCAATGCGTTGAGACATCAATGTCAATATAATGGAACTGTTCACAAATGGATTTGATACATATTTGTACAATCAAATACATATGAGACTACCATTAGGAGGGAGTTGCATAGTCATTGAAAGAGATAATAAATTAATCTTGTGATGCTTAGATATTAGTGGATTGTTTATGGGATTGGTGTGGACTCCAACGTTGATCAACATAAATGTCGAGCACATCAATCGATTCAACTATAAGACTATGTTGACAAGGTCGAATAATTTGATGTTGAGATGACATGCTCTAATGTATGTTATCATATTTGATGTGTCATGTGGATCGATTGTTGATGTAGGATCAATGCAAGATTGAAGGTCGGGTGCAGGTCATAGAAATGTTGATGGAAGCAAATGTGAAAAGAAGTAAGAGTTAAATTAAGTGTGAGTGAAAGGAATGCAACAAACCCTACAGAGGGTGTGTCTTATGTTGCATTAAGTGTGGAGAAGGCCATGTTGTAAGAGTTGGGTGTGAGTGAAAGGAATGCAAAAAACCCTAAAGAAGGTGTGTCTTATGTTGCATTAAGTGTTAAGAAGGTCATGTCACAAACCAAAAAGGTGTTAAGGCACATACCATAAAAAACTTACCTAATTAAGTTGCTCAGGCATAAGTAGCTCCGGGATTTGAAGCAGAGCAATGGATTGTGTCGAGCACCCTATATGCAGATAATTTATTATCAACACACAGAGCATACGAGATTTATTGTCAACCCGAGAAAGTCTTTCTATTTCAAAGGATAAATGCACAATCTATGCTTAAACACCAAATCACTATAATTGAATACTGTTATACTCTAACAACTATGTTCATCCCAAGGAGCTGTGTAATCCCAGTTGTTGTCTAATTACTATTCCACCATGCATCAACAAGAAATCAAATAAGCTTCAAAGACAATTGCAGATACAAAGAAATCCTATTCACATCCTAGAACAAGTAACTCACTTCTTCAATCTGATCACTCTTAAAAACCATAAGTAGAAACTGAATATTAATCTAGAAATTCAATTGCAAGGGATTGAGTTCAGCTGTTCTAAGAAATTGAATTGCAGGAATGAAAATCAACAATCATACAGGAAAGATAAATTGTAAAAGGGCTCATGGGATCACAACTTGACTGTAAGATGAACAAGGCTGTGTACAACTGCCAAATGAAACGCATAAAGCAATCCCTACTCAGTCGACTGTTACTCTGCACCATTTACCAATCTCAAGGAAATATAATCTTAACTATACTGAAAATCCACGTCACACTTACTACTGCTGCGTACAAGGAAAATATCATAAATAAAAACATCACACAACAACAAACTCGAAATCCTATTTTAACTCAGCAATCTCTGTGGAAGACGGGCCCAGCCTTCACACAGAGACGCTGGTTGAACAACGCGAATTCCTTTAACTCAGAAGTAACCCCTTATATTAACAGAAGAATGATTACACAGTTTGCTTTGGCTGCTAATACAATGAATTAATTATCTGTTGTTCAACCCCCTGGGTCGAGGCAACTCCCCATATTTATACCTACAAATCATAACATCCAATCCTATAATCGGGCAGCCATGAAGATCTCTGATCTTCAGGCGCCCTAAATAACTAGCTGTTACAATACGTGGCAGAATAGAGACATAAAAATATGAGAAAGCTGTCGATTGACCCAAGAGTGGCGATCCTTCCAGATCACAATTAGACTCGAGCAGCAACATACTCAAGATAGCGCATTCTGTTACAGCTGCCCTGTCACAGCTCCACCTAGGATGTTGTATTGGAACCATGTGCCTTAATTGATGATTCGAGCCCCGAGGATCCCTTTGTAAGCAACGAACATCCCTTCTTTCAAGACTTGTTCAGCCCCATCTTCCTGCAGTCCATTTATCTCAACTACCTTCATAAATCATAACATGTTAGCACAATTGAGAGATACACAGCTTTAATTATCACAATCATAAGCATTAATAAGATAAAACAATGATCAGTCATACCTTGGCAACTTGGGGGAATAAAGTAAGGACAACAGGTCTGATTATCATGATAAGTGGTGTAAGACAGGGGCAGGAAAGATGATTAAAGATGATTAAAAGGGCCAATTCTGGGCTCAACAGATTGAAACCTTAAGCAAAAGAAGTTTGAATAAGCAAAAGTGCAAAAAGGTGGGAAACCAATGAGGCAAACAACATAAAGGATGTGGATCCCATAAAGACACCCTAGTATGAGAAGTGCAAAGGGGGACATAAAATAGCTTTAAAAAGTTGAGGAGTTAAGAGATACAAGGTTCAATGAAGGAAGGAAATTGAGTTCTAGCTCTAAGTGAAGACATTTTTGGTGCCCTTGGTGCACACAATGTGTTCATGTAAAAAGGCAGCATGGGGAAATGGAATGACACAACAAAAGAATCTCATGAGCTTTAGACTCCCAGTAGGATTAAAAAAATAACTAGGCATGGCTCTCTAGGGAAGCACATGTTCATTAAGTCATCAATTAACTAAGAGAGTGCTTGGGATTTGGAACCAATGAAGGGGTTGGAAGCCTTGAATAAGCAGGTTTTAAGTTAAGAGGAGATAAATTGCTATAGAGACTATATATATTGGGGAACTATAAAAGAAAACTAGGACTTTTAGGTCAATGTAGGATATGGTTGAAATTGGAGGCTCTCATGAAGAGGTCCATCTTCATCCTTGGGAACATATAAGAAGCAAAGACTTGCATTTCATTTGAATACATTATAGGAAACAAATATTTGAGAGAGGGGTCCACACGACTTATAGATCGTTGGGAGATATAACAGGAAATATGGGTCAAATGGAGAGGTCTTCCATCCTTGGGGACAATTAAGAAACTAGAAATTGGAGATTGTTGGGAGATAATGAAAAGGAAAAAAGGCTCAAATGTAGAGGTTCATATACATCCTTAGGAATATTTAAGAAATTGACATTGTTAGGTCATTGGTAGATACAATAGAAAATGGGTGAATTCCATGGTGAGGGTGCTTGGTCTTGGTTTAAGTAGATTCCCCACTTATAGGAAAATAACATTATTGGAGTTTTTTGTAAACTTTCGCAATTATGGAGATTTTTAGCAGAGGTTGTTTGTGGGGGGGTTTACATAGGTTTTTGTTTAAGTATTGCAATGCACCATTTCAGTCATGGTGCACCAATGCACACGATACAAAAGTGCATTAGTGTTCTATAGGCTTGGAAAGACTGCTAGTGTGGTAGTTCATAATTCAAATGAAATTTCATTTGATATGTTGTGTTTTTCGACATACGTATTTTATATCAGCACATAGTCAATGATACATCATTATTATTGCAAAACATCATACATGGTGTTCCATATGGTATTGGACATGCTAGATTTAGAGAAGTGAAGAAGCCCAAATTGGTCAGTGCACTTCAAATAATAAGGCATGTTGGTGCATCAATAGGATAGGCACACCACCCTATGAATGAAAGTAAAAGAAAAGAGAAGCATTGCCATTTTGTAATTTTGCCACTACCACTATGTTTATTTCTAATAGAAGGGGAAATCTTTAGGTGTGTAATATTGTTACAAAAAATTCCTTATTTTTGTTTTCCTCTTGTTTGTTTTCAACTATTTCATTATCATAAAATATAGAGAATACATTTAAGAAGAAATTAAAACACAATGAGTATCTATCAAATGCTTCCAATCCCTATAACTAATGTTTTGTTCTCCCAATGTTTTTTATTTTGTTTGTTGTGGACACATGGGGATTTTTTTTGCTATACAACCTATTTTGTATTTTTCCCAATATAGTATATTTTTGTTTGAACTCTTTTTTTGTGGTGTGCACTATCAATTTTAGGGGACCCTCCTAATCTCTGCACTTTTTTTTTGTTTATTGGGTGTAAAAATTTTCATACTTGGTAGTGTGCCTCCCACATGTTTTGCACACCAATGCATCAAAATTTCCATGGTGCACCCACTTGCCCAATTTTTAAAAAATGTTCAAGTTCTTTAGAGCACCTATATGGAAAGAGTGTGTTGCTTATTTGATGTGCTGTCTAGACAAGCAAATTAATGCACCATTCAAAGAAATGCATATTGTCATGTTAAGTCATGAGAGAGAGAGTTGAAACTTTTGGTGTACATATTTAAAGATTGCTTTAGCATTTTGATATATTTTTCATCAAAGGATTTACAGTTCTTATATTGTGAGAATATGGCACAAAGGAATTATCGATAGAAAATTCACCACAAATGGAGCCTCACAAATAGTCACAAAATAAAATTAAAAAAGACAAGTAATACAATATGAAATTAATGCGGTTTAAATTAGTCGATGTGAAGTGGTTAATGTGTGCAATGAATGAATGATTAATGTTTGCAGTGAATGAAAAAAGATGAAAAAACTTTAAAACTTCATTTGCAGCTTCAAAGAAGATGAGCAACGAAGTTTCATGAAAATGTTACAAACACACGAAAGTGGATAATCTTGAACGGTATGAACACTTTTACATTATATTATTTATTGAATTTTCTAATAATATATTCTAACAATCATGCCATATCCGAAAACATAGACTGCAACTATGATCCTTAGGGGTCCAACGAAGAGAAATTGTAGTGCCCTCTTATGAAGAAAACAAAAGGGAGTCACATAAAGGATGATGAATTAGGCTTCAGTTGCTCTATAGAAGTCTTGGAAGTTAATACTAGGGGGTAAATAGTTGTATAGAGTTGAGGAAATTGTTGGAAATGACATGTACATGTACTTTCCACTCAAAGTACAAAGTCCAAAGTAAGGAATCCAAGAAAAACACTTTTTGATAACTCACTCAAGTATTATTATGTCATGGTTCAACAAACATCCAAAACTTGCCTTCGCAAAATCATACACAAAAACAAGAAATAAGGTTTGACAAACATTTGAAACTTGCCTTCACAAAATCATACACAAGAACAAGAAAGAAGGTTTGAAAATATAATTTGTACCTATATATTATAATGTATGTGTTATATTTAACTTGTATTACTAGTCAAAGATCCAAAAAAGCATTTAACGTATAATGTATTATTTCCATCCTAATCATGGAAATAAATGTAAATATTTTTAGAATGTGTGAAAGGAATGTCCAAAAAAGTGTACAACGATATGGCGAAAGAGAAATAGACAATTGCAACTGCCAAGAATTAATCCAACAATAGAAAGCAACAAAAGTATGTAATAAATGAATATAGTTTTTAAAGGCTTATTGGTGCAAAAGAAAGTAAAAGAAAACCTTGACTTTTGAACTATTTTGATTTTGCAAGAAAGAATCCAAGAAGGAACACATGCAACACATAAGACTTGACAACAAGCTAGAAAAAGGGTTTATCACAAAATATGTGAGGAATACATGTTTATTTTCAACTAGTGTACTTAATTATTTGTTCTATTTTTCATATTATACTTTAATTATGCAATGGAGCAATATAACTATTTGATAGGTGAAGGCGTGTAAAAGGGCTTTGATCATACATGTATCATTCACGAAGCAAGTGATGCATTTCTAATAAAGGCATGTCCATTTTTGTTATCATTAAATAAGGTATGATGCAAAGTACTACATACTTGTAATCAATCTGAATTGATATAATCTATATATTTTTAGGTTGAACATAAGTTAGAGTTGGAAAGACAAGAGATTGAAAATTGAGTCAGTAGAAAGAAAACACTTTTTAGCATAACCTCCCCGAAAAATGTCTCATTTTTCCATTTATATCAAAGGCAAGCACCTATAGGTTTTAGCATAGGTTTTTTTTGGTGCTCCTAAGTTGAACTAATGTATCGATGTGATTCCAAATTTGCAGCATTGGACATGCATCAAATAATAATATGCATCGAATGTTGTTATACCCAATACATGAAAACAAAGCTTAGTTTATTTTAATTGTAAGCAAACTCTCTCTTGTACGTCTGAAACATACAAATGCACTAGGGTGTTATAATGCATAATGCACTAAGTTACGTCAAAAGATTTGATAATAAAATATGGATTTTATTTTTTTTAAATTCTAAAACTACTCAATGTGATTAATGGGAACAACACAAACCAACTCTCCCTAACAAATGACACATTGATATTAAGTTTTGTCACGACCCCAATGGTGTGCTAGGAATAGCTTAGCACATCGATGCATCGTAAGTCAAGAAACATTGAAGTAGGCTTAGACATTTGTTTTTTTTAAACAAAAGTAGGTAAATTTATATTAAAAAGTTGTTGAAGACAACCAAATAGTTACAATTTTTTTCCAAAGTATAGCTCAATTAAAAAAACCACATTGTTGTTCTCAACAATGTAGAATCTGCTTGCAGCCTCATGACTGCTATAGGAATAACAAAAAGGATTTTGCTATTGTAAACCCTTACATACTATCCAAGTATAGAGACACAAAAATATAAAATTTACCAAAAATTGAAAACATAGCACCTTTAATTCCCACTCTTAGGGGAGCCATGGGATGTGGAGATGGACCCCATTTTGAATCATTACCCCTTTGCCAAGTGGTGTGGTTTGATTAGCTAATCGGTCAGCTACAAGATTATTGTGCTTTCAGACATGCACCAAATTGAATTCTATAATGCCCTTCGTGAGATCTATAATTAGAGATTGCAACCTCCCACAATCCAATCATCCAAGGGGGTGGATTTTCTAGCTTGCGAGATGATTAAGAGAGAATTCCCAATGACCATAATGTCTTGAATTCCAAGAGAGACAATATAATCAAGGCCCATGAATAGAGTGTATCTTTCCACTAGATTGTTGGTGGATTTTCCCAAGCCCCATGAAAACTAAATGACTTGATTTCCATTGGGATCAAGAAGAATCCCACCCATTCCTGCTACCCTTGAATTTCTTTTTGAGGCACCATCAAAGAAGAGAAACATAACTCTAATGCTGAGCTAGCCATCTCTGGCCCCTGGGTGTCATATCTATTTTCCAAGAGGGGGTAGATGAAACCCGACTCAAATTGACATTGGATTGAAGGGAGCTCTCTGAAAGAAAATCCTCAACCCATTTCTTTTCCTGAGATATTAGGGGCTCCTGTGGGAGACCAAACAATCCACTACTTAGAAGAGCCTCGCATAAAAGAGCCCTAGCATTGATGGTAGCACGAGATGGAAGGGTTGAGATTGAGTCAAATAATCCCTTATTTATAGTTGTCCAAAATTTCCATAAAACATATTTGGGGAAGACATTCCGAATTCAAGCCAAGGATGGTTTATGATCTAAAGATCCTACATAATTGTTCTTCCACTGAATAAATAAGCTACTCTAAGACAAAGGGAGGGAAATCCCAAACTTGTTCAAATGTAGGCACATTCAAAGAAGAGATAATGTATTGATTCCTCGGGCTTAGACATTTGGTTATAAATACAAGTTTTTATATTTTTTAAATTTAAAAAACTAAATGATGTGTTTAAATGTACAAAGGCACACCAAGGCATGTAAATACATGAAGCATGACCATGTTCATTAAACTATAGATCCACATATGCACCTGTAACATAGAAGCGCCCCGATGCATATAACTCATAGGCTACAACATTATGTAATAAAAATAGTTTTTTATTTAAAAGAAATAAAATACAAATCAGTATGTTGAATTGTCCACACCCACATTAGGGTGCCTAAACAACTCACACACCACAATCTTATTTATATTTTAAAATCCACGGTGTGCATGAAACATAGTAATGCACTGGTGCATAGAGGAAAACAAATAATAAAAAATTACCCAACTGTAATTCATTATTACATTTCTTTCAGTGCATCCAACACAAAAGCACTAGTCTATAGCATCCTTGTATGACCACCCCATCATCAATGCTAATTTGTTGTCAAATTTCTTGATTCCTTATCTGGTTTTAAAATTTTGTAAAATCATTCCACAATTTCATTTTTATCTACATGGCAACCATGCCTCCTCACTGGAGAGAGAGTAGGTAAATTCTTTATTCCCTCTTCATTTACATCTTTAATGAATTAAAATTTAGAATTTAGCTTAAATTTTCCTTTTTCTCATTTAAAAATAAAAAATTGTGGGGTGCATTCAAATAGTTGGCTCGCATTGAACAAGACAATGCATCATGTAAATGTACAAGATGCACCATCGTTGTTGCACTCATGTCCCACAAGGGAATCGTTATAACCCAAAAATTTTAGGAATTACCCCCGCATTTATCTAGTGCTCTTAATAATAAATGAAAGCATTAAACTAACCTTGCTTCCCAATATTACCAATGCATCACTTAGTGTAGGAAAATTTAATGGTTAACAAAGTCTATCAATGTTTTTGGTATGTACACAGACACGGATAATGGTGCATCCATATATTTCCTAGAGCACTAAAGTTAAGTGATTTTTTTTAAACCTCATGATGCATAGGTTGACATGGAGTGCACCGAAAAACATTTAAAAAAATAAAAATGTGTGTGCTTTTAGATATTTTATAATATCTATAGGTACCACTAGAAGGTGCTTCTAGTTATTGTAAAGACATCATTAAGCAATATTGGCATAAAATAAATGAGATTTTTTAGTGTGTTGTTGAATGTATGGATGCAACATTATCGATTCCTTTCTACATAAGAAGTGCATCATTGATATTTTGAAAACAAAAAAAATTCCCAACTTACCAGTGTGTTTATAGTGTACAAACGCATTGCCTTAGGCAGTGTGTCTTATCATTAAAGGAACATAGATATTGGTTAGTTTGTAGAAGAGGTGGTGCATTGATTATACTAATAAAAAATTTATCCACATTATCAATCCAATATGTTTTTGTACGTTGCAATATGGACAATGAGCTTAGTACTAATAATCATCCTTATTGGTAGTTTTTGTGTTTTGTGTTTAAAAGCGCATCAACTATTTTATAGGGTTTGTCTTGCAAATATCTCTTTCTATATGTGTGTGTGTGTATTCCTAAATGCAAATTGTTTGTGAACCAAAGACAATGACGACAACAAGAACAACAACAACAAGATGACCTGTACAACTTTGTATTGGAGTGGGAGGCTCGAGAGAGGGTGGCGGTATTCGTACCCTCACCCTGTTACAACACATATTCACCTCTTTTTAAGGAATGTTTCCCTCCTTGGGTTTTACGAGGAGGATATATCCCTCAAGAGGAACACGTGCTTGTTGCAGGAGTTCATTCAATTTTAGTTCGAATATGTAGTACATAGAAGAGGATATATACCTCATTACTAGGTTATCTAGGAGAGGGATAATTATCCCTAGTTCCCTAATCTCCTATTGATGTTGCAGGAAAGGGTTAGATCACACATGTTTAAAGAATGCCAATCGACACATCACTAATCTTGGTGGCTTCCATGTTGTCAGTGGGTAATTGCACTTGGTGCATAGAAGATTACGTGCCTCCCACTTATGGCTGCAACAATGGCACACTACACCTTTGATGGGTAGTGCATTATGAGTTCTCTATTGCACTATGTTTATTCATTAGTTTAGAGACCTAGATTGATTAGGTGGTCTACCATTTTTTGTGATAGTTTTGTTTTTCTTTAGATTGATGTTGTGTTTTGTCTGATGGGAGGATGGGATTCTCATTTGCTTCTAACTAATTCCATTTATTTCTTGATAGGTTTCCATCCACTAAATTGAAATTTGACCGCATCCTTCTCAGGTCGATGATAGATGTGCTTATGCACATGTGGGAGAAAATGTTTCCCAAGAGGGGCAACCAAAGTTCCCGTTTAGGGTTGGTCTAGAAGTATTAGATATGTTGGCCACTGAGGATGATCACATCTAGGATCTTATGCAATACATGTATGTAGGTCTAGACTAGTGAGTACGTGTGAACATTTTATTTAGCCAAGGTGAACTTGTAGATGTTTGAGGTAATATTAGCATTATGTTTTGATTAATTTAGTTTCATTTTTTTGTCTCATTTAATGTACATGTAATTTATTGTAACATTTTGTTAAATATGAATAATTATTATTGTTTATTATTTCACAGATATTGGCATGTATTTTAGGGAGGTGCCTACTTAACAAGACGAGGAAATGGTTAAGGTTTATGAGTCACCTCAAATACAGAGACCCGACATGTGACACAATCCTAATCACATATTTCATTAGGAGTTGGTGTATCAAATATGTGTAGTGATGTAACACCACAACATGGTCCAATACAAGCTAGCATGATCATTTAGGACCATGAGCTTGCAAAAATATGGGTGAGACTTTCAACTGATATGACATTATTGATGCATCATGTTGTTGGTGCAATCAACCTTCTTGAGAGGTTGTTGGATTTCCCTCACCATCAACCTTCTTCTTTCAATTCATCTTATGAGGATGGCGATCCTCCACCTCCTCCTCCATCATCTCCTCCTCCAGTAACCGATTGACCACTTTGTACTTTTATAGGAGCTAACTAACCACCGTATCCTCCTCCACAAGCCAAACAACCACCATATACTCCTCTAAATATCGATTGACCACCATCTCCCCCTCCACGATCCAATTGACCACCACCTCCTCCTTTAGCATTTAAGTAACCACCATCTCCTTCTTCAATAGTCGACCTGTGAAACCCACTACACTTGTTTATAGATGATATGGTGACATTGGGTGTATAATTTATGGTGGAAAGCTATACTAGTTGTTACTTTCTACATTATTATCTAGGAGAGGCATTGATTCCTTTCGCTTGGTGGAGGAAGTATTGATGCCTCTAGCTTTGATGGTGGAGGTATCGATGCCTCTAACTCCAATACCAAACCTAACTTATAACAATTATTGATCACATGTATATATTTGATTGTTGCAATGTATATTTTACATATATATTTGACTTGGGATGTATATTTGACACATATATTGATTTTGATATTATCATTAATATATATTATGCATTTTCATATCATGTTGATGTTGATGCTGTTTTATTTATAAAATATATTGTGTGTATGGTAATGATTTATATTACTAGCAATTGCCCTAGAAGGTGCAAAGTAATGTTGAAAGGTAAAACAAATGGGAAATAAAGTAGATGTGATGAAGTGAAAAAGAGAAACGCATTTTTCTTATAAAAGTAAAAGAAAAGAGAAGCATTACCATCTTTTAATTTTGCCACTACCACTATGTTTATTTCTAATAGAAGGGGAAATCTTTAGGTGTGGAATATTGTTACAAAAATTTCCTTATTTTTGTTTTCCTCTTGTTTGTTTTCAACTATTTCATTATCATAAAATATAGAGAATACATTTAAGAAGAAATTAAAACACAATGAGTATCTATCAAATGCTTCCAATCCCTATAACTAATGTTTGTTCTCCCAATGTTTTTTATTTGGTTTGTTGTGGACACATGGGTATTTTTTTTGCTGTACAACCTATTTTGTATTTTTCCCAATATAGTATATTTTTGTTTGAACTCTTTTTCTGTGGTGTGCACTATCCATTTTAGGGGACCCTCCTAATCTCTGCACTTTTTTTGTTTATTGGGTGTAAAAGTTTTCATACTTGGTAGTGTGCCTCCCACATGTTTTGCACACCAATGCATCAAAATTGCCATGGTGCACCCAATTTCCCAATTTTTAAAAAATGTTCAAGTTCTTTAGCGCACCTATATGGAAAGAGTGTGTTGCTTATTTGATGTGCTCTCTAGACAAGCACATTAATGCACCATTCAAAGAAAGGCATATTGTCATGTTAAGTCATGAGAGAGAGAGAGTTGAAACTTTTGGTGTACATATTTAAAGGTTGCTTTAGCATTTTGATATTTTTTTCATCAAAGGATTTACAGTTCTTATATTGTGAGAAGATGGCACAAAAGAATCTGAAAGGAATTATCCATAGAAAATTCGCCACAAATGGAGCCTCACAAATAGTCACAAAATAAAATTAAAAACGACAAGTAATACAATATAAAATTAATGCGGTTTAAATTAGTTGATGCGAAGTGGTTAATGTGTGCAATGAATGAATGGTTGATGTTTGCAGTGAATGAAAAAAGATGAAAAAACTTCAAAAATTCATTAGCAGCTTCAAAGAAGATGAGCAACGAAGTTTCATGAAAATGTTACAAACAAAGGAAAGTGGATCATCTTGAACGGTTTGAACACTTTTACATTATATTATTTATTGAATTTTCTAATAATATATTCTAACAACCATGCCATATCCGAAAACGTAGACTGCAACTATGATCCTTAGGGGTCCAACGAGGAGAAATTGTAGTGCCCTCTTATGAAGAAAACAAAAGGGAGCCACATAAACGATGATGAATTAGGCTTGAGTTACTCTATAGAAGTCTTGGAAGTTAATACTAGGGGGTAAATAGTTTTATAGAGTTGAGGGAATTGTTGGAAATGATATGTACATGTAATTTCCACTCAAAGTACAAAGTCCAAAGTAAGGAATCCAAGAAAAACACTTTGTGATAACTCACTCAAGTATTATTATCACATATGCTTAAAGAATGTCAATCGACAGATCACTAATTTTGGCCTTGGCTTCCATGTTGTCAGTGGGTAATTGCACTTGGTGCATAGAAGATTAGGTGCCTTCCACTTATGGCCACAACAATGGCACATTACACTTTGATGGGAAGTGCATTATGAGCCCTCTATTGCACTATGTCGATTCATTAGTTTAGAGACCTAGATTGATTAGGTGGTCTACCATTTTTTGTGATAATTTTGTTTTTCTTTAGATTGATGCTGTGTTGTGTTTGATGGGACGATGGGCTTCTCATTTGCTTCTAACTTATTCCATTTATTTTTTGATAGGTTTCCATCCACTCTATTGACATTTGACCGCATCCTTCTCAGGTCGATGATAGATGTGTTTATGCACATGTGGGGGAAAATGTTACCCAAGAGGGGCCAACTGAAGTTCCCGTTTAGGGTTGGTATAGAAGTATTAGATATGTTGGCCACTGAGGATGATCACATCTTGGATATTATGCAATACATGTATGTAGGGCTAGACTAGTGAGGATGTGTGAACATTTTATTCAGCCAAGGTGAGCTAGTAAATGTTTGAAGTAATATTAGCATTATGTTTTAATTAATTTAGTTGCATTTTTTTTGTCTCATTTAATGTACATGTAATTTATTGTAGCGTTTTCTTTATATGACTAATTATTATTGTTTATTATTTCACAGATATTGGCATGTATGTTGGGGAGCTTCCTCCTTAACAAGATGAGGATATGGTTAAGGTTGATGAGTCACCTCAAATATATAGACTCGACATGTGACACAAGCCTAATCACATATTTCATTAGGAGTTGGTGTATCAAATATGTGTAGTGATGTAACACCACAGCATGGTCCAATACAAGCTACATGATCATTTAGGACCATGAGCTTGCAAAAATATGGGTGAGCCTTTCAGCTGATTTGACATTATTGATGTATCATGTTGTTGGTTCAATCAACCTTCTTAAGAGGTTGTTGGATTTCTCTCACCATCAACCTTCTTCTTTCAATTCATCTTATGAGGATGGCGATCCTCCACCTCTTCCTCCATCGTCTCCTCCTCCAGTAACCGATTGACCACTTCATACTTTTATAGGAGCTAACTAACCACCATCTCCTCCTCCACAAGCCAAACAACCACCATATCCTCCTCTAACTATCGATTGACCACACCATCTCCTCCTCTACAATCCAATCGACCGCCATCTCCTCCTTTAGCATTTAAGTAACCACCATCTCCTTCTTCACTAGTCGACCTGTGACACCCACTACACTTGTTGATGTCATAGATGATATGGTGACATCGGGTGTATAATTTATGGTGGAGAGCTATACTAGTTGTTACTTTCTACATTATTATCTAGGAGAGGTATTGATGCCTTTGGCTCTGGTGGAGGAAGTATTGATGCCTCTAGCTTTGATGGTGAAGGTATCGATGCCTCTAACTCCAATAACAAACCAAACTTATAACAATTATTGATCACATGTATATATTTGATTGTTGCAATGTATATTTTACATATATATTTGACTTTAGATGTATATTTGACATCTATATTGATTTTGATATTATCATTTATATATATTATGCATTTTCATATCATGTTGATGTTGTTTTATTTCTAAAATATATTGTGTGTATGGTAATGATTTATATTACTAGCAATTGCCCCATAAGGTGCAAAGGAATGTTGAAAGGTAAAAAAATGGGAAATGAAGTAGTTGTGATGAAGTGAAAAGGAGAATAGCATTTTTCTAATGAGTAATCATTTGTATAGATTGGAATCTAATCCCACATGATCTTCCACCCAATGTCCCACAATTTGATAACTCTTTGTTTATGCTTGGTACTAGAGCCACCATGTGCATAGATACACCATAATTCAAATATTCACTACCTAACCATTTCCCTCCCTAGAAGAATCTATCTCTCTGTAACCGCATTTGGAGATTTCATTTTCCCGCCTCTGTAGTCATATGCCAATGAGAGCTAATTATTTATGTATGCATACTATAGGGTATGGGTATGATTCCAACTGAAATAAGATTTGTATCACAATCGCTCGGTTCAAAGCAGATTGTGAGAGGAATTGCACATTTATATAATTTATGATGTAGTAGCGGATTCAATTTCACCACCCTGTCAAAATGGATGAGAATTCAAACTTAATTTGCTTCATCACCCTTGAACATATGCAAATGCAAGTTGAATTAGTCTATGGAAATGTAATCAGTTTTAGCGGTCCTTTGAAACATGTTGCTTATTTAAACACTCAAATCCCATGACAACCTACCCTTGATCACATGGAAAAAACAATAGCTCATGTGACCATGCTCTTCTTTCATTAATTAAATGATATTCAAGCCACTTGCTAAGTCAAAATTTAAATATGGATATATTTATATTTTCTCATCACTGACAAGTTATATAATGTGAGTGATAATGTGGTTGCCGCATAAGCATGCATTTTTTTCTTAAATTAAACATTCAACGCCAAAAGCTTAGGTGAAATTTAATTATTTATTTAATTACATTGGTATAGATAAATAGAATATTCTATTAAATCATTTACGTAATTGAATGGTCATTTAGGACAACAAAGTTTACATGTATTGATGTGTTTATGATACATGATAAATAAAGAAGTATGATTACACATATTTAAGGGTATTTTCCAAAAACTTGACATATACAAATACACAAATTTACAAGTATTTTCCCAAACCTTGGCATATACTGGAACTATGTTGCAAACTCCTATCCTTTCCTCATTTTTTTTTTAATTTTCACTTAAATTGAAACTAAACCTAATAAGTGGCATAGGCCCTTCATGCTTTCATGACAAACTTTGGGAAAGTATAGTTTTATGCAACTTTTTTATATTTTTTCCCAAAGAATAACCTCACAAAAAACCCTTTGTGTGCTTCCCCATGGTAAAAGGGGTAAATGGTTGGCCCTAATTATGGGGCCTAACCCTTAGGGGATCAAGAGAATCAAACCTGTGACCTCCCCAAATTGGAGGGAGATATCGCACATCTAACTCATGACTACTTGAGCTAACCCTCTGGGCTATGTAATTTTCTTATATAGTGCACAAGGAAAGCTTAAATTCTACACAGTTTCCTTGATAAATAAATATTACCTGAAACCTTCTTGCAATGAAATGGAGCAATGTAGAGTAAATAATATAATGAATCAATTTGCAAGCTAACTCAAAATGCAAAACAAGTTAATTTCCCATCATAGTACCTCAATTTCTTCTCCTTGCTTGTTACACACATAGTTTGAAATATTAGCCTTTTAAACTTTGACCTGCATAATAAATAATAAATCTTGTCTTCCACTTCCTACTGATTAATCCATATCTTGATAAAAGCTTGTTGACTATTACCATTAGCCTCGATTATAGTTCTAATATTCTAGAAGCTATAATAATAAGATACACAAAAAAAAACCATCACACAATTCATTTCTACACCTTATGTTCACGAATAAGTTCAATTACCACCTCATAATATGCGAGTGCGTCAAATTTTCAAACTTAATTATCATATTTGCAAAAAGTAACCAATGTAATAAAGAGTTTCTAATGACTCTGCTCTTCAATCATAGAAAAAAACGTACCGAAAATATCTTAACATATCTCTAGAGTACCACAAAAATTGTGATGCTTACAACCACTTAATGCTCATAGGAAAACATATTTAAAATTAAATCAACTCTCTGCTTCATTTCCTAACCGCCTTTTTCCCCTTTGATTTTTTCTTTTCACCAGCATTTGTCACATGCAGACTTTTATTCACAACACTAAGCTTTGCAAGAGTTGCTTTCTTTAGGTCACACTAATAATAGTTCTCGTCAACCTATGAAAAGAGTTACGTAGAGAAAAATTAGTGGCAATGAAGTATATCAATAAATAACTCAAGTTAAATTACAATTGTGCAATCTAAAACAATCCTAATCCATAAAAGAAAAAACCCACCCTTGTCCAATTTAAGGGCACTATTGTATTGCACAATAAAAAGTAAAATATAGTTAACATTACATGATAATAGCAAAGATCAGTAAGAGGTGGATAATACATTACAAGCAATTATCTAATCCACATTAACTACACTACTTTAGTGTGCAGATAGAAGTAAAATCTAGTTAACATTACATGATAATAGCGAAGATCAATAAGATGTGGATAAAACATTACAAGCAATTATCTAATCCACATTAACTGCGCTACTTTAGTGTGTAAATAGAAATAAAATCTAGTTCACATTACATGATAATAGTCAAGATCAGTAAAATGTATATAGGACAATAAAAACAATTATCTATCAGGTCAAATAACGTTTAGTTCATCTGGATGTAGGCCAACGATATTAAATTTTTTTTATTGTATCTAAATGATACCCGTTGGGTGTCTCAATGAGTTGAACACCGGCAAACAAAGTTTTAGCATTTTTTAGTTGAGTTAGATCCATGTAATAGGGGCAAGAGCAACACTGAACAAAAAAAGGCATGAGAAAGGGAAAGCAAGTTGTCCATATTAATAGCTCAAAGCTCTAAATATTTCAACAAAGTAACTTTTAATTAGTCAGTCACTTCAGCATATGTACCCTTAGATTAATATTCCATATGCAATTAATTATTTTGTTGTATTCAAATTCAAGTTTGGATTTTTGTTAAGTACTAAAAAGAAGAAAAGTATATTAAACTCAACTTTATCAAATTGACAAATCACCTCTTAATTTGTGTTTTCTCTATTTACCATGTATTCATTTATGTTGAGCTCTTTCATGGCACAATGTACTAAGAGCAAATTCGTCATAGCACGTGACGAAAAAGTCAATTTATGTAGAATACTGATAATGGAAACACTCTCTTAGTTAATGGAATGTGTTTTCAATTCCCCTTGAGGTTTTGTTTGGGTGAATACGTAAAACTTGGGTGTGAGATTTTGTAGAATCCATGCTTAAAAGGCTAGGCTCATTCTCTTCTCATTGATTGTTGCAGAGGTGACAACACATTTTGCAGTGTGGAATGTCGCTACCGACATATTTTGATGGATGGATAAATGGAAGAATTTTCAGACTGCTTCTTCTTACAGGGGCAAACTTTTTTTAACTTATACAGCTTCTGCTGTATAAAAGAGGCATTAGCATTGAATGTATTGTTTGTATCTGGAAGGTCTAGGAAAATAAATGGTCCAGGAAAATAAATGGTGGCAAATGATATAAAAATATGTCTGTAACTTTTTATGTAGAGGAAATGGGATGGGGTGGGGTGGGTTTTTCTTAGGCATATTGATTTAGGTTGAGTTATGTTGTGTACATATTACTGCAAGCTTTTGAGTCCAACCCAAACCATTGCTCTTATATTAGCTATGTATAATGGTTGAGGATAGTCATGATGATTGAGAGTAGATTGGTTAGTGATATTGCATATTTCTGATATGTTTTCCATAGATTGTGATCAGAGCTTTGCAACAAGTGTTGAGAACTTGAGCTTATTATATGTGTTCTCTGATTTTTGCTGGCGGGCATTGATGTGGTTGTAGGAGCTCAGTGGTTGAAGACCTTGGGAAAATTCTACATGAATCTAGACGAGTTGTACCTAAAATTTCAGAAAGAACAACATCTAATTATTTTTTAAGAACTGCAACCAAATGCAAATTGCAAACAAATTGATTTAAGAAAATACAATGTCCAAATAACTTTCTAATAGTGAAACATATTTCATTTTCTAGTGTAATTCCATAGACCTCTTGCAAGGTAGGTTTAAGACTCAAAAAACAACAATACAAAAAGGAGTTACAACAACTGATTAATGAATTTGCCGACGTCTTCCAAGATCAACCCTATGGACTACCACTAGATAGGAGAAAGATATACCAGAAGAAGAGGCAACATGGGAAGGCCCAGGTATCCTAGTGCACCCAACACTACAATTGCTTTGGGAGCAAAGCAATTCAAGGAGGGTGGCTATTACGATATTTGAGGACAATCAACGTCAACAATAGTTATTAACCTCAATGGAAAAATTATCAGTTAAGAAATTAGTCTAATGACAAGACTTAACGAAACAGTTAATAAGTGTAACTAGATCAATTAGTGTAATTTTGTCAATCAGTTTAGTTAAAAAAAAGAGTGCCAATTAACAAAAAAAAATTCAATCAACTCATCAGGCAAACTAATTATGCAAGTCTAATTAAAAAAAAGTGAGTTTTCATTATAAAGAGGTGACCTTTTGAGAAGTGTGTTATTCCAATTTCCAAGTAGTCTGGAAGAGAATTTTTGGCCCAAGAGCGACAACGTCCATAATGCCTTGGATTTTCCTGAATTGGGCTCCACACTTTCTCAAAATAGTTATGTGCTAAGAATTTCAGTATTCAAGTGTTGTTACTTGTCATTACTGTTGTTTTATCTTTCTGTTAATGTTGTTGAAATCCTGTATCATATTTAGTGTTGGTATGCCTCTATTGTTGTTGGTACAATCATTATTGATGTCCTGTTATTGTCGATATTAGCACTTTTACTTTTTAGATTTATTTTTTATTTTTTTTAAACTAAAAGATAATCATATTCCAAGTTTTGGAACGTAACACTCATTTTGTGCTTGGTACTCTGATCTGTTAACAAACTTTGTTAAGGATAAATCCATAAAAATCAAAATAAATTGGGTTGGTCTTTCTGCTTTCCTAAAGCAACTATCAATTATTTTAAAGAAAGTATCGATCACAACCAATTCAATCTAGTAGAAATTATTTATTAGATCCATTGTATGATGAGCTTGGTGACAGCGTGGCAATCCCCCCACACACTAATATTCTTTCTAATTCGGATTAGTGTTCCAGGTGGTGTGTTAATCAACAGTCTCTGTGCATGTTATGATGAGCTTGGTGGCAGCGTGGCAATCCCCCAACACACTAATATTCTTTCTAATTCGGATTAGTGTTCCAGGTGGTGTGTTAATCAACAGTCTCTGTGCATGTGCCTGCTTATGAGATATATTAATCGTTAAGTCTTTGTATTGCCATGTTAGTAAAAACGAGAGAAAAACATCAATGAGAAAACATATTTTAGCATTGCTCAACCTTCATGCTTGAAGTTAAAAGACCATCAATATATCCTCCATGTAGCTCTGGATTAATCACAACCTAGCCCACAATATTCTTCATTCCATACCATGTCATCCCCTTCCAAATGGTACAAGACTGGTTTTCTACTTTCTTCTCAATAATAGAGGCATGCATGAAGAAAGTGTCATCAAATTCACTACAAAACATGTCATCATCGATTAAAATAGTTTGTTCTTTGAGTTTTGTTTGGGAATGATATTTTTTTGTTTAAGTTGTTGTTGCACATTAAATTGGAAGAAAGCTTTTTTATTTTGAATTTTGCCCCAAAAACACTTGAAATGATGAGGCTATATATGTGCCTATGGTCAAGTAGGATAAGGCTAAGAGGACGAAGGATGTCTAGTCAAGTAGGATGAGACAACCAACGAGGCGTTGCTTGACAGGCTTCAGTGGAGGATGGCATGAATGGCGATGTGATGTGTGGCGTGTCAACCATGCTAGGACAATAGCGTTGATGGATGCAAATTCTAAGACATTTTTGGAAGGCATACTGTAGTATGGTAGACATGAAATTGAAGAGTTTGACGTTTCACCCTCACAATGATGGGAATACAAAAGTGCTGAATCAAACCATTGTTTATTTTCTCTAGTGGGGATATAATCAAAAGCATCTTAAGATCAAGAATGCCATATTTAGGCATATTTTACAATATTATAATTGAGTTGTCCACAATTCTAGCATCAAATCTCTCTTCAAGACATGTTTGGGGTTTTTATCTCACACACCTTTTCACCTTACACTTGACAAGAATTTTGTAGATGTTTCCATTGCACTAGCAAAACAAAATTGAGTTTTCCGGAAAAATGGCTTATTTTCCCATTCCTTGAATAATTTTAATCTTGTATGACTTCCTTTAGTAATTGTGTCCATTAATATTGTTTCAAAATCTTCATCAAAATTAATAGCATTGTAATTGTGTTCATTAATACTGTTTCAAAATCTTCATCAAAATTATCATCTTTGGAGGTGAAAATTCTAGTTTCCGTATCGAGAGGGGTTAATCCAATGTTCAAAATTTGTATAAAAAGAAAAACTTCCTCAAGCTTCTACTCACCCAATTACTTAGTTATTTTTTAAAGTATACCAAGCTTCTAAAACTCATCAAAATCCAAAATCGAAATCATCTATTCAAGTAATATGTTAAAATGCCATGTCCATATGTCCTTGAGTGTAAAAGCATTATGGTTTATTTATTTTTCAAAAAGTTTTGGGTTTTATGCTAAACTCAATCTTTTTGTAATTTTTTTTCAAACTAAGAGGAATCCTCCATACCACTTGGCAAGCATTATTAACTATGCCACATGGAGATAAACCTTGTGGGATGGGATCAACCTTATTGTTGGACAAGGCTTCCACCGAGAGTATAATCAACATCACAGCTATAGCCTTTAAAGATGAGGTATGCTTTCCCCCACAGAAATTCAAACCTAAACTTCCATCAACAACTATCAGACCTCACCACTTGCTCTTGCTCTTGCTCTCATCCCCAATTGAACTATGTGCCGAGTTAATCAACCAAGAGTCAAAATGTCCAGATGAGTGTCGAGGGTTTGTCTTTATAACCCCTTTTGCAAAAAAATGGGTTTCCATCGAACCTATTATCCAATTATTCTTTTAACAAGTCAAACACTACCTCGACATGTATCCAGGGTCATATACAAAAGTTAGTTTCGGCTCAACAAAAATTGGTTTGAGCGATAGAATCAACGAGGGAATGCCACGTCCACCATGGTTTTGACGTTCTAGCCCTCCAGGGAAAAATTAAAATTCTCAAGCCAAAATCCTTGACAACTGTCGATTTAAAAGGCACGTGGACAGGTCGATGACGTGGTGTAAGAATTGTTGGGTTTTGGTGGAGGCCTTACTTTTATATCGCAAGTCAATCATGCTTCTTAACTAGGAAGAACCATATGTCAAGTAATCTCACAAAGTGAGCCAACCGGGATGTATAGTGGGCAGAACACATCCATAGTTTGACAAAAGGATTGTATATATAAACAACATTTAGTTAATGTGCAGTGAAATGTGGGATGCAAACGAATTGGGGTTGAATAGGGTCTTTCATTCCCGAGATTCTCACACTACTACTACCAGCAACTACATTGGATCCGTTTTCACATTTCCATTTGGATTTTCTTTGCATATAACACAAATTGATGGGTAGTCTACAAACTACAAGGTTATCAGGTGTAACATTTTAGCGAATTTTTGTTGGTATTTTTGTATTGGGTGTGTGCCCGGTGCAAACATCAGGGAGACCAAATACATTACAGAGGAGATCTAGAACAATGTTTTGGTGTTGGGAAATCATAATGTTCTGGCACTAGGTTCATATGAACATCACTATGGGACCTACAATGCTACTGAGTCTCGAACTGTGGAGTTAATACAAAATGCAATGATGGTGAATTCTCTTTGAAAAAGGTTTAAAGGACTCATTTGTTATAGTGGAATATAACCAATTCAAAACATGCAACAATGGTGACTTCAAATCCCTTTGATCTGCTTGATGATGGATATGCCTTGTAGTTTGATTTCGTCCCTCAGGAGATCACTGCATTTTTAGTTGAAGCACTTGCTCAACAAATTATAAAAACATGGAAACAAAATCCTATGTGGCAATGGCAAAGAGGCTGATTAAAGATGATCCTGGTTCTAATTCTAGTTTTATATTGAGTTCTAGAGAAATGGAAAGTACTGATGGTTGCTTCTCAAAGTTTTGAAATCTTGGCAAAATTTAAAACCATCACTAAAATCAAATCCATTATTCATTTTTGACAAGATCAATTCAAGTAATCACCTGGGTGAGGAGTAGGTGTAAAAGTGATGGAAGGCATTTAAGCTAATCTCTTTATGACTAGACTGTGGATGAAGTTATGAAGGAAATAAGTCCCAGGAACAATTGACAGTTGGAATTGTTAAGGATAGAGAGCAACAAAATCTCTTATTTTGTGGGAAAAGTGGGCACTAAGTGTTGCGACGTTGCCAAGACACTCTTCTTCTCTTTCTGAATCTGAATTTGAACAAACTTCAAACCCTCATCATCTATCAGTTTCATCTTTGTAGAGAAATGAATGGTCACAAGAAACAGTCTTGTAGCCACTTCTACCATACATAGACTTGTAGGAAATAACACTTTCCTAGTGTATGCTTTAAAGAAGTCTGCGAACTAGAATATACATGTGATTTGGCACAGATTCATGTGTACAACCTTCAAGGTGACCTCAATTGTTGTTATATATATATGTGTGTGAGAGAGAGAGATTTGGCACAGATTCCTGTGTACAACCTTCAAGGTGACCTCAAATGCTGTTTTTGTTTATATATATATGAAATACAAACCCAAAAGAAGCATCACTTTAAGAACTACATCGATACAAAGACCCTTTAACATCAACTCTGGAATTTCTTTGTTGTTGTGCATGCGAAAATTATGCCATTATCTTCTTCCAGGGCCACCACTATAGGTTGAGAGTGAAGCAGTGTTGGTCCAAACTTCTTCATTGCACTAAGCAAACTAATATTAAATATTCACAGAAATAAAGTACCCTTATGTTGTTAGAGATAATGTTTATCTTGTGTGTTTAGTTGTTGATAGATGAGAGATTCTCTGCTAGTTTGGTGCGTGGTTGAGATATTATCTCAACCTCTCCTAGCTATATTTAGAATGAGTTAGATCTCATAACAACTCTCTCTACTCTATATATTAGAGATATCATTTGTACACAAGTATTGCAATAGTAATAGATTTGTATGTTGTGTGTTACAATGTCTGCTCTCTCCATTTTTAAGTTGGTATCAGAGCTAGACTAAGCATGACTCCCTTACGGGAGTGCTCAGGACTATGAAGGAGGAGCATTGTTTAGTCTGTGTGAAAGAGTGAAAGCCGTTGTGTTTGTTGTCTGAGTGAGGATCTGCTTATGACTGAAGATCCTACCATTTGATAGAAAGAAACGGCTCCTGCCATCTAAAGAAAGGAAACCTGTGAGATTGCAACTGGCCGTGTTGTCCACTGAATTTGCACCATGGTGGACAACTTGTGAACCACAGAAGACATGAACAATGTTATTGTTTACTTGCCAAAGTTCAGTGTTCACCAGCCAAAATTTTTTGCCCTTTGTAATAATTTGCATTTCCAGACCCTACGGAGATATTTGTAATAAGTTGGTCTAGCATGAGTTTTTTATGAAAGGTTTGGCCTTCCTCAATGTTTGTTATCAGGGAAATACTCTAGAGTGTTTTTTTCCTTAGGGATTATGCGTTACTGAAAAGTTACGTATAATTCCCGAGTTTTTCACTCACACTTCCAAAGCTGGAGTGTTTTCATGATGAGGAATTTTGAGGGGTTATTAAAACCTACTGGAATGCATTTTTGTAACATGCTAGCCATCAGTATTGAGTCATATGGACATGCACTAGGTCCCCTAGGATTTTTGAGTCATTTTGAGAAAATTAATTTTTCTCAGTTTATGAGTTTTTTTTAATAATTTAATTAAAAAATGAGAAAGGTGATAAAAGGGATTAGGAGGTGAAATTGGACATGGGGGTGCTCGTTTTCTAACCCAAAGCACCCATAAAACCCCCAAACCCACTTTTCCTAAGTATTGAGTGATTATTTTCCACTTAGTCAAATTTTTCTCCAAAATATTAAAAAAGAATTATTTAATTCAAGAATAATGGATTTGGAGAAAATCCAAACTCCTAAATAAAAGGTGGGTGTGCTGGGGAGTTGGCTCTAATGACTTGGCAAGAGCATTTAAAGATAATATCAATCAATCCTTGATTGATTCCATGTTGAACCAACCTCACACATGTGTCAATGCATTGGGAGTTGTGCCCTCCCTCATGAGGACGTCTTTCTTGAGTTGGCAACATCTTGTGCATTGGGAGGAGATCCCAATGTGGGAAGGGAGGCACCTACCTTAGGTGGCAGCCATCCCACCCCAAAGGTATCAACTACCTCATGCAATGAGAATTTGAGCGCTACCACTTGTCATGTAAAGCCCTAGTTGGCTCTCTCCCTCTCCAATTCGAATTTGCTCTTAGGAGCTTCTATTTAAGTAAGGCTCTTGCTCCATTATTCCTATGGATGCAAGAAACCTCTGTTCATTGTACTAGTGATAATATTTTAATGCAAGTGAAAGGATTTGGAGGTCCATGGGTGTACATTTTTTGGATGCATGCAAGTATTTAAGGTGATATTGCTCTAATCTAGTTCTCTTTTGTTTATATATGATTGTAGATCTAGCTTGAATGTTCATAGAATAAACATTTCAGTTGTAATTTGCTTATTTTTGTATTGTTTTGAAAGACTAGAAGTAGCCAACTATACTAGTTTGTATTTAGGCTCTTTGAATTTTTCTTTACCAAGCACACTAGATCTTACTCATTTGTATGGAAGGGTTTGTTTAAGGTTTTTGCAAATCACAAGCTTGAAGAGGGCTTTGAACTTGTTTGTCTCTTCCCTCCTCTTCAACACAAACTAATCTTGTATTTCAGGGATTTTCCAAGGCTTCACAAGGATCAAGCTTGGGCTTGAAGGGTTTTGTCCATCAACTTCAAACAAATCTATCTCTTTTCCCACCTTTTTGCTTTGCTTAAGAAGTAGATCCATTCTTTCAAGCTTATTGTTTAGATCTATCATTCTTCAAGCATTGCTAATTAGTTAGATCTGATATTTTTAAAGAGCTTTATCATTCATTATATCTAAGCTAGGAAATTGTGCTTACACTTAGTAATTTTTGCAAAAAAATTCTAAGTACAATTTTTCATTTAAAAAAAAAAAATTTCATTGTCTTTCCCATCATTTTTTAACACTTTTAGCTTGCTGGTTTTTAGCAGGTCCACACATAAAAGTGAAGTTTTGGAGTGACCAAGACCATCAAAGAAGGCTTAAAACGAACCGGTGGACACCCAATTTGTTGTAACACTTTTGTACACTATTGTAAGCTCTTAGATCCAAATTTAATGGAATAAGAAGCAATTTATTTTCAACATACAAATTATAAAAGATTTAAACGAGAGCAGTGGGGTAACCAACACCCACATCCCATCCCCCCTAGGGCGATTTGAGTTTTTTGTCATTTTCGTGGATAAATTTTTCTAACTCACAAATTTTCACACACTCACTATTTTAGTGCAGGGTGTATACTTTTAACTTATGTTTCACATTTCAATCATTTCATTTTCACAAGTAGAAATAAAACCATCTTCGTCGCCATGAAGTATGCTCTCACCTCCACCCAAAGGCATTTGCTGATTAGTGGAGGTTGATCAGAAAGTGGCGGATAAGATTGGCCATCCATATCTTTTCATTCAAGTTTTGTATTTCATTTTCAAAAGTCTCTTGAACTTAGCTGAAAAGCAAGTCAAGAGAGCTCTCTGTCGGAGGGTCAATGGTTACTTGCTTCAAATTGGAATAAATCATTTGCCTACACTGCGTATGCTCTACCCACCAGCAGTTCGTATGAGCTGTGGGATACCAAAAGCAGTTGGAAGCACTCTTTAAATTCTCACATTTAACTTAATCAGTCACCCAAATAAAATTAACTACCCATAAGATAGTGAAAATCCGACACTTTGAAACTAGATTTTGTGTGGGAAAATTCTGCCTGGGGTGCTGGATCACTGTACTCTGACCTTGGGGCACCGTTGGACTACATCCTTTTTTGGTGTAGTGTTGAACACGCGCTCAAGGATTTGGCAGCCAACATGTCCTTGTACGGAGCCACCAATTTCTAGATTTCCGGACATTTCTCTCTGTACCTCATGGTATCTCAAGAGTTCCCATTTTTCCCTAATAAATATTCACCCTTAATAATTTAAAATCAACCAAGAGACAATTGCACAACATTTACTTTTCCAGCATTATCAATTTCACACTGTGTTTGACTCCATAAGGCACTGGTCCTTGCACTTTTCATTTGCTTATTATCAATATCAAGACATTGTGCATCTTTATAATTTACAGTGATTATTTGAACTTATGCCGGTGAAAGCTTGTTTAAACTTTTGTTGCAATTATATATCTTGGAATCTTTACATCTTGAACCTTTTAATAAAAAAACTCCCAAAAACATTCATAAAGAACCCATCATTTAATTGGAAGATCCTAACAACCTCAGTAACTTTCCATGGGGACTACCCCCCTTGGCTTTCGTTGGGAATTTTGCCTAAACGGAGGAGTCAAGAACCAAGTGACATAATTGAATCGATACTTGCCACCAAGGGCACATCGAGTGGCATTATATATTTCTGTTGCGACCAAGACGGTGTGTAATCCGGCGGCAACATTTTTGGCGCCGTTGTCGGGGATAAATCTTCTTTCCCTGGGTACGACATTTTTAACTTCTTTTTGTTTTATACCTTTGGTGTGTCTAGTTGAACACTTCTGAGATTCACTCGATCCACCTGGCGACTCCACTAGTCAATAATACAATAAGGTATTCTACAAGAAGAACTTCTGACGGTTTAGTCAGTTTCATTCCTGAACCTAAAAGGGTTTATCAAAGGAGGCAGGCTAGAATTACTTCTCGTAGGGTCCTTGAACATTTAGGATCCGAGTCCCTCTTAGACATCCAGTTTTTGTTTACAGATAAAGAATTGTCTCCGATGGATAAAAGTTTTAAACCCCTTAACCTTACTCAGATTGCAGGATATCCACATGAACTCCTTGAAAGAGCCATTGAGAAGTTACCCTTCTGTCAAGGAAACAATGCCATCTCGGCAACAATCCACCTTCAGAAATTTGATAGGAACCTGATCTGGTGCCGAACTCCTGCACAACAACATGATGATGTGTATATGAGGCTTTTTGCCTTATCTTTAGAAGATGATGTAGCTGAGTGGTGCAGAGGATTAGCAGATAACACCTATGATTCTTATGATGCCTTGATAAAAGGTTTTATGGGAAGATGGGGAGAAAAGAAAGAGCCACGTCATTTGTTGAATGCCCTCCATTCCATGAAAAGAAATGAAAATGAAACGATGGAGGAGTTTAATAAAAAGTTCATAGATATGGTTTCCATTTTTTATGATGATATTAAACCCACTGATAAATCCATTCTGATTTATTACATGGAGGCATTAACTGGGGAACTCAGATTCATGCTTATTGATAGAGAACCACCTACTTTGAAAGATGCTCAAGACATGGCCGTAAAAATTGATCTAAACATGCAAACATTTGGTAAATCAAACATCCCTGGGTTCACAAGAACTGTTGTCAAGCATCATGAACCTAAGGATAAATCACCCATGGATAAAATGCAAGAAGCTTATGAAAAGCAAATGAAGGAGATGAGTGAACGTATGGAGGCAATGGAAGCCAACTATGGCACTCAACTTAAGACTATGCAAAATAGGGTGGTTGTTGTAGAAAGATCATACTCCAATCATAAGCCTTTTAAACATAATAACAAAGGAAAGTGGCAGAAGAAAGTACCTCCTCGGGAGGATAGGATGCCTCACCAACTTGAAACCGCCAATATGGTTGAAGAAATTCATCCATATTGTAGACCTTATGATGCCTTACACGAAGAATCTACATGTTATGTAGCATTCCAAGCCCTAGAACAAGAGTATATGGGAGGTAGCAGTAATGAAGTCTTCACAAGCGAGCCTGAGTTCATCAACACAGCAGGACATGTTCACCCACTCTCTAAAGAAACATGGAAACAAGCTAGAGAGCATTCCCAAGAAAAGGATAGATTAGCTAATGCTTATGGTGAAATGCCTACTCCATAGTAGATTAAAGAGATGCCTAAGTTTAAAGGACTTACTTATCAGAGACGAGATTATGCTAGAGCCCCCAAGGCCAAACAACAGTATGTACCAAAGGTAATAACTCCACATAATCCTAAACCTATTCCCGTTGACTTTGATTTAGACAAATGGTTTGATCATGCAAAAGTTCCTGTGCCTGTCATAGGAGTCCTTGAGATCCCTCACCAGAGGGAGAAATTAATGAAAGTAATTGATCCTCCACCTGAGATAAATCAAGAACAACCTAAGAAAAGAACCCCTTTTCAAAAGAAAATTGATGAGAAAGATCCCCCAGTAGATTTTCATACTAGGGACACGAAAAAAGAAGATCACCCGCCCTTTTATGTATCATTGATGATAAATGGTCTTCTTCTACACAACTGTATGATTGACTCCGGGGCCTCATCAAACATCATGACCAAAAAAGTCATGGAAAAGCTGAATTTAAAGATCACTAGACCATATGGAAATGTTTGTGCCATGGATTCTAGAGAGGTTGATGTAATTGACATTATTTTGAATCTACCTATGCAGTTGGCCAAATACCCTGATATCCATATCACCATGGATGTCTTAGTGATCGATGTACCAGACTAGTGGGGCATGCTCCTTTGTAGAAAGTGGGCTGCTGATCTAGGGGGCTCCATCCAAATGGATTGGAATTATGCCACGGTACCTGCATAAGAAAACTCTCTAGTTAAATTGCATACAGAAAAAGCAAATAAATATCATGTTAAGAATCCTAAGAATTTGAAAAATGAATATGTATACAACACTGATAACAATGGATGTTATGCAATTTAGTCTAACTTTCTAGCCCCTATAAAAGAACGAATAAAAGATGAGAAAGTTAGTGAGGTATGGAGAATGAACTTTGATGGAGCACATTCTAGAGCAGGAAAAGGGGCAGGTATTGTCATCACTTCACCTAGTGGGAAAACTTTCAACTTTGCTTATAGGTTAGAATTTGATGCAACCAATAACGTGATTGAATATGAGGCATTACTTCTAGGATTAGAAATTGCTAAGGACATGGGAATCAAACTACTTAGTATTAAGGGAGACTCAGACTTAATAATTCTCCAGGTAAAAAACAAGTATGCATGCAAGTGTCAAAGACTAAGAAGATATAGGAATGCAATATGGGATACTATGGAACTTTTTGATGCATTAGACCTTATTGAGATTCCTCAAGAACAGAATTGCATGGTAGATAAACTAGCAGTAGCGGCATCGACACTTCAACCAACCGAAGAACTGTTAAATGGGAATGGTACACTAGAGATAAATTTTAGACCATATGTTCCGAATAATGTAAACCATTGGCAGGTCTTTCAGAGTGATGAACAGATCTTGAGATTCATCCACAATGTGGAGGAGTTTTCAGATTATCAAGTTAGCGTCCAAGAGGAAGGTAAAGAGTATCAGAAAAAGCATGATCAGTTCAACCCTATCCCTAGTGGATTTGTGGAATTAGAGCATGGTTTTGATCGGCAGGACAGATATAAGAATAAATGGGATACGATCAAACCTGGGGAATACATAGAAGTAAGCATCGGAGCAAATAAAGATCCAAAATTAATAAAAATTGGAAAAGGAACTCCAGAAAAAGAACGAAATGAGTTAATTAACTTGGTAAGGGAATATAGGGATGTTTTTGCATTCACATATGATGAACTTAAGGCCTACTGAGATGATGTGTTTCAGCATGTCATCCCTTTGAAACTATAATTCGAATATGTTAAGCCATTCCGGGAAAAACTGAGACAAGTCAACCTAAAGATGGCACCAATAGTCAAGAAGGAATTAGAAAAGATGTTGGCAGCATGAATCATCCAGCCAACAAGACATTCGACTTGGTGTTCAAATTTGGTGTTAATTAGAAAGAAAAATGGTTCAATCAGGATTTGCATTGAATTCAAAAATCTTAATACATCCTGCCTAAAAGATAACTACCCATTGCCGAACATGGAAACTCTTCTCCAGAGAGTAACAGGTTCAGGAATAATGTCCATGTTGGACGGATTGTCCGGATATAACCAAGTTTTAATTAATAAGGAGGATCAACATAAAACTACCTTCACAACCCCATGGGGTACTTTTGAGTACATCATAATGCCTTTTGGCTTAACAAATGTAGGAGCTACTTTTCAGCATGCCATGGATTATGCTTTTAAAGAGCTGGTTGGGAAAATAATTGAGATATATTAGGATGACTTGACTGTCTTTTCCAAGGAAAGGACTGATCATGTCACACACTTAAGACAAGTTTTCGAGAAATGTCGAAAATTTGGCATATCACTCAACCCAGCCAAATCAGTACTTGGTATTGATGAAGGCAAATTGTTAGGCCACATAATAAATAAAGATGGAGTTAAAGTGGATCCTGAAAGAGTAGAGGCCATAAAAAGAGTATCTTTGCCAAAAGATTTGAGAGCCCTCTAGTATTTCAACGGTCAGATTAATTTCATAAGGAGGTTCATCCCAAAATTAGCGGAATTAATGAAACCATTACAAAAACTTTTAAAGAAAGCTGCTGAGTTTGTATGGACAGAAGAAGGTAGAAATGCATTTAAATGCATCAAGGACAACATAGCAAAAGCACCAGTTTTGGTTAGCCTTGATTACACAAAAGATTTTTAGTTTTTCTCATTTGCATTAGAGGACATGATTGCAGGGGTGTTGCTTCAAAAGAATAATGAAGGTTTCGAGCAACCCATTGCATTCATGAGTAGAGCATTACAGAAATCTGAGTTAAAATATACACTAATGGAAAAGCAAGCCTATGCATTAGTAAAATCCCTTAAACATTTCAGAACGTATGTTGGTTATTCTAAGATAATTGGTTATGTACCACATGCAGCAATAAAGGATATCTTATCCCAACAAGATTGCTTAGGGATAAGAGCGAAGTGTGTGTCTAAAATACAAGAATATGACTTAGAAATTAGACCCACCAAAATTATTAAGGGACAAGGCCTTGCAAAGATGTTAACTCAAGGAAATGAGGAAGCCTTGGGAATGGTGTGTCAGAATAGTTTGTCAGAACATGTCATGTTAGCAGAGCTTCAACAGTTAGAACAATGTGAATGGTATAAGATATCATTTTCTTCCTAAATAACATCACATGCCCAAACCACCTAATAGGACATAAGAGACGAGCATTGAGGTTAAAGGCCACTAAGTATTGCATTACACAAGATGGAATGGGCTGGAGAAACCCAAATGGATCAATACTTAGATGTGTCGATGAACCAAAGTCTAAAACACTCTTGGTTGACTTTCACTCGGGATTTTGTGGTGGTCACTACGCAACTAGAACTACAGCCCACAAGATCCTCCGAGTTGGCTATTACTGGCCAAGTATATTTTCAGATGTGCACAAGTATGTTAGGAATTATCAGGAATGTCAATTTTTTGTCGGAAAACAAAACCTAGCAGCCTTATCTTTGAAACCAATAATAGTCCAAGCCCCTTTTCAGTAGTGGGGGCTTGATTTCATCGGTCAGTTCAAGGATAACTCAAGCAATGGTTATTCATGGATCCTTGTTGCTATCGATTACTTCACAAAGTGGGTGGAAGCAATTCCCACCAAGAAGGCCACCGAAGGTGTGATCATGGATTTTCTTGAAGACAAGATTATCACACGGTTTGGTGTACCTTCCAAGATAACCACCGGTAATGCCAAAGCATTCAGCTCAGTAGAATTTTCAGCATTCTTTTTCAATTATGGCATCATCTTATCCCATTCATCAAACGATTACCCCCAAGGAAATGGCCTTGTAGAATCCAGTAACAAGAACTTAATGACTATTATTAAGAAAACTGTTGGGGATAATAAGAAATCATGGGATAGCAAAATAAAATTTGCTTTATGGGCTGACCGTATCACCAAGAAGAGTTCCACTGGGAAGTCTCCTTTTGAGTTGGCATATGGCATGGAGTTTCAGTTACCTATTCATCTTAAGTTGCCAGCATACCAGTTACTTCAACCTTTCAGTTCAGATCAGGACGCCATTCAGAACAGAATCAATCAGATTATTGAGTTGGATGAGAGCAGAAGGAAGGCTGTTGATAAAAGCATTAGGAATCAGGAAAAGATAAAGAAAACTTTCGATAAGTCTTCCAGACCTAGAGCTTTTCAGATAGGTGACACCATGTTACTTTGGGATAAGAGAAGAGAGAAACCAGGCTTGCACAGAAAGTTTGACAGCCTCTGGATGGGGCCCTTTATCATATATGACTTGGCTTGTGCCAATTCTTTCTTTCTCAACGACATGGACGGAGAACAGCTTAACTTTCCAGTTAATGGGCAGTTCTTGAAACTATTCTTTAGAGATAATAGCTAATGCCTAAGGGGCATTTGTGTATCAAGGCTTTTCTAAACCCTATACTCTTTCATTTTTTTACATTATTTCTGTATCATATTTTTGTATACTAGTTTTGTACCATAGCATGTATATTAGTTTTTTTTATATTATGCTTTGTATATTATTATGCAACTTCATGCTTCATTTGGCTTATTTTTATATCACATGTGATTAATACACTTTTGGTGTCATGCAGAAAACTGGAGATTCTAAATTCTTGCATGATTTCCAGCTTTAAAGAAACTATCAATCACGCGTCCCATAGTTGGAGCTAGATGTTGTCCACTGAAGTTGCACCATGGTGGACAACTTGTGAACCACAAAAGACTTGAACAATGTTATTGTTAACTTGCCATAGTTCAATGTTCACCAGGCAAAATTTTTTGCCCTTTGTAATAATTTGCATGTCTAGACCCTGCAGGGATTTTTGTAATAAGTTGGTCTAGCATGAGTTTTTTATGAAAGGTTTGGCCTTCCTCAACGTTTGTTGTCAGGGAAATACTCTAGAGTGTTTTTTTCCTTAGGGATTATGTGTTACTGAAAAATGACGTATAATTCCTGAGTTTTTCACTCACACCTCCAAAGCTGGAGTGTTTTCATGATGAGAAATTTTGAGGGGTTATTAAAACCTACTGGAATGTATTTTTGTAACATGATAGCCATCAGTATTGAGTCATATGGACATGCACTAGGTCCCCTGGGATTTTTGAGTCATTCTGAGAAAATTATTTTTTCACTTTATGAGTTTGTTTTAATAATTTAATTAAAAAATGAGAAAAGTGATAAAAGATGGGTTAGGAGGTGAAATTGGACATGGGGGTGCTCGTTTTCTAACCCAAAGCACCCATAAAACCCCTAAACCCACTTTTCCTAAGTATTGAGTGATTGTTTTTCACTTAGTCAAAATTTTCTCCAAAATATTAAAAAAGAATTATTTAATTCAAGAATAATGGATTTGGATGGTGGGTGGTCTGGGGAGTTGGCTCTAATGACTCGACAAAAGCATTTAAAGAGAATATCAATCAATCCTTGATTGATTCCATGTTGAACCAACCTCACACATGTGTCAATGCATTGAGAGTTGTGCCCTCCCTCATGAGGACGTCTTTCTTGAGGTGGCAGCATCTTGTGCATTGGGAGGAGATCCCAATGTGGGAAGGGAGGCACCTACCTTAGGTGGCAGCCATCCCACCGCAAAGGGATCAACTACCTCATTCAATGAGGATTTGAGAGCTACCACTTGTCATGTAAAGCCCTAGTTGGCTCTCTCCCTCTCCAATTCGAATTTGCTCTTAGCAACTTCTATTTAAGCAAGGCTCTTGTTGCATTATTCCTATGGATACAAGAAACCTCTTTTCATTGTACTAGTGATAATATTTTAATGCAAGTGAAAGGCTTTGGAGGTCCATGGGTGTACATTTTTTGGATGCACGCAAGTATTTGAGGTGATATTGCTATAATCTAGTTCTCTTTTGTTTATATATGATTTTAGATATAGCTTGAATGTTCATAGAATAAGCATTTCGGTTGTAATTTGCTTATTTGTGTATTGTTTTGAAAGACTAGAAGTAGCCAACTATACTAGTTTGTATTTAGGCTCTTTGAATTTTTCTTTACCAAGCACACTAGATCTTACTCATTTGTATGCAAGGGTTTGTTTAAGGTTTTTGCATATCACAAGCTTGAAGAGGGCTTTGAACTTGTTTGTCTCTTCCCTCCTCTTCAATACAAACTAATCTTGTATTTCAGGTATTTTCCAAGGCTTCACAAGGATCAAGCTTGGGCTTGAAGGGTTTTGTCCATCAACTTCAAACAAATCTATCTCTTTTCCCACCTTTTTGCTTTGCTTAAGAAGTAGATCCATTCTTTCAAGCTTATTGTTTAGATCTATCATTCTTCAAGCATTGCTAATTAGTTAGATCTGATATTTTTAAAGAGCTTTATCATTCATTAGATCTAAGTTAGGAAATTGTGCTTACACTTAGTAATTTTTGCAAAATTTTTCTAAGTACAATTTTTCATTGTCTTTCCCATCATTTTTTAACACTTTTAACTTGTTGGTTTTTAGCAGGTTTGCACATAAAAGTGAAGTTTTCAGTGACTAAGACCATCAAAGAAGGCTTAAAACAAACCGGTGGACACCCAATTTGTTGTAACACTTTTGTACACTATTGTAATCTTTTAGATCCAAATTTAATGGACTAAGAAGCAATTTATTTTCAACATACAAATTGTAAAAGATTTAAACGAGAGCAGTGGGGTAACCAACACCCACATCCCATCTCCCCTGGGGGGATTTGAGTTTTTTGTCATTTGCCTGGATAAATTTTTCTAACTCGCAAATTTTCACACACTAACTATTTTAGTGCAGGGTGTATACTTTTAACTTATGTTTCGCATTTCAATCATTTCATTTTCGCAAAAGTAAAGTAGAAATAAAACCATCGTCGTCGCCACGAAGTATGCTCTCACCTCCACCCAAAGGCATTTCCTGATTAATGGAGGTTGATCAGAAAGTGACTCATAAGATTGGCCATCCATATCTTTTCATTTAAGTTTTGTATTTGATTTTCATAAGTCTCTTGAAATTAGCTGAAAAGCAAGTTAAGAGTGCTCTCTGTCGGAGGGTCAATGGTTACTTGCTTCAAATTGGAATAAATCATTTGCCTACAATGCGTATGATCTACCCACCAGCAGTTCGTCTAAGCTGTGGGATACCAAAAGTAGTTGGAAGCACTCTTTAAATTCTCACATTTAACTTAATCAGTCACCCAAATAAAATTAAATACCCATAAGATAGTGAAAATTCGACACTTCGAAACTAGATTTTGTGTGGGCAAATTTTTCCTGGGGACGCTGGATCACTGTACTCTGACCTTGGGGCACCATTGGACTACATCCTTATTTGGTGTAGTGTTGAACACGCGCTCAAGGATTTGGAAACCAACATGTCCTTGTACGGAGCCACCAATCTCTAGATTTCCGGACATTCCTCTCTGTACCTCACGGTATCTCGAGAGTTCCCATTTTTCCCTAGTAAAGATTCACCCTTAATAATTTAAAATCAACCAAGAGACAATTGCACAACATTTACTTTTCCAACATTATCAATTTCACACTGTGTTTGACTCCATAAGGCACTGGTCCTTGCACTTTTCATTTGCTTATTATCAATATCAAGACATTGTGCATCTTTATAATTTACAATGATTATTTGAACTTATGTTGGTGAAAGCTTGTTTAAAATTTTGTTGCAATTATAAATCTTGGAATCTTTACATCTTGAACCTTTTAATAAAAAAACTCCCAAAAACATTAATAAACAACCCATCATTTAATTGGAAGACCCTAACAACCTTAGTAACTTTCCATAGGGACTACCGCCCTTGGATTTCGTTGGGAATTTTGCCTAAACGAAGGAGTCAAGAACCAAGTGACAAACTTGACTCGAGACTTGCCACCAAGGGCACACCAAGCGGCAGCATAGATTTATGCTGCGACCAAGACGGTGTGTAATCCGACGGTAACAAGCCACATGAAAGCATGACTTGAATCGCTGCCCAATCTGAAGATCGTTGAAGCTTGGGAGCTCGCTGAAGGAAAATAATCGCTAAAGTTTGGGACTGAAGACCGTGGTCATGGAAACGTGGAGATCAAGATTGATACGAGGCTGCCGTATGTGATAACATGAGCTAAACTGTAGTTTCCTGGAGATCCGTGAAGATTTGGAGATTACAAAATCCTGCAAAGAAATAACCGTGATTGTTGTTGTATAAAAGAAAGTGCCGGCATCTCATTGCGTAGAGGAGATTCACAGCTGAAGAATTGACTGCCTCTATAATTTGAGTGGAGATACAGAGTTAAAAATATACTCTCCTAGAGATTGCTGCAGACCGTCGTTGTTGAGAAGTGTCGTCGTTGAAAAGACTGTTGCATAAACATTGTTCTTATTGGTAGCCTACACATGAAGAGAGTAGCCGCACATCTGCCTATACTTAGTCCGTAGATCTTGTCTCCTTGTTGTCCAATTGTGAAGGCGTGAGCCATCTGTGCCTTAGAGAGAAATCGCAGTTGTGCGAAAGATTGTTGGCTGCTTCTGGAGATAAACATTTTGTGCCTTCCTTTGTTGTGTTGGCGTTGCCGCCATTTTTTAATTGATTGTTGAGGAGTCATCTCTAACCGTTGCCTGATCCGGTGCTGCGTGGAGTAGATTCCATCGTTGCTACCATTGTGAGGACATGATTAGCATTGTGAGAGATACTATGTGTTGAACAAGCCCGTGTAGATCCTGTAGAATGGCTGTTGCAGAGGTTGATACAGTCGATTTCAAGTTGGAAGAAGACGATCTGATGGATGATGATACGACCTTGGATGATGGTAATATGGAAGCTCCCGCTCTTGCTCCAGAATTGAAATCCACCATAATAGGGGGCCCGTCCTAGCTCGGTGATGGCGGCCCTAATAATACCATAGGAAGGGAATTCAGAAAAGAAACTGACGTTGAACGTAATAGCTTCTTTGCAGCGAAAGAGAGTTTGACTCTCTCGACTCGGCGACTAGATTCGAACTTGTTGGGTATTCATTTCATGCAATTGCTCTCTGTTTGCTGGGTTGCAACGAAGATAATGATGATGAGAATGATGGTAAAAGTGAACTGATAGAAAGAATAGGTATACATATCCTTTTTTTAAATTTGGTTGGATGCTTTCTTAGTCCAAGTGTGTGGAGTTTCCTTAATGGTATGTAAGGGGTTATATTCGTATTGGTCATTAATGAAATGCTGAGATGCATATGTAATGGGTTTGCAATTTTTATGAGCATTTAGTACCTGAATCATTGTAAGGGGTGCATAATTGGTTGTACCTGACATCCCATAATTTTTTTGGTCCAAAGTTGTAAAGCTTAGCCGTAGGCAAGTTGATTTCCCCATGTTATTGTAAGACCTGTCCCAAGTGTTCAGGCATACGTGTTGTGGTGTGTAATTGCACTAAGTTATCCATCTTATTCACAGAGTGGATGTGTTATCAAGTTGTGGAATAGACCACTATGAGCAGTACGGGGGTGACAGGTGTACTCGTAGCCTGAACTTGATGAAGGTCGAAGAAGCGAGAGTCTTCGATTCAGGGGGGAAAGTTGAGATGGAAGAATCTCAGAGTATGACGGACCAAATTATGATTAAGGGAGAATTTAACATTGATGAACCATGTAGCTGAAAAGGATTCCTAGAGAACTGGCGGTTACGGTGGCTGAGCACCCATGTATTTTGGTAGATGGATTTCTTTTCATATGGACGTTAATAATCAGATGCAGGTACAAGAAAAGTTCTTGATAAAACCCAAGTGATGAAAGCCTCTCGCAAGTGCATATGAAGACCAAGACTACTCTATAAGAAGATTAGAGATAAATATTAAGGGAGGATGTTAGAGATAATGTTTATCTTGTGTGTTTAGTTGTTGATAGATGAGAGATTCTCTGCTAGTTGGTGTGTGGTTGAGATATTATCTCAACCTATCCTAGCTATATTTAGAATGAGTTAGATCTCATAACAACTCTCTCTACTCTATATATTAGAGATATCATTTGTACACAGGTATTGCAATAGTAATAGATTTCTGTGTTGTGTGTTACAATGTCCGCTCTCTCCATTTTTAAGTATGCTCACGCAGACCCACATGATCTACTTGTCATGGATCTCTGAAACAATGGTTCCCTTTCACTACATTGTTGCCACTACTTTCATGATGGAATCAATACTTGAACCTTCACTGTCTCTTGAAAATTCCAGGACAACTCTGCAGATGGGTCACCATTATAGCATGAATCGTAGACCATCATTCAAGGCCAAAACTCTCTCCGGATTTCCTTCAAGATGCAAACCTACTGAGAGTGTGGCAATACCACAGGTGGACACCCATGCAAAATGGGGGTAACACGAGGAATACCTGGAACGCTCCACAGGTAATTAGATGAATCTTTGTATCTCGTATACCGATAAGAGATTGTTAGAAATGTTTGTGTATTAAGTCTTGAGGGTATCTAGTCGATCATCTTTTAGTGATCAAGAATCTCTGAAATGATCAAAAGGCTGTTTGAAACCTGTTTCAATTTATTTTTTGATTAATGGAAAACAAAAGCTGATTGGAGTTCAAATTATCTCACTATCATGAAACCCTCAATGTGCAAACTATTACCCCCCACTTTGTATGGGAGTCCCCTTGTAATTTTTATCATAAGCTTCAATGACATGCTCATAGAGATTTGATGTATTGGGTTCTTGATCTCTATTCTCAATAGATTTTGGGACATGGTTTTTCTTTCCATTGATGGTTGAACTTGACAAAGAAGTTGTCATGGACAAAGTTACTATTAAGGGAAATGATTTTCTTATCATCAAGCAGTGTTCTTTATGATGGTTTCCTGTATCAATATACTCCAACAAATATTGGAGAGAAGATGTTTTTATACAAAATTTTGATGATAAGACAACTGCAAATAGTTGATAAGCAACGTGTCTATCTGGAACATGTTTCTGGTGGGTATATACAAACTTACAACCAGTTTGGAAAGCAAGTTATTCACAGGTGAATGCAAATGCAAATTTCCAAAGACAAAAATCTTTATGTTTGTATTCTTTTGAGTTATAGCAGTGATGGAAAGGTACTGCAACCTTGTCTCGACCAGATGAGATGGATCAGTCACCACCTATAGCATTGCCAACTGTTAGTCAGGGGTAAAAAAGACCCAAGTTCTTTGTATAGACAAAACATATGGTGCATAGCACAAATATGTTAGAAAAAATGGAGGTATAGTTTATATTTTTGGAATCTTTCATTCCCATTCTTTTCCTGGTTACAAGGATGAATTATTTGACATTTAGTAATGAAGCAGTCAACAAGCCTAACAAGATGTCTGAGTAGGGATACAAAAGTTTTGATCTAAACTTATTTGGAATTGTTATGGAGAGGTCTTTGTAGAGGTTGTAGGTTAGAGAGTAGAAAAGATGTGTAACCTGCAACTAAGGAATTATTTGAATCTGGACTTAATTGGTAGTGTGATATACATATTATTCGATGCAACCGATGAAACAAACCAACATCCTGAAGCCTTTTAGATATGATAAAAGTTGACTCCAACAAATCCTAACATGTCATAGTTCTCATGTGTCATGAATCGATACAGTAGTAAGGGAATTTGCATATCTAATTCAATACTTTTCCATTCTCTTTGAATAAAGTAATCAACTAAGCCATTTGAAGTTGCCACACCACCAATCATATCTACTCACTAAGCCAACAATGATGCTCTATTTTGTCCTGTAGCAGTAGCCCTGAAAGATGGTATTGGACAACCAATCAACGCTTAGAAAAAAGGGGAAGTTTCCAGCCAAAATATTTTTTCTCAAAGATCTATAAATAGAATAAAACCAAACCTATCTGTCTCCATTGCAAAATTGAAGAGTAGGTTAAGTGAATCAAGTCACAACAATAGTATGTAAACATGCATACCTTGTTAATGGCAAGTATTTGACCATTTGAGTGGATGTTAACGTTTCTAAATGCAACTTATTTCATAAGTAAAACGATACATGTTACAACAGTATGAGCAATTAAAAGAACAAGAACTCTGATTACAATGAAGATCTAGAGATTTTGAATCTTGCCTAAAACGCTTAAATTGGCATGACAAATAATGAAACAAAATGGGGCATTAAACATTGAGGTACATCTGGATGTTCAAAAAGCAAATAGTGTCAATAACTGATGTCCAGATGGATTTTCAAAGAGAGAGTGGAGCCAAACCGCCTTGATACAATGTCATATTTGCAATAAAGTGATTTTTTTCTATCACAAAGGTGTTGTCGCCCTATAGTGCAGTTTTCAAATGGATCTAACTGAGGAATATAATCTTGAACCTTGTAAATAGCCAATTCCATTTATTCATGGCCGCCTACACTCCTAAAAGAAATGTTTAATGGATTCTTCCTTTTGTCAGTGAGGACAAGAAGGCATTGTGAACCTAGATTTTAGAAGTCTTTCTTTAACTGAACGATCTTGGTTGATTATTAACTAGGTCAAAAATACCTGGGCATTCTACCAAACAGACTTGAAGAGAAAAACATGAGAAAAATGTGTTGCTGATACAGTTTTAAACACCCCATTTCTTTGAAAAAAGAGAGAGGGAAAATTGACATTAATATCATGAGATCATTTACTAGGAAGCCATTCCAGGTAGCCAATAAGTGAAAATATGGATTCCTAACAAGCATGCAATTGTGTTTGAGTGCTGAGCTTCCTCAGCTAAAAAAGAAAAAATATGTATAATATCTTTAACACCTTTGAATGGTGATCCCGTTGCAATTGGGCCTACAGTCTTGGTTTTTTTATTATGTTAATGATTGCCTCATTTTTGCAAGAGAATATACTTGAAGAAAATATGGAGACCATCTCTTGTAAGAGATTAATTTTTGAGGTGTGAGACATGGAAACTCCAATTTCCAATGTCAAACAAGTCTTATACAAGGCAAACCTTGGTGAGAACACTACACTTTCAAATCGTCAAGTTGAGCCAAAGTATTCCTCTCCAGCGTTTTCAAAGCCTAATACAAGAATTGAAGTAGCTAACTCAGAAGGCATAACAAAGGGCCATGATACTTCAACACAAAATGGAAATCTAAAGAGCGTTTATGTAGAGGTACAACCTATAATTCACAATGACTCTATCTAGAATCCAAGTAACCCCTTTGCCAAGGGATCCAACACTTCTGAAAACCAAGATGCACAACGTAATGCACCTTTACTAAGTTCCATTATGCAAATGAAGAATGCCACGGAAGATGAAGGGAAGTGAAAAGAAAGGGTAGGGTCAAGTTCCTTTCCCCAGAAGCTAGTGAAACAAAGTGAAAACTGTAAATATTTGATTTAGAGATCACTACTCCCTCTGAATCACCCTGAGATCTCAAGTGATATGAGTCTCAATATCAATATATACTCATAAAAATATAGACTCAAACAACTAGATCTGCATTTACCAACTGAAATATAAATGCAATCACACACATAAACAATAGATGTACCCTGGAACCCTTTCGGGAAAAAACCAGTTAACTGTGGGGCTATCTTCTCTCTCGATCCCATAGCATATAGATATATAAGTGAAAATACAATACAGGATTACCTCAGTCGGTAACTCAATTCCTCTGAAACAGGACAAAATCTAAATTTGCATGCATCCAGTTGATGCATGCACTGAAAGAGTAAGCCCTAACTGCCAAACTGGATTTGAGTGCTTTGAAGGTGCCTATGATTGATCTGCCCTCTGTGTATCTCACTGCTATGATCTGCTCACTTTGAAGACTACCCTCTGATGAATTCAGCCTCCTCTGCATGCACAAGTGTGCCCTCTCCTCTGGATGTCAAATGCTCGTACTAGTCCAGATCTCAGCAGATCTGAGCTCTGATCGTCCCTAACCTTCCTCCAATGCTGAGGCAAGGCTATCCTGGAAGTCTCAGACTCCGAATCAGTCAATCCATCTCACAATGAGCTTCTCCCTCCTTGGGAAATGCGCCCTCCTCCAAGAGAACTCAACCTCCTCCAAACTGATTAGAAATCACACTGATGAGCTATCTCAGCTCACAGTAATGGGTGTCTAGCAACTCTGGAACTAAAGGTCACTAATCTAGCTTAGATCTGACCTTCCTAGATCCTGCAATGTCTCCTCTCTCTCTCAGAAAGTCACCCCACATGTAAAACTACGCCCTCCTCACTCTAGCAGTATCTCTCTCTGACAATGCAACTGAGTAACCTCATCTGGGGACCCCTTGCGTCTATAAATAATCTCACCAATGAATTAGGTTTTCCAAAACCCTAATTCTCGATGCATGCAAAAGGTCACTTTTGCATGCAATCACTGATCACTGACAGGTCATGCAAAACTCATGCATGCAAAGGTCAATCTCCCCGGAAGCTCCGCATGCAGCCCCCCACTGGACTCATGCCACTGAGTAGAGTTCATCTCACCCTCTACTCCATCCTGATGCCTATGCAGCTAATGTACCTCCATGTAAGGCATCTGAACCATGGAGGACATCCCCAAGTTACCATAATCTAACAACAGGGTCAGGTTCATGTTGTCAATAGTGAATACATAGGATGCAATTAGGTTGAAAACCTCGACAAGCAAACACTCCATGCCTATAGGTGACATGGATGTCTGATAATGATGATTAAGGGCATCATTTTATTCAATTACAACAGATTCAGTAGGCCTTCTGTAACATTCAAATATCTATTTATCAATGAGAATTCAAATAATTTTGTAATAGGATCTCTCAAATATTGATTTTCAATATTATTTTTGTACACAAAAGTACATGTTGCATTAGATTTTTTTTCGACCCATTACTTGGTGCAACACAATAATTTATAAGGTCAAGATTGCAAAGGAATATATAGACCTCTTGCACTCATCGTAATAAATATGCCTTTATGATCAATACATCCGAAAACTCCATATGCCTTTATGACAAGCAAATGCATTTGCTAACAACTTCTCAGATTGGGAAGCGCCATTGACCACAAAGATCGAGGAGCTTTTTCTCTCCTGGAATACTACAAATAATTTATGCAAAATCCAACAACAGGGATGACTAGTATGCTAACCAATTTGAAATTTACAAACAGGTCAATATGCAACAAGTTCCTCACAATACCATCATTTAAAATGAGAAAAAACTCACCAATTCATTTACTCTTGATGGATTTTGTCTGTGCCTATGTTTACGCCTCTCTTGTATATTCAATCCTTGTTTCAACATTCTAACTTGGTGAGCATGGACTAAAGCTTGCAATTTGATAAATGCTTGTAAACAGTGTAAACTTCCCTCAACCTGTCTCCTAACCATGTGGGCACCGACACAAGGGCTTGAAGTCTTATAAGGCCTCTAAGTGCTTGAAATGCTCTCCTAGCCTGCACAACTCAGAAATCTAGCTTGCTCATTCTAAATCATCTTAGATTGCAGAGACAAAACCAAAGTAAAATAGAAACTACAACTTTCAATTGAGAAAATTAACTTCCTTTCCCAAATCCTGGCTGGAGTGCCCTGCACATTTACTGTACTTAACCCTAATTCATTAACGAACAATCTAAGAACATTCACCAATGAAAATACAAATGTGCAACAATGTAATAGGTCATTCACATAGCCAGGTTCATACACCCAGTAATACATAGAATGAAACCTTATGCACACACAAAAGGGTCATGATATCAATCCATTTCTTTTAGGCATATTGATGATATAACATGCAGGGACTGAGCCCTATTCATTAAGCCTAAATCCATATGAGTTCTATCATCATATACATATGAAAAGGTGCAAAGATAAGGCGATGATATGCACAACAGAATGCCTAGTCATACATACCTATTCATCAATGGACCATTCACCTAAGCAATTAGATGCATGCATAAATAAACAAGTACTATGAAACCAAATCTATTCAACACATCTATAACTTGCAAGATTAGTCTTACATACACTCATTCAAATGATGGAACATTCAAACATGCATTCAACTTCATATTCCTGCTCATACATAGATTCCTATCGCTCCATTTCCATATAATTCATTCAATCAATAACTTGAACATGATCAACATAACATAACACATAAAACATCCTCATTTAAACACCACAAGGGCACTTATCTTTTGCATTGAACCTCCAAGCAACCAGCTATGGATTGCAATTTTCCAACCTAACCATAGATATCTACCTAGCTTATATTATTTCAGCAATCAGAGATCACCCCGAGCTAGGGCTATGTATCCATTAAGGTGTCCCTCTCAGGTTCACTCACAACATTCGTTCACAGTAAATTAGGGCATCCAACCAATAGTTAGCTTTGTCAAGAAAATGGGGAAGGCAGGTATGGTTTTCTAGCTTAATAAGATTCTCCACAGAGCTATGGGAATATCCCAATGATCTCATACTGGTCCAAGCACCCCCATCACCTCACTCCCAGCCTAGGAAAGGTTCCCTCCACTGCTGCACAGTCCCTAGGGCACCCTTTTTCCTAGCACTGACCTGGGTGAGTGTGGCTAGTCTAGACTGATGAATAGAAGTAAATAAACCTTCTCGGGATTTAACATGCAACCTAAAACTTCTTGGTTCCTTCCCACTTAGGTTTTCTTCTCCATTTATCTGGCCGAACAACGCTATCCCACAGCTAGGTTCTCGGCCACTACACAGGGTTCTTCCTCATAGGTTCCTGAGCATCTCACGCTCTGCAATTTGCCCACAGATTCAGGTCTAAGGATAACCCCCTCATTCTGCTTCCACACAGCGTTTACTAAGTGCACTCGGCTCTGCCAATTTGTCCCTGCACAGAATCGCGATCCTTCTTCTTGGATTCATGGCTCGGCTCTTCTCTCCTCTATTGTGATGTGTTTGGGTTCGACTGTCACCTGTGTCCCCTCAACCACGGTCTGGGAATGGGGAATACGACTGCCAGGGTTGGAGTATCATGCAGTTCAAGGAAACTGAGCTCCATACCTTGCCATCCATCCCTTCAGGGTTGCCCATACTCCACAACCTCTTGCACAATGTCCTTGACCCACTTCCTCCCAGCATCCATTAACGGAATTTAGGGAAGTCTAAGGGTTCTCTGGGTGACAAATGGAAACCTAGGGTTCCATCCCACACCCCCTCACCACCCTAGTGGATACATAGTTCCCCGTCATTTTTTTTGCATTCCATAGTCAACCCTTGGTCTTTTATTACATAGTAGTATTTACATCATTTACAATTATCTCATGGATTATCAACTAAATGCCTATGCAATTAAACCTAACCATCCACTAGTGGGGCCTTGGCCTTGAGCTCCACACTAGGGCAACACACATTGCCATATTTACATAACATCCAAAATAGCCTAAGGCCATAATGAGGGATATTACAATGAAGCTAATCAATGGTTCAATTTGATTATTGTTTTATATGTTGATGCCTTTTAATCACAGGAAGCTCCATTGATGAGATTACTTCATTGAAGATTGCTTTGCATCAATATTATTCCATGACTGACTTGGGAATAGTTAGAAAATTATTGGGGCCTGAGATCTCTCAGTCCAACTCGGGAATTAAAGTATCTCAGTCAAAGTATGCATCATACCTGCTAAATAAGTTCAATATGGAACAATGCAATCCTACAAAGACTCCCTTCCTTTCAAGAGTTAGACTTGAAGATGTAGATTATACACCTTTGGTGAACATCACCTTGTATAGACAGCTAGTTGGCAGTTTGTTGTACTTGACTCATACTGGACCTGATATTGCATATGCAATGAGTATGGATTCAAGATACATGGAGAAGCCACATGAGATTCATTAGAGAGCTACTAAAAGGATCTTGTGATTATGTGCAAGGCACCAAGTCTCATGGGATCCCTTATGTTACATATTCTTCCTTGGATATTCTTGTTTTCACATATTATGATTGGGCTGGTGATAGCTCAAACCGGAAATCAACTTCCAGATTGGTTTTCATCCTTGGAGGAGGACCTATTTGTTGGTCAAGTAAAAATCAAAGTGCCATTGCACTCTCTTCGGCAGAGGCCGAGTACATAGGAGCAGTGAATGTTGCAACTTAGTGTGTGTGGTTGCAAGGAATTCTTACAAACTTTGGGATTGAATTTAGCACCCCCACAGTCATATTTTGTGACAATCAAAGTGTTATAAGGATTTCAACTGACCCAGTGCAAAGGCAGCAAACCAAGCATATAGAGATTCATATGCACTACATCGAGAATCTAGTGCATGATCAGATCATTGCTCTACGGTTTTGCCCATCTTCTGAGCAATTTGCAGACATCTTCACCAAATAATTCTCAGAGAATACTTTCATCCATCTCATATCTAAGTTTGGGATGGGTTAACATGTGATGGAGAAGGATTGAAGAGCAATTTTTCAATTTTGGTACATGTCCATGTTTTGAGGGGAGGTTTTTTCCCATGAGGTTTTCCTTCTTTCCTTGTTTTGTGGACAAGCAGTATGTAAAAAGAGTGACCATGCCAAGTTGTTGGGCCCTATATTTATGATATTTCACATAAATTCAGGCTTAAGGGGGGGGTGTTAGAGTATTAAAAACCCATTCCATACTTAGGATATCATTTTATTAGTCTTCATGATTAATTTCCTAGGTGTTGCCTAGGTAAGTTGGCCTAATTATGTCTTATATGGGACCACATGCCATCCTGAGTCACTAGGGAGCACTTGAGGAGATTCTGGATAATATTTACTCTGATTTTGTGATATTTCTTTCCATTCCTAGATTAGAAGTGTGCCTTCCTGCTTTATCCTGTTTTTTTATGATTTTAGTGGAAAAGGTAAAGCTAGTGAACTTAGTAACTAGATCTTTTTGGCCAACTCACCCTCCTTGTTTTTATTCTCTCCAAAATCCATGATTTAGTTTATTTTCCATCACTCATCACCTCACAACTCAAAATTTTCCAATTCGTGAGCCTTAGGAGTGATTTGGAAAGTGATTTAGTCACCTAAGGGGGGTTTTCACCAATTTAGTAAGCCTTCTTTTGTGAGGGTCTCGAATGACTTCTTTGGATTTCAAATATTTGATGTGATTATATATTTGGAAATCCATTACATAGCCCAAGTTTGGCTGATGTAGAATTATTCAATAGAGTTTTACTGTTTACTCCAAATTCATGATTGTTTTATGTGATCTTTGACTAGTTTTTGCTTGTTAATTTGTGAGAGTAATTGTTTGCTTTGCAAGATCATCCTGTGAATGAAATTTCACAGATCATTACCGTAAAAATTCATCATATTGATACTAGGAATGAAGTAGTTAATTGGTTATGAGTTAAAACCATGATGGACTGGATTTGGGAGTGATGAATGATCGGGTGTTTGGTACTCAATCCTTTTGATGTCCAGTGTGTTAAAATGTTATCCATACGTGTATGGGTCTCGTTCCTCTTCTTATCCTTATTCTCCTCTTGATACAAATCATTTAGATAAGGAATATTATTATATCCTTCATAACTATAAGGTCCTATGATCCAGGTGGATATCGGTGGCGGCCCACCTCTTCCAACTGGCTCAAAACAGTCTTCTGGCAATTTTGGTAAATTACTATTTTTAGCAGTTTTTCGGGTCCTGAACTTCCGGAGCCATTTTGAGGCCCTAAACGACATTTTTTGGCGACTTGGGGGACCAAATGGTTGCCTCCGGCACACATTTGGGCCCAGTCGAAAGTTGTAAATCTCGGATAGACCTTCCCAACGGGCTACCGAGCGCCCCAAACGGAGATCGTATGCAAAAGTTATGACCCCGGGAAGTTGACTGTTCAACTAACCACCTTGGGGCCGCAAACTTTATGACGGTTCATCTTCTAGGGTTAGGTTTTGGATGTTTGGGATTCTTTCCCCCATGCTTATGATAAATAGGCCCTTTCGGCCTCTCTTTGTATTCATCTTGGCACGAATGAGCATAGCGGCCACATCTCTTCTCAGAGATAGCTACCACCATTCTAGCTATTGTATTTTACAGTCTGTTCTATTTCCGCTATTTAATAGAATATGTGTTTACTGTAGCACTGTGTTATTCGCAATATATCTTTGTATATGATTCTGTATATGCTATCTTTTGTTTCGTTCCCACATAAATCCGGATCATCCTCCTTCATATATTTGAGGTTCTCTTTGAGATGATATTTGTTTACCATTGCTTTGAGGTCATATATGTTTTCCATATTTGACTTGATATCTATTTTACTTACCATATTTAGGATATGAAACTTCTTTCCCATTATGGTTCCCATGCTTGCAATTTTCTCATCTAACTTGGACACCTCAAATGCCACATATTCATTTTCTTCTTGCATCAAGGATGAACCTTCATCAACCTTTGTAAGAATCTTATGGGTGAGGGAGTGTCAATATTTATAGTTGTTTGAAATATTGTACCATTAGTTCTCTATAGTTCTACATTGACTACTCATGACGGATCGTACCATTACTTGTACTATTTGATTCCCAAGTACACAAGAGTGATCTCTATGAGTGTTATGATCGGTGTACTATAAATATAGATGGTTCAAAGAATCTAAGTATGGTATTAAATATTCCTATGGATATTTGAATATTCTCCAGGGTACACAAAATATCAAACTCATAAATATATTATGTCTAATATAGTACTACTTGTTGATTATTGATAGAGGTGTACAAGGGCATCCTGTGATGACCCCCCTTATATTATCTACATGCATGCTTCTCGACCACAATTTATCTACCAAATGATAGATATCTATGTTTATAGATACCAGTACACATATCTATCTTAAATGTATATATTTATTATAAAATAGAAGGAAAATAAATTGATATCTCCTCAAAGCCCTTGTAAAACCCTGATTTGGATTTTACTTTATTGGCCAAAGTTGAATGTGTTGGAAAATTTCCAGATCCAATCATTTGTCTCTAAGTTTTTTCCAATATGTTCTTTGATATGTCCATTTCAAGCTCCCACTAATCCCATGCAATTTGGACCTTCCATGAGAAAGTTATGGTGGACTCACTAGAAATTACTATTTTAGTTTTTCGAGAGAGATAACTTGTATGGCCTGCAAATATGTACCTCTTGGACTTCAAGATGTGAATTTGTACCTATAATAACTTTATTCATCCTCTTTCTACTGGCACAAGTTTTCTTCAATGTTCCTATCAATCTTCTTATATGACTTTTTTTGATGGAAACTACCTTTTCAAGTCTATTTTGAGTAGACACAACCCTAAATTGTACATCGTATAGGTTCAAAAATATGATGAACCAGATTCTGAAATTTTTACTCAATATACTTCTTTATTTCATTTATCAACCCTAAAATTTCCATGCACTTTCAATTATCCAAAAAAGTTAGCAAAAATGATAAGATAACAAATTTGAAGGAGCCAAACAGAGGATCTTCCACTCTAATAGAAAATGTTATGGACCAAATAGACAAATAAGCATGAAAAAAGACCCAATTTAGTAATGCCACACCTTAATCAAGTGAGAGATATTGAATTAAAAACCTCCTTGAGGTGGAAACCTCCTATTACAATATATTAGATGCACAAACATAAGATGATCATTCAAATGAGTTTCCTTGATGTGTATACATGCAAAAAAAGAAGGCTATACTCAATTAGTAATAGGTTGAGATAACAATAATTAATGAAATGATAATGAATGAGGATTATGGTTAGGGGCTGACAGTTTAGTGAAAACAAGAAATGATGTTGTTGGTGAGGATGACATAAACGATGACGGTCTCATGGGTGGTGATGGGGGTCGCAATGGGGGTGATGAGGGAAGCCATAATCGCCATGTTGAAAATTTTGCAAGTAATTTGCATACAAATGTATCTTATTTATGAAAATTAAAGATAGAATAATGATAATGGATTTTGATTGTTTATTACAAAATAATATTTCACTTATAAATTATTGATAGTAATAATACAATTGTTCGCAAAAATGACTATAGATGAGATAAGAGCCACCACAACAATTGTAAGAGATGGTAAGTCTAAGAGGTATTTATCATATTAAATGGTAAACTTAATGATCCAAAGAAAAACACCTTTAATTTTGAATTTTATATGATATAAATAATGTTGCTATTTACCATTTTTTTTCTAACCAAGATAAAATATGTTATACCAACGTGACATGGTTTGTTGTCTACTATGAGGAATATACTTACCAATGAGCCAAATAGACCTCGTGAATCATGATTTGAGTAAAATGTAGAAACAAAATAAATAAATAAATGTCATAGGAAGTTAGAGATAGTTTTAACTCTAAATGGTTTTACATTACTTTTAACTTTGAAAATATTATTTGATTTCATATTTATCATTTTTAGTATTATGTATGATTTTTTTAAAATAATTAGTGATGGGAAATTTATATGACGAGGCTCTGTAGATGGTTTCCACCTTCTAATAGTTGGCCTTATCAATAAATAAGTATTATCAAAGCGAATAGAAGTTTAAGAAAGTATGATCCGAAAGGGATCAATATATAATTTGTCATCTATTTTGGTGTTTTTCGGTCGAAATATTAGATGAGTTAGCTTGTAGGGTCCATTTTAGGGGTAGGTCTCATTTTGCAAATTTGGGGTCAAAAACCTTATGGGGATTGTTTGGGGGTCTAAATGATGTTTTGGGTCAAAATTTCATTGCTTGTGCCATGCCCCGTGACGTGATTCTACCCTCTGAGGCCTTTCCAACGCTCCAAGAATCACCTCAAACAGAATTTGTATGCAAAACTTATCCATCCCGTGAGTTAATCTATAGAGTTAACCAACATGGTATCGAGAAGATTCCACGTCAGCTCTTGTTTCTCATGCATGCAGAGCTATTCACATATGAACTTTCAAGAACATTCTAGAAGGTCCAAAAACCTAAACCTAATCGAGAGTTGGGGCACGTAGAAACCCTAAACCTAACCCTAGACGACTATCAGGTAGGAAAAGAAGGGGGTTTCATTCTTTTGATGTCATGTATTGTTCCATAGTTGAGCAACAACATAGGAGTGGATAGTAGAGCAAAACATAGGAAGTAAGAGATCATGTGGTAGCCATTATGGTCTTAGAGTCATATGTAACTCCTTAAAGAGTACCACTTTCTTTGTATTTGTATTGCATATTTGGAGAAGGAAAGAGAAATGCATAGTCCTCACTTATGTATGGGTTTTCCAAAGATATATCTTGTGTTATTTTGGGTGGATTTGTTATTTTGCTCTAGTTGTTTTCCTTTCATTTCCAATTATTTAGCATGCTTTGGAAATAAGCTAATAAAAAGAACTAAGGTGTAATATATAAAGGGATCAATTTATAATGTGTCATCTATTTTGGTGCTTTTGGGGTCGAAAGATTGGATGAACTGGCTTGTAGGGCCCATTTTAGGGGCATGTCTCATTTTGCAGATTTGAGGTCTAGAACTTTCAGGGTCCTGTTTGAGGGTCTTAACGATGTTTTTTGGGTCAAATTTTCATCTCTTATCCAATGCCCCTTGACGCGATTCTACACTCTGACACCTTTCCAATGGTCCAAGAATCACCTCAAACATAGTTTGTATGCAAAAGTTATCCCTCTTGCAAGTTCCCGCAAGTTGACCTATCCAATTGACCATCATGGTACCAAGTAGATTCCACGTCAGTTCTCATTTCTCACTCATGTGGAGCTAGTCACATGTGGACTTTCAAGAACATTCTAGAAGGTGCAAAAATCTAATGCTAATCTAGAGTTGGGGCATGCATAAACCTTAAACCTAACCCTATATGGCTATCAATCTATACTAAATAATGGGCCGCTAGGAAAAGAAGTGGGTTCCATTCTTTTGATGCTATGTATTGTTCCATACTTGAGAAACATGGGAGTGTATAGTAGAGAAAAACATAGGAAGTAGGAGATCTTGTAGTAGCCATTATGGTTGTAAAGTCATAGGTAACTCCATAGAGAGTATCACTTTCTTTGTATTTGTACTGCATATTTGCAGAAGGAAATAGAAATCCATAGTCCTCACTTCTGGATAGGTTTCCCTCCCTTACTGAGTTTACCCAAGGTATACCTTGTGTTATTTTGTGTGGATGTGTTATTTTGCTCTAGTTGTTTTCCTTTCAGTTCCAGTTATTTAGCATGCTATTGGAAATAAGCTAATACAAAGAGCTAAGTTGTAAGATCTATTGCGACGAACTGTTCCAATGGAATATCCACTACAGTTTACAAATCAAAGCAGAACAATGGATCCTACAATTACCTACAAAACCCAAAAGAAAACTACTTTGATATTTTGCAACTTGTCGTGGATATTCCACTAAAACGATTCATCACAACATATCTAAGTAATTGGAATGCCACACAAGAGTCAATGAACTCAACAATAACTATGAAAATTATTGTGTTTCATTAACTTGTTATACTTAAAAAAATTATGCATATCATACACCCTACTCTTGATAGGTGTAAAAAATAATGTAAAAGAGCATCTATAAAAGCCAATAACATAGAATATGTATCTCCTTTCTAAGTATGAACAACACTAGATCTTAATAATTTTTTAATCTAAAAGGAGTAAATACTCTAAAAGAATGTCATTTAATGGAATTTGGTTTTAGTAATTTCCATTTGAATACATGTAAGTAGACTTGTTTGATATAAATGAAGTTTCTATATTATTTTATATTAATTGTAACATAAATAGCATCTCTTCAAGTAAATAACATAAATTTACTCTTTCTATCCAGCATTGAAGATATGATCTAAACATAAAAAGTCCTCAAATATTTTAGTTTGTGTCATGAAGGAGAAATTGTGATACCTCTAGTGTGGAGTATTTTAGTTTATGTGTCCTTGAATACATGTAAGTAGACTTGTTTGATATAAATGAAGTTTTTATATTATTTTATATTAATTGTATCATCCCCCACCGCGGGTGCAGAAGGAGGTGACTGGCCCCAGGCCCAGCCACGTGCCCGCCAGTAGTAGCAACTAGCTGCCTACCTGCATGTCATGATCTTCCACCAGGACCAGCCCGCCTACTTGCATGATCTGCCAAGCGCCTGCCACTAGGACAGGCCACCCACCTGCCCACATGCATGCCCACCTGCCTACCTGCTCCATTTCCGAGGTTGAACATGTGTTGACCACCTCCCTCCACGCGCCCCATGCAAATTCATAACTCCCCCTGTTGGCTGTTCGTCCGGAGCTCTCTCTCCCATTTGCAGCTTGACCACTCCAACGTGCGCAACGTCCTATCGGATGCTCCCACTCTGCTATGCGTTCGGGCTATAATGGCTCCCACGAAACATGATGATCGGGGTTGTCCTATCGCCTCCATGACTATTACGGGCAACTCAAGTGAAGAAATATCGGTTCACCTACACTTCAAACAGAAATGCATTAGCACTGCAGATGCTTGACAGCGAGCTTTAATGCGCAAAGGCTCCACTCCCACTTCACTCTATCAGGCTAGGTTCCTGAACATTTAGCTCGTTGGTTCTCTGCCCTTTGAAGTTCGGCTCTCGGCTCTCGCTGATCCACTGCTCTTGGAAGTTCGGCTCTCGCTGGTTCTCTGACTCTCTCAGCTCTCGCTGATTTGAGCCCTTAGCTCCCTGCTCTGCAGTTCTCGCATCCCATCGGTCCTCGACTCTCCCAGTCCCCCGGTCCTCTGCACTCTCATCCTACAGGTGTTCGATGCTCTTGGCTCCCCCGTTTCCCTCGGCTCGTCAGTTTACTTCCTCCCCGGCTTTCAGATCCTTTGGCAGAGGACGCAGTCATGTCGCCCACAAAAAGGGTTTGCACCTATCACTCTGCGCAGCAAGGTAGTTCTTCCTCCAATCCGCCGATGCGCCTCATGCGGGGTGTGGTAGAGAAAGCCCGCAGGTTCCAGAAAGATATTCCAATGAGGGCTCAAGCTGAAATTCAGGATGCCGAGGAAGATGCCAGGATTTCTCGCAGGTGCACTACCGATAAGGAAATTCGCAGCGAGTTCGAAGCGCTAGTTCCCGACCCAGGCAATACCAGGGGTCGGACCACCCTGTACCAGAAAACGCTTGACTTTTATTGGTTCCAGAAGCTGGTGCTTGGCAAAGCACTCGCTGAAAGAAACGAAGCTCAAGCCGAAATACTCCTCCAACAAGACGAAATGCTTGATTACCTGAAGCAAATTCTGTTCAACCAGCAGCAGTTCGCTCGGCGCTTCGGGATCACCCTGGCTAAATACCCGACCACCCAGCCCACCCAGGTTGGACAACAGGATTACACCAGTAATTAGCTATGTCTGCTTTTCTAGCTCTGTTTAGACTTTTTTTGATACCGCCTAAGAGCCCTATTATTTGTCAATAGTTCTTTTTATCTCTTTTTTTTAGCAAAACTCTGGTTTCCTCAGTAGGATGACATTTCTAAACTCTGTTTTAAACTATATTTTGGGGTCTGTTTTCTCAATTAAGAAAGGGTCTAGTTTCGAACTGTATATTTTGGTGAAGGCAATATAAGGTTCTATCTCTAGCTTACAAAAAAAAATATTAATTATAACATAAATAGAATCTCTTCAAATAGATAACATAAATTTACTCTTTCTACCTAGCATTGAAGATATGATCCAAACATAAAAAAAGTCCTCAAATATTTTAGTTTGTGTCATGAAGTATTCTAGTTATGTGTCCTCAAGGAGAAATTGTGGTACTTCCTTTATGGAAATTCATTATACGTAGATGTTGTGTAAAACTTTCCCTCTAAAATGTTCACCATATTGTCATAGCAAATATTGAAAAGGCCTTCACTAAACTATAATATTTAGCTCCAAAAATCCCTTGGTCGTGAAGATAAGTGGATCATGACCCAAAATAAGTGGACCATAAAGACATGTGGGCTCTGTGAAGAATTTGTTATTAAATGGGGCACAACTTACGTGGCAACACCTTCGTTGACAAAGCGTTGTGAGCATTAACACCTTTATGGATTACATGTCCTTGGTGTCTTAAAGTGTAGGAATACTACTCACACACTTTAATATTACATCAAACTTACCTATATCCCTCCTAGATAAAATTGTACTTACGCTAAGAAAAAGAGGAAAAAGGTCACCTAACTTTCGGGTGGGAAAGAATCAAACCGCTTATTTCTGAGGGTTTTTGGATCTTTGCCTTTCCTATCTAACGCATGAGCTAGTTTTTGGTCTCGTTTATTATCTCCTTGGAACAAGGAAAAGGGACCTTGATTTTACTAGGTGAATTTGAATTCAGGTAAATTTGAACCAAGTGTTTATTGATATAGATTTAGTCGAATGTCTAATAAAATTAGCAACAATCAATTGAGTTAATCCTTTGGATTAGAAAAATCCCTTTACATACTTATTCTCTTTTATATGATTAATAAATTTTCTAAAATTGTTTATGATGCCAATGTTTCTATTTTTTTTACATAATGCCATATGTTTCATGTACATCCTCTTCACTTTCTCTTTCCCCTTTCCTATATCATATTGCTATTTTTCTTTTGCAAATTCTTTGATATTATTTAGACCAATATTCATATTAACAATTTCTTGAATTATAGAAATGTCTTTATCTAACCAAACTATGTCACTATTAATATTTCTAAGCATAAATTAAAAGCATTTAATGATAGTTGTGTTCTTTTCAAAACTCGACACATACAACAAATTTGTAAGATTATGTCTGAAAATCTCAATGAAATTATAGCTTAACGGAATAACGAATGATGCTCGCTTGCATAGAATAAGGGATAACAAATATTTTTCTTTAAATTCAGAGAACAACACTACATTACAAACAACACAATCGAAAAGTGTACACATCTCCACATTTTAGTTCAAACTCCCATACATCAAACTATTTCAGTGATATTGCACCTACTAGATAACTATGTTTTTCACATGTAGTATCACCTAGATAATTCCAACATCCATGATCTTTGATCAAGGATTAACCCTTAGCCCCAACATCTTGAAAGCAATTTTTTATTCTACCATATATAATTTTATGGTTTTTTTTAATCTAACCTCAATCCATTAACTTATGCATCATCATTTATATCTATAGCCATGATGTACATTGAGTTCAATTGACACTATAAATATCGATGTTTTTGTATTATTATTGAATCATTTATTGATAGACATTATGCACGTCGTTGTATCAAACTATAAAGGAAATAAATAACAATAACCCATGATTTCAAAGACAATGTTACTAGCATTGCTAACTAAATAGTTCGACATTATAAATGTTGTGAAACCAACATTTCAGCAGAGAAAAAAAATTAAAATTAAAAATTAAAAAATTAAAAAAAAATAGAAAGAAAAAAAAACACTAAATGGCATTTAGTATGTTGTGATCATGATGGAATTAACTATGTTTAAAAAATTGTCTTAATCAACAACTTCATTTTCATAAATAAAAAAATGATTTTTATCATTTAAAGTGTCATTTCAAAGTTGAAAAAGGACCCAGATGAGTAATGGGGGTGTTGAATATGAGAGACCCACCTCATGAAAACATACTAGTAATTTAAGATATCACAAAGAGCATTAACAATATCAATGATGGTACCTCCAAAGGCTCACCAAAAGTTTGCTCTAAAACTCTATGACAAGGTAAATCCAACTCTAATACAAATGATATTCTTATTCATATCTATGTAAATGTATGCATGTGTTTTTCATTCCCTTAAAGGGGAAACCATGCCAAGATATTTTAGGGTGTATTCCCCAATGATACTATCGTAATAAATTTGGTTGAGTTCTAGGAGCCACATGGATGGCATTGTGTCCAAATATACAACTTGACGAAGGGCTTTATCAATTTTAATTTGTTGAGAAGCCTCATGTCTTGGAATTCCTCCTAACCGACCCATGGATATATGTAAAAATACCTTAGTGGTTTTCTTCTTTTAATTGTAAGGGTTCTCCATTGACGATTAAACCGAGTTTCCTTTCCTAGTGTGGGTAGAGTCCCTTAGTCTCCCTATTCAATTATGGTCATTCTTAGAATGTATTTTGACCCCGAAGAAGAATTTATATATTATAAGCATGATAGGTTATTTAACCCTATGCTCCAGCATAGAGTTTATCCTAAGATCAATATGTCAAAATTCCTTAAAAAAATTGTGCTCATTGGGTTTAGGGAAAGATCATATCTTAGTCTGTACACTACATCAACTTTCTAAACACTTGTTTTTTTATGCCAAATTCTAGACCATTGTATTAGGGTTAATGAGCCAAGTTGACCTTTAGGAATATCTAACCACATGAACCCCACATACTCAAGTTGGTCCCTAGTTAATAATGTTGTTGAGGGAGGATAGATGGAAGAATAAAGGTAATCACCTTGACCCAAAAGAATTTAGAACTAACTGACACTTCTAGGCCTTAGGGTACTTTGGAAAATTAGTTGGTGATCCAATAGGCTTCTAGACCTTCTCAGCAAAATAGGGGAAATCACCAAGCTTGGTATCCTCCACTGTTTCTTGACTTCAAGGTAGAGGACTTCACTGATGACCCTACTCAAATTACCATGCCTTATCACTTTGGATGTTTGGTTTGTCTTGTGCAAACCTGTTATAAGCTTGAAATCTTTTGATGCTCTCCATCATATTGGAGATATTGAGGATATGCACGAGATAGAGGGTTCGTAAAAAAATTCATCTCATGGAATGTTTGGGCCTCATGTGACCTTGGGAGAAATTTTGTTCTCTACCAAATCTTGTCTTCAATTGGCGAGGTGGATATTATATGTTTATAATATAATGTACTTATTTTTGGCTTTAAATAATGACTACTATGGCTTTATCTATGATTTGGTTGTGTTAAATTTGCATACATGAATCATATTGATGGGAAAGGTGGGGTGGACTATCTAATTTCCCCTCAAATGGTCAATGGAGTTGTTGAGTGAGAAGAAAAGCCTGCACTAAGGTCAATTTGGATCTTGTTGAAGCTTGATGGTTGAATTTTGGGCTTGGCCACTATTTATGCTTCTATTAACACTGGAGAGAGTTTCCTTTTGGAATTATACGTCCGATGCATTTCCATATGCCCTTCGGCTAATCTATGCATATTTCCATATGGTTAAAAACAAAAGGATAATGAAGGGATGTTGCATGTGAGGATGTTGATTGATGAAAGTAAGTCTAGATAGGTTTAAAGGCCAAACAATGACTTTATAACCCAATCGAGACCGAAGTCATGACTATTATGGGTTGTGGTTACATGCAATATTTTTTGTATGGGGTAAGAGTGAATATTTGTTGTCAAAGTATAACTCTTTCTAGTAGACTCCTCTAGTGGTTAGCATATGCATGTTGATGGCATAGCCATTGTGTTTGATCATCACACCATTTGGTTCAAATAATCTCTTGCGAGAGTGGGAGATGTGCATGAATATAATGCACTATATCATGAATGTTTCTCATTTGTAGAGTCTTCATCGACATGCCTACACCAAAGTTGTCTACATCCTTTTCCCTAGACATTATTAGGAAGAAGGGTGGACTACCTAGCAGAAAGATGTGATTGCTTAAATTGTAGCCTTTTCGTGGGGTTATGGACAACAACAAAAACTGGGTTGTTCAAGAGGAACTTGAAGATGTATCTAAATCCTTTCCATTCAATGCTTTTGATGAAGAAAAGCAAGCACAAACAACTTAGTAGTGCCATATTATGAGATTGGATGAAATGTGATGAGCATGAATGCATAGATTCACTCTTGTTTACATTATCTTAGGAAAAGAGACAGGCTTACAAAGCCCTTGGCTATTAAAGACATCAATGAAAAAATGTATGCTCTCAAGATTGAGAATGGTCTAGACATAACTATGCATTGATTGAATAGGAATGTGTAGCTCATTATTCAATGGTTTTTCAATCCCAAGACCTCACAAAGGAAAGAGAGCCAACCATGCAACATTGCCTCAATTTTGTCCCAATGAAGGTTATAGATTAACAAAGTAGACAGGTGATCAAGCCTTCTCTTTAGATGCATTGATTATTTCCTACATGGAATGTCTACTAATAAAGAACCCAAGCTTGATGGTTTACCATGTGAGTTATACAAATCCATGTGGGAATTTGTTGGTCCTTATAATTTTATACACAAAGAAAGGCCCCTAGCGAAACTTTTTTGAGGTGACCAACAAACCAAGGCTTCAAGTTTATTCTCGAGGGGGAACTCGAGCTAATTACCAATTGGAGGCCAATTACATTAATCAATATTTCATACTAGATTTTGGCCAAAGGATGGGCTCTTCCTCTCAAACATATTTTGTGTAAGTTTAACAAAGCATCGCATATAGGTCTCATTCATAGTCGATACACTTCAGATGATGTTGTTTAGGAGCTAATGGAATGAGTTCACACCTCAAGCATGGAATCTACTCCCTTCATTAAGATTGAGCTCAAACATTGTAATCAATTTGATTGGCCATTTATCATCATGATACTTAAGGCCCCAAGTTTTTGTTTCTCCTTCATTATTGTTGCAAAGGTTCTCTTTGTGAATGCCTCTACTTGCATGTCCACCAAAGCAAGGCTGAGGAGGTTGTCTTATTTCAATCCATCAAGGAAAGTTTCCCACTATCCCTAGCCTTGTATGTGTTGGTTGTTGAAGCTTTGGGGTACTTGATATGTCATAATTTTGGAGTTGAGGTTGTTAAAGGAATCATATTAGCTATAACTAATGATGGCTAACTAGTGAACAACCACTTAGTTGGTCTATTTTGACCTATACAAAGGACCAAGTCTCTTGGGACGACATGGTGGAGTGTTTAGATACTTTTTGCTTGGCTCCAGACCAATATATTCAATGGCATAAAATTGTGTTATAGACAAAGACGACAACTAGCTTCGAGGTAGTTGGCAACTCAAAATTGGTCATTACTTCACATGGGACAAAGATTTAAATGTCTTGGCAATCTTTTTTAAAGGCTTCTCCTAAGGAGTTAGGACATACTGAACGTGGTGGTGCAAAGGGTTGAAAAGAAAATTGATAAATGATTCACCCCGTCATTGGTGATTGCATTGAACTTTTAGATTTGCATTAAGATTATGGGTGACTCATGTTTATTATTCATCATGTTGGGTACCCTCTAATTTGGCCTATCAAGGCCTAGAAAAGGATCTAAATAATTTGCATTTGGACAACAATGACAATAGTAAAGGGTTTCATAGGGTCCATTGGGATTTATGTTACACCCCTTATGGGTACAACAAATTGGGCACTATCAAAACTTGAATTCAAGGTCAAGCCTTTTGTGTTGAATGGGTAGTAAGGGTTGAGTGGAATGAAGCTTGGAAAAAGTGGTATACATTATATTATTTAAGATTGTTGACACCTTCGTGATTCATAGCATCTCTAAGCATCATGAGGGCATAAAGTTGTTTCTAGCATGGAGACAAACTTGCAAACTAGCTTCTCACTTAATGAACATTATTTATGATGGTATGCCTTCATTCAACTTGATGGAGCATTGCTTGCTTAGACTACATAATTCTCAACCTTGTGATTGTTGAAAAAGGGTATTCTGATGAGGGAATAGATGCCTTGGTAGATCCTAAGCACAAATTTAGATTGGTTAACTCAAACAATTTTATCTTGAAGCAAGTGCAAAGCCTAATCTTGGATGATCTACCCAAGTTGGAAATTTAGGCTATCAACTACTATGTTGAAACCAAATTTAAAGAGTTGTTTGAATGAGCTTTAGTGAGTTAAGGCCAAGAACAAAAGACATGGTTGTTTTAATTGTGAACTTCTTGGAAACCAATTTTGGAGCCAAAAAAGGCTATCTTTGCATGATTCGTAATTGTGGGAGGTTTCCAAGTGGATAAATGTTAATAATACCTTCATGCTTCCATGCCATGTAAAGTTCCTCGTCTCCCCCAATCGCTAGATGAGACCCTACCCCTAATGATAATGATGAACCCTTGCAATCTATGAGCTTGATTACTTAGTGTTCATCGGTGGACATTATGGATTATAGTGCCTAGATTGTGGGTTATGTTAATTTGGACTTGTGATCCAATGGTTTTATGTTTTCGGTTTTAGGTATAAGCAAACCCACATTTTAAGTTTTGTTAGATTTTGCTATCACTTGAGACTAATGTATGTGCAACATACTCTTTTTTATGGGTATGAACATATTGTAATATTAATAATCAAATGAGGCTTTAATGTAAAAAAAACACATAGTAAGGCACTAATATCGCATTAATAAGCATAGGGACACATTTTACATTGGCAATTGGTTGATGTTTTTTTCCTAAATTTAAGTACTCTTTTCTTTTCTTGTGACTATTTTAACACATCCTATAGAATATTTAACATGTTTTTCATGTAATGTATAGATCTCCTCAAGGATAATTAAAGGCATTGATCATACAAGGCAAATGTCTAAAGTTCAGATCCCATGGAACAGTACAATTATGTTAGTAGGCTAGTGTACCATGCTATGGAATATAGAAAGTTTGGGTTAATGCCTTCACAAAGATCAAGCAAAAGTGTTTCTAAATCCCTTTACAAATTAAATATTATTAATCTCTTGAAATTAGCATATGGTCAAATGTCAAACCCTTACCTTCGAGGAACATGTTGATAGTTCCAAAGAATGCATGTTAATTGGTTTGTTTTTAGTTGCCCCATATTTGTTTGGGGTCCATGAGAACCAATAACCTCAATGATTGCATACCATAAATTTACTCATATACTTGGGCTTATTTCTCTATAACTACACTCTATAATGCTAGATAATAAATAAATTACAACTTTAATGCAAATACTAAGAGAACATATTCCATTAATTTATTTGTTTATTACAGTTTGATATCCTCTATGTAGTTCATCAAATTTGATGGGAGTAATTGATTTTACAAAAATAAATATTTTTTCTTCAAGCTTTATTATCATTTGAGATGGAATAGTATTCATTAAGGTGTGTGTGTGTGAAACTTTTACACATGCTCATAAAACTAAATTGTCTACTAAATAAGTGCATTTAACTCATGGCATAGTCAAATTTGTTTCCATTTAAATTGAATGACTGTTAAAAACATTTTAGTTTTTCACTTGGCTTCAATACTTAGCCTCTATTTCATCTTGTTTCTCTATGAAGGACAATAAAACTCACTATTAGCAAGGTCAACTCTTCAAAGGATTAACCTTTTAGTTTATTAGGCAAAGTAAAGCATAGCGCCAAAGGACTTTTTTATTGATTACTTGGACTCTCCATCAATCAATCAATCTAAATGTACTCACACTTGTCAAGTCATTGTACCCTATGCTTTGCAAACTAATCCAACATCAAAGACACATAACCAACCATTAGTTGAGAAACTTTTAACCATACGTTAAACCCATGTTGCACAAGGATGGGTCCCTAGGGGTGGGGATGCATCCACTACATTTCCCATACTCCCCAAAGTTAGTGACTTCATCAAGGAATTCCATTACCATCCCTGGTACACCATTGGTACTTGGGGACTTATCCGTTGCAAAAATGGGACATTCTTGATACTTGGGGATACTCTTGAATGCACCCAGAGGGGAAACCTAATAAATTTAAAATATATATATTTTTATTTTTCTTTAAATACAAGGTTAGGACACCACCACCCTCAATTTGTCTTTTCCTCTGTATAACCCTATAAAACCCTAGCTTTTGTCGGAGCACACTAAGGAGGTTTAAGTTAGGATTTTTAAGTGCAGCTTTCAAAGACAAAAATATATGCAAGGATTTTCCAACAAACCCCAGCTGCATTTCAATGATAACAAGCATACTTTTTGTGAAAACGTGAAGAAGCATCCATTCTTTTTAATTTTGTTGGCCAGAAAAGTTATTTGTTTTTTCTTATATATATAACCCTCTAAAACCCTATGTTGTGTCAATGCTCACCGAGAACACAATAGCATGAGCACAATAAGGAGGTTTATTTGATTTTTAGGAACAAATGAATTTTAAAAGCATAAAAATAAAGACAAGAATTTTCTAACATATTCCAAGTATCTCAGGGATGGCAAGCATATTTTTATTGAGAACATAAAAAAACATCAATGTTTTTCCATTTCTTTACTAGGAAAAGTTAAAACAATTAAATTTAACTAGGGAAAATAGCAATCAAATGTTTTCACATTCTCATTGATGATATTGTTAAAGTTTCCATAGCATATAAATGTAAAAAACTAGGTACAGATTGACTCACAGTTTGATACTCATATTTCTTTTTTGCTATAATAATCTTAACTGTACTATTTAAATGATGATAGATATAATTATATTTCAATATTAATTATATTGGAATATAATTATATTCCAATATAATTATGTAATTTATGTAATTTATTTAAATTGTGATTTTCTAACATATTCCAAGTGTCTCGGGATGGCAAGCATATTTTTAATGACAACGTAAAGAAGTATCAATGTTTAACCATTTCTTTAGTAGGAAAAGTTAAACCAATTAAATTTAATTAAAGAAAATAGGAGTCAAATGTTTTCACATTCCCATTAATGATATTATTAAAGTTCCCATGTAAAAAAACAGACATGGATTGATTAAGCGTGACTCACAGTTTGACACATTTCTTTTTTGCTATTGTATTATTTAAATTTGATAGATATAATTATTTTATGCATCAAACTAGAAACTTTTGGTGGAACACTGCATCAAACTGTCCACTACTCAACTCCACCTTGGCTTTCTTCAGCGGAAACAAAAGTACAAAAAAAATCACAATGAAGCACTTCATTCATGCAGGGCAAACAAATAAATAGCATATACACATCTAGCAAGCGATTGTGTGCCTGCCCTCCATCTTTAAAAACGATCATTTGATTTCATTAAGCGTGAACAGGGCATGCGGCCTTCCAGAGAGTTATGGTAATGCTGCCTCCAAACAAATTTGAGAAACGCAATGAATTAAAATATTTCAATAACGAAAATAGAGGGAGTGATTCGCATTGCCATCAGAAAATTTTCCATGATTTTTATGACGCTTCAATCTTGTTTTTGTTTTTTTAATTTACAGTGTAATAACTTCTTCATATGACAAGAAAATTAAAATGCTATGCTACTAGACAGTAAGGTACATAAAATTACACTAAACTGATAGAGGGTTAGCTGGCAATATTTAAAAGCAATAACGAATGCCCAATAACATGATGTTGAATGCATGGTATAGCTTGCATTGAAATGTTGTGCTAGAATTGGATGTCCACTCCAATTCTGCTACAATTCGCCGTTTCCGAAGAGGAGCAGTGACCACAGACCCAGACAAGAGGGAGTTATTCGCATTGCCATCAGAAAAATTTCCATGATTTTTATGAATCTTCAATCTTGTTTTGTTTTCTTAATTTACAGTGTAACAACTTCATATGCCAAGAAAATTAAAATGCTATGCTACTAAACAGTAAGGTACATAAAATTACACTAAACTGATGGAGGGTTAGCTGGCAATATTTAAAAGCAATAACGAATGCTCAATAACATAATGCTGAATACATGGTATAACTTGCATTGAAATGTTGTGCTAGAATTGGATGTTCACTCCAATTCTGCTACAATTCGTCGTTCCCGAAGAGGAGCAGTGACCACAGACCCAGACATAAAATTACACTAAACTGATGGAGGGTTGGCCAGCATTGGGCAATATTTAAAAGCAATAACGAATGCCCAATAACATAATGTCGAATACATGGTATAACTTGCATTGAAATGTTGCGCTAGAATTGGATGTTCAATCCAATTCTGCTACAATTCGACATTTCCGAAGAGGAGCAGTGACCACAGCTCCAGACATAAAATTAGACTAAACTGATGGAGGGTTAGCTGGCAAGATTTAAAAGAAATAACGAATGCCCAATAACATAATGTTGAATACATGGCATAACTTGCATTGAAATGTTGTGCTAGAATTGGATGTTCACTCTAATTCTGCTACAATTCGCCGTTTCCGAAGAGGAGCAGTGACCACAGATCCAGGAGCACTGTGCGCTCTCTTCCGATTCTCTTTCCTCTTTGCTGCAGTATTTACAGTATGCCGTAGAAGGGCTGCTTTGTATATAGGCTTTGGTAGGTGTCGATGTCTGCCAAGTCAATTACTTGTTAGTACTAACCCTCATAGAACAAGTTGTGACATATGATTTACTGTATCTAGCAACATACCTCTCAATGCGTTTAATTTCTGGAAGATGCTTAAACCGTTCCTTTACAGCATCTAGATAATCGTGCCTTTTACGCTCTCTCGGGAGAAGCTGCAGGTCCAATTTCATGATGTGAAAATGTCCAACCTTGGTTACAAAAATGAATTTCGAGAAATAATAATAATAAAAGAAGGGAAAAACCCAGAAAACATTTTCGCTGAGAGGTCGCAACTTCAACTATGCATATCAGAACCTCATAAGAATCAAGGTATCCTAGAGTCACAACATTCCTTGGCTTTTTCTTCACATGCATTCCAACCTTTTCAAGTTTGACTAGTCTGTTTCAGTAATTTTTTTCTGTGGTTTAGAATTTCCCATTATGAAATTTCCAAGTTGAAATGAGTTGGTCACATCTGATGCTCATTACTGCATCAAATGTTGTCCTGAGCAAGATAATAAATTATGATGTCAGTTCATTATGTATAACATTCTGGCTACATATTTTGCATGTGCACTCTTTCCCAGAAGATTTTGGATTTGTTCGTCAGCTCCTCTACAAAGATTATGTCTTCTGACCCTTTGTTAATATTCTTCCCTTTTTCTAGCTAATAACAGATTCCAAACGAACTTATGGTTCTGTACTTGGATTACTAAAGTTCATATAGTATGGCAGTTTTCTTCTCTTTATTTGCCTCAGATTTCCATAATGTGTTAATTGTTTTAGCTTTTTACGATTCTTAAAAAATGTGTTGGGAAATTTGATTTTTACCATTTAAACAGCTATTTTGAGGTATATCTAGCTTAAAAAATGCGTTGGGAAAATATGTTATTCAACGTTTTCTAAATATTATTCCTTTTTTATCTATTCAAATATTCAAAATTGTTCAATATATTTTGTGATTGTCAACTTCCACCTTCTTGATCAGTGTTCAGACTGTATGTCTGCTATTACTCTAATTTGTTTTTACACTGTCTTCGGGGGTCTCCAATGCCCCGCACAAGAAACAATCTGCCTTTCAGTGTAGTCTTTTGAAACAAATAAGAACAAGTCTGACAGTGAGTTTTCCTGGGACACTGAAAATGTGTGATTTCCAACAAGGACACATAAAACAAATCTAGAACAGACAATAAGTTGACAAAATATAATGGTAAGATGCCTACCACTCCTAACTGCTCTGATGCTTTAGCTTTCCACAGGCGAATATTAGTGTCATCACTTCCTGAGAGAACATAAGTTGCATCACCGCTAAATTTCACACAAAACACCCTGCAAAATGCAAACAAATGAAAGTCACAGGTGTTTAGGATCGGTATTCACTTTCAATATGAAGCATTATAATCCTTGCCTATTTATACCAATGCAACCATAGACAAGTCAAAAAGAATGTTAAACTCGAACATTTCATATTTTATAGGTAATTGAAATAATAAACCAAAAGTCAACATTAAAAAGACGAAAATATTTCCAAAAGTTTTCAGAAGACTTCATATTTTCTTTTTATCCAATAGACCTGAACTGCCTTCAGTTACTAACTGTAAAATCTACCTTACAATTACTGTACAAATACTTAAACTGCCCAAGCATTAAAAGGAAATGGGAATGTGCCAGCCATTACATTTCCAGAAAATGCTTGTAGCACTTACAATATGGAAACAAAATTGAACACATACATGAAACTTCAATTGATGTTATATTATATACCATGGACCATAAAGAATGGATGGAAGCAGCTGGGGCTCTCAATGGAGTAAGCAGGCTTCAGACCTAAGCAGCAATGGCTAGTCCTCTTATCTGGATTTCACATCTGTAGGTGGCTTTGGCATGCTGGTTTTCTGTGGGCTTCCTCTATGAAGGAGTATTTTGAGTTTGTACCTCTATTTTTTCTCTTTGTAGGTTCAGGCCAAGTTGTTGGAGAGTGTCCTCACGTGGAGAACAAGTTCATCTCTTGCTGGTTGGCCTTAGCACTGCCAGGGTAAAAAGAATGGCATCCAAGGAATGAAAAGGTTTACCCTTGGCTTTCTCCCAATGAGATTCTGACCTGGTTATTGAAAAAGAAGGGTGGTCGAAAATTTGCCCCACCCACTCAAGAAAATGGATTCTTCCAACTTTCAGAAACCCAAGTTCTCATCATCCAGCCAAATCCACTGTCAGATCATTGCTATTCGTCCTTCAGCAGAAACAACAGCAGAGTGGATAAAGGACTGTAAAGTTCAACAGTGTGATTGTTAGAACAAATGCCAAGAAGTTATTTCTTGGTGCTTTATGATTCCTGAGACAGTGTCATAGACTTTAAAGGGAGTTCTTGGATGATGGGAAGAGATGGCCAGTTTATAAAGCACTGGACAGTAGGGTTCATCCTCACAGAGACTGTCCTTCTTTAGCCCCAGTATGGATAAGGCTACCAACCTTACCTATTGAGTATTAGCAAACTTCAGTATCTGGAACCCAAATTAGTTGGGAACATTCTGGGCTCCTCTCTAATGGCCTCAAAATACAGTACAGAGCTCACTAATTTAAACTATATAGAAAGTATGTTTAATGATAAAAAAAGTAACACAAAAATAACAGGAAACTGTTTTGTACAATGACCTTTGCATTCGTTTAGTATGGTAGATTTCTCTGCTGTGACCTGCATTATAGGGGAATATTCTCACCTGTGGAGGACATTATTGCAGAAGTTAGAAGATAATTCCTTGTAATACATTTTATCATAAATATCTGCACGGCATAAACTTGACTAATTTTGTTGTGCTAGTAGAAAAGGAGAGATATTGCATGTCATGTGCGAGAGAATTACTGTTCTATCATATGATCCAGTAACAAACTCCCGACCAGATGGAGAATAGTCAATATCCATCCTACAAAAAAGGAGAATTTTTAAATAACCAAACTTATAAATGCCATAAAGCTGCAGCAAGGAAATAGTCATTCTGAACACTCACACAGCAGAAACATGGTCTTGGTGCACACAAGTTGAAATATTCATTCTCCTCATATCATAGCTATAGCAGTTGCAATCTTCATTTGCCTGCAGTTAAAAAGAATCAAACTGTAGTGATCCTAGCACAAGACAAGAAACTTACACTATAGCATTAAAAATGTTTAGGTTTTGCTCCTCAGAAATTAGACTGCCTATTTTACTAACATGAAAAATCATTTTACAGCATAATTTTTTTATCTATCTAGAGAACGAGGATAATCAAAAAGTCGCCGTCCTATACAATGAAGTGGACTCTGAACAAGATACCAAAAAAGTACACTTACACTGAGTACTTAACAAATTTTAATAATTGCCAGGCAGAAATAATTATACAAAAACAAACAGTAGAAATCTCATAAAATTCAAATCAGTTTGAATGAGGAACACATACTGCAGTAAAATTCATAGGTTCTCTTGGATTCCATGCGATGGCATTATTCCTTGTCTGCAACACAACAGAAACACAAATTGTACCATAATGCTAAGAACCTTTCACCACAAACAGTAACATCTTCTACCATGTCATCAAAATAAACAATACCACAAACATTTTCAAACAATAAGTGAAGTATTGAAGTAGAGAACAAAATATCCTTTTGTAATGGCAAGGACCAAAGTAACCTATAGTAGCAATATCATTAGTAATTACAAGAATTTACACCAACATTAGTGACAATTTACAACCTACTCAAATATTGAAATTGAAATTATAAAATCACAATAATCCACCAACCATCCATGAGTATTACAGTCCAGCACTGAAATCAATTATCTAACCCATGAGGCAATGTCACGCAACATATACTAAGCAGGCCAAAGTTTAAGAGTCAACTAGCCACTTGGCAACAACTCAATAAAACCTTAGAATACTAAAAAACATAAAAAGAATTGAAATTTAACAAGAAAATAGACATATATTTCATGACAAATCCTCTTTCTACTGGGTTAGCACCATGCATGATGAAACGAGGCCCCTAGAGGTTCATTCGCCACCTAGTTTGGCTTACTCTCACAGATCTGGCAGCAGGCCTCAGTTTACACAATAAATGTTGAAGCCAAGAGCACCAGAGTTGGACGCCACCTCCTCAGCCTGAGAATGACAAGTTCCCTTGGCTTGACCTGGCCATTTTGATGGATAAGGGCCCTGAGCAGCAGAATGGTTATGGATGAGACCCTTCCCCACCTGTCGATGCACCATCAGTTAAAAAATGGGGACCAAACCCTGATGACAGTGACCCTCCTCCAAATATGGGATCTATTGCTGCTGCTTGATCTTTATGACAGTTTCCATTATGGCCAACTGGCCATTGATATTTGCTTTCCGATGTCTAGCCTTAGGCTATATGATTGCTTCCTTTTTGGATCTGTAATCCCTTTGGGCATGGAGTCTTTATCTTTTCTAAAATAGCCCCATGGGCATATGTAGATGCTAGGTTTTGCTTGTGGCAGCTACTTTAAATGCATGTAGATATTGTTTTTACTACAGTTTAAAGGAAGCATTTCATTCAAAAAATCAAATCCCTTTTCAGATAACAAAATACATGTCTGCTAATGTAAATATGCAAATGAAATTGTACATGAAAAATGCAGTACATAAGTCACATGACACGAGAACACAGGGATAAGTATCTAACATGGGACACGTTGACCCCAGAAACTGGACAATGGGTACACATTATATGTGTATGTGTGTGTGCCAAAATGAAACAGACATAAATATCTAATATTTTTAGAAACTAGAAGTCTAGAACATTTACATATTGACACAGGTTTACAACTAGTTACTACATCAATGCGATCAAACACAGAAGAAATTGAAAAATTCAAAACACATATGCCATAAACTAGAAGTTTAGAACTTTGAAGTTAGAACCATAAACTGCAGTTTTTCTCATTAAGCCATCAAAATCAAAATGTATTGCATAGATACCAAGTCAATAATACTAAAGGTATGAATGCCAATGGAAAATACAAAATAGGGTACATACTAGAACCGAAGATGGAAGAATCCCATAGCTCATCACTATCAATAGCCCTCCTCCATATCAGATACATCAAAATCATCACCACTGTCATTGTTCTATCCTCCATCCTCCTCTATATCCTATCCAAGATCTGCATCTATTGATGTGGATGATGACCCCCCAAGAGGATCACAATCATCAAAAGTGACCGCCTCTAGCACTGGTCCATTAAGATCGGAGTTGGCTAATGCCAATTCAACACTACTATCCAAACCCATATCATCAAGAAACACATCCACATCTTTGTCTTCCTTCAACCATTCTTCCCTCTGTCTATAAATTAGATGGAGGTTGGAGTGCACATACATTGTTGTATCTACTCTAGACTGCTCAAGCCCACTCCTCTTCAGATTGTACAAATTCTCATATGTGCTCTGTTACCGGACAAACTAGCAGGCTAGTGTCTGATAAGCACATATGAAAGGAGAGTGTGACCCGATGTCACCTCAGCCACACTTCCACAATTTCTTAGGAGTGTCGTAACCTCCAAGAGGAGAGCCCTTTAGCTATTCTGCAAACCATAAGTGTGATTTCGGGACACGAAAAAACACATGTCCCCCACGTGGGAGGGTCGTGTCCGCCCTCTGCACAAACTATGTCCCGATTAAACAGTCATCCAGGCCTTGGACTGTAAACAGCATTAAAAACATCAACTTTATATCTAAACAATTGTTTTTCCACTTAATCAAAACCGAGGGTCAAAACCCAATATTGCTACGTAAGCCAAGAGAATGCAGGTATGGTGAAGACATGTCGCCGAGCCCTACGAAGCATTGCATGTCCTTAAAGAAAAAGAAAAGATAAATTCGTATTACATTCAGGAAGGAAGATAGAATCGTTACAGCCCTTGATGATAATTTAACCAGTTAATAATATTTGCTTAGTATATACAGGACGATCATATGGCCATCGAGAATATGAGATGACGGGTATAGTAACAACCGCATGGATTGTCTGTGTGGAGAAAAATGTATCATCTAATAATAACAGAGATGGCAGCAAGGGAAAAACCTAGATGCAAAAACATTGTTTAAGAATCAAGCCTAAATTAATTAATTAAAGGTACCCTTCGCTGGTGGGCAACACACATAAATTTGGCAGATTGGACACAGGTTAAGCCCTCTCAGGAGTTGGAACTGATGAGCACATACGGTGCTGCCAAACTAAATGGACAGAGAAAGGCTTCCTCAATCAAAATCAATCAAACTGAAAAAATAAACCCAACATAGAAAGGCTTCCTATATACCCTTATCCAGGCAGCCTCCACTTCAACTCTTCTTGGCTTCAGTTGGCTTTGACAGGAAATCAACAGATTCTTATCCAGCAGAGAATCGCATCCACTCGAGCTACTCAAACAGAAAAACACTCTTATATAAGTTTCACCCATGACATGCATCTATGTGTCTCATTGTGATTTGTGAATGACAAATGTGTAATCATTAATGTGTTTTGATTCTAATTTCTATTGAATATTTGTAAATGTTCTAGTTTCTAAATTTTATTGGATCTATATGTCTATATTTTTAAATTTTTAAATATTTTAAAATATATATATATATAAAACGTGTCCTTCGTGTCCTGATTCCGGGGGTCACCATGTCACGTGGGGGCACTCGTGTCTCGTGTCCTCGTGTCAGGTGACTTGTTTAAAACAGTAAAAGATATTGCAGACCTAATTAAATAACCTAATTTAACATGAAATGCAATAAATACACATGTACATGCAAGACAAATTGATAAAATTTGATAACTAGGGTTTAGGGTTGCAAATTTTACAAAAATTTAATATTTTTGGGCTTTTAAAGAATTTAGGGCTCCCACTAATTTCGCCCTAGGGTTTTCTAGGGATAAATAGGCATGCCAAAATTGTAGGGGAGAAGGCAAAAATTAAGGGAGGACAAAAATTCAAAAAAAAAAATTAGGGTTTCAAACATAAAATTGCAAACCTTATTCTAACCCTAATTCTACCAAGAAAATGCAAAATTACACACGAAAATGCAAGCAAAATTTGGTAAAAGTTGATAACTAGGATTTTAATGGATGAAACCATAAACCCTAGGCCTAGAGGAGAGGTGACCAGCCTCCCTCTTGGAGTAATTTCTCTTTACCTACTGAACTAGGGCTTCCTACAACCACCTCTAGGGAACGTTATAGGAGCCTAATCTAGGGCAAAATTAGAGATCCAAGGCCAAACTAGGGAAAACCTCCTCTAGGGAGCGTTTTCCACCATGCAAAGAATATATATTGCAGATAAAAATGCCCTAATCAGAAAAAATGCAGCTCTATGGCCACCATTCAATCATCAAGAAGCAAGAATTCACCTACCTTCACCAAGCAAGGTTAAAACTAAACTTACTTGAAATTTGTGTTGTTCCAACAATTCCTAGCATTCACCATGCATGAGCAAAACCCTAGAAATGTATCCAATTTCATCCACAAGGCAAAGAAGAGAAAACTCCAAGAGGTGCGCATCACAGCCAAAAAGACTATCTTGGGTAAAATAGCAACATAATGTAATTCATCCCATTAGTTATGATTTACAAATGAAATGAGGAGTTGTATTTATAGTGTTCTCAACTCACTTTTACAAAATGATCAAGCCAACAAGCCAAATAAATGTCAATGTAAAAATACAACATGAAATAATATAAAATAATATAAAAGATGGCCAAAAAATTGCTACCTGGGGCATTTTTCCCCTAGGTGCCTAAAAACTGATAAAAATGACGAACTGAACAAAAGGCTTCACTCTGAAAGGTGGAGTGAGTAGAGAGGGATCGCCATGCCCCATCTAACCCCAACAATGTTGAAAAACCCTCAACGTCCCCCCTCTACAAGCCTGTGGGCCTGGTGACCAAGGATGACATCATCACTGGAAATACAACAAGAAGAGAGGGGGCTCTGCTGGAAAGGAGCCAGGATGGGTGCAGAGGGTGACCGGAAAAGGAGGCAAGAGCCTCAGAGCTGGAATATTGTCACTGGTGTAGAAAACAAGCAGGGGTCCCTGTGACCCAGTGACCCACCCCTAGGAGCCCCAGACACCAACCTTGGGGCTACAAGCCCTATAATGAGGCAGTCAGCAATGTCATTAAGCCATAGTACTCCTAAAGGAAAGACCAAAGGGTCGGGCCATAACCCCCTCTCATAAAGTACTGGTAATACCCATGTTGCCGTCTCTTACATACCTTGGGTTAACGCAACAGAAATCTTCAAGCTGCTAGGTGCGTCCTTGGGGGCAAGTCTGAGTCAAGTACTGTCACTTGATCTTGACTCCTCCGTTTAGGCTTCACTCCGAACAAAGCCAGGGGGGGTAGACCCTATTAATGTTACTAAGGCTTTAGGTACTTAGTTCTTTTGGATGAAAAATGTTATTTAGGAGTTTTTTGGAATTAAAACATTTGATCAAGACTATTGCAAGATGAAAATAACTACACAGCACATATGAATATAAATATCACGACATGATATAACTAAAAGCAAATAACCAATATCAAAAACCAATGTCGTGGAGTCAAATTAAATGTTGTTGTAAAAGTAAAGGTTTTGCAATTATTTTCTTGGTCAATTTTAAGAATTATTAAAGGATGAGTTGATTAAACGGAGAATGGGAGCTCCTCATATATCGTGAGGTACAAGGAGTAATGTCCTGAAATTAGGCAAAGGTGGCTCCTCACAAAGATGTGTGGGCTGGAGCGGAGTCTCGAGGGCGTGTTCAACACTACACCAACAAGGATGTAGTCTAACGGTGCCCTGAGGTCACTCTCCAGTGGTTCTCGCATCCTTTGAGAAATTTCCCCACGCATTACTTAATATTTGAGTGCCGAATTTTCACTATGTTGAGGGTTTTTAATTTTATTAATGTGAGTTATTATTAGATGTTTGAGAATTAATGAGTTGCTACGCTCTTTTCTGATTTCCCTAGGAATAGGCCACTGCCCGCAAAGCGAAAGAGCATACTTCGAGAAACAACAAAATATTTGTTCAAATTTGAGTGCTTGAAGTATATGAAATTAAATAGTAATAACTTGAAAAAAGAAATAAATAAACTTGTCAAACCTATGTGTCACTTTCTGATCAACCACCACTAATCGGCAATGCCTTTGTGTGGAGGTGAAAGCATTCTTCATGGAAACGAGATTGGCTTTATTTAATTACTTGCAAAATAAAACGAAAAGAAAATTTAACTACTTAATCAAAGTATACACCCTGCACACAGTGTTAGAAAAATTCACACCACGAAAAAGAAAAACGCAAATCCCCCCAGGGGGATAGGATGTGGGCGCTATGTAGCCCAGTTGCTCTCGTTTAATAAATTTTACAATGCATGCTTGAAGAAGTGCCTCTTAGTCCTTTTAAACTAAGATCTAAGGGCTTACAATTTTAGAGAATGAAATATTGGTAAAAGAGGGTCCTCATAATGTATTTTTGGCCCTTTCTGACGAGAGATTCCTTCTCTTTTTTTTCTTGGACCTGCTAAAAACCAGCAAGCTTAAAACACACAAATTAGTGGGTTAATCAAATAAAATAAAATATAAATTTACAGATTCTATACTTGGAAAATTTTCAGTAAAAATGACTACTTCAAGTATAAAGAATTATGGATCGAGATCTAATTTAAAAGTAGACTTTGAAAGCAATTTAGATCCAGTATATGTGTGTGCTTGATAAAAGAAAGCTATTGATATGCAACTGCAGATCTAACTTTCACTAAGCAAGGGTAACCAAGTGACCAAGAAAAAATTTTGATTTAATAGTGTAGAAGAAGCAAAAAACTAGCTTCGGTCTTGAAAGATTAAGGAACCAAAGATGCCTACAGCTCAATGATAATCAGACCAAAACAACCAACACCAAAGGTGGATGAGGATGCAACTAAGCTCAACCTCCTACCTCAGATTCTTATCTTGCACTATCACAAACACTTGCAAAAAAGAAGATTAAATCTAGAATATGTAATTAACAGAGATTAGAAGGGCATTAGTACAACTGAATACACTTGTTGCTTCACTATCTCTAATTAATCAAACATTTATAAACAAATCAAATACAATGAATGCTTATACTATGGGAACAAAGGTCGTCTAAGCTAGATAATCAAAAATTTGCAAAATGACAAGTGATTAGCGAGATATCACCTCAGAACATCAACCAAACATACATCCAATGGGACAGTTGCACAGTATATGGCCGCCAAAGCCTTTCAACTTTATTCTGAAGAGAATCATAAACAAATTACAAGAGCAGAGGTTCAATGCTATCCTTCATATGCAAATGAGGAGCCAAGAGCTTGCTTAAATAGATAAATGAGAGAGCCAGAGGGGGGGGGCGCACTTGGTGAGATGGAAACAACTTGGTGTGAGGTGTAAAACGAGTTGGAAAAGGCTGAAAATCAACTTCTTTCCACTTCCAACCTTTCTTTTCGTGCTTTATCTTACACTTGCCCACTTTTTTCTTGGGAGTCGCGCCCTCTTTATAGAGAAACATCTCCTTGCCTCTAATTGTCGAGAAAAACACTCACAAGTGTTTTAGAAACCTTAGGAATATTTCCATGTTGCTTTGCCAACTCAGAAATTTCACTTTCGGCATGTTTTTTGAGTTTTGGAAATTTCCAGTTTCTTTATTTTCTCCATTTTTTTGGTCTTTTTTACTATTTTCGATTAATATTCAATTTTGGAGATAAATAATTACTCGGAAACTTAGGAAAGTGGGTTTAGGGGTTAAGCAGGCGCTATGGGTTAGAAAACGAGCGCCTGCTTAACCCAAAGCCTTTCAACTTTATTCTGAAGAGAATCATAAACAAATTACAAGAGCAGAGGTTCAATGCTATCCTTCATATGCAAATGAGGAGCCAAGAGCTTGCTTAAATAGATAAATGAGAGAGCCAGAGGGGGGGGGCGCACTTGGTGAGATGGAAACAACTTGGTGTGAGGTGTAAAACGAGTTGGAAAAGGCTGAAAATCAACTTCTTTCCACTTCCAACCTTTCTTTCCGTGCTTTATCTTACACTTGCCCACTTTTTTCTTGGGAGTCGCGCCCTCTTTATAGAGAAACATCTCCTTGCCTCTAATTGTCGAGAAAAACACTCACAAGTGTTTTAGAAACCTTAGGAATATTTCCATGTTGCTTTGCCAACTCAGAAATTTCACTTTCGGCATGTTTTTTGAGTTTTGGAAATTTCCAGTTTCTTTATTTTCTCCATTTTTTTGGTCTTTTTTACTATTTTCGATTAATATTCAATTTTGGAGATAAATAATTACTCGGAAACTTAGGAAAGTGGGTTTAGGGGTTAAGCAGGCGCTATGGGTTAGAAAACGAGCACCCCTGTGTCTAATTCTTCCTCCTAACCACACTTTTTTAATAATTTTAATTTTTCCATCTAAACTATTAAAAAATAGCCTAAGTTTACGGAAAAAAAAAATATATATATATATATATATATTTTGTCGGAACTGACTCAAACTCCTAGAGGACTTAATACATGTCCATACGACTCATTATTGATGGCCAGCATGTAAAAAATACATAGACACATAGGCTTTAATAACTTCCTAAGGTTCAACCACCATGGTAAATACTCCAGCTTTGGAGGTGTGAGTGAAAAACTCAGGAATTATACGTCATTGAAGCGCAACGCATAATTCCTAAGAAAAAAACACTCTAGAGTATTCCCTTGATAGATAAACCTAGGGCAAGCCAAGCCTGTTACAAAAATACCATGCTTAGACCAACTTATTACAATTTCCCCCAAGGGGTTTGGACATGTAAATTTACAAAAGGGCATAAAAAAAGGCCTGGTGAACTTTTGAACATATATGATGAACAATTTAATTGTTCAAGTCTTTGACTGCTCACTGCAAATCCACCTAAGTGCAACTTAGTGGATAACAACCCCCATCATGACCCTGAAGAAAATTACGACCCCTCTCCTTGGGAAAACATCTGAATGTGAGCTAGTACTAGTACCACGTAACAGTGCTCCAATTTTTCTTGCAGCAGAAGGATGAAGTAACCAGAAAGAGGAGCCTCATGGATAACTGTTGTGGAATAGGGAATGTCGCCCCATCAGTTTCCCACTAAGCATATGACTTCTTAACCCCCCTATGTCCCAACACATCATAGCCTCCAAATCTCCCCGTGTCGCTGGTAAAACCTATGAATCCCTCATTCCATCAAGGAGTGTAGTTGTTCCCAGCCACAAGGGCTACTAGGCACCAACCTAGAGACTACAACACAACTCAATCCATTGAGAACTGTCATAATCAACTCAGTCCATCAAGGAGTGTAGTATCACATGGTAACTCAACTTAGTCCATCAAGGAGTGGGCATCTCGTGGTAACTCAACTCAACGAGGAGTGCGCCCATGAATCTCTTGGTAACTCAACTCAACGAGTGTGTCCATGCACAACAAATCAGTTTGTCGATATGTCCACAACAGAGATCTCTCCCTCACATGGAGAGTTCCACCATTCTCAGTCCAGGGAGAATATATCATTGATGTTGCAAACTCCCTCTCAATGAGGGAGACATTCTCCACCACTCCAAGCCTGTCTCGAAAATACACAAACTTTGCCTTGGGAAGAGGTTGGGTGAGAATGTCGACAATTTGATCATCTGTAGGAATATACAGGAGCTAGACTGCTTCCCTTTGCACCATAGCATACCACTGCAAGCTGTACTACTGGACACTATTGCTCCTCCATCAGTGTTATCTCTCATCAAGTGAGTCTATTGAGATGAGCCTTTCGCTCTCTTTGTCGCTAGATATCACTCTAGACTCTCTATGGAACTATGCTGCAAACTACCTCTACAACTCTGCATCATATTTTCCCTTTGGAGCTACTCACAGGCTAGTCCATCAGCCTATATGAGGTGTCATCCCGGATGTCAATCTGAACTGCATCCTAAACACTAATGAACGAATCTGCTCAAAGTTTCCACTACATATTTCTCTTGGCCAAGGAAGATCCCATCTAATCTCTGACACACATCCACTCCCATGGAGTAATACATCAAGCCAAAATCCGGCATCTCGAATCCAGAGGATAACCTCCTCTGCATCTAACAATGAGCCTTTCTATCCTAATATGGAATAGATCATCAATATGTAGCATCACGATCAGCAAACTGAGCTGCAGCTATTTTCTCGATGCTGAAGCATCCAGCTCCCTCTGCATTTGAACAGTCATCACTTGTTCTTTGGAACAAGCCTTATCATCCTTCTCTTGTAGGCCATAGCACATGGTCTTTCCTACAAGTCAAATTCAGTCCATTAGTCAGCAACATTGCATAATCATGGAATTCAATCAAATCATATTGACATTTCAATGCAATGACAATAGTTCACACAGTTATGTAAGCATCTTAGCCAATGCTTCAGCACAACACCTATCCATATTCCAAACACACTCGGTAACTATCTAGATGCCTTCCATCTTCACCAGAACACACTATCAAGAGTGTGCATTGCTCTCAGCATGTTAGCAAAGAGGTTTCATCCTAGACTAGCTCCATCAAGGGCTCACGAGATGTTGTGCAGCGCTATAGACTACTTACTCAACATATATATAACATGCACTACATGAGCCTACTGCTCATCAATCTCAAACATATATAAATGCATAAAAGAAAATTGTGTCACAGATCTACATATAATTGTATGAACATTGTCCTTTAAATCAAACATTCAAATATTTAAGGAATAACTCAAATGACAATACAAATACTTATCTTTTATTGTTTTGTTGGCTTCCTCTTGATCTCTGCCTCCTTGCAGAAATCATGGAAGTCCGAGGAGAGATGTATTCTCCTCCACTATCTGATCTCGAAGCCTTGATCATTTTCTCTTGGAGTCTGTTAAGTGCCTCTACGGATTCCTGGTCTTCAAGAAGTAGATCAAAAGAAGAACTCTACTTGATCATTATCTGCATTTCTTGACTTTTTATGTGGAGTCCCTTAGACAACATAAGCGATTGAGGCATGCTGCTTTCTCTTCAAGGGACAATTTCTAGCAATGTGGTCGAATTGTCACAGCTGTAGCACTGAATATGTGAAAGATCCTTCTTCTTTTCCTGTTCTGGAACTGGACCTGATCTTTCACCTTTATCTTTTTTGCCATGACTCTTCTTTCCCCTTCCTCTTTTAGCATGTGCGGCAAGAGCTCGACTTTCTTCATGATGGGAGGCATTCATATTGCCTCTGGCTGCAAGTCTAGTTTCTTCCTGAGTACAATCTGCCCATAATCTATCGAACGTGGGCAATTTGGATCGCCCACTAATACTCTGAATGAAAGGCTCCCAAGAATGAGGGAGACCATTGAGAGTGATCATAACAATCTCTCTATCTGCAACTATCTCTCCAATGGTGGCCAATTGACATTTCAGTTCAGAAATCTTCATGAAGTAGGATGCAACTGAGTCTGCTCTAGTCATCTTGATATTGGATAGTTGTTGTCTTAAGGCAAGTGCTCTGTTGACATTATTGTTTTCAAATAGCTTCTTCAAGGCATCAAACATTCTTTTGGCTATCTTCTTCTAGGAGATTTGAAGTATCAAATGATCTTTAACAGAGTCTATCAAAATCCTTCTTGCCTTGGCATCATTCTTCTTCCATGATAGCTTCTCTGCTTTTGCTTCTAGTTTCGATACTATCTCTTCCACAAATTTTAGAAGATCATTCTCTTCTAAGATGATGAGTACCCTAGACTTCCATGAATTGAAGTTGAAAGCCACATGAAGTCTATCTTCAACTTTAACACTGTTTATCTTGATTGCAAGCTAGAAACTGAAACCTAATCCAAAAACCCTAGCAAGATATGGTAAAAATTTGAAACTTGTTGAGACTGGAATCTAACTTCACCAATAGGTGCACCCTGCCAAGGAGAACTCCAGAACACCAAGAATTAAACCAATGTGTGGAGGTAAAGGGCTAAAACAGGAAGCCCTAGTTTCCAGAGAAACTGCCCCAGTAAAAAATTAGGGCAAAATTGAAATTTCTCGTAATGAATATCTTCTTCCACAGATAAGTGTGCCCCCCTAGGGCGAGTTCCAAGACACTTTCTGGATCAAATCTATGGTTGGAAAACTCTGAAATTGGAAGCCCTAGTTTCTGACAATGGCTTCTTTCAACATTGCTCTGATACCATGTTGGATTTTTAATATAGCAATATAATTTCACTTTATTTGCAGTGGAAACAAATAAAGATCACTGAAAGAATAACCAAAGCACAGAAACAAAGACAAAGATTTTATCGTGGGAAACCCTTCTACTCAAGGGAAGAAAACTCAGCAACCTTTCTTTATTCAGAGATATAATTCAAGATACAATGTACATCAGATATATATAAGATGAATTCTAAGATAGCAAACCCAAGAATGTCTTCTTTTGTAGCTGCATCTTCTCTTTCCTCAACTTCGCACTTGTTCAAATCAGCTTGAGCGAATTGCATGTGGAAAGTGAGTGAGACGTCACTCTATTTATACTGTTCAAGTGTTGAATTTTTCCTCTTATGGGGCCAACTTTCCTGGGTGCACAATGCTAATTGTTTGTTGTTTTCTTCTGTAGGGCCGACTTTGTTGGAGGATACCTCATGAAGCTACAATCACCAATAGTTGGCCTCTTTCTTGTTGGCTTAATTGCAGTCCCACTCCCATATATACTGGATGGCTTCCTCATGAATGGTAGAGGATCCTCAATTTTGTGTTTCCTACTTGTTATCACACAAATCTGCACCAGCAAACCTGCTTGTCACCACTATATGCCTCTCTGCTCGGACTGGTCCTTTCTAGTCTCAAGGGGGTGTCCCTAAAAGGTGTATATTGACATCTAATCAGTAAATTTGCACAAAGTTCAAGATGATCAGTAAACAAAAGACTCTCTCTTAGGTTGTCTGTAAACAAACAAGAGCAAGGGTAAGTTTCTTTGGCGTCGTTGCCGAGGATAAATCTTTTTATTCCCAGAATTCGACTTTTTTTTTCTTTTTTTGTTTTTGCTTTGTTTGATGAATGTTTAGAGCAGATCTTTTTATTTTCATATGGTGACTCCACTAACTGTTTTTCCCTCTTTATATAAATTTTCAAAGAAAAGCAAAAAATAGAATTTTTTTGTGAGTATTTTAAATGCATATTTTTATTCTCGCATGGCGACTCCATTGAAGGGATAAAACCCTTGTATCTCATATATATTGTTGAGACTTATTGTGTGTAGATGAGCCCATACAATACAGAAATTTTTAAAGCTCATTGTTGGACAACTCTGCTTTTTCAGTAGCTGAGATCATTGATTTGTTATGCTATGGATAGTAATAAAGAAGGGCTTTGTGCTCACTTGTTCGAGGCATGCCCCTCAATATATTTCTCAAATATCCATGGGTTTCCCAATGATTACTATGATCATCATGGGTTATATAGTGTGGCTCCAGAGTTCTGTCGAAATAGTGGTGATCCAGCCATTGATCATATTGCTTCCTTTCTCAAACTGGTGGTTGACTTCAATGTTATTCATGAGGATGATATGATGACCATTTGTGCTTTCTCCTTGGTGGGGGATGCGGTGAATTGGTTCTATGACCTTCCTGACAAATGCATTACCTCCATTTCAAGTTTCTTTGAGATGTTTCTTGAACGGTGGCATGATGATGAGATTGATATGAAAGAATTCATAAAAAATTCCCTTGACATCCTTCCTAAATCAAAAGCTATTTCAGAAACTAAAGAAGAGATTAAGAAAAGCACCTTGAAGATCAAAGAAAGATTATTGAAGCTCCTCCTTGTGTGGTTGTATTAGAAAATATTAAGATCTGGAGCTATCTCAGGATTATGAAGATGATCACATGTTTATGCTAGATCTACCTCAAGAAGAAACTATTATAGAAGATCATGAAGGAATCCATGATATAATTTGGGATGTGTATGGTGATACTCCTTCATGTGCTCCACATGGTGATGAAGGATTGGTAATGCATTCACTTTTGATATTTTTGAAATCAACCCTTCTAAAGATGATAATTATGAACATGAGGAGGACAAGTATAGCCTGGAGCATGATGTAAGTGATGAAGACTCTCCCATATCTAACATAGATGGGGTTGATGACTATTGGAATTTCATTGAAAATCCAACCTATGAGACTTTTGAAAATCTTATTGAGAATCCCATCTATGATATGTCCAGCAAGGGGAGTATCTATACAGAAATTTTTGAAAGACCAATTTATGATTCATCCAGAGAAGGGAGTGTTGATCTCGAGACTTGGGAAAGCCTTGTTATGGAAGAGGAACATGCTAACTTTTTATATGATCAGTATGAGCCATGCATGACCATCAGCAAGGAAGACCTAAAGAAGCAGTACAATGAAGGTTCAGATCAAATACAGCTAATTGAAGAGCAGTCTCAGCATTCATCTTCATATACAGTGGTTCCTTATGATTTGGAGCAGCTTGGGGCTTATGCTTTCATAGAAAGTTATCTTTAGAAGAGCCCTTCAGATCAGTATGATGAGGTAGTGGATCTACCTCAACATTCAGAGTTTTTCCTCAGTCCTATCCAGTCATGGATAGAAGAGGCCTACAAGAGGACTTACCAATTGGGGAAGCACTTCAAAGATCTATTACATGCTTATAATTTCCCATCCAGAATATCCACATAGGTTTGCATTTTCTGATAAATGTATCCTTGCTTTGGTCGGTAACCAAAGACAAGGCAAAAATATGTTATACTGATGAAATGTTAAAGTGGTTACATTGGATTTATCATTACACTTAACGTTTTTCTTTAGATCATGCTTAGAGTAGGAAAATAAGCTCCTCAAAGTGAGCATTTACTTTACGCATTTCTTTCTAGTACTTAGGAATAATAACCTTTTTTCCTTAGTTTTAGTTTTATGAATAAATGCAATTTGTGATTCATTGGCTTCTTCAAAAACTTGTGTTGCTGAAGGTTTTTCTTGTCAAGTTGAGATGTTTTTACAGGTTGTATAAACCAGAGATTCTGGTGTTCTCGCATCCTCTCCTTGCTTGAAGGCCAGATCGAGCACACGTCCCACAGTTGGAGCCAGATGTTGTCCACTAAATTGCACTTAGTGGATTCCAAGTGAACCGTCGAAGACTTGAACAATCTAGTAGTTCATCATCGGTGTTCCGAGATCCATCAGGCCAAGTTTTGGCCCTTTTTTATAATAATTGCATGTTCATACCCCCTTGGGGTATTTTGTAAAAATGTGCTAGCATGATGGTCTATGTACAGAGTTTGGCTTCCTAGGACTTGGACATCAAATGCAACATTCCATGGTGTTTTTTCCCTTGTCAACTATGCACTGCTGAATAAGCGATGTATAATCAACGAGTTTTTCACCCGCTCCTCCAAAGCTAGAATGTCGTCTTGGTGCTTAGGCCTTAGAAGGTTATTAAAACTCAAGTGTCAATGTTTCTGAGCATGTTAGACATCAAATTGAGTCATTATGGACATGCACTAGGTCCGCTAGGATTTTCGGTCAATTCCGAGAAAATAATTTTTTCCCGTAAAACGAACCCTTTTTTGGGAAGTTCTTGTTGGGTTTTCTTCCCCTTGAGGGTTTCTCAGGATAAATTGTTGTGTACCTTGTGATTGTGTCTTTCAGAGATCCTATTTATGCTGTTGTTATTGTAAAAATGTATTAAATGCTAATGAAGTAAGAACCTAAGTTATTGCAGCATATAAGCTTAACATGGTATCAAAGCTAGACTGAAAAGAGCATCTCTCACTAGGTAAATCTCTCTCTCCCTCTCTGGACAAGAAAAATTAGGGCTTTCTACTGAAGTGGAATTTTTGAGTGCAAGTGGCATAGGGAAGTGCGCCCCTCCAAGGCACATCTATTGGCACCAAGATCGAAATTTTTCAATGGCTAAATCTTCCAGAAAGTCAAACCCTAGTTTGACTTTGGACCAGAAAAACCAGAAACTGCAGTCTAGAATTTCGCAAGTCCAGTTTCAGTGGTGAAATTTTGGATTCTTCAGAAACAGACTGTACTAGCATACTCACCTCAGCCAAGCGCATCTATTGGTGAGTTCAGTTTTCAATTTTGAGAAATTTTAATTTTTGGTCATTTTCTACTCTTCAAGATAAGATGGCCCCAAGCACTAAGCTTGATGACAAGTTGGAAGGCATAGAAAATTTTCGTGCTTGGAAATACAAAATTGGACTCATTCTAGAAGAGAATGATCTTGCAAAGTTTGTTAAGGAAGTTGTGCCAGAACCCGTAGAAGCTGAAGCAAAGGAAAAGCATAAGAAGGTTATGATTAGAGCCATGAGGATCATAGCAGACTCCATCAAAGATCACTTGATTCCTAAAGTGTCCTCCAAGAAAACACCTAAGGAAATGTTTGATGCCCTATCAAGGATGTATGAAGGAAAGAACATTAATCGGAAGATGAATTTGAGAACCCAACTCAAAAGTACAAAGATGAATCAGGGTGAATCTATCCAAGAATACTTTACAAGGGTTTCTCAATTCAAAGAACAACTAGAAGCAATTGGAGACAGCCTTGATGAAGATGAATTAGTGATGACCGCTCTCAATGGTCTTACTAGACCTTGGGATTCTTTTATCCAGACAATGTGTGCAAAAAAGGAAAGTCTAAAATTTGAAGTTGTATGGGAAGAATGTGTTCAAGAAGAAGCTAGAGTGGCAAATCGAGAAGCACTACTCAGAGATGATGATCAAGCTCTAGCTACCCATACTAAAAGAGGAAAAGGGAAATCTCACTACCAGAAGGAAACTCATAAAGTTTCATCCTCCTAAGAAGTTTCAGAAGTACAAGAAGGGAAACTACAAGCAGAAAGACTTCTCTTCTTATCAATGTTTTCATTGTGATAAGATGGGACATATAGCCAAAGATTGTCCAGTAAGAAAAGAATACAAGAAGAAGAGTAACAAAAGACATCATGCTCATTTTGCTGAAGATGAAGAAGAAGAAGAAGAGGAAGGACCTCCCAGGAAGTTACCAAAGGAGGAAATTGAAGAATATGTCCTATAATGGTGGTGTTTCAAAGCACTCTCTCAATCTTGAAGAAAAGGACTCCCCTCAGAAAGTTTCACTAGGAGAATAGGAGAAGCCACATACAAGATTGATTCAGGAACACTGATGATGAAGAAGGATGTACTATATCTCAGCTTTAGAAAGAGTTTAGATTTGCTTTTATAGAAGATGCAGTTGTTATTGGGTCAAAAGAAGGTGGCTCACATAAGATCACTTAGAAACAGCTTTGATCTATGGTAGAAGACTTGATCAACATTATAGATCATAAGCAAGAAAGGCACAGGACCTCAAAATCAGATGATGGAGTAGAGCTCACCATCAGACATTCCAGTAATCCCTGCAAGGAGACTAGGATCAAAAGAGATCCTACCAAACAAACAAAGATAAGTATTTGAATTGTCATTTTTATCTCATCATTTGAATGATATTGTCCAATTGTGTGCACATTTATTTAGGAGGTGTGTTATGCATGTTAGAATGTTTGCATGTGGTGGGTAAGTGGCCTATGGTAATATACAACATTCCATTGCTACTTATCTAGAGTGAAACCTCTTTGCTGACATATTGGGAGTAGTGCACACTCTTAATAATGTTCTGGTAGAGATGGAAGGCATCTAGAAAGTTACTGTATGAATACGGGACATGGATGATTGTTGTGTTGAAGCATTGGCTAAGATAGCATTATGATAGTGTGACCTATGTTTTTATGCATATGTTTTGGAAACTATGAAATGTTTCTAACCATGCTACTAAATTTGACTTGTAGGAAGTATCGTACACGATCACCTACAAATGAAGAATGATGAGACTTGTTCCGTAGAACAAGTGACGATGGTTCAACTATAAACAATACTTATGAAATCAAGCAGAGGAAGTCGACTATGACGAGATGTTGCTCTAGTAGTCAGACTCGTGGTGTGATCAAGGTAGAAGAAGATATCGAGCAACCTCCAAGACTCAGAGAACCACATGTGTGCAGATTGATGAAGACTTTGTACAAGCTCATAAGTCACCCATGGATAGAATGATGAGATCAATGATCACCTTTGCTACAAGGTTGAAGATGAGAAGCTCATAGATGGGTGCAAGAGAGAACTTACAACAGAGTTCGAGATCTTGGTATCCAGAGACTTAGAAGATGAAATAGATGGATACACAGAAGATCATCAGAAGAGAAGGGCTACCAGTCACTCCAGTGCAAAATGTCCCGATACTGAAAGTATAAGATGCAGAGGGAGGATAGTGCTCAGTTATAGAAGGAGTAGGAAAGCTCCGCTTCAAAAGAAGTGACTACAGTACAGATGGAGAGACACTTTCACTTAGTCTCTATTTGTGGCAAAGGTTGTTTGCCCCAATATGCAATAGAAATCCTGAAAAGGTTTGATATGTTGGAAAGTAAAGCCATGGCCACACCCATGGATACAAATTTGAAGTCGTTGACTGATGCTTCGTCAGTTAGTGGATGTGATGCTATACACGCAGATTATTGGGTCATTGATGTATCAGACGAATACCAGGCCAGATATATGCTTTGCTGTGAACACCTTGAGTCAGTATTTGGTTGAGCCTAGACCTGTTCACCTTATAGCTGCAAAGCATGTGATGAGGTACCTAAAAGGTATGGTAGACTATGATCTCAATTATACTAGAGATCATGACTTCAAATTGTATGGTTATACATATTCAGATTGGGCAGGAAGTGTCTCAGACAAAAAGAGCACTTCAGGTGGATGTTACAGTCTGGGGTCGGCCATGACTTCATGGCTAAGCAGGAAGCAGTCTAGTGTTGCTCTTAGCACTGCAGAAGTGGAATATATTGCAGCCTATTCTGCCAGTCGTGAAGCCATATGGCTTCGGAAGTTGTTATCAGGTCTATTTGATCTGGAGTTGGATACCACAGTGATTCTATGTGATAACCAAAGCTGTGTGAAGATGACAGAGAATCATTCAAGATATGGTGCAGAAGGGAGCTGTAAAGCTCCAATATGTGAGCACAGATGAGCAGGTTGCAGATGTGTTGACTAAGCCTCTGTCTCGTGTGAAGTTTGAGCACTTCCGTGACAAGCTTGGTGTAGTCCATAAGGACTTCCCTCGAAAGGAGGAGTAATGCTGATGATACTATGGTGGCGCAGTTGGGATTGATCATCCTTAGACAATGATCCTGTAATTCTGAAAGGAAGGATAGTCTTAAATATTGATCCTTAGACTAAAATCCCGTAATTCCGAAAAGAAGGATTGTCTAAGATGTGTGTAGTGGACAATGATCTTGTAATTCCAAAAGGAAGGATCGTCCAAGTATGTTGTAATGGTAGCTCCGTAAAGATTGGTCTCGTAATTCCGAAAGGAAGGACTGTCCATGATCCCGTAAATCTGAAAGGAAGGATCACCAAAGTTGATGGAGTGGGTCTCCTAATTCCAAAAGGAAGGACTATCCATGATCTTGTAATTCCGAAAGGAAGGATCACCAATGTTGATGGACCAGAATCCCATAATTCCGAAAGGAAGGATTGTCCTTGATCTTGTAATTCCGAAAGGAAGGATCACCAGTGATGTTGGACTAGAATCCCGTAATTCTGAAAGGAAGGATTGCCCATGATCCCATAATTTCAAAAGGAAGGATCACTAGTGTTGTTGGGCTGAATCCCGTAATTCCGAAAGGAAGGATTGTCCATGATCCCGTAATTCCGAAAGGAAGGATCATATTGGTTGTTACTGCACTTGTTTCCAAAGATGGTATTGCTCCAGCCTTGAGTTGTTGACGATGATGATGTTATTCCAGCTTTATGCTGATGAGCCAGCCTCGTGTTGTCGTTGTTGTTGATGTTTCAGTATTTACTTACTGATGATTGATGATGTTGTTCCAGTATTCATATACTGATGATGATGGTGTTCCAGCAAATTCTTGCTGCAAAGGATGATACTTCAAATGATGATGATGATACTTCAGCTCTATACTACAGATGATGATGATGATACTTCAGCTCTGTACTGAAGATGATGATACTTCAGCTCTGTACTGAAGATGATGATACTTCAGATGATGATGATGATACTTCAGCTCTGTACTGAAGATGATGATACTAAAGATTATGATGTTCCAGCTTCGTGCTGCAGATGATGATGTTTCAACTTCGTGATGCAGATGATGATGTTCCAACTTCGTGCTGAAGATGATGATGTTCCAGCTTCGTCCTGTAGATGGTGATGTTCCAAGATGAAGATGATGATGTTCCAGCTCTATCTTGTTGCTGATGATGCTCCAACTCTATGCTGCAGATGATGATGTTCCAAGACGATGATGATGATGTTCCAGTTGTTGATATTGATGTTGTTGAAGAACTTCCAATGATTTATAGATGTACCAACCAATGTTCCAGATGATGTTGTTGATGATGCCTCCTCCTCCCTCCTTCCGATGATGTTGTGTAGAGCCACACCTGTTGTTGTTGTTGTCAATAGAATACCCTTCTTGTTAAGGGGGGGGAGTGTTGAATTAATGTAACTTTGAAGAATATTCTACTTGTACTTTATTATTGTAACTCCGTCGGAGATGTTTTACCTCCGTTTGGGGATGTCATTATTACATTTGGTCATGTAAAAGTCATGAGGTAAAACCTCCATTGTAAGTCGGGTCGTTAGTACCCAAAAGAATGTAATATAAATATTAATTGAGTCTTCCTAGAGAGGTCAGCCCAGTTAAGTTATTGAGGCCAACCTAGTTAGGTTAAAAGTCAACTGAAAAGTAAAGTATAAAGAGAGAGTGTCTTCTTCTCATTTGTATCATTCACTCACTCAAGCATTGCGCACTAGAGGAGAGAGGAAGATTGCGAAGGAGGAGGAGGATGGTTCTTGGCTCTTGTTTTTGGGTTTTGTCTCTCTTCTTTGAGAGACTTATTTTTGGGCATTGTACTTCGGTAATCTATATTGAAGAAGTTCTTACTGGGTTTTCTTCCCCTTGAGGGTTTCTCAGGATAAATTGTTGTGTACCTTGTGATTGTGTGTCTTTCAGAGATCCTATTTATGCTGCTGTTATTGTGAAAATGTATTAAATGCTAATGAAGTAGGAATCTAAGTTATTGCAGCATATAAGCTTAACACAACGCCTTAGGGATGAATGCCAAGTAAGCACCCAACTAAGGTCAAGCAACCAGTGAGTAAACCATCTCCAATGTGCAAATCCATCACAAACCATCTAAGGGCTAATTATACACCATGTATCCCAAATCTAATGGAGCACTCTCAAACATAGTGTAAAAACTTTCAGAGTAACCCAAAAACTAACAACTCTAGGACCCATTCCAACATTACAAGATTTCTCTCTCGCTAATGAATGTTGTAAAAAATTATTTTAGTGGATGGCACCCTTAGTAAAATCGTCAACATAGACCACTATGCCTAACCGAGCGGGATTTGAAACGAGCATTTGCTAGCATGGAACTAGCCAAATGCCCAACAACATTGGTGACAACTGATTAAACTAATCCCTTGGAATATTGATAAAATCTGTTTACAGCTAGAAGTGTTTGCAATTATGCTTAGTTCATATATGAAAAAGTAGTTTGATTAAAATATAAGTGACACTACCATTAAATCATCACAAGCAAAGAATGTGTCCAAGAATAGATCATGCTCACGTAGTGAACTCTTAGACTCTGTCATCAAATGCCCCTAGTGCCACAACTTGGCATATAAATCTGTGCTGCCCATTCCTCTATTTTTTTTACTGCTTTTGGCCACTGGACATCAATAAAGTCTGTCTCAGCAAATTATTTATTCCTCAACACTTGTCCATTGAACAATTAGAAATTAACACTACCTTTCTGTCCCACACTTGAAAATTAAAATTTGTATTCCATTGATGTTGATGATTTTCCAATACTAACTAGTGAAGTCTATAACTACGTGTTCTTTGGTTCCAGTTCTGCCACTGTAAAATGTGCAAATGCATTGCACCATGCTTGCAGAAAAATGTTTAAATAAGCAATCGTCTCTTATGATAGAACATTATAGTTCATAGACAACTCAAACTAACAGCTATTGCAGGGTCCTGCTTAGAGAAGTCCAGGGACCATGGGAAACAGGATCCATAAAAGGCTAAAAGGTAATAGCTCTTGAAAGGCAAATGTTCCACCAAATCAGTTATTCCATAATGCATAGAAAAATTCAGATATGTTGGAGCAGTGATTTAGATTCTATATTCCTCATCATAACAAGAGCAAAAAACACATAAATTCTGCCATGGAGAACAGTGTGAACAAACCTTTTCCAAATGATGTTTGATGCTAGGTGTGAATGTTCAGTTTTACAGCTTTGACATGCTCATTGCCAGCTTTCTGACTCTTGTCAAGTACATATGTTTAGATGTAAGACTAGAGAAAACTCAACAGGAGACTACAGGACTATTATATTATCAAATAGGAATTTGCCATTAATTCCAGAATGACAACAGCAAAAATGAGGACTTCTGCTTTCCGTTCTTTCTATCCCACTAACTTGAGCTGTTTTCTTTGATGGGTAATTTTAATAGCATACCAGTCTCCTCCAATGATTAAGCATACAGTGTGGTATCACTAATGGTTCTCAATGAGGCTTCTTGGAATCTCAACAAGCATGTTGGTTTAATAAAGTCAGGATTTCAGTCAAGTTTGTAGAATACCAGACTACTTTCTCGTTCATCCAACTAGTTCCGATTTCACCTAGATGTTTAGACTAACAACCTTGATAGAATTTTAGTTTTTGTGAATCATACTATATAGCAACGAGACAAAATTTGCTTTCAAACATTCTAGGATAAACAAAAAGTATGCTTCTATCCATAAAGAACAGAATATATTATGTAACCTGCATTATTAGCTTGTTCAGAGGTGATGCCATGCGAAGGTCATATAGAACAATACTGCGGTCACTGTCAAATCAAAACAAAGACAAAGAAATGAATTAGTGCTGTATCATTTACCAGTTCAAGAGACGGTATTTACAAAAAGGCATATGCTATAAAAGAGGGTTCAACTTTCTAAGAAAAGTATACAAAGGGCTTATAAATTATAATTATTCCACAGTTTGTGAATCACTGTCCTTTATCCTTGATCAGTTCAAGAGACGGCCTTTGATTTATAATGGAAAAAGGCGTATGCTATAAAAAAGGATTCGACTTTTTAATTATACAAAGGGCTTATAGTTATTCCACAATTTCACTGTCATTTGGCAATTTGTCATTAAAAGGAAAAGAAAGAAACTATATTAATGTCCACAGATGACCAAAGTCTATGAAACTCGAAATTACATCCACTAGAATAGAAAGAACCCTAGGGGCTGAAAAATTAGCTAAACACTGAGATAAGATAAACTTATTAATGTCCAAAAAATAGGTCCATGAGGCTGCTTAGTACAAGATCTAAGCTCTAAGAGCACAATGCAAAAGCAAAATACAATAATTTGTAAGAGAGTACAAAGGAAAAGAGACTCATGGCTCCATGAAACTATCACTTGAATATTGGGGGGGGGGGGGGGGGGGCGCTATCCTCCTCTGAAGTATCCACTACCGAATGCATAACTCTCCTACCATCCGAGGCCGAAAAGAAGACGTTCTAGATAGAGGATCGCTAGAAAAGTTGTCGCTGCCCAAGGATTGTCACCCTGTCTAGAAGAGGCTTCCCGCTACTGAGATATGCAGGATCTACACTATCTACTGCTATGGTGTAAACTGTCTTGGGATCTAAGTTAGCAACTCTACAAAGGGCTCACTAGCAAAGGTCAGATTACTCCTTAAAGTCTAATGAATTTGGGAGTTGAAATGCTACTGCTATTTGCCTACCCCTTGGTGCCTCTATCCACTGGGAACACTGAAAATAAAGACGTGATCCTATAAGTAGGCGATGGGATGGTTGGAGGATGTAAGAAGTCTGAGGGCCTCCCATATATAAAACCAAGTACTGTTGGTTCAGTTACCGGAAAAATGTGGGTCTATTTTTGGTCAATTTGTGCTTTTTCAGTAAATAGTTTTTCAGCCCATTGTAAACTAGATCTGGTTAAAGAATTAGGGTTCTAATGTAATCAGGATTAACAAAATAGGGTTTTGGATGCTACAGAACACCTAAACTATTGTATCATGAATAGTGAAGTTAATATTGTCAAATAGAGAGAGAGGTGCAGCTCTCGGCTACGCTGGTTTTCTCAATTAAGGGTTTCCAAGGTAAATATTGTGTTTATTGTGTGAATGTGCCATTGTTATTCTTATGTTTTAGATTCTGTTAGTATTGCTTTTTTGCATAGGTTTATTTAACTCTTCATAACTCACTACAGCAAGCAACATAGACCTCCCAGTCCCCATCCTTGAAGAGTGGCACAGGGGGACCTAGTGAGAGATGGTCGACATGAAGAGAAAAGGAGACAGGGGCGTGGTCAGCTATAGGTATCGGAGTAACCGATCGCTGGTGGATATAAGGGAGCATAGCATGGTTGGCTACAGCGTAGTCTAGTCCACCACACTAGCTCCGCCAACATGAGGGAAACACGTGAAAATGCTGGAGTCTGGGAGGCAACGGATACCCTTCAAGACCAACAAATCATAGGATTGATTCGCCAAGGTGGAGGAGGTAGTTGACCACTTTTTCCTCACAAGGGAACATGACAATTGTTGAGTGGAATCCTTCTGAGAATCAATGAGCACACTCCATTTTTATTAAATTGTTACTCCTCTTTGAGAGAAATGACTTCTTATATTATTATTTGAAGTGGAAAGATACTAGGCAGTAATTTTCCACATAATCATTGATTACAATAATTGCACTAGGTTGTAAATATAACTAGATAGTCTTTTATAGGCAAGCAAAAACTTAAAACATTGATGAAATTACAAAAGAAAGAATTTATTTTCAATGGTAATGCTCAAGCATAGATATATTTGTCATCCTCCATAAGATGCAAGCAAGAGAAACATTCAAGATTTACTAGAAGAAAATACCAGTGTTCCATGGGGACGCATCCCCAAGGGTAGGAAATGCGCACTCGTGCTCCCCCACATTTTCGGGATGGGGAAAGCTTTTGGGGGAAACGTGTGGGGAAATGTTTCCCCATTGACAGGGTTTCCCTTTTTGGGGAGGTGTTTGGGCATCTCCCACGATAGGGAAGGGACACCGAGATGCCCCCCCTGATTTTCATCTTTTCATGCAAGGGTCTGGTTTTGTACAAGTGACATTGAAGTCAGTAATATTCAATGTTGAAAAAGTCAGCATCGGCAAAAAATCGGCAAGGGTCCCGAATACAACTTCTCGGCAACATCAGGGAAAAACTCGGGAAAAATCGACAAAAGTCAACAAACATTAAAAAATACAAAATATATTCATTTTTTCATAATTTTAAACATATAAAGCAACAATAACATCATATAAACATATTGGAACATAAATATGGTGAAAGCACTGATATATATCTTCATCATGTAGTCATGCCAAATATAAAATGATGCATCAAAGTCAATACTAAATCCTGAAACATCATAATTGTCCAATCAAGGACTAAAGAGTAGATAAGCAATACAAAATGACATCACATATATAAATGTATCTGATGAAAACTAGCAACAAAATATCTAATGTCAATGCCCTCTTCCCCTTTTACAGGAAAAGGTCATGGGTCATTTGTCAGGCCTACCCCTAGCACTAGTAGTAGCAGCAGAAGGCCCTGGCCCTGCATCTAATATCAGACGATGAGTGATGGATGAAGGACTAGGTGTATCAATTGGTGTAGAAGGTGGTGGCGATGCTACCACATCACCGTCAGTGGTGTCTCCGACCTCTCCCTCCTCCTCCTCCTCCTGCCCCTCCTCCTGCCCTTCCTCTGTCTCTAGCCATGTAGGTGACTCCTCCACGATAGGAGTCTCAATCTCCACCCTCCACTTAGACAATATATCAATATTGTCTAAGGAGATGGCATCTGCATTTGGTTCTTTCTCTATCTGTCCCATTCATAAGCGGAGATTGTAATGGACGTAGACCAAGTCATTGAGACGTGTGAACTCCAACCTGTAAGAGGGTAATAAAAAAAATTATGAGTCTGGAGGTTCAAAGATTAATAAATTATAATATGTGAGAGCCTAGAGGAAGATAGATTCATAAATTACATTAAATGCAATTGATTTATTGAAATTCTAACCTTATGCATCTCTTTACATGTATTTTTCAAATACACTCCAATTCCGCTCACATCCTGAAGCAGTACATGTTTAGCTAAGAATTTTGATGGCAAATTTTAGTAAATTTGGTGTCCTTACACCATAGGTTCGCCACCAAGTAGCTACAACAAATAAGAAAGAAAGAGAACTAAATTACATTTCATTGCATTGGAAAACTGAAATAGGAAAAAATAAATCATAATTCAACTTTCAAATAAAAGTTAAACACTTTAATAACTTACTTGGCATGAAATTGGTCCTGTCACGAATAGCATCACCAAAGCTAAATACTCCAGTACCATCCCGATACACCTCTATCTCGCAATTGATTGCATTGTGAGTATCATAATCAGGTACCATCCTCTGAATACAAGTGAGGAGCCCCTCTAACACCTCGCCATCAAAATCAAAATTGCATTTGTAGGAAAATGCAGGGTTGAGGAAGAGTGGTGCTGCATGCATGGGTCAATGAAGCACCCTAATCCATGTGAAATCTGATCACAGGCTAATCATGTAGACTAAACCAGTGTTGCACATACCGACGACATATCGGAAATATCGGATATATCGTCGAGATTTTCCCTTGTCCGATATATTGAATTGAAAATATCGCGACATTTCCGATATATTGAATGTATCATGACACATTCTCGAGATTTCCGATATATTCGAAAAATCCGCAAGTTAAAGGTATATATCAGACTGCTGAAAAAAAAATTGCAAAAAAATCACCCAGAATTGTGTTTTAAGTCTGCGGGTTGGGTTTTTGGGGTTCATTGTTTGATTTCAAAAGTGTGAGAGCTAGAGAAGTACCCTCGATGGTGGTTAATAGAGACAAATTCCCACAAATTTGAAGGCAATCATTTGGAGTTTTGTTTAATTTAATCTTTGTATACAATGCTTCCTGTGTAATTCAATCGAATGGTGGCTTGATTGGAAATTGACTGCTATAATGGAGAGATGTAGGGAATATTACAACAATGGCAGTTTGTTGTAGTGTATGCATCAAAATAGATAAAAACGAATGCTAAATCGACACACAAAACCATTAAATATGAGGAACAAATCCTAAGAATTTTGGCAACTATCCTTCCATGACCCTTTTTATGGTCAATGATCTGTGTTTAGAATTGTGGCTCTAGACCTACACTCAAACCCTTCTTTATTATATCGTAGTTAGTGGTTCCTAGCGTTTGATGATTTTATATGGTGGTGCAATGAATATATGGACACAGTTAGAGCTTTCACTTCAATCTCACCCCGAGTACCTCCACAACCACCTACTGCTTCCAGAGGAAGAGTGGTGCCCTTTACTAGTAAAAGGGGTAGAGGGAATCGATGATTAAGATTCCTATGATTTATCACTTTCATTGTATCATGCACTATTTAGTTTCTAGATGACTCATGATGATTCATCTCATGAGACACATTTATTTTGAGCATTTGATGTGATTTTGTATCATCCTATCATGAACATGTTTCAGAATTTTCAATTTAGTAACGATATGTGACCACTTGACATCTTATGTATCTTATTTACTAGTTGTATCATCATATTTATGTAGCAATGTGTCTATTTGATGTTGTTGTTGCTTTAGATATTTAAAAATTTGAAAAAAATGGGTATTTTGTATTTTTTTGAGGTCTTGCGACATTTTCCGATATTTTCCGTTGATACCACCAAGAAGTTATATTCCAGACCCTCGTCGATACTTTCCACGAGGCGATATATGCAACATTGGATTGAACAAACACTCTCACTAAAATTAATAGTCTAGAACTGCATAGAACACTAAAAAATAACACTGAATGTATGCAAAATATTAAACTGTAACGCATAAAATTACATCAGCCAACCATGTACAATAAAGTGGCTGCAAATATATAATGTTACATCAGAAATTCGAATCCTTGAGAAGGCATTCGAAAAGCACACAAAGCAGGCTTACTAAAACTAGCTAAAACCCCCCAAGGTAGAAACATCTAACTTCAAATCATGCATGAGGCTCACGAATTGTGCAAAAAGGATTTGGAAGGTGATGTATGATGAGATTAGAAAACGATGATGCCTTTTGGAGAGAAAAAGATGAAGGATAGGTTGGCCATAAAGCAAGCAATTGCCAAAACCTCTAGGAGCACCTAACTTTTGCCTTATCCACTCAAAAGCAAAAAAAAGCAGTAAAAGCAATGCAAAAGGAGAAAGTGCGCCTTTGCCAATCGGGATAGCCAGAAAAGCAGGCAGTTTGCTCATGAGTGCACTCGAGTGGATGAGGATGACAAGAGGTGGGCCTAGGAAGGCAATATGTGGCCAATAACTTCATAAAAACACCTAGGAAAGTAATAAAATGAAATATAACTTATATCCTAAGTATGAAAGTGGGTTTTAATGCTCTAACACCCCCCCTTAAGCATGATTGTATGTGACAAAAATTAGAAAACTTAGGGCCCAACAACAAGGCTTGGTCACCCTTTACATATCGTTGTCCAAAAACCAAGGAAAACAGGGAAAACATAATGGAACAAAACCCTCCCTCAAAATGGACAAGAACAAAAACTTGAAACCTGATCTTCAGGCAACCTTCACCTCATGTTTAGCCACTCCAAGCAGTAGCTTAAGATGGTTGAAAGTCTTCTCTATGAAGGATTTAGTGAATATGTCAACAGTTTGCTCAGTAGTGGGGCAATACTACAAAACAATCAATCTCTCATGCACTAGACTCCAGATGTAGTGCATGTGTATTTCAATATGCTTGGTTCTTTGTCGATGTACTGGATCAGTGGATATCTTTATAGCACTCTCATTATCAACCCAAAGAACAGTGGGAGTGCTAAAGTCAAATTCCGAACTCACCAAGAATTCCTTGCAATCAGATGCACTGAGTAGTTGCATTCACCATTCCTCGGTACTCTGCCTCTGTAGAAGAGAGTGCAATTGCACTTTGCTTTTCACTAGACCAGCGTATAGGGCCTTCACCAAGCATGAATACAAACCCAGAAGTGGACTTCCGGTCTGTGCTATCTCCATCCCAATCTGAGTCAGAAAATCCAACTGGATCCAAAGAGGAATTGGCAGCATAGTGGATCTCATGTGTCTTAGTGCCTTGCACAAAGTGCAAAATCCTTTTTGCAGCCCTCCAATGGATCTCATGTGGCTGCTCCATATACCTTGCAACATGACTTACTGCATATGCCAAATCTGGTCGGGAGTGAGTCAAGTACAACAGACTTCCAACTAATTGTTTGTAGAGGGTGTTGTTCACCAAGGGTGTAGAATCCCCTTCTTCTATCCTGATTCCTGAAAGGAAAGGAGTCTTTGCAGCCTTACAATCTGCCATCTTGAACCTCTTTAGCAGGGTCACAAGCATATTTAAACTGAGATACTGTGATACCTGAGGGTGACTGTGAGATCTCAAGCCCCAAAAATTGCCTGAGTATCCCTAAGTCTGTCATGGAGAAAGATTGATGCAAAGCTATCTTCAGTGAGGAAATTTCATCAATGGCACTTCCTGTGATTAGGAAGTCATCAACATATAACACTATAATCAGAATATTACCATTGATGTGCTTTAGATACACATTCGGATTAGATTTACATCGATGGAAATCTTGTGTCGAGGAAATGGTCAATTTTGGCATACCAAGCTCTGGGAGCTTGCTTGAGTCCATAAAATGATTTCCTTAGCCTACACACAAGTGATGGATCTGCAATATAGCCTACAGGTTGCTACATATAGATCTCCTCCTCGAGATCGCCATGAAGGAAAGCAGACTTCACATCCATGTGATGAACTACCAAACACTTTGTTGTTGCAACTGCCAAGACTAGTCGAATAGAATCCATTTTTTCCACTGCGGCAAAGGTCTCATCATAGTCCAAACCTTGGACTTGGGAAAATCCTTTAGCCACCAACCTAGCTTTATACTTGACTGCATCATAATCAGTAACCATCTTAGTCTTGTAGAACCACTTACATCTTACTAGCTTTCAGTCTGGTGGAAGCTTGACTAGCTCCAAGGTTCCATTCTTCTGCAAGGAGTGGAACTACTCATCCATAGCAAACCTCCATCCTGAATCTTTTGAGGCTTCTTCATATGTCTGAGGATCTGATTCAATCATGAGAAAGCACTTCTCAACAAGATTTGGATCCTTAACCTAAAGAGCATTCTTATATTCGAACCTTGTTCTTCTAGGATCCTGTGGATTCCCAGCAAGTTCACCAGTAGCTTCTATGGTTTTTACTGCCCACTTTGGAAAGGGTTGGTGAGCTTGGGTCTACAATCAACTCATCATCATCATCATCAAAAGCCTCAAGCAACTCTTCATTTTCTTCTTTTGGTGGTGGTTGAGAAGGCTCTCTAATCTCAGTTGCTTGTAGGGGAACTTCCTCAAACTGAACACTTCTTTCTATGAAGGCCTTTTGGGTGATCAGATCAAGAAGCTTGTACCCCTTTTGTCCTCTGAGTAGCCAACAAACAGCCATGGCCTACTTTGTGGCTCTAAGGCCCTTCTCTTTTCAAATGGCACTCTTGCCCAAGCCTTGGAACCAAAAATCCTGAAATGAGAAATATCAGGTTTATGACTACACCAAGCTTCATAGGGGGTGACTCCCTTCAGTCCTTTATGTGGGACTCTATTTTGTATGTAGGTTGCACAGTTGATTGCCTCAACCCACAAATTTGGTGACAAGGATTTTGCTTCAAGCATGCAAGTTGCCATCTCCTTAAGAGATCGATTCTTTCTCTCAACAACTCCATTTTGTTGAGGAGTGTATGGCACAGTATGCTGCATGTGTATGCCATCCATTGCACAGAGCTGTTGAAAATCAGATTTAATGTACTCTCCCCCATTATCAGATATGATAGCTTTTATCTTCCTATGTGATTCTCAACAAAGGCTTTAAAAACCTTGACATAGCCAAAAACTTCAGACTTGAACTACAAGAAGTAGACCCAACAATACCTAGAATGATCATCAATGAAGGTAACCAAGTATCTAGCTTTGTTCAGTGACAAATGAGGGAAAGGACCAGCAATATCACTCTAGATCAATTCCAAGGGTGCAGATGTTCTCTCAGGTCTTGATTTCTCAAACTTTCTCTCTAGGTGCTTTCCTAGAATACAACCCTGGCAAACACCCTTAGTAAAAGTGATGTTTGGAAACCCAACAACCATGTTTTATCATGAAGTTCATGAAGGAATTTGTAATTTAGATGACCAAACCTCTCATGCCAAAGCTTGCTTGCTTCATTAGAATGAGAGAGGAGTGTTATAGGTGGAGAGATAGGCAAAAACTGTGAAAACTTGTAGACTTTGGTGGAATGATCGGCGGTGCCTAATGCAACAACTCTTCCTGTGGATATCTCAGAGATCTCCACATCATCAGGGGTGAGGATAACTCTTTTGGGTGAACTAGTATGGGTCATTTGGTAGACAAATAAAAGATTTGCTGCGAGACCTGGGACATAAAGGACATTAAAGAAAGAGCCATTGTTTAGATCTACTCTACCTTTACCCTTTGAAGCAGTTTCTGAGTCATCTCCAAGAACAAAGATAGGACATGGGCCATTGGAGGAATCAAGAGTGGCAAATGACTCTCTGCTTGCAACCATGTGCCTTGAAGGTCCTAAATCAATGATGTAAGAAGTGGATGAAGATGCATTGGCCATCAGAGTGGCCATCAGAGCATGGACTCGCTCCTTGTCTTCAGAGTTAGAACCTCCTTCCTTCTTCTTTGCGCCTTCAGGAATGGGGATGTGGTTCTTCCCAAGGAGTTGTGCCATCTGATCAATGGTCTTCCTCATGCAGGAGCTTTCAGGATGAAAGCCCCTTTGGCAGTAAGAGCACTTGCTCCGCTCCTCCTTTTGTTGATCCTTCTTGGAGCTGGAGGGCTCCTCTTGTGGCTTAGGTTTCTCTTTCTTCTACTCAGAAGGCTTTTTGGGATGAGCCTTCTTCTTACCCTTCGAATTCCTTGAATCACCAGCAGCCAAAGCTTGATCTTTTGAAGGCTTTATGGCACCCATCAACATAAGCTCAATCTGCTCTTGAGTCAATGATTCCATTTCAGACAGACTGGGCATCTTCCAATTCTTTATATTGAGTTTTGTAGCATAGAAGGTTGAGACAAAGACTAAGTATTCTTGCCCCAATTTCGAAAGGATTGCCAAGATCAGTTGCTCATCCTTTTTGTCAATCCCGCACTGCTTCAACTGCAAAACCAATGACTTGAATTTGGAGAAATATTCTTGTCGATTCTCGAAACTGCTTGGACTTAGAGAAATCGGCTCATTTTCTAATTGGTGTCCTCTCAACTCATCAATCTTTCCAAACAAGGTTTGAAGTTTCACCCAAACTTCATTTGGTGTTGTCAGACCATCCAAATGGAATAGAAGATCTTTTGATGTGTTGAGGCAAAGGAGACCATAAGCCTCATCTCTTCAATTATGCCACTTAGCTTTCTCCACAGTTGCAGTAGGCTCATTCTCAGTGGCCACTGTCACTCTATAAAGGCCTTTCGACCTCAACAAGATCTCCATTTGTGCCTTCATTCAAAGTAATTAAATGGATTCAACAACACATTCTGAGATGGATCCATGGCAAACTGAGGTGCGCACTTCTGAGATTGATATGAACCTGCAAAAACACAACCAAACAACTCTCTGGAGAATGATTCAAACTATAGAGCTCTGCAATATAACAATAGGCACTTTCAGGAGTCTGTCACGCCCGGATAGACCCCTTGAGCTAAACCCAAGAGTACAAGGTAATGGTCCACAGGACTTCTGTGGAACTCCTTGCTTTTGGTGCGCTACTGGATACAGCTAAGCTCTCCTAAATAGCTCTGATATCATGTGAAATCTGATCACAGGCTGATCATGTAGATTGAACAAACACTCTCACTAAAATTACTAGTCTAGAATTGCATAAAACACTAAAAAATGACACTGAATGTATGCAAAATATTAAACTGTATTGCATAAAGTTACATTAGCCAACCATGTACAATAAAGTGGCTGCAAATATATAATGCTACATCATAAATTCGAATCCTTGAGAAGGCATTCGAAAAGCACACAAAGCAGGCTTACTAAAACTAGCTAAAACCCCCCAAGGTAAAAACATCTAAAACTCCAAATCATGCAAGAGGCTCATGAATTTTCCAAAAAGGATTTGGAAAGTGATGTATGATGAAATTAGAAAAAGATGACGCCCTTTGGAGAGAAAAAGAGGAAGGATGGGTTGGCCATAAAGCAAGCAATTGCCAAAACCTCTAGGAGCGCCTAGCTTTTGCCTTATCCACTCAAAAGGAGAAAAAAACGGTAAAAGCAGTGCAAAAGGAGAAAGTGCGCCTTTGCCACTCAGGATAGCCAGAAAAGCAGGCAGTTTTCTCATGAATGCACTCAAGTGGATGACGATGACAGGTGGGCCTAGGAAGGCAATATGTGGCCAAAAGTTGCAAGCTCAGCTTTGTTTGCGGCGATCTGCTCCTCCTTTCTATTTTTTTCATGGATTGAGTCATGGGCAGATCTCATGATCTCTGGAGTCACTGCAGTACAAAGGCCAACATCATGCCCAGGGAGTTTAGCTAGATGGTATTTCAACCTGTTAACCCCTCCCGACATGTGATGCCCACATAATTTGCTACTGAAATTTTGCCTGTTTGTTCCATCCTCGGGCTCACCATACTGCCAAAACGGGTCCAATGGCTTTGGCATTTTGGCAAATGGAATGGAAGCCTCAAAATGCAAGCCTAGAGCACAAAAAATACAAAAAAAAAATACATTAAACACCATTTGAAAAAAATTGCAGCAATTTGGCTTAAAAAACCAGACCTCTAAATTTATATTTTTAGCCGTGAAAAATGATAACAAGAGGGTGGCTAAAGATCCAAGAAACAAGCATGTTATTCCATTCTAAAACCACCTTACATTGTGACTATTTTTAATATTTATGGACGTGGAAATCATTGGCAAAATGGCAAAAAAAATAGAGGAAGATAGGCAAGAATATATGCAAGCAAACATGCAAAAAAACCATGGAAAAGATAGAAGAAACACTACATACCTGTGAGAGTAATTGGTTGATTGGAAAATGTTTTGATTCTTGAAGTTGAACCCTTTCTCCACAAAAATTCTTAATGGTGATGACAGATGGTGTTTGGATGCCTTCAAAGTGGTTGATGGTGTCCTCTTGCCCTTCTCACTCCTCCAACAATCAAATGAAGCAAATGACAAAAAAAAGTGGCATTCCCCCCTTTAAACCGCGTATTGGACGACATGGGCGACTTTTTCGCTCGACCTGCGCTTTTTACCAAAAAGTCATGCAATCACGATTTTTAAAAATATCGAGATTTTTTCCAGTCAATTTTTTGGCTTAGGGAAAAAATCGCCGATTTTGCGGCAAGGTTTTCAACATTGGTAATATTAATTGGTAATGTTAAATTCTTAAAGTAAAAGTGACATTCTCCTTTATCCTTTTACTTAAATTTTAACATTACCATTAATTGTTTCAGGATGTTTGAGAGTGGTTTCAACCTCATCTACCTCATCAGACTTCATATGCAAAAAGTAGAATTTTATATCCCATTCAAAATTCAACAAACTTAAGAGTTTTCAGAATTTCGGGATTGCAACGTTTCCATTGGATTCTATCATGTATGAGGGTAAGGGATTAGAATTTAATCAAGCACATCAACCTCTCTATGTACCTTGATGTTGGTGGTGTTGATTGTTGAAGTTTAGTGAACTCCTCTGTCATGACCTAAAAATGTACCCTTTAGTCAAGAAAAATCACTTATTAAGCATGGGAAGCTTTTTCTACCTTATTTTAAGGCTTGGATTAGGAAGTTACGTCAAAATTGTAGGGTGTTGACTAATGTCCTTGGAGGATCAACTACAAGATTCAATGTAGAGGCAAGGGCTAGATCCTAGAGTAAAGGGGAACAGGGTACTATTGATGAATAGGATCCCAATATAGCCAATGATTTTGATGATATGTAGTTATTTGTTGTAGCATGAAGTTTTTCGGACTCTACAGGCCATTTAGAGCCTCTTTGATTATGTATTTTGGGTCAGATATGGATTGCACTCGATGTTCTATGTCTAAGTTGCAATGAAACGGATATGGATATGGCAAATTTTCAAAAAATTTGGATACGATACGGCAAGGAAACGGATATGGATACGGCAAATTTTCAAAAAATCTGGATACAATACGGCAAGGAAACGGCATATATATATATATATATAATTTAACATTCATCATTTAAATTTCAAATTAAAATTTAAAACTACATAACATATTATATAATCATCATCATCAACATAAGTCAAATATACAAATTACAAAAGGAATTGAGTGACAACCTACTATCGTATTCATTGTTCGGTGTTCATACTTCATTGTTCAAAAGTTCAAAACATAATTATAAATTACATTTACATATCATCAAAAATGTCCTCTTCCATGTGACAAAGATCAACATCAACACTAGCACTTTCACTACCTCTAAACAAAAGCTTGATAAAAGTTTTTCTTTGAATTTTAAGCTAACACAAGAACTGTAAGGAAATGCTCAAGACTGTAAGTTGACATCAAATGTTACAAAGAAGTTAAATGCATTTTTTTTATATGTACAGCGACATGCTCAAGACTATAAACCTTTACATTTACATGGGAAAAAATGTACAGTGGGAATCCCATTTACATTTACATTTGAACTTTCCTAGGTCCCGCGAAAACCAAACGATAAGGGAACTTGGAAGTGGATTCTGGTCACTGGATTCTGGAGAGAACGTTGAACAATGAGTTCGCAACTCCACTGGAATAGTGAGTAGGCCAAAGAGTGCAACCGTCGATGTTGTTGGAGCGAACGTTGAAGTTGAACAATAGGTCAGCGACTCCGCAGGAACAGTGAGCAGGCCAAAGAGTGAAATCATTGGCGATGAGGGAGCCACGAGTTTCAGTTCAACTGCTGACGATGAGGGAGCCAACTGCCAACGATTGTTGATACCCACGGGACTTCTACCACCCGATTGTTGATACAACTTCAACCGCCCGACTGTTGATACAAGTTCAACTGCCTACGACTGTTGAAACTTAATACCCACACGACTCCACACTTCAAAGCGATTCGCGAATGCACAACGACTGAGCAACGGACATCACACTGCACTCCGAACAGGCGTGAAACCTCTAAAACATATGTACCGGGCCCACACTAGGGTTTCAATGTCAACTTAAAATCGAATTAAAGTTTGGAAATAGAGGATTGGTGGCCTAATACGAATCAAAATTTTGTTGATATGTTTCCCCGGTGGCCGATCCATATCGGAAAACTGGAGGATCCGTACCCGACTCACTCGATCTGTATTAGCCACGTCGGCTCGGATCCATATCAGGGTCGTATCACTACCAAATTGAATTCGTTTCCGCTTCAGAAACGTGGAACAGCGTTTCAGCGAGGTCATGCAGCAATTTCTGGTAACTTAGTTCTATGTGGAGACCCCCTGCACCCTCTATTTGCCTCACACCATCTCCATTGAGCATTTGTGAGCATTTGGAGGTTTTGGAGCAGAATTGCAGGCTGAGCGGTTGGAGGTTTTAAAGCTTGTTGTGCAATCTTCTTTAGATTGTTTGTAGTGGATTTGGCATCTTATTAAGGAGGCTACAGCCCAACTTGAAGGAGTCGTTGTCCATCTCATTGTTACTTGTGGCCATTGAGTTGTTTTGTTGGTTGTTTCCTTAACTTTCCATTGTCCCAATGAAACAGTCAACTATCTAGGTATGCTAACAGTCTGAAATGAGTCAAATTTGCCCCTACCCCGGGGATGAGTTTGATCTTTGATGATTGATCATGTTGATCTTGTAGCCTTGTAGGCATATCATGTTATTTTAGGACTTTATAGGCCATTTAGAACCTCATTGATCATGTATTTTCAATTTTGATTCAGATATGTATTGCACTTGGTGCCATTTTGAATTTTGTATATATTCACCCTTACATTGTATAACTATACACATGAGTAGAGTTTGCATATTTTGTCTCTAATGGTTTGGAATCTTTAAAATAAATGTTTCCCTTGAAAATTTGAATATATTATGTATTTTTTAAATAATCGAGTCATTGAAGTCAAATCGATCCAAGTCATTGTTGAGTCCAAGATTGAGCCGAGTTGACCCTTGACCGGTTTCGAGTCCGAGTCCAAGTTTTAAAACATTGCTAGATACTGATGACAGTCCTTGAATCTTTACTATTTAAAAAAAAATTACTATTAGACTTTAGTCTATTTCACTGTTTTAACTTCTTTGTGTTCATTGTTCAGTATATATACCAGACTTCAGCGTCTATTGCATTATCTTTTACAAATTTGAAATTTGAATTTAGATATACATTGCTTAATGATGATGATGAATTTAGTTTTTAGATTTTACATGGTAATAGTTCAATACCATTTACAAATTTGAAATTTGATAATTGAGATTTGGTAATGGTTCAGTATCATTTACAAATTTGAAATTTGAATTTAGATGTACATTGCATAATGATGAATTAGTATCTAGTTTTTACAAGGTAATAGTTATTGTTGGGATCTATCATTTTTATATTTTAAAATAATTTTTATGACTCCGACGTCCCCTCCCTCCCCCCCCCACCCGGAATCTCCCTAAAATTTGGGGTGGCTTCCACTGGTCCTGCTTGTGCGTTTCCCCACTCCAGCACTCCCCCATCCCAGAAACTCTGTGGAACATTGGAAAATACACAAAACATGAAACAAGGTCTATAGAGAACTTTGAATGAACATAGCATTATAACTCAAAAAGGTTTGAAATAGACACATTCTCAAAATCAAACTCAATGTTTACTCGTATCAAAACTATGAAACTGTGATACTTTGGCAGTTCTTTGTGGAGGTTTTCTCTAAACAATAGATCAAACATGGATATTTAAGTATCAGAAACAGAATGGCTCAAAGGCCTCTACAAATTCCTATGATAATAAATAAAAAAGGATGGGCCTCTCTCGAATCTAGAATATTAGGGAATTCTTGGAAATAGACGGGAAGGAAAGGTTAGCTAGTGCCCTGTTCTCATAGTCATGATACATACGATAACAGGGGGGCAAAAGACCAATCAGAAAGAAGATGGAAAAAGAAAAATCTTAAAAGGTTTTACTTACAAAATTTTAGGAAGAAAAAATACTCTCCAATATGAACCCTTGTCCTCTAAAAAATAACTCCTTAAATGATGCCTCATTGAGCAAGCAAATCCTAAAGTAACCTAACTGTCCCAACTGTTTTATTTTCATGATGACATAGTAGAAGAAGCAATAGCTTGGTCTACCGAGTTGTTGACGTATTCTCAAAGTGGGGCCATCATGACCTCCCCAACTTTCACCGAAAGCAACTTGTCCTCAAGGCCACATAGGATGCCAGATTGACCTTTGCAAGACGAGTTGTTATCCACACTAAGAATGCTTAATCTCAACCAAATTAGCCTTAAAATCTTTCCTTGTGATTAACTTATCATTTTGAATAAGGGTTGGACCTTCTAGCTTTTTCATGACAACAAATATATTAAAATAAACTTGAGATATTTTGTGTTCAAGGTCATCACAACCTACAAGCAACGATTCAGCTTCAATCAGCTATTGCAAAGTTTTAATTCTGTTATCCCAACATCTCATATTTATGTAAGATTTCCATTACAAATGGTGTTGACCTTTTGTCTCTTGTGGCCACTCCTTTGCGCATTCATGAGGAAAGTATCCAATGTCCCTTTGTGGTTAAGAATTCCATTTGCCAAAACAAAGGCACTATTTATGACTTCTCAAAGGTTAAAGAACAAGGTCATCCTTTCCTCCACGTTACTTAAGACACCTTTCCTCACTGCAAACAACAATTTTTGAGTTATTTAACGATATTGGGCTTTTCCAAATAGGATCCTTAAATGTCCTCAAGCGCATAGATAAGGAGGGGTTCTACCCAATGCTAAGAGGGCCAGACTAGCCAATCCTTCCAATAGAAGCAAATTCATGATGGCTGAAATGAAGGTGTGTATAATCAATGTACTTGAGTAGTACCACGCTGAGAGGAACATCATCTTACTGTCCTATCTTTGTCTATGTGCAATGCCAACAATTACAAGGTGCTTAGTAGTTAGTACCCCCAACTTTTAGGATGGGTAGAAAGGACGTGATCAACCTAGTAACACTAGGTTTGGCCCCAAGGTCTCCAGCAAAGCTCTACATATGAAGGTGATAGTATTTCGAAGGAAGAGGGTTAAGAATTTCTAATTGGGATAGCAAAGGAAAGAGGATAGGATAGGAAACCTTCGAAACACTCCACCTTCTAGAGAGCAAAGACAATAGACCCTCTATTTGAAAATTAAACCATTCATGCATTTCTAAAAATCTCTAGAGGAAAAAAATCAAACTCACAAAAATAAGTAAAGGTAATACTAGCCTAAGGGATCAGCTCAACCGATCGTCACCAATGTCAATGGGCATATGGCTAGTTTTGTGCCAACATGTGCTTGGTTTGGATTGCCTAGGGTGAGCCACACTAGTCTACACTAATGAGTTTAATAGGGATGTATTCACAAATATCAGAAAGCATCCCTTCAATTTGCCCATGGGTTTTCCTTGGAAAAAAAAATGTATAGGTAATACTTAAATTCATTTGATTTGCTCTATATAGAAATATCAATCCCTATATTTCTAGCACTAGAAAGTTAAAGAAAGTTCAAATGCTAGAAGCTTTTCTATTATGAAGCTCAATCCTTAAAGAACTGTATTACATATTTGATAGATATCATGGACTCCAAAGGTGACTCAATTAATTTTTAGATCTATGCTTTAGAACTTCATGGCCTAGAAATATATGTAATTGACAAGAAATAAAATGATAGAACTATTATATGATCCTAGTGTCCATTTCTAGGTTACACGTTCACATAAACTCAAGCAAGACAAACGTATAACAAAGTATCTCCAACTAAAATGGAATTCTTATAATTATCTCGAAGAATGTTGTTGCGAGGCAACATGGTGCAAGTATATCTATCACTTGTTGGAACGGCAATGAATCTTTTTGGTCATTGTCGACCCTCAGGTACGATGTCGTTGGGTCGTTGGACATTCTCTTCGTTAGGAGACTTATGAGAACCCTGTTTGGCCTCTCCCATGCATTGTAGGTTACCATTGGGTTTCAATTTGTAGGCAGGAAATGAGGAGTATGTGTGATGTTAGAGGTTTAGGTGGAGTTGCTTGTTTGATTAGGGAGTCCCTAGAAAGCAAGGTTTCTTTGGTGACCGTACATGGGTTTGCTAGGTTTATGTCGATAAAGGTTAGAAGCGAAGCCCCCCTCCCCAAGGACATTTACATTGCAATTTGTTACTTTCCCCCAACCTCCTTATCATTTGCTATCCATAATGGCCTCGAGGGAGACCCATTTATAGATTTGTATGCTGACATCACCTAGAACTGAATGGTTGGAGAGGTCATACTCCTATCTGACTTCAACACCCATACCATAGCTCTCCAAATTCCTCTCCACAACTAATCAGAGGATGTGCTTTGCATCCAAGATATAGATCCAAAGTCAGTGAGGTTTCATTGGATGTCCAACGATGCTTTGGAAACTACTACATCCTATGATCGACACCTATTGCAATTGGGGGTATCTCACTAGCTATTGATCTTGATCCTGAATGGGCTCCCTTGTTTCCCTGACTCTCGCTTCTAAAGTTGTTGACCTCATGGCAGAGGTGCGAGTTTAGTTGATTATGTCCTTTTTAGCCAGAACTTACTCCCCTTTATTTGTCACCTTCGAGTTTCCCCCATCACCCTTGCAGACCATGCTCTTCTCTCCTCTCTCCTGGCAAACAACCCCCCCCTCGAGCCCACCTCGTACTACTATCATTTTTAACGAGGGGAATCCAAACACATTCTCTTTCTCTTTTTGTCAAATGCTCCCCTCTCAGTCCCAAGTCTCCTTACTTGATTCAACCTCTACCAAGTACACCTGCCTCTCATCCACCATTTGAAAAGCAACCTTTTTCAAGTCCTACCCTCACCCCCACCGCGTCGAAACCCAACTCTTGTCCCATGAACCATTGGTACAACGACGAGTGCAAGGCTCTCCATAGCCAGCTTTGACATGCATTCACCCATGCCTACCCCTCCTACCCTACCATTAAAGCTTCCTATTGTTGCCTCCTACGCCACAAGAAACGCCTCTTCATCTCTCAAAGGAGACAGGAATTATGGTCCACCATCTTCCCCCTCCCAACTGATCTTAAATTCAGATCCATGTTCTCTCATACCTCCACTCTCTATGATGTACATGGGCAGCCCCAAATTTAGGTTACCTCCCTGCCCCCTTCATGCTACTTATTCTCATACCGAGACATCTAAGGCGTTGTTTGGATAATGACCACCAGTAAAGAATAGAATGAGGAGGGTTTCCAAGTATAGTTCTTCAAGCACAATCTACAAACTCTGGATCATCACTTGGTTGATCTCTTCAACCATGTGTTCTGTACAAGTTTCCCAACGACTTGGTCACATCACACCATTCGCTTAATACACAAATTGGGTTCCACCTTAGATCCCAACAAATCTAGGATGATCATGGTGGGCCACACATTCTCGAAGCTCTATGTTATGCTACTCCATATGAAGCTTTCTGGAGAGCTTGAGAGGAGACACCTTAAAGCTAGAGCGCAGTTTGGACCTGCTCATCAACCCATTGATCACATCTTTACTCTATGAGCCATCCTTGAGGCACGACATCACTCTTCGAAAATCTACTACTGCTTTGTAGATTTTCGAAAAGTTTTTGATCCTATCCCTTGACAGGCTCTATTCTAGAGGCTCAAAGGCATTGGCATCTTCGAGACCCTACTAACTTCCATCATGCGCTTATAAGAGTCGATCTTTGGTCACCTTCACACAATTCATGGGGTATCAGATTTCATTAAGAGTACCATTGGGGTTAAACAAGGATGCCCCCTATCCCCCTCTTCTTTTGGGATCTATATCGATAAGTTGGAGGCCTTCCTTCACAAGCATATCAAGGACAACAATGGGTGCCTCCTCCACCAAGTTTTGATTTTACCCTACTTTTTGCAAAGGACACGGTCCTCCTAGCCTCATTTCCAAAAGGGTTGTAGAGACAATTGAATATTTTAGCTCTTTTCTACGATCTTCAACAGTTGACAATCAATATGGATAAATCCAAGGTTATGATCTTCAACGGGACAAAGAAGACTTTATCAAACTTGCATTTCTTCTTTAAAGTAAGGATATTAAAATCACCAGCACCTACACATACTTGGGGGTACAATTTTCAAGACCCCACTTCAAACTGTGACATGCCATGTAGCCTCAAGTCAACAAGGGCTGCAGATTCTTAGCCCTCCGCTAGAGACATTTCTTCCGACACCACTTTCAAGCCATCTCGCCCAATATGTCCTTCATGGACTCCCTTATCCGATCCACTATTCTCCATGGCTCAAAGATTTGGGGGCCTTGTTTGCTTAAGTTTGATTGGGCCTTGACCGAGAGAGTCCAAACCCTTCTCCTCCAATGCACCATCAAATGCAAGTAGACAATCCCTCGACTTATCATCCTAACAGAGTTTGATGCCCGACCCTTCCAACTTGAGATCGCGTTCAATCTAGTCCCTTTTTTGCATTGCAAACAGAGCTTCGCCTCATCTAGCCCTCTGAGCCTAGCTCTCGATTGGTTTGTGGGGGTCTTAGATCTATTGGAGTCCATGGGCATTTAGATGGATTGACTCCCTCCATTTAGATGTTTATTGGACGCACCTAGGCATCTCCTACCTATCAAACAAGAGTTGAATAGGATCATCGGAGATGACATTTACAGGCAATTTATCCAGATCACCTGGGTTAACCCTCAGGGCCCAAAGACGGCCTTCTTCCCTAACCACTTCTTGGAGCTGAGAGATGGGCTCATTATTCAACCTCAATATACCTTTTGCCATTCGAAGCATGCTCTTTGCATTCCCCTAGGCCAGTTCAAAGTGGATTCTCGTAGAATTCAAGTAGAGACAAACCACCAGATTGACCATTTTGACAGGATCTGCCAGCTACGCCATCTTCATGAGGTTGAGACATACAATCACTTCAACTTCCACTACCCCAGTTACTATGAGATCAGAGAAAGATTACATTTCCTTTTCAGGGATATCTAGACTCTCATGAGCATCTTCAAATAACCTGACCAAAGATGCTTGGACTTATACATGTAAGAGGCCCTCAAGCTCCGAGCCCATATTCTTCAACCTTCTACTCAACTAGTCTACCGAGCGGATCACTTCCTTCTTCACAGCGCTACCCTCAAGAAGGGGGCACTAAGAAACAAATCGATAGCAACACAACCTCGAACTCCAGATCGGTGCAAACCCGTGGGACCTTCCTCCAGCCCTTAATATCTCAATGACATGACCTAACCACATCACTCCCCAGGAGGTAGACGAGACCCCCCAAGAGGTAGGGGGGACCCCCCAGGACTAAACGGTGGGCTACCTCCTCCAAACAATAGAGTGGTGGGGTAACTCCTCCAAACAATAAAGCGGTGGGCTACCTCCTCCAAACAATAGAGCGGTGGGGTAACTCCTCCAAACAATAAAGCGGTGGGCTACCTCCTCCAAACAATAGAGAGGTGGGGTAACTCCTCCAGACAATAGAGCGGTGGGCTACCTCCTTCAGACAACAACACGGTGGGTAGCCCAAACCTTCCATCAATTCTTCCTTTGGGCATCATACTCTTTTGAGTTTCCTTTATTCGACCTCGGATGTTAAGAGAGATGGGTTTATTCCATGACAAACCTCCCTCGTTGCTTTTGGATTTTCTTGCTCTTGGATCTTTTCCTCAGCTACATCTCCACCACTGTTTCGTTTCCCGTGCTCGGGGACAAGGATTTTTCATGCTTCAACAGAGACTTTACACTCTATTCTACTTTGCTTTACTATACTTACCAATGTTGAAAAAGTCGGCATCGGCAAAAAGTCGACAAGGGTCCCAAATACAACTTCTCGACAACATCTGCGAAAAAATCGGGAAAAATCGGCAAAAGTCGGCAAACATTAAAAAATACAAATACATTCATTTTTTTTCAGAATTTTAAACATATAACGCAACAATAACATCAGATAAACACATTGGAACATAAATATGGAGAAAGCGCTAATATATAGATGTAGTGGATGCAAATAACTCGGAGCGGTTTGATTTCAATGACTCGGACTGTTAAAAAATACATAAAATTTGAAAATTTTAATGAAAAATATATATATTAAAGATTCCAAGCTATGATTCCAAACCATTCGAGACAAAATATTATCAAAATGGCACCAAATGCAATACATAGCTAAATCAAAATTGAAAAAACTGAATCATCAAAATCATTGTCTATGTTGAGATCATATTCATCAATAGCACCATGTTCCCCCACCTCTAGGCTCTAGACCTTGCCTCTACCTCCAATCTCGAAGTTGATCCTCCAAGGACATCAATTAACACCCTACAATTTTGATGAAACTTCTTAATCCAAGCGTTAAAATAAGGTAGAAAGAGCTTCCCATGCTTAATAAGTGATTTTGCTTGACTGAAGGGTACATTTTTTATTAAGGTCATGACAGAGGAATTCAATCAACTTTAACAATCAGGCATCGACACCACCAACATCAAGGTACATAGAGAGTTTGATGTGCTTCATTAAATTCCAATCCCTTACCCACATACATGATAGAATCCACTGGAAACGTTGGAATCCTGAAATCCTGAAAACCATTAAGTCTGTTGAATTCTGAATGGGATCTAAAAGTCTACTTTTTGCATATGAAGTCCGATGAGGTTGGAACCACTCTCAAACATCCTGAAACAATTAATGGTAATGTTAAAAATTTAAGTAAAAGGATGGAAAATGAAAGATAAAGAGAATGCCACTTTTAGTATTGTTGACATCAATGTCACATGTACAGAAGTCATCAAATTTTTAAAAAAAATGAATTTTTAAAACTGTGAAAAAACCTCAGTGATTTTTTCCATTAAGTCGTGCTAATTACTAAAAAGTCGCGATTTTTTCAAATTTTAAAAAATCGTGATTTTTACTCGCCGAAAAATCAGCCAGAGGAAAAACTAGCGATTTTTCCGCTTTTTTTTCGAAAAATCGATGACTTTTTCAACACTTTTACTTACTGCATTTCACCTTTTATAGGAGACCTTTTGGTACTGCTTTGCAATGACATCACTGAACTCAGCAACCCCATTGACCTATTTGTGGTCATTTGTCTGACATTAATAAAATTATCTTATCTTATCTACAGCAAATTGTAGATCATTGTCTCTTCTTGTGAGAACACATTTCTCTTCTACAACATAATGAAAGGCCTTCAACTCTTCCATAGCATCCCATATAAAATGGAAATCAATCAAGCGAATTGGAAGGATTCTTGTACATTATTTTCTTTCAACCAAAGAAGAATTAACCAATAGCCATTTCTTTTATTGTCGGATCCATTTGGATCATTGGGTTTTCCTATTGGACCCACCATATGGGCAAACCTATTGGGGCTTTCAATTATTATAGGGTCAAATGTTTTCATGCTAAAATACTCATCTTAACTGAAATTGGGGTACATCTCTAATATTACCTAAGGTATGGAAAGGTATGTGAAGGTGTTACAGGGTACAATCAAGTATGGTGGTGTACAAGTATATTTATTGTATGGGTACAGAGAATTTTCTTGAGATTTATGAGGGTCAACAAAAGAATCAATGGAGCAAATCTCACCATATTCTAAAATAGCCTCCTCACAAGTGCATTAGTAAGAGATAGGTCAAGTGCGTTGGAGAAAAGTGCAAAACCCAAGCAAAAATGCCAAAAAACATAACATGCAAGTGCACCTAGGAGAAAGATGCTAATCACGAGAGAGAATGACACAATTAATTGCCACTAGGCTTATATCACTTTGTATTTCAGATTAAGTATACGGCAATATGAAATGATACAAACGATTGCTTGAGTTATGTATTTATACACAACTCAAGTGAGGCATCCCTTCGAGAGAGAGTTATGGACCCACAAAACAAGGGAACACACACCAAAAGGGTTGTTGAGCTTGTTACCCCTCAGATTGCATCAGGGTAATCCACTTGCACGGTGGTCACACCATCAGAGTTGATCTTGTTGCATGTCCATTTGAGCAGATGTCCAAGCCTAGTGATCCATGACCAATTGTGCCTTCATAATTTCAATGGGGTGTTTGGTTGCATCATGAGCCAAATGTGTTAATGATGTATCAAATGTATCTTTCATTAGACCATGTTTATTGAACCATGTAAAGTGTTTTTTATTTAGGTGGTTCTTGAGACCCGTGTGGTTTGTCATGGCAGGTCCTTCTAAGTTTTGTTCCAAGGCTAGTCCTGCCCTTATGGCTCATTCTAACCAACCATCTTATGGAGATCATTTATGGTTGAGGTTGGGATGTGGGGATCTCGGGATAGGTCTATTGGGACACATACCTTAGAGTTCCCCTAGATTTTTTTCACTACCTTTTGTAAAATTTGTACTATGTTATTGTAAAGGTTGTGTACCTAGAGCACACTTCCCCTTTAGTCATAAGTATGGATCTATGTATGTGTATCAAATTTTGGTCTAGGTGATGAGTTCCCTAGCACTTTGGGTGTCATTTGTCATGTTATTGACACACAAAATCGTAAGACACACCTTCATGTGGAGCACCCTACCTTTTCTACATATTTTATGCATCATATGGTTGAGGAGGTCCACCTTAAAGCACCTCTTCTAGGCGTTTCTTCTTGCATTATGGTTGGTTGGAGGATGACGCATCATCATAGCTAGAGCACTCCCTCCTTGGGCACACAAGTTGAGGCCCAAGTGGGGTTTTAGCTTGAGCTAATGGGGCCATCCCCTTTCTTGATGAGGTTGTTTTCTTCTTTGCACATGGATCTGTGAATTAGTTGAGGTTTTGACTCCTTATTCCTTGGGATATGACCATCCGCACATTCTTTGAGACGTGTTTACACATTGGAAACCACACTTGCATTAATTTACTGCTATTTTGATGGGATGTCTCACTCCTTGAGCCACACGTGCCACACTTCATGGAATTTGTTGAGATGTTTTATTATTTTGAGGAGTCATCCACCTAAGAGCAGATTCATTGCACCCTTTCCCATGCTTGGGAAGCTAGGCATTCAAGCTTGAACTTGGTCTTTTCCTCCCTTTTGATGATGCATCCCACCTACATGAGCAATTTCTCTTGAGATTTGTACATGTGGAATTTTCTCTAATTTATGTATTGCTGACCTCATCCACCTTAGTTAGTAAGTGGGTAGTGATCATTTATGTTTCTCTAAGTTAGATCTAGGGTTTTAGCAAAGGATATTATTATCGTATTAAAGGATTGTTGAATTTTCTCTAATTTATGTATTGTTGACCTCATCCACCTTAGTTAGTAAGTGGGTAGTGATCATTTTTGTTTCTCTAAGTTAGATCCAGGGTTTTAGCAAAGGATATTATTATCGTATTAAAGGACTGTTGAGCCTGGAACTTTTATATAAGAGGCTCCTCCCCTTGGCTATTTTTGTTTTTGATTGGATATTTGAGAGATCTATTGTTGAATATTTAGCACAACAGCATTCTTCGAGATTTCTTGGAGATTTTATTGTGTATGTGTAGCAAATATTTGGGGCTTCAAGCATGGATGTGGTGTAGATTACTTTGCAGGAAAGCTAGTTATTTGATCTATTGGAGTAGTGCATCTACTACATTGGAGGAACTTGGTATGGTAATAACTCTACTTTCCTTATCTATTTTACTGTTGATATACTTATTTCCATCTTATATCTTAGGAATAGTTGCAGATTTATTATTTCCAGTTCTGAAGTAGAAGTCAACTAATTCGTTGAAGGTGCATCATTAAAGAACACTTTCTTGTGAATTTCTACAGATACTTTCCATAGTATTGGGGTGGTTACAATATCCTTTATGCAACTTTTCCAACCCTAATTGCTTATGAAAATCGCCCTCTCAAATTATCTCCATGGCTCCATAAGCCCTAGGATTTATTTGGCACTAATCTCTCGCTTCAACCACCATTTAAATCGCCCTCTCATTTACCTTTTCTTATGTTACATGAATCTAGAAGCCATTTCTGAATATCATAAATCAGATTTCATTTCAACTTTAATTAAATTTTGTTAGAACAATATTCCCGTCATATTCATGCCATGGACCTTCATGTTGTTCTACCTAGTGTTATTTGGCTCATTAGTGCCTAGTCTAGTGTCTTGGACCATAGTTTGTCCACATTTGACCACTTAGACTAGTGATATATCCATGAAGCCTTATTTGTCCACTTATCCACTCATTTCCTTTATTTTGGGAGTTAATGCGCCCCACTACCTTGCATTTATGTGGGAGTTGTGGCATTTCCCTGTTTTAAGGAGATGGAGTGCGCCCTCTTAATTATTTGGTCAACTTGTGCATTAATGGCCACTACTTAGCCAACTACACACCCATGCACCCTCATAATGGCATCTTTCACACTATTTTGACTAGCCTAACCTCCTCAAGGTCAATCTATGTTCATTGAACCTCATTATGGCCCAATCTATGAGTTACACTTGGTCTCATGTCATTGATGGGTGAATTGGTCCAATCTAAGCCTCATTATTGTGAACTACTCAACTTGCCACTAAGCCTCTCGATTTTGTCTCTTGAGAGCATCTATATATTGTACTCATGTTAATGAATAATATTAGAGTGGAATTCTTCCCACTGGAGTGATTTAACTCTAGTGTTCTATTCAATATTTCTTCTCTATTCTTGCTATCTCTTTGTGCAAATAATTCTAAGTGAGATTGTTTTTGCTATCTAGATCTAAGTTTGATTGTCACATGTATCGGAACCTAGTGTTGTGATTGTTGTGCAATCTAAATTCTAATAAATTTCATAGATAATTTTTTATTTAAAGTTGATTGCATTAATCATAATTTCAAAATTTTATTTAAAATTTATAATTGATCAGAAATGTGATTAAACCCAAGTGGTACTTCATTTTAAAATCATTTACTTGGGTTATTTTTATAATTAACAAATCTGGAAATCAAATTTCTGCACTTAAAATCAGATTTGCAATTCACCTACTTACTCTTAAATTCACATCTTTAAATACATTTAATAAATGATTTTCACTTGTTCAAATCTGGAAATTAATTTTAAATCTATAATGAAAACCAGGATTGAATTATTAATTCAAATTATAAGCAATTTATCCTTTCATTCGATCTAATTTGCAAATGCTTTAATTTCTTAATCCTGGAGTTTACTTGTATGAAACATCACATTATCATCGCATCATTGATCTGTTAAATCCTTTTTTACTTTACAAGTATTATCTTTAATTGGATTTAACTTAAATTGCGATTATTTCTAAATATAAATCTGTGCATCTTATTTCATCATAAATCATATTTATATCCAAGTCTAATGCTCTAATAGATGTATCATTTCTAGACTTAAATAAATTGTTTAACATTTAGGGATACCCCCCTTGGCCTTAATAGAACTGGCAAAAGTGAGAGGGGACTGTACTAAGGTGACAGTGGTACTTCTCCTAGACTTACCTCAAGGTTGCATCTATGGATTGGGACTTTTTCCACTTAGATGCAAGTTGAAGAGGTATCAAAACCTGCATATCAAGGTTGACCTTAACCATGCCTAGTTATACAATAAAATAATAAAGAATATGCCCTAAGCCACAACTACAAGTAATAATGATACATGCATCGTGTTACACCCCAAATTCTCTATAGCGCACCCTACCAAATGTCAAAGAGAGGGGGTCTTTTTGCCATTCTAAAAGGCCAAGTTTAGTAAAATTGTTGGTCTAGCGAGGTTCAAGACCCTTGGTTCTCATTTCAAGGAGTGTTGGCCTTGTGGCTTTGTTGACTACCCGTTGATGGGAAGAAGCCCCTCATCATGTTAGGCATTTATGCCCTAGGTGGGTGTCTAGTGCACCTTGTTGGTGTCTAGGTGGGTGTCTGGATGAATCCATTAAAACACATGACTTGGGGATCCAAGCCACACTTAAGATTGTATACTTTGTAGAGGGTGATTACGCTTGTGAGGGTTGTCATACCCACCTTAGCACACCTCATTGTAACCCCTTGGAACTTATCTTGTTGTATCATCCTTCCCTCTTGGTCATCTTGGTCTTGAAGAGCAGATCATCCACCATCAAAGCAATCTTCTAAATGCCGTACAAACCTAAGGAGGGCGTTGATGACAAAAGACATTTGTTGGGGTTAGATAGGGCATGACATCCTCCTTTCAAGCTCAACTTTTCATAATGTCGAAACATTTCATTTTATTTTATCAATATTTTATGTTTTATGAGGTTTAGTCCCAAGATTGTGGGTGGCAAACCCTAAAAAATCATTAAAAGTCATTTTAAAGACAAATTAGATAAGTCAACTTAAAGGAGGATAAAGTTAGCATTTTTCATTATAAAAAAGGCACCTCCTCCTCATATGTAACCAAGATCATGGGATCCAATAAGACATTTTTTTTCTTCTTGTGTACATGAGCCTCTTGAGTGGTGCACACATCCTTTCTTGGTCAATTCTAGGTTTCAAGGATTAAAGTTGATGCATGTGGTTTATTTACTATCTTTTAAGGCTTGTTTAAGGTGGAAGGATTCTTAAGGTGTTGTTCTCTTCTCCTTTTATCCTAAATTGAAGTAAGATCTCTAAGTCTCTTGCCTTCAAAGGTAGGAGCAATTTACAGTTTTATGCATAATAGTCTAATCTTGTAAGTGAGACATCCCTCTTGAAGGGTCTCTCTTGTTTGGGGCTTGGTATCCTTCTTTGCCCTAACTAGGTCGTAGCCTTAACCTTGTTCATTCAAATATTAAATTGTCAATTCTTAGGAGAAATGTTGATCTCGATTTCTTGATACCCAAAAAAACTAAGGCCTAGGTCTTTTTCCCTCATCTTCACCAAAATCTCTTTTTACAAAATTCCTTGTATTATATATTGGAAAAAATATAAAAAAAATCAAAAATTATGAAAAACCCTAAAAAACAGATATTTTTAAAAATCCAAAAATATTTATTTTTTGTCATTGTAATTGCTTTACTTGTTTAATTACGGAATAATTACTGCCATTATAAATTTTTGAAGTGGTTATTCTATGCAAAAAAAAAAATGAAAAAATCCCATTAAAAACTTAAAAAGTTGTTTTGCAGCTAAAAAATCCATAATTTAAAGTGACGTCACCCCTATGAAGGGTGACATCACTCTTTAAAGGCTGCTACAGCCTTGTTGCAGATCTGGTGTAGGTGTTTGAAGGTCCATTTTGAACAAGAAGATCAAACCCTAGTGGTTGGAAAAGGTCACTAATTCATCTCCAAGTCTCAGGGGTTGACCTAGGGGGAGTTTTGAAGTGACAAATCAAGCCTTTCAGCCAATATCACAGGTAATTACAGATCTGAAGGTGAAAACAGTCACAAACTGCAGTATTCACCCATCAAATCAAGTGCACCCTAGGGGGGAATTGAGTCTCCTTTGGTTGGTGATCATCGGGAGGTACTTTTCGGGGCATTTCTACAGTATATTTTGTGTTTTCTTGCAAGTTTAAGTTGTTGATTTTTACTGCAGAAAATTGATTCATATTGTTAATCAATCAGCATCAAGTTTCATTGCTCCTTAACCTTCCTAGCCATTGAGTATTTATTGCATATTTTGTTGACTCCATCAAGGCACTGATCTAGTATTAAAGTGGGAAGCTCTTGTAGAAATAGAGTTGTTCTCATTACATATCTTACAGGTCAATTTCTATCCATACTTGGGAAGCCTCGCGTGGCTGAAGGAGCAGGCCTAAAGAGAGAGGAGAGTGCACTAAGGTGACAATGGGTGTAACTCCTGAAAAGTTGTCGATCCTAGCATTGTTCCTCGTGACCTAATCCAAAGGGTGTTAATTTGTGAGGTAACATTTTTTAGCACCATTGTCAAGGACTGAAAGGAAAAGTGACAACATTCCATTCGGGGTGTTCTCGAGTCTAGTTCATTCATTTTCGACGAGCTTGACATTCTGGTGTTGAAAAACTTGGGGTGAGTTTTTGTTTTGTACTTTGATAAGATTATTGTTAAGAACTAATGTTGCAAGTCTTATCCGGCGACTTCAATCGAAGAAAATGAAAAGAGGTACTCAACAAGGACGAACCCTTGAGGTAAAGTTATCATCATCCCTAAGCTTGAGCCTATTTATCAACGAAAAAAGCATCTTCTCCAAGTAAGAGAGTTAAGTGCTCGCCTATCCTTTAAAGCTTTATTAGATATCCATTATCTTTTTGATCCTATTGTTCCAATGGCGGATCCCTGGTTAGATGATTTGGATGTTCCTTTTGATCTTACTAGTATGTTGGAGTATCCAAACGATCTCCCAAAATTGAGAAATTACCTACTCTTGATGGAACTAATGCTATTAATGGTGATATGCATTGGAAAGATTTTATGACATATTTCGTAGAAAAGGTGTTAGGCATGTTATGTCTATTGTAGAGGCTTTGCTTTGACTTTAAAAGGTGAAGCTGAGAAATGGTTTACAGGCTTACCCAACAACAACAATGATGATTTGAAGAGGTTGGAAGCTAAGTCACAGGGTTCGCCGAACCTAATCCTTGAGGTTCGAGGTTCGGCGAACCTAAAAAAAAATTTGAAATTCGTTCAGGTTCGGCGAACCTGAATGACGAACCTAATGCCGAACCCGAACCTAATAACGAACCCGAACCTAATCGAACCCGAACCTAAAGGCGAACCTAAAGGCGAACCTGAAGGCGAACCTGAAGGCAAATTTTTGGTTGAGGTTCGATTTTTTTGCTTAAGGTTCGTTTTTTTGGCTGAGTTTCAGATTTTTTCATAGGCAAAACCGCCCGACATAACCTTCCCTCGCTTTCATTTCACGAGGAAAAAGATTCATTCCCTCGCCTTCTACAATCGCACCATTCATCTGGCCTCCCTCCATTCATCTACGACGGGCCACGTCGACCTCCCTCCATAGTCCATTCATCTGCGACGGCGAGTGCTGGCATCCCCGACTGTGAGCGCAATGGAGATTCACTGCGATCGTGACCCCGACTGCAGTCTGCGTGTGCGGCTCCAAGCCTCCACGGGCCACGATTTTCCCAACGCATCCTGTAATATCCTTTTGTTTTACTAATTAATTATATTAATATTAATTAATTAAATTAATATTAGTAAACTAAGCTTTTAAACTTTAACTTTTAACATTATTGTTAATAATATTAAAAGTTTACTTTTAAACTTGAAATTTAAATTTTAGTCTTTAAAACTTTAAAATAAACTTTAAACTTTAACTTTAAAGTGGTTTATCCATATATTAATAATTGTTTACATTGAATACTTTTTACTAAAAAAATTTATTGATTATAATTTGTATTAAATTCTTATTAATTTAATTAATAATATTAATCTACTTTATAAACACTTAACATTATTGTTTATTGCTTATTAATTATAATGTTATTAATTTTATTTTAAATTAATTAATAATTTTAATAATGTTAATTTATTAAACTTATTGATCATGTTTCTGCATCATTTGTTTTTGCTATATAATATCAAGAAATTATATATATATATATATATATATATATATAGTCGAACCTTATGTCGAACCTCATCCGAACCTCATCGAAAAATTCGAACCCGAACCGAACCTAATCCTTGCCGAACCCGAACCCGAACCCGAACCGTGTGACTTAGGTTGGAAGAGGTCTTTTATGATAGATGGGCTAAAAATAAGGATCCTCGATTTTCATTTAATGATCTCATTAACATAAAAGGAAATGAGAATGAATCAAGAAGTGATCAGTTCCATAACAGATTTGATGAGACCGTGTGAGAGATTCCTCAAAGTCACAAGCCCAATGATGTTATCATACTAACCTATTACATGAATGCATTCCAAGGAGAGTTTCTTTTCCATCTCAGCTTCGCCAAACCTTAGAACTTGGAAGTGGCTAAGCAAAGGCTGAGGAACTTAGATGAAAGTTGGAGGGCATCAAAGAAGCATGATATCTTGCATCCTTGGAGAAGTAAAGTCAAGCAAATGCCAAAGACCGGTACAATTCCCACCAGTGAACCTCCGGAAAGTACAACAAATGTTATACTTGAAGAAATGAAGTTAAGGGTCGATTTTACTCAACAGACAACCGCTCTACACAACCAGATTGTTCAAATTGAAAGGAATCAACATCAGAACAAGTTTCCTCCAAAACATTTCAACAATGATCCTATGACAGATGTGTGGCCTCCTACATCATTGGAACCAACAAATATGGTAGATGGTTTTACATAATTTTGTCGAGCATGTCAAGATTTCCATGCTGAGAATACTTGTGTTCAGTACCGAGAATTGAAAAGACGTAGGTGTCAAAGCAACAAAGGTAATCTAGAGCTATGCAACAATTTGTTCAGGAATCAACAACAGTTTCATGCGACAAGTCAAATAAAGATCCATTGAGACTAATAGACTCCCAGAGCTAATAGGGGAAATGCCATCTCCCGAAGAGATCAAGAGGAAGTACTATAATAGGTTCAAGGACATTTTCTACCAAGGAAGAAAGGGATAGACAAATCAACAAAGGTCTATAGAAGCGCCCAAAGAAGATGTTGCTCCAAGAACTTAGGTGAGTGTAGGTAAGTCTTCAATTGGTTTTACTACTGATAAAGCTTTCAATTTTGATGTTTCAAGTACCCCAAATGCTATGAAGGTCCCATTCCATTACTTAAGTTAGCAAAGATTCCAGCAATGATGAGCCAAGCAGCTGAATCATTTGGGTTTGGAGAAACAACACAAACCATATGTGCTGCAAAAGACAAGGATTTGCCCATCATTCTCCAAAATATGAACCCTGCAGAAAATAAGAACCTGAATAATCAATTGTTCTTTATCTCATTGATGATTGGAGATTCGATTTTGCATAACTATATGTTGGATTCTGGTGCCTCAACAAATGTTATGCCTTTAGCCGTGATGTACAAGTTAGGATTGAAGGTCTCTAGACCTTATCGGAATATTTATGCTTTGGACTCCCATGAAGTCAAAGTTTGCAGGCTAATCAAGAACGTTCGGGTAAGTCTTGCTACACATCCTTCCATTGGATTACTAATGGATATCGTTGTCATTGATGTACCAAAAGCAAGGAAATGGGAAATCGACTTGGGTTGTAATATACAAATGGATCTATCATACGCTACCATCCAAACAATGGGAGGTACTTTTGTCATACTGCATGGAGAACCTAGGAGAGGACATCATGTGGAATATCCAAGAGATCCAAGAAATGAAATAATTTGTTTTCAAGACAATATCGACTCCTACAGCGTTTTTGCTACTGATGCTCCTCCTCAACAAGATTTAGAAGAGCTTTAAATGATAAATTTCGACAGGACCGAGAGCCAATCAGTTGAAGAAAAATTTGGTTGTAAAAATGAAAGATGAAAAAGGTATAGGGATACAATAAAATTTATCACGGTGGATTCCAGTGCATTATTCTTAGATGTGGTTCTCCGATCTCAGAATGAACAAGTCAATGCGCAAGCAATTTCAGCTTCTACTCTTTATTCTTGCGAAGGCCTTGCAGAAAAGGAAAAAATGGAAATAGTTCCAGAACCTCTGTGCATGATGATTTGGGAAACTGCCAGGTTTTTGATGATGGCAGGCAAATACAAAAGTCTATGAACAATTTGGCGAAATTTTAGATTGACTAGGGCGAGGAAGGCTCGCCTAACAAAGGAACTAGCAATCCAATTCCCCTTGATCAAGTTCAAATAGAGAAAATCCTTGACAAAAATGATGGGTGGAAGCAAAAAAAGGAAGGGCTCACCCCAAAAGAAAAGGAAGAATCTGAAAATTTGATCCACGAGTCCAAAGATGATTGGTCTTGTGATGATTTGAAGACTTATGAAAACGACGTGAAAAAAGATGCACGACCACATCGACAAAAGGATGAGACAGATAGATCCAAGTGTAGTCCAAAATAAATCAACAAATTGACAAAGATGGATGGAAAACAAAGTAAAAAGACGCAAGCTCAGAAAGCTCACCAGCGAGATTTCGAGAAAGGTGATCTCATCTCCTATGGCGTGAAAGAAAGAAAAAGTCAGGTAAGCATGGTACGTTTCAAGATTTTTGGTTGGGTCCATATCAAATTGAAAATGTTGCAAGTAATGATTCTATCTACCTAAGCCATTTAAATGGAGATAAATTGCCATTGCTCGTTTATGGGCAAGCTTTGAAGAAATTTTACTCAGGTGATATCTGATGTCTTCAGGACATCCCTTGTATTATAGTAGATTTAGATTCACTTGATTTCGTCATTTGCTTTAACATGCATTGCATTTGTTGTTTATTAATTTGTTATTTATTGCATTTTATATTTTGCTATGAACAAGGCAAAACGAATGTGTCTGTCTCCCATGCATTTGACACCCTTTGTTGTTTGAAGAGTGTGTGTAGGTCTACAGGTACCAAAAGATTCAGAGGTTCTCACACACTCCCGAGAGAAGTGCATATCCCATAGATGGAGCCAGTTGTTACACCCTAGATTCTCTACAGCGCACCCTACCAGATGTGCCAAAGAGGGGGGGTCTTTCTCCATTGTAAAAGGCCAAGTTGGGGCTTGTTTATGTAAAGGTGTTGGTCTAACAAGGCTCAAGACCCTTGGTCTAGTCATGGCAAATCCCATAAAAAAATTGTTTTGCAGCTAAAAAATCCCATAAAAAAGTTGTTTTGCAGCTAAAAATCCCTAATTTAGGGTGAAGTCAGCCCTAGGAAGGGTGACACTCTCTAAAGGCTGCTACAGCCATGTTGCAGATCTAGTGTTAGTGTTTCCAAGTCCACTTTGAGCAAGAAGATCAAAGCATAGTGGTTGGAAAGGGTTCCTACTTCATCTCCAAGTCTCGGGGGTTGACCTAGGGGGGTTTTGAAGTCCCAAAACAAGCCTTTCAGCCATTATCACAGGTAATTACAAATCATACATTGAAATTGGTCCCAAACTGTAGTGTCCATCCATCCAATCAAGTGGGCCCTAGGGGTAATTGAGTCTCTTTTAGTTGGTGATCACTGAAAGGTACTTTTGGGGGCATTTCCACGGTTTATTTTGGGTTTTCTTGCAATTTTAAGTTGCTGGTTTTTACTGCAGAAAATTGATTTATCTTGTTAATCAATCCGCATCAAGTTTCATTGCTCCTACACCTTCCTAGTCATTGAGTATTTATTGCATATCTTGTTGACTCCATTAAGGCACTGATCTACTAACAAGTGGGAAGTTCTTGTAGAGATAGAGTTGTTTCTCGTTGCATATCTCACAGGTTTATTTCTATGCATATTTGGGAAGCCCCTGTGGCCAATGGAGTAGGCCTAAAATGAGAGGAGAGTGCACTGAGGTGAAAATGGGTGCAACTCTTGAAAAGTTGTTGATCTTAGCATCATTCCTTGTGACCTAATCCAAAGTGTGCTAATTTCAAGGTAACACATAATATGGCCATATGTACAAACTACACCAATGATTCCAATAGGCCCCCTTAAGATGAATAGGGACCACCACAAGATTCTAGTATAACACACAGTCCACTCTAACTGGCAAGTCTCCCACACCTACATGATGCCACAAAATAGCGAAGTTGGACCTGACAAGATTTTGTTGAAGATATCTACGCGTTGATCAACTGAAGGAACAAAGACAAATGTTATATGTCCCAAAGCATAGCTAAGAATAGTTAACAAGGGTTTATTAATGTCCAACAAATGACCAAAAGTAGTTCAACGGGACTGCTCATTAAATAAGTGGCGATACAAAGTTGGAGTGCAAAGGCCACTCCTATAAAAGCAAGAATCGGTGCTACTCTAAAAGATTTAATTCTGACTGTTAGAGATGTCAAATATAGCACATCCAAAGCTGAACATATTTAGATTTTTCATCCATGTGATTATGAATAAGTTTGATAGTTCTTTGATTGTCACAATCAAAAGGGTGGGTCCCCCATTTGTAGAAGACCCAATGGATCAAGAATCGTCATCACCCACAGGAGATGCTTCCTAGCTAGGGTAGCACTCACATGCTCAGCATTCATTAAAGATAGGTCCAGAGTGTGTTGCTTCTTGGAACACCAAGAAACTAGTCCAGAACCAAGAGTCAACACGTAACATAAGGTGGAACGACAACCATCAAGATCATTGTTTGGCATCAAAGAATCCTTGAAGATGAATAAGGGCTTTTGTTGCATAGTGAGCATTGAATACCCATATGAGTCGTGCCCTTCAAATAGCTCAAAATACATGTAACCACCTTCTAGTGACTCATGAGGTGCCTACAGATATCAAGAATACAAACTAATACCAAATCCAATACCTAGTCAAGTATGAGTAAGGTAGAGAAGACTACCTACTAAAGAGAGATAAATAATAGCATCAAATGAAGGAGAGGGGAAATTTATCTAAAACTTCATCCTAGTGGCATGAGGGATGCTAACCGACATATACTCCGCCATCCTCTTAAGTGTTGCAACAAATACAAAATATATTGAGGTTGGGTGAGACCGTGAGAGAGATCTTGGAGGCTATGGATGCCTAAAAGTTAGTGAAGCAAACCATATCAATCAATTCAAACTACTCCTTAAGCCTGAGCTTCATTTTCTTAATCTAGGAGGTCAAGCTACCAATCATGATCAAATCATCCATATAGAGCACAAGAATAAGGATTTGATTATCCTGATGTCAAATTGGGTGATCAACTCCATCTTGCCACAAAAAAATCCACCACTGCAAAAAAATATGGATCTTTCCATACCAAGTGTGTGGTGCCTACTTTAGTCCATATAAAGATTTAAGGTCAATAGAGTAATGATGTAAAACCTTCTTGAAGAAAGGCTCGTTATTGTTGCATATAGATTTCTTCTCGAAGATAAAGATGAAGGAAAACACTTTTGACATCCATTTAATTAACCTCCCATCTCTATGAAGTAGCTATAGATAGAAACATACAAATACAGTCCATCTTAGAAACTACAGCAAAGGTTTCATTGTAGTCAATACCTTCAATCTCTAACAAATCTTTCATAACAAACCCGACAATATGCTAGTTTGTTTTTCCATTAGCATCATATTTTGTCATATGCCCAAAAATGCTACTATAACCAGCACCAATAATTGAGAGGTAGGCTTTACATCACAATAAAACAAAGTATCCTTTGGAAAACCACCAATGCCCCGAACATGAACAATGTCGTGCAGTGGATATTGAGATCATCGCATCTTAGAACAGACAACCCAATTAGAAAAATGCATCGTAAGGATAATCCATCAAATCCAGCAACAATGTAGAATAAGTGTTCATGGAAGGTACATCAACAACTAGAGGTACATCAAAATGTAATAGAGAAAGATCCACTATAAGAGGTTGGGAATCATTTGTAGAAGAATCGTCGAAGAGGTTTTGGATATGATCCTAGTGGGTCAGGAAAGGAAACTCCATTAAGTATCACATATGTACTATAAGGATCATATAAACAATATACTGAAATATGGGCCAATGTATTTGCTCAAAAAACCTAAAATGCAAAAATGATGAAGTCATACCTTAACCAAGCATTTGGGACAATAGATCAAACCCATATGCCGACTACATGGCTAGATGTGCACTATAAACTGTGTCAGCAATATCATCTAGAATATCCCCATTGCAAACTGTTACTCCTAAAATATCTTCAATCCCTTGAAGAAAAGTCAAACAAGACTTGAAGACACATCTCTCTGAATGACGACCATTGTAGATTGAGTTCTTTTGTAACAAATTTGCCCAAGTAGCCCTATTGAATAGGGCAAAGAATCACTCTTCAAGCAAGGGATCCCCTATATAGAACAAAGATGGAAATAGCACCAGCTCTTACAAGAAATGTGCAGTGTATTATTTTTGTATTTAGAGCAGCACAAGACTTAGCAAAAAGCGCATCCCTAGAGAAATATTACTTCAAAAAAATGATCCAAGAAAAACCCTAGTTCCACACCATAAAATATGACGCCACTAGCTGATCATTGTCATATCATAATGTCAAAGTAAATCATGAAGATGTGTTAAAACCCTAGGAACCCTACAAGATGATCAAGAAATTTTGGATCTGTAGCCAAAGCAATGCCTCTAGACAATAATCTCCAGATCACTTGTAGAAAAAAAAAAGATCCTCAAAAACTCGTACCACAGTGCATCGGGCAATGCCACTAGACAAAAATCTCCAAAAAATGTAATCACAAATAACAATGATGCCTAGAGCTAGCATTTAACCTTTTGCTAAAAAATACTAAAATAAAAATAAACAAAGAAACCCTAACGTTGGGTGCATCAATTTCTGGAAACGATCTTAAAAAAATGGTGCACAAAACAACCCAAATAACCTCAAACAAAGTGTATTTTTCCAACCAACAATAGCACCATGAAAAACAATAACAAAACTCCTTGATTTAGAGATTCTTTTGTATGCCAAAGTCTGATCATAAAGTATCCCACCATGAACAATGAATTAGAAAACCCTGACCATCAATGAAATAGGTAGATAAGATAAGATAAGATAAGATAATTTATCAATGTCCAACAAATGACCACAAAGGTAGGTTGATGGGACTATGTGTTACCATGATATCAATACAGAGTGGGAGCGCTAAGGCGACATCTATATAAAGCAAGAGGTAAGACTCTAACCTAAAACTAAAAAGAGAAAACTCCTACGATGGAGAGCCAATCCATAAGAGTTAAGTACACAAAGAATTGATACAAAAGGAAAATGTACGAGAGTGGATCTAAGATATATGAGACAAAAGTGGTGAATATGTCATGGTGCAGTGGAAGCACTGGAAGTGTCTCTCCTAACAACCAAAGCCGAATGAAGGAATCTCGAAACAGTACTCTATCTAAAGGAAGAGCTGGAATATCTAGAAGAACTAGAAGAGGAGCTATAATGGGTAGTGTGTCGCCAACAGGGGTGGGGAGTCTGCTATTGTGATCTGGAGTAAGTCGATTGGTCGTTGGGATGGGGTTGAGACTGGCCACGTCACTGAGATCAGGCAGAAGTAGAGGTTGTTCATCGTGTCCTTATTGATCTGCGATCAGAAGAAGTGTCATCCTCTATTGGTCCCTTGATGCCCCTAGAGGAGGGTAACATCAAAAAGAAGGAAGTGATCGACTTAGTGGGGGTTGGTCCCGACTATGAATGTCATTGGAGGAGAAGGGAGCGAAGCTGGAGGGATTCCTGCAAGTATAAGCTTATAAGGCCAGACATATCTGATCAAGATACCTAAAGAAACTAGCCAAGTCTGAAGCTTTTTGAGAAGAAGGTCCCTAAAGAGGCAATGGAACTGCCCCGAATCTAATAGTAGATAGGACATCAAAACATGAAGTGCTCCTCGGTCTCAACCTCTCGAAGAGAACATACCCAGCAGATCATGTCTGATCAGTCGATCTGGTGATCTATCTCCACCCTGAGACAATGAGAACCTATTCTAAACTGGCCCAAAGGGATACAATGAGCATGTGTTCAATGGCATAGTGTGTAATGGTGCACAACAATGAGACTGACACTTAGATCCATGAAATGTGCAGCATAAAAGGACATCTTTGGAAATAACCCACCCTGAGGGTTGATCCAAGTGACCTATACAAACTGTCTATGTATGTCGTCTCGAGTGATCCTATTCAACTCATGTCTGGTAGGTAAGAGGCGCCAGGCACGTCCAAAGAATACCTAAATGGAGGATGTCGATCCATTGCAATGCAGACAAATGCCAAAAGATCTATAACCCCCACATACCAAGATCTAGCACAGCCTAAAGGGATAGCAAAGGAAAGGGAATGGGATGAGAGATAGGCCAAGTATGGCTACCGATCTTGCCCTATGGTCGAGTCAACGAAGCTCTGAAGGCGATGTAAGAGTGAAACAAGACGGAACACCGCCTCAAGCCGAAAGGGACAAGCACCGAACTCTGCAAGTACATTAGATCGAGGAATTGTCTGTTTGCATCGGATGATACAACGAAGGAGGATATGCATTCTCTTTGAACCATAGACAAGGCCCCACAAGGCCCCCAAATCTCTGAACCATAGAGGACTGTGGGTTGAATGAGAGTGTCCACGAGAGACATCTTGGACAAGATGTCCTGAAAATGGTGTCTGAAGCATTGAAGCATTGTCTCTCGAGAAGGACTAAGGATCCATATCCTTTGTTGACTCGGGGCTGAAGGGCATGTCCTAAACTGAAACGATGTATTGAGAAAGGCTCACAGAGTCACAACCACTCTGATACTACGATGACATTACAAGAGAACGGGGGGGGGGGGCAAATGGAACCAATGGCCAACCCAAAAACCTACCAAAGTAAAGGAGAAAACAGCACTAAACAAGTGCACTAGAGCTCTCAAAAAGATGTGCTAGAGAGAGAAAACAGAGCCATAGAACAAGAGAACACCAAAGATAATAGTGCTCATTACCTTAATCACTTGTATAAAAGAATGATCCCTATAGGCTAAAGAATGATCACAAGATCACATGTTCACACAAGATGACTATACAAATGACATTTGAGTCGTGTATTTATACACAACTCAAGTAGGGCATCCTCCCAAGAAGGGTTCTGGCCCACATAAGTAGCGCACACTCCCTAAGAGGGCTATCAAGCCTACATATCAAAGTTGACTAGGTCGACCTAAACCATAACCTAGTATTATAATAAATAATGGGCTTAGCCATAATTAATGCCTAACAAAATGCATTAATGACAAAATATCAGATGTTTGTGGCCGCATGTGAAGATTACACCTATTCTCAATGAAAACAAAGGCAACAAATTGAAGAAATCAGAGACGACAATTTTTTAACAAGCGATGATTGCAATGTTGTTGCATGGAAATTGGAATATTTGAAATTTTACTATCTTTTAGTTTTTTAAACTATAGTGAACACTTCTTGATAGGTAACTACAGGTTTCAAAAGAGGTGAAGCAGCTATTCAAAGGTTGCAGTGGCATTGTGCATTACAAGTACTAGTAGAAATAATGGCATTGTGAATTAACATTAACCTTACAGACTATGAACTTTAATTACAAAGATGTTAAAAGTAAGTAACAAGAGATAGAGACGATGCTCAGCAAGAAATAGAGTACGTGGTAGAGAAAATTTGGAATGTCCAATTACAATCACTCAGATATAACAGCAATAAGTGATGAGAAAGAGAACGCTTTGTGAACAAGCTAACCACACAGACAGAAGTGGGAGGTGAGGTTTTTTTTTCCTTTTTTAATGGAAGGGAATCAGAGAGCAAAGAGAAACTGGGAAAGGAAATGAATAACTCAGATGAGACAAAGCAGATCAGAATGTAAAATTTCGATTAGGCAGGAAAAGTGTGCATGAGGAAGGTATCGGTTCTGATACCACTAGTAAGCAACCTGCTTACATATCAGAAAACCCGCTTCATGTACTAAGCATAGAAAAGATATCCATATCAGAGAAAATAATAAATGAGTGATGATTTACAATATAGAGAGTGCATATATTTGTACTACTGTTTATGTATGGACATGACCCTACCTATAATTATTATGTTTAATATTAATAATAAGAATTATTATCGGCTATCGATTTTTCACTACGAGGACACTCATGACTTGAGAGACAATCACTTACTATCTGTGTTAAAGGTTAAGAAAGAAATGGGTTATCAATCACCCATCGACCCGCTATAAGAACATTTGGAAAAGAGTAAAAATCAGGTAGGGATAGTTGGATGTAAATAAAGAATGAATTGCCAATGGAATCCCTTACATTCGAGAGATACGTATCAGAAACAATTAATTATTCATCATCAAAGAACAAAACTATTGGGATGCTAACACTAGGTGAATCATAAATGAAAATGAATCTACTTATAAAAATTTGCATATGGCACCAAATTTCACTGGAGAATTTCAGAGAAAATATTTCAATTTTCAATTCTGCTCTGATATATGTTTGGTTTTCTAAAATCAGAAAATGCATGTAAGAAATCCTTGCTTTTATTTTAGGTACAACCTCGCTTTTATTTTAGGTACAACCTCGCTTTTATTTTAGGTCCAACCTATTACCGAGCCACAAACAAGTAAAATTATAAAGTAAGATATCATGCATACCTGGCAGTTGTTGCAAATATATCTTTCTCTGCAGGATTAAACCGTATAGAAATGATAGTATCAGACCCCCAAGCAAAACTGTTGATTGGTTCTGACCTTTTTTCAAGAAAAAAGATTAAAGTTAGAACGAGGTTAGAAATAAAATAATTCAGTAATGACAATTATTGTGATAAGGGACACCTGTCATGATCCCAAATGTCAACTTGAGCACCACCAGTTGCAAACAAATTACTGTCCCACTGGTAATCTACAGCCCTGTCAATGGCCAAGAGGAAATATATACATATAAAACAATTCTATAGAAGAGTAAGAACACTGCTAAATTTCAATTACAAGTTAATCATATATTTTTGCCCATGATGGTATGAAATCTAATGATCTGTTCTATTTTTTTAAAAAGAGTTGTGCTTCTGATATTTAAATTTTTGTACAGACATTGGAACAAGAGAATTAATAATATGCAGAGCTATGACATTTTATTGGAAAACATGTAAATGCCAACAATAATAACTTAAAATGCTAAGAAAGATTATAGCACAGACAAATTTCCTAGGTAAATCTATTTTTAAAACATGATGGATTCAGGGAAGAAAGGTCTACATCGGCCTTATTTTGTAAGTGTACTACCTGATCTAGCATTTTGCTTCCAAGCACCGGAGAGTCATGGGGAAATGTATTACCTGATCTAGCATTTTGCTTCCAGTTACCAGATAGTCATCAGGCAAAATCAAAAGAAAATTCGGACAAAACTATATATAAGCTTCCAGATGCAATGGATGTCAGAGATTAACTTTTAAATCTTACAATATTGAAAATGACATAAGAGATAAGAACTCCCAACACCCTCCATGCCCATTTAAGTGTGTTTACTGAGCTACTTATTGGCCCCATAGTGATGTCACACTCAGTTACCCACACCCTGTCTCAATAACAATTCTTACATTTAAGCTTGAGCTCTAGGAATTCCCATTCTCAGCATAGTTCAGCTGTCCGCTCCCCTCGAGAGACCAGTTTTTCATCACTCGGTTCTTTTTGAGGGCCTAGAGTCTGAGAGTCCTGGTTGATCACCACTGATTCACTCCCAGGGTTGCACAATAAGGTCCTCTCAACCTTCAACTCTACCCTAAGAATATTTCAGGCAGTGTATTTGCTCCTCCTTTCTGGTTGGTGGGGACATCTTCTTCTTCCTCTACTTCCACATCTGTTTTTGATGTACCTATAGAGCTTTCTATTTCCCTCTCTTTCTACACCTACCACTAATAATGAGTACGCCTTGATTGTTGAAAAGGGTATAATCTTCACATGTGGCCATGACCATCTCATATTGTGTCATTAATGCATTTTGTTAGGCATTAACTATGGCTAAGGCCATCAGTTATTGTAATACTAGGTTATGGTTAGGCCAACCTAGTCAGAAATTTTCAGATACAAGGCTCTTCGCTGGTGGCACCACTGTTATTTGTGACTGTGGAATCAGGGTTTCAGATCACCCTTTTGCTGATTTATTTCAGGATACCTTTTAGCCACAATTTTTTGATATTTTTGTCTAGTGCCATTGCAATAACCGCTGCAAAACTAAGGCTTCAAGAGCTGCTTTTTATCTACAAGTGATCCAGAGATTATTGTGTAAGAGGAATTGCCCTAAGAACAGCAGACTTAGAGTTTCTTAATCATCTCTTAGGATTTTCAATGTCAAATATATACAGAAGAGTGGAAAGGAATACACATAATTAATGAGAAGGAGTGGAGTCATTCATTCATTAGATGATGCAATGTCTCATTCCAAAACGTTACAATACCTAACCATTAACTACTATATTAATTACTGTTGAATTTTGTACCTAGAAAGTTGTTCCCCTAGTGACTTTGTGCCTAAGTCACTTAAAGGGGGAAAATAACATGACCCTTGCATTAAATGACTTGAAATGAGCATTTAATTCACTTTAGAGATTAAAGTAACTTTTTTATGTATTTAGTTAATAGTTGAGGGAAATTAATTTTTTTAATGGAGAGAAAGTACATTAAATCTCATCCATTGATTTAAATGGACCAAATCCAATGTGGGCCCTTGGATTTGGTGACCCCTCAGCTACCTCATTAATTCAAACAAAAGGGCAAGGAAACCTAAGAAGGCACATTCTATTGTTTCATGAGCAATGGAGCAAGTCGAGCTTGAGAGGAGAGGACGTTTTTTCTAGAACCATACAGCACATTAAATTGGCACGCAGACCAAGGAAGAGGCTGGACATGAGAGTGTTATTGTTTGGCACTAATTTCGAGGTCATTAAGCTGCAATTAATTCTGAACTGGTTCTGTTGAGGCACGAGTTTCCTGGCAGTGAGAGGGCATGGGTTTCAGAGGAGAGTTGGCACGAATTCCCAGGCTGCTCGCTGCTGCAACAGTGGGCACACATACCGAGGCGGAGAGCTGCATTAATTGTGCACAATCTTCAAAATTTCTGACAGTGTAAAAGTACAATTCATACAGGCTGAGAGGGCACGAATTCTTATGCTGTGTTATTCCTGAGTATAAGCAATTTACAGTCAGTAAATTTTCAGAAATGAAGACAGTCTCCAAAGGGTTGAGATAAGTTGTCTATCTGTAGTTTTAATTGCTGTACATTTCATATTTGAAGAAGAAATAAATACTCTCACTCTCTCTCTCTAACAGGATTTCCCTTAGGGGGTTTTTCCTGGCCAGCTTGCCAAAAATCTCTGTGTCTGCAAATTCATGGTGTGAAATTCTTTGATTTTCTGCCTTTAAATTTGTTGAAGTTCACCTAGTGTTTCCAGTACTTTTTGTTTATGAGGTAACAACTCAGTTGCAGCACCTATGTTCATTGGGTTGGGCATTAAACAATGTGAAACAAGACTTGAAACCGGGCTGGGGTTTGAACAGTAAAAACTTTCAATTACTGCCTTAAATGCCCCGTAATTACATCATTTTATTAGTATGCATTTATAATTCATCTACGTTCTATACATCTAGGTTCTAAATATGACCATTATCTCCAACACCACCCATAATGGTCATTTCACATGCTTGTTCAAAATACAAGACAAAAATTTGGACAACCAAGATGTTTGCAGTCCACGAGATAATATCTTCAAAATAGCGACCAGAAGTGAACTGTACCAGGCAGGTTGATGAAGTGCGTCACCATCCTTTTGTCTAATCATCGACTCACCAGCTAGATGAGAGCCAATGTTGACTGAATAGTCAACCTTTTCACCATTGACATAGAACTTGGCTTGTCCACTGAACTCTCCTCCTGCACCTCTTGGTGGTCCAACACATCAAAGTTTTGTGTGTGCTTCTCTAAGGAAGCACCGTCTGATTCTACCACCTCATCTTCACCCTCCCTAAGGATCTTCTTCTTTACCACTTCATTTCACCCTACTCGAGAGTCTTCTTATGAATTACAACAGATAATGCCTAATATACTTGTTATTTGCCTTCTCTTCTTTGCTGATTTTGACTTGCTCCAGTGACAACCTCATCTAGGGCTTCATTGCTTGAGCTCTGTCTCAACACCTCTGTAGCCTAGGCATTATGGCTGAGCTTTCAGTGAACTTACAGTCTTACAGCCATCTTTCTGCTAGACCAATCCTACATGCTCAACTGCTTTCAACCGGAATAAACCTTGTTCTTCCACACCCATAGAAGCCATCTTTTTGCTATTCTTATCAACAATAAAACATAAAACACGTATTATTGCTCAAATTTATATCAACGTGTGGGCTGTGCTTCATTATATTAATTGCCAAAATAGTTTCTAGACCAATCCTACATGCTCAACTGCTTTCAACCGGAATAAACCTTGTTCTTCCACCCATAGAAGCCATCTTTTTGCTATTCTTATCAACAATAAAACACGTATTATTGCTCAAATTTATATCAACATGTGGGCTGTGCTTCATTATATTAATTGCCAAAATAGTTTTTTATCCAAACAAGGAACATAGTAGACATCTTTAATCATTGCCCTTTGGACATTTAGCTCTTAGCTGAAGTAGGACATTTCCCTTTCCTCTAAACTTGTATTCTTCTCCGTCACTCAATACAACATAATCATATTTATTATTGAGATTTATCCTCTATGAAATAAGCATAGCAATCAATATATAAATCATCCTCGCCACCCTTTGAATCTTTCTTGTTGGCCATGAACAGTTAGAACTCTTCCTCCTTGAGTTCAGCCACATTAGTGTGTTTCTTCCTGGACTAGTCATCAGAAGAATGTTCTTGGTTGTCCTTTTCATTCCACAACCGCTTCCTACAAACTCTGCTTATATGCCGTAACCTGCCACAATAAAAGCATTTAATACCTTTTTTTATTTTTACCTAACTCGTAAGATTTATCTTGGTCATTATCTTCCCTTTCTTTGCTACCCTTGCTCTTAAACATCACTGCAAGTGCCACCTGAGAAGACCATTTACACTGCTATTCCCAAATTGCTTTTTCTATCTATTTTGTTGCAAGAGCTTAGTGCTCAACTGCTCAAATGTCAGACTTTATCATTACAAGTATTGTTCAAGGTCTCAATTAAATTTGCATAGGAAGAAGGAAAACATTTCAAAGTTATAACAACCATATCCTCTTCCATTTTACTGTCAACTGATTTCAAATGATTTCCACTATCCTTGATTTTGTACATATAATCTTGCAAGGAGTTAAACTCCTCTATTTGAATTGAAAATAACATAATTTAGGGAAGAATGTTCTACCTTTGTATGATGTTTCATGCATCTCTCATAGATTCCCCCATGTGACAAATGCATCATTACCATCTTGTACTTCACAAAACATCTCATTCGTTACCAAGAGCTTGATCAACATCATAATCTCTCGATTCTTCGAATCATACTTTTCATGGCCATCTACATTAGTGTAGGAGTTAAACTCCTCTATTTGAATTGAAAATAACATAATTTAGGGAAGAATGTTCTACCTTTGTATGATGTTTCATGCATCTCTCATAGATTCCCCCATGTGACAAATGCATCATTACCATCTTGTACTTCACAAAACATCTCATTCGTTACCAAGAGCTTGATCAACATCATAATCTCTCGATTCTTCGAATCATACTTTTCATGGCCATCTACATTAGTGTCACTCTGGATTGTTTTTCCCAATACAAGTTTATCGACCCATCTGTATTCAAATATAGCAAGCATCTTTTGTTGCCATGATTTAAAATTCCATCCATTAAATTTTTTGTTTCCATCCAACCTAAGTCACCTGGTTCGAGTTCGAGTTCGAATTCGTAGACCTTAAAATTCGACAAAACTTCAGCAATGAAAAAATTGGCGATAAAATTCGGCACTAAGTTCGAGTGACTATAAAATTTAGAAATTAAAAAATATATGAATTTTTTTCAATAAAATTCAATATACTCTATAAACATTAAACAGATCAACATGTTACATCAACATGATAGTCATAAGAGCAGAAGAAATAACATAATAACTTTATATGATAACTATGACTTTATATTTTATATAATAAGTATCATAATAACTTTATATAATAACTGTTTTAGTTATTCAAAACTAAAATATTAAATATTAAAATTTTAATTAAAAAAATTGAGAAAATTAAAAAAATAATTTTTATTAAAATTTTCAAACTCTATGTTTTTTTACTATTCATATTTATAAATAAATAAATTAAACTATCTTTTTATAAATCAAAACATTTCTGCCTTTGTAACTTTAAAAAAATTACCATCAATTCTTTTTTCTTAACCCCAAAAAAACCATACCAAAAAGACTGAGCAGCCTGTAGACATCCAGAGGCATTCATAATATCGAAAAAATATATATAAAAAAAAATAATGTATATATTCAAATCGTAGAAATTAGAATGTCGAAAATATATTAAAAAATGATGTATACTTATATGATGTATATATGTATATAAAAAAAATGATGTATATAGAAATTAGAATGTCAAAAATATATAAAAAACAATGCAACTGTGTCAACTGTTGAGTTGAGACTTGAAGCCGGCAGTTGACCACCGAAACTCAGCTGCGGGTTCACACTCTAGAAAAATCAGTGTCATAATGAGTAAAAACAGGTTCACGGGCGGCAGATTTCAGGGTAGGGTTTACCCAACCAGACCTAAAAACGTTTTTTAATGCCAAACTTCCACAAAATCGTGTCAATTTTAGCCGATTTATCATTTAACTCATTCTGGATAACACGTACGGTTCGGGTTCACGTTAGACAAGAAAAGCAGCGAATTTAATGGAATAAATTCAACCTGCTATAAAAATCGCCGAATTTCGATTTTGAAGGCGAAAAATCACCGAATCCGGTGACTTAGCATCCAACATTATATGAGATAAACTAGCCATCTTTAAAGTTTTAAATACACCAAAGAGATTTTTCCATGGGGAAAAGGGAAACCCTACTACAGATCCATTACTTTGTTTCCAAGTAATGTAAAACCAAAAATAGTGTTTACAAGCAAACTTTTTGAAACATCCATAAATCTCAAATTTCATAAATAGATTAAATTTCTCTTCCAAAAATCTTCCATACATACTTATATCTTTTTACTTCAGCATTCAACAAATCAACCCTAGCTCCCATTCATATATGAGAAGTCACCTTGCACTTTATTCACCGACAACTCAATTCTCTAATTGCAACCTTCTTTATCATTGATTGATGACAGCTCCCATTTTGACCTTTCTACAACAATCTTCTTTCTATTCAACGCAGTAGCTGAAGGGGTTCATTCTACTCCGTGACAACTAATTCTTTAGTGCTCCCCCCTCACAACACCTCCAGTTTGTCACAATGACCATCGCAAGCCCCAATGACTCCTTAAGGCATTGACCCTAGTGGCTACAACCCTCTATCTATTGGTTGCAACCCGAGATTGACCTGGTGACCACAGCAACAAAACTCTAAGGGACTAAATAAGGTGATAGCAGCTTTCTCACAAACCCAACAATATGTTCTACTTCTTCGGGCAGCTATGTATCACATACATCCTTGATGACTAGATGGTGGCGTATCGCTCTTATTTTATCTATATGACAGCTCTACATTAAATGGAGATGGCACTAACTCTATTTGGTAGCCACAATATCTAATAGTTCGATAGCTATGAGTTATAACAATCCACGAGGTATACACGTTTTCTTATATATAAAAAATATTTGTGTTGACCTACAATTAGCCCAATCTCCTGATGGCTTGTTTGTGCCCACACCAATTACCCAGTGACTTATTTTCTTATGTGGCAGCTCCTTCTATTCACTAGACACCCCTTTTTTCTAATGGCAACTACTAGTAGGATTTCCTTCGCCCTCCACATAATTCTCTGGATGGGTCACCCTCTTCATCTTTTGTCCAATGTGTGTGACCAGCCCCTCAATGCCTTCTCTCATCACAATAGTCCTCAACAGCTATATAAAAAATATCTATGTTGACCTACAATTAGCCCAATCTCCTAATGGCTTGTTTGTTCCCACACCAATTACCCCAGTGACTTAGTTTTCTTCTATGGCAGCTCCTTCTACTCACTAGACACCCCTTTTTTTCTAATGGCAACTACTAGTAGGATTTCCTTCGCCCTCCACATAATTCTCTAGATGGCTCACCCCTCTTCATCTTTTGTCCAATGTGTGTGACCAGTCCTCAATGCCTTCTCTCATCACAATAGTCCTCGACAGCTTCACCCGCTTCCTCACCTCTACTTAATGGGGCTCTAAACCATGTGAGTGTTAGTTTTTCATACATTCATAGCATAATAATTCAAATGCATAAACAGGATGACTAGAAGAAAGACAAAGCACAAAACAATAACACAATAGTTTATCCTAGGAAACCCAAACGGGAGAAAACCCAGCAACCTTCATATAGAGATAATAATTCTGAGATCAGAGTACAATAATGAAAGAGAAAAGATGGAAATACTTTCCAAAGATAGAAAACCCCAAAATAGCCTTCTCCTTCTACAGATACGAACTTCTCTCTCCAAGTGATGCGAACTTGTGTGAAGTGAGTGAGTGTAATAATGAGGTGAACTTTACCTCTATTTATACAAGTACAAAACTGACTTTTACCCTAGGTGAGCCGACTTCTCTATTTGACTGGGCTGACTACACTTTGGGGGCAAATTATAATTTAAATTTAATCTTTTACTTTGCTTCTTTTCTCCCCAAGGTTTACATTGATTCTTTCAAGGGTTTACATTTCAATTACATTAAGTTCATCTCCCTTAGGAGGTACAATCAAGTACAATGGAAATACAATAAATAATGTCTTCCGAAGTTCCACAAAATCCAACAGTGAGGTTTACACATAAGAATGGACAAGAATAGACATAATTAATGAGAAAGAGTGGATTCATCCTTTCATTACATGATGCAATGTAGGAGAGAGGAGTACCTTATGTAACTTCCAATGCCTAACCCTTAACCGCTCTATTAGTTACTGCCTTAAAAGCTCCATTATTGCATTACTATATTAGTGAGCGTTTATTATTCATCTAAGTTCTAAATATGACCATTATCTCCAACATCCTAAAGTTTTAACCCTTCTTCACAAATCACTTCAGATATATGATTCCAAAACTACTCACTAGTGGCATCATATCTTATTGTATTTCCTTCTTTTCTCTATACAAGGGATTCCTTGAAGACTTTACGAAGCCATCATCTTTGTTAAATCTTATGACCTCAAAATGGTTATTTGCCCTATTTAACAAGACTACTTATATTTGAGCAAATCTATAGAGGGACTCTATATGCAATGGTTGTCATACGGAGGGTTATGTCTTGAAGTCCTACTGATTTGTCTTCAAAGGATTTAAGGGATTGCCAGAGTAACAGTTTGAAACAAGGATCTTCTAGATAATATTGCTTACAAAGTTTGTAGTGCAAATCTAACTGTGCACTCCACATATGCACTTGATCTATTGTGCCAAACCCTTAATCAAGGTATGAGATGGTTTTTTGGGTCAAGTAAATGAGCCCATATTCTAGCATATTGTCGATATGATCCTTCGAATACAAATGCTATATTTGATGGAGTTCCTATACACAATCTACTAGGATTGTTTCACTACCTCTTTCTGAGTATTCTTTTACAAATACTTCTCGAACTATTATATTGTATTCTTCACTATTACAGTATGTTGAACCTCCTCTTATTGATGTACCTTCTATAAAACCTTATTATAAACTATTTTTGGATTTGAGGGACCTCCTTAAAATGCATATATAGATCCCATCAGATTCAGATCAAGATAGATCACCAAATCCCATCAAATGCAGATTCAGATCAAGATAGATCCGATACAGATTCAGATCAGATAGAACATCTCAAGATAGATCAGATTCAAATTTCAGATCAAGATAGAACATCTCCCATCCGATTCAGATCAAGATAGATCACCACATCCCACTCCCTGAAATGAATTTCCAAATCCCTTTAGGAAAACAAATCAAAGGAGAACCTCATCTTCAGATGTCCCCTCTATTATCAGATAAGAGGGTGGTTCCACTGTTAAATTTCATACATTCATAGCATAATAACATAAATGCATAACCAAGATCACTAGAAGAAAGACAAAGCACAAAACAATAATACAGAGTTTATCCTGGGAAACCCAATTGGGAAAAAACCCAGCAACCTTCGTATAGAGATGATAATCCCGAGATCAGAGTACAAAGATAAAAGAGAAAATGTGAACATGCTTTCCACAAGTAGAAACCCCAAATCTTCTTCCTTCTCCAGCTTGTGCGAACTTCTTCTCTCTCCCGAGTCCCAAGTGATGCGCAATTGTGAAGTGAGTGAATGAGATAATGAGGTGCACTTTACCTCTTATTTATACAAGTGCAAACATGAAAAATCCCTAACTGGGCCGACTTCACCTGGGGGCAATTAATAAATTTAATTTTAATATTTTTCTTTTGTTTCTTTGCACCCCAAGGTTTACATTGATTCTTTCATGTGTTTACATAAGTGATTACATAAGGTTCATCTCCCTTAGGAGATACAAACAAGTACAATGAAAGTACAATAAAATGCAATGAATAATATCTTCTGAAGTTGCACAAAATCCAACATCCACTACCTCTAGCAGGATTTGGGAGGCTCCCTCTCCACCTTCTTCCACTATCGAAATCAGAAATGACTGGCTCTTTTCAAGAGAAGGGTGTTAGGGCATAGATCTCCAAGCTTGCATGGTCCTCCCTAGATCACATCAGGAGGATCACCTCCTTCCCTATTGCCATAGCTATTGGGAGCAGCAAGAAATATGATGAGGCCCATATACCTTCAAACACTAGATTGGTGAGGCCTCACACTTCTCCTCAAACAAACCCCCCCCACATGATGGGTCAACCAACTTCCACGAGACTTTTGAAGAGATCTAGTTACAGATCCCACCAGGCCAACAGGTAAACCCATGCTAAGAGACCCCAATGCCTAACTCACTCTTTACAGAGTACTGCTCTCCAAGTTCACTCAAGCAACAAGTCTTCCATTTGGAGATTCTTCCCCCTTCCATCCAGGGCTCCTCCCATGGTTACACAAACAGGTCCCCTCGGCTCCAGATATTCTCCAGATGACATCACTAGGAAATAGATCAAGCACTTTGCGCCTTGCGGTGCTGTATGACTCTGATGGGGAACCCTTTTATTCTACTTATTCTACCTCTAGTTCCAGCATGCCTTGACATCTGCTTTATATGCTTGACATGGATTTGTATTTGCATCGCTTCTTTTTATGGTTAAGTATATTTCTATTGATCAGTTAATTAGCTCTTCCTTCGTTTTTAGTGGAGCAGTGATAGAGGCTGTTTTCACACTCCCACTGTGTATTCACATCATCTATAACTTTGAGTCCCATTGACCAACTTTGTGGTCATTCTTTGGACATTGATAAAAATCATCTTATTTATCTAATAGTTCTAGTTCTTAACAATCACACCTTCTCTACTTCAATCAGCATTGAGGAAAATTAAAAGCAGAGCATCGACAACAAATGTGCAGTTACATATGTACTTAGAATAGTTGGTAAACAGTTTGTGAAGGTAAACAATCAAGATATTTTACAATGAGGAGAAGTTCTTTAGGATGGAAAATGTATAGACATCAAAGGAGTTGCCATTTAAAAGGCTGAAAGTACCTGAAAGAATTTTTTCCCATATAGGTTGCTAGTGCCTGTGGCATAAAATACACAAACGAACCTTGTCAGTGTAGTTACCTAAAGATTTCGCTTGGACTTTACTTATAAATTTCACATGTAAGTTTACTTCTAAGAACGTTTACACAGGTTTAACTCTGCAACTAAATAAAAAATGCAGGGCACATAAAAGTAAACCTTTTGAACATTCTCCAAGCCATCACTTGATTCCCTGATGCCAGCAACTGGGATATCCCCATAGTCTAACTCTGTAAATATAAGAAATGAATTAGGATAACCCCGACTATGCTTTAGCCTAGATTACTAAGTGTTCATACTAGTCAACATGAGTTTTCATTGAATAAATTTGTATTTGACAGGGAGCAAATGCCCTAAAAAATCTAATAAATACAGTTCCAAGGTCAGTAAAATTCAAGCATGCATATCATGAAAAAATAAATATCATAATAACAATTCAATCTAGCTTGTCAAATTTACTCACAAATAGCAAGTGTAACCAATAATTTCCACAAAATGTCATGTTTATTCTTACGTGCAATCATCTCCACAGGAAATAAGTCGCTCTCCATCTGTAGACACAGTCAAACCACGCACTGCTCCTCTATGACCTGGAAATTGTTGAATCGTACGCCTAACTTACAAACATCCATTAGTTACTTATAAATCACAAACATGCAAAGTATGTGCTACCAATATGGTATGCATATACCAGAAATAGACATAGTAATATGGTGATTCAAAACACAGTTCCTTCAACAACTAAATAAAGTTTATAATCAAAGAATACTGCTATAATGGGAACGCAATATTAAAATACAGTTGCAACTTGCAAGAGATAAATACTAATTCATTAAGAACCAAAAAGAGCACTCTCTTAGTTTATAATGCAAAGCAACTCTCTATCCTTGTCTACTATGGAAATCAATCAATGATAATAAATGCTAAATAATTCAAGATGCTTTTCAGTCCTATAAAAAAAACATAAGATCTATGACACAAATGCTGTGATCTACAACCATGTGAAGATCAATTAATCAACATGGGATCATACCTGGCAGCAATGTCCCAGAGCCGGATATCTGACATCATATCAGGAAAACAAAAAGTTTCATTTAATCCCTTTGACTAAAGAGTGTTAAACAGAAAAAACCTGACAATAGATTATAATTCTACCTCTAAAAATAAATCCATCCAAAAGAAGAAAATCTCGAAACAAAAATAATCAGAACCAACAAAATCTGTGCTGCGCCATGCTATAGAAGTCCAAAGTAAAAGACAAATACAAGCTGCAACTAATCACGAGAAAAGAAACCCATGTAACAATAACAGAGAAAAGCAAGCAGCAATTATTATGTTGAATAAAGCGTCTTGCAAATTTACTATATCTATATTGCACTGGGATTCAGGACAAGGGGGCAGCTTTTAGGGACGGTTGGAAGGTACCCCCAAATTTCCACTGGAGTAAGGGGCAGCAAAAAGAATATTAAAAAAATAATATTATCAAAAACATCCATAAAACATCAAAACTCACCTAGGCATTTTAAAAGATACACATGGCACAGGTAAAATTTTATGTAAGTAACAATTTAATAAACAATGAACATACATGATGAACTGGCCATTGACTAAATTGTTGAACAATTCCGCATGAAACAGAAACATATGCCATAAACCCTATGCTGTTGGGAGCGAGAAGCAGGAGCGAGAAGCAGGAGCGGGGAGCGGGGAGCGGGAGCGGAGCGAAAAGCGAAATTTTCAAAAGCTCCCGTTTTGGGAGCGTTCCGGTAGCGTTTTTTTTATATAGTATATATTTTGATGGATTTATATCTAAAAAACATGTAGGATGTTGAATTGGCTATAAAAAACATAGATTAAAGTTTTAAACCATATAACATCAATCATCCAGTCATTATAACTTATAACATTATCATCAAATGATCAACCATAACTATTTTTATATGAGCTTGGCAATGAAGCGAGGTACTATAACATTGTGATCAAATGACCAACCTAGTATAGGAGCTTTTAGTATAGGAGAGGCAGGGAGCGCCTCGGGAGTGCCTTGGGAGCGTGCTCCCAAAACTGGGAGCATTTTGGGAGCGAGCTTCGGTAGCGGGAGAGAGGGGGTGGGAGGCGCTCCCACGCAGCCTTGCATAAACCAATACCATTCATGATCCATAAATATTAAGAAGCAAAAAGTAAATCAATACGCTATTTATTCAAGATGAGCAAGTACATAGTCCAAAATGGCAAAATGCCCAAGATGGGACATAGTACAAAGTGGCAAAATGGCCAAATATGTGCTCACTACTAAATACCCATACTGTATAGTAAATACTGAATAGCTCCAATGTGCTTAGCAATTATGATCTTCTGCTTCAAGATATGCATGAAGTATTTCAGTTCATTTTTCAAGTGAAAATGTCACGGCATGCACAGGTCTGCCTAAAAGTTGACAAGGGCTCTGGTGTAACTAATCTTAAAAATTTTAAATAATGGCTGACAAGATTAGGAAACACCACTGAATTTTCTCGCAAAATGCGGCAAGGGTATTTCCCCTCAAATTAAAAGGCTTTGCTCTGTCCCTCCATTTTGAAGTTCTTTCCCCAAAAATGTGTGATTCTGGAGAAGGATGCCGAAGGGAAAGAAGAAAACCATGCAAAGAAAAATGAAAACAACTCCATAATAACAAGGATTTATTTAGAACATGGATAGCTGATTAATTTAATAATCTCTTAGTATGAATATTGAACCTGCACGACCTCAAATTTTCATCAGGCTACCCACGGCAAATCTTCACTGCTGCCCTTTGAATCCCCAACCCAACAGACAGACTTTATGAAGTCTTGCACACTTGTAAAAAATGTTTCCGAAAATATTTATATGCTTTTCAGACCAGGCATAGTGTTCCTTTTGCCTCCAAAATATGTAAAAACGAGTTTGGAAATGATATGGTGGCATTTGTGTAATAGGGAAACATATGTAAAAATGAGTTTGGAAATGATAGGGGGGCATTTGTGTGATTGGGATAGAGTTAGGGCTAGCATTTTTTAGTTCATTTTTTTTTTATTTTGGGCCATGCTAGCCCATAATGGGACCCTGCAGGCTTGTTTTGTCACCAAAACCACCTCACCTAGACATCCACTATCCCATTGAGAAACATCTGGGACATCCCCTATTTTTGCAGAGGATCATGATGGGATACACATTCTTGAAGCTCTATGCCACCACTCTTCATTTGCAACTGTCTACGGAGTTCCAAAGGAGAACTTCGAGGTAGAGGACAGGTACGGAGCTCCAAAGGAGAACTTCAAGGTAGAGGACAGGCGGGTTTCAGGCCATGGATAGATCATATCCTCACTTGACGCCCAACATTGAGGAGGCAAGACACCGCTCTTTGAAAGTCTTCTTCTGTCTTGTAGACTTCCAAAAAGCCTTCGACTCAATTCCATAGGAAGCCATATTCCAGAGGCTAAAAGACATTTGTATCTCAAAGATTCTTATAACTACTATTATGCAACTCTATGAGGAAGTCCTTGGTCACCTTCATACAGCACACAGATGATCAAACTTCAGCATGAGCACCATTGGGGTGAAGCAACAGTGCCCCCACTCGCCCACTTTATTCAGGATTTATAAACACAAGTTGGAGGCTTTCTTGAACGAGCACATCCAAGTTCCAACTAGGTGACGAGTGTCCCCTCACCATGTCCTCATCTCCATACTCCTCTTTGTCAATGTTGTGATCTTCTTAGCCTCCACACCTCGCGGTATACAAAGATAGTTGGATGCTCTTGCGATGTTTTGCCACCTTTGGGAGTTGACAATCAACCTTGGAAAAACCAAGATGATAATCTTCAATTGTGCAGAGAAGTCCCTTTCAGATTTCAACTTTTACTTCAAGGAAGATGAGGTTGAGATTAACACTGCATACACATAGTTGGGAGTTTGGTTTTCAAGGCCTAGGTTCAAGTTGAGGCATGCTCTCCAAACCCAAGTGAATAAAGGGTATGGATCCCTCATTAATATAGAGAGAGTGTGTTTCCAACAACATTTTCAGGACATCAAATCCAAACTGGACTTTATGGACTCCATCATCACACCCAAAGTTTTGGGTACTGAGCTTGCTTGAGTTGGATTAGGCGTACACCAAAAGAGTTCAAGCCCTCTTACTCCGCTGCATTATCTGATGCTCAAGGGCACTCCCCCAAGGTCCCAACCCATCATCCAAGCAATGTTTGCAACACATCAATTCTAGATTTAGATTGTCTTTAAACTGGAAGTGTTGTTGTATCACCTCCAAAGATTTACCTACTCGATGACAGACAAACATTGATACCCATATCTTCCTTACCAATCTTCAAAGCCCATCGCCTTGTATTCCCTGCCCCAAAGGAGAGTGCAGTGCTAGTATTTAGAGATCTCATGTTTCCTTCAATTGATTGGTATATCAATAGACCGCCTTATCCAATTCAAGTATTCCTTGGATGCTCCTGGTCAGCTCTTGCCTAATAAGCAAGAGTTAAATGGGATTATCTAGAAGGATACTTACAGACAATATATGTAGGTTACTTGCATTGCCCCCCTAGGGGGTTGGGACCCAAGATGGCCTTTTATGCAAAACATTTCTTGGAGCTCAAAATGGCCTCATAGTGCGGCCCCCTTACACGCTTCGACATGGGATGCATGGGCTCAAGATCCCCCTAGTCCAATTCAGAGTAGGCTTCATTAGCTTCAAGTGGATGTGGGGCACCAAATACCACTAGAGGATAGATCTTTTCCATGGGAGATGGAGACAAAGGACCACTTTATATTTAGATGCCCCCATTACTACGAGATACATGATTGATAATTTGATTCCAATACTTGTTCAAGGAGTCTCATACTTCGTCTCCCCTTTTTTCCAATATCCAAACTAGCAATGCCTAGCATTATACTTGGGAGAAGCACTTAGGCTCATAGCTCACATCCTTCGACCCCCCACCGGACCAAAAACTACTCAAAGGATGACTTCTTTCTTCTTGATACTCCTAGTGGACGAGGGCACAAAGAGGCAAGCAGAGTGCAGCACCATTGCAAACCTCGGATATGTCAAACCCTAAGAGACAACCCACTCTCAATAGTGAGACCCACACGCAAAGTTGTCCTAGTGGGCTTCAAGACAGTTTGCGCCAAAACAATAGCAAGCCCCTTCTCCCAACTAGGTCCCAACAACAAATCACCTCGTCTAAACAAAGAGACATCCCCTAGGCCAGATCCAGCTTCTCCAACTAATTTTCTATACTAAGATTCTTCCCTTCAACCTTGGATGGCAAGAGAGCTTCCCATTCGACTTCAAAGGAGGACCCCATCTCTCCCTGGTACAATGACAGGCCCTTGAAGCTTTGAGGCTCTTTTCCTTGTACTTTGCTCTAAAGTACTATATTTATTCATGGCATTATGATAGTTGTGCCTAAGTCATAGATTAGCTTTGCTTTTTGCTTTTATAGGAGTGAGCTTTGCACCCCCACTATGAAATGCCACGTACAACCTAAGTAGTCTCATTGACCTCTTTTTGGTCATTTGTTGGACATTAATAAACTTATCTTATGTTATAAACCTCAAATACATCTAGCCTCTGTTTCTTATTCAAGTTATTATTTACCATTTATCATTTCTAGCCACATGGAAGAATACAAAATGCTTCCAACTTTTACTTAAGCAACAAGCATCCACCACCCATCAAGAGTTGGGACATCATTTACACTATAGGACACTGGAAAACTTGGCCCAACTTAATGATTAAAATGGCTCAACCACAGAACAGTGGCCCCCTTGCAGGTTCGCATCTAACTCTTTGACAAATGACCACATAATGTAAGAGGAATTGAACCCTAGAGGACACTATGACAGCACCCCACTTTCACCAACCAGGCTCAGACTCTCATGGCCTGTTTCTAAGAACATAGCCTCAAGAAGACATGTTTTAAGAACAAGAAAACATGAGAAGCATATAGTCATGCAAACATATGCAACAATATGCCAAACAAGTCAATTTCCAAAATACCCTGACAAATATTTCACAAATCCCAACATAAACAGAACTATGCATTGAAAGCATACATTACATCCATGGAATCACAGCCAAACAACAATCACCAATAATAGCTCTTAAATATTATCAATGCCATGAATGGTAGAATAACATTATAAATGTTATATTAATCATCTATTATTGCAACTCTTTTCGAAATATTAGATGTACGATTTCATTCCTTCTGACCGGTGGGTTAATTGGAAATTGAAAAACTAAACCATAAACAAAAGAACCTCTGGTGTCAAATCCATTTACTATGTTTATTAAGAACTCAACTGAAAACTGTACACTATAATTATACATTTTAATATCTGAAGAACGGATAACAGAGAAGGATGAAACAAAATGGACTATCCATACCTCCATCCATAGAACCTGAAAATATGCTTTTCAAATGACGTGGACTCTTTGACATGGCAGAAATGCCATCAATGTGTCCACTCATTGCTGCCAGAAAGGGTTTTGCAAAAATCTGATTACCAAGAAGGCCACAAATAGAAAATAATCAATTGCTCAGAATCCTTAAAGCTCATCCTGGTCACAAAGTGTCCAATGACAATATGGCATAACTGATGAAAGCATTAAATTTTGTAAATTCTAAAGCACAACTCTACCTTGTCTAATTTTGCTGCATTGAGAGCGCGAACATATTCTTGAGCTCTTGCCTGAGTATGTAGGTTGGGATCAAAGTTTCTAAAAACCCTCTGTTATACATAAACAAGCATCAAATAGATATATAAGAATTCAAACTTTTGTCATAAGTAAATTAAGGAAAATTGATTGAACACAAAAATTACAGAAAGAAAATTTATGAAAATATTTCAGCTCTACAGGCACCTGTTGGGGATAAACTTTGTATCAGGTCTATTTATATCAACAGTGGCTTCATTGACTTAAAATTATATTCTCGGTCAAGGCCATACTATTTACATCAACAGTGGCTTCATTGACTTAAAATTATATTCTCGGTCAAGGACATACTATTTACATCAACAGTGGCTTCATTGACTTAAAATTATATTCTCGGTCAAGGCCATAACCAAATGGTCAAAGCATCCAAAATATAAGCAAATTTGCAGTTATTGATCCTCAATTGGAGCATTAGCTTATTTAGATAATCAAAGTTTTCAAGATGGCAATGAACTGATAGCCAGAGCCAGAAACGCAGATGAATTGGTTTATGTGAATCTCACATCAACTGTAATACTTCACTTTTGGTGCATGTAAAATATCGAATGGGAGAAACATCTAATTTCCATTTTTGTAAAACCATATGTCCCTATTCTACAGAACGAAATCCTATTGTAATTCCCCATGGATCATTAGGTGTAGGATGCACCTAACAATATGCTGTAAATGTTTTTAGAATGTTTTGCTTTTTAGATTGGCCAGAATCCTGGAACTCATATTTACGTGATAGTTAGAAGTGTGCTAACCAAAAATAAGCAGTCAGGTTACTCTTGGACTATGCACAATTGGACATGAGAATGATAAAACCATGATTCAATGTAAGGAAAGAAGTGGGTTTTTTGGCATGAACCATAACTAGCATAGTGTATCCTTTTTCCAAAGCAGTTAAAAATTCTTGAAAGATAGGCTAACAAAGCCCATAGTTTGAAATAACTTCATTGAGAGATGAGCCCCCTCCGCATTGGGTAAATCCAAGATAAACACAATGGACATCTTGATTCTTCTATCAACTTAAATCAACCTCATTTTGTCATGCATCTTTCCACTGAATAGTATCATCTTCCTCCAAACATTATGGCACCTTAAGACGTTATGGAGTAACTAAGATAGGGACTTGACTCTTACATATGCAAGGAGAGGTTTTCTACCGCTGGTTCAAGGAAAAGTTCCTAGCTTTGACCCAATAGTGCCAGCAAAAGATTGTTGTATCTACTTCTTTGCTGCCTTCTTCTGGTAGTGGCCAGCATTGTTAGGAATAAACCACAATTGCGAAGCTTTGTGGGTGCAAGTGCAGATGCTGGTACAAGGACACTATTTCTAAAACCCAAGTTAGGGTGTGGGGTTGCATCATATGCACATACACATGCAAACACTATAATTTTCCCTGCCTTTTAAAAAGAATAGACTGAGGATTTGGTTAAGATGCAGCAGTCAAATGAAGCACAGTAAATCTCTGTAGGTAGATTCTGCCTTTACCTATGAAGGTGCTATTAACATCACCAGTCTCTGTACGTGAAAAGATATGTTAGCAGCATGTAAATCAGAAAGGCATCATGATGTCTTGGATGTTGAAGACTAGAGAATGCTCTGAGAAATGGACATTGACGAAGACTTGGCTCTCAGCCAGTGGAGATGACTCCCATGATTGTCATAAACCGGCATTTAAATTCAGGAATGTCAAGTTTGGGAAGGATAAAGCAATCAGTTTCTCCAACAAAAAGAAGATCACCACCATTCAAAAGTTGCAAATGAAACCAACTTAACAAAGAAGACAGGCATGTAGTTGAATGGGAAGAAATGCAGATCAAAAGAGAAGACTATCAAAGTGAATTCTGAGTGAATAATGGAGTGGATCGTTGAGAATCTAATGGTCGCTTAAGACATCAGAAATTACTACCGTTGCATGAACGTCTCCTTGCAAATATGTTGGATGAAGGTTGTGGATTGGAAGCTATACTCAAGCAGATGAACCAAAGTATAATTATGAGTGGAACACCCTATGCCAAGCTACTTTAACACCGAGATACATGCACACTTTCATGATAGGTACAACAAAAAGTCAGGCACAACTCCCAATGCTAGGAAATGATATATATCATACAGTGATCTTATACATTATACTTTTATAATCTCCTCAAAGTTATATTTGGAGTGATGTCTCCCAGCATCAACCTAGTAGCAAATATCCCAAACAATTCAATAACAAGAGTAACAGGTAGGAAAAATGTAAATAAAACCTTATTGTTAATATAACCACAATACTGCTTTAGTAGCAGATTTACACAAAAATGATGCGCATAACGAAAAAATATTAAAAATATAAACCTTGTCAATATCAGCATAAAATTGAGAAATGGGATCTTGGGTGGCACCCTGCTTGCCCAGAGAAACACAGCTTGCACTCTGCAACTCTGGAAGGCTGAGAAAATTCACTCTCAGCCAAGAAGAGTAAATGAGAAATAACCCAGCATACCATGGTAGAGGAGAGAATGGCCTATTTATGACATGAGGACACCCCCAAAGCCAAAAGGCATGATTCATGAAACTTAATCACGCTAGCCCTTAGATTACCCAGATAGGCGCCCATGACTCCTGAGCTATCCTAAACAATGACCTCACTTTAGGAAACCATAACTTTCATGATATCTAACAAAATTAAATCATATTATATATTATCATAATTGTCTTGAAACAAAGTACGAACTTTACAATGATAACATTCTTATTCTGACCTTGAATACATATGACAAGATATTTGTAAAATACAAGACACCAGTCCTAATCAAATCTTGTGCCAGTGAGCACAACACCCCCTCTTAAGCATTTTTCCCTCAAAGAATAGGTAAATATGGATGTTGGGCAACAGATTCTTTGTTTCCCAAAAGGCATCTTCATTAAGTAAGCCCTTCCATTTGAACTTGTACTTTATGATTTGCTTATTTTGCAATTGTTTGTTTGAGTAGCCAAAATTCCATTCAATTCGAAGATAGTACACCCTTCTTCATTAGTCAAAGAGAGTTTTTTTGGGGTAGGAGACAGGGAAAACATCATGCAATTTGCCGTTATTGGAAAGATCTAGGGCATAAATAACATCTCTGACCTTTGCCCTAATACAGGTAACAGTAGGGACCATAATATTTAACTTTCAACTTTTGTTTCCCCTTGTTACGTAATGTCAACTATTTGTAGGGCCGAAGAACAGACAACCAATCACTACCCTGAAAAGTTTGTTCATAGAAACTTTGGCATACCTATTGCTTTATGCAATTAGTTATTGTGTTGATATTATTCTTGAGGATCTTGAGGATTTATAAGGTATCCTTCATCTCTTGTATAGTATCCACTGTTGACTGCACACAAGAGTCTGAAAAGATAAAGACCCTTGCGGAGCGAGGCCCATAGCCATATAGTACCTAAAAGGGTGACATTTCTACTACTAATGATAGTTTGTATTATACCAATGATCAACAAGATGTATCCACTTTACCCACTTGGATTGCTTATTCCCATCACATGTGCATAGACACAATTTAAGGAATAGATTCACCACCTCGGTTTGTCCATCTATCTACAGGTGGCAGGTTGTACTCATCTTGAAGGTTGTTCCTTGCAAATTCCAGCTTGAAAACAAATCTTGCCAAAAATGAATTGTAAATTTAGGATCTTTAACGCAAATGATTCATTGACATATGCCATGCAACTAGACAATTTTGAAGAAGATTTCAACAATTTGGGGAGCAGTAACCTTGGGAGTGATTGGCATGAAGTGGGCATACTTAGAGAAGTGGTCAAATACAACAAATTTGGCTTCTTTCCTTTCTGAAGGAGGTAGACCTACAATAAAGTCCATAAAAATATTGTAGACTGTAGTAGCCTTGGAAGCAATGGGCATGAAGTGGGCATTCTTAGAGAGGCAATCAACTAATACAGACTTGGCATCTTTTTCTTCTAAAGGAGGTAGGCCTCTGAAAAAGTCCATATAGTCTCTGCCATTTTTGGTTGGGAATGTAGAGGGGGGTAGCAAGAACGTTGGAAGGGGTTTGTTTTCCACTTGTTGATTTTGGCATCAATCAAATTTAGCAACAAACATTGTAATATTAGTTTCCATAGAGGGTGAATAGAAGGATATGATGATCTTCTTGTAAGTGGGCGAGGAATGGTCCCCCATCTGGAGATCCCTTGTTAAGATGGATGTGATTTTTGTCAAGTATAAAACCATGGTGAAGAAACCATCTACCATGTTTCTTATTTTTCCTAATCTCCTCCTTCAATTTGGCAATAGACCAATCAACATCATATCATTGCATAATGTTTGATGTACATTGTGGCTAGGGTATGAAGATTGCATAGAGAGCCAAAAGAAGGATAGAACGATATTCTTGAAGTGGCTGAGGAATGCCCCCATGTGGAGATCCTTTAATAAGATAGATGTGATTTTTGTAAAGTATCAAGCCACGGTGAAGGATCCATTTGCTATGTTTCATATTGTCACTAATCTCCTCCTCCAAATTGGCAATAGACAAATCAGCATCATATCATTGTATCCATTGTGGCTGGGCTACAAAGATAGCATTGAACAAGGTCAATACATCTCAACATGAGAGAAAATTTGCCATCAGATTACCCTTCCCCTTCTAGTATAGTGTTCCAAAATCAAATGCCTACAATTTGTCTACCCACTTTTGTTGTTTTTCCGTACAGGTACTTGTGTTAGCAGCTGCTTTAAACTATAATTATTCTGTTTGTTTGTTTATTTATTGGAAATGTTGCTTACAATTGTCCTTCAGTTAAGCAATCGCACTATGAGGGACGTTTCTATGCTATCAAAATCACCCAAGCCTTGCCCCCTACCTCATCTACACCCACTTAAGGATTTTGACCCAGATCTTAGTTTTGGTACAAGTTTGATCACCTCACAACTTGCCGCTAGACCACAAACCCATGGATTTAAAACTGTTATAATTACTTTTCATATAAAATCCACTACCCAGCAAATATTGTTTCTATTTTGCAATGGCATGCAAAATCACCAACATCTCCTTGATGTGGATAGACCTCTGTCCTTCATGCTCATTTAGTTTACAATCTTTCAAAGCTATAGGCCTACCCTCTTGCATTAAGACAACCCTGATTACATTCCTGGTTTATCACATTTCATAATGAATGGCTTGGAAAAGTTTAGAATGGTCATGACGGGTGTAAGTATGTGTTGCTCTCAATTGTTGAATGCCTTATTAGGTTGTTCATTCCATTGGAAAGGATCTTTCTTTATAAGGTTTGTTGGTGGGTAAGCAAAGGTTGCAAAATTATTAACAAACCAATTGTAAAATCTTGCTAGTATTAAGAACCCACAAAGCCCCTTAATTTATTTCATAGACAGCTAATCTAGTAGGGCTTTTTTTTGCAAGATCAACTAGAATGCCATCAACTAATCAGGATCTCCAAGGACAACTTTCCAAACTTGCACTTAAAGTCCTTGACATAAGGCTTGTTTGCTACCAAATTTGCTAGGACCAAGTCTAGGTGTTGAGCATGCTTTGCCATTGATCTATTATGAATCAATTGTCATGAAAAAACACTGGAACAAACATTCAAAAGTACTTACCAAAAAATTCAATTCATTAATGCTTGGAAGGTGGTTGGAGAACCATATAACCCATAAGGCATTACTCAGAAATTCAGAATTCATAATGTCGTTGTGAATCTAGAAAGTAGTCATTTCCTAGCCATGGATGTGAAAAGAGATTTGATAAGTATAAAGAGCAAAGGTTCATGCTAGAGAATACTTTGGCACCATTCAATTCATCCAACAGGTCATCAAGTCCGTATTCCACATAGAGCTCATAAGTCATGTCTTTTTTGCAAATGGCACGAGAGTAACATACAGACTTCTACTTGGTGCAATGACACCAATTTATAAGAGTCCTCAATTACCTTCTGAAATTTTGCCTTCTAAGTAATGTTGTAACAATGTAGCTTCACAATAGTGAGGCCTTCTCAATCTCAATTATATGCCCAAGGCCCTTATTTGGAAGAAGCACCCTACACCACTTGATGTCCCCTTAGCACCAATTTGGTAGAAATTATCCAAAACAATGTTACCCATGTCCAAAGTCTCTTCTTGATGGCCAATTAAACAAGCGTTGAAGATAGAAACCAATACAAATGTATTGGTTGTTTAGGCTTTGGAGCTTATGGAAGCCCCTGGTGGGTACTAAAAGCCCTTTTTTACTTAGTCCGTTTTCATGGGTGGTTTTCCTATTGGTAGGGGCTTAACTCGCATGGCAGTCATACTACCTAATTGTCTTATGTGTGGTCAACCTAAGCCACTTAGATAACTCTTTTGGTTTTGTCCACTTTCCATGTTTCCCTGCCATTTGGTTGTTACCTTTTGTGGTCAATTCCTTCCTGCACACCTTATGTTAGGGTCCTACCCTAACCTCTCTATTTTATCAATGTACAAGGCCATCAGACCCATTAGATAGTTCATGGGTAGTGACTTAATGAAAAAGAGCCCTCTTTATTGAACAAAGGCTCCTAGGTGGTTGACCCTCATTAATAGTGGGACCACAAGTAGTTAGGGCTTTGTCTATTGAAGTTATAAGTAGAGTAGTATGCTATGTAATGTTTTGTCAAGAATTGCCATTGTATTTGGAGCTTTGTTCTTGGAGGTTGCCCCCTTGAAGAGGCAAGTGAACATAGCTCTCTATTTTGAATATCTTTCATACAAGAGGTCTTTTTCTGGTTTTATCTATTCTCTCTTGTGATTTTCTAAGTTTTCTCTAAAATTCTGGGTTTAAGTATATTACAAGTAGTATCAGAGCTCTTTCTTGGGCCAAAAATGAAGAATTTTTAATACTAGATTTTGACTCTGTCAAACAAGTCATCTTGGCATTTTCGCTCCAAATTTTTTTTTCTACGAAGTTTCAGTGTCTAAAATTTTCAGGGTGCAGAAAGGACATGCATAAGTAACTTGTATCAAAATTTCAGCATCTGGGTTGCTATAATTTTGGGAATACACTCTGTGTAAGTTAGGGTTTTTTACTAATCTAGAAGGTTTGGCTCCTTCAAACAAGCCATCTTGGAATTTCCACTCCAATTCTTTTTCATGAAGTTTCAAGGTCTGAAATTTTTAGGTTACAGGACATAAGGAAGTGGTGTGGCTAAAAATTTCAAGTTTTGGGTTAATATACATTCGAAGATAAACCATGTAAGTTAGGGTTTCTGACTAGCCCTAAACATGTGTTATGGACAAAACCAATATATATAGAGTTGGAAAGATCCAAAATAACTCCCACCAGTTGCATTAGAAAGAAAATGGACCATAGTATTTTAAATTTTTGGTCCAAATTTCATATTCAGATCTGAAATATTGGACACATGGCAGGCCGTACAAGTTTGCTCTTCCGTGAAGTCCAAAATCAGCAAGATTTGGGAAAATAATACTATTTTTTTCTCGGCACATCATAATTTTGTAAAACCTGTGGAATTGTAAGTAAACATATCAAGATACTACAGAACAAAATTTCAAACTTGAGGTATAAAAATTCCAGAGTTACAGAAGCTTCAAGATCGTCTCCAAATCAAGGTTTTACAAGGACTTGTGCTTATTTCAAAATCTTGGTTTCAACCCTACCTTGACAACTAAGTTAATTCCTGGTGATTGTAGAGTTCTTTCTGGTGTTAGCAAGCTCAATTTTTAAATTTTTGTAGAGATGTGTCTCAACATCTTTAAATAACACAGAGATATGTCATCAATAGGTAAACATGCAGTTGGGGAAGCATACAAGTAGAAAATACAAGTGGTACTAAGTCACATTGTTAGACACCCTTGTAACCTCTATCAGTACCCCTTCGAGTAGTACCACATCAAACAGCACTATATATTGAATTTCACTTCCATGTACCCTTGGGTATATCGAAAGTGCCCTAGATATACCTAGAACCAGATTTAGATAAAATTGATCGATTGTCTTGTTGCTATAGTACACCGGGAACAACACTCGAGGAGATCACTATCTAGTACTTGGGTAGTCAAGTAATACGACTAAGGACATGGTCAAGCCTCCTTAGTTAGTGCCCTGAGATATTGGGACGAGTACTATTGTTGGAGCTATAGCACCTGACACTCCCTTATCTTCAAGACCCTATATAGTATAAATCTTACAATCACCTAACCATCCCATGGTGGATGATACTCCTCCCATTAGACCACCTTTCAAGACCCTGGACAACATGTAAACGCGCTCTAATGCCACAAGGTAAATAATACAAGACTCTTCAAGCAAAAATGTAGTACAATGAGGACAGATATATGAAAGAGATGCAGCAACTTTAGGAGGAAGTATGCAGCATAAATCAGAAGTTGGATAAGAAGTTAGATAGAAAGTTGGCAAGTATAAATGACTCCTTGGCTCGACTAACAGCTCATGGCATGTCAAAAGAAGTCCATTGAAATATACGACACAGTGAGCCACACCAAGAAGGAACATCTCGCTCTGGACTCTTTAGCCACGAGCAACGCCCTTTTGGTCCTCACAACCATAACCCACATTCCTAAAGTAGACTTGACCAAGTTTGATGGTTCTAACCCATCAAGATGCGTCAGCTAGATGGAACACTACTTCGCCCTTCATGGCATTATTGATGATATGATGAAACTTAGGGTGGGGGTCTTGTATTTGAATCCAAAACGATGGCAATGGTGGGAGTGGCATAAAAAATCCTATGGGCGCCCCATCCACTGGAGTTTATTTGTTAAATCTCTCCATGACCATTACGAGCGAGATAGTCACTATTTGGGGTGACTTTCCAAATGACACCAAACAAGCTCAGTCGTAGACTTTATCTCAACCTTTGAGCAATTACCCATCCATATAGAGAACTTAATAGATTATTTCTATAAAGAATGTTTTATTAGTGGCCTCAAGGAGGCGATTCAAGCACAAGTCACAATGCAGTGTCTTGCTACCTAGTTGGAGGCATCTTAGAGGGCTCTAGAAGCAGACATAGTGATCAATGCACAAACCCAACAAACCCTCTTTCATCCCTTGCTCACACCATACACAAGTCAATTCCTCCAGCACATTTCGTTCCACCTTGAAAGTACAGAGGTTGTCTCCAACAAAAATGGAAAACCGACAAAGACAAGGACTTTGCTATAATTGGTGATGAAAAGGCATGCTCCGAGTCATAAATGTAAAAAGCAAAAGTTACTTCAAATTGATGTGACCACCCCTACCCATTTCAAAGACATCATTGTGGAAGATACCCCTAAGTTTGAGGTTGCTAACCAAACTCCTCCCATGCAAGAAGAATTGGAGCCAGGAAATGATCAAGAAGAACCACTCATCTCTCTTCATGCTTTAACTGGTATTTCAACCCCACAAACCTTGAAACTTCTAGGTTACATCAAGCATCGCAAAGTGGTAGTTTTGCTTGATAGTGCCAACAACCACAACTTTATTCATCGGCAAGTGGCTAAAGAACTCCACTGTTATGTCCACCTAGTGCCTAACTTTCAAATTATGATAGCCAATAACGGGATGATGAAATGTGGGGGGTGTTGTGAAAATGTGAGACTTTAATTAGGTGACTACTATCATCTCAAAACTCATATATAGTCCATAGATATGGGTGGTTGTGATATAGTTTGTAATATAGTTTTAGGGGTAGAATGACTATGCACAGTGGGACCAATTACCATGGACTTCAAGGAATTATACTTGAGTTTTACTTAGGACTCTAGTACCACACCCTCAAAAGGCTCCAGGCATGCTCCCTTGAAATCATAAGTTCTCATCGAATGGAAAAATTATTGAAGAAAGGCCACTCTAGAATTATTGCTTACTTCCATGCCAACCATGCTCTGGATAGCACTGCACCAGAAATCCAAAGTGACTTGCAAAGGATTTTGGACAAACATCAACAGGGCTTTGAGACACCAAAGGGTTTACCCCCATCTAGAGGCAAGCATGATCATGGTATTCACTTGATTATGGGCAGTCAACCACCGAATGTATGATCATAGGCACCCATTTGCACAAAAGAACAAAATTGAAAAGATAATTCAGGACTCAGGAGCTACTGGAGGCAGGAGTCATTCATCCAAGCACTAGCCCATATTCATCCCCAGTGTTCATGGTTTTAAAGAAAGAAGGCACTTGGCATATGTGTCATAATTTTCATGCCCTTGATAAGTTGACCATCAAAGATAAATTTGCCATCCCAATCATTAATGATCTTCTCGATGAACTCCATGGTGCCAAATTTTTCACCAATCTCAACCTTCGTTCAAGATACCACCAAATCAAGATGAAAGAGGCCAATATTCTGAAGACAGCTTTCCGCACACATGAAGACCATTATGAGTTTTTGGTAATGCCCCTTCTACATTTCAAAGCCTCGTGAATAAAATTTTGAGGCCATATCTTTGTGATTTTGTGTCGTTTTCTTTGATGACATCTTGATTACAGTAGAACTTGGGATGCCCATGTACAACATGTTGATAAGCCTTGCAACTCCTTTGGGACCATCAATTGTTCATTAAATGCTCCAAATGTGCTTTTGGAGTCTTAGAGGTCAAATACGTGGGTCACATTGTGGGACAAGATGGGGTGAGAGTGGATCCCAAGAAGATTGTGGCAATGCAAGGATGGCCCCACCCTAAAACCTTGAAGAGCTTACGTGGGTTTTTAGGCCTTACGATCTACTATAGGAAGTTTGTCAAGAACAATGGTAAAATTGCAACTCCATTGACAACCCCACTCAAGAAAAATGCCTTTGCATGGAATGAAGTAGTATAACAAGCATTCTTAGTTTTAAAGCAAGGCATGTGCACCACACCAATCTTAGTCGTGCTTGATTTTACTAAACCTTTTGTATTGGAATGTGATGCTTCCAAAAAAGGTTTAGGTACAGTCTTAATGCAAGACAGAAGACCCTTAGCATTCACCAACAAGTAGTTGTGTGATAGGAATTTGGGCAAGTCTACATACGAGAAAAAAATGATGGTCATCGTACATGTAATTGGCACATGGGGGTCATATCTCATAGGGTGATGCTTCTAGATCAAGACAGATCACCACAAGCTAAAGTATTTTTTGGAATAGAGATTGTCATCCCGAGAGCAGCATAAATGGGTTACCAAGATGCTTAGATATGATTACGAAATCATCTACAAAAAGGGAAAAGACAATCTTGTGGCAAATGCATTGTCAAGGAAACATGAGGAAGAGGGATCCCTCTTTGCCTTATCCTCTCCAGTGCCTAAATGGTTAAAGGAAGCAAGACAAGAATGGGTAACCAATGCGCCTTTCTGCGAAGTGTTACGTGTTACGCTTAGGCCCAGCTTTGTATGTTACCAGGTGGGTAGGAGAAATAGCTATTGCATCTCAACTCATCAAGCGACTCCAAGAGGATCCAACCCCCCCAACCCCAAGATTACACTTGGCAACAAGATACATTGCAATATAAAGATTGTCTTTTTCCAGTACCTAACTTTGCTTTAAAACAGACAATATTAACAAAATTGCATTCATCTCCTCTTGTTAGCCACTCATGCTTTCAAAAATCTTATGCACACACTAAGCGCTCCTTTTGGGACGGCATGAAAAAGGATACCTTACTTCTGTAGTGGAATGTGACACTTGCCAGAGGAACAAGGGTGAGATAGTAAAGTCTCATGGGGCATTACAACCATTGCCAATACCAGGCATTATTTGGATTGACGTTTCCATGGATTTTATTATCGGTCTTCCAAAGGTAGGTAACAAATCAATCAACATGGTGGTAGTTGATCGACTTTCCAAATATGTTCATTTTTTTGCTCTCTGGTGGAGGAACAATTCAATGCGCCTTTCTGCGAAGTGTTACGTGTTACGCTTAGGCCCAGCTTTGTATGTTACCAGGTGGGTAGGAGAAATAGCTATTGCATCTCAACTCATCAAGCGACTCCAAGAGGATCCAACCCCCCCAACCCCAAGATTACACTTGGCAACAAGATACATTGCAATATAAAGATTGTCTTTTTCCAGTACCTAACTTTGCTTTAAAACAGACAATATTAACAAAATTGCATTCATCTCCTCTTGTTAGCCACTCATGCTTTCAAAAATCTTATGCACACACTAAGCGCTCCTTTTGGGACGGCATGAAAAAGGATACCTTACTTCTGTAGTGGAATGTGACACTTGCCAGAGGAACAAGGGTGAGATAGTAAAGTCTCATGGGGCATTACAACCATTGCCAATACCAGGCATTATTTGGATTGACGTTTCCATGGATTTTATTATCGGTCTTCCAAAGGTAGGTAACAAATCAATCAACATGGTGGTAGTTGATCGACTTTCCAAATATGTTCATTTTTTTGCTCTCTGGTGGAGGAACAATTCATACTTATGATATATGAGGATACAATATAATATGTTGAGATATATTATGAAGCAATATAATATGCTAATGAAGTAGACTATGCAACAAAAGTCTACGTATGAATTGAGGATGAAGACAATGAGGAATGTTACGAATGAGGATCTCATAGAATCAACTAAGAGATTTTAGGAGATATTCATGGAAGATATTGTGGAGATAGTTATGGAGTTGGCTAAACCAAATGTCTAAATTGGAAATCTTGTTAGGGTCACCTAATGCTATATAAAAGGACCTCGTGTATTGTATTGAGAGTGAGCGAGACGTATGATTATTCAAGAGATTAATGCGATGTGATGTTCAAAGGATATTTATATTCTTGTAAGTTAATTTATGTGTGTATGTTTTGTGTTTGTTGCCCCCAATTCCGAACATTCAGCACCCATTTACATCGGCAATGGTTTGCCCAAATTTTTCTAGACCAGATTTTCAAACTTCATGGCATGCTTGCCACCATTGTGTCAAATTGTGATCCCACATTCACTAGCAAATTTTGGTAAAAACTATTTAAACTACAGGGTACTCAATTGCAATTGAGCACATCTTATCATCCCCAAACAAATGGTCATACAGAGGCAATCAACAAGTGTCTTAAAACCTCTTTGCAATGTTTTGATCTGAAAACCAGCAACAGTGGACACAGTGGCAAAATGGAGGTATAATACAACTTATCCTGAGGCTACAAAAATGACACCATATGAAGCAGACTATGGCCAACAACCACCCTCTGTGATTTCTTATCTACTAGGTACTTTCAAATTACAAGCAATCGATAGTTTGCTTCATAATTGTGATGTCACTCTTTGCACACTTAAGGAAAATTTGGCAATGGCTCCAAATCACAAGAAGCAACAAGCAAGCCAACAGCGCTCAGAGCAATCATTTGTAGCGGGAAACCAACTATCCCTTCGCCTCCAACCTTATAAGCAAACCTCTTTCAAAGTTAAAGGCCATTAAAAGCTCGCACCAAAGTTTTACAACCCATATCATATTGTTCAAAGCATTGGTCAGGTGGCCTACAAATTAGCTCTCCCAACACACTCCAAGATTCACCCTACATTTCTTGTCTCATGTTTTCTAGATTTATCTATTCTCTCGTTTTTTTCTATGTTTTCTCTAAAATTTGGGTTTAAGTATATTACACCTTACCAGGAAAGCAACCCTATTAGTGGATAAAATCCCTTGGGTTGTTGAGTTTCAAACCTCATAACAACCAATGAGGGTGGAGATCCTCTTTTTTATTTAAAAGGAATAATGTTTCATTTAATAACACCCAACCTACTAGAATATTCACATGGTTTGGCATCTTACTAGAATGTGAAAGTATGTACATGCAAATTGTGGTACAAGTGCAATACATATAAATAGATGTGGCCCACCCTAGGTATGTCCTCAATTTTTGGGGAGGCACCCCCTTGTACAATGAGCAAAGAACCTCTCATTACCTCTCCGATGCACTCAGTGAGATGTCGACAACAACAGAGATTTTAAAGTAGGGCACACTATCAAGTTGGTGGTGTAGTGACAAAGTGGAGGGAACACCATCATAGCTAGCCCCCTACACCTACATCGCAAAATGACAAATTTCCCACACTTTAACTCAATTTATGGTGTTGAACAACCCCCTAAAGCCAACTAAGATCAACATATTGTAGTTGATCTTGAACCTATTGTTGAGGGTCATTTGATGTTGTATTTTGTTATGGATTTCTTAGATTACCATGTTATGCACAAGGTGCCAAGCTTAGTTTAGAGGGTGTTTTAGTTTTGTAATCAACTCGATCTATAACCTAAGGACACCACAAAAGCCAACATTTGTGACTCTTACTTAACCTAGTCATAGAATTCGCTTAATCAATGATCTAACTTTAAGAAACCATAACTTTCTCGATATTTAATAGATGTAAGACACATTATATAGTCATAATCACCTTGGAAAGAAATTTACAATGGTAAAAATCTTATTTTAACCTTGAATACATATGACAAGAGATTCTTGAAACACAAGACAGTTATCCTAACCAAATGTTGTGCCAACGGGTACAAAACAAAGTCATTTAATCGATAAGTAAATATTGTTTGGCTATCTAATTGGGAAGGCTCATAGCAAAGTATATGTGACAGTATTCACTTTATGTTATTTTATTATACTTCAATCCGATAAGCATCCTCGTGGTTGATCAGGCCCTTGTGATGATTGATGCTATGTGATTTATTTCGCTAGTCTCAATCCCACTTCTTCACCCCTGTGAGCATCACCTTATGCAATGAGCACTAAGTGGGCTATTCAAAACCATGAGAAATTGGTCAGTTGCGACTATACTCATGGGATATGGGTCATAGATTAATGACTTACACTTCGCAGATAACCCCAAAAATGATATATCATATGTTAAACTGCAAAAAACCCTCAATACTTAAATAAAAATAGTAAATATTGTTTGGCTATCTAATTAGGAAGGCTCATAGCAAAGTATATGTGACAGTATTCACTTTATGTTATTTTATTATACTTCAATCCGATAAGCATCCTCGTGGTTGATCAGGCCCTTGTGATGATTGATGCTATGTGATTTATTTTGCTAGTCTCAATCCCACTTCTTCACCCCTGTGAGCATCACCTTATGCAATGAGCGCTAAGTGGGCTATTCAAAACCATGAGAAATTGGTCAGTTGCGACTATACTCATGGGATATGGGTCATAGATTAATGACTTACACTTCGCAGATAATCCCAAAAATGATATATCGTATGTTAAACTGCAAAAAACCCTCAATACTTAAATAAAAATAGTTAAGGGTGCTCTAATTGAATAGTTCACAAGGCACGATACTTGCTAATATTTTGCAAATAGGGTAACAAGTTAAGTGAGCTTGATTGTGGGGAAAACTCCACAGTTAAGTGCACTTGAGCAAGAGGAGTCTCGGGATGGATGACCTCCCAAGAAGTCCCGATCACCGAGTACAAGCGCCGAAAGTGATGATTGATGCTATGTGATTCATTTCGCTAGTGTCAATCCCACTTCTTCACCCTTGTGAGCATCACCTGATGCAATGAGTGCTAAGTGGACTATTCAAAACCATGAGAAATTGGTCAATTGTGACTATACTCATGGAATATGGGTTATAGACTAATGGCTTACACTACGTAAATAATCCCAAAAATGATACATCATATGTTGGACTGTGAAAAGCCCTTAAATACTTAAATGGAAAAACTTAGTAAAAAATCGAGAAACAATTAAAGGTTATCTTTTTTCAACTAAATTAAATCATGAACTTGAAACAACATCAAACAATCACGTTGCTCAATAAATATGAAAAGATGATACACGTATAAGATGTCCAATCACGTTGGACATAAATATGAATAGAAGATACATATATAAGACGCCCACGCATGTATATCATTCATTAATTTCTATGGACAGTCAAGAGACAAAATTAAAGCGTCCAAACAAAAATACATTTGCTTACCTGAAGATCTTTACTTCGTTCCCGCGTAAATTCATCTGTTGAACGTGATATCATCTTCACCTTCATTGTTTCACAACCTCAACAAAACCCTATCCACATTAAAAAGTATTAAACAGACAACAATTAGTTATATAAAAGGACCAGATTATAGAATTGAATACAAAATTCAGAGGTGCACACCAGGGACAGTTATTAAGTTATTCACATGGATGAATGCAAACCCTGAAAAAACCCAGACAACAATTTAAATGATGCAAACTCTAGCAAAAACCGTCTCATACAACAATTTTTTTTGAACTGGTTTTCTCTTATCACGGAGTAAACACGCCCAAATTTTGCATTACGGGTAACCATTGGCACCCGTCTTTTTTTATGTCTTCATCCTTCCTTTTTGATGTCCTCAGGTATGCAGCGAATAGTGGGATATCTATCATGCCAAAGGCGTTCAGGGCTTGCACTTGGCCCCAGCTGCTAGCGGCATCCACAAGCGTGAGCGCCACTAATTTGAACTTGGTGGAGCTATATTAGCTACCCGCTTCCACCAACCAGGCAAGCCATCATTGACACCATACAACATTTAAACAATGTAAACCCTAGAAAAACCCTACATACGACAATTTAAATATCCACAGATTAAGACATTTTAGTCTGCAGTTTTCCATTGGGTAAGTACGTGAAATTCTTGAAAAGGAAGGAAGAATGCGTTGAGATTTTTGATCGCCTCGGCCAGTTTCTTTGATCCCAGGCTGGGATCAAAGAAACTGGCCGAGGCGATCAAAAATCTCAACGCAGTCTTCCTTCCTTTTTTCAATTGCTACTGCGTAAGCAATGTACATGAAATTCTTGTTTTCCTATTTGAATGGGATTTGATAAAATTTGTCAACATGTTAAAACACGACTGAACTAAAAACATTAATTAAAACATATAGAAACTAAAAACCGTAACCCGACTGAACTACATGTATCAAAGAGCAAAAACATACAGGTAACTATCTCTCTAACAGACACAAACACGACTAAAACATACGGCAAAAGTCCAAAAGGGAATCCCCATAAACATAAAACTCGATGTTCGTATAAAACTAGGAGGCGAATTCAAGAGGTACCTTCAAGCTCGATTGACTTCAGGCGGCAGATTTCGTGTGCTATGGGCAGCTTGATCAGAAGGTAATTGAATCACGATTTTTCTCTTGTTCAGGTGAGCGTGCTGGCAAATGGTTTTTACCTTATTCTGGTTGGAATCGCTAAGGAAGCCTCCTTGTAGCGAAAGATAGCAATGTACTGTGTACGAACAAGTGCCCACTTGCTACAATCTTCCACTTATTGCCCTAGTGAAAAAACTTAGCAAGGGTTTTATTGTTACGTGGTTTTAAGAGAAAACATGCCTTTGGATAGCAGGTATTTTACCCAATATGACTCTTCTTACTGGACGGAATGGTTGGCGAGGGTTTTTTTTTTCACAGAAAAATATAACTTACTATTAATATACGAAATAGTAAATAGTGGCAGCTGTCAGAAAAATACATACTACTCACATCTGCTCTATAGAGCATATGAGCCATGCCAATCAAATAGGCCAAAATGCCAACATCACCATCCGAGAAACCCAATATGTAGTGTCATATGTCCACATAATAAAACATGAACCCCTCCCGAAGGAGAAACAGGTTCATCAATCACTAGAAACCGTCAAAGTGTCCATCCAAATATAAAAATTCACAAGTGCAAACAGCCATAGCTGCCAAACATCAAAAATAAACATATATGTCTAGCAGTGCTAAGTATATCAAAACACAACCAACAACCACAGACAGTAGAGCCGCAAATAGAGGATGTATACAAAAACGTCCAACAAGAAGTTGGAAGCGGCCCCTATGTATAATCTGTACATAGAACTAACAGCGCATGTAAGTATAACAGCTCACATAATGTAGAGCAAAAAAGCATCATAATAAACAAATAAAGGAAAATAGAGCATAAAGTATCAAGTCCAATGTAGATGATGAGTGCCCTGTGTAAACAAAGTGTCCTCCCGCCATTCCTGCCACATGATGACCCCAACCTCAGAGATAAGAGCCTTCTTAGATAGCATGTCCGCCTCCATGTTAGCTTCCCGGAATACATGGTCGAAATGTATGTGATGGAAGTCTTTGATTAACATCAGGGCCGCATCCATCCAGTGTTTAAGAAGCATATTATTTAAAGTGGACTTGCCACTCGCCCAGGAGATAATGGATAGTGAGTCGCCAAATACCACAAGTGAGGTGATCCTCCGCAAGCGAGCCCAGAAAAGTAATAACCAAAGAGCACATAGCTCGCTCCTGGTATTGGAACCATTGCCCAGATTTAGCCAGATATGGATGGAGACAACGTTGGAAATGTGAATAATGGCATCCGCTCCACCCCCCCCAAAACGGCCGACAGCAGCTCCATCAAAGAAACCGCATGGGTAGATCAGCACCGGGGGAGCATAGCGAAGATTCCTGTCCGGTTTATCTCTGCCCCCAACCGTACCGTGGATAGAAACATATTCATTGTGTGCAGCAAGTGTTTTATAGCATATCCCAACCAAGAAAGGGGCACGATTCTCAAAAATGTGCAGGTTTCGAGCTTTCCAAACCTCCCAAATCATAAAATATGGTAGCTCTGTACTCCCGTTAACATGACGAGACCAAGCATCAAGACAATCACTAAGAGAGCAGTAGTTCCATTGAAAAAATACACCGGCTTTGTTTGCAATTAAGGACCAAAGTTCTCTTATGAAAGTACAGGAAGTGAAAAGATGGTCAACCGTCTCCCCCTGTGTGCAGCATAAGGTGCACCATCCCGGGCCACAAAATCCACGCCGACAGAGATTGTCCCAAGTTAGTATCTTGTTATTCAACGCTAACCATATGAAGCATTTGATCTTGAGGGGCAAGGCAAGTTTCCAAATAGTTTTGTCCCACCAGCGAACCAATATCTGTGACTCAACAAATAATGCATCATATGCCAATTTTGCAGAAACCTTCCCACCAGCCACATCCCACGTCCATACTAATCTGTCAGCTTCATCAGAAAGACTCATATTAGATTGATACAACGGCTTAATATATTCCTCCCATTCAAGCCTCAAGGAACCCGTAAGTCCCAACTGTGCAGCCGAGATCCACCGTGGGCGTCCGTCCCCATACCATCCAGCCACATGTGCTAAAGTGTAGTAACCATTTGCATAGAGGTGTGTTCTCAATTCCATCGATAGAGAGTGTCTCGATGAACCACCCATGAACGGATCCAGCCCCAACTTAATATCCCGTCCATTGCCAGGCATCCAAGCAATCCAATGCACAATAACCCTAAAGGCACCCAGCAGACCATTCCAGATATTAGAGACACCCACAGTTGCAGGTCTATATAAACGAAACCATTTAGTTACCGGAATATTTCGCGGGTATTTGGCTCTGATGATCCTTCCCCAGATCGATTGATCAAAGAGTACTCGCCAGAGGCTCTTTGCATGCAGGGCCATAACAAACATTTCAATATCCTTAATATTCCATCCACCCAAGTGCCAGGGCCGAGCCAAAACCTTCCATTTCATTAGATGAAATTTCTCCTGGTTTCCACCACCCGACCATAAAAAACAAAATATCTTCCTTCTGATTAGATTCAGGATGGTTCGAGGAATCTTGCATAGAGAGAACCAATATACACCTAAATTCTGCAAAACGGCTTTCACCAGAGTAAGCCTGCCACCCAAGGAAAGATGCCGATAGCTCCAGTGTCCAATTATCAATTCAAATCTTCTAATAAGCCAGGACCAATCATTTATCAAGTAATTTGTTGGTTTGATGAAGAATCCCAGATATTTAGTACCAGCATCAATATCTTTGAAATTTAAAGGCAGAAAATTGCTGATCGACTGCTGAACATCTTCCGTCAAAGAGTGTTTCAAGAAAAATGATTTAATATAGCTGATAATCATGCCAGTTACCAGACAGAAGAAGTCCAGTATTTTCTTGTATATAATCCATTCGGCAAGAATTCCCATACCAAAGAGCATACCGTCATCCACGAACAAAGAGTGTGTAACAGATATCTCTCTAGTTATTTTAATGCCAACAATCACTCCCTCCCGACGAGCTTTATGAATGGACAGACTTAAACCTTCGATGACCAGTAAAAACAGTAGAGGAGAAAGTGAACAGCCCTGTCGAAGGCCCCGGGATGCCTTGAAATATTTAGTAGGAAGTCCATTGATCAGGATAGCATAGTTGACAGAGTTAATACATGCCATAATCCATTTCATAACCTTCCATAGCAGGCCAATCTGGATAAGGATTAGTCTCAGGAAGTTCCAATCAACCTTATCATATGCTTTCACCAGGTCCAATTGAAGTATAAGGGCATCAATACGCCTATGTTTGATAGTGTGAAAAATTTCCTGTGTCACACCCACAGCATCATGGATCTGCCTCCCACTAAGGAAGCCATACTGTTCCTTGGATATGTGTCTAGAGAGCAATGGTTTGATTCTATCAGCAATAATTTTAGCTATAATCTTATAAACCAGATTGCATAAAGCAATTGGTCTGAAGTCATCATAATTGTTCGGATGGGAAGTCTTCGGAATGAGAGCCAGATAAGTAGAATTTAATGCGCCAGAGACAATGCCTAGTTTCCGAGATTCATCTACAGCCATCCGGAGTTCTTCCCCCGTGATATCAAAGAAGTGAATGAAAATCTCAACTGTCCACCCATCCGGACCCGGAGATTTGTCTTTAGCAAAACCACGCAGAGTATTTTCCACATCACCCAGGGTGACATCCAGGAAAATATTGTCACCCTCCTCCTCATTGAACATTCGCGGATATTCCTTGATAAGTTTGAATTGTTCAGCCAGAGTAGTGTTTTTTGGATCACGATAATATTCCTGGAAGTGATATACAGCCTCATTCATCAAATTCTCCTCCCCCCTAATCCGCCGGCCCAAATGATCATTCAAATCCCAGATTGAGTTTTGCATCCTTCGGGAATCAGCGAAATGATGAAAAAATTTTGTATTCATATCCCCTGCTTTGAGCTAGGTAGCTCTGCTCTTCAATCGCCAAGTTTCTTCCTGCATCAGAAGTATTTTCATTTTCCGACTCTCCAATGAAGAGAGTTTGGTGAGCTCAATCGAATTTAGATCATTATCAACACCTCTGTTCATCAGGTATTCCACTTCAAGTTCGATCTCCAATAGTTCCTTTCCCATCAAGGCTTTTTTGTTCTTTTCCCACTTTATTGTGTAGTCTTTTAATACCTTGAGTTTCACCGCCAGCTTATCCATGGCCGATCTCTCCCCCGAAACATTTGTCTGCATCCACACATTCCTCACTCCCGAAATGTATTCCCCCTCAGAAAGCCATGTGGAATTGAATTTGAAAGGGTAGGATTTATTGCAGGGTTCATCATCAAATTGTAGAATAATAGGGAGATGATCGTTGATTTTTATTTGATGTATCCAGGATCTATAGTTCTGAAAGCATGATAGTAAAGATTCTGATATTAGGAATCGGTCAATACGTTTCTGTATCTGCTGATCCCCCGTTCTGCCATTTGTCCATGTTGGTGCCAACGGTCTAGGAGCCACATCAACCAAAGAAAACTCCCTGAATAAATTTGTGAAGTAAGGGCCCAGGGGGTCCCTCCTAGCCAAACCCCCCCATAACTCCCCATCACCCCAGGTAAAATTTAAGTCACCAGCAATTATCAAGTTCTCCGGGTTCAACAAACTTTCCGAACCAGCCAAGTTCCAGAAAGTCTCCCGGTCACAATAAGGACCATAATCTGCATGCGTTTAAGAGAAATCAATTACTTTCAATAGCACGGGCATTTTGTTGAGAGTCTCCTGTAACTTAAAGCTTCCCAACGTTTTTGTATGTTGTTGCTTTCAATGAGATCCACTTTGCATGCATCTCAACTTTATCATTAGTCCTTGCCCAACTCCAAACTTAGAAATAGCAAAAATTCAAATTATTTAAGAACATAAGATATCAAGCAAATAAGGATTTGTTTGTGACTAACAACAACTTCCATAAGACAAAGCATCATAGAGCTGTGTGAACAGATATTGAATTGTCAAGAATCCAGCTTTCAAAGCAATTTATTAAAAAATATGTTTCCCGTAGATTTTTTTCCATTCATTAATTATAAAACTTCTTTCCATGCCAATTTTGAGAAATGACATAGAACAAAGGACATATAGAATAAATAGATTTAATATATATGTCATAAATAAAACACACCAACCAAGATCATTCGAATTTTTTTTTTGTTGTCATTGTCCCATGTCAAGATTTTATTGGCCAATGTTAACCAAAGAAAAAATATTATTTTAAGTGGGTTATCAAGTTTCCATACTATCTTCCACCACCATAGTTTTTCTCCTTCCTAGTCTTCAAATATGTTTGCCTCGTATCCAAGTTTTGTATTGAAATCCTTGAAGTTTTGTTTTTTGACCACTTAAGTTCAACTTCTTGATATAACAATGTATGGCAATGTGCTTTAGGGTGGCTACATATTAAGTCCATTCTTCAACCTCATCCCCCTCTAAATTCAACTCCTTTGTTGTCTTCCACCTCTACTGCCAACCTTCTGCCAGACCCAAACTTGCATCTTTGATCTTGAGTACCCCTGAGTCATGGAAATATGACAACAAGGGGACTAGCAACCTGAAATTACCAATGCAACTTATCATTGGATCCTCGCCAACTCTTACTTATTACATTTCCCAATTTTCCAAGAAAACCACCTTCTTACCAGGGAAAGCTTTAACCAGAGTTTTCCAAACAATTGAGGCACCTTTGACTAACTCTCTTTTCACCCATATCCTGTCTTCAATGGATCCTTCCTTTATGTATTTCCACTTCATTACTTTTTTGCAAAGTCCATTATTTAAAAACAACCTCCATATACTTTTACTTGATAAGGTTTTGCTAAAAAAATATAAATGTTTTTTAAGCTCCATCCCCCTACTTCTTTTAAGTTAGCAAATTTTAACCATTTTGCCAATGGGATACCTCCAATTTCCTTCTTGTTTGTCCAGAAGAACCCGAAATATATATTTCTTATCTTATCCACAATATGCCTTTAAAGATATCAACAATAGACAAATATATAGGTATACTTTATAAAACATATTTAACTAGTACTAATCTAACTCGTTGAAATAGACACCAATACACCATATTGTTATTATTACTTCTATTTCCTTAACCAACCATAATCAGTTTTCATATTTATAATCATTTGGTATTTTACACCATTATCTAAAGGACAATAACTCAAAGGAAAGATTCGAACTACTATCCTTACCATCTCTTCTTCCATACCATGGGTTAACAACAAATATTTATGCATGTTAATTTCCATTATGGTTGCATTGCAAAAGGTCCCTAGGTGTCCTTTAGCTTATTAAATTATCTTAGGGATCCATCTCCAAACAACATAATATTATCCACAAACAATAAATGTGTTATCATTATAGAGTTGGAAAGTTTGAGACCTTTGATGAGTCATTGACTTTTGGCCTTTAAAATCAACCTACCTTGACCCTTTGCAACTAAAAGGAATAAGAAAGGGACAATGGGCACCATTATCTTAAATATTGAGATCCCTAAAGGAATTACAAGGAAGAGCCATTTATCAACACAACAAAGGAACCCAAAAATAACCATAAAAAAATCAAGTTTATAGTATAAAGATCCATACCTACATGTAGAGGAACCAATAAGATATAGCCAATTAACTCAACCACAAGCTTTTGCTAAATCAATTTTCATAACCACAACTTACTTTTTCACCATCTTTATGGAGTGAATCCCTTCATGGGCTATCCCCATTGGATCATGGATATGTCTATTGAATACAAAACCAAAGTGCTATTATGAGATGTTTCCTATTATCTTTGCAATTATCTTGTAGATTGGATTACAAAGGAATTTAGGTCTAAAAGTTTTAAAATATATAGGCTCGTTCCTTTCTGGGATCAATGCTACAGGGGTGGAATTCAAATCCCCTAGGACTTCGCTTTAGATTCAAGATTCTTCAACCACTTTTAGCAGGTCCTCTTCCAACATCTCAAAATATCCTATATAGAGCTCAACATACCAACCATCTGGTCCTGGACCCTTGGCTTTCTTGAAAGAATGCAAAATTTCCTTCAATTCATCCTTTCAAAATTTAGCTTCCAAGACCTCATTCAACCTCTCATCAAATAGCCTTGGAAAGAGCCTTAATACCTCCATTGAGTCTCCCACATTCTACTTTTCAATTTCCTTGAATAACTCTCTAAAATGCATCCTCCCTACAAATGTTATTTCCTTAAAAGTCTTTACCTTATTATAACCATCTGGTAGCCCCGTTTCCCAATTTGTATTCACAATTTTCAAAACTTTACATAATTTTGCAACAACTTTGTCTTGTTGTCCCCCTCTGCTAGCTATATTGCTCTACTTTTGAGGCTCTATTCAATCTCCTCTTCATCCAGTGATTTTTTCTACTTACCTTCTAATTTTTTCAAAGATTGAGATTCCTCCTTAGAGAAAACGCCATTCACATTTTGTTCAAACAAACTAGTGATTTCAACTTCGAACTCCTTAGGATCCTTTTCATTTTCTTTAGCCTTTGCCCATTATACTATCACCTTTTTCACCTAATCTAGGTTATCAACAAACTAATACATTGTTCAATCCCCCATATTAGGATCTAGTTTCTTCCAATTCAAAAGTACAAGCCTTCTTAAAACTTCTTCAAGCAACCAAGCATGATTAAATTTGAAAGGAGTTGGAGGCATTTTTCCATCTACCTCAATTTGAAATGATAAAGGAAAGTGATAAGAAGAGCCTTTGTAACCCACTCGTGATTTCATCAAAGGAAACTCTTCAACTATTTTTTTTGCCACCAAGTATTTGTCTAGTCTTTCTAAAATGCCTTTTTATCCCCTCCACGAGTTTATGCAAGTGGGAACTATTTGCACATGCTCAACATCTACCAACTTCATATCCTCGAACAAATGTGTAAAGAAATTTGCCAATGGATCTGACCTTGCCAACCCACCCCATACTTTCCTCGTATTTAGAGTTAGGTTCAAATCACCACCAATAATGATGTCCTCTTCTAAAGAGTCCTTCTCCTTTAACATTTCCCAAAAGACTCTCTTATCAACATAGGGCCCATACATATTTACTAGAATGAACCATTTAACTAGGACTTTTGCCCTATAGTGTAGTAATACATGCATGCAACATATTATAAGAAGTGGGATCAATACTAGAGTTCCACCCAATAACCAAACCCCCTAAGAGACCTTCGACATCAACAAAATAAAAATTCCACCCCTTCAAAAGTTTGGATGGGATCTCCATTGCTTTGGGCCCTAGTTGGAATATAATTACATCATGATTATACATAAAAAAAAATGCTTTAGGGATAGTTATTTCAAGGCACACTTGAGCCCCTCACATTAAAAAAAGAACAATTATTTTGAAATTATTTTTGGACCTTCCCTCCTCTAAGGCCCTTGTGATAGTCATTTGTTTTCCCTCTTTTACCCTTTTTTGAAGCTTTTGTTTTCACGGTGGCTATAAGGGATTGTCTCCCTACCCTAAAGATTGTCCCATGTCCACTACCAAATCCCCCTCAATGTCTTTCTCTTCTCTAAATTACTCTCTTATAAGTCATAGACTATAGCTAGCATGTTTAGTCTCAAATTCAATATAGTACAAATATGAAATTAAAATTTGCCAAAAGACGATTTTGCTTCTATAAAGGAAGCAGAGTTTAATAATATGTTATTATGCCATTTAACGCAGAGTGATAATATTTCCCTTTTTTTTGTGTTGAACCATGTAATGGGATAAACCAAGTCCCTACCCCAATAATTCTTGAAAACCTTATTCGCATTGTACAATTAAGTGCTACACGAATTTGAATTTCACTCTTAATCATACTACCTCCTCAACAGATTTTCGGATGCCAACCTTGCAAAGGAGAGAACACAAAAGTGTGTATGGGATGTTATTGTGTTCCCCTTAACGAGACTCCCATAACTTTACATTATCTTAAATGTTATATGTAGGTTTATATACAAACGAACTTGGTTGAATAGAAAATCATTCAATTATTAAATTACTAAAGTAATATGGTTGTTTCTAAAAAGATAAATCATGACTTTATAATAATGCCCAAGGTGTTGTGTTATTTTATTGGTATGTTGATGCTTTATTTTATGTTGGTATGGATTAAAAATAGCAATCTTGGGCACCGATAATAAATCCAACACATTACATATGTTTTGACAAAAAAATAACAAATAAAACAACAAAAAATTAGATTAAAAAAATTAAAATATAAATAAAGGTTATTTGGCGTAGTGCTTTCTCATGAAGATCTATGGCACAAATGCATGAAGAAGAGGATAACTAGGTTTTTTAATATGAAATTTTGAAATCCTTACTATGTTGAAAAAATAACAAAGATTATCTACGCACAACAAATTAGTGTCAAGGCAACTTGTAATTGTTGGAAACCTAATCCACAAGGATTCAGGCACCATGTAGATATTGTAAATAACCGTCAATTATAGAAAATGAAGAGTCACGTCCTTCTGGAAACTAAAATCCAAAGGTCACCTCTTCCTTATATAAATTAAGCATTTCACATCAATAAAAATCATCCATTTGGGAGTTATTCGTTCAGCGGTATCAGAGCCTAGCTGTGCATAACTCTTGCCTTGTTATGCCTTGTTATGCCTTGTTAGCTTTGACATTCCTACTTGCTTAGGAAGTTTTCCTTTGTCATATTCCTTCCTCTCAGTTTGCAATCTATCTAGCACAGTTCACCTCTTTCTCTGCATGGCTCTCTCACATGCAAGAAACCCTGGTGTTTATATGTCACATTTCCACGCAGTCTAACACCCCTCTCAGTCTCCTTTGTGGGCTATGTCCTCTCCAACTCAGGCCTCGCTCTCCCTTCAAGGACTCTCCATTCACTAGCTGATCTCAAACCCTAGAACTCTCATGCTCCCGCGATGATCACACTAGTCTATGTCTGCTCACATATTTATTTCGCAGATGTTGTTCATCAACATATTGAGAAACTGCTGAAGCTGAAAGGGACATCTGCAAGAGCTCATAATTTTTCTTGCCTCTCTCTGCATGAAGAAGGTACATTGTACCCTAGTCTTTTGTGGCATACTATTTATGGGCACATAAACTATGTTAGTCTCCAATTGTTGAAGAAGAATGGTGTTTTTGGTTTTTCCACCATTCCAAAGTATTAACACCAAAAAGTTGCACACCATGCTCATCCCCTAGTCATCTCATCCCACTCTTCATTTTTCCTACATTAAACCTTCACTTTCCCAAAAATCCCAAAGTTAAAACCCAAAATTGGCCCACAATTATTATTTCTAGATATTTCTCTTTCCAAAAATAGGGAAATGTGGCATATTTCCCCCCCAAAAAGAAGCAATTCCCCCAAAATAGGGATAAAATCCCCAAAAAAATCGCAAATAAAATAAAAAAGGGGAAAAAACATTCAAAAAATTCAAAAGGAGCGAGTAAACCCTAAATCCCACCCAATACCAAGGGCCAATACCATCAGCCACTCAATACCATGGGCTAATATCTAGGGCCATTTTTCCTATTTATTGATGGTGAAGGTCCCTCATTACACACATTATTCTCTCCATACATTTTCTTGCCATCACTCTGCCGAATATTTTATTGAAACCCTTGAAGCCCCTTTGAGCCTTCTTGTTTCACCTTTTGTATAAATTTCCCCTATACTGTGGAGTGTGGTTGGAGACCAAGGATTGCTACTTCGGACAACTACAAGGGCCCCCATTAGCTCCATTGTTTCAAGGTAACTCTTGGTCTATAAAAACCCATTTTTTACATAATAAAAAATCATTCTTTCTCTCACCCTTTTGTTTGATAAAGAATGCAAAACGAATGTTAGCTTAAATTTATTTTTCGTGCACATGCATTACAGTAATTTTTATTTCCAGGACTTGCTTGGCTCAATTTAGATCTTTTTACTGTTATTTACTAGGTTTAGATAGCTTGTTTTTATTTTCATTTTGAACTGCTTCTAAGATTTCCCTAAGTCTCAGTAGGTGCTTTTAGCACATATTGGTTTGAAAAAACTATTAACATTTTTGGCGACCATCCTGGGGAGATCTCCATCGATCTCCAGTTTTGCTTGACCACCCTTCTCTAAGGCCAAAGAAAAAAATTATTTGAATATTTCCTCGTACTTTAAGTTTTTCTTACTTTGAGATTCGGTTTGCAGTCGTATTTATTCTCTCTATGGATCTGGGCAGTGGTCCCTATCAGATCTCTCGGTTTCGGGTCGGATCTGTATTTTTTTTCATTGGTCATGCGCTCGGTCGCACCTCCTCAAACCCCTATAGAGCGACTGGACTTCTCTGGTTGCACTTTTTTTGTTAGCACAGAGTGACTAAACTGCTCAATCACAGGTGACCCCAGTTGTGCGCTCGTTCACACCCCCTTAGTCCCCCACAGTGTGACCAAACCTCTTTAATGAAGATTTTCCTTTTAAAACTTGTGACCAAACCACTTAGTCATAAGTTGTTTTATTTGGTGGCTGCGACCGAAGCAACCAAGCCTCCTCGATCGCAATGTCTTCCATTTTGCAGGTGCGACCGAGCCTCCTCGATCGCGTTGTCTGCAATTCTGCAGGTGTGACCAAGCCTCATCTGGGTCTTTTCTGTTGTCAGATTGCCTACTGGACCCTTTGTTCAACCTCTAGCTCTTGCAGTTTGCTCTGTTTTTTTCCACACCTGTGTGTTTGTAGTGCCCTTTTGTTCTGCTAGCTTCCATTTGCTTGTTGTAGCTCCCTTCAAATCTACCTTTGTGGACGCCTTGTAGTGAAGAAAATCTTGATTGTCTGAGTATTTGCTTTTTTTTGGGTTCTTTTTATATCTATTAGGACTTAATTCTTCTTTTTCAGCAAGCTATGTGTTAAAAAATCAGTGCTTCTTTTATTGGAAATTAGATGCTTGATTGTAGTTGAAACGAAATCAAAAAGAAAAAAGTGCTTCATCGAGTTCTTTATTTATGTTCTTACATTCAACATTTATTTTTTAGCTACATATCTGAGTACACACTACTCATGCACACAATTCACACCTTAACATGAAATGCTTGGTTCATGACCCTAAGCTCAACCTTAAAATTAACCCTAACTCAACACACATTAATCTCACTTGAGGAACAAAAATAATTTGGTAGTTAGGTAGGACACTGGGGATAGGAATCCAAATCATTCCCCTTTGTCATTTACATCTAAGACATAGTTGTTTTCCTTTAGGGTACTAAAATCCTCTAATATTTGTGGACACGGTTGAGACCAATTTATGGGGTGGCCTCTCGTCTGACAAGGTCAAGTGGTAAAACTGGAACCAGAGGATTGGATGGAATGCCACCTTCCACTCAATACTAAAGGAATTCAACTCGTAGTCTTCAAACTGAAGCCATAAGAAACCTTTCCCAACGTGTCCTGAACGAGGTAGCCTAGAAACCTTTCTTATTAGGACTATTTTAACCAATACCCCTCTCAGTAGGGGGATATTCTAGAGCCTTATTGGTCTTCCATTTCGTTTTTTCTAACCGGATTTCATCACCCTGTAGAGGAAATGTTTTGTGAGGGTTTCCATCTTTTAGTTAGGTGGTTGCTTGGTCCTTTATTTGATAGTTTAGCGGGTCAATTTCGTTTTCTAGGAGTGTTGCTTGTTGGTTTTTCTGGCCACTTTGTTTCCGCTCACCTGCTATACCACATGGTTGCAGTAGGTTTTTCGAGCTTGTTTTTTTTTCCTGAGTGCCTCTTTGTTGTGAGCTCTCCCCTTGTATGGTCAGTTGCATTAGGATTTTTTATATTGTTGGCTTGAGTGCCCTTTTGTTGAGAGCTATCCTTTTGCACACTTTGTCACATTAGGATTTTTTAGCCAATTTTTTGAGACCTTACCAGTATAGCCTTTGCGTTCTTGTCACTATTGCTCCTCCAAGATACTCTCGTAGACTTTGGGGCCAACCATCACATACAGTTTCTTAGACCATACGTGTCGGAACCTTGTTCGGCACACCTCACAGTCTCAAGAACCTTTTTTCTGAGACATTTGAGTTTGATTCCAACTCCTCTCAATCAGAGTCACATGCACGCTCATCTATATCGATCCAGATGGAAGGAAATATCCCAACGCCTTTCGTTGGGGGCACCATTGGTGGCGAAAGTGGCGGCGGTCGACGGCCCAATGGCCGCTGCCACAACCAACCTAGTCATTGGTCCCATAGGAGCCACCATTCCTGGTTCCACCGTGATTCTGAGTCTAGGGGGAAATATCCCCATGATCCAAGTCATAACCACCACAGTTAGCGGATCCACATTCGCATCTGCATCCAACATAGTCATTGGTCCTACCATGTTGCATCCTACTACTAACTTTCCATTCATGGCCAGTATTAACTTTCCTAACTTGGCTAGAATAACTAATGACCCTATTATACATGACCCCATGTGGCCCCACATGCCCACCAAGCTCCCCTTGGACATTCCTATGTATGAAGGCAAGGCGGGGGAGGACCCCCAGAACCATATCATGTCCTTCCACTCATGGTGTTCCTCCAACTCCATAGTGTATGACTGCATTAGACCGCGTTTGTTACAGAGAACCTTCACTGGTGTTGTAGCTAAGTGGTACATCGACCAACCCCATGGGGCGCATCCCACCTTTGCATCCTTAGCCTCCACATTCCTGCAATTCTTCCAGTTGCTCGTTCGATAAAATGTTGGCTTAGAGATCCTTCTTTCTTGTAGATAGACTACCGCTACCCACATCACGGACCACATTCATGAGTGTCATAGGTGATCGAGCTTATGCAAGATCTAACTTGATGACTGGATTTTCCTAGATTGGTTTCTAAAATACCTTATCCCGGCCATTGCCAAAGATGTGGCATTGGAATTCCCTCAAACCGAAGATGAGTCTATCCTCAAAGCCCAATAATTTGACCTAATATATGCACAGTTGGGATACCTATATACCATTCTCCCCGACGCCCCTCATGGATATTCCTCTTAGAAGGATCCACCGGGGGTATCACAAGCCGCAGACGATGTCATTGGCACCGCCGCATCCATTGTTAGACCCTATGTTCCTTTACCTCCCACAACGACCTTTGAGTACGACAACTCCCCTAGTTTTGCGCAGCCATTAATGGGCTTATTTACCACTCTGAGTTGTGGCCCTGATCTATCCCGTGCATCATCCCATTTTAGAGCGACACCCTCCTATGTTCCTTCAGCTCCTAGTGCTCATGTCCATGGACTAGCCTATTGGGGACCCACATACAGTAGCCCTCCTCCCAGTTACATACCTCCTCCAGTCGCCAATCCTTGTTAGTCTGGCCTCCCACCAGTAGCTCTTGCGCAAGCTCCTCCCATTCCGCAAGGGCAAGTTTACACCTAGCGAAACCACCCCAACCATCCCCCAATAACCAACAAGGTTAATCCAACCGGATATGAGGCAGGAACTACATAAACAATCAAAGCCAAGGAGAAGGCGAATAAGTTCCTAACCCCCCGGGCAATAATGGAGTTAATCTTACTAATCAGGTCCCCAACCAACCACCCAAGCAAGGAAAGAACCCACAATTACGGACTAACCATCAATGTTCTTTCTGCAATGTCTATGGACATTACACGCATCACTATCCCCATTTGGCCAAAGCCTATTAGCTTTAGGACAAGGCCAATCGCCGAGATGCCACTGTCGTCCCTCAGGAACATCCTAATCCACCTCAAGCAATTCAACAATCGATGGTGTTGTGAAACCCTTTACCCACTCAAGGGGTCATCACAACACAACCCCCGGTTACGTATGCCACGTCTTCGAGCCAGCCCCCTGATTCAGGAATACACCACCTTTTCATGATGTCTTCAAAAGTTAACCTCCATACTCATCACAAGCACTACGGTTTGGATACCAAGACCATCCCCATGGACAAGGTCGTTGAATCCACCCCCATGGATCAATCTATGGATATACCTAGACCCCCGGACCAACGAGGCTCCCAAAGTCCTAAAATTTCCTTTGCTTCACGTTGCAAACAATCCCAATGCTCAATCCACTCTCAATTACATCATTGTGGATGATTTGGCTCAATATCCTGCTACCATGTCAACCTTGGAAGTTCTTAGGAATTGTCCTGCGCAACGTAAAGCCTTGTTGTCAGCCTTAGGTGCAATCAATCCATTTGATTCATGTTTGACGACATTAGACTTGGATCAATTAGAACCCCACATGCCTTTGTCCATCACATTCAAGATTCTTGTCTCAATCTAGAACTTAGTGATCCATCGATGCATTATCAATGAGGGCACATCCACATGCGTTATGTCCACCTTTGTTTGGAATAAACTTAGGTCCCCTAAGTTACAACCATCGAAGACAAAATTGTGCACTTATGATGGTCACGCAACCCAACCCCAAGGAATTCTTCTGAATGTCCCTGTCGAATTAGATAGTAAAATTGTCCTTATTGACATTGAGGTTGTTAATTGTCAACTTGATTACAACCTCCTCCTTGGGTGTAGCTACATGTATGCTATGAAAGGCCTCACTTCATCAGTCTTCTAGCTCATGATGTTCCCTCATGAATGTAAGGTCGTCAAAGTTGACCAGTTGACTTACTGTGACCCCAAGGGGCCAGTCACTCCAGAAAATGTCATTCCCATGGTCGACAACACTATTCTCAGTATTTCCATCCCCTTGATTTTTGTCGTCGGGTGGGGTCTTTATTGTGACGCTCCCATGAATGCCACTTTTTAGGCTCTGCCCCCACCCCCCTCAACTATAGAGATATCAGATCTATGCACCATTTCTTCAGGAAAACCGGTAGCCCAACCGCAACCCACGCCTCAATTGCTACCCCAACCACAACCCCAACCACAATCCCAGCCACAACTGACATCGGTACCCATCCATGTGGGAGCTACCGCTATACATATGATCCCATTCTTGTTTCCACCATTGTGCATTGTAGGCATTCCTATGATGGAAACTCTTAACCTTCCAGGATTGACGTTGGGCATCCCCGTTTGGTACCTACTTGCGCCAAACCCACCCCCAATCCCACAAGTGGTTTTGCAACCTGTGCAACCATTTGATACTGCCAATCATCCACCTCCCAATGTGTCCACGGCAACACCCTTGAACCCTGCCCCTTCTCCGACTATAAAGTTTAGGGGTAAGACTACCAAAACAACCACACTAGAAACAACGAGCAAATCCATGAGCCCCTCCTATTGCCTTAGCTCGAGCACCTTTGCCTTACACTTTATGCGATGCTTTGTGTCACGCTACCCAAAATTGTCCGTAGTTTCCCATCCTATGCACTCATATGTAGACGTTAGATGACAATGAAAACATTCCAATGCTCTTAGTACCTAACCCCCTCAACCACGTAACAAGTCCTTACATACAAACCATTCATGTGCGGTTTGCGACCTTTGTAGCCACTACTCCCACCACTGTCCATACTTTCCAGAATACTGCTATGTGTTGGTTGACTTGCGTAAGCTCTCCTTGGAGTCTCAATTCACCATTATCAAAGAAATCCACCTCCCGACATCTTCTTCGAACGAGACAAACACCATATATGTTATCTCGCCACATGACCAAACTTCCACATCATCGACATAAGCTAACCCCTCTAACCTATCTAATTGATGCTTTCGAAGCAATGAAGAAATCCTTGAAGCGCTAACCGAATCTGATTTTCCTTGGGATGACATGCATCATCGTGCTTATTTTATTCTTGAGTAGATTACCTCACCTTTGGATGATCAATTTTCGGTTGAGTCAAAAGATTTTATTCCTCATGGAAACGTCAATTGGTTCAAGAATCCAATCCCAACCCCCGATGCCTTTGAAGAAGGGAACATGGCCAACATCTCACCCACCATTCATGTGGATATTTCTGTCAAACTAAGCATCATTGGAAACATCACGTTAGGCACCTCCTGTACTCCAAAATAGGCCGTCGCCTATAAAGCACTCTTCCAATATTTTCGTGATGTTTTTGCCTGGTCCTATACCGAGATGCTCGGCCTCGACCCCACCATCGTTGAGCATCATATTGCACATAACCCAATGTTGTGCACGTTCGCCAAAAACAGAGGCCAATACATCCCTCTAAAGCACCAGTCGTCAAGGTTGAGATCGCGAAACTGTGTAGGGCAGGATTTATCTACCCAATCGCATGTACCACTTGCATTTCTAACTTTGTCCCCGTCAACTAAAAACAAGGCACCATTCTTGTCTGCACTGATTGTCAATATTTGAATTTTTCATGTCCCAAGGATAACTTCTCGACACCATTTATTGACCAACTCATTGATTCCTACGCAGGTCACGAGGTTCTTTCCTTCATGGATGAATTCTTTACACACAACCATATTTAGATTCGTAAAGAGGATCAGTATAAGACCACCTTTACCACCCCTTGTGGAAGCTTTGTCTACCGATTTATGTCCTTTGACCTCAAAAACGTTGGAGCTACCTTTCAGCGGGCCATGACTTTCTATTTTGACGACTTGGTCCATACTATACTAGTCTACTTGGATGACCTCACGGCTCGATCCAAGAAAAGAACCTAGCACTTGGAAGACCTCCGGCAAGTTTTCCTTCGATGTTGAAAATATAAAATCCGCTTGAACCCCCTCAACTGTGTATTTTGCGTTCTATCTAACCGATTACTAGGCTTCATCGTTTCCCAAAACTGGACCACTATTGATCCCTTGAAGGTTCAAGCCATCCTTGACCTTCCACCCCCATGTACTTTTCACAAGTTGGAAAATTTTCAAGGAAAGGCCAAATTCTTACGTTGATTTACCCCAAATTGTGCTACGAAGTTCACGATTTCTTGTGCCTACTCCGTACCAACGTCCCTTTTTGTTTGGGACGAATAAGCACAAGCTGCTTTCAATGTATTGAAATACGGTCTTTCCTCTGTGCCCTTTATATCAATACCAAATTTCACGAAGTATTTTATCCTTTACGTTTCGGCATCCGAACATGCCATAGTGGGAGTGTTAGCCCAAGAAGACACTACTCGTCAAGAGCATGTGATATACTACGTGAATCAAACTTTATCCGGCCCACCACTAAGATACCCTCACGAAGAAAAAATGGCCTTAGCCGTCGTATTTTTAGTTCAGAAGCCGCTCCATTATATTCTTATGATCCAAAGCACAGTCATGGCAAACTCTAGCCCCATGATTTACCTCTTAAGCTGTCGTCTTGTCCAAGGCCACGTTGCTAAATGGATCATCATCCTTCAAGAATACGATCTGGAGTTTGTCACCCCTAAGAGTACCAAGGCATTAGCTTTGGCACACCTGATGACGAACCTACCATCTTTGTCTACATCATCCCCAATCACTGTTGATATGCCTGATAACCATTTGTTTACCATTTCATCAGACGACCTGTGGTACGGAGACATCCTTGTCTATCTGCGCATCAAAAGTTCAGTCCCCACCTTAGCCGCGAGATTAGTGTCGTATATGTCACCAAACATCTCGATATATTCTCATTGGTGATGTCCTCTACCGATGCGTCGTCGACGCCATTCTACGCAGATGCCTCACTCATGATTAGGCTGAGCAAGTCCTGAACGACTGTCATGGTGGAGCCTGCGACGACCACCTCTCTGATATGGCTACCACCCAAAAGGTCGTCTGAGCCGGTTATTTTTGGCCATTTATTTTTACCAATTGCATTACGACAATTAATCACTGTTGCAATTTCCAACTCTTTGCCCCAAAGGCAAGAACCCCTACCTTGCCACTCCACCTAATTGTCGCTACCAATCCTTTTTGTAAATGGGCCATTGATTTTATGGAGTGTCACGCTATGTTGGTCGTTGGCCATAAATCCATCATTCTGGTCATTGACTACTTTACTAAAGGGCCTGGGCCATGCCCACGTTCAATTTTTAGGCTGAGACCGTGGCACGTTTTTTCTGTAACCATGTTATAGCTCATTTTGGAGTCTCCCACCAACTCGTATCCAACCATGACAAACATTTTGAAGACAATGTTTGGAAAGAAATCTCTAGCCTCTTGAAGTTTAAGCATCGGTATTCCTCCTCCTACTACCCGCAGAGAAATGGCCAAGTTGAGGCTGTCAATAAGATCCTCAAAACCATGCTCCAATGGATGGTGGATCAACACAAGACCATTTGGCACCACATTCTCTTTCTAGCCTTATCGGCCTACTGAACATCTGCCAAAACCATGACAAGTTTCACACCATTCCATTTGGTCCATGGTGTGGAGTCATTCCTCCCGATTAAATGCCAAATCCCATCTCTGCACAATATGGTTGTCGAACTTTTACCCGATACATTTACCTTAGAGAAATGCTTGCTCATGCTTGAACAAGCGGATGAAGATCGTCATGCTACCATCCAAATGATTGAAGTTGCAAAGCATCGGTCTAAATCCCATTACGATGTGCATATTCTCTTGCGGACCTTTAAGTAAGGGGACCTTGTCCTTGCATATGACCAAGCCCATGACAAGCTCAGGAAGGGGAAATTCAAGTCCATGTGGCAAGGCTCGTATTTCATTAAACACTATCTCGGCAAGGGGGCATACCTCCTAGCCTATTCCTGAAGGCCGTCTCTTGAACAACCCCCATAATGGGTTGTATCTCAAGAGATTTTACACGTAAATCCTCTGAGCACTTCGTTCATTATAGCATAGTTTGCATGTTTTTTTTTGTTTTTCACCTTTTTTTGCATGAACCTTATGGTTTGTTTCCATGTTTGAATTTTCTAAAGAGGCAAGGATCATGTACCCGATGGCGGTTATTCAACTAGGAGACAAGCAACTAGGAATCTAAGAAGACATTAAGGTCACGGATACCCAAATGGAGGGCAGGGGTCAAGAGACCGATCACGACATCAAACTCAGCTTGGTTATTGGTGTCCACGCCAACACATACTCCGTCTAGATGGATCAACTCACGAGAGGGGGAGTATATGACCCATGTATCCAACGTGAGATTCGGTGACCATCTACTTGTGCCATCGGCGAAACACAGAGCATCAGTTATCGTGGTACTGCATTCGTGATGAATGCCATTGGTTCCAGTCCTAGTTATTCAGATCATCCATGGTTGGACCATGATTACATTCCCACATTGAGTAATTTTTGGACACCTATGATGTACACAACAGTTATCTATGTATTGAGCAGGTCCTCTTTGGGCCTCATTCTTATCTCTATATGTCTTGAGACATTGATACGAGCATGGGAATGCTTACCTCATCCATTTATTTGAGATTATATGTACCTCATCCACTTTGAATGTTGTATCTGTAGATTCAACCCTTGTAGTCCGGACGAAGAGCTTGTTCTACCCTCCAATGCAACCTCCATTCTCTTTACCATCGTCACACATATTATCCTAGAAAAGGAAGAACCTATGATTTCTATCGGCCATACAATGAGATCATGCCCTCACACATCATGGGGCAATCTGTTAACACCAAAAAATTGCAACCATATTCATCTCCTAGTCATATCATCCGACTCTTCATTTTTCCCACAATAAACCTTCACTTGCCCAAAAATCCTAAAGTTAAAACCCAAAACTGGCCCACAATTATTATTTCTAGATATTTACCTTTCCAAAAATAGGGAAATGTGGCATATTCCCCCCCAAAAGAAGGAAATCCCCCAAAATAGGGATAAATTCCCCACAAATTTATAAATAAAATAGAAAAGGGGAAAAAACATTCTGAAAAAAGTCAAAAGGATCTGGAAAACCCTAAATACCACCCAATACAAAGGGCCAATACCACGGGCCACTCAATACCACAGGCTAATACCTAGGGCCATTTTTCCTATTTATTAATGGTGAAGGCCCCTCATTACACACATTATTCTCTCCATACATTTTCTTACTGTCACTCTGTCGAAATTTTTACTGAAACTCTTGAATCCCCTTTGAGCCTTCTTGTTTCACCTTTTGTGGAAATTTCCCCTATACTGTGAAGAGTGGTTGGAGAGAAACGAGCTGCTTGGAGACCAAGGACCTACTACTTCGGACAACTGCAAGGGCCCCCATTAGTTCCATTGTTTCAAGGTAACTCTTGGTATGTAAAAAACCATTTTTTACACAATAAAAAAATCATTCTTTCTCTTACCCTTTTATTTGATAAAGAATGTTAGCTTAGATTTTTTTTTCGTGCACATGCATTACAATATTTTTTATTTATGGGACTTGCTTGGCTTAGTTTAGAGCTTTTTATTGTTATTTACTGGGTTCAGCTAGCTTGCTTTTATCTCCATTTTGAATTGCTACTGATATTTCCCTAAGTCTTAGTAGGTGCTTTTAGCACATACTGGTTTCAAAAAACTAGTAACACAAAGAAGTTGACGCAATGTGATGCTTGTATTCTTGGAAAATATAGTAAGCAACCTTTCCATGATTCCAATTACAGAGCATGTAGAAAACTAGAGCTGATTCACTTTAATTTGTGTGGCCCTATGCTTGTTGTTTTTGCTAATGGTAACAAGTATATCATGATTTTTATTGATGATTACACCAGGATGTGTTTATTTGCTGAAGGACAAATCTCAAGCATTTGAATCAGTTAAGAATTTTCATGTATGGATTGAAAATTAAACACAATTGCAGATTGATTCTCTCCCTATTGACAATGGAGGAGAATATACATCAAACGAATTTGAAGCCTATCTTGGACAATATGGGATTAGGCATCACACCACAGTTCCATACAATCCTCAACAAAGTGGTGTAGTGGAAAGAATGAACGTAACTCTTTTGAATATGGTTTGTTCCATGATGTTTTTTAAGAATGTAAAGTTGTTGTTTTGGGCTGATGTAGTTCTACGTGCAATTTATTTGAGAAACAAAAATCCCACTCATGCTCTTGCAAACAAGACTTCATATGAAATGCGGTATGGCCGCATCCCTTCGTTGAGGCATCTTAGGGTCTTTGGTTCCACCTACTATGCATTGATACCAAAGGAACACAGAAACAAGGTTGCTGCACATAGTCATAAATGCATTTTCGTTGGGTACTCAAACACCACCAAGGCATATCGTCTTTACGATGAGGTGAATTTTTTTTTTTTCGTTCCAGAGATGTCATTTTTCTTGAGATCAATAAAAATGACAAGTCTATTGAGAGGCAACTTGATCATTTGGAAAAATTTACCCAAGGACCTTTCATGAAGTTGATATGAGATTCCACATCTTGAAGTGGGGATCCCTATCTTGGATCAGTCTTTGGAATCTCCTTTCGCAGCACCATCACCCCATCATGAAGAATTTCCCGCCACTTCACCAAAACAGGAGGATCAATTGGATGATGTGATTGAGAGAATTGGAAGACTGAATATTGAAGAAGATGAAGCACCACCAACTGAGAAACTTGGACCCTCACACAAAGTGCCAAAATGAGTCCAAAAGACACTTCAAAGTGCCCATCCTACTGAATTTGGAAAGACTGGAACTAGAAGTTCAAGAAGATGGAGGAGATGTAGATAACTCAAACTCATGTGATCTAGAAGGAAAAAAGCCATGCATAATGAGTATGATGATCTCATTAAGAATGGGACTTGCAAGTTGGCAGACGCTCCATTTGGAACCAAACCAATTAGTTGTAAGTGGGTATACAATAACAAGTACATATTAGATGGCTCACTTGACAAGCACAAGGCGAGGATTGTGACGAAAGGCTATGCACAAAAGAAGGGCATTGAATATGAAGAGACTTTCTTCCCCACGACAAAATGGCTGACTATCCACACCTTATTGTCTTTGGTTGGACAAAATGGGTGGAAAGTTCATCAAATGGATGTGAAGACTACTTTGTTGAATGGAGACTTGAAAGAGAATGTATACATGTCTCAACCAAAAGGCTTTATTGTGAAAGGGAAAGAACAAAAGGTGTGTAAACTCATCAAGTCATTGTGCGGCTTGAAACAAGTACCTTATTCATGGTACAAAAAGATAATCGAGCATATTCTAAAGTTAAATTTCAAAATTTTTAATCTTGATGATGCAAAACTATTTGTAAAGAAAGTTGGAAGATCTATTGCATATATTGTGGTGTATGTATATGATCTTTGATTGCAGGGAATAATGAATGTTGTTGTTGTAATTGTCACTTCGGAAGATATTATTTTGTTTATTATTATTATTATATTTTGGTGTTGTTGTAATGGTTCCGTTGTAGTCTAGTTGGTTAGGATACTCGGCTCTCACCCGAGAGACCCGGGTTCAAGTCCCGGCAACGGAACCATTTGTTGGTTTTGGATTCTCTGGGCAGACCCGGGTTAGCTGTACTTTTAGACCAACAGAACCCTTAGCTCACTGGCCCTTTCGGCAACAGGTCGCAGAAGCAACCTGAAGTCTCACCCGAAGTGATTCTAATGGGGTGGCAGAAGACTCAAGTGTCCTCAGCCAGGTTCCGAGGCATCCAGGGTGCTTAAAACCCACCTTAGTCCTCTCCTAAAAGGCTGACTTCTCTAATTCTATTACTCCGGCTATACCTCTATCTTATCGCATTACGCAGGTAGTGCGATAAGCCTTCCCCCTATATGATCCTGTCTAGCGATACCTAAGATATCGCGGGTGCGATATCTTCCTCCTTTCTGTCCCCGCGGTATGTGACACTTAGCCACTTCCTGGATTAATACGCTGTCTCAACCACCCTTATCCATTTACTGCGAGATATTAACATCACTTAGTCTCTAAGCATAATCCTCACTAATGTGCTTAACCCTTAATACTTCACAACGATGTGACTATATAAAATATTACTTTGAGCACTGTTCTAACTGAACTCTTCATGCATTATACTCATTCAATACTCAAGCATTATCCTTTATTGAACAGAGATCTATTTCACTAGGATTCAACTATGATTCTCACAATTGTTACACATCAACCAGAACTAAACTGATGACCATATACATTACTTATAAACTGAAGGAAGCATTCATGTACAGTAACGATAAGCGAATAAGAGCAACAACTACACAAATACAATCACGCTACTCAGATATTTACGTGGTTCACGTCCAGGAGGGAAGCTACGTCCACGGGAACTGTGGTTCCTGTTAACAATTTGAGAGAGTAAAACACAGTTCCGTCACAACTCTTTGCAACAGAGGTCTTCTGGGAAACTCCACTCTATTGGGAGCCCTTCTCTATAGACCTCTCCCTTTTCCTTCCTACTCTTCCCCTGACTCTTACAATGTATTCTCTCTCTCCCTCAATCCCGATGGATTGCACACTCTGCTCAATGGGTCGGCCCCTGATCTCTGGAGGATGTTCAGATTCTGTATCATCAAAGACTCGACTACCCTCTACTTAATAACTTTTGTAACTATGTGGCCAACCCCTTTACATACAAAAAGACTCCTATATATAGATGGCCCGAAGGTCTCATCGCAGTTACAAAACTGTGGGCCTTATCCCAACAGTGACTCAACCCTAACCACTTACAGTCAACTAGCTGTACTTCCATGGCCGCCTCCTGTCTCGTTGCCGCTTCCTGCAGTCCTTAGTCTTTAATGCATCAGCCCGTTGCTTCTTCTTGGTTCAAGCAACGCTGACTGTAGTCCTTCTTCTTAATGAGGGTAGTTGAACCCTCTCTTCATCTTCGGCGCCTTTATTATGGTGGTTGAGCTCTCCCTTCGGCCTCTTCCTTGTACCACACGCTTTGACTTTTCTGTACATATCGCCGCAATTCCCGTCGGAATTTGCGCTACGGCGATATCTTTGTCTTGTCGCCAAAATTGGTACTTTCTCCCCAAAAATGGTTATCTTTTCCAAAATTAGCAGCTTCCTAAATGCTGCGGAAGTTCTCTCCAACAATATTATAATTGTATTTTTATTGTACCTCCATCGGATATGTTTTTCCTCTGTTCGGGGATGTCATTATTATATTTGGCCATGCTAGAATATCGAGGTAAAACCTCCATTGTAAGTCGGGGAAATAGCTCCCCAAAAGTCAAATGTAAACTGTATTTTTTAGTCTCCCTAGGATAGGTTGGCCCAGTCAAGTTAGTGAGGTCGACCCCATGAGGAAAAAGGTCACCCACACATAAAGTATAAGTAGAGAGAGTCACTCTCTCATTTGGATCACACTCACTCAAGCAAGTTCGCATAAGGAGAGAGAGAAGACAAGTTCGTTGGTGGAGAAAGAGAGAGAGCTATAGACGACATCTTATATTTTTGGTTTTCCATCTTGCTTGATATTGTACTAGTGACAAATATATTATGAGGAAGTTGCGGAGTTTTCTCCTTTATGGTTTCCCCGAGGAAAATTCTCATGTCTTTGTGTTTTGTTGTGCTTGTCTATCTTTTAGTTTAAAGATCTAGCTAAATTGAATTAAAGTGCAAACTCTAACATGGTATCATAGCCATCCTAAAAGAAGGCACTGTGGAACAGTGGGAAACTAGGGCTTCCTAGTTCAAGGTCTTCTCTCCACAGATCATCAGAAAAAAGAGGGCTAGGCTAACTCTCCCTAGGAGGGCGCATCTTTTAGAGGAAGCAGAATTCAATTTGAAAATTTTTCATTTTTGACCCAGTCGCTAGTGCCGGGATAAAACTAGGGCATCAAGCTTTTGGGGTTTTCCTCCATCAATCTAGACAAAGGAGTACATTGGACAACTCGCCTTGAGGAGGGGCATATTTTTGTCCAAACAAAAGTTCAAAATTCCAAGTTTGGAAAATTAGGGTTTCTCTAACAAACCGTAGGTCAACCAGCTCCAGAACCAGGTTGGGCATCTCAAATTGGTAAGTTCCAATTCTTTGCTATTTCCATTTGAGGTTCTCATTTCAAAATGAAAAACTACACCAAGATTGAGGATAAGCTTGAAGGAGCTGACAACTTCCGAGCATGGAAGCATAAAATCTCTCTTGTCCTGGAAGAAAATGGTTTGGACAAGTATATAAATGAGGGGATTCCAGCACCAGAGGGAGATGGGGAAAAATCAATCCACAAGAAGAACTTGTTCAAGGCCAAGAGGATTATTGCAGACTCCATCAAGGATCATCTCATCCCTCGTGTATCATCCTCGAAGACTCCCAAGGAGATGTTTGATGCCTTGACAAAGATATTTGAAGGGAAGAGCATCAATCAGAAGATGACACTAAGAATGTGAAGATCCAACACTCAGAGACCATGCAATGTTACTTCATAAGGGTCTCTCAAATCAAGGAGCAACTTGAAGCAATTGAAGACAAAGTAGAAGAAGGAGATATAGTTATGATCACCTTGAATAGTCTCCCAAGATCATGGGACTCATTCATTCAAGGAATATGTGCTAGGAAGAAGTTGATCACCTTCAACAGACTATGGGAAGAATGCACCCAAGAAGAAGCTCAACTAGTAGCAAGAGAAGAGAAGATGGGAGCTAATGATGACCAAGCTCTAACTTTTCACACTAAAAGAAATCACAACAAGAGGGAGGACCACCATCACAAAATATCCATAAGAGACCTCTCCAGTATCAGATGTTACACATCTGATGAGAAGGGACATTACTAAATAAATTGTCCCAGAAATCAAGGATCCTCCAAGAAGACCAACAATAAGAGGTATCATGCTCACACTTCTAAAGATGATGAACCGACAAGGAAAAGAACCAGAGAAGAAAAATATGATTCTTAAAGTGATGAAGAATATGTCTTAGTCTCAACACTCACAGGTACCGTCACACATGGGAGCGATGAATGGCTTGTAGATAGTGGAACATCCAAGCATATGACAGGGTACAAAGAATATTTCATCAACCTACCAGAACACGAGTCACCTCACAAGGTGAAACTTGGGGATGATTATCAATATCCCATCAAAGGAAGTGGTGAATCCGCCTACAAGCTAGATTCTGGAAAAGCATTAAAGATGAAATATGTTCTCTATGTACCAGGATTAAAGAAGAACCTTCTCTCCATATCAACATTAGATGCTAAAGGAATGAGGGTTGCATTTGTTGATGGCCAATTTCTAATGTGGCCAAAAGGAAAGACAATAGATGATGCAACAATAATTGGAGAGTAGGAGGGAGGCATGTACAAGTTGAAAGGAAAACCAGGACAAGCATTGATCCATGACTCCGTGGAACCAAGTGAGTTATGACAAAGAAGGCTTGCACATGTGCACTATAGAGCACTACCAATTGCAAGCAAAGCAGTCTCAGGTCTACTACAAATCTAGACAAAGCATGAAGGCATTTGCAAGGGATGTGCATAAGGAAAGAATGTGAAGAAGACTTTCCCCAACAGTGAAATCAAGGCAAAATGAATATTGGAGATAATCCACTTAGATGTGTATGGTCCCATGTCTTCCATCTCATTAAGCGGGTATGTATATTATGTTTCCTTTATAAATGATTTTTCCTGTAAGACATAGATTTATTTCTTGAAGGGAAAAGATGAAGTATTCAACAAATTCAAGGAATTCAAAGCCTTGGTTGAAAATCACACTGAGAGGAAGATCAAGACTTTATGATCAGATAATGGCGGAGAATTCACTTCAGAAGAATTCAAGGACCTTTGTAGAGAATCTGGGATTAAGAGGGAGTCTAGCACTCCTTACAATCCTCAACAAAATGGCGTTGCAGAATGGAAGAACAAAACAATAATGGAAGCAACGAAGGCAATGCTACATGATCAAGATATTATGATGTAGTTATGGGCAGAAGCAGCAAGGACAACTGTATATGTACAAAATCGTACCACCTCACCGTGTATTGAAGAACAAGACTCCCGAAGAAGCTTTCTCGGGAGAGAAACCAGAAGTCAGCCATCTTAGAATATTTGGCTTCCCGGTGTACATACACATCCCGAAGGAAAAGAGAACCAAGCTAGATCCTTTAAGAAAGAATGGAATATTAATCGTGGGATATAATGACACATCAAAATCCTACCGAATATACTTCCCAAGATTCAAGAAGATCGAGATCAGTAGAGACGTGACGTTCGACGAAGATTTAAGATACAACAAATCAAGAAAATTACCTAATGAAGAAATTGAAGAACCAGAAGTCCCTAGAACCAAAGACACAGTTATGGAAGAAGAAATTCAAGAGGATAATGAAGACTGCAACATGACATAGCCACAAGAACCTGTAGATCCACCTCATGAAAAGAAATCCCACAAAAGAAGACCAACATGGGCACATGAAGCAATACAAGATGCAGAGAAGTATGGTGCTCCAGATCGGATGCATAGAGAAAGCAAGAGACCCAGACCATACTCCATGTATGTAGCCCTACTATGCGACATCATCGATAAAGAACCTTCCAACTATGAGGAAGAAACGGAGAAGAAGGAATGGAAGGATGCCATGATGGAGGAGTATCGGTCGATTATGAAGAATGATGTCTGGGAGATAGTTCCAAGACCAGTCGGTAAGTCTGTTGTGACTTCGAAGTGGATCTACAAGATCAAGCATGCTGCAGATGGTAGCATTGAAAAACACAAAGCAAGATTTGTGGCACGTGGCTTCTCCTAGAAAGAAGGCATAGACTACGAGGAGACATTTGCACCCGTAGCAAGATACACTTCCATTAGATCTATACTTGCATTCGATGTAGTGATGAAATGGAAGGTACACTAGATGTACGTCAAGAAAAAATTCGTGAATGGTGTACTAGAAGAGGAAGTGTACATGGATTAGCCACTGGGATTCGAGACACATGACAAAGAGACTCATGTGTGCAAGTTGAAGAAATCCTTCTATGGCTTGAAGCAGGCACCCAGGACATGGTACGACAAGATGGACAACTTTATGATGAGCTTAGGATTTACCAAGAGTAAAGGAGATTCCAACCTTTACTTCAAGGTTGAGGACAGAAGACCAATGATACTACTACTTTATGTAGATGACCTGTTTGTAACAGGGGAGGATGAGCTCATTGCAGATACAAAGAGAAGGCTTGCCGCAGAGTTCGAGATGAAGGACATGGGGATGATGCACTACTTATTAGGCATGGAGGTGTGAAAAAGTGAGGATGGTATTTTCCTTGGTCAAGGAAAGTATGCAATGGAGATTCTGAAGAGGTTCATAATGATGGACTGTAATACAATGGCCACACCAATGGCATCGAACTTGAAGCTACTATGTGATGATTCATCAGAGACAGTTGATGCCACAATGTACATGCAAATGATTGGTTCATTGATGTACTTGACGAACATGAGGCCATACATATGTTTTGTTGTGAACACCTTGAGCCAGTTCCTGACGGATCCGTGACATGTTCACCTGATAGCTGCAAAACATATATTGAGGTACCTGAAGGGTACAATTGAGTATGGGCTCAAGTATGAGATGAATCAGAGGATTAACCTACATGGTTATGTTGATTCGGATTGGGCATGAAGTGCCATAGATAGGAAGAGCACTTCAGGATGCTGCTTCAGTTTGGGATTCGGTACAATCTCCTGGTTTAGTAGGAAGCAGTCATGTGTGACCTTGAGTATAGCTAAAGCAGAGTATATTGCAACTTGTTCGACTAGTTGTGAGGCAATATGGCTTCAAAAGCTACTGTCAGATTTGTTTGATATCGAGTTAGAGGCAACTTGTATCTTCTGTGACAATTAGAGTTGTGTGAAGTTGTCTGAGAACCCAGTGTTCCATGACAAGTTTAAGCATATTGAGATAAAGTACCACTATATCCCGTATATGGTGTAGAGAGGAGCAATGAAGCTCCAGTATGTGGTGAAAGATGAGTAGATAGCTGATGTGTTGACCAAGCCATTAGTGAGAGTGAAGTTCGAGTACTTTAGAGAGAAGCTTGGTGTTATCTAGATCGATGTTCATCGAAATAGGGAGTGATGAGACCGAAGACGCAGGTGCACTGGGGCTGGATCTCACATGGTGGAAGACGCAGGTGGTCCATAGGCATGTAATTCACCTGGGGTGCTCCTGGGACGTATCCACATGTTTGGAGACGCTGGTAGGTCCACCGATCACAAAGACACCTGGGTACGCCTGGGTTTTTTCTTACATGGTGGAAGCGCAAGTGGTCCATGGGATGTAATGCACCTGGGGTGCTCCTGGGATGTATCCAAATGTTTGAAGACACAGGATGACCGTGAGAGATGTAACGTACCTAGGGTGCTCCTGGGTTGTAGCCACTAGGTGGGAGATGCAGGTGGTCTGTTGGACATGATGTATGCACCTATGCTGCTCTCTGTGCATGATGATGAGATGATAGTAGGAGATGCAGGTGATTGCTGTGGCAATGTAATGTGTGGTCCTGGGTTGTACCTACTTGATGGCTTGCTCGTGGAGATGATGAAGACCTAGATGAGAGCTAGGCTTACATACAACATGAAAAAGGGCGGGCTCTAAGAACTTCTCATGACTGATAGATTTGAGAGATATCACTAGTCAATGATCAACTAGATGAGGATTGATGAACAATGACGATGTTGATCCAGTGTTGATGATGTTCCATTCATGATGATTCAGAGTACGTATCCAGCCGTGATAATGACTATGACGAGAGAATACCTTCCTAGTTAGAGGGAGTGTTGTCGTAATTGTAACTTCATAAGATATTCTTCTGTTTATTATTATTATATTATTATTGTATTTTTATGGTACCTTCGTCGGAGATGTTTTTCCTCCGTTCGGGGATGTCATTATTATATTTGGTCATGCTAGAATATCGAGGTAAAACCTCCATTGTAAGCCGGGGCAATAGATCTCCAAAAGTAAAATGTAAATGGTATTTTTGAGTCTCCCTAGGATAGGTCGGCCCAGTCAAGTTAGTGAGGTCGACCCCATTAGGAAAAAGGTCACCCACACATAAATTATAAATAGAGAGACTCAATCTCTTATTTGGATCACACTCACTCAAGCAAGTTCGCATAAGGAGAGAGAGAAGACAAGTTCGCTGGTGGAGAAAGAGAGAGAGTTGCAGAAGATAGCTTATATTTTGGGTTTTCCATCTTGCTTGATATTGTACTAGTGACAAATCCATTCTGAGGAAGTTGCGGGGTTTTCTCCTTTCTGGTTTCCCCTAGGAAAATTCTTGTGTCTTTGTGCTTTGTTGTGCTTGTCTATCTTTTAGTTTAAAGATCTAACTAAATTGAATTAAAGTGCAAAATCTAACAAATGCTATATTGCATCCATAAATAAAGAATTGAAGAAGGGCTTCGAGATGATAGAATCGGGACACCTTCACTACTACTTGGGAATTGAAGTGACTCAACATCCTAAGTATATATTGATCACCCAGAAGAAGTATATTGGAGAATTTTTTAACATATTTTACATAACAAAATGCAACCCTCTTTCGACTCCAATGGAACAAAATTTGAAGCTCACATCAAATGAAGGAATGGTATTTGAGAATGCGACGAAGTACCGACAACTTGTGGGAATCCTTATCTACCTTACCACCACCAAACCATATATTTCATTTGTTGTTGGGATCCTTCAAGGTTCATGCAAAAACCTTGTGAAGGACATTGTTCTTCTTTCAAAAGGGTTCTAAGATACTTGAAGGGGACTCAAGACTTTGGACTCAAGTTTTCTAAGGTGGACGCCTTCAAACTTATTGGGTACTTTGATTCAAACTTTGATGGTGACAAAGAGACGGGAGTGTCTACTTCAAGCTACCTCACGAGTCTTGGATCAGTAGTTGTCACCTAGAGATCATGCAAATAGTTAGTTCCAACATATTAGACAACAGAGGTAGAATATGTGGCTTCTATGGAAGCAACGAAGGAGATTGTGTGGCTCATGAAAATACTTGAAGATTTGCAGTAGAAACAATAGAATTCCACTCCCCTACTGATCAACAATAATTCTACAATCAAGTTGGCCAAGAATCCCAGATTCCATGATTGAACCAAGCACTTCAACACGAAGTACCATCCGATTAGATATCATGTAGAGTCCAGACAATTCATTTGAGACATTGTTCCACGAATGGGCAAATTGCAGACATCTTCACCAAAATGCTTGGAAGAGAAAAAATTGAAAAGTTAAAAAAGATGCTTGGACTCACAAGCACGCCTTCGGATTAAGGGGGGAAATGTTGGAAACCTAACCGCAAGGATTGAGGCTCCATGCAAATATTGTAAATATTCATGAAATGTAGAAAATGAAGATTCACGTCCCTTTGGAAACTAAAAGCGAAAGATCACCTCTTCCTTGTATAAATTAAGCATTTCACATCAATAAAAACCATCCATTCGAGAGTTATTCCTTCCGTAATGACGATAAATGCACAACAAATCATTAGTAGAGCAACAAGGTACAATCAATGTTTGAGGGCATATTGTTCCTTCAAAGAAATAATGACACTAATAGTTTTCAATGTGTTAAAGTAAAAATGAAAGCTCTTTTTAACATTCATTCCCATGTCAATGATCTTATTATATAGAAGCATTGGTGCATAAACTATTATTAAAAGCACCAAAAATCTTAAAAGTTGATATATGGAATTGATATATCATGTGATGTACACTAATACAACATATAATCGATAGCATTGAACATATATGAAATCAAAGAATCCATGCCCAAGATTCAACCGGTTAGTATGCCAATGCTTAAATGGAAAAAAAAGAACTCTTGTTCAAACACTAGTTCTCCAAGATTCACTTGAACTACCAATGCCCTAATAGTGAAATTGAGCAATGTACAAGAAATGCAAAAACAAAGCACCAAATATGAAAATCAAGGAAAAGGTGCAGTGAAATGGAGCACTAGTGTGCAAATTGTGAAATAGAGCATAATGATTTAGTGAACTTGAATATAAAGAGAAAGGATCCACAAAACATATTTTTGGAGACTTAATTACAGAGGTTATTATAGGTGTCAATACGAAAAATACTTCTTCCAACATTGGTGCTCATTTCCATAGTTGGTAACATCGACATCAATAAAAATTTGGTTAGGGTCCATAATACATGTTCTCAGCAACATTGGCGAAAAAATCAGGAAAAATTAACAAACTATGACAAACATTAAAGATACAAAAATATATTCATTTTTTTCAAAATTTTAAACATATAAAGCAACAACAACATCATATTAACACATTGGCTCATAAATATGGATAAATCACTAATATATATGATGTAGAGGATTCCAAATAAGGAAGGATACATCAAAGTCGATAATGAATCCTTAACCTTGATAGTTGTCCAAACAAGGACTCAAAAGTGGACAACCAATACAAAATGACATCACATATATAAATGTATCTCATCATCATGAGGTAGATGTATGATCATACAATGACAAAAGTAGGCAAGCAAAGAGGCAAGAAACCATGCAGAAATATATATAAAAAAAACATTAACATGGTGGGATTTAAATACACTAGTTAGCAATGAGTTGCTCCACTGAAAAATACTCAATGGTGATGATTATAGTTGTTTAGCTATCCCCACAATGAGTGATGATGAACACAAGCCCTCCTCCTTCCTCCTCCAAAAGCCCAAAGAAAATGACCAAAAAAAAAAATCACCCTGTATGCCCACACATTCTCTAATCTGGCGATTTTTATTATCGTGGCATGGGTTTTCAAAAAAAAATCAAGATTTTTTCTAAAACTCACGATGTCTAATTTTTATTTAAAAAACACAATTTTTTCGGGGCGAAAAATCATCGGCCTAAAAAAACATGATTTTTTGGGCCATTGCAAAAACATTGCCGATGTTATCAACTATGCTCATTTCTTGAATTGATGTGCAAAAAATTGAGAATTAGGCAATTAATGCATTTATGAAATTTTCACCACATTTACTAGATTTTTTTCAAATCTAGTCCCTATAAACATTTACCCTTCGGGCTGATATGAAATATTAAATTACAACAATAATATTTCACTTCTCTTCAACCCAATTTCACCTAATAGTTCAAGAGAATAAATACTATATGAGTGTACTGCTATACCACAATGCTACAACCCTTAGTGGACACTTTTCAAGACATACAATAGATTTGAAATGACTTATTACCATATATTATAACATCGTCAAATTTGATTATTTGTCATGAACATGAACAATGGGCGTTGAAATCTACTCAATGAAGAAATTGAAAATGAAATTTGCAAGTACACGTTATTTGGATATCCAACAACTTCACACACACACACACACAAGATGAAGTACAAGTACATATCATGGTTTTATTAGAAAGTTGGTACAAGTCAATATCTCTAAATCCAAGCTATGGAAACTACAAGAAAACCCTAACCACCAACATTTTCTAGTTAGGAATAACTCCAACCAAAGTTAGTCACTCTACTAGAAATCATCCACATGATAGTATCAACACTAACAATTTCTCCTTGGCACATATGCTAAGCTTGTAACGCAGAATATCTCCACACTAGTATTGTTATCTTCCTCAAGGTTCATAATCCCTCGCCATGTTGCATCACACACATAAATGGAAAGACAACTCTAACACTAGCCACCAAATCTACATGTCAATCATAGGGTTTGAATTCTCAAATCCTAGGTCTTCAAACATTTACATCAACATAAGTACCAATAACCAAATCTTCTTTTAAGCAAGGCATCAGACCAAGCTCAAGACTCATCAAGCTAGTCTCTCTATGATCTTTCCCTAGCCTTAAATCCCATAACAACAAGGTTCCAAAATCATGCAAGGCATTAAATACACTCCCCATGTATTCTACTTGGCTAGAAACCCTAGTGCTACAATGAGATCCATATTGAAATCATTATCCCCAATGTCATGTTCTTCTCTAGGGTTTACATGCATGGTACAAACCCGAGCATCACACAAGAGCAATCTCTCCAGGAGCATCCAATATGTCTCTCTCTTTCTCCTTTTTATTTTCCCAGGGTTTCCTCATGAACCCTAACGCCATGCTCCTAGGATTTCCCATGAACCCTAGCATCTTTCTCCCTACAAGATTTCTCCGAGAGAATGGAAATAATAGAGTGCAATGATGATAACCAATACATGATTTTTTTCCCCTTATATATACAATAGGTGAGGGAGGATAACATAAAATGACATGTTTCTAAACAAGTGACTAACAAAGCAACTCCACATGGAGAATCTAAAAAACAAGGGTGTATATATATGTCAAATTAGGGTTTATCCAACCCCTAGGTGAATTTCCCTCCAATAATGATCTTCCTTGGGATCAATGCCACTCCTCCAAGATGGTATGCTATTCAACAAGCTATTAGTCCAATGATCCCTCTTCCATGGTGGTCCATTATCCATGGAAGGTGCTTTTCCTCCAATTATGCATCACATGTCCTCTCATGTGCCCAATGTTACTCTTATGCATGTCAATGCGATTACCACGCTCCAATGCTCCCCAAAATAAGTGTTGTGTTCCAACACAAACCTCCATGAAGCACTACAAGGACAACACCTTCTAGCTGAGGTTTTTGTAGACTCTTCACAAAAGAGCCCATTTATCCATTTATAGTGGAGGTGGGAAGGCATAGGTTTTTAATCAGTGTGCTACATAACATGATGCACTGGTGCACCCAGATAGTAAGAGCACTGAATGAACCAATGTGCCTAATTATGACGCGCATTGAATTCAAAATATATAACACGAGTGCGCGAGGAAGTAAAACAAAACAATTAAAAGACATGCAAACACAAATTCTTATTATTTAAAAAAAATGCACTGTGCTCCCGATCTATCTAACAACACTGGTGCACCAACACCATTGACTCACTGATGCACATAATTAAAAAATGCACCAATGCCAAAATAACTTGATGCAATTTGTAAAAATATGTATATTTTAGTTTTCTTGGAAAAATTGTTCAGTGTGTGGGAATGATACAGATGCACCAGTGCGTTTAACAATACAACGCACCTCTTCATGTCAAAAAACTGCCCTTGACTGGAAAACATAAACTATTTTTATTTTTCCAATAAGGCACCCTAGTGCACTTCAAATCCAAAAACGCACTGGTGTGGAACATAATACAATGTGCAAGATTATAATAAAAAAATAATTTCTTTCCATTCTATAAGAATAGAAATACCTAGTGGTGCTCTCTATAAGTCAAAGTGCACCGATGTGCTACATATACAATATGCATTGGTGCAATGAAAAATCAGGCACACCAGAATAGGGTAGAATAAAAAATGTAACGACACACACAAAAAAATTTCTGCAATCATTATTGATGTAGAATGCCTAGGCCCACCTAAGCACTGGTGTTGCACTTTCACCCTGACGCCTTCCCCACTTGGTTCTCCTTAGTTCTACGATTTCTCCGCCCTTTGGTTTGTGGGTGGAGTTGATTTTTTTTCAAACCATTAGAAACCATACCTCCCAGGTGAGTAAGAGTCTAGGTATTGTCCTTATTACCTTTTTAGCATATTAAAAATCAAAATTTATCTTGAATTTCCCCTTTTTAAGATTTTTTTTTAAAACAATCCATGTGGTACGCTTATTCAATTTGGTTCTCACCATTAATATTGATGCATTGTGTGTAAACACATAGTGCATCGGTAATGGTTCCAAATAAAAAATTAATGCACCATTGATGGTGCATTAACATAAAAACAAACACACCATATATGGTGCATTTCAATAAACTGAACGCACCGCCATTGAAACCATTGAAATATCTTTTTAAAAACAATAAGTGCTTTGTAAATATATTGGCGCATTGCTACCATTGCGTTGGTATATATAAAGAGCACTGTATAGTGAACACAAATATTAAAGTTTAATTTTCGAAGATCTCTATGCTCTAGATATAATGATGCATCGTATCAGTGTGTATAGTTATATAAAGAGCATTGAAAATGTATAAATTTAAAAATTTATGTTTTATTTTTTTCAAAGTTAACATTGTTGTATATATACACGGATGCATCGCGGTCACTGCATCGATATATATAAAGTGCATTGCATAAATATTAAAATCACAATTGTTTTTTCAAACACATCGGTGACATAGATATAACAATGCACCATCCATGGTGCGTATAGTTATATCAAGCGCATTGTACATACCCAAAATACAAAAGAATAAACTTTTATTTTTTCAACAATGTCGGTTCTCTCTCTATATATGGGCGCACTGATAACAATTCGTCTATATAAATACAACATAAATAAAATAACAAAAAATAGTTAATTTTCCAATATATCGGTGTTCTATATATCATGACGCACCGTTGGCGGTGCATATAGGTATATACAATGCACCAAATATACAAAACAAAAAAAAATAATAGATATATTTTTTCAAAGATATTGGTGCTCTATACATATACAGACACATCACTAGCGGTGCGTCATTGTATATAAAACGTACCGTGTAAAGATCAACTATTGTAAAACATTTTTTCAAAGACATCGATGCCCTTGATATGTTTATGCACCGCTTCCAAGGCATATTGATATATACAAAGCACCAAAAACATATAAATAAAAAAATATGTTTTTTTCTTCTTTTTTTAAAGATATTGGTGCATTAGATGTATTTAAGTGCATCATTGACGGTGCACATGTTTATGCAATGATATGAAATTTTAAGTATACCCACATTGACTACGTTGTGGTGTGGTTATTTTAGAGCACCACTAGCGTTGCATTTATTTTTTAAAAGTATCGGTTGTGGTGTGATTAGTTTTTAAAAACAGTGCAGACGATGCATTACTAATTTTTAGGCGCACCGGTTATGATTGTAATTTGTTTTGAGAATTTTTTTTCTAGTTTTGATAAATAGAAATGTACTTTAATAATTTCTTTATTATGTTTTATGTATGTATATATGTGTTTGTGTCTATGTTTCTAATGAAATTTATATGTGAATTAGAGACAGGGGTGACGAGACCAACAGTAGGACAAGTGGCAACAACTCGACTAGTACAATGATGTACGAGAGTGGGAGGCTTGTAAGAGGGAGAGGGGTTTTCTCCCTCACCCTGTTACATCAAAGACTCGATTATTCTTACATATTGTTGGCATCCTCAAGTTTTATGAGGATTCTACATCACTGAGGGAGCACTCACAATTACTGAGGTTGTTGATCTATCGTTGGAACTAACCTCAACATGCATTTAGAGCGGGTCCTGATATGTGGTTCCAAGCCACAGAGGAGGACATTTACTTCATTAATAGGCTCTCCAAGAGATGGGACTATTTTCCACATTTCCTCAATGTCCATCCTAGCATTTTAGTATCCAATCAGTTGGCATATATTTAGAGACATGTTAGTGAGGATGACACTACCCTTGGTGTTTTTAAGGTATATGATGGCTAGTTGCAGATAACTTCATTTGGTGGAGAGGACATTAGGTTCCTCTTGATTTTGGTCATGATAGTATCCCACTACACATATGATAGGAAACACATTGGTTTCCCTGTATTATATTATGTTGATTCTTTAGTTCAGAGCCCTAGATGCATTAACTGGTTTGCCATTTTTTGTGATAGTTTTTACTTGCTCTAGATTGTTGCCACACTATGTTTGATGGGAGGACATGCTTCTCATTTGATTAAGATTTTTTTTTGCTTATTTTTTGAGAGCTTTCTAGTCACTTGGTCGTCATTTGAATGCCCCCCTCCTAGGCCGATGACAAAGGTGAGTATGCACATGTTGGGGAAGATGTTGCCCAAAAGGGGCCAAGAAGAGTTCCCAGGTAGGATCAATACAAAGGAACTGGAGTTGCTTTCCAATGAGGATGATCATACCATGGATCTTGTGTCCTACCCATACGTAGGGATGTATTGGCGAGGATGTCCCAACATCTTATTTATTGAGGATGAGCCACCAAATGATAGAGGTAATCTTAGCATTATGTTTTTTTTTTAAATTTGTGAATCATTTTATTGTCTAATTTAATGCATATGTAATTTATTTATAACATTTTCTTTAAATTGTCTAATTATTGTTCTTTACTATTTTACAGATATTGGCTCTTTTGTTGGGGAGGTTCCTCCCCAACATGATGAGGACATGGCTGAGGCCGATGAGACACCTCAGTTATAGAGATCGGTCCTATGACACATGATAGATATTAGATTCCGCTAAGAGGTGGAAGATTGACTATCTGGATTGTTGGCTCGAAAGGGAGTGTGCCTTGAACAAGTCAACCGAATCCGATAGGACACATACCTCACAAAGATAAGGAATACCCTCCCCTATGATATGACATCATTGATGCATCATATTGTTGGTGTTGTCATCCTACTACAGATGTGGAGGCCTGCTCATATATCTTTAGATTCATATGATGAGGGTAATGATCCTCCACCTCCTCCTCCTCATGTAATCGACCGATGTTGACCAACGTGACTCCAGTCGACAGGGGTTCTACTTCACTGTCGACACATGCCGCAATCTTCCTAGGCACCGGCCCGGGCAGGTTTTATCCCACCTAGCAACACCTACAGAGCAGATGAGGTCTCACTCGAGGCGTCCAGGAAGAGCAGACGGAACCATGTTTCCGCCCAGGAAGGAGGAGGGTTGCGGCTATATGAAATAACTCTATTACAACACTAAACAGGAATCTCAAACATTTGACATGTATTCATAACACATTATTCGATCGCAACATTCATTATCACAGCAGTAGTAACAGTAAATCAACATTGCATCAAGGAAACATAGCATTATTCATGAAGTGAGACATTGCATTACCATAACAAACAAAAAGAACCCAGGAATTGCACCAGAACAATTTCATCATATCATATTATCACTGCAAAACCATAGATACAACATTTCTTCACAGATCAGGTCTCGACAATATCTCACAGATGCGCATAAAAACCCAAACATGCGCTTTTTTCTCCTTTTCTGTTCTCCCCCTCTCATACCTATGACTCTTATCTATATATAGGCTTCCGCCATTACAATGCTTGTCCACTTACTAACAACTCCCTAACCGTCATTTGGACAAGTGACCCAACATCTAACTAACTTGGTACAAAACTGACCCAAAACCCGCATTCTGCGGTATAACTGACTCAACATTACATATTATGTGGTCCAAATGACCAAAAACCCGCATTCCGTGGTACAATTGACCCAAAATACATAACTAATTTTTCGCTCATTGCCATTCGCGTCATCTTCTTGCCATTCGCGCCATCTTTTGCCTTGTCGCAACCTCATAGATGTTGCGATAGCAATCTACCAAACCGCTTGCCAACAGGCCCCCGACACAATCTTGTGGCTCGCCCTCGAGCCACGTCAACTGCTGGACATAGTACATGCCGTCATTTCTACTTTGAAGTCCTCATATGGCTGTTCAATTGTCCACACCAGCTCCTTGGCGTCTGTAGCCGCTGCCTGACTGTCGACCACGGCGTCTGCAGATGGGTGATCTGTAAGCTTTTCCATGACCTGCTGTCGACACTTCTACACTACCTGCAGAGCTTCACTAGCCTGCACCATAAATTTACCACCCGTGTCCTGTAACTCTTCTAACTGGGCCGCGCGTATCTTCTGTCGCTCGTTCGCCTTGGCGACATGGTGTTGTAAGTCTTTCAGCTCTCGGGACTTAGCAACTTGCTCCAGTGGTGGCATTGTGCGCATTGCGGCTTTTAATGTCTCCAACTGTCCCTCCGCTTCCTGTCGATACTTCGTCAGCTGCTCAACCTGATCGTCCTGAATGATGTGGCCCCAGAATTGTACCGTTTCAGCCGTGAGCCTGGTTTCCTGTGTTTCTAGCTCCTCCATTTGAGTGGCAACTTCCTCAATTGCCCTTCGTCGTTCATCCACTTTGTCCTGAGGTGTACCCGGTTTCAGCTGGGCCTTCAACTCATGATTCTCCTGTCGCAACTGAATAATAGCAGCCCTCAGGCGCTGCACTCGGTGGAGCACATCTACCTCTTCAGTGGGCTCCAGGACATGTTGATAAGCTTCTGCGATCGCTCAGTCAACCCGGACACTGTCGTCCCACATGCGAGCCTTTTCCGCAATAAGGAAATCATGTTCCTTTTTCAGGCTTTCAATTTCGTGGGCCTTCTCCGCCCGTTCTTCCTTAATGTGTACCTCAAGGTCATCCACTGCCTTCCGTGCAGAAGCAGCCATGGAATTCAATTCTTCAATGGTGTGCTGTGCATCAGCCTCGCTTGTCTGTAGATGGGCACACATACCGCTGATCTACCGCAGTCGGTTTGTCGTTTCCGTGCTAGTAGTAGCCTGCAGAGCAGTCAATCCTTCCGCGGGCAAGGCATTCATATTAATGGTCGCTGTGTGTAGCTGCTGTAGAAATGTGGTTAGTGCCGCATCTTCGGTCACAATCGCAGTCGGGGGAATCTCCACATTCCTGACCCGCGGCTCAGTGCTGATTGTGTCAAAGGTTGATGCTGTTGCTTCCTTTGGTGGCTTGCCAGAAACAAGGTCATACAAAGAGTCTAACCGAGCGGTGATCGCATGGAATCCTTCATTCGCTTTCCTTGCCATCTTGTCTGCTGCCGTAGAGGATGCAGTATTGAGCGCTGTGACAAGGCGGCCCAACTGTGCCTCGACGGGCAAAGACAATCCGCTGATCGTTGCACGCTCCTGATATCGTTTCGAGCGGTTCTCTTCAAGCTCCTGGTCGTTATCATCATCTGATATTGTTTTGGTTGATTGGTGCCCTGATTCATGGTGACTCTGCTCATCTTGTGCCGATACCCGATCATCTGGGCCCAACGGTGGGCCACCAACTTCTATCTCTACTGGACTCATGGGTTTTCGCCATTCCTTTGGCCACTCGTTCACAGTGCTCTCCAAATCTTCAGACGTCAACTTATACGAGGTCTGCAACCATTGCCGATCAGGATGATGGTGGGCTTGGATATGTATGGTATGCGGCCGAATTACAAACGCCATAACAGGTTTGAACCGCGCAACAGTTTCTTCAGATATTTGTGGGACCTGTGTTGCCGCGGCACAAAGCATCTCCCAATATAGCCAAAAATGTAATTGGCAATCCCGGAGTCTCTTGGGCTCCCGTACATACCATAGATTTTGATATCGTGCCCCTTGCCGGTCTGCTGCAGCCGGACAGTTCATGCCCTGGTACGTGCCGGGCTCTTTCCATGTGACGAAAACGATCAATAGCAACAGCCAACTGTATGTAAAGGCACCCTTTCCTGATTGGACCGCCACAGTGTCCTCCATTAATTGATTCAAAAGGTACAGGGACCAATTCATTTGGACCTCTTCCGCACATTGCTCAGCACATGCTACAATGCCCGAGTTGCATTGGTTAGGTCGACCACCCCTAACCACTTTGCAGGACAAGATCTTAATTCCCGTGAGCAACGCCTGATCATTGTAGCTACTGGTGCGATACCCATGCCCATCTGTTTCTAGGCCATATTTCTGTGCCATCTACAGCGCACGCTTCTTCTCATTGGCCTTCCTCTGGATGAACTGCGCCAGATTGACTCCATTATTGGGAAAACCGGTGATGGATGAAATTAAGTCGACGATGATCGAGACTTCTCTATCTAAACACAACGACCCACCATGAAAACACGCCAGGAGCTGCTTTATGCACGCATTCACTTCCGCCAGCTGCCTGAAATGTGGCATATTAATAAGCCCTAACAAGCCGGCCTGTTGCAATCCTCATGCCCAGTCTTGTACAGTCGGTGTTGGGGAAAGGCGCGTCTCTTGCACATAAGGGGCATATGCAATGTCGAGGTAGGCCACCATATCATGATCGTCGTAGCGCAGGTGTGTCAACGCCGGTGTAATATCCACAAAGCACTCCATTCCAACCGGGAGCACTGGCATCTTCATACCATACTTCTGTTTTGTGTTTAGCTTGCGTGGGGTGGCATTCGACCGAACTGGAGGGATATACCCAAGGATGTCATCGACGGAGAGTCCCGCCCATGGGGCGGACTCACGAATGGGGCGAATCGACTGCCCTACCTGTTCCAGAGCTTCGCCTGCCGTTGCAGCAGAGGAACGAAGCACCCTCTTACTCTGCGGGGACTCCGAGTGCTGACCTCCCTGTCACTTCTTAGCAATTATGGATTCTCCCACCGGCATAGTTGCTACCTCGGCTTCAAGGTTGACGGCTGGCGCAGTTTCTTCTTGAAAAATAGCCAGGATGAAGGGGGAATCGACTTCACTACTGATCTCAACAATCTCCAGCTCACCTAGCATGCCTCCCTATATGTTGACAACAACACTCTACAATGCGCACAACAATACTCACGAACCAACAACAATACTCTGCAGCATGCCACAATCTTACAAAAACAACTGAAGGCTTGGTGCCTTCCAACTAGCTCCAATCCATTTTTATAGTATCCAACCAAATCCTTCGTAATCATCACAAAATCAGGCATTAACTCAACCAAAATCCTGTATTAATGACACAAATCCACCGTCGATCCGGTTCGTCGATCAGTCGGATCTGCCATTAATGCCCATCATTCGAATAGCGCCGTTAATTATCTGTCTTGAACTTTTGGCATTTATTACTGATTTGACCTGGTTGCTACGATGCCATGTGTCTCCGACCATTCCCAATTTGCGGCAGAAGCCTCGCTGCTTCCACATTTCATCCATGGTGGTGAGACATCCACCAATCATCATGTTTTTTTTTTTTTTTTTGTGATGCGACTCAGGCATCGCGGTGTTCCAAGCCCGCGCGATAGGGCTTCAACTTATGACCATTTACCAACTTGGGAAGCATCACCCCGTCCAACTATTGCAATTGAACCGCTCCTCCGGGAGTAATACTATGAGGCGATAGGGACCAAGCCAATGCATCTGCAACTTCCCTGGATGTTTCATAAACTTGCTGTCGTACAACAACACCAAGTCGCCCTGCTGAAACTGTTGATTTTTGATGTGGCGATCATGCCATGCCTTCTGTCGATCCTTCTCAACCCCTTGGTGGAACCCAACAATGAAATGATCTTCTTCCAGCTGCACCAATTGCGCTAGACGTTCATCTAATGCTGTGACATCATCCATGCCCGTGATAGTCTCAATTCGCAAACTCGGAACAAGATACTCCATTGTCATAATCGCTTCTTGTCCGTACACCAAATTAAATGGTGTCTGTCCTGTCAGCCATTTACATGTGGTGCGATAGGCCCACAACACTGCTGGGATTTTGAGATCCCAGTCGTCGCGGTTTGCATTACACACCTTTGTCAGCGCATGCTCCAATACCTTGTTAAAATCCTCCACCGTTCCACTCGCTTATGGATGATAGGGTGAACTCTTCTTATGTTGTATCTGCAACTCCTCCTTCAATGCGCTGATGGTGCGATTAAGAAAGTGGCTGCCTTGATCACTCAACAATATCTTGGGGCAGCCGAAGCAAGTGATAATGTTATCAAACAAAAATTGCGCCGCCGTAGCCGCAGAACAATCAACTACAGGTGCTGCCTTGGCCCATCGGGTCAAATACTTTGTCGCCGTGACAATATACCGCGCACCCATGCGTTTCCTTGGTGGATTGATCGGTCCTACAAAATCCACGGCCCATTTGTCGAACGGTTGCAATGTTATTTGAGGCATCAACGGCATGTCATCGCATCTAGATGGTTTTCCAATTCGCTGACAAACATCGCAGGACCGTGCATAGTCTGTCGCATCATTATGTAGTGTAGGCCACCACAGCTCCGCACGCAACACCTTCCTAGCCGTCGCTCGACCGCCATAGTGTCCTCCTGCTACTCTTCCATGTGCTTCAGCCAGTATCGACGCTTGCTCATGCGGCAAGACACATCTGCACAATATCTCATCAGCACCCATTTTGTACAACTCTCCTAAGATTAACTGGAAGTCTGCATCCTTGACTACCAATTGCTTCTTCTGACTGGTGGTGAAGTTGTCTGGTGCAGTACTCGTTGTCAGAAACTGGAGGATGTCATCAAAATAGTCATCTGCGATGCCAACCTTGAATAGTTGTGCATCTGGCAACCCATCTTCAATATTGGTGGGTTCCTCCCCTGTATCAATCCGTGATAGATGATCAGGACCGGCGTTCAACCGTCCTGGCTTCACAATGACTTCAAAATCGAACTCCTGAAAAAGAAGTAGCCAGCGGCATATCTTCCCCCCCAACACAGGCTTATTGACTAGGTATTTCAACGCAGAATGGTCAGTGAACATTTTAAAGTGCCCACCCAACAAATAGTGCCTGAACTTCTGCAGTGCATAGACCATTGCCAGACCCTCCCGCTCAGTGGTGGTGTGGTTGCGTTCAGCAGATGACAACTTTCGACTAGCGAAAGCAATGGGGTGATCAAGATCTCCTTCGCCGGGCTGAGCCAATACTACTCCCAATGCGATTTATGAGGCATCGACATGTACATGTAACTCCTTACTCCAATCCAGAAATACCAGTATTGGTGCCGAAGCCATCTTCGTCTTCAGTGTGTCAAAACTATCTTGACATTCCGGAGTCCATTGAAATAGCGCATCTTTCTTCAGCAATTTCTCCATAAGGGCGGTGATTGCTGCATATCCCTTGATGAACTTGCGATAATACCCCGTATGCCCCAGAGTCACTCGTAACTACTTAACAGTGGTCGGTGGTTGCAAACTCAAGATGAGCACAATCTTAGCCGGATCGACCAACAACCCTTCCTTACACACAATATGACCCAACAATATCCCAAATGGTGCGCAAAAAATACATTTCTTCAAATTCAGCGATATCTGGTGCTATCGGCAGCGCTCAAGCATTAACCGCAGATTGGCCAGATGATCGTGGATCAACCCATAGACTGTCCAATCATCCATGTATACTTGCAAAAACTTCTAAATAAAGTCTTTAAATGCAACAACAACGACCCGGGAAAATATCGTAGGTGCATTCTTCAAACCAAACGGCATTATGGTGTACTGAAAGCAGCCCCATTCAGTAACGAAAGTTGTCTTATGGCGATCTTCTGTGGCAATGCGAATATGATGGTAGCCAGAGAACCCATCGGTGAATGAGTACATCTCCTGGCTGCCCACCCCTTCAAGTACTTCGTCAGTAAACGGGGTCGGAAAAGGGTCATGCAAGCAGACATCATTCAACTTCCGCAAGTCAAGACAAATGCACACCTCACCGGTTTTCTTGTCTTGCACCACCATAGGACTGATCCATTCGGACTCTTCCACTGGTTCAATAATACCAGCATCCAACATGCGATCAAGTTCCGCCTTGACCTTTTCCTTATGCTGCGGATTCAGCCGATAAGGTCGCTGTCGGACTGGCTTAGCATCTGGTTTTAAAGGAATCCTCATCTCCCCTAAATCACCCAGGATCCCCTTCATATCCAAAAACTTCGTAGGAAACAAGTCTTGAAACTCATGGAGTAAATCAGTGACCTTACTCATCATCTCATCCTCCCAATAGTCCCCAACATTTGCAAACTTGGGAGTGGCCTCTGTGTCGATATTAAGCTTACGAAGCTTCAATGGTTGACTGAACGGATTACCTAGCGTAGCAGGTGGTACCACATCGCGACTTCCTTCAGACTTGAGAATGTTGACATTCTGGGGATCGTCCTCATCCTCTGGCCCACTGGTGATGTTGAAGCATTCCATGAGGGACTGCATCTGACAATATGTATGCGGATCGACAGGGTAGGTTGCTGGAACAACCTGAAGTACCACATCGTGGATGAGTTGTAAGGCGTTATTGACGTCAGGGTTGGCATCCGCAAAACTGAACGTATGAGTGAAACAGACTGTTAACTCCCCCCATGTTGTAATTTCTCTACGCAACTCGGCTGCAGTATACCATGAGCATGACATCTCATCTAAGGTATGGATAAAAGCATGGACCCACTCATCTCTGGGTCATGCTACCCATAATTGTTGGCATTCCATCACATGATCATTGGGATTATTTCGGCCATCATACTTGCCAGTGTGATAAACCCTAGTATCGCCGAACCGAACCATCATCAACCTTCGACACTGTGACCAACCATCAATGGATTTCTTCTGTGTCACCCACTAGCGTGCTGGAGCAGCCTTCAGTGCTTCCTCCAATGCCAGCAATCGCTGTGGTTCTGAGACTCGTTCTTCAAATTACGTCAAAAAGTTGGTTAACCCAAGCAACCCCTCATAGACTGGTAGTGTGACTGTTTTTGTCGCAACACGACATAAATATTGTGTAACTAAGCCACATTTTCGGAGTGACACTTCGTGCAGGCGGTTCTGCCAATGTTCTAATGCATCATCAGAGTCAGAGGACGCAGAGCTCTCACTGCGCCATCCCAACTCACCATTGGCAGTAGGGTGAATATAGTCTTCATAAATATTGAATGCATGGTCCCATCCAGTGGGATCGTCATCTTTTACAGGCTCAATGTATCGGCATCCTTCAGCCGAATCCATCGGGGCTATGACTTTGAAATCGTGATTCTCAAAGGTCATCATGCGCTTCTTGAAGTTGATTAAAACTCCACTATCGTTAGCCCATCCAATCCCCAATAGCACGGGATAGGAGCTTCCTCCCTCAACCACTTCAATGACATCGAAGTAAGCATTAGTCTTCATGCCCTCAATATCGACCGTTAGCAGCGAAACTCACCCAATGGGTGTTACTTTCGCATGGTTAGCCAACCGGAGCTACACAGGAGACTAGCTCAATGGGGGACTCCCCATTTTCTGCCACGCCTGCTTGGTTAAGATGTTGACATCCGAACAAAGATCAAGTATTACTGAATCGACATCATAATCACCAATCTAGATGATCATTCTCATCTCCTTGCCAGTCTTCCATCGCTGTAGAGAGTTTACTGTCGACTCCTATCGTCCTTTCGGAAATCATTGCAACCATCCCTCAATCTCAACTAGGGCGGCCAGATCCCGGGCCAATAACAGACAGCTTTCCAGAAACCTTTGCAATGTTCCCGATGGTGTCGACGGACCGCCCTCTAATGCAGTGTCAAAGACAGGTGGCATATTGCAAACAATAGCCTTACCGCGGTCTTTTCCAAGGTGTGATGCGCCTGAAGCAATGCCTCCCGTTCAGCATCGATGTCAAATGGTACCGTCTTCTGGCCTGCCAACCGAATCATTGATCGCGAGCTATCTTCCCCAGTCATTTTGGCTCCATGAGTTACAACAGCCACCGAAGCATCTTGTGGTCACGGTTCTGCAGAAATTGTCACAATATTTGCACCCTGCATCTGAGTCTGCTGCAGATTCCCCTGTGGGTTCACATTTGGATTTGCGTTCTGATTCGATCGCGGGGGCTGGTTCTGTACTGGTTGTTGTACTTAGTTATGGACTAGTTGTTGTACTTGGTTCTGGACTAGTTGCTGCGGCTGGGTCTGATTCTGTATCTGGGTCGTTGATAATTCCCCCACACCGCACAGTGATAGCATTGGATAGGTCCACGACCACCTTGTTTGCCTCCTCGACCAAATCCTCCACTGCGTCTGCTCCAGTATCCACCTCGGAATCCGCCCTGCTGTTGGTACTGCGGCTACATAGGATTCTATTGTATGCCTTGTCCCTGCGGTGCATACTGCGGTTGCTGGACATACTGTGGCTATTGCGGAGCCATTTGCAATGGAGCGTATTGCGGCATGAACTGCTGCGGTTGTTGCTACAGTACAAACTGCATCTGCGATTGAGGTAGTGGCTAGACTATTTGCGGTTGAGGTAGTGGTTGTTGTACGGCACGCTGATCGTCCTTGACATAGAATGCAACACACATTATTTCTTGTAGCAACCTGTATGCACGACAATCTTTGTCATCGTGACTCACTGACTTTCAAAATGTGCAATAAAGATTTCTTGGTGTTGTGGCCATTTTTTGCATATAAGGGCAATTGTCGTGACTGTGCCCATACACCTGGAAAACGCGACGCCACGGCATGCTGTCGCCATTCAACGGGTTTGGCGCACCTGACACCAAATAATTGCGGAAATCTGGGCAATTGTCCTTCATATGCCCTTCTCCTCGGCATCGCGTACACCATACTTCATCGCGTTGTTCCTTGCTCTTCTTCAAATCTTGCAACTATATAGTCAAGTTAGTGAGCTGTGTTTGTATCTGTGACATCCCGGCTGCATTATCTCCAATTGGTGACGCCTCTAAGCGCATTACAATCTCTAGAGCTTCACTGGGCGTCGAGATGTTTTGTTACATCAACGGAAGCCGAATGTGGGGTAGTAGTGCCGCAATGAACCACTGTTTATGTTGGACGACGCTCATATTAAAACTAAATTTTACCATCAGCGTCTTGAATCGCTGGTCAAAATCCCATACCGTCTCATTGGGATACTGCTTATTTTCCTTCAATTCTGTGATGTATTGAGCTTGGGACGTCTAAATTCAGCAATCAACCCATCTCGAATCTCATCTAGTGACTTCTCTGGGGCTCCCGTAGGGACTAGAACAAACTTCATGAACCAATCTAATGCACAACCTCGCAGAGTCATGGCCAACTGTCCTTTCTTAGCATCAACATCAGTGATCTGTTTCATGGTCCAGAACGCTTCACACAAAAACCAATACTGTTCTGGGTTGTCTGTCGCACTTCCATGGAACAAAGGTAACTTAGCATCATCACTCGCCATTGTGGGCTTCCTTCCTCCTTTCGCTGTGCTACTACCAATTAACTTCTGTGGAATTGACGAACTTGGCGGTGTCGAAGTGGTATTTCTTGATGTTTGTGAGACAGTGAGCGGAGGTGTGGGTACGTTGGTGCTGGGGTTTGGTCTTTCCTCTATCCTGGGCGTAGCCTGGTCGTCCCTATCAGGACTGTGAGGTCGCTTCGTCCCGTGTGGTCTTCCTTCGCGGTCTTGCAGTTTGATCGCAGCAGGACCTTCTCCTATCCTCTGCCTCTTCTACTGTCAAAACCTCGCTCCTCCTCTTGTAAGACCACTTTCTTCCTCAGTTTCGCTCACAGTCTCCTCATGGTCTGCACCCATCTACCCCTTACCATTCCATGTACCATTCCCTGGCAATCATGGTACCCACGACCTCCGCCCACCAGGCTGTCTATTGATCAAGATGCATCTTCAATATACCCTTTTCGTAGATTAGCATCTTAATCGACAATTGGAGTGACAGCAGAAACCTTCCCCTTGGTCCGCAGAAGAAATATCTTTTAGCTTCACTATAGGATTTGTGCATGTCAATCACAAATTCAGTGATATATCCCTCCAGGATGCTATCGAGCCAAACTTCGATAGCCCGCGATGCCTTATTATCGACTTCCCGCAATTCCTGAACCAATTCCGGGTCCAAGCCGTCGGCTCACCACCCTGGAAATTCCTCTTCTGGAAGGTCAACTTTGACAATCATTCGTACAGGATGACTGGGAATTCACAGAAAAACCATTCATGCAGACCGCCGTGAATTTATCTTCCCACCCAGTGATCTACTGTTAGTCGCGTGTTCCGGCTTTCTTCTTCAGCAAACTCCTGCAACTTCTGATCAAACCAACTCTGTATCTTCAGCTTCGTCGGGTGCAACAGCCTGTCCTCCTTTCACTCATCACACGGTCCTGGAAACGGAACCATTTGTTGACCAACGGGACTCCAGTCGACAGGGGTTCCACTTCACTGTCGACACATGCCGCAGTCTTCCTGGGCATCGGCCCGGGCAGGTTTTATCTCGCCCAGCAACACCTGCAAAGCAGATGAGGTCTCACTCGAGGCGTCCAGGAAGAGCAGACGGAACCATGTTTCCACCGAGGAAGGAGGAGGGTTGCGGCTATATGAACTAACTCTATTGCAACACTAAACATGAATCTTAAACATTTGACATGTATTCATAACACATTATTGAATCGCAACATTCATTATCACAGCAGTAGTAATAGTAAAGCAACATTGCATCAAGGAAACATAGCATTATTCATGAAGTGCGGCATTGCATTACCATAACAAACAGAAAGAACCCAGGAATTGCACCAGAACAATTTCATCATATCATATTATCACTGCAAAACCTTAGATATAACATTTGTTCAAAGATCAGGTCTCGGCAATATCTCACAGATGCGCAGAAAAACCCAAACATGCGCTTTTTTCTCCTTTTCTGTTCTCCCCCTCTCATACCTATGACTCTTATCTATATATAGGCTTCCGCCATTACAATGCTTGTCCACTTACTAACAACTCCCTAACCGTCATTTGGACAAGTGACCCAACATCTAACTAACTTGGTACAAAACCGACCAAAAACCTGCATTATGCGGTATAATTGACTCAACATTACATAATATGTGGTCCAAATGACCAAAAACCTGCATTCCGCGGTACAATTGACCCAAAATACATAACTAATCTTCCGCTCATCGCCATTCGCATCATCTTCTCGCCATTCGCGCCATCTTTTACCTTGTCGCAGCATCGTAGATGCTGCGATAGCAATCTACCAATCCGCCTGCCAACAACCGACCACCACCACCACCTCCTCCTCCTCCTCCCAGAGGAACCGATCAACCACCATATCCTCCTCCATGGGTCAACCGACCATCCTCTCCTCTTCACCGAGTGGACCCACCACCATCTTCTACTCCATATGTCGATTGAATACCATCTCCTTCTCACTAAGCCAACCCGCTGCCATATCCTCCTCCATAGGTTAATTGTCCATCCTCTCCTCCATAGAACGCCATCTCCTTCTCACCTAGTCGACCAACCACCACCTCCCATACATTTGTACATTTTTATAGATATGATAGTTGCATCGAGTCATATAGATCCTAACGTAGATATATATCAGTTGCTTCATTCTACATTTTTATCTGGGAGAGGTACTAATGCCTCTGGCTCTGCTAGTAGAGGTAGTGATGCCTCTGGATCTGCTAGTAGAGGTAGTGATGCCTCTGGATTTGGTGGTGGACCTGCTAGCTCATAATAGTTATTGAGCATATGTATAAATTTAACTTTTATATTTGTCTTAAGTTGTATATTTGAAATATATTATGATTTTGATATTATTGTTCATATATATTATGCTTATTTCATATCATGTTGATGTTGATGTATATCATGTTAATATTGTTCATGTATATCATGTTGATATTGTTAATGTATATTTGTCTCTTTTCATGTTTTTTTTTTCAATGTGGTTCACAACCCCGAAGATGAGTTGCTACGTCCACGGGAAGAATTCATAAGGGGCCCATCCGAAGGGGCCTCACCCCGCCAGCTATGATTACATAGACTAACCTGGTGGGGACATAGCCACCCGAATATTTGACCCCAAGACCTTCTTCTTACAACTCACAACTCTCAACCACTTGAGCTAACCCATCGGGATTTGTCTTTTTTCATGTTATGTTAATGTTGTTTGATTTATAAAATGTATTGTGTGTCGGTGATCTAAATTAGAGATGCAATATAATAATTGAATGTAGTTAAGATAATTTGATGTCACGTTCTATAATAATTATTTAATGTCATATTTATACGATACTAAATTTAACCATCTTCTCCCAAGTAGTATGAGAATAGAAACCATAGGGTACACCTAAGTCACCCTAGCCCATGACACATATACCTTGAGGAGGGGACCCACTTGCAATTCCATAACAAGTCATCTGTTAGTGAATGTACACGAGGCATATTCAAGCCATGCATAGAAAATGGATTCAGATCATCGTTATTAATGTTTCACCACCCTAATTCGCATAGACCGTTGTGAATGTACTTGAATAGATAGGACAACGCAAGGCGAGAGGAAAGGTTGTACAACACCATGACAATCATCGAGTTCACTCTCGCCATGAAGGACATGGTGATCATGGGGGAAATATAATCCACTAATCTCAGGGGAGATTTGGATATCTCTCTCATCCTTTTTGTTGCTCCCAAAGACAGAGGCATTGGCAACCAACAATAGAGTATTATCAAGACAAAACTTATGGAACAATGTGGAGGAATGAAGAGAGCAAGAGAAGACATCCAAAAACCCACCACCAACCAACTTCAGGTGACAAAAACTGTAAATTTATATAAAAAAACCATCCCTCTGGTTCACAAAATCAAAATTGAAGGTTTAGAAGAAAAAATATGGCTGGAAACCATCACCTTCCAAGAAGTGGATGAATTTCAAGCTCTAGCAAATTTGATCACTAAACCAGGGGACTCTAGTGCTAGACAATTCCTCTACGATAATTTTATCATCACCTTTTGAATGGAGAAAGTGCCGCTCAACGGTATCTAGGAGGACCAAAAGAAATAATTTGAACTTCTAGAGGAGGAATTGAGGATATTAAGACTAGCGTTATGAACTCCAACTTAAACCAATTCGGATGTTTCCTAGGAGTAGAGTTTATCCCCCGACCTTCCACTCCTATCATCAACTCCAGTGAAGTCGATCAAGAAGAGGAGGATGCGAACATGGGGAAATTAGATCGGATGCAAAACAAACCCGTCTTCCAAGAAGAAGCAACCTCCAATCCAATGGCAGAATGGATCCATAATCCAGGGGACACTAGAAGCAGGGTCATGTTGTACAAACTCTCAATGGTCCTTCATTGGGTAATAATAACTCTAATGAGTTGGGTTCTTACAAAGCACAATACGTAAATCCTTAATTTCAAGCAAAAGCTTGTTTCCTTGCGCGACCAGAAGAGAATGAGAAAAATTATGGCAGACTATATGTACATCATTGGGAAGAACTTGGATGCAAAGCTGGCTCCAAATTTCACTGCAGCCCCATCGTTATTGACGATGATCCAGTTCAATGATCATGTGATGAGGATCCACTTGGTATGCTTATCAGGTTTTTTTTGCTATTATGCCATTACTGGATTTTTTTGTAATAACTAAAGTTAGCTCTCTAGATTCACGTACTCTAGACTTAGGTAAAAAGGCTTTGTTAAAACATTTTTTTGGCATTAGCTTCAATGGCCACTGCATATATACTTATCTCTCAAAATCTTTTTTACAACCTGATCCCTCCCAGAGGCAGGCTAAGGATTATCTTTTTGATAACTATTGTACTATTTGACTTTATTATTTAATAGAAGGTTTATACTCTTACAAAAAAAAAACTATCTAACCATTTGTTTTAGAAATGCATTTATTTATTTAGATGGTTACCTAGTGAAGGTATGATTTTACTATGTGAATAATTAATTTTGACATTTTTAAAATTATTTAAAATAGTTTAATGACATTTATAGACTAAATTAATTTTTTTTAAAAAGAAAGTGTATGAATATAGTGCGAATTAACGATGACTTCTTCAACATATAAGAAATAATAGTAATTAAAAACACAAATATTTATTGATTTACACATATTTTGAGGTACCTACTCAATAATGTATAAATCAGATGTCTATGTTAATGTGTTTGAGTACTACCTAAATCATATAATCAATATATATATATAAAATGGTACAAATATAAACAAGGAATAGAAAACTATATATAACTAAAACATCTAGTAGTACTAACATTTATAAAAAAAATTAGTTCATAGTTATTATGGATTCATGGCGTAAATGTCTGTAATTTTTAAGGTTGATTAAGTGTGAATTTATTGTTCATTCAGAAGATTATGTGGAACAATAGTAACAAATTTGTTTTAAATGATTTCAATGTTTTTGTGTGTCACTATTTACTTTGGCTTTCTTTAAAAAAATGTTCTCTTTGCCTGAGAGGCACTTTTACATTCCAGTAGGGGGGAGATGTTGTGACGTTACATTATGTAATGTAGTGCTCCCAACCAATATGGAGGAGATGTTGTCACATTATGTAACTTAATGTTGCAACATAATAATAATTGAGCCGACATAAATTTTATTTAAAAATTTAATAATAAATTTTAAAGAATAGAAAAAAAGTAATAAGTAAAACAATGTTAATAAAAAATTAAAATGTAAAACATTTTAAAAAAAGAAGAAGTAAAACAATGTCGATATTTAAAAAAAAAAATTAAATAGTTAAAGCATTATTTAATGTGGTAAATTGGGATGAGTTTAAAACATGTATTTTTAACTACTCAAAATAATTTTTATAGGAAAATTAAAAAGTAAAACAATATAGAAAAATTAAAAGTAAAACAATGTTAAATAGTTTAAAGTATATACATTAATAAAGTTAAAATGTAAATAATTCAAAATAGTTAAAGGTATATAGATCATTAAAATTAAATATGTCAAAATAGGTCATGATCATTAAGAGGATTTGACCCCTCTCAACACATGGTAGATACGGAGTTTAGATGGATTTGGGTTGGTTATATAAAAAACATACGGGTTTAAGACTCAATAATATGGTCAATGTCCTGTGGTAAAGTTACATAAAGTATGAGTTATCATTCGATGCTATTATTCTAATTCAACTCAATTATATTAAATATTATTGAAGAGTTGAACTATTAAAGGTTACACTAGAGCATGAGCATTCCATTATTATTTGAACAATTAAATTTCAATGAATATTATCGAACTGCTGCTAACATTAAAACTATAACACACAATTAAAACATTTAAATACATTTCAATAAATATAGAAACTTTTCGTCAAATTATCTTAAAAAATTTAAAACTATAAATATAATTAAGCATTTCATTTACTTTACGCTATCAATACTGTGTCAAATATCAGAATGCATGATGTTGTTACTATGAGTGCAACATATAATTTTGTTTATATGGATGAGGAATGAAATAGTAAAATGGAAAAACATTAGCAACCTTAATGAGTAATGCCACAAGAAAGTAAATAAATAAATAAAAAGAACAACAATAATATTTATTTTTAAAATGATATATTTGTATTATAATAGGTCTCTATGCGATTACAATTTCATCACATATGAATATGTATAATATATTGCATCTTGTGAACAGATGGGAACAAATGCACCTAAAAAAATGTGAAGAATGGATGTTGTCATATGTTTAGTAAGCTGAGCATTAATAAAAACATAATACATATTATAATTAAAACGTGCATTATAAAATGAACAATGTACACAAAGAGATTATTACAAAGTTGTTGCACCCAATTCCTATGTTTAGTGCATCCTCTTCACTACGTGGGTAATGACTAGACGTTCCATATTTCTCTTCGATCTGGTCAACCACCCAACTATTGGGACATATTATTGACATATTTTCTTTTAAATGATTAGGATAAGGGATGCTTCTACCATTCAACCATCTAAATTATTTCTTATCATTGTCCCATTTCCTTCTCTTCTCTTCATACAACGCGACCCATGGTTGTGTTTCCTCTACATTGTAAAGAACACATTTATCCTTGCCATCAATTTATGTATTCATGAAAAGAAAATGATTATTATGAGTCAAATATATATTATCAATTTCACTGAAAACAATTACTCTGTAGAAAATTGACAAAATATAAGTGACTTACTCTTTATCATTGCCTTTTTCATTCATTTGGAGCAACTCCCCTTCCTTTTTGTCCTCATCTCATTGGTCATCCCAAACCACTCCACCCAGTGTGTTGTTGATATGATTGATGTATTCACTAGTGTAATAGAATGACTGATATACTATGTACCTCTCCACCATAGACCCCTCGGTTTTTTCCCCATGCCTAGCAAACCCTTCAACTTTTTCATGTACCTCTCCAAGAAGAACATCCAATGACATGAGACCACCCCAGCTAATTCAACCTCATCAGCTAGGTGAATTAGAATATGGACATGTAATTCCATGAAACTTGTGGGCAGTTCCTTCTCAAACATACAAACAATCTCGCCGATCTCTCAATGCCATCGTTTAACACAAACCATGTGAATCTTGTTTTATGTAATCCAACGTACAAATGCAAATAATTTAGATATGGCTTTTCGTAGATGATGGGGGAAGCCATGGTTCACACAACCACACACAAGAAAATGATAATGACACTACAAAATAAACATGTAAGAAAATAATTGGCATAAAACTGTGAATGCATAACATATTATAACCTAAACTGTAGAAAACAAAGCATGCAATTGACATACATACCCTTAGAAGGTTCAGATGGTATGTGCCTCCATAAATAAAATGAAACATTTTTTAATATATGCATGGGATTCAATAAGTGGGCAATATTAAGATGCTCCCAATATGGAAGTGCATAAAACACAGATTTCCTTTTCACCGCAACAAATTTTTTCTCAACACAAGCGTCGAAAAATTCAATATATTTGAACATAGTTTCCCCATTTGAATCGAACAATTATGCGATTCCTTCTCCTTCTCGGTGTCATATTCCCTAAGTAAATGTGGTAGTGTCATTATTTCAGGTCTTCGGGTTCTCTCTAGTTTACCATTGTTCTTTAAGTGTGGTATTCTGGGAGGAACACCCTCGATCAATCATACACTAGCTTTTGTAGGTGGTTGGACCACCTAGCCTTTATTGAAGGTCCACATCATTTACATCCATGATACCTGTTTGTTGCAAGACCTATGAATACAAAACATGTTAGCACCAAAGAAGGTGGTTGCACCAAATTATGTTTGCAAAATAACATTACGGATATAAGCAAATCAATCAACATGTTTATTACAACAAAATCCTAGTACTGGATAATCATGCGTGGTGTATGCACATATGCCATACAACTTAAAAGACCTCTCCACTGAGATGGTTCTTGATACATTTTATACATGTATCCCTTCCCATAATTGCTTGAATTCGCCAATCAATGGTTGGAGGTAAACATCCATATTATTCACTTGTATTCTTCCAAGAACTATAAGAGCCAACATAAGATCTTCATTCTTCACGGACAACCATGGAGGGATATTGTTATTTATCACTAACATTGGCCAAATAGAATAATTAGTGTTTTGGTGGGTATATGGGTTAACTCCATCCATGGCTATGCTCAATCAAAGGCTTTGTACTTCATTGTTGAATTTACCAGGCCATGTATCCTTTATATGCTTCATGGCTATTGAATATGTACACTAGTACAAAATGAGAGATAAGTGACTAGGCGACTAAAAAAGTTAGTCACCACTGTTTTTCAAGGGATAAACGACTAAAATTGAGCAATTTTAAATAAGCCAACCAAAAATGACTAAGATAAATGACTAATTTAGTTACGGGATAAAATATATGACTAGATAACAAGTGACTAAAATAAAAATGACTAACATAAATTATTAATTTAGTCACTGGAATATAAATATGACTAGCTAACCACGATTAATGTGAATTAGTCATTTTTAGTTGTGTCACACTAATAATGGAAAATTACAATTTTGATAATGAATTTGTACAATATTTTACTAAATTTTAACAATGCAGATGGATTTAGAAATCTTACTATGGGGGTCATGGTCCATGTGTGTGGTCCCAAACCACCATATTGGCCCTCCGTAGGGGATATTTGGCCTGGAAGTGGGATGTGGTGCTCATTTTGAAGTTTAGAACACTACATATGGTTTCTAACACCACAAGAAAATGATCGAAAATTCTAGTATGCTCAACCCAGGTCTTGTAATTGACATTGCCCAAGAAATCTAGCAATTGACTTGGCACTTTCATATTTATGAGGGGGATTTACCCAAATCGGCGTGGCCTTAATGAATTCACTATGAGCGTGGCCTTGGAGAATTCACAATAAGCACCTTCCTAATAAACTATGCTAGCCACATGAAGAATATGAATGCAACCAATCCTCTTTTAAATACATAGGTTTGTAGTGTAGAACATTGATGCAAGCCAACAAAATACCTTCTTAGCCTATTTTTTTTATTCATTGCTGATAAAACATATACAGTCCTCAGTGCTAAAAATTAGAGCAAAAAGCATATAGCTCCTTCTTAGCCTATTTATCAACACAAGAGATCAATAATTAGGATAAATAAGAAAATTTGGTTAATAATCAACTGTGAAGATTGCAAAATAGGGTTTTTAAAAATACCGCAAGTTAAATATTATTTTTTTGTTATGTTTTGTGATTTGGTACCCTATTAGATTGAACACTATGTCTATATAATCTATCAGATTACATGGACAAGTTCAATTCCTGGTATGATCATGAATTAAGAACTTCCTAGATGGATATGGACAAAAATGAGTGTATAGTCAAAAAGTGTAGTTTCTTATTGTCTGTATTCGAAGTCAGGCAATATCGACTCTGATGTTAGTTGAAGTTATTAGTCTTCTCTGACAAATAGATTTCTGATAAATATTTTTGTTTATATTTGTTGACAGGCATGAGTGGCAAAGAAAACACAGGAGTACGCTAGATACTGGAAAAAAATAAGGTTTATTTTCGACAACACATGATGGGAAAGAGAGTTAATTATGCATACCATTCTGTCATTTCTCTGGATCCTTACTTAGCAGTAAATGAGATTGGAATAACACCATATTTTGCAATGCGGTTGACATATCCTGAGGTCTCTGAACATCTTGTTACTTGATAGTTCAGGTCTTTAGTAGGATTCTATATTTCTTCAATTAATGGCAAACACTTCTTTTGATCAAGCAGTTCTGGTTTGTGCATTTTCATGAAGCTATTTCTTTGTGGTGTTACTACTTTTTCATATAGTTTTGAATGCTTCATATATATATGTTGAATTCTTCTACCCATTGTAAAAAATAATTATTTTTTTTTAATAAAATTTATATAATAATATATAAAAATAGTGGAATACACCCATGACGATTTGCTTGACTTTTGTCACAAGGTTGAACCAAAGAGTAAGTAAACATTTTGCATGCTTTGTTCTAAAAAAAATAGACAAAATCCTATGACTAAATGGAACCAAAGAGTAAGTAAACATTTTGCATGCTTTGTTCTAAAAAAAATAGACAAAATCCTATGACTAAATGTTTTAAGGGATTATGAAAAGTCCTTTACCTTTTCATTTTATCTTATGGTATCATTGAATAGCTTTATGACTATAAAATTTCCTTTCCCCTTTCATTTTATCTTGTGATATCATTAAATAGCTTTACGACTATACATTTTTTTCCTTCCGCTCCTATAGCTAAATGTATTTAGAATTGTTTTGTCTACTTTGCCTTTAAACAAAATTTCCTTTTTTTTTTTAACACATTCATCTTATATAGTTTACTTATTAAATTAAAAAATGTTTATAAAAACAAATAAATAAAGTTAAAATTAACAAAATAAATCAAATCTAACAATTAGATAAAATTAAAACTAACAAAATAAAATCCACATACATGAATGAACACCTTCGAAATTTACACACCAAGGTCACCCATGTCCGTGTTACCTTTTTCCTAGGGAGATTTCGCCATTTTCCTTTATCCCATGTAATTTTATTTTGTAGACCTTTTGCCTATAAAGCCGACGATGAATTTTGGGTGTCGAATTTCTATATCTATACCAAGAATTGACTCGGAAAGAAATTCGGGAGGGAGAAAATGAAGAAATCACAGGGATGAGGGTGAGAAGAATTACAGTCAAGAGGCTGAGGTGAGTAGCAGACGAAGAGGAAGAAGACCAATATAGTATACCGGTTATCCATAAATAACAGAGGCTTCTGTCTCATCTCTTTCTAGGTACAAATGAATGTGTGTAAAATGTTATTCCGCAAACCCTAATTCTCAGTGTCTGATCGTCGAATATATGCATTTTGCTTGAAAGAACCTAATTCTGAATTCTAAGGACTATAGTCTTAGTTAATACTAACAAAACCCTCGACGGAATTTTTAAAACAAAACGAAATTTAAAATTATCTTAGGGTTGATTCTCATTCTCGTTATATTGGGGTTTAGGTTAGGGATTGCAAGTGAGACTCATTTAGGTCAGCAGAGGCTTTGTTGTTCCTTGAAGTTTATATTTTTGTTGTTGATTTATCTGCCATGTTAATTCCTAGATAGAAGGCCAATCAGGGGAAGATACCAATATGGGAGAGATGCTACAAAACTGCCACAATACCATGGAGGTATGCTGGCAACTTTATAGATTTCTTGCAATGTTAATGCCAACTTTCATGTCTAGCTTCCTCTATGAAAACCAAGCACTTTGCAGGATGTCATGAGCTTTATGACGATATTTATTTATAAATGAGTGTTTCTCACTTTGAGGATGATGGTAGTTTGTTGTTTGATGGAATAACGTATTGACTAAAGTGATACATAAATGCACAGGATGATGCAGGTGAAAATTTTGAGGCTATGAGAGGCTCCTCTCAAGGTTGCGTTGATACTTCTAAGGTACACTGGTGTGCACACTGGAATTTTTTTTGGGATAATTGGTCTGATAAAGTATTATGAATTTTCCCTTTCAGAAAATTTGAAATTGTCATGTCAAATTCAAATTGCAGGCCAAATTGGACATTTATGTGAAAGCATCTGAATGTTTGATGGAAACCATTGAATTGTGTAAATTTTCATCTTCTAAAGTGACAAGTTATCTTTCTGAGAAAGGAAATGATCCTGTGCAACAACATAGAGTTTCAAATGAGATTGTGAATAGGGCTCTGGAAAGTCCTGCCATACTTGCTAGTAATAGTTCATATATAGGAGATTCAGAAGATTTCCCTTCAAAACCAGATCAAGTTGATGTTTGTAAGGAGGTTGTAAGTAGTGCCAATGATAAGGAATCTTCATTGGAGACCTCAAGTCAGAGTAAAGATGGCAACATGTGTCAGCTTTTTGCAGGCCAGTCTTTGTTATGCGCTTATAAGTTGAAGCCTGAAGAAATTGAAGTTCGCTTAAATAATTAAGAGAGATCACTGCCCACACCTAGATTTGCAACTTTTCCCATCAAGTTGAAGGTTGAGAATGTTGAACATGAGAGAGAAACGCCACTTATACTTGTAAGGGGCAATTTTCCTAATGTTTCTTTGTCGACACTAAAAGTTAAGAGTGAAGCATATGAAGACTATCAAAGTGATGAACTAGACCATATTTCACTTCAATTGAGGCAGAATCTCGGCAAAACAATGCTTGCTGACATGGAATTACCCAAGATAGACATTTCGAAAGGAGAATGTGAATGAATGATCCAATTTCTAAAGTGATGCCCCAGAGTGCTGATTTATCATAACAGGTTTTATGTGAAAAAGGTTTTATGGATGAAATCAAGCTTTATGGTGACTTGGTGAACGGAGATTTGTTAGGGTTGGACACTGAAGAAGATAATTTCAAATAACTTGAAAACATCATTGATAAGGTCAGTTTATTGGATTCTTAATGATGTTTTGATGCTTCTAGTGTTGGCAAAGTTGAAAGCTATCAAAATATGGCTACAATCCATGTATGAAACAACATTTGCTGAATTCTGGTTTCAACTTTCTTTGTTTGTGCATATTAAGATGAGTTACTGTGAACTTATTTGAACTCTTTTCACTGTAGAAAGATTTCAAGAATCCTATTGTGATATAAATGCTTCATTTGTTTTCTTCTCTCAGACTAACATCACCTAAAAATTGTTTTGTTCAATTTTGTTATCTCTGCATGGCATTGGGGGCTATGTTCTATTTTTTCTAGCTTCAATGTGAAGCCTACGAGAATGATTTATGTGGGCTTCACTAATATTGGGGGAGGCATTTGGAAATTTTATGGAATTTATTTCAGCTATGGGGACGGCCTACTGGTTTGCTTAAGATGGGTTGCATGCGACAGATAGGGGCTAACAAGCCTACATATTGCTTGACTTGTCTTCTTTCGTTGATTGAACAGATACACGTAGTTCATCTAATCAGGAGTAGTTTCTTTAGAACGTTGAATTACCATTCTAGTAGGTTTGGATCTGTCAGGGATATGCCATTCCAATTAACTGCAATCAACTTAGGTTTGTTTGTTGAATTTCTAGACTCGATCTTTACAACTGCACAAGTGGCCTATTGAATGGGGTTGGTGTCCACAGCTTCAGTCATTCATATTTGTATTTGAGAGACATAATAGGTGATCTCATTTATTATTGTACATCTTTTACCTTAAAATACTGCTTTGTCTATTATTTTATGTTGGCATTTTAAATATCTAATTCATATCTCTATAGTGCAGAATAGTTGTGGAGCGTCCAAAATATGGTTTTGCCACATACTTCTTTGAGTTGGTGCAATCTTTGCCAATCAAGTGGCAGGTGGGATGATTGGTCACTGTGATGAGTGTTTCCATCTGTAGCAGAACTGGTCTTCTTGAAAACAAGCCTCTGGAGGTAGGGCATCTTCCATTTACTCAATCTTTAGATTGGTCATCCTTTTCCAACTTGTCAGTAGTTTGTTGTGATGTCATACGTCTCTAAAGGTATATCATGTGAACATATTCTTAATTTAATAAGCTTTCTATGCAGTTGCAACTTGCAGGTGGTTGCTTCAAATTTGTTTTGGTAGATTTTTTGAAATTAAGTAAAACAATTTTCTGATTGAGCAAATATTTTGACCATTGTTCCCTTTTTGAGCATTTCCATAACCTCACTTTTTAAATTGGAAACATTGAATTAAATCAAATAATTTAAATTCCTATGCTTGTTGAATTTGGGAATAGTTTCTTGAGGAATTTATTGCCACAGTTTATTATCACTCTGTTATTCTCGAGGAAAGGGTAGTATTGGAAATTGGAATTAAAGTGTTAAATCAGCTATAGTAGGATTGCAAGTTGAAATAATCTGGTCATAATGAGGGTCAGTATAGTAGCCTGTTTTTCCGAAGTGTGCCTTACTGAAACACCTCTTATGATGAGTGGATGCTTTTTCAAGCAATGGATGATTGCTATATCTCTCAATTTTTTCATTATTGAAATTCTGAAATGACATGAGGATGCTTGTGGAGTTGTTGAACAGTCAAAAGAATTTAAACCTGTAGGTTATGAAAAACCATGTCCCACAAAGTGAGAAACAAGACAGGTATATTCCACCGCTGTGAAATTGGGATTCAATCAGAAATCTTAAGCATAGTGTAATGTTGGTACTATGTATTCTGGATTATGCATGGACTATGTAATTGTCGAGGACTCGAGGATGATATGCATGACAACTCAGAGAGGAAGTTCTTCAGCACAAATCCAATCAAGCTGTCGGGACTTCACACAACACATACATGGAAGGCTAAGAGCTTCAAATTTGACTTCAGCCTTTGACATGGACTTGACCTTACTGAAATTTGGCAAAGCAAGAGACTGACCTGCCTACAAACCCTTGTTTGATCACTCACTTAAACCATTTGCATATACTACACTTTCCACCTCATACCCAACAATATGGATTTTTGGCTCCTGAAGATCTATGAGCTGATGCCCTTGAGTGAGATGGTCTTTTGATATCTATTTTATCAATGCTTTTAGATTGGTCTTGATTGCATTTGGACACTATTGGACATGAATACAACCTTCTTATATTTCTATAGACTCTCAAAATGAGATTATTAAAGTTACAAGTGGAGGAACTACCAATAGGTCTTGGTTGGTTGGTAAAGTGGGCGTGTTTCTATTATCCCCACCAAGGTTCAAATACCCCTAGAGATGTAATATCCCCCAACCAGATCTGGATTGATTTTTGAGTTAACTGCTTATAGATTTTGGTTCGAGGTTATTGTCAACAGTCAAACACTTTGGTGGCAACTGCTCTGATACCACTGTAGTATCCCTTGCTTATGGTGACTGATTTTTTTGTTTGGTTTTGAGTGTTATTTGGATGAGTGTGTTCAGATATCGTTTATGACTCTGAAGTTGAACAGTAAGCGGCTATTTGAGTCCAAATGTATGGTTCTGAAGGAACATCCTTGCTTATGTTAAAGTCAATATTTTTAAAGTTGCCTGAAAGTAACCAAGTTGTTGGTTGCCAAGGTAGTTATTTTCGGCTGCAATATATAGCATCTCCAGGTTACCACCCAATTAAAGTCATCTCCAGGATTAAAAAGTGGCCTTCTTTCCAAGTCTGCAGGTATTCATCTATGCCAATAAGATTCCAGATACTCTTGTCACGATCTCTACTCGCGGCCCAAGACTTCTAGGTATAGCGCTAGGCTATTCTGACTTTCAAAGGATTTATCATTTTTTATTTACCTCAACAGCTAGGTTTCATTGCAATTTCTTCATGGTGAAGTGTTGGCCATTCCTTCTTTTTCCTGTTCATCCTCTCTCTCTCTCTCTGCATCTGGGAGATGCTTTTGGCACTTCTGCATTGCCACTATGGATGAATGTACTTTTGAGACCCATAGACCTATTTTGGTCATTTATGAACATCTCTCTGTCTCTCTTCCTCACTATATGGGTTCCAATGGTTTCCATATCTTGGTCAGGTTTAGTGGGTAAAAGTTGCAACCAAAGAGTCAGTAGTATGGACTCATTTCGATTAAAATATTCCTGGTTGTTGGACACTTACAGGGAGATTCAGACTTTGTTAAATTAAAACAGTCCTTGGCTCCCCAGAATAGGAGGTTGAGATTAACCATGTGTAGCTTATTTATTATACCTACAATAAATAGGTTTAGAAATCTTACTGCCTTATTTATTACAAAGGTTTCCTTTTTTCCAGTACAAAGAATCATAGTCAAAGTTATAACCATTGATACTTAGAGGCTAACATTAATGTAGCGATGTGAATTTGCTTCAGAAAATTGTTTCTAATTGCAAATGGTCAAGGTTACTTTTGTGCAGATTTGCTTGCAGTTCATCACATGTAGATGTCCGGAATGAGATGTTTCTACTGAATGATATTCCCATGTAGGATAATAGGATGAGTAGGATTAAAAAATTGAGATAAAAATCAGAAGCTAGCCACCAAAATAATATGAAATGATGCATGAAATTCAACTTGAAGTTGAACAGGTGGTATTAATGTTATACAAAATAGGTATCATGACTATTTAACATAAATCCCAATCTCTTAACATAAAAACCATACTTTTAATGTACTACAAACTTCAAGAATACTTAAGTTTGACATAGAAAATACTAGGAATTTTCCCTTTGTCCTAGCTCTCCTACCATATTATATAGTCTAAATGACTGAAATACTAGTTGTTAAAGACCATTCAGTTCATGGCATATTTTTGAGTCCAAGCCCTTGTTGTCTTCTCATAACGGGCTCTTTGACTCTTGTAAATATGAGCAATTTCAGGGACAAGAGGATCATCTGTAATATCCCAAACTGATATTTTTTCTTTTTTGTTGTACTGTAGATGGCTAGTAGGCTTATGTCTCAATAGAATATGGAAGTAAACCTTGATCTCTGCATGCATGCCTTTTCATGCATATCTGTAACCCAAATAATATTGAAATGCTAGAAAGTAGGAGGAATTAATACATGTACATACCAATATGTAGATCTGCTGATGTCGATGAGGATGATCCCCGCATGTGGGAATTATGCCAGATAAATAATATGCTAAGGCAAGTCGTCCTCTAGGTGAGGAATGCGCCCTCCTCCAAGCTTAGAATGCTCCTCAATAAATGATAGATCACTTATGAAGCTCCAGATAATGTGCAATAGGGTTATAGTGCCCCTCTGAAGATGATGGAAGATGCATGCAGAAGAAGTGGTGGCTCAATAACCCAAAACGTCAATATCCTTCCAAGGAGATTCGCTTCAAGCATGCAAGACGTCTTTCTGAGGAATGATATGCTGAGAAATAGCTTGAGAGTCAAGCTGAGAGGCCCTTCTTCCAGAGGAAGGGTAATAGTGCTGCTCTGAGAAGGATGGAGCCAACATGCAAGAGTTTAGCTGTTTGTAGACTGAAATACAAATGAGTATGCTTGTGAACAATGCTCCCAAGCAAGGAAGGCGAATCCCCCCAAACCAGTAAATAACTCACTCCTGAAGCAACTGATGAATGGAACCTGATGATGAAGCAATGCTGAATCTGGATGATCCAACCTGATGATGAACTAGGGCAGATCGATTTCGCTGCCGAAATACACCAGTTAGCTGAGCATGCAATCAACCCCAACTTAGCTCACTGAGATCTCCAATTCGAATCCTCAAATCAATAATCATATAAGTGTCTTTCTCCATTCGCTTTACCTCTCTTTTATAACTCTCAACTGCAAATAACCTAACTTTTGACCTAATTAGGTCACTTTACCTTCTAATTCGCAGTTGAATTGCATGTAGGTGCCTAGAGACTCAATTAGGTGCATGCATCATGAAATAATGCTCAGATGTCATGCATGCAGGTGGCCTTTGGCTCTGGTGGCCCCTATCTACCTACTGATGATATAATATCAATGCCCTAGATCTTCTTATATGGCATCAATCCTCAGTTGATTCCTTGACTGTTAGTGCTCGCTCGAACCTATGGGAATCATATAGGTTAGCGGGATGGTCCTCAATGCTTAAGCAGAAGAGGACATTACAGTCCTCCCCGCTCGAATTTGCTTGTCCTCAAGCAACTGTAAAGTTGGGTGCTGTAATACATGTTCTCCCTCCCAAGTGGCCTCCTCTATAGGAAGGTCTCTCCATTGAACCAAGTAGTCTCTGATGGTACTGTTCGTTATTTTCTGCTCTCGCACCTCTAGGATGCACTCAGGAATCATAATCAATTGCCCTTCATCATCAAGGGGGAAAAGCTCAGAAGATTTAACAATCTGCTGACCGACTGCCTTCTTGAGGTTGGAGACATGAAATACGTTGTGAATCTTGCTCTCTGGGGGTAGTTCTAGCTCATATGCTACATCTCCAACCTTCCGGATTATCTTGTATGGACCATAGAAGCGAGTTTTGAGTTTTTTCGCTCCTTTATTTTTAAGAGATGATTGTTGGTAAGGTTGGAGGTGTAAATAAATGAAGACTCCTACCTCAAAACTGCACTCAACCCTGTGCCTGTCTGCATATATCTTCTGCTGATTCTAAGGAGCCTGCATGTTCTCCCTGAGTATCTTGAGGATGTCTTGACCCTCCTGAATCCACTCTTTGGCCTTGGGGGCCCTGCTATTGCCGAATATCTAGTCTGCGAAAGTGGAAGCATCATACCCGTACAGAGCTCGGAATGGGGTCATCCCAATGGTCATATGGTGGGTGGTGTTGTAACAATGTTCACCCAAGTGTAGCCATTTGATCCATGTCATCTGCTGACCTGCTATGTAATTTATCAAGTATCCCTTAGTCCACTTGTTGACAATCTTCGTCTTCCAGTCACTCTGTGGATGATAACTTGTGCTCATGGCTAAATTGGTCCCCACTAACTGGAAAAGCTCTTGCCAAAAGGCTCTCGTGAATTTGATGTCCTTGTCACTGACAATGGTCTTGGGTAACCCGTGGAGACTAAATACCTCTCTGAAAAATAGTTCTGCTACCTGTGCTGCTAAATAATTTGAAGGAATGGCAAAGAAGTGAGCGAACTTGGTCAATCTGTCCACCACTACGTACAAGCAGTCTCTGCCCTGAAACTTGGGCAGCCCAGTAATGAAGTCCATGGAGATGCTCTCCCACTTATGCTCGGGAATAGGTAAGGGTTGTAGTAAACCAGTCGGGTGGGTGTGCTCTATTTTGTTCTGTTTGCACAAGCTGCACTCTCTCACATGTTGAATCACATCATTCTTGAGGCCCTTCCATGAGAACCTCTCTCTAATATGTCTGTAGGTCTTGAGAAACTCCTTATGCTCTACTAATGGTGAATCATGCGATGCCTGCAAAATCTTCTTCTTGAGGGAAGACTCTGGAACTACGAATATTCTATTCTTGTAGTATATGATGTCATCAATTACTTGGTACCTGTCACCCTAAATCTGTCCATCCAATAGCTCACAAGCAAAATTATCTTTGGGGTACTCAACCAAAAGATGAGATCTCCAATCTGATGAGATGCTCATAAGGGATAAAGTAGCTAGTTGTCTAGAAAGTGTATCGGCCACTACATTGTTCTTTCCCTTTACACACTCAATCTTGAAGTCATAGGCCTGAATTTTTTTCACCCATTTCTACTGCCTCTCGTTTAGCTCTTTCTGCTCTAGGAAGTATTTCAAGTTGTTATGATCTGTCTTAACTTTGAATCTGCCACCCACTAAGTACTGCCTGAACTTGGTTAGCGCATGGAGAATGGCTAACATCTCTTTGTCATATATTGAATAGTGGCGCTCATAGTCTTTGAGCTTCCTTATCTCAAATGCAATGGGGTGGTTGTTCTGCATCAATACTGCCCCAATTCCCTTTCCTGAAGCATCACATTCTAACACGAAGGGTTGAGAAAAGTCTGGTAGGGCTAATACTGGGCATGAACTCATTACCTTTTTCATTTTCTCGAATGTCTGTCGTGCTGTCTCTGACCAACTGAATTCCCCCTTCTTGGTAAGATATGTGAGGGGTGCGGTCATCTGTGAGAATCCACTGACATACCTCCTGTAGTAGGTGCAAAGGCCCAAAAATCCCTTCAGTTCTGTCACATTTTTAGGTGTAGGCCAATCCATTATGGCCCGAATCTTCTCTAGGTGCACCCGGACCCCGTTGGCCCCTATCACATGCCCTAAATATAACATCTCCTGCATGACGAACTCACATTTGGACATTTTGGCATATAGTGACTGCTCTTGTAAGATGCCAAGTACCTCGTCTAGATGTCTCAAATGTTCTTCCCAAGTTCTACTGTATATCAATATTTCGTCGAAGAATACTAGAAGATGCTTGCGTAACTGAGCCTTGAAAATATTGTTCATGCATGACTGGAAAGTAGATGGTGCATTAGTGAGCCCAAATGGCATCACTAGAAACTCATAATGTCTGTAGTGGCAACGAAAAGTGGTCTTTGGAACATCCTGTTCCCTAACCCGAATCTGATGGTAACCTGAGCGGAGGTCAATCTTGGAAAATTACTTTTCCCCCTGTAGTTCATCGATCAACTCATCAATCCTGGGGATGGGATACCTATTTTTGATGGTCTTCTTATTGAGTGCCCTATAATTGATGCACATGCGTAAGGTTCCATCCTTTTTCTTCACTAGCACTACTGAAGATGCAAATGGACTGGAGCTAGGTTTAATGTACCCTAGTTTGAGTAGTTCTTTGATTGTGTTTTCTATCTCATCTTTGTACCTCTTGGGATGTTTGTAAGGAGTGGTGATAACTGCTTGATTCCCCTCCTCTAACTCAATAATATGCTCAAATACCCTATCTGGAGGTCGACCTATTGGAAGGTTTCCGAATACTGCATTGTGCTTTTGCAGTAAGGCCTCTATATCTGCTGGATGTTGTGTGTCCTTATTTGGTGGTTTCCTGAAGGTAAGCAAGCACTTTTCTTCCCACTCAACATCCCCCTATCGGAGTACCGCCTCCATCCCGTGTGATGTCACTACTGTGGGAGGGTAGGTATTCATCACTCTCAATACTACCTTCTGTCCCTCTGTCCCTGTGAACTCCATCTCCATGGTCTGGTAGTTCGTGGAATACTTCCCTCTGGAATACAACCACTGAACTCCTAATACCACATTCATGTCAGGTACATCTACCACATAGAATGTCTCAATCACTGTTTAATTCCCAAGTGTCACTTTTAATTTAGGAATCCTCTGACTACACTCCATGGTGTGACCTGTTGCATCTACTGAAAAACCATCAAAACTCTCAATCTGAATGCCTTTCCTTTTAACCCATGCAGCATCAATAAAGTTGTGGGATGCCCCACCATCTATCAGCACTCCCACTCTATGGCCCTATACGGCACCTCTGATCCGGAGAGTGTGGAATATAGGGACCCCTGTCATGGTAGCAATGGTACCTCCTGAGGGCTGTCCCTCATCAACTGTATCTGGTGTCTCTCCCTGCTCCTGATTTTGATAATCCTCATCCTCCCCATTGTCGAAATAGGCCTCTATGTAGTAGGCATTTCCCTTTCCTGAACATATGTGACCTGGTTCCCATGGTTCTTTACAGGTGAAACACAACTTTTTTCTTCTAAGGTCTTGGAGGACATCATTATCCATCCATTCTTTCTTCGGCCACTCTTTTTGGAATGGTTTCCTTTATTTATCTTTAATAGGAAAATTAGTTCTGGGGGGAAACCTATTCTTGGGTACTGCATCCTACAAATCTCTATTCCGACTGATGGCATTGGCTAGGGTGGTGGGTTTTTAGAACTTGACCCATTCATGTAAGGGCTCAGTGAGAGCCTCTGTAAATAGCATAATCAATCTGCTCTCTGAAGTATCTATCACCATGACTGCCACCCTCTGAAACTTTGAAATGAATGTATCTGCACTACCTGTCTGCTTAAGCCGTGCCATCTCTCTAAAATGCACCTTAGGGTCCTTCCTATTGAATTGCTCAATGAGCCTCTGTGAAAAATCAAAGTATGAGGTGATGGTGTTGTGACCCAATGTCACCAACCCGTGGTACCACCACTCATGGGTCTCTCCATCCAAATGCAAGGTAGCCAATTTAATGGCATCTGTCTCAATCATGGGGTTGAGCGGGTAGTATGTATCCAACTTCTGTACCCAATTCCGGGCTGGGCCACCCGGGGTACCCTCAAAGGTGGGGATAGTCAGTTTCCCTACTGTGCACTGTAACTCATAGTTCTGGGTGAAAGGCCTATTATAAGCTTTGGGTTTGTTCTTACTTTTAAAGTGGTAGAAATCAGTGAAGGTCATGGATGACTGGAAGTCATCTCCTAAAGCTCTATACTCTCTTAGATAAGCACTCATGGATTCTTCTGGTTCTACTTGTGCTAGAGGCACTGCAACTGGGCTATCTAAGAAGTGAGGCATGGTAGGTCGGGATGGATTGTTGTATATATGGGGATGGATCTGTATGTTGGTATGTAAGTGTTCCCCACTACTACTAGTGGATACCCTAACACTATTGGGAAACAAAGGGCTGTGTGGGGGGGGGGGCATTTTTCTCTGTCATTTCTCTGAAGGTACTCATCATCTCTTTCTATTCAGTAGTGAGATCTTTAATAGCTGTGATGAGAATATTGAGGGTTGTTTTATCATCCTTGGTCGTTGTTTCTTTGCCCTTTCCAAACTAATACTCTCTATCCCCTAGTTATATATCCTCTAATTTTTCTTCTCCTCTATCACTGTGTCTAAACCTCCTTCTCCGGTAAGTAATGTTGAATGGGTCTTCTGAATTCATTTACAATTTTGCATGCCCACAGCTGGTAAGGAACATGCTCTGATACCACTATAATATCCCAAACTGATATTTTTTCTTTTTTGTTGTACTATAGATGGCTAGTAGGCTTATGTCTCAATAGAATATGAAAGTAAACCCTGATCTCTGCATGCATGTAGATATGTAACCCAAATAATACTGAAATGCTAGAAAGTAGGAGGAATTAATGCATGTACATACTAGTATGTAGATCTGCTGATGTCGATGAGGATGAACCCCGCATGCGGGAATTATGTCGGATAAATAATATGCTAAGGCAAGTTGTCCTCCAGGTGAGGAATGCACCCTCCTCCAAGCTTAGAATGGTCCTCAATAAATGAGAGATCATTGATGAAGCTCCAAATAATGTGCACTAGGGTTATAGTGCCCCTCTGAATATGATGGAAGATGCATGCAGAAGAAGTGGTGGCTCAATAGCCCAAAACCTGAATATCCTACCAAGGAGATTCGCTCCAAGCATGCAAGATGTCTTTCTGAGGAATGATATGTTGAGAAATAGCTTAAGAGTCAAGCTGAGAGGCCCTTCTTCCAGAGGAAGGGTAATAGTGCTTCTCCAAGAAGGATGGAGCCAACATGCTAGAGTTTGGCTCTCTGTAGACTGAAATATGAATGAGTATGCTTGTGAACAATGTGCCCAAGCAAGGAAGGCGAATCCCCCCAAACCAGTAAATAACTCACTCCTGAAGCAACTGATGAATGGAACCTGATGATGAAGCAATGCTGAATCTGGATGATCCAACCTGATGATGAACTAGGGCAGATAGATTTTGCTGCCGAAATACATCAGTTAGCTGAGCATGCACTCAACCCCAACTTAGCTCGATGAGATCTCCAATTCGTATCCTCAAATCAATAATGATATAAGTGTCTTTCTCCATTCTCTTTACCTCTCTTTTATAACTCTCAACTGTAAATAACCTAACTTTTGACCTAGTTAGGTCACTTTACCTTCTAATTCGCAATTGACTTGCATGCAGGTGATTGGAGACTCAATTAGGTGCATGCATCATGAAATAATGCTCAGATGTCATGCATGCAGGTGGCCTTTGGCTCTGTTGGCCCATGTCTACCTACTGATGATATAATATCAATGCCCTAGATCTTCTTATATGGCATCAATCCTCAGCTGATTCCCTGACTGTCAGTGCCCGCTCGAACCTATGGGAATCATATAGTTTAGCGGGATGGTCCTCAATGCTTAAGCATAAGAGCACATTACAGATCAATTCCAGATTGTTAAATCACTGCTTGGATTTTTGACATTTGGAAAAGCTTGTTGATGATGGCCTTGCAATCTCCACATTAGTGATCCATATTACTAGTCGTAAACTGCAGTGGTGCGCACAGAGTAGCTTCTATTTTTCAACTCTTGCGTTTATGTGCCGTGAATGTTTGTGGTAGGGCTCTTAAGCATATTGCTGCTTAGAATATTTTAAAGGCTTGATAGCCTCATCTTCCAGATTGTTAAATCACTGCGTGGCTTTTTGACATTTGGAAAAACTTGTTGATAATGGCCTTGCAATCTTCACATTAGTGATCCATATTACTAGTATTAAACTGTAGTATCTAATAATTCTAGTGTTCAATAATTCCATGTTTATAATCATATCTATTAATTATATATCTATATAATAAATTCTATTATTAAAATCAATTATTAGCACAACCTTTACCCGACTCTTGCCTTTATGTGCCGTGAATGTTTGTAGTAGGGCTCTTAAGCATATTACTGCTTAGAAGAGTTTAAAGGCTTGATAGCCTCATTTTCCAGATTGTTAAATCACTGTGTGGATTTTTGACATTTGGAAGAGCTCGTTGATCATGGCCTTGCAATCTTCACATTAGTGATCCATATTACTAGTCATAAACTGTAGTGGTGCGCACATAGTAGCTTCTATTTTGCAACTCTTGCCTTTATGTGCCGTGAATGTTTGTGGCAGGGCTCTTAAGCATATTGCTGCTTAGAAGATTTTAAAGGCTTGATAGCCTCATCTTCCAGATTGTGAAATCACTGCGTGGATTTTTGACATTTGAAAAAACTCGTTAATAATGGCCTTGCAATCTTCACATTAGTGATCCATATTACTAGTCTTAAACTGTAGTATCTAATAATTCCAGTGTTCAATAATTCCATGTTTATAATAATATCTATTAATTATATATATATATATATATATAATAAATTCAATTATTAAAATCAATTATTTGCACAATATTTACCCGACTCTTGCCTTTATGTGCCGTGAATGTCTGTGGTAGGGCTCTTAAGCATATTACTGCTTAGAATATTTTAAAGGCTTGATAGCCTCATTTCCCAGATTATTAAATCATTGCGTGGCTTTTTGACATTTGGAAGAGCTCGTTGATCATGGCCTTGCAATATTCACATTATCATAGAGTACTTGGGCATAGAAGCTTCTACTATGCTAATAGTCGTAGATTGTTATGCCCGTTGTAGGATTTAATGCTCAACCAATTGATTTATCTTTTTGAAATTGGATTTGGCTTTTGCATTGGACTTTTTAGCGATGGTTTCTGATACCGAAGGGCATCATACTTCACAAAATCATGAGGTTCACAAAAAAAACGTATTCATTGATACAGTGTGTACAGTGTATGCTTTCCAATTAGGAACAAATTTATACAGTGTATGGTTGCCAATTAGGAACAAATTTAGTGACCTTTTTGCTTTGCATAGAGGCTTCTGCTATGCTAGTAGCTGTATATTGTTATGGCTATCGTAGGATTTAATGGTCAACCAACTGATTTATCTTTTTGAAATTGGATTTGGCTTTTGCTCTGCATAAAAAACAAATATACTCTTCCGAGTGAGCAGGGTTCCTTACAACTGATGGTTAAACAATTAACTATAATAAGCCATTTTAGCAATTTATCCTTTCTCTCTATTGTTGGATAGACTTGAAAAGCTTGGGATAGCCTTAGGTTCGAAGCAACTACTAAACGACAACTTTTTTGATACATGAAGGCTTTAGTTCATACCAATGTTATATCTATTTCTTAAATTTTCTTAGCTTTGGTGATACCATGAGGGCTTCACCTCATACATATCTTCTCTTTATTTCTTGAATTGTTTTAAGATTGTTGATAAATGAGAGCAAATATATGTGCTTGTTCTCTGCATCAAAAACAAATATGCTCTGCTCAATGTCTAGGGTTCCATACAACTGCTGGTCAAACAATTACTTGTAACAAGCCATTTTAGCAATAAAAAAATTCAGTCATTAAAAAATGTATCAATAGACCATGGTGTAGATTGGTAAAAACATGATTTGAAAATGAACCGAGGTTAAAAAATTGTGTTATGTGGTAAAAAAGATCAATGAAGACATTCTTAATTAGTTGTGGTATGTGGTAAAAAAGATCAATGAAGACATTCTTAATTACATAGCTCTCATTGTACTCTTCATAATTGTTTGTTCTTTGAGCTATGCATAATTAGAAACAATAGTGTATCCTAAAACTCAGCCTCCCATAAATGAGTTTAATTTTTGCAAATGGATATATATCCAACAATGAAGCTGGGCTGATGTCATCAAACAAAGTGCAGAGAAACTTCCAAGGATCTGATATTACTTCTAAGTTTCTAACAATTTAGTGGTCATTGGGAACTTTATTAACACCTTATTTGAACATAGAAATTGAAATTAGTAGCCTAGTATGGCTTCATATCCATTTTACCACTGTCTGGGCCCAACAAAGTGAGCAACAAATGCCATTTGCAGCATTTTATGCATATGCATGCCTGCAAATAATTGTATATAGAAGAAATGTAGTCACTTCAACTGTGGTTGTGGCTATTACCAAAATATATTGAAATGTGTTCACAGCACTGTCATAGGGTCAAGCAAAATTCAAAAAACTTATATCTAGAGAATATATGAAATGCAGAGCGTTCTATGCCTACAAAATTTCGAGGCTTGATTTCTCTTTTACATAAGAATGCCTGGATTATTCTCATCTGCTACATCCATAGCAACACCAAGGAACCGTGCTTTCAAACAAAGGTCACCACTTGAGAGCAAAATATCTTCATATTGCATTTGCATCGAAGTGCCCCCTGTCTAACATGCACATAAAAACTTAAAGGCAGATAGGACAACACTCCCACGGCATAGCAAATACCACTAAAAACTTAAGATTAAGCTTTATGTCAGTTACGGAGGTCTATAAGTAAGCGAGGTCAAGATTCTGTAGCTTCTTGCATTTTACCACAACCAGCTAAACTCCAAGGTCTGTGATCCCACCCACCACTCGAGATTCAGAGTATGCAATTTATTGTAGCCTACAACTCTGCATTTGAGATCTATGTCACAAATTTACTTGCATTTCACTAATTTTAAAGGTTGCAACTTCTGGGAATGTGTATGTCTTTTACATTGTAATTAGTGATTTCAATCTAGTTGGAATGATTGATTTTGACAAAAGATTGAAAACATTTAACCAAGTAAGGTCCAAGGCCCAACTTTTGAATTGTTTTAACTTTGAATATAACTTTGGTGATAGATGAAGGCTTTAGCCCTTAGCTCATGAGGGCTTGAGGTATTTAGTGATGATTTAATTGGAAGTTAAGTCTTTGGGAAGTATTTGCCTCACACCCTTATCTATTTGCAATGGTTCCCTGATATAGATGCGTGTAGTTGGTTTCACCAAATCATTGAGGAAATGATGAGGGGCCAACTCAAGTATTTATACGTAACAACAATTACTCAACATCATAGATCCTCGTATCCTAAGCATAGACACCGATCAACGTATTAAAGATCATAGGATTCAAATTTGATACATTTGAACCACATTCAACACTTCAGGAGAGATAGACTAACACACATCTTTTCTTTTGAGTTTGAATCTAATCTCTTAAACTATTTAGTGAATTTCTTCTAGTGCTAGGAATTTTCTAAATGCATTGTTTTTTCCACAAAAACTATTAATAGGCTTTGTTTGTAGCCAGTTTGAGTGTAAACTGCCTTGATTAAATAACAACCCTTCTGAATGCATTGAAATTTTCCATGTGTATGTAGCTTATCTGATTGCGAGCATATGAAATTGTGTACCTTGAGAAGCTTCCTTGTTGAACATATTGCATTACCTTGAACTTAAAGGTTCTGAGACAAATTTAAATTGTACATGGGATTCCACCATGCTATACTCTTTAAGTTTAGCAAGTCCCCTTTAAGGTTATTAAGTCCTAAGGTTGGTTATTCATGAAATTTTTCAAGAGTGCTTCATTTTCAAAACATATCTAAATTTTCATGAGTTTTGATTTGAGAAACCCTCAAGTAAAGCTAATTTCTCAAACTGACCATTTCCATGCCAATTCTCTACAATACCATCTCTCTCCTAGAGAACGACGAAGGATCATCCAACAAAGTGCAAGGTACTCGTGGTTAGAGGGTTATATTTTCTACATAGGAACTGATCAAATCATCTGGAGACGTGTCAGCGAAGATGATATTCCTGAAATTTTGAAGGCATGTCACGATGAGCCCTGTGGAGGGAATTTCGTTGATAGGAGGACGGACCACAAAGCATTGCGCATGGGATACTATTGGCCCACTATTTTTTGAGATGCAAAAGAATATGTGCAAAAGTGTGTTAGTTTCCATAGAATGGGCCAACCCATTCAATCAGATGAGATGTCGTTACAAGTTCAGATGGTTATAAATCACTTTGAGAAATAGGATCTTGATTTTGTGGGTCCATTCAACCCCCCGTCTCAACAAAAATCATATATTATGGTATGTACATATTATTTAACTAAGTGGGTTGAGGCAAATGCTATTCCAAGAGAAAAAGAGCAGGTTGTCATGGATTTCTTGTTCGAGGAAATTTTTGTTCGATGTGGAATGCCTAGGGAGATAGTCACTGATGGAGGATTACAGTTTACAAGAAATAATATTGAAGAGATGATTTCAAAGTATAAAATTCATCATCATGTCACTTCACCATATCATCCACAAGCCAATGGGAAAGTGGAGAGCACAAACAAGGTACTGGAGATTCTTCTCACAAAAACTGTGGCTAGCCATTTCAAAGATTGGGCTGAAAGATTACTAGAAGCTCTATGGAAATATAGAACAACTTGGTGAAGAACCATAGGTTTTTCCCCATTCGAATTGGTATATGTTAAGTCCCCAATATTTTCAATAGTGTTTGAAATAAATACACTCACAAGTGCTGTAGAATTTGGATTGGATTTAACTACAACTCAAAATCACACGTTGGACCAACTCAATGAACTGGATGAAATTCAATTAGCAATGCTTCAACATACTGACATTGTTCAATGATAGTGTGCTAAGTGGCATGATAAAATTATCAAGAAGAAGGTATCTAGCCTGGATATTGGACCCTATTATATGATTCCATATTCAAAGACTTTAAAGGAAAACTCTGGACTAGGTGGTTGGGCTCTTATGAAGTGGACATAGTATTTAGAAATGGGATTGTTAATATCATCACCATAGATGAATATCATACTCCGATGCTTGCAAATGGACATCGTCTAGGGTTGTATCATAAGCCATATTCAAAGAACTCTTTTGTTCAAAAAATCTCTTCTAATCCATATTTGCAGGTGTTGTTGAATGAGGAATATTCCTCTACATCAACATCATATATATATATCCTTACTGTAAAAATTCCCTTGGAACGAAGTTAAGAGGATGTTAGCTGAAAACTAGTCTCTAGCAATTGGAATTTAAACAAAAACAAAAACAAATATTAAATCTATTTCTTTTCTTTTAAATAAAACTTGGAACAGTTGACACAGTGTTTAAGGAATGCTTTAATTTCAGGAATAAAACCTTGTTGTTACTTCTTTTGGTGTTTTTACTCTACCATGTGTTGTTACTTCTTTTGATGTTGTTACTTCACCATGTGTTGTTTAGTCTTTATTACTTCTGAAAGTTATAGCATGAGCATATATGTTTTTCTTGATCAACTATTGTTACTTGTAGAAGTAACAACATGATCGAGCAATGTTGTTGACGTCATATTTGTTAGTGCTAAAACATGGACAAATATTCAAGTAGAAGCATTATAAATTAATCTGACAGCAACAGTGTATTTCTCCTCCAAATGCATTATTTTTCTCTTCCAAATTGACAGAAGTTACGAACAACCAACTCCAATTTTCTCACTAGGATTAAAAAAAAATGATCCATTATGAGTCGTCACTACCTTCACCTGATTTTTCCACACCTGCCAATGCCATTAATGCAAATCATTCCCCTGCATGCTCCACTAGTCAGACGAGAGGTAATCTAATTTAGGTATGGATCACTTAAATGTTTTATTATTTATTAATTCAATGCTATAAGAATTGGCTGACACCTTCATGTTGATTTTATGTGGACATCCAAAACAATTAAGTTGGTGGGGGTGTGTGATTCTCGAGAGCCAATTTTGACAGGCCACGTAAGCCGCTCAATATGGGTAGTTAATCTCTTACATGAACGTATCACCAAATTTAAGTGTCAGGAAACTTGCCCAATTTAGATAAAAATCATTTACACCTTTCCATGTTTGCAAGTAAAAAGAAACCTATTCCTATAATAACGATCTGCTACAAACTTTAAGGTCAACAATAAGCTAGAAAAATTGGCGGTTTCACTGTACGCCATGAACCAAAAGACATAGAGAAGTTATGGCTGAAGGAGGAAGTGTATTAGTTGTTTCAGAACGTTGGTTGAGATGCATCTTTTAAGAATATCCATGGGTTCGATGAAGATATAGCACTGGATTTTTCTCAGAATTTGGATGAGGATAAATCCACAACGAGGGGTATGGAAGTCCCAGTCATAGAAGAAATTATAGTGAGATTTATAGGCCTACCCCTGGTTGGAGAACAATGGCTTAGCAGGAGAACGACATTAGCACATGAAGAGAAAGAGTTATGTGGGGAAGGACATCTACTACATCGGTAAGGGAAAGGTTATGCTCGAAACTCACTGCCTGGAATTTTGAAGGAAGTGGCCCTGTACATTTAGAAGTACCTCACATGCGAAGGTAGATATTAGGTAATTTTTTCCTATCACCTTAAATTACTGACACATATGAGGCATGGTGAATGACTGAATATCCCTTACTTTCTTTTGGGTTCACTGCAAATAATGGAAAGAGATGCAAGGGGCACAAAACACCCTTTGGTAGCATTGATGCATCATGAGCTAGTTAAATTCCTTATCCAGGATGCCCTCGAAGATGTTCAATCATCCTGGAACCAATTCACGGGCCTACCATAACAAGCTGAGGAATAGTATCAAGATGAAGAGGAACATGATGAGGCACAGGAGGGTGAGGAAATGGTATAGGAGGAAGTAGGGAATGAAGAATAGTAAGGTGACAATAGATAACTCGAAGAAAATGGGACAGAATAATTAATGAAGAAATCCCAACAAAAGAAACAATTAGTGGAGGATGAGGGAGTGGTAGAAAATGAATTTGATGAGGTTGACCAAAATGATGATCCTGAACAAGAAAGAAATGACCAAACCAAGGACCATCCTATGTTGACACTTTCATAAATTGGTGTTGAAATCGTTGAACAAAAACCTCTTGAGGAAAATTGGCGGCCATGCATCATCGAGGAAGAACAACCACAGACGCCCCCGACACCACAAGGAAGGAAGAAGAGGGTTACGGATTTTGTGGCATTTTAACCTAAATGTAGGACGAGATCGATGGGTCTAGAGCCAATTATCGTAGAACCCTTGGTTGTTACTCCCATAGCTGCCCGACAAGAACCAACTGTAAAAGAGGGCGAAAGGGAGGAAGTCGGTGCATGTAAACCTGATGAAATGTTGATTGGTAAGGATGAGGAACTTGCAGTTAGTTCCACAAAATATTCCAAAGAGAATGTTGTGCCTTCTCCACAAGAACCAGGCATGGAGTTAAAAGGGGAAGACGTAGGGACTGCTACACAAGATACAATGGAGGTAACAACTACAAAAATTGCAATGCCTTCTCTACAAAAACTAGGCATTAGCACTAAAAACTAAATGGGTATGAATCAACTTGAGAAAGAAACCCTTGCTACTATAATCTATGGTCTAGCAACGACGAATTATACAACAAACACACAAGAACAAACTAATGAAGCAATGATGAGGGATGGAAGTGCAATGGGAGCAGATCATGTGTCTTCCCCACCGAAATTTGTCATGAAGGATACAATGCCATCTCTACAAGAACCTAATAAGGACATGACGGGGGATAGGAATGCACACGAGTGTCAACTATTGAAGTAACAATCAAGGAATAAATGGATATACAGAGGCCCGGTGAAGTTGAATTCGTCCCAACCAAATTCAAGATTGAAAAAGGGGAACCTAGTACAAGAGGTAAGGAAAAGAAGACCCCTTCTTTGGTCAAGCAGGTTGCAAGGTTGATTAGGACAAATCGGAAATTGAGGAAAAGGATTATTGAACTAAGGAAGAAGATTAAGATATTGTTTGAAGCCCTAGGACTAGAATCCCTTTCTAATGTAGCTCAAACCCTTGAAGGAAATCCTACTCTGAAGGAAAAGGAAGGGAAAAATAGGAGGGGGGAGACAGGACGAACTTTAGATGATGTCAAGATCGTGGAGGAAGTAGGATATAACGTTGCAAGGAAGGAGTAATCCACAATTTCCACCCAAATAGATTTACCCTCTTCCCTTCTACTACAGGATGAAAGATACAAATGGAGAGCGTTGGCAGAATCACTCCAGGAGGGGGTGGTTTCTATCTTTGAATATCAGTATACTATAAGGGCCATGGAGAGAAGGAAGGTAGAAGAACTTGTCGTCTATTGGATAGAAGAATAAAATTGGAATAAATATAGAAGAAAATTGAATATGGAACAAGAAAAGATTAAGAAGAAACATGAGGAGAAGAAGGGTATGAAAACACTCTTTCATGATTTGCTAGGTTGCATGGAACCATCTCCTATATATGCCTTATTCTTAAAGGAGCAATTTTACTTTTCCAATTGATAGCTATGGTTGAAGGTAAGAGTCATGTTATCACTTATGTTAAGGAGTTCTAGAGGACCTTATTTTACAAGGATGTGCTCACTCAACATTCTTTATGTGAATTTGATTTGCATAATTTTATTTTTCCCCTCGAACAAGATTTCGACCTTATGCCTTATCTTGGAGATCTACATTTAAGGGATTTTGTGTCTTATCTATTAAATCAAATTAGGTGGAAGGTATACCAGGATACCTTGGAAGTGAATCACGTTACATTTGAATTAACTATTAGAGCGAAACCTACCAGTTCAACAAAGCTTATCAGAGCCCAAGCTCCATTTCATAGATCCCCTTATGAAGTCAAAATGGTTGTCACTATTCAATCCCAAGTATTTCCTCAATGTGTGAGTTGCATCAATGACATTTCATCGAAAGCCTTGGCTAGTAGTAGGAGGAGGTGGAATTTTTCTTCTGAAACAATAAGGACTAGGGAACCCTCCTAATTTTCATAAATTTATTATGAAAATAAAAACTGCAAGTTTGTTAGAGTAAATAACCGTCCTAGAGCATGTGCTGGTGAATCTAAAGGGCCAAACCACACATAAAACAACCTCTTGAGTCACCCATGAGATCAAACCCTAGTTTTGGGGGCACCTTACCTAATTTTGGGGCACATTTCCTAATTTGGGGTTTTTTCTCCCTGATTTTAGGAAGTATGACTCAGTTAGACTTAGGTTGTTCCACCAACTAAGTCCTAAATGACACCTAACTACCACAAACACTCATTAGCAACCTACTTTAGTCAATTGTGTTGAACATTTGAGTGATTTTAGGAATATGCATGCATTACTTAGTTAAACTGAGTGATTAGTAAGTTCCTTAATAAGTTAAGCTCAGTTTAGGAGCGCATGCATGGCTAAAATAAGGTTATCTGCTCTCAGTTAAGCTTGACTATCCCTCTCTGCATGGCATGAACCTTCTATGCATGGAAAGGACAATTCGAGTTGCTCTATGACCTAATTCAAATTGTTCATCTATAAATTGTAACCTCTTTCATTCATTCAGGTACTCTGATAATACAATCATTGTCTTTCTTCTCTTCAAGGTTATTGTGTAATGGTTCATGTTAAATATTGGACAATTGTTCTTTCTCTATTTAATCATCATATATTGATAGCTTTTGCACCTAAATCTATGAATGTTCAAATATTATATGGTATTAGAGCAATAGGGTGCTAAACTAGCTAGTATGTTAGTATTGTTTATCAAGCTTTTGCAGGTTGAGAAGGGATTTTGCAGCTAGGATTTTGTATCCACCAATGAAGGATTTCATAGCCACTAAAGACGGCTTTTGCAACCACTGCTCTTGCAGATTGAATAGGGATTTTTGCAAGCCACCGAAGAAGGATTTTAGCAACCATCAAAAGGTGTGTGTTTCAACCATCAAAGAGAGATTTTGTAGCCATGGATATCCTATCACCCCAACTCAGTTGCTACACAATTGGTATGCTAGATCCAATTTGTTAGAAAAACAGGATCGCAGAGCAATAACAATAAACAAGATGCAAATATAAATCACATAAAACACATTACAAGAGAGGCACCAATATAATGTGGTTCACCCAAGATGGGATACATCCACACAGAAATTGCTAGTCCTTATTATCATACCATCCAACAAATGAAGGGATACAACTTGCAGCACATCTGCTACAACTTCCTCTTCACTCTCTCATAGTCTCTTTTACACAATCATAGAGATCTTTACAATGCTACAATACGCAACCATATTACAATGCCTTCGTTTTAAAGAGGGATTACCATGGGAAAATACTATTGGATACCTAATGCCATGGGCTTATAAATCACCCATTATCGACCAAGTCATTACTATGAAATTACAACATTTTACAAGGCATTTTTTTCAAAATTTTCGCTACGGGGGCGCTTTCCTCTCACCCCTGCTAGGTGGGGCTCCCAAATTAGTATCCCCCCTCTGGACACCCCATGGTGACTATTTTGGGGGGAAATAGCCCCCAAACCCCCTCGTCATGGGCTGGGATCCAGACATGGCCAAAACACAACCTCTGAATAAGAAAGATTAGGCTCCACAACCAACAATATCCCACTTGGGGATTGATCAAAGAAAATAAACCACTGTTGCACTTGCTGGACTATGTTCTGAAACTTGGAATTTGGAAAATTTCTCATCTTCACCTTCATGATCGAAGGCCAATTGAACCGAGAAAGAACTCAGTTTCTCTCTAGTAACTACCTTTGTCAACATGTCTGCAGGATTCTAGCTAGTGTGTATCTTTTCCAGCTTCAACAATTCATCTTCCATAATAGACCGTATGAAATGGTACTTGAGTTATATATGTTTAGTCTTATAATGGAAGGTTGAGTTCTTTGTGTTAGTCACCCTATATGCTAATTGATTACAGTCAACAAACATAGTGCTCAATATAAATTGTCAACCCAGGAAAGTCTGATTGTTTCAAAGGTAACTAAGTAAACTATATGCATAAAAATTTCAGTATTTGACTAGATAAATAAAGAAAATTCATCCTATCTAACTGTCAAGCCAAACTCAACTCACCGTGAAAGAAAACCTAAATTATCAATCTAAGAACTCAAGGGATTCCTACTTTCCTACAACATCAATCCTGTAACAATTGATCTAAGATTGAATTAACTAGAATTGCTTTTGCAAGAAGTTAAATCCTAAAAATATCATAATTCAAACCATGAACTATCTAATTCAAACAAATTCTAAGAAATATAAATAACAGTAATGTGCAGGAGCTTAGCTTGACTATAACAACAAATATTAATTAACACACTTGCATAAGAAAGGAAACTGCTCTACACAGTCGACTGTTCACACCATACTGTTCCAGCAAACCAAAGGGAAACTATAATCATGCAATTATCTAACTGACTACTGTTGCAACAATTTGTAAATAATCCTACTGTAACTCCACATCAAACCAAAATAAACAGAAACTAAAACATCTACTTAACTTGGAAATATCTGTAAAGGCGGGCCCTGGCCTTTCAACAGAGATGCCGCTGGAGGCTACCAAACTAACTCAACAAATACAAATTTAGGAAAATACTGCTTATTTCATTAATGGATAAGTTCAATTACAGAGACTCCCTAATCCTCTTACAATTCTCTTGAAAATAAGCCTAACCTTATGTATGATCTTGTCTTCCTATATATCCTGAGACAGTGAAAGTTCAGGTTCCTTAATTTAGGCAGCAATGAAGATCTTCGATCTTCAAGACGCTGAATATACAATGCAGAAAGTAGAAATAGTTACAATAAATGTTACATTGAAGTGAATTATGTTTCATAATCAATTATGCCTTTAAAACTAGAACTAATCCAACGCTACTCGAGTCTAAGTTGGCCGCGTAGAGGAAGATCCTAGGCTGTTTCAGCAACGATCCAAACCAAGCCCTGGAGATGTGCAACTATTTTCCAAGTGCTTTAGCTCCCACATGTATCAACAAGCTGAGAGTCATGGATTCCCTGAGGACTTTATTCACTTCTAATAAATTCATCACAAGTCAGCAATACGAGGAATGAAATTCATAATCACAAGCATTCTTAAGCATTAATGTAACAAGATAATAATTGTTATCGGACAATCCACTCGAGCGGACGCGAGCCACATCTCCCTAGCTCAAAGTGAGTTTAGAACAAATAGAACAGACTACTAATGCATTTCCTAGATCTACTTAAGGATCGAGTACTAGATGTCTTACCTTTCACTATGCAATCCTTTCTCATGAATGCTGATACACATCCCACGGTCGTCAGATCCAAGCTGCAAGACCTGTCAAGACAAGAAACAAGAGAAACCAGTAAAAGACATCTATACAATAAGAGATCTAAGTAAACAGTTAAGCAGGTAAACTACTCAATATCGTTACACACATGAACAACATTGGTGGAAAGAATTTGTATTACTGCAAATAGAGGAGTACATGATAGAGATATAGAACCACAACCAAGGCTTAACGCTGTAGCCCTTCTCCGACAAAGCCGATTGCCATATCCTTCCAAGGAAGTATGAGTTCTCCAATATGTGAGTGGAGATGTTCTAAGAATGATTTCACCAGCATGTAGATACCATAGTCTTCCTCCCTTTGGGATGGGAGTAAGCTTCATTTATATAGGACTAAATGGATAGGGTATGGATAGAATAGATTGAGAGATGGTAGGAGAGGCTTAAGGGATCTCTCCAAAGGTCTAGGAACCGAGTGCCAGCTCCTCCAAGAGGTCAGGGATAGGATCCCAAGTCAGCAAGCTTCGAGATTGACCTCGAAGAAGATATTTTTTCCACTTAACTGACTTCGTCACACACTGTAATGGAGCAAGGTGCGACGTCGCATGTTGCTAGTGTGCAACCTGCGACGACCCTTCAAAACTGAGCACAATTGGGTACAGATCCTCCCAGGATGATTACTTAGTCCAAGTATCTTCAGGGGTGTATACACTGAATCTTATGATGAGTAGATTTTGGGTGTAACAGAATGCCCCCCAAAGCATGAAGCTGCTGAAGATAGACAAGTGAAGTGCTTTGATAGAATTAATGGCAATAGACTCGTCGGACGAAGGACACTACTGCAGTACAACTGACTCTGAACTGACAATATCATATGAAGTACAACATGGCTGCCGACCAATACATTGCAGATCCATGGTAGTAATGACCGACTGAACACAATCATAGCTACTAGACACAAGCGTAGATCCATGATGAGATGATAACACAGCCACAACTAATACAAAAGTGGATCCGTGTAATATAACTCAAATACAAACTCCATCGCAACCTGGGTAAAACATGACTCCCCAGGGTCTTCAAGCTGAACCCGTAATGATACGAATCTATCCATGTGATTACAAATGTCTTGACGTCGAACATGGTAGAAACCACTTGATTACCGGCCGTTGATGTAAACCGTTAACAAGTGCTAGGGAGATCACCATTGATTTCAATGATTCCCAAGGTATCACAGTACATATCATCAAGCGTGAATAAATGAGTTGAAATCGAACGTGAGATGAAATATTTCAATCAAGATTCAATGATGTAAACTCATGATGAAAGCGAGGTATCCTGCCATTGAGGCATGCAGGGCCAAGGTACTTGATTGGTTTCTAGATTCGATCCTCGGATGATGAGTTGAAGTCGACAAGGATGAATCTGTCGAAGGAGGGCCATGATGAATCCCCCATCAATCAACACGAAACACGACAAAAGATATGTAGAGTGGATCGGATGGTACAGTAACATGTGAGATTGACACAAAGTAAACCGATATGGTGACGGGTACACTGCTGCAGATGACAAATGATAGGCGTGTTCTTGAACATGGGCATGGCATGACTTGGCAGTATTGACACAATGAGTACGACACAAACTTCTAATGCAACCGATGATGGGAGCTTTCTTTGAATGACTCAAAGGACTAATAGGACTCAGAGAGTAAGTGGGGACTCATAGACAAATGGATGACCCAAGTACTGTATGCAAATTCAGATGAGTGCCATGTTCGAGAACTACTACGTATTGCCACTAATAAAGTATGTAACATAAACACTTTCCTTTTTCCCCATCATGAATGATGAGTGCCTCATGTGTTTTTTATGAGCTTGATGAGGGTAACCAGATGCTCGGTATAGCTCATCTCATAGATGAGTCCAATCCCAAATATTTTCTGAACCTGAGATAGGAGGGGTTCATCCCATGACGGGCCCTTCAATGTGAAAATTTTAACGAGTCCATAGAAGGTAAACTCGGTCGTCATTTCATGTTTAGAGAGTCTGAAAAGAACTAAAGAAGACTCCAACGGTCCTTTTTCGTAAAGTTAGCCTCATCGCCCGAAAAAGGGTAAAACAATGCGGGAGAGGACTCTTCCAGTCATGATTGGCTGGAGTATTCCTTTTTCATAATTAGTGCCTCCTGGTCCGAAAAAGGGGTAAACTATCACTAGGAAGATGACCATTCAAATACTTTAACAAGCATGAACACGACAAGTTCACTTGGCAATCTTTTCATTTTTCGAGAGCCTAAAGAGAGCTTAACGGTAGACTCGGGGGGGTGTCCTTTTCTGTGGAAGTTTAACGAGCCCGAAAAAGTGATAAATCATAACTCGGTACTTGTTCTCATAGTTCCTTGAGTACGAGAACAAACGAAGAGTAAACTCATGATCACGCAATAATTACAGACTAACCGTTGCAAAAATAACGACAAAACATTCAAGGGAGTGTTCATACCTGCGATGACCGTTGTGATACGAGAAACGGTACAAAAGACCACTTACAACTCCTGTACACTAGAAAAAGTGTCAAATAGCCGCAAATATGACAAAAATGGTAAAAAACTATGAAAGATGGCCCAAGAGCATCAAAATATTTGAAAAGGAATATTCCATTCTATTTATAAATAGAAAAATGGGCCAAAATAGATTTCATTGTTTCATTTGCCAATTTGGGAGGAGAAGTACCAATTTGGAGCCAAAACTTCCTTTGCCGATTCCGGGAGCTACGATCTGCCATTTCACCAACCGTTTGGATCAGGTAGGCCTAAACTTCATCCAACAACTTTCCAGTGGACTAGATTTTGTTTTTAGGTTCATTTTTTGGGTTTTTTGATGAGTTCATGGAGGGCTACTGCACTCTCGACTCATCCCAGTTGGCCCTTTCGGGACCTGCAATGAGACCGAGTCATCGCGAACCTCGAATGGGTGAAGTGCGACAACATCGCACTGTATGCAAATGTACAGTGCGACGACGGAGTTGAAAATTCCAAACATAAAAAAGAATCCAAAAAATGGACTTGTGAAGGTTGAAGCAGGACCTAACAGTGTTTAAATGTCCTTCTTGGCAGGTTGTTTACTAGCCAACATGGTTTTAGAGTGGCGAGAACGAGAACATGAGATAGAAGATGAACAAGCTGCCAACGATCCACAATGCGTGGATGCGTTGAGGAACTGTGGTTTGCTCAAGTTCTTTGAGATTCAGGGGATGAGATCCCAAATCCCATTGCTATCACACATGCTCCAGAGTTGGGATGCAGCCCAACAGTATTTCGTGATTGGTAAGCACATACTCATAATAGACGTTGAGGACATCTATTTTCTCACAGGTCTGTCCTGGAGAGGGGAGCCTGTGCATCTTACTAGAACACGGGACAGTGACCGCACAGTTGATGACATGGTGTCACAGCATTGTATCGTTACTTCTCAACCTTCCAGTGGGAAGATTCTTATCATGGATGTGGTGAGTCACCCACTGCGTACCATATTGCATACTATTACTAGAGCGGCGGGTAGCCAATCCCCACACATGGCTACTCGGACCCAGATGCTTTATGCGAAGGACTGCATGTCCCCCATGGTTTTCAACTGGTGCGAGGGTCTCCTTGCAAACCTCCGAGCTCAGCTGACCAAGTGTCGGCGGGGAGAGATCAAGCAGTTTGGTTATGGGTTGATTGTGGTATCGTTCCTCTTGGAGCGGATCCCTCTCTTATGTCCACAGGTGGTATTAGATGACAGGGAGCCTAGAGATCCCCACATGCTCAGATGGACTGAGGTCATGACTCGTCATGGTGGAGGACCTATCATTAGCTTTGGTCCCGAGTTCTTCAGCTGGTTGGAAGGCCAGTTACTCATGGTTGAGGACTTCCTGTACAGTGGTACGGATTTCAGAGAGGATCCTGACTTGGTGCTGCTCGAGGGTGCAGCATGGGGTGACATAGGTGAGAACAAAACCCTTGTACTTTTAATTTTCTATATTTATCATTTTTTTGATGCAGTGCTGACAAGTATATAACATGTGTGTGCAGATGTGGGGCCTGTACGACCGGTAGGAATTTCTCTCCTGGCGAGGAGAGACAGAGGTGGGGAAGCAGTTGTGCCCCCAGGTGCTCATGCTGCCATCGAGGAGATGGAGGAGGTATACAGGAACTTGTCCCAGCTGACAGTGGAGGTTCTTGAGCAAGCGATAGATGACCTGCCGAGACCTATGCATAGTTTTGGGGTTGGAGCGTCCGTATGCTTCAATACCCTACTCGGCATGGTGGCGAGGACCGTGGATTGCTTCCTCACTTAGCGACAACGTGCTGTCCGTGCTAGGGGTGGTGTATGGGTTAGACGTCAGGCCCGATGACACTATTATACTTGTACCGAGAGCTTAGAGGCCTCATATTTTGTACTACTGAAAGCTATGATGCTTCATCTTTTTGTAGAGACTCACAGAAAGCCATCGTGCTTCAGATTTTGTACCAGCACTACTTTTGAGCGATATATATATATATATACAGACATTATCGACGATTTATACATTATGTGTTTTAAAATGATGAGTGATGTGATCTTGTTTACATGTTTGCTTTTATACATTACATTATTTACATGTTGTGAATGCTTTTACATATTATAAATATTATGTGTGTGTGATGTACCAATCCAAAATGAAGTTGGCCATCGAGTCAGCAACTGTGTTTAACTCTCATGGAATGTGCAGGTATTGAACGGATTCAAATGACCTTTCCAGGAGACGTACTCGTCTGAAGAGACGGAGTAAGGTGGGATCACGGATGGCGTAAACCCGGTTGAGATGGGAAACCACTAATTGAGAGTCCATGTGGATGACAATGTGGTTCATACCCAAGGAAATGGCATTAGCTAGGGTTCCGATTACTGCTTGATATTCTGCGGCATTGTTGGTCGCAAACCCTAGGAAACTTCCTCCTGAGCAAATGAGCTCACCTGTTGGGGAATATAGTACCCAGGCTGCTGAAGCAAGGTTACGGGTATGCCGACTGGCGTCGTCCACGAATCCATAGCACGTTTCCATCTGCACACACAGACAGAACATGGTATAAGGAGCAGAAACAGGATCTAAAGACACTTAAAAACAAAAGCGTCACAACACACAAAAACACAAAAAACACACCATGTACAGTATATACAAGAAAGTCTAAGCGTGATGAGTTTAGGCGTAATATCTCTTCAGGTAAAGCCCATTGCGGGGTTCACCCAAAGAGATTCCGTCATAGTCTTCAAGCTCATAAGCTCCCTTCTCCAAAACATGTTTGACAATGTAAGGTCCATGCCAAATGGATTCGAACTTTCCTGCTCCTAGTTTATTGTGCTTCTGGTCATAAGTGAGGACCAGGTCACCCTCGTTAAAGATACGAGGTGCAAATGACTTGTCGTATTGGGATTTGATGTGTTTCTTGTGTGCTTCATTAGCAAGAGCGGCATCTCGGCGGGACTCATCAAGTTTTGCTAAGTGCAAGAGACGTTCTTCCTCAGCAGTAGTGTTAGGAAGAAGTTCGACAACGAGTTGTAGAGACAGAATTTCGCACTCTATAGGTAGGACAACCTCAAATCCATATACCAATTGGAAGGGAGTGAAGCCTGTGGTGGTTTTGATGGAATTTCGATAGGCCCATAACGTTGAGAAGAGCATGTTGTGCCAATTGGACTTATGTGTCCCTACCATCCTTTGGACCATAGTTTTCAAGACCTTGTTAATGGCCTCGACCTGTCCATTGGACTGCGAGTAGTAGGGTGTTGAATTTTCATGGTGAAAACCCAACCCGTCGCTCAGTTCATCAACCATATGGTTATGAAAATGGGAACCATGATCGGTAACAATTGCTTGAGGAACTCCGAACCATGCTATTACATGATTGAACATGAAGAGTGCGGCGGTTTTGCCGTCGTTTTGGTATGTAGGCATAGCTTCGGCCCACCTTGTAAAGTAATCCACAGCTACAATGATGTAACTATGCCCCCCAGCCTAGGTAGGCTTACAATGCATAAAGTCGATGCCCCATTTTGCGAAGGGGCCCACAGCAATAACCGGGTGTAACGGGGCAGGATGGGTGCGCTTCTTTGTATGGAAGTGTTAGCAAGGAGGACATTTTTTTACGGCCTCAATGCAATCTTTGAAGATAGTAGGCCAAAAATATCTCACGCGCAAAATATTCTGGGCTGAAGCCATCCCAGAGAGGTGATCGCCACATGCCCCGGTGTGATAATCATTAAGAACGCATTCAGCCTCATCGTGAGTGAGACAACGTTGGAGAATTGAATCTATGCCACGGCGATACAAAGTATCATTGATGATTAAATAATACTTCGCATGGTGACGTATCTTACGACGGTCAACGCGAGAGAGTTGAGGGTTGAAGCATTGGGTTTGAAGATACAATAAGATATCTCCATACCATGGGTCAGTCGTACTGATGAGAAACAGTGATTCATCTGGAAAGGAGTCATTGTGCTCAACTTCTGCATCAGGATGGGGAAGGTCGCAAATGAGCTCGACAAACACCAAAGAATTCTTTGACTTGGCTTTCTTGAATAGAAGATCAAACTCCTGCAGTATCACGATCCAATGTGAATACTTTCCCCCAAGCACCCGACGTGTCAAGATGTGGTACATGGGGTTCGAGTCTGCGATGATGGTGGTGGTGCGGAGCAAGATATAGTGCCAAAACTTCTGGACGGCGATGACCGCTGCGAATGCGAGTTTTTCGACATGTGAATATCTAGTTTCAGTGTCAGCAAGACCCTTACTTGCATAGTATATTACATGTTCCTGGGCGTTTTGATCCTCCTGTACCCAAACCATGGCGATAGTGGTAGCAGAAGCGGCGAGATATAAGATATAATCTCGATAATAATTTGGCGGTTGGAGCACGGGGGCATGCGTGATTGCATGTTTGATACTATCGAAGGACTTTTGAGCTTGGTCGTCCCAACTGAAGGGGGCGTCCTTCTTGAGCAGTCTCATATACCCCTGAGTCTTCTCCGTGGAATTGCAAAGAAAACGTCTGAAATAAGTCACCTTCCCTTGGAGATTTTGAAGTTCCGTCACATCAGTCGGGGGTGGTAGGTTGATGATGGCCTCCACCTTTAAGGGATCAATACGGATCCCATCCTTCGAAACGATAAATCCTAAGAGGCGTCTGGACTCAATGCAAAAGATACACTTATGAGGAATCAGACGGATATTGTACTGTCTGCATCTGAGAAAAATGGCCGTCAGATGATCAATGTGGAACTCGTGCTGCTTTGAATGAGCAGGGAGATCGTCCAGGTAAGGTTCCACAAAGTCCTTGATATCATGGAAGGCATACGACATAGCCCACTGAAACGTGGCGCTAGCATTTTTAAGGGAAAACAGGAGTTTGCGGTATGCAAAAGTTCCCCACGGGCAGATGAAAGCCGTCTTATGTTGGTCGGCTAGGTTGATCTCAATCTGGTTGTAACAAGAAAAGCCATCCATAAATGAGAAGATGATGCTTCTGGCACAATTGTCGATAATCTGGTCGATGACTGGGGTCTGGTAGTTGTCTTTTGGACAAGCCCAGTTAAGATCCCGGTAATCGACACAGACGCGAATGGTACCCTGCTTTTTGTTCACAGGGACAACGTTTGAGACCCAATCCGTTAATGGGATAGGATAAATAAAACCAACCTTTAAGAGCTTTTCAATTTCTGCCTTAATTGCCGTAGTCTTCTAGGGGTGTACCGGTCGCAACTTTTGGTGTACAGGTTTGATGTCGGGATAGGTTTTTATTTCATGAGAAACAATTGCGGGGTCTATCCCAGGAATCTCCTCATAGACCAAGCAAATATGTCTCGAAATTGCTTGAATAAGGCCGTACCAACAGCTATTTCTTTAGGGGAACACTTCTGGCCTATGCGAATGTGTTCCACTATACCAGGTTTCACCGAGATGTCTACCGGGATGGTTGGATCAATATTGGCCAAGTTGCCCTCCATGTCCGTAAGACATGTAAGAAGGGGGGAATGAGGGAACAGGTAGATATTTGGTGAAAAGAGGGTATGGATGTTGTCCTCTATGTACTCCAAAGGAGGAAGAAAAGATGACCTATGGTGGAGATCATCCCACGGACCGTTGTCAACATTCACAACTTCCATGATGGACTCGTCTGAATGAAAAGTCTGAAGTAAGAGATTAGGTAGAGATGACGTCCGTCGTAGAGAATAGGATGGAGAGGCCACGGTTAAATGGTCCTCCAGTGTTGATTGGATAGCCTCGTAAATACGTTCAATGAGTGAAAGAGGCATTATATCTCCAAGCAGGTGTGTTGTGGATTCATCCGGTACAAGCCAAGCATCGGTAGAGTGAGATAAAATCTCTGTGGAGATCATGTTCATCGTAGCAACATGATTAGGGGGGTCCGCGGCTGGAAAAACGCCCATGAGAGATGAATCTTTCAAAAGGCCAACCCCTATACTCTCATACTATTTTGACATCTGTCCAATGGAAGGAAAATGGTCACCAGGATGAGTAGTAGCGTCTAGTGTACAAAAATCTAATTGGTCGATAGTAACAATTCGTCCTTGGTGGGGGAATTGTACTATGCGGAAGACTGAAGAAGCTACCGCCTGCATGGTGTAAAACCAATTGCGACCAAGCAAGAGATTATAATCTAACGGGGCCGAGGCCACTTCCCCATTAACGGTTACGGTCTTTCCGCCCAACTCAACTGCAAGAGCTTGTAAGAGCCCATGGTTGAAAGCCACGCTCGTCGAATGCTTTCAACATGGTAGGAGAACGATTCAATTTGGAGGAGCCAATGGCTCTCCAACAGGTGATCGACATGACATAAGTGGAGGCTCCTTCGTCCAAAAGGGTACGATGGACAATCTTCCCAGCAATGTTCGCAGAAACTTGGAATGCGAGTTGGTGTGAGATCCTCAACTTAAAGTTGTCAAGTCGGAACATGATGGTGTTCGAGGAATCCGGGTCGACTGCACTGATGGCTGCAAGGAGAGTTTTGCGTTGATTGGGGCAATTCTGCAAAACTTCCAGGGTAGACATGGAGCAAGGAGCTTGTGCCAAGTCCTCTACGATATTGTAATTTTGTGTTTCCCAAGTGTTCGGATTGAAAATAGTTTTTCGAATCGTGCTCTTGGGTGGTCGCAATATCGAGTCTAAGGAGGGCTTCTCAATGGTGAGAGAAGTTGATGGTACAGTGACATTAGTTAAGGAGTCGGAAGCTTTTTCAGCATTACTTCCAGTGGATTCCTTCGAAGGGACCAATTTGTAAGATCGCGAGCAAGTGTTCAAATTGATCATCTCGTTATGCACCATGAGAACATGCGCGGTATTGGATGGTTCCCCCTGGGCTGGGGGGGTTGAGCAATCATTTGCTGGTTTTGAGTAGGAAACGGATCATTGAGGACTGTGGGAGTTGGTTTTCCCCTAAGAAAATTTTGTACTTCGTCTCTATGGGGACATTCTTTGGAGAAATGGTCATCTCCACACAATAAACAAGGATGCTTTAGTTTCCGTTTCTGCTTGGTATCGTCGGGAGTGCTCTTTTGTTCCTGCTGGGCGGAAGACTTTTTGGGTTTCCCCTTGTTCTTCTTTTTACCACCGGACTTCTGAGATGAAGCTGATTGGACAGAATTCACCTCTTCAGTTATAGTAGGAGCGGTTGACTTGGTGGTGCTGTGGCCAGCCGGAGTCGGGTTGGATGATCCAATAGTGCTAGCAGCAGGCTGGGCGTTAAGGGAACCAATGATTCCATTAGTTTAGAGTCCCTTATGTGGTTTCGCAGGGTCATTAATGTCATGGGGTGCGTCAAGAAGAATATCAAACAAAGTGCCGGATTGAGTGTAGACTAGGTCTAGCACATGGGCACTCACGATGGCTTGTTCTTCGGTGACAGCACCTCGCATAACAACGTCTCATGCTATGGTAGGGATGAGGGATTTTGTGAACCAATCTACTAGGAGCTGATCTGGAATAGGAGCTTTATTGAGACGTCATCTCCTTCGCCACTCGTGGATATGATTCAAAATGTGAGTGGCAGTATTCTGATGGAGCGAGGTTAAAAGCTCGGTACCAGTCTCATACTGTATGGGCAGTTGGAAATGTGTCAAAAAGTTCATGGCAAGAGAACCAAAATCAGGAAAAGAGTGGGGTGGCAACTCAATGTACCACTTGGCAGCTGAACCAGTGAGAGTCCTTTGAAACAATCTAAGACAAATTGAATCGTCCATTAAGGAATTAGATGAACACCATAAGTGGTATGTCATCACGTGGTTTTTAGGGTCTTCACCCGGCTTGCCGTCAAACTTGGGGATATCAGACGGAAGTTTCACTGGAATTGGTGGCCAGTTAGATCCATGGTAAATAGGATCGTTGGTTAAATGGGATAGGTCAGGTAAGTCCAAAGTATGCAGGAAGGGCAGCTGTGGATTAGGCTGCGCGTATTGATAATATAGATAAGGCGTGTAAGGACCAGACTGGCTGTAAGGTGTACCAGGAGGAAACTGGCCGTAGGGGGGTGTGCCGCCCGAACCATAAGGAGGTCCGCCACCATAAGGTGGTCCATTCCAATAAGGTGGGGGTCCACCTCCACCACCGGGAGTGGGTGGAGGTCTGCTGCCACCACCAGGAGGAGGTGGGGTCCATAACCATAATAAGGTGGCCCACCACTGCCTTCGCCTAGAGGGGGTGGGGGACCAATTCCGTCACCAGAAGTATGGGGGCCCCCACCACCTTCGTCGCCGGAAGGATGAGGGTCTCCACCACCACTGCCACCACCATAGTAATTAGATCCTCCATTGCCTTCGCTAGGAGGGGGTGGTGGACCACCTCCGCCACCCGAAGGAAAATATCCTCCTCCACCATGATAGGGTGGTTCCCCGCCGCCTCCGCCGGGAGGGGGTGGTGGACCATTCCCGCCTCCACCGGAAGGGTGAGGGATGTTGTAGGTAAAATGAGGTGGGCCTCCACCAAGGTTAGGTGGGGGCCTGCCGCCTCCAGCAGGAGGTGGGGGAGGGCCGATCCGGGGTGGTGGTACTTGAGGGATAGTCGGTTGGGGTCCTTGTTGCAACACAGGTTGTTGTCCCCATAGAGTGTATGGATTCTCGGGGTAAGGTATCCCGTATGGTGCGTTTTCGAGATTAGGTTGGCCCGACATAGGGTTAACAGAACTTGGATACACTTGACTCCATGAGGGTTGATTTACATTTGACGACCCCCCAACATGAGATAATCCCATGGTGGATGGTCTGGCGGGTTGGGAAGGTCCAACGGAAGGTCCGTTGGGGATTCGACCGCCTATGTTCTGGTTAGGAAACGAGGGTTTCCCCCCAGCCATAGTAGGTTAACCACTATTCAAAGGTTGAACCAACGTAGTTGTTGACTAGCTACCGTAGTAATAACATTACCAATAAGATAACCCGGGGGGATGGAATACCCTCCCCTTGAATTTTGAGGCGGGGGAGGAACTAGTAAAGTAACTGCGGTAGTGACGGGTGTGTTGGACTGTTGTCCTTCCACCGGTTGGTTCACTTGAGGTGCAGGACTGGACTCTTGCGAGGGTTGACCACTCTTATTAGTGGTCTCGTGGTGGGGTGCTTCAGGTGATCCGAAAGATATCGGATGAACTGGGATGTCTCCGTCGTCAAATCTTATTTAGAAATGGAGATTTCGAAACTCTTCAGAGTCTTACTCGAGACTTTGTCTTCGAAGCTCAACACCTCTAATACGTAACTATTCCAAACGTTCATGGATGGGGCCGAAAATCTCAACGGGGTCAAGCCTATAGTAAGGCCTAGAGAACTATGGAGTAGTCTAGTTAGGTGGGGATGAGATGGAAAAATGAGCCACTAGGTGGTCTGTAGAAGATGTCCAGTAAGCTGTTGAAGGACCAACAGCTGCTGTAGGGTCGTCCTGGGGTCGGTTTATCCATTCCAATGATTCATGTTCTCCCGGGATGACGGGAGAAAGGTCTTGTGAAGCGGGGGTTTATGCTCCTTCATCCTGCGGGGGATGAGAGGCAGGTGAATCTGGAGGAGTTTGTGGAAAGAAAAGTCCTCCAACATTCAAAGTGGGGTTTTCCACTTCAGTAACTACGACCGCGTTACGCTGATCCATTCTTACCCTCGAAATAACCTCCAGATTAAGGGGATATACGGGTGATAAGTTTAAGATCCTACAGGATCTTCTCCAGGGAAAATCCACCAGAGTGTCAGGATGATCATCCAGGATGGCTGAAACAACGTTTCTCCTAAGGGTATGCTAAAAGAAAAGTAGTCCAGAAAAACCTACTCAAAATAAGGCAACAAGCAAACTTATGTGACAGAGTGGATTCAAAAGTCTGGAACCTCACGGGATTATAAAGGCATTGCAAACCGCTATATACTGCAGGGTCCAACAATATGACGCGACAAGGAGGATTGGGACCGTACCCTTTCCTGCATACCCGATTACCTGGACAGTACGTGCGTGCTAATCTCCCCGAGTGCTATTCTCAGTGTATTGCTTTGCCAATACAACCAAATAGTTAACTCAGTTGGTTTCAAGAATCCTAGTGGTGTCTCCCAATATATGCAAGGTACGTGGGAGCTCAAATCCGTAGTGGTGCTATCTAATGCACAACTGTTCAGCCAGAGACCTTCTGATATACTACCGAGTACATGATACACCCTTTGATATACGCCAATTACGGATTATGGTACTTGGTGGGTACGTGAAGGAGCTCGATATACCGATAAGTACGTGGAAGACTACAATACCCCCGGGATACAGTGCTGGAAAATAACGACAGCTGCCACGCTTAACGACGCCGGAACACGTCTCTAACTTACACACAAGTTGCTAAAATTTTTACCTAGTTCTACCGTTAATTTTATCTTGGACGGTTAGGTGAATGCATGAGGTGAGTACATAATCAGAAGCATAATGCAAGCCCTGGCTACATGCACGAAATATTCTTTTCTTTAAATGAATTCTAGCTATGGGAAGGAGAAATTTTTTTCCAATGGTGCTGCCAAAACAAACTCAATGCAACACAATCCCAATTCAAACAAAACTTGACTATGAAAGTATTCTTTTCCTTTTCGACGAAACACGAAAAATCACAACACTACTATCCAAATCAAAGCATTTTTATTTTTCTTTTCTTTTCAAATCAAAGCGACACTAGGTGATGAAAAGAGAGGATTCTGAAATGGAATATGCAAGTTTTTCAATTTCACTTTCAATGGTCTAAAAGCAACAAAAATTAAAAATGCATCTATCTTTCCTTAGCATGGAATTAATTTTGCAAAAATTGAAGCGTTCTTTGAGTCTTTCAAGAAAATGAGCGATTCATAGTTCGAGAAAAACACAATAGATCATACATTCATTCAACTTTTCCAAAACATAAACGAGAATTTTCCAATGCACAACAATTTTCTCCAATAACGTTCAAGAAATTATGGGAAAGGAGCACTTTTTAATTTTTCAATGGATGCATCATAGAGTAAACTTGATAACAACTGAGCTTTCATATCTAAATGACTGAAAAGAAAACACTACTTGCAACACTAGTACATTCAAAAAACTCAAGAAAAGACAAGCACTTGATCAAGTTGAAAGACACACTTAAATCAAAATCAAGCAGCAGCAAGCAAACTAAGCAAGCAAAGCTCAAAACAAATGTAAACGAGGTCTGGAAACTTATCTAATGTAATAATCAGATCAGGGATGGAAGGAAGGGAATGCAAAGGTGAGCGGATGAAGGTGGAGGAGACAAGAGTATCCACCACTACCGGTCTTCAAGCTTGTCCAAAATGGAACCCAAAATTAATCCAAACAAAACCAAACACTCAAAACACAGATCACAGGTGGGATCCCTGGATGGATCTTGCAGCACAGAGAGAGTTCATACAGCAAACCAAAATCCAGACTGTCAAATAGAGAAGAGATGCCTGCATGCCAAGAATTTTACAAATCGACGCACCTTGTTCTTGTACACAGTGCGACGTCGCAGTTTGCATACACAGGAAGTGCGACGATGTCGCAGTTTGCCAATGCAAGAGGTGCGACGAGTATCCAACAGGTAAAGAACAGAGACTCAGAATGACACAGTGTCACTCTATTCCCAATACCCAGGTGCGACGGGAGAAGTCTAGATTCAAAAATGAATCAGATCTCTCAGTAATGAACCATGGAATGGTTTGGGAATGAGTTGTATAAACTCAGAGGAAGTAGATCAGAGTCTTCAATATGAAGATATGATAGTGAAATCAACTCAAAGAAGTAAATGGCAAAAAATAAAAGGCTTGTGTCAAGCAATCAATTGAAAATGACTCTCAGATTAACAACTACTGACCAAATTCTACGTCTCCCCAGTATGGTCCCCAGATTTGTTATCGGACAATCCACTCGAGCGAACGCGAGCCGGATCTCCCTAGCTCAAAGTGAGTCTAGAACAAATAGAATAGACTACTAATTCATTTCCTAGATCTACTTAAGGATCGAGTACTAGATATCTTACCTTTCACTATGCAATCCTTTCTCCTGAATGCTGATCCACGTCCCACGGTCGTCAAATCCAAGCTGCAAGAACTGTCAAGACAAGAAACACGAGAAACCAGTAAAAGACATCTATATAATAAGAGATCTAAGTAAACAGTTAAGCAGGTAAACTACTCAATATCGTTACACACATGAACAACATTGGTGGAAAGCATTGGTATTACTGCAAATAGAGGAGTACATGATAGAGATATAGAACCACAACCAAGGCTTAACGCTGTAGCCCTTCTCCGACAAAGCCGATTGCCATATCCTTCCAAGGAAGTATGAGTTCTCCAATAGGTGAGTGGAGATGTTCTAAGAATGATTTCACCAGCATGTAGATACCATAGTCTTCCTCCCTTTGGGGTGGGAGTGAGCTTCATTTATATAGGACTAAATGGATAGGGTATGGATAGGATAGATTGAGAGATGGTAGGAGAGGCTTAAGGGATCTCTCCAAAGGTCTAGGAACCGAGTGACAGCTCCTCCAAGAGGTCAAGGATAGGGTCCCAAGTCAGCAAGCTTCAAGATGGACCTTGAAGAAGCTATTTTTGCCACTTAACTGACTTCGTCGCACCCTGTAATGGAGTAAGGTGCGACGTCGCATGTTGCTAGTGTGCAGCCTGAGACGACCCTTCAAAACTGAGCACAATTGGGTATAGATCCTCCCAGGATGATTACTTAGTCCAAGTATCTTCAAGGGTGTATACACTGAATCTTATGATGAGTAGATTTTGGGTGTAACAATAATAAATTATACATGTTCGAATACATGCCTGTCTTAGGAAAAGATAATGACTTGGTTTGTAAAATGAAAGACAAAATCAAGGAAAAAGGATGAATAAGAGCAAGCAAAGAGGGCATTTCTAGCACCCAACAACTCCCCCCAACTATCCTATTGCATGTCTACATGCAACAAATTCCATCTAGTCTGAATCCAAATCTAACTCTAAGATTTGTCTGTGGAGATTAGTGAGGTTAAAAGATGTTTCAGGCTTCTCACCCCAGACCAAAAATCCATTGCAGGCAATCAATTCCTCCCAACACCCGTTCTCTACTTTCTTAGTCAATCTATAATGGATCCTATATTGCCTCTCAGGCAACCAGATCAATGGAAATTTAAATTTCAGCCCCAGCCAGTGTGGTTAATATGTTTCCATGCACTTAACATACTCATGCACCCTCGGCAGAGCCTGTTTGAAGTTCTCAAAGCAATAAGGGTATTTTCCTCTCAAAGACGGGGAGGAGGCTTGCCACCTATGCTTACTTCCTTCTAGGGCATAAGGCTGTTGCTGGGAGATCATTTGAACACAAGTAGAGATGACCTTCTGCTGTAAAGATGTCAACTGCTAAACCTTCATAGGATATGAAAGATACATTCCATGTTTTGCAAAAAAGACCATAGGGGATTGAGGTTCGCTTCTTATCCAAAGAGTGGAGTTGTCTTCATTCTTTTGAATGGTCTGGAAAGCGTACCACCACTGCATCTGATTGGTGACAAAATAGCTGAAAGCCCTCAAGTGAATGTCTCCTAGCTAAGGCACATAGTTAGAACGAAAATCCATAAAGCATGACATCTCATGTAGATACAACTCACATAGTAAATTCTGCTCACTGAAATCACTCTGCAAAAAGGCCTCCAAAAATTGCGGAGTGGTCATAATCTGATGAGGTCTCCCCTCCTTCAAAGCTCTCAATTTGAACAGAGTCATCTTTTCATAGAGTAATACAGAATAGGAAGGAGATGGGGATCTGCAGCTTAACAATTCCTGAGCTAAAGTGTACATATGTTCTTTATCCTTTTTCATAGGCTTGAGTTTTCTCAGCTCTTTTAGCTCTTCTTGCACACTTTCCCATTGGAATTTTTGAAAAATCAGTTCTTCTACCGATCTCTCTCTAAGTTCTTTAATGGTCTTCCTATGCTCATAAAGAGGGACCATTCCTTCCTTGCATAGGTCAACTCGATTCTTCCATTTACTTACTTCAAGCTTCATCAATGCAAGCTCCTTTATCATCTCCTACATTCTCCCATCCCTTGTATCTTTCTCATCCTTGGAGTCTAAATTGATGATTTCCTGTGATTCTTGCATTTTTGCTTTATCATCGGGTTTCCTTGTTAGCGCTTGGTCTGGAAACACCAGAACATGTGTTTCAACATTTCCCTCTATATCCATAGGCTCAAGGACTTGTACCACAACATCAACAAATTCAACATGAATTGCTGGTTCTTGTGTTTCACCAATTTCATCCTTTAGCTCAGGGACTTGTACTGCAGCATCAACAAATTCCACATGAACTCCTGGTTCTTGTGTTTCAACAGTTTCTTCTCCATCTCTTATCTCAGGGACTTGTACCCTAGCATCAACAAGTTCTAAATGAACTGCTGGTTCTTGTGTTTCAATAGTTTCCTCTTTTAGTGCCAAATTCTCAGGGAAGCTTCATAACCCAACACGTCAGGAGACTTAACAGTCTCCTTCTGTGCCATTGTTTCAGCATTGTCCTTTCTCCCAGTCACAAATTCAGGAAGCCCAACTATTTCTTGTTGTACTAAAGTTTCAGTAACTTGTTCTTGGACTGTTGGTTCTTTTGTTTCAACATCCATTTCTAGATTCGTTGGTTCTGATCCTCCCACAACTTTTCCCTATGCTGTTGGTTCTTGTGTTTCAGCAACATCTTCCTGATCATTTTGATGTTGATCATCCTCTACCATTGGTTCGGGGACTTGTGCTGTTACTTCCATTTCCTGTCTAGATTGACCCATTTTCCAAGCCGAAGACTCCATAACTGTGATTTTAAATCCTGCCTTTAGAAAAATGTGCCCACATTCAAGGCACACAAATTCCTCATGTTCCAAATTTTCTACCTCTGCGAGTGAGTTCTCCATCTGGTCAGCTGCATCAGCTAACGTGCTTAATCTCTGCATTGCCTTCTTCCTTAACACCTCTTTCAATCCCTGTAGCTCCTCCCTAAGCACATGTACCTCCTGTTTCAACAACTAGTTTTCAAAGAGCAGGGTTTTCGTTTGTATTTTATCCTCTTCTGCAACAGGTTATTTGGATCGACATATTTTGATTTCGAGCAACCCCCTGGTTCTTGTGTTACAGGGAGTGATTGAGGCTTTAATATTGGGATTTCAATTTCTTCATCGGCTCTTTTTAATGCCTTTGTTGCAGTAGTGGCTCTGGTCCTTGCTTTGTTTAATGGACTACTTGATTTTTTCTGCGTGATGGACCTCTTCTTCTATCTCTTAGATGTAGAAGGTGTAGATCTTTCTGGAATAATTATGGACCTTCTCTTCTTCTTCTGTGATGTAGAGGGTGTAGGTTCTTTAGGAATAATTTCAATTTCTACTGGGATAGAATAATTAAAATCATCCTTTGATATTGATTCCTCCCCTTCAATAGAGGATTCAATTTATAATTTCCCCAATTTGAGATTTTTCCTAATTTAGTCAATTTTCAAAACTTGGACTAGTAAAGCCCCAAACTGTCCCAAATGATCCCAAATATTTTCGAATTGTGTATGGAGTGGATTGATATGTTTTTGGAAAAATTAAAGCAGCTATTATATGCTTGGACACTTCACAAATACTTCAGAAACTTACATTTACACTTAGAGAATGAAAGGTAGAATTACTAGGAAAATCGATGTTGAAACCCCCAAGGGTAGATGGTTCCAAAAGACTCCTGAGGATTTCGAATTGGGTGTGAAGATATATGAATGGTATTAAGACATAAAAATGAACCTTAGACACTATCAGAAGACTTCTGAAACATTCATTTAACTTCAGGAGAAGTTGGGGAATTTTACTAGTAAATTCGAGGTTCAAACCCCCAAGGGTAGGGGACAAGGAGGGCTTCCCAAATGTTGTAATACCTTCCCAAATTTCAGAACAGAGACATTTTACTTTTAAAGGACTTAAATGGGCTCCCAAATGCATCATCAATTAGTTTCTATAGTCTTGTACAACTCCAATAAATCAGAGATTTGTATACATGTCTTCACATAGGGGGAAATGATGGTAAACTTCACCACTTGTTATGAAATTCAAAATTTAGGTTCCAAGTACTTGTGAAATGTTAATGAAACTTATTAAGAACATTAATGACACTCCATACATCAACAAAATCACAGATATTGACTGATACAATTCGAAATAAAGCCTCTTCAAGCTCCAACAACAAGATATAGGGAAAATGGCACCATTTATGCATTGTTTGGTACTTTTACATAGATTCACTTGGTATTTCGACTTGAGCGTCTTATTAGAATCAAATACAGGGTATATATATCATAATACAAATAAATGGATATTCTTGGACTCTAAAAAATATATCAACATCTCACCAAAGGCGCAATTCCTCCATGAGCCAAAATATGCAAGGAAATGTGTGATAGAGATGAGAACAAGTTGTAGAAGAAAGAGCCAAGAGATTCCCTGTAGATTAAACCTGCAACTAATAAATCCATTTTAGCTCCAAATAAAATGTCTGAATGGCCTCTCCAATTTCCAATTAGGATGGGAATATTTCACCCTCGAAATTGGTAGTAAGGCAAGTAGAGTAAACACTCCACTAGCATGGACAAGCTAGAAGCTCTCCAAATTGAAAAGATGCAAATAAAAAATGATCAAAAGATACTATCATTATTTTTCATTGTCTTTTATAAACTTCTCTAGTCCTCCATGGGTCGAATTCCTTCCAAAATATTCATTCCAACTCAAGTTGGGAAGAGATTCCAATGTGTGCCACTTGTCCACAATTCCTAGTCTCCATCTTCTCTCATTTCGAATGGGTGTCTCTTTGGATGCCTTAAATCCCTTGTGCGCATTATTGGAGGCTATGTTTAGCCTTGACATGTCATATATGTCCAATGTCAGCATTTAGGTTTGATTTTTGTCATAGGTGTCATAGAATCTTCGTCACTGTTGTCATAGAGCTAGGGAATCTAGCCCAAGTGTCACAATTCTTCTAATATGCCTCTTCCTCTTCCATGGGAGTTATTATTCCACTCTAATTCGACCTTACATGATTCATGCCATGAATAATACCTCTTAAAATCCCCCAAGTATGTTACCCTTCATCTTGAACTCGAATTGGTGAGAGAATCATGCCAAGTGTAGTGGGGAATCTTGCCACAAGTGGGTCCCACAACCTCTTATGTGCCCTCATGGTGCAATGCCACCTTATTTTCTTTGTATTATTATTTAATTGACCCCTTTAATGTGAATTTGTAAGTCTAAGATCATTTTGGGCTTGTCTCTCCTTTACTCCAACTTTTAATGCTTCCACCCCCAACCTTGGAAACTAGTAATTTTCCTCCAGGATAGTTCATTTGGATGGGAATATTACAAACTTTGAATTGGGAATTTTCTCTTAATGTGACCCACCTTGCCCACTTGGATCTAATTTTATATTATTAATAACTTAGACATCATGCTTGGTAATTATTTGACCCTTATCATCAATTTGACGGACAATCATGAATATGGCCAAGTGGTTTAGGCCATTGTGACCCAATTCAAAATTTTGGGACATGACACAATTTCATGAATTTCCACAGTCTGATTCTCAATTTACTCCCTTTTCTCCTCAATACTGGACTCTACTTGTTGGGCTGAGTTTTCAACAGGATCTAGGGGGTTTAAGTTTTGCAAATTCTCTGCAGTTTCAGCTTCCCTTGAAGTTGATTCCCGGTCATGACCAACATTCTCAAGATCTAGGTTTTCAACAAGCTCTAAGGGGTTTAAAATTTGCAAGTTTTCTGCAGTTTCAGCTTCCCCTAAATTCAATTCCTGGTCATTACCAACATTATAATGATCTCCATCCCCCCTCCAACTAAATTTTACAAGCTCTGTGCGTCATCATCCTCACTGCTATCCTCTTTGTCTTGTATAGGTGCCTGGTCTACTAGGACTAACAGTTTAATGAGCCAGTGATTGGTAATGGAGGCTTGAGGATGTCAAGACCCTTGGGCATAATGAGCCATATTTTGTAAAGTTGTTAAAAGAAAATAGGGCATATTGATTAATGCATTGTGACGCAGGTGGGAGAGTAGCACAAAATCGTAAGTGTAATCAACTTTGTACCTACCTTCACATGTAATGTACTTCTTCAGGAATATGGCCACTTGGTCCCAAGGGTGAGTAAAGATTTCCAATGTCGTGCCACGACGTCTTGGTTGAACTCTCTCCCCTGCTCCCAAAAAATCTTCGACTGCAGTCAAATTGGGCCTCTTCCGGCCGGACCATCTTCTCCGAGTTCTCGACAGTTCCGTGAATTCTTCCAATACATGTTCTGAAACATCTACCCTCAGACTCCTGAATTGAGAATGATCACCTCGTAAATTCATGGTGAACTGGAGTGATACTTCCCCATCAAATCCATCCAACCTTGCAAAGTATGCAGTCCATCCGGCCTCCTCAAAAATACTGAAGACCTCTCTGTTTCAGTGAAGGGTATCCATTGATTCCGGCTCATGGAGAACAACAACACCCCCCATACTTCCTTCTCCCTGATAATCTCTGATGAAACAAGAAAACAAAACTTTCCTAATTCAGACACTGGAGTTGCAACATGCAGCGACAATGCTAAATAGTGGAGGGTTCGTCGAGCATTTTTAGAAAGTTGGTGAATGATGGAATATACTCGTGCTAGAAAGTTCTCACATGGATTAGGTAGGGTGGCGGTGGTCAATAAATATGGATCGGGTAGTCATGTGGAAGAGTTAGTTAAAATTTGATGACATGGCTTACAAACAGGATATAATCATGATTATTTTGCCACTTTATGCCTAGTCAGTACTTATGATCAGAACTCATACCATGATGAATCGTCATCCTCCTCGGTGGCTCGTTCTTGTTGTAAAATAAGTTGATGAAGACGACTTCTCACACGTGGCTTCATAAAGTTGGATGACCCATGTCCCAAAGTGCGTCCATGTCAGCATTAATTATATAAATAAATGGCCATTTAGCAAATTTTTAGCTCCATTCTTTTTGAAAAAATGTAACAGGAACTCTAATCAATTTAGTGGAAGGATTGACAGTGTTATAGAGAAGAATTGGTGGAGTCTTAGCAAGAAGCGAAAGAGTCGATAAAGCTTTAGCCAAAGATATGGCAAATTTTCAGCAAAAATTAACAAGGTGCAACCGCTAACGGAAATGTGAATAAAGTTGGCTGAAAACGGAAAACGAAAAGTTTTGACAGAGTGTCGGCAGACAACTGAGAAATTGGCGAAGTTTCAGCAGAAAGCGAAGAAATTAGCGGAGTTTCAGCAAAAAGCGAAGAAATTAGCGGAGTTTCAGGAGAAAGCAGAGAAATTAGCAGAGTTTCAGCAGAAAGCGGAGAAATTAGAGGAGTTTCAACATAAAGCGGAGAAATTAGCGGAGTTTCAGCAGAAAGCGGAGAAATTGGCAGAGTTTCAGCCGAAAGCAGTGAAATTGGCGGAGTTTCAGCAGAAAGCAGAGAAATTGGCAGAGTTGATGGAGTTTCAGCAGTGTTTTTCTCTGATCCTTGACTTATCCAACAGGTGCAGAGGATTTCACATGATTTAACAGTCGATTGGCCCATTACAACTGTCCCGTTCCTCCCGGGTCCTTCGCATCTCATCCCTGTACACCATTTTCTAAAAAAAACAATTAAATCTAAAGATTAAAACTATGAAGCAATCCATAAGCTAAAATAAAATCAAAATGAATTTATTTATTTACAAAATTTCGAAAAAAAACACGCAGTAAAATCAAAGAGTTGGAGAAACAGGAGGAGTTTCATGTTCTTGTACCAGTTTATAATTTGGATCAGTAGCAACACGGGAGATAAATGCATCTTTTGAGATATGTTTATGATAAATCTATATCCGATGACCATTATAAAATAAAGGCGTCTGATTTTCATTAATGGTGGTCAAGCAGACGGTTCCATTGTCAAATACCTTATCTATTCTGTAAGGTCCCAGCCATCTTGTGCACAATTTTCCCTTAAAATCCCTCTCGAACTGTGAATCATATAATAAATCCCAGTATCCTTCGCATAATTCTTTCCTTTTTATGAACCTGTCATGCCATTTGGAGCGCTACTATTGAATTAATGTTGTTTGATGCATAGCAGCTATGCGCTTCTTATCTAATTCATTTAACTAATTCAATCGTTTCCTATGAGCCTCTATTAAGTCTAGGTTTGCTTCTATAGTTGTCTTTAGAGTTTTGATCTCAAATTCAATAGGAAAGACAATGTTCTTATCGTATAACAATTCATACAGAGAGAAACCTGTAGTATTTCTCCATGTAGTCTGATATGCCCATAATGCTTCTAGAAGTATTTCAGCCCAGTCTTTGTGGTGACTCTTCACTATCTTCGTAAGGATAACCTCAATTAATTTATTCAAACTCTCCACCTGGCCATTGGCTTGTGGATGATATGGTGAGGTTATCCGATGCTGAATATGATATTTTTTCAACAGGGCTTCAATGTTATGGGACACAAACTGCGGTCGTCCATCTGTTACTATTTCTTTTGGTACTCCAAAGTGGGTGAAGATCTCCTCATATAAGAAATCTATCACAGCTTGATCATTGGCTCTTATCAGAGCCACAGCCTCCACCCACTTGGTCATATAGTATGTGAAAACCAAGATATAATATTTTTGTTTTGAAAGAGGGTTGATAGGTCCTGCAAAATCCAAAGCCCATCTATCAAAAGGTCCGACCACCACTTGTGGCTCAAGCGACATTTCATCCAATCTGTTTGGTTGACCCATCCTTTGGAATCTATCGTAGTCTTGAACATATTTCTTTACATCATGAAATACAGTTGGCCAAAAATATCCCATTCTCAGTACCTTATGACCAGTTCTTTTGTCAACAAAAAGCCCCCCACAGGGCTCATCATGGCATGCTTTTAGGATACTGTGAATCTCATCTTCTCTCACACATCGTCTGATTTCCAAATCTGGACCTGTGTAAAAGAGATTCCCTTCTATCCAACAGTATCTGGCACTCTAATGTGTGATTCTTCTTCTTTCTCTTTTTGATAAGTGCGCTAGAAGCTTAACTGCAGCCAAATAATTATCGATATCTGCATACCATGGGGAGTGTGCTGAGACTGCGAACAAATACTCATCAGGAAAATAATCTTCGACTGGTGAATTATCATCATTATTAGTTAGTCGAGAAAGAAAGTCAACAACAAAATTTTCTTTACCTGGTCTGTCAATAATAGTAATATCAAATTCTTGCAATAGTAGCAACCACCTAGTCACTCGAGCACTAGTTATAGGTTTATTCATTAAATATTTAATGGCTGAGTGATCAGTATGCACGAAACTAGAATACCCAGTGATGTAATGTCTGAACTTATTAATGGCATAAACAATAGCAAGGAATTCTTTTTCTGTCACTGTGTAGTTTAGTTCAGCAGGGGCCAGGTTCCTATTAACATAATAGATAGCATATGGGCTATGGCCTTCTTGCTATCCCAACACTGCTCCAATAGCAGTATCCAAAGCATCAGAGGAAACATGAAAAGGCAAGGCCCAATTAGGCCCTCTTAAAATAGGTGCTGTGGACAACCTTATTTTTAGTTCTGCAAACGCAGTCTGGCATGCATATGTCCAATTAAATTGTGCATCCTTCATTAACAAAGTAAACAAAGGAGACGCTAATTTAGAAAAAAACTCTATGAATCATCTATAGTAACCAGCATGTCCAAGAAAACTACATACCTCTTTCTGCGTTCCATGAGTAGAATGTCTGCAATTACCTTTATTTTAGATGGATCTACCTGGATTCCTGTAGCAGAGATAAAATTCCCAAGAACTATCCCCTCACTCATCATCATGTGACACTTTTCAGTGCTCAGGGATAGGTGGGTCTGTTCACAGCGTTATAAAACTCTTTCCAAGTTTCTTAAGGCTTCGTCAAAATCAATAACATATGGAGTAAAATCATCCATAAATATTACCATGCAATCATTGACTATTTTAGAAAAGATTATGATTAAAGCTCGCTAAAATGTGGCTGGTGCATTACATAACCCAAAAGGAAGCACCCTATATGCAAAGGTGCCCCAAGGACAAGTGAAAGTGGTTTTATATTGATATTTGGGGGCAATTTGGATCTGATTATATCCACTGAAACCATCTAGAAAGGAAAATAATATTTTTCCAGACAAGGCATCCAAAACCTGATCGATGAATGGTAGGGGGAAATAGCCTTTTTATGTTTCCTTGTTCAGTTCTCTATAGTCTACACAAACTCTCCACTTCCCATTTTTCTTAGGTACGATCACTAGTGGGGAAACCCACTCACTGTTCGAAATAGGATAGATAAATCCTGCCTCTAAGAGTTTCTGAATCTCTTCTTTCACAATATCTCTTAAGTTTGGGTTCATTTTGCGTTGTGGTTGGCATACTGGCATGGAATCATTTTTGATATAGATGTGGTGAGAACAAAGTCCTGAGGGAATACCTATCATATCTGTATACTCCCATGTAAAGGCCCCCTTATGCTTTTTCAGCAATGTAATCAGACGTTCCAGTTCATCGGGCGCAATATTAGGATTGATGTTCAAGGTTTTTCCAGGCTCGATTTCTACTGGGGTACTGTTTGGGTTCTCAATTACTGGGATTGTTTCGGCATTACTAGCTAGTGTCTCCTTGGTAAGTTCTTCCTGTTCATGTTCGCTCAAGGTACTATTCAAGATTTGATATGCGTTTTTAGTGACAAACGTATGCTCACTAATAAAACTGTTGATAGTGTCATCTTCTGTTTCTTTTTTGAAAGTCAGGGCTCTCCCAATTGTTAATAATGGTTGAGTGCCTTCCTCTTCCTCCAAATCCATCCATAATGGAGTTTCATCCTCTAATCTTTGTCCGGCTGGAGGATATAAGGTCAGGCTTTTGATATCAGTCCCATCGGCAATCATCATGGAGCCTGCTCTACTACTGATACAAGCATCTGTTGTAGCTAACCATGGTCTCCCTAAGATTAATGGGTGTCCTCCTAGCTATGTTTTAGGCTGCAAAACAAGGAAGTCTGTAGGGTATTCCCACGAGTACACGGAGACCACTAGGTCATCCAAGATTCCTTTTGGTATGATTGTAGATCTATCAACTAATTCTAGTATAGTAGGGGTAGGCCTGAGATTAGTGAGTCCTAACTTATTTACAGTCTCAATGGTCATAATGTTTATTTCTGCACCTAAGTCAACCAAAACATTGGGGATCTGGGTATGCCCAATATATACTGTGACAGTGGGATTACCTGGGTCATCATATTTTTCCAGTGGATCCCTTCCCATCATCAGTTCAGATAATTTCCCCACTACATGAACTATAGGAGGATCCTTAGGCTTCCTTCCTAGTTTTTTCACACACAGATCCGTAACAGTTTTGGCGTAGACAGGCACATCGTGTAGGGCTTGTAATAGTGGAATCTTAACATAAAGCTTCTTCAATTATCATAAGAGATTGAAACTAGGTTGTTCCACTGCCTTCTGTAAGGCCAAACGTTCAGGATACGGTGGTTCTCTCAAAAATTGTGTAGGTTGATTTTCAGTATGTGTTTCTGCAAGTGTTTCAGCTGGTGTCTCAATAGGTGTTTCAACATCCTCAATAATGGGGATTGCTGTGCTGACTGGGTTCTCAAATTGTTCATTCATTCTCTCTTTGGTCATAGAGGATGGAACATCCTCGATAACAATAGGCTCCACTACCCTCCCTGATCGTAAGTGTAGTTCATTACAAGGGACAGGGGAAATGGAATAAGTTGGAATGTTGGCAGTTCCGAATTGCTATACTGTCTTATTAGTAGGATTGGGGTTAGACTGAGCAGGCAGCTGTGGTCGTATTGGTATGTTTATTTGTGCGGTGTTATTTTGGAGTTACAGCTGCGGCTGCTAATACTGTGGATGAGGAGTTTGATTGTGAGGAAACGGATTTCCTAGATAAGGATTTCTCCAACCAAGAGACCGAGTAGCTTGCTGGTTCGAATGTTGTTCCCATAGCGTCCAAGGAGCATGATATTGCATTGAAGGTTGGGGTGGATTCCATTGGTAGGAAACTAATTATTCAAATTATTCCAAGAGTTGAAAGATGAGGGGTCTGTATTTATACCTTGATTATGAGGCCGCCAAGGCTTCTTATGAGAGATGAAGTAAGCTTGCTCCACATCCGAGGTGGATTCTTGAAGTATTGCTTTGAATTTTGGAAGTGAAGGGAATTCTTTAGTATTATGTTCCAGGTTGCATAGGCCACATACTTCCACCTTGTCCAGTGGGAATTCCCTCAGTGGGTGCTTCTTCCTACATTTAGCACAAAATACACCAAGTGCCAGATATTCTTCTGCTTGCCTCTGTTTTGCTCTCAAAATATCCAACTACGAGGAAATGGAGCTCATCATGTCAGTTTCAAAGTTCTTGTTAACACCTATTTTTTTTTCCACCAAGGAAAAAACCAGAAAGCCCAAAAATGGCTAGTTGCCAAGCGATTTCGAGCCAAATGATAGAGCCAGAATGGAAAGAATGAGAAAAACCAGCCATAAAAGTGTCTTCCACAACTAAAAGGGACTAAATGGGCTTCTTCCGCAACAAAAGAAGATTGGACGGCCAGGATTGAAGAGCAAATCAAATCAACGGTTAAAATGGCGTTCCGCAAGCCCATTTTTTCGTTCCCGTAATCCGCATTGCGGATTGCGGAGCGACGATTTTCCATGAAGCGCAAAGATAAGTTTCCTCATCCCGCATTCCACATTGCGGATTGCAGATTGCGGAAGGAATGTTTTCCAAAAAAATGTAAAAGTAAGTTTCTGCATTCCGCATTCTGCAATGCGGATTGCGGATTGCGGAAGGTAATTTTCTGGAAAGCACAAAGCCAAGATTCCAAATCCCGCATTCCACGTCGGATTGCAGATTGCGGAAAGGCCATTACGGAAAGGCCATTGCGGAAGGGAAATTGCGGAGAGAAAATTGCGGAAATGCAATTACGGAAAGAGAATTGCGGAAAGGAAAATCGTGACTACAAGGAAATAAATATTCTCACAAGAAGGTGGCGTGTTTCGGTGTAGCAAGGGGGGTCTATTTCAGTTTCCTGTCCTAATCAATCTAAAATAGCCCAATTCGAAGGATAAGCAGGAAGCTTCCATGACCCAATGGCGCACCTCCAGTGCATGAAATACCCCACAATCACTCCGAGCAAGATCTGGATGCGCTGATTCGGGCGGCTCGGCTCGTGCAGCCTCATCATTTCCTGTGCGAGTTTGTTTTTAATTAGTTAGGATAGTTTGATACTCTGTAAGCCTATAAAGGCAAGGTCTGAAGTAGACCAAAAGGTTGGAAGTTTTTGTATCAGAGAGATTACTTCTCTGCATATGTTTTGAGATCGACCTCTTAATTCAATGAGAAGACTCGATTCTGGAGCTTGATATTCCTGTGATGTGGGTTCCGATGTCTATTATTTCCTGTGTATGTGTTTTGGCTTTGTATTTCCATTAATTGTTTTCTTCTGCAGTACCTAAAGATCAAGATTACATGGTTTGGAATTCATGTCCACATGCTCCAAATGCATATGACTAGGTATTCCACCCTTGATTCTAAAAGTTGCAGGTTAGAATTCATTTTCAGATGCTCTATCTTGTGATGAATCTGTTCCCCTTTTTCTGCCTTCATCTATTGATCAATGCGACTTGAAAGAACCCCATCTGCCTTGCCTCTTTCCTCTTCATTAGTGGTACGAATCCATCATTTGTGACTGTGAATCCACCGAAGTTGACTCCATGCCCAACTGTCCTCCTGTTCTTAACCCCAACCAACCAAAAACCCCGTTCAATTCATTGTTTGAAGGTCTAGCCACCACCTTACGTAATAACCCACCCTATTCAAACTATATAATGTTGTTGGAAGTGCTAAAGAGAGATCCCTCTCCGTGTTTGGGAAGGCTAGTTCCCATCCATTAAATATTGGTTTGCAACAGTTACCTCATGGTCTTTCCTTCCACAACCCAGGAAAATATTGAGTGATAAAATTTTGGCGACTCCGCTGGGGAGAATCTATGGTTTTTATAGTATTAATTTAGACCTCTGAGGGAAAACATAGAGTCTAACGTTCCAAGGTTGTATCATTTTCCTTGGTGACTCCAACTTTCAAATAGGCGATTCCACTGGAGAGCGGCCTCATCTTAATAAGTTATATCATACTAGAGCGGATTGCTGATGGGGAGTAGTAGTCAGACGCCTAGAGGGTCCTACATAATTCTCTTGGCGATTCCATATTTCAAGTCGGCGCACTCTTAGAAGGAAGTCTGGCTTCCAGGAGGATACCTACTAGAATTCATCCAGAAGCAAAGCTTCCAAATCTTACATCAGATTTAGAGAAAGTCATCAAGAAATCAAAGAAAATCCAGACTGGTATTTCTTCGTTAACTAGGTCCTTTTCTTTACCTAAAAAAGAAGCACATGATATAGAAAGTGTCTCCTCATATTTAAGGACCGAATCCTCCCCATTTAGGTCTATATATGAGACTAATCTAAGAGGATCCTTGTTTGACCAAAGAAAGTTGCAGACCCAGTGTCCGACTGCCTTGTGGGGAAACTTACTAGCCAAAGAAGAAAATAAGGGCCTATTCCCCTTCACTAGATATACCAGCAAAATTCCCAACCCCAGAATATTCCTCTCCCTACTCCCAAGCAAAACCCAAGAGCTATGGCTGGCATATTTTTCCCTTTATGCCTCCCACGAAATTTCGATGACCTACCTATGGGCTATGCCCAATGCCTCATGAGATTTGATGGGGAGGGAAATACTTCGTCACAATAGCATGTGGACCACTTTGTTGATTTTATAGACCTAGAGGAGGTGGATGAAGATGATGCAAGATGAGGTTATTTTCCCAAAGCCTTGGAGGGGAAGTGAAGAAATGGTTTAAATCCCTTCCCAATGGAGGAATTGATACTTATGAAAGGTTTGAGCAAGTTTTACTGGCCAGATGGAAGGACAAGATAAACCCCCTCCAAATCCTCACTCAATATGAAAACACTAAGGAAACAAATGTTGATACTATCCAAGAATTCTCAGCCAGGTTCATGAGTATGTACAACTCTATCCCATTGGACATTAAACCTCCTGTGGGGGCATCCAAGCTTCATTTGGCCAATTTTTTTGACAGTGAATTTTCTCTCACGCTAAGAGAAAGAAGATCTGCCACTCTTCCATATATGATAAAAGATGCAATAGAAGTGGAAGCTAACTTGATGGCCTCTGGTAAAATGAAACACATGAACGAGGTTGAGAAAAAGAGATGTAATGAAGCAATGCAGTCTTCCACATCCCAGTCCATGGATTCCAAATTTGAGCAAATGATGAGAATTATGGAGAGACTGGTGGATAGGATCTCCCTAGACAATATGCCTCCTTCCAGAGAAAACCCCGAGCATCAAGCTCGAAATAACAATCTCAGAAGGCCCCCTGGACCACAAGGAAGACCTAGAGAGCCAAGAGACAGAATCATCCAATCAAACCACCTTTTGCTGAGAACCTTATAGACGAAGAAGAAGAAAATAGGAATCATGAAGACCAGATCCATATCTTGGATCATACCCCACCACAGTTCTATTTGACTGAGGATGAACATGACCAATCCTTCCTACAATCAGATAGTGTCCTAGAGGAATCAGAAGCTGATCAATACCAGAAGGGGCTCCACAATTCCATCTGTGAGTTCGAAAGGTAGCACAATTTGAGAAGTAAAAAAATAACAGTAGATCGAGGAAAGTTTGTTGCTAATCCATCCCCTTCTTAGCCAAAAATAAAAGGAGCCCCTGGGAAAAAGGACCCAAGGATCACTGTCTCTGATAAGATGCCAGGGGAGGCAGCAGAGGCTCCTAAGTTGAATCCAGAGTGGGGAGATGAAAGTAGTACAAAAGAAGTAGAAAAGGTCCATCGCACTTTTAGCTTAGAAAGCGAAATATCTAAGATTAAGATCTCCATCCCTTTACATGAGTTGGTTAAGAACTCAGTATATAAAGACCGGATCCTTAAAGAAGTAAATGGAAGAGAAGGAAAGCATCTTGATACCCTCAACTTGAGAGATGACAACCCTTCCCTTTTGTTTAGGCCCCATGTGGAAAATACTTTAGAAAAAGATGTCCCTCCTTTCTATATCAGTCTGAATATACATGATCACATCCTTCACAATGCCATGTTTCACTCGGGAGCTTCTCATAATCTCATGCCAAGTTCAGTGGTGGAAATCCTGGGATTAGAAATCACAAGGCTGTACAAGGATTTGTTCTCCTTTGATTCCACGAGTGCCCCGTGCATGGGGATGATCAAGGACATGGTGGTCTCACTCACTCAAATACCACATAAGAATATCATCATGGATGTAGTGGTGGAAGATATTCCACCAAAGTTTGGGATGTTGTTGTCTAGATCATGAACCTCAAAGTTGAAAAGAACCATGCAGATGGATATGTCTTATGCCACTATCCCTGTTTCTAGAGAGCACAGCAGGCTGTACAGAGAGAATAGGTTTTCCTATATAGTAAGCAACAAGGACAATCCTAATAATCACCCCATATTCGTCGTGGACACTGATATAGGTTCTTTAATTCTTTGCTATGATCCAGTTTCAGGAGAAGAAAGTGGACAAGTTACCAAATTGCCTGGAGTGGATGATGAAGCTAATAATGAAAATGAGGCACTATGCCTGGACAACGCAGAGGACAGTGAATAGTCAGTGGAGGAAGACCGCCATAAGAATCCATTGCTAGAGGCCGAAGCCCTCTTGGAAACCTAAAAAGAAGATCATTGGGTCATGAGATTTGACGGGGCCGTAAATAAAGAAGGAGCTGGAGTTGGGGTATGGATAATGCCCCTAGACAAGGGAAGTGCCTGCACCAAATTCCATACTTTTAAGCTAATGTTTGACTTTTCAAATAATGTGGCCGAATATGAAGCGCTACTATTGGGCTTGAGTATATGATGGCTAGCATGGAAGAGGTCAAGATCTTAAAACAAGAAGTTACTGAATTCAAGGAAGAAGTAAAGAAGCTAAAAGATCAGCTGACTGTTAGTGAGAAGTTCAAGGAAATTAATGAAGCACTTAACAAGGTCCTCAGCTTACAAAGATTCCCCAGGGATAAAACTAGTCTTGGATATGATAAAGAGCAGGTCATTAAAGGATCAAAATCCATCACTCAAGAAGATGTTGAAAAGGTTAAATGTTGGGATGATGCTTCAAAAGATATACCCAGGCAACAAAAGAATCACAAGAAGATAAATTCCAGTCATCAGAATTTTGCTCACTATCCTAAGATGAAAATTTTTAGAAGATATGCCAATAAGAAGAATCATTACAAGTAGAAAGATCAAAGATTCTCCAGATATAAAGGAACATTCTATGGATATTGTCATTGCTGTCACAAGTTTGGTCACAAGGCTGTTGATTGTAAAATCAAAGAAGAAGATCAAGGTCTGAAAAAGGAAGAAGACACTAACATCTCAAATGGAGAAAGACTTATTACATATTTTATATGTCACAATGTGGGACACTTTGCAAAATATTGCAAGAACAATACACACAGACAGTCTAAGGAAACCCGAGAAAAGGTATGGAAGATAAAAACCAAGAGACAAAGAAATAAAAGACTGGTAAGCAGAGTACTTCATGGAAAGATGTGGAGAAGAAAGGAAGACTCCAAATATTTAGAAGAAACAAAGATTTCAAACATCAAAGAAGTTTCCAAAGATGATGAGGAGCATAATAGTGTTGTAGATAAGAATGGCATTCATTATGATGCAAAGCAAGATGAAGATATAAAAGAATACATCGATGGAGATAATGGTGGAACTCAAGATTGTCTTATCTAAAATATCTCATAAGAGAACCTTGAAATTTGGAAGGATCATGTACTTAGGGGGAGTTAATATCAGAAAATTGCAATTTGTACTTAAATATCTTTTGGTAAGAAGAAAATAATGTTTTGAGGTTTCCATCAAAACAAGAAGAAGAAGAGTTATAATAGTACTTGGTAAAAGATATCTTCCTCAAAGACAAGAAGAAGTGTAGAAGTGACAAATTGAAAAAGAAGACTTTGCTAGAGACAATGTGAAGTATACTAAATAGCTGAAGTGTAATAAAGTCAGAAACAGAATTAGAAAAGACAAGAGATGACCATAAGACTAGTGTATGGTTGGCAAAGAACAAAGTGTAAGTAACATGAAAATATTAAAATGCGTGATCCATGAGATACATGAAGACCATGAAGTATGCAATCCAAAATGAGGATTATCCTTATTATTCAGGTTAGTTGGTTCATGAATGTTCATCTACAGTTTTCTAGAATGATGAATGGTTGCAATCTGCTAGTGCTATATGATTCTACAAAATATGAAGTCATGACACATTAATTGAGAAATTTTCCCATCCTGAAAGTATTCATTTGATTACATTGGTTTGGGATGACCTTCCATATTTACACTTGGAGAATTTGATAATCCTGTCTTCATGGTTGATGAACACATGCAAAGATTAATACAAGAGCAGATTTAGACAATCTTAAGGACTGTCTGATGGGGCAATTATAAACAGTCATTATTTTTATTGGAAAGTGCCAAGATGAGTAAAAGTAGCAGTAAGATTGCATCATAGGAATCAAGAGGAGAAGGCTGCTGATTCAAATTTTGCAGATTATGTGGAACTTCAACCAGAGCTTCAACAATTGAAGATTGAGAAGGAACAATTGGTATCACGGTGCAGTATATAAAAGAGAGTGATCTCAGTAACATTGGAAGAAGAGTATAGTGTGAATGAAGCTAGTACATATCATTTTGATCTATGGTAAAAAAAGGGAGCAAAAACATAAAGTTGTGAAGTTTCTTGTATGGCATTAAAGACTCCTTAAAGAAGAACACGTTATATGATGTATCTTTAAAGAGAAATCTATGGAAGAAAACTAAGGGTTGAATGAAAGAACTCAAAGATAAACCAATGAGTATAAAATTTGTCAAAAAGAGAAGAAAATGTGTTGGCAAGAGGAGGAGCACTGTGATAGGGAGAGCTTATGAACTCATCATTCAGGTTCTCATTCAGAATGGTTATCATTCAAAGGGAAGCTACAAGAATCTAACTAGATGATCAACACCAAGTCCAAGTTAACAGGAGGAAGAGAAGCAAAAGAAGGGCAGTTGTCTAAAAGGAGAATTACTGGAAATTCTATGTCAAGATAGTTGCAGCAAGGGCATAACAAGTTATCCTTTGTCATTGTTGTCAAAGGGGGAGAATGTTTAGATGTTTCCATCAATGCCAAAGGGGGAGAATGTTGAATATGGTTGTCATTGATGTCAAAGGAGTTCAATAATGACAAAGGAATAACCAAGGACATGATGGCAAGGAAAACTCAGTGAAAGACAAAGGAATAACAAAGAGAGTGATGACATGGCCTGTATGATGATTTGGCAGATATGATGACATGGCATGGCATGTATGATGATGTAGCATGAAGTTGAAAATACATCTGATGTGTTCTGGTGCTATCAGGAAGTCATTGTTGTATTCTGACAACATTCTGAAAAAATATGGCAATTTGGTGAAAATCAGGAAATTGACTATGGAAAAATTAGTCAAAAATGCCTTAGGAAAATGCTCGCCATAAATGATAGGTTAAAATAAATGCCCGCAGCATATGGTTAGGTTGTAGTATGTTGATTTGACTACCTGACCATGGTCTCATTTTTCCTTAAGCATGTCTGAAGAAAAAGCTATGGATCTGCCAAAATAGGGTTTCAGGATAAACTTTGGAGAAATTCCTGAAAATGACTAAGTGTTGGAAAACTGGCTCAGGTGGCCTTGGGAAAATGCCCGCCATAGGTTGTGAGTTGAAGAAAATGATCGCAGCATATGCTCATCTTGTAGGTTGGTGTTTTGTCTACATGACCATGTCCTCATTTTGACTTGAAAGTGTCTGAGGGAGAAGTTATGGATCTTCCAAAACAGTGTTTTAGGCAGATTGGACCAGTCTAAGAAAAATTGTCTAAGTATAGAATTACTGGTAAAAATTATGTGAGTGACCTCAGTAAAATGCCCGCCATCTCTTGTGGTTGATGTATTAAATCAGTTTGAGAGCATGGATCTCTAGAATTTTATTTGGTGCATCCAACCATGGTCTTGGATTGTCCAAAGAGTCTCTGAGGAAGATGATACATATCTGCCAAAAGTGCCTCGTAGCTTGATTTGCACTGCTCCAGTACTTGAAAATATGCCTAAGTGGCCTCAGGGGAATTCCCGCCATATCTCATAGGATGATGAGAAAAATAATTTGAATGTGTTAAGCTATAACTTCTTGATGGGTGCATCTAATCATGGTCTCATTTCTCCTATTGAGTGTTTGATGACAAAGATATAAGTATGCCAAAAGTGCTATTTGGCATAGTTTGCACTGTCCCAGTAAAATTCTTACCAAGGTTAGATGATGAGGTTGCAGGAGAGAAGATTGGCATGGTTAGAGTCAGTATGATATTACTCACATTGTGGATGCCTCACTTTCCAAGTTTGATGAAAAAAATAAGATCACCTTGGTGACCTAGGGTTTGAAGAAATTTGTCTAAGTGTCAAAACAATAGTTTGAAAGACCACTTTCAAATACCCGTCAGATGTTGTGTGTGTGTCAATTAGGTCATCTGACATGATCTTGTCCATCATTGAAGTAGCTATCCAGTCATGCTTGTAGTTTTCTTTATGGTGATCACATGAGGAAGAAATCAATCTGGCAAAGTGGAAGAAAAATTGTTCTACATATGAAGACAAAAATTTGACTAAATGTAAAAAACACATGGTTGATGAGGCATTTGGAAATTCCCGCAAGGAGGTGTTTATGAGTTCATAAAATTAGTCAGATTGTATAGTACTATTCTCTGATGAACTGGGTATCTATCCATAGGATCAAATTTTCCTTTAGAGTTCACACGTGAGAAATACTAGCCTACCAAAATGAGAAGAAGTTTGTTTTGATGTTCAAATGTAGGTTGATAAGGCATTTGGAAATGCCCGCAAGTAGGTGTTCCTTTGATGATAAAATTCATCAGACGACATGGTCTTGTTCCTTGGTGAACTAGCTCTCCAACCATAGTCTCAGATCTTATTCTGGTGGTCACACGTGCAAAAGACAATCCTGCCAAGTTGAGTAAAATATTATTTTGCACATTAAGGACAAAAGAAAAATTGGCTAAGTGTTGAAAAGGGGAAAGGGTTAAAAATGCCCGCAAGGGGGCTTAGTTAAGCCCATAGGGGCTATGTGAGTCCTGCAAGGGCTAAGTGGAGTGCCCATAGACTCATATGCCCGCAAGGGATGGGAAGATGCCCGTAGGGGATTAGGGGATGCCCGCAGGAGGTAAGGGTAGACCCAAAGAGGGATAAGGATGCCCGCAAGGGCTATGGTTAAGCCCACAGGGGCCTAGGAATGCCCAGAAGGGGATAAAGATGCCTGTAGAAGGTTTGAGGAAGCCCACAGGCGTGAAATAAGAGGAAGCCCGTGGTTAGAGATGAAGGAAGCCCGTGGTTAGAGATGAAGGAAACCCGCAGTCTGAGATGTGAAGCCCGCATCCCTGAAATGAGAAGCCCGCAGGCCTTGATTAATCAATGAAGGTTTTTAATTAATTAATTAAAAACAGTAATAAACGGATTTATGAATTTAAGATTGATATCAGAGATTTGAAGAGGCACAATCATGAAAGGGGATGAGTTTTGAAGAGATGCATGAAGATATATATAAACATAAATTCGAGTTAGAAGAGAAGATGTCTCTGTGTATAAAAGATGAGTCTATGAAGCAGCGTAGGATAGAGAGCCCAGAGAAGGTAAAACACATAACAGTATGTCTCTGCGTGTTTCAACATGAAGATCTGAGGCAATGAGGGGCTAGACAAAGAAAGAGAATAATTGGAGCTGTATGAAGTCCAGATCCAAGCAACAACAACAAGAAGAGACAAAGACCAAGTGAATGAAGAAAAATATCAGTGATAGTATTTGAGGAAGATCTAGAATACTAATAAGAATCAGACTAGGGCGGTAAGGTGGTGCTAGGGCAGGCTACATGCCTACAAGGGGGTTGTAGCCTCCTCCCAGTGGTAGCTGGTAAATAAGGGTGTCGAAGCATCCTTTCAGTAGCAACTGATAAAACCAGGGGGTCGTAGCCTCCTTCCAGTAGTTGCTGGAAAATAGGGTGTAGTAGCATCCTTGTCTGTAGTAGCAGGCAGAAACCAAGGTGTAGTAGCATCCTTGTCTATAGTAGCAGGAAGAAACTAGGGTGTAGTAGCATCCTTGTCTGTAGTAGAACGTAGAAACTTATTTTAAATATAATTTTGCAGTATAGAAAGAGTTGGTGGTTTTCCCAATTGGGCTTCCATGATAAAAATCTGTGTTCTGTGTATCTTGTTGAGTCCATGTTTTAATTAAGTTTAATAAGTGGTTGAAAATGGTAAAAATTTAACAATACTGATTCACCCCCCCCTCTCAGTATTGACCAATATTCCAACAACATGGCTTTGGTAATAACACTAGCATATAACCTTAACACATCAACTCTCAAGTCAAAGTGACCTTTCACTCTTCTAATCTATCCCAAAGGTTTAAGAAGTTAGTTTAATCGTACTTAAAAGCAAATTTAGGAGGCAAGTATCTTAGGGAGGCAAATTTAGGGAGACATGTATCTTGCAGCTATCTTGAATTATCTTGCACCTATCTTGAAAGGAAATTTATGGAGTATATATTATTATTTGTACACTAGATGTATGTCAAAAGTGTATTTCCTCATGGAGATATGAATAAAGAAATATAAATGGAGCAACATGTTGGATTTGCAAAGAATATTAGTATTGCTTGTCAAATGAGGAAATCCTTGTACGGTTTGAAACAAGCCCCTAGGGTTTTGTATGAGAAAATTGATCATTTCTTTCTTACTCTTGGTTTCAAATAATGTCAATCTGATCATAGCATCTATGTTTTACATGAAAATAGTGAAACCTTGATTTTTGCACTCTATGTAAATGATTTAATCATTACTAGTAGAAATATAAGTATAATTTTAGCTTGGAAGAAACAATTGGATAAGACCTTTGAAATGATTGTCCTTTGTAATTTGCATTTATTTTTGGACATTCAATTTAAACAAAAGAATGATGGCATCTTTATTTTTAAACCAAAATATGTGATGGATCTCTTGAATATTTTCAAGATGACTCATAATAAATATTGTTCTACACCTTTTTAGTCTTGAGTTAAATTAACCAAAGAATGTGATACACCGCAAGTCAAAGTGATTCTCTATCAATAGATAGTCGGAAGTCTCAATTGATTAACTCGTGGTCAACATGATATTTCTTTTTTTAATTATGGTCTCTTAATTTATACAGGATCCACGAGAAAGTCCTTGGAAATATGCAAAGCACATTTTTTGTTATATCAATGGTTACTTATCAACATGGTATAAAACATTTCACTCATATCACTGGACATGGTATAATATGTGTTTCACCTTAGCTCAAGACCCTTAGTTTGGGCATGCAAGAAGCAATATGCGGTCTCTCTTTTAACCATAGACGTATAATATTATGGTGTAGTGAATATTGGAACAAAGGTAGTATGGATTTGACATCTCTTGATAGAGCTCAATATTTTAGTTGATGAAGAAACTTGTATCTATTGTGATAACCAAATTAAAATGCAAGTTGTTGATAATCTCATGGAACACACTAAGATGAAGCACGTAGATATTGATGTGGATTACTTGCAACAATTGATACATGAATCTCATCGTCAAGGTTTCCTACTGCCACATCAATAATCAAATTGCCAACATTTTTATGAAGGTTTTATCATAAGCTAAGTTTGCAAAACTTTAGGGTATGCTTGGGGTTTAGGAAGATGCAATTATGGGGAGTGTACTATAATTTCACCTTCTGAATCTCGAGAGTGTTGTGATAATAGGGGGTTGTTGGAACAACATTTATTTCTAGTTCATCACATCTCTATATCTTTTAGAGACAGAGAGTCAACTAATTTCAGTTAACCAAAAGAGTCGATTAATGGGACAACTGAATGGTCAATTAATGGGTGAACTAATATCTTGACTAGTTGGACTGACTAACTAACAAACAAGTCAATGGACCAATTGTTTGAATGGGCCATTTGAATAGAGCCGTCAACTATAGAACAAATTTCAAGGAAACCATTATGTGTGATGACCCAAGTATGTGGACACGATCTTCCTCAGTTTAAGAGAATTGGTTAAATCTTGGAGCTATAAAAGAATGATCACTTTTGTGTGAAGTATGATGTATGAACATATGATAAATCGTGAGAAGTGAGCAATGCATTTCAAAGTATTTACATTGTGTGCTTAAATGTTGCCTTTAAACAACACCTCTTCTTCGAATTTCTTAATCTTGTTGACTTTTGTTATGTTTAATATCTTCATTTTCTCCAATAAAGCATTTTGATATGAATGTTATGAATCAAATTGTTGGGAGATGAACTCTTGAACTTTGTGAAACCCTAGAGATAGGTTTGGTGATTTTGGAAGATTGTACTAGTGGATTTTGATTCTGCAAGCTCTAGTTTAGTCCTTGTAACCTCTTTGTCAATTTCAACAGAGTAAATTTTACCTTAGGGAATTTAATAGGTCGTATGGATTCCTATAAGGTTTCCAGCCTTCCACGCATGTTTTGAAGGAGTATTTGCACTGTCATACAACTATTCCTTTGATAGTCGAGTGGCATTTCTGCCGCGTGGGAAACACAAGAAACATTCACACGGTTGTGTGGTCAAACATGGATTTGCTCAAGCCTAAATTAGTGCGACTTTCTATGTGATGGTCTCACCAACATGTGCGGGGGTATTTTTGTGGTCTATGTGGCTAAATTGTACGATCATTTGTGGAATGGGTCACATGGCTGCACAACATTAGTATGGTGTGGGCACATAGAATGGCCATGCTCAACATAACACTATATTCCTATGTTGTGGTGTGGGTTTTGGGTTACTTTCCTTGTGCAAAATGTCCATGCGGGTTATATATCATGCGGGTCATGCCACCATAAGATTGTTTTTGTATTAGTTGTGTGACTGTATAATCGCTTATTTTTTCTAGTTTTGATGGTCTTTGTTGATATATTAACACATAATTTAGCTTATTTGTGTTGCAGATTGCATGTTTGGTAATGGAATTGAGTGTTGAGAGTGCCATTTCAACACTTTTGGACAGATAGTGGCATGTCAAAAAGTGATTGAACAATGTCTATGTGAGGAAGGGTTATTAAAGTTTTGTGATTTTCCCATCACGTGGTCTAGTGATCACCTCTTACAAAATTTTGTAGGCTTTGAGAGCCACAAGATTGAGTGTTTCATGGTTGGAGGTGAGAGGGTGACTCTTGACAACAATGACATTTAAGTTGTGATTGAGTTATCTACACCTATCTCCAAGTTGGAAGAGGATGATTGGTGATTTGAATGTGCAATATTATGAGAGGAACCCTACAATGAAGAAACATGGGTCGTCCTTCTTACCTCAATCTTGGATCTCGTCGTCAAGGTGATGGAGACCATTGTTGTTGATCTACATAAACTATTGTGATGCATTGAATCTCCATGGGTCATCTTCTACTGGTGGAGAAGGTTCTTGGAAGAGAAAAGGTTGCTTCATCACACATGATGCTGGTCAACATGCATGCTTAACCAAGAAAAGTATATTTTAATTTGGAAATGGCATGCTTTAAAAATGAAATGAATTTAATTATAAAAATGGATGATTCTACAAATATCTTTCTTACACCTATATAATTTGAACCATTTATATTTACAATTCCAACAACTATATAGAATTTTAAACAAATTTAACAAAAAAAACCATGTTGAAACAAGATAGTTGCAGGATACTTGCCTCCCTAAATTTGAAGAAGGCAGGAATCCTCAATGATTGGGTCGTTTAATTTGACATGGTAGGAATATGAAACATGATCAGATGTTAGTGTCCATGTATAAATGCCAGTTCTTTTTAAGTGTGCACTCTGCTTCCCCACAAAACAGTTGACCAGTACAAAATGAAATTTGTCAATGTCTAAATATTAAATGCACAAAACAGTTGACCAGTACTGAATGAAATTTGTGAATGTCTAAATATTGAATGCCGTGAGTCGTGATATTTTGAGAATGCCGTGAGTTGTGATATTTTGTGAATGTCTAAATATTGAATGCCATGAGTTGTGATCATAGCCTGGTTCATAGTGGATCGTAGTCTGTTTGTCAATACGTCACAAAGGAATTATTTTGAGAATGTGGTCGTTCATGTTGTCCGACGACATGTTTCTGTGGCCCTATCACATCGCTCTGTCGTCATCCAAGATTGATGATCACAATTCCCACTATTAGGGTTTCCATATGCTTGTCCAATTAGGGTTTCTATATGCATGTCCATGTTTTCTACATTTTTAAAACTAATAATACGCTCAAATTTGGCCCACTGTATTTCCTTTGATTTCCCGGGCACGTTGTTTGCGATTATGATAATGTCAAAATTGGTTTCACGTTTGGCTCAATCTTTGTTCACACGTCATACAATTTTATAAGAGAGGTCGACTGGGTTTCCTCAATACCGGTTCAATTTATTATATAGAACACCTTTTTATAATCAAATTCTCAAATTCGGTTATTACGTTTTACAATTTTATAAGATGGTTGACTTGGTTTTCCCTCATTATTCGTGACCACCTCACACTCTCTACAATTAAAATATTGTTGAATTTGGGTTTTGCCATGTCGTAATAAACATTATTCCAACTTCTTGTTAGCGATTATGTATTAGATTTATTCTCTCTTTTATTCGAAACATTATTCCAACTTCTTGTTAGCGATTATGTATTAGATTTATTCTCTCTTTTATTCTTACACAGATTGGACTTGCATTTATTATTCAATGATATTATTTAATAGTTACCCCGATTACGTTTTTTTTTTTATGTTAAATTATGTATCAATGTCAACTGTCTCTTAGTGATTATCTTTTTTTTTCAATTTTTTTAACCTTCACCTGGTATTGAAATTCCTATTAACTGTTTTTTCTAATCTTCTATTTACACTGGAATGTGTTTTGCAGAAATTTTGAATCATAACCAATATGTGGTTAAAAACCTTGGTCAAAGAAGCTTGGATTAGAAATGAGGAGCAAGGTTTATTTAATAATAAATATATAATATAGGAAAGATAATAAACCTAAATTCATAAAGGATCTTCTTGAAAGAAAACCTAGTAATAAGTATTATATATAAAATGATTGAATTATAGAATATGTTACAAGGCCATAGGATAGTATGCTTATATTGATATTAACTAGTCACCATGGTTGATATGCCATGTCCTTTTAATCAAGATGTGTCTTTTCAATATTATTATTTTTTTATTAATAATCATTATTTAATACTATTATTTATTAAATATTTATTTAAGATTTACATACATAAGATCTTCACTATAAAGTCACCATGGCAAAGGTATCAACTCCAGACCCCCTCTCTCTCTTTGTTATCCCAACTTATTTACTCTCATACTTAACCAATATGTGCACCATAAGGTTTACAAGCATCGCATTTAGTCTTCACAACCATGGACCTCTCTTTCACCACCCCACACAACACAAGGAAGGCCCACCCTTTCTTTGCTCAACAGTCTCTCAAACCACCCTTCCCTTAAAGTGCTTTTCAACATGTTAATTTTGGTTCATTTCTATACTTGGAAATGTTGGCGCAAAGAACACATAATGAACTATGTAAAGCGTGAACATATCCTGCATGGAGTTAGTGCTAGAGTCGAATGACAATGAGAGAATTGATGAAAAGATGTAGACACTACTTTTAACTATAGAATGAGAGTTTCTTATAATTTCCTTAAGAAGTGTACTCAACCATGCTTCCATTACTATGTGTGAAGAATTCCCCACCAACCTCTCACATTCATTTAATGATTGGTTTTAATAATTGAAATGAGCTAAATGGATCATTTAAGGAACATGGTAGATAATATATGAGTTATAAGGCTTATGCTTAACAAAAGAATGTTTGTTGTCCCATATGCACCATATGGTTCCTCTCTATTGGAATCATAGCCCCTCTAGTGCTCTATGTATACTCATCTTAAACCATTATATTATATTTCAATAGAAATATTTACATAGTTTTAAGAGTTCATGGCAAGCTTAATACATGGTACATATACAAATATTTACATCTTATTCTTAATGGTATAAAATTTATAAGTCAAAATATAAGAATTTCGGGCATAATATTATTTCGTATTTTCCCACCTCTGTTGTTAATCTATTTTGTCTTCTTGTTTCATTCCACTTTCACGTTACAATGCCTCTAACATTTCTACTACTAGCACAACCATTTAACTTGTGGTTGGTTATCATCGATAGGTAAGTGTTATGAAAAAGTCATTTGTTGTTCTCCATGCTTTAGTTGTAATCACTTGTTTTCTATGCCTCATATACATGTTATATTCTTTAGTTAAATGGGTTGTCATGCATTAGTTACTAGCTATCCTATCCATCTCATCATGCCATGTGTTCATATAAAATCTACAACCTTATGATGGAAAGAAACTTGACTATGAAAGAGGTGAGAGGCATAGTGTTTATTTAAACTTTCCAACTTTATCTATGTATTTTGAAATGTAAACACAATGTCTCTGTCTTTTGAAATGTAACCACTATGACAAGGATGTTACAATGATGAATTATCTCCTATGTATCTAAATATATAAATTATTATTCTAAGAAAACATAAACTTTATGATTATTAAGTCAATATAGTATTATTAATTCCCTTTCTAAGAAAACATAAACTTTATGATTATTAAGTTAATATAGTATTATTAATTCCCTTGCTAAAGATTAATAAGACTGGACCTGTGATGTCTGTTAGCGAGTCAGGATGCCATCCAGAAGATATGAAATTCCTTTGAGACTATAAGTTACATTACAGGAATTTCATAAATGGGAAGTTGATTTCATTGGACTAATCAACCCACCAACAAAGAGGTCAGTAGTAAGATATATAATCACCACGACATATTACTTGACCTAGTGGGAAGAAGAAGAACCTATCAATAATTGCAGCTTAGATATATCCACATGGTTTCTATTTGAGAATGTTGTTACAATGTTTGGATGTTCGAAAATCCTTATGAGTGATCAGGGGAACCATTTTCTGAATAAAAAAATTGTTGCTTTGACAGAAGAATTTCATATCTATCACTAGAAGATCAGATTTGATCAACCTTGGGAAAATGGAATAGTAGAATCATTTAACAAGATCCTGGAGACTACAGTGACGAAGATGTGCAATGCAAATCAAGATGACTGGGAATTGAGGATTCATGCAGTATTATGGGCATATTGGACAACATGTAAGCAATTGAAAAGACAAACACCATTCAGACTAGTGTATGGCAAAGAAGCAATTATTCCGATGGAGTTCAATGTGCCGAGTTAAATTTGTGCATTGCCACAATGAACAGGTATCACAAATTATGGCGCAGCAGAGAAAATATTTTCAGAGTGAGTAGAAATGGAGGAGGATTGCTTCATCACAGGATTTCATCAAAAGGTTTAGAAAGCATATGAAAAAGCAAGGAATGACAGACACATCAAGCATAAAATGTTTCAGATAGGAGATCTAGTGATACTCTATGAAAACAATCTTTTAAAGCACCCAGGTAAGTTCCAAATGCACATGTCGGGTCCATATGTGAGAAAATTTGTGACAAATGCAGCTGTTGTTCAATTGCAAAAAATGAATGGGGAAAAATAGAAGGATTTGTTAATGGAATTAAGCAAAAACTATACAAGGATAACCATCCCTCTATGTAATAGCTTTAGTATGTGGAAAAAAAAGCTGTCACACAAAGAAGAAAAAAAACAAAGAAGAAGAGAGAGTAAAAAAAAATTCAAAGAGAGGGTTATCATGGTAAAGCTAAACGGGTTCGATATCTTGATCGATTCCTATGATGATTCTCTACGCCATGACCAATAATGACCAATATCTGAAATGTAGCACGACTCGTAGAATAAATTGAGGTTAAGAGAATAGTGTTAAGGCAAGTGCTAACATTGGATCATAGTTTTGTATGGGTTTGATAGCATCGTTTTTAACCAGACATACAATAGGCACATAACTGTTTTATTAAACATAGATTGCATTTTTCATAAAATAAACTTCTACTAGTGGAGAAAGTTCTTGGAGGAGAAAAGGTTGCTTCATCACACATGATGCTGGTCAACATGTATGTTTAATAGAAAAAATTATATTTTAATTTGGAAATAGAGTGGTTTAAAAATGAAATGAATTTAATTGTAAAAATAGATGAGTCTACAAATATCTTTCTTACATCTATATAATTTGAACCATTTATATTTACAATACCAACAACTATATGAAATTTTAAACAAATTTAACAAAAACACCAAGTTGAAACAAGATAGTTGCAGGATACTTGCCTGAGCCTCCCTAAATTTGAAGAAGGCAGTAATCCTTAATGATTGGGTTGTTTAATTTGACACGACATAAATATGAAACATGATCAGATGTTAATGTCCAGGTATCAATGCCAGTTCTTTCCAAGTGCGGACTCTGCTTCCCCACAAAACAATTGTCAGCACGTCACAAAGGAATTAAATTGACAACACGCGGTCGTTCATGTTGTCTGACGACATGTTTCTGTGGCCCTATCACATCGCTCTGTCGTCATCCAAGATTGATGATCACAATCCCCACTATTAGGGTTTCCGCATGCCTGTCCATGTTTTCTACATTTTTAAAAATAATAATACGCTCAAATTTGGCACATTGTTTGCGATTATGATAATGTCAAAATTGGTTTCACGTTGTCAATTTATTATTTAGAAAACATTTTTATAATCAAATTCTCAAATTTGGTCATTACGTTTTACAATTTTATAAGACGGTTGACTTGGTTTTCCTTGATTATTCGTGACCACCTCACATTCTCTACTATTAAAATATTATTGAATTTGGGTTTTGCCATGTCGTCATAAACATACATTATTCCAACTTATTGTTATTGTTGAATTTGGGTTTTGCCATGTAGTCATAAACATACATTATTCCAACTTCTTGTTAGCAATTATGTATTAGATTTATTCTTTCTTTTATTCTTATATCGACTGGACTTGCATTTATTATTCATTATTGATATTATTTAATAGTTACTTGGATTCTCTTTTTATTTTTATTTTTTTAACCTTCACTTAGTATTGAAATTCCCATTAAATGTTTTTTCTAATCTTCAATTTGTACTGGAATGTGTTTTGCAGAAATTTTGAAACATAACCAATATATGGTTAAAAAGCTTGGTCAAAGAAGCTTGATTAGAAATGAAGAGCAAGGTTTATTTAATAATAAATATATAATATATGAAAGATAATAAACCTAAATTTGAATGAAGGATCCACTCTCTTTGTTTCTATCTGATACAATGGAGTTGAGTTTATCGTTCCAAGTATGAGTCACCAAATCCGAATACATGACTTTTCTGTTGTTTGTAGTATTGTTTTTATTGCATCATTTCAGTTCCGTCTAGAAGCCTTGGATCTCCTCCTCCAAACAAGAGGAGCGACACTTATGAGCCATTGTCATAGAGCTCCAATGAGTTCACGTGTAAAACTAGGGATACTTTGGCATCTAGTCAAGGGAGCCATTGCCAACGATGGTCACCCACCACATTAGGATGGAGTTACCTATTCGACACAACTACAAAATCCTCGACCAACTATAGGAGGTGCTTCTTGATCATCGGACTCATACTTCATAAGATTTGTTTTATCATAATTTTACTATCTCGATTTTGTTATCGAGATTGCACTTTTAATGAAAAATTTCGTCAAAAGATCCCCTTGACCTCATCTCGTCCATAAAATGATCAGGTTTATTCCTTTGGGCCACTTCCATTGTGATTGATTTTCATCAAATTCTCTATTATATAATGTCTAAAGCTCCTCCCAATTTCACCTCCCTGATATGTCTATCAGATCCCACCACCCCGATAAAGTAAAATCAAGCTCCTCCCATCTCATCATACCATGTGTTTATATAACATCTACAACCTTATGATGGAAAGAAAGACTATGAAAGAGGTGAGAGGTATAGTGTTTACTTTTTTTTTCATTTTAATTAATGGCCGACAATAATAAAGACAAATGTTACATGTAACGTTACAAGATCTCCCTCATAGTATTACTTTTACTTTTTAGCCGATAATAAAGAAAAACGTTACATGTAATGTTACAACATCTCCCCCATATTGGGCTTTAGAGCACCTCGTTTCACTCAGTGCAAAAATTACATGTTTGGACATCTAGGCTACTAGGAAATGATTTCTACAATATGAAAACAATATTTTTTCTCCTGAGATGAAGAAATATATGTTTCTAGATACATTTCCAAATGTATGAAATTCCTCCAAGTTAAGGTTGAACATCAAAATCTAGTAGGTTTATTGTAGATTTCGTTAATTACATAATGGAAATGGAAAGTAGTAACCATAGATTTTATTACTGGGTTACCAGCTACCTCAATAAAAATTGATTCAAGCATGGTTGTGGTGGATAAATTAGTCAAACAATCACATTTTATTCCTATTAATTATACTCACAAGATTGATGATTGATGATATAACAAGATATTATGAATGGAATATTCAAATTGCATGGGCATTTAACCAAAGCAATTGTATATGATAAGGACACCAAGTTTACATCTAACTTTTGGAAGAGTCTCCTTGCAAACTGTCGCACACACTTGAATTTTAGCATTAGGACCATCCATAAATAGATGGGAAAATTGAAGGAGTAAATCAAGTGATTTAAGGCATGGTTCACATGTAGATGATGGATAAACCATCTAAGTTGAAGGATTATGTACACTTGCTAGAATATTCATATAACAATGGGCATCAAGCATCATTAAAAATGAGTCATTTTGAAGCTTTATATGGTAGGAGATGTTAAAGAGATTCTTAAGGAAATGGAGCAAGAAGTTGCAAAAATCAGAGAAAATAAGAGAATGGTTTAAAAAAACAAAAAACTAAACCAGTTACAATTTCATGGAAATAGATTATTTGAGAGTGAAAGAATAACTTAAAAATAAACAACAAAAGTAATAACACCTTGAGATCGAAAAAAAACCACAAACAATAACGCCATACGGTAAAGATAAATTGAAAATACGAGAGCTACATACTCATTGATATTAATTTATGAAGAAGAGCTACATACTCAATGATGAGCATAGCTCAACATCAACAAGCTAGCACAAGGACGGACTGAGTTCATCAAAGCACTCTGAAAACCCGTAGATTTCGGTCGATTCTGGATCCTCTGTATATCCTGTATGTACCACCAGCCATTTGACCAGATTTGAGACATACTCACGCAAAGGATCTCCACTTGGGATTGTCTGTGTGTTACAATTCCAATAATAAACAGCACTACTATCGCCTGCCGCGCTGTTTGTTAGCACCACGATTAGTAGTAATACTACCGCTAATGATCTGATCATGGCGACCATGGCTGCTTCAAAAATATCTCTCCTCCAATAAACTCCTCAAATGCCAAATGTTATTGCATTGCGCTTATCAATGTGCCCGGGCGCCTCCATATTTATAGGATAACCGATGATCTTAGATTGGGTGACGTCTTTTTCAACCGAAAACGTTTAAAAAGTTAGTTTATAGTAGGGAGACAGGTATCTTAGGGAGGCAAATTTAGGGAGACATGTATCTTCCAGCTATTTTGAAAGCAAGTTTAAGGAGTATATATTATTAGTAGTAGTATTAAGAAATATTATTAAATGATTAATATTAATATTAAGAAATATTATTAATATTGTTGTTAGTTTTAAAAAATATTAATGTTTTTTAATATCATTATAGATTCATCTAATTTTGATTGTACAAAGTATCTAAACACATATCCTTCTAACCATTACAATTTATTGATGGGTGTATTCTTATTTTTTATTTTTTATTTTTTATGGAAGAGATGAACACTTCCCTCTCACTACTATGTTACAACACATTGATGGATGCATTCTTTTTTTCTTTTCTTTTTTTTATGGGGTTGACACACACTTCCCTTTCATCAATTTGCTAAGCACACATGCACTTTTTTTTTAATATATATATATATATATATATATATATATATATATATATAGTGGGGTAAATGGATGCTTCCCTCCCACCTAGGCTATAGAAATGCGCCTTCTTGGTGCAATCAATATTAATGTTAATATTGATGTTCTTAATGTTAATTAATATTATTCTCTTATTATTGTTAATTTTTTTTTGTGGAATGCTAGAAATTAGATTAGAGATCATGTACAAAAATACAGAGGCTAACTTGCCCAAAGGGAAATCGAGTTGCCTATAAAGCAACATATAGCTCAGAAGAGGTTGAAGAACAAAACATGAATAAAATTGTCCCAACTAAACCAACAAAACCATAGATATAATCGTCTACAAAGATAATAAAAGCAAAACAAAAATATGACGATAACCACAAGCTTATTAGTTGCCATTGTGGATGTGAAAGAGGCCACAGGATGGCACGTGGAGTCCTGTTCACATGTTCTTGAAATAACACCCCATTTGGGGAGGAGGAAGCCATACTCTCCTAAGTTTGACATTGACACCATCCAAACCAGTCCTTTGAAACCAATGCCTCACATCGATAATGGAGAAGTGAGTTCTCCAATGAGAGTCGTGATGCATCCAGACGATGGTCTTTACTAGTAACACCTTCATTGGCTAATAAGTATGCCATAACATGATGGGGGATAAGAGTTGGGATTTTTCTAATGACTAGCAAGAGCCCTTCCCCATTACTTGTAAGGCTCAAATTTTGGGTTAGCTTGAAAAGAGGGAGACCATTTTAAAGCCCTTGAAACATATTAATTGTTAGAAAAGATTCTCCCTCAGCAATGAATCGATCAAATCCCTTACGAGCTACAATGTAGAGTCTCATGAGAAGGGCATGAAGTTCAACATCATTGTTGGACTCTTGTAATATCCCTCATTCCGACCTTAGGCTATTTAAGTTGCCATGTAAATATTGTATGCAATGTGTGTTGCCCTATTGTGGAGCTCAATGCCAAGGCCCACTAGTGGATGATTAGGTTTAATTGCATAACAAGTAGTTGATAATCCAAGTGCTGTTAAGCCATGAGATAATTGTAAATGATGTAAATAATACTATGTAATAAAATGAGCAAGGGATGACTATGGTTGCAACCAAATGAGGGGGAACTATGTATCCACTAGGGAGTGGTGAGGGGGTATGGGATTGAACCTAGACTGCCATTTGTCACCTAGAGAACCCCTTTGACCTGTCCTAGACATCCTTGAATGTTGTTGTAAGGAAGTGGGGGAAGGACATTGTGCAGGAGGTCGTGGAGTATGGACAACCCTGAAGGGACAAATGGTAGGGTATGGGTGTTGGTTTCTTGCCCCATAAGCCACTTCACTTCATGGGGAGACGTGTTCCTCCATCCCAAGGCCGTTATGGATCACATGGGTATGGAGTGGTAAGGGGAGGTGACACTTAGTGGAGTAGAACCCTTACACATCGCAGAGAACAGAGCCGCGAGGAAAAAGGAGAAGAGAAAATTGCGGTTCTGTGTAAGTTGATTTACAGAGCCAAATATGCTTAGGAAACCCTACACAGGAAGAAGAACAATGGGGTTACCCTTGAATCTGATCTTGTGGATGAATTACAGAACCTATCCGGGGAGAAAAAAAGGAAATTGCGACCTGTGTGTGCAAATGGGTAGAGCTAAGAATGCCCAAGAAAACCCTGTGTATAAGTTGAATCGGTTGGGACAACCATAGATCAGACCGTGGAGAAGAAAAACTAGGTAAGAAGGGAGCTAGAGGTTTTAGAATTCCTGCTAAGGTCTGAGAGGGATTATTCACTTTGATTCAGCATTCAAGACCAACCACACTTACCTAGTTCAGTGCTAGAGGAAGGGACACCCTAGGGGTTGTGCAACAGTGAAGGGAACCCTACCTAGGATGAGAGTGGGGTGATCAGGGTAATTAAACCTGTTTGAAGTCATTGGGATATTCCCATAGCCCCGTGGAGGAGCTTATTGGTCTAGAAACCATTACCTGCCTTCCCATTTGCTCGACAAAGCTAACTATTGGTTGGATTCCCTAACCGACTGTGAACCCAAGTTGTGAGTGAACCTGAGAAGGACTCTTTAGTGGGTTTAAATAGCCCGAGTTCGGGGGTGATCTCTAATTGCTGAAATAATAGAGGCTAGGCAGAGATCTATGGTTGGGTTGGAAAGTTGCAGTCCATAGCTAGTTCGCTTGGAGGTTCAATGCAAAAGATAAGTGCCATCGTGGTGTTTAAATGATGTTATTTCATGTGTTATATTGTGCTTCCTATGATCTAGTTAGTGAATGAATGATTGTATGAAATGGATCAATAGGAAGCTATGTATGAGCCACCATCAAGCACTGTGTACTCTGTGTTTTCTTTTTCCTGTTTCTTTCCTTGCAACTGATCTTACATGACCTTTTCATTGAATACCACCTCTCTACTCCTAATGATTTTATTATTTTCATAATCCCATAAGAGATAACCAAAATCATCAACTCCATATCCAATAAAGGTGCATTTCTTGGATTTAGCCTCAAGCTTTGTTCTATTTTCTTTATCAATATGGACAAATTCTTCACAACCAAAAGTTCTCAGAAATGAGTAGTTTACCTTTTTACCTGTCCATTCCTCCTATGGAATACCACCATCCAAAGCGCTTGAAGGCCCTTTGTTTATTAAGTAAACAACAATATGTACAACATCTGCCCAAAAATGTAAGGGAAACCATGCATGCAATCTCATACACCTTGCATGCTCCATGATTGTTCTATTCATCCTTTCTGACACACCATTCTCTTGTGGTGTTCCTGGGACAATATTCTCTCTACGAATCCCATGGTATGAACATTAACTATCAAACTCCTTGTTGCAGTATTCACCTCCATTATTAGATCTGAGACACTTCAACCTTTTTCCTGTCTCATTCTCAACCAAAGCTTTCCATATCTTAAAAGTAGAGAACACGTCATATTTCTATCTAATGCAATAAAACCAAGTTTTTCTAGTTGCATCATCAATAAATGTAACATAATAACGAGAGACACCAAGATATTGTACCTGAATTAGTCCCCATACATCTGTATGCACAAGCTCTAACTTTTCACTCTTTTTATGTTTTGCAACCCTAATAAATTTGAATCTCTTTTGTTTTCCATAAAAATGGTTCTCATAGAATTCCAAACTCACCTGCTTCAGATCTGGCAACAACTTCTTTGAGTGGAGAATCTGGATCCCCTTCTCACTCATGTGGACAAGCCTATGATGCCACAATGTTGTATCTGTTCCTGTGGAATCTAAAGAGATAGAACAATCAGTATTGTGAGGACATAAATACAACGTACATATCCTGTCTCCTTTTGCTATCACCATTGATCATTTAGTGATATTCCACCATGTTTCTCGAAACGTAGATAAACAACCACTATCTCCCAACTTCCCTATTGAGATCAAATTTATTTTCATAGCAGGAATATGCCTTATATCTTTCAATAGCCATTCACCTCCATTCTTTAATTTTATCTGTAACTTACGCATTCCAACAATTTTACACGGTTCATCATCACCCAATAAAACATGTCCAAAATCACCTGGAACATAATCATGAAAGAATTTCCTATGGGGTGTAGCATGATAAGAAGCCCCTGAATATACTATCCAGTAATCACTAGTATTATCTAATAAAAAAGTCAAAGCATCTTGTAACACATTACCTGCTACATTTTCTTCATGAGTAGTCTCCTACTGTCCCTCTCCTTTCTTCTTTTGAGATTTGCATTCTTTCTTCATATGTCATTTCTTTCCACACTTCTAGCACTCTATATTTCCCAGTCTGGACTTCGATCTTCCCTTTCTGGACTTGTTGCGATTACCTGGGATCTTTTCTCTCTCGCTTTGTCTTCCCCTTCTCTCCATGGTCAACGCATTACTAGATGTCTCACCTGTGCTTTTCCTTTGCATTTACTCACTAAGAATAACATCAACAACATCATCAAATTTCAAAGTGTTTGAAGAAGAGACAGAGTTACCTACAGCCAAGACTAAGTCGTTCCATCTTTTTGGCAATGAGCACAAGATTATAAGAGCCCTAACATCATAATCAAAGTTCAATTTTATAGAACTTAGCTGATTTGTAATCATATTAAATTCATTTAAATGATCAACAACATATCCACCTTCTGACATATTCATATTGAATAAACACTTCATTAGAAATACCTTATTGGAAGCCGAGGGTTTTTCATACAGTTTACCTAATGCACTCATCAGACCCTCCATCGTCGTTTCCTTTGAGATATTGAAATCCACTGACGAATCCAGGAACAATCATATTGTTCCGAGTTCCTTTCCGTCAAGAACATCCCATTCTTTGTCCTTCAAAGTCACCGGTTGTTTTTATTTTCCTCCCAATGGTAGGAATAGATCCTTCTAATACATATAGTCATCCATTTGCATCTTCCATAACTGAGAGTTTTGGCTGTTAAATTTATCTACTTTCAACTTTCATTCTTTTTCCATTGCTCCCACTTGAACTAGGATGCCATGTCCCCTCAACAGTGAACATTGGATCAAGATCCTAACCCAACTAATACCTTGGGTTGAGGAGGAAACTTTAGTATCACGGGGTTAAATTTTGTATTCTAGGCAATTAATTAATTAGGAGTGTGCATTTAATTTATCCAAAGTTTTGTTATCCACTTGAAATAATTATTTATTATGCAATTAATATTTTTATGCTAAATAAATGAAGATAATGCTCCACTAGGGTGTATTAGTGGATAAGGTTGGTTGAGGAGAGACTTGGAGAAGAAGTCAAAGAGAAAGGACATAAATCTAGAAAATCAGGAAAAAGGAAAGAAAGGAAGAGCAAATTAGGAAAAGCAACATAAAGCAGAAAGTAGCAAAAAGGCAGAAAGCAGAAAGTAGCACAAAGGCAGAAAGCAGGAAAGTCAAAAAAGAAGGAAAGTTCAGAAAAATAAGAAAAGGCCAAAGTAGAGAGTAGAAAAGCAATCAGAAAAGGAAAACGAGGAAAGCTAGATTTCCTTATCCACTCAAGGAGGGTGCATTAGCCATGAATACTTGCTCATCAAGTCACCTAGTCTCTATAAATAAACCAGTGCGCACCACATTCACATCTTTTGTCAGTTTAATGTTTTGATTGAGAGCAATTGTGCCTCAGAGACTGTTCCCCTAGTCCAAGCTGGGAGATGTGCCCCTTCTTTCTGTGACAGTATGATGGTATTCATCCATTTTCACTGAGTTTATTTTCAGGTCTTGTAGATGATCAATTCAAATCTGAAGTTCAGAAGAAGGTAGTGTTGAAGGGGATCAAAACCTACCCAAAACAAGTGGTAAGTGCACATAGTATGAGATCCATACTAAGGCATGGAGATATTGAATGGGCTACAGAATGCCTAATTACCACAAAGGGAAACTCATTTGAAGTAGCCCACTATCCTAAAGACATTCAGAAGTTGCTCCAAAAAAATAAGAAGGTGTTTGGGGACCTTCCTCATGGTAGGACTCTAGATAGAGGAGTGGAGCACAGGATCGATTTTGAGATAGGAACCTCACCTATCAAGGCGCACTCCTACAAGCACCCAAAAAGATTCAAGGATGAGATAGAGTGAACCATCAAGGAACTGCTTGACTTGGGGTTCATTAGACCGAGTTCAAGTCCTTTTTCCTCATCGGTAATCCTTGTGAAGAAGAAAGATGGGACCACGAGGATGTGCATAGACTACAGATCTCTCAACAAGAAGACTATAAAGAATAGATATCCTATTCCAAGGATTGATGAGCTTATGGATGAGCTCCATGGGGAAAATTAATTTTCTAAGATTGATCTTCGATCTGGATACCATCAAATCAACATGAAAGAAGAAGACATATAGAAGGAAAGTTTCTGGTGTCACCATGGGCACTTTGAGTTTCTGGTTATGCCTTTTGGCCTAATAAATGCACCTGCAACTTTTCAATCTTGCATGAACAGAGTGTTCAGCAGGAAGCTCCGTAAGTTTGTACTTTTTTTCTTTGATGATATTTTGATCTATAGTAGAACTTGGGAAGATCATTTTCATCATTTGGATATTGTACTAACAATCTTGGCAGATCAATCTTTTTATGCAAATTTAAGCAAGTGTGAGTTTGGAATGATTGATATTTTGTATCTTGGTCATGTGATTGGTCAAGATGGATTTAAGGCTCACATGGAAAAGATCCAAGCCATTCTAGATTGGCCTAGTCCTAAAAATATCACTGAACTAAGAGGGTTCATTGGGCTATGCACCTACTACCGGAAGTTTGTCAAAGGATTTTCCAAGTTGACATATCCTTTGACAGACTTCACTAAGAAAGAATCTTTCCATTGGTTAGAAGAATCTGAACAAGTGTTCAACATAATGAAGGAGGTAATGAGCAATTGTCCTATTCTTGCACTTCTAGATTTTTCTTAACCTTTTATTCTTGAGTGTGATGCTTCAGAGAAATGGGATTGGAGCCTTGATGCAAAATAAGCACCCGTTGGCCTTTACGAGTAGAAAATTTCAGCCCCATTAAAGGTTGTATTCAGTCTATGATAAAGAGATGCTATCCATCATGCATGCACTAGTCAAGTTCATACAGTATTTGGTAGGAGGCGAGTTCATTATCAAGACTGATCACAACAGTTTGAGACACTTCCTAACCCCAAAAGACTTGGGAGCTGAATGATAGGAAACATAAGTGGGTAAGAAAGATCCAAGCATTTGATTTTGATATTGAATATAAGAAGGGTAATATGAACAATGTAGTTGATGCACTTTCTAGAAAACCCACACTTGCATTGCTCAAATTTCAAGATGATTGGAAAGTACAGCTTGGGGTAGAATACACAATGAACCAATTTGCTTGTGATTTGTTTGATGGATTAATTCATGATTGTAATACCCCCAATCCGACCCTTAGGATATATTAGCCTTTAATGTAAATAATGTGTACATGTGATGTATGTTTTCCTAGCGTGGAGCTCAAGGCCAAGGCCTCGCTAGTGAAAGCCCGAATTTTATTTAAAGGGCAAGTAATTGATATTTTGATACCATGTGCTCTTAAGCCATGGAAATTGTAAATGGATGTAAATAAACATCATGCAATATAAAATTCTAAGACTGGCTATGGAGGCAACGAATGAGAAGGGGCCACGTGTATCCACTAGGGAGTGGTGAGGGGGCTATGGGAGTGAACCATAGGTTTCCATATGTCATTATGAGAACCCATTGACTTCCTTAGATGACATTTATGCCTGTTGTAAGGAAGTGGTTGAGATGTCAGCCCATGGCTTCAATAGAGCATGGGCAGCCCTGAAATTCGTATGGGTAGGTATGGGCTTTGTTTTCTTGTACAAGAAGTCACTCAACCTCATGGGAGGTTACTTCATTCTCACCCCCATTCCATTGGGAAAGTACCTAGCTTCATTCTCCACCCAAAAACGAGCTCCAAGGAGGGAGAAAACCAGAAATCACGACTTGGAATGAACCCACGTTTTGGGAAGCCAAAAACGCCCAGATTGGGTATTGGACAGTGAAATCCAATGGGGGATCCGTTGGTATGAGCCTTGGGGCGAATTTGGGAGCAATAGATACCCCAAAATCCATGGGAAAACCCAGTTTGGATAGCCCAGAAAATCAGTGACGGATTTGGGTTATTTGCTGAACAGAGCTGTGAGAAATCCAAGTGTGGATGTTCGAATGGAGGCTGGGATCGTTTGAGTTTAGCTTGATGTGGACCTAGCTCTGGGATTGAGCTCAGTGGACTAGCATCCTTCCCCACTTCCTATTGCATGCTTGAAAAACCCAACTGTGTGTTGGCTTAGCATGGTTGTCTGAGTGAAACCCTGACTGTGAGTGAGCCATCTAGTTCCTCCTTAGTGGATACACAGCCCAGCTCAGGGGTGATCTCTCAGCAGAAAGAATACAGGCTAGACAGAGATCTATGGTTGGGTGGAACGTTGCTCTCACGTAGCCAGTCGTTGGACATCTACTTATCAAGATAAGTGCTCTCTATGATTTTAATTTATATATCTGTTCTGTGTTCTGCAATGTGGTATTTGAATGATTATTCTGCATGTTAATGAAATCAATATGAAGTAGCATAAGAAGGGGATTGAATTCTCTTCCTAATGATTGCTTGGGATAAATATGCTGATGTGAATCTATGCTTATCTGTGTTGTTATGTTTAAATTCCGCTGTGTTTTATTGAAATTCGAATCTGCACACAAAAGTTTTAATTGTTATGTATTTTATGAGTAAAAATATGTGGGGCTAAGTTTCCAAAAGCCCGGTGTGTGTTAATGTTTCCTTCCCTGCATTCGATGATGGAAGGGGACGTTACAATGATGATGCTTATAATATTCTCAATGATATCATCTATTATAAGGATAGGATATTTGTAGTCCCAGAATCCATCCTAAAGAAGAAGATCCTTTAAGCTTCCCATGATGTGCCTTTAGCAAGTCATCCGGGGTTTGTGAAGACTTATAGGAAGGTGATAGAAAGGTTGACATGGAAAGGACTGAAGAAGGAAGTGATGGAGTATGCCAGATCATGTGTGGCATATCATCAAAATAAAGTAGAGCATACTCATCCAGCAGGGCTCCTACAACCACTCCCCATTCTTGAGTATAAATGGGAAAGTGTATCGATAGATTTCATCACTAGGCTTCCCAAAATCCAAGGTAAAGACAATATTTTTTTGTGGTTGATAGATTGACTAAATATGCACATTTATTTGTTGTCACAACTAATATTGCATCCATCCAAGTGTCTGAAATTTTCATCAAAGAAGTCTTCAAACTTCATGGCATACCCAAGTCCATCATCAGTGACAGGGACAACAAGTTTACTAGCAATTTTTGGCAAGAACTGTTCAAGTTAGTGGGGACAAGTTTGGATATGAGTGCTAGCTACCATCCACAGACTGATGTCCAAACAGAGAAAGTGAACCAATGGCTGGAAGGGTACCTAAGAAACTATGTCACCAGCCAACAAAATTCATGGACTACTTGGATCCATTTGGGAGATTTTTGTTACAACACTACTTTTCATCTCTCGATTGGTATGTCTCCTTTGAAATCTCTTTATGGATATGATGCACTTACTTTTTCTAAATTGATATTTGGTTATTGTAAGACACATAAGGGAAAGGATTGGCTCTAAGAGATTCAAGACATACTTAGTACTCTCAAGGAGAGCTTGCAGGTAGCACAAAATCGAAAAAAAAGTGCATGCAGACAAGCATAGAGTTGAGTGAGCTTTCCAAGTTGGAGATCTGGTATATTTGAGGTTGCATCCCTATAGACAGTCACCATTGAAGTCTAAAGGGGCTGATAATTTTCAACCAAGATTCTATGGCCCCTACCAAGTTTTGAGAAAGATCGAGATAGAGTTTCCTCCGAGCAGTCGGATTCACAATGTTTGCCATGTGTCCTGTTTGAAGAAAGCAGTAGGGAAGCAAGTCAAAGATTCACAAGACTTTCCTCCCCTTTATGATGAAGGAAATTTGGTGTTGATCCCTAGAAGTATTTGGAAGTCCGAGAGAAGAAGCTAAGGAGAAAAATCCTTAAATCATTTTTGGTGGAGTGGGAAGGAAGGCCTAGTGAGGATGCTACTTGGGAAGGAGAACATATATCACAACATCCCAGTTTGAAATTGCTTTAGGACAAGCAATATTGGGTGGGGAGGACTGTCATACCCCCTCAAAAATGAACATTGGATCAAGATCCTCACCCAACCAATCCCTTGGGTTGAGGAGGAAACTTCAGTATCATGAGGTTAAATTTTGTATTCTAGGCAACTAATTAATTAGGAGTGTGCATTTAATTTATCCAAAGTTTGTTATTCACTTGAAATAATTATTTATGATGCATTTGATATTTTTATGTTGAATAAATGAAGATAATGGTCCATTAGGGTGCATTAGTGGATAAGGTTGGTTGAGGAGAGACTTGGAGAAGAAGTCAAAGCAAAAGCACATAAATCTAGAAAATCAGGAAAAAGGAAAGAAAGGAAGAGCAAATCAGGAAAAGAAGCATAAAGTAGAAAGTAGCACAAAGCAAAAAAGCAGGAAAGTTCAAAAAAAGAAGAAAAAGCCAAAGAAGAAAGTAGAAAAACAATCATAAAAGGAAAAAGGAGGAAAGCAAAGCAAGAGAAGGAAAATGAAGGAAATATAACTTTCCTTATCCACTCAAGGAGGGCTCATTAGCCATGAAGAATTGCTCATAAATTCACCCAGTCTCTATAAATAAACCAGTGCACACCACATTCACATCTTTTGTCAGTTTAATGTTTTGATTGAGAGCAATTGTGCCTTAGAGACTTAGGAGATGTGCCCCTAGTCCAAGCTGGGAGATGTGCCCCTACTTTCTGTGAAAGGATGATGGTATTCAAATATTTCCATTGAGTTTATTTGCAGGTCCTATATCTGATCAAGTCGAATATGAAGTTCAGAAGAAGCATCATCCAATTCAGAGTTCGAATCTTCAGGCTTCCTATGAATTTCTAGAGCTAGATTCTTGTGTAGAAGAAGAGAGATATTTCCAAAATGTTTTGAGAGGCCTATTGGCCCATATATGATGTAATTATAGTGAATGTAAACCTATTATATCATTCATTACAATTAAATTTACATAAGTCTGAATTGTTCTCACAATTCTCCACCCTCTCTAGATTTTGCATAGAAATTGACTAGTTTTCAGACTATGTGGAATAAATGAATGAGTAGATGTCCAAATGAGACGATTTATGTTCTTAGAGTTATTTAAAATGTTATATGGCACCATCCATGTCCTATTTTAAGAATTCATGAGCCTTTAATGACTGTTGGGATCTCCTGGAATTTACTAGTGTTTTTGTAAGATTTGTTTAGAACTTCATATAAATTTCTTGAATTCCATTTGACTGTGTAATGAATTTAATTGAATTTTATTTATCCTCTGTAAGCCAGAAACACCCATCCCTAGCCTTCAGTCCAGTTTACACCCATACTAGTCTGCATATGCTGAGGGGCCCAGGAGCGTTGGATTATATTGAAGCTTTGCTGATATTGAAACATAAATGGTATCATTACTTTGTGCATAGGTATCATAAAATATCATAGCCTTCCTTCCACCCAAATATTTTATCTTGTCCAACCTCAGTCAATCTAACTTCCTCAAGTAGTGTTTTAATTCATTCTGTGAAGTAGAGAGTTTTTGTATCAGTAATCCTAGTTGGTACATTACATATATTTTTCTCCCAATGGTAGGAATATATCCTTATGATACATATAGTCCTCCATTTTCATCTTCCATAACTGGAAGTTTTGGCCATTAAATTTCTCTACCTTAAACTTTCCTTCTTCCGCCATTTCTCCCACTCGAACTAGGAACCCTTCTTTTCTGTGAGTTTATCTTCCAAATAGACCCTTGTCTATGATACCAATTGTTATAAAAACATGATCGTAGAGAAAAAAATAATAAAAAATAAACAAGATGCAAATATAAATCACATAAACACAATACAAGAGAGACACCAATATAATGTGGTTCACCCAATATGGGCTACATCCACAGAGAAATTTCTAGTCCTTTTATTATTATACCATCCCACAAATGAAGGGATAAAACCTGCAGCACATCCACTACAACTTCCTCTCCACTCTCTCTCAGTCTCTCTTACACAATCACAGAGATATTTACAATGCTACAATACATTACACAGTTGCATTACAATGTCTTATTTATAAAGGGGAATTACCATGGGAAAATAACACGGGCTAGCCAATACCATGGGCCTGTAAACTGTTGGCCAACTAACAACCCAAAAAAAATTCGTTCGGGGGCTTCGTCCCTGAACCCCCACACCCCCCTATTGGGATGACTGTACATTCCACCTGCATGTCATATAAAAATGTGGTACAAACATGACTGAAACAACATCTCTGAATCAGGAAGATCAGGCTCCATAACCAATAAGAAGGTTTACTACAATGATGGTATAGTGAACCATGTAGTGATTGAGGGAATCAAGAGAGAATTTTCATTACGCTTCATATCAAATAATAAGGTTAAGATATGTATTAAGAAAGGGTGTAAAATATACACTGTGGAAGTAATCAATGAAAATAACATCCCTTCTTCAGAACTACATTTGATATTAGATGAGTTTAAGGATGTGTTTCACATGGAGTAGTTAGGAATGCCACCAATTCCAAAATTTGATTTCTCCATTCCCTTTAAACCATGGATAGAACTGATATAAAAAACACCCTACCATATGATTGTCTTAGAACTTAATGAGTTGAGTGTGCAACTCATAGAACTTATTTACATGGTACTCAGAAAGCCTAGTGTGTCACTTTTGGGAGCACTTGTGATATTCGTGAAAATGAAATATGGGCCCATCAGGCTCTCATTGGATTTTGAGATCCAAATAAAGAAACTATTAGAAATAGGTATCCTATGCCTCGTATTGATGACTTGTTCAATCAACTAAAAGGTATTGTTGTATTCTCCAAGATCGACTTAAGATAAGGGTACCATCAATTGAGAATTGAGGAAGATATACCAAAAGCTTCCTTTAGGACAAAGTTCAACCATTAGGAATTCATCGTGGTACCATTTGTGCTGACAAATGTTCCTACACCATTCATGAATTTAATGAATATTGTATTATTAAAATATTGTATTTTTGGATGACATCCTCATTTATTCACGATATGAGAAGGAGCATTAAGAACACCTAATATTGGTGCTTTACTGTCTTAGGGAACGCAAATTGTTTGGGAAGTTGTCTAGGTGTTCCTTCTTCCAAAAACAAATCCAATATATTTGTCATATAATCAGTGGGGAAGGTATAGTTATTGATCCTAGTAAGGTCAGGGATATAACAAATTGGAAAGCTCCTGGGTATGACAAGGAAATACGTAGTTTTATGGGGTTAGATGGTTACTATAGAAGGTTTGTGGAGGGTTTATCCTGTATCACCTACTGTATTAGCTCTCTCCAAAAGAAGGGAGTTAAATTCGAATGGAAAAGTGAGTGTGAAGAAGCATTTATAAAACTAAAGTGATGGTTAATAAGTGCCTTGATATTGATAGTGACCAACATGGACAAGGACTTTTACATTTATATATATTCTTCAGGGAAAGGCTTGGGGGTAGTTCTAATGCAAAATGGATGATTTATATCTTATCCTTCATGTAAGCTCAAAAGCCATGAAATCAACTATGACCCCTGTGATTTCATGTTGAATCTCAAGTTTTCCCTCTGTACACCAACAAATGGTTCTGTTGTGGGTACCGTGACTTGTGAATGAGGGGAATGTGGAGGCCGACTAAGAAAGAAGTAGAATGGTGGATAGAGATGAAAGAAAAAGAGTTTTCTAGAGATCATAATAAGAACCTATAGTACAATTCAAAGCAATGGTTACAAAGGTACATATTTATATATTTTATTGAAATTTTCTTTGTCAAATTACTGATCATCTTGGATAAGTGGTTACAAACGAAGAAGGAGACATCTGCATAAGATTACATAACGAAGAAATACCATAAACAGAAAAGGAAGAGGAATGTCATCTCAGTACAACAAAAGGAGATTGCCCTGCTTAGGCTAGTATTTGCATTGAACCGACGACCCCGTGCGCATCTCTGAAGTCTGAGGTGAGATATAATATTTTTTCACACAAACTAGTAGTTAGTGAAGGAAGTAAAGGTAGTAGTAAAAATAGTCAGAGTAGTGGGAATAGTAAGACAACCTTGACTTAATCAATGATACCAAAGAAGAATATTGCATAGAACACCATGGTGGGGGTTGAACCCACTTGGAGAATGCTTATTTTCCACCGAGCAGGAAATAAAGATTCGAAACAATATCTATTTATATGTGAAGCAATATGGATTGTGAAGCAAGTCCAAGATGATGACACAAATATCGTGTAGTTGGTGATGACATTAAGGGAATGTGCGTTAATATGGGATATGAGTTATCAAACCACTACGTTTCCAAGAAAAGTCAAAATGTTAGAAAACATCAAACAATCCTTGATAACAATGGTCCAAAAACTGAAGTATGAGTCGCAGTGTATTAAAAAACTAAAAGAGAGCAAGTAGTTGCAAAATGAATAAGTATGGGACTTTGATAAAAGATTCAAGATATTGATAGATTGGTTGAATTTCTAGATTCTCGATGCGAAGGATAGGGAATGTTTCATTGCAGTGTTGTTACCACATATATTCCAACCATTGACACAGTAGAAGATTACGTCACAGTCAGAAGCACTCAAGATTACCATGAAGCTAGACACATCCCTTGTAGGAGTGAATGGCATAGGGTTGGATTAGGTTCAGTTGCAAATAGAAACATTAACAATCCAATTGTAGGAACTGAAAATCATGAATAATTTTGGTGTGTCATACGTAGAAAAGAAGGACATCATAAGAATGAGTGTCTGACCCTTGAAGGGTATTTGGCTACAGGAGCTCCAAATCCCTTAGCCCTGGGGGTATGGTGTGATATCTAAAGAACTTGGGGTCATCATCCAATAACTTTCCCTATGTTGCGGAAGTACTAGAGAACTACCAAAAAATTATTATGTAATTTTTGTAAGTTTGTAGGACATGAAGAATAGAATTGTCACACACTCGACTTGAAGAGAGAGCACACCTTGAATCCATATAGAGTACAAGGCGAAGAAGGATTAGATGGATAAGTACCACAATATAATACTCTGATGGGATACAATCAAGGAGTAAGAGGAGGATTCATAGGTCAAGGAAGAGGACGCTTTGGTATAGGAAGAGGAACGATTATATGTTACAATTGCAACCATCTTGGGAATTTTATGCGATATTGTCCAAATCCTTGCACCACATGCACATAATGCAAATGGTTGGATCATGTGATGGAATACTGTCCACATATGATCATGAAGTGGCAGGAAGAAAGGAACCAAAACCAAAACATGCAGTTGATAGCAACATAACAATGTGACAATAAACCAAAGATAATTGTAGTTATGTGTAAAGGAGATAGAATAGGGGTTGATACGATAGAAAAAGGAAATAAAAAAATTCCATGCGTTAGCAAATTGATAGGGAAGCCTCTGAAATTCGATCCTCAAGGAGAAAGAGATGCATATGTTCAAGCAAGGAACGAGTTCCTAGATTGGGGAGCATCGACCTCATTTCCGCCACTTGTGTACAACATGCCTCCAGTATATGATCACTCAATTCCAGAATGACCATCCCAAAAAGTAAGTACCATAAAAATATTCTTGAAGAGATGCTTAAAAATAATAAAGGATGAATCAACATTAAAAGTACTACGCTGGGTGATCAACTAATGTGGACAAGATAAACAAGCACCCGATGCACAACAAGTAGTCAATCACGTACAGTGAAAAAGAATGCAGTTTGGGCTAGATTAGAGCAGAGATACATGAACCTATCAGATATGATGGACAAATAAAGATAGACTCTTTTATAATATAACTTGAGTTGCAGATACCAGAACAATGTAGAATGATAGCTTTAGATGTTGTGTTGAAATCGACTTCGATGAGATGGTGGACTGCACGCAAAGGCATAATAGATAATTGGCAGCAATATTGCAGAAGGTTTTTACATGTTAGATTCAGATCAAAAACTAAATATACTGTGCAGAAGTATACTGGTTTTAATTTCCTTACAGATCATATTCCATAGTGCACCACAACATGGAGTTTAGTACTTAAGCAATAATGGAAACACTTGTTTATACATACTCTGGATATGATTACAAGGAACCGGTATACAGAACTGGAAGTGCATAAAGGAATAACACGGGCTAGGAAGAGTTGGCTTGCAACTTCAAGATAACCTTCATTTTAAGGTGATAATCCTTCAATTGAGAAAGTTCTACATATTATCAAAATTGAGATATTTACAATAGAGGAACACGTATCTGTATGGAGTGCACCTAAATAGCCTACAACTGTTCTAGAGGTTTTGGAATGCAATAATGTTACTAGAGAAGAATAAGAGGTCTAGGAACGAAGGAACTTGCAAGTAGTTTAAAATGAAGGAGAGTGCGCAGTAAAGGGTCCTGAGGTTGAATCTGTTGATTTTGCGAAGTTATTGAAAACACGTAAAGCGAATATTTTTACGAAGGATAATTTGAATTTCGCAAACATTGGAGATTACTGGAATGAAAATATTGTCGAGAATATTATAGAATTACTTAGTGAATGCCAAGATCTGTTCCTGGCTTCATTTTTATAAATTAAAGGCATTAAAGGGGAGTTGGAGAAATGAAGATCCATTTGAAGCCTGATGCCAAGCCAATAAAATAGACACCATACCGATTCAACCTAGTGTATAAGTAGAAAGTGAAAGGAGAGATAGATAGGATGTTGGAAGCCATAATTATTGAACCTGTTGCAAAATCAAAATGGATTAGTCCAATGCTAGTACATTATAATAAAATGAGAGGAATTATAATCTACGTTGATATGAGGAAATTCAATGATGCTAGCTTACATGACCCATTTCCTACCTCATTCATAGATTTAGTTTTTGGGAATGTAGGAGGACAAGAAGCTTATTCATTTATTGATGGATTCTCTAGGTATCACTATATCAAGATTGCGTAGCAAGATTGAAATATGAAAACCTTTCCTACAAAATGGGGATGCTTTCAATACATAGTCATGCCTTTTCGACTCAAGAATGCGCCAACGATAATTTTTGGATTTTTGTCACGTCATTTAAATAATTCATTCATAAATTCCTAGAGGTTTATTTGGATGATTGGACATTGTTTAGTTTGTTAAAGTGTCATATTGAGGTTCTATGCTTGATGTTGGATAGATGTCAATAGTACCATATTTCCTTAAATGTTAAGAAGTGCATTTTTTGCGCACCATTTAGTATTGTTAGAAAAACATGATCGTAGAGCAATAAAAATAAACATAAGTGCAAATATAATCACACAAACACATTACAAGAGAGACACAAATATATTGTGGTTCACCCCAAGATGGGTTACGTGCACACTGAAATTGCCAGTCCTTATTATTATACCATCCAGCAAAGTGAAGGGATACAACCTGCATCACAACCACTGCACTTCCTCTTCACTGTCTCACAGTCTCTCTTCCGATCTCAGAGATCTTTACAATGCATAATACCTAATACATCAACCCTAGCCGTATTACAATCTATTTCTTTGATAAGGGAAATATAATGGGAAAATACCACGGGTTACCCAAAACCATGGGTTCGTAAACTGTTGGCGAACACAACCCCAAAAAATTTTCTTGGGGGCGTTGCCCCCAAACCCCCATTTCTCAAGGGCACTGCCCCCGAACCCCCATTTGCAGGGGCTCCACCCTCGTAACTCAAGGGAATTCCCCCCGAACCCCAAGGTAGGGAAATGAGTGTACATTCCCCTAAGGTGCACTACTGAAACAATATCATCTATGAGACTGGAAGATCTGGCTCCACAATCAACAATCTCCCACTTGGAGACTGATCACAACAACTCCACCGCTGATGTACTTGTTGGACCTTGGACTTGGCAACTTTCTCCTCTTTAACTTCATGCTAGAAGTCCAAATGAAACCGAGAAAAGACTCAATTTCTCTCTGGTCACTACCTTTGTGAACATGTCTGCAGGATTCTAGCTAGTATGTATCTTTTCCAGCTTCAATAATTCATCTTCCAAAATAGAGCATATGAAATGGTACTTGAGTTGTATATGTTTAGTCCTGGAATGGAATGCTAAGTTCTTTGCAAGATGAATGGCACTCTGGCTATCACTATACAACCTGCTATCCTTCTGCTTCTTACCCAATTCCTCCATAAACCTCTGCAACCAAATCATCTCTTTACTAGCCTCTGTAACAACAACATACTGTACTTCCGTTGTTGAAAGTGCAACAACCTTCTGTAATTTTGAAATCCAGCTTACTACTATTCCACCTACAGTAAATACACACCCTATGGTGCTCCTCCTGCTATCCTTATCACCTGCCATATCTGCATCAACATATCCCTGTAGAATAGTGTCTGAACCTCCAAAACATAATACCTGAGTGGTAGTACCTCTCAAATACCTGGGAATCCACTGTATTGCCTTCCAATGTTCTTTACCTGGATTGTTCATATATCTGCTCACAACTCCCACTTCTTATGCAATATCTGGTCTTGTGCACACCATGGCATACATCAAACTGCCAACTGTTGATTGATAGGGAATCTTGGACATGTAATCTGTCTCTTCCTGTGTCTTGGGACACATTTCCTTACTTATACTGAAATGGCTGGCCAAAGGTGTACTAACTGGTTTTGCATTCTTCATTCTGAACCTCTCCAACACCTTTTGGATGTACTCACCCTGAGACAATGTCAATTTGCGATTTTTCCTGTCTCTTGTTATTCTCATACCAAGGATTTGCTTTGCAGCACCCAAATCCTTCATCACAAATGAATTAGCTAGCTTCCTTCTGAGTACATTTATATCCTGCATGTTAGACCCTACAACAAGCATGTCATCCACATACAATAACAATATAATATATCTTTCATTGTCTAGGTTCTTTAAATAAACACAGTGGTCAGAATGACATCTACTATAACCTTGTTCTGTCATAAACCTGTCAAATTTTAAATACCACTACCTTGGAGCTTGCTTCAAGCCATACAAAATCTTTTTCAACCTGCATACCAAGTTCTCCTTACCTTTGACCTCATACCCTTGTGGTTGCTGCATATATATCTCTTCCTCCAAATCCCCATGGAGAAAGGCTATTTTTATATCTAACTGTTCAAGATGCAAATCTTCTACCGCCACTAGACTTAAAATAGTCCTAATTGAAGTCATCTTAACAACAAGAGAAAATATTTCATCAAAATCTATACCTTTCTTCTGTGCAAACCCCTTTACAACAAGTTTGGCCTTGTACTGCTTCTTACCTCCTTCTTCTTCCTTCAACCTGTAAATCCATTTGTTCTGCAATGCTCTTTTACAAGCAGGCAACTGAACCAAATCCCAAGTTTGGTTTCCTACCAATGAGTCCATCTCCTCATTCATGCCTTGCTCCCACTTCTTTCTAGTTTCCACCTGCATTGCTTCTTCATAACACTCTGGTTCACCAGCATCAATCATCAATAAATAATACATTGAAGGAGAGTATCGTTCAGGGAGTCTACTTAACATGGTAGATCTTCTTGCAGTTGCAGGAGTTTCAGGTACTTGATGTTGTTCTTGATTTTCTGGCACCTTTGGAACTTCATTTTCTTGAATTTCATCAAGTACTGTGTACTCTGTAGTTTCCTTTTCCTGTTTCTTTCCTTGCAACTGATCTTTATACATGAAATTTTTATTGAATATCACATCTCTACTCCTGATGATTTTGTTATTTTCATAATCCCATAAGCGATAACCAAATTCATCAACCCCATATCCAATAAAGGTACATTTCTTGGATTTAACTTCAAGATTTGTTCTATTTTCTTTATCAATATGGACAAATGCTTCACAACCAAACGTTCTCAGAAATGAGTAGTTTACCTTTTTATCTTTCCATGCCTCCTCTGGAATACCACCATCTAAAGCACTTGAATGTCCTCTGTTTATTAAATAAACAACAATATTTACAACATACGCCCAAAACTGTAAGGACAACCTTGCATGCGGTCTCATACACCTTGCATGCTCCATGATTGTTATGTTCATCCTTTCTGACACACCATTTTCTTGTGGTGTTCCTGGGACTTTCTTCTCTCTACGAATCCCATGGTATGAATAGTAACTATCAAACTCCTTGCCGCAGTACTCACCTCCATTATCAGATATGAGACACTTCAACCTTTTTCTTGTCTCATCAACCAAAGCTTTCCACTTCTTAAAAGTAGCAAACACATCAGATTTTTGTCTAATGCAATAAACGCAAGTTTTCCTAGTTGCATAATCAATAAATGTAACATAATAATGAGAGCCACCAAGAGATTGTACCTGAGCCGGTCCCCATACATCTGTATGCACTAGCTCTAACTTTTCATTCTTCTTCTGTTTCCCAACCCTGAGAAATTTGACTCTCTTCTATTTTTCATAAACACAGTTCTCATAGAATTCCAAACTTACCTGGTTCAAATTTGGCAGCAACTTCCTTGAGTGGAGAATCTGCATCCCCTTCTCACTCATGTGGCCAAGCCTATGATGCCACAATGCTGTATCTGTTCCTGTGGAAGCTAAAGAGATAGAATGGTCAGTATTACGAGGACATAAATACAATGTACCTACATTGTCTCCTTTTGCTATCACCATTGATCCTTTAGTGATCTTCCACCACTTTTCTCCAAATGTATATAGACAGCTGCCATCTCCCAACTTGTCTGTTGAGATCAGATTTCTTTTCATAGCAGGAATATGCCTAACATATTTTAACAACCAGTCAGTTCCATTTTTAACTTTTATCCATACCTTACCCATTCCAACAATTTTACATGGCTCATCATCACCCAATAAAACATGTCCAAAATCGCCTAGAACATAATCATGAAAATATTTTCTATGGGATGTAGCATGACATGAAGCCCCTGAATCTCCTACCCAGTAGTCACTAGTATTATCTAATGCAAGAATCAAAGCATCTTGTAACACATCACCTGCTACATTTGCTTCGTGGGAAGTTTCATTCTGTCCATCTCCTTTCTTCTTTAGAGATCTGCAGTCTCTCTTCAGATGTCCTTTGTTTCCATAGTTTCAGCACTCTATCTTTCCCAGTCTAGACTTGGATCTTCCCTTTTTAGACTTGCCACGATTACCTTGGTTCTTTTCTCTCTCCTTTTTTCTTCCCCTACTCTCCATGGTCAACACATTACCTGATGTCTCACCTGTGCTTTTTCTTCGCATTTCCTCGCTAAGAATAACACCAATAACATCATCAAATTTCAAGGTGTTTGAACCAGAGACAGAATTACTTACAACCATGACCAAGCTATTCCAACTTTCTGGAAATTAACACAAGATTAGAAGAGCCCTAACCTCATCATCAAAGTTCACACTTACAGAACTTAGTTGATTTGTAACGGTCTTAAACTCATTTAAATGACCAGTAACAGATCCACCTTCAGACATCTTCATATTAAATAAATGCTTCATTAGAAATACCTTATTGGAGGCCGAGGGTTTTTCATACAGCTTACCCAATGCGCTCATCAAACCCTTCGTTGCCATTTCTTTTGAGATATTGAAAGCCACCAATGAAGCCAGGGACAACCGTATTGTCCCCAGTGCCTTTCTGTCAAGAATCTCCCATTCTTCGTCCTTCATAGTAGCCGACTGCTTTGCTCTTCCTCCCAACGGTAGGAATAGATCCTTCTGGTACATATAGTCCTCCATTTGCATCTTCGATAATTGGAAGTTTTGGTCGTTAAACTTCTCGACCTTAAACTTTCCTTCTTCTACCATTGCTCCCACTCGAACTAGAAACCCTAGCTTCCTGCAGGTTTATTTGCCAAATAGACCTTTGGCTCTGATACCAATTGTTAGAAAAACAAGATCGCAACAATAACAATAAACAGAAATGCAAATATAATCACACAAACACATTACAAGAGAGACACAAATATATCGTGGTTCACCCCAAGATGGGCTACGTCCACACTGAAATTTCCAATCCTTATTATTATACCGTCCAGCAAAGTGAAGGGATACAACCTGCAGCACAACCACTACACTTCCTCTTCACTGTCTCACAGTCTCTCTTCCAATCTCAGAGATCTTTACAATGCATAATACCTAATACATCAACCTTAGTCGTATTACAATGTATTTCTTTTATAAGGGAAATACAATGGGAAAATACCACGGGTTACCCAAAACCATGGGCACGTAAACTGTTGGCGAACAAAACCCCAAAAAATTTTCTGGGGGGGCGTTTCCCCCGAACCCCTGTTCGCGGGGGCTCCGTCCCCGTACCCCCGTAACTCGAGGGCGTTTCCCCCGAACCCCAAGGTAGGGGAATGAGTGTACAATCCTCTGAGGTGCACGGCTGAGACAATATCATCTGTGAGATTGGAAGATCTGACTCCACAATCAACAAGTATCTTGTTGGGTCATGTAGTATGTAAACAAGGACTATTGATTTATCCTATGAAGATCATTGGTAGTGTTAATATGCCACCACCTACTTCAATGCAACAACTACGAGCAACGTTGGGTCATACAAGATATTATATAAAGTTTATCAAGGGATATGTGCAGATTACTACACCAATAGGAAAATTGTTTAAGAAGGAGGTCAAGTTCCAATGGAATAAGGAATGTGTGATAATTTTGGATACTTTGGAACAAAAATTTGTTACTGTGCCGATTTTGTTTTTTCCAGGCTTGAAGAAAAAAATCCATGTCCATGTAGATGCATCATCCATAGTGTGTGGTGTAGTTCTAGCTTAGCTAGGGGAAGGATATTTAGATCATCCCATTGCATTTGCAAGCATAAAATTATCAACTACATAATAGAACTACAGTACCACAAAGTGCAAAGGATTGGCAATGGTGTATGCACTGTATACGTTTAGGCACTATCTCTTGGGATCACATTTCAAGATGTATATGTATCATTTTGTGTTGAGATACTTAGTCAATAATCCAATGTTGGGGAAGATATGCCCATGTCTATTATTGTTTCGGGAATATGATTTTGAAGTGGTTGTGAAACCAGAAAATTTGAATTCGGGACCTAATCATTTTTCGCGCATACTCACAAGTGAAGATGTAGGAATCCTAGATGACAGTCTACAAAATGCACACTTATTTCAAGTACAAATGGTCGATGACTACTTTGCATACATTATTCATTTTTTTAGCATACGAATAGCTCCAATGACTTTATAGTTGCATAGAAAAAGTAGCTAGTAGTAAAGGCCACATATTTCCAACTAATAGCAGGGAATTTGTATAATTTAGGCACAAATGATATTCTTAGGTGATATGTATTGCAATAAGATAGGCCCATAATATTTTCGGAGGCACATGGAGGAGTTGCGAGAGGCCACTATGTAAGGAAATAAATGGCTCAAAATATTTTGCGACAGGATATTGGTGGCCTACCCTTCACAAGGATGCAGAGGATTTTTGTTAGACCTGTGATCTCTGTTAGCGAGGAAGGAAGCCATCCAGAAGAGATGATATTCCATTGAGACTACAAGTTACATTACAGGATTTTCATAAATGGGTAGTTGATTTCATTGGACTAATCAACCCACCAACAAAGAGGTCAGTAGTAATATATATAATCACCAGGACATATTACTTCACCTAGTGGGATGAAGAAGAACCTATCAAGAATTGCAGCTTAGATACAACCACATGGTTTCTATTTGAGATTGTTGTTACAAGGTTTGGATGTTCGAAAATCCTTATGAGTGATCAGGGGAACCATTTTCTGAATAAAAAAATTGTTGCTTTGACAAAAGAATTTCAGATCTATCACCAGAAGATCACATCTTATCAACCTTGGGAAAATGGAATAGTAGAATCATTTAACAAGATCCCAGAGACTACGGTGATGAAGATGTGCAATTTAAATCAAGATGACTGGGAATTGAGGATTCCTACAGTATTATGGGCATATTGGACAACATGTAAGCAATTGACAAGATAGACACCATTCAGACTAGTGTATGGCCAAGAGGCACTTATTCCGATGGATTTCAATGTGCCGAGTTAAATTTGTGCATTTCCACAATGAAAAGGTATCACAAATTATGGCGCAACAGATAAAATATTTTCAGAGTGAGTCGAAATGGAGGAGGATTGCTTCATCACAATATTTCATCAAAAGGTTCAGAAATCACATGAGAAAGCAAGGCATGATAGACATATCAAGCAGAAAATATTTCAGATAGGATATCTAGTGATACTCTATGACAACAATCTTTTGGAGCACCCAGGTAAGTTCTGAATGCACATGTTGGGTCCATATGTGAGAAAATTTGTGACAAATGCACCTGTTGTTCAGTTGGAAAAACTGAATGGGGAAACAATATAAGGATATATCCATGGAATTCAACTAAAACTATACAAGGATAACCATCCCTCTATGGAATAGCTTTAGTAAGTGGAAGAAAAAGTTGTCACACAAAGAAGAAAAAAAACAAAGAAGAAGAGAGAGTAAAACAAAAGTCAAAGAGAGGGTTATCATGGTAAAGCTAATGCGCAAGGATATGTTCTTTGATAGGTAGGGGTGTTGTTTGGAAATATTACCTACAACATTTTATATACCGAACTGCTTAAAAACCCAGACCAGTAGCATACACAAATGTCATTTCTTGTTTACAATAGTTACACAGTGGAAAGTTAACTGTGGATTTCTTGAAGTGCTTGGACAGTCACGACTTAGCGCATCTATAAAAAGATTCTTTGTATTATTCATGTAAAAAATTAATATTGCATGGAGATGGTTACTGCATTTCAACGTTGAGCCGCATTATTCATTAGCGGTCAGTTACAAACCATAATAGATTGATTTATTAAGGGATGAGGCGTTAATCCTTGGTCTTCAGCCAGACGATGGTAAACGGGTTCGATATCTTGATCGATTCCTACGATGATTCTTTGCGCCATGATAAATGTCATGGAGAGTAATAATGTCCAAGATCTGAAATGTAGCACAACTCATACAATAAATTGAGGTTAAGCGAACAGTGTTAAGGCAAGTGCTAAAATTGGATCACATTCGATCATTGTTTTGTATGGGTTTGATAGCATCGTTTTTAACCAGACATACAACAGGAACATAAATGTTTTATTAAACAAAGATTTCATTTTTCATAAAAAAAATTCTATCCAAGCTTCACGTCCAAGACTATAACGGACCATAATGATTTATATAAGTCGGTGTCGCCTGTATGGTTTGCCAAATAAATCTGACTAGCAATCAAACTTTAAACATACGCATGGAACGAGAAAGGTTATGATTAACTAATTTTGGGTTACCATTGTATGTTAATCAATTCATAAAGGTTATGATTAACTAATTTTGGGTTACCATTGTATGTTAATCAATTCATAACTTATCCATAAAATAAACCATCAATTTCCGAAGTTTCGACTTAGGACAATCGAAGGGTAAGACGTTACATAAAAAATATTATATAACTAACATTTCAATTAGTAGACCATTTGAATCACAAAAGGAAACTAAACATTTACTACCTGTATAAATACGATCAATCACACCCTAGATATGTAACTATTAATTCAAATACCCATTATAACTCATTAAATATATCAAACAAAATTTTACAATAGATTGCATTATGCTCCTACCAATCCATAGTATATAAATGCGTACAAATAAATTCTTCAATTTGTTAAACAAATACAAAAGATTTAATATAAAAAAACTTACTTGAGATCAAAGGGGGAAAACACTTGGAGCATCCCGGTTCCTCACAACCGTAAAAGAGGGAAGCCATGCTACTTGCCCAACTTCACCCCCGAGCTGGATCACCACCATAGACGAATGATATTAGCTAATACAATCTAAACAGAACACTCTTCCCAAGAGTCTGTAATAGATTCAAAGGATGGAATTTCAAACAAAGAAAGAGTACTGAGCAGCTTTCCCTCAACATAACAATAATTTCTCTCTATGCACCACACAACGTCCTGTGTCTTCTTAGTGCACCATTATATAATTTCTGCCTAGGTCTTTTGCCATCTCAATCAAATCTCAAGCAAATATCTTGATCCCTATAATTGTGGATCCGGTCGGCTTGCTGAGCTTTTGAATTGGATTTGATTGATACCAAATATCTTGCTTGCTATCCACTGGTTCATTGTCTCATGATGGTGTCCCCTCTTTCAACAAGTGGCTCCAAGTGTCTATTTTTATTATTATTAATAAAATAATATTTCTCGTGCATAAAATTCACCCACATGAGTGTGAGTATAGAGTTTTATAATTCTTTTACAAAATAATAATTATTTGGAGAATGTTTCTCAAATAAAAGAAGCATTAAATCAAATAATTCAAAAGTCTTGGGGGTATTACACTTCCCTTAGAAAATTATTGATTATCCTATATAATGCATTGGCATTCCTAGAGGATTGGGATGTTATGATGTCACAATGTGACACATGTTTTCCTTTGACGGAAAGGATGTTATTTGATGTAGCAGTCCATCTTTTCCCCGCAAACAATCTTGTCTCCTTTCATAACATGAATATGTTGAAATCTTGTAATTCTCCTATTGCAAGGTGTATTGCAGAGCATGCCCATCGTAGAGAAGTTGGTGGAGATGATGATGAAAAACTAGACCATGAGGTTCTACTATGCCCTCGCCAACGTGTTATGTTGACTTGCAACTTGTTGTTTGACGTAGGATTGGTAAATGGTGCATTATGTTACATTCAAAAGGTTTATTATATGGTTGGAACAAAACCTCATCAACTCCCAATGTACACAATTTTTCTCTTTGATAAATATATTGGTATTCCATTTTACAGAAGCAACCTTAAAATTATCCCAATAACTACTGTTGTTAGAGGAAACCTCAAATAGATTCCTCTAAAGATGTTGTGGGTATTAACTATCCACAAGTCACAAAGCCTAACATTAGAACGAGCAACTTTTGATGTGGGGAATATTGAACGACAAGGAATGACATTCACTATGATTTAACTTGTTAAATCCCTAGATGGGTTAAGCATATATCCACCTTTTCCTTCTGAACAATATGTGAAGATGGAAAATTTAGCTTATGTAACATTGTGCAAACAAGAAGAATAAATCTTGAAAGGGATAACATTGTTACTTGCGAAAAAATTGCCAACTCAATACTGTATTTCCTACCCTTGATTTCTTTTATGTTATTCTATAAATTTGTGATATCATTCTACATATTATATTCAATATGTTGTATTTCAATATCATTCTTGCAAAAACATCTCTTGCACCATGATTTTTACGAAATTGAAAATTCTATTTCTGATTGTTACATAAATGAAAATTCTATTTCTGATTTTACATGAATGAAAATTGTACATTTTTCGAAATGCTGCTAACTTCATTCGTCAAAATGCTGCTAACTTTGCTCGTCATTCTATCCTTCTCCACGTGTACAGATCTGGAATATTCATAGTTGATAACCTACAATTCCTTGGAAAGGGAGGCAAACACCTTCCATCGATAACTTCAACAAAATACTTGGAAAGGGAGCCATACAACTTCCTAACAATTCATCGATAACAAAAAAGAGAATAAATAGAATGTATGAAGGAGAAGAGAAATTCTGAGCAGAGGTGATGATTATCTGCAGGATCACCTGGAACACCTAAAAAACATACTAAAAATATTAACTAACATTCTGAATTGATGACATATTTGCATCGCCACCTCTACTACTACACTAAACTAGACAAACTTCACAATCAATTGTGAAATAAATACAAATTTTAAATTTTTTAAAAAGTAAATTATATTCAAAAAATTCAAATGCTAAGTTATAACATACACAATAATAACATAATTTTAACTAATTCAAAAATTCATTGCGATGTCTTATTAAAAGATATTATTAAAAAAATTCAAAAATATTATTAAAAAATTATTTATCTTAGAATTGAAATTGTTTAATTAATTAATATTATTTAATGATTGATATAAATAAATTCCAACCATCATTAAAAGTAAAAAAAATGCTATATAATTGTACCAACCACTTTACTAACGTGGGTAAGTATAGTAGTTGAGTTGACACTAGAAACTGTACTTGTCAAATGCAATGCGCTTATGAGTCCTAGGGGTGCCTTTATTTTTATGGTATAAAAAATGCGATAATTCTCTGCTTACAAGGATGGGTCAAGGCTGCTTATCTAGAATATGACATCTTCTCTGACGTCTTCTTGTTAAAAAGACGTATTGTCTGACTTGGTGTCTCAAAATAATTCCTTTGGTGAGGCCTTATCTAACCTGTTTCCAATTGAATAGTATAACATTTGTAGCATTCTCAAAATATGCTTCAAAAATATTATATCTAAATAAAATAATGGAAATATGCTTTAAATAAAATAACGGGACGTTACTTTTAAACCAAATAATTTGCTCACACATGGATATTTAAATATTGTTCTCAGCATATGTTTTTTTAACCGGTTCATTACACAATAAAATTGTTGTTTTAAACATTCCATTTTCAAATCAAAATATTATTTTTAAATAAAATAATGTGATCATGCTTTATGGTTGAAATTTGATGTCCTACTTTATAAGTTAAGATAATTATTGTTTTGTTTTTTTAAATAACATTAATAATAACTATATGAAACATTGAATTCTTATATCTTACGTCATATAATACAAAAATAAAAAAATTATTCAACTATCATAATATAACTTTTTTTCTTAAACAAGTAATACAACACAACAATGCTTTAAAGAAAAAGTTTACAAAAATATAGTTTAGGATATGATAATATAATTTTATATTTGAAAACAAGTAAGACTTTTGCAAACTCCATTTTTATTACATAAACAAGACCTTCTCTTAAGTATATACTATAATGAAATTGTCTTCATAAGCATCTTTTGAAATTTGTTGTATAATAATATTATGTACATAATAAATATAATGATTAAATCAAGCACACACACAATGACAAAAAAAGTTTACGTTTAAATATGTTTCTGGCCCAAAAAAACATGAACTCCACATGTATTTTATTCTATATCCCAGTCATGCACATGTATTTGATTCTTTAACAGAACCAAGTTTACTTAAAAGGAAGAAAGTTTACTAACAAAAACAAAATTTTCCATATTAGAAAAAGAAAAATATATATATATATATATTGTGTTTCCTATGTTATATATTTATTATTAAATGAACCTTGCTCATTTCAGTTTGTATACAAGCTTCATTTTTAATCCATCCTTGGTCAGCTAATTTTTTTTAGTGTTTCTTTGACCCATCTTTTTAACCACATTTGGATTTAACAATTTATGATTCAAAACTTTGGATAAATGAAGATCATTCCATTGCAAATTGAAGACGAGAAAAAAATTTCAATACTAGGTGAAGGTTAAAAAAAAGGAGACCCCATACTTACAATTCCTTAATCGCTAAGAGATAGCTGACATTAATACATAGAATTTGTCTTAAATTCCATAATCGGGGTAACTATTAGATAATATTGATCAATAATTAATTCAAGTCCAATCTATGTAATAATAAAAGCCAAAGAAGAAATCTAATACATACTAACTAAAAAGTAGTTGGAATAGGTTATCAACCACTATAATCATAGCACATATATTGCTAGTATTTGCAATGACTATGAGAATAATACTCCACATATTTATAACCAGTTAAGGTAAATTGCATGTTTTCCATTGTCAACAATTTCCATTTGAAATTCCATTAAAGCCACCATTTTTATATTTGTGGATGGGAAAAAGCATCACATATGTGTATCGTTGGAAAGATGAACAATTCCAGTAGCCCTAATTAAAATAAGTGGGTGTCAGCCATGGTAGTGCAACAATTGGTTAAAACCGTGTAGTCATCATGCTCCAATACAAGGATAAAAAAGTGAAGGCTAGTAAAAAGCTAAAATACTTAGTTAAGGTTGGGCCCCACACCTGGTTTTCATCTCAGCCGTCATATTAAAGATATTTCCCAACTGAAACAATTGTACAATGACTTAGATTTCCAGAGTTTTTTTTTTTAAGTTAAAACACTTAGTTAACATTTTAGTTTTAATTAAATTTATAAAAGAAAGTGACTACACCACATTGAAAGTCCAAATGTTTCAATAAAAAATATATCAAAGCATTATTTTTTGAGTGCAAAAGGGCAATGAAAAATATAACAAGGCATTAAGTATATCCTTTAATGATTATGACATAGAGTGTAATGATGGAAAACAAACCTGTAAAATGTGATGATTATTAAGTGTATAGGTGACTATTTTGTATATCGAGGTATTAATAAATTGACCTTAAATTGTGTTTGAGATTTTCCTATTTATAATAAAATGATGGATTGTAAAAGGCATTAATAACATGATTATTGAGAACTTGCATGATTTTAAGTGAGCGGATTGAGTGGTGAATAGTGAGAAAAGTAAGGGTATGTTATTTGATAGAGTTTAGATTATGGGTGATGAGATCATAGCACGTGGTTCAACATGGACAATGGCCCAAGAGACATCGAGCTAAAGAAAAATGAGCGACTTAACATAGCATGTGGTTCATGTTGGGCGAGGCCCAAATGCAACAGTTTTGATGAAAGAAGTACAAGTTAGGCGAGGCCTAACATCAGCCAGTTTTGGGAGAAACAATTCCACAATTCCTGGGAGAAGGGCATGGAGTGACGCGAAGTTAGCAGAAAAGGACTTGTCCCCTTAGTAAAAGTGAAGTACCAAGGACGGTCAAGGTAGTTGGAGCAGTTATGAATGAAGCGGCGGACTGTCAAGCTACAGGAGCAAGAAGTAAAGAAGCGGGATGGTGTCAAGGACGCACTACTGTAGTGTTAGAGCCGCGCGATCAAAACTGGACTGTCAGAGAAGCGTCAGAACCTGAGGAAGCGACACAAAAGGACAACATAGCTCCAACGAAGTAAAGACAAGGCATGGTCAATAGGAGAACCGTGCCATTTTGGGTTTAAGGGTACTATGGGGTTTCGACCCATAGTTATTGTAAAGATGTGACCTTCGGGCACAATCTATAAAAGGGGCAATTTTGCATAAGGAAGGGTTAGAAGTATTTTGTTAGATTTTGTAAGACTCATTTTAGATTTGTGCTAAGAGATCTAAGAGAGGAAAATACTCTGTAGTTGCGTGCATAGAGATCTATTGTAGAGAAGAGTTTGCAGCTGAGTGCGCAGACTAGAACTGTTAACCCCTTCCAAGAAATATAAGAACATTTCCCATGGATGTAGCTCCCATCTGGGGGGTGAACCACGTAAATATCTATGTTGTGTGATTGGATTTATGAGTTATTTTGTGTTCATGAATGCTTATGATTTTAGATGTATTTTCATGTGTATGTTGATAAGAATAGTATGCTAAGTGGTGGACACACATGTCTGAATATGCTAAGTGTTAATGAATGTGATAAATGCGTAGTGTCCTATCTAAACAATTAAGGAATAACAATAATTCAACGGGGTTTGTATTGTTGGAACTGCGAAATGCGTAGTCACACTATTGCATTGTTATAATTGAGGTATATGTGAAGTAAGGAGAACTCCGCTAGAAGCCAGTTACATGTTCGTGCATCACCATGAGTACAGAAACCAGATTCTGTAATACCCCATAACTTCGCCTCCGGTGAGACCTTAGCCTGCTCGCAGGTTGTTGTTGAAAGGGCTGGTGAAAAGGGGTTTGTTGGGTCTGTGAGAGAGAGCTTCACAGAACCCAGGTTAGCCAAAGAAAAGAGAAAGTAAGCGATTTAACAGTTCAATATGGAGAATGGTCTCAAAGGCATTGTGGCAAAGATAAATGAGTGGTTTAAAAAACTATTGTTTTATCATGATGTTTTTATATTATGTTTCTTTACTGAAAAATGATTTTTCTCTATTGTTCCTACAATGTACATGGGAACATGTTCCATGTTTTCTTAATTATGGATATTTCATGGATTATGCTCACAAGTAACATAAATTTCTTCATCTCACACAAATTTATCTTTTTCTTTCTTTATTTATCACACTACAATTTCTACTTAATTTTAGATGTGATAATATTATGAATTTAACTAAGTTTGTGGTAATCGTAGGAAGTCAAGCTTGTTTTTTTTAGTGATATTGTGCTTGTATATTAAGATATGACATATTGCTTTCAATATTAATATTATAAAACATAAAATCATTTTGGATTTGCTTGACCTTCTTCCGTGACTCTTTAGAGACATCACATCCATATAAGATAATAAGAATGATGTGTGTCTCAAAGAGAAGTTTCATTTTTCCCATAAACAAAGATCTGCTTATTTTTAGTTATTTTCAAGACCAAAATACGGTTTCCACCATCCACTAATCATTTTCTCAATGTTTTAGTTCTAGTCATGTTTGTGATCAAGGTATACTTTGAGAGATATTTTTATGTGATAACTTCATCTAAGTTGTTATTTTCATAATAAAACTTGGTGTAAGTGATCATTTGGATTTGATATCATAACCTTTGTTATGTGATTGTTTAATGGCATACCCCTTATAGGATAGAAATACATGAGAATTCATAGTTTCTTGTATCAAAGGGACAATTTTAGATAAGAATGATATTGTTAGCTTAAGAATAAGCATGATGAATATTCTAACAAAATTAGTGCCAACACATGCTTCTATCAAACATGACTTTAATGTGTCAATGTAACTCTAAAAAATGGTAGGGAAAAGGAGAAAAACATTATTTAAATCCTATATTACTATTAATTTCTTTCAACCAACCTTCAATATTTCTAAATTTGGTAATACCACTAGCATATAACCTTAACACATCAACTCTCAACTCAAAGTGAGCTTTCACTCTTCTAAACTATCCCAAATGTTTAAGAAGTTAGATTAATCGTACTTAAAAGCAAATTTAGGAGGCAAGTATCTTAGGGAGGCAAATTTAGGGAGACATGTATCTTGCACCTATCTTGAAAGGAAATTTAGGGAGTATATATTATTATTAGTACACTAGATGTATGTCAAAAGTGTATTTCCTCATGGAGATCTGAATAAAGAAATATAAATGGAGCAACATGTTGGATTTGCAAAGAATATTAGTATTGTTTGTCAAATGAGGAAATCCTTGTATGGTTTGAAACAAGCCCCTAGGGTTTTGTATGAGAAAGTTGATCATTTATTTCTTACTCTTGGTTTCAAATGATGTCAATTTGATCATAGCATCTATGTTTTACATGAAAATAGTGAAACCTTGATTTTTTCACTATATGTAAATGATTTAATCATTACTAGTAGCAATATAAGTATAATTTTAGGTTGGAAGAAACATTTGGATAAGACCTTTGAAATGATTGTCCTTTGTATTTTGCATTTATTTTTGGACATTCAAGTTCAACAAAATAATGATGGAATCTTTATTTTTAAACCAAAATATGTGATGGATCTCTTGAATAGATTCAAGATAGTTGGCAATAATTATTGTTCTACACCTTTTTAGTCTTGAGTTAAATTAACCTAAGAATATGATACACCACGAGTCAATGTGATTCTCTATCAACAACTAGTCGGAAGTCTCAATTGATTAACTCGTGGTCAACATGATATTTCCTTTTTTTAAGTGTGGTTTCTTGATTTATACAGGATCCACGAGAAAGTACTTAGAAATATGCAAAGCACATTTCTTGTTATGTCAATGGTTACTTATCAACATGGTATAAAACATTTCACTCATATCACTGAACCTTTATTGGGTGACACCGAATCGGATTGGGAAAGAGGTGGCGATGACATGATGTCGACATATGGCTATGTGTTTCACCTTAGCTCAAGACCCTTAGTTTGGTCATGCAAGAAGCAATAGGTGGTCTCTCTTTTAACCATAGAAGTAGAATATTATGGTGTAGTGAATGTTGGAACAAGGGTAGTATGGATTTGACATCTCTTGATAGAGCTCAATATTTTAGTTGATGAAGAAACTTGTATCTATTGTGATAACCAAATTAAAATGCAAGTTGTTGATAATCCCATGGCACACACTAAGATGAAGTACGCAGAGCTTCATGTGCATTACTTGCAACAATTGATACATGAATCTCATCGTCAAGGTTTCCTACTGCCACATCGATAATCAGATTGCCAACATTTTTATGAAGGTTTTATCATAAGCTAAGTTTTCGAAACTTTAGGGTATGCTTGGGGTTTAGGGCGATGCAGTTATAGGGGGTGTACTATAATTTCACCTTCTGAATCTCGAGAGTGTTGTGATAATAGGCCCGGATGTTGGAACAACATTTATTTCTAGTTCATCACATCTCTAGATCTTTTAGAGATGGAGTGTCAACTAATTTCGGTTAACCAAAGAGTCGATTGATGGGCCAACTAAATGGTCAATTAATGGGTGAACTAATATATCGACTAGTTGGACTGACTAGCTAACAAACAAGTCAATGGACCAATTGTTTGATTGGGCCATTTGAATAGATCCGTCAACTATAGAACAAATTTCAAGGAAACCATTATGTGTGATGACCCAAGTATGTGGACATGATCTTCCTTAGTTTAAGAGAATTGGTTAAATCTTGGAGCTATAAAAGAATGATCACTTTTGTGTGAATTATGATGTATGAACATATGATAAATCGTGAGAAGTGAGAAAGGCATTTCAAAGTATTTACATTGTGTTCTTAAGTGTTGAAATGTTGCTTTTAAACACCACCTCTTCCTGGAATTTCTTAATCTTGTTGGCTTTTGTTATGTTTAATATCTTCATTTTCTCCAACAAAGCATTTTGATATGAATGTTATGAATCAAATTGTTGGGAGATGAACTCTTGAACTTTGTGAAACCCTAGAGATAAGTCTGGTGATTTTGGAAGATTGTACTAGAGTGGATTTTGATTCTGCAAGCTCTAGTATAGACCTTGTAAACTCTTTGTCAATTTCAACTGAGTAAATTTTACCTTAAGGAATTTAATAGGTCGTAGGGATTCCTATAAGGTTTCCAGCCTTCCATGCATGTTTTGAAGGAGTATTTGCACTATCATACAACTATTCCTTTGATAGTTGAGTGGCATTTGTGCCGCATGGGAAACACAAGAAACATTCACACGGTTGTGTGGTCAAACATGGATCTGTTCAAGCCTAAATCAGTGTGACTTTCTATGTGATGGTCTCACTGACACGTGAGAGGGGATTTTTGTGGTCTATGTGGCTAAATCCTACGATCATTTGTGGAATGGGTCACATGTCCGCACACCATTAGTATGGTGTGGGTGCATAGAATGGCCATGCTCAACATAACACTATATTCCTATGTTGTGGTGTGGTTTTTGGGTTACTTTCCTTGTGCAAAATGCCCATGCGGGTTATATATCATGCAGGTCATGCCGCCGTAAGACTATTTTTGTATTAGTTGTGTGACCGTATAATTGCTTATTTTTTCTAGTTTTGATGGTCTTTGTTGATAGACTAACACATAATTTAGCTTATTTGTGTTGCAGATTGCATGTTTGGTGATGTAAATTGAGTGTTGAGAGTGCCATTTCAGCACTTTGGGACAGATAGTGGCATACCAACAAGCGATTTAACAATGTCTATGTGAGGAATGGTTATTAAAGTTTTGGGATTTTCCCATCATGTGGTCTAGTGATCACCTCTTACAAAAGTTTGTAGGCTTTGAGAGCCACAAGATTGAGTGTTTCATGGTTGGAGGAGCCCTACAATGAATAAACATGGGTCGTCCTTCTTACCTCAATCTTGGATCTCCTGGTCAAGGTGATGGAGACCATTGTTGTTGATGTACAAGAACTATTTTGATGCATTGAATCTCCATGGGTCATCTTCTACTGGTGGAGAAGGTTCTTGGAGGAGAAAAAGTTGTTTCATCACACATGATGCTGGTCAACATGTATGCTTAACCGAAATTCTTTTTTTTGAAGGGATATGGGAAATTTATTCATTATCATCATCATTGTCATCATCCTCATCATCATTGTCATAATAGTGTTTAAAAATAATAGTGGTATCATATTCCCATTATTTTATTTAAAATAATATTTTAAAAAGTATATTTTAATTTGAAAATGGAGTGGTTTAAAAATGAAATAAATTTAATTGTAAAAATTGATGAGTCTACAAATATCTTTCTTACACCTATATAATTTGAACCATTTATATTTACAATGCCAACAACTATACGAAATTTTAAACAAATTTAACCAAAAAAAACAAGTTGAAACAAGATAGTTGCAGAATACTTGCCTCCCTAAATTTGAAGAACCATTTATATTTACAATACCAACAACTATACTAAATTTTAAACAAATTTAACAAAAAAAACAAGTTGAGTTGAAACAAGATAGTTGCAGGATACTTGCCTCCCTAAATTTGAAGAAGGAAGGAATCCTCAATGATTGGGTCATTTAATTTGACACGGCATGAATATGAAACATGATCAGAAGAAGGCAGGAATCCTCAATGATTGGGTCATTTAATGATCAAATGTTAATGTCCAAGTATCAATGCCAGTTCTTTTTAAGTGCGCACTCTGCTTCCCCACAAAACTGTTGAACACAGTTGAACAGTACAAAATAAAATTTGTCAATGTCTAAATATTAAATGCACAAAACAATTGACCCGTACAAAATGAAATTTGTTAATATTAAATGCCGTGAGCCGTGATATTTTGAGAATGCCAAGGTCCATAGTGGATCGTAGGCTGTAGCCTGTTTGGATGCGGTCGTTCATTTTGTCTGACGACATGTTTCTATGGCCCTATCACATCGCTCTATCGTCATCCAAGATTCATAGTGGATCGTAGCCTATTTGTCAATACATCACAAAGGAATTAAAGGAATTATTTTGTCTAGCCCTATCACATCGCTCTGTCGTCATCCAAGATTGATGATCACAATCCCTCTTCCTGTCCATGTTTCCTATTTTGAAGCTTTATATGGTAGGAGATGTTGGACACAAAATCATGAAAAATAAGAGAATGGTTTAAAAAACAAAAAACAAATCAGGGAAAATAAGAGAATGGTTTAAAAAACGAAAAACAAATTAGAGAAAATAAGAGAATGGTTTAAAAAAACGAAAACCAGTTACAATTTCATGGAAATAGATTTATTAAAAATTAAAGAGTAACTTAAAAATAAATAACAAAAGTAATAACGTCATGAAATCGAGAAAAAAACCACAAGCAATAACGCCATGAGGTAAAGATAATCTGAAAATACAAGAACTACATACTTATTGATGATTGATGGGCATAACTCAACATCAACAAGCTAGCGAGCGCTAGATTCCTGAAAATACAAGAGTTTATTAATTTATTAATTGATGGGCATAGCACAACATCAATTAAATTATTAATTGATGGGCATAGCACAACATCAATTAAATTATTAATTGATGGGCATAGCACAACATTTATTAGCGTTACCACCACTTGTACTCTTCATAGTGCATGTAACAGCTACCACCACTTGTAAGTAGTTCAACACCGATGGCGTAGTTGCAAAGGTTGAAGATGACGCTCTCAATGCCGATAAGGCAGGTTGTGCAATCAGACGGACTGGTCAGTTCATCATAGCAATGTGAATACCTGTAGAGTTCGGTCGATGTTGGATCCTCTGTATATCCTACATTTACCACCAGCCATTTAACCAGATTTGAGATAGCCTCACGCAAAGGATCTCCACTTGGGATTGTCTGCGTGTTACAAAGCGCATAGTAATCATCTCCACTTAGGATTGTCTAGGATCGTCTGCGTCTTATAAACAATACTGCTATATATATATTGTGGGGTAAATGGACGCTTCCCTTCCATCCAGGCTATAGAAATGCGCCTTCTTGATGCAATCAATATTAATGTTTTTAATGTTAATTAACATTATTCTCTTAATATTGTTAATTTTTTTGTGTGGAATGCTAGAAATTAGATTAAAGATAATGTACAAAAATAGAGAGGCTAACCTGCCCAAAGGGAAATCAGGTTTCCTATAAAGCAACATATAGATCAGAAGAGATTGAAGAACAAAACATGAATAAAATTGTCCCTACTAAACCAACAAAACCATAGATATAATCGTCTACAAAGATAATAAAAGAAAAACAAAAATATGACAATAACCACAAGCTTATTAGTTGCCATGGAGGCCTATTCACCACCCCATTTAGGGAGGAGGAAGCCATACTCTCCTAAGTTTGACACTAACACCACCCAAAATAGTCCTTTGAAGCCAATGCCTCACATCGAGAATGGAGAAGTGAGTTCTCTATTGAGAGCCATGATGCATCCAGACGGTGGTCTTTACGAGTAACACCTTCATTGGCTAAGAAGTATGCCATAACATGATGGGGGATAAGAGTTGGGATTTTGCAAATAACAAGCAGGAGCTCTTCCCCCTTACTTTATAGGCACAAATTTTGGGTTAGCTTGAAAAGAGGGAGACCATTTTAAAGGCCTTCAAACATATTAATTGTTAGAGAGGATTCTTCCTCAACAATGACTCGATAAAATCCCTTAAGCCAAGAGATAATTGTAAGTGATGTAAATAATACTATGTAATAAAATGAGCAAGGGCTAACTATGACTGCAACCAAATGAGGGGGGACTATTTATCCACTAGGGAGTGGTGAGGGGGTATGGGATTGAACCTAGACTGCCATTTGTCACCTGAAGAACCCCTTTGACATGTCCTAGACATCCCTGAATGATGCTATAAGGAAGTGGGGGAAGGATGTTGTGCAGGAGGTCATGGAGTATGGGAAACCCCAAAGGGATGAATGATAGGGTGTGGGCGTCGGTTGCTTGCCCCATAAGCCACTTCACTTCATGGGGAGACCTGTTCCTCCATCGCGAGGCCGTTATGGATCACATGGGCATGGAGTGGGAAGGGGAGGAGACACAGACCAAAGTAGAACCCTTACACATCGCAGAGAATGGAGACGTGAGGAAAAAGGAGAAGAAAAAATCACGGTTCTGTGTAAGCCTATTTACAGAGCTAAATACACTTAGAAAACCCTGCGTAGGAAGAAGAACAATGGGTTACCCTTGGATCTGATCCTGTGGATGAATTACAGAACATAGTCGTGGACAAAAAAAAGGAAATCGTGACCTATGTGTGCGAATGGGTAGAGCCAAGAACGCCAAGGAAAACCTTTTATATGATTGAATCAGTTGGGACAACCATGTAGGAATACAGATAACCCCTCGCTCACTTCTATGCAAGGCATGCCACCCTTGAAAAATGGCTAATTATTTGCAACAAAAAATCCTTTGAATCCTTGGGATTCTAGGCACATGCCTCAATGTCTTATGAGGAGGACCATGTGCCTTACCCTTTTTTTTATCGAGTACCTATCATGCCCACATTTAGGACATATCTCTTTGTCTGCGTATTCGCCTCCGAGTATAAAATACAATCATTCAGACAACCATTATATGATACATACTCAACATCTAACTTTTTTAGCAGTTGATTTCCCTCTTCGCAGATGTATGGGAGGACGTTATCACTTGGAAGTACCTTCTCTTTGAGTAACTTACAATTAATGGGAAATATAAATGTACACTTTTATTAAGCATGCAACAAATCTCTTTTCATCGCTAATTTAATGGGGACTTGATGGTTAGTTACCTCAGTAGTTCCAAGAAGCACGTGGAAGACATACCATACATTGCTTTCAAGTTTTACAACAACATTGTTGTCCCTAGTTGTGTAGACCTCGACCCATGGACAAAGAGAGGGGTGGCAGATGCATATTTTGGCCTTTCAGAGAAGGCATCGACAATATTAACATTGTTCTCGAGCTCATCTTGTTGGAATGAATTTAACAACATTACCTCCATGGAATGGGTATCTTGTAAGAAATAATCCATACCAACCTCTATATCATTGTTTTCATACCCAACCCATGAAAAACTAGTGTTACTATAAATGTTCTGAATTGGTGGCTCGAGACATAGTGGGAATCAAATAGGTGGTTGGTTCAACCATGCTTTGTATGCTTCCTCTCCAAGCTCTACTTGTTTAGAGGTCTTCTCTCGATTTGACATCGTATTGGGGTGGAACGGTAGATGGTAGACAGGTTGATCATTGTCAGAATCCTGCTTGTAGAAATTTTGAACATTAAATCAATGATATTAGTAAATACAATGCATTTAATATGTTGAACCATTTTACCAAACATTTATTAGAAGCATGGATTTTTTTTTTCAATAGTACACATGTAACCGACCACTTTTTAAAACAAGTGTGGAATTAAGAAATACATTAACATTAATTCCATTAAAAATCCAAAAATACAGTTACTTAATGATCTTTTTCTTATGCCCCAAGGGGACACCTAAAGGTAGACCCAATTCAAGGCGTTTTTTATGAGCAGTTGGTGATATACCTAAGTTATAATTTATTAACAACTTGTCACTAGGAGACAAACTATGTATTGCATGCATAACAATAAATCTGGATGCCTTCTTTTTCATAAAGAACTATTTGTCATTGGAGTCTTCCTCAAACGAACAATTTGCACTGAACAATGAGCACCTACAACTATTTATGGACCTTGCAATGTTCCCACAAGTACGTTGACGACCATCGATATATAACAAGTTATTCCCTAATTTTTTTTTGAAGCATAACCATTCATGCACATACTATACATGGAAATACTATGCTTGTATTTAACAATATTCAAGGAATCATACCGACTATAAAGAGGACCACAAAATGGAATAAGTGCTACTGACTGTTTGGGAGGAACGAACAGATGCAAACAGATAAACAACCCAAGATTTGCATCATTTATTTAGACTTTGAGATGATGTAATTCTTACCACAATAGGAGAATTTTGTCCCAACATTGGGCAACATTGGGCATAGACATGGAAGACAGCCAAGCGCCATACAAAGTGAAATAGTAACCAATTTGGTATTGACTTTGCATATGGATAGGAAGAGAAAAGTCATCGCTACACTCCAAAAATTGAATTGACCTTTGTCTGTACTTGGACATTTTTGCTCTTAGCTCATACAAAATTTTGGATCTGTTTGCAGATATTTTTTGGGTGGTATTAATATCATATGCTGGTGTTAACACCAAAACTGACCCCCAAGGCTGAAAGAGGGTAATCTCGGGTAACCACTAACCAATATTTGGTTTACGCTTCTGATCAAACGTAAACAGAGAGGGCTCTCTATATAAACTCATAGAATACTGGAAATATTCAAAGGTGTCAATCAACGAAAACATACACCAGCATTCAAACACTAAAGATATTCAATTACGACAATGCACAGAAGATCAGATTTCTATTTATGAAACAAAGAATGATTTAAGAGCTATTTGGTTGAAAACGTATAGATTTCATTTGGGGCGATGGAGTCACATTTAATTGGTTATGCAAACATTATACACAAAGATTTAGCGAACGCATTCACAAGAGCAAGGTAGCAAGTGACTGATAGTCAAAAAGCTTTAATTTGTGGAACATAAGAGAGAAGAGACAGTCCGTCAATGTAAGGCATCTAACAAGGATGAATCCTACATCAACTTTAGCATAATATATTTGGTGAAACACTTGGAATAAGCTAAGCAGAGCATAATCTCTATGAATTCTACTTAACTGTTACCTTGATCCAAGCATGAAGGAAATATCACGGAATGGAATAACAAAAGATAGAAACACATTTGCACATGGGAAAAGAAAGGTACAGACTACCAAACTGATTACACAGGAATCCTTATAAAAAATGCAGGAATCAAGCTCTGCAAATTATATTAAACAACTCCAAGAAAATGTATTACAAACTGATCATCAAAACACAAATACTTTCTCATAAGATTTTTCAACCCTTGTGTCTCTGATTACAACTGTATATATAGGTGGCCTTAAGCTCTAGACTCGGCTCCTTCTCAACAGAAATTAGTTACAACTGATTGACACCTATCTAACAGCCAAAACGAACATCGTTTGTTGTATCTATCCTTAAACAAATATCTACGGGACAGATTTTAACTGCCATTTATAATTACATAGCCGCTTCTCTACACAGTCCAACTATTTTAAACAAAAGTGCAAAAATACAAAGATGTAGCTGCTGCCAGCCGGATTGCTTTCATGAGCTCTTCAATTCCTGGATACATACACGCTGGATGCTTTTCTGTTTCCCCTGCACCTTTTCACGTTGTCCTTCCAAAAATGGGTTTGCAAGCCATCTGAGTATCTTCAAAACTTGGAAACCGGGAGTATACTTGTATAGCCAAGAGAACTAACTTGTCGGATAGTGGGATGCAAAAGACGTAAGAGTACCGCCACCCTATTTCTGGGCTCTCACTTGATCATACCAATCGATGAAATCATACGTGTCGGAAGGAACATTCATTTGGGTTTCCTTGGGTGGGGAAACAGGGGGCATCTCTTCGGTAGAGAGGATCCAGTATTGGATTATATCTTCATCAGAGGGGATTTTTGGCTCCTCTTCCTCGTGGGATTTTCCTCCTTTCTGTTGCAGCAAATTCCAACACTCCTGTAGTGCCTCGAGCTCTTCGGGTTCTTTAGCAGGATCATCTTCTGCTTGGTCAGAAAACATAAGAGGTGGGAGAGTATAATCCTCCATTATCTCGGACAACACATGTTCTGGTGCAACTATTATCTCGACCCCTTGCTCTCTCTCCATGTCTGTGATCTTGCATGCAAAAATAACCAAACAGATGAACTCACCACCCTTTGGGATTCGACATAAGCTACAAGCCCGGAGAGTCAGGCTTATAATGACCAATAATGATGGCGTCTCCATGCAAATTATGTTCTCATGATTCTCTGACTTAGACCTTCCAAATGATTTATCATGATGACCAAGGATAGGACTGACGTAATGCACGTACGACCGTGCATTTCAGATCATACATAAAAGACCCTTGACGGTGCTGCGGTGGCTTATCCCATGTGGCGATCATTAATCTTTGGAGGAGATGCCCCTTTCTCGTGTGGGAACCGGCGATTGGATTAAGACCGCAACCCCTTTTTCTACTTCTGTGGCTTCCCATTTTGTCACACATAGTCCCAAGTCTGACTATTGGATGGAACGTCTCTGCCTACCGCGGTGATTTGAGATGCGGTTAAATTACCAGCGAGAAAAATCAGCGCGGTGATCTCAGGCCTTTGATTTGCCCTTGGCAAATCTATGTTGTTGATAGTTGCGCGATACATAACTCGACCGCGGCGATTTGAAACATGGCATGTGTCGCGCTTGTTGGATCAGCGCGTGGATTGTGAGCCATGGATCTTCCCATACGCCGATCTCCACCGTCGATTGATTTCCTCACTTTCGCGCCGATTACCACCCACTCACTATGTTATATTGCCTGCATATTTGTTTGCACAGTGGGCTCGGGACCGTCGATCTTTGGGGTATTCAATCTCAGCTGTCATTGCCTACTTTGCTTATTTCCGGTGCGTTTAGCATGTTTGTTTACCTTATGACCTCTAAAAACCACCGGATCCTCCTTGACTGCTTCATTCCTTGAACTGTTCCCTATCATGCTGACCTCCGACTCCTCGGTCTCAGGGGAGGTAGTCCGAGAGCCGATTATCCACTCGGGTCTTGATGTTCATGAGGTCTTTCCACCCATGCCAAAAGCTACCACATCATTCAGCACAATTTGAGTGCTAACAACTGGCTCCAACGGGGATGCTATCCTCCTAGCGAGGTAGCGAAGAACGCCCATAGACTAAGTGCCTGATCCATTGGAAATTTCTAATCCTGGGGGAGAAATTCTCTTAAAACTGAAAATGTAAGTCATGCCTTACTGCACCCTTGACTGAATATAACCAAAACAATAGAGACCATGGCTGCCTTCCGGTTCTTAGGGTATCTAATCTAGGCTTCATATTCCTTTAGCTCTATCATCAAAATCTCAAAACAATTAAAAACATAAGGAAAATATATACATACAGGCTGTAGTACATGGGTTACCTGCCATTGCTCAGGACAAGTAATGTTTCAAGAATCTTCCATTAATTGGCCCCCCTGACCAGGCAGATCCATCTTGCTCCTCTAGTATGAAAGAATTTATTCCTCTGGATGCGGCAATAATGTATGGACCCATCCACATGTGGTCGAATTTTCCATGTTTGTCTTCTCTTGGGCAATCCCATTTCAGAACCAGGTCATTCACCTGAAATTGATCTTCCTTGGTCTTCTTATCGAATGCCTCCTTTATCCTTTTTGATGTCCTTGAACTCTATCATAGGCTTTAGTTCTTAATTCAGTTAACTCAATTATCTGGTTCACTCTCCTTTGCATATGATTCGGCTCTTCTTCTAAACCTTGTAGTAACCTCATAACTGGTAACCCCAACGAAGTTGGAAAAACCACTTTGGCTCCATACACCAACTAGAATGGGGACATTCCAATGGCCCTTTTAGTGCTTATTCTATCAGCCCATAGGGCATACTTCAGTTTAGTGTGCCATGCCCTCTTATTTTCTTCCAATAATCTCTTTATGATCTTTACTAAGCTTTTATTGGAGGATTCTGCCAGACCGTTTCCTTGGGGGTAATAGGCTGTAGAGTGGTTTAGACTGATATGATATTTGTGGCAGAAATTTACCATCTTCTTAGAACAAAATGTAGGTGCATTATCAGTCACGGTCCTTTTAGGGCAACCAAACCTAGATAGGATATTATCCTCCAGAAAGTCCATAATAACGTTTTCTGTTTCCTTCCTGGTAGGTATAGCTTCTATCCACTTAGTGAAATAGTATGTGGCTGTCAATATCCACCTGTGCTGCCCAGACGAGTTAGGGTTTATCTCCCCGATGAAATACAGTTCCCATTGTTGAAAAGGAGCTTCTACTATGACTGGGTGAAGAGGTAGCGACACAACTTTCCTTTTTCCCTCGAATATCTGACATTAGTGACAGGTTACTGTTTCTCTATACACATCTGTGAACATGGTGGGCCAATAGAGACCAGCCCTCAAGATCTTGTTCACTGTGACTTTACAAGAATGATGACCACCACAATCTCCCTTATGAAATTCTCTCTTGGTATGTATGGCTTCTTCCTCCAACAGGCAATTCAGCAGTACCCCCCAAGATCCTTCCAGTACAAGAACTGATTCATGATACAGTATTTTGCGGCCTTTAACTTTACAGCTTTGGCCCTGCTCTTACTTAATCCTGCTGGAGCCTATAGATTTTGCAACACATAAACACTATCAGAGTACCAGGGGGATGCAAAAAAATTTAGTTTTATCTGTGGTCCTACGTCTAGTTGACATAAAGAGTCTAAAAAATTTAATTGCAAAGAGTCATAATTAGCTTGGGTCATCAACTTTGCTAATCCTTGCCCCTTTATCAGCTTAGTAGGCTTTATCTCTAGGTCGTATTCCAGCAACACAGATATCCATTTTGCTCTTCTCCCTTCTGGATCAGCCTGGGTGAGGATGCCCTTTACGGTGCTGTCTGGGACATGAGAAATGATGTGCAAATGGAGAATATAGACTCTAAAATCCTTTAATGACTTGATTAAAGCATAAGCTTGTTTCTCCATGATATCGTATTTTAATTCCACATCCCTTAATACTCTGCTGAAAAATGCAATTGGTTGCTCTGCGTTCTGATCATTCTTCTGCAACAACACTCTTGCTACTGTATGCTCATAAGCATAAGAAAAAATCAAAAAATCCTTAGAGAAATCAGGGTTGGCTAAGACAGGGGCCTCAGTGATATCATTTTTGATACTCTTGAAAGACTCTCTAGTTTCTTCAGTCCACCTTATCTGGTTTTCCTTTCTCAGCATATTAGTGATATTCATCATAATCTCAGCAAAACTAGGTATAAACCTTCTCAGAAAACCTACTTTCCCAATGAAAGACTGCACTTCCTTTTTGCTTCTGGGTTCTCCAACTTTCTGGATCGCCCTAACCCTCTCAGGGTCAATCCTAATACATTCTTTAGAAATAATATGTCCCAGGAGTTTAGCTTCTTCTTAAGCGAAGTGAGATTTTTTTGGGTTGAGGGAGATACCATATTTTATGCATTTCTTAAAGACCTGATCTAGATGCTTTAGATGCTCGTCATCAGACCTTGAATATACTGTTATGTCATCCATGTACACCACCACAAACTTATCTTTCTCTTCAGCGAAGGCAATGTCCATCGCTCTCTGAAAGGTAGCTCCAGCATTCATCAATCCAAACGACATCTTAGCATACATGAAAGTGCCCCACGGGGTGGTAAAAGCAGTCTTTTCTTGATCCTATGGGACAACTTTGATATGATTGTACCCAGAAAAACCATCCATTGTAGAAATCCTTTCTGCTCCCACTACTTTCTGCAGGATGTGTTCCATTTTTGGCAAGGGTTAATTATCTTTTAAGGAAGCTCTGTTCAAATTTCTGAAGTCTATACAGATCCTAATCTCTCCATTTTTTTTTCTCATAGGAACTAGGTTAGCTACCCATTGAGAGAATATCAAAGTGACAATGATCTTTGCATTGAATAGCCTTCTAATCTCCTTTTCTATTACAGGTACCAGTTTTGGATTCATCCTCCTTAACTTCTGCTTAAAAGGATTTTACCCAGGTCGGATTGGGATAAAATGCTGGATTATTGAGGTGTCATATTCTTTCATCTTTTCGTAGTTCCAAGCAAAGGCAGCTGCATACTTTTTAATCAAACTGACATACTGCACCTTCCTCCTGGCGTCTAACTTCTTAGACAACTTCACCATCGGGGGCTCCTTTTGGGTACCCAGATTTTGATCTTCTACAGTGTCTTTGGGCGGTTCAAATTTTGGATTCTTTGCCACATTGTTTTGATCAAAGAGCTTTTCTAGAGGTATTAGTCCTTTAGGAATATAGTTTATTTTTAATTGGACAATGTCTTTGCCCCCCAACCTATCCTTCCAATCCACGTTTCTCTTTTCCTCATCTTCTGACAGTGCATGGTCTACTAGACCTTCTACGTTTTCATTTTCTGTATCAATCTGGACATTAGCGAAGTCATGAGACAGTTCTAGAAATCTTTTAATTTGCAGATTGTCGTCAAACACTTGCCAATACTTAGAATTGTCTAGGATGGAAGGTCTGTTTACCACTTCGACCTCATATTTTTCTTGAGAAAAGATGGGGGTTCTGAAACCACCCGCCGTAGTGGCCAAGGAGTCTGCTATTTGGTTTTCAACTCTTGGGATTACCCATATCTTATGTTCAGTAAAAAAATTTCCAAACATATCCTAGACTTCATTTCTGTATGCTCTCATCTTGGGATGTTTTGCCGGATAACTATCATTTACCTGATTGACCACCAACTCTAAATCTCCAAAAACATGTATTCTCTTAGCCCTTAAACCCTTCAAAGCTCTTAATCCTAGGAGCAAAGCTTCATATTCAACCACGTTATTAGTGCATTCAAAAGTAAGATTATATGACAAAGCTCTAGATTCTTGGTCAGGAGGTATGATCCAAACCCCTGCACCCACTCCATTCTTGCTTAGTGACCCGTCAAAATACATCTTCCACAGGCCTTCCTGATTTTTCATATTTTCCGAAGCTTCATACCTGGCTGCGAACTCCTTGTCTTCCTTGACTTCATGGAAAAATGGGGGCACAGGATCAGTATGTGTGCCGTCATTGAAAAGGATGGAAGAGCCTATGTCTGTATCTACGACAAATATAGGGTGATTTTCAGGTTTGTCGTCACTGCTAACCACATAAGCCATTTTCTTTTCCCTGTACAGCTTTCTATTACTTCCAAAAAGGGGTATAGTAGCGTATGACAAATCCATCTGCATGGTCCCTTTCAACTTTTTAACACAAGATCTAAACAGCATCATCCCAAACTTAACCGGCAAATCAGCTACTACTATGTCCATCATGACGCTCTTTGTTGGAATATGGGCAAGGGTTACTACCACATCCTTTATTAGACCCAAACATGGTACTTTTTTGGAATCGAAAGAATATAGGTCCTTATAGGGTCGGGTGACTTCTAATCCCAATTGGTCCACCACTGATTTGGGCATCAAGTTGTGTGAAGCACCAGAATCTATGAGGGCATTGTGTAGTAACTTACCATGGATATTTAAAGTCAAATGGAAAGGGGGAACTTCTTCATCATCTGGCTCTTCCAGCTTGGACCCAAAGATTATAGTAGGGGCATCATCTGTCACTTCCAAGATGTCCTGTGAACTTTATGCCTGCCCCTTTACCAGGCTATTTATCTCTTCCCTATATTCATTGTTTCTTAGCAACTCATTTAAGGGGATAGAGATCTTTACCTTAGACAGTTCTGCCTTCAAGCTGAACGTTGAAGCTGGCTTTCCCACTTCTATGACCTCGGGCTGTCCACTTTCTTTGGAATGTTGTCCCTTATCTTCCGCAGCTTTCTGTATAATGACCTTCGGCTAGTTTTCTTTGTGCTTATCCATATTCTGTGGAGTATTATGGGGTTGAATCTGAGCAGATTTTCCTTCAGTTATCGGTATCTCTCTATTTCTCAACTTCATCTTCCTTTGAATGTCATCCACAACGTTCATGTAACCCATTTGGTACTGTTCAGAATCAAATTCAGCGACCTTACCAGTATTCGTCATGTTGAAAAAATCATGCTCCCTTTGGGTCAAATGTATTTCAGGCTCTAGAGTATCAAAGAGATGGATTTGGTCTGTAGCAGGCTCTTCAGCTCCTTCATAATCCACCAGATTCTCAGGGAAAGGAGGCCTCATTTGGTGATCTTATTGGTTTCTTGGATTTCTTGGAGGGGGTGGCCTTCTAAAATTTGGGTTCCTTATCTGATTTTCAGGTGGTTCCCTAGCAGGAGGTTTGTTCTCTATGGCTAACCTCTCCATCAGATTTTCCATGGTCTTCATCATGGTGTCAAACCTGGCATAACTAGAGGAGGAAGAGGCAAGGGCTTGATTTTCTTGCTTCTTTTTCTCGGCTTCCGTTTTCCCTTTCATTTTTCCTGAGGCCATCATGTTGGCTTCCACCTCTACGACATATTTTAGCATAGCAGGTAGCATGGCAGATTTAATTTCTCTTAACGTGCAGGAAAAGTCTCCATTGAAAGCATTGGCATAGTGGAGATTTGCAGCGCCCACTGAAGGTTTTAGATCATCGGGAATAGAATTATAGGCCTTCATGAATCTGGAAGAGAACTCATGGACTGATTCGAAACCACCTTTCTTTAAGTGATTATACGGGGATAAGACTATAGCAGGACTCCCCATCGTTTCCCATCTTTCTAGAAACAATACTTTAAAAGATGCAAAATCTGCTATAGAAGCATTAGGTAGCAGCCTAAACCTTTTCGTGGGTTCTCCATATAAGCTTTGGGTGAATAATATCATTTTAGCATCATCGTGGTCCAGTTCCTCCAGATCTAAAAAATCTTCAAATCTATCAACATGTTGTTTAGCTGACCAGTCTCCCTCACCATTATAAGAGACAATTCTATGGGCGTAATTCTGAGGGAGGTCATTCAGGGCAACAGGCAGGACCAAAGGCGCATATCTAGCGGCCATGGGTCTAGGTAGATTCTAAGCTTGTGGGGGGGAATTCTGAGTAGGATTATAGATTGGGATTGCAATATGGGCTTCGGGAATCTGGGAAATGGGTTTGCTGCTTTTAGCTTTGGCAAGGCTTTTACAATCCAACCACACAGGGTCTAAAAGATATGAGTCAAGATTATTCAGAATTTTTTTGCCTAGGTTCAAGTACGATTCATATTTAGTTCTTGACAAAGGTTTGCTTATATCGACCTCTAGATTCAATTCTTGAAAAACATATGCACTCTCTGAAAAAGAAATAGTCTCAATGCTAGGGGCGCTAACCCGATCTTTCACGGTTTTCGTCTGAGTAGACTTTCAGGGTCATCTACTCCTAACAAGATTTCAGGTAAAGGATTACCTCTCGTATGGATCTTTCTTGCTACCAGGATGACTTTAGAAACTCTTCAGTAGAATATTTCAGCGTACTGATCTTTCTCCAGTGGAGTCTTCTTGAATTGTCCGGTCTCAATAAGTGGAGTCGCCAGGGAAAAATTCTTCAACCTTCTTGAAAAATGCGGAGATCTATGTTTGCCCACAGGGATTTCTCTTATTCTTTGAAATTTCAGACAGGTATGTCGTTCTTTTAGGACTCGATGAACAACTCACACTTCCCCGACAACGACACCAATTTGTTGACACCAAAACTGACCCCCAAGGCTTAAAGAGGGTAATCTCGAGTAACCACTGACCAATCTTTGGTTTACGCTTCTGATCAAATGTAAACAGAGAGGGCTCTCTCTATAAACTCATAGAATACTGGAAATCTTCAAAGATGTCAATCAGCGAAAACATACACCAGCATTCAAATACTAAAGATATTCAATTACGACAATGCACAGAAGATTAGATTTATGTTTATGAAACAAAGAACAATTTAAGAGCTATTTGGTTGAAAACGTATAGATTTCATTTGGGGCGATGGAGTCACATTGAACTGGTTTTGCAAACATTATTCACAAAGATTTAGCAAATGCATTCACAAGGGCAAGGTAGCAAGCAACTGATAGTCAAAAGGATTTAATTTGTGGAAGAGAAGAGAGAAGAGACAGTCCTTCAATGTAAGGCATCTAACAAGAATGAATCCTACATCAACTTTAGCATAATATATTTGGTGAAACACTTGGAATAAGCTAAGCAGATCATAATCTCTATGAATTCTACTTAACCGTTACCCTGATCCAAGCATGAAGGAAATATCACGGAATGGAATAACAAAAGATAGAAACACATTTTCACATGGGAAAAGAAAGGTATAGACTACCAGACCGATTACACAGGAATCCTTATAAAAAACGCAGGCATCAAGCTCTGCAAATTATATTAAACAGCTCCAAGAAAATGTATTACAAACAGATCATCAAAACACAAATACTTTCTCATAAGATTTTTCAACCCTTGTGTCTCTGATTACAACTGTATATATAGGTGGCCTTGAGCTCTAGACTCGGCTCCTTCTCAACAGAAATTAGTTACAACTGATTGACACCTATCTAACAGCCAAAACGAACATCGTTTGTTGTATCTATCCTTAAACAAATATCTACGGGACATATTTTAACTGTCATTTATAATTACATCGCCGATTCTCTACACAATCCAACTATTTTCAACAAAAGTGCAAAAATACAAAGATGTAGCTGCTGCCAGTCCGATTGCTTTCATGAGCTCTTCAATTCCTAGATACATACACACTGGATGCTTTTCTGTTTCCCCCTCACCTTTTCACGCCGTCCTTCCAAAATTGGGTTTGCAAGCCATCTGAGTATCTTCAAAACTTGGAAACCAAGAGTATACTTGTATAGCCAAGAGAACTAACTTGCCAGATAGTGGGTAAAAGACGTAAGAGTACCACCACCCTATTTATGGGCTCTCACTTGATCATACCAATCGAGGAAATCACCCGCGTCGGAAGGAACATTCATTCGGGTTTCCTTGGGTGGGGAAACAAGGGGCATCTCTTCGGTAGAGAGGATCTAGTCTTGGATTATATCTTCATTAGAGGGGATTTTCGGTTCCTCTTCCTCCTGGTATTTTCCTCCTTTCTGTTGCAACAAATTCCAACACTCCTGTACTGCCTCAGGCTCTTCGGGTTCTCTGGCAGGACCGACTTCTGCTTGGTCAGAAAACATAAGAGGTGGAAGAGTACAATCCTCCATTATCTTGGGCAGCACATGTTCTGGTGCAACTATTATCTCGGCCCCTTGCTCTCTCTCCATGTCTGTGATCTTGCATGCAAAAATAACCAAACAGATGAACTCACCACCCTTTGGGATTCGACGTAAGCTACAGGCCCGGAGAGTCAGGCTTATAACGACCAATAGTGACGGTGTCTCCATGCAAATTATGCTCTCATGATTCTCTGACATAGACCTTCCAAATGATTTATCATGATGACTGAGGATAGGACCGACGTAATGCACGTACGACCGTGCATTTCAGATCATACATAAAAGACCCTTGACGGCATTGAGGTGGCTTATCCCATGTGTCCATCATTAATCTCTAGAGGAGATGCCCCTTTCTCGTGTGGGAACCGGCGATTGGATTAAGACCGCAGACCCTTTTTCTACTTCTGTGGCTTCCCATTTTGTCACATATAGTCCCAAGTCTGATTATTGGATGGAATGTCTCTGCCTACCGTGGTGATTTGAGATGCGGTTAAATTACTGGCGAGAAAAATCAGCGCGACGATCTCGGGCCTTTGATTTTCCCTTGGCGAATCTATGTCATTGATAGTTGCGTGATACATAACTCAACTGCGGTGATTTGAAACATGGCATGTTTTGTGCTTGTTGGATCAGTGCGGGTATTGTGCGCCGTAGATCTTCCTATATGCCAATCTCCACCGTCGATTGATTTCCTCACTTGCCTGCCGATTACCTCCCGCTTACTCTGTTATATTTCCTGCATCTTTGTTCGTGCAGTGGGCTCGGGACCATCGATCTTCGGGGTATTCAATCTCAACCGTCATTTCCTACTTTGCTTATTTCCGGTGCGTTTAGCATGTTTGTTTACCTTATGACCTCTAAAAACCGTCGGCTCCTCCCTGACTGCTTCATTCCTTGAATTGTTCCCTATCATGCTGACCTCCGACTCCTCAGTCTCAGGGGAGGTAGTCCAAGAGCCGATTATCCACTCGGGTCTTGATGTTCATGAGGTCTTTCCACCCACGCCAAAAGCTACCACATCATTCAGCACAATTTGAGTGCTAACAGCTGGCTCACTAGAACTCTTGGTTCACTCAGTAGAAGGAGAGATGTTGGTCAATTTAGGATGAAACATGGTTGATTTGGCTTCCAAATTTTCAAAGAATGAGCATAAGGAAGTATTCATAAGTGTCTTTTCTATTTCACCTATTGGATCATTGGCCGTAGTGGGGGGTATTAGATTGTCAACTTTGGGTAGTTGATCATTGATATAATGGGACAATGTGACATGTCAAGGGTTCACCTTCAACCTTTTTACATTTTGAACAACAACATACTACTCAGGTGTCATACAAGAGATCTAGTTAACACTAAAGTACCATTGGTACAGGATGGTTACTAGATGATGGCATGTCATAGTCAATGGGGTAAAGTGGTCTTTCATTTTCATATACCATTTGCCTACAATATGTTATTCAAGACAATACTTGCATTTTTTGGGGAGTGATGGAATATCATGTGCATTCAAACTTGACCTGAAATCAAGATCCTGTAAAAGTCAATGCACAAATTTTCAAATGCACGTGAAAAGACAACATAAATTCAAATAGATAATAAAAATAAAAATAAATATGGACTTACTGGTGACAACAATGGTGAACTTGAAGTTGAAATGATATGGAATGACTTGGAATTTGAAGAATCGACCATTTGAATTATTTCTATTTTTTCCCATGCAGTTGAGTAAAAAATAGAATCAATACATGTCTTAATTCTTTAAAAAGAATTGGGAAACAAGAAACAATCAATTTTTTTATAAACTAACCGATGCGCCGAAAACTATATTGGCACATTGGTGCGCATTAATAAGAGAAGCATGCCTTCACAAAGGCCAAACCTTTGCAAGTATTAATTGTAGAAGTTTACACTTCCATTTTTTTGGTGTCACTGGTGTGCTTATGTCAATAATACACACTAGTGCTCTATTATCTACTTAGTGCATTTTATCTTGACAAAAAAATTGTGAAAGTTCATATTCTCATTTTTCTATTGTTTATATGGTGCACTTGTATGATTATAGTGCATTGGTTCGCTAGTGTTTGAGCGACACATGAAATTCCCATTTTTTTTAAAGATGCGTGTGTTTATCGTCAATGGATTGATATATCAAATGCAAAAATTGGCGCGAATTTAATTTTAAGATAGTGAGCTTATAAATAAAAGAAAAGCCTAATACCTAAACCTTTTTTGGAATTTTTTTTTAGGAGAGACATATACAATAGAGATTTACCATGAAAGAGTTTGGAGAGACATAGTTCTTTGAAGATAAATTTTGTAAAGGATCATCGTGGACACATACAACTTTGCAGAGGAGACATTTTAGGCAAGTTTTCCTTCAATGGAATAAAAAATGGAATCAATTTTAGATTTTTTTGACGAAAATAGAGGATATATGAGTTACCTTCAATGTTATGAAGTCGTGTATCCTTCTTCCTTCAAAATTACCTTCATTACTGCAAACCCTAGGGTTCTTCTTGTTTTCCTTTTGTTTTCTCTTTCTCTTTTTATTCCATAATAAGTTTTGATTCTAGCAATGTAAACTTTTGGGTTATATATATTAGTTTATGGGGATTTAGGTCACTCTTGGAATGAGATCATGATGCGATTTAGTTTGAACCCAACCTGTAAAGACTATTCTTGTCATATTTTTTTTCAAAAACACTTTCACGGTCCGTGGTATGCATTTTAAAGAATAGTTGCACCGATGCGTTTTTACATATAAGGTGCACCATTTTTGGATGATAAAAAAAATTGTCAACAAATTAATCGATGCACATATTACTGGACGCATGCATTGGTGCGTTTATATTTCAATGATGCATGATGTATTGTGAGGAACCTACAACAATTAATTGATAAAATGCACAATATATGAGATCACAAAATATTTTTATTGATCGCGGGACACTTCGAGGGGGCAACCTCCTTTGAGCAAGCTCAATACAAATAAATTCACGGTACCTTCATTGGCCTCAACACACACTTATATACTAAGTCTATGCCCAATACTATGGGTCAATAACATGGGACATCTAATACTATGGGATGACTTACAAAGTATATGCGTCCAATACTATGGGTCAATACCATGGGCTAATACAAACTATGGATCAACAATTACTATGGGACGACTTACAAAGCATATGCGTCCAACAACAATATACTAACAAAGTAAAGAGAAGGGTTGACACGGGTTCCTAACATGTATATATTTGTTTTATTTAAAAAAATGTAAATACATTTAGAAGTGCATACTATACAAACCATACGCACCAATGCATTATATTATATAAGAAGCACCAGTGCTGAATTTTTGTATAGTGTGCACCAATTGCCCCAAATACATTTTTCATGAACTTCTTTACTTATTGTGTAATTTTTTTTTATAATTTATGTGTTTCATTATGAAGGGCGTTTATTGATAAAAAAATTGACCGATAAAATATCATGGAATAAAAATGACAACAAAGGGAGCGAGGGAAACACGTATGACACAAAGAACATGCCAACTGTTTTTGTACTTTTAATATAAAAGTAATATATTGGAATTATATGTATGTTTAAATGATGTGTATTGGTTTATATGTGTCATGCAGAGCAAAAATTTAAGGAAACTCTAGAGTATTGTTCGTAATCTGAGTGAAGAAGAGCAAACAATATTTAAGAAATTATTGCAAAATGAGGAATTATGTGGAGCAAAAGGTGATTTTTTTTTGACTGAAACATAGGGTAGTTTTAATTGATAACCGGTGAAACAGCCACAGGGTGCTTGGTTACATAGTTGTCGCTATCTGAAATTACAAAATTCTTGGACTTGAGATGCCCAGAAGCTCCAGATTTATGTAGAAAAGTTACAGTAGACAAGCTTGTGGAACAAAAAGTAGTACTGAAATTTACAAAGAGGGCATGGAAGAGATCTGAACAGAGTTTAAGAGATATTGAGCTTCTCCAAAATATTCTGGACAGCAGCTTCCAATGCAGCAATTCGATTCCCATAGTTCCCTGAGGTGTTGGCCAAGTCCTTGAAGTGGGTGTAGACCACTTCTTCAAAGTAGGTAACTTCTCCCTTGGAGTCTTTAAGTTCTTCTTTGATGTTCTGAAGATCTTTGTTGAACTTCTTCCATTTTTGCAGATCTTCTGCTCTGTTAGATTGCAGGCCCCCTTCATGCTCCTCTGATTTGGTTTTGAGGAGATCAATTGATTGTTGCAGCTCATCCAGCCTATCCACCACCGATTTGCCTCCAGATGTAGATCCCACCGAAGCCATGTTGAGCTGCTCAGGCTTTTCCTGGTCTTCTTACTGCTTATGCTAGCGTTAGCGCAATGGAGTGATCGGGGGTTCCCAGTCGGGCTGATTAAAAAGGAGGAGTGGCGACCTGTAGAGTCACGGGACCATGTGACATCGTCCGGAGGAAACAGACTGTTATGGAGATCCGGCTCGATGGCAATCTTGACCATAGAGCTTAAATGATAAGCGAATAACACGGCAGTCCAGCAAATATTCCTTGTCAGGATCTTTTTTGTCTTAGGGGAGATTGCATATTGATTCTCTATCATTTATAGATAAAATACTCCTGCCCAGGAGCACGGCCCTGTTTGCCTCAGCGTCAGCCTGTCCGTTTTGATCACGGAGGACATGATAAAATTTGATTTTACTGAATTTGGAAGTAATCATGAAGATTCTGCGCAGGACCCTAGATAGATTAATCTTTGGGGGTGGCTTCTTCAAAGTCATGGCTTGAATTATGATCCGTGAGTCTCCGAAGACTGTGATCTCGGAGATTTTATTGTCAATGGCTTGCTTTAGCCCTTGCCAGAGGGCCAGTGCTTCAGCATTGTTATTAGTGTCCGTCCCTAAGCCCCAGGAAAAAGAGATAAGGATTTCATTATCTTTGTTGAGGAGGATTCCCCCCGCTCCAGCCTTTCCAGGGTTACCCTTGGAGGCCCCATCAAAGAAGAGGCAATACTCCCTTAGCGACGTTCTCCAATTTTTGAAATCAGGATCGCACATCTGAATTTCCCAGTTTTCGTGAGTTGAAATAGAGATTGCTTCAGGGGCATATTTTAGTTTGAATTTATCCAACCATCTTGCCTCAACAGGACTAAGGCTTCTAGTGTTGGAGATAACTCTAGAGTCCGCCGCTTCCCCCAACAAGGCCACGCAATTGGCTGCTACCCTGGAGCTGGGGCTTGCTTCATCTCTAAAGATACAATTATTGCGCTCTAGCCAGATCTTCCAGCAAGTTACTTTTGGGATCCACATCCAAATGGTTTTGAGACGGTTTTTCTTATGAAGTTCAAATGGGGAGTTTTTAATCCAGTTGGAGAAGAGATCAGATAAGCTTCCATAGCTGTCAAGATTCCCATGGCTTGGAAGGAGAACCTGCTGCCAGACCTCTTTTGAGAAAGAGCACGTTAGCAGCAGATGTGTCATTGTTTCTTCATCTGTGAGACACAGGGGACATCTTGTAGGCCCTTCCATTCCACGTCTCTTAAGCGTGTCTCCCGTTAAGATGCTGTTATGTGCTATCATCCAGCAAAAAAAGTCTATTTTTGGAATGATGGGAAATGTCCAGATGAAGTTCCACTTAGCTGGATTAGTGGGGGCTTGATGCACATTTTGGAGAGATCTATACCCTTCTGCTGCTGTATAGCAACCAGATCCGTGACCCCATCCTCTTTTGTCTTTGGCGGTCTCTGAAATGGGGGCTTTACCTTGAAGTAGTTGTAACAGGATCTCGGCTTCCCCTAATAGATTCGCAGGGATCTCGCCTAGATTCCAATCATTCCAACTTTTTTTCCCTTCTTCCTCCCAGATGGAGATGTCCCAGAGTGTATCTTTGTTTCTGTGTTGCATCCAGGCTTTCAGGTTTCCAATTTCATTAGCCTTTCCTAGGGGCTGGTCTCCCATAATAGAGTCCTCCCAGATGTTTATTTTTTTCCCGTTACCAGGGATCCAGTAAAGGAGGCTTGTGAAGTGCTCTAGGACCTTGTTGCAGAGAGTAAAGATTGGGGATCCTTTTTTTCTTTGAGGTGGCTTATCAAGGCAATTTAATCTTGAGCCTGGGAAGTATTTTTTCCTTATAACTTTTTTGCTCCAAGTTTCTCAGCCTGAGACTAGATTCCAGAGTATTTTTTCTCCCATGGCCATATTCTGTCTAGCCATACTTCTGAATTGCAGACCTCCTTCCTTGTAAGGCTTTTGAATTTTGTCCCATCCTACCAGATGAAGTCTGTGATTGTTTCCTTTTCCTCCTTCCCAGAGGAATTTCCTGATTAGTTTTTCCATTTTCCCGATAATCAAGGAAGGGGCGAGGAGGATGGAGTTTTGGTAGATCGGAATGCTCATCAAGACTGATTTTATTAGGACTGTCTTTCCTGCCTGGTTTAGCCAATTTGAGCCCCAATTTTGAATTCGATTTTTAAATTTATCTAGGATTGGATTCCATTGGTTTGCCTTTAGCAATTGGAACCCCCAGATAGGTGATGGATTCCCATTCATGGACTGCTTCCATTCCTAAGATTCTAGCTATCTCTCCCAGCTCTCTTGTCGTGCAATTCCAGCCAAAAATATTGCTTTTTTGGAAATTGATCTTGCTGCCAGAGACATGTCTGTAGATATCCAGCTCATGTTTGAATCTCCTTGCAACTTGGATACTAGCTGCTCCCAGAAGAAGTGTATCATCTGCGAACTGTGCATGATTGATCTTATTCACATTAGCTGCCATATGGAGACCTGGGAGGACATTCCTTTGCTGGGATTTTATCAGTTGGAAGCTTAGGACCGAGGCTTGGATTGCATAGAGCAACGGGGAGAGGGGGCAGCCTTGTCTGAGGCCCCGAGAGGCTTGAAAGAAGTCAGTGGGTCGTCCATTAACCAGAGGAGCTATCCAGGGTGAGCTTATGCATCCTTGGATCCAATTTGCAAAAGGGTCTGAGAACCCGAGTTTCTTCATGACCAGGAACAAGAACTCGTGATTAACTCTGTCAAAGGCATTTGCTAAATCAAGTTTAATCACCATGCCTCCTTCTCTGGATTGGTGGCTGGAGTGGATTGCCTCTTGGACCAGCAGAATATTGTCCTGAATCTGTCGTCCTTTTATGAACCCTCCTTGATTTTTCGGAATTATTCGTGGCAGCACTTTTTTGAGTCTATTTGCTATGATTTTGGTTACAATTTTGTAGCTCAGATTGCAAAGAGAGATTGGTCTAAATCTGGAGAAATGAATGGCACCTTTTTCTTTTGGAATCAGGGTAAGAAAGGCAGAATTTGTGCTTCCCCCCAATTTGTTGGTCTTTTGTGTATGCCTCACCATTCTAAGCAGGTCCAGCTTTATCAGGTCCCAGCAATTGGTATAGAATCTTGCAGTGAAACCATCCGGGCCCGGGGCACTATCAGGTTTCATTCGGAAGAGGGCTAATTTTAGTTCCTTCATGGATATGGGGGCAGTGAGAAAAATGTTATCAGAATTTTGAACCAGTATGGGGATGGTATCAAAAGGGTGATCAAGGGGATTCAGTGGGTCTTCAATTGGAGCTGAAAAAAGGTCTTTGAAGGTGTTAAAAGCGGCTTTTTTGATGTCCTTGAAATTATTGATCAGGGAGCCTTGATAGTTGATCTCGGTAACAGCCTTGAAGTTTTTTTTGGCCTCCGCTTGTTTGTGGAAGTAGGAGGTGTTTTTGTCTCCACTTTCGAGCCACAAGCTCCTTGATTTTTGTCTCCAATATTCTTCTTCTACCCTGCAAGCTTGGTAGAAATGCTTTTGGAGTTCTGTTTCAGTAGCTTGGGTCTGAGGAGTGAGGGTGATTGTTTCCAGGGAGAGTTGATGGTCTTCCAGGACTTTTTGGGATTCAATTCTGCCAGAAGTAGGGGAGATGATATGCTTCGCCCAGGATTTAAGGTTCGATTTCAGCCTTTTAATTTTCTGCTCCCAAGAAAAGGAAGGAGACCCTGGGATAGGGACTGACCAAGAGTTAGAGACGACTTGATGAAAGTCCTCTTGTAGAATCCAGAGAGGGATGAATCGGAAAGGGATAGGGCCCAGATTGGTTTCCGAGGAGAGTTCCAGAAGGATGGGTTTGTGATCCGAGATACAGTTAGGGAGGATTTTGGAGGTTGCTAAAAGTCCAAGCAGGAGGAAGTCGGAGTGGATCATAAATCTATCAATCCTAGCCGCTATGTGACCCGGGCCCAGCCTTTTGTTAGTCCAGGTGAAATTTCCTACCGACGGTTTGATATCAATGAGGTCCCAACCCAAGATAAGATACTCCACCCATTCTCTGGATTGGTCTCTTATTGGGGAGCCTCCTTTCTTTTCATCAGCAGACAAAGTTACATTGAGATCGCCTGCTAGTATAATGTTGTTAGGGGAGTGCAAGGAGAGAAAGGATTCCAGCGAATCCCAGCATTGAACTTTGTCAGAGGCCAGATTTGGAACATAGAGATTGAACAGACTTACTTGTATTCCGGAGTCAATATGCTGAAGATTGGTGTAGATCCAATGCATGCTGCAGTGATCTTTAATGAGGTTGAATTTGGACTCGTCCCATAAAGTGGCAATTCCTCCCGAGGCTCCTCTAGAATTGATGGCTTTCCCCGGTCCTTTTTTCCAGAAATTGTATGCAGCTTGATGGAGGCTTGAGTCCTCCAATTTCGTCTCCTGAACTAAGAGGATGTCAGGCTTATTGATTTTTATGATGTCCTTCAGAGCTTCTTGTTTAGTTTTGGAGCCTAGACCTCTGCAGTTCCAGGAGGTGTATCGCATTTAAACTCTCTTAGGGGTGGGGGCCCCTTTGAGGCCCTTGCCTTGCTTTGATCTGGTAATCATTGAATCAATGGTTTGCTGGGCTCCTTTGTTTATATCTTGAATGGCTTTCTCTTCCCTGTGTTTTTTCTTTGATTTGCGGCCTAGAGCTTTGGCAGACTGATTGGGGGTAGCATGTGAACTGCTGGTATCTGAAGCTGCTTCATCTGTGCATCCCCCTGATTCAGAATCCAGATTGGTGGGCTCGTGATCCAGATCTTTTGGAATCTTAGGGTCAGAGGAGATTCTCGAGGAGTCTGGAGGTTGGTTATCTATTTGATCTTGGGATGACTTTCCCTCGTTTTCTTCCTGGGGGATTTCTCCAGCTTCTAGATTTTCTTCATGGTTAGTATTAGTATTTTCATCCAACCCAATTATTTCTATAGCTGGGTCCTGAGAGTGGTTTACCTTGCTCGATGTGGGCTCATTAATTTGATCTGCTGCTTTTTTCCCCGAATCAGACTCTTTGGCTTTGGAGGGATCTTTTGACATTGGATTTTGTCCTGAGTTCATGGATCTTTTTTCTTGGGTCTTGGCTGCTAATTTTGTTTTCTTGACTTTTTTCCAACCCTCAGTCTCCTCCTGGGGTTGGGATTTTGGGCAAGATCTTTGAAAATGTCCATGCTCATGGCAGAGCCTGCATTTGAAAGGCAGTTGCTCATAGTCCAGTTTTTGAAAATGACTCCAGGAGCCGATGGAAATCTTGAGTGCTTCTGGTAGACCTGCTTCTAGATCAACCTCCACACAGATTCGGGCACACGAATATTGCCCCTTTGGGTCCGCTTTATCTATGTACCTTCCAAGGTGATTTCCAATTTTTTCCAGTGCATCAGGGTTCCAGCAATGAGCAGGCAGGTTTGGAAGCCTTACCTAGACCGGCACTTCCTTTGGAACGTCAATGCTTGGATCGAAATCCGGGGTCCATCTATTGAGGTAGAGTCCTTGAGCCCCCATGAAATAGGGTCCGTTTCTGAAGATTAGGTCTCTATCTTCTTTTGAAATGAATTCAAAAATGTAAAAACCTCTTCCCACTGGATAGCACGTTACACTGTGTTTCAGATGGGGCCTCCAATTCCGTTGTATCCAGTCATCTGTAGTTCTTGCCGTTGGCCACAGGCCCATAAACTGGCCTACCAGTCCACGAGAGGAGAGGGCTAGAGCAGTTTTAATGGCGCTCTCCGCTGGTAGCTCGACTTCAGGGATTTCATCCAGTTTTTTTTATAAATTTTGGAATCACGTTGGCCGCAGATTTCTTACCACACGGGTTTGTGAGCCTTCTGAAATCCTCTTCCGCAGAGATGGGTGAGGAGGGAGGGGGGGACCCTCCCCCAGGCACAGCCATGGCGGCTGCAAGCGCAGAAACCCTAGAGCGACTGTCTCAAAGGCGATCTCCTCCGATCGGCTGTCGCAGTCAAAATAAAAATCTTGGAGCAAAAGGTGATTAACATGAGGTTTTTGTTTGAATTTTTTCTTCTTCTTTTTAACAGAAAAGTGAAATATATTTATAAATATAAACATAGAGTATAAGGAGAATCAGGTCATCCAAAAAAGAGAGGCATTACAAAATCCTTGGAATGAACCATACAGGGGAAAAGGAGCACTATAATCATGTTTATTACTTCATGTTTTCTTAGTTGTCTTACATTTATTTATTTATCAAAGTAAATTCGAACAAACTAATTACATATGTATTAGAAAAAAACATGGGATTTGCTGCAAAAAAAGAGAAAACAGAGATAAACACTTCATTCCTAGAGATGAGCCTTTGCTGCTTCTTGCTTTGGAGCTGCATCTTCGTCCATGGACGTTGGTCCTGTTGGTCGCTATCCAATCCACTGGTTTACCTAGAGGATTTCAACCCCCTTCTCAACCCCAATCAAAATCTCTCTGAGTTGGCATAAGTGGTCCTCGTTTCTTTCGTTCCTGTGCATGAAGACCTCTTGAATTTTAAAGTTCAGACCAGAGAGGGCGCGCAAAATATTTTCCTTCCATTCCTTGAGGGATTTTCCCATCTCATTAACATAATTCTTGGCTTCCTCCAACTCACCAATATGCACTCGAGCATGGGTCTCAAAATCCTCGACTCTAGTGTCTAGGAAAATAAGGTCCTGAGATGTATGCCTTCCTTCTTCCAGAGCTGCATGGGACACCTTGTAAGTGCAGCAAACCATTTTTCTTGTGTCTGACATAATGTTCTTAATATCCCAGAATTCTCTCAGGACTTCCTCCATGTCCTTTCTCTTACCTTCTGAGCTTCTCTGCATTATTCGCCTACTCCCCCTGTGAATTCTCAACTCCATGCAAGGGAAAATTCTCTGCGGGGAATGAGAAATAACCCAAGTATGTGCCACATTAATGGGCCAGTTTGACGGAGGTGGGTGAGGAATTATGACCCTGTGTTTCCCTTGCCATTGCCATAAAGTATTTACGCGAGCGAAACGTTCCTTGAATGTCTCGAATATGATGGCCTTTAATAACTTCGTTATGGCCATCAATCTCCATTGACCAACTGTCCCACTTGTGGCGAGGTTAAACATTCCCTCGCCGGAGGGTGGCTAAACATGCCACTATTTTTCCTAACTAAGGGAGGGTGAGCCAAAACAAGATTTAGCATGCTAACCATTTAAGGAAGGATGATATGTTTTCAATTAATTCTCCTTGTTGCAACCTTGAACCTCTATTTTCCATTGCATCGGCTTCCTTATTATTCTGACGTTTGATGTGGAAGAATTAAGTCCTTTCGATTTCTGAGATGAACGCAAGAATTCTTTTCTGAACCCTGTTTAGGTCATGGTCTTTCCCAACTTGTATTTGACGCATTTTCTGAATGACGATCTTAGAGTCACCAAAGACCTGGAAGGAGTTGAAACTCGACTTAGCCATATTTTCGATCCCAATAAATAAAGCTACCCATTCATCCCGTTCATTTTTTTCCCGAGACCCCAAGCATAAGAGAAGATTAAATTTACTCCGGGATCAAAGATGACCCCCCCGGCACTTGCCTCCCCTGGTTTGATTTCTTACTGACAATGCTTCTCAACAATAATTGCTATCATGTTTCAAACTTTGAACTTCAAATTTGTTGAATTTTGTGCAGGGATAGAGAGTGAGGAAATAGGATGCCCTAAAAAATATAAAAATTAAGAATGTAAATGATGATGATTTGGTTATCAACTCAACTAGAGTGGTGATAGATGTTAATGAGAGGGGAAATCTTTTTTTTTTATAAAAATTTGAGAGATATTGTGGGAAGGATGTATAGACGTACTTTTCATTTATAGTACAAAAATAAATCCAATGACTCTAAGAATTAGATTATACGTAAACTACATGAAGCATTTCCGGAGCAGTGGGTGCTGAGACTAATGAGACTTGCAATAGCAAAAACATACAACAAGAAAAAAGAATCGTTTAAAAGGTAGTATTGCTAAAAATGTTTTTCTATAATATGTACATACTAGTCCAAAACATACTTTCTTAATATTTTTGCTATGCTTATTTTCATATAAATATTTATCTTTTTTTCATTGTTCTTTTTGTTTCTCAAAGATTGCTAAAATTCCAAAGGAAGGACGACGTGATATCCGAAATATGTCGGTAGGGATGTCAAAAAAGGTGCACCATGAGATGATAAAACAAATGAACATAATCACATTGTAGGAGGAACCACCCCAACAACAACGTGCATCAAACATATGAAATCATTATTTTATTTTTAGTGTGCATAGTTTAATTATTGCATGAAATACTAATTTTCAATTATTTTGTAATAGCATAAATGAAAAGAAAATGGCACCCATTCAATGCATAAGATGTGATGACAAGGTAAAAAATGGTATTGCAGTTTGTGAGTACTTGTGGTTTTTCTTCATATTTCATATTTGGTGTGATGTTTATATATTAATTAATTTAAAATCATACATGGATGTTTTCTAACAAGTGCTAACATATAGTGAAGAGCCATCCAATGATTTGATTGACATTAGATTAAGGGTTGTGAGTATATATTGGGGCATCAAGGGTTAATTGAACAATTTGTAAGTAGCTATAGTGTTTAACGTCCCTTTTATAATTAATGGAGCAATAGAAAATATTTAATTATATTTATCCTTTGTCATAGCTTATGAAATGAAGTATAGAGTGGAGCCAAAGAGGATTTATTGACATGCGACATGAGTAACGGTTTCAAAAATATTTGTGAAGTTTACGATTCACTCGTTCAATTGGTACACTTTTTCATTTACGCAGATATGTATATTATGTTATCTATAAATGTACATATACTCATCACATTTTATTTTTATGTTTGTAGATGGAACATGAAAAAATGGAACAAAATGAGTCGATCAACAACACATTTCAAATAGATAAAAAACAATATCCCGTGAAGGTGATGCAGAGGTGGGGCATGGAAGCAACTCAAGTGACTATAACAATTCAAGTGATGAATGATGATCAATACATCTTAATGTTGCTATTGCAAGTTGTATACTTTGGAATTTTTATCTGTGAAAAAAAAATATTATGTTTAATGTGTACATATCACCCCAATTGGATGAGGACAAGTAATCAATAATTGTAACAATGTCAAAATGACATTTTGATTATCGAGGACCTTTATGTTGTTCCATATTTTGGATTGTTATTTGTATATAATAAAATGGGTTTCTTCATCTACTAGATGTCTAATGTCGCAAAATGTTACATTGTTGATTAGATACATGAGTGATTTTCATTGTGACTATGAACAAATGTGTAATTAACAAGCTTATCAAAAGACAATAGTTAAAATATAAAGAATATTATTATTAAAAAATATTTGATTTTTGGATGATTAATTAAAATGGTAAATATATGAATGATTTATATGGTTACAATGAACATATGTGTAATCAACTCAATATCCCAACACAATAAATAAAATTTAAAAATAAATATTATTATATAAAAATATTCGATTCTCAAATGATTGATTGCAAATTTGTAAAAATAGAAAAGAAGAAACTATATTTCCATATCTGCAACATTGAAAAATTCACCACAAAACCATACACAATCTATTTATTTCAACTAACTAGCGCCTTGTATTTGTTTAAATGAACATTGGCACCAATGCACTTTTTTAAAACATAAGCACCGATGTTTTTTTCCAAACTATATGCACCGATTCTCATTGGGACAATATATGCACTGGTGCTTATTGGTACAATATATCCACTGTTTATCTTTTAATACAAAATATGCAACACTGTCTATATAATACAATATAAACCAAGGAAAATTTTAGGGGCAAAATTTATCCCATGGGCTATTTTTCCATGATTTTTTCAAAAAACAGATTCACCAATTTACATTTTTTGAATCCTTGTTTCGCCCAATTTTGATGGGGTAAAATTTTTTCACTCTAAAAATCGCTAGATTATTATATAAACTATATAAAATCCTTAGAATTTGAAATATTTTTAGAAAAATATCGCCAAATAATTTATAGTTGACATTTTAAGAATTGGTAAGATTCGCCAATATTTATACACTTTTAAATAAATATGGATCTTTAAAATTTTCCCTAATATAAACACTGATGCATTTAAAAATACAAACGCAATGCTTTTATAAAATATATGAGTCACTGGTGAGGATGTGAATGTTACACGCACCAATGCCAGTACATATAATATAAGCATGGGTATGTTTGTATTAAAATATACACATTAGTGCGCATTAGTGTTTATGTAAAAAATGCGCCAGTATTGTTACAACGTAACACATGCACCAATTTGTTTGCATTAAAATATATGCAATGGTGCATTGACAATGAATGTATGCATCGGTACGTATACATAAAATGCACCAGTGGAGTTACAATATTATATAAGAATCGATATGTCTGTATTAAAATATACGGACCGGTGCATTGACATTTAGTGTACACACCTATGTGTCTTATTTATATATGACACGCCAATGTGCAATATAAACTTATAAAGCACCGAAAAAAAAATCGACTAAAACCTCCAACCGCCCAAATTTTTTAAATATAGTGAATATCCATTAAAACCTCCGCAAAAACCTCCGCTACAAAAAACAAAGGTTGTAGCATATGTTCTTTTGACAATTTTTATCAATCTTGTAACACTAAAAACCTCCACTACAAGGTGTTTCCCTTGTAGTGAAGCTTGCTACTTAACCCAATGTCCTCAAGTCATGTCCAACCTTCGAGGTGTATATCACATGGCCCTAAGCTCCAAGGGATAAGCGCTTGTGCCCCTCCTCCTAGGTGTAACGTCCCCTTCCATCAATCTGATGCCAGGAAGGAAACGTGAACCAAACTTACTGGCTTATTGGATAAGCTCAGCCCCATACCTTACTAAGAAATTCATAAATAAATAAAACTTCATGTGTGCAGGTTCAAACTAAAATACACAGCGGAATGAAATCATATTTACACACACACAAACAGTAATGCGTCAATATAGCTATCATAAGTGGATAATGATTCAATGTACAGAGAATCAATCCCCTTCTCATGCTATGCACAGACTTCGTATGAATTCCATTAACATGAATAATTATCATTCAAAATTAACACATTGCGAAACACAGAATGCATATAATTTGAACCACAGAGAACACATATCTTGAGATGAAGCTGTCCAAAAAATTGGCTATGTGAGAGAAACATTCCACCCAACCATAGATCTCTGTCCAGCCTGTATTCTTTTAGCTAAGATATCACCCACGAGCTGGGTTATGTATCCACTAAGGAGGAACTAGATGGGCTCACTCACTGTTATGGTTTCACTCAAACAGTCATGCTAATCCAACATACAGTTGGGTTTATCAAGCATGCAATAGGAAAATGAGGAGGATGCTAATCTAGTGAGCGCTCAACCACAGAGCTACAGACATCTCAAGCTAAATTCAAGCAATCCAATCTTCTGTTCAAACATCCACACTTGGATTTCTCACCATTCTGTCAACGAATAACTCAATCCTGTCATTGGGTTTCTGGGGTATCAAAACTGGGTTTTTCAATGGATTTCAGGGTAGCTAATGCTCTCAATTTTTCCCCAAGGTTCATACCTATGGATCCCCCATTGGATTTCACTATCAAATACAAATTCTGGGCGCTTTTGGCACTTCAAAACGTGGGTTCTTGCAAAGTTGTGACTTCTAGTTTTTCTCCCTGCTAGGAATTCATTTTTGGATGATGATTGATGCTGGGATGTTCCACCCTGGAATGGGAATGAGGAAGAACCCATTCCCATGAGGTAGAGTGACTTATGGTACAAGAAAACAGAGCCCATACTCTGCCATACGAATTTTTGGGTTGCCCATGCTCCATTGAAGCCATGGATTGAAATCTTCAACTACTTCCTTACAACAGAAATAAATGTCATCAAAGAAAGTCAAATGGGTTCTCACAATGACATTTGACAACCTATGGTTCAATCCCACAACCCCCTCACCACTGCCTAGTGGATACACATGGCCCCTTCTGATTCGTTGCTCCCATAGCTAGTTTTGGTATTTTATTGCATGATGTTTATTTACATTATTTACACAATGTTCCATGGCTAAATAGCACATGGTTAACATAATATCTAATACTTTCCTTTTAAATAAAATTCGAGCATCCACTAGCGGGACCTTGGCCTTGAGCTCCATGCTAGGAAAACATACATCACATGTATACAATATTTACATTAAAAGCTAATATATTCTAAGGGTTAAAATGGGGTATTACAATCCCCTCCCCCTTAGAATAACACCGTCATCGGTGTTCCAATACTTAGGAGTACATATACAGTTTACACATGTCCAAAATTTCAAAAACTTTGTAGGTCTTCCCTACATTCTATCCTTTACTTGAACTTTCAGGGCCAAGTCCTTTGGATTCAACAAGCTTCTCCTACTGGTTCTGATCTTTCAGCTCTTCCACAAGTCTGGAAACTTTATGGCTGTTACCCTCTTGATGTTCCCTTGTTGGGCAGTTGCAGAGGCAATGATGTCCTCCACATTTCCAACATTTCACTAGATGCTTCATATTTACCTGTTTAATTTCCTTTGAGTCTTCATGCCTAGAACATTTCTTTATGGACCATTTGGACGAATACCTCATCCTTGATCCACTTTCCTTTCCCTTACTAATTGCTCCCATAATGCTTTTTACCTCCCTGTGCAGACAAATAGAGTCCTGCAAAACCTTGTGGTTCATCTCATGCTGCCTCTTCTGTATCTTAAGCATCTCTCCGAGATTTTCTTGGGTCTTGGCAATTGTTTGAAGGATATTTTCAGCCAAGCCCAATAGCCTTTGGTATGCTGCCATGGTCAATGTGCACAACTGTATTTCTCTTGCTCATAAGTAGCACTTGCTTTGCAACAATTGTAATAAATTAACTTCACTTTCTCACCTGTGAAATGCATTATTGTAATTTATGTTAGGCCAAGCACAATATAGCATTAAGATCATTCAATTCATTGCCCAATTGACATGGGTAGTCCATGCTTTATCCATGAGACTTTCATACTTTCCATGCTTTCCCAACATACACATGAATTCCTTCATGTTCATCCATTCACAGGAAATTAACTACTTCAACTTTCACAATTTATTTCAAGCAAATAAACACACTCTACTTTCAGCCATACATGCATTCAACAATTTTCTATTTTTATAAATGCATGAATAAAAAGGAAAGAGAGAGCAGTAAGAGTTTTCTCCTCTTAGTCTTGTTCCATTCTGGAACCTACACCACCACTATGGTTTTCATACTCCTAGCCTATTTCACTTCAACGTGAATGCTTGATCTTCCCTTCTTGGCTATGACACTTAGTGTCTATGGTCTATTCCATACCTCTCAACCATGGAGTCTCTCCACATGGTTTGTCTACAACTCTTGGCTGCTAGGACTCACACAGTCCCATTAGCACCATCTTTCATTACTGTTCGTGTTGAGCTTTTTAGGATGGCCACATGTCCACATGCATCCCTAGGATGCCTTCATAGTCCTTGCTTCCAACAATACCTACACTCAAACATTGAATCCATTCACATGTTTAGTTTATTTTCATAGGGTTATCTCTAAACAAGATTTTAAGAAATCATAACCAAATCATATACACATGTATATTCATAAGCAATAAGCTACAAGATAACCGAATACTTATCTGCATTGGATGTCTTCACTTTATTCCACATGATCCTTCTTTGCTTTACAAGCCTTGGATTTCCTATGGATACAATAACAAATGTTGGGCTAGCACGCATGCTACTCCTCAACCATTCGTATAGGCAATGCTAAGTCAGTATGCCGATTGGTTTCATCAGACATCCCATTTAGCAATATGCTAAACTAGTACTTCGACTGGGTATTATCAAGTATTTGGGGAAGGTTTGGCCAGCACACTGGCTTCTCCATAACATTCAAGTAGTTAATGCCCAACCAGTACACCTTCACACCGAATGGGTTTACCAAGCATTTATAGCACCCAACTAGTTACTCTTTGGATTTACCAAGAACTTATAGTTCTTTCAGGGTCCTTGCGTCCTGCATTGACCAAGATTTCCAACAAGAAAACAATAGTGCATCAGCTTAACTGTTAGAGGAATTATACTTGAAATCTTCATTGTTCCAAATAAGAAATGAATGAAATTGAATACTTATCTGTATTGGATATTTCCTCTCTGGTCCACAGGGTCCTGCTTTTACTTTATAAGCCTTGGGATCCTCCTGCGGACTGGAATGTTTGGCCAGCACGCAGGCTGCTCCAAAACATCAAATAATTAATTCCAACTAGTACACCTTCACGCCGACTTGGAAGGAAACTTCACCACGACCATTTCTAGGTCAAGGCTCCACTATGGAGACATAGGCATATAACATCCCTTTCATCAACACCTTCACAACCCTTCATCAAAATCCCCACAACCTCCACAACATCCTTTCATACACATTAACCCTTCCACCACAACCCCTCACAACAACCTTTTACTTTGATTCTTTAGTGTGCAACACCAATTGCATCTGTTTAAGCTGACAACACAAGTAGTATAAGCAAACTCATCAGCGTTATTGCTCTAAGATTGTAACCATATTTCATAACATTCACTATCAAGTATTGAAACACCAGGAATGCGTCCATTCTCTTAGGGCGTAATCAATATTGGCATCCCTAGCATAACTCAGCACCATAAAGGTGTGCACTCCTTACTGATGTGAACTATGCAGGTCCTAATCATACTTCAAGCAGTCTGAATAATATACATAAATAGAATATGCTCTGCATAGTAATTCTAACAATTAGACTTGCACAGTTATATGTATATATATATATATATATATATATATATATATATATATATATATATATATATATATATATATCAGTCAAGGTTTATAGAACACTTATCCATTTGCAGATGTAGTCTTTCTCGATTAATGAGGAATGGGGGCTCCCTTCTCTGAGTTGACAGTCCCTCAGTTTTCCATCCCAACTCCTTTTTACATTCCATATCCCACATATGTCTTACTGACATACTCTGTACCATCTCACTCATATTGTTTACCAATCATGTAGTGCAGATCGGACATTACCAAAACATCCAATGGAATTTCACCCGACACCCATTTCCAAGATATGGGATCCTTCCCATGAATTTTGGCTTCTGCAGGCCCTCTCTCATGGTCTTACTACAATGTGTCTTCCTAGCACATTTATTAAATAACCAAACAGTCAACAACATTTAACATTAAAATTCAAACATGATTGTTTCATAACCAATCAATGGCACTAATAATTAAATTCGATATGAATTTGCAATTCTGTTTACTGCAGAAATCAATTTTCTCAGTCATGAGGCTATCATCATACTGTTTGTCTCTTGTAAGTGGCACCACTTTGCCCTTTAGTATTTTATGCTTGCTAGCATAACATGCACATCCACTTAAAACATGTCCTCCTGACATAATTCATATAAGCCAAATAGTCATTAGTCATTTATTAGCAAAATTCCAAATCTAAGATCTACAAATATGAGATTTACAATTCTTCTTTTTAACAGAACTTAGAGTTCTCAACCATGAGATTCTTCTCATGAGGTTTGGCTCTTTCACATGGTATATTCCAGCCTTCATCATGGACTTACCCACATTGCCATGCCCAAAATAATCTACCTGACATCAACAACTTCAATCAGCCAAACACTTATAAGTCTTCATGCATATAATATTTCATTGCTGCAACAGTCACTGAAGCATTTCCAGAATTATAACACTCCATAATTCAAACACTCTCAACTATTAATATTTCAAATGCAATGAAATGTATAGGCTTATGTTATATGCACCCTTAGCACCATAAAATTACAAGACACCATCACACCATCCATGCAATCAACTTAAAGCTTTTAAATGCTCATTAATTCATAGCCATGTCATTAAACAACTTTGCCCTTTCACAGAGCATTCCGGCAGCCCATAAATGATGACTGCCCTCTTCATGCACTTATTATTCTACATTCATAACAGCCCATGAAATGATCCTAGAATTATCATCATTCATAATCTCATTCATTATTTAGTTTGCAATGATACATATACCATCCCCATGCATTCATGCAATGCATGACAACATGTGCACCCACACTTAGGCATGCACATTTACAACATTTACTCAAACTTTTCATATGCATCCACTCAATGCATAACTACAATATTTATAAAATCTCTTAATGCATATCCACTCAATGCTACCTTGCATTGGTTCATGACTGTTATGCATTCAAACATATTATGGCCGAAACATGACTACCTCATATAGCATGCATTACCATAATCAGGACCACCAGTCCTCACTTGCTTTGATTATTAAGCTCAGAATCGACATACACATGCAACGATATATTTGTATATGTATATAGTCTAAATTTCTAAACATTCACATGGTATGAAGCCTCTTGCTTTCATCACTCCATGTTCCACCACACCATGGTAGTACGGCATTCACATGAATGCATTTCAACTATAAATGCATACCATTTTATGATTACTAAATATGGTTCAATGGATTCTTACCCAATCCCCTTTTAACACTTATGCAATCATCATAATTAAACATTACCTGTATGGATCCCATTTACACCTTTGATGTTACCTGATCCGTTGGCCTCTTATAGAGGATAAAAAAAATTCTTCCACCAATCTCTCGATCATGGATTTGTTGCCCTAGCCTTTCTTCATAAGGTTGTTGGCCATATGCAACAACATCATCAACACATTTAGCCATGCTTATGTTGTCTTTCGTCCTACAACCAATACCAACACCAATAGTGATTATCAACCACAATATTTTTCATTAGTGGTTTATTGAATACATAGAACCTTACTACTTTTACTAACATATAATATACTATGTGTGCACAAACATCTGCTCATGCACTGTGCAATGTTTATTAATATGTCCACTAGTGCATGTTCATGCCTTCCATCTAATCTCTTGCATTTTCATCATTCCCATGCCATAATTTTATGTACACAAATCTCATAAAATATAATTACAACAACAAACATGAGTTAAGGAATCCTCCATTTCCAATGCTTCATCATGTCATGCAATTCCTCTTCCACATCATAGCTGGTATGATTTCATTGCCTCTAGCAAACACACAAGGAATCATTAGATATGATTTAATCACCAAGCATCAATTCAGTACATATAATCATGCATAATATTCTAACTTACTACTTTTCAGGCATGCAATTCTAAAAATTGCCCATATTGACAACAATTTTGTCAAAACAGCCACTGGCACTTTTCTGCTCTGCATGACTATGAGGTACGATAACTTCATTCAAACTCTGGTGATGCACCATTGTTCCCTGCTGGATAAGATTTCCAATGCCTATCCACATGCTCCATTTTGACTTCGGTTGTGGAAACCACATTACTTAAAAAATGTCAACTTTTACCAAAATGACTATGGGAATTCTGCACTCACAGTTACAAAATATCCTGAACTACCAACTTCAACCGCCTGTAGAAGCAAATCTATAAAGATTCAGGAAAACTTTTCTATTAGGCGAAGTTATTCCATATAGCAAGGAACACTCAACAACTCGCGGATTTTTGTTTCGATGCACCATTCAATTTTTATTAAATTATGGGTTTGACTATTTTTCACTTTTCACATTTTTCCAAATTTTCAAATTTTGGGCCAAAAATGGCTATTTCCCAAACGGTGCATTTCTGGAAAATCTTTGTCCAACAGAATATGTCTGGTTTAATGAGAATATGAAATGTCAAGTTCAGTAAATTTCTTGATTCCGAATTGCAGGGTCACTTTCAACCACTGCAAGCTTTTCAAAATCCAAAAAACGTGGCCCGGAATAGTGCTTTTTGGCCTTCTTGAACACCCTGACTCCACATCTTTTGGAGTTTGGATCCAAAACTCCAAAATTAACAGTGCCTTCTCCACAACCGATCCATATCAGATTCAACTCCATCCGACCTTCTGTCAAGCGTCGGGACACCGATTTGTAAAAGCCATTAATTCCAATTTGTGCCAAATTGGAGCATAATGGGCTCGGGATCTTCACTGGTTCATTCATGGCCTCTGTAAACTGCCTCAGAATGCCACTGAACTCATCAAATTCCAACCTTGCATGCTCCTGTAATCCAAAAATCCGAAATCCGAAAGTCGAAATCCGAAAGCCGAAATTCGAAAGCTGAAATCCGACACCCGAAAGCCGAAAGTGCGGGTGCGGGATTGCGGGAATCCTACACACAATTTTCAAAATTCATGTTCCCGAAACCCAAAACTGCGGGTTCGGGATTGTGGGAACAATGCGCAATTTCCAAAATTCGCGTTCCTGAAACCCGAAACTGCAGGTTCAGGATATCAGGAATCCAACGTGCAATTTCCAAAATTCGCGTTCCCGAAACCCGAAACCCAAAACCCAAAACTGCGGGTTCGGGATTGCTGGAATCCAATGCACAATTTCCAAAATTCGCGTTCCCGAAACCCGTTGAACACCTTCGGCCCTGCAACTTGCGGGGTTCATAACTCCTTCATCCCTTAGACAAATGAGGCGAGTCCGGTACCGTTGGAAATCTCTTGGAGATATCTATGCACCTGTGTGATTCTCTTCCACACTTGATAAATTCGACCCTGTCGTTTTTCCAATAAACAATGTCGCCCCAACTTCACGAATACTACGTTAAAACATTCTGTCACTTGCATGTAACTCAGAGTTTGGCCCAAGCAGCCCCAGTGCTGCAAGCTGAGCTCTAATACCACTTTGTAACGTCCCCTTCCATCAATCTGATGCCAGGAAGGAAACGTGAACCAAACTTACCGGGCTTATTGGATACGCTCAGTCCCATACCTTATTAAGAAATTCATAAATAAATAAAACTTCATGTGTCCAGGTTCAAACTAAAATACACAGCAGAATGAAATCATATTTACACACACACAAACAGTAATGCATCAATATAGCTATCATAAGTGGATAATGATTCAATGTACAGAGAATCAATCCCCTTCTCATGTTATGCACATACTTCATATGAATTCCATTAACATGAATAATTATCATTCAAAATTAACACATTACAAAACACATAATGCATATAATTTGAACCACAGAGAACACTTATCTTGAGATGAAGTTGTCCAAACAACTGGCTATGTGAGAGCAACGTTCTACCCAACCATAGATCTTTGTCCAGCCTGTATTCTTTCAGCTGAGAGATCACCCCCGAGTTGGGCTGTGTATCCACTAAGGAGGAACTAGATGGGCTCACTCACTGTTATGGTTTCACTCAAACAGTCATGCTAAGCCAACACACAATTGGGTTTATCAAGCATGCAATAGGAAAATGAGTAGGATTCTAATCTAGTGAGCGCTCAACCACAGAGCTACAGACATCTCAAGCTAAATTCAAGCAATCCAATCCTCTGTTCAAACATCCACACTTGGATTTCTCACCATTTTGTCAACGAATAACTCAATCTTGTCACTGGGTTTTTGGGATATCAAAATTGGGTTTTCCAATGGATTTCGGGGTAGCTAATGCTCTCAATTTCTCCCCAAGGTTCATACCTATGGATCCCCCATTGGATTTCACTATCAAATACAAATTCTGGGCGTTTTTGGCACTTCAAAACGTGGGTTCTTGCAAAGTTGCGATTTCTGGTTTTTCTCCCTACTGGGAATTTATTTTTGGATGATGACTGATGCTGGGATGTTCCACCCTAGAATGGGAATGAGAAAGAACCCATTCCCATGAGGTAGAGTGACTTATGGTACAAGAAAACAGAGCCCATACTCTGCCATACGAATTTCTAGGCTGCCCATGCTCCATTGAAGCCATGGACTGAAATCTTCAACTACTTCCTTACAACATAAATAAATGTCATCAAGGAAAGTCAAATGGGTTCTCCCAATGACATTTGGAAACCTATGGTTCAATCCCACAACCCCCTCACCACTCCCTAGTGGATACACATGGCCCCTTCTGATTCGTTGCTCCCATAGCCAGTTTTGGTATTTTATTGCATGATGTTTATTTACATCACTTTTACAATGTTCCATGGCTAAATAGCACATGGGTAACATAATATCTAACACTTTCCTTTTAAATAAAATTCGAGCATCCACTAGTGGGCCTTGGCCTTGAGCTCCACGCTAGGAAAACATACATCACATGTATACAATATTTACATTAAAAGCTTATATATTCTAAGGGTCAAAATGGGGTATTACACTAGGTAATTAACTCATTTAGAAGAGCAATTGACTCCTCCATTGTGTGCACCCAATGGGTTTGTCATCATGTAAATAAGAGTATCAACCTCCTAGGTAAGGGTGCTATGTTAGCACTCTAACCAAGGTCAAGCATACACCTAAATTAAGGCATCCATATGTCCATGAAGCTTTGTCGAGGGGATAGGAGACCACTCTTATAACATGGCGAAAACACTATATTTGGACAAACCCAAAATGTTAATAGGAAATACCAATGCACCAATATATGAGAGGAACATAAGTGTGCCAAATACTTAACAAATCATTGATGATGAAAATTTACATCTTCAATATATAAAGTTAAAATTACATGCTTCTAATTGATTATAATTGTGAAAAAGAATGAAAATATATTCACACTTTCATTTTCAATGCTTTAAATGTGCAATTGTGCATCCATTGAGTATTTGAACGAGATGCCCCATAAATTTGTCGTTGTTTTTTATAGAATTTAAATTCTTTTTTTCAAGAAGAAAAATACTACACTTTTGATATTAATAAAATAAAAAATTACATATCCATGCAAATCCATCATATCTAGACTGAAAACAAAACGTCCACACCATTACAAACCGTTCTGGTCACCCTAAACTGACAATAAAAAACTAATCCAAAAAGTGACAACAGCAGGACAGATCTAATCTAACATCTTCCACAATACAAAGTATACTAATCATCAAAAGAAGGGATGGAACCCTGAAAATCCAGATTTTCATCGATCCATTCTCCCTACTAGAGGAATCCCTCTTGAACTGAGAAAGCATCCTTGGACATGGCATATGCAAATCCAATGAGTTCCCTATAAATATGATCAATGGTCCAAGCAAAAAGAGAGGACAAAAGAGACTCAATACGCATACACCAATGCTGGAAGGAGATAATCTTCAGCCTGTGGAATTTTTTTTTCCCAGTTTACAACCATCATTGAGTCACCATGGATCCTCAAGGTATCCACACCAAGTATAGAATCAAATTTAAGCAAACACCACAGAAATTTCAGCCAATGAGTTTGTTCCCATACCAATACTTAACTTGAGTTTGAAAAAAAGGTGTTTCTTAATGATAAGATAAACCCCTGCAACACCTCTACCTTCAATAGACACACCATCAAAATATCATGTAGCAGAGTATGACTCTTCAATGGTATTAATGTCGCCCACAACTTTTGGTGAAAACTTGTTTAGAGTAAGCTTGATACATGCCAACAATTTTGAAAACTAATTGGACTGGAGTAATTCTTTTATCTTAAAAAATGAAGTCATTCCTCTCTTTCCAAATCAGCCACAAAATGAACGCAATCATAGTCTTATGATGATTATGTGCTTTGGTCCAAGACATTAAAGTTGTATCCAAATCACCCGGTCCCCAATTGTTGATAATAGCAAGAGCAAAACAAACCTAAGACCAAACTGCTTTAGTACACAAACAATCGACAAATAGATGAATAACAGTCTCATCATCTTTCTAACATAAAGGAAAAATGCCTGGATCGATCCATCCTCTACATTTTAAATTACTCCATGTCAATATATAGTATTCCAAAACCAACCATAGAAAACATTTTATCTTTTGAGGAATGTGCCATTTCCACAATTTTACCACCCACCATTTCTGAACCATTTGATTTTATATCAATGTTTTTAATTCACCATGTCATTAATAACATTTAATTTAATTATTTTATTTTATTTTAAAAACCACCAATTGTAATATGCTTTTATAATTAAGTAAATATTGTCTTCCCATAACTAATCATTATAAGTTGCAATTAATTTAACAATGCAGAGTAGGACTATATAGCATTATCAAACTAAAGAAAATAACTTTATAAATCACAATTGCAATATTGTCTTCCCATAGCGAATCATCATAATTTGCAACTAATTTCACAATGTAAAGTAAGACTATAACATTATCAAACAAAAGAAAATAGTCATATCAATTTTTTTTTTATACAAAATTAATGTTTTCATCATATTAATAAATTATAATTCCTGGAAAATAATTAAAAATGAAAAAAATTCTAAAAATAGAAAAATATCTTAAACGAACAACTTATCACTAAATGTTATCTCTTCACAAGTATTCATAAAAATGAGTAAAGGGGAAAATATATTAACTAGAAAAAAAAATGCATTGTCTGGATGATCACCTACTTCTATGAAGCATATTGAATTGCTTGCAATATTGAAAAGTATTTTTTTTTATACCCATAAGGTTATATAATGGAAATTATAGTCAATTGAGTGTAGATTGGGTGGTTGGGAGGAATGTTGTTATCCTCTCCACCCGGGTTCAAATATTGCTTCGTGACACTTGCTTCTTGGGAGCCGATTTTAATTATGTATTGCTTGAATAGATGTATTTACGGCCATACCTTGATTCTCCATAATATCAGGTGTTGGCATTCTTCAGTGAAAAAAATATAATAGAAATTGTACTAAAATCTATCTTATCTTCATTACTACCCAATAATTTTGATTTTTTATTGAAACTTGATAAAACACTAAATTTTTTAGATAGGCAACATCCAAATTTTCAAATATGGAAATATTGACTAGTGGTTGTTGTTAAAAGCTCCACATCATAACAACCTCCATTCAATTATTTCAGTCCAATTCATTATGCAACTTGGTTTACAAGATCGACTTGGGTCAATTAGTTGGGATTGTACCCCTTAGTCTCCTACATATAGGAAGGAGACCTTTCATTTGGAGTATTTTGTCTTGTCTTGTCTTGTGTGCTTAGTACATTGCATAACATTTGGTATCAGAGCCCTTTCCTCGGGATTGGTTTCTTCAAAACGAATCATCTTGGAATTTTCTCTATAATTATTTTTCTACAAGGGTTCAGAGAGCGATTCTTAAAACCCATCTAGAAAAGAGGCCGATATAACCGTGCTCCATGTTTCACATCCTGAAACATTACAGGTTCAAAGATATTTTATCTAGAAGCTAGGGATTATGACTAGTCCAAAAACTAGTCTTAAACAAGTTTTCTGAGAAAAAAGGTCATATCGGGGGAATGAAAGATCCAAATTGAGTGCGACCTGTTGCATATTAAAGAAGATGGACCACAGTATATATGTTAGGGTTTTTAACCTCAGATACAAAATATTGGAAACGTGGTATCCAGTACAAGTTCGTTATTCTGGAAAGACAAAAAATAAAAGGTGTTGGGAGATTCGCAATAACTTCTTATTGGTAAATAAAAATTAGGTTAGACCTATGGCATTGGAAATAGGACGCATCAGGATACACAATTATGGAGTTTCAAACCCAGAGGAGTAGAAATTCAAAATTTACAACAGTTTCAAGTCGGCCTTAAAACTATCTTCCAATTAGGGTTGGAAAAGGTACGCCATTTTTAATTTTGATTAACCTTGAGTAGAAGGATCTAATTGTGGTGACACCTAAGGTGTGATATCTATTTATATTGTTCAAAATTCCACCAAAAGGAAGTCTAAAGACTCACTCTCCATCCAAACCACTAGAGGATCCATCCTCGATGCATAATGAAAGGGAAGACCTCTCTTTTCGAGTGTACCAGTTGGAAGATATGATTAAAGGGTCTGTGAAAAAAGTTCATTTGGATAATTTAGAGGAGAATTTGAATAAAATCGAGGAAAATATGAAAGGTTCGGTAAGAACAATTGATTTACTCAATCTAGAGGAGAATTTGATGGGGAATATGTCAAATATTGTTAATCTCATACAAAATTAAAGGGATACTCTTCCTACAAGTGATGATGTGTTCCAGGATACTCAAGAGGATAAAAATAATTCTCATGTTGAGAAACCTTCCATGAAGAAGAATAGTCTAAGAGGAAATGATTATGGTAATGTAATTCATCAGAGATGGTCACCAAGGGGTACCCAACTTCCCAGGATTGACATGAGAAAGTTTGATGGCAATGATCCAATAGCATGGATATTCCAAATGGAGCAATTCTTTGATCTACATTGGGTTCCAACTTTGCAAAAGCTAACTATTACATCATTATATTTAGAGCCTGATCAATTTGTATGGTACCAATGTCTTTGTGACCGTAAAAAGGACTCTATTATATATTGGTCTATATTCACTGAATAATTGATTGGACTTTATGGGGATATTAATAGAAATACCTTCTTTAGCCAGTTAATAATATCAAGAAGAAATTTCTAGTTGCAGAGCACATCAAACAGTTTCAGAAGCTATGTCTTAGAGTGAAGAACATTGTAGAAGACAATTTGTTGGATCTCTTCATGGGCACCTTGAAGGATAACATTCAACATGAGTTGCGTCTCTTTGAACCACCATCCTTGGAGAAGGCCTTCATGATGACAAAGAAGGTTGAAAGTAAAAATATGAAGATGGCTACTAGAAAGAGAACCTCCAACACATACCGAGAGAATAATGTTACTTCTTCTAACCCACCTCAAATATTGACACCTCAACAATTAGAGGAAAGAAGAGAAAAAGGCCTATGTTTTAATTGTGACAGCAAGTATAGCAAAGGACATAAGTGTGGCGAGAAGAAATTATTTTACATATAATGTGAAGAGGAAGAACCAAAAGAACAAGAACCATATCCAGATGAAGAAATAGAAGATACTACTTCAGAAGAGATTACTCCCACCATATCATGTCATGCATTGGATGGAATTAGCACTCCTCAAACTCTCAAGATCGAAGGATTTATCAAAAAGAAAAAGGTAACAGTGTTGATTGATTCTGGTAGTATTCATAATTTCATTCACTATAAATTAGCAAAATCTCTCAATTGCTTTGTATACCCAGCACTAGAGTTTCAAGTAATTATTGCAGATGGAGGAACTATCAACTGCTCAAGGAAATGCCACAATATAAATCTTACTATGCGAGAATATGTATTGAATAATCCAATGATTTATATTCCAATGGGTGGTGTTGATGTTGTCTTAGGAGTTCAATGGTTACAATCTTTGGGAACTGTAGCTTTTAATTTTCAGAAGCTTTTCATGAAATTTTTATGGGAAAGAAAGGAATATGAATTACAGGGTATTACAGCAAAATCAAGCAAGGTGATAAGCTCTAATGTTATGACAAAATTGATGAAAAAGGGACATCAAGGTGTAATTGCACAATTATGCTTATTAGATGTTCAAACATCTAAGCCTCCTATTTTCCTAGATCTCCAAAGGGTCATTAATAAGCATTCCAAGGTATTTGAAGATATTCTGAAAAGTCTCCCACCTGTATGAGATTTTGATCATGCTATTCACTTAATCCCAAGAAGTGTTCCTCATAACATCAGACCTTACAAATACCCCTATGGACAGAAGAGTGAAATTGAGCATATGGTTGAAGAAATGTTAGAGGCTGGCATAATTAGGCCTAGCCAAAGTTCTTATTCTGCACCAGTGGTAATGGTACACAAGTCGGATGGATCATGCATATGTGTCCAGATTATAGAGATCTCAACAAGATCACCATTAAAGATAAGTTCCCCATTCCTATCATTGATGAATTGCTAGATGAATTACATGGAGCAATTTTATTCACAAAGTTGGATCTTCGTTCTGGGTATCATAAAATTAAAATGAAAGATGAAGACATCCCAAAAACAACATTCAACACTCATGAAGGTCATTATGAATTTCTAGTCATGCCATTTGGTCTCACGAATGCAGCTTCCACATTTCAAGGTTTGATGAATTCCATTTTCAAGCCTTTTCTTAGAAAATTTGTGCTGGTATTCTTTGATGATATACTAATCTATAGCAAGTCTTGGGAAGAACATGTTCAACATGTTGATAGGGCACTACAACTACTACATGAGAAACAAATATATGCAAAACCTTCCAAATGTTTCATTGGGGTGAAGGAGGTAGAGTATTTGGGTCATATTGTATCTCATGAAGGTGTCAAGGTATACCCCAACAAAATTAAAGCCATGATACACTGGCCGATTCCCAAAAACTTGAAGAATCTTCAAGGATTCTTAGGTCTGCCAGGGTACTACCGCAAGTTTGTTCAAAATTATGGAAGAATAACAATGCCTATAACAACATTATTGAAGAAAGATGCATTTTATTGGACTGTAGAGGAAACTCAAGCTTTTGAACAACTTAAACAAGCAATGCGCACAGCTCCTGTATTGGCCACACCAGACTTCACAAAAACCTTTATTGTGGAATGTGATGCTTCGGGAAATGACATTGGTGTTGTTCTAATGCAAGAAATACATCCACTTGATTTCACAAGTCATCCAATCAAGGGACTGAACTTACAAAATCCCATTTATGAGAAGGAAATGCTGGAAATACTACATGCTCTTAAGAAATGGCATCCTTATCTCATAGGTAGGCACTTCAAGGTCAAAACAGATCATGATAGTCTTAAATGCTTCTTGGAACATAGACTATCTTCAGAAGAGCAACAAAAGTGGGTAACCAAGATGTTGGGATATGAATTTGAAATCATCTATAGAAAGGGGAAACATAATGTGGTGGCAGATGCACTCTCCAAAAAATATGAAGATGTTGGGGCATTACTTTGTTCCATTTCCATTATACAACTAGATTGGATAGTAGCAACAAGGGAAGAATGGAAAAAAGACCTATCTGTGTGGACATTCATTCAAAAGATACCGAATGATCCCAATGTATCAGATAATTTTGTGTGGAAATATGATTCACTATGGTATAAGAATCGCTTATATTTATGCAAAAAATCCCAACTCAAGTGGAAGGTCCTTTTAGAATTACACGCCTCTCCTATAGGTGGGCACTTAGGATTCTTGAAAACTTACCACATGGTCAAGAAGGAATTTTTTTTGGAAGGTCTTAAATCTGATGTTCAAATGTTCGTGGCTGAATGCTTGGTTTTCCAACAGAATAAGGGTGAAACAATTAAGATCCCAGGACTTCTACAACCATTAGACATACCTTGCCAGCGCTGGGAGGAAGTCTCCATGGATTTTATCACAGGTCTACCCAAGTCCGAAGGAAATAATGTTATTATGGTGGTTGTTGATAGACTGACGAAGTATGCACACTTTTGTGCACTCTCTCACTCTTTTAATGCAAGTACAATAGTTGCAACCTTTATGGAAACTGTTCAGAAGTTACATGGAAATCCAAAGATTATTGTAAGTGATAAGATCCAATTTTCACTGGAAAATTTTGGACTAAATTATTTTCCTGGATGGGTACTCAATTGGCTCACAGTTCATCTTATAATCCTCAATCTGATGGGAAAACTGAGATATTGAACAAGTGTTTGGAAGGTTATCTTCGTTGCTTTGCATCTGATACAAAAAACATAGTGAGTGAAATGGTGGTACAATACTTCCTTCCTTACATCATCACAAATGTCTCCATTTATGGCACTTTGTGGGTACTATACTCCATCTATCACATCTCCCTTAAAAGGAAAATCTAAAGTTCAAGCCGTGGAAGATCACATAGAGCACCAAAAAAAAGTTCTCCAAATACTTAAGGACAACCTAAATATGTCAAAAAATAGGATGAAACAACAAGTGAATCAACATCGCAATGAACAGAGTTTTGAAGAAGGGGATTGGGTATTTCTCAGGATACAACCTTACAAGCAAATGTCTCTGAAGCTATTAAAGAAGGACAATAAATTAGCACCCAAGTATTATGGTCCTTATAAAGTGTTGTAGAAGATTGGTAGTATGGATTACAAATTGGAGCTCCCTTCATCTTCAAGAGTACATCCAATTTTCCATGTTTCTTTCTTAAAGAAGGTAATAGGAGACAAGATCCCAATTAAAACAATCTTGTTGGAGCTTGATGAAGAAGGAAAAGTCATATTAGAAACTGAACAAATCACTGAAACAAAGACTAAACAGCTACGAAATCGGGCTATTACTGAGTACCTCATAAAGTGGAAGAACTTACCAGTTTAATATTCGACATGGGAAGATGAGTCCTTCATACAGAGGCATCCACAACTAATCCAATGTTGATGACAACACTTGTCTGAAGGGGAGGGGCATGTTAAGCCCTAAATATGGGCACATTTCCCCTATATTGTGGTTCATTACATTAGTTTTGATGTTGGTTTTGGTTCATTAGTGGTAATTATCATTATTATGGTTATATTAGTTATGTCGGCTTGGTTTAGTTAGTTGGGATTGTACCCCTTAGTCTCCTATATATAGGAAGGATACCTTTCATTTGGAGTATCTTGTCTTGTCTTGTGTACTTAGTACATTATATAAGGAGGTTTCCCCTTTAAAGAGGCTTGTTATTCAACTATTTTATTCAATCAAGTCATGGAGTACTCTTTCTGATCTCTTTATTCTCTTTTCATACTCTTTTTGGAAATTTGTTGCATAACAATGAAGGCTATGTTTTTCAAATTGGATCTAGTTAAGGCATATGACCGAGTTGATTGGATATTTTTAAGATTGATACTGCTCCATATTGGGCTTAGTTTGGAGGCCACAAATTGGGTGATGGCATGTGTGGTATCTACAAATTATGATGTGCTAATTAATGATGCTCCTACAATTTTTTTCAAGGGGACCAGAGGTATTCATCAAGGGTTCCCATTATCCCCTCTTTTGTTTCTTTTAATTATTGAGGGGTTGAGCAAGTTGATCGATAGTAAGAAAACTAAAAGCTTCTTGAAGAGTGTCAAAGTATCCAATTTGGTGTGTATTACCCATTTACTATTTGTGGATGATGTAATACTATTTGGATCTGGTACAATGGAGGAATGGATAGTAGACAAGGATTTATTGGACTTATTTTATAGGGCCATTAGAATGCTCTTTAGTGAGTCAAAGTCTACATTTTTAGAGAATGGGCGGATAGGGATATTTTTTTTCATGTTGGTCAGGGATTACTATATCGAGTTTCTTCACTTAGCATGGGTACAAAATATCTAGGCTATTTTATCAAACCCAATAACTATACAACATGTGATTGGCACTAGCTTCTAAAAAAGTTTAATAAAAGGATCAATCAATGGTGTGTGAGATGGCTCTCACTTGGGGGAAAATTAACTATGATGAAGTCTGTTTTGGAGAATCTCCCATTTTATTGGCTTTCTTTATGTAAGATTCACAAATCTATTTTAATTAGAATTCAAAGGAGAGTTTACAATTTTTTGTGGTCTGGTGTCAGGGATAAAAATAAGTTTCGTTTGGTTAATTGGAAATGCTTGGATAGACCTAAACATATGGGAGGTTGGGATCTGAAAAAATATCTTCTTATTTGCACAAATGTCATCTGTCAAAAGTTTGTGGAGAGCTCTACTTGTAGATAGTCTTTGGAGCAAGGCGATTGCTGGAAAATAGTTCAAAGAATGTTCTATTCTACAATTGATCAAATATGTGAACAAACTGGTTAAAGGGGTGTCTAATATCTGGAATTGTCTTGTTTGTTCATTTCAGATTTTGGGTAAGTGGTTGCCTTGGATACTTGGAGATGGTAGCTTAATTAGGGTGGGTGAAGATCCAATTATAGGTAGTCCTATTATATACAAGTTATCTTCTAAGTTAGTATCAGTGCTCAGATCCAAGGGTTTTTTCACATCAAATCAAGTGGATTCTTCTCATAGAGGGTTGATTATTGGGAATGGTTGGATTATGGCTCAAAATTTGGGTATGTTGGGGATATTGAGTGAAGAATGGAAGAGCTATATCCCGAGTCTTCAGAGGGGAGGTATTAATCTTTTGGTTAGTGAGGACTCTCTCTTATGGTCATGGAATGTGAAGCCGAGTGTGATTAATGCCAAATTAACATATGGTTCCTTATTAGAATATGTGGAGGTGGAGGAATGTTGGTGGTATTAGGAGGTTTGGAAGTGGTTGGATCCATTAAAAATCAAGCTATTTATTTGGTTGGACTTGGGTAATCATATTCTCACCTAGGATAATTACCTGAAAAGCGGTAGAAATGGTCCCAACATTTGTCCTTTATGTGGGTGTGAGGCGGAGTCGGCGGATCACTTGTTGATTTTTTTCTCATTTACTTGTAAGGTATGGAAATTTGTTAAAGGATTATGCAATATCTCCTAGGATTGGTCAACTACTCCATTATCTTCCTATTTTTGATCTTAGATTTTAAATATTCACGATTGTGATATCCTACCTAGTTTCATTTGTTGGGAGGTTTGGACAGGTCGGAGTCGCATTCTATTTGAAGGAAGGGGTTGCTTTGCAGTTAGGGTGGGAAGTGGAGTGGTAGTAGCCTACATAGGTCTATTGTCAGTCAAATCCTTTGAGGAGGCAGGTTTATCCTTATTTTATTCTGGATTGGGTTAGGGGTTACTTCGATGGGGCTTCTCAAGTACATTCAAGTCATGGAGGAGCTAGGGAAGTTCTGTGGTTGGATAATACTATATGTTTCAAATTAAGATTGGAATGTGGTGTAGGGACCAATACAAGAAGTGAATTGATGGCACTTTGGATGTTGATTTATTTTTCTAGAATTAAAAATATTGCTTTTCTATACGTGATTCAAAAGTTATAATTGATTGGGCATAAAAAAAATGTGATTTACAGGTTTCAATACTAAGGTTCTGGACGGAGAAAATAAAGAACAAAATATTTGAGTTCTTTGGCATCAATTTTCAACGTATCTACTAGGAACATAATCAGGAGGCAGTCAAACTTTCTAAAATTGCTCTACAGATGACAGAGGGATGTATTTGCAATGAATTTTTGGCTAACAAAGTATTACTAGTCGAAGAATGCTTCCATATTTATCATACTTGACTTGTTTTGGCATCAACCTGCTCATTGATCCTTTACACCATCATTATGTTGGGCACTATTACATCTTTTATCTAGGAGAATTGATATTATATCAGTGTAGATCTGTATTTTGGTTTTGTTTTAGGGAGTTGGTGATGCGATCCTATTATTACTATTGTTTGTCTCTATAATTGTTCCCGATAGACTAATTTGTTATTTTATGATTCTAGCTCTATTGGGCTTGTGGACGATTAAGCCATTTTGTCATATTATCATGGTCACTCTATACTGTTTGTATGGTGTTGTTGGTTGTGGGATAACAATCATACTGTTTTGTAGTGATTTTACAGTTGGTTTTATGTTGTATTGCATATACAACCACATGTACTGCATGTACTGACATTGATTTTTGATATACTTATAATATATAGTCTAGCTTTTTTTCTTTGAAAAAAAACAACCTCCATGACATTCACCGTAAATGTCAACTTTTTATTATTGAGAAACTCATTTTATATTGAGTAGAACTTTTTATTTATTGATAAACTCATTTTGTATTGAGTGGAACTTTTTATTTATTGAGAAACTCATTTTGTATTGAGTGGAACTTTTTATTATTGAGAAAATCATTTTGTATTGTGTAGTATTGAATGGTTTGCACTATTTTCCCATTACAAGTGCTTTTCTTCATCTTATAGGACTCGATAACTTTGGTGGCAAAAAAAAAAATGTTGATATATTGTATTTGCATGCATCATAGTCATTGGTTCCTTGTTTTTTCAATGGAATTGTATCATCACCCTAACACTATTATTCAGATGTGGATGATGTTAAATTAAAATTCTTTTTTTCAAGAAGAAAAATACTACACTTTTGATATTAATAAAATAAAAAAGTACATATCCATGCAAATCCATCATATCTAGACTGAAAACAAAACGTCCACACCATTACAAACCGTTCTGGTCACCCTAGACTGACAATAAAAAACTAATCCAAAAAGTGACAATAGCAGGACAGATCTAATCTAACATCTTCCACAATACAAAGTATACTAATCATCAAAAGAAGGGATGGAACCCTGAAAATCCAGATTTTCATCGATCCATTCTCCCTACTAGAGGAATCCCTCTTGAACTGAGAAAGCATCCTTGGACATGGCATATGCAAATCCAATGAGTTCCCTATAAATATGATCAATGGTCCAAGCAAAAAGAGAGGACAAAAGAGACTCAATACACATACACCAATGCTAGAAGGAGATAATCTTCAGCCTATGGAATTTTTTTGCCCAGTTTACAACCATCATTGAGTCACCATAGATCCTCAAGGTATCCACACCAAGTATAGAATCAAATTCAAGCAAACACCACAGTCCATAAATTTCAGCCAATGAGTTTGTTCCCATACCAATACTTAACTTGAGTTTGAAAAAAAGGTGTTTCTTAATGATAAGATAAACCCCTGCAACACCTCTACCTTCAATAGACACACCATCAAAATATCATGTAGCAGAGTATGACTCTTCAATGGTATTAATGTCACCCACAACTTTTGGTGAAAACCTGTTTAGAGTAAGCTCGATACATGCCAACAATTCTGAAAACTTCTTGGACTGGAGTAAGTCTTTTATCTTTAAAAATGAAGTCATTCCTCTCTTTCCAAATCAGCCACAAAATGAACGCAATCATAGTCTTATGATGATTATGTGCTTTGGTCCAAGACATTAAAGTTGTATCCAAATCACCCGGTCCCCAATTGTTGATAATAGCAAGAGCAAAACAAACCTGAGACCAAACTGCTTTAGTACACAAACAATCGACAAATAGATGAATAACAGTCTCATCATCTTTCTAACATAAAGGGAAAATGCCTGGATCGATCCATCCTCTATGTTTTAAATTACTCCATGTCAAGATACAATCTTCCAAAACCAACCATAAAAAACATTTTATCTTTTGAGGAATGTGCCATTTCCACAATTTTACCACCCACCATTTTTGAACCATTTGATTTTATATCAATGTTTTTAATTCACCATGTCATTAATAACATTTAATTTAAATATTTTATTTTATTTAAAAAACCACCAATTGTAATATGCTTTTATAATTAAGTAAATATTGTCTTCCCATAACTAATCATTATAAGTTGCAATTAATTTAACAATGCATAGTAGGACTATATAGCATTATCAAACTAGAGAAAATAACTTTATAAATCACAATTGCAATATTGTCTTCCCATAGCGAATCATCATAATTTGCAACTAATTTCACAATGTAAAGTAAGACTATAACATTATCAAACAAAAGAAAATAGTCATATCAATTTTATTTTTTATACAAAATTAATGTTTTCATCATATTAATAAATTAATAAATTATAATTCCTGGAAAATAATTAAAAATGAAAAAAAAATTCTAAAGATAGAAAAATATCTTAAACGAACAATTTATCACTAAATGTTATCTCTTCACAAGTATTCATAAAAATGAGTAAAGGGGAAAATATATTAACTAGAAAAACAAAATGCATTGTCTGGATGATCACCTACTTCTATGAAGCATATTGAATTGCTTGCAATATTGAAAAGTATTTTTTTTTTATACCCATAAGGTTATATAATGGAAATTGTAGTCAATTGAGTGTAGATCGGGTGGTTGGGAGGAATGTTGTTATCCTCTCCACCCGGGTTCAAATATTGCTTCGTGACACTTGCTTCTTGGGAGCCGATTTTAATTATGTATTGCTTGAATAGATGTATTTATGGCCATACCTTGATTCTCCATAATATCAAGAGTTGGCATTCTTCGGTGAAAAAAATATAATAGAAATTGTACTAAAATCTATCTTATCTTCATTACTACCCAATAATTTTGATTGTTTATTGAAACTTGATAAAACACTAAATTTTTTAGATAGGCAACATCCAAATTTTCAAATATGCAAATCTTGACTAATGGTTGTTGTTATAAGCTCCACATCATAACAACCTCCATTCAATGATTTCAGTCCAATTTCATTATGCAACTTGGTTTACAAGATCATATCAAAGATCATTGCTCATAGAATAAAATCCTTACTATCTAAATATATATCTATGGAACAATTTGGGTTTCTGGAGGATTGTCAAATATTGGACGTGATAGGATTTGCTCAAGAGACTTTCTGTAGTATAAAATATTTCAATATGAATGTTAAGCCCTAAACATGGGCACATTTCCACTATATTGTGGTTCATTACATTAGTTTTGATGTCAGCTTTGGTCCATTAGTGATAATTATCATTAATATGGTTATATTAGTTATGTCGACTTGGGTCAATTAGTTGGGATTGTACCCCTTAGTCTCCTATATATAGGAAGGATACCTTTCATTTGGAGTATTTTGTCTTGTCTTGTCTTGTCTTGTCTTGTGTGCTTAGTACATTGCATAACATTTGGTATCAGAGCCCTTTCCTGGGGACTGGTTTCTTCAAAACGAGTCATCTTGAAATTTTCGCTATAATTGTTTTTCTACAAGGGTTCAGAGAGCGATTCTTTAAACCCATCTAGAAAAGAGGCCAATATAACCGTGGTCCATGTTTCACATCCTGAAACATTATAGGTTCAAAGATATTTTATCTAGAAGCTAGGGATTATGACTAGTCCAAAAACTAGTCTTAAACAAGTTTTCTGAGAAAAAAGGTCATATCGGGGGAATGAAAGATCCAAATTGAGTGCGACCTGTTGCATATTAAAGAAGACGGACCATAGTATATATGTTAAGGTTTTTAACCTCAGATACAAAATATTGGACACGTGGTATCCAGTACAAGTTCGTTATTCTGGAAAGACAAAAAATAAGAGGTGTTGGGAGATTCGCAATAACTTCTTATTGGTAAATCAAAATTAGGTTAGACATGTGGCATTGGAAATAGGACGCATCAGGATACAAAATTATGGAGTTTCAAACCCAGAGGAGTAGAAATTTAAAATTTACAACAGTTTCAAGTCGGCCTTAAAACTGTCTTCCAATCAGGGTTGGAAAAGGTACGCCATTTTTAGTTTTGATTAACCTTGAGTAGAAGGATCTAATTGTGGTGACACCTAAGGTGTGATATCTATTTATATTGTTCAAAATTCCACCAAAATGAAGTCTAAAGACTCACTCTCCATCCAAACCACTAGAGGATCCATCCTCGATGCATAATGAAAGGGAAGACCTCTCTTTTCGAGTGTACCAGATGGAAGATATGATTAAAGGGTCTGTGAAAAAAGTTCATTTGGATAATTTAGAGGAGAATTTGAATAAAATCAAGGAAAATATGAAAGGTTCGGTAAGAACAATTGATTTATTCAATCTAGAGGAGAATTTGATGGGGAATATGCCAAATATTGTTAATCTCATACAAAATTAAAGGGATACTCTTCCTACAAGTGATGATGTGTTTCAGGATACTCAAGAGGATAAAAATAATTCTCATGTTGAGAAACCTTCCATGAAGAAGAATATTCTAAGAGGAAATGATTATGGTAATGGAAGTCATCAGAGATGGTCACCAAGGGGTACCCAACTTCCCAGGATTGACATGAGAAAGTTTGATGGCAATGATCCAATAGCATGGATATTCCAAATGGAGCAATTATTTGATCTACACTGGGTTCCAACTTTGCAAAAGGTAACTATTGCATCATTATATTTAGAGCCTGATCAATTTGTATGGTACCAATGTCTTTGTGACCGTAAAAAGGAATCTATTATATATTGGTCTATATTCACCGAAGAATTGATTGGACTTTATGGGGATATTAATAGCAATACCTTCTTTAGCCAGTTAATAATATCAAGAAGAAAGTTCCAGTTGCAGAGCACATCAAACAGTTTCAGAAGCTATGTCTTAGAGTGAAGAACATTGCAGAAGACAATCTGTTGGATCTCTTCATGGGAACCTTGAAGGATAACATTCAACATGAGTTGCGTCTCTTTGAACCACCATCCTTGGAGAAGGCCTTCATGATGACAAGGAAGGTTGAAAGTAAAAATATGACGATGGCTACTAGAAAGAGCACCTCCAACACATACCGAGAGAATAATGTTACTTCTTCTAACCCACCTCAAATATTGGCACCTCAACAATTAGAGGAAAGAAGAGAAAAAGGCCTATGTTTTAATTGTGACAGCAAGTATAGTAAAGGACATAAGTGTGGCAAGAAGAAATTATTTTACATAGAATGTGAAGAGGAAGAACCAAAAGAACAAGAACCATCTCCAGATGAAGAAATAGAAGATACTACTTTAGAAGAGATTACTCCCACCATATCATGTCATGCATTGGATGGAATTAGCACTCCTCAAACTCTCAAGATCGAAGGATTTATCAAAAGAAAAAGGTAACAGTGTTGATTGATTTTGGTAGTATTCATAATTTCATTCACTATAAATTAGAAAAATCTCTCAATTGCTTTGTATACCCAGCACTAGAGTTTCAAGTAATTATTGCAGATGGAGGAACTATCAACTGCTCAAGGAAATGCCACAATATAAATCTTACTACGCGAGAATATGTATTGATTAATCCAATGATTTCTATTCCAATGGGTGGTGTTGATGTTGTCTTAGGAGTTCAATGGTTACAATCTTTGGGAACTGTAGCTTTTAATTTTCAGAAGCTTTTCATGAAATTTTTATGGGAAGGAAAGGAATATGAATTACAAGGTATCACAGCAAAATCAAGCAAGGTGATAAGCTCTAATGTTATGACAAAATTGATGAAAAAGGGACATCAAGGTGTAATTGCACAATTATGCTCATTCGATGTTCAAACATCTAAGCCTCCTATTTCCCTAGATCTCCAAAGGGTCATTAATAAGCATTCCAAGGTATTTGAAGATATTCTGAAAGGTCTCCCACCTGTCTGAGATTTTGATCATGCTATTCACTTAATCCCAGGAAGTGTTCCTCATAACATCAGACCTTACAAATACCCCTATGGACAGAAGAGTGAAATTGAGCGTATGGTTGAAGAAATGTTAGAGGCTGGCATAATTAGGCCTAGCCAAAGTTCTTACTCTGCACCAGTGGTAATGGTACACAAGTCGGATGGATCATGCATATGTGTCCAGATTATAGAGATCTCAACAAGATCACCATTAAAGATAAGTTCCCCATTCCTATCATTGATGAATTGCTAGATGAATTACATGGAGCAATTTTATTCACAAAGTTGGATCTTCGTTCTGGGTATCATAAAATTAGAATGAAAGATGAAGACATCCCAAAAAACACATTCAACACTCATGAAGGTCATTATGAATTTCTAGTCATGCCATTTCGTCTCATGAATGCAGCTTCCACATTTCAAGGTTTGATGAATTCCATTTTCAATCCTTTTCTTAGAAAATTTGTGCTGGTATTCTTTGATGATATACTAATCTATAGCAAGTCTTGGGAAGAACATGTTCAACATGTAGACATGGCACTACAACTACTACATGAGAAACAAATATATGCAAAACCTTCCAAATGTTTCATTGGGGTGAAGGAGGTAGAGTATTTGGGTCATATTGTATCTCATGAAGGTGTCAAGGTATACCCCAACAAAATTAAAGCCATGATACACTGGCAGATTCCCAAAAACTTGAAGAATCTTCAAGGATTCTTAGGTCTTCCAGGGTACTACCGCAAGTTTGTTCAAAATTATGGAAGAATAACAACGCCTAGAACAACATTATTGAATAAAGATGCATTTTATTGGACTCTAGAGGAAACTCAAGCTTTTGAACAACTTAAACAAGCAATGTGCACATCTCCTGTATTGGCCACACCAGACTTCACAAAAACCTTTATTGTGGAATGTGATGCTTCGGGAAATGACATTGGTGTTGTTCTAATGCAAGAAATACATCCACTTGATTTCACAAGTCATCCAATCAAGGGACTGAACTTACAAAATCCCATTTATGAGAAGGAAATGCTGGAAATACTACATGCTCTTAAGAAATGGCATCCTTATCTCATAGGTAGGCACTTCAAGGTCAAAATAGATCATGATAGTCTTAAATGCTTCTTGGAACAGAGACTATCTTCAGAAGAGCAACAAAAGTGGGTAACCAAGATGTTAGGATATGAATTTGAAATCATCTATAGAAAGGGGAAACATAATGTGGTGGCAGATGCACTCTCCAAAAAATATGAAGATGTTGGGGCATTACTTTGTTCCATTTCTATTATACAACTAGATTGGATAGTAGCAACAAGGGAAGAATGGAAAAAATACCTATCTGTGTGGACATTCATTCAAAAGATACCGAATGATCCCAATGTATCAGATACTTTTGTGTGGAAAGATGATTCACTATGGTATAAGGATCGCTTATATTTATGCAAAAAATCCCAACTCAAGTGGAAGGTCCTTTTAGAATTACATGCCTCTCCTATAGGTGGGCACTTAGGATTCTTGAAAACTTACCACATGGTCAAGAAGGAATTTTTTTTGGAAGGTCTTAAATCTGATGTTCAAATGTTCGTGGCTGAATGCTTGGTTTTCCAACAGAATAAGGGTGAAACAGTTAAGATCCCAGGACTTCTACAACCATTAGACATACCTTGCCAGCGCTGGGAGGAAGTCTCCATGGATTTTATCACAGGTCTAACCAAGTCCGAAGGAAAGAATGTTATTATGGTGGTTGTTGATAGACTGACGAAGTATGCACACTTTTGTGCACTCTCTCACTCTTTTAATGCAAGTACAGTAGCTGCATCCTTTATGGAAACTGTTCAGAAGTTACATGGAAATCCAAAGATTATTGTAAGTGATAAGATCCAATTTTCACTGGAAAATTTTGGACTAAATTATTTTCCTGGTTGGGTACTCAATTGGCTCACAGTTCATCTTATAATCCTCAATCTGATGGGAAAACTAAGATATTGAACAAGTGTTTGGAAGGTTATCTTCGTTGCTTTGCATCTGATACAAAAAACATAGTGGGTGAAATGGTGGTACAATACTTCCTTCCATACATCATCAAAAATGTCTCCATTTATGGCACTTTGTGGGTACTTTAGTCCATCTATCACATCTCCCTTAAAAGGAAAATCTAAAGTTCAAGCCGTGGGAGATCACATAGAGCACCAAAAAAAAGTTCTCCAAATACTTAAGGACAACCTAAATCTGTCAAAAAATAGGATGAAACAACAAGTGAATCAACATCGCAATGAACAGAGTTTTGAAGAAGGGGATTGGGTATTTCTCAAGCTACAACCTTACAAGCAAATGTCTCTTAAGCTATTAAAGAAGGACAATAAATTAACACCCAAGTATTATGGTCCTTATAAAGTGTTGTAGAAGATTGGTAGTATGGGTTACAAATTGGAGCTCCCTTCATCTTCAAGAGTACATCCAATTTTCCATGTTTCTTGCTTAAAGAAGGTAATAGGAGACCAGATCCCAATTCAAACAATCTTGCTGGAGTTTGATGAAGAAGGAAAAGTCATATTGGAACCTGAACAAATCACGGAAACAAAGACTAAACAGCTACGAAATCGGGCTATTACTGAGTACCTCATAAAGTGGAAGAACTTACCAGTTGAATATTCGACATGGGAAGATGAGTCCTTCATAGTTCATACAGAGGAATCCACAACTAATCCAACATTGATGACAACACTTGTCTGAAGGGGAGGGGCATGTTAAGCCCTAAATATGGGCACATTTTCCCTATATTGTGGTTCATTACATTAGTTTTGATGTTGGCTTTGGTTCATTAGTGGTAATTATCATTATTATGGTTATATTAGTTATATCGGCTTGGGTTAGTTAGTTGGGATTGTACCCCTTAGTCTCCTATATATAGGAAGGATACCTTTCATTTGGAGTATCTTGTCTTGTCTTGTGTACTTAGTACATTATATAAGGAGGTTTCCCCTTCAAAGAGGCTTGTTATTCAACTATTTTATTCAATCAAGTCGTGGAGTACTCTTTCTGATCTCTTTATTCTCTTTTCATACTCTTTTTGGAAATTTGTTGCATAACAATGAAGGCTATGTTTTTCAAATTGGATCTAGTTAAGGCATATGACCGAGTTGATTGGAGATTTTTAAGATTGATACTGCTCCATATTGGGCTTAGTCTGGAGGCCACAAATTGGGTGATGGCATGTGTGGTCTCTACAAATTATGATGTGCTAATTAATGATGCTCCTACAATTTTTTTCAAGGGGACCAGAGGTATTCATCAAGGGTGCCCATTATCCCCTCTTTTGTTTCTTTTAATTATTGAGGGGTTGAGCAGGTTGATCGATAGTAAGAAAACTAAAAGCTTCTTGAAGGGTGTCAAAGTATCCAATTTGGTGTGTATTACCCATTTACTATTTGTGGATGATGTAATACTATTTGGATCTGGTACAATGGAGGAATGGATAGTAGACAAGGATTTATTGGACTTATTTTATAAGGCCACTAGAATGCTCATTAGTGAGTCAAAGTCTACATTTTTAGAGCATGGGTGGATAGGGATATTGTTTTTCATGTTGGTCAGGGAATACTATATCGAGTTTCTTCACTTAGCATGGGTACGAAATATCTAGGCTATTTTATCAAACCCAATAACTATACAACATGTGATTGGCACTAGCTTCTAAAAAAGTTTAATAAAAGGATCAATCAATGGTGTGTGAGATGGCTCTCACTTGGGGGAAAATTAACTATGATGAAGTCTGTTTTGGAGAATCTCACATTTTATTGGTTTTCTTTATGTAAGATTCACAAATCTATTTTAATTAGAATTCAAAGGAGAGTTTACAATTTTTTGTGGTCTGGTGTCAGGGATAAAAATAAGTTTCGTTTGGTTAATTGGAAATGCTTGGATAGACCTAAACATATGGGAGGTTGGGATCTGAAAAAATATCTTCTTATTTGCACAAATGTCATCTATCAAAAGTTTGTGGAGAGCTCTACTTGTGGATAGTCTTTGGAGCAAGGTGATTGCTGGAAAATAGTTCAAAGAATGTTCTATTCTACAATTGATCAGATATGTGAACAAACTGGTTAAAGGGGTGTCTAATATCTGGAATTGTCTTGTTTGTTGATTTCAGATTTTGGGTAAGTGGTTGCCTTGGATACTTGGAGATGGTAGCTTAATTAGGGTGGGTGAAGATCCAATCACAGGTAGTCCTATTATATACAAGTTATCTTCTAAGTTAGTATCAGTGCTCAGATCCAAGGGTTTTTTCACATAAAATCAAGTGGATTCTCCTCATAGAGGGTCAATTATTGGGAATGGTTGGATTATGGCTCAACATTTGGGTATGTTGGGGATATTGAGTGAAGAATGGAGCAGCTATATCCTGAGTCTTCAGAGGGGAGGTATTAATCTTTTGGTTAGTGAGGACTCTCTCTTATGGTCATGGAATGTGAAGCCGAGTGTGATTAATGCCAAATTAACATATGGTTCCTTATTAGAATATGTGGAGGTGGAGGAATGTTGGTGGTATTAGGAGGTTTGGAAGTGGTTGGATCCATTAAAAATCAAGCTATTTATTTGGTTGGACTTGGGTAATCATATTCTCACCTAGGATAATTACCTGAAAAGGGGTAGAAATGGTCCCAACATTTGTCCTTTGTGTGGGTGTGAGGCTGAGTCGACGGATCACTTGTTGATTTTTTTCTCATTTACTTGTAAGGTATGGAAATTTCTTAAAGGATTATGCAATATCTCCTAGGATTGGTCAACTGCTCCATTATCTTCCTATTTTTGATCTTAGATTTTAAATATTCAGGATTGTGATATCCTACCCAGTTTCATTTGTTGGGAGGTCTGGACAGGTCGGAGTCTCCTTCTATTTGAAGGAAGGGGTTGCTTTGCAGTTAGGGTGGGAAGTGGAGTGGTAGTAGCCTACATAGGTCTATTGTTAGTCAAATCCTTTGAGGAGGCAGGTTTATCCTTCTTTTATTCTGGATTGGGTTAGGGGTTACTTCGATGGGGCTTCTCAAGTACATTCAAGTCGTGGAGGAGCTAGGGCAGTTCTGTGGTTGGATAACACTATATGTTTCAAATTAAGATTGGAATGTGGTGTAGGGACCAATACAAGAAGTGAATTGATGGAACTTTGGATGTTGATTTATTTTTCTAGAATTAAAAATATTGCTTTTCTATAGGTGGCAGGTGATTTAAAAGTTATAATTGATTGGGCATAAAAAAATGTGATTTACAGGTTTCAATACTAAGGTTCTGGATGGAGAAAATAAAGAACAAAATATTTGAGTTCTTTGGCATCAATTTTCAACGTATCTACTAGGAACATAATCATGAGGTAGTCAAACTTTCTAAAATTGCTCTACAGGTGACAGAGGGATGTATTTGCAATGAATTTTTGGCTAACAAAGTATTATTAGTGGAAGAATGCTTCCATATTTATCATACTTGACTTGTTTTGGCATCAACCTACTCGTTGATCCTTTACACCATCATTATGTTGGGCACTATTACATCTTTTATCTAGGAGAATTGATATTATATCAGTGTAGATCTGTATTTTGGTTTTGTTTTAGGGAGTTGGTGATGCGATCATATTATTACTATTGTTTGTCTCTATAATTGTTCCGGATAGACTAATTTGTTATTTTATGATTCTAGCTCTATTGGGCTTGTGGACGATTAAGCCAGTTTGTCATATTATCATGGTCACTCTATACTGTTTGTGTGGTGTTGTTGGTTGTGGGCTAACAATCACACTGTTTTGTAGTGATTTTACGGTTGGTTCTATGTTTTATTGCATATACAACCGCATGTACTGACATTGATTTTTGATATACTTATAATATATAGTATAGCTTTTTTTCTTTGAAAAAAAACAACCTCCATGACATTCACCGTAAATGTCAACTTTTTATTATTGAGAAACGCATTTTATATTGAGTGGAACTTTTTATTTATTGACAAACTCATTTGTATTGAGTGGAACTTTTTATTTATTGACAAACTCATTTTGTATTTAGTGGAACTTTTTATTATTGAGAAAATCATTTGGTATTGAGTGTATTATTGAATGGTTTGCACTATTTTCCCATTACAAGTGATTTTCTTCATCTTATAGGACTCGATAACTTTGGTGGCACAAAAAAATAATTGTTGATATATTGTATTTGCATGCCTCATAGTCATTGGTTCCTTGTTTTTTCAATGGAATTGCATCACCACCCTACCACTGTTATTCAGATGTGGATGATTGTGTAATATAAATTTTAATTTAAAATATAGAAGAAAGGATGTGCTTGACATCCTATTCTATTTTTCCTTTTGTTTATCGAAGATTTTGGTTATAACATTGCATCAATGGCCATGGAAGAAGACAACTTGAGTACTTTGGGTGATAATTTACTATGCTTTCATATTATCTCATATTTCAAGTTTAAATTGACATTAGAATATTCCCTCTTGGGCTTTCAATGGTTACTTAAATATTCAATTGTTTCACGTTGTTATGACCCCCTCGGGAGGATCATAACGTTAGTTAAAACTAACCATAAGTAATAGGTATGTACATAGGCTATGTAAATGAAAATAATTTGGATGTGACTTTTGATTTGATACAATGTATATGTATTGTAAATTAATTTACATTTTTTAAAATTTCTAATATGTATATTAAATATATTTATTTTTATTATTTAAAAATTGTATTATATTAAATTAAATTAATCTCGTGACTTTGAAGTGTGTATTCCATAAAAAAATGTTTTCAAAGAAAATTTTCAAACACTTCCTCACATTCCATAAATAATATCATAGATAAATGTCACTAAATACATGTACTTCTAACATAAAATAACTCTAACTATTTAAATTTATAATTATTTCAAATTAAATCATGAAATAAGTACATATTATACTATATTAAAGATTAATACTTATTTTAATTATTAAAATAAATTAATAATTAAATAAATATAAAATTACTGTTATAATATAATACCATCTCACACAAATAATCTCTATCGTATTAATGATTAAAGCAAAATTACTTTACAATTATCTTATCTTATTTATTTTAATTAAGTATCTCTATTTAGTTTACTCATATCCCATTACAAATAAAATGTTTATTTTATAGTTAATTATATTTTGAGTTAATACTATTATGTATTAAAATATCTCAAACATTTATGAATGTAAAAGAAATTTGAGTTAATTACATTATATATCATTCATTAAGAGTCATCTTCTCATATGTGAATTTTGTGAATTTTGTAGTAAAAGCAAATTAATTGTTATAATCAATACATAATTAAATTCATTTGTATAGATAATTCATCTAAAATTTGGATAATAATTTCACTTAATTATAATTAATGATGTGATGAAATAAAATTGTATCGCAAGGAACCCAACACATAAAGTAACCATATCTCAAGTAAGTGACAAAGCATAACGTATATATATCAAAATTAAATCTCATAATACATATAATATATAAATTATAGTGATAATTTATATTATTGATTTTTTTAAAACTTAATTATGCAATTCATGCAATTATATATATATATATATATATATATATATATATATATATAATCCATGGACTTTAATGCCTTTGATATTTTGCTAATTATTATTTCAGTTTATTTAGATGGCATTAGAAATTTGAGAAATTGATTTCTAATGACCATGTGGACCAGCACATTAATGAGATGGGAGTCACAGTCCCCTATGGGTTGGAGGGGAAAAGCCAATTTAATAATAATGAGAAATTATTATTGGAGAATATGGCAAACCCTAAAGAAAAGATTTGAGAGAATAATGAATTCAAAGAATTAACTAAATGAGATTTTTTCACACCTAAGAATATAAAAAGTGAAATTCATTGAAAACACTTCATTATTCACATTCTCATGACAATCATCACACAAGAGAAATGGGAACTGGGAAGAACACAAATGACCAGAGATAAATGAAGACAAGTAAGTGAGGACAGATTTGGGAGTACCAAACTGGTCCAAATTAAGAGGAATCATACAACTGGGTATTGGCTTGGACACTTGGTTGTGTTCAGGTAGAAGTACTACCCCAAGCTTGTAGGAGAATTACATAAAATACTCTTAATAGGTTGTGATTATATTGATTCTCTCAATGGTTGAGGCTTAAAAGGCCCTAGAGCATCCCAGAGCTCAGGAGCACTGAGTTGGATGTTGGGTTTCCTGTTGCCACTGGAATATCCTGAATAACTTGGTGAACAAGTTAAGGGTAACTAAAAATCTAACTCCTGAACCAGAGGGGACTGTGAACTTAGCTCGGGGGTGACCTGAAAGCAAGGTGAACTTGCTGGTCTAAGGCTGGGAGGATCGTGCTAGGTCTACTGGTCTTCAGATTTCAGATAAGTCTATTTGTTGCATTTATCTGTTATATTTTATGGAACAGTTGCTAAGTTTATTGTTGTATAACTCTGATCTACTGTAGGATGGATTATTTATCAGATCTGAATATGACTGTGTGATTATACTGAACTTGGTTTATATATCATTGATAGATCTGTAGGTCTCTGTTTTATTATGCAGTTTTATGGTCTATTGGAGACATTTCAGTTTCATAGTCTAGGTTTGATTGACACATTCTTTATACAGTAAGCAGATATACATGTAAAATAAATGATGACATAGAAGCCTGTGATAGTAATAATGAATGATCATTGCTTATATTTAACCCTAAGGCTTTGTTGGTTATGTTTTATAGAACAAGATTCTTTTACTCCTCATATCTTATTATTCAGCAGGGCATATGTTCCTATATTAATGGCCGAAAGAGGCAGACATGTAAACCATGAGGTTTACATGTCTAGCCTTTGTTTTATTTAAGTTTTTATCCAATCTTTATATAGATAAAATCAAATACAATGATTAAATGATGTTAACCTACAGTAAGTGGTTTTGATTTAATTGACAGAGTGTATAATTTTCTGGATGAACATATGCATATTTGTAAACAACATTTACAACTTCAGTACGGAGATTATTTGTAAATATAAATTAAATATCAGAAATATTTGACCATTTTATGTGGGTCTTAATAACCTGAGTATTGAATGTTATTTTAGCTTCCTGTGTGGAACTCGTATGACATCCAAACTCTGTTTGTAACTATATTCGATTCCAGTATGGAATCGACCCTTTTTATTTAACTTATTACATATACTGTATGGATCATGGAATGCGATATGGTTCCTTTGTATCGCATAAACAACCAAAATGTATTGAAGAGGATACATTAACTTATTCCCAAAGGCATTGTGTTATGGGTAAGCATGAGTGCGAAGGCATGTTGCAGAACTTAAACATGTTTGAACCTACGATCTCTAAAGGGATGTGTTACCCTGGTTGCTATGACCTAGTGGACAGAGGCGTGGTGTCAACAGCCTATATACAGTAAGCACCATTTAATTAATGTGGATTTGGTATATTGTGGGCGACCCTAACTTATGCCGACGAGTCTTATGTATGCACATCCCAATGCTCAACAAGCATCCTGGCTGGACAAAGTTATTTTGGAACCCCAGCACAACGCGATAGCATATGGATTCACTACCAAACGTTCAAGTGGTTGCGCCGAGAGTTAGGCTTGGGATCTGGGTAGTCATGGTCGATGCTCGTCCATGAGTGTTTAGCAAATCTAAATACAGTGCATGGAACGCACAGTATTATTTTATTTTAAGATTTCATAACAAGTTTAAATGCCAAACCTAACAGTTGTTAAATCAATGCATGTAGGCTATGTTTTAGCTAATGCCTACCAGATTTACTTAACCATCAAATAAATCATTTAAACAACTGGAAATCGAAATAAGTGAATGCACTCGTCATTATATTCATAAATATATACAACCATAACCCTGTTCATTGTTTCAACCCAGAATTGGAATGACAGGAACAAAATTTAATTAAGTAATAGTACCATGAAGGCAACCGTGAAGGGTTGATACAGTCAACTTAATGCATTCCTTATTTACAAAGCAAACAATTTCGCAGAGCTTAGTATTAAATTACAGCTCAGAGTCCCAACATGGGAAACCGAATGCGAAACCAAGGTTTGAGAATCGGCGACCCAAGACATGTTCGACCCAAGCATTCGTATAATATTGCTCGCACACATATTAAAAAATACATTTAAAAGGGTGCAACTACCTACAGGATGAGCAAGCCTTCACTCTTTTCTTATCACCATCACATGCATTTGCGAGCATGGTCGAGGGACAAAACGTTTCATGTTGGAAACCAACAATCGGAACCAAGTCTTAAGTAACCCACCTCAATGCCCGGGAAGTTAACTCGAGAAACAAAGCGAGGATAGGTTACCTGGTCGTGGTGGAGACCGTTATCCTTCGCCGAGGTCGTGGTGCCAACTGTGGAAGCGCCCAATACACCCTCGTCGAACCCTGGTTCCTGTCACAACGAGCAATTGAAACAGCTTTTAGTTGGAGCAGTAAGAAGTGAAACGTAAAAACATTGTGGTAAAAACGAAGACCTTTATAACCGCTCACCTTTAGGGTTCGAGCTGGACGCAACGTCCAAGTCATGGATGCTCTACACCTACATAGTGGAAGCACGACGGTGTCATTGGGAAGCATTACAAGTTACAAGTTACAACTGAAACCAACCAACGAAATTGATAACCAAGCTTAAGACGGGGTTTGTTTACCTGCACTGTGTGGTCGTGTGCCAGTGACTTCCTGGTTGCATTTCGCCATGATGAGGAACACATCTGCTTTCGGCTTGACGGGCATGAGCCCTCTGCTCAGAGCGGAGATGCCCCAGAAGCTTTCTTTTCAGTTCCAAATGATTGTACATGTGATTAAACCTGAGTTTTGGTGAGCTTGGTGGAACCGAACAAGCCAGTGGTGACCACTGATCCCGGTGGTGTTGTTCCTTAATTGCTTGATACGTCGGATTGTTGGCGCCAACCTCCAAAACCAAATCAACGGTGTCGATGACCATCGCAACACCCAAGTGATCAACCCGGAGGGCCGGATCACCATCGACTGCGTGAAACCCTGTGGCATTAAGTTGTAACCGGTGGAGTATTAATGCATGAGAGTTGGGTTGGTATCACTGCGTGCGAGCCAAATTGGGATAGCTGGCCACGCGTATGCCTTACCTTGCTGAGTGGCATTCTTCTTCTCACCGAGAGATGAGTTTACCTGTCAGGAGGGCACATCTGACGGGCTTTAAAATGTTGGTTCTTAAGCGTTGTCTGCGTGGCAAAGCTTGAGTCAAGCACAGTCACAACATCAACTTATGTCATGCACATATTACAAACCATTGCAAAGTTTACAAACCATTACATTAAAACGTTATAGCATATGAAATCATGTACGCCATTTCCAAAGGTTGGAGTGGTTGTCGGATATTGGTTTATATGCATTGTGGTTTGGAAACGACCTTGGTTCGACCCTTGGTCAAGTATTAAAGCGCATAACCCATGTTTGGTCTATATTAATGGTTGCCATATATATTGTGTTAATATATGTTACGTAATCGCATTACAACTTGGTATTAAAGTTATGTTGTTCTCCATATACATATATTATGGTAAGACTTCAAACATATCACTTGCAATCCTTTATTCATGTTATATCGTGGTGGTAACATGACATGGTTCGACTTTATGTCAACTATAGGAATATATGATATATGATATATATATATACATATATATAGAATTATATATTATATCATATAGTTTATATATGTTATGTTAATGTATATAGTGTTACGTTATTACATTTTAATCATGTTTGTATTGAGATTTCATTATTGAGATAGCATAAATGCTTAAGGTAAAAATATTAAGCCTAGGTGTGTTATGAATTTAACCCTAGAGCTTAGTATAAAAGCAATACATAGGTTATATGTTATTAGCTTAATGATAACATATCACCATGATAAAATATGCTTAAATATTGATTAGCATAAAGTCGCTAAAGGTTGGTATTCGATAGTGTTGACCCATTACGAGTTTAGTACTTTTGTAAATATCGAAGTATTAATGTCACTTATAAGAAATTAAAAGTGTCACAACTATTGTAGCATAGAGTATTATGCTTTTTGGTTCTTATCTTGTGGTCCTGTACTTTGGTATTTATGGGTGCAGCGTCACCGTGATAAAAGTCTTCCAAATGACGACACTTGCGTGTCGAGCGGCAGAAGTAGTAGTGCAACATAGTGCTCACTTATTTCATTTATTAATTATTTAGGTTGTAGCGACAGCCAGTATGTATGTTTCCACATTTGTTTATTTAGTTACTTCCTTAAACAAAAAAAATCGTGTAGAAGAGACCTGACAAATTGGTATTAGAGCATGGTCACTACACTAGGACCTTAAAGCCCATTTGTGTGAATGTTGTGTTATGTAGAAATAAAAATATATAATTGTTGTAACTTACTGTTTTGTAATTTTCATGAATAATTACATCGTTGTTTATGACTTCTAACAAACAGTTGTTGACCACACTTAGACAAAAAGTGGTTGAAACGGTAAGTAGCTGAAATGAATTTTGCAGAATAGGAAGGAGGGATGGCAGTAGAAACATCTAGTCAGCAAGGAGAAATGACCAGTAGGCAAGAAAGGAATCCAAATTCTCCACAAGGAGTGACAACATCTAGTGAGATGTTAGAGATGGTCAAAAGTCTGAAGGATGAGCTGCTCAGCATCAAAGAAGACAACATTAAAAACTTTGAAGAGTAGCGAGAAATAAATGCAATTCTGCTGTAAAAGTTGACCGAAAAAAGAAAACAGTCACATCACAACACCGGACGAACAACATGCTGAAAAGTCAATAACGAAAAGAAACTCAAAGTTTAAGACTATGCCTCGAATAAATTTTGCGAGCTACAATATGGATGTCAGTGACGAAGAGTCACATGACGAAGATTCTGAAGAATATGTCCCTAAGAAGAAAAAGAAGGCATGAAAAGTAAATTAGCTACACTCTGAATTGAGAAAGATCAAGCCTCCGACCTTTAACGGAGAAATCAAAACTGGAGAAGAAGTTGAACTGTGGTTGAGGGACATGGAGAAATACTTACACATGTTTGATTATTCTAGTCTCATAAAGGCTAGGATTGCTATTTTCAACCTGCAGGGAAAGGCTTCAGCTTGGTGGGATGATCTCAAGCTGACCCGAGACATCAACGAGAAGAAGGTAAAGTGGAAGAATTTTGCAACATTCTTCAAACATAAATACCTGTCAGAAAGGTACTATGACAGAAAAGTAAAATACTTTTACGACCTTAAGTTGGGACAGCAAACCATGGAGGAATTAATCAATAAATTCCTGGAATTGCTCAAGTATGTTCGTTACATTCAAGACGAAAAAGTTAGAATTCAACGTTTTCTGAATTGTTTTCCATTCGGTTACAAGGATCGGATAGAGTTCGACAATCCCAAGACTTTGGATGATGCTTTCAGAAAATCTAGACTGTGTTATGAACAAGGGCAGAATAAAGCTAAAGTATCAAAAAGGTGGAACTAAAAGAAGAAAACCAAATCTGATAGCAGGCAGAAAGGACACAAGCCCAACCATTTCAGAAATCAGGTTACGCGGGAACCTTTCAGCAACAGATTTGATGGCAGCAAGTCACAATCTAACATTGTTCCACCAAACAAGAGGATGAACACTGAAGGCACCAGAAAACCAGAAGACGCACCATCTAAGCCACCACTCAAATGTTGGGGCTGTGGAGAAAATCACAGATGGTATGAATATCCTCATAAGAAGGACAAAAAAAAACAGTGCATAATCTTCAAGAGGCTTCTACAGTCCAGGATATAGCAAGGAGTCCGAAAATCTATGCCACTTTGAACAACCATCAAGCTGAACATCAAGCTTATATAATCGAGGTTGAAGGTATGATTTCCAGGACACCTGTTTCTATCTTGATTGATTATGGCCCATGTAAAAGTTACATAGACCCAAAACTTAGCAAAAATAAATACATGCAGCCTTGGTTGGTTCAAATGCCCGCAGGAACGAAAAGAAAAGTTTCTGAAGTAGTAAATTAGTGTCCTTTGAAGATTAACGAATCTTACACTAGCGCAGATTTAAATGTGTTTCCATTGGGATCTTATGATTTTCTTATCGGTATGGATTGGTTGGAAAAACATAGGGCTGTCATAGACTCCTATCAAAAATCTATTACATTTTTAAATGATGTTGGACAGCACGAAAAGATTCAAGGAATAGTAAGAGAAATGAAATTAAGGGAAACTTCTGCTCTTCAACTGGAAAGAAATGCACAGAAAGGGTGTAAACTGTATGCTGTCCACATGACATAAAATCAGAAAAGTGAAATTTCAGATTTCACAAAACATCCTGTTTTGGCTGAATTTCCCGAGGATATTCCTGAGTTGCCTCCTATACGAGAACAGGATTTTACCATAGACCTGTCCCCGGGAACAGTACCAAATTCTAAGGCACCTTATCGGATGAGTACCACGGAATTGATAGAGCTGAAAGCACAACTGCAAGAGCTGTTGGAAAAAGGTTATATCCATCCAAGTGTATCCCCGTGGGGAGCACCGGTGATCTTTGTACGGAAGAAAGACGACACATTCTGACTGTGCATTGATTATAGACAGCTGAATAAAGTGACTATCAAGAATCGGTATCCCTTGCCAAGGATAGATGATCTGTTCAATCAGGTTGGGGGTGCTACAGTCTTCTCAAAAATTGATCTAAGGTCTGGTTACCATCAAATCAGAATTAAAGAAGAAGACGTACATAAGACAGCTTTTCATACTCGTTATGGACATTATGAAATTGTGGTGATGCCATTCGATTTGAAGAATGCACCAGCCACGTTTATGTGCCTAATGAATAATGTTTTCATCAAGTACCTGGATAAATTTGTTGTAGTGTTTATTGATGACATACTCATTTATTCAAAGAATGAAAGTGAGCATGAGGAGCACCTAAGGTTAGTGCTGCAATTTCTAAGAGAAAATCAGCTTTACGCAAAGTTATCTAAATGAGATTTTTACAAGGAACAAATACAATACTTGGGTCACATTATATCATCCCAAGGTATTGCGGCGAACCCCGACAAAATCAAGGCCATAATGAGCTGGCCTACTCCCCAAAATGTAAGTGATGTTCGCTCTATTATGGGATTAGTTGGGTACTATCGGAAATTCATTGAAGGATTTTCCAAAGTGGCTCATCCTATTACCTCCCTTCAGTGAAAGGAATTCAAGTTTTTGTGGACAGCCAAATGCGAAGCAAGTTTCGCGAAGCTGAAACAGTTTCTCACTTCAGCTCCTATACTAAAAGTGGTTGATCCTTACGGTGATTTCATAGTATGCACGGATGCATGCAAGGATGGTTTGGGAGGCGTATTAATGCAAGATGGTTTTGTAATTGGATATGAATCTAGAAAGTTAAAGATGCATAAGGTAAACTATGCGATGCATGATTTAGAACTGGTTGCCATAATTCATGCTTTAAGAATGTGGCGACATTACCTTTTGGGAAAAAGGTTTGTACTTAAAACTAACCACATTGGGCTGAAATATCTTTTTGAACAACCAAATTTGAATGGAAGGCAAGCAAGGTGGTTGGCTTTCTTAAGCGAGTTTGACTTTGAAATTCAGCATATCAAAGGCAAAGAAAACAAAATAGTGGATGCACTTAGCAGACAAATGCATGTGTTAACAATGGCTTCAGTTAACAATTTTCAATCTGATTTAGTGTCGAAGATCCGGACAGCAGCTGGAAAAAACCCAAGGTATCTAAATTTAAGACAACAATGTCTTGCAAAAAATTCAGAACAACAAGCAACAGATTACAGTATATCTGAGGAAGGACTGCTGCTATTTAAAAACAAAATTTACATACCGGATCAGGCAGATTTAAAACATTTAATTCTGGATGAGTTTCACAAAAGACCATACTCTGGTCATCCAGGTTATCAGAAAATGACAACAGTTGTTAAAAAATAGCACTATTGGCCCAGATTGAAGTCTGAAATTGATGAGTACATAGCAAAGTGCATGGACTGTCAAAGGGTGAAAGTGCAACATCAACACCCGGATGGTTTGTTACAGCCTATACCAGTACCAGAATGGAAATGGGAAACCATTTATATGGATTTTATTACCGGGTTGCCTAAGAATAAAAAACAACATTATGCAATCATGGTTGTGGTGGATAAGTTGATTAAGGAAGCTCACTTCATACCAATCAAATTCACCTTCAAAGCAATAAACATTGCAGAAGTTTTCATGAAGGAAGTATTTCGACTTCATGGAATTCCAAAGGTAATTATATCCGACAGGGATACAAAGTTCACTTCACATTTATGGAAGGATTTGTTTACAGGTTTGGGTACTAAACTGAGTTTTAGTACAACCTACCATCCTCAAACATATGGGCAGACTGAAAGGGTGAATCAAATCCTAGAGGACATGTTGCGCTTGTATGTCATGGATAACCCAAAATAGTGGGAGAATTACCTACACTTGGCTGAATTTTCCTACAACAATGGGTACCAAACTTCTGCGGGAATGATTCAATTCGAAGTTCTGTGCGACAGAAAATGCAAATCCCCTATGACTTGGGATGATCCGGTGAATCGCATTGTGATGGGTCCCGAAATGTTAGCAGAACTAGAAAACATTGTGCAGAAAGTTAAAACAAATTTAAAAATTGCCCAAGACAGGAAGAAAAGCTATGCTGATCAGCATAGAGAACATAAAGAATTTGAAGTTGGGGATCATGTATTCCTGAGAGTGAAAGCAAAGAAAAGTTCTTTGAGCTTGGGCAAGGTTTCCAAACTTGCACCAAGATTTTGTGGTCCTTTCCAAATACTTGCTAGAGTAGGACCTGTTGCTTATCATTTAGCTCTACCGAAATTTTTTAAAGTACATGATGTGTTTCATGTTTCATTGTTGAATAAATATGTATATGATACTAAGCATATTGTGAATTGGAATGTGATTCAGGTGGAATTAGAAGGAGACTTCCAGACAGATCCTGTGTGCATACTGGATCGGAAAGAGGTGGTACTTCAGAATCGAACCATCGCTCAGGTAAAAGTGAAAAGGGAGCAATATAAGCCTGAGGAGGCTACCTGGGAAATGGAAAGGGAAATGCAAGAAACATATCCTTTCCTGTTCGAAGAAGTACATAACACAAACTAAATTTTGGTTATTATGCTATTTGATGTTTTTCAAAATTGTTTAACACTAAGGACAGTGAAAACTTAAGGGGAGGGGAAATGTAATACCCCAAATGCTGGAATTTAACCCCTTTAATCTTTTGCTAAGTATTATTTCAGTTTACTTAGATGACATTAGAAATTTGAGAAATTGATTTCTAATGACCATGGGACCAGCACATTAATGAGATGGGAGTCACATTCCCCTATGGGTTGGAGGGAAAAAGCCAATTTAATAATAATGAGAAATTATTATTGGAGAATATGGCAAACCCTAAATAAAATATTTGAGAGAATAATGAATTAAAAGAATTAACTAAATGAGAGTTTTTCACACCTAAGAATATAAAAAGTGAAACTCATTGAAAACACTTCATTATTCACATTCTCATGACAATCAACACACAAGAGAAATGGGAAATGGGAAGAACACAAATGACCAGAGATAAATGAAGACAAGTAAGTGATGGCATATTTGGGAGTACCAAACTGGTCCAGATTAAGAGGAATCATACAGCTAGGTATTGGCTTGGACACTTGGTTGTGTTCAGGTAGGAGTACTACCCCAAGCTTGCAAGAGCACTCCAGAAAATACTCTGAATAGGTTGTGATTATATTGATTCTCTTAATGGATGAGGCATAAAAGTCCCTAGAGCATCCTGGAGCTCAGGAGTACTGAGTTGGATGTTGGGTTGCCTGCTGCCACTGAAATATCCTGAATAACTTGGGGAAAAAGTTAAGGGTAACTAAAAATCTAACTCCTGAACCAGAGGGGACTGTGAACTCAGCTCGGGGGTGACCTAAAAGCAAGGTTAACTTGCTAGTCTAAGGCTGGGAGGATTGTGCTAGGTCCACTGGTCTTCAGATTTCAGATAAGTCTATGTGTTGCATTTATCTGTTATATTTTATGGAACAGTTGCTAGGGTTATTGTTGTATAAATCTTATCTACTGTGGGATGGATTATTTATCAGATCTGGATACGACTGTGTGATTATACTGAACTTGGTTTATATATCATTGATACACTTGTAGGTCTCTGTTTTATTATGTAGTTTTATGATCTATTGGAGACATTTCAGTTTAATATTCTAGGTTTGATTGACACATTCTTTATACAGTAAGCAAATATACATGTAAAATAAATGATGACATAGAAGCATGTGATAGGCATAATGAATGATCATTGCTTATATTTAACCCTAAGGATTTGTTGGTTATGTTTTATAGAACAAGATTCTTGTACTCCTCATATCTTATTATTCAACAGGGCATATGTTCCTATCTTAATGGTTGAAAGAGGCAGACATGTAAACCATGAGGTTTACATGTCTAGCCTTTGTTTTATTTAAGTTTTTATCCTATCTTTATATAGATAAAAGCAAATACAGTGATTAAATGATGTTAACCTACAGTAAGTGGTTTTGATTTAATTGACAAAGTGTATAATTTTCTGGATGAACATATGCATATTTGTAAACAACATTTACAACTTCAGTATGGAGATTATTTGTAAATATTAATTATATCTCAAAAATATTTGACCATTTTATGTGGGTCTTAATAACTTGAGTATTGAATTCTATTTTAGCTTCATGTGTGGAACTCGTATGACATCCAAACTCTGTTTCTAACTATATTCGATTCCAGTATGGAATCGCCCTTTTTATTTAACTCATTACATATACTGTATGGATCATGGAATGCGATATGGTTCCTTTGTATCGCATAAAAAAAAAATGTATTGTAGAGGATACATTAACTTATGTCCAAAGGCATTGTGTTATGGGTAAGTATGAGTGCGAAGGCACGTTGCAGAACTTAAAACATGTGTGCATCTACGTTCTCTAAAGGGATGCGTTACCCTGGTGGCTACGACCTAGTGGATAGGGGCGTGGTGTCTAGAGCCTGTATATAGTAAGCACCATTTAATTAATGTGGAGTTGGTATATTGTGGGTGACCCTAACTTATGCCAATGAGTCTTATATATGCACATCCCAATACTAAGCGAGCATCCTAGATGGCCTAAGTTCTTTTGGAACCCCAGCACAATGCGATAACCTATGGCTTCGCTGCCAAACGTTCAAGTGGTTGCATCGAGAGCTAGGATCGAGAGCCGGGTAGTCATGGTCGATGCTCGTCCATGGGTGTTTAGCAAAGCTAAACATAGTGCGTGGAACACACAATATTATTTTATTTTACAATTTCATAACAAGTTTAATTGCCAAACCTAACAATTGTTAAATCGATGCATGTAGTCTACGTTTTAGCTAATGCCTATCAGATTTACTTACACAGTAAAGAAATCATTTAAACAACTGGAAATCGAAATAAGTGAGTGCATTTGTCATTATATTCATAAATATATACAACCATAACCCTATTCATTCTTTCAACCCAGAATTGGAATGACATGAACACAATTTAGTTAAGTAGCAGTACTGTGAAGGCAACCGCGAAGGGTTTGATACAGTAAACTTAATGCATTGATTATTTACAAAGCAAAATATTTCGCAGTGCTTAGTATTTCATTACAGCTCAGAGTCCCAACATGGGAAAACCGAATGCGAAACCAAGGTTTGAGAGTCGGTGACCCAAGACATGGTCGACCCAAGCATTCATATAAATATTGCTCGCAACACATATTACAAAATACATTTAGAAGCATGCAAATACCTACAGGCTGAGCAAGCCTTCACTCTTTTCTTATCACCGTCACATGCATCTGCGAGCATGGCCGAGGGCCAAAATAAGCGGAACTAAGTCTTAAGTAACCCACCTCAACGCTCGGGAAGTTAACCCGAGAAACAAAGCGAGGATAGGTTACCTGGTCATGGTGGAGATCGTTCTCCTTCGCCGAGGTCGTGGTGCCAATTGTGGAAGCACCCAAAACACCCTTGTTGAACGTTGGTTCCTGTCACAACAAGTAACCGCAATGGCTTTTAGTTGGAGTAGAAGAAGTGAAACGTAAAAACATTGTGGTAAAAACGAAGACCTTTGTAACCGCTCACATTTAGGGTTCGAGCTGGACCCAACATCCAAGTCATGGCTACTCTACACCTGCATAGTGGAAGCACGATAGTGTCATTGGGCATCGTTACAAGTTACAAGTTACAACTGAAACCAACCAACGAAACTGATAACCAAGCTTAAGACGAGGTTTGTTTAGCTGTGTTGCGTGGTCGTGTGCCAGTGAATTCCTGGTTGCATTTCGCCATGATGAGGAACACATATTATTTCGGCCTGACGAGCATGAGCCCTCTTCTCGGAGTGGAGGCGCCCCAGAAGCCTTCTTCGAAGTGCCAAATGATTGTACAGGTGACTAAACCTAAGTTTTGGTGAGCTTGGTGGAACCGGACAAGCCAGTGGTGACCACTGAGCCCGGTGGTGTTGTTCCTTCATTGTTGGTACGTCAGATTGTTGGCGCCAACCTCCAAAACCATATCAACGGTGCCGATGACCATCCCAACACCCAAGTGATCAACCCGGATCACCATCGACGGCGTGAAATGCTGTGGCATTAAGTTGTAACCAGTGGAGCATTAATGCATGAGAGTTGGGTTGGTATCACTGCGTGCGAGCCAGATTGGGATAGTTGGCCACGCATATGCCTTACCTTGCTGAGTGGAATTCTTCTTCTCACCAAGAGATGAGTTTACCTGCCAAGAGGGCACATCTGACGGGGTTTAAAACGTTGGTTCTTAAGCGTTGTCTGCATGGCAAAGCTTGAGTCAAGCACAGTCACAACATCAACTTATGTCATGCGCATATTACAAACCACTGCAAAGTTTACAAACCATTACATTAAAATGTTATAGCATATGAAATCATTTACGCCATTCCCAAAGGTTGGAGTGGTTGTCGGATATTGGTTTATATGCATTGTGGTTTGGAAACGACCTTGGTTCGAACCTTGGTCAAGTATTAAAGCGCATAACCCATGTTTGGTCTATATTAATGGTTGCCATATATATTGTGTTAATATATGTTAGGTAATCGCATTACAACTTGGTATTAAAGTTATGTTGTTTTCCATATACATATATTATGGTAAGACTTCAAACGTATCACTTGCAATCCTTTATTCATGTTATATCGTGGTGGTAACAGGACATGGTTCGACTTTATGTCAACCATGGGAATATATGATATATATATATAATATATAGAATTATATATTATATCATATAGTTTATATATGTTATGTTAATGTATATAGTGTTACGTTATTACATTTTAATAATATTTGTATTGAGATTTCATTATTGAGATAGCATAAATGCTTAAGGTAAAAATATTAATCCTAGGTGTGTTATGAATTTAACCCTAGAGCTTAGTATAAAAGCAATACATAGGTTATATGTTATTAGTTTAATGATAGCATATCACCATGATAAAATATGCTTAAATATTAATTAGCATAAAGTTGCTAAAGGCTGGTGTTCGATAGTGTTGACTCATTAAGAGTTTAGTACTTTTGTAAATATTAAAGTATTAATGGCGCTTATAAGAAATAAAAATGGTCACAACTGCTGTAGTATAGAGTATTATGTTGTTTGGTTCTTACCTTGCCATGGTCCTATACTTTGGTATTTATGGGTGCCGCGTCACCGTGGTAAAAGTATGCCAAGTGACGACACTTGCGTGTCGAACGGCAGAAGTAGTAGTGCAACATAGTGTTTACTTATTTAATTTATTAATTATTTAGGCTGTAGCGACAACCAGTATGTATGTTTCCGCATTTGTTTATTTATTTAGTTCCTTGAACAAAAAAAATCGCATAGAAGAGATGTGACATGAGATAAAATATGTATTATGTTTAACATTATTAAAATGTGTTTTAATTCTGTATAGTGGTTTGATGTAGATGTGTATTTAGCATCATATTGATCATTATTCATGGGGCACTTATATATGTAATTAGGTTTCGTTAGACTTTTGTAACATTACACATGTGCAAATGGAGATAGTTTTGGGAGTTATTTAGTGGTGACCTGTCTCTCAAATAATGTGACCTACACTACTAGGTCATTCTTATCCACTACTTCTCCTTTATCTCTTAAAAAGTCTGTTGTTTACCTTCTGGATATGTTGATTTCCACTCTTGATTTTGTGTTATGATCAATGCTTCAAGTTTCTTTTGGTTATTATAAACTAATGCATTGGTCTTGATTCAAAGAGTGGAGGGGGCTTATGGTCTCGATTTTTAGCCTCAACCCTGTGGATCCTTAAGTTAGATCATCCATATGCTTGAGAGTTATATGGACCGTGTTTCAACTCTATATGTGTGTGCTCTAGCAATTGTAGTTGGGAGGATATGTTGAATAATAAAAGGCCTTACTTCCATATATGTTTCCCCACCTTGGGGTTTTACCACGTAGTTTCTCTCTTATTTTTTTAGATTTCTTTCATTTTGTTGATACTGTCCATATGAGTTTAGATAGCTTAAATTTTGGTTTTGTATTAATGCATTTGTTCATGGTATTTCATGGTATTAGAGCCATTAGATCTAACTCCTTATATGAACTTCTTTACTTGTTGAAACATTGGATATGAGATCTTATATACCCATGTCCTTCCATGAGCATTTAACAATAATGATTGAAGTTTTTGTTTGGAATCAATTTACAAGTAGATCTAGTTTATTTTTTAGATATGGTAGTTTAAATCTTCAAATTTGATTTTTTAAGCCCAAAAATTTCAAAATTATGCAAATCTAGATCTAGATCACATACTTTGTTTTTACAAATTCTTAGTTGTGTTTCCTAGATCTTACATCAACATTACATTTGGGGCATGCTAATTAGTCGAGATTAGCATTCATTTCACTAAATTTGGTCTTCGTTTGGGCAACATCTAATATTGAAAGTCTGTGAGTGCACTTCAAATATGTACAAATTGGTGTTATTTTGGGTTGATCTAACCATACAAATGCATAAACATGGTCTAATTAGCCAATATCAACCATTTTCTTACCAAAATAAACCTTCACATGCATCATCAAAAGGTGTAAGTGTAAATATTGAAGTGCACTCTACAATGTAAAGGGGGGAATTTTGTTTGAGAACTTTTGGACTTTAAAGCCAGGAGGAAACTAAACTACTTATTTTGGCTTTTGACCTAAAATTACAAAAAAAAAGTTCTACCAAATCTTGTATGAAATTACCTAAATGATCATTTAAATGAACCAAACGGTACCTTGCAATGCCCCATACACCCTAATAATATGCCAAAATAGTCATTCCATGTCTGGTGGCATCTTTGTGTTTATCACTAACTGTTACCATCAAATCATGTCCATTAGACATGTTGTCTTAAAATCACATACAACAATGTTTAAGATATGTCAGTATCATTTAAATAACCCATATAATCTTACTTAGGGCCATGCCAAGCAATGATATTATCTACCTCACAAGTTGTTCGTATGGGATATAGGTAGTTTCCCATCGTCAAGGAATAAGAAGTAGTTGATCTCATGGTAAACCATTCCCATGTATTGTTATGGTCTAAAATCCAACTTAAGCACTACTAGACCATCTAACATATCAAACATACTTTGATAAACCCCTTGAAATAAATGCCTAGTTTTGCGTATCATCACTTCCCATTTGTGCATATGTGTGGTAGTTAATGGATAACTAGAGAGGCAGATGAATATAGGTTGATAGGTCAAAAAAATCTCAAAAGAGAGATACCATAGCACAATTTTTGATGGAATCACCACCCTTCTTTTCCAAAAAACAATCTAGGTAAAAAATAGTTAGTGAATGTAAGGGAACACCTTATAATTCATATTTTGTCCATCACCGAGGTAGGGAAAAAGGATTGAGGATAGACTAGCATATTGTATCTCCTAATATTTAGAAGTACACATGCTAAGCTAAGCCCCAGTTACCAAGAATCCATATGTTATAAAGGCCACAAGATTGACATATTTAAGAATGCATATCATCTATGTCTCCATGCAATACAATTGGACACATTAATAAAACTAAGGGCATCCCAAACCCCTCCTAGATAAGTTAATATATAAATATATATCAACCTTTGTTGGGTTGAATCAACTAGTTTCCCTAACCTAAAGGCTTGGTTTCCCTAACCTTAAAGGTCATGTTATGTTTTTCCATATATTGTGTTGTGTTGTTTAGTTCCTCTTATGCATCATAGCATAACATTGAATTGTGACAACATATACATAATGGTGTTCCCTTTACAAACTGAGTCTACCATGAAAAGAATGCAAGAACAAAATTACCACTAAAAAAACAAAATGAATTAATATTGTAGGGTTGTTTAGGATGAATTTCAAAATCCAATTTCCATTGTGATAAAAGAAATAGGAGGATAAGGACCATGATAAATAATGTAGTATGAATCTCCAATAGAGCATCAATGCTTTGGAATGAATGTATCACTAAGGAGTGAAAATGAAATTTAGTATATTTTTTACTTTTACTCTAGTTATGGTTCACCTAGATAATTGATGCATTGGTGTACCCCCATCTTAGATGCATAGATGCATTGATGATACAAAGGTGAACCGACTAGGTTAACACCTTTCAAAAAAATTACATGGCACATGATATAATTATAAGTACATCATACAACACACTAACATATGTTAGGTATTAATTGCAAACCATGAATGCTAGAATTAGCAATATTTAAGAATGTGAATCACTATATAAAATGCATCTTGTAAAACAATGTGCATTGTACTTTACAACTTGATGCAATGTTTGAAAACAAACATGCCTTAGAGGTGCTTTGTGGGCCATTGATCACACTATTATTTAGAAGATTTTTTTTCAATTAACCTTCAATTCACATTGATCTAGAGGTGCTTTGTGGGCCATTGATCACACTATTATTTAGAAGATTTTTTTTCAATTAACCTTCAGTACACATTGATCATGGGGCACCTATGCATTTTCATATGAAGAGCACTAATGTACCCAATTGTTAAATAGGCACATTAGAAACTAACAACTTTTTAAAAACCTTTGCAAATGAGGATATTTTAAAATAACATTTGCAAAACCTTTGCTAAAATAGTGTTTCCTAGTAGTGGAGACATGTATGTGGATGCAAGAACATATAGTTTGTGGATGTTAAATGGGACATTTGCATTATTATTAACGAGGATGTTAAATGGGACATTTGCATTTGGGCGTTAATAGGTTTGTTACATGGGATGTTTATATCAACATTTTTAGGGACACTAGAATGTCAATTTTTGGAATCTACTAAAAGCATAAGGTTTGTTGTAGACATGGTTATAAAAGTATCCATAACTGCACTAATGGTCATGATATAAACTATTTATATGAACCATTGCGGGAATGTTTACTATAAATGTTTTGTTGGTGAAATAACACCCAAAATCATGTAGTGGATGAAAAGAGGTAAATTATTGTAATTTTTAATCAAACGTCTTTCATAAATACTAAAATTGATTGATAAATTTTGAGTTAGAGTCTTAAATAATGGTAAGTTGCGTGCTTCCATGCATACTAAAACAACAAGTCTCTTTAGTATGATGATGTGTGGAATTACTACTAGGACTATAGTTAACCATTTATAAAACTTGCAAAAACAAAAAGTGTAGTCATCTCAAGTGTATTCATCCCATCTATGAGTTATGGGGAAATATTTAATGAAATCAATGGAAGTGTATTCCCATGGTTTGGAGGGTACCAACAAAGATTGATATGGTTTAATTTTTTTATTAGAAGGTTTGGCTTAAATGTAAATGGCCACCTGTGAATGTAATGTTCCATTTTTTCCTCATATAATTTCAATTAAAATATTAGTGTAGGTGTTGTAGTGTTTTATGAATGCTAAAATTGCTTAAGTAAGAAGAAACATGAGTTTCTTTGAGGAGTCAACAAGATGGACATGTTGGAACATAAACTTAGTTAAGTTTGAATAATAACTTAATTCTTACATTGTAATAAAAAAATGTAGTTGACTAATAATTGTGAATTGTTACATGTCTTCTAGCATTGTATCAAAGTATGGAATTTTGGGGTAAATAACTTTCTACTCCTTATGTTTCATATCTAATTACCTCGAGAATGTGAAGTACTTTGGAAAGAGGTTTGCTAAGAAAATAAGAAACTTTGTTTGTAACTCCTTTTTATATTTAATTTTCATTGAAATTATTGAAATAATATGCCCAATTTAAATGCCAATGCTCTTAGATTTTAGATTAAGAATTTAAAAATTAAAGACATTGATCATCAATATGAATGATAGTTTCCGACAAAGGATGTAGTGGCACCATTGCTTGAGTGGTTGGACCAATGATTAAAACTCATTGTCATTGGTGATGTAACATATCTTGGCTTGTGGAAATGTTTCAAAATCATATAAAATTGGGTATCCGCCCTTCTTAAGAATAATGTTGATCGCATTTTGTGAGATGTCAATGTTAATTTCAAAAGTATAATTCAATTGAGAGAGAGAGTATTAGTGTCGAGTAGAGAGGTACTATTAAGATCTAGAAATATTTATTTGTTTTGATGGTTTCCTATAGAGGATGTAGTGGCACCACTGCTTGAGTGCTTGGACCAATGACTGAAACTAGTTGTCTGTAATGTATCTTGGCTTGTGGCAATGTTTCAAATTGATATAAAGTTGGGTATCCACCTTTCTTAAGAATAGTGTTAATGGTATATTTTGAGGTGTCAATGTTAATCTCAAAAATCTAATTTAATTTATAGAGAATATAAGTGTTGAGTAGAGAGAATCTCTGAAGGTCTAGAAACATCTATTTGTTTTCGGCCCTTGCATGACTTTTTTTTTTTTCTCACTTGGAATTTGAGTGTCTTTCTTTAGTCTCCCATATCATACTAGTCTATTAACATACCTCAAGATAATGTTGTGCCATGCTCACATGTGAGAATGTACCTTGTTAGAACCAAGAACCTCCTATGATTAGTCAAATGACATATTTCAACACTATCAATATTGAAATTTGGCTTGAACTCGTGACCTCTCAAAGTCCAAAAGGACTAGAGTAGGTTAGGGAAACCATCCTACTTATGGGCCTAACCCTAATTTTTTTAACTTGTAAGTTGGTATTCAAAGGAAAATTTATGTGCTAATAATGATGGATAAATTTCCTATCGAAATTCATGCCATAAGGAGAGAACTCTTCATATTCAAAATATTGGTAGGAATGGGCCATTTCATTAAGATTTCCAACTTGTTTAGATATGCATGAATGCCAAATTCATCAATAACAAAACTAAGATATTTGATAAATTCAAGCTAGAGAACTCCTTCACCCTTTCTTGTATATTGTGTTGTCTCAATTGTTAACTTTTGGGGATTGTTTAAAAGTGTTTACACCATGCTTGAGGGTGTTTCATGTGATCTGGAATGCATGATGTGCTAGTTAACCTTGGTTGTTACATGATGGAGATACACAATGGAGATAACTTATGCATAGATTGCTATGCATTAATATTATGTTGATGTGGCACACTTCCTTGGGAGGTTGGGCTACACATATAGAGCTTGGTTGCTTGCTTGGGAGGATGACACACTTAGAGGAGGGGATTGAGCCCTAGGTAGTTTGGCGACACTTGGTTGCTTGCATGGAGGCTTATACTTGACTTGAGGACACTTAGGCTGAGTGGCCATGAATGTATAAAAAATATACATGGTTTAGGAGGAAGCATTGGAGCATCGGATGCCTTCAGAGGAGGAATGTTGGACATTTCTTGTGAAACATTCAACTTGGGACCCTTGCTTGGTGGACATGCATACCTTGAAGCTTGACACGTGTTACTAGAGTTTGAGAAATTATCATGTGGAACTATCTATTGTTTAATTAGGTTGCTTGTTGTCGACATGATGCACTTTATTATTGTTAGCTTCCCTCACTTTCATATAAATAAAGAGAGGAAAACTTATTTTCAATAATCATATTTAACACACACTTGTATTAGACATGTGAGAGGTTGAGTGAAATTATCTCTTTCACTATACTTCTTCTTCATGTAATTTTATCTTTATGTCAAGAACCAAGATTCTTATGGTGATCCAAGAGGAAGAATCTGGTAGGGTTTTCCCTAAGAAGACAAGGGAAGCTAGGGTTTGGCAGAAACCTCGTAGTTCTTGTGAGAGAAGAAGACTAGGATTTTGTGACATTTGGAAACCCTAGTACTAATTGAGTGCTTTATGTGGAGAAGATAGAGGAGGACTATCTTGTACACTTGTTTGATGAAGTGAAGGTGGCAAGGAGGACTTGTCAATGTGTATGCTAGCTTGTTGTGGATCTTTGGTGGAGTTACTAGCTCTTGTTGGGAATGATTTCTAGCTAGGAGGAGTTGGTGTCTAGATTTTCTTATGGTTTCCCTAGCTAGGGTTTGGAAGGCATGACTTGTAGTAGTTTGTATTAAGTTTTTATGTAATAGTACTTCATCTTATATATGTATATGAAGTGTTGTTGTTGTTCAAACTTTGTGTACTTGTAGCTCTAATTCTTAGCCTATGTTATCTTTATGATTGAGTAGTTTCTAGTGTTTGTTATGCAAGTTGTTTGGCATAGCATTGAGTATATTTTTGTTGAGTAATTTAACAAGCATATGGAAGCTAAAAGAGAAAATTTATTGGTGTACTAAGTATTTTCATATATGTTATATACTTGAGAAGTGTGCCCAAAGGGGTTGAAACTTTGTTCCATCGAAGCACTGTTTAGCATTTATTTTCTTATGATGCCTTATGTAGTTGGTTGAAAAGAAGTGAAGTATATGTTGTTGGAAATTATATTTCAGATTCAACCCTAACATTAAGAGTTCATAGGAAATAGATCCGAGAAACTTCAAAGTTGAGGTGGAATTTTCGAATTTGCATTAATTGATGCAAAGTGAAAATTCCAACATTGTACCAAAGTTGATTTAACTAAAATCCCTTTCTCGATGAAGAGGGAGTTGGGTGTTTCAATTGTTCCAAACCTAGGAGATGTTCTTAACCTAGTACAAGTTGTTGGGTGTGAAACCCTAATGCACTTTGGGAGAAGGACTTTAGAACTCTAGAAGGGTTCTCTACTTGATTTGTCATTGATTTCTTCTTGAGTTTGATTCATATTTGTAAGGATGACTACTCTCGAACATAGATAGTGTGACATGTTCGATGGTGCTTTCAATTTTACACATTGAAAGTGCAAGTTGTGACTACTTTTGGAGAAGGTCGAGCTTTGGGAGAACATTGATAAATATATCCTTGCAACTATTGATTTGAAATGGTTTCCCCTACATGTCAAGAAGAAGGCCAAAGAAAAGATAAATATTCTTGATTTAGTAAAGGATCACTTAATCATTTACATTGAAAAGAAGATGATTGGTAAGGATATGTATGTTTCTTTGATTGGGTTATACTAGAGTTCCAATGTATTTAGATAGATGCTCTTGAGAAATGAGATTTTATCCATTCACATGAGTGGCACATATACAATGGTGAGATACCTAGATAATATCAAAGAGTTGATATATTAGTTGGTTTCCACAGGGACAAAAGTGGAGGATAAGGAGTCAGTGTCCATTGCCTTGAACGAATTTGATCCATCTTGGAAACCTTTTGTTGAAAGTGTTTGTGCTCGTGAGCATTTACCTACTTATGATAAGCTTTGGGATGGCTTTGTGTAGAGAGAGATAAGTTTGGAAACATATTCAACATAACAAAAGAAAGTAGAATACTAGCCATCATTGTCATGATGAGGAAGGGAAGAAAAAAAGGATACTAAAAGGGTAATAAGGAAGATTCAAGTCTAGGTAAAAAATATTTTGATTAATGTGAAATGTTTTAGGTGTCACCATAAGTGACATTATCACAACCAATATTAAAAGAAAATACATAAATCCAAATAGTGGAAATTGATTGTAGGGTGTGTCAGCATTATAGTAGGAGTGGATGAGCTATCATTTTACCTTGAGAGTGCCTTCTCCATGGTCTCTTATTTATTTTCCAACACTGTGTTAAGTGTTAGATTGTATGAGGATAATGGGGCATTGAACAATATAACTCATGACAAGAAACTCTTTAATGGGTTTCAAGAGCAAAAGGGTGGAATGAGTGTGGAGTTGGATGATGACACTATATATATTGTGAAATAAATGATCTCCATTTCCTTCCAAATGTCATAAGTGGCGTTCTTGAGTTGAATGATGTTTTGTTTGTTCATGGTTTTAAATTTTATTTCATTTATTTTATTATTATTATTATTTTCAATTTCTTGTATGATAGATTTTTAGTGTAAAGTTGCATTTGAAGGACACACATACACTATCAATGATTGTAGTATAGCAAGTCTAAGGACTTTGGCTAGAGGTGTGCGAGATGGTGGCCTTTATAGTTTACTTGTGATCTTGTCATTGGGTGAGCCTTCTATTATTGAGGAGGCATATATAAAGTACGTATCACAAGAGTCCATGGGGATAGGTTCAAAATTGATCATGGAATCGATGCTTGATTCCAAGCTTGCCACCGATGGGAGCATTGAAGAGTACTTGGATAGGGACTGTTGAATTCTCTCATAAAGAGGGTGTTGGCCATGAAGAGATTCTTGCTCTAGGTACTAAAGGATTCTTTCAAGAAGAGGGATTTGACCATATTGAAGGTTTTGTTTCAATTTTTGGAGATTTTGAGTGCATGTCAATATGCCCATGTTTATAGTTTGTTAGAGGCCATGTATATGCTTTTGTTTGCACTACAAGCTTGGTATCATAAAATGAATGAGATTTGTGCATACTTTTCTTTTTGTGATTTTGATAAATTTGATCCACCTATCTTAGTATTGTATGGATATGTGATATTGTTTATAACATTTCCCAAATAATGCAATGTGGTGTCTGAAAATTTTAGCTCATGATGTTGATATGAAGGATGTTGAAGTTTAGTAGGTTGTTGATGGTCTAAGGTTAAGTTCCTTCCAATTCACGGGTGGTTAGGCCCCTTGCAGAGGGGAGGTTAGAGATATGTTGTGATATTATTTTGTCTTGTTGGATCGAGTGTGACTTCTTAATATTACAAGATTTACATTCCATCATAGAAAAACAATACGATGAACTGATATGTGAAGTTTGATGAGGATGTGTGGTCCTATAGATCACATGTATCTCCTTGAGTGATTGAGAGTGAGGAGGTTATTGTTCCAAACAATATTCAGAGGTAAGAGAAGAATTAGATACAAGATTGGATGAGAAGATATTGAGGAAGGATGTGTCCTTACCCTCTCCTTCAGTGGGTGGGAAGCCGATACGACTCACTCAAACATTGTAGGATACACATGAGCATGTAGGAGCACCCAAATATTTGGTGAGGGCTAGTATACCTCCTATGATATATGGTAACCATGTAAAATTAGCTACTTCCATTTCTGAGCCTTCCAGTTGTTTTGAGGAGGCGAGGTTTGATGCCCTGGTAGAGGAGAATAATGTTTGGGTGACAATTTATCTCCAAGATCTAGTGATTGATTTCAAGACTGCAATAGGTTCATATTTGCATATGGAAGGTTTGGTTGAGTTGCAAATGGAGCAAATATGTGTTTGTGAAATTCATCGTAAAGAGGGAGTGTTAATTTTGGGGGTTATTTTGGAAGTGTTTACAGTATGCTTGAGGATGCTTCATGTGATGTGGGATGCTTGGTGTGCAAGTTACCCTTGGTTGTATCATAATGGACATGCACATTAGAGAAAGGTTACACATGGATTTTTATGCCTTGAATTGATGCTTACTAATCTAGCATGGTTATGTAGGAGGTTTTATCCCTATGTGGCTTAGTGATTTTCATTAAGGGGTGCAAGCATGGAGAGCTTGGTTGCTTTCTTGGGAGGACGACCCACTTAGAGGAGCATTGGGAATCTAGGAGGAGGGCATTGAGCCCTAGGTAGTAAGGGAACATTTGGTTGCTTGCATGGATACTTGTACTTGACTTGAGGATGCTTGGGTTAAAGAGTGGTCATGTAGGTGTGGTGGACCCCAAGGTACACATGGATTATGAGGGAGTATTGTAGCATTGGATAACTTTGGAGGAGGAGTATTGGACACTTCATGCATGGCACTCACCTCAAGACCATTGCTTGTTGTATTTGCATACCTTAGAGATTGACATGTGTAACTTAGAGTTGAAGCGCTTCACATGTGTAACAATGAGCATATTTTGTTAAGTGATTTAACACATAGATAGAATCTAAAGAGGTAGATACATTGTTGTAATAAGTATTTTCAAATTAGTTATATTGTTTAGATGTGTTAGGCTTAAGGGATGGAAACTTTGTTACAATGAAGTACAATTGTTTGAAATTTATTTTCTTAGGATGTTTTATGTATTTAGTTGAAAAGAAGTGAAGTATACAATATTATAAATTATATTTCAAATTCAATCCTAATACTGAAAGTTCTCATGAAATAGTCTTGGGTAACCTCAAGGTTGAGATGGAATTTATGAATTAGCATTAATTTCCATAAAATGAAAATTCCAACATCAACAAATATTAGGCAATAGAAACATGCCCAAGTGTACATCCAAGGTTTTATTGTAAAATAGAATGTCATTTAGGTATTCAACAATATATGTTTCATGATGAGGTATGAAAAGGTCATTAATGATGTGCATGAAAGTGGTTTGAATATTGGTTAGGTAAAATGTATAACTAGATCTGAAGCTAGCCTTCCATACATCACATGGCTCCACACAAACTCAGTAATAATCGAAAGGAAATTCCATTTTTTAAAAGTATTTGGCTACCTTGAGTTGGTTAATGAGGTGGCATAAATCCTAGGAAAGAGGGTAATAATTATTAATTGTGTTCTTTTTTAGGTCCCTATAATCTACACACAACCTCCATTACCTTGACTCATTATTAGGAATTACAAGTGTTGGAAAACCAAATGGAGAGGTGATAGGCATTATTTTAGCTTCTAAAAGTTAGTTTAGTTTGTTCTTATATCTTCACAATCTCAATAGACATGGTTTAGTATGGAGCTTGGTTAGGAAATGAAGAATAAAACTCTAAGAGGTTGAATACTTTGAAAGCATGAGATCCCATAAGGTCATTCAAAGGCATTAATAAGGGCCTCAAGCATTGCTTGATATGGACTACGATGCTTCTATATCTTTAGTCTTATACTCTAGGCTTGCTTATCTTATTTGTGCTTAACTATTCCAATGATAGGAAGGTGAAGCCATACCTAGGTTATATATAGGCTCGATCATAGGACCTTGAAAATATACCTTTCTTTGGGCTAACATAACATCAATCGAATAATATTTAATGGAGAAGGTTTTACTTTATTATATTATTTGATTCATCAAAGCGCACGAGTGATGAACTTCTTCAATTTAACTTATTCCACAATATACATAAAAAAAATAAAAAATTATTAGAAGAGCATTTGTAGACCTTGCCATCCTTGTGTTGTCAATATGTTTGGTGGAAACCAAATTGACAATTGCTTTATGGTTAGACTAGTACTTAGTGCCAAAGATCATGTCACAAGAGTACATGGGGGTGACATACCTTTCAATGAAGTTTTGGAACAATCTATGATGCCATCGAATGAATAATTTTGTATGACCAACATCATCTTCCATACATCTTTAACCCTTCCAAGATGATACAACTAGGGATGAGTTGAGGTAGGTAGTTGAAGCTCATCCATGAACCATTGGGAGATTAAAGATAAATCATTATCAATATTGTCTATGATCAATTGTTTAATCTTGTAATTGATTTGAAAATTCTTAGTAAATAGGGATTCTCTCTTGTTAGCAAATTATACATTGACCAAAAGGACGAAGGGTTGGAGGAGTTGGACGAAGGGTTATACATAACAACATAATAAAAATGTACATCAACGAGGTGCCTCATCAAAGAATCATGAAAGTGCTTGTACCTCCAAGTAAGTAGACCACCATTTGCCAAGTGCATACAAGCATCAAGTGACCAATCAAATATGCTCCAATGACATAGGTGAGTATCCCATGTCCTATAATTCTACTCCAAAAGGATGAAATATGTATCAAAATAATCAGCCATGTATTCTTTCATCCAAGAAGTGAATGAAGAATCTCCACTAAAATATGAACCAATTAGGGAGCAAAGAAAACAATGATCATTCAAGGAGCTCACATAAGTACCATTTATGCATCCATGGATATGTGTATCATCATAAGGTAAAAAAGGATGCTTCTACAAATGTAAATAAGAAGGTGCTCTAATCATGTCATCATCTAAAGGAGAGATAGGAGTTTCATACTCCTCATATAGCACCATCAAAAAGAAACTTTTCACCCATATCTCATTAGGGTGAATGCTGCAAAATATGGAAGTGTAGGATGTAGGAGAATGAACCAACTCACCCAAATGATCAAAATATGCAAAAGTGTCATCATGTGTAGGCTCCATAAGGGTAGGATCATGTACCTCCCTCAAAAGGGAAAAAATTTCCTCATAGGTTGGTTCCAATGTAGTGGAATCATACACTTCTTCGAAAATTGTGTCACCATTTCCAAGAGGCAACTCAAGTTCCTCTTCCACCATATCAAGTGCTTGGATCTCATCAAACTCATCTTCAAAAATATCCAGCACATGCAAATTTCCATGTTTCTCATGATCTACCATGTCATGAGAATGCTCCAAGCAATCTACCATCTAACAATTTGAAACATAGGAGGAAGAACAAGTATATTGCAACCTTTCAAGAAGTTGCTCATTTTGAATTTTGAGTTTATGAATATCCTCATTATTCTTCAAGTATGCATCATGTAACAATTCATTAAACTCAACCAAATTGTTTCTATCAAAAAGCAAATACATAAAATTACCTTTAATGTTGCACATTGCTCTTTGAATCTTCTCCATGTCTTCAAGGAAGGATGGATCCTTCAATCAAGAAACCTTCCAACAAGAATTTGACACTAATGTTTGAGTGTCATGGAGCATGCTAAGGGTATCTTGGATCTTATTTTCATTCATATTTAATGACCCTTCAATAAAAAGAGGCTCTAGCAAATGAACGTCCTCATCTTCTTCCTTCTTGCTTGGACCAACTTCATGAATCTCAAGTGGTGATGGAGAAGTTGATCTTGGTTCTTCTTCAACTACTACAAGGTCTTCATTTTCATGCTTAATGGAACTTTGACTTGAAGCAACACTTTCAAAAGTGATCTCTATGTCATCAACATAGAGGTGTAAGCACCCATCAGTAGGTACTCCTTCATAGTTCAAGAATCCATTAGTAGATGCTCTTTGATTCATGTCAAAGGTAGAATGTGTCTCGAAATGATCTTCAATATTTTCAATAGAATCTTCTTCATGCTCATGTGATGTATCTTCATATTTCTCCTTCAAGCAAGCTGATGCAATTTTCCCCTTGGTTTTCTTAGGATCAATACATTTGGAACCTCTTTTTGAAGAAAACCCAAAAACTCTCTTCAAGTAGTAAATACATGCATTCCCTGAAGCTTAAGATATTTCACTGCTCTTTTCACTCACACACATATGATTTTCTCTCCAAGGTATTTTGCAAGAAGGGAATAGACCTTTCTTCACTAACTCCACATCTTCATTTTTGGGCCTATTTTCAAACACCCAATCAGCAAAGTCTTCAAAAGTAATGGCATTTTGTGTATCTCCCTTGCACACATCAAGATATGCCTGATATTGTTGGGGCAAGGTTTTACATGTTACTCTCAATCTTTGTAATTCATTCATAGAATTATCCTTTGGTAGTGTGACACACTCATCTTCATCAGGTTCAAAGTCATAATAATAACCCTCATTCCTTATGAAATTGTAAGAAGTGTTGCATGATGACACCTCTTCCTCGCACCATTCACAATCTTCTTCATATTGCTCATAAGCATTGTACTCATAGGATTCATCATAATAGTAATAAATGGTTTCAAATTATTCTTCAATGTATGATATTAATTCACTGGTGCAAGGACCATGCTATGATACCACTTGTAGTGTCCATTTTTAAAAAATTTGGATAAATTGGAAAAATTGCAATTTTTGGCCAATTCGACCCTTAGACTAGTTATGACTCCAATGCTTCTAAATGGCTCCAAATGCTTCCAAATTGGGTCTGAAGGTATTTGAAAGGTATTATGACATAAAAATGAGGCTAATGCATGCTTGGAAACTCTCAAAAAACTTCTGCAACATTCATTACAATCAGGGGAAAATAGGGAACTTTACTAATCAAATCGAGGTTCAAAACCCCCAAGGGTAGTGGTCAAAGATGGATCTCCAAATGTTGTACGACCTTCCCAAATTTTAGATCAGAGACATGGTACTGTTAAAGGAATTCAATGGGATCCAAAATACATCATCAATCAGTTTCTAAAGGCTTCTTCAACTACCATAAATCAGATGATTGTGGACATGTCTTCACATAGGGGGGAAATGATAGTAAACTTCACCACTTGCTATAAAATTCGATATTTATGTTCCAAAGGCTTATGAAATGTGTATGAAAATTATTCAAGACATTAATTACTCTCCATACATCATAAAAATCACAGATATGAACTTATACAAGTCGAAATAAAGCAACTTCAAGCTCTCACAACAAGATGTAGGGAAAATGGCACCATTTATGCATTGTTTGGTATTTTTACATAGTTCCACTTGGTATTTGGACCTGAGAGTCTTATGAGGATTAAATAAAGAGTATATATATCATAATACAAATAAATTTGGCCACAAGAGCTCCACCAAAGAAAACCACATCTCACCAAGTGTGCCCTTCCTCCAAGAGCCAAAATATGAAGAGAAAAGTGAGAAAGGTGTGGAAAAGTTGAAGAAGAGAATGTCACGAGCTTCCCTGTAGATTCAAACTGAAACAAATGACTCCATTTTAGATCCAAATTAAAGTTCTGAATGGCCTCTCCAATTTTCAATTAGGATAGGAATCTTTCACCCTCGAAATTGGTACTAAGGCAAGTAGAGTAAACACTCCACAAGCATGGACAAGCTATGCTCTCCAATATGCAAAATAAGAAATGATCAAAATATACTCTCCTTATTTGTTATTGACTTTTATAAACTTCCAAATACCTCCTTATCTATAGTTCCATCCATGAGATTCATGCCAACCCGAATTGGGAAGAGATTCCAATGTGTGCCACTTGTCCCTCCATTCCTAGCCTCCTCCTTCACTCAATTCGAATGGATGACTCTTTGGCTACCCCAACTCCCTTGTGCGCCCTCTTGGAAGATATTTTTAGCCTTGAAATTTCATATATGTCAGATGTCAGCAATCAGGTCTGATTTGTGTCATAGGTGTCATAGCATCTTCATCATTGTTGTCATAGAAGCTAGGGAATCTAGCCCAAGTGTCTCAATTTCTCTCAAATGCCTCTTGCTCTTCCATGGGATTTACTCTTCCACTCCAATTAGAACTTAATTGATTCATTACAAGTATATTCACCTTCCAATTCCTCAATAACATTAGACTCCACCTTGGATTCGATGGGTGAGAATAGGATGCCATATGGCATGAGGAATCTAGCTTTGTGTGGGTCCCACAGCACCAATGTGTCTCCATGACCAAGTGCCACCTTATTTTCCTATCATAAATATTTATTTAACATTTTTTAACATATTTATGTCAAGCTAATTTCCATTTGGGGTTTATTAGCTCCCTTATTCAAAATCCCAATGTTTCCACCCCAACCTAGGAAACTAGTAGATTGGTGGAATTTTCTCTTTTGAGATTTATTTGAATTGGGACATTACACGTCCTTTGTGTAATTTAATTTCAATTTTTAAGACAAGTTGAAAAGAATGTTATAAAGAGGAACATTAAGGAGTTATAGTTATATTCTTAGAACTAGGGGATACACTAGAAATAAACAATTTTTAACATTAAAGCTTCCTTTAACTATTAATAGAACATTATTTACATTGCTTTAATATAAAGAGGGCGGGACAGACACAACCACCACAAGCACTATGAAATATACCAAAACTCAAAACTATTAGAATATGTAATGATGACTTATGTGATATATTGGTAAAATATCAATTAAAGGCATAAAATAACTCTAATGTTATAAAATAGAGTTATCCCACATGCATCATTGTAATTATATCCTTTGTAACCATTCTCTATATAAAGAGGAGGAATTTCATTTATCCCACATGTGTTATGGGATGTATTGTAATCCAAACCTCTTGGTATATAAGAGAGGTGAAAGAGACCCTTTTGGGTATGTGTTGATTGCAATTCATCACACATCACATGTTTTGTATGTCATTTGTACACACATTGTATGATGGAGCTTGATGTGATGCACATGTGAGGATGCCATGTAATCTTTGAGATCTTTTTCATATTAATGGAAGATGCAACCCTTCCCATGGACATAGCCCAATTGGGTGAACCACGTATATCTGGTGTATTCTTTTCCTTGTTCTCTTTATGTTCTTATTTATGTTGATATGTTATTGATTGCTAAGATAAGTAAGCTAGTTTAGCTGGATCTGTAGTTCTGACATGGTATCAGAGCTGGTTTCTATGATCTAGCACCTTCTATAGATTTCAATCAATAACTATTATCATCTAGGCATTGTTTATTCTTGTAGATTTGCTTTCTATTTGGTAGCCATTAGGCTTCTCTTCAAATATGGGCATGTTTATGCAATTTTTTACTTCTAACCCTAACCTTGTTGTGTAGATTTTTGCAGAAATTTTTCAAGGGTTTCTTTTTTTTTTAGATCTATATGTTTTTTGGATTCTCCTCAAGGATATCTATATTCCAGTTGTCAGATCGACAGTTTTCATCCAAGTTTGGTAGTTTTTTGCAGGTTTCCGTCTTTGGCATAATCGACACTGTTTTCGGCCTAAAACTGGACATTCGCGACTTTCTCTTCGCAGATAGCGCAAGTAACCACGACTTGCCCTACTGTGAACTCGCGAGTATACTGCAGACCTGCTACTTCCAATGTGCAGACCCATGTGTGCTACGACACACTCGCATCTACTCTAACTCTAAACTCGCGCTTACTTCAGGATACTCACTACCCTCCTGTGTAGAGACCCATGAGTGCTTCGACATAACCATGACTTTACTGTACAAAGACCCACGAATTTCATATCAGAACCGCAACTTTCTCCTTTACAGACCCACGAACCCGCGACTTCTCTGTGCATAGCCCACAAGTACATGCGATTTTACTATGGCAGACCCACGAGAAACTTTATTTGGCACCTTTTCTAATGGTTGTAGGTAAATTTTCTATTTTTTACTTGTGTTTTTTAGATCTTGGAAAAGTTTCATCTCTTATCTTGAAATTCTTGTCATAAGCTTCTTGTGTTCGGGTACACAGGGTACTCTGAAAAGACCGAACACCTAGAGCAACCACTTCACACAAACATATCACGGATCGATACACTGATGTTTTGACATGGTTTAAACCCTTGAGAGGGAAACACTCCACAGCCCCGGCCAAATAACTTCTATGGAGCAATTTATTATGCAAAGAAAGAAAGTTACAAATGAGCTTCTCATAATCGATCAACTAGACAATGGCCCTCCATGCTCTTTAAATAGAGATCATGGACCAATCGAGTGTTAAGCCACGGATCAAGGTTAGGTATGATCTAAGAGAAGTTGAGCCGTCGGATCACTCTATGTCTATAACATATCGTGACCGTCGGATTAAATATTTACAAATGCATACTAATGCATACTATAGAAACACACTTTTCCTAATGGATATATTACACAAGTTGATCTTAACTAACTCCTGAGTGTCTAAATATCTTAACATCCCCCCTTAAGAACAACTTAGGATAGGATTGAAGGATTTATGAAAGTGACACTATTAGGAGAAGGAAGGAGGCATTAGAGCCTATCCCCCCTTAATGACAAATTCCTGAACTCCTAACATAGATCGAAGTTTAGAAAACTTCACTTCTGTAAGAGATTTGGTGAAGATGTCTGCAACTTGATCATCTGTAGGACAAAAGAGCACTTCAAGAACACGATCATGAACAATATTTCTGATGAAGTGCATATGTAGCTCAATGTGTTTGCTGCGTTGATGTAGGAATGGATCTTTGGCAAGCTTGATGGCATTTTGATTGTCGCACCAAAGTGGAGTAGGTTGCTGCTGCTCGAATCCAAACTCTAAAAGGATATGTCGAAGCCATAAAGATTCCTGACTGGCATTAACTGCGGCTCGATATTCTGCCTCTGCTGAAGAAAGAGAAAGAACTTGTTGTTTCTTACAAGCCCAAGTGACAGGTCCAGATCCCAGACTGAAAACATAACTTGCAGTAGACTTTCGATCATCAGGATCACCGACCCAATTTGAATCAGTGAAACCAACCAACAAAGGTTTCCCCCTTGTACTGCAATGACTCAAAAACCAAATTGTACCTCAAATATATCGAAGCATTCTTTTAGCTGCTTTCCAATGAATTTCATGAGGTGTTTACATATAACGGGAAAAACGACCAACGACAAAGGAAAGTTCAGGACAGGAATGAGTCAAATATAAGAGACTACCAACAAGCTGACGATACAAGGTGGCATCTACTTCAGGTGAAGTACAAGTGGAAAAAAGTTTGACTCCAGACTGGAAGGGAGAAGGGGCTGGTGTACAATCTTCTATGTGAAAGCAATGAAGAAGGTCACAAGCATACTTAGACTAAGAAAGAAAGATTCCTTCTTTGGTTTGCAGGACTTGGAGAGCAAGAAAATAATGCAAATGCCCTAAGTCTGACATTTCAAAATTTTGCTTAAGACTGGATTTTACATGGGTTATAAGCTTAGGGTCACTACCAGTAAGAATAAGGTCATCAATGTATAAAACAAGTATGATGAGATGGTTTCCGACTTTCTTGGTATAGACATTGGGATTAGAATGACATCTAGAAGAACCAGTGTCAAGAGGAAAGCTATCCATTTTGGCATACCAAGCTCTAGGAGCTTGCTTAAGGACATATAAGGATTTCTTAAGGCGGCAAACAAGGCTGGAGTTATTCTGAACATATCCAGGAGGTTGTTCCATGTAAATTTCCTCCTGTAAATCACCATGTAAGAAGGAAGACTGGACATCCATTTGATGGAATTACCAGTTATGTAAGGCTACAAGGGAAAGAACAAGGCGAATGGAGTTCATTTTGTGACAGGAGCAAAGGTTTCATTGTAGTCAATCCCTTCAACTTGGGAAAAACCTTTGGCAACTAACCTTGCCTTAAGTCTTTCAACACTTCCATCTGATGCATACTTAGTTCTGTAGACCCATTTACATCTGACAAATTTTCTTCCTTTTGGAAGAGGTACAAGATCCCAAGTATCGTTCGCCATTAAGGAACGATATTCTTCATCCATAGCTGCATCCCAATCTAGATTTCCTGAAGCTTTTGCAAAGTTTTATAGATCATGATTCTCGGAAACTTGAGCCAAAAGAAAAGAGGCTCGCTGAAACTGAGAACGTGTTCGACGTTGATCTCTAGGATCACCGGCAAGATCACCAGCTGCTTCACATGTTGAACAGACCCATCGAGGAAGCACTTGTGTTGGTGCAACTCGAGGAACATGAGAAGGTGGAGGTGGATTTTCATCTTCATGGTCATCATCAGAAACTGGAGTTGGAAACCTGTTAAGGAAGTCGGAAGAAGAAGAAGGCACAATCACCGAATCAAGCTCGCAGGCCAAAGATGGCACAATCGCCGAGTTAGACTCGCAGGCCAAGAGATTTTCATCAAATTTAACATCTCTTCTAATGATTATATCATGAGAATGTGGTTGAAGAAGTCTATAACCTTTTACATCTTCAGAATATCCAACAAATATGCACTTTTCACTTTTAGGCTGCAATTCTTTCTGTTTTTCATCCGGAATGTGAGCCCATGCTTCACTACCAAACACACGGAAGTGACTTACATCAAGTTTAGTTTTACTCCATGCTTCTTATGGTGTGATAACCTGTAAAGCTTTAGTGGGGGTGCGATTAACTATGTAATTTGCACAATTAATGGCTTCTTCCCAAAATTGAAGACTTAGTCTCTTAGATTTGATCATACAATTAGCCATTTCTTTTAAAGTGCAGTTCTTCCATTCAGCTACACCATTTTGTTGTGGTGTATAAGGAACAGTGTGTTGTTGGATTCCTTGTTCAGTGCAGAATGTAGTGAGCTTTTTGTTAACATATTCTCCTCCATTGTCAGATCTTAACTTAACAATTGGATGACCAGATTGTTTTTCAACAAGTGCCTTATAGGCCAAGAACATGTTAAATACTTCGCTCTTAAGTTTTAGGAAATAAACCCAAGTGCGTCTGGAGTAATCATCAATGAAAGTTAAGAAATATTTGAAACCAGAAAAGGAAGCAGATGGAAGAGGACCACACAAGTCACTATGTACAAGCTCCAAGGGAACCAAGGCATGCCAAGAGGCACATTTGTCAAACCTGTCCCGATGATGTTTTCTGAGTACACAACTGAAACAAACACCATCTCTACAAGATACCATCGGAAGACCTGTCACCATATTGTCTTTACATAGTTGTTGCAATGAGCGATAATTTAAGTGACCAAATCGCTCATGCCAAAGTTTGCTCAAGTTATCACTATGAGCAACAAAAACTGAAGGAAAAGGTGATGACCCAAAGTTGTTAAATTTGTACAACCTGGTAATATCATCAACAATTCCGGTAGCTAGGACCTGTTAAGGATATTTAAAATCCTTGATTACAACTTGGTGAGGTGTAAACGTCACAGTTTTACCTTCACCAGAATGAGTGATTTGATAGACTGATAACAAATTGCAGGAAATTCTTAGAACACATAGTACATCACTGAAATGACCATTATCTACTGGAACTGTTTCAGCATCTACAACACTTAGAGATCTATCATCACCAACAAATATTTGTTTGGTGTTACATTCATGCATAGTAGAAAAGATGGTTTGATCCTTAGCCATATGATAAGATGCTCCAGAATCAATGAGCCATTCATTTGAAGTAGAAGAAGAAGATGCATTATAAGAATAACCAAAAGCATAAAGTGCATGTCCATGAGAGGTAGATTCTGAAGGCGAATCTAGGTTGATGTGGTGCTTCTTCATTGTTGCTTCCAAGGCTATCATCTTCTTGAAACACTTAGATTCATCATGATTATCTTTCCCGCAATAGTTGCAATGACGCTCAGTCGTCTTGCCTTTTGGCTTGCATCCTTTGTCATTTTTTAAAGAAGGAGCTGAATGAGAGGGTTTGGGACCCTTGTTTGACTTATTATTGCGAAAATTTTGTTTCTTGGGAGGCTTGGACTTTTCTTTCTGTTGGGACAATAAGGCTTTCCCAGATGTATCTGCATTGTTAATTATTCCAAGATGGATGAGCTTATCTTGCTCTCTAATCAAGGAATCACAAAAGGATTGAAGACTAGGCTCTTGATAGCTAGTTGCATTCAAGGATTCTTTCATGGAGTAAAATGTAGATACAAAAATAGAATATGCAGGTCCAAGTTTGGAAAGAATATGATAAATGCATTGTTTGTCTTCCCTCTTAAACTTGCATTCTTCACATAAGAGTTTAAGAGTTTTGTACTTAGATAAATAATCTTGTATGCACGAAAAATCACTTGGATTTAAAGAAATCAACTCATTTTCGAGTTGGTGACCTCGAATTTCATTGTGTTTACCAAACACAGATTCCAACTTGTCCCAAGCAGCATCAAGTTCATCAATTCCAGATATGTGGAATCGCAAATCAGTAGATATTGACATCCCAATCAATCCATGAGCTTCGTCACATCTATTTGCCCATTTGATTTTATTATCATCATTAGTGGGTTTTGTTTATTTCCCTGAGGTAATTCTGAAAAATCCTTTACTTCGTAGAACATCCTCCATACGAGATTTCCATGAGAAATAGTAGGAACTGGTAAGTAGAATATCACAAGGGGCAGCCATATTCGTAAATTAATGGCTGTAAAAGCAGAAACCAATAGTATGAATGTGAAGACCTCGAAAAAATAGGCGGTTTAAAAAAAAAACGGCACTGAAAACTGACTCCGTATGATGAAGTTATGCTTGCTCAAAGAAAATGTTGAAGATGTCCCCAATAGTGACGTGGTAGATAGAGAATGACCAGCTAAAAAAAAGGACCCCTTCTTCCCAAGATGAACCTTTGACAATCACTTTACAAGAAAGTTGCTTTAAGTGAATCACTTTTGTAAAATAAATGATTTCACTTTTACAATGATGTTACTTTAAATAGTGCAGCAATAAAAATGAACTTAAATGACTCACTTTTTATTTTTATTTTTTATTATTTAAGTGAGATGCACTTTTACAATAAAGTAACTTGAAAATAGAAATTATATGCACTTTTTCTTTTAAAAGTAACTTCTTAAGACTTGAACTCAAGACCTATTAAGGAATAAAGCAACTTTGAACCAAGTGAGCTAGATTAAAAGGTATGTAAAATATGGGAAGGAGGAAGGGATTTTTTTTTTTACTCTTCTTGCTCGGTTTCCGTGCTTGCCTTTTTTCCCTGCAAATCACACCATAAACCAAAGCAACCGGGAACCATTTTCGATCAAACGAAAACTATTTCCCAATGAAAACGGCGCTCCGGACACAATGGAACACCTCCCATAGCCCAGAAATGCACAGAAATACCAGAACCAGAAACCCTTTCAAGTTTCGGCAACAACAGTTCAAGATCTAGATCATAACCAGAAGTGGCTCTTCATAAAAGCTCTGATACCATGTTCGGGTACACAGGGTACTCCCAAAAAACCGAACACCTAGAGCAACCACTTCACACAAACAGATCATAGATTGATACATCGATGTTTTGACGTGGTTTAAACCCTTAAGAGGGAAACACTCCACGGCCCCGGCCAAATAGCTTCTACGGAGCAATTTATTATGCAAAGAAAGAAAGTTACAAATGAGCTTCTCATAATCGATCAACTAGACAATGACCCTCCATGCTCTTTAAATAGAGATCATGGACCAATCGGGTGTTAAGCCACATATCAAAGTTAGGTATGATCTAAGAGAAGTTGAGTCGTCGGATCACTCTATGTCTAGAACATATCGTGACCGTCGGATTAAATATTTACAAATGCATACTAATGTATACTAAAGAAACACACTTTTCCTAACAGATATATTACACAGGTTGATCTTAACTAACTCCTAAGTGTTTAAATATCCTAATATCTTGATCTATTTACATTAGGTTTTTGTTCTGATTCATCATATTTACAGAGGTTGTCTTATTCTTATGTCTCTAACCTTCTTTTTGTGGAAGATGTTTTGACATTTTCAGGGGCATGGGTCTCTAGTATGGTAATGGTGACGATTTAGTTGTTTCATGACTATATTTTCATATCTATAAGTGATATTCGAAAATGGTCTCACTCTTCTAATCATGATAATGAAGCTTCTATATGTGTTATCTTGTGATCATTATTTGCTTTATTTATATGTTATTGTTGATCTTTGTGTAAAAAGCAATTTCAGTGTTTTTTTATAAGCAATATATTTATGATCATTATATGCTCTTGCTAATTAATTTCTTGAGTAAAGTCAATTTTTGAATCTATGTGATATCATATTTTTTGGCTTGTCATAAGTTATTTAATTGGGATATAGTTTCTCTTTCATGTATTACAAAGATTGTATCTAGTTCTTGTGTTGTTTGTCTCTAACATTCCTATATGGAAGCATTGACATTTCCAGGGCATTTCATCTCTTGCATATTTACATAGTGTTAACAAGAAATGAACCTGTGATTAAGACCATTAGTGACTTGTCATTTCATAATTTTTTATAAGTGATATCATGATTTGATCATAATTTGGTATATGTTGATCATATTAAACATTTTGATTTATTTTCATATATATCATGTCATGTTTATTTCGATCATGTTTTACTCAATATTTATATGGCTTTGAGCAATCTTATAATCTTGAAATATTTGTCATGAGCACCATGTTCTTGTTTCAATGGGATTTCTATTCTTATGATTACAGAGGTTATCTTGTTCCTACTTGTCTCTAACGCTCCTATATGGAAGCATTGACATGTGTTTCTTGCCTCTAAAGTTCATATATGGAAGCATTGACATTTTCAGGGCATTCATCTCTTTCATATTAACATAATGCTAATACGAAATGCACATATGCTTAATATTAGTAGCTTGATGACTAAATTTTTTTCATATATTTAAGTGAAATCTCGGCTCATTATTCTATCTTGGTATCTATTATGCTCCTCTATCTTTTCTATCATGTCATATCCTTTTTTGATAATCTTTTGCTCACCTTTATATGGTCTTGCATAGAAGCGACATCATTTATTTATATGTTCTTGAGTAGTGTCATTTTATCATATCTTATGTCTTTTGGGATTATCATGTTTTATATGATTTATTCTTGGAAGTTCCTTTGTGCAGATTCGTTATCCATGTTGTGGGATAGCTTGCATGTTATTCCTTCCTTGTTTAAGCATATGATGGTTGCAGATCTATGGTTTTTCAGCATTGTTCCTCTTCATAAGGAATATAATGTTGAATTTTATCATGTTCTATCATATTTCAATAATGTTGTATGATGGACATCCATCTTCTACTGTTAAAGTCATGATGTTCATCTATATGATATCATTTTCGATGTATAGACCATTGGGGTCTTGTTTCTTCGATGTTTGAGGTCTTCTACAGATTTTATGTTGCACCTTGATTGGAAGAATGTCTGCTATACGCATATGTATTGGCCATCTGGGTATTTTGTACACTGTTGTGGTGTTCTTAGCCACATGTTCTGTTGTATCAGTCATTAGAAGGTATCTGTACATTGGTGTGGATGTTATATCATAGTTCTTCAGCTATCAGTTATGGTTATGATGATTCTTGTGGTCATCTAGGAATCTTACGGATCTAGTAGCCATGACGACTTCTCTTTAGATCTGGGCACCTTACTATTGGATTGTGTCACATATTCTTGGCATTTTACTATTGGATCTAGTAGCCATAAAGGCTTTTCTTTAGATCCAGGCATCTTGTTGTTGGTATTTCATCGTACAACCTAGTTCGTGTGCAGTTTCATGATTCAGTGAGAAGCGGTTGTTCTTCATCAAATCCATGAGGCGAAGTGTTTTTTATTCGCATCTTATGGAGCATTCTAAAAGTTGTCATCAAGGGGGATGTTGGTGTGTTTCCACCTTCCTTCCATTTGTATTTTTTCTCCCCGTAATCATTAAGGGGGAGTGTTAGAATATGTAATGATGATTTATGTGATATATTGGTAAAATATCAATCAAAGGCATAAAATAACTCTAATGTTATAAAATAGAGATATCCCACATGCATAATTGTAATTATATCCTTTGTAAGCATTCTTTATATAAAGAGGAGGAATTTCATTTATCCCACATGTGTTATGGGATGTATTGTAATCCAAACCTCTTGGTATATAAGAGAGGTGAAGGAGATCCTTTTGGGTATGTGTTGATTGTAATTCATCACACATCACATGTTGTGTATGTCATTTGTACACACATTGTATGATGGAGCTTGATGTGATGCATATGTGAGGATGCCATGTAATCTTTGAGATCTATTTCATATTAATGGAAGATGCAAACCTTCCTGTGGACGTAGCCCAATTGGGTGAACTACGTACATCTGGTGTATTCTTTTCCTTGTTCTCTTTATTTTCTTATTTATGTTGATATGTTATTGATTGCTAAGATAGGTAAGCTAGTTTAGCTAGATCTGTAGTTCTGACAAAAACTTGGCAAGATAAGGAAAAAATACTCAACCACTAACAAAATAAAACACTATAGTAGATACTAAGGTGCTACATGGCATATAGTCTAAGACATATAACATTAAACAATAATTACCCCAACAAGTGAGGGCTCATCATTATCATTTATGTTAAGGACCCAACCTGTCAACACAAGAGAAACATCAACTAGTTCCCCTCCATTAGAAATAGGTTTGGGAAGCTTTGGCTCCTTTTAGATAGCAAGGGCCAAGGTCAAGAGCTATTTATCATATATATTTGGGGCGAGAGGCACACTATGTACACAGTCTTTCCTATCTTCCAACCCAATGACAACCATTGCAATGCCACCTATATAATGATGTCTAGGTGGGTCTGGACTCATTATGTACGAGACCTCACTCAATATTTAAATAATTTGTTATGAATGGTCGATCTCCATGCAAATATTTTGCATATGTGCATTGTTGTTCAAGCACACATGTCAATGCGTTTCCATGATAAGAGAATGTGTAGGATAACTATTTTCCTCTAAAAATCACATTGTTACATTTTTTTCCAAAAATGTATAGAACTTTAACGTGGACAAGTTTCTAGGTCAACTTAAACCCAATGACCCAATGAAATTGGTCTCCTAATGCAACATTTTTTTGTGATAAAATATAGGAGGTGGGATTGGCATAAAGAACTAGCATAAGCCTAGATAGAACTGACTAGGGGACAACACCAAGAAACATGATTTAGAATCTCGCTTCACCTACACTTGGGGAAACATAAGTTTGGAACTATTAGGTAAGAGATCCTTTATCCAACTGGAAAACTTCCAATAGTTATAAACTAGACACACATAACTTTCTTTGATTCTAATACATGGTTAAGAGGTTTTTCGATCTATATAGCTAAGTTTTATGCTTGGATTTCACAAACTATAACTTATTTCGCATGCCTTATGGTTCATAATTCAAGCAAAGCCATATGTATCATAGCACTTGCTTATACTTACTAAAAGTTTAGCAAAACCCCATTTCCAGTGTTTCCACTAGTCTTGGAGGACATAAAGGTCCAAAATGGAGATGAGATCCTTTGGAATGAGGTTTTGTGCCAATTCAAGAATGAATTTTTTGCAAAGGCCAAATTAAATTTTGTCTTAAGCTTCAACTAAGGAAGCTACTCCACCATCTTACTGTTGTCCAAGTGTTTGGATCAGCAAGTGCCTCTCTTAAACAGTGTCGGGGATGAGAATTAGGTTGATTATGCCAATGTATTTACCTCATGCAATAATAAAGAGGACCATGATAAACAATGATCACTAAAAGATAAACTAGTTCGAAGGGAAAGCTCCCTCTAAGATCAAAATAATTTAAAATTTTATCAAGTCTTTCAAACACTTTGAAGAACAAAAGTGTGAACAACTTTCACTTAAATAGTAGTTTACAACTAAAGTTTGAAAAGAAACATCCTACAATGTTTTTTACCCAACAAGGTTTCTTGGTGGATTCGATGTCTAAGGAGTGCATTCCAAGGCTCTTTCCCATTCATGACCCTCACAACTACTTGGTGTAGAGAGATTTATTTCTTATTTTAATAATATTCAGACGTCCCAAATCATGAATGGTGCAGCAGAGGATTGTTAAATTAATGTAACTTCAAAGAATATTATACTTGTACTTTATTATTGTAACTCCGTCAGGGATGTTTTACCTCTGTTCAGAGATGTCATTATTGTATTTGGTCATGAGGTAAAGCCTCCATTGTAAGTCGGGTCATTAGTACTCTAAAGAATGTAATATAATATTATTTGAGTCTTTCTAGGAGAGTTCGTCCCAGTCAGTTAAAGTGAGGCCGACCTAGCTGGGATAAAAGTCAAGTAAAAGGTAACATTTGCACTATCACTCACTTGTGCAATTCGCATTAGAGGAGAGAGAGAGAGATATCTGCGAAGGAGGAGGAGGATTGGCTTGGGTCTAGAGTTTGATCTTTTTGTCTCTCTTATTTGTGAGACATATTTTGGGCATTGTACTTTGATCATCTATATTGAGGAAGTTCTTGCTAGGTTTTCTTCCCCTTGAGGGTATATTGTTTTGTGCGCTGTGATTGTGTATCTTTCAGAGATCCTTATTATTTTGCTATTGTGAATAATGTATTGAATGCTAATCAAGTTGGAATTTAGTTTATAGAAGCATATAATCTTAACATGGTATCAGAGCTAGCCTGAAAAGAGCATCTTTCACAAGGTAAAACTCTCTCTCTCTCTCTCCGAAGTGAAAAATTAGGGCTTCTCACAGAAGTGAAATTTTTTAGTGCAATTGGCATAGGGAAGTGCACCTCTCCAAGATCAAAATTTGGGTACCAAGATCAAATTTTTTCAGTGGGTGAAACTCCCAAAAAGTCAAACCCTAGTTTGACTTTAGACTAGAAAAACCAGAAAACCAGAGAAATCCAGAAACTGCAGATCATAATTTCGCAAGTCAATTTTCAAGGGTGAAATTTTGGAATCTTCAGAAACCAAGTGTACCAGCATACTCGCCTCATTCAAGCGCATCTTTTGGTGAGTTCAGTTTTAAATTTTGAGAAACTTTAATTTTTTGTTATTCTCTGCTCTCTGGGATAAGATGGCCCCAAGCACTAAGCTTGATGACAAGTTGGAATGCATATAGAACTTCCATGCTTGGAAGTATAGGATTGGACTCATTCTAGAAGAGAATGATCTTTCAAATTTTATTAAAGAAGTTGTACCAGAACCCATAGAAGCTGAAGCCAAGGAAAATCATAAGAAGGATATGATTAGGGCTATGAGGATCATAGCAGACTCCATAAAAGATCATTTGATTCCACAAGTGTCCTCCAAGAAAACCCCAAAGGAGATGTTTGATGCCCTATCAAGAATGTATGAAGGGAGAAACATAAATTGAAAGATGAATTTGAGAACCCAACTCAAAAGCACGAAGATGAATCCCGGTGAACCTATCCAAGATTACTTTACTATGGTTTCTCAATTCAAAGAACAACTAGAAGCAATTGGAGACAAGCTTGACGAATATGAAATTGTGATGACTGCTCTCAATGGTCTCTCTAGACCTTGGGACTCTTTTATCCATACATTGTGTGCAAGAAAGGAAAGTCTACTATTTGAAGTTGTATGGGAAGAATGTATCCAAGAGGAAGCTAGAGTGGAAATCGAGAAGCACTACTCAAAGATGATGATCAATCTCTAGTTACCCATACTAAAAGAGGAAAGAGAAAACCTCAGTTCAAGAAGGAAAACCATAAGGAGTTTCATCCTCCTAAGAAGTTTCAAAAGTATAAGAAGGGAAACCACAAGCGAAGAGACTTCTCTTCTTATCAATGTTTTCGTTGTGATAAGATGAGACATATTGCCAAAGATTGTCCAAAAAGAAAAGAATAATGTAAGAAGAAGAGCAACAAAATACATCATGCTCATTTCGCCGAAGATGAAGAAGAAGAAGAAGAAAAAGGACCTTTGAGGAAGCTACCAAAGGAAGAAATCGAAGATTATGTTTTGTAATAGTGGTGCTTCAAAGCACTCTCTCAAGCTTGATTCAGGAACTCTAATGATGGAGTAGAGTTCACCATCAGACATTTCAATAATCCCTGCAAGGAGACTAGGATCAAAAGAGATCCTAACAAACAAACAAATATAAGTATTTGAATTGTCATTTCATCAAATTATTTAAATGATAGTGTCCAGTTGTGTACACATTTATTTAAGATGTGTGTTATGCATGTTAGAATGTTTGCAATGATATGCATGTGATGGGTAAGTAGCCTATGGTGCTATACAACATTCCATTGCTACTTATCTAGAGTGAAACCTCTTTGCTAACATATTAGGAGTAGTGCACGCTCTTAATAATGTTATGGTAGAGATGGAAGGCATCTAGAAAGCTACCATATGAATGTAGGATGTGGATGAATGTTGTGACAGTGTAACTTATGTTTTATGCATATGTTTTGGAAACTATGAAATGTTTCTAACCATACTACTAAATTTGACTTGTAGGAAAGATCGTGTGTGATCTTGTAGACAAAGAAACTACTTGTTTTGAAGAATCCATTTAAAAGAAAGAATGGGTAGAAGCTATGATGGAAGAATACCAATCTACAATGAAGAATGATGTATGGGACATAGTTCCCAAACCAGAAGGTAAAAGTGTGGTATCTTCCAAATGGATATACAAAATAAAACATGCAGCAGATGGAAGTATTGAAAAATACAAAGCTAGATTTGTGGCTCGTGGATTCTCCCAAAAGGAAGGAATCAATTATGAAGAAATTTTTTCTCCTGTAGCAAGGTACACTTCAATTAGAACCATCATGGCACTTGCATCCACGATGAAGTGGAAGTTACACCAAATTGATGTGAAAACAACCTTCCTGAATGGTGTCATTGAAGAAGAAGTGTACATAGAGCAGCCACAAGGATTTGAGGTTGAAAACAAAGAGACACATGTCTGCAAACTAAAGAAGGCTCTGTATGGGTTGAAGCAAGCTCCAAGAGCTTGGTATGGAAGAATTGATATTTTTATTACAATCTTGGGCTTTACCAAGAGTAAAGCTGATCCTAACCTTTACTTCAAGGTTATGGATGATGAACCTGTCATATTATTACTATATGTGGATGACTTATTCCTGACAGGAAATGAGAAGCAAATCTTAGAGTGAAAGAAGAAGCGTGTTGTAAAATTCAAGATGAAAGACCTTGGCTTAATGCATTATTTTCTAGGTCTCGAGGTATGGTAGACCCCAGAGAGAATCTTCCTTAACCAAGGGAAGTATGCAGTAGAAATCTTGAAAATATTTGATATGTTGGAGTGTAAAGCCATGGCCACACCCATGGATACCAACTTGAAGTTATTATCTGATACTTCGTCAGAATTAGTGGATGTGACTCTATACAGGCAGATTATTGGATCGTTGATGTATCTGACGAATACTAGGCCAGATATATGCTTTGCTGTGAATACCTTGAGTCAGTATCTGGTTGAGACTAGACATGTTCACCTTGTAGCTGCAAAGCAAGTGATGAGGTACCTAAAAGGTACAATAGACTATGGGCCCAATTATTCTAGAGATCATGAGTTCAGACTGTATGGGTATATAGATTTTGATTGGGAAGGAAGTGTCTCAGAGAGGAAGAGAACTTCAGGTGGATGCTACAGTCTAGGGTCAGCCATGATCTCATGGCTAAGCAAGAAGCAATCCAGTGTTGCTCTCAGCACTGCAGAAGCAGAGTATATTGCATCCTGTTCTGCTAGTTGTGAATCTATATGGCTTTGGAAGTTGTTATCAGGTCTATTTGATCTGGAGTTTGATACCACAGTGATTCTATGTGATAACCATAGTTGTATAAAGATGACAGAGAACCCTGTGTTCCATGATAAGTCAAAACACATATAAATACGGTATTTCTACATCTGTGATATGGTGCAAAAGGGAGCTATAAAGCTCCAATATCTAAGCATGGATGAGCAGGTTGCAGATGTGTTGACTAAGCCTCTGCCTCGTGTGAAGTTTGAGCACTTATGTGACAATCTTGGTGTAGTTTGTAAGGACTTCCCTCGAAAGGGGGAGTAGTGTTGATGATGTTGTGGTGCAGTGGGATTGATCATCCCTAGACAGTGATCATGCAATTTCGAAAGGAAGGATAGTCTTAAATGTTGATCCTAAGTTGTGATGAGATTGATCAACCCTAGATAGTGATCCCGTAATTCCGAAAGGAAGGATAGTCTTAAATGTTGATCCTGAGTTGTGATGGGATTAATTATCCCTAGACAATGATCCCGTAATTCTGAAAAGAAGGATAGTCTTAAATGTTGATCCTAAGTTTTGATGGGATTGATCATCCCTAGAAAGTGATCCCATAATTCTGAAAGGAAGGATAGTCTTAAATGTTGATCCTTAGATTGAACCCTAGTTCTGAAAGGAAGGATTGTCTAAGATGTGAGTCTTGGACTAAATCCCTGGTTCCGAAAGGATGGATCACCAATGTTGTTGGACTGAATCCCTGGTTCCAAAAGGAAGGATTGTCCATGATCCTAGTTCTGAAAGGAAGGATCACTAGTGTTGTTGGACTAAATCCCTGTTTTCGAAAGGAAGGATTGTCCATGATCCTAGTTCCAAAAGGAAGGATCACCGGTGATGTTGGATTGAATCCCTGGTTCCGAAAGGAAGGATTGTCCATGATCCCAGTTCCGAAAGGAAGGATCACCAGATTTGTTGGACTGAATCCTGAGTTCCGAAAGGAAGGATTGTCCATGATCCCATTTCCAAAAGGAAGGATCACCAGAGTTGTTGAACTGAATCTTGAGTTCCGAAAGGAAGGATTGTCCATGATCCCAGTTCCGAAAGGAAGGATCACCAGAGTTGTTGGACTGAATCCCGAGTTCCGGAAGGAAGGATCACCAGTGTTGTTGGAATGAATCCTGAGTTTCGAAAGGAAGGATTATCCATGATCCCAGTTCCGAAAGGAAGGATCACTAGAGTTGTTGGACTGAATCCCAAGTTCCGAAAGAAAGGATTGTCCAGGATCCCTATTTCTGAAAGGAAGGATCATGTGTGCTCTAGGTGATGATGCTCCTGATGATATTCCACTACTGTAGATGAGGATTCTCCAGTGCTGCAGATGATGATGTTCTAGGATGCTCTAGTGCTGCAGATGATGATGTTCCGGTGCTGAAGATGAGGATGCTCGAGTACTGCATATGTTCCAGTGCTGAAGATGAGGATGCTCCAGTGCTGCAGATATTCCAGTGCTGAAGATGAGGATGCTCCAGTGCTGAAGAAGATGACGATCCAATGTTGAAGATGAGAATGCTCTAGTGTTATAGAATATTATGCTCCAGTGTTGAAGATGAGGATCCTCCAGTAATGAAGATGATGATACTTCAGCTCTATACTAAAGATGATGATGTTGTTGAAGAACTTCCAATGATTTATAGATGTATCAACCAATGTTCCAAATGATGTTGTTGATGATGCCCCTCCTCCCTCCGATGATGTTGTGTAGAGTTACACATGCAGATGTTGTTGTCAGTAGAATACCCTTCTTGTTAAGGGGGAGTGTTAAATTAATGTAACTTCAAAGAATATTCTACTTGTACTTTATTATCGTAACTCCGTCGGGGATGTCTTACCTCCGTTTGGAGATGTCATTATTATATTTGGTCATGAGGTAAATCCTCCATTGTAAGTCAGGTCGTTAGTACCCTAAAGAATGTAATATAATATTATTTGAGTCTTTCTAGGAGAGTTCGTCCCAGTTAGTTAAAGTGAGGCCGACCTAGCTGGGATAAAAGTCAAGTAAAATGTAAAGTATAAATAGAGAGTGAGTTCCTGTCATTTGCATTATCACTCACTTGTGCAATTCGCATTAGAGGAGAGAGAGAGATATCTGTGAAGGAGGAGGAGGATTGGCTTGGGTCTAGAGTTTGATCTTTTTGTCTCTCTTATTTGTGAGACCTATTTTGGGAATTGTACTTTGATCATCTATATTGAAGAATTTATAGCTGGGTTTTCTTCCCCTTGAGGGTATCCCTGGGTATATTGTTTTGTGCTTTGTGATTGTGTATCTTTCAAAGATCCTTATTATGATGCTATTATGAATAATGTATTGAATGCTAATAAGTTGGAATTTAGTTTATAGTAGCATATAATCTTAACAAGGATCACTCAATGCCTCTCTTAAACGGTGTTAAGTATGAGAATTAGGTTGATTTTACTAGTTATTTACCTCATGCAATAGTAAAGCAGATCACCATAAACAATGGTTATTAAAATACAATTGGTTAAAAGGGAGATCTCCCTCCAAGATAAAAATTACTTAATATCTCCTCAATCTTTCCAAACACTTGAAGAACAAATGTGTCAATATTCACTTAATTAGGAGATTACAAAGAAAGTTTTAAAATAAACACCATGCCATGCTTTTTTATCCAATGGGGTTCCTTGGTGGATTTGATGTCTAAGGAGAACCTTCCATGGCTCTTTCCAATTGACAACCCTCACAATTGACTTGGCGTAGTGAGATTGATTTATTATTTTAATAATACCGAAACCCCCCAAATCATGAGGGATGTAGTAGAGGTCTGAAATGACCATATGAATCCTTTAATATTTGCATCATTAGTCCACACAAAGTTGTACAAGATTTTTCAATACTTTGCTAGGACAAGTTAGAAGAAACCTAACAAGAGGAATCGTAAATATGTGTTTCTTCCAAAGTTTATTAGAAACATATACCCTGGCCGCAACTTTGAAAGGTATTGTGAAAAATTTCTTGATATTATTATCCACTCTTTGCACCACCACCTCCCATAAATCCTCAAGGATCGGAAACAAAACATTGCTAATGAATTTAAACACTCTCCCTTGTTGGACCCATGTCCAAGTTTGAGATGCCAATCAATCTGGAATTAGAAAAAGACTCTATGCCCAACATAGTGTATTATGCCATTGAATATTAGAGCCTGAAGCAAGACAAAAGGCGAAGGTAATCCATACTATTCTCCCAGGAGGATTTCTCTTCCAAGACGGTCATAAATGAGTTATATGCAAAGTGGCATTCACTTATCAAACAATGTCATGCTACAACAAAGGAATATATTTTAAAAGGCTCGACCCCCATGTTTTGTTATACATGTATCCTAGGGATTTCATGGTTAAAATATACAAGGTTGGGGCTGGAGCGAAATAATTCTCGATGCATTGGAACAACCCCATTTCTTCAAATTTGCATATAAATATGGAAAGGGAAGTGGAGGTCCCTAAAAATAATGTTTCCACAATTGATAAATAAGAAGCTAAATGCCAAAGCTCTCAACATCACCAACATGAATTTTCATTCCACTCTACCCTAAGCATTCTCAAATTTAATATTTATGAAGAGTGCATCTAGGCCCGAGGGAATAGCCCACTCCATGCCTCCCCAAAATACAATAATGTTGTCAAATATCTCTAATACATATAGTTTTTGGTCTCACTATATTAGGCATCATTTGCTTCAAAGCTAGAATATTATATGAAGTCTTGTGAGAGTGATGGCCTCTAATTGATTATCAAAACAAAATCATTCCCTTTGGGAATGAATTTGATAAACCCTTGGTTAATTTTAGCACTGAGAGATTGATCGCTTAGGGATTCCTTGTAAACATGTAATAGGCCTAACCTAACAAAATCCCATGTGGATTTATGGAAAGTCACATATGAAACCAACAAGCTTTGATGAATTTTGTCCTTCAATATTTCTTGTACAAAAAATGTTAGCTCATCCAAGGATAAGGCTTTATCATATGCTATCTTATGTTCATATGTCATCTAATTAACAACATGTCACTATAGTATTGCATCATCATCCTTATTTCATTCGCATGTTGCCAAGCTTGGAACATCAACGTGTAATGGGAAAAAAAACTCATGCTCAGTTATTTTTTGGCCTATGATTTGGCTATTTGCATTTTTTAGAGTACATAATTGTTCCCCCATCTCCTTTATCACTAGATATTTTAAAAACTATCCATTGTTCTATCACAAATATTGAGCTAATGATATTGGGCTATGATATGAGTCCCTCTTCCCTAATGGATCTCATCAATTCTCAAAAGACTTGGCAGCATGCATTTTCTATTCCTAATCAAAAGGGTTGAATCACAAAGCCTTGGAAAATTCTTCAAATTGTTCTCAAACTACCATGTTCTGGTTGTGCTAGATGGCCTTGATATGACAACCATAACCCCTAAAAGAACTATAAATAAACTTGAATATTGTTGTCTCTTCAAGATCTTGTACCTTTGACTTGATGTGAACATAGTTAAATTACTCGTATTGTTGGACAATCTAATCATCTAATTGTCAAAGTTGCAATCAACATATGGACATGGCATACTTTTATTAATTTTATCCAGGTGGGTAGAAACACTTACAATAACAACTTTGAAATCATTATGTAGGTGAATAATTTTTTCTATTTTGTTGGTCAACAACCAAGCATCAAACTCCGACCAAGTAAGCTCTTGGTAATCCATATGCACTCAACCACCATTATCTCTTGGGGATTGGTTACATTTTGTTGGGTCTTGAAATAAGATTTGAGAATTCTAATTTAGGAATCCAACTTATCATTATTAGGAGATCCATTGAAAATAAGAGATTGTGATCTTGGTGTCTAGCTTCGATGTTGGTTGGGAAATAGTGATGGTTGAATTCACTTGCTATTGTTTTTGTTGTTTGGTTCTTTAGTATTGTTGTCCCACCATATTTTATAACTTGTCATCATGTCCCACATCATTTTTCCCTACAATGTAATTTGTCACAACCTTTGCAATGCAAGTTTTTTGGATAAGAACTTGTTATACAAATGGTAACCACTCTTGAAATTTTTGAACCAAGAGCTACTTGATGCTAGCTTCCTTAGAAGAAAAATCTAGTTCCTTCAAAGCACTTGAATGTCATGAAGCCATGGAGAACATGAAACTTGACATTGAAATTAAATGGTCTTTTTCTTAAAGTGGGTGTTCAAAAAGCCCAAAACTGTATGAAAAGTAGCATGAACAATCTACCAAAAAAGAGTGGTTTGAAAGTGCATGAAAAATTACAATTTTACTGGCCAAAAAATATTTGAAAAAGGTAGTTTAAATAAGCCTAAAAGTGGTTTGAAAGTGCATGAAAAATTACAATTTTATTGGCCAAAAAATATTTGAAAAAGGTAGTTTAAATAAGCCTAAAACTCTATTGAGAATAGAAGGTACAACCTGCTTAATGTTTTGTTGAAAATGATTGTTCTAATTGTCCTCAACCCAAAAATATGTCAAAATGGTAATTAAAGTAAGCATAAAAATATGCTAAAATATGGTTAGTTCTCCACTTTAAATCCATGTTATATAATGAATAATTGATGCACTATATGCATACATCTATGGTTTTGATCAATAAAAAAAAATAAAACCCAAATTGTTTTTAAAGAAAAAGGTGTGATCCTATAATGGTAGGTAAGTGGAATCATTAGGGAGATGAGAAGCATCAATATAAATTCGAAATTGAAAAGTAGGAGTCATGAATGTGGGGCTCTAAAATTAATTCATAGATGCATAAGAAAAATCCTTGTAAGGTTGCAAGAATACAATAAGAGATAGTCAAAACTATACCCACACTATATGCTCTCTATTGCCGTTAGAATATTCATAGGAGTATACAATTGTTAGGTGAAATGTTGCTTGAGTTAGATGAAATGTGAGGTGAGGTTATGTGGATTTAGGAAAACTATTAGAGGGGTTGTTGATGAAATTACAAATATAAAATACTACACAATATCCACTTTTCCACCTCACGAACCCTAAAAAATCAGATGTATTTGAGTGAAATTTAAGATTCTTTAGAAATGAGAATTTTATGTTTAAGTTCAAAATCATATGCATTAGCTTCACCTTGTTTGAGGGCTTGAATACTCAACATCTGAAATAGTACTTTACCTTATTATGATTCAATTTATGGTTATTTGGAGATTATATTCACATTTAAAATTGGATATTTAAGGTTGTAATAATATCAACTTATGCAATTCGGTAACGTTTTATCTCTAATTTCATTTTTTAAATAATATTGTGCATTAGTCCAATGTGATTTCAAATCTATATAAAAATTTTGACATTTATCCTTTCATAGTGTTGCAAACTAAAAGGTCAAAATTGCTATTATAGTAGACTAAGAAATATTAAGCACCCTTTTCCAACTATTAGATGAATGGGTGGAGTGCTTTTGAAAATGACAAGGAAGGATGTAAAGGAAGTTGGCTACAAGATAAACTCATAGAAACATATCAACTTCTAGCCTTATTGCCTAGCTTTAGAGTCCCCTTTGGAGAAGGAATTAACTCCTTCAAATGGAAGAGATATGAATCAAGTTAATACATGATCAAAGCATGGTATGAGTGCATAGTAAGGTAAGGGGGAAAAGGGTAAGCCAATAAATTTTGGATTAAGATTTAGATTAAGTAAGGCTTGTCAAAGGCTAAATCTTTCCTCTAATTGTTAGCTATGAGAATTATTCTCATTAGTGACCAATTAAAAATGAGGAATTCAAGGCCCCTCTTTTGTTTTATAATATGAACAAGGGGAATGGTCTATCCATCTCATTATGAATTGTAGCTATCCATGGGAGACATGGGATGGACCCTTTAGCTTTTCAATTTGAGGTGGTGTTGACCAAAACCAAAATTTCACTTGGTTTCAAGTTGGCATAATCCATGTAACTTGAAAATTTTGTCATGCTTATAATAGATGCCACCATCTATGTTACCTTGGAAAATTTGGCTAGACAAAAAATTAGGAATATTAAACTCCCAACCCAAAGAGTCCTTTAGAAACCAATTACTTCTTGAGTTGAAGCTCTAGGAATGTATTTTTCAAGGTGGAGTATCCTTCATCTTTGCAACCCTGTGGAAAAATTGGGACTTAGGCCTAATAAAGGCTTAGTAATAAAATGATGCAATAATGAGTTATTAGATCGCCTAATATTGAATAAATCCACTCTTTCTCATTCTTACATGTATTCCTCTCCACACTTGTGTGTAAAACTGAGAAAACCCCAATTTAAATTCTTTTTCTTAATAAAGAGTTCTGGCAAATTCCAAAGGGTAAAACATGAATTTTCATTGCCATAAACTAATCTTTTGCAAATGGGGATGGATTTTTATTTATTATTTTTAGATTATTGTGGTTGTGTTAAATTTGCTACATATAATTCATATCATTTTCAAATTTATGCAAGGCTTTGCAATGTGCATAATGTTTATCTCTTCTTGCCAATTTTTTATTGAAGAGATTTGCCAATTTTCTAGGTGTTGTCTCTTTTTACATACATTATTTAGTTTTGAAATGTTTTTTTTTACCCTAGGTTCGATTAATCACCCAACAACATGTTGGAGTCTTTGGATCAATTTTATGATTATGGGGAACCTTGTTAAGGGACAAATCATCAAATAAAAGATGAGTTGCACGTGATGTGAAAAGGAGATGAAGGAAGGGATTAGTTGTTTGAAATGTCACCTTGCTAGAATCCCATGTCGCGAGGTTGAGATATGTAAATAAGTATCCCTATATATCCAACAACAAGATCATGAAGCTACAAACAAATAATGAAAGAAAAAGGAAGATAAAGAGCCTATGCATATTGAGCTTACCATCCGAGGGATAACATAAGAAGAGCCACACGCATAATGGAGAAGGGGGGATATCCTAAGTACACTATGAGTTCACCTTCCACAAGAACATCAACTTTCTTTGTTCTTGGAATGTGTTTTCAAGCACAACCTTCAATCAAATCATTTTTAAAAAAATAGAGAAGTAACAATCATATAGGACTATAGGCAAGTGTTTTCCATGGAGGAGTACCATATAAAATTTCCAAGAACAATTTGTTCTACCAAGCAATGTGGGATGTTCTTGTTGTCACTGGCCCAAGATATAAGGACCTTGTTTATAACAACCTCAAGGAGTCTATCTTTCAAAAGTTAAAAGAGGGCATCATAATTATATTGGAGGAGTATAAACAAGCATGGGAAACCACCAATGTATAGTAATGTCTTACCATTGAATGGATGGGAAGGGCAACAACCTTCAACTGGACAATGTTTATTAGACATGATGCTTTGCACATATGAAAAATGATGCATTGTTAATTAAATTGCTGGAACTTTTCAGCTCAGATAGAGGCGAGCAAAATGTTGTGCAAGTGGTAACATACAATGTTGCTAATTATGTGGCAATTGAAAAAATGTAAATAGAGGGGCATCCCACATTGTTTTGCAGCCCATGTGTTTCCCATTGTATTGATTTGGTGCTCAAGGATATTGAAAAAATTGACTTTATTAAAGAGGTGATAGAATCAACAAAGAATGTCATTCAAAACATATATGACCATGCCGCAGTTCTTTGTGTAACGAGGAAATTTGCAAGAATTGTGGATATGGTGAATCTTGACATCAAACAATTCGCTGCCAACATTATATTTATCCAATCCCTCTCACTTCTATGTTGGAGATGAAGAGAATGTTTGCTTCTAATGATTGGTTTGCTACACTATTAAGCAAGAAGCTAGAATAATAAGCTATTGATAAACCATTGTACCAACTTTATATTTGGGAAGGAGTAGAAGAGGTATGTAAAATTACCATCTTTGGAAAAGGTTCTTCACTTGGTTGATGGTGATAAGCCCAAAATGGGATACTTGTAGGCCAAAGAATTTATCATGCTTATTGTGAGGACAAGACTGGCAAGGGCTATGAGAGACAATGATTTGGCATTAGATTAATGAATAACTGAACAAATTACTCCACTGTACTCTTTGTTAAAGTTTAGAACATAAATGCCACAAGGAATGTGGAGCCTCTACACATATTGCAATTACAACAATGATCAAGTCCCCTCGAAATAGTGATTAGCTTTAGGGCCACCACAACATCAATCATAATGCATTATTCCACTACCTAACCAACCATTATAATAAGGGACCAAATTTTTTTCCTTCTAATAACCATTTTAATGACAAACCATCAAAGGCCTAACATCAATGAGAATATCCACTAGCTCAACTTTAAGGACATGGCTCCAACATCCCTCCTTAAGATTAACTTGGGGACACAACTAAGAAAAGTTGTCATATGTGATTTTTGACCAAGTAAAAATCATATTCCAACATCCCGCATTAATTTTTCCTTTTGGAAAGGCATGGTACAATAGAATTTTTCCAAATAAACATTACAAACCCCGCCCCCCCTTAATGTTTAGTTGGGTAGGGATACAAAAGTGAAATGGTTATGAAATTAACCAAACCATAATGAGGTGTAAACAAGCTCACAACAATGAGTCCTTTAGAGTTGTAGTTGCTACAAAACCAAAATATTATCCAAATGAACATCTTCAAAGCCAATGAAGAAGAAAAAGGTTTCCATAAATTAGCATAGGCACAAGAAATCAATAACAAGGAACGATATCCCACAACATTGTCAAAGAATAGTGTCCAAAAATGATATAAAATATGGAAAGCACAAGTTGAAGCTAAAAAAAGATATAATGAAGCTAGAAGCAAGTGTTAGAGATCAACAAGAGTGCTTTAATCACATAAACCAATAGAAAGAAAGTTGAGCACATACTTCTTTAGCAAAAGCATAAAAAAACTCAACGAGTACTCCAAATAATACATATAACAGAGATGGTCTTCATATCATACAAGTGTCCTTCACCCATACATGTGCAAAACGAGAAGAAGAAGGAATGGTTGCCATCAATAAATTGTCAATGCGAGAATGATACCATGAACTAGAAATCAAAGAGAGCATTGAGGATTGTACAACTACACAGTCAACAACAAAATAAGATAAGATGTCCTCAAACAAGAGCTCAAATTGTGCCACAAACAATCACTAGTCTAATCACAATATGCCCTAGTAGTCAATGCTAGTCCAAGATTTTTCCTTTTATGCCTCTTCTCCAACAATTTGTAAGAAACAATGCTAGCATACCAATCAAAATTTCAATACCTGGATGGAAAAAAAATAATGCCTTCAATCACAATGATTTGGGTGTCAAAATTATAGATGGTGAAGAATTGGGTACTCATTGAACATGGGGTGCAAGATGTAGTTCTTGTGAATCAATATCATATTCAAGTTTTGGCATAAACAAATCATTGGATGATGTTGCAAACTGTGAAAGATGTGGATCCTACAAAATAGTAGTAAAGGGATCAAGATGGCATTACATCTGGCAATGAAGTCTCAAAATATCCTAGGTATTCTCTTCATTGTCTTATCTCAAGGTCAATAGGATTGGCAATACCATGCCCATGTTTACCAAGCCTGCCACCTAGACATCCCATATAATGAAGCAATTTAGAACCAAACCCTTTAGTATGCTTCTTGAAATCAAGGGAACATTGCTCATAAGCAACCAATACTGCATGAAAAAAAGTGGCATCAAGAGTGTCAAGAACTTCTAAAACTTATTCATTTTCTAGTATTTTAGAGATGAACAATGGGAGTAGATTGCACATGAGCGGCCACAAGTGCAAGAACAAATGCAAAGTAGATGCATTAATAAAAGAGAGAATTTTGCTTGAGAAGTTGTGAACAAATTTCTCCAAATAGTTAACCAATGCTTCTTGCTCCTTTGATTAATCTAGGATTTTCCTTCAATCTCTTTAATACTATGCATCCAACTCTCAACAATATTATTGTGCTTCTCAAAAACATAAGAGAGAAATTTGCAATGTGCTAAGACAATCCTCTAACGTACCTTTGGTACTAGTCAAACCATTGACTTATTGTACTAGATTCGTATTGAGAGCATTCATTGATGCTCATAGCACTATGCACAAAAATTAGGACAAGGAGGGTGAGTTATCAAAGGACAATGCACACCCTACAATTCACAATTTGTTGCATGGAATTTACATCTAGAGAGCATGGGATTCGATTATAATAAAGAATCCTAAAAAACATGCAACCACTGACGAACCAAGCTCAATGGGAACAAATCTCACTATTTTTCGAGATCATGACATGCTATAGAGAGGATTCTTAGGGAATGAATGGCATTAAAACAAAAACTGCTATGCATATGCATAAAACAAAAATTTGAAAAAGTAGCAAGCTTCCCATGCACACAAAGTTTTCAATATGAGGGAATACACCACAGAGATCTTGCAACAAGTTGAATCAGACTCATTGTAGACAAGAAATGTGTGCTAGGGCCTAACGCATGTTATATGTTGGTCTACAATGCTAGATGGATTGGACCAATAAGTTATAGTATAGGAGGCACAATAGGTCATAAAAAAAAATGAAAAACAAAGCCCAAAATAGCAACACAACAAATGTACAAGGTGTCAGGAGGAAGCTCTAGCTCTACAAAAAAAATCCCATAGAATTTTTAAAAAAATAATAATACACAAACTCAAATGTGCACTAGAAAGTCATATGTACTACAGGGAAAAATAAACTTGACTTGAATAAACCCTGAATCAAACTCAAATGGAAGACTTCATTTTTTCCAAACGAAAGTTCAGGAACTCCAAGGTATGCTTCACCTCCTCTTTCAAATGAATGAAACTAATGAACTCCAGAACAAGCTTAAAGTCATAAGGAGTAAAGGAGACTCGGTGACATGGCTCTAATACCATGTTTAAGTTTAAAACATAAACACCACAAGGAAAGTAGAGTCTCCACACATATTCCATATTATCACATACAACTTGACACAAAAATTATAGAAGAGGGTTTTGGTGCACCACCCCCCCCCACACAAATATGGCATACTATCAATCTTGGATTTCACATGTTACATCCTTCTATGCCTTGCTAACCCAACCAACCGTTGTTACTCCACCCCCATGTCACTTGTTACCTTTTCTCCTAAAGAGACATTAGGAGGGTTAGACAAGCCATGAGTTTGAGCAAGAGAGCAATGGGGAGGGCCTCTAAACCAAACTTCTTAAGCATTATTTGGATTCTCTAGCCTCTCACATTGTGAATATGTTTAATGAGGTAGTTTTGGGGGGTTTCCCCCACTTCATGTGCACATCACTCCATCCACTCAATTTTCAAATTGTGGCACAATTTAGATCTTAAGAATTATTGGACCATCATGATTAGGCACACCTTTGCCGAATTTTATGCCACAATTTTAAACTTTCAGATCATTTTGAGAGGAACAAACTCAAAGCCATAAGGAATGCAGGCTTTACGTACAACTACTTAAATGCAAACCATAACTTTACGCTCCATGGTGTCATTGATGACTCGAAAATCTAGACAGTGGTCTTCTAAAGTCTTATGTTGTTTTGTAGTTTTGATTTAGTTCTAAGGGATATACTTTTCCTAAGATGATGAGAAATTAGTATTTGTTAGTCCCTAATCATGGTTGCTACTAGAATATATGAGGTGATTTGTGGGAGACTCCATACATAATAAGGCCTTTCCAACTTTATCAGGAGTACCATTGGGGTCAAGCATGGCTATCCCACTTCAATTCTCGAGCCCTTGCTTCATTATGAGACTCACTTCCCATAACCCACTTGGTGACAAGTATGCATTACTTTACATATTAGAGCACCAATGTTTCTAGTTGTATTTTTAATGCATCCTAACAAAGTTATTCCTCTTTGACGCCATCATTAAACCAATTGTTCTTTATGGTCTCAAGTTGAGAGAGTTCAAACTATCATGCTCCAATGTTCGATCTATTGCAAATGGGAAATCCCACAAGACATCGTCAAGTTTGAATTTGGGTCTCATCCTTTATCTTTGGAAAACATTTTCATACTCCTCTTTTTTGGGGGGGTCTCATCCCTTATGTTTGGAGAACACTTTCATACTCATCTTTTTTTGCATAGGATCTACACCTTAGGGGATTCCAGTCCCAAACAAGATAGATAGCCCTACCTCACTTTGCTCCTCCTAAGGCATTGGCTCCCTTGGTGATTTGGGGCATAGACAGTTGATTCCCAAAGGTCACTTCACTCCTTTGTTCCACCACATTGATGACAGGACATTAGTGCTTTCCATCAATATCAATGTCAACTAAACCAAGATTAGACTACACATCTAAAACGCCATTCATGCAACAAGCCCCTACCTCAACCTCACTTTTTCTTATACATGTTATTTTGATTTTGATCGCCACATTGAAGGAGTACCCCTACATGCATTCAAAGGTTGGTGCCTAACACAAATGAACACAAAATCATACTGAAACGAATGGAGATCAAATAGGGTTGGGAGGCATGAGAATGGATTGGCATGGAGATTATTTTCATCTAGTCACATGGACAAAGAAGAAAGATGGCAGTAATTTTTCTATGCATGATGAAGAGTGTAGTGAGATCCTAATAATGATAACACACTAAAATTTTGAATGCTTGAAGGTAGCCTATAAGGCTAAACCTTCAAATAGGTCAACATTAGGAGGTGATGCTCAAGCTAGATAGTTCCTTAGGTGAATAAGTATCCCTAATACTAGGTTTTCTACCGACAATATGAGAATGATAGGAATCTAATGTAGTGGCATAAACAACGACCTTGGTCTATGCCACATGTAGGAGATCAATATGTGGAGGTGAGGGCAACTTGATGGCTACTACAGATAACATAGGAAAAAAATATGAACAATAGACAATTGACTTGGCTACAAAGAGTTCAAGTTGGTAGAGGATAGCTCATGTTTTAAATGCTTGAAGTAGCATATAAGGCTAAACCAAGAAACAATGGGAGGTAATGCTCAAGCTAGACGGTTCCTTAGGTGAATTAGTATCCTTGATACTAGGCCTTCTACTTGCAACATGGGGGCGATGGAAATCTAACATATTGGAATGGACAATGACCTTGATGTGTGCCACATGTAGGAGATAATATGTGGAGTTGATGGCAACTTGATGGCAACTCCCAGATGGCATAGGAGAAAAGTATGAACAATAGATAGTTGACTTGGCTATAAAGAGTTCAAGTTGGTAGTGGATAGCTCAAGTTGGTAGCAGATAATTAGAGTTAGAAGTATATGGTTTTTGTTATGTCTTTTCAGGTTGTTATTAGCTTTGGGTTTCACCACATTAGAGTTTATAAAGCCGACATTTCATATCAGCCATCCACATTTAGGACTAAAGGAGAGAATGATAAAGAATAGCAACAAGGAGGCTATAAATGTTGAAAAATTGTATAAAGGGGTAATAACATATTTTTTATGTTTAAAAATTGCAAAAATAGCAACATGGAAATAAAGTTAAATGTAACCAAGCTCACAATTAATAACTAGGTGACCCAAACTACCATTAATACATTATTTTTCACATCTTCATTCTTTTATGTGTGAATCCTTTGTGATTAAGATATGCCATGATCATGGATATCATAAAAGAACTAGCCAATACGTTTCCAATAGGGAAGGTTAACCAAACAAAGTTATTTCACTTCTCATCCTTTTTCTCTTCCTCCTCCCTCTTCGCACTCCAACTTGTGTAGCCTATGTAAGTTGCACAACCATGATAACACTCAATGTTCTATGCACAAGAAAGAGACAAATAAAAAATAGATTATCCAAAATGAAAATGATGTTATTACTCATTAGCATGAGACTCATGCATATGGCAAAGCTCATTTATGTGGTGAATTCAAGGGATAACTAAATAATGCATTATAATTGATATAAATCAACAATTGCTTGATAAGGAGGATCACTTTGTGAAACGAGTTTACCTTACCCATGATTTTAGGTTGAACACATCATTGATAGTGAACCTCAAAGAATCTCATAGAAATTTTGTATCTAAACACAAATTTTGCATCTGCTGCCATATCCATATGGATAGAAAGACAATAATACATCCATAGAGATCAATTTCTTTTTTCTTGAGCGTTATTTTCTTGCTTTTGGGATCGAGTTTGGTTTGTTATTCTTCAAGGACCCATGAATATACAATTGAACCAAAAACTTTGGGATGACTTACTTGTGGCTTTTTCCCAATCAATGCTTCTTCTAGAGTCTTCTTATGCATTGCCTTTGTCAAATATTTGTTAAGAAAATACACTATTGTGTGCATTGCTTTAGCCCAATACCTATAATAAACAAATTTGTTTTCTAAATTACAAGGTGCCATCTCTACAATAGTGCGGTTACACCTCTTTGCAACTCCATTTTGTTGTGGTGTATTACCTTTGAATATCTTCTTGAGTAGAAAAGTTATTAAATTCCTTGGAGCAAATTTCTCCACCATTATCAAACTTGAGAATTCTAATGCAACCCCCATATTGTTTTTTCTAGTATTGCTTCAAACTTCTTGAACTCAAGAAATACTTTAGATTTTAATTTAAAAAATACACCCACTTTTTCTGGTGAAGTCAACTACAATGAACAAGAAATACTTGGCAACGTAGAATGGTGTTGTCTTCACAGGCCTGCAAACATTTGCATTGTTAGAAAATTAACTCAAGAGGTTCTCCTTTATGTTTACTTGTTTTGTCATGGGGGGGACTAAGTTATGTTCCCTAGGTGAACTTTTTAAATGTAAAGTGATGTTATATTTTTAAAGTGAGTTTTGTACTTTATCACTTAAAGTAATTTTAGGTTTTGGGTAGCATAAAATATTTAATGTGCATTTAAATGTATTTATTATGTACATTAATGAGAGCCCTCATATTAGATTAATCGTGACCATTGAAAAAGATGGTTGGGTTAGTTAGGATTAGTTTGGAAGAGATGAAGTATAAATGTATACCTAGGGAAAAGAGAAATCAATTCATCAAGTTGAGAGAGAGAAAGATCAGAATGAGAAGAGCAAGTTTCCAAGTAAGAATCTAGGGCACGACTTTCAAGAAAATCTCAATAGTTTGTTAGTGGGCCAATTTTCAAAGTAGTTTGAGTTATTTCGAGCACGTTTCCCAAAAACACTGACAGAGTTTAATGCGTTTAATGCACGGGAAGTACAACATTAAATGCTGGTACAAAATTACAATATAAAGCATTTATTGTGGTGGCCCAAATCCCCAAAAATCTGACAGACCGTACCCCGTTAATTGCTGCAATAAATCTAGCACGTGACATAGATTTCCAGGCAGTTATGAATGCATTTATTATCAATCTGACAGGATCGTACATCAGCGACAGATTGGCACGTGTGAGGGAGGCCATACAACTACAAAATGCACAAAAATCAAGGCATCAGTTTGACAGTAAGAGACGGGTGGTCTGAGATAAGTTGTCTTGTTAATGCTATTATGATTCTCTGAGTGAAAAAATAAATTTCTATAAGAAGTTTCAGTTTCCTCTCAATTCAATAAAATTATTTCTCTAGGATTTCCCCTATTGGGGTTTTGCTTTGGGCTTGGCCCTAAATTTTATGTGTTCATTATTCTTTTCAATTCAACAGTTTGACAATGATTAGGTTCTTTGTATTTATTTTCAAGTTTAGATATGTGGGACAGTATTATTATTATTTGATAAATGAACTCAGTGGAGAATAAATCAAAGTTGAGCCTAAGTGATAAAATCTATGAAATAATAGTTGGTAGCTTTTATCAAATTTTCTTCATGGCATCAGAGTGGGATACTAAAAGACTATGAAAATTTTGATTTCTTGTTGAGATAGTAAGAACTATTAGGGCTTGTTGAGACAAGTGACTTGTAAGTGTTGCTTACAGTGAAAGATAGCTCTAAAGACAAGCTGCATAGCACCGGTATGACTTCACTCAGGAAAGAGGAGGTTACCTCCTTTAATTCAAGTTGTGGTAGTACCAATTACCGGGATGATAGGACTTGGTTGATTGATAGTAGAAATCTAGGCATATGACAGGAACATGGGATATGTTCCTCAATATTTCAGAAATAGATCCAGGACATCATGTACATACTGGTGTGGGATCAGTGCATGAGGTAAGAGGAGTTGAGAGAGTTTATTTCCAACTTGCACTTAGAGAATTTCTAGGAGTTGATGATGTAATTTTTGTTCAGGGGCTGACAAATAACTTACTATCAATATCAGCCCCAAAGGACGATGGATATGCAGTATTGTTCAAACGTGAACACGTGTTCATCTACTCAGCGAGAGTGGGTCTAGTTGCGACAATGTTGTTGGGTGATCAGAGAGATAGAGAATACATAGTGCGTGGTTGGCCTATGTATGGGATATTTTGAGGATTTCAGATTCTAGATCAGTGTCAGATGAAGAGGGAGAGCAAAATGCCCCAGAGATTTTGTCAGTGCCAAGTATGCAGTTTCGATACGGGGAAGCAGGCAAGAGGCAAATTCTTCCAGTATTGGCAGGAGACACAACAAGTCGAAGGTGATTGAGCAAGCTCAAGATGGGAGAGTGGAGTCTCCTGGGAGCTCAAATTTCAAAGTTGTTTACAAGCACTCATCGCCACGTCAGATTCCAGAGCAGGAGGGAGCAATTGTAGGGAATAGTGAACCAGGCGGAGGAGATGTAGGTGGTGTCGAGAGGACCTCCCTCGTTAAGAGGGAGTGTTAAAAAATTTACGAGGGAGTTCCTCCTTTATTTTTTGATGTTTTGTCAAGGGGGGGACTAAGTTATGTTCCCTTGATGAACTTTTTAAATGTAAAGTGATATTATATTTTTAAAGTGAGTTTTGTACTTTACCACTTACATTATTTTAGTTTGTGGGTCTTGTTACCGAGCGGCAAATTAGCAGGGCTAATTCCTAGTAAGAAAAAATAAGATCAGTGACCCAATGTCACCTCAGTCACCGTTCTAACTTCTTCGAAAGTTGAAACCTCCAAGGAGAAGTATCCTTATAGAACCCTGTAGAACACTAGGACAACCACATAAAATTATTCTCTATGCAATTTGTAGCTAGACCAGTGCCTAAATGGAGTCAATTGTATTTTAAAGTCCTAATGAAGGTAATGTCCACGTGTATTCAAAATAAACAATACTAGATCAAAAGAGTGTATTGCAAACACACTTCAACCACTAACCAAATATGCATTAAGTTGTAGTTTTCAATGTCATTCAACATATAACTTTCCAGATCCGTATGTGTAATTATATTTAACACCGTATAACAGCAGAAGTAAATAATTGAATAGATGCAAGGAATATCATTCAATGTAAGACCAACTCATTCACTAATTGAATAGGGCATCAATCAATAGACAACCAAATGAAACACCATAAGCAAGGTTCATAAACATGTATTGTGGCAATGTATACCAAGTATGGTTCGGAGATATTATAATCATTCACCAAAGATCATCTAATTCAACAGTGAATTCATTTATATCATAAGCATATCTCATAACCAAAATGTAGAAGAACCTACTATTATCAAATTAAGGTAAGTTCAAGTGTTACTTTAGCTCCTAAGATTATGTCAGTACTAATACAAGTATGAACCAACCTATCATATATTGCAAAGGTGTCCAATCAAGGTAGATCTCAATTTCATCCAATTGTTACCAATCATGCAAAGAAGACAACTAATCTCATATCTGTATGTGAATAAATACAATAATATTGCAACTTAGGTTTGTTGTAAGACTTATCCACCTTAGCATTCAATATGGATTATTCCAGCTTTTATTATCAAGATTTAAAGTAAAACTCAGACCTGTACATACATATAACATTTATGGTGTATGAACAATGATAAGACTAACTCAAAAATAAACCTACTAAGATAACCTTTGAATATACTAACTTCTGATTTTTTGTTTACTATGTATTAGGTGAAGGTAGCAGGAAGGAACACACATGGTCTGCAAAATATTGCAGACCTGTGTTAGGGCAAAGAAAGAAGCTTTGTCTTGGCTGAGGGATAGGGCAGGTAGAAGGGAAAGCAAGGATGGAGGAGAAAGGAGGGATACGTCTGCAATTTAGGGCAAAAAAAAGAATTTTAGGGTTTAAATTTAGGTTTTTATAGTAATTTTAAAATGCAAATAACTCAGTATTTTAGGGATTTTTAAGATCAAAATAGCAACTAACTCAGAAAGCAATAATAATCTAACCTAATAATTACAAAATAGACAAAACTCAAAAATTAGGGTTTTTTAGGGAGTTTTTGATCATTTTGGGATTTTTAGGGCTCCTAAAATTTCGCCCTAGAGTTTTTAGAGACAAATAGGGCAAGCCGAAATTTTAGGGAGGCCAAAAATTGCCATAAAAATAAATTAATTTTTAGGGTTTTGTCATAAAATTGCAGACCTAATTCTAACCCTAATTCTACCATGAAAATGCAAATTTACACATGAAAATACAAGTAAAATTTAGGTTAAATGATGTAGAACAATCTAGAGTTTGCATGAGAAATTCACCCTAACCCTAGGCATCAATGAGGATAGCCCTTCTCTTGAGATGGTGCTTGCCAAGTTTGGAAAACTAGGGCTTCCTCAACAACTTCAAGAGTTGGTTGATGATGCCCTAGCTAAGACAAACTTTGGAGACCTAAAACAAGTTAACAATGCTAGGGTAACTAAAGGCTAGAAAAGTACTTATGCTAGGGAAAAATGAAACACCAATGGCTACCATTCAACCTTAGACAAGCATACATCCAACATTTAACAAAAAGACATCAAGAGAAAGACTTAGATACCTTCTTGTGCATGTGTTAAGCAAACAACTCTTAGCATCACCTTAGCAAAAAAACAAGAGCAAAGACTTCAAAGATTTGTCCCCAAATTAGCAAGTGTGATCATCCTCAAGAGCTGCACATCACTCAAAGAGCCCTAGTTAGGGCAAAAATCAGAAATAAAAGTGTAATCCCATAAAGTTGATGTCTAAAAATGAAGTGAGGAGATTGAATTTATATGATCTCACACTCACTTTTACATAAAATAAGGTCAATTTAATATTAATAATGTCAACTTAAACTAGAATAAAAATAATATAAAATAATCAAAGAAGTGGGTAAATTGGGGTGTTTTCCCCAGATTTGACCCCTACTTGAGCAAAATGGTTGAACAAGGCCAATTTTGACAAAACTGAAGGCCAGACTACGTAGGGGGGGGTCGTCATTCCCCAACTAAACCCAACAGTGATGAAAAACCCTCAACGCCCCCCCCCTTATCAAGCAATACAGTATGCCCAAGAAGATGGCGTCATCCTCTATAGGAGGGCTCAGAGAGAGGGCACTGGTGAACTGGAGGGCCAGGAGGGTGCTGGAGGTCCTCTGAAAGATGAGTAGATGTCACAGTGTTGAAGAACTTGCCACTGGAATGATAAAACAAGGTCGGGGTCATGTGACCCAGTGACCCACCCTTGGAAGCCCTAGACACCAACCTCAGGGTTTTAAACAATGACCTAGGAGGAGATGCAGGTGGTGTCGGGAGGATCTCCCTCGTTAAGAGGGAGTGTTAGAAAATTAACTCAGGAGGTCCTCCTTTATTTTTTGATGTTTTGTCAAGGGGGGGACTAAGTTATGTTCCCTTGATGAACTTTTTAAATGTAAAGTGATATATTTTTTAAGTGAGTTTTGTACTTTATCACTTACATTAATTTTAGTTTGTGGGTCCCATAAAATATTTAATGTGCATTTAAATGTATGTATTATGTACATTAATGAGAGCTCTCATATTAGATTAATCTTGTCCATTGAAAAAGATGGTTGAGTTAGTTTGGGAGAGATTAAGTATAAATGTATATCTAGGGAAAAGAGAAATCAATTCATAAGTTGAGAGAGAGAAAGATCATATTGAGAAGAGCAAGTTTCCAAGAAAGAATCTAGGGCATGATTTTCAAGAAAATCTCAACAGTTTGTTAGTGGCACAATTTCAAGGTAGTTTGAGTTATTTCTAGCACATTTCTCAAGAAGACTGACAGAGTTTAATGCACAGGAAGTACAACATTAAATGCTAGTACAAAATTACAACTTGAAGCATTTATTGTGGTGGCACAAATCCCACAAAATCTAACAGACCGTACCCCATTAATTGTTGCAGTAAATATAGCACGTGATAGATTTCCAGGCAGTTATGAGTGCATTTGTTATCAATCTGACAGGATTTTAAATCAGCAGCAGATTGGCACATGTGAGGGAGGCCATACAACTGCAAAATGCACAAAAATCGAGGCATTACTTTGACAATAAGAGACCGGCATGGTGGGCTGAGATAAGTTGTCTTGTTAATGCTATTATGATTCTCTCAATGAAAAAATAAATTTTTATAAGAAGTTTTAGCTTCCTCTCAGGTCAATAAAATTCTTTCTCTAGGTTTTCCCCTATTGGAGTTTTGGCTTGGACTTGGCCCTAAATTTTATGTGTTCAATATTCTTTTCAGTTCAACAGTTTGACAGTGATTAGGTTCTTTGTATTTATTTTCAAGTTTAGATATGTGGGACAATATTATTATTATTTGATAAATGAACTCAGTGGAGAATAAATCAAAGTTGAGCCTAAGTGATAAAATCTCTAAAATAATAGTTGGTTGCTTTTATCAAATTTTCTTCATGGTATCAGCGCAGGATACTGAAAGACTGTGAACATTTTGATTTCTTGCTAAGATGGTAAGAACTATTAGGTCTTGTTGATACAAGTGACTTGTAAGTGTTGTTTACAACGAAAGATAGCTCTAAAGACAAGCTGCATAGTACCGGGATGACTTCACTCAAGAAAGAGGAGGTTACCTCCTTTAATTCAAGTTGTGATAGTACTAGTTACCAGGATGCTAGGACTTGGTTGATTGATAATATAAATCTAGGCATATGACAAGAACATGGGATATGTTCCTCAATATTTCAGAAACAAATACAAGACATCACGTACATAATAGTGTAGGATCAGTGCATAAGGTAAGAGGAGTTGGGAGAGTTTGTTTCCAACTTGCACTTGGAGAATTTCTAGGAGTTGATGATGTACTTTTTGTTCCGAGGCTGATAGATAACTTACTATCAATATCAGCCCCGGAGGACGATGGATATGCAGTATTGTACAAACGTGAACACGTGTTCATCTACTCAACAAGAGTGGGTCTGGTTGCGACAATGTTGTTGGGTGATCAGAGAGATAGAGAATTCATAGTGCGTGGTTAGCATATGTATGGGAGATTTGGATGGATTTCAGATTCTAAATCAGTGTTAGATGAAGAGGGAGAGCAAGATGCTTCGGAGATTGTGTCAGTGCCAAGTATGAAGTCTTCAATATGGGGAAGCGGGCAAGAGGCAAATTCTTTCGGTACTGGCAGGAGACTCAACCAGTCTAAGGTGATTGAGCAAGCTCAGGATGGGAGAGTGGAGTCTCCTAGGAGCTCAGATTTCAGAGTTGTTTACAGGCACTCGTCTCCAAGTCAAATTCCAATGCAAGAGGGAGCAGCTGCAAGGAACAATGACCCAGGCGAAGGAGATGCAAGTGGTGTCGGAAGGACCTCCCTCATTTAGAGGGAGTGTTTGAAAATTAACAAAGGAGGTCATCATTTATGTTTTTATGTTTTTCATGGGGGGCTAAGTTATGTTCCCTAGGTGAACTTTTAAATGTAAAGTAATGTTATATTTTTAAAGTGAGTTTTGTACTTTATCACTTAAAGTAAATTTAGGTTGTGGGTCCCGTAAAATATTAAATGTGCATTTAAATGTATTTATTATGTACATTAATGAGAGCCCTCAGATTAGATTAATCTCATCCATTGAAAAAGATGGTTGGGTTAGTTAAGGTTAGTTTGGGAGAGATGAAGTATAAATGTATACCTAGGGAAAAGAGAAATCGATTCATCAAGTTGAGAGAGAGAGGGAGATCAGATTGAGAAGAGTAAGTTTCCAAGTAAGAATTTAGGCCATGATTCTCAAGAAAATCCCAATAGTTTGTTAGTGGCTCAATTTTCAAGGAAGTCGGAGTTATTTCTGGCACATTTCCCAAGAAGACTGACAAAGTTTAATGCACATGAGTACAACATTCAATGTTGGTATGAAATTACAGTTTGAAGCATTTATTGTGGTTGCACGAATCCCGAAAAATCTGATAAACCATACCTCATTAATTGCTACAGTAAATCTGGTACATGGCACGAATTTCCAAGCAGTTATAAGTGCATTTATTATCATTCTGACAGGGCCATATAGCAACAACAGATTGGCATGTGTGAGGGAAGTTGTACAACTGCAAAAGACATAGAAATCGAGGCATTAGTTTGACAATAAGATACTGGCATGGTGGGTTGAGATAAGTTTTCTTGTTAATGCTATTATGATTCTCTGAGTGGAAAAAATAAATTTTTGTAAGAACTTTCAGTTTGGTCTCATTGCAACAAAATTATTGCTCTAGGTTTTCCCCTGTTGGGGTTTTGCCCTAGGCTTGGCCCTAAATTTTATGTCTTCATTATTCTTTTTAGTTCAACAGTTTGACAGTGATTTTAGGTTCTTTGTATTTATTTTCAAGTTCAGATCTGTGGGACAATATTATTATTATTTGATTAATAAACTCAATGAAGAATAAATCAAAGTTGAGCCTAAGTGTTTGATAAATCTCTAAAAGAACAGTTCATAGCTTTTATCAAATTTTCCCCATGCATGAATCGACTAAAGGATCTCCTTGACTCTCTAAGCCTATCCTTTATCAAATGGAACTCGATGTTTCTCTCCCACATGACAGTGTTGCTTTAGCCCAATGCATGTAATAAACACATTTGTTTTCTAACATACAATGTGCCATCTCTACAATATCTATTATCAATTATGATGTTATGGCTAACATCCAGGACTTATATGTTCATACAACATGCACATATATAAGTCCTGGATGTTAGCCATAAATTTGTTTTCTAACATTCAATGTGCCATCTCTACAATAACCATTTGTTCATGCCGTTCGTACAGTCAAACTTAGTTGCCCAAAATAATTCTAGACTACTAATTTTCTCTCTTAAAATTTGAATCTAACCTTAAATCGAGCAAAAGAATGAGACTTGTATTTTAAACTAGAAAAACAATACCTAGTTTTGGCTAGTTCAAAACCCCTTCGACTTATTAATGTGTATCAAACGAAGTCCTTCATTCTATCATCGAATTTGGCAGTCTCTAGGCCCTTCTCTTGCTTCTGTCACTGAACTTAACTCTGATACCAATTTATTTGCAAGCTGCATTCTCTAGAGATGCCAATAGACAATGACTTTGTATAAAGTAAGTTCAATGGATGGTCTTTCAAAGATTCAACAAAAGCCACAGGGAAGTAGTGGAGGCTGCCATGTGGGAAAGCAACACTAAGCTCCATTTGATAAAGGATAGGATTAGAGAGTCAAGGGGGTCCTTCAATTGATTCATGTGGTTGTTTGCAACCCTATGAAGACAACATCAATCTACCATGCCAAGTATTTCTTGTTCATTGTAGACAAGTTCACTAGAAAAAGTGGGTGTACATTTTAAAGTTAAAATCTCAAGTATTTATTGAGTTCAAGAAATTTAAAGCAATGGTGGAAAAACAATACAAGGGTTGCATTAGAATTATCAATTTTGATAATGGTGGAGAATTTTGCTCCATGGAATTTAATAACTTTTGTACTCAATAAGGTATTCAAAGGCATAACACCACATCAAAATTGAGTTCCAAAGAGATGTAACCGCACTATTGTAGAAATAGCATGTTGTATGTTAGAAAATAAATTTGATCATTACGAGAATTGGGCTAAAGTAGTGCATATAGTAGTGTATTTTCTTAATAGATCTTTGGCAAAGGCAATGCATAAGAAGACTCCAGAGGAAGCATGGTCTAAGCAAAACCACAAGCAAGTCATCCCAAAGTTTATGGTTCAATTGTATATGCATGGGTCCCTAAAGAACAACAAACCAAACTCGATCCCAAAATCAAGAAACTAATGCTCACAAACTATAGTGATAGTCACAAAGCATATTAGTTTATGTGAATATGGAAAAAGCAAGTTTTAGTCAAGATGTCATGGTTGTTGAAAACACAAGGCTATTTCAAAGAAGTTTGGATCTTAAAACTTATGAGAATAATGAAGTTTGGATCGACAACTCAAGTAGGACATGTGCACAACCTCCAGCTTAATGGGGGAGAATTCTTTGGATGCGTCTCCAAAAATTTCCAAATGAGATGTTGTTATAGGTATGCCAAATAAACAAAATGGTAGTGTTGATTTGGAAGAAACGAATCTTAAGAAGAGACCAAAATGATGGCACAACAACATTGGAGGTGTTTGGCTTAGATGCAATGATAATAGAAAGAAGACCATGAAGTGGTTAGAAATCCGAATGATTCAATTATGATTGTATAGCTAACATCCATGACTTATATGAACTACAAGAATATGAAGAGACCCAAGGAAGAAAGCAATGAAGAGAAAGCCGTGCAAGTTGAAAATGAATAGAGATGCCTCCCAAGAAAAAAACCCATTCACTGCAAATGGGTGTATAAAGTCATATGCAAAGCAGATGAGAAACTTAACAAGCATAAGGCAAGATTGGTTGCAGAGGGCTTCACAGAAAAAGAAGGAATTCATTATGAAGAGACCTTTGCTCCCACGACAAAGATGAGCACAATTTGTTTACTTCTAGTCATGGCGGCACAATTTGGCTAGAAACTATACTAGATGGAGGTGAAGAGTGTCTTCTTCAATGGAGATTTGAAACGCAAGCACCAAGAACATGGTACACCAAAATTGAGAAATTTTTGGGTGAATAAAAGTTCCAACAAAGTCCTTTCATATCTGAAACTTTACGTCAAAATCATTGAAGATGATGCAATTATTCTAGTGATATATGTAGATGATATCATCATCACAAGTAATAGGGCAACAACAATTTTACAGATAAAATTCAATTTATGTGCAATTTTTTACATTGTTGACTTAGGCCTCCTACACTAAAGCTTAGGTATAGAAGTTTCCAAACATATAATCATATTTTTGTTTCACAAACAAAGTACACCAAAATTTTGTTAAACGGGTTCAAGATGGTAGATTGCAAAACATCATCTACACCTATGGAGAAAGGGATGAAATTTTCAGCCAAGACTGATTCTAAGGTAGTTAATGAATCACTCTAAAGGAAACTAGGGAGAGCTCGATCTATATTATAGCCACTAAACCTTACTTGAGTTATGCAGTCAACTACATCTCTCAATTCATGACTACTCCAAAGGTTGAACATTGGATAGTGACAAAAGAGTGCTATGATGTGTGAAAAGAACATTAGATTTTGGCATTCCACATGGTAGACACAAAGAACCTTGGTTGTGTGGTTATTCAAATTCTCATTGGACAAGATCAATGGATGATAGGAAATCCACACCATGATATATTTGCAGCCTTGATACCGAAACAATTATATGGACCAATGAAAAGTAACATGTTTCCCTTTCTTCGATCGAAGTAAAATATCAAGCAATGAAAGGAGCATATGAAGTAGTTCGGCTTAGATGAATGCTTAGAGATATGCAGATCAGACAACACGAGCCTACTCTATTGTATTGTGATAAACAAGGAGTTCTCGAGTTGAGAAAGAATCCATCTTATGTGAGCATACCAAACATGGTGGCATTCATTGTCGCTTCATCTAATAGCTTGTAGAAAATAGAATAGTTTTATTGAATGTCCAACAAAGAATCAAACTATAAACATTCTCACCAAGCCTTTGAATCTAGAAAACTTTGTGAAATCCAAGGACTGACTTGGAGTATTTTCTAGAATGACCATTACAAGAGGGTGTTAGAATATAAAGGTCATCTAGATTATAAACTTGGGCATATTAATAGTTGCTCCTTGATTTTGGGTTACTTTGTGTTTAATTCTTGCAATAATATCTTAAAGTACATGTAAGGTATTTTAAAGTTTCTATCATCTAATTGTTATAAAAAGAGGGTTCTTTTTATTTTATATCCAATATTACGTTCTCTCTTCGAGTTCTCTTCATGTTCTCAGTTTCTTTGTGTTACATTTTCATAATAAAGATGAGCGACAATGAGTCTATGAATGATTGAATTACTAAAATGCAAGATCTCATTAAATCAAATGAGCTCTAGGTTATTAAGATATTTCAAAAAGAAAGATGAATGAGAAAATTTTGAGTCTCGTGACTAAATTTGAAATGGTCACCACTAGTATTAAAGTTGCCAAAGATCTAAATCCAATGAAAAGTTGTAGTTTTACCCATTTATTAAAGAACTACAAATTATCAAATTGAATTTTTTTTCACTAGACTTAGAGAGGGACAAGCAGAAGATAGTAACATAATAAATACTATCAATGTCAAAATAGATAGTATAGGCAATTTCACAAACTTTTCAACACTCAAATTTTCAAGGAAATGCATTTCCATCAAGAAGTAGAGGACGAAGTCAAGGTCAATTTTTCAAAGGCAAAGGTAGGGAAGGATTTCATGGAAGAGGAAGAGGAATAGGAGGGCCTAGAGAAAAAGTCATTTAATGTCTCACTATTGTAGCCGATTTAGTCATTTTAAGAGGGATTTTAGAAATCAAATGTATGATTTGGAAATAAATGTGAAAGAGCCACGCCAAATTGATAAGGGGATGTTTGACTCATGACATCTCATGAGGAATTGTGGAGTATAGATGCCAATTATCTTGGTAAATTGATATTTGGATATGATGGTGTGTCAAATGTAAAAGGAAAAGGTATAGTGCCAATTCTAATAGTGAATTGTAAGAAAAAAACTTATGGATGATACATAAAAAACATAGACACTTGAGAACCTATTTTCAATAGCACGACTAATGGATAAAAATTACAAGTTAGTGCTTGATAATAGAGAACGCTTCAACATGGGCAAACTTAATAGGAATGCATTGGTGGTAAGAGGAAAAATGATTGTAGATAGAATTCAAACTCATGTTTGCCTCAAGTGAGTCAAGCAATTTAAACTCTACAAAGGAAGTAAACATACATCTTTGGCATTCGTGAATGGAGCATTTGAATTTCAAGAATTTGATACTAGTTAGGAAGACTGACATGGTCAGTGGCCTTCCCTACATTGACGTTGATCATATTTGTAAAGGATTCATTCTAGGATGGTAGCAAAATGAGAGCTTTTTGAATAGAACTTGAAAGCTAAGGATTGCCTTGCCTTTATACATTCAAATTCATGTGGTCCTAGCAAGATACTTACTAATTTCATTGATAATTACTCTAAGAAAATAAGGGTATACTTTCTACAAGAAAATGAGAAGCCTTCATACATATTGTTCAGTTTAAGGAAATGGTTGAAAAATGGACCGGTCTTAAGATTATCAACCTCAAATGAGATAATGGGGGAGAATATAAACTTAATGAATTCATAAACTTATGAAACATAAATGGTAGTGGTAGAAGTAGAGAATTTGAAACTTTGTATACTCAGCAAAAAGAAGTCAAGAAAGGAAGAACAAGGCAATTATTGAAATAGCTAGGAGATGTTGAAAAACAAGCAGCTCGGTAATGAGTTTGCACTGAAGCCTTTCACATAATAGTCTACACTTTAAAACATCTAGAAGTTCGCACATATGAGTGGTGTATGTGATTCTATGAAAATAGTAAAGTGATAACAATAAAGTGGCCAATGTTTATTACTAACATTCTCAATAGTTTCCCATAAATCAATGAAGAAAACTACAACGATCGAAGAACGAAAATTCTCAAAGATGTACTTGCATCACCAGAAGACAACAAAGCATCCCTTGAGAGAATCAAATTTCATTATAATAATCAGAAGCAAGATCAATCCATTTGCCTAATAGAAGAATTCCATCAAGTCACCAATGAAATTGAAGTTCAAATAATTACTTTAGAATGTAAGTTGATAAGCACTACATCAACCAACGAAGTTTTGGCCCCTCAAACTGATGGCAATTTCCAACATACCAAAGGGACTATGTGAGGACCACAACAACAATAAAATACAAGTTCAAATAATTAAATTAGAAGATAAATCAACATGTAGAGAGGAAGTAGCAATTACTCCATTGCATGTCTGACATTTTTTAGGAAACCAACACAATTTCCCTTGGAGTAACTATATCGCAAGGTGAACAAGATCGAGTTTCACATTGCATTACTTTTGTTGCATCATCTTCTACTCACCATTTCGCATATCCATTTAATATGTACAACATCCTTTTGACTACTCGATGAACTCAATTGCTTATCTTCATAATGAATAAAACTTTTCATATAACAAACCCAAAATATGTCTTATTGTTTACTCATGGTGAAAATTGATCACTATCATTTGTCCTTGATTTTGCTTCGGAAGGGGTGAAATTTAATGAACGTAATTAATATAATAATGCACATATAAATATATAATAAACAAAAAAAATGTGTCCTTTCATACTCATGGCCATTCAATGGTATTTATAATATCACAATTTTATCATTCAACACATTCATTATTATCAATTACATTTTATCCTTGTGGATTTCTTTATTTTATCCTACTTAAATTGGATATTTCTATAGTTACCTAACAACATTGTTAGTAAGAATAGGTGTCCTACAAACATAGTTTGGGATTTGACTCGAAAGGATGCATGGTCATGATACAAACCCAATGTTGCTCACATGCGGATATTTGGATGCATCACATATGAACATGTCCCTAAAGAAAAAAGGAAAAAGACTGGATAAGTGTATCAAGTGTATCTTTATTGGGTACATCATAGAGACTAGAAGTTACAAGTTATTTTATCGCAATAAGAGACAAATTATAATAAGCCAAGATGTAGTTTTTGATAAGCAGGTATTTCCCAGCAAAAGTAGGTTCAAATTGAATTATGCAAGAATGAAGTGGATGATTGGTGGAATTATGCAAGAATGAAGTGGGTGATTGGTGAAGGTTCTAGTTCTAAACCAGCAAAGACAAATGAAGTGAAGAGGGAGCCTAAGTGGCTATTATCTGTTGGATAGAAATTTTGAGAGAAGTGCAACTAAATCACAAATAGTGTTAATTTTCCCCTTGTGACAAAGGTAATGAAGATTGATGAACCATATAAATATGAAGTGTTCAAAATTATGAGTTGGATGAAGCAATAGCAAACTTTAATGCCTTTATAACAAATGATATATGGGAATTGGTTAACATACATAAAGGGAAAAATGTCATCAGTACTAAATGGGTATATAAAATTAAGTATAAGTCAAATGGTTCAGTTGATAAGCATTGGGCCTCTTTATACCCAAAAGGATGTGCACAACAAGCAGGATTTTATTACGCATAAACCATTGCTCTAGTGGCAAAGATGGATACAATCAGGATGGTATTTGCATTGGTTGCACAATCTCAATGGTAAATCAGCGTTCTTGAATGGCTATGTTCATGAGGAAATTTATGTCAAGCAGCCTGACAAGTTTGAAATTCCAGGACAAGAGGTTGTGTTTACAGGTTGAAGAAGGCCTTGTATGCTCTTAAGCAAACTCCAAGAGCATGGTATTCCAAGATTGATAAGTATTTCAGGATCATGGGCTAACTAAGAGTTCATCCTGGCCAAATTTATACATTCTTCAGTAAAGACACGAGATTCTAATAGTTGCACTATATGTTGATGAGTTGATTTATACAGGAAACTGTTCTGGATGTTTCAGGAGTTTGTCACACACTTTCGGCATTTAGATGACAGATCTTGAGGACTGACATTATTTCTTGGGTGTTGAAGTATGGCAAAAAATTGATAGAAATTTCATGTTGCAAGACAAGTATTGTTGGGATATACTAAAGAAGTTCAGTATTATGAGTTGTAAGCCAGCCATAACTCCACTGGAATTGAGTTGAAGTTACAAAGAAATTATGGCTGTGATCCTGTTTATAGTACTCTAGATTGTCAATTGTGTGGCAGATCTAGCTAACTACAACTCGACCAAATATAGCATTCATAATCTACATGTTTTCTAGAATTATGTCAGATCCCCATCTGGTCCATTGGAAAGCCACCAAGAGAATTTTGCAGTATCTTCACAGCACAATTGTTTATGGCTTGAAATACATATCTACAAAAGATTTCAGAGTGATTGGCTACACAGATTCAAATTGAGCAGGTTCTATTGGTAACAGGAAGTCCACTTCATGTTACACATTCACCTTGGGTTCCGCAGCGATTGTTTTGTGTACAAAAAAGCAGTGAAGCATCACTCGTTTAAGACTCACAAGTACTTGCGAGTCTCAACAAGTGACTCCTGCTCCCGCGTAACAGCAGCAGACTCGCCAAGGAACTCATCGTCAACAGAGAACTGGTTGAAACCGCTGCCAACTCGCCGGAATCACTGTAATCACCCACGAACTCACTGGAATACTCGCCAGAATCGCCGGACACCAGGGACGCGAAAGCATGGACGTGAAAATTCTTTTGTGGGTGGACGTGATTCCGGTCTTCGACGTGCGGTGTAGGGTTCCGTGCAGTGTCGGGTTCCGTTCATGTTCGACAGCCGGGTTGCTGTGTTCGACGACCTGTTTATGTTATGGTTCCTAACTTTCTATTATATCCTTTTTTATTTATAGTTTCAACTTTATGCTATATAGTTTTTTTTATTTATATTTTAATTTTTTGTTATATAATTTTTAATTAAATATTTTTGTTATATTTTATATATAATATATATTATATATGTAGTTTTTTATTTATATTTTTATTATATAGTTTGTGTTAGATAGTTTTGTTTATTTAGATTTTTGTTATAAAAAAATTTATTATATATTTTATTTTGTTTTATATATATATATTTTTTATTTTTTATTTTTTTATTTCCGTTATATATTTTGTATATATTTTTTTAATTTTATTATTGTAAAATCGATTGTATTATGTCATATAGTCATTGTTTATGAGTTTATGAGACAATGTTATGAATTATTGCATAATTTGTAGTTTTATAGCTTATATGGATTGGAAATGCTTTTAATCTCTCTTTTTTGCCCAAAATGTACAATATTTTTATTTTTTTTCCTATTTGCCGAGTCTTTCCCAAGTTTTTCCCAAGTCCATGAATCATATGTCAGCCGAGTCTTTGCTGAGTCCGAGTCGTGCAACATTGCAAAAAAGCAAGCTACAGTTTCACTCTCCACAGAAAAAGCAGAGTATAAAGCAGCAATGACAGCACCATGCGAAGCAATCTTGTAAAGAAGAGTTATATAGGATCATGATCAGCAAGAACAACCTACATAATTGATTTGTGATAATCAAAGCACTATTAAGGTGGCTAAGAATTAGAATCAGGTTTTCCACAATAAGATAAAGCACATAGAATACTACTCTATTTCACTCTCTTCAACTGTGTAATATCAGTGTGAGTTTGATACGTTATCAGAGCCTGGTTATAGGGCACCTGAGATACACACTGGAGATGCAGGAAATACTAGCAGGAGATTGATTTAGTAGGAGATAAACACTATCATTGTAAGTGTAACAATGTGAAAGTGGGAGTGAGATAAGAAGATATAACCTCAATTAAAATCAAACATGTGATTCTAAAAGTAAACACCTTGAGGTTCTAATGTTTATACCTTAGATTTCAATAATTAAGGTGATGCATTATTTTGTTGTGAACAAGATACATGGGTGTGAGCCATGTGCAGAGATTACAACATGCATATTGTTGGAGTTTTTGGGGCATCACATTGCATCCTTACTGGGTTGTGGAATGCACCTTGCTTTGCAATAGGGTAATTTTATCAAAGTCTGCAGGGGACCAAAAGAATAGGTCAATGGGACAACAAAATACACCCAGTCACAAACATAATGTGGGAGTTCTAGGCTACTCCCAAAAGCTAAATAATAAAGAGATATGAGTGAAAATCACAGAAAGAGAGTAAGAAAAGTGACCCATGCCTAGAAAAGAAAGAACCACTATTGAGTGTTAAATATAGAGGTAGATGTCAAGGAGGGAGCAGAACCATCTCTGTCCACATTAATCACTATGAAGGTACCAATCCCTATCAACTACCTCATATTGTACTTTGGGGAGAGCCCAATGCTAACAGGATCTAGCTGGGTTATAGAGGAGCCTGATGATGATACTTAGTATAGTACTAAGTAAGGTGTTCGATGATGATACTTAGTACAAAGTAAATATGTTTGAACATGTATCATAAATGCACTTTAGTACAGTTTTGTACTTTATCCTTATCCCTTTTTGAGCAACTTAGTTTGACTTGATCTCTCACCCACTTTAATGTATTTTATTGGACTTGGTCAACATTGATCACTCTCCCAACAATTCTCTAATCTGCATATAGATAATGCAATGAGGAGTGAACAATATGTGTACACTTCCAACAATCTCCTCTTTCTTGCATACTTGTCTCCTGTGTTTTCTTCTTCTTCTTACATTGTTGGTATTATGCTCATATCAATTGCTATCAAAGCCTCAAGATTATGGCCTCTTTAGAGTTCTACAATTTTGGCCTCCTTGAAATTTCCTTCTTGCACAAAATTCTCTTTGGGCTCTAAACACCAACCAGTTTAAGAGATTTAAAAGCACACTGACACACTCCTCTCCTGATTTCAGGCCATATGTATGCAAATGACTCCTTATCACTAGGGCTAATCTCAAAAAAATACATATTTCTACATTATTCTGCAAAATTTCAGCAATTTCCAGACCTAGATCCAGATCCACACCTTCCAGCCTCAAATCTGCACTTTTTGGCATCAAACCTGCACCTTCTGACTTATATCTGCATTTCCTAGCCTCAGACCAATCTTTTTTGGCCCCAAATTTGCACTTTCTGGCCTTATATCTGCACTTCAAAGTCTCATATTTGCACTTTACAACCTCGTATCTACACTTTCCATTGTTCCAACATTAAATTTGCAATTTTTTTAGCCTCAAATATGCATTTTTCACTCTTATATCTGCACTTTACAGGCTCAACTCAACACTTTCCAAACTTGGATCTACACCTTTAAGTGGATCTGCACTTCCTAACTAAGATTTGCACTTTCCAGCCATAAATATGCACTTTCCAGTTTTAGATCTGTGGATTTTTGGCACTAAATATACAATTTCCAATTCCACATCTGCATTATTTGTCTTTGTGTCGCGCCATGGCTCCATGCAAGTTTCCTGGATACTCCGCCGGTTCCCAAGCTCTCAGCATTATTCAACTCATTGCATATCAGCAGCAACAGAACTAGTTCTTCATGGAAACCCTTGCACAACAGCAACAACTTCAGACCAAAATGAAAGAAGACATGATGGCCGCATTCAAGACCTTGCAATAGGTTTCCAACAGCTTCAATTCTACGCTCATGAGGTTCTCAGCCATTGAACATTTTCCACCACACCTCTTATACATGTAACATCACATTTTACTCATAAATGATTGCATAATGCAAGTAGTAATTTCCAAAAACAACCTTTATAAATGAGGCTAATATATATATATATATCCAAAATCAACCTTTATGTATGAGGCTACAAGTACAATACTACATCAACATGCATCAAACTGTGAACAATGAACATAGAGATAAAACATGAGGTCAAGCTAGTAAATACTAGTAACTAAAGAGTAAAGACTAATACTAATAGTGATCATCCTCATCATAATCCTCCTGAAAAATAGAAGAAACATGCTCAGCAGTGTAATGTAGCGTGGAAGAAGAAAGGTCAATTCCACTTCTAGGTTCCTCAATATTCAGGGCAGCAAGAGAGAGGTCCAAGTCAGACATCCCATTCTTTAGAAGGCCCACTGCTATATTCTGCACCCCTATGAGATGCAAGGCGAAGGTTGGATTGCACATAAACAAGATCCTCATCCTTCTGTGAACCCAACCTGTTGCACTTCAAATAATGAATAAAACCATCGGTGCTCCAATTCCTTTCTGCAGATGAAGAAATTGCCACTTGTGAAAGAATACAGTTGGCAATGTTTTGCAAATGTACACCACATGCTCCATGACAAATCAACCACCTAACTGGATCCATGGCGCTTTTCTCATCCAAAGCATATATATTTGAATAATCACCCATTCCTGCAGTAAAACTAGCAAATTCTTCCTTCACCTTCTTGTGTAGATGAGCTGGAAACCCTAAGAAAAGCACAAAAACAGTATCACTAGCAAGGAAGATGAATAAAGCATGCTTCTCACCACAAAATGTTTGTTATAGCTGAAGCTGCCCCAAAACCCCACAAAAAAAATGGTTATAGCTGCCCCAAAAACCCACTAAATCTTGTTGTACTCTATAAAAACAAAATCCTCTTGTTGGAAACACTCTTACTCAAGATGCCACTAAGATCTCCCTTGCTCGATGTTGAAATCTCCCTTGAGGCTTGCTCAAATCGCTGGTCCTCAAATCTCCTTGCTCAAATCGCCCGCTTTCCAAGTGAAGTCGCTTTCTTCAAATTGGTGTGAGGAAGGAAAAGAAATGAAATCCCTTTTATAACTTTTTCCAACTGTCTATAGTCTTCTAGACTCTTCATTAACCACAAAATAATAATTAGAAACTCAAGTAAAGAAAAAACTGTTTTAATTGCTTTTTGTCCACATTTCCTGTTAGGATATTCCTATACTCCATCCTAGTCCTACTAGCATTTTCATCCTTTGCATTTTCAGTCTTGCATGCAGCATGCATCTGCATGCTGCCCAGTCATCAGGTTGATACCTCCAGCACCTAGTCCCTAATCTTCCAGCACTCGGGAGCTTATTTCCACTCAAATTGAGCACTCCTAGCCAGTGATGCGCCCACATCTCACCATCCACTTGACAAAGGCGCCCTTCTTCACCTACCAGTCCAGTTGTCTTCAATTAACTGAGTTCTCTCCTTGATTTTAGGCTTGACTCACTCTTAACTGACCTTACCACTCTGATGGACCTCCAGTGTGACTAGACTGCTCATTCTGACTTCAGTTAGCTCCTCATGCGCCCTTCACTGAGCCTCCTTCATTCAGTTAGTTCCAGTTACACCTACCACACTCAGTTAGACTCAGTTTGACTAATGGTTGACAGTTACTTGAGCATTGATGACTCCACTAATGATGAGATAGACTTCTAGTTGTGCTCCGATGACACTGCAGTAATCTTTTGATCACTCCATGATGGCTAATTCGAATTGCCACCTTGGCATTCGAATCCTCATGCATTGTATTATTTATTTGTCCATTTGTGATTAATGAATTAGTGTGTGTGAAGTTATTTTGCTTCTATCCGAGTTCTACTGTATTATTATTCTATTGCTCATTTTACTGCATTGACCACTCAATCTTATTCCTAAATTCTTTCATTGTGAGGTATACATCAGCTCTTAGATCTGCTGTGAGGATTTTCACATGGTATCAGAGCATGTTGAGAGTATTGTTTATCTCCATTCCTGAGAGTTTTTTGCAGGTTATTATCAAGATTTCGAGTGCAGCAGTTGCAGCAGTTTCTGCATCTTTTGCAGCAGCAGCAGTTGTAGACTTTTCTATTGTTTTTGCAGGTCTTCTACAGCTTCCATGTATTCATAAGGAATTACTCCTCTTTCTCCATTCAACTATGATGAATGGAAACCACAAATGATAGCACATTTGAAGAGACATGGTCTCTTTGATTATTGTTTTGAAAGAAAGTTCGAATCCTCTGAAGAAGAGTATGACTGGTTAAATGAAGGTGAAATAGCTTGTGCAGCCATGAGTTATGCTATGTCTCGATGCATGTCATATGACCTCCCTGATGTTTCATCTCCAAAAGAGCTATAGGCCCACCTGGATGAAAGATTTGGCAAGCAGAATGAAGGGATTGGTCCAAACCCTTTCGAGAGCAAGCAAAGTGATGCATTCGCCCTCCTTTATGATCTCATTGATCATGAACCAGTATCAAACATATCTCATATTGAAGTTGTCCACAAAGAAGAAGAACTTGCAGATTCTACACTCATGGTCCAAATTTCTTCTATTTCGAATTATGTGCCAGCTCACACTCTAGAAATTGCAGAAGGTCCTAAATCCTCTCTTGCACCAGAGTTTGTTGGTTTGCATCATGATCTATTGAATGTTTCAGAGGTAAAATCAACCATTGGAGGTAATGTATTCGCTCTCCTTGATCACTCACCTCTTATGTACTACTATATGATCATTATTTCATGCTTTCAAAAGGTTATTGAAGATAATGGCCATTGCCATTCGCTTGGGATAATTTCTCATGCACTTACTGGTTTTGATCTCACCTCTAATGGTTCAAAGGAGATCTCAAGAAACCACGATTCAAGCCTTGTATCTAATTTGGATTCCAAGCAAACACTAATATTTGATGGCCATTGCCATTCGCTCGGGATAATTTCTCATGCATTCAATGGTTTAGATCTCACCTCAAATGGTTCAAAGGAAATCTTACGAAACCATTCTTTAAGTCTTGGATCTGATTTGGATTCAAAACATTTACTATTATTTGATGGTTCTTTTTGCCATAATCTCACCCATGATGGTTCGAAGGAGAAGACAAAAGACTATATGCACATTCATAGATTTGATCCTACCTCAGCTGATTCGAATCACAGGTTCAAGGATCATCCTCATACTTTTGGATTTGTTCTCATCACATTCGATCTGAAGAGCAAGTACAAGCACATGCCTTTTGAGCATGATCCACTTCTTCCCAGGAAGAAGATACCTCCAGACATATGACCAAGCATCACACCTGCTTGAGTTTGGAGCATTTATTTTTGTGTGTGCCTTACAGTCTATTTTGAGGGGGGGTATTTTTCCCATGAGGTTTTCCCCATTTTCTCGGTTTATTGACTGTTATTATTCATTGTATTGGGTGACCTTTGGTCTTAGCTACCAGGGCCCAGGATGGATTAAGGGGGGGTGTTAGGATATTCCTATACTCCATCCTAGTCCTACCAGCATATTCATCCTTTGCATTTTCAGTCTTGCATGCATTCCCGCATGCAGAATGCATTCTGCATGCATCCGCATGCTACCCAGTCATCAGGTTGATACCTCCAGCACCTAGTCCCTAATCTTCCAACACTCAAAAGCTTATTTCCACTCAAATTGAGCCCTCCTAGCCAGTGATGCGCCCACATCTCACCATCCACTTGACAAAGGCGCCCTTCTTCACCTACCAGTCCAGTTGTCTTCAATTAACTGAGTTCTCTCCTTGATTTTAGGCTTGACTCACTCTTAACTGACCTTACCACTCCGATGGACCTCCAGTGTGACTAGACTGCTCATTCTGACTTCAGTTAGCTCCTCATGCACCCTCCACTGAGCCTCCTTCATTCAGTTAGTTCCAGTTACACCTACCACACTCAGTTAGACTCAGTTTGACTGATGGTTGACAATTACTTGAGCATTGATGACTCCACTGATGATGAGATAGACTTCTAGTTGTGCTCCGATGACACTCCAGTGATCTTTTGATCACTCCATGAAGGCTAATTCGAATTGCCACCTTGGCATTCGAATCCTCATGCATTGTATTATTTATTTGTCCATTTGTGATTAATGAATTAATTTTTGTAAAGTTATTTTGCTTCTATCCGAGTTCTACTGTATTATTATTTTGTTGCTCATTTTACTGCATTGACCACTCTTAATCTTATTCCTAAATTCTTTCATTGTGAGGTATACATCAACTCTTAGATCATCTGTGAGGATTTTCACATTCCCAGACGAAAACGCATAGTACAAACCGCAGTCGTACTGGAAATGCGTTTCCATACAAAATGCATTTTCATGTTTTCGTACAGAAACACAGTGGGGACGGGGAGGGAGGGCACGTTTCCTGCAACTTAGCTTCCAACTCATCTGACTCTCCTCTTGCAGACACCAACATCGATGAAGAATCTTAGGAGTCAAGGCAACCTCCACTACAATCCATTATTGTGCCATTATATTCCAAGAATATACTTCATTGACAATCTTTCAAGTTGCCCACACCACTAAGATGCATCAAAGTAGTCCAACTCCACTACATAGCAAACCAATGGTGAGGGAGAAGCATCCAAAATTTGTCTCCATGCAATCATCTTGGGGCTTGACACCTCCAATGGATCCTTTGGTTTTCTTCATCAAAGTTTGCCTCAATGTTCTATTCCCTTGATAGTTTTCGGAACAACTCGTGGAAACATCCCACTTAAGCAAGGACAATGCCCTGCACATCACACAAATTCTACAAATCATCATCCTGCTTCAGATAAGGCTTCACAAAACTCCTTGGTACCATGCACATCAACTAGGAAACAAAACAAGTTCAACCCTTCTGAGTACAATAATGCCTATGAAACTCATGTTGTTCATGGAAATATGTTAGTGCTTCTCCTTTCTAACTTTCAACGTTTCGCTCCTAATTTGTTCCTAAGAAAAATCCATATATGTTATCCAATAATTTTTCGCCATTAATTCAAGCACTCCATTTTAATTGGTAAGATGGGTCCATACAAAGACCCCAACTACACAAAGCCCAAATATTATTTGTACTCCATTGGAATGGGTACCCCTTAACTACAACAAGAACCGGGATGATTAAATCTCAACAGGAAGGAATTGATGACACTGTGTAGTAAACATGTAGTGTTCTTTAACTCTTAAACTTGAAAATTAAACCATGCATACAAAGATTATAGATGTAAAAACCATATACAAGATAAATAAAGTGAAAAATATGTATAGTATAATCAAAAAACAAAAAGCAATGTTCACTTGCCTCTTAAGGTGGGGCGACCTGTCACTAAGGAAAGCTCCACTTACAACAATTCTCAACAAAACATACCATAGCCTCCTAGCTCTTTAAATAGAGTCTCAATATAAAACCCTAACTGTTGGAACCTTTACCAGTACTAAGAGGGGGGTGAATCAATACTGTATACTTTTTACAATCTTTAACACTTTAAGCACACATCATTAATACATAACATTTCAACAATCACGTAAATCCTTGCACAGTACACAAAAAGTTTACATGGAAACCCAAACCAGAGAAAACCACAAAAAATGTTATTTTATAATTCATTCATTACAATACTAGGCTCCAACCTGAGAGGGACACCCATGATGCAAGCCCCAACTTACACAAACTACAGATTTCAACTTGTTTACAGTAAGCACCCGCTTACTGATTTGGTGAAGGCCCCAACCCTCACTTGCAAAACAGACTTCAACCTATTACAACCAGCTCCAACTGACTAGTTTAGTGAAGGCTCCAACATGTCACTGGGATAAGGACACCAATCCTCTTGAGCACCAACTCAATATCCCAATATCCTCTGCTCCACCCTACCACCCTTTTCATATACAAGCTCTAACCTACTTTTGCAGACACCAATCTACCAAGGACTCTTGTCCTTGCCCAAGCTCCACCCTACCACCCTTAGATATGAAGATATTGTTCCTCGGACACTCTGCTCTGATTTCTTCCTACAAAATCCCTCACATGTATGTTCTTTGTCCTTCTATCCTTCAGTCTAGGGAGACATTAATCTCCTGTCCTTGCAGAGATCTTCTCAATGCATGTTACACTTCAACAGCACTTGTATTCAATACATTATCTTGAATTGAACTCCACTACAACAACCTTTCTTGTTGCTCCTCACTTCAACTAGCACTCAAACCTTCAAGCTACATCACTGCTCTGTTCAAGTCATTAGTACTTTGTACCATCAGTCTTCCAACAATTTTGTACTCAGGTTTACATTGTCTTCATTGAAATTTCTCTGTCATTTCTATAGCTGGTGTGTATCCTCTATCATTTTAGGGCTTCTCTTCATTTAAATCACAAAAGTCCTGTAGATGATCATATCGAAACCAAAATAATTTGCAAGCTTACTAGTGCTCTATTGGTTATAGCCACCCATTTTTCCAATATTCATGCCTCAACACTCTCCTCAAAATATATGGCTATATTGACAACTTCTCTATCTCCTCTTATGCCCATACATTCATATGTTCAAAACAAGAAGTTCTATACTTATAGTTTCTACAAAATATGGTTGTAGGTGAATAGGATACATCTTCAAAGCAATTCGACACAATAGCTGGGTGCAATTGTTAAGATTTGGATACTTCTCACAAGTGTATAAGGCTAGGACCAAATTCCTCTAACTCCATGTGCTAGCTATTGAAGTATGAGTTTTTTCTTTTACCTCATGCTTGGCATATCAATTCTGTTCCATTGCACTTCCAAGCAACCCAGAATCATAATAAATTCAAAGACCACAATTTTGACTTTTGTGCATACTTAGATCCTCATTCAACTGTTCAATTGCTTCAGTTGATCAATCACAAGTTAGATATAAATCACAGTTTCCAACATCTCAAGTGTTCCACTCGATGTGTGTTATCCACTAAGTTGCACTTAGGTGGATTTCCAGTGAGCAGTCAAAGACTTGAACAATTAAAGTGTTCATCACATATGTTCAGAAGTTCACCAGGCCTTTTTTAGGCACTTTTGTAAATTTACATGTCCAAACCCCCTGGGGGGAGTTGTAATAAGTTGGTCTAAGCATGGTATTTTTTGTAACAGGCTTGGCTTGCCTTAGGTTTATCTATCAAGGGAATACTCTAGAGTGTTTTTCCCTTAGGAATTATGCGTTGCGCTTCAATGACGTATAATTCCTGAGTTTTTCACTCACACCTCCAAAGCTGGAGTATTTACCAATATTGCACGACTTGGACTCAGCAAATACTCGGCTGGCATATGACTCGTAGACTCGGGAAAGACTCGGGACAGACTCGGCAAATAGGAAAAAAAAATATTGTACATTTTTGGCACAAAAAAGAGTTTAAAACCTCAGTCCTCTACTCAGCCCACAGGCCCTGTGGCTGAGTATCTCAGCCCACAGTCCACTATGTGGCTGAGAAATTTTAAATTGGTGATTACTGATTTTTTTATGGGCAAATGCCCTCTGGCTAAGTATCTTAGCCACACAGTCCACTGTGTGGCTAAGATACTCAGCCACAGGGCATTTGCCCATAAAAAATCAGTAATCACCAATTTAAAATTAAAATTTAAAAGTTTAAAAAATTAAAACTAAATTTAATTTTAATTTTAAATGAAAAATTAAAACTTAAAAGACAATTAAATTTTTATTTTTTTATTGTTTAACGAAATTTTTTAAAAAATGGCTCTGTGGCCCATGGGTTGAGATACGGTGTGGCTAAGTATCTCATCCCATGGGCCACAGGGGCAATGTTTTTTAAAATTTCGTGAAACAATATAAAAAAAAATTGAAATTTTATACTTAATTTGAAATTGTTTTTAATTTTTAGTTTTTACTTTTAGTTTGATTTATTTTTTAATTTTAAGTGTTTTTTTTATGGGCAAAAATTAAAATCCCCCGTGGCTGAGATACTCAGCCCACAGTCGACCGTGTGGCTGAGTATCTCAACCGTGGGGCATTTGCCCATAAAAAAACAACACGTAAAAATTAAAAAATAAATAAACTAAAACTAAAAAATAGTAAAAACGAATGTTATAACTTATAATAATATAAACTTATGCTTAAAAAAATAAAAAACAAATGCAACCAACCTGGAGTTGAAGCCCGAACTCGAACTGGAACACGACCAACACTCGAACTGGAACACGACCAGCAGGCCTCAACCACGACCCAACAAAACTCGAACTGGAGCATGACCAGCAGGTTGCACTGTGCAGAACTCCCACGACCACAACCCAGCAGAACTCGAACATGACCACGACCACTGAATCGAGAGATGCATGACATAATGGGGGTCGCCGGCTTTAATAATTCTCTCGCGTCAATTTTCCCGCCGTTTTTCATTTGCGTCCGCTGGGTCCAATCTACGACCGAGTCTGCAGCCGAGTTGTGACGAGTGAGCCGAGTTCGCGGTAGCTGGCGAGTTTGTGGCCGAGTTTGCCACGATTACCCGAGCTGGGGTTCCACTCGCACAAACTCGCGAGTCCTTCGCAAGTCCTGCTTCACTGGTATTTACCATGGTGGTCGAACCCTAGGAAGTTTTTAAAGACTATGTGTCTATGTATTTTTTACATGCTAGCCATCAATAATGAGTCGTATGGACATGTACTAGGTCCCCTAGGAGTTTGAGTCAGTTCCGACAAAAAATAATTTTCCGTAACTTAAGCTATTTTTTAATAGTTTAATTGGAAAAATTAAAATTATTAAAAAAGTGTGGTTAAGAGGAAGAATTAGACATGGGGGTGCTCGTTTTCTAACTCAGAGCACGAAAATAGTAAAAAAGACCAAAAACAATGGAGAAAATAAAGAAACCGAAAATTTCCAAAACTCAAAAAAAACATGCCAAAAATGAAATTTTTGAGTTGGCAAAGCAAAATGGAAATATTCCTAAGGTTTCTAAATCACTTGTGAGTGTTTTTCTCGGCAAATAGAGGCAAGAAGATGTTTCTCTATAGAGAGGGCACATTTCCTCATGGAGAGGGCACGACTTCCAAGAAAAAGTGGGTGAGTGAAAGATAAAGCACGGAAAGAAAGGTTGGAAGTGGAAGAAAGCTGATTTTAAGCCTTTTCCAACTCATCAAGTGCACCAAGTTGTTTCCAACTCACCAAGTGTGCCCCTCTCTTGGCAAGTGTGCCCCCCCCCTCTGGCTGTCTATTTTTCTATTTAAACAAGCTCTTGGCTCCTCATTTTAGATATGAAGGATAGCATTGAACCTCTGCTCTTGTAATGTGTTTATGATTCTCTTCAGAATAAAGTTGAAAGGCTTTGGAGGCCATATGTTCTGCAGTTGTCCCATTTGATGTGCGTTTGGTTAATGTTCTGAGGTGATATCTCGCTAATCATTAGGAATGAATGCTTATATTATCTAGCTTAGATGGCCTTTGTGCCCATAGTATAAGCATTCATTGTATTTGATTTGATTTGCTTATAAATGCTTGGTTAATTAGAGATAGTGAAGCAACATGTGTATTCAGTTGTACTAACGCCCTTCTAGTCTTTGTTAATTACATATTCTAGATTTAATCTCTTTTTTGCAAGTGTTTGTGACAATGCAAGATAAAAATCCGAGGGAGGAGGTTGAGCTCAATTGCGTCCTCATCCACATTCGGTGTTGGTTGTCTTGGTCTAATCGTTGTTGAGTTGCGGGCATCTTTGGTTCTCTACTCTTTCAAAACCGAAGCTAGGTTCTTGTTTCTTCTGCACTATTAAAATCAAAAAAATTCTTGGTCACTTGGTTACCCTTGCTTAGTGAAAGTTAGATCTACAGTTGCATATCAATAGCCTTATTTTATTAAGCGTATTTTTTGGATCTAAATTGCTTTCAAAGTCTACTTTCAAACTAGATCTAGATCTATAGCTCTTTATACTTGAAGTAGTCATTTTTACTGAAAACTTTCCAAGTATAAAATGTGTAAAAAAAATTGTATTTTATTTGATTAACCCACTAATTTGTATGTTCTAAGCTTGCTTGCAGCTGGTTTTTAGCAGGTCCAAGAAAAAAGAGAAGGAATCTCTGGCAGATTTTCGCCAAAAAGTACCAAAAATACATTACGAGGGCCCTCTTTTACCAATATTTCATTTTCTGAAATTGTAAGCCCTTAGATCCAAGTTTAAAAGGACTAAGAGGCACTTCTTCAAACAAGCATTGTAAAATTTATTAAACGAGAGCAAGTGGACTACACAGCGCCCACATCCCATCCCCCCCGGGGGATTCACATTTTTTATTTTTATGGCATAATTTTTTCTAACACTTTGTGCAGGGTGTATACTTTGATTAAGTAGTTAAATTTTGTTTTCTTTTCATTTTTGCAAACAATAAAATAAATCCAATCTTGTTGCCACGAAGTATGCTCTCACCTCCACATAAAGGCATTGTTGATTAGTGGTGGTTGATCAGAAAGTGACACATAGGTTCGGCAAGTTTATCTATTTCTTTTTTTCAGGTTATTTTATTTAATTTCGTATACCTCAAGCACTCAAATTTGAACGAATATTTTGTTGTTTCTCGAAGTATGCTCTCTCCCTTTGCAGGCACTGGCCTGGTCATGGGGAAATCAGAAAAGAGCGCGGCAACTCATTGATTCTCAAACATCTAATTGTTAAAATTCAATATGCTAAGACAGAAAATATTAGCATTACATTCCATTTCACAACAATAGCATATACAGGATCACTGAAAGAACAACAAGCACAACATAAACACACGAGACACAGATTTATCCTGGAAAACCCTCATGGGGCAGAAAACCTAGCAAAACTTCCTCAATATAGATGACCAGCAAATATAAAGATGTAAACCCTAGACATGAGCTCCTTCTCCTCCATAGCAGATCTCTCCCTCACCTATGCGCTATTCACAAGTGAGTGCAGTGTGTGTTAAATGAGGAACACACCTCCTCTATTTATACACATCTCCGACTTGTCTTTTACATTAACTAGGTCAGCCCCGACTTATCTCTTAACATAATGTGGCAGGGCCGACCCCACTAGGGTGGTCTAATAACCCCTTTAACCCACATGACTTATACAGGGCCGACCCCCACTGGGAAAGTCTAATAACCCAAGTTACCACATTCTCCACGGAGGAATAAAACATCTCCGGATATACAATAAGGTCTTCACAGAGGAATGAAACATCTCCGGAATAATAAAGTACAAATATAATATTCTTAGAAGTTACAATATTTCAACACTCCCCCTTAACGAGAAGGATATTATAACATCTGCAGGAGCAAGGAGTCATCGACATCATACATGATACATCTATAGATCATTGGAAGCTTTCTCAACATCATCAGTAACTCAACCAGTTACTGGAATATCTTCAGGTCTTCAATACTGGAGTATCAGCATCGTCAATATTGAGTCTTCACCTTCTGCAGCACTCGATCAGCTACAGCATTGTCATCAACTGGATCCTCTCGATCAACATCATCACATCATCAACTGGATCCTCTCGATCAACAACATCACATCATCAACTAGATCTACAGCATCTGGATCATCTCGATCTACATCATCATGTTCATCTCGATCTACAGCATCTGGATCATCTCGATCTACATCATCATGTTCATCTCGATCTACAGCATCTGGATCATCTCAATCTACAGCATCTGGATATTCTGCAACACACATGATCTAATTACGGGATGATCAATCCCTCTCCTTTTAAGACAAGTCTCATGTCTATGGATGATGAAATCCAGATCCAATTCCCAGGATGATCAATCCTTATCAATTTAAGACAAGTCTCATGTCTATGGATGATACAATCCAGATCTACTTACAGGATGATTAATCCTGATCCTTTTAAGACAAATCCATGTCTAGGGACAATGCAATCCTTGATCCATTTAAGACAAATCCATGTCTAGGGACGATGCAGTCCTTGATCCATTTAAGACAAATCCATGTCTAGGGATGATGCAATCCCGACCACAGTGCCAGTCCTTTTTCATACTGGATGTGACCTAGATTAGATCTAGGATTTACCACCACAAAGCCAGTCCTTTTTCATACTGGATGTGACCTAGATCAGATCTAGGATTTATCACGTACATTTTGAACCAACTGTTCAGGGACGATGCAGTCCTATCATCAATTTTCGGAGACAGATGTCTATGGATCAATTCAGGGGACCGAAGTCCAGGGATGATGCAATCCCTCTCGTCCACTAGGGACTTCTTTCTCGGAGACATATGTCTACGGATCAATTCAGGGGACTGAAGTCCAGGGATGATGCAATCCCTCTCGTCCACTAGGGACTTCTTTCTCGGAGACATATGTCTACGGATCAATTCAGGGGACCGAAGTCCAAGGATGATGCAATCCCTCTCGTCCACTAGGGACTTCTTTCTCGGAGACATATGTCTACGGATCAATTCAGGGGACCGAAGTCCAGGGATGATGCAATCCCTCTCGTCCACTAGGGACTTCTTTCTTTAGGACATGTGTCCAAGGATGATACAATCCACCTCGTCCACTAGGGACCATTTCTCAACCTTATCATTGATATCATCGACCTAATCGTCGGGACAGGTAACCTCATCATTGACCTCACCGTCGGAATAGGTAACCTCATCAATACATGTATCCTCATCATCGATACAAGTATCCACATCATCAATACAAGTATCCTCGTCATCGATACAGTATCTTCATCATCAATACAGGTATCCATATCATCGACCTTACCGTCGATATAGGCAATCTCATCATCGATACAAGTATCCACATCGATACCAGTATCCAAATATCATCATCGACCATATAACTCCCCCTTTCGAGGAGGGTCCTTCTGAACCACACCAAGCTTGTCTCGGAAATACTCAAACTTTACTCGAGACAGAGGTTTGGTCAATACATCAGCAAGACAACAACTTGTTCGTCAGTGCTCACATACTCAAGCTTGATAGCTCCTTTCTGCACCATATCCCGTATATAGAAATATCGGATCTCTATGTGCTTTAACTTATCATGGAACACTGGATTCTCTGTCATCTTGATACAACTCTGGTTGTCACACAAGATCACAGTGGGGTCCATCTCTAAGTCAAACAATCCTGACAACAACTTCCGAAGCCATACCGCTTCACAACTAGCAGAGCAAGCAACTATATATTCCGCTTCAACTGTGCTAAGAGCCACACTAGACTGCTTCCTGCTAAACCATGAAATCATGGCAGATCCCAGACAATAACATCCACCCGATGTGCTCTTCTTGTCTGATACACTTCCTACCCAATCAGCATCTGTGTAGCCATACAATCTGAAATCATGATCTCCAAGATAATATAGACCAAAGTCTATCGTACCCTTCAGGTACCTTATCACATGCTTTGCAACTATCAAGTGAACACACCTAGGTTCCACTAGGTATTGACTCAAGGTGTTCACAACAAAGCATATATCTAGCCTTGTATTCGTCAGATACATCAATGACCCAATAATCTTTCCACTAAGTCTGAGGAGTCATCAGCTGACAACTTCAAGTTTGAACCCATGAGAGTGGTCATGTCCTTACATTCCAACATATCAAATCTTTTCAAGATTTCCACAGCATGCTTTTCTCTGGTTGAGAAAGATTCCTTTCGAGCCTTTCCATACTTCCAGATCTAGGAAGTAATGCATCAATCCGAGATCTTTCATCTCAAATTCTGTAGCTAGCTTCTTCTTTCTTTGCATGATTTGTTTCTCATTCCCTGTCAGAAAGAGATCATCCACATGCAATTACAGTATCATCCATAACCTTAAGGTAAAGGTTAGGATCAGCTTTACTTCAGGTAACGCCCAAGCTTGTCAAGAAGCTATCAATTCTCTCTCTGTGACTGAACATCATTCACACTCTGCATTGAGTGATCTTCTGCATATCTATCCGTGCCATCTCTCGTCAGATGGGTCTACTGATATGAGCCTCAAGATCATTCAAACTCTGTGGTGAGTTCCTTCTTGCATCCATCTAAGAGAATAATGCCATCTGTAGTAAAGGTTGAAATCCGCATCACCCATGGTGATCATTAAGCTCATCAAATGACTATCGATCCTAGGTACCCGAATAGAGCCTGATTCACACTTCTTCTTCAATTACACCATTTAGAGAATGGTCTTATCTAGCCACTTGGAGCAAACATCTCGTCATGATCCTCTTCTTCTTTCTAAGAGAATCTTCTAGCCACAAGCCTTCTATAATATGTTTGATTTGTAAGTCTTCTTGTTGAACATCCATCACTCGTTCTTTGGAACAGGTGTTCATCATCATAGCACATGATCTTTTCTACAAATCAAAGTTAATCACATGATTAGTAATACTTCATAGTCATCAAATTATGTTGACATGATAACCTACTGATATGATTCACATAGTCATACATCTTGACCAATACTTTGGCACAACACATTTCCATATCCTGTATGCATATAGTGGTTATCTAGATGCCTTCCATCTCTACCAGAACATACTATCAAGAGCATGCACAGCTCTCAGCATGTCAGCAAAGAGATTTCATTCTAGACAAACAACCATGGGATGTTTGTCCAACTTACCCATCATATCCATATTAGTAGTATAATGTTCAATGCTATATGAATGCTCACACTATGCATGATATATTCTAGGAATACAAGTACGCATGCAACTATTACGAGCAATATCATTAACTTATTTAGAGATTCAAACAACTCAAATGCTTATCTTTTATGTTTGTGTGGTTGCCTCCCGCTTGATCTCTATATGTCTTTGAACTTCTATTCATTCTGTACCACTATGCATGCTTAAGTGTGCACTAGTGTCATCCTCACCATCTCATACACAAACATACATTCATTAGTATAATCTCAATACTATCAAAACATGATAATCTTAAGTATGTATGGCCATGATCATTTCATACATAGGTATACTTACCTAAGATCCTAACAAAGTAGGATTCTAACTTGATATAGGAAAACATACCTGGATTATCAAACTTGATTATGACTTAACATACCCAAACAATATCTTCTTTGTTCTCTTCAATGATTTAGAGACTTTGTGCTAGAACCTGCATATCTCATAGGTTAAGCATAGTAGAACAAAGTCATACATACCTCGTAAGTAGAGCTTCTATGTGATCAAAGATTATGGATGAGTCTTTGTCTTCATGTCATCATGGTCATAGAACTTGATTTGTCCTTCTTGATGTACATGTATCTTGTTAGCAGACAACATCATGCTCATACAACACCACATGTGCATTAGTACAATCATATAACCCTAATCAATGAATGTCTTCTATCATTCACATGCATTCATACTTTTACTAGGTTGATAAGACAATTCTAAGATTAATCAAGATTGTACTAACCTCAATAATATGAAGACAAACATATCATAAACTTAATCATGAACAGATTTCAACACATACCTGTATCTCCTCAAGTCATACCTGTCAGGATTTCTTTTTAACCCAATCCACTGGATCTGGAGCTGGATTAGGGTTTGTCAAAGAAACCCTAAAAATTCAAACTTTAAATTTCAAACTTCTGAATGGATGGAAAGATGTGGCTTTCTGAACTGATCAAGCTGGTCTAATTCAATTTTGAAAACTGCAAGATTTGACCCCTCAAAATTGCCTTTGAAACTTTTGGACTCACTGGACAGGACCCCGAACTAGGGTTTGATAAAGCCCACCCTTCTTCCCAATCAAAAGGTTCGATCTAAACTTCGATTTTTCTTAGGAGCTTCCAGCCGTGGTCACAGACTTCAAAAATTCCAACTTTTGCAGAAGCCCTACTTTTCCACCTTTCTGATCAAAATCCCGAACTAGGGTTTGATCAAGCCCAACCTTCTGACCAACCAAAAATTTTGATCTTCGTCTCTAAATTTCGATTTTGATGAGGAGCATTCAGCCGTGGTCTCTGATTCCAAGAATTTCAACTTTCTCTGAAACCCTAATTTCCCACAGTAGTGACGATTCAAGAATGAAGGTGCTCAAAATCCAAATCTGTTTTGACAGAAATATGCACCTAATTGTTTCTGGTGTAACTCCGAAATTACGAATCCACAGGTTCTGAAACTTCTTCTTGTGGTATCCCAACCTGTCCTCTTTCCAACCCCACAGGTCTAGACTCAATTGGATTCTCTGAGAGAGAGTTATGCCAATTGTCGCAACGTAACCTGTTTATGGGATAAAACAGGAGAGCGAACTTGTACGACGTGCCACGTGTCACTGGTTCAACTTCGGCCTCTGAAAACGTTACCTGAGAAACTACAGTCCGTGCTCTACCTGTCACTTTTTACGAAATTTCATTTGGAACTTCCTAGCCCAAGTTGTGACCTTTTTGCCTAGGTCACCTGTTTATGACTGAGAACTGGAAGAGGCAAAAACCCTAACTTGTACTGATCATAAATCACAAAGTACAACGAATTAGAGGTTGTCCTTTGGACACAAGGTACAGGGGGGTGTTATCTACGACCTGTAAAGGTTTCAGATTCTGAACCTTTGCCAAAATGGATTTATGGCGAAAGTTCCACGATGACTGGTTTTTGCTATACAAAACCCTAACCTTCAAATTGTCGCAATTGAAGCAAGTGTCGTAAGTGCCATACCTTGCGTTCCTTCAAGTTAGCTCTGATACCATGTTAAAATTCAATATGCTAAGACAGAAAATATCAACATTACATTCCATTTCACAACAATAGCATATACAGGATCACTAAAAGAACAACAAGCACAGCATAAACACACGAGACACAGATTTATCCTGGGAAACCCTCATGGGGTAGAAAACCCAGCAAAGCTTCCTCAATATAGATGACCAGCAAATATAAAGATGTAAACCCTAGACATGAGCTCCTTCTCCTCCATAGCAGATCTCTCCCTCACCTATGCGCTATTCACAAGTGAGTGCAGTGTGTGTTAAATGAGGAACACACCTCCTCTATTTATACACATCTCCGACTTGTCTTTTACATTAACTAGGTCAGCCCCAACTTAATCTCTTAACATAATGTGGCAGGGCTGACCCCCACTGGGAAAGTCTAATAACCCAAGTTACCACATTCTCCACGGAGGAATAAAACATCTCCGGATATACAATAAGGTCTTCACGGAGGAATGAAACATCTCCGGAATAATAAAGTACAAATATAATATTCTTAGAAGTTACAATATTTCAACACTAATAATAACTCACATTAATAAAATTAAGAACCCTCAACATAGTGAAAATTCGACACTCGAATATTAAGTAATGCATGGGGAAATTTCTCAAAAGAAGCGGGAACCACTGGAGAGTGACCTCAAGGCACCGTTAGACTACATCCTTGTTGGTGTAGTGTTGAACACACTCTTGAGACTCAACTCCAACCCACACGTCTTTGTGAGGAGCCACCTTTGCCTAATTTCCGGACATTACTCCTTGTACCTCACGATAAATCGGGCGCTCCCATTCTCCCTTTAATCAACTCATCCTTTAATAATTCCTAAAATTGACCAAGAACACAATTGCAAAAAATTTACTTTACAACAACATTTACTTTGACTCCACAGCACTGGTCTTTGATATTGGTTATTTGCACTAAGTTATATTTTGTCATGATATTTATATTCATATATGTTGTATAGTTGATTTCATCTTGCAATAATCTTGATCAATGCTTTAATTCCAAAGAAAACTCCTAAATAACAATTTTCATCCAAAAGAACTAAGTACCTAAATCCTTAGTAACGTTAATAGGGTCTACCCTCCTTGGCTTCGTTAGGAGTTAAGCCTAAACAGAGGAGTCAAGGTCAAGTGACAGTACTTGACTCAGACTTGCCCCCAAGGACGCACCTAGCAGCTTGAAGATTTCTATTGCGTTAACCCCAGGGGCGTAAGAGGTGGCAACAACGTGCTCCTTTGAATTCGAATTGGTACTTGATTAATGATACGATCCTTGCTTCACATGTTCAGCTCTTCCGAAGAGATCTTATCGATTTGTCCCAACACACAATCACATGGGCTCAGTGTTGATAGTGTTTGACATTCGCTCATCTTCTTCAATCATCACACTTCTCTAATAAAAACAAAGATGCAAACCTTGGACATTACTCAGATAGAAAGCACGTTAAACCCTAGATCTCAACTTCAGAGCCATGATTTTTAACTCCAGAGAGATTTGCTTTCTTTCTTTTCAAAAATTATTCGATTTACACTAGCAGTCAGATCAAAAACCCATCACGGCATCAATTCAAAGTTTTGTGATTTGCATTTTTTACTAGGGGAATTTGCAGCAATGAATTTGCTTGTTGAAAAAGATGCCCAGTTTCTCTGCGCACAATCTTCATGACCTGCAATCAAACAAACAAACCCAGAACCAATTGCAATTTCATGCTCTGAGTTTCTCCATCTGGAGCTACTTGCGATTGAATGTTAATGCATATCAGACATCTAACGCCTTTTCACATCTCTAAATTCGCTTCAACAAATGACCATGTATTTATATAGGTCATTTGTAAAAATCATGGACCCAAATACAAACAAAATTTTGTTATGTCGACCTATATGTGGACCCAAAAAAACCAACACAACGATGCCTTGTTAAATCTGTTACATACTTCACAGAATTGACATTGCTTGAGGAAGTGTCGAGACTCAAGAGGATTCATTTGTGGACCAAGATCATATGTGGGCCGAGACCTCTCACCGAACGTTGTAGCCGCACTTAAACACTGGTGTTGACCAAACCTTTGACCAAAGGCTAGCGCTCCAATGGTGGCACCTGCAGATGATCCAATAGATGCAAATCCATGTCACGCACAAGGCGCACAATACCCATGTGGCTGATTTCTTGCTTGAGGCACACAACCCTGTCAATGGATGAGTCTTGGTATCGGAAATATATGGGAGGTACCAGAACAATGTTCTTCAATGCTTTTACACTTGGGAACGATCCAACTTTGCCTCTCTTGACACATTTAGCTGATTCAGGATATTTGCTTCAAGTCTCTTCAATGTTGCACTTCAACCAAGACACAATCATTGTCACAGCATTGCATTGGCATCATTGCATTCTTCATAACCATACACTTGCCATGAGACCTGCATCATGAACCTGTCAAATTCTTCATACCAACTGTCCAGCCTACAAATCACAGATCTCTTGACCCTGTTGACATCAATGACAACTTTACTCAACAATCTCCCCCTTTGGAATTGATGGCAACACCTTCAACTCTCTTCCCCTTTGACATTAATGATAAAGGAGTGACGCAACTTGGTTCATTTGCTCCCCTTGTGATCATGCTGGATCCCCCTATCAATAAGCTTCTTTTTTGTGGCTTTGTTTTGCTGAACATTCTCTCCCCCTAGCTCTTCAATGGCAAAGACTAATTCAAACGGTTTGCCTTGTCACTTTGCTCCCCCTATCAATGGCATGCTCATTATTTCCAAGAAGTACTACTGGAGATTTAGGCTTAGTATCATGCTGTACCTTGGTAAGATATTTATAACAGTTGTTCCATAACTAGCATAGATCCATCTTAAACTCGTATCTATCAAGCACCGAGAGGGATCCAATTCTTGAGGTGTATTTCTTTTTTTAAATTTAAACTCAAGAAATTTGATCTCTCTTGATTGATAGATCCGGGTTTAAGTTTTAAGTTTTTATTTTATAAACGAACATCTATTTTTAGTTACTTTTCATAATATTTTATTTTATGAACCAACATGGATTTTTTTTAAATACTTTCCATAATTTTTTATTTTATGAGCCGACATTAATTTTTTTAACTATTTTTTAATTATTTTGTTACATCACAAACATTACAACATCTCGCCCATACTGGGCTGAAGAGCACCTTGTTTCACTCGGTGCAATTCGTCACCAGCATAGATCCATCTTAAACCCGTATCTATCATGCAGCGAGAGGGATCCAATTTCTTGAGGTGTATTTCTTTTTTTAAATTTAAACTCAAAAAATTTGATCTCTCTTGATTGATAGATCCAGGTTTAAGTTTAAAATTTTTATTTTATAAACGAACTTTTATTTTTTAATTACTTTTCATAATATTTTATTTTATGAACCAACATGGATTTTTTTTTTAAATACTTTCCATAATTTTTTATTTTATGGGCCAACATGAATTTTTTTAATTATTTTGTTACAAACGTTATTTTGTTATAAATGTTACATCACGTTACAACATCTCCCCCATACTGGGCTGTAGAGCACCTCGTTTCACTCGGTGCAATGAGATACTTTGTTACATCACTCTTCTTCATCTAGGGGCTGCCATTTTGTCATTAATTGGTCTCTTTGTCATGAACTGCTTAAACAAAATTCTCAAGTCATATTCTGAGGATTAGAAAACACACCACCGTTCACAAACTTTTGAGGACTATGAAATCTGATCAAGGGTGCCATATACCTATAATTTAGTATTGCTGCTATAATACTTCACATGCCAATTATTTTGTAGTAAAGGAATATGATGGAGCCATTCTCTTTGAGACCATTTGTGATCATTCTCAGATTCTTTAAACTGTCCTTTGTCCCAGCCAAGTAACTTTGTCAAGTATTACATTCTTCTGATTGGCGTAGCCTTAGTTTATCTTTGTTGCATCATCAGATCTTCAAAACAATCCTAATGACTCTGCTTTCAATTCCTTATAAAAACAATATCATTCTAAGTCTGTAGCCAACTCTTGTCAACACTGACAATGCTATCTTCAGTCTTAGTTTTAGTCCCTAGTCAAAACAGTCCTTGTATCAGAACTCAAGGGTAGCTTTCCAGATAGTAGAAGATCAGCCTTTAACTCAGTCTCCAAGGTAGCAGCAAATAGTTTTTAGATTAGTACAAAGATGCCCCTTCAAATCTGCTGTAAACTATCTTGGATACTGTGCAAGAAGTTTTCCACAAAAACTGTCCTTAAACTTTTGTCAAAACAGTCACAAATCTATCCAATATGAGCTCAAGTAACCTTTGAAAATGTGTCAAGATAATCCTCAAAACCCTGTGCCAAACAGTCCTCAAAACAGTCTATACAGCAGCCCTTATTATGTCCATATCAGCCCTGCTAAATGAGACCTCAGATTGTTCTTTAAAATTGTGGCACAAAATCTTCAAGTATGCTAAGACAGTTTATCAATTGAGCAAAAGTGCGCCCTACCATTTCCAAATCTGTAGTCAAAAGGATGTTACATTACCCATGATCCTTGGCCTTCATTTTTTGTCTTCCTTGCTGCCCTTGAATCTGCTCTTTTCAATCCTTAGTCCTGCTCCTTCGCTGCTCCTTTTTATCTGTGGATCTTCTCATCAAAAGATGATAAAATGAGGATGTTTTTCTTCTTACTTATACACTTCATTGTCCCTTGGCTGTGTCGACCTGCATCCTTTGTGTAGGCTTCTTCAAGGCCTCCAAGGCACTTCAAAGCTTCTTCAAGCTTCTTCAAAGCCACTTCAAGATTTCTTCAATGTTTACTTCATCAAAATTTCTTCAATGTTTACTTCAAGATTTCTTTGAGGGCGTTTCAGGGTTATCATCAAACCACTTCAAGGTTTAATCATGACACTTTTACGTCAGCATTGCTTTCAAGGGCTTCTTCACTTTTCCTGGTTCCACCTTCAAAGCTTTTCATAAGATTCTTGCTTATTGTCTTTACAATGCATAGGCTTCTTCTGGTCTTCTTTTACTGGTTCAACCAACTCTGGAATTTTCATGATAGCTCCCTTAATTTCCTTAGGGCCTCCTTCATTTTGGAGAGATTCGTCATTGCCATGAGTAGGAACCTCAGGCTCTTTTATGCTTCACTCTTCAGATTTCAGCTTTCTTCTCCATACTTTGATAGTACCTTGTCTACAATTTCTTGCGATGTGTCCATGCTTATGACAGTTGTAACATTGAAAATTGAAGGTAGCCATAGCTTTGTTTCTTCTTCAAATATTTATTTCATAAGCCCTGAAGTCTGCTGCCTTATGACCAAAATCATGACAAGAAAAATAGTAACCAGGAAAGAAACTTTGATACCTGGGAGTGGCTGATCTTCCTTGAAATGGAGGTCTTTGAGATGCTTGCTTGCCATGCCTTGGATGATCATGGTCTCTTACTCTGCTATTGGAATCCTTTAATTCATTTGTATGACCTTTATGTCTTTCCTCAGTCTTCCTTGGTAGTTTGGAACTCTTTTCTTCTTCAATGTGTTTTTGCTTGTGGTCATACCTAATACCTGTCTTGTCACTGGGAGATCTTTGCTGATTGAGGATGTCTTCTAAGGATGATGAACTTTTCTCAAACTTCACATTTGTGGCAGCTATCCTTTCCAATTCACTTCTCAAGGAGACAATTTCAAGCTCTCTTGCTTGACAGATTTCATCCTTCTCCTTTAGTAGTGTCTTTTGTTCATCAATGACCTTTCCCACTTCTTCAACTTGTATTTTTAGACCAGCGATGATCCTTTCAGCTTCTTCATGAGCCTCATGTTTTTCCCTTTTAGATTCTTCTAATAATTCTTCTAGCTGCACATTCTTCTTCTTGAGTTTCCTCAACTCTTCTATATCCTTCCTTTCAAGATCTTCAAGAGTTCTAGTTTTATTTTCAGATTCAACATATGGATCTTCAAGAGTTCTAGGTTTTTTATTAAAGTCTTCAACATATGGATCCTCCTCTTTTTTTTCATCATTCTTACAATGAGAACAATCAGCAGAAGAATGTCCAATTTCATAACAAGCAAGACATTTTGAAGGAGTCTTACCTTTCATCAATTCTTTGATGAGGTTGACTTCTTTTCCAACTGTTTCCTCATGTGCTCCAACAATCTTCTCAACTGAGTAGAGATTCTTCAATTTATCCCAAAGCTCTTTAGCTGATGTACATTGTCCCATTTTGCTTTTCACAGACTCGGGTAATCCTTCCACGAAGGCATCCATTGCAAGTTTGTTGTTCCTTTTTAACTCTTTCTTGGCTGTCGACTTCGGTGGTCTTTTTGCAGGGACATAACCAGTAACAACTAAGTTCAAAATGTCATATCCCATTGCCCTCAGAAATGCTTTCATTCTTATGCTCCATACTTCATAATCGGTTTCATCGAATAGGGGTGCTACGTCAAAGCATGTGCTAAGTTGACAATCCAGGAGAGCTTGTACAGATATGCCTTCGAGTGGTCAAATTGTTCCCTGAAGGAAACCCGCTCTAATAACAACTATTGGAACCTTTAGTAGTACTGAGAGGGTGGGGTGAATCAGTATTATATACTTTTTACAATCTTTAAAACTTTAAGCACACATCTTTAATACATAACATTTTAACAATCACATAAAACCTTGCCCGGTACACAGAAAGTTTACGTGGAAACCCCAACGGGAGAAAACCACAAAAGATGTTCTTTTATAACTCATTCATTACAATATCAGGCTCCAAACTGAGAGGGACACCCATCCCTGAAGCAAGCTCCAACTTACACAAACTACAGATTTCAACCTGTTTACAGTAAGCACCCACTTACTGATTTGGTGAAGGCTCCAACCCTCACTGCAATTTCCAACTTGCAAAACAGACTTCAACTTGTTGCAGCCAGCTCCAACTGACTGGTTTGGTGAAGGCTTGAAGGCTTGAAGGCTCCAACCTTCACAAGCAAGCTCCAACTTACAGACAGGCTCTAACCTGTCACTTGGATAAGGACACCAATCCTCTTGAACACCAACTCAATGTCCCATACTCCACCCTACCACCCTTTTCATATGCAACCTCCAACCTGCTTCTGCAGACACCAATCTGCCAAGGACTCCTGTCCTTGCCCAAGCTCCACCCTACCACCCTTAAATATGAAGATATTGTTCCTAAGAAACTCTGCTCTGTTTTCTTCCTACAGAAGACCTCACATGTATGTTCTCTGTCCTTCTCTCCTTCAGTCTGAGGTAGACATTGATCTCCTGTCCTTACAGAGATCTTATCAATGTCTAGTGCACTTCAACAACACTTGCATTCAATAAGTTATCTTGAATTGAACTCTACTACAACAACCTTTCTTGTTGCTCTTCACTTCAACTAGCACTCAAACCTTCAAGCTACATCACTGCTCTATTCAAGTCATCAGTACTTTGTGCCATCAGTCTTTCAACAATTCTGTACTCAGGTTTACATTGTCTTCATTGAAATTTCTGTCATTTCTGTAGCTGGTGTGTAGCCTCTGTCATTCTAGAGCTTCTTTTCATCTGAATCACAATAGTCCTATAGACAATCATATCGAAACCAAAATAATTTGCAGGCTTATCAGTGCTCTACTGGTTACATCCGCGCATTCTTCAAGTATTCATACCTCAGCACTCTCCTCAAAATATATGGCTATATTGACAGCTTCTCTGTCTCCTCTTATGCTCATACATTCATATGTTCAAAACAATAAGTTCTATACTTATAGTTTCTACAAAATATGGCTGTAGGTGAATGGGATACATCTTCTAAGCAATTTGACGCAATAGCTAGGCACAATTGTTAGATTTGAATACTTCTCAGAGGTGTGTGAAGGCTAGGACCTAATTCCTCTAACTCCATGTGCTAGCTATTGAAGTATGAGTGTTTTTCTTTTACCTCGTGCTTGGCATATCAATTCTGTTCCATTGCACTTCCAAACAGAATCATAATAAATTCAAAGACCACAATTTTGACTTCTGTGCAGACTTGGTCCTCATTCAACTGTTCAATTGCTTCAGTCAATCAATCACGAATCAGATATCCATCACAGTTTCCAAAATCTCAAGTGTTCCACCCAGCGTGCTCCTTTGATTTTGAATTGATACTTGATTAATGATCCGAGCCTTGCTTCACATGTTCAGTTCTTCCAAAGAGATCTTATCGATTTGTCACAACACATAGTCACGTGGGCTCAGTGTTGATTGTGATTGAGCTTCGCTCATCTTCTTTGATCATCACACTTCTGCAATAAAAACAAAGATGCAAACCCTGAACATTATTCAGACAGAAATCACATTAAACCCCAGATCTCAACTTCAGAGCCATGATTTTTAACTCCAGAGAGATCCGCTTTCTTTCTTTTCAAAAATCACTTGATTTACACTAACAGTCAGATCAGAACCCCATCAAGGCATCAATTCAGAGTTTTGTGATTTGCGTTTTTTACTAAGGGAATTTGCAGCAATGTCTTTGCTTGTTTACAGAGATGCCCAGGTTCCTTGCGCACAATCTTCATGACCTGCAGTCAAACAAAGAAACCTAGAACCAATACAATTTTAGGCTCCAAGTTTCTCCATCTGGCGCTGCCTGCGATTGGATGCTAATGCATATCAGAGATCTAACACCTTTTCACATCTCTAAATTTTCTTCAACAAATGACCATGTATTTATATCGATCATTGTAACAATCGTGGACCCAAATACCAACAGAATTCTGTTATGTCGGCCTATAAGCTTACCCAACGAAACCAACACAATAATGTCTTGTCAAATTCGTTGCATGCTTCACAGAATTGACATTGCTTGAGGAAGGGTCGAGAGGATTCATTTGTGGACCAAGAAGATTATATGTGGGCCCAGACCTCTCAATGGATGTTGTAGCCGCTCTTAAACCCTGGCGTTGACCAAACCTTTGACCAAAGGCTAGCGCTCCAATGGTCACACCTAGAGATGATCCAATAGATGCAAATCCATGCCACACACAAGGTGCACAATACCCATGTGGCCAATTTCTTGCTTGAGGCATGCAACCCTGTCAACGAATGAATCTTGGTATCAGAAATATATGGGAGGTACCAGAACAATGTTCTTCAATACCTTTACACTTGGGAACAACCCAACTTTGCTTGTCTTGACACATTTAGCTAACTTGGGATATTTGCTTCAAGACTCTTCAATGTGGCACTTCAACCGAGACACAATCATTGTCACAACATTGCGTTGCCATCATTGCATTCTTCATAACCATACACCTGCCACGAGACCTGCATCATGACCTGTCAAATTCCTCATACAACTGTCTAGACTGCAACTCACAGATCTCTTGACCATGTTGACATCAACGACAGCTTTACTCAACACCAATGTTGCACGACTCAGACTCAGCTGGCATATTGCTCGTTGACTCGGGAAGGACTCGGGATAGACTCGGCAAGACTCGGCAAATAGGAAAAAAACTTAAAATATGGTAATTTTTGGGCACAAAATAGAGGTTAATGGCATTTCCAATCCATATAAGTTATAAAACTACAATCTATGCAATTATTCATAACATTATCTCATAAACTATGATAATACAGCATAACACAATCAATTTTTGTATGCAAAAACTTAAATAGTGATCATAAACCATAGTATTCATAAACCATAAACCATAGTGAAATACATAGATAAACCATAAACCATAGTGATATAAAAACAGAAATAGTAGCAAGTTCAAAATTCAGTCTCATAACAGAAATAGAAAACCAAAATAGACAATGTCTCCATGTACTCGAGTCTCATGCCTAACAATGATTATCCTACAATAAGCCCTCGAGGAGCTAGTGCCAACATCGACAAACTTAAGCAATTGTGAAGCAGGTGTATTTGGAGTTTCCATTTGAGATGACAGACTATAGAGATCTTGAGTCTCTTCATCAAGCCAACTCGAATCGTCAGGGAACTCCTCCTTCACAACCCACTCAGACTCTAAATCAATATCATCCAATAAAATTGGATCTAGGTCCTTCGGCTGCATTTGTTTTGTGAGCATCCAAAGGTTGTAGTAGATGAAAACCAACTACTCCAACCTCTCATGCTCCAACCTGTTCCGCTTTTTGCTGTGGATGTGCTCAAATACCGACCAATTGCGCTCATCCCGAAGCGCTACAGGGTTGACTCAAAACTCTGATGGTGAATTCTTGTAATTGTGGTGCTTCAGAGCCACAATCTATCCACCAATGGGCTATAAAAAATAAAAACAACGAAGATTACAAGTTTTGCAATGCCAAAATTGAAAAAGAGAACTAGCAAATTTACAAGCTAAGTTCCAACAATTTAGTTTTTACAAATTGAATCTTACATGGCATTTTCTTGCCTTTGAGACGTTGGGTCGAGCTGAATCCAAACATGCCAGATGCTTCTTTGTACGTATCACGTTGCAAGTTGATTTTGTCCTGAATTTCTAGGTCCGAGAACATCTTCTCAATGCATATCATGACACCTCCTGATCTCTTTGAATGTTAGAATCTAGATGATGAAATAAGCTTGGATTGAGATATGCTTTGGCTGCATGCAATGGTGAATGTAGTTGCATGTCCCACCTGGAATCAATAATTTGCCATATAGGGAGATATTTTGATGAATCCACCTTGTAGAAAGTCTTGATGGCCTCTTTGGCCCTATCCATGCCCTCATAGATGTATCTCATTGCAGGTTTCCCTCCATCCATGATCCTCAAGACTTTTACAAGTGGCTCAGTGAACCTGACAATCTCAGTGACTTTCTCCCACAAACCATCTCCTAAGAGAGACAGCTTCACAGCAGATGCATCTGGCTGGCTTTGTGCTATCTTTCCAAAATATCCATTCTTGGCTACAAAACATCTGTCTCAAAGCTTGGTACACATTCAAAAGGCTTTGGAGGGAAAGAAAGGTTGTGGCAAACCGTGTGATAGCAAGGCGACTAAATTCACCCTCTGGGTATTCCCTCAGAAGGCTCAACACCCAAGCATGGTTATAAATGTACTTGGTTATTTGTTTGCACTCTTGCACAACTGCTTGCACCCATTCCATCTTCCTAATGTCCTCCAACATCAAGTCTATGCAATGGGAAGCACATGGATTCCAAAAAAATGGTGGGGTATTTCGCAGAAAGCAACCTTTCAGCTACCACATAATTTGCAGTGTTGTCCATGATTACATGGACAACATTCCTTACCCCAACTTCCTCCACAACATCAACCAACAATGACAAAATCAGATTTGCATCCTTGCGAGGATGCATCAATGGATCTTAGGAACATGGTTCCTTTAGGGCAAGCTATACAAAATTATTGATTGTTCTACCCCTTTGATCTGTCCACCCATCAAACAAAACTGTGCAACCTATAAACTTCCATGACTTTTTAATGGTCTCCAATTGTTCCTTTGCACTCTTACACAACTGCTTGTACCCATTCCATCTTCCCGATGTCCTCCAACACCAAGTCTATGCAATGGGTAGCACGTGGAGACAAAAAATGGTGGGGTATTTCGCGAAAATCAACCTTTCAACTGCCACATAATTTGCAGTGTGATTACCTGGATAACATTTGTTAACACAACTTCCTCCACAACATCAACCAACAATGAAAAAATCAGATTTGCATCCTTGCAAGGATGCATCAATGGATCTTAGGAACATGGTTCCTTTAGGGCAATCTATAACAAAATTATTGATTGTTCTACCCCTTTGATTTGCCCACCCATCAGACAAAACTGTGCAACCTATAAAATCGTCTCCAATTGTTCCTTAACACGCTCGAGCTCCTCATCTAGCTCTTTTCCCCTAAGTGCATTATAGGAGGGGGCTTTGTATCCAAGGCCAGCACTTGCAATGGCACCTACTATGGGTTGACAAAAATAAGACTTGGCATAGTTAAATGAAAGGTTGTAATGGTACCAAAACCTCCTCACTGCCATATCTGCCTCTTTCTTCTTCTTTTTATTGAAGCTCTCCAAGGATGGTTGAGATCCCAGAGTTGTACGAGGAAGGAAGAACGAAGAAGTTACACTTCTAGATGCTGCAACAGCTAACGTGAACCCTCCTGTGCTTGGAGTTGCATTCGGTGGTCCCATTGAAGATCTACCTATCATGGAAGTTTCAAACTTGTATATTGCCATCTTTTCATTCTGTACTCTAATGGCATCCAAAGAAGCTACCATTTCGATTGTGACTTCATCAGAGCATTTGTCACAAACCACCACATCTTTGCAAACAATTCTTGCTAAGTGGTACTTCAACCTGTTTATGCCCCCAAACATTTGGTTGGAGCAGAAATTGCAAATGACCCTGTGGTCATCATTGGGATTCACCCGGACATAATATTTCCAAGCCGGATCAAGAGGCCTTCTAGCCTTTTAGGTGCCACGGAATCTGGATTGAAAAAAAAAATGTTCTATATTAAAATTTAATGTTCTAAATTTAAATTTTAAATTTTTTTAATTGTTTAATGAATTTTAAAAAATATGTGGCCCTATGGGCTGAGATACTTAGACATAGGACCTGTGGGCTGAGTAAAGAACACTCTACTCATCCCACAGGCCCTGTCGTTGAGTATGTCAACCCACAAGGCCACACAACCCATAAAATTAAATTTTAAATTTAGGTATAATTTAAATTGTTTTTAAATTTTAATTTAGGTATAATTTAAATTGTTTTTAAATTTTAATTTAGGTATAATTTAAATTGTTTTTAAATTTTAATTTAGGGTATAATTTGATAGGGCCCTATGGCTGAGTATCTTAGCCACACGGGGACTGTGGGCTGAGATACTCAACCAGAGGGCCTGTGGGCTGAGTAGAGAACACTCTACTCAACCCACAGGCCCTATCGTTGAGTATCTCAGCCACACAAGGACTGTGGGCTTAGATACTCGACCACAAGGCCTGTGGGCTGTGTAGAGAACACTCAACCCACAGGTCTTGTGGCTGAGTATCTCAGCCTACAATATGCCCTATGGATGAGATACTCAGCCATATGCCCTATGACTGAGTATCTCAGCCACAGGGCTTGTTCTCTACTTAGCCCATAGCCCCTGTGGCTGAGTATCTCAGCCCACAGTCCCTGTGTGCAGCCCACAATCCCTATGTGGCTGAGCCACAGGGACCTATCAAATTATACCTAAATTAAAATTTAAAAACAATTTAAATTTAGAAAATAAAAACAATACAATTGATACCTCATATTTGTCATCAATTTATATTAGAGTTATAATAGAAATAAAATCAAAAAAATCAAAAAATGAAAGACCACTAACCTGGAAATTGATGACAAAAATTGTGCGACCTCCTTCAGATGGCGGCTTCACAACTTCAAGCATCTTCACACTCTCAGATGGCGGCTTCACAACTTCAAGCATCTTCACACTCTCAAATGGCAGCTTCAATCTCGAGTCTCGAGACTAAGATGACAACCCTCATACCCTCCTTCACCGTTCTCAACTTCTCGACACTCAGCACTTAGAAAATCGAACTCGGACTCACTCAGCAATAACACTCGCTCAGTCAAAAAATTGAACTCAAACCAACTAACTCGGATTGGTTGCTTGATGGATGCATGAATGAGACGGGGTTGATTGGTTCATAGCCTCCCGTGGTCTCATTTTCCCTCCAAAACATAGTCCGCAGGCCCCAAGACTCAACCAACGACCATAAAATTGTGGCATCTGTCTTTTCCTTTCTGCGGGGCTCGTTTTCCCTTCCACGGCTCATCCGTGCGAGTTTTATGGCGAGTCTGCCCAAGTTCAACCAAGCCGGCGAGTCTGCGAGTAGGCGAGTTAAGGGTCAATTCTTGGGCAGTTAATTGGCCTAGGCTTCCACTCGTGAAGACTCTCGAGTATTCGCGAGTTTCAAACGAGTGGTGCTTCACTGCTCAACACTAACTACTTCTAGTCCTATCATTAATGAGTTCCAACTACCTAGTGGGCATTATTTAATAAAGTCGACCATTTTACATTAATAATGATCCACTACTATCTAATGGGCCTTATTCAAGGAAGATGGCCACATACATTAATTGACTAACTCCTAGGTAGCCTAAAGAAGGGAAGTTAGGGAACATGTATCATAAATGCACTTCATCTATTTTGTGCTTTAGTCCACTTTTGTACTTTATCTTTATCGCTTTTTGGGTGACTTAGTCTAACTTGATCACTGAACCACTTTAATGTGTTTTAATAGAGACATGGGCAGAGATAATCACCCTCAACAATTATATATATATATATATATATATATATATATATAGAGAGAGAGAGAGAGAGAGAGAGAGAGAGAGCAATGAAAAGTGTACAGTTCCAATAAATCCTCTCATATTTTTCGCTGCATAGTGAAGAAATCCATGTGTGGTTATTTGTTAGAAATTAATTTGGCATGCATTTAACCCTAGTTGGATTTTAAGGAAATTTACATGAGTAATGGGAGCTGACGTGGCATCCACTTGGTAACATGGTGGTCAACAAGATATGTCAAATTGCAGGGGGCATAACTTTCTCACACGAACTCTGATTGAGATGATCCTTGCACCATTGGAAAGCTTTTGATGTGTAGAATCTAAACCCCAAATTACCAAAGCGAAACCTACCCCTAAAATGGGCCCTACAATCCAATAGCTCCAATTTTTCCACCAAGAAAGTGCCAAAATATATGATAAATTTTATATTGATCCATTTTGGATGAATCATTGCCTCCTTTTTCCAATTTGTGTTGATGATTGTAGGTGCCACCACAAGTGATGGACATGGATGATGATAGATTTGTGAGAGACAATGCACATCCTCCTGCGTAGTTATTAGATACCACAACTTTGCGAGTTCATGTGGCCATACATGCTCCTTGTGTAGCATTACCTCCCTACCAAGATTGAGCATCCAAATACCCATCACCAAATTCTTCTTTTCAACACCCATCACTAGATTATTCTCTTTAGCCTAAAATTTTAGCAAAGTTTTGACCTATGAATAGGACACGTCCCCCAGGGGCTCCATATCCATACTCTCTATATCAGACATGTGTCCTGTCACAGGAAATGTGCCAAAATCATGTCAGAAACATGTCCTAATAGTGTCCCACATGTCCGACTATGAACCTTTGGAGACTTGAATCATGAGTCTGATTCACAAACTTCCCACTACCAAGGGAAGAACAAGCACAATAGTGTCTGAAATGCATAAATCTGATTAAGCAGAAGAGCTGCAACATTCACAGGAATCCAACCCAAAAGTGATTACAAGGGAAAGTGAGGATCAAAACTCATAGGATCCAACCCTTCCTCAATCTCTTAACCATGATTAAATAGGCAGCTTGTCCTCCTGAAGAATGTGCTCCCATGTCTGATTAAAGTGTGTATGTGATGCCAGAAATAAGAATGTGCTCCCATGTCTGATTAAAGTGTGTATGTGATGCCAGAAATAAGAATGTGCTCCCATGTCTGATTAAAGTGTGTATGTCTGATTAAAGTGTGTATGTGATGCCAGAAATAAGAATGTGCTCCCATGTCTGATTAAAGTGTGTATGTGCCCTGCATGCTGAGTAAAAACCTAAAGATAGGGGTAAAGGGCATGCATTGTGAGCTGGTTTAGAAGCTAAGATGATGCACTATCATGATCTGCTAAGAATGGATGTGTGAAATGCTGATAATTGTGCCACTTTCCATGCTGAAAATAGATGTAACACTCCTTATGTGAGGCATCTTGCATGCATGCTCAGGAATGCACCCTCTATATGCTACTTTCAGTGAACAATAACTTCCAACGGATGCATCCTCTTAGGCTGCTAACAATATCATGAAAAGAATCTCAGTATCTATGTAATACAGTTTGATTTTGATTACATCAAATGACTTAATGAATTGCTAATATTGTCCGCATACAAACATGCATAGCCCTCCTAACATTTGAGGCCAAGAAAAATTTAGTGTTGGGCATCTAGTTGCTTGATTTGAGTTATCCTTTGGTGCTACTCCAAAAGTGTTTACAACATTTTTGGGGGTGCTTCATGAGATTTTGGGTACATGTTGTATGATTAGCTTCAAATGGTCCATGATTGAATTGCACATTGGAGGTGCTTACTCATTGACTGCTTGATATTAGTTGGATACGTGCATGATATTCTTCCTTGAAGTATTGGAATCTTCATATATTTTAGGACATTCTTCATGATGGCCATCATGTAGATTGGTTGGAGCGTTTGGTTGTCTGAAGGAGGGTCTTGAGACCTAGACAACATGGTATGGCTTGGATGCTTGCATAGAGGCATGGAGTTGACTTGGGGGTGCCTAGGTTGCAACAATGTTCATGTAGGTAGAGGGGACCTTGTGGAGCACATGACTTAGGAGGAGTATTGGAGTCCTTAGAGGCTTGGAGGAGCATTGGACACATTTCATAAAGCACCCTTGCACAAGAGCCTTGTTTATGTACGACATCACATTGGAGCTTGACATGTGTACCCTTGGAATGTAGCACTGCACATGTGTCGGGATACTTGTGTTTTGTATGTTGCTTGTAGAGGTTTAGGTCCACTTAATATTGTTGGATTCCCTTACCTCTCATATAAATAGAGGAAGGAGAGAGTCCTTTCATTCATTCGATTCATTGTCATCTTGTGTTAGAGATGTGAGGAGAGTAGCACACTAGTCTCTCTCTCAAGTGTATTCTTCAATGTATCATCTCTTTTGTCTTGAAGCACTAGGGTTTCTTGGAGGATTCATGGAGATTTCTAGGGTTGGGGTTTCTACCCCAAGGAGGCAAGGAGTTAGTATTTGGTGATAAAACCTAGGGTTGTACTTTTTGAAGAAGATGAGAAGAGAAGACATCTTGCCAAGGAGGCTTGCCAGTGTTGACTCTATCTTGTGGAGAATCTTTGGTGGAGCTAGAGTTTTGGAGAGCTTGGAGGGTTGTACCAACTTGTGATGCGTTGAGTATGTAGTTGAACTTCATCTCTTGTGTGTGTGTGTGCGTGTGTGTGTGTGTGTAAATGAAGTTTTCAACTGTCCAAAATTGTCTAATTGTAGATTTTATTTTCAGCTACCATTGTCTCCATGATTTGGTAACATCATTTGTATGTCTTACTGATTTGACATAAGCTAAGGCTGAAATTGTTAAGGGTTTTAACATTGAATTAGAAGAAAACAGGGCAGATTTACAGCTGCCATTATGTACATTTCAGATCTGGTTTATGATTAATAAGATTGCCCTAGAGGGTTGAAACTTGTTAGCACAAATTTGGTATTTTTTTCTCTTGGATTACCTTGTTTACTGGGGTGGAAAATGAGTGAAATATTCCACTGTTTGCTGCCGTAAATTATATTTCAGATCAGCCCTAAGGATGATAATTCACGGGGACAAGAAAACCTCTAGGAAAAGGTGAAATTTCTGAATTTATGATTTTGTGAAACTTCTATAAGGTAATGAGTGTGCTCTAGGGGTCTGCCCTAGTATTGGAGGTATAACTGAAAGATAGAGTTTGTGATAGAAAGTGACAGAATTGGGTAAGAAAGTTGTTTGCAGACACTAACAAGAGACACAGTGTGAGACTTGTAGCAACAAAATTTATTGCAAGGAGTTGCAAAGTCAAAGGTTGCCTAGCCAGAGTAGTTAAGGATTTGTAGAAGGTGAAGATTTAAAAAAAAAAAAAAACATTTCCAAGACTGGGCTTTAAGGAGGGAAAAAATTGTGTTTCAGGGTTCAGATCTTGTAAAAATGGCTAGTTTGTATATAATGATATCAGATTCTCAAAAATTTATGGTCAGGATACAAATATGTGAAAGCCTGCAAATGTTTTAGGGCATGAAGCAAAATTAGGGTTTACATTCGTTGCTTTGCAAGATGAAGGTAAATCACTTAATGACTTGTATTTTGCTTTAGGCTTCTCAAAGCATATTGCATGTAGAAAGAGTTGTTTGTCTCTTTCGTATAAATTAAGTTTAGGAGAGAGAATTGTTTTATGCAATGCAAAGTCCCACGTAGTTGAAGGGCATAGTGATGTACAGATGAAATTCGCAAGTGTAAGAAGTTCACATTCCAAATGCTCTTTATATCCATGGTTTGAATAAAAACTTGCTTGCTTTCTATTAGCTTAATCACAAAACCAAAAACACATATTAAAGTCTTGCTCAAAACAAGCAAATCTTCAGTGAAGGACAAGAAGTGTTAGAGGACTATTGCTTCAAGAGCAGAGGAGCATTGGCTGTACAAGTTTCAAGGATTCTAGATCCTTGTACAAACCCCATTGTTGGGAGTAGGGATGTGATGATATATGAGCAATCAGATCTGAATTGTGTTATTTCAGGCTAAAAAATGGATGATAGTTGTTGATTTCAAGCTGGAAAATTGGTTGATCTAGAGGACGAATAGGTGCAACGTGATGGAGACCATCGGGATGTTAATGTGCATGAAACAAGAGAGGCTGGAGATGATGAAAATCCCTCAGAAGAAGCAAGTCATGTTAGCTGTGCATCAAAACAACAAAATAATAATGAATAATGGATACCTGATTTGAAGAAGTGGGCTGAATTGTTGCTAGTGCTGGTCCTTGAAGAAAAATGACAATCACAAACTTCTCTTTGTAGTGTTTTGTCAAACACTTAACAACTGTAGGTTTTAAACTTAAAAATTATTTGCAGACTTTTAAAGAATTAAAACACTCATGCGAAGATCTTCAAACACATCAAATATGAACATCAACCATGTACACAATGATTTAGGTCAACCTTGACCAGGGCAAAACCCAAACTGGGTAAACCCTTGAGAGAGAAATTTTTATTAGGGCAAATCTGAAAATTACTTACAACTCAGAAACTTTTCTTTCTTCAAAAATTACAAAGACAAACTTATCTTTCTCTTCCACTCTGCTGTAGTTTTTCTTGAAATTCATGCCAACTGGAGAATCTGCCCCAAACTGCTCACACGTGCCAAAGATCGGACCCTGAAATCTGTCTTGGAATGTGTGCCTGTGTATGGCCTGTCAGGAAAGATTACAGCAACAGAATGAACCCTTTCTGCCTTGGGAACAGTGCCCACACGTACCAGAAACCTGTATGGTCAATCTGCTTGGGAAATCATGTCAATATACAGCTGCTGTCTTGAAAATCGAGCCCCTCACTTGGACTGTCAATCTGCTGTAGCTTTCTTGAAAAAATGCCTGTCGTTTCTTGGAATCTGTGCCCTCATTCAACTTGAGACTCCTTTTCTAATCTCTTCCTCTCTAAATCTTGGTATGTGTTCCTTTGTCCCCTTTACTCTTCTTTTATACTTCACTTTTAATAACTAACCCTAACTACCAACTCATCAAAGGCTAGGATTAATTCTTAAGATCAATGGTTCTCATTAAATGCACTTTAATTAATAAGAGTATAATTAAAAGCACAACTCATAATGGGACCCACAACTTAAATTATGAAGTACAACTTTATTTATTTTACATAAAGTCACTTTATACATAAATAAACCACTAGGGACTACACTTTGTCTCCTCCATGACTAACACACCGAAAAACTCATGAGGAAGACCTCTAGAGTTAAGATTTTCTAACACTCCCTCCTAACGAAGGAGGTCCTCCTAACACTGCCTGTATCTCCTCCGCCTGGGTCCCCTGTTCCCTGTAGCAGCTCCCTCTTGCTTTGGAATATGCCTCGGAGATAAGTGTCTGAACCCAAATAGAAACTCTGAACCCTGAGACTCTACCCGAGTCTCCTGTACCTACTCATGATCATTGTACTGGCTGAGCCTTCTGCCAGTACTCTGAAGAGATCCACTCTCTTCATCTGAAAGCATCAATTGGCCACCTGCAGCTCCTGCTCCATCCTCTGAATCTGTCTTAGACAACCAACCACCTAATCCTAGATATACAACCTCGCCTCGCAGCACATAGAGCTTGTCCCTCCTGTCTCCGAGAAGAATAGTGATGTCAACTAAATTTCCTACTTGAAAGAGGAATACATGTCCAAATCTGACCTTCATCCCAAAACCATCATCCTCCAAGGAAGAAATTGAGAGTTTGTTGACTATGTCACTCTAATCCCTGGGTCAAATAGGACCCCATCTACCTCCAGAAACTCTTCAAGCTCTAGTTGGAACCGCACTGTTCCAACTCCCCGTACTGCTGCCTGAGGACTCCCTATGTCTATCTCGACAAAGTTTCCAGGTCCTAACTCAGTGATACTCTGAAAGACACTATACAATCATGTCATGTGTCTGGTTGACCCACTATCAACTATCCATGAATCATAAAAATTCGAACTTCCCACACTGGAATCGAAGGATGCCAAGGAAAAATCCTGCTCAAACTGAGCATTATATTCCTCCACTGCAGATGTTGTTGTATCCCTCTTCTTCTCTTTCCTCTCTAGATAGTTTGATGAATAGTGTCCGAATCGGTTGCATGAGAAACATCTAATCTTACTTAAGTCCTTTTTCTTGTTCTTGGTCTTGGTGGTGAGTGCAACGTTCTGCTCAATATCATCACTGGTCTGACCACTCTGAGATCCCTCCTAAATCTCCTCCTGGGTAAAGTCATCCCACAGCCTACTCCAATTGGGCAACTTCTCCCTTCCCACAATGCACTTGACAAAGACATCCCAGTTCTTGGTGAAGCCCCTCAGGGCTATCCTCACCAACTCTGAGTGTAGGACTATCTCTCCTACAGCAACCAACTCGTCTTTCACCTGAGCAACACAAGTTAGATAGGAATCCACATTCTCATCTTCCATCATTTTAACATTATGCAACTTGTCTCTGAGTGCCATCTTGTGGTTTTCATTCTTGGCTTCGAACAGTTGGTTTAAGGTATCCCACATGTCCTTAGTTGTTTTCTTCTCAACTAAATGCAGGATTAAGTGGTCTTTCACCCCATCTAGTGTCACCCTCTGAGCCCTAGCTTCGACCACCTCATGCTCTTCAAACTCATCCTTGTCAATGGGTTTGGTCATAGTGCTATTGGCAAATTTCCAAATCTTCCACTCCTTGAGCACTATAGTTGGACACCCCATCCAACCTGTCCTCAAACCTAATGCTCATCATGGCAATCTACTCACAACTAACAAGAACTCTAACAATAACTAAAGGATTGTCACAAGTTCCTTGCCCTATACTAAAATCACTGTGTAACAACTGTCTGCCTACTGCCTTGTTCAGATAGGCTCTGATACCATGAAGAAAAATGAAAAAATCACAAACTTCTCTTTGTAGTGTTTTGTCAAACACTTAGCAACTGTAGGTTTTAAACTTAAAAATTATGTGTAGACTTTTAAAGAATTAAAACACTCATGCCAAGATCTTCAAACACATCAAATCTAAACATTAACCATGTACACAATGATTTAGGTCAACCTTGACCAGAGCAAAACCCAAACTGGGAAAACCCTTGGAAGAGAAATGTTTACTAGGGCAAATCTGAAAATTACTTACAACTCAAAAAAATTTCTTTCTTCAAAAATTACAAAGACAAACTTATCTTTCCCTTCCACTCTGCTGTAGTTTTTCTTGAAATTCATGCCAACTAGAGAATCTGCCCCAAACTGCTCACACGTACCAAAAATTAGACCCTGAAATCTATCTTAGAATGCATGCTTGGGTACGGCGTCCCTGTACGACCTGTCAAGAAATATTACAGCAGCAAAATGAACCCTTTCTGCCTTGGGAACAGTGCCCACACGTACCAGAAATCTGTACAGTCAATATGCTTGGGAAATCGTGTCAATATACAGTTGTTGTCTTGAAAATCGAGCACCTCACTTGTACTGTCAAATCTACTGTAGTTGTCTTGAAAATCGAGCACCTCACTTGTACTGTCAAATCTACTGTAGTTGTCTTGAAAAAATGTTTGTCTTTTCTTGGAATATGTGCCCTCATTCAACTTGAGACTCCTTTTCTAATCTCTTGCTCTCTCTCAATCTTGGTATGTGTTCCTTTGTCCCCTTTACTCTTCTTTTATACTTCACTTTTAATAATTAACCCTAACTACCAACTCATCAAAAACTAGGATTAATTCTTAAGATCAATGGTTCTCATTAAATACACTTTAATTAATAAAAGTAATAACTAAAAGCACAACTCATAATGGGACCCACAACTTAAATTATGAAGTACAACTTTATTTATGTTGAAAGCTTAATCCTCGGATTATAGCTCCACATATTATGTACATATGTAAATAAATAAAATGAATATGAATAGATGTAGGAAGACAAAGAGTCTTCAACGGACCTTTTGGAAACTGAAAAACCAAAGGTCAGAAAACCTCTTATATATTGACATGCTTGGTGAATGAAATAGACATCCGAGAGTTATTACCTGTCAGTGGTATCAGAGCTCTGCCATAACTCCTGCCATTGTCAGTTTGGCCATATTTGGGCCTGCGCCCTTCCTCAGGCCTGAAGGTCTGCGTTTTCTACCATATTCTGCTGCAGGTGACCGTTCCTTCTATCTATTTGCATCATTGTTCTGAGACTAACGTCTCTTAACCCTGATTCCTCCATCTGTGTTCTCACAGTCTTGGCAGTCATCTGTAACCCTAATTTCCAACCATTTTGTGCGTGAAGAATACTTGGTCACTCTATTGTTGTGTTGCTGGAAAGGAGAGTTTCATTACCTACTCGTTGAGCCATCCCGTGGAAAGAAGGCTGCGACCTCCTTCTGCATGAGCTTCATCTGCACGAGTTTCATCTCTGTGTGAGCCTCTGCGTGAGCTTCATCACTTTATCGTCTGCATGAACCTTCTCCATTTTTGAGAGGAGCCTTCTGTGTGAGCCTACATCTCTGAGCCTACACCTTCTGCGTGAGCCGACCATTACTTCTGCTTGCGGTGAATATTGTGAATACACAGCCTTGAAGACGAGTTGTTGAGCAAGTCATACCGAAGATCCCTATCTTAGAAGACTACGACCTCCACAGTTTTGAGAAGACTTGCGACCACTGCGTTGAGAGCTGAAATCTGCATGGTATTCACCTGGAACTGGAGTGGAGTGTAGACCTGTGACTGGAGTGGAGATCCCAGACCTGCGACTGGAGGAGCAACCAACTGGAGATTGAAGAGTTGCACCCTAACTTGTGTGATCAAATATGTTGCGCATATTTTGTGATGGACTGAAGGCTGCGTAAGAATTGTTGCGCATATTTTGTGATGGACTGAAGGTTGCGTAAGAATTGTTGCGCATATTTTGTGATGGACTGAAGGTTGCGTAAGAATTGAAGGCATATTTTGTGTAAGAATTGTTGCGCATATTTTGTGTAAGAATTGTTGCGCATATTTTGTGATGGACTGAAGGCTACGTAAGAATTATTGTGCATATTTTGTGATGGACTGAAGGCTGCGTAAGAATTTTGTGATGGGCTGAAGGCTGCGATTTCTGAGCATAAAATAAAATGTAATTTGAAACTGAGTTCTTACCTTGAGCTGAGTTGTCTGTGTCAGTGTTATAAAAACCGGCCCGGAACCAGCAAAACTGGCCGGTCCAACCGGTTCCAAGGGTTTTCCGGTCCGACCGTTTGATTCAACCCGTTTTTTACCAGTTATGTATGGAATTGGCCGGTTTCCACCAGGAACCGCTCAGTTCCATATGGAACTGACCAGTTTTCGCAAACCGGTCAGGTTCGGTATGGAATCGGTCGGTTACATATCGGGTCTTTCTAGGGAAAAAAACCCACGTTTTGAAAAAAAAATTAATTAAAAAACCAAAATATTTGGGCACATCAGCCACATCCGCTAACCTACTTACCATACAATCACTATATATTGGCGCAATGACCCTCAATTGCAATCACGATTCACAATCATCTTTGGATTTTTCTAGGCTGAGGATACGAATTACGGAGTTAGGGCAACAGGGCGATCGGGAGTCTGGAATCAAATCTCAATTGTGGGCCATGGCACAACCGAATTTTGGTTGTATACACCCTTACTTGCTATATACATGAGAAACTTTGCAGATTTGTGTATAATGGTTTGAATTCACATGGATGCACATGGATATATATTTATTCTTTGAAAATATGAATATTTTATGTATTTTTTCTCGACCAGTTTTTTTCCCGGTTTTTGTCCGGTTCTGGTCCAGGTCCGGGTCCTGGGGCCAATCGGTTTGAGCACCGGTCCGGTTCTAATAACATTGGTCTGCGTCCAAGAGTTGCGACCTATTGACTGCATTATTGTTGCGATATGATTCCTTTCTACATGGAGATAAAGACGATTCCTTTTTATTGAATATAGCCTGCAATTTTTTAATATAGCTATCACTGAAAATTTGGCTTTTATTGCCCTGCAAGGGTGTACTTGAGTGTGAGGATTGTTGTAATATATTATCGTGTGGAAGAAAAATTTGCAGAATCTCTTTGACATCTGCAAAATTATAATATGTAAACAAAGGAGCAGAATTTTAAACCTGCAAACCATATTTTGTTCAAACATTGTGTAAGTTGCAAATTCCAAATTGAAGAAGATGCATTCAATAGCATCAATTGTTGGTGCTACACTCACTGGCAAATATACATTTCCAGAATGGTGGAGAAAGATCAAAGCTGCGTATGTCTACAACAATTTGTGGAACGACATCTGCGAAGAAAAGACCACTCTCACCGACAAAGGCACCATCATCAGTTCAGCGCCAAAGCCTCCATCATCAGAGAAAGAGCTTGTTATTTGGCAATCCAGAGACAAGAAAACATTGGCTATGATTTATGCCACTGTCAGTGAAGAGGTGAGCCAGCATATTCTTCCTGCGAAGACATGTTATGAAGCCTTAAAAACTCTAAAAGATCTGTATGATTCGCACTCTGAAATGGAAATCAATCAATTAATGTTAAAGTTGTTAAGTCTTGAAGTAAAAGATAATGACCCCATGCTGGTCGCATTTGAAATAAAATCCATCATGCACAAGATTCAAGCTTCTGGTATGAAACCAGATCTTCCACTTGCAGCATTTGTAAAATCCATGTATCCCACTCACTCAAACTACCTTGAATCCTTGCAAGCAAGCGACAAGTTCAAAGACCTCACCTTTGAAGTTCTGGTAGAAAAGATTGCAGACAGAGAGAGCTTTTGGGAAGAAGACATGTGAAAGTACTACAGAATCTCTTTGCTTTGCTCAGAAACCAAAGAACAAGCCTAAAGACTCTTTCAGAGGAGATAGCACCAAAAGAAGCAGAGGAAGAAGAAATTTCAGAGGAAGAGGAGGAAGAAACAGCTCAAGCAAAAGATCAAATGTGAAATGCACACGCTATGGAAAGAATGGACATGAAGCAAATCGGTGTTGAGCATCTTGGAACTCCATCAAAGGTAGACAAAATAAAGAAGATAAGAATAAAAACCAAGAGGGTGGTAAAACCCCTGACTCTGCTCATCGTATTGTTGCACATTGTAATCTTGGAATTAAGGAAATGACTTCTCTTTCACCTTACAAAGATTGTTGGCTGCTTGATACTAGTGCAACATCTCATGTGACTTTTAGAAAAAATTGCTTTGTAGAACTGAATGACATTGCGAATGGCATAGTATAATTTGCAGATAAATATAGCCTCAAACCACGACGAATTGGCTCAATCAGGCTAAAGTTGCATAGATTCCCTGATTTCATATTAAAGAATGTTCTCTATCTTCCTTAGTTGCAGAGAAGCTTGCTGTCCTTGGTCCAGATTCGACAGCAAGGCCATTCCATCCACATGTTTGATGGGATTGTGGAGATAAGAAAATCCTCTGACAACAAGGTCAACATGACCGGTTATGAAGATGGACAGCTATTAAAGTTGAGAGGCTCATCTGCAAGAATTCAGAAAGTTTCCTATATCTCTCAGCATGAAGAAGGTAATATGTCATCCAGTTTATTATGGCATGCTAGATTTGGTCATCTTAATTACAACAGTCTTAGATTGTTAAGAAAGAATGGTGTATTTGGTTTTCCCACCATTCCTAAGCAAAGGAACAAGTGTGATGCATGCATACTAGGCAAACATAGCAAGCAGCCATTTCCAGAGTCAAAATTCAGAGCATGTAGAAAGTTAGAACTGGTTCATTCCGACTTTTGTGGCCCCGTGCCTATTCCTTCTGCAAATGGTAATAGGTACATTATGACATTTGTTGATGATTATAGTATAATGTGTTGGGTGTATTTGTTGAAGACAAAATCTGAAGCATTTCAAACTTTCAAGAAGTTTCATGCATTGATAGAAAATCAAGCACAAGTACGTATTGGTACATTCAGATCTGATAATGATAAAGAATATACATCTAAGGCATTTGAAGACTATCTTTGCAAACATGGAATTACACATCAAACTACAGTTCCCTACAATCCCCAACAAAACTGTGTAGCAGAAAGGATGAATAGAACCTTAATGAACAGCACGATCAATGATGTTTTTCAAGAATGTGAAGCTAATGTTTTGGGGTGATGCAGTACTATGCGCAGCATATTTGAGAAATAGAAGTCCTTCTCATGTTCTAGAAGATAAGACTCCACATGAAATGTGGTTTGGCCATCTTCTTTCGGTTAGGCATTTCAAAAAATTTGGTTCTGTTTGCTATACCTTAATACCAAAGGAGCAAAGAAACAAGCTTGGTGCTAGAAGCAGAAGATGTATTTTCTTGGGGTACTCAAAAACGTCCAAGGCATATCATCTTTATGATGAGGTAAACAAAAAGTTTGTTATTTCCAGAGATGTCATTTTTCTTTAAACTAATAAAAATGACAAGTCTATTGAAAGACAGCTTGATCGTCTGGAAAGGTTTGCTCATCTAAAGACATATTGTGAATGTGATAATGAAATTCCACATATTGAAGGGGGGATCCCTATCTTGGATCAATCCATGGAATTTCCATTTGAAGCAACACCAACAACCCCTCATGAAGAGAATGATGAAGAAGAAGTTCCTGCCACTTCAACTTAACGGGAGACTCAACTGGATGATGTAATTGAGAGGATTGGAAGATTGAACCTATAAGAGAATAATGCACCACCAGTTGATCAACCTGGACCATCAAGGAAGATTATGAAATGGGCCACAAAGACACTTGAAAGTGTCTGTGCAGATGAAGTAGGAAAGACGGGAACAAGAAGCTCAACTAGACAAGAAGATGGAGGAAATGTAGAGAACTCAGGTGATGACATGGATGTCTCATTTGATTGTGAATTGAATTTTTTTGCTAACATTGAACCAACTTCCTTTGAAGAGGCTACTAATCGTGATGAGTGGAAAGAAGCCATGCAGAATGAGTATGATGCACTCATAAAGAATGGAAATTGGAAGTTGGTCGATCCTCCAGTCGGAACCAAACCAATTGGAAACAAGTGGATGTACAAGAACAAATACAAATCAGATGGCTCACTTGACAAACATAAAGAAAGGCTCGTGGCAAAAGGCTATGCACAGAAAGAAGGAATTGACTATGAAGAAACGTTCTCTCCCACAGCAAAATGGGGCACCATCTGCACTATACTTTCCTTAGCTGCACAAAATGGTTGGAAAGTTCATCAAATGGATGTAAAGACTGCATTCTTGACTGGAGACTTGAAAGAAAATGTCTTCATGTCTCAACCCGAAGGTTTTGTTGTGAAGGGACAAGAACACAAGGTATGCAAACTTGTCAAGTCCTTGTATGACCCGAAACAAGCACCTCGAGCATGGTATGAAAAGTTAACCGAGCATCCTCTAAAGATGAATTTCAAACATTATAATCTTGATGACACAACACTATTTGTAAAGAAAGTTGGAAAATTTGTTGTGTTTCTTGTAGTATATGTGGATGATCTTTTGATGACAGGGAACAATGAAAGTTATATAGCATCCATAAAGAAAGACTTAAGGAAAGGCTTTGAAATGACTGATCTAGGACATCTTCACTATTACTTAGGAATTGAAGTGACTCAACATCCTTAGTACATTTTCATTGCTCAGAAAAAAGTATATTGGAGAATTGTTGAACAAATTTGGGATGACAGATTGCAATCCGCTCTCAACTCCAATGGAACAAAAGCTAAATCTCACATCAAGTGAAGGAAAAGAACTCGAGGATGCAACCGAGTACCGACAGCTTGTAGGAAGCCTTATCTACCTTACTACCACAAGACCAGATATTTCGTATGTTGTTAGCATTCTTTCACGGTTCATGCACAAACCTTGTGAAGGACATTGGTCTGCAGCAAAGAGAGTTCTAAGATACTTGAAAGGGACTCAAGACTTTGGACTCGGATATTCTAAAGTGGATGACTTCAGACTTATTCGGTACTCTGATTCAGACTTCGATGGTGACAAAGAAACAAGGGTATCCAGTTCTGGATACACGATGAGTCTTGGATCAGCAGCTATCTCCTGGAGATCACGCAAACAATCAGTTCCAGCAGATTCAACAACAGAGGCAGAATATGTAGCAGCTACAGAAGCAACCAAAGAGATTGTGTGGCTCAGGAAGATACTTGAAGATTTGCAGGAGAAACAAGAAGACTCCACTCCACTTTTGATTGACAACACTTCTGCAATCAAGTTGGCCAAGAATCCTAGATTCCATGATCGAACCAAACATATCAACACAAAGTATCATCTGATTCAACATCATGTAGAGGCCAAGACAGTTCATTTACATCATTGTTCCACTAATGATCAAACTGCAGATATATTCACCAAAGCACTTGGACGAGAAAAGTTTCAAAGATTTAGAACCATGTTCGGTCTTACAAACTCTCCTTCGGATTAAGGGGGGAATGTTGGAAGCTTAATCCTCGGATTATAGCTCCACATTTATGTACATATGTAAATAAATAAAATGAATACAAATAGATGTAGGAAGACAAAGAGTCTTCAACGAACCTTTTGGAAACTGAAAACCAAAGGTCAGAAAACCTTGTATATATTGACATGCTTGGTGAATGAAATAGACATCCGGGAGTTATTACCTGTCAATTTATTTACATAAAGTCACTTTATACATCAATAAACCACTAGGGACTACACTTTGTCCCCCCCATGACTAACACACCCAAAAACTCATGAAGAAGACCTCTAGAGTTAAGATTTTCTAACACTCCTCCTATGCTAATAGGTGCTCCCACAAGGTTCTAGGGGTTATCTTCTCTTCCAAATAGGTGGCTAGTTCATTTTAGCAAAAAGCAAGCCTAAGTGATACCATTCCCCCCTGGAAGGTGTGAAGAAGGACAAGAGTCCAGAGCTTGGTGATGAGAACAAGCAGGAGGATGAAAATAAGAGGTACACAGATTTTACAACATGTTTATTATGCTTTTATGTTTATTTTCTTAAACTCTTTTGAACCCCAAGTTGATGAAAAAGAAATACGCATAGATGGGTGGAAGAATGAGAAGGAGATTCCAAGAAAGTTTGCTCCTATAGTAAAGTTAACCACAATCAAGTTGATTCCAACCATGGCAATACATTTTCGTTGGTGGATTTATAGGATGGACCTAAAGAGTGTCTTCTATGAAAATCAACCACAAGGTTTACAGGTTGCATGTGAGAGGAACCTTGTAAGCATAGCTCTAGATGGATAGAGGCAAGTCCCAAAGGCCTGAAATTTAAAAATTGATATACTTGTCAATGGTGGCTTTTCAGGGCAATTAAAGCAAGTAGCTAATATAGCCCCCACCAAAGTTCAAGACTTCAAGTCTAACCAGTGTTATCGGAACCGGACCGGAACCGGCAAAACCGATCGGTCCGACCGGTTTACAAAGGTAACCGGTTCGGTGAGGGACCAAAACCGGTTGAACCGGATTTCTGTCCGAACCGGGTATGGAACCGGCTAGAACTGGCCGGAACCGGTCAAAACCAGTCGGTCTGTATAGTGGACCCACGAAACTGATTTTTTTTTTAAAAACACACAAAAAAAGTTTTCTATGCTTCTATGATCAGTTTATTGTTATTCATTAGTACTATGGTTTCTTTTTGGATTGTAGGGGCCATTTCGAGCCTCTTTGTTGATGTACTTTGGTTCAGAACCTCAGAGATGTATTGCACTAGGTGTTGTTTTGGTTATTTGCACCCATACTTGCTATATATATGAGAAACTTTGCATATTTGTGTATTAATGGTTTGGATTCATATGTATGCACATGAATATATATGTTTTTTACAAAATATGAATATTTTATGTATTTTTTAGTAGACCAGTTTTTTTCCCGATTTTTTTCCAGTTCCGGTCCGGTTCACATTTTGGGCTTCGCCGGTTCGATGACCGGTCCGGTTCCGATAACATTGAGTCTAACCAAGTGACACGCTTGTGCTTGTACTAGTGCTTGTGGATTTGCCAGTGCACACAACAACAGTTCAGGCCAAGTGAAATTCCTGGGCAACTTTGGCGAAATAGATAACCCCCACTCACAACTTCTAAGTCAAATGCAACTATAAATTGAATGGCGCTAATGGCCCCCCCATAATGCTAAATATGGCACATTAGCCTCATCGTGATAAGAGAAGTCAGAAAGCTAATCCAAAAAAAATCATCTAGATGTCCTCTTACAAGGAGGAAGACCAATTTGTTACCATTCAAAGTTGTTCCATGAAGCAATTTATGAAATTCCAAGCCCTATGTGACTGTTGTCCTTATGTTCTCACCTAAACAAGTATGTTATTTAATTGTAAAAAATTAACTTCTTCACATAGAAACAATCACACAGATTGTTGGAAAGTAAATAGTAGAAGTGTAAAATAAATTCACACATACATAGAGAATTTCTCCTTCAAATCAGCTTATCATTCATCTAATCAAAGCTTACAAGGCAACCTCCACAGCTATTTAAAACCAGCACCTGCACAATAATCAAGGAACAACAACTATCATTTTATGGCCTATTGTACAGTGTCATATGGATCTATACTGCTGTATGGCCTGCGGCTTAAAACTTCCTCCTCACTGATCACTATGCTCTCCCTTCCCGTCGTTGTTCTTGTTCAACAAAACTGTGTCTAAACTCTCTATCTTGACATGTCTTTATACTTGAGTTGAAACCCTAATCTCTCAATGAGATGTACAATTGAGACTGATCTAAATCACATGTATTAAAATACAATTTATTAGATTGAACAGCTAAATATAAGACTTTCACTTTATTCCTAAAGTCAATTACACAATAGAATTAACTCAAACCACTTCCGTCACATTCACATTGAACTCGTGCGGAAGTTCCCTGTTCCTGCTAGGCTGCTGTTTGAGTTTATTAGAGTCGGGTCCCAAATCCCAAGCTTTTTCCTCTTTAACACAGAGACTTCTATTTCTTTCACTGTGCAGAGATTTGTTTTATAACTCAAAAAAATTAAAATCTAAGTTACAAAAACAGAACCGTAGCCTGTGGTAGAGGAGATTAAACCCTACCTCATATTGTGAATTTGAGGTTTGCTCCCTTGTATTATTTTTTTCCTTCGTTCTTCTCATTCTCTCCTCAGCCTTCTCTTTGTTCTTCACATTTTCTCCTTTGTAATGTTAGGGTCGTTTCTGCATTGCATAAACTTGTGGAGTGCATTCCTGTCATTTTTCTTTATTGCCTTTTTGTAGGATCTTTTTCTGGGCTGTATTCCATTCAACACTGGACTTCTTTTCTACTCCCTCCTTTCCCATGGTTCCCTCTTCTTTAGGCCAATGGATATTTTAATTTCTTTTGTTCTTTATTTTATTGTGTTTCTTCTACCAACCATTGCTCTCTTCCACTTCAAAGTAAAACAACACTCTAAGATGGGCACCAAAAAGAAATTTCAAGTGGGTCACTATACTGCACAACTTAGCAAATTTCCAACTTTGACACCATGTTAGATTGTGCAGTGTATATTTCAGACAACGGAATATATGACAAAAAAAGTAAGAGAGAAAAACATATTCAATCATGTATATCCATTATTATTCATCTGCATTTTAAAAACAGGCCGAACCATCAGAAGTGACCACAGTTCAAGCAGCCAGAGCACCAAAGGGACCAAACCAGGCCTCAAACCAATTTGGGAACCGGTTCCATATCGAACCAGCCAGTTCAGTGTGGAACCAGTCCAAACAGGACAGTTCGGCCGATTCTATACCAGCGCAGTCTGGGACAAACCGCACAGGTTTAGGACAGGTTCCCTATAAAATCTGAATTTTTAACTTTGTTTACTCATTTAGAAAAGCAGAAGCAGGAAATTGAGAGCAAAGGAGAAATTCAACATCTTCCATTGAATTGAGGAGGGGAAGATGAGTATTTCCATTGCCATTAGCATATTTATTGTGAAGGGATTGATTCACTGATACCATGAGGAGTCAGTGAAGATTGCCACCAGGGGTCTGCCACCCCCATGACCCCTGCAGTGGCCCTGGAAATCAAAAACCCCCAGAATATCATCTTGAATCAATAACAGTCAAATGGGGAAGATAAAATCATAATTTGTTCTGGTTATAGTATGTAGACACAAATCAATGAAGAGTTGAGAAGATAATTCAAAATTGTTGTTAACTAACATGATTTTTGTGTTCATGAGCTATAGAGTCCATTTTGGGAGATAAATTCCAGTGTTACATGGAGACACGTCCCCAAGGGTAGGAAACACGCTTCCACGCCCTCGCACGTCCCAGAAACTTGGAAACTCCAATGGAGGTGTCCCCCCACATCCCCGTTTGAAGGAAACTCAAGGAAACGCAAAAGGGGACATTTCATGGAAAAAGAGAAACATTTCCCTCCTAAAAATGGCATCCCCACATTTCCTTTGACTGCTTTTTACCAAAAAGAAAAATAAATAAATAAATAATGATAAAGGGCCACACCATCCACAATTTTCCAGTGTTACACGGGGACGCATACCCAAGGGTAGAAAACACACTTCCACGCACCCGCACATCCAAAAACTTGGAAACGCCCCCCCCCCCCAATGTTCCCCGTTTGAAGGAAACTCAAGGAAATGCAGAAGGGGGCGTTTCCTGGAAAAAGAGAAACATTTCCCTCCTAAAAATGACCATGTTTCCTTTGACTGTTTTTGACCAAAAAATTAAAGATTAAATTGTAAAGGGCCACACCATCCACTATTTTCCTTCTCTCTAGCCTCGTTTTCATTTCACTGCTCAATATGGTTGTATTTCCAATTTTGTTTTATCAGTTATAGCTTATGTATGGTTCGATTTCATTTTATTTCACTTGATGTATGTTATAAACTTGTAATGGTCTTTAGATTATAAAATTAAACACTTTAATGACTTATGCTCCAACTTTCAATTTTTATGTATTCTAATATAAATTTTGCAATATTTCTAACGGGTCCCCTATGTTGAAGAACCCAACGTGTCCTTTGGCGTTTCTAAAATGAGAGAAACTTCTATATAGGCCGCTCCAGCATTTCCTCCTTCCACGTCCCCACATCTCGAAAACTTGGTGGAACATTGATAAATTCACTTAAGCAAAGACTCCAATTTGAGCAAGAGTCTCTAATGGTTTGGAATCTTGGATTTAGAGTGATGTACATGAATATATATTTTTTCATTAAAATTTTCATATTTTATATATGTTTTAGTAAACCAATCCAAATCTGATCCAAGTCCAATTAGACCCTCGGTCAATTCCAAGTCTGATTCCAACTTATGTTCATTACATACTCGATACTTACATTGAATGAGTTGTTGCTAACTGACAAGCAACTGTCAACTTTTCTAACTACCTATGGTGTGGACTTGCCTATGAATTGTACACGGCATTGATACTAGAAAATTTTCAACAATAATATTTTTTTGCCTCTATCTTCTATTCTTTGATGTGAACCAGTTAAACTGTATGAAATAGTATGACTTATAAGAATCATCTCATAAGCAATTATTAATCAAATGGCAACTGAGTAACAGGAATCACCTACCAGGGACCCCATACCCACTACGTATCTGCAGCAGATCCTTGGGTGTGGGGATCCACCCCCATTTGGGGATGTTTTCCTGCAAGTGTATTTCTAGCAGCAAGCAGTGCACCTGCAACATAAAGGAGATGCGAGAAGCATTTCCAGTCACAGGTTTGTTTTTAAGGTCTGCCATGCATATTTTTAGCACACAAGCTGTTATAGAGTTTTGTTCTCTGTTTTCTAATGCCCATCAAGTTTTAAATAAGATCAAGGAGGTTGTTTGGGTCATGAGTTCCAGCAGAGTTGCAGATGAGGAAGGGTTCCAGTTTGAAATCTTCAAACACGGCCTCTGTGCACTAGATTGCCACTTGGCCAATTTATTTAACCATGTGGTCTGCACCAGCTTTCCAGAACCATGGTCACATCATATTATTCACCCGATCCATTAGTCGGGGTCTTGTGGAGATCCCGACAACTACAAAACGATCATGGTTGGCCACACTTTCTCCAAGATATATGCTATAGTCCTCCATATGCAACTTTTTGAGGATCTTGAGAGGCAATTGCTCATAGCTAGAAGACTGGTTGGATTCAGACCGACGCACCAAACCATTGATCACATTCTTAGACTCTGGGCCATCATTGAGGAGGCACACCACCGCTCTTTGAAAGTTTACTATTGCTTTGTAGACTTTCGAAAGGTGTTCGACTCTGTCCCCAGAGTGGCATTATTCTAAAGGATCAGAGACATTGGCATTTTTTTGACCCTTCTGACTGGCATGATGAGATTATATGAGTCGGTTCTCGATCATTTTCGCACATCCCACGAGATCTTAGATTTCATTAGGATTACCATTGGGGTTAAGCAGGGGTGTCTATTATCCCCCACTTTATTTGGGATATACATCGATCAGCTGGAGTCCTTCTTACAGGAGCACATCCGGAATGGCGTTGGGTGCCTTCTTAACTAGGTCTTGATCTCTATCTTGCTCTTCGTTGATGACGTGGTCCTCTTGGCCTCATCTCCAGAGGGGATGCAATGACAACTAGATGCCTTAGCCCTCTTATGTGATCTTCATCAGTTGATGGTCAACTTGGGTAAGACCAAGGTCATGATCTTGAATGGGTCAAGGAGGCTACTCATTGATCTATATTTATTTTTTAGAGGGAAGGAGATTGAGATTAGTAGCACCTATACCTATTTGGGGGTTCGGTTCACAGGACCTCGTTTCACTTTGCAACACGCCCTTCAACCCCAAGACAACAAAGGTTATGTATCCTTAGCCCTTCTCGAGAGACAATGCTTCAGACACCATTTTCAGAACATCTCATCCAAGATGGCTCTCATGGACACTCTTACCCAACCCACAGTCCTATAAGACTCGGAAGTTCAGGGGGCAGGCCTACTTGATTGTGATTGGGGCTCAACAAAGAGAGTGTAGATCCTCCTCATTCGACGCATCATCAAATCCAAACAAACAATACCTCAATCCATTATACTTTCAGAGTTTGGTGCCTGACCTTTTCGACTTGAGGTTGTGTTCAGCCTTGTCACTTTCTTACACCGCCTTCGAAGCTTTGCTGACTCGGTGAAGGGGCGAGATTGATACCCATATCTAGCCTATCTCTCTTTAGAGGCCATCAGCTAGCCCTTTAGGCCACTCTAGGTGTTGGTATACGGGGGCCATGGATCTTTTGGCATTTGTCGACATTGAGATGGACTGGCTGCCCCCATTTAATTATTCCCTAGACGCACCTGGATGCCTCTTACCTACTAGGAAAGACTTGAACGAAATCATTAGAGATGACATTTACAGACAGTTAGTGCAGGTCACTTGGATCAACCCTCAAAGGGGGTTACATCCTAAGATGGCCTTCTATGTTGAGCACTCCATGGACCTGAGGGACGATCTAATTGTTCGGCCCCATTTGAGCACATGATCTTCATATTCTTTTAGGCCAGTTCAAAGTGGGTTCTCATCATCTCTAAGTAGAGATAGATCACCAGATCGACCAATCAGATAGGAAATGCCAGAGGTCACCAGATCGACTAGTCGGACAGGAAATGCCAGAGGTCACCAGATCACCAGATCGATGTCCTATCTACTACAAGATTCGCAGGCAATTCATTGTCTTTTCAGGGACCACTTTCTCACAGAGCTTCAGAATTTGACTAGATTCTTCAAATATCCCAAACAGAGATATTTGGCCTTATACTTGCAGGAGGCCATCTGGCTTCGCTCCTTAACCCTCCAGCGACATTCCCAATCGGGACCAACCTCCACTCAGCGTATCACTTCCTTCTTTCTGGTGCCTCCTTCCTCTAGGGGCACCAAGAGACAAACGAATGGCGATACCGCCCTTGACCGTAGATCAGTTAGGACACGACGAACTACTTCCACTTTCATTCGACATCAACAACATGGCCAATCTCCGCCCCATCCTAGCAGTCAGACGACTTGATCGAGGTCACAACAGCAAGCTCCCTACTCCACGCAGCAACGCCCTACCCATTGTAGCTCCTCTCCCAGTTCTTCCTCTAGACAGGTCACCCTTCTAGGCTTCCTTCAGCTGACCTCAAATGGTAGGAGAGATGCTTCCAATACTTTCGGTGCTCCACGATAGATTCACCAGTTCTATTTCACAACCTTCAAACCACTCGCTTTATACATTTCTCTTATGGATCGGCTATCTTTGTATATTTCTCTTCTGAATTGGCTCTCCATCTGTGGAGTTAGCTCCTTTTGGTTTTTCTTTAGGTTTAGTTTTGAGTCTTGCTTCTTGCTTTTTATAGGAGCCACCCTAGGGCACCCACTTTGTATTGACATCATGGTATCACACAGTCCCATTGACCTACTTTTGTGGTGATTTGTTGGACATTAATAGAATTATCTTATCTTATCGGGTCAGCGTTTACGAGAGTGGAGCAATTTTTTATAAAGGTTGAAAAGCAATTTTTACTTGTCCAGCTACTGTTAAAGAGGCACAGACCCCAAGCACATTTTTCAGGATACATTAACCTTATTATTTCAGCCACCAATCAGTTTCTGGTTTGCTGACCAACATTCTGTGATTTGAAAACAGATTTGGTCCGTTCACAAGTGGTTATCTGAGATATTGGGGCTAGGATTTGCGCACTGCAGACCTGCTATTTTCCTCCAGTGTCATATGTCCACAACTGAGAACTTTTTCCTTGCCTTTTCACAGGACTATACAATATACCTGCAATAGAAGACTCTCCCGTGTCTATTCAAATTTCAGTGATATTTAATATTTTGTTAATAAATCTTAATGCACATATATTAATATTTATTTCAACTATTTGTGAAATATGTATACTGGCACGCCCACAATTCGCAATATTCCACAATTCAGAGTTAAAGAAGCACAGTTCCTATATTCATTAGATTTCCAGATACATTTTGATGATGAAATTCCCAGAGTGACGGAACAATCTTTCTTTGAGAAAAGAGTAAATGAAAGACATTAATAAAAATAGCTTTATCTAATCTTATCTTATAACCAAATGCTAATCCAATTTTCCATAGTAAACCTAAAGGCTAAAGCAAAGAGTGATTACTTTCCAATGTCCATAAACAAGTCAAAAGCAATCAAAGTATACCAATTAGCATTGCACCAAGATACCGAAACCATCAAAATAACTGAGAAGAAATTGAATATATTCTACAAAGCCTAGTAACCACGGAATACTAAGAGAGCCCGATCTAGTGAACTACACCGGTTTGACCCAATAAGCGATCACTGGTCCAATTCCCATTAAGACACACGGATAATACACTGCATAGGTTCTCAAGCCATAGGCAACAAAACCAAGACAAGCTTACTGTCGGAACTGTTGAGATTTTCTCCGAAAACTATGAGGAAGGAGCGCTGCCAGCTTCGCCGGCATCATCACTAATTGCAGATGGGGGCTGATAGATGTGAGCCCTCTTCAAGATTTCGGCCACAATCCAATGTTTCCTCTTGCTCAAAGGCCTCGAAGGATCCAACCTCACCTGCAAGCCCCCGTCCTCTCTATTCATTACCTAACAAAATAGAAACGAAAAATATTGATTTATATTCATTCATTGGGCTGTGAATATGGATTGAAAGGACTTACCCGGTCGCCCATATTGCAATTGTTATGCTCATCGTGGGCCATAAATTTGCTGGTCTTCTTGTAGTAGCGATTGACGAGCTTATTATGTACTAGTCTGTCTACTGCTACCACCACCGATTTCTGCATCTTGTTGGAAACCACCACTCCAATCACTGTTTTCATCTTATCTTTTGTTTGTTTCCACTCTCCTCTGAGCTCTTGCGACAATGTGTTATTTGAGGGTATTCCCAGGGTCTGAGCTCTTGCGACAATGTGTTATTTGAGGGTATTCTCAGGGTTTGAGCTCTGCGACAATGTGTTATTTGAGGGTCGGCTTTTCTAAAACCCAAAACCCTGTTGTTCGGTGGGGGATATATGGAATGTGGAATTGAAGGTCGTACTTGCAGTTGGATGAAATGGAAATAAATAATAACGGTTATTTGTGATTTTCACACTTGAAAAGAAATAAACTTTTTAAGATTCCTTAAGTTTTGGAAAGTTAATGAAGGTTAGTAATAGTATAGAGATATTGAAATTTGATTTTTATGTGGATATATATCACATAAATGAAACTCGTTTATAAATCTAGGTCTCTTATCCAAATGTTATATTGACTCTCAATTAATGACAATTGAGCTCGATGAATGGATGGTATTGTGCTCCAATGAGGGTTGGTATTGACTATATGGGGTGCTAAGGAGGGACGATGGAGGAGGACATCCAACTAGTGACAAATATTCGGAGGATTCACTCTCCAAGCATTTTCATCTTAGTTAAAAGACGCTCTAAGTCCTTGGGGGTTGATGGGGATATTTTACATGCACAAAAGTTACTTAGTGAATGTGGGTATGTGGTTGATCTAGAGGATTGCACGAGTGCGCTTTTAGGTGGTAGTACTGGGCAGATATATTGTCAGGATATTGTTAGTACTCCATAGTGGGTTTTGGGGTCTTCAAGACATGGTGATATTACTATGACTTATGCTGCACATATCCCATTGGATAAGCATTTACCATTGGTTGAGGCTTCCAGCTTAGCCTCGGTGACTTGTGTTGCTCGCTTCTTGGGCCCTGATCTATTGGTTTTGACATTGCTATCAGCTTGGGCTTTATTAGGGGGGATCTCAATTTTTTATACATGCAAGGTGGTGCTTCAACAAAGGTGGTTTCGACCCATGAAAAAAAAAAGCCCATAGTAGTTAATAATAGAGGGGAGGGGGGGGGTGGGTGGACGGGGTTAACACGGCTTCATGCGGGAGTGGACTTAGTTGCCTCACTCACTTGAGGTGGGCTTGCATGGAAGCTCATCCAAGATCTCAAGGAGCACAACGTAGCGAGCTCGACTGACTTGGCAGCACGACACTATTGGGTGTGCCAAGTCGGGAGCTCGAGATGCGCGCGACTTTGTAAAGGGGCACAGGTGCAGTAAGATGAGGGCATAGAGACCAAGCAAGGGGCATCAAAGCGGACAAGTGTTGGCGAAGTGACATGGACCAACTATCATGGGATGGTTCGGAAGCTCGTGGAAAAACATAAGGCATAAGTCAGTGTTGGCATACTTAGTGTGCATGGGAGGGGCTCCATAAGGAAAAGCCTTAGGCACACCCTCGCGCCAAGAGGTTAGTATATATAGTGCGTGGATGGCTTGAGGCAAAACAACTAAGAAGGAAGAAGAGACCAAGACTTGGCAAGTAACTGCGACCAAGCTGCAACAAGCAGAGGGAGCAGGCTACAGGAGGGGCGGACCTAGCTTGGGTGGGAGCACAAACTTGGGCAAAACAGTGGACAGATTGTTGGTGGCAGTCCATAATGGCAACAAAGACGCATTGAGAAATTAACTCGCGAAGGGGTGAAAATCTTGGGGTTTCTATGTCTGTGTCGGTTGGGCAGCACGTTGCATGAGGCAAGTCTTGGTGACACCTCCCAACTGTCTTCCATGTAACTGTAACTTTGTTTCCGTATAAATCTTGGGTGCATTGATTTGGGCACCCACCTTATATTTGCATCTCTTGTATTCTTGGATGTATGCGTTACATGTGTCATGTGTGATTTGGCTAAGTGTTAATAAGAACATAATTGTAACAAAGACAATAAGTGTAACAAGTGTTCAGTGTTAACTTGTAAGTTTTGTGTTGGTTAGGTGTTTTCTTCCGGTGATCCTGTCGAGCTGGTCTCACCCTCAACTAGGAACCGGGCAATGCTGCACGGGCCCTGAGACAGTTGAATAGCCGGGCGCCGGGCGACCCCGTGATAGGGGGTCTCTTTGGTGGTAGGTGAAGACCTACGTGTGGATCAAATCCTTGACTTGTTTGGTAAAACCCTTGTTGGGTGATTTATGGGTAGGGAGGTTGGTATGGAACTTACTAGGTGGTGGATTACAAATTTTTGGTTTCCTATACTGGGTTATGGGCCTACTTTTCACCTTCTAGCACACAGGTGGTTAGGTTTCTTTTTCATTTTGTGAAGGAACGAATGTGATACTAAAGGGAACCTCGTTTCTAGATAGTTCCTTATTATCCTTGAAACCATGGCACACACTTTTCGATGCCAAGGATGAATTTGTGGGTAGTACACCTATCTGGGTGAAACTACTGAACTTGCCGATGAAATTTTGGTCTGAACCAACTTTGCATGTGAAAAGGAATTTGATAGAAAAGACCATTCTTGTGGATGACAATTTTATGTCGAGTTTGCATCAATCTATGGCCAAAGTTGATTTCAATATGGGACTTTTTGAATCCTTGGAACTTGTTAGGGAAGGCCAAAGGCATATGCATATTTTGGATTACATGAACATCACATTTAGGTGCTCAAGGTGTCGTGAATATGGACATGTATTTAAAGATTTCTCCAAGCCACTAGTGAGGAAGATTTGCTGAAAGAATTCTGAAGCTTCTTGTGATATGGGGGGGGTGGATGTTTCTTCTTCGTCTCCAGTCTCTAAGGGGTGAAGGTTGGTACAAATGTGGAAGGTGATATTTTCATGACTAGAGAAATGTGTCAACCTACTTATTCACAAAACTCTTCAAGTTGTGTTCTTGTTGGGGACCTTTCGATTTTGTTGATTGTGGGACCGAGGTTAGTTCTCAGGTCTGATCAAAATCCTGAGGTGGATTTGGACGTTGCTCAGGGTCCATTGGGCCTAGCTCCGAACTTTATTTGAACCATGTTTGGTCATGGAGGCAAATATTATCTCGGGTAAGACTAATTTTACTCTTACCAATTTCCCTTCTTTTGTTAATTTGGATGCTTTGGGGGAAATTTCTGGTGATTCCAAGGTTGCAACTATTTCAAAAATAAAATTTAAGGGAAGTCTAGAGTTTCTACTATCTCTACTGTGAAAAGGAGTCAAGCTAGTACCTCTTACCTCCTTGGGGATCTGGTGGACTTAGTCAATGATTCTAACCCGTCTTTTCTTGGGGAAAAAAACTCTTTGGATGGTGATGAAGTTGTTTGTTCTTTGTTAGTGCATGGGGGGTGGTCATAACGTAATATGTCCTAAAAAAGGATCTATGCATGTTGATTCTCTTCAATCCAACGGTTTGGGAATTGATTCTATTAAAGATTTGGGTATGCCAACTATGGGTAGGAACTCTACCCTCAAATGGGCACACGAAATGGCTATTAAGGAGGTTAATCAAGACTTGTAGAAGTTGATTATGGGGTCTCTTAGAGCAAGTCATGGCCCTTGTTTAGTTCCTCCATGGAGATTATCTATATTAATATTAGAGGGTTGGGGGATCATGCCAATAAATTGGTCCTTCGAAGTTTGGTGGATTTAGAGCAACCTGGCCTTATTTTGATTGATGAGACTACGATGAAGGGTGATTTATTTATTTATGAGCTAAGTAGGGCCTTGAGTGGTTAGGACTTTCTTATAATTGATGCTAAGGGTTTATCAAGTGGTCCGATAACAACATGGAACGAAAATTTTGCTCGAATTAATGCCTTTGTTATCTCTTCAAGATTGTGTAGAGAGGTTTACTGCAAAAGCTTGGATTTATCTTTCACTTTGCTCAATATTTATGGTATGTAGGAAGGTAAGCAACATTTATGGGATAAGCTCCTCGATTTTCAAGTTGAAGTCTGGTAATTTCATTGTGGGGGGTGATATGAATTTTACATTAAATACAAGAGAAGTTTGGGGGAATTCTACAAGGGTGGATATACTGACAAAGTTCTTTCTTAATCGTTTAGAACTGGGTGGTCGTGTAGATGTGGAGCCCTTGGAGCTCATACCTACTTGGAGCAATATCCAATTTGGAGTTGAAGGTGTTTCAAAAAGGTTGGACAAGTATGTGGTTCATAATTATATTTGCATAAGGTGGCTCAATATAGGTCGTAGATTTGTCCAATAAGGTGTTGAAACAACTTCCCAATATTCTTGAACTTGACCACAATGAATCCAAGCCAAGCACTCCATTTAAGTTTAATCTAGGCTAGCTAGCTAGGGGGGAATTTAATTTGTTGGTAAAGGGGAACCAGATCCATTATGACCCTGCCTTGGACATTACAACTTGTGAACATTTTATGAGGGCTTTAAAAGCAGTGAAAGAGAAGGTGGTTGTCTGGGTAGGGGAGAGATTCAAAACTAGGGACTTGCATATTTGAGAAGTTGAGCAGGAATTGGAGGTTTTGATTGCTTCTTTATATAGTGGACCCTTTAGGGAGGACTCGCAAATTAGGTTGAATCAACCAAAGACAAAAAAGATCTAAGTTACTTATGGATCTCAAAATGGATTGGCACATCAAAAGTAGGGCTACTTGGATTGAGTTGGGTGATCAAAATGCGAAGTATTTTCATTGTTTTGCTAGTCACAAAAGGAATATTAACACTACATGGGAAACACAAAATCATGATGGTACAAGGATTTGAGGTTTCAAGGCTTTGCTTCTTTAGTGGTCAACCACTTTGAGGGGATTTATAAGGAACTTGACGGGGCAAATATCATGGAGATTTAAAAGTTATCTCATACTTCCTATAATGGCTAATGACGAGGTAAATGCAAATTTGTATTGCCCTGTGACTAAAGAGGAGTTGAATTCCATTTTACAAACTTTCAAAAAAGATAGGAGCCCAATCTCGTATGTGTTGAACACACCAAGATACTGAGAGGGGGTGGTGAATCAGTATGTCTTTAATTTTATTGTCTTACTTCTTTATCTATTAGTCTTCCATCAACAAATTTACTTCATCAAATGAACAGTATGATCATATGCATCAATACAACATCAACGAGAGGGTACACTAAATGTACATGGAAAACTCAATATATAGTATTGATAAAAACCATAGAAGTGATTACAACAATTGAGGAGACTCTAATCTCCAAGATTTACCAGCTACAACTAGTGGGAATCTCCAACCCCCTTGTTTCTTTAGCTCCAACACCCCACTTTCTCCAGCTCCAACTCAAAGGAGGATACAACCCCTTTTTTTTGTCAGCTCCAACTGACAGGAAGCTTCTAGATACAACCCCCTCATACATTTCCACAAGTTTTCCTATTGCAATAGGATGGAGGATACAACCCCTATTTAATCTTCAAATTATGTTATGTCTTATGTATGATGTTGCTTCAATTGGATTGCCTTAATCATTGATTTGTCATTGTCTTCCTTGGTACTTTTGATGCCATTGCCGCAATCTCAAGTTTATCACTGTTTTTCCACTGTAACAAGTATTCTCTGTCTTCCTTGGTACTTCTAATGCAACTGCTATAAGTTCAAACCTACCACTATTCAATCACTTCAAATCTCCCCTTTAATAACTTGTGATTCTGCCAAACTTCTTTGCTCAGTTACACACCCAAAACTTCTTTCTAATAAGGTTTGATTCTATATACAATACTTTGTCCCCAAATATTGTTATATACTCGAGTTATTTCTTCTTCAATTCTGTGACAAGGTCTTCTTCTTCTTAATCTGCAACAAGGTCTTCTCAATATCCACACAAAGTCTACAACTAGATCTTCAATGATGTCTACAACAAAGTCTTCAACAAGGTAACTATTTATATAAACAACGCATGAACAATCCTCAGACTGTCAATCTTAGGCTTCCAAAATAGTCCACAAACAAGACAAAATAATCCTTAACCTCGACCTCCTCAGTTGCTTCTAGTCTGTGTATAGGTATAAAGATAAAAAGACAAACCTAAGAAAATTTGTTTTCCTCTTCTTGTTTTTTAGATCAATGAGTTATTGATCTCTTCAGCCTTAATTGTTGTTGCTTCTTCCTTCGCTACTCTCTCAAAACTCACACTCACACATCCTCTCTTTCTTTGGATATATCTGCAATCATGCGCATACAATTTCAAAGCACACAATTTAAATCCCAGATCCCACACATCATATCACATTTCTCTGAACCTCATTTTTCCTATTGCATGATACCTACAATTTTTAAATAGCGTAATAACTCTTGTTTCACTTCTCATCCTTGTGATTTCAGATTGAACTCATTCCCATGCCAAATCCCCAAACAATTCTTCTCTCTTCGATCCACGTCTTAGTTCATCTCAGATTCTTAACCAATCACTCAACAAATGAGAGCGTTACAACCTTTTATTTATACAGTTCCAAATTGTCCAATAGGGTCGACCTGTCACTATTAATATAATAGTTGGGTCAACTTGTAATTATCCTCGCTGGGCCGACTTGCAACTATATTAGTAGGGGATTCATGAATCCAACATGGCAATGGGTGATTGTGTTCAAAGTAAAATGTCTTTCCCTCCAATGCATGGGTAAGCGTCTTCACTTTTCCTTGCAAGCGAGTGGACCTATTGATGACCAAAATTACTTCCACAAACGACCACATATGGGTCATTTATAACAATCATGGACCCAAACTTATTCAAGAGTGAGTCAAGTTTATTGCAATGGTTCTCATATGCACATATTTCATTTTTAATAAATGTTGAATCCTTGTATACTTGTAGAGACGATGTAACAAGCTTTTGTTAGTGTTATCTCGTCACTTGTAACTCCACACTTGCCTTTCATTTGTCATACTTTCCATTTGCTTGGTACTGAAACCGATACTAAAACAAGACTTAGGTACCGAATGACAATCCTATCATTATCATTGCTTCAATCCTTTCACTGTCACACCATCAACATCATTACTTCCCCTTTGACATCAATGACCTCAACAATCTCTTGAACCCATTGACATCAGTGACAACTTCTACCAACAGTATGGGTGGTCAATGGAATTTTACATTGAGTTTCTTAATCTCCTTGGTGAGGACATGTTGAGAGCAATGGAAGAAGTGGGACTATCTAGAAAAAAACCTAGAAGTTTTAATGCTATCTTTATTGTCTTGATTCTAAAGATGGGTTTCCCTTAGTCTTTTTACGGTTTTAGACCTATTTCTTAGTGTAATTGTTTATACAAAATTATCTCAAAAGTGGTAGATATTAAATTGAAGCATAATGTTTATGCATACGTCTTAGCCAAACAATTTGGCTTTGCAAAGGAAAGACAAATCCATGAAGCAATTGGTACTACCCATGAGGGACTACGTTCCATAAAGATTTATCAGGCTTCTACTACAATGATTAAATTAGACCACTCAAAGGATTATGATAGTGTTTCTTGGTTGTATATTCATTTATTACTTATACATCTAGGTTTATCTTTGCCTTTGGTCAGATGGATTATGTGTTGTGTCACTACAACACCTTTACAGTTTTAATTAATGGCTCGACTTCACAATTTTTCAATCCTTCCAATGGGTTAAGGCATGGTTGTCCCCTATCCCATAGCTCTTCCTATTTGTGTTTGAAGGCCTCAATCGAGCAATAATTGAAGCTAGGAGGTTGAGGGATGTTCAAGGGGTACAAGTTGGTAGAAGAGATATCTTGACACACTTGTTATTCGTGAACGATGGTTGGCGCTTCTATTTTGGTTTTGACAAAGAAGGCGTTAAATTTCACAAGATTCTCCTGCTTTATAATAGGGTGATTGGTATGGAGGTTAATGAAGCAAATTCTACCCTACATACATCTAGTATGATCGAGATACAAAAACGTGATTTTGTTAGGTACTTTCTAATCCAACAATTGGACATGTATGATGGTATAAAATACTTGGGCTCTACTCTCAAGCCTAACTTCTATGGGAAGGTTGATTGGTGGTGGTTGGTCTCCAAAATTGAAAAAAGGATTTCCCTTTGGTGTAACATGTGGTTGTCGAGAGGAGAAAGGTTAATTTTGGTTAAATTTGTATTGGAGGCCATCTTGGTGGCAATAGTGACTATAAAGGGACACATTGGGTCAAGTGGAAAAAACTAGCAAGTCCAAAATCTCTTGGGGCTTATAGAATATTCATATTTTTGTTTAGTCTTTAGTTGTTAATTCATTATGGGGTGTCTTAACAAAGGACGGCCTTGAGAAAAGGATATAAATACATAAACATATTTCCCGAGGTACCTTGATGGACTAGATCACACAAGAACACACAAGTATCTAGAATGTCCCAAATCAATGGAAGGCAATGACATCTACTACGTTATTGGTCCTTATTTTGCTTGGAAGGTTGGAGATGGGTCATAGGTACGCATTAGTGTTGATCCAATAATTGGATTCAATACATACATTTTTTTAGAAGCTCTTGTACAACATTTGCGTTTGATAGGAAAAACAACTCTAGATTCGATTCATAAGCCTTTTGAGACTAGTGGACTCGAGGTTGGTTGATGGAAACTGATTAGGGACTTGACGATGATTTTACTTTGGAATAGGAATTTATTTCAAAACTTAAAATATCCCATGCCATATTGAGTGGGGAACCTAATGAGCTTATTTGGGGTCTTAATAAGATGGGTGGCTTTTATACAATAAGGTTGGGATATAGTACACTCTTTACTCAATTTGAAGGTGGTTATCAATGGTGGTGGAGACTACTTTGTAAGGTGATGGCTCCTCCAAAAGCTAAGTTTTTTGTGTGGCTAGCTTTATCTAACAAGGTCTTTACTTGGGATCATTTGCAGAGAAGGGGCAAGGTGGGGACTGGTATATGCATTCTTTGTAAAGTAGATGAAGAAACAAACTTACATCTCTTTTTACATTGTTCCTACTCTATTCAAGTTTGAAGAGAGGTGGAAACCATGGTTGGTTTTTCATATCTTTGGAGAGGTTTAACTTTGGATGCTTGTTTTCAATCCTAGTTTACTAGGAAGGAGTTCGGGTTGATAAGAGCTATTCCCTATTTGGTCTTGTGGTGGATTTGGCTTGTTAGGAACTCCTACCCATTCGAGGACAAACTCCTACCTACTTTTCATGTTTTGACTAAGGTGATGATCAGTTTGTTGTCCTTTTACAAGGAGACTCCTTAGTATAAGATCCCTCGGATTCTTTAAGATTTTAGGGTGGATTTCACTATTCCTTAGGGACTTAATTTCGATGGGCCATGTCAAGGACAAATCATGCTATGTGGTCTTGTTTTTAATTTACACATGTAAGAGTCTCGTTATTTTCATTACAAAGCTAATTTGGGCAATGGGACAAACAATAAAGGAGAGCTCATGGTACTATATTATATGCTAAAAATTGTTGTGAATAGAGGTTTGAATTCTCAATAGGTTTTTTAGGACTCACTTATTGTCATCAAGTGGATGTTAGACTTGGTGTAGATACAAAATATTGGTCTTATTTCTCTTGTTAAACAGTTGAAGCAGATTGCCAGAGTCTTCCAACACATAAGCTTTGTACATATCTACAAAGAACATAATTAGATTACATATAGGCTCTCACAAGATGGTCTACTACTTTTGGTAGTCTTTTCTCAATAACTTCTAATGTATTGTGCTATTTTAGTCATCCGAATAAGTTTGTATGTCAGTTCTAAGCATACTTATGTATAAACATAAGCAATGGATAGGTTGGTAGAGTACTTTTTTAATGGGGTGTATTTGCATAATGCATTATAGCCTAGTTTTGGTTAGTTTTTAGATCTTGCCTTGAAGTCATATTTTGGAGACTTGGACATTTACCCTTGAGAAGGGAATTTTTTACTATGCCTTGTGCACTTGATAATTGTATTTTTCATTATACTTGAATAAAAAACATACAAAATAATTTAAAAGAAATTGTTTTTAGTCTTCCTCCTTTTTACTATCACAAAGATGACAAATTATTTCATCTCAATGTGTTGTAGGGATTGTCCAATCCCTTCTTTCATTATGGAACTTGTGAGAATTAACTCTTATTAGTCCCTGCCATAGGCAGAGACTATATGTTCCGCCTAACTGTAATAATTTGTAGGGTAGCAGAAAATGACTATATAAATAGCTAATGTTTATGGAAAATAATGATTTGTTGATTATTTTATAGTAATTATTTTCATATATCTAACAATTCTATTGGATTATAGGGTATGATTTGACTAATTTTCTCATTGTCGAAGATTAGTAAAAAATATAAATATATAAAAAATACTTTACAACCTTGGTTCTAAACTTTATTTTCTTTCAAACAATCATTCATTGCCGCAGAGGTTATCTTGAAGTTCAATGTAGGTGCCTTAAAAGATTCAGGCATTATTTCCTTGAAACATTCAATGGCGGGTCTTCTCGGTGCCTTAAAAGATTGAGGCGTTATTTCCTTGAAACATTCAATAGCAGGTCTTCTCGTTAATATAACCTAGAATTTAAGACGCACAAACGCTATTAGCTTCACAAGTCCTTCCTCGGTATTATTGCCTTGAACGTGGCGAGTGTGAACGTGCATGTATTCCACTTGTTTGGCCTAAAGTCGATGCATGGTATTCATTTTAGCGTTCCCTATGTCTCAGTTCTGCGCCTCTCCAGATCTCCACGAGTAGTTGCTCCTGCTCTAATGGAGAATGATCACGAGATTTTATTCCGACTTTATAGTGCGAGGAATGCTGATCATGCTACTGGAATTTGGAAACCTGAAAGCTAAAGAAAAGAACGACAGCGTGGTTTATTCCATACAATTGATATTATCTTGAAATGGAGGACTCGCGTAACTGGCAACTTTGGATATAAAGCAAAGGCAGCTATCATAACAGAATGTTACAGAAACCATAAATGCCATCCATACTTCAAATAACAGTGCATTTCTACTTAAAATCTTTAGGGTTTCTCTGTACTTAGTTTGAATTTTTTGTTTTCACGGTAAAATATATTTTGTTTTAAAATTTTAGTGCAGATTTCATCTTTCGATGATAAATTTTATAGAAGAGACTAGTGCAGGAGTAATAGTTTCATATTTTAGGAAGCTCGTCTTTCTCTTGAGCATTATTTGGCTAAAAATCCTTCTGTTTATTGCCTGTGACTTGTGTTCCTCTTCTTGGGGTCTCTTTCTTAATTGGACTTGCCCGTTGGCTCCAAGTAATTTCATACTAGCTCTATATTCCACTCGAAATTTAAAATTTTAGGTTTTTAGGGATTGTATCAAGGGCATCATTCTCGTGCAAATTTTAGTTTTTTAGGGATTGTATCAGGCGTTTGAGCACATCATTCTCTTGCAATATATATATATATTTTATATATTTTTCTATGAAGATTTCCTTTCAGGGTTTGAAATTCGAATATAATTTTGATTAACCGTTCTTTTCGCTGGTGTAGAGACAGAGGAATTTGTAAAACTACTAATAATTAAGTTTTTCTTTTACGCAAAATAGAAAAATTTAGTTATAACATTTGAACATGTTTCGTTACAATTAATGAAATCCTCTCTTATATATTTTATTTTTGTTTCCTATCAAATTCATGTATATTCTTATAAAGAATTCGTTACCTATTATGGTTTATTAATGAGATTCTGTAGGTATTTAATATAAAGAAAAATATAATAAGGTATCTCGATCTATGCATTTCATTTTACAGAGGCAATGGAACACTCCTTGAATCTAAGTTAGTAGTGTATGAGTGTGGCCCTAATTGCAGATGCCCACCAACTTGCAAAAGTAGAGTTGCTCGCCGTATGTTGAAGCTTAAGCTTAAGATCTTCATGAATCCAAATAGAGATTGGGGATTGTGGACATTAGAAATCTTAGAGACGGGTGCATTTATTTATGAGTTTACAGGTGATCTCATTGTAGATCGCTCCCCAAACAAGTCAAGAATATTTTTTTTCCTTATTTTTTCATTATCCATGCAATACCGTGATGTGGTTTCGGCCCCTCCCAGCTTCCAACTTGTTGAGGATAAAGGTTACAAAGTGGATGCATCTAGAGCTGGTAATGTAAGCAGATTCATACCAGGAATTCCAGACCAAACATATTTCCTCAATATATTGTATATGATAATCGTGACATAGATATTCCTCATGTGATGTTATTTGCTTGTGAAAATATCTCTCCTGCATAATAATAATTACAAATTTTTATAATAACTTGATTTAACTAATTTTTATTATTAACTGTATATTTGTTTAAAAAATTAAAATATAAAATAATATACAATGCAATTACAGATTGAAATGTGGTCGTTTCTACTAAATAAATGAAAGTATGTCCAAAAAGTCCATAATCATTTCTGTGTTATGTTTGCCACCACCCATAATTCCAGCACATAAAGGAATGCCCGTAAGTGTATTCATTTCTCATAGATAAATATTACATTGTAAGTTTTTAGCTTTAAACGTGTGTTTGTGCGTTAGTATGATTTATATAAATCTTTTAATGTATTTAAAACAAATTAGTTAGAAAATTTAATGTATTTAAAACAAATTAGTTTATTTTATTGGTTTATATTTATATATAGAGTTAGTATGGTTTATATAAAATTTTAATGTATTTAAAACAAATTAGTTTATTTTATTGGTTTATATATTTATATATATATAATTGCTTTATTATATAGAGAAAAATATTTATCTTAAAATTTTAATTTATATGTTGATAAATTTAAATATTTTAAAATTGATTTAATTGACAATTTTGATTTATTTTTTGGTGGATTTATTTAATTTAAAATTTTGATTTATTTATTTAAATATAATAAATAGAGTAATAAATGTGAAAATAGAAATATCTATTTAAATTGGTCCTTCATTGTCTATTGGATGTAGTTTTGGTGGTGGTTGGGAGGAATGATTGTTATCCTCCCCACCCAAGTTTAATTATTATAGGTGACATGATGTTCTTGTTGAGCCTCTATATAATGAATGAATGGATTATGTAATTCTCGTCATGCTTTGATTTTTCAGTGAATCATTTAAAAGTTTCTCATACTTTATTTTTGTTGGATTGGTTTCATAAACATATAGACTTTTGATATAATTGGATAAACAATATTTATTATATTAAATATTTTTTCAAACTTTATAATTTATTAACATCAACGATGAAATTTGTATATTATATTAAGTAAATATATATAGGTATTATTTTTATAATTATGAATATATATATTATTTATTGTAAAAATATTTATGTTTAAATATTAATTTTATTTTCCAAAAATAATAAATTTACAAAAGATATTAAATTATATATTTATTATTAATTTTAATTGTAATTATAAAATTTAAGACAAAACTAAATCTAAAATCATTTTAAAACAAAACTAAATCTAAACTAATATTAAAAACAATTTAATTACCAATTTTTTTATTAACATTATTTTATTTTAATAATGAGAAAAAATATTTTAAAGCTATGAATTATAAGTAAAAATCTAAATAATTAATAATAGAGTGTTTAAATGAAGACTTATTAATGTTTAAATAGAAGCTTGTAAATATGTTTATGTTTAAATATAGAATTTTATCTTCCAAAAACCATAAATTGATAAAAGATATCAAGTATGTAAGTAAAGGCTAATAAAAATCTTTATTATAAAAATCTTTATTTTTAAATATAAAATTTTGGTTTCCTAAATTCACAAAAAATATTAAATTATATACCTACAATTAATTATTTCTAATTGTAATTATAAAACTTAAAACAAAACAAATTTTAAAATAATATTAAAAACAATTTAATTACTAGTTATCTTACATATTAACATTACTTTAAGAAACATATTTCAAACTTAATATTAAAAAATAATAATAATAATAATCATTTTTTTATAAAGTGTTTGAGTGGAAGCTTAAATTTGTAGTTTATGAATTTTTTTTTTTAATTTGATTTTTTTTGGAATGGATAACTATTTTTTCTTGTTATAGGAATTTCTTAAATGCTTTAATTTTGATAGGGTTATGATTTGCTTATATTTGTTAGCCTAATTTTAGAATTTAGAGGAAACTTGGTCTCTACAAACATCATCATTGTTTTATTGTCTTAAAAAACCATGAAGAAGATTAAATAGTTAAAACTTACATTATTGAACATATGATGAACTTTTAATTTCAATATGTTTCAATCTTCGAAGTAATCTACATTATACATTAATTTAATCTTGTATTAATATGTAATATTTTGTTTATTGTCTTAAAAACAACAAGGAAGATTAATTGCTTTAAACTTACACTATTGAAAATATGATGAAGTTTTAATTTCAATATGTTTCAATCTTTCAATTATTATTCTTCCAATAATATCTAGTAATCAACATTAATTTTAATAGATTGTATTAATATGCAATATTTTGTTTTAGGCTATCATGGATTAAGTTTAAGTCCATATACTTCATTATTATGTTAGTAATTTATATTTGTTACAAACTACTCTCATTATTAATTTAATACTTGTTTTGGATAAAAACATTCTTTTCATGTGCTCTCTTGCAAGCTTTGGCAATGCCAATTGACATTCTAGTGAAACCATTTGATTAAACTTGGCTGATTATTGTTGAATTTGGAAGTTATGTATGAGTTTGCCAAGATTTTTCGCAAAAACCATTGAGAAATCAAAGCAATGTGTGCATTTTAATTGTTTTCCAAGGATAAACATGGCATATTTGATTTTCCCATCTATATTGATTGGCATATGTGAGTTTGTGAATGTGAATTTCCTTGTGTTGTATTGTTTTTGGTTATCATTACCTGAAAGTATTTTTTCCATCTTTTCCCTTGAGGTGGGATACATTATTATTATTATCACAGTTATATCCAACTGTGGTTCCTTATAGACATCATTTTGGTTTTGGTTTTGCTCTCTTTGTGATATTATAATAATAGCTTTGTTATATTGGTACTTTCATATGATTCATTGAATATAAATTGTTTTTCAAGTTCATGCATTAATGAAATTTGATGCATGCATGTTGTAGCGTTAATGAAGTTGACAAACTTTTCCTTTAATTTTTTATATTTTTTTAACCTAAAAGGCAGGGACTAAGCTGCACGCAGCTCTTGTTTTAATGATATTGATTTTCTTATTTACACAAGCTAAATGAAAAAAGATACTTTTAATATTCTAAATTAGGGTTAATGACTTCCTTATAATATCTAATTTTCTAATTTTCTCAATTTCTTTATCACAATGCAATTTCTCAAAAAAAATAGATATGATAGTATTTTTAATGAAATCAATATTTTGCAAAATGACCTCCTCCTTTATCCTCCCAATGATTTAGCCAAGGCTTACCATCTGTCTGCCGTCCCCTCTCAAGTTGTAAGTGACTTTGACTAGAGTTTGAAGCAATCTTAGGAAGTTTATTGTCTTTCATGTTATTGTCTTGTGCTTGTACATTAGGTACCTAGTCACATGCATACTCTTCATGGGGGAAAGACCAAATTTTATGACGATAGAATAGGGTGTATTGTTTTTAATTTAATATTATAGATTGTAAAATGCTTTTGGATTTGCTCAATCTTCCTCCTTGATTTTATAGAGATGTTGCAACCACAAACTTCACATCCATAAAAGTTAACATGAGTGATGGAAGTCTCAAAGAGAAGTTTCTTTTTTTCCCACAACCATAAGTCCACTAATCTACGATTATTTTCAAGGTTGAAATTGGCTTTCCACCCTCTATTAAGCATTTTCCCAGAGCTATGGTTTCGGTTAAGGTTCTAATGAAGGTCAATTCTAATATGTTTGCATGAAGCAACTTCACCTAAGCTATTGTTGCCATACACAAAATAATAAAAAAGTGGAAGTGATAGTTTTGGATTTGATTATCATAACCTTGTTTTGTTGTTGTTTATTGGCATGCCTATGCTAAAGCAATAATCCTTGAGAAATATTGGTTGTTTGTTGAGATCATAGGGACATCTTGCCATAAGAACAATATCATCGAAGTAAAGAAGAAGGATGGTGACTATTTTAAGTAAAGTAGTGTTAGAACAACCTACTTTGTCCAAACATGCCTTTAACTTGTCAATGTAAATGCCAAAAAGGGTAGGGATAGGGGACAACCTTACTTAACTCCTATAATAGAATTGATTTATTCTGAGCAACCCTTAGTGTTCCTAAACTTAGAAAAACATCCACATACAACCTCAATGTGACAACCCTTGACTTAAAAGGACCTTTAGCTCTTCTAATCCATTCCAAATGTTATATATAGGCACCATGTCAAAATCTTTCCTAAAGTCAATGAAGCAACACAAAAGATTGATTTTATTATTATGACATTCATCAACAATGATCTAAAGCATAACTCACTGGTCTACAATTGAATGATAACTTCTACACTTTTCATATTTATCATCAATGCACAATGTAGCAAGCAAAGTGAAGGCTCATAGCCAATATCACAACCAACCATCAGGTTTGTAACGTGACTAGTGAAATCCATGGAAATGGGCCACTTCATGATATCTTCCTAATCACAAGTTTATTGAAAATCAAAGTGGTGTCTCCTTTCTTGAGGGTTTCATTCAACTTAAAATCAAAGTAAAGTTTTGTTTCTGAAGAGTTCAAGTAAGATGAGTTTTGGGCTTTTAATGTTTCACCCCTTGATGATACGCTACTAAAGATTCTTTACTTAATGTTACTTCAATCTTCCAAAACTTACCAGTGTTGTATCATAATTATAGGTTTTGCACCAAGAGAAGCATCATTGCATTCTACAGCTTGGTATGGATGAGATGTGTAATATAATGGTGATATGGATAAGTTAGTGAAAGTTAAAAAAGTAGAAAAACATTTAAGTCGACTCAACATTTTAACTACAAAGCAAAGTGTCCTTTATTGATTTATAAATTGCCTTAGATTTTCCAATCTCCATTCCATTTCAACAAATCTAATTATGTCACTATGAATACAATGAACCTATACTTTAATGTATAGTGATTTTATTTCCCAAAACATGGTAAAATCTATTGACAACATCATCTGAAAGAGGCCACCTTGCTTAAGCTAGTGCAAGCCAGGGAATTAAACAAAATATCCCGAGTGATAGAGCTGGGCTAATTATTCTCCCCTTGCACACACCAAGATTTAAAAAAAGCTTAAATAATGCCCAATAACAACAATCCACTGAAAAATACCTCGATAGGATCTTTACTCCTACCAAATGACCTCTTTCCTTTTAAGTATGTGCACATAGCTTAAGCAAATCGAATTGTAGACAATCCACCAAAATAAATATTACCTCTTACTTTAAAGAAAATGTAAAAAAATATATAATAATTGCTTACAATAATATCATAATATTACAAATATGTCATTTTAATGTGGGAAAAAATAAAAAATTACACAACAAACTTATTCCTCGCCTCCGTCCCAATTCTATTGAAACACAAATATGAAATTTTATTAATTTATCGGTTAGCCTTAAATATTTACAAGGGTTAAAAATCTCACATCACATGCTTTTTCAATGACATCGTTTTTTAGGCATGATAATACAGGGGTGGTTAAATAAATCTTAATATTCGAGTAAAATATATTTGAAATTTACCTTTGAGTTGGACCTTAACTTTAATAAAAAAACTTGTACATCTTTGTATTTGAAGATTATGGTTGTACAAAGGTTGCAAATCGAGTAAATATTTCTACCTATTGTTTGAAGATTTCTACCCAATGGTCCATTCTTGAAATTTTACCCTTTATTTGATTAATGAAATAAAAATTTGGGCCATGGTAGTGATGAATGAATAAATCCAAAAAGTACTCAGTGCATACACAAGTGACATGGTCTTTCTTTCAAGGGGACTCATTGCACTTTTGGGTAGTTTGATTTTGGTTTCTCGTAAATCTAGATTTGCATATGGAGAATTCAATAACAAAGTACTTTTTTGTTCGATTTTCATTTGAATTTGACATTCATTAAGCATCTAGTTGCAAAGTATTTAATGCTCTACAACTTGGGGTGTGCACTGTTGGATCTTCCAACGGTGCACACCCCAAGCTATAGAGCATTAAATGCTCTTCCAATGGTGCACACCCCAAGTTATAAAGCATTTAATACTTTGCAACAGATCCAACGATGCACACTCCAAGTCGTAGAGCATTAAATGCTCTATAGTCGGGTGCTTAGACATGACTCTTGATTGCATTGATTTTACACTTGAAAATTGTATTGTACACAATTATTTTCAAATATACTTATAATTGAATCATCCCAAATAAGTGCCCACAGGGTGTAGAATAGATGGTGAATGAATGTACTAAAACACTGCTTATGTAAGGTCACCAGTTTGAAACTCCATAAGTATGTGCTTAAAAAAATCAACCCAAATAAAAAATGGATATTTTGGAAGAAACATACATAGAGTTGACCATTTTAACACAAATTCCATCCATAGATGTATTGTCTTAAACGCGACAATCAACCAAAGATGGAATAGAAAGAAACACGTTAAAAAACATTGTAATTGTAATGCCTTTAATGTGCTTATTATCACAATTGCACATTCAATGCATTTAAAACTCTCATTGTTGGCCTTCTCAAATTCAACCTCATTTCAAATCTTCTTTCACAAATAGTAAGTTGTTTGAAAAGTTATTCACTCACTCAATAGAAACATCGGGGAGAAAAAACAAAAGTGAAAAAATGATTATATTTAGTGACAATTTTAGTTTACCATGTAGTGCTTACCACAATTATATTTCTACCATCCACAAATTTCCAAAACCTTCACCAAGTGTTGAACGGAAGAAGGCAAAAGAGTTGCGCAACAAATAGAAGATTATAAGTTAGTGGCGAAGAAAGCCAATTAAATCAATGCAACAATTACTTCGCAAAGAGGTAAGTACTCTTAGTGTTTACACTATTTCAAATAAAGACTAAATTGTAACATGGTTCAAATTGAGATGAAACTTGTAGTTTTCAAACATTTTTCTTCTATTGCGTAGCTAATAAGTTGAAGCATTTATTTGTTGATATTTTTTATACACAGAGTTGGATTGTTTAGTTAAACTTGTGTAGTGATTGAGTGTCAAGGGTCAAGAGCTTTTTGGCGCCTCAGTGGGTCTACTGTTGGTCTTGCTTTAATACTTTGTTTGTTTTGTTCAGATAGAGCTTTACCTAGGTAGTTGCAGTTAAGTTTTAAAGAGAGTTTTAAATTCATAGTCTTTAAAAATATCATAAGAGCATATTAAAAGACTTACCATTGAAAATTTTGAATTTGAACAATTTTTATGGCCTTGTATATGCCGCTAGCTACAATGAGAAGCTTCAAAGGGTTCTTGGAAAGCATATTCCCTCCCTCCTCATCAAATCAAAGTGTTGCAAACCATATGAATATCAATATATTGTAGGTAACCAAAATCCATTTTAGAAGAGGAAATGCATACTTTAATGCCGTTTTTTTGGCCCAAAGGCTCTCACCAACAATGTGTGCAGACCTTCAAAGTTAATAGGTCTCTTATGATTCCCGAACATTAACCAAACAAGCAACAATTGTAAAAGTCAAGAGTTACCCAAATATAATCTTGTAATTCTATTAGTCTAGTTATTGAGATCAAGATGGCCAAGTTCAATGTTAATGTTATATAAACCATTATTAATAATGTTGTATTGTAACTACATACTAGTGTCACTATGTAGAAATGTATAATTTAAGGGAGGTTCTCATTACTTCAGTGTGATGATTTTTAAAGTAACATATACATCTATAAGAAGGAAGATGAGGAAAGTCTTGTAGGTTCGGTCAAGTGGTTAAGAGTTGTGAGTTGTAAATAAAAAGTTTCAGGGTCAAATCCCCCGAGTGGTTATGCATAGATATTTAAGAGCCTCACTTGATGTGGCAAACAAACGAAAGGTATGAAGATGATGCCACCCATCATGTGAGAACGATAGAAGATAATACAAGTATTTTGGATTGTTGGGGTAATATTTGTGATTATCAGGATAATATTTTGAAAACTCAAAATGTGTGTAATTAAACAATATAATTATCTCCAGTATAAGTGAGATCTGAGATCTATTTGTTGTAAGATTGATAAATTTTTATGATAAACATTATATTTATATTTTTTAGTTACGAACTTAAAGATTGCATACCCTTTAAATATTCTTGTGAAAATATAGTTACTTATATTTAATGTTCGTTGTCAATACTGTATTCTTGTAATAAAACAATGGCATCTCTTATGGCTATGAAATGGAAATGGATAGTACATGAAATTAGGATTTTCCTCATATATTTAGCATATATGATAAAAAATGTAGAATTGTATTTTTTTCATCTTTTGATTTAATAAATTTAAATTATAAAGAATCTGAGTATATGTTAGAGATTAGTTGTAAAAACAGTTAACTTCGTAATTATTCTGACCACCCAGACACACTCGATATAAGTTCGATACATCATAGGGAGATATTAATTGTACGCAAGTATCAAACTTCATAGAAATATACTGTGACAAGTTTAGCTGGTATGGTCTCTGTGTTTTAGAGATATGTTTGTACCAATTTTATTTGGAATCACTAATAAATGAGCAATATTATTTTATATTCCATTCCAGTGATATAAATAAAACACTTAAATGAGCAATATTATTTTATATTCCATTCCAGTGATATAAATAAAACACTTAAGATAATACATACATGTAACATTTAGATATAATTCAAAATACACGTGACATTTAGATATAATTCAAAAAGTGTTTGCTTATGATTTAAAATTAAAGAATAAAGGTTCTTCATTTTTTTTATAATAACATTGAAGTATTATGATTAATATATTATAATAACATTGAAGTATTATGATTAATATATTATAGATGCTTTAATTTTAAAGGTAGTTGTTATGAAGTTCACATAGGTAGAGTGATTGGTAATGAGTAATTGAGATTAGGAGTTGTAAATTTTTTTAATCTTAAGAAAAAATTTCTATGTTTAATTTATGGAAGAAAAAAAAAATATTTTTAGATGTTTAGGACACACTACAAAGAGTAAATATTAAAAACATTTACAATAATACATAAATGTAAATAACATTACAATAAAGTAGAAAGAAAATTATATATTAATTATATATATAATTTTTATTTTATGATTATTTATAGGAGAAAAAGATTAATGATTTAATATTATTTTTTGTTTAAAAAAAATTCAATTTTATTTCTCATTTACTACCTTTTGTCATAAATTATTTTATATATAGAGTTGAGAATTTGAAGTTACATGTTAATATTATTGTTATATACATAGTTGAAAATTTGAAGTTACATGTTAATATTATTTTATATACATAGTTGAGAATTTGAAGTTACATGTTAAATCCAAGTGTTTTAAATAATAAGATTAAATTTAATATTCTAACAGATTTTGAGGTAATGTAGTGTATGATGAGAATTATAAGATATATATTTTTTGTTTTCTAGCATCTAAGCCATCAAAATTACTCGGGGATCACAACCTGGGTCACCCTATTGACGAGACCCACACCTTAACCAAATGAATTGCAGGAATTGACATCAGAGTTATAAGATATTAAACGAAATGTAGATTTGTATTTTAAGAGATACATTTTTTTTCCAAGGAAAAAAACACAATTTCCTTTATATTAAATCAAATTACATATTTCCGAAAGGCTTCTGGGAGCCTTTTTTGAGAAATCCTTCTCAAGCCTCTAGTGTCCCACTAGATCAGAACATGGTAATGTCATCTTACAAAAATAGGCGAGTTCTCCTGCAAGATACTCTAAATGCTATAAAATTATACATCAGGGTAGTAAAAAAAATCACAAAATACAGTCTTCCAATATTCAGCATCAAATGTTCTGTGTAGCCAGCCCTTCTATGAATGGTCTGTGAAAAAGTTCATGGAAAGTATCATTTTGCAATTCTGTTATTTTCCATTGACTTAGGCAGAGATTCAATCCCAGCTTTGAGAGTTGATCCGCCTCTCTGTTTCTTTCCCTGTAGACTTGACGACAAGTGAAATTGTCAAAATCTCCTATTAACTTCATTGTTTCAATCAACATTTGGGTTAATAGCAGATTATGGCATCTTTGTTCTTGATTTATCCATTTTATAATGATCATAGAGTCACCAAAGATTTGTAATTGGGAGCACACCCTTTCTCTTGCAAATCTGATAAGCAAGTTAAGTGCGAGGAGTTCAACATAGTTATTTGAGCCTTGGTCGAGACCCATCTGCAACTTGAAGCAGTGATTTTCATTTATGTGGAGTAAAGCACCTCCTCCACAAGTGTTATTTTGAGAGGGCCCGTAAAAAAAGGCCCAGGGAACGAGTGGATTTATATCTTCCACCAGGATCGTACGGGGGATGGAGAGGTTGTTTTCCTATGGGAAGTGAGTGAGAATATAGTAGCTGCGACGTGCAATGAGAGCGGGGGTGGTATCTCGATCCTGAAAGATCAACCGATTGTGGGAAAGCTAGATGCCCCAGGTGGTGATTAAGGGAAGAGCGTGAAGGTGAACCGTGTCTTGGGATTCTGACCAGAGTTTCCAGGCTTCCTCATTGGAGTTTCCTCTCCAGCGTGTGGATTGGGGATGTGTGAGCTTTAGTTCCGACTAAACCTTTGACGTGAAGGGGCAGGATATGAAAAGGTGAGTGTTTGTATCCTCACCGAGTTTGCAGAGTGCACACCAACTCGGACCGACCACATTTTTTTTCTTCATGCGTTCCCAGGTCAGGATCCGGTTTGCCAGAAGACACCACATAAACAGTTTTGATTTTGAGGGATAGTGTGCCTTCCAAATCGATTGCCACCACCACTTACGTTCCCCGAATTGTTGATGTTGTTCCATCAAAAACTTATAACCAAGTTTCAGAGTGTATTTACCATTTGTACCAAGAGACTAGATAAGTTCATCAGGTAGATCAATAATGTGAACGTGAGAGATTTTGAGGGAAAGGAGGTAAGGGTCCCAAAAGTTGTGGAATTCAGTCGGAATGTCGAGAACATTCGCTTCTAGCCATCCTTACTACCATAGATTTGTATGTAAAATGTCCGCTATTTGGTTGAGATGATGGAAATTGAGTTGTTTGAGATGCTGGAGGAGGGGGTTGGGAAGAAGATGTTGATTATTGCAGCCCAGCCACGGGTTAGTTCCAATACGAATTTGTTCACCGTTTCCAACTTTCCATGCCAGCCCCTGTTCAATGAGAGGAAGAGATTTAAGAATCGCTTTCCAGATGATAGAGATACCCTGCTGAGACTTTGAGGGGCTTCTAATCCAGTGTAAGATGGTGTCCGGGGAAATATATTTGTGCTTTACCACGTCACTCCAGAGGTTGTCAGTGGTGAGGAGCCTCCACCCCGCTTTTGCAGCAAGGGAACGTGCAAAAAGATGTATCTGCTTCTGCCCCCAACCCCCCAATGATTTAGGCAATGCAAGCCTGTCCCATTGGATCCAAGGAGAAACAAAAGAGTTCGAGTGTCCAGACTAGAGAAAATGAAAACAAAGTTTCCTAGATTTTTCCAGGATTCCTTTTGGTATCCAATCCAACATCCAATAAATTGGGATGGCCTCCAGAACCGATTTGATAAGGACTAATCTCCCTGCTCTTGAGAGCCAGCTAAAGAGGCGTTTTTCCAGTTTTGCAATGAGCCAGTTCGAGTCACTCTTTTTGTAGTCATTGGGTTTTAGATGAAAACCCAAATATTTTAAGCCAACATCCAGAGGAAACAATTTCAAAGGGAAAAAGAGTTTCATACCTTCGTCGTTCCTCCTCAGAAAGATCATGCATAGTCAGGGAATATTTTTGCACATTAATGACCATTCCAGTAGCTGTCTGGAATAGATTCAATATTGAATCTAGTTGATCCACGTCTCTTTGGGACCAGTCAAAGAAGAGGAGGATGTCGTCGACAAAGAGCAAGTGAGTGAGGCTGATGGAATTTGTTATGCGAATACCTTTAAAAGTCCCTTGTCTTTTTGCAGCCAGGATGGATCTGCTCAGGCCCTCTGCCACCAAAAGGAAGAGAAGGGGGGATAGTGGACAACCTTGTCGTAGACTTCTTTCTGCACAAAAGAAATGTGTAGGGGAGCCGTTTATGAGTACTGCAAAGGAGGATGTAGAAATGCACCTCATAGTCCACTTGATAAAAGAATAGTCGAAACCCATGTGGGTCATAAGCATCCTCAGGTAGAGCCAACTAACTCTATCAAAAGCCTTTGAGAGATCAATTTTTATGACCACTCCTCTAATTCCTTTTCTTTTTTGAGAGTGTAGACCTTCCTGAGAAACTCCAATAGCCTCATGAATCTTCCTACCTTCCAAAAAGCCAAATTGTTCCTTGTATATGATTTTCGAGAGAACCCCCTTCAACCTTTTCGCCATGATCTTTGCTACAACCTTGTAAGTAACATTACAGAGGGAGATTGTTCGAAAGTCGTTCATAGAATCATGTTTGTCCAACTTTGGAATTAATGCAATGAAGGTGGCATTTAGGAGAGGGTGCCCAAGTCCCCCTTTCCTCGATTCCTCCACCAGATGGAGAAGATTGCTGCCAATAATCAAAGTGTGCAATAAATAATTCAATGGTCCATCCATCGGGCCCACGGATTTTGTCATTTTGAAAGATGTTGAGAGTTTCCTTGAGTTCTTCCTCCAAGACCTCTTTCAAGAGTTCCTGATTGTCCTCCGGAGAGACAGAGCCTAGAAAAAACTGAGAGATTCTAATGACTTCCGCAAGGTTGGCTCTTCTGGGTTCCGAGAAAAAGTCTTTGAAGTGAGAGGTACCCAAAGTTTCAAGGTCTTCAAAGGAGGATTTAGTATCATTATTTGCATTTTTAAGCTCCCAAATAGTGTTTTGTGACTTCCTTCCCTTTGCAAAACACTGAAAGAATTTTGTGTTTTCGTCCCCACATTCCAACCAAACAACCCTGCTCTTTAATCTCCAAACTTCCTCTTGTTCTGAGAGTAGATTAAGGCGACATAGTTCAAGAGTTTTGAGCTTTTCAGAAGTTTCGGCATTTAGGAAATCCCCCCCCATCAGACTCATGGATGATGTTGATATCTTCCTCAATCCACAGGAGTTGTTCCTCATCCCTTTGTTTTTTTTTGAAAGCCCACTCTTTGATCAACAATTTAGTTTTTGTGAGATTTTTCACAAAATGTTGTGCATCAAAGGAATCTTCATTCGGTTGATAGGGAATCCAAGAATCCTTGATTATTTTAGTAACTTCTACCTCCTTTAGCCAGACTGCACATAATTTAAAAGGCTAGGAGGTTTTTTTGTGGATCCCAATATTTTGAGGCAAATGGGTGAGTGATCAAATTCACCACCAGAGGCCACCCACTGTCGAATTCGAAGATTTTTTTCAACCAACTTGTCAACCAGGAGGAAACGATCCAATCGTTCTACAATTCTTCCATCACCACTTCTCCGATTAGTCCAGGTGGGTTTCAATTTTGTGGGAATGACATCGATGAGGTGTGCATCCCTGAGGATCAAGTCGAAGAACCCTGCAAGGGAGTCCCCTCTAACAGTAGGCCCCCAAATCTCATGGGTTCCCAAACTGAATTTCAGATCGCCACCAAGAATTAGATTATCATTGGAGAGCACTGCTTTTTTGCAAAGAGAGTTCTAGAAAGTAGCACGATCCAAAAATAGACCATAGATATTTAGAAAAATAAAGGACTTGTTTAACCCGGCATGGAAGGAATCCATTACTAGACACGAAACAAAGCCCTAGGTGCTTGAGATTTTAGCCAACTTTGAGTTCCACCCCATAGCAAGTCCACCAGAGTGTCCTCTGGCATCTAAGGCAACAAAATCATACAAGGGAAGGATAGATTTGAGAAGAGCAGTTACATCCTCCTCAGAGCCCATAGTTTCTTGTAGCATGAATAAGTCTGGCTAATGTAGAGAAATCCTCCTTTTGAGGGCAAGTTTTTTGGGTTTAATTGCCAAACACCTACAATTTAGAGAGAGAAGTTTCATTAGGTGACATCTTTCTGGGCGTTCGCTGCTCTAAGAGTCCTGAAAATAGTTTTTTGCTTTCCGTCAGCCAGGTCCTGGATGGCTTTGTGCTGAGCCAAAGACAGAAGAGTAGGTCTCCCTCTACCTCTGGAAGGTTTGTTAGGAGTAGGGTCCAAACCAAGACACATACCTAGGGAATGGGGAGCCGTAAGGGCAGGGATGTCCCTGGAACAAAGATGAAAATGGATGGAATGGGTCAGTAGAGGTGAAGGTGGGGGGGGTGAATATCCCCCGAGCGAAAAGGGGGGGGGGTAATCCAGAGGCACAGGAGGGTCCGGTGAGGGCGTGAAAAGCGGTTCAAGTGGGGGGAGTGGGGGAGGAGGGGGAAAAAAGGGTGGATCCAAACCATTCAAGTCCAGAGAGAAGGAACCAAAAGAAAATTCAAGAGAGGAAGGGGGAACAAAGTTTGTAAAAGTCTTACCGGGAGAGTCTGTGGCAGTCAAAGTGTCTAGCTGGATCTCCTTCTCCGCGGCAGTGCATGCAGCAGAGGTCTGTGGAAGAGGATGTAGAGGGGAATCAAAGTGCTCCTCATGAGCCGCAACAGTTTCAATGTCTTCTAGATCAGTGTGGACTTCCTTCATGCAGTCGTGTAGGTGTCTCGCTTTTTGGGTGCCCTCTGCAGCCCCACGTCTGTTGACCTCCGATCGCTTCCCGGAGTCACCCTCTTTTTTGTTGAAAGACAACCGACACTATTTATCCATATGACCATAGCAATGGCAGCGGTGACAGCGAAAAGGCACCCCTTCGTAGTCAAGTTTTTGAATGCAAGCCGCCTGACCCCAAATGAAATTAAGCTGTTCATGGAGACTCGCTCAGACATTTATAGAGACAAGAATTCTGGATATCGACATCCTTCTGGACTGTAGAAAGGACATGTCCACATCAATGGATGCTCCAAGGGCGTTCCCGATATCTCTGAAGGAGTCCCAGTTCCAAAATTCCTAGGGTAAACTCGACAATCTAACCCAAATCGAAATGATGTCGAATTTCTTAGTGTTAGCGTCGAACATTGGGGTCCAGTTTTTGAAGAGGATAGGGGTGTTACCCATACTCCAATGCTTCTAAAGAAATCAGCTCGCATCCTCCTTGCAACGAAATTTAAAGACAAACCAACCCCTGGAGAGAACCGAAATCTCCAGTTTGTAGTCTAGAAAAGCCAGCCAGTGAGTGTCTACCCATTTTTCAAGCCCTTAAAAGTGGGATATTTCCCCCTGGCGCGTCCAACCACAACTGATTCCTCCATCTCTAATGAGTTTGCCACAGAAACGTTTTTCCCACAGATTAAGTTGAGAGGTTCACTGGTGTTTTTTAAGCACTTCCCTTTTTGCCTCTGCGTCGGTGAACCCTTGGAAGAGAGGTGAGGGATTTTTGGTTGTGAACAATCGAACCCTTGATTTGTCGTCAATTGAGAGCCACTTTGTTCTGTATCTTGAAGAAAAGAAGTTATGAAACCTTCCAAGCTATGAGGTAAGGTTACCTCCTCCAAGTCAAGGGGAAGAGGCAGATTGACCCAACTCTTAGTAGTGGGCCAACCACGATCAAGCAGCGCCAAATCCAAATGAGAGTGAAGTTCCCAGTGAACACCCAGTGAAGCGAAGGGAGCGATTGGTGGTTCATCCATCCTCAAGTAGTCCAGGATGGTTGTTTGATCCGTTTCGAAAAGTGAGAACGACGTTCCCCCCAGAACCAGAGCAAGATGTCTGACGGTGAACGGATCAGGTGGTAGAAGACCAGCTTCATCTTCATCGAGGGACCGGCTACCAGGAGGCAAGGAATCCGTCTGCAGTTTTTTGTCCCCAAGTGTCATGATCGTCGGCGCCATGGTCCCAAGTGTCGAGTGGATCAAACCAGCTACCAGCGAAGTTATAGCTGCAGGGTGGTAAAAATTGTTTTGACCCTCCCAGGGGTTTGATGAATAGTCGACGGTGTCCACCGTCTGATATTCAGTGCTTCTCCAGTTGGCAGGAAAGTATCAACCATCGGGATCAGTGCCAGTGATGTGCTAGGGTGATAGAGGGGGCCACCCCGTCGATCATCTGCAGAGCCCTACAGGGACAGTCCAGCTTGCCATGCTGCCGTCGTGCACTAGCTCGAAACCCTAAGCCCAAGCATGTTGAGCTCCCGAGTTGAAAATGATTTAAATCGATTTTAAGAGATACATTTGGTTAAATGGTTACTTAATTATTGGTATATCTATGTCATGCACTTTGTCTTGAGCCTTTCAATGGTTCTAGGTATACCATAAGTACTCATGCTTTCCAAGTATACATACATTAAAATCCTATATCTGCATATCCAATGCTCAACACATTTTTGGTGCTTCTTTAAATAAATGAAACAAGCTGCACTTGAACAAACATGTCATCCACAACTCACAAATGCCAAAGTTGTCACACTTCCAAGGGTTTTTCTTGTGTTCTTAGATATTTGGGTCTCATTTCTTCTTTTTCCAATTGATGCTAGTTGAGAATTAGAAAAGTGAATAATGAATCATTTCCTTTGGAAAAAACACGCGTTTTTATTTTTCATTTTTAAAAATTTAAGTACATATTCTTAACTTTTCTAGAAAGGAACCACCTAACATTTAGTCAGTGTTAGAGTTCTTTTAATTTTCTTCTGTTTTCTCCAAAGTTTTGAGCGTGTGACTGAGTTTCATAATTTTAAGTTTTCCCTAGTCCTATAGGAACCGTGAACCCGATCTTGTTTCGGGCTTGTCCAATTAATTATTAGAAGATAATAGTAATGTTAATGCATGAGAATATATAAAATATCAAATGTCAAATAATAAAAAAATACTTTCATGGGGGTTTCACAAAATGAAACATTACATTCCCTTCACCCTTAAAAAAAACCATTCCTGGTGTTCAAAAACAAAGTTTCAAGTTTTTTTAATTTTCAAACAAGGATGGATATGCCTCACGCATTTTTTCCTCCATATCCCAAGTAGCTTCCTCAGGCTGAAAGTAATCCCATTGCAGTTTTATCTGAATGATGGCTCATTTCTAGAGCACCACCTCTTTCCTATCCAATATACATAGAGGTTTTGGATGGAAGTCCCTTCTCGTTCGATCTATATCGCATCCCAATTTATAATGTGTTTAGAGTCATATGTATACTTCTTTAACAAAGAGATGTGAAAAACATTATGTACTCTTATGTTAGCTGGTGAGGTTAACTGATAAGCAACAAGTCCAACTCTAGATAAAATCTAGAAAGGTCCATATTATCTTGGTGCTAATTTATAACATCTTCCTAAGTTCATGGAACTTCTCTTGCCTTTTACTTTGAGATACGCATGATATCGAAATTCAAATTATTTTGGTCTTCTATGTAGGTCTGCATAGCTCTTTTGACTATCTGGAGTTGTTTTAATATTTTCTTTAACTTTGTTAACAACGTGTTCCAAATATTTCAATAGTTTAGGTCTCAACATGATTCTATCTATTGGATTATCTTATGTAACCAGAGTGTTACATTTTCTATCATAAAGGATTTCAAATGGACTCATTTTTGCATAGGTATGGTATCCATTATTATAATCAAATTCTGTTAGATGAAGGTAGTCCTCCCACTTCTTAGGATTATTCATCACATACAAACATAACATATCCTCAAGAACCTGATTTGTTCTTTCAGTTCGACCATCCATTTTAGGATGATAAGAAGTACTAAAGTTTAATTTGGTTCCCAAACCTGTAAATTGTTCATTCTAAAAATAGGAAGTGAACTTTGCTTCTCTGTCAGATATAATGACCTTAGGGACTCCATGTAACCCGAACACTTATTTAGAAAAATCAACAATATTTATGGCTTTAAATGTAGATTTGGTTGGAATAAAATTAGTAGCTTTTCTCAATTTATCCACTACAATCATAATTATACACTACTATATTTTTCATCTTTAGGGGGGTTGTCTTTCACTTCCAAAAGTGACTTTTGGGGGCGATTTTGGCATTGGAGGCGGTTTTGACAAAACCGCCCCTAAAAGCACCGACATTAAAAGTCTGTGCTTTTAGGGGCAATTTTAGAAGAGATATAAGCCACTCCCAAAAGTCCCTTTTGGGGGTGGTTCTAACCCCCCCCCCCCAAAGTGACTTTTGGGGGCGGTCCTAACCCCCCCCTCGTAGATACCTACGGGGGTGGTTTTGAACCTCCTCCAGTAAACTCCCTCTTATAAACCTATGGGGGCGGTTTTGACTCCCCCTCTTAAACACTCTATTACAAAACTATGGGGGCAATTTTGAACCCCCTCTTACAAACCTACCCTTGTGTGTGGGGGTTTGGAACCCCTCTCTTAAATACCTATGAGGGCAGTTATGAATTCCCCTTGTAGTAACATACAAGGGTAGTTTCAAACACCCTTCATAGCAACATATGAGTTCGGTTTAGAATCCCCATCATAGGAGAATACAGGGCGGTTTAGAACCCCCCTTGTAGCAAAATATGAGGGAATTTTAGAACCCCCCTCGTAGGAACATACAAGGGCACTTTAGAACCCCCCTCACAGCATCTTACAAGGGCGGGTTATGAACCCCCCTCATAGAATATTGCAAGGGAAGTTTGGAACCCCCCTCGTAGATGCATACAAGGATGGTTATGAATCTATAGGGGAAATTTAGAACCCCCCTGATAGCAACTTACAAGAATGGTTAAAAAAACCCCTCATAGACTCTTACATGGATAGTTAAACCCCCCCCTCATAGCAACTAATATAAATCATCACAATAAATATTTTAATAGAAATACATTGCAATATCATCATGGAATGGAGGAATCGAACCACCAGCCTCCTGCTTGTAAGGTAGGCACTCTTCCATTGAGCTAGCAACCTTTAAGAATTGGTGAGAAGAGCAATATTAACACCTAGATTGCATCATTTGTAATTACAATAAAAGATAACAAGATCCAAAGACATCCATACTTAAAATCCAATTTATTCTTCCAAACACACTAATAAGCACAAAAATCTACCATGACCATGCAACAAAATATCCAAAACAATTATGCAATCTATTAAAGTGGTCTGCAAAAGGGTCTTAGAGAACAAGATGATGTATTGATGCATACCTAATAACCTGAACTTCAACAAGACAGGGAATAAGGGATGTGTTTAAGGAATAGTTGTAGAAGCCAATTGAGAATGTGTGTGTTACTACATAAATGTTGCTATACATTGATGATGTAATTTTGTTCAGCAATGGGATGGTATGAGAAGCACTCATGAATGTTGACTAAAAGAAAATACTTACCATGTGCATCATAGATTATCTAATGAAAAATTTAGCAAGGGACACCAACAAAGAGGATTTATGTTATGTGCATTATTTATAATCTAAAAATTATAAAGATGTCAACAAGGAAAAGAATCATACCTATTTTCACTATTGATGAGGTCACAAGGAGGTAGATGAAGTTGAGGGTGGGCCATGTTACTAACTATTGTTCCATCAAGGGATCTTGAATGGGCATTCCATCACTTCATCAAGTTATTATCATTGTCACTTTATTCTGTAATAGAAACCACATGAAACAAGAAGAAGAGTGCACTTAGGATGATAGATTACCAACATTTACCTCTATTAACTGTGCGTATAAAAGTTCTACTCACTGTGGTATATTGTATTTAGTTTTCACTAGCGTGTGACCCCATTATCCTCACAAATCTATCTTCATAATTAGTTACTTTGCATTTGTAGTGTTTTAATAATGGTGTGAATTTTGGAAGGATGCACTAGCCTACTCATGAAACTCAAAATCATTGCTACCCTTTCATTTCAACATCTTCTATAATTTATGGTTGTGTAGACTTCAACCTTTGTTTCATTTTCATTTATAAACTACAAGCATGATACATCTCATCCATACTAGGCTTTAGAATACACCTTGCTTCTCTCAGTACAAAAAAAGAAAAGAAGAAGCAGGCCATTCTTTCTATTACTCTAGTTTTCTTTTCCGCCCTCCCCACCACTTTAATTGTTGTTGGAAGCTATAACTAGCAATGTTAAATTCCCAAAGCAAAGGTTGACATTCTCCTTTATCTTTATTTTTATATCATTTCACTTGAATTTATAACACCACCATTAATAGTTCTAGGATGTTTGAGTGATTCCAACCTCATTGAACTTCATATGAAGAAAGTAGAAATACGTATCCCATTCAGAATTCAATATACCTAACAAATTTCATGATTATGGTATTCAAAGATTGGTAAAATTGGAGCATTTCAAGACATGATTCTATCATGTATGATAGTATGGTATTGGCATGTAATCAAGAGACCCAAGCCCTCTATATACCCCGTTTTTTATGGTGTTGATTGTTGAACTCATTTGTCATGATCTCAGTTAAAAAATACCCTTCACTCAAGCGAAAACAACTGATTAGACATGTTAATATTTTTGCCTCATTTTAATGCTTAAATTAACCAATTTTTATCAAAATTAGAGGGTGTTGATTTTTGCAACGACAAGGTGGTTGGACTGGGATCTACATGTAGCATCAAGCACTAGTAATAATGTACTACATGATTGAGACAAAGGCCAAAGGAGGAGGCACAAGGTCCTATAGATGATGAGGATCCCAATACAGGGGGTGATTTTGTTGATATGTAGTTATTTGTTGTAGAATGATGTTTTTTAATATTTGAGGGACCATTTAAAGCCTCAATGTTAATGTATTATGTTTCAAATATATTTCACAATTGTGCCATTTTTCTATATTCACTCTTGCAGGAGGATGACCCTTGTGGGGCAGGGGAGGATGACTCTTGCAGGGGCAAGGGAGGACAAACTTAATTTGTAAACTGTGATAACCCTTCAAAATTGAAGATATCAAAAATTAGAAAGAAGCCCAGGGAGGGGATGATGCATATAAATAAAGAAATCAAACTTGTTGCATGTATAAAGGGGTAAAGATTCAACTTTGTAATACACCTTAGCCTTGATTAAATAAGGGTCAATTTAATAAACCTTATTTGAGCCCTAATGGAAAAAGGGTCAGTTTAAGTGGTCAAATAAGTTTGGGAACATAGTTGTAATGGCGTAGTTACATTTGTTTAGTAATAAATGAATAAGTAATAACATAACAACTATCCACTACATGGGTTACTCATAATCCAACAAGATGAATCTAAACTAGCCCAAGGAAAGGATAGGCACCCAAAATGATTGGATATAAAATCACAAATTAAGGTTTCTTGCAAATACCTTGGCTTGAAGAGGGGTTGTTTTCTAGTAACATGCATGGTTTTACTTATAGTAATAAATTACAATTCTAAATACTTATTTCATGGGATGGACTTGTTCAATGAATTTGCATGAATACTATTGTTGAATTTATTTTGGTGTTGAGAACAAGGATCTCCATCTAAAACTGATGGCTAGGAATTTTGGTTCATTAAAAAATTGTAACAAATAGAGTGTTAGCAAATGCGAACAAAGCATGATTTTATGTTTCTTGAGAGTTGTTGGGCCAGACACTTACCATCATGGAGGTGAGCATGTTGTTCCACAGATTGTAATCATAGCTTTAATTAATTATTTTCATTTGTTAGTCTAGTTGTATCTCTTTGTCCACCAAAATAATAATTGTTAAAATGTGCTTTGCCTTAGTGAGAATAATACACATCAACCCCCTATCCATGAGAAATAGACAACATAGTTTTCCTACCAAAACTAACAACTCCATTTTCTAATGGTTTGGAGAAAAATATCATACACACTATCGAAATTTTGGAAAGGTATATTTTTCAAGAATACAATAACACGATAAGAGATAAGAGTGGAGCCTGCATCACCAACACAAGAATCTTATTTTATGCATTTCATTAAAAGATTAAATTGACATGATTCCCATTGAAATTTCTATGGTTTAAATGAATGTCACTTCTAAACCATCCATTCCCTACAGTTGAAGTCATTTTTTAAAAGAATAACTAACATTTTGAATTGGGTTCATTTTATAATGGTTACATTGACTTCTATTGAATTTATCTTGTAAAGTAGATTGAATTTATTAAATGTAAGTCAATGCCATCAACAAAAACAACAAGACAACTAAATATTTTGTCAAGCATTTAACAGAGGTCAAGGATGTTGTTCTCTAGGAGGCCTAGTCATAGTCTAAATCTCTACACACTAAACACAAGATCTCACTCACTTTATAAGTGGGAAACACTATATGGTTGCATTTGGACAAACAAAGATTGAAGAATGACTAGCATCACAAGTTGAAGCCCATTCCCTGTGGTCCTTACACAATCTCACAGTTTGTTGATTCAAATGCTTTTGGCTTGGATATACTAAATCACCTTGGAATACATGATATGGTGAAAGTCAGTCAAATTAAGTTGTGTATGGAACACCACATCTGCAAAATGAGTACAAATTACATGTCAACATGATAAATTCCAAATTTTCTACATCCACTTTCTAAACACACACAGAAAGCAATTCTTCATGCATGTCTTTATTCAGCTATGTTGTTGTAACTACATAAATATTTCAAGCTAAAAGTTATTATTTTGGCCAAGAAGTTTACTAAACATTTGTATTATGGAAATATGTATGTATATGAGAGTTAGTTGTTTCATATGGTCATTCATGTTACTTGATGGACTCAACTCTGTCACATGATGTCTCCATCCTTACATTGATAAATTGATTCTTTTTGCTTCTACATGAAACATCCCAAACATTCCCCCTTTTCTATTTCATCTTTTGCATTATGCTTAATTTTTGTTTTTCAATCCTATTTAGTTTACACTTGTGATTGTTATTATTGCAATATTATTTTCCTTTGTATGTCATGATTGATACGCTTGAATGATTATGTAGATCAATCCTCATGTCAAGTCATAGATCATACACTTTGCTAGATCCATGCCCTTATCATGGTGGGGGAATGCAATGTATAAAATTTCACTTCACATTTTATATGCACATAACACCCTAGGGAAAAAGATACTCAAGAAGAGGAAAACTATGCTTCTATGCTGAATTATCCATGAGGAAAATATCAGCTAGGGATGAACCTTGAGGTTATTTGATAGAGCTAGGAATGCATAGTATTTTATTCAGTGAAAGAAGGAAGAAAATATGGGCTAGGGATGAACCTTGAGGTTAATATTTGATGGAACTAGGAATGCATAGTATTTTATTCAATGAAAGATGGATATTCTCTTACCCTCAATGACTAGAAAAAACTTTATAAATGCCATTCTGGAGAAAATATGCCATCCTTATGTTTGATCCAAATCAATTATCTTCACCTAGCTAGCAAATGAAAGATACTTTCATAGAAATATTCACTGAAATGAGTAGTGGATCCATCTTAATATAGTGGTTTCTTGAAATAATAAGAGGATGATGATCATGTAGTCCACTATGATTATGTTGAAAATGTTTGTAGTTTATGAATTCTTTCAGTGGGCACGCTCCCTTAGTCTCATAATTAGTATAAGTGCTCCTGCCTCCTTGAGATATGGCCAAGCATGTCATGAAACACTAATATTCTTAAAAAATGGATGGCCTCATTATGTGGTTCTTATGGAATCTAGGAATAATAGGATCTTTAAGGGAAAACATGGTCAAGGATCAAACACGAGGCAAGATCAAGCAACCCATTTTAGAAATAGCCTAATTCAAATTGAAGAATTGAACACTTCTAATATCAATTCCTCAAAATTTTCTATTATCTAGGCAATTGGATTATATCTTCCTCTTCACCTCATTAATGGAAAACTATTAGGCATTAAGTATTTTGAGAAATGATGGTGTCAACCACTTATTTATTGGATTAAGTTCAAATCGATGAGGCTTCTAAAGGAAACTTAGGTTTGGTGAGATTGGAGGCCTTTGTAGATGTCACAAAGGAAATTTTTTGGTTTTGTGCCTTGTTGGCCTGTCCCCAACTAGAAACCTTTCATTTTTCCAAAATGAATGGGGCCCAACAATGAATTGTTCCAACAAGCTTTAATCTATGATTCAATTTGCCAGATATCTATTTCTTGCCATTACAGGATTTTTATTTTCAATCCAACATATGTATATATTGGATCTTCATCCTTGAATTTGGTTGTGCTCTACTTGTTTTTGTTGTATAGAATGTGAATCAATTAATTTCATTGGACTGTGCTTATGATACTTTCCAAATAATTCTTTCACTGCAAACCTTATAAGTAAATTTCTATCATGCATTATGCATTGGATAATCACATCAAAACTTTTCTTGTGAACCATTTTGAATTCCATAACTGAAAGCATGGAGTTCAAAATGATATTTAGGAATATATGCCTTTTAGTATTAGATTTAATGTCATGGTATTCTTCACTAGATTTATGATAGATTTGTAACAAGGTTCTAACTATTTGTTTGACCATGGTTCAAGTATTAAGCTTTTAAGGATTATTTTGGAGTTTTGTTTATTTAATATTTTCTTAAATAGATGAATGAGTATTTTTATTATATTGTATTTTAACTCATTCTTATTTGTTTAGTTTAATGGCCAATTTTATTATGTCCCTGACATATATTTTTCGGTCGGGGATATTAATTGGGAGGGTTGTTTGCAATTTTTTTTTGTGTGGGATGAAGGTTTGACCATAGTTTGTAACAATTTAACAATTTTTTAATTTTTTTTTTTATTTTGATTGTTTTTTTAAATAGGATTTATCTTTGTTTTCATTGGCTCAGTCCACCTTGACGTCGGCCTGGGTTCCAGTGCCCCAGGCCCCGGCGGTGTGCTGACGTCATGGGTGGTTTAAATGCATTCAATTAGAGTTTCTAGTTTCTACGTATTAATTTACATGGTGTCTCGGTTTCTGCAATCGAAGTTGGGAGTTGATGTGTATGAGTTGGTGTCTCGGTTTCTGAAGAGAAATCCATAACATTTGTATAAGTCTGCACCGTGCAGGTTGTGCAGTTTTTTAATGTTGGTTGCCACTTGTATAATGGAGTACAACGCACATCGCCTCGAACTTGGCGTGACATGCATCAGACGCTAACCCCGGCTCGACCTTGGTGTGACAGGCATCAGACGCTAACCCTGCCTCGACCTTGAAGACACTAAGCACAGTGCAACAGACTCTAAACCCGGAGGCGGCGAGCATCTTAAATCATGCCATAATAAAAGCTTCTCGCCGTTGGCCCGACCAAACGACTCCTCTACATGTCAGTGCGATGTTTTTGGCAGCCTCTGCTAGCCATCTGTGCCAGGCTTGTTGCGACTTCAAAGTTTAGGGGTTGGTTCTCGCAGGGGAGAAAGTTCTTGTCTTATTGTTAAGTCAATTGTAATATGTGATTATATTTATCTGGTATTTACAGGGAAGATGCTAATGTCATCGGAGAAAAACCTGATGCGACGTTGAGAGAACCTATGGACATCTTGACTGCTTTGCAACTTGTATTAAAGAAATCATTGGCCCATGATGGTCTTGCTAGAGGTCTTCACGAAGGTTCCAAAGCCATTGAGAAACACGCAGCTTAGTTGTGTGTGCTTGTAGAGGATTGCAACCAACTTGATTACACAAAATTAGTCAAAGCTCTGTGTGCTGAGCACAACGTGAACTTGATTTCTGTTCCGAGTGCAAAGAAGCTGGGTGAATGGGCAGGAGTAAGTATTTTTCAATATTGTACTTCTGTGTGCTTGACAGGTATTGTTGTATAACTTATCAATTGCTCTATGCAGCTTTGCAAGATTGACTCAGAAGGTAAAGCTCGAAAGGTGGTAGGGTGCTCTTATGTTGTTGTGAAGGTAAAATGTTGTTTTGATTAAATATGTAGTTACTATTTGAAAGAAGGCATGTATTTATTTGTTATTTATCTCTTCAATTGTCTTATGATTAAATAAACAGTACTATGGAGAAGAAACTGAGGGCTTGAATGTTATTCAAGAATATGTAAAGACACATTAAGCTGTTGTGAGGTCTCAGTTTTGTGGGTGCTTAAGTTTTGGGTCATCTGTATTTTGGTCTCTTAATATAAAAGTTGTGGGATGGAAGATTTAAGGGCCTCTTGTTCCAGTCTTTGAATTACAAATGGAGTATGATAATTTTGAACTCATTATCATAGGGGAGAAAGAGGCAGAAGCTATAATAAAAAAACTTGTGCAGACAATATTAGAAAAAGTGAAACCCCAATGTAGCTTCATATCCTTCTTATCATAACAGAGATATCTACTTTCTGTTCTGTTTTGGAAACAAAGATAAAGTTCACATTGCTATGAAGTTCAGGGAATTGGAACAAATGGTGGAAGGACGTTTTGAACAAGGGTATAATTCTTAACATGGGTGATTTAAAGTGGCTTGTAGACCAGCCCAAGGCAGGAGGAGCATCGATAGGGTTTTTAGTCTCATATTCTATGCAACAAGTTGTTATGAAATTGAGCCAATTATTAACTCGATATGGAGGAACTGGTTGTCTATGGCTAATTAGGATTGCGATGTGTGAAACATACCTGCGTTGTCAATTATATCATCCTTCTATGGAGAATTATTGGGACCTGCAGCCTCTACCTATTGTTGCTAGACCAACTCTGGGATTGTTTCTTTGGTTCTCCCTTGTTTCTTCTGCTTTCCAAGTTCTGACCCTAGTCCCATCCGGTTGCTCATCCGGTTGCTCATGTTTATCCCGTCCTGGGGAGTCGGCTGGCCACAAAGAAGAAAAGTGGTTAGTATCTCTAAATGCATTATTATTTGAGAAATTCTTGTTGAACTATGCTTTTTCAATTTCTTTCAGATAAGATTATAGTTTTTTTCGAGTAAGGTAATTACTGAGTAAATTACAACAATTAAACCCTATATATACAATTTTCTCTTTCTGTTCAACTGCCATATATGAGAGAACCTGACTTACCTGAAGTTGCAGAAATCTTAAATATGGTCGACTTTCCACTGGCTATGGGGAGTAGCATCTATATCTACGGAAAAATGTTTAACTGAATCACAGTAAATAGAGTTGGTTACTGTGGCATTCGTAAACATAATCAATCGACTGGTCTCTCTAACTACCAAAAGGACCCAACAAGAAATTCTTGTCCAATACTTCCGTAACGATTTAGAGAAGAAAAAAAAATTAGAACCTTTTGATTCAAATGAATTGTAAGCAATGGATCCTAGTTCAAGTGGACTCTTAAGAGAATTGATAGCTTGCTAGAGAAAATTTTAGTCTGAAATGGAAAACGAGAAAGAAGGGAAGGGAGCCAAAGTTGTTTTGTTCATTTATGAATCATAATGGAATGCAAATGGAGGTAAGGACCGTCAGAAATGGAAAACGAGAAAGAAGGGAAGGGAGCCAAGTTGTTTTGTTCATTTATTAAAATCATAATGGAATGCAAATGGAGGTAAGGACAGTTGCGCCTCATGCATGAGGCCAAGGAATTGAGGGCAACGACATGTGGGCCTCATGCTAGGACCTGGAAACTTAAAATATGCACATTTACCAAAGCCTAATATGGACTACGTGTAGGTGTTTAATTATCGAGGTGTTGTTCTCTGCCATTATTAGATTCTAAGGCTTGAGAGGTCTAATGTTCTCCAGCGTGGACACCATCCAATGATAATTCCGATTAATTATTTTTGGCCAAATGAAAATAAGGCTGTTTAATACAAATGTGTTGTGAATTTGGAATAAACTAGAAGTAACTTAATCTAGAGACCAAGTTTGAGATGATTACCATTAAATAAGATAAGTCTGATTGATTGCCGTCCGCCAAATGAAAATAATACTCTTTATTAATAAAAATGCAGATGCGTTGTGCATTTGCAAGAAATTGATTAATTATGATAATTCTGATTGATTTTCGTTGGCAAAATGAAAATAATACTCTTCACACATACCAACAGTTTGCAACAGTTTGCAGCATGAAAACTACAGCGCACTGGATCTCTCAGTAAAGGTACTAAAAAATCTCTTGGTTCTAAAATCATTCCGCACAGATCCTCTGCTTTGGGATATATGAAATATAAATTGAGAATAGATGGGTTCACAAAATTTGTACAAACCAGATCATTCACTGATAACTTGATTGAGATTTGACGGAGCGACCAAGGAAAAAGACGATTGCCCGAGCAGTCATGGACGCGACCCTCGGCCCTCGGCCTCTCTTTCGCTTGCCCTAGGCATTCCTGCTTTCTCTGTTACCCTCTGTTGCCCCAGCCGACCCTCCTGGTCGTGCTCCAACTCCTCCACTGATCTCCTGTCTCCCCATTCTCCCCCTTCCTGCACTCGGTTTCTGATGGCTTCGGAGGTCGAAATCCCCCTCCTTGATCTCGCTAACTTCTTGAAGCTCTTAGCTGCCAATGGAAAGAAGCCTCTCTCCTCCTCGCAACAAAAGTTTGTAAGAAAACTTGTTGAAATCCCCACAGTCGCCCTTCCGATTGAAATTCCTTGCAAGATGGTCCTCAACCTGTCGGAACGAGGCTTGATTGGACAATTTATTGGCCTGTGGCCCTCTCCGAAGTCCACCGAATTCTGGGTGCAAAAAAACTAGCAACCCTTGATCACCAAAGATGTCAAATCATTCTTTCTCGGAAAAGGCTTCTTCGCCTTCGTATTCGAAAGAAAACAGGATTGCGAGCTTATATTCAGGAACGGACCTTATTTTATGGGCCCCCAAGGGATTTACATGAACAAGTGGACCCCAAGCTTCGACCCCTCACACGACATCCCCTCTGCTATCCCTGTCTGGGTGAGACTCCCACACCTGCCTCTTCATTGTTGGAAAAACGAGTCTCTAGAATCTATCGACAACGCACTGGGAAAATACATAGACAAGGCTGAGCGGAAAGATCAATACTCCTGCGCAAGAATTTGCGTCGAAGTGGATTTGGAACACGGACTCCCAGAAGCAATAAACATAACTGTAGTGGACTGGACACACATACAAGAACTCGACTATGAGCAAATTCCATTCAAATGCAAATTCTGCCATGAATACGGCCATTTCGCTCGATCATGCAAAAAGAAGACAGTGAACCCGGAATGGGATGGGAAAAAATATCAATGGATGACCATTCATAAAAATGGCAAATCAGGAGCGAAACCCCACTCAAAAAGCTCAAATACACAGAAAGCTGATCAACAGCAACAAGAACCAATAGCTTCGCACAACAGGAACAACTTCAAAGCCCTAGAAACTATTGAAATTCAAGAAACCCCTGAGGCTGAAGAAGAAGGCGAGTTGCGCAACGAACAAAGCCCCCAAGCATCTCCTCTTGCTCTTGAGCTCCCGAAAATCTCCCAACTATTGACTTCTCCAAGTCCTAACAGATCCACCCTACCCAAGGATGCCCCAACCTATATGCTAAAATCATTAAAGCAAGAGCACCCATCTCACCCTCATCCTCAGAAGAACCTATTGATAAATCATGCAAGAAAGCAGGCCGAAAATCCACCAAAGAATTGCGGGAAGAAGAAGCTGAACGAGAGAAAGTCCAAGGATCCCAAGCTACAATTGACATGGTTTTCAGCAAAAATACCAGGACTCGAACTGCAGGAAAGAAACATGGAGATCTAGCAGGAGGAACCCCCTCCTTTATCAATAACTCAAAATGATGAAGATAGTCTCTTGGAACTGCAGAGGCCTAGGAAATCCTTGCAAAATTGAAGCAGTAAAAGATCTTCAAAAAATCGATATGCCCGATCTTCTATTACTCCAAGAGACCAAACTCGATGACAACATTGTTTTAGCTATTGGCATTGAAAAATGGAATAAAAATACAGGGTATGCAGTCAGCGCTAGAGGAGCATCCGGAGGTCTAGCAACCTTGTGGACGACAGAAAAATTTCATCTCCATAGCTCCTTTGCCACACAGCACTGGATTTACACTGATCTCACTCACATTCAAAGCAATAAACACATTGCTCTCTTCAATATATACATACCCAATCTCAATGCTGACAAGAAAGAATGTTGGGATTTGTTAGATAACTTTTTGGAAATTTACAAACCCCAGGATATCATTCTGGCTGGCGATATGAATATTACCTTCCCCAATTTAGAGAAGAAAGGCGGCCTCACAGGAAAAGACTTCTTCAAAATCCAGGTTGAAACACTCATCCAAGCAAGAAATCTAATAGATATCAAGCCTAAAAAAGGAAAGTACACCTGGTCGAATAAGAGAATCGGCAAGGGGAACATTATGGCCAGACTTGACAGGTTTCTCATCCAAACCAGTCTCCTATCAAACACCCACATAATCTCCTCAAGCATTTTAGCTAACCTTGCCTCAGATCACAAACCAATTCAGCTTCTCATCCAAAACATTGAAAATATTGGCCTGATACCTTTTAGGTTCAGCCCCCAATGGCTGCAACATGCGACCTTCTGCAGCACATTTGAGAAAGCCTGGAACATCCCTATCAATGGCTCCCCTTGCTACGTCTGGGAGCAGAAGCTCAAAAACGCCAAGCATGCTCTCAAAAAGTGGGCAAAAAACAACTACCCCACACCGGCCATTTCCAGAAACATTGCAGTAAAGAATCTTGAAGACACTCAATTCGATATGGAAAACAATCCGGTTGAGAAATCAACACTCCAGAATGAAGTCGCCCAAAAAATTAAAGTGCATCAAACTTTTCGAGCAGAAGAAGACTATTGGCGTTTGAAATCTCGATCCACATGGCTGAAAAGTGGAGATAAAAACACAAATTACTTTCATAAACAGTTTGCAATCAGACAATCTACAAATAACATCGCAGAAATCAGAACTAATGAAGGAATAATTGTGAGTGGCAATACGAATATTAAAAATGCTGCTTACCTTCATTTTTCCAAACTGTACGTAGAAGATAGTAACGTTGATAGAGATGATGAAGACATATTCTTTGAACATATCCCAAATAGAATCACCCAGGAGGAGAACCACAACATTAACAAACCTTTCACCGAACAGGAGGTCATCAAGGCAATTCATTCCTTTGAAGCTGACAAAGCTCCGGGTCCCGACGGATTTTCAATGCACTTCTACAAAGCATGCTGGACACAAATAAGAAAAGACTTTATGAGAATGATCAGGAACTTTCATTCGAAAGCAAAAATCGGTGGATGTACAAATACCACGTTTCTGTCCTTAATCCCAAAAGACACAAATCCAAACTCCTTCAGCAGATTTAGACCAATATCGCTTTTCAATTCATCGTACAAAATCATCTCCAAGATGCTGGCCACTAGATTGAAACCTCTACTCAACAAAATTATCTCAGGAAATCAAGGCGACTTCCTGAAAGGAAGACAAATTCTCGACAATGTCATTCTCGTTCAAGAAGCAATCCATTCCAGCAGAATTCGAAAGGAAAAATGGTATGATAATCAAACTTGACATGGCCAATGCATTTGACCGTGTCAAGCACTCCTTTCTGTTTAAAATTATGAATCATTTTGGATTCGACGACACCTTTATCAAATGGATTTCAGCATGTATTAGCAAGCCATGGATCACCCCCTTCATCAATGGCCGCCCCACCGATTTCTTCCAAGCATCCTGGGGCATCAAACAAGGCTGTCCTCTTTCATCATTTCTATATATCATCATTGCAGAATCCCTCAGTCGCAAGCTAAATTCTGATCTGAATTTCGGCTCCATTCCTAGCCTTTGCCTCTCTTTAGATTCCCATCCGCTCAACCACACTCTATTCGCTGACGACTCCCTCTTCCTGGGCGGTGCCTCTTCCACCATTGCAAGAAAATTCAATCGCATTCTAACTTTGTACTGCAACACTTCAGGAGGCAAAATAAACTTGCACAAAAGTGACATTTACTGCTGGAACACAACCAACAACATAGCAGCAAGAATCAACAGAATTTTAAATATCAAAGTCCACAATATATGGAACAAATTCAATTATCTTGGTATTCCTATCACTCTCGGCAATTCAAAAATTGGGAACTGGGATGACACGATTAAAAAAATAAAAAATAGAATCAGAAGATGGGGAGGACATTGGCTCAGCAAAGCATGGAAATTAATTTTAATAAACTCCGTCCTCACCGCGATCCCTATCTTCCACTCCTCCATTCTTTTAGCCCCTAAAGGAGTATCCAACCAGATCAGCAAGTTGTTGAGAGATTTTTTATGGTTTGGTGGGAAAAACAATGGAAATAAAATCCATTTAATCAATTGGGACATCATCACGCATCCAAAATCCTCAGGTGGCCTGCAAATTCGAGACCCCCATAACACCAATATGGCTTTAGGCGATAAGCTCCTCTGGAAAATCCTCCATAACAAACATCATTTGGTTAGTCAAGTGCTCAGAAAGAAATACTTAACTGGAATCAATCTGAGATGTCTTGATAAAAGACCAATCACCAAAGGATCCAGAATATGGGCATTATGCAAAGCTACCTGGAATTTCTTCTCAGAAGGTCTCTACTAGGTCCCCGGTAATGGTAGGAGAATTAACATGTTTGCAGACAAGATTATGAACAACGAGGCTCTTCAGAACAACCAAGAGCTACATGACATAGCAGCTTGGCTTAGACACCATGGAATCACCACTCTCAAAGAATTCAGAACATGGGACTCACATGGAAACTGGAAAAGTTGGAGTTCTATAATCATCCCTCCCCATTTAGAGGCTGCCAACAATACTCTCATTGATACATTAAAAGGTTGCGCTCCCCTAAATCTCATGGCAAAAGATGAATGAGGATGGGGCCCCATAGGTGCATACACCTCGATTCTCAGCTACAAAGCACTTCAATCCCATGATGATGCCAGAAAAGATGTATGGAAAATAGCTTGGAATTATTTCAGGCTTCCTAAAATTAATTTCTTCGCATGGACTTTAATTCATTCCAAAATTCTTACCGACGACAACCTCACCAGGAGAGGCTTTCATGGGCCTTTTTTCTACCCTCTTTGTCACAATAATTTCGAAACTCTAAATCATCTATTCCTGGATTGCCTTTTCACTAAACTTGTCTGGAATATTTTCCTATCTGAACTCATTGACATCCAGCCTTCCTTCAATTCTGTAATTCATCTCTTCCAGGACTGGAATTCTGTATATCCCACCTGCATTTCCAATAAAAGTATTTGGTAGCAGATCTGTATCTCCATACCCAAGTTCATCTGCTGGAAAATCTGGATCACCAGAAACGAAGCAATCTTCAATGAAAAGAACTTTACCCCTCTCCAAACTGCAGGACAAGCAAAAAGTTCACTATTAGAATGTTTAAAAAACTCCATCTACAAAGAGACTGCAACACTTAGCATAAGAGAAATGAATTGGATAGGGGGCAATCTCCCTAATTTAAGCAAAAACTACAGTCCTCAGCAACATCCTGGTTGGCATATCAGGCTCACTGTCCCCGAGTTTCATGAATGGAGAATCAATCAAGCTACAGAAAGCCTGCACTTCGACAGAGCCTCAAAAAACAATCCTGGCAAAGTTGGTGCAGGAGGAATTCTAAGGACAAGTGATGGAACCATCAGAATTAAGTACAGTTGGGGTCTGGGCATTTGCTCAAATAATACATCAAAAGCATTAGCCTTATGGAAAGGTTTCCAAATCTCCAAAGACCATGGGATCAACAAATTAAATGTTTTTGGCGATTCTCTGCTCATCATCGGGACTCTAAATGCAAACACAAATCTTAGAAACCTTGCTCTAAATCAAATCATTCAGCGTATAAAGCAGATCTCCAGCACATTCACTGCGTTCAAAGCTTTTCACATTCTAAGGAATCTCAACAAGGATGCAGACAGGGAAGCAAATGTCGGTGTCAATCTCGAGTGTGGAATTCTAAATCTCTCCAATAGCAACAGTCAACTCCACCAAATCCCTTAATCGAACTGTCACTCTCTTCAGAATTCGAGTAATTGGAAAACATCTCATCATCTGATTTTTTTAGAACTGGCAAACACTGAAAATCACTACATGATTCACTGGAATTTCTATGTTCTGTAATGAATATATCTCAGCATTCTCATCACTAGCAATTGAAACTCCAGCATTGTTGCAATCACCTTCTCATCAGACTGGTCATCCTTCAACAGCGACTCAGAGACAAATCGAGTCTTTTTCAGCAGCATTCACTATCTCAGCGATCGGTTGTTCTTCAACAACAACTGAATATTTAGCAACCTTGCATTCACATTTACAATTTCCTTCGTTGATCTCAATTTTGTCTTACCAGACTCTTAGACTCTTAATTTTGGTGAACACGTCCAACAATTTTGTGCCATTTCTCCAGGTTGTTCTCAGACTTCAAAGCTTGGAATAAAGAGCATCTGCTCTGCTGCAATTGGTCTTCATGAACTTCATATATCTGCTGCTTCAAAGGACAAATATGCAATGCAACTGGTCTTATTGGGCTTCTAAGTTCAACATATTTGCAGTTTTTCCATTTTTCAAAACAATTTTGAATTCATTTTGATAAACATTGACTTTAGATCAATCCTCTGTAACCTGCCGATATGGTTCACAAACCACGGTCATAATTTTTTTTTTTTAATATAAATATTCGTTTTGGTTTAAAAAAAAGAAATTTGTACAAACCAATAAAATAAGAGAATTAAGATTCCAACCATGCATTTAGGTAGGTTAGCTTTTTCATTTTCTACACACACAAAAAGGTCATGGGTTCCTCTAGATGGGCTGTACAATGCAAATGAGCCTTTGATCTCAATTTTTAAAAAAAGAGATGGTATGTTTCAAGTGAAATGGCTATTGCAGGTCACAACTTTTCAAGGTGGAATTTGTACGAGAACCAATCTTCATCATGTTATTGTAGATGGGAGCTCTTTTTGGCATTTCATGAAATGCTGGGAATGTAGTAGGGGAGTTTCTATTTCAAAGAATCCCAAGCACATGCAGACAATTTTCAAGCACGGCGAGTAGAATTATGCAATACCCAATATCTCTTTAAGAGCTGAAGAAGTAGTAACCGATAAAATTAAGGAAGCCCGAATTTTCAAGTTTTTTCCAGATGATTTATCAACCAAGAATTTTGAACCTCTGGCTGTACATAAGAATTAATCAAACAATGTTGATTCTTCCATGGAGAACTCTGAGAACAGTCTCCAAACATCAATATAAGGCAACACAGATCAACTTGAAATCTCAACTTATCATTTTAGAGAATGAACGATTCAAGATTTTAGGGAGTAACTTAATCTAGACACTCAATTTGATATTATCATTATCAATTAAGAAAAGTCTGATTGATTGTTGTTAGTCAAATGAAAATAAGACTCTTTGTTCAAAATGTGTTGTCGATTTGCAAGAAATTGAAAGTAAACTAAATATGTATAAATAGTCAAGTAGAAGATTGGTTCTAATTTCTAATTTCTCTTTTTTAAAGTAGTTATGGATATGAAAATAAACCATCTCATAGAAATGTGTTGTGGATTTGTAGACATTTTAATATGTGTTATGGACTTGGACTTAGCCTTTGGTGAAAATATGTTTTATGGGCTTAGCCTTTGGTGAAAATATGTTTTATGGACTTGGACTTAGCCTCTTGTAAAAATTATTTCCGTTCAGTGTATACCAACAAAAGTTAGCTTTCTCTGCTTTTATTTTGGTCCACGAAACTTTTCTATTAGAATTCCAGAGAAAGGGTGTCAGACTCTTTGAGTTTGACTCTTTCCTTTGAATGTGGCTTCTTATTTATTCTCTTTTGGATGGGAGGTTCCAAAATAAAGTATCTCAACTATGTACCAAAAGAGATTTAATGTTAACTTTAAAATCGAAAGACATCATATGTGTAAAAAATCATTCTCTCAAAGTTTATATATATATATATATATATACTACTTTAAGGAGGCAAAAATCATACTCTCAAAGTTTATATATATATATATATGCTACTTTAAGGAGGCGTGGACATGTTTTCTTGGTTGTAAAATATATACATAGAGGAGGAGAGTTAGTTTTTATGTTAGCGATATATATCAATTTTTTTAAAATATGATATTAAAATTAAAATATAAAATTTAATAAAATCAAATATGTATATTTTATTAATATTTGTATTTATAGATGTTTATCTTTTAGAATTTGGCGTGAAGTAATAAAAGTACGTTTTTCTTTGTAGGAAGTATTTTCAAATTAGAAATAAATAATTATGAAAAAACAAGAATACAAAAATTAATTTTCATCTTATTATTAAGAAAACGCAATGTTGTCTCGCATTGTGAAGGAGGTTGAAGGCATGTTGTCTATGATGACCCATTTGTGCAACTTGCCTACATATACATTGAGACCAATAAATGGTAGCGTTCTTAATGATAACAACTCATCTTCGGAAATTACTTGGTGAATCTAAAAAAATGCGGTGATTCGTTTTTTTTTAATTGCTTGCTTATTTCATCTTAAGAAGGTAATTTGTTTTTTTTTTATGTTGGCAAAACCCGTTAGACATTACTTGTTGTTTTTTTTTCCTTGGAAAGAATTCCTTGGAAAAAGTCAGTAATTTTATTTCAAAAAGATGATTAAAATTACATTCTGCACATGTAGTAGAATCACAAGGATCCCTACATTTTCACATATTTCTGTCCCATATAAGCATCATAACTAGATCTAAAAGCCACAATCCAGACAGCCATGAATGGCTCAAAAAAACGTACATATATTCAGACCAGCCATGAATGGCGAAGCCCTAATCAGATCAGCCAAACATTGGCACGAAAACAAAACCCACTCATAATGTGCCCAAAAAAAACCTTCGCAGAAGGAAGAAAAACGATTAATCAGAAAAACACTGGTGTGAATAGGGCCACCGGTTCTGAAACGACCATCTAAGCTCGCCGCCATTGAAATGCCGCGCTCGATGCCAACGCCAAGCTCACCACCCATTGCAAAGCTTGCCGCTCGATCAAGCCAGGCCCACGCCGCCGCGCTCAGCTCGCCGCTCGATGCCAAGACAGGCCCACGCCGCCGCGCTCAGCTCGCAGCCCACAAGCACAGAAGGAGAGGAATATTTGCATGTCCATCCTTCCAGATCTCAACAGCGCAGGGTCGAGCCTATTCTTGTGGTTGGTTGTGAAGACAATTATTCCTGTCCGCGGCACGACCACAGCCCGTCCGTGAAGTTAAGAACCAGAATAAATCGGCTTCCGCTTCGCTCTTCATCTCCGCGGTTATCGAGCTTCGGAGGCTTGGAAATCCTGTTGAACAGGCCAAGCTTGCCGCCTCTGGATCTCGCCGCGCTCGATGCCGCCCGGCCCACTGCCATCACGCCGCACTCGATGCCATGCCAAACCCTTGGCCTGCCAAAACCTCCACCATCGTGAAAACAAACCGCCGCCGCCGCCACTGGATCTCTGTGCCAGATCCAATGGGTCGCCGCGCAAAGGCGCCGCCCTCACACCAAGCTCCTGAAAAACCGTCAGAACTCCACCGCATCAGCGACAGCAAGCAACGCAGGAGGAAAAAGTAGAGGCGGCCATGGAAGGAGCCATGGCCGTCGAAGTTCTGAGCGGCCGACTCTCAAACCCTAACCCTCTCAGCACACCTCTCCTCACATTACTTGTTGTTATCAAGAAATGCTAATTGATTTCATTACTTTACCTTCATTAATTTGGTAAAGAGAGACTTTCATGAGAATCAATCTTCATTTTGGAAAACCTTAAAATCATGAACAAGTTTATTTTTTGACATTCCCAAGAAATTTTGAACTTTACCCTATTTTCTCAATCATTTTTACACTAAAGTATTTATATCTTAGAATAAAAAAGAATAATAACTGGTAGCTGATGCATGGATAGTGTTATTTTGAATTTATTTATATCAATTGTCTTCTTCAAATTTCTAAAGCATATTTACTCATGCTTTTCTTACCTTCGAGCTAGGAATTTATTAAGGGGGCAATTGTGGCCTATACATATATTATTCATGTGCTTATATATATATATATTTTTTCCATGTGGTTCACTTTAATCGGCTTAGCCGACCGCTACATCCACGAAATAATTTCCGGCGGACCCGCCCCGAAGGGGTTTCCACCCTGCGGCCGCTGCGTGCCTAACCCCAAGAGAGTCGATGAGAATGGATCCCGTGACCTCGCATGCTGGGAGGCCTAACTTCCGTGAACACAGCCTATCGAGCTAACTCTTGGGGCTATTCATGTGCTTATATATATCAATAGAGACAAATGAAAATTTTAGAACAATTTTGCCCGGATTTTCTTGCTTCGAATACCAAGCTAGGAATTTATAAAGGGGACAATCGTGGCATGTATATATATCGATAGAGACAGATGAGTTGAGAATTATCATCCCTTTGAAATGGATTCCTTGTGATTCTACCTTCATCATATAAAGAAATGGTTACCTTGGCCTTCACGAAATTAAAGCTGATATCATGAACAAACTTCATTACTCAAATTGTTTGTGTTGATGTAGACTAAAGAATCCTATTGTTAAACTTAGAGTAATTTTTTTTTTACTTTCTTTTTAAATAGTCTTTAGCCTCTTTGCAAATGCATATACAAACTTTCCATCTTCAAACAAATAAAGCATATACAAACTTTCTAACTTCAAATAAATAAAGCAGATGGCAATATCAGGGACATTGCCACCTCGTGGCTCTTGTTATATCATGATCCTCGTAACGTTATTTAAAAACCTTGTTATATTGATATAATATGTCTTTATATCATTTTTAAAGTGGTGATATTTTTTGAACTATGTTTTAATGCCACCATTAAAATGAGTGGGCTAGGGTTTGTGTATGTCATAAATCTTATGCTTGAAGTTATAATATAATCTTTAGCATATCTTTTTGCACGTCTTACGTCTTGGTAATTTGAACTGTTGTTTATCACTTGCTTGTTTGGTGATTGTAACCTTATATGGGGTTGAGGGTATGAGTCAAGGTGGGGTCTGATGGTTGCCTCTACGGAAGCTTGGTTTCGATTCCTACAAGGGAAGTGTGATGATACAGGCTGCATCCAAAAAAAGCTTGTATGACTGCGATGGGGGTGGTGGCTGTACTTTAGTTCGACTGGGTGGTTTGGAGAGGTTACCATGGTTGTTTGCCGAATTCAGTCGAGATGATTGTCGAAGTTTGTAACCTTTTCTCCCGGCTAGTTGAGGGTTTTCGATGCCTTTTCTCTTATTTTTCGACTGTTTGAGAAGGTTGTTAGTGGTTTTTATCGCCTCCATGGTTATTCGCCTATCCCTTATTATCTCTTATCCTGGTTTTTGAGTTTGTGTGTTAGCCTTCGAACTCATAGCTGTCATATTTTTCATGGGGTTAATAAACAGAATTGAGCCCGAAGGCACATAGAGAGTGGAATCTGATGAGCAGGTTCGTAGGCGGTTCTGGAGTATAGGCTGGCTTGAGTTTATTCAGAAGTTTCATGGGCACCATAAACAAGTTACCGTTGCCTTTGCGCAATATTTCAACGGTGAGAAAGCCGTTATTGGTGATATTAAATTGATGGTAGATGAAGGTTTTACTGCTCAGGCTATTGAATTTCCTACCAAAGGGGAAAAGTGGTTTAAACATTCACAGCTAAAAGATGTATCATGGAGAACGTTCCCTGTCAAGCCAGTTCGAACCATCGACTATTAGAAAGTTATGCCTATCAAGCTCTTTAGGGACGAATGGCAAGACCTGTTAGAATTTATTCGGAGCTTAAAACCATGTCATATCGTTATCAAAAGACTCATTATAAAAATTCTGAGCGTGTTTTATGCCATCATGGGTTGATTCGAATGCTTGTTGAATTTAGACTTGTTCAGTTGGGGGATTTTTGGCAAGGTTTCTTGTTCAGAAATGAATTCTCAGAGTCCTTTGCCGCTCCAAACATCTCTGGAGATGTTTTCCAGGAAATACGTTCAAATATAATTTCAGAGTTATACTATTTATATATCGTTGGGTTGTATTCAAATATGAGTTATTACGTTGTTCCTTCACCATTCCAAGATTCGTTAATTCTGTTATGTATTACTTATGGAAATGATATGTTGATTAATGGAGTATGAGTCTTGTGATCTCCTCTTTTCTTAAGAGGATTTCTGTGTTCATAATATGTGATTTGTTTTAGAAAGTTGGAATATTTTTCTTCTAACTAAAATGATTATGTATTCACAATGTAGGTGTGTATAAGATGTTTTTGAGTAGTAATTGACAAAGATTTTAATCTTAATGCAAAAGTTGATTACTAGACTTAGTTTGTTGTGTTAAAATATACAGACAAAAAAAGATGGAACATAAGTGGGCATATTCATTCCCTTCTCATTATTAACCATAAGCTTATATAGGATTACATCACAACAATACTATTATTCAATACTATGGAACATAAAATACTATGGGACAACCAAGTGTCCTAGTCAAACTATAACCAACTAACAACTCAACTAATTAATGCACTTATGACCATTGAGATTACATTCTTAACACACCCCCTTAATCTCAACTGGGACAATATTCTCGGCACTATCAATGTCTAAGTGCTTCCTCTGAAACTCAAATGCAGATGTTCCCAAAGGTTTGGTAAACATATAAGCCAATTGCTCCTTAGAGCCACAAAATAACAAAGTGATCTCTCCATTATTAACTAACTCGCGAATAAATTGGTAGCGAGTGTCAATGTGTTTTTTCTTTGTATGAAACACATTATGTTTGGACAATTGTATGGCTTAACTATTGTCACAATAAATAGGTGTTGGTTCTTTTTCTGTCTGTCCCATATCCTTCAAAAGTCTTCTTATCCAAACTGTGTGGCATGTTGTTGTAGTTGCTGCGACATATTCTGCTTCTGCAAAAGACATGCTAACAATGGGTTGTTTCTGAGAGGCCCATGAAATCAGACTGGTACCAAAATGGAAATCATAACCATATGTGCTTTTCCTATCATTAATACTGCCTGCAAAATCACTGTTAGTGTACCCTGTAAGAGTACCGTCTCGTGAATGAGAGTACCAAAGTCCACAACCAATTGTGCCTGCAACATATCTCATAATTCTTTTACCAACTTTCCAGTGAGAGCCTTTGGGAGAGTCCATAAATCTAGAGATCAGGCTGACAACATACATCATGTCAGGTCTAGTTGCAGTCAAATACATTAAACTTCCTACCAATCTTTTGTAAATTGTAGAGTTCACTGCTGGTCCTTCATCATTCTCGCTTAACTTGGTTCCTGTAGCAATGGGGGTTTCTGCTGGTTTGCATTTATCCATTCTGAATCTCTGCATAATGTCTGTAGCATACTTATGCTAACAGATGAAGATGCCATTTTCACTTTGGTAAACTTCCAGACCAAGGAAGTACTTCATAAGTCCAAGATCAGTCATTTCAAACTCCTTTTTCATGACTGTCTTAAATACTTCTAGCACCAGATTTCCAGTATAAATCATATCATCAACATAAAGACATACAATCAAAATGTTACCTTGCTGATATGTTTTGACATACAGAGTGGGTTCATTGTTGCTCCCGTTGAACCCATTGTTGATGAGGTAAGAATCAATTATGTTGTACCAAGCTCGTGGATCTTGTTTTAGACCATACAAGGCCTTTTTCATCTTACATACATTTTGTTCTTGACCTTCAATGACAACATATACAGGTGGCTGGTCTACATAGATTTCTTTTTCAAGTATGCCATTGAGAAAGATAGATTTCACATCCATTTGATAAACATGCCACTAGTTTTGACCTGCTATTGCAAGTACAGCTCTGATGGTGTCCATCCTTGCTACTGGAGCAAATGTTTCATCATAGTCTACACCATATTGTTGAGAAAAATTTTTTGCAACCAACTTTGCTTTGTGCTTCTCTATCTCTGCCTTTTCATTTAGTTCGGTCTTATAGACCCATTTTACTCCAATACTGTTTTTGTATGATGGGAGATCAACAAGATCCCAAGTTTGATTCCTTTCTATAGAATTAATTTCTTCATTCATTGCTTGTACCCACTGTGCATCTTTTATTGCTTCATCAAACGATGTTGGTTGACAGGAAAATAGAGCATACTGTAGTTGCTCATCAATAACAAGAGTTTACTCATATAACTCCCTTAAACTTCTGGTTCTCTGGTTCTGTGGTGGACTGTCTATTGATGTTGCTTCTTGCTGCTATTGCTATACCTCTAGTCTAGGAATTTTGAGTGGTTCTGGTGGTACTGGAATTTCTTTCTGCTGAATATTTGCTGAAGCATTCTGAGGATCACTCCAGCATTTATCTTCAAGGAATTTTACATCTCTGCTCACCACAACCTTTTTGGTGATAGGATTATATAGTTTGTAAAATTTGTGATGTTCATTGTAACAAATGAAGATACATTTCTCACTCTTCTTGTCCAAATTTTTCATTAATTCATCAGGTGTGTGTGCAAATGCCACACATCCAAATACACTGAGATGTGAAACACTAATCTTAGTGCCACTCCATGCTTCTTCAGGAATCTTATCTTTAACACTTACTGTGGGAGATATGTTCAGTAAGTAAACTGAACATGCAACAACTTCAGCCCAATAATCATCTGACAACTTCTTATATGACAACATACTTCAGGCCATGCTCATGATGGTTCGATTATTTTGTTCAGCAACTCCATTCTGTTGTGGAGTGTATCTGGTAGTGAATGAGTGCTGGATGCCATGCTGTTTACAGAACTCTGCAAAATCATGTGAGTCATATTCACCTCCACCATCTAATCTGAGTACTCTGATGGATTTACTTGACTGCTTTTCAGTCAATGCCTTGAATTCTTTAAACATGGAGAAGGCATCTGATTTGTGTCTGAGAAAGTACATCCTGAATTTCTTGCTATAATCATCAATAATGTCAGAAAATAAAGACTAAATCCTATGGATTGATTTTGCATGGGTCCACATAGTGTCAACTAACTCAAGGTGTTCTTTGGCTCGAGATGTGGAAGTGGGGAAATTGTCTCTTTGATGTTTCCCTAAGATACAATCTTCACAAGAAGTGGACTATTCATTCATAACTGGTAACCCCTTTACCATGGACTGTTTTTGCAGATGAATGAGACTCTGAAAGGGTATATGCCCATACCTACAGTACCAGTACCACAACTAGGTTTCATTTAAATTGGAAACAGTGTGTGCATATGGTTGTGACAAGATAACACTTCTCGGACTGAGTGGGGATATTCTATTCTTGGTCATTTCTACTTTGGCTAAGAGTCTTCTATTGGGGGCTTTATCATAGACAACACAATATGAATAAATAAATCTGACGTCATATTTATTCTGAATCAGTTGACCCACATTGATCAAATTAAATTTTAGATTAGGAACATAGAATACATCATATATAAACTTCTTTTCATTTTGTTTAGTAAGAACAAGAACAATGCCTTTGCCTTGATTAGGAACAAGATAATGATCACCAAGCTTGATTTTTGTATTGACAGATGAATCTAGATTAAAAAAATAGTCATTTTTTACCTGTCATATGATTGCTGCAACCACTGTCTAGAAACCATATATCTGAATGATATTCTTCTTCACTCGCTTGGCATGAGAGAAACATGATTTCTGATGAGCTTTCTTCAACATTGGAGACATGGGCTCTGCCACTGTTTTGGTCTACTTTCTTCTTTCTGCAGTCTCATTCATAGTGGCCATACTTCTTGCAATAGTTGCATTGAATGTTGGACCTAATAGTCCATCTATTGCCTCTCCCTCTCTGGTTTTGAGAGTTGTGAAAGTGCTCACCATGATCTGAGTGTTCATGAGCAGTTCTATCCTTTGTAGAATGAAAACTTCTTCCTCTTCTGCCTCGTCCTCTACCTCCTCTGTCTTGACCTCTGCTGAGGGAAGCCTGAGTCTTGAATGCATTTGAAAGAGACTCTTCTTCTTGATTGAGTCGAGCTTCGTGGGACAGAAGGGAGCCTGTTAACTCTTCTAGGGTAAATTTGGAAAGATCTTTAGATTCTTCTATAGTAGTAACAACCATAGCAAATTTCTTAGTGAGACATCTAAGAATATTTTGAACAACAACCTTTTGTTCCAAGGCCTCGCCATAGATTTGGAATTGAGTCATAATACCCGAAACCCGAGTCGTGAACTGATCTACAGTTTCAGTTTCCTTCATTTTAAGACTTTCAAACTGAAGTCGAAGGGTTTGGAGTCTTACAGTTTTGACTCTGTATGTACCTTTGTATGCAGATGCAAGGAGATTCCATGTTTGATACGCGGTGGTAGCTCCTGAGATACATGGGAAGATGGACTCCTCAATGCAGCTCTGGATTAACCATTTTGCAGTGAGATTTCAATCTCGACTTTCTTCAATGGATTTCTTGTGAGCATTAGTCATAGCAGCCAGAGCGGTTGCATATGGTTCCTTGAAGTCATTTTCAACCATATCCCAACATTTGTTGAGTTGGAGAAACATCTGCATCTTGATTGACCAAAACTCGTAGTTGGTGCCAATCAACATTGGTATGGAGATCTACTTCATACTGGTACTAGCCATCCTTTACAACTTTCTTTTAAACATAGTGCCGCAACTTGTACAACTGGAACAGTGCGTCACATTGCGATTTACTCAAAATTTGTGTAAGTGAACAATGTTCACGACACTTTGGATGAACAACAAGTGCGTCAGTGACGCACTTAGTCTTCGCTGCAGGTGCGTCAGATGCGCTTTTCCTTAATAGAAGGTGTGTCGGTGGAAGGGTGATGCAGTTCCCGATAGGGACGGGTGTGTCGGCTCTTCCAAGGGAAAAATAAAAAAATAGAGATTCGGCTCCAAAGCTGTCAAGATGCTCCTCCACATTGATGTGTTCCCGTCTCGATCTACAACCTCCAAAAGATGCGAAACGTGTGTGTGATTTCCACTTTGTGAAAAGACTTACCCAAAACACCAGGTATGGATAAGGCCATACACTTTGATACCATGTTAAAATATAAAGACAGAAAAACATGGAACACAAGTGGGCATATTCATTGCCTTCTCATTATTAACCATAAGCTTATATAGGATTACATCACAACAATACTATTGTCGAATACTATGGAACATAAAATACTACGGGACAACCAAGTGTCATAGTCAAACTATAACCAACTAACAACTCAACTAATTAATGCACTTATGACCATTGATATTACAATTCTTACCATGTTGTCCTTGGCCAAGACAGTCATTTTGTTAATTAGTTTATTTGTAGTTTTATTTTTCATTAATCAATTTACATTTAGATGTGTATTATTTAAACTGGTAATTTGAATCAATGTTTTGTTCAAGTTATCAAAATATATAACTAATACTACTATAATATGTGTTGGTTATTTTTATCTTCTCACATCTAAAATTGTGTTGAGGATTTTATCAGATTCATTTGAAACTGATAGATGTTTCTTCTGTTCTCACAACTTAAATAAGATTAGTTTTGTTATTTAGTATAAGTCCTTATAATTATAAGATAATAGAAAAAAAAGATTAAAAAAAATCATTATAATTTGGGATCCCTAACAGTTGTACATTTGTATAAACATGTCTTTTACTTTTTTTGTTTTATTTAGATTTTCTTAATTATTATTTTAGTTTTAGTTTGTAAATTATTGTATATAGGTTTTAAATCTTAGTTTGTAGTCTTAGGTGAATTTTAGTTTCACTTTCCTAGGATATAATCCCTAGTGGCTAACAAAGCCATTAATCCTGCAAGAGTTAGCCCTCCCAAACAACTAGGAGTTGATTGAACACTCCTAGTTTAGGCTAATATCTTCTTATTGACGACAATACACACTTTGTACGTCAACAAATGGCGCTAGAAGGAGGGTCACTTTGAAATTATAGGCAAAAAAACCACAAGAAACCTCCAATCACATGCTCTCTTATTAGAAATCGTAATGGTTTGAATCCTCCAGTGACATCTGATGTTGCTACTATCTCCCAACTTGAACTAGTTTCCACACCACTTCCGCACTCCACACATCCTTAGAACGATCTTGTAATTTCTACACCCTTAGCTGAAAGTACTGAATTCCAAGAGCTAATTGATAATTCCCATTGCGTTTTAGCTAGGACCCAATCTAGGATAGTTAGAAATCAAGCTCTCCAGGAGAAATTGACTTGGTGTTTAGAGCAACAAATTGAGAATATTCAACAACCCGACGAGATCCCTATGGTCGGCACACAATTGGAGGATTATCCATTGGTTGGTCCACCTAATCTTTCTCTACACAATATCTTAAGTGTCAAAACCAATCCTAATCCTACAGCCGAAGGATCCCACTCCCCACTACAACCTAAGTTACTTTTCACAACAGGTGGATCAACTTCACCAGTTCAACCTCTGCTTATTTTAGGATCAGGTAGTATACCACCTTCACCACCTGAATCACCTCTTGATTCCCCGCTTGAGAGCTCATCTGAAGAAGATCAGTCAGAAATTCATTCAGATCATTCTTCCCAAATATCTCACACATCTAAAGGATCACCAAACATGGAACAAAATCAAAATAGGCCTTGGCTTGTTCGGGATGTGATTTCCATACTAGGACAACAACATCCTTTGCCAAAAAATATTGAAAAACGGTTGCCCAAATTTGATCCAGATGCGAAACAACTTGTAGACAAAAACATAAAGAAATTCATACTAGTTGTTAGACTAAGAAACGTTCAATATGAAGATGTAATTTGTAGGTTGTTTCCCTATACCTTCGAGGGTAGGGAATCTACCCAATACTTTGCGTAACCAACCCAGACCATTACTTCCTCAAACCAATTTGAGTTTGCCTTTATGGAAAAATTCAGAGATAACAAAACACTTGAGGTCTTGCTCATGGAATTGGAAAAGATGAAAATGGATTTGAAGGAGAAAGTTAAAGACTTTAACCAAAGGTTTCTGAATTTAAAAAGTAAGATCCCTACCTCTCCAAGGCCAACATAAAATATTCTAATTGCATATTATGCCAGATCCCTACTTCATGATACATCCATGTGGGTCAAGAGGTCCCGCAAAGCAACCCTTCAATAGGCTTTCAATGAAGCTATTCTTATAAAAAAATATATGCTTAGTTTAAAAGATAATCAGGATACTGAAACTGATTAACCTTCTTCTTCTCGAAGGAGAATTGAAATACTTTAAAACCCCCTGTAATTAAAAAATATCAACTAGATTTTGATCTTGGAAACATAAACAAAGTTCTGTAGAAGCTGTCCAACAAAATTATTTCCTTGAAAAGGAATGCTGGAGAGTCTTATAAACCACCTTATAGGAGAAATTTTCAACCTCAGGTAAGTAGACAAATTCCACCCACATAAGGCATGACTGTCGATGATCTAATTGATATTCTCAAATCCTTAGTTGTTGGACTTGAACCACCCCCTGATAGGGAGAATGCGTCATTCGAATAAACACAGGAAAATAGAAGCGAAGTCTTAGGTGATGAAAATTATGATTCTCCTCAGTTGTTAGTCATTTTTGGGATATTACTGGATATGAGTCTAGTAATGAACCTATGTCAGTCAATACCAATCAACATTCATATAATATGAGAAGTAAGGGTCCTATCCATTTAGATACCCCTTTTGCTACTCAACAAAATCAAAATGCTTCCACTCATCCCAAAAATCAGACCTCTGCACCTAGACCTTTTTCTCATCCTGATATTGACTATAATCCAATAGAGGATATGAAAAAATTAAAACCAAATGTTTCCCTTTATGAATTTTTTAGATTACCTCCAATTAAAGAGAAGATCCTCCATGGTCTCTGCGATAGTTTAGCCAAAAGGAGAAGAGGTAACCTTTTTGGGAAGAATTCAGCTACTGTTAAATCTGTTTCACATGCCGAAAATAACAAAAATCAGTCTACAATTAATGTTGCTTCAATAGGGAAGAAGTCTAATTCCACTACCCCACCCTTTATCCTTACTTTCGAATTTTTTAACAAGAATGTTCATAATTGTATGGTTGACTCATGTCATGGCCCCACTGACCTCCTTAGGCCACGGGAGACCCTAATACATTTTTTTTTCTCCAAATCCGACTGAACACACACACACACACACACAGTCGAATTAGCTCGGGTTCGCAATCCGCAATCCGCAATTGCGAACCTGCAATACACAATCCGCAATTGCGGATGTGGAAGTGAGAAACTTCATAACCAGAAGCTTACCTTTCCGCAATCCGCAATCCGCAACAGTGGATCCGCAAATGCGGAACGTCGAAATCCAACCTCCGAAAAAGGTCGCTTCCGGAATACGCAATTCGCAATTGCAGATGCGGAAGTGTGAAAGTCCAAAACGTAACTTTGACTTCTATGTTTCCGCAATCTGCAATCCGCATTGTGGATGCGGGCATACAGAACCATACCCATGCAATGGTAACTTTCCACACAATCTTCTGAGAGGCATAACTTCCTCATCCTTAGTCCAAATGGGTCAAGGTCAGTACTGTTGTAAATCTCTTGGAGAGATCTATCCAATGGTGAAATCCCTGCCCCATCTGAGCACTCCTACCATGTCAATTTTCCCACTGAATTTCTGTCCATAAATCCACTTAAAGAGTTCAACCTTCTTCCTGCCATGATCTTCCCTTCCACCTGACCCACATAGGGGTTCTGAAACATCTCCAGGGTATTCCCCTCCTTTCCAAGGATCAGATGTAAGCATATAACTCATTCACAGGGTTAATCAAACATATCATAACATGTAAAATGCATAAAGTGATATCCAACAATATACATCTATCACATGCAAGACTTATAATGCATTAAACTCATGCAATACAATGATATACATATAACAATGAACTCGACCCTTTACTCAGGCCTGCACATGACACTTGTTAATCAAATTCATGTAAACATGCATTCCGCAATTCCATAATTGAACATGAACAACCATTTCATAACAATGAAACACCATCATTTAACATAACAAGAAGTACTTATCTTTTAATTTCCAAAGCAACTGGCTAAGTGAGAGAAACGTTCCACCCAACCTTAGATCTCTGTCTAGCCTGTTCTCTTTCAACTGAGAGATCACCCCCAAGTTGGGTTGTGTATCCACTAAGGAGGGCTATCAGGTTCTCTCACAGTCAAGGTTCAATCCCAATGCTAAGCCAATCTGTAGTTGGGTTTATCAAGCATTCAGGGACATACTGGTCATGCTAAGCCAACTTCCAGTTGGGTTTATCAAGCATACCAACAACAGGGTCATACCAAGCCAGCACACAGTTGGGTTTATCAAGCATATCCGACAAGTTGCTCATGCTAAGCCAACTTGCAGTGGGTTTATCAGGAATAACAAGCAATACAATCATTCCAAGCCAGCATACAGTTGGGTTAATCAAGCATACCAGGCCAGCTGGCCATGATAAGCCAACCTGCAGTGGGTTTATTAGGCATACCAAGCAATACAATCATGCCAAGCTAGCATACAATTGGGTTTATCAAGCATACCAAACTAGCTGGTCATGCTAAGTCAACATGCAGTGGGTTTATCAGGTGAACAGGGACACCAAGGGAGGCATAGCTAAGCCAGTGAGCTCAACCATAGAGCTGCAGGAATCTCAACACTCAGTCGACCTGGCACCCACATTACCTACCCCATCCAACACAAGGAAGACCCTCTTCTATGGTGCACAGTCCCTCAAGGCCTCTTCCCTTCCAGTGCTATTCCAGGATGGGCATAGAAAGGTCCAGTCGCTAGTTTTAATGAGATTACAACCTTCACTGGGTTTATCAAGCAACCCAACCTTCTTCCACAGTTCAACAGCTGACTCCTTCCAGACTTGCGGACAGGGCTCTGTTCCACAATCTATCTTCTTTGATCCAAGCCTAGGTTCTCACAGCTTCTCTACACTGTATAGGATTGCAGTTTCCTCACGGGTTCTCACCACTCTGTCCCCGATAGAATGGGTTCACACACACCCTATTAATGGCTAATAAATATTTGGTATTTCTATTACACAGGGAAAACACAAATATCTTTAGGCTTCCATGACTAATTTTGAGTCTGCGGGTATGTTTGGACAATTTCTCTCTTGACGGATCGATGGATCCCTGAGTGGCAAGTGCGTGAATGGATGATGAGTGAATGTCTGAATGTCCGCCCATTTTTCCACAATGGGTAGTCAAAATCGGTTCTACGAGTTTTCAGGCGTTTAGTGTCTTTTCATACACGAAACCAGAGTCATGCTTTGCCATACGAAATCACAGGCTTGCTCCATACTCCATCGGCTTCAATAACAGGGTTCTCAACCACCCTCTGCAACTGAATTAATGTCAGCAGGGAGTTCAAACGGGTTCACAGTCGAACATGTGGCAACATGGGAAACCAATCCCATAACCCCCTCACCTCTCCCTAGTGGACACACGTGGCCCCTTCTCATTATTTGCCAACTTAGCCAGCTTCTTGGTTATTTTATTCATGAATAGTAATTACATCATTTACATTTCTTCATGGCTTAATAGCCCATGAATAATCAAACTGTCCAAATACTTGCCTAAGCAATAACCTTAAACATCCACTATTGGGGCCTTGGCCTTGAGCTCCACACTAGGGAAAATACACACACTGCATATATATACAGTCTTTACATTGAAGCCAATAAACATCAAGGGAAAAATTGGGTATTACAACTCAGGGTCATCGTCCAATGTGATTCCCTTCCATATTTAAAAATATTGACACTAAAATTACACCATCTAAAAGGCAAATCATATAGTTATATTGTTCGAATGCTAGGATATTAGGAGAATTGAAACAAGTCACTGATCAAACTTTACTCAAACCACCAGGTTCACCAAATTAATGATATAATGGTGGTTGATATCCTAGAAGCATATGGACTTTTTCTCATTAGAGATTGGTCCGAACAACTCAAGGGATATTTTGCAACTAACTGGTCACACCCGTGGTTACCCTGCAATGGAAATCCTAATAAGATAAGGGTAAATAGAGAAATGTACATGAAGCACCCCGTTACTGAATTAAATGACCCAAACGAATTGGTTATGTTCACCGATACTATTCTTGGAAATTATGGTTTTAACACGTTTTTTGGCAATTTCCAGGTTGGAAATTCTCCTCTTATAAATCTGCTAGAATAGTCTGAATTATGTCATTTTAAGGAGGTTGCATATTCATGTCCATCATTTAAGCATGTAAATAATGTAGGTATTGATGTAAATAATGATGTTTGGTCTCTCTATTTTGACGGGTCTATATCTACTAAAGGTGCAGGTGTTGGATGTATGCTCATATATCCGAAAGAAAATAAAGTATTTTTATGATGTAGGTTAGAATTTTAGTGTATTAATAACACTGCTAAATATGAAGCACTCATTCAAGGTCTCAAAAAGACATTATATTTGAATGTAAAAGTCTTGACAGTATTTGGTGATTCTGAGATTATAATCAAGCAAGTGCGGAATTCATTTCATTGTAATTCTGCTTACCTTAAATGTTATCAAACCCGGGTATGGAATCTGATTTCGCAGTTTGATGCATTTAATATTAATTCTATTCCCATATATCTGAACCAAGATGCTGACTTGTTAGCTAATGTCGCATCCAGGTTCATACATGCAAAATGTTTCTTTTGTAATTCATTCTTCGTTGATCTTATTTTTAGGTCTTCAATCCCCGATAATATCACTAACTAGCGGGTTTTTGATTCTGATCAGCAGGTCATTGATTTCTTGACAATGAAAGATTCGTTCCAGGATTTTGCCATTGACAAAATCACTCAAAGAAAATCTTCATGACTTTATGATAATACATAAACCTTGTTCGGTAGATGATGCTTTTGAGAAGGTAAACCTTGTACCTAGATCTGTAGTAAAAATTAAACATTTCTATGATTTGTTGGACAAATTTAAAAGAAGAACTAATTGCAAAACTCATAGTTCAAGTATGCAATATGAAGTGATTAATATAAGTACAAAAAACAATCCTCAAAACATTAATTTAGGCACTGATTGCTCCCCTGAATAAAAATCAGCTTTCATCAAATTGTTCAAAGAATACAAAGATGTATTCGCTTGGACATATGATGATCTGAAAATGTTTGATCCCAACGTGATGCAACATGTAATCCCATTAAAGCCAATGTCTAAACCATTTCAGGAAAAACTCAGGAAGATGCATCCAAATTTGGAGCCATTAGTTAAAAATGAACTCAATAAACTTTTGGCTACCATGATATTTTTTCCTGTTAGGAACACTCAATGGGTAGCAAACTTAGTCCCAGTAGGAAAAAAAATGAGGACATACGACTGTGTATATATTTCCATAATCTAAATAGGGCATCAGATAACGAAAACTATCATATTCCTCCTATAGAATAAGTCTTATAGCAAGTAGCTGGTTCTGAAATGATGTCCTTATTAGATGGATTTTCAGTTGCACATGCAAATCAGCTAAAAACCATGTTTAGGACCCCTTGGGGACATATGCATACCCAAAAATGCCTTTTGGGCTAGTTAATGTTGGGAAACCTTCCAGAGAGCAATGAATATTGCTTTCCGGGGCCTGATTGATGATGCAGTAGTAAACTACCTTGATGAAATTAGTGTTTTCTAAAAAAAGAGGGATGACCATATTGCTCACTTAAGCAAAGTATTTGAACCATGTAGAAAGTATGGCATTTCAGTCAACCCGAAAAAATCTATCTTTTCCATAACATAAGCAAAGTTGCTTGGCTTTATTGTGTCAAAAGATGGTATGAGAATTGATCCAGAAAGGACTCAGGTAATCTTAAAACTTACTTATCCTCTCTCCAAGAATGCCAAGTAGTCCTTCCTGGGAAAAGTCAATTTTGTACGTAGATTTGTTCCCGGTTTCTCTGAAATTGTCAGACCTTTATAGGAAATGATAAAAAAGAATGCTGAATTTAGATGGGGAGATAAAGAGAAACAAGCTTTCCTTTGGATCATAGAGGCTATTTCTGAAGCCCTTTATTTAGCAAGTCCCGACTTTTCTAAATATCTCATATTGTACATGTTTGCTTCTGATTTATCTTACGCAGTGGTTTTAACACATAAAAACCTAAGTGGTGAAGAGTGTCCAATTTCTTTTATGAGTTATGGGCTTAAAGGTGCGGAATTAAATTACCTTGAAGTTGATAAACATGCCTTTGCTATATTTAAGGCAGTAAAACATTTTAGACCTTACCTGTTGAAATCAAGAACTACTGTAACTGTCCCTTATCCAACAATTAGAAATATTTTGGTACAAAAAGAGCTTGGGGAAAAATGAGCTCATTGGATCACTGCTCTCCAGGAATATGACTTGGAGATAAAACCATTACAATCGTGAAAGGTCAAGGCCTTTGTAATTTGGCTATTGAATTTGTAACTTCACCTCAGGTAGATTGTGATATTGAAAAGTATCCATTCCTGTTAGAAAATGAGGTTTTCCTTATCTCTGTTACTGCAGATTCATGGTATTCTAATCTAAAATATTTGTTGATACATGGGAGTATTGATCCTGATCATCTAGAGCCTAAACAAAGAATATCCCTCAAACTTAAGTCTGCTCCTTATCAACTTATCAACGATGTTGTGTTCAAAAAAATTATGACGAGGTTTTATTACATTGTCTTGAAAAGAATGATGTAGAAAAAGTCCTTGTTGATCTACATTTCGGGCCTGCAAGGGGACAATTTGGCGGTGAAACAACTGCTCATAAAGTCTTTAGGGATGGTTATTATTGGCCCACTTTATTTAAAGATGCACATGGCAGTGAAAATGTCAAATCATTTAGACTGCATATGGAAGAGTTAAAAAACCTGCTTTCCCTCTTCAGCTTGTCATTGATGATTTTCCGTTTCAGCAGTGGGGATTAGAAATCAAAGGTCCTATAAATCTGGCTTCAATTTTGCAACACCAATATATTCTTAACACCAATATATTCTTACAACCATTGATTATTTCACTAGGTGGACTGAGGCTGTCCCATTGCGAGTTGTGAACACAAACCAGGTAATTCCTTTTTTGCAGAATTTTATTATTACAAGGTTTGGAGTACCTGAATCTTTAGTTTTCAATAATTCCTCATATTTTTCATTAGCGGAGATGACTAAGTTTGCTTTGGAAAAAATGCATTAGAATCAAATATTGTACCAATTACTATTTGCAAGGGAACGATCTAGAAGAGTCTACAAATAAAAATATGCTCAAAATTTTTAAACGAACAATGGCTGAGTATCAAAAGAATTGACACAATGAGCTACCAAATGCCTTATGGACAGATCGGGTCACTCCTAAATCTGCTATAGGAAATTCAGGATTTACCTTGTGTACAGGAGAGAGGCAATTTTACCTTCGAACATTTTTCTTAGTTCTCTCTAGTTGGCCCAGGCAATAGAACAAATAGATTGTCCCTCCATCCAACATATGATTGATACTTTGTTAAAATTAGAGGAAGAATGAGAAGTTGCTAAACATAAGTTTCATCAACATCAACAAACGATCAAGCAATGGTTTGATGAATGTTCTTCTTCTGACAAATATCCACAAGTTGGTGATCTTGTGTTGAAGTGGAACAAAGCCCACGAAGACAAGCGGGAACACACCAAGTTCTAGCAACTTTGGTTATGACCCTTTTTTTATCAAAGAGAGACTAGGACCAAACACTTTTCGCCTTCAGACACTGGAAGGACATGATGAAAGCTATCCAGTTAAGGGGAAGATCCTAATTTTTTTTTTTGATTCCCCCACAGGGGAAATTAGTTTTGTACATAGTTTGTTGTTAATTACTTAGGGTTTGATTGGATTGATTTCTGGTTATGGTGTGATTTGAAAGATGGTTTTATTTTTTATTGTTTTCTGATTATTTTTAGATTTCTGTTTTCTAAATAAAACAAGTCTAGTTTTCTATCTTATTAATTCTGGTCTTGAATTATCAGTGATAGCTATAATTCTGTTTGGAATTTTGAACAGTATATCTTCATACATGAAACTGTGAGAGAATTTAATCAAATTTGGATCTGAATTTACCATCTGGTTTATCACTATGAATTGAAGTTCTCTCCCTCATTTCTGTATATGCTTTTAAGTGATCATTTCATCCAAAATATTGGGACCTGATTTGTTTTAATCATAGGCCTGATTTTTTTATCCGAATCCTTGCTTTTCTTAGTGTTTTTGATTGAAGTAAAGCTGCCGCAACAAGTTGATGACCACATATCTGATAATTTATTCTACACCGAATCCTTTCAAGGGCTATTTAAAAAGGGAACTAGTAGATACTTCCCAAGCCTAGAAAATTTGTGAAATCCTGTAGTATCAATCACAATTTTCTGCAATTGTCTAATGAGAGTACATTTCTTTTATCGGTATTGACACATAATTTAATTAACATGCCTTAATTAGTTTTCATATGAAAACAATGAGTGTAATTAATAATGTCATCAACATAAACCTCTTTACGCCATATCATGCTCTTAAGGAGTTCTTCGGATTTGCTTCCCCGTCCATTAAGTAATCTCTTATGAAATTAACATTAACCATAACCATAGTTTAACCCTTTTCATAACAACCAACATCTCAGGGGTCAGTTGGAGGATAGGATGTCTTGTGTAAGTCGACCTATCATGATCATGGATATCTACAGTACGACATTACCACATCTGGTCACCAAGCCAAGGTAATGGCTCTTAGTTACAAGACTGAGGGACACGAGGTATCATCATGAGTTGGCCTTTTCATTTATGTAAATACTTGTGAATGACTCTATCACCATCTGATCACCAAGTCAGAGAAGTGGCTTCCAACTCATTCCTTAGAAAAAAAAGTAAAGAAAGGAAGTTTTTAACAAGGATTTATAAGCTATGCATCTTTATCTAGTGGATGGGACAAAAGAGACCAGAAGAGGGTTAAAAGGTATCACTGTAAAGGCTATGGACGCCTATTGGTAGCAATGGCCATGCCTACGGTATCAGAGGTCAAATTATGGGATAGTTATTATTTTTCATGAACCATTTGTTTTCCTAAACTGATTGGTAATGTGTCTTATATTTTACATCTATTCATCTTAAAACGTTGTATTCTCACAAGCTAGTTGCAGGGTAATCTTTAAGCTTCTACAGTTAGCTGAAAATCTTTTGAAGACAAGTTTGTCGATGTGGAACCCATATTTTTGACCAAAAACATTTTTATTTTTTTGAACTACCTTCATCATTTATCTAGAGATTTTTTAGGTTCATTGCATTCTGTGAATGTTTTCCTTGTATGTACTAGCCATTGTTAGAACCTAGAATTAGACCTGTTGGTACTAATTTTGACCACTTTCATTTTATGAACAATTGAGCCTTAAACTAGGCACCTACCTAGCCCGCTAAAATTCTGTTGATGATTAGGATGGCCTAATTCACATTTTTCATTTTTTAATTGAATATCAAGAAGAGAGAAGATAAATTGTCTTTTATATTCCATTATTATAATGCAAAGGCTTGTTGAAAAAAAGGTAGATCATGAGCATCCTAGATCTACGACTGTCATGAATTCAGGTTTGAAAAGTTGCAAGGAAGATAATCAAAAGCACATGGGCCTGAATTCAAAACCACTAGTATGACGTGGCAGGCTCTCATCGATTCAGGGTCCCAAAAGTGGTAATTGGAAACCGTTTTTCTATGGCCATGAAACCACCATTTGATAAAAGTTGTTTTAAGACACGTGGAGAATCGTGCACCTGCAGGAGACGTGTTTTTGTGTGAGGTGTTCTGGGGAAATCGTGAGGAATTAGCTCAAACGGTTGAAAACCCACTTCATAAGTGGGCCAATTTATCTTTCATCACTGGCCGTTTTCAAAACAAATGCATACATTTTGAGATATTTGAGACCTTTTGAGACGGATTTTTCCAGAATCGTTTCTGTTACATCCAGTTGTCAAATCCATTTTTCTGTTATGATCTCTTCTCTCTCTATTTAAGCAAGGACATTTCGAATTCATAGGGGCAACGGATTTTCTCAGGAAGGGAGAGGGTTGAGCTAGCCATGGCCGACAGGCCATCTTGTAATTCTTTTCAGTGATGAGAAACCGATCATTGGATTCATGATCCTGATGGAGGAGCAGATGTAGTGTTTTTTGCAGAGATTAAGATCATTGGTTGTAGCAGCTTGTATCTCTCTTGTATTTCCACAATTTTTCCTCTCTGTTGATCTTTCTTGAAATAAAATATTTGAGCAACAGTTTAGCAATTATTCAGAGTTTTTGAATATTTTGTTGATTGATACATATGCATCTGTGTTGGGAAGGGACTGCAATCTTGGTTGGCTCTTTGTTTAAATATATATGCATTTTGTTTTCTTGACAAGTTGATTCATGAAGATTTTGCAGCCTGATAGAAACTGCTGACTACTCTGAAATGATTGAGGCTCATCACCTTTATTCTTTCATCAAGACTTTCAAGACTTCCAGGAACTTGTCCAAGAGGCACTCCTTTTAGTTCTCTCATTTTCACCTTCTAAATCCATCCTCATTTAAAGATGTTATATTGTTCCAGTCAATGAAATTCCTTTGTAATTGATATTATGTCCAACTCAGTTTTTAAAGATCTTCTTTCTGACTCCATGCCCAATGAAAAGGCCTATGAGCTGAGAGTTTGCATATCTAAGCCCCAACTCTACTAGTAAACCGCTTCCAACCAAATTCCATATTAATTCCTTATTAAATCTGGCTTATTCTCTTGAAGTTCTAATAACCTCTATTTCTCAATAAGCAGAAAGTGTTAGATCAATAATATTGTGAGGGAGCCCCCTCTAATCTTAGTGCCAGCTAAATATTTAAATATTGGTTGAAATATGTTCTTTGCTTGATCCCTTACAGCCAGGAATCAACCAGAGTACTAACAAGACCTTTTCTAACCTTGGTGCTAACTTTGACATATATACTTGCATCCATTAGTTGTCAGTAGTGAGGAGTAAATGGAGATTTGTACCACATGTTAATGTGAGACATATTTCTAGGGACCATATTCATCAATTCTCCATAGTGAAACCTAGAGTTCTAGTGTAGTTACATGCATGCCGTTCTTTTGGTTTTACATTTTTTAGACATGCACGTCGTTCTAGTGTTTTACATGCATGTCGTTTTTTAGTTTTTCTACATTTTTTTAGGTCATTGCTATTTTTTGTAGTTGAAAGCACAAAGATGATTTACACTAACCAAGTGATATGGGAAAGTGGTTAGGGTTATAAGAATTTGATTTCTATGCACATTAGTCAATATGATTTTAAGAAACCTATCCATTTTTTGATGTGCCATCAACCTTTACTATTGACAGTGTGAAAAAGAGCTTTAAGGTCACAAAACATAACAATAGTAAACCATAATGATAACCTTGCCAAGAAATTTCCCAAAGTTGTACAAAAGTAATGTATATCCGAATTTGTTTTTGGATGTTCCTAAAGGAAAAGTTGATGTACACCATGTGACTTGTTACCACCTACAAAATTCAAGTCCAAGTTGCATTTTTAGAGCCATTCTTTCAATAAGCATTGCACTTGCATCTATGAACTTTGGAGCATGCTATGAATCATTTCAAAGTGGTGATGAAGATCCATGTTTTCCTTTTGTTTCACATGCTAAGGGGTATTCACACATTTGGAGGAAATGTTTCACATGTAGCATACATTCACCTTTAGTTGCACTTATCTACATATTTATGTGCACATTTCTGCGTTGGAAGGTGCCCTTGGAATGTCATCATAGTTTTCAAGGGAAAAATGTGTGCACTTACTTTCATTAAGCTTACATGCCTAGGTGAATACCCCTTTCTTCATGCTTCAATTTGACCTTTAAATAACAATCCCTAGTTTCTTAAAATCATCTTGACCAATGTGATAGTATGCATAAAGTGTGCAAATTAATCAATTTCAAAGGTTTCAAGACCTAAGTTGATTATTGCGAAAGGTTTTGATCTAGCTTGTTAGACCTAAATAATTATATGGGACATATAAGCTACATACTTTTGTTAACAATTTGGAAAATTAGTATTATATTGGTATAATAATTTATGTAATAAAGCACACAATAATATGTTTCAAGACCTACGTTGATTATTGAGCAAGGATTTTATGTAGGGTGTTAGACCTAGATAATTATATGGGACATATAATCTACATGCTTTTGTTATCAATTTGCAAAATTAGTATTATGTGGGTATAAGAATTGATGTAATAAAGCACACAATAAGATGTTTCGAGATCTAAGATGCTTATTGAGCAAGGATTTGATCTAGGGTGTTAGACCTAAATAATTATATGGGACATATATGCTACATACTTTTGTTAACAATTTTCAAATTTAGTATTATATAGGTATACAAATTGACATAATAAAGAACACAATAAGATGTGTGCCTATTTACCTTTGTTGAATATTGCTCTATAAGTCTTAATAAATGCCAATAGATAAAGAGTAGAAGTATGAAAGGTGAATATGCCAAACTAAAATTTAGTTTCCTACACATGCCTTAAACTTAGGCAACCCTCCCATACCTTGAAGCCCTGCGTATGAGACAATTGGCAAATTTCTTGCTTTGGCACTATATTAGTTTGGAGACAAATATCCTCTCTTTTAAGACAATGCTCGTAATAAATATGTTAGCCAAATATATATATAAATAGAAATGAAAATATATTTATATATTTCAGAAGTTTGATATCTACACCCACTATGAAAACTACTATACAAAGAGATAAAATGAGATGTACATATTTATAAAAAAAAGAAATATGTTGGACAGCCTCCTTAGGATGTCTCACCATATGTATAATACAGATATACTGAATCTGTGATGAACCTCTCATCTACTTGATTATAAAGGAAAAATCCCCATAGATCTTTCAATGGAATTTGTAGCAACGAGGGTCAGCTTTTCACATTTTCATGTTTCTCCATTTAATTATGAGCTATGAAGTACGGGTGTACAATGTAAGCTTGGACCTGAGGTAATGGATATGGAATGTCTCACATGGTTTATCATCCAATAAGCTCAGGATTTTTCATGATTACTTCTACAAACTTGAGGCATTCAAAAATGGATTTCGACCAATTGTGCCAATTTTGGACATGCTAGATAATTAAAGGAAAATTTACCTTCCTAATCAAATAATGCATTCTCAAGATTGGGGGAGTCAAGGTAAATATGGATGATGCTAGTGAAGATTATTTCCCTTTTCGAGGATTCCAACGACATGCTTTGAGGTTTGTTTTGCAATTAACCATAAATAATTTATACTTAGGAAGCTCATGGACATGCCTCTAATTTTGTGAAATATGAAGTACATGCCTCTAAATGTCCTCAAAATATAGATTTGACCCTCTTTTTAAGACACCCCTTTCAAATATGCCTCCATAAGCCCAATTTGCTACCATATGAGATTCATCATGCCTCATGGATATCTCAAATTGTAAATGGAATTTGAGGGTTAACACACACTACTCCTTGTACAATATATTTCAATGGAATTTGCATCAAGGGAGGTGAATTATCCTAGGGTGCTCATCTTTCCACATTTCCAAGTTTCTCTGTTTCATTGTTAGCTATGAATTATAGGTCCACACAAGTTTCAATTTTCCCGAATTTCACTTTTTTTTTACATAGTTGCCAAAATATAATCCAATCTATGTAGGAAATTTAAAAATGGGATTTGAAAATTATTGAGTCTTCTACTAGACATACTTGACCTCTCTACATTTCCACTTTTTTATATCCAAATCTCAAAGCATATTCCATTAGCTTATGTCCACTTTTATATATACAAATCTCAAAGCATATTCCATTATATTTCAAAGTATGTCTCACATAGTTTATCAACACACATGCTCAAAATTTTGATGATTCCTTCTTATACGAACTTGAGGCATTCAAAAATTAATTTTGGCCATTTTTGCCAATTTTGAACATGCAAGACAATTAAAGGAAAATTACTTTACTAATCAACAAATGCATTTTCAATATTTGGGGAGGCATGGTAACTATGTATGATGATAGTGGAAAATGCATGCCTTAATTCCTTGTAATTTTCTAATCTGAATTATGCATACCCAACAAGGTCCTATTTGAGCTTTTTTCCCCTGGTGTAGGTAGAACCGAACAAGTATTTGTCAGATCTGTCTTCCTCGAGCGAGGGGAGTTTAAGAATACTAGAGGAAAGTGAGACATCGAGTAGGTCTACAAGAGTTATATCAACTAGATGTCAAAAGATCAAAAGAAAATTCCATAAACGCATGGAATTTTTTCTCGCTGAAGGGGGGTCATGTTCCTATGATGATGAGACAATATGCGACATCGAGGTGCTCTTGAGGTACAAACATCTAGTGAAAAAATGGGTACCCAAGGATATTCCTCAACTAAACACAGATTTTTCTGTGAACAAGAGGATATATCGAATTGCACCATCGTCATTACGTGGTTTGGGGTTGTTTTGCATGGATGGCATAAAGGTTGGTTACATCAGATGTACTGAATTGATGGAGTATGTTGGACCCTGTTACAACTACAAATATTGGATGCGACTGGTCCAATATACACAAAGTATGCACATATATGGATTGTCAACAAATTATTTACAGCTGAAAGACAAGGATAAAAAAAAAGGAGCAACGTTGTACATTGACGGAAGGCCAAAAGCTACAGGGAATATTGCAAGGTTTATAAACAGTACACTACTAGGGTATACAATTAAGCAACCCAATTGCATATTTGAGGGGCATGAAGGAAACCGTGTTTTTGTATGTGCCATTAAATCAATAGATGCATGGGAAGAGTTGCTTATTAATTACAATTTGAATCGAATAGAAACAAACACGGTTACTACGTGAGTGGTACATCGAACAATTTACCCAACCTTTTATTAATGAATTTAACATCTTATGGATTTTTCGCTAGTATATTGTTATAATTTCGCTAAAATTTTCTATATTTACTTCGGAGGTGAGTGATCGGGGCATCTCCCCAGTAGCTAGTTAGAGGAGTACACCATCCTCGAGGAAACAAGTATACATCTTTGTAATTGTACAAATATAATATGAAAACATACTTTTGTTGTTGTTGTGTTTTTTCATGAGTATATTTGTTTCGTTTAGATAATGTTATCTATATATTTGTTGCAAAGTGTTGATCGGGGAAACCACCCGGCTGTTGATTAGACGACAACAGCCTCAGGGAAACATGTACACCTGATTGTAATTGTACAATTTAAATACATCAATATGTTTTCTTATTATGTTTTTTTCCGTGAGTATTTTGGTTTCGTTTAGATAATGTTTTCTATGTTTTTGTTGCAGGGTGATGATTGGGGCACCTCCATAGCAGTAGATGAGACCAGACCAGCCTCGAGGTAACATGTATACATCGTTGTAATTATACAAATATAATATGAACAAAATTTTGTTGTTGTTGTGTTTTTTCATGAGTATATTCGATTCGTTTAGATAATGTTATCTATATATTTGTTGCAGAGTGTTGATTGGGGAAACCACCCGGCTATTGATCAGACGACAACAGCCTCGAGGCAACAAGTATACTTGATTGTAATTGTACAATTTAAATACATCAATATGTTTTCTTATTATGTTTTTTTTGTGAGTATTTTGGTTTCGTTTAGATAATTTTTTCTATGTTTTTGTTGTAGGGTGCTGATCGGGGCACGTCCCTAGCAGTAGATTGGGGCAAGTCCCCGACCATTGATCGGATGAGTAGACGATCCTTGAGCCAGAAGATATAATTCATTGTAATTGTACAAATATAATATGAGCATCATGTTTTTTTTGTTATGTCTTTTTCGTGTGTATATTGGTTTCATTATGATAATGTTTTCTACATTTTTTTGTCAGGGGGATGATCGGGGCAAGTCCCCAGTTTTGGATCAGATGACAACAGTATCGAGGCATCAGGTAAACCTAATTGTAATTTTAGAAATCTATCATGATCGATATGTTTTTTTAATATATATTTTTCCTCAGTCTATTGCTTTCACGTCAGTAAGGTTTTATATATTTTTGTTGCAGACTACTGTCAACGTATGATCCAGGGTCATAGAAATTAATATATTTTGATGTGGATGAGCTGATGCGCGATGCTGACATTGGATCTTCTTTATACCCAATTAAGATGATAGAGAATACCTTAAAAAAATTCATGAGGATATCCTTCGTCTACTATTCATTCAGCCGTAGTAAAATGAGATTAGAGCAAAGGTTGATGTTTTGGTAAAGAGATTTCAGGCCTTGAAAGTAAGTTGCAAGATCTTGAATTAGAATATAAATTCATTTAGTATTTTATAATTTTTAATTGTATATGATGGTGAACTAAAATATGGTTTGTATTTACAGGATTTTTTGCGCCCACACACTAATGGTGAAGGCGGTGTTGGCACTAGTGATGCTCGTGGAGAGTCGTCACATGAGAAAATGACTCCACTTGCATCTCATGTGCCATTGTTTTCGACTGAACAGTCGGAAACACATTCCATGAAACCCCTGAGGCCAACTATGGGTGCACCCACTAGTGACCGACGCATGCTAGATCGTGCAGAAGAAGGGATCGATGCAGAGACTACTAGTATTGATATTGTTGAAGCAACATTTCATGGATCTTCCTGTGTCACTAGCACGGGTACACTACAAACCACATTTTTGGTGGACGAAGAGCTCGTTCCCATTAATATAGAGAATATCCAAGGTATTTATACATTGTTCAAGTTAGTGTTTATAATTTGATTGTAATATACTGATAAAACATTGTTTTTCAACTAATGATGGCATGATCATTTTCTAGAAATGATGTTTTTTTATAAACATCTAAATGATTTTTCATTGGATATATTTAAGCCCACCATCCGCACATGGTGGGATAAACAAAGTAGAAATTTAAAAGATGAGCTCACTAATCGCTTGGTTGGCTTGTTCGAGAGTGAGGCCTTTAATCGAGTCGAGGTCCTAAAGAAGGCTGGCCAACATATGAAGATTGTGAGGGACCAATATAGGGTTCATCTAGAAAGGAACCCTAGGTATGAGCGCCCTCCAATGATTCCAGGAAGAGATTGGAAATCCCTAGTGGAAGATGGAAAGGAGAGGGCTTTGAGAAAAGAAGGAAAGCTACCAATGGGCACAGGAAGGTATGCAATACTTTCCACAATGTAATTCTAAACCTTATTATTATTAATTTTTAGATCAAATTTGAAACATCTAACATATTTCAACATTTTCATAGGATGTTAGAAACATCAAAGGCCACAAAGGCAAGACAAGAAAAAATTGGTTAGCACAAGCTTGGGCCTGGTGGTTATTCGAATTTGGCGGCACGAATTGTAAGTATCGAAAAACCAATATTGCATCCAAATAATAAATTGCGAATTATTTTCGTTTTATTGCACTGCAAAAGGTAAATTCATGACATTATGCAAATATGCAGGCCGACCGATTCAAGGAAGTTCTCACGGAGGAAGACTTGAAGCTTGGCTTCCAACAAGGCTTTGGAGCTATTGTTGAATGCCGAAAAAGCTTATCTAGGCAAACACAGTCTTCCGGTGATCAATCTTGCGCACAGGTATATAAAATCAATATAGTTTAATGAAGATTTATTACTTGTGCAATCTATTCGTTATCAATATTTGCCATAAAATATTGACTCTGTTTTGAGCAGGAAAGAAACAATCCACTTAATGTCGAGGATGGAGAACAACCAATTGAAGATCATGCTTCGAATCCTGGTAATGAATTTATTCATATGGTACAATTAAATATTGCATTGCAAATGGTGAATATTAATTGTACTTTTCCATGTTTCACCTACAGAGCATGTAGAGGGTCACACTGTACAAGATGAGCCTAAACAGGAATATGAAGTACATGATGTGGCCACATCAGGTTAAAAAACACCTATGTAATGTTTTTTTTAATGAAATACTCGTCATTTTAATATCAAAAGATATAAATGTAACATTTTCACATTATTGCAACAAATCCAGACCCCTTGCCACAACATCCATGTCGCGAGTACTCTACTAGGAAGACAACACGACAAGTTGTAGAAGCCCCAAGAACCGAACAACAAGTTGCAGAAGATGAGTTGCTTGCTGATTTTTTCAAGATAAAACAACCTAGAAAGAAGTGACTGAAGAAACACTATGTGTACTTATTTTTGATAATGTCATGCATAATTTTTTGCCTACTGAATGAATGAGTGGTTTAATGAATGTTACATTTTATTGAATGAATGGTAAATGTTTCTTTATGATGAAATCAGCATGTTTGCACATAATTTTTTTTTCAAGTACATGCATTGGGTATGGGGAATTGAGAGTGATGTGAGGGGGGGGTGGGCCATAATAGCTTCCACCTTCACTTGGTTGGCCCTGTTCAGTAGAGAATATTAAATTATTCTCGAAACAAAGAGGAGCTCAATGATCTATTTATACCTGCCATCAATGAAGTAGATTTAGTACCTATCATAAGTGATACCACACTATTATGATCACAAGATCAGCTAGGTTTAAACCCATCAAATTCTTCACACATGCAAGTGCTCATCTCAAGCACACAAGGGTTTCACCATTAAATAACCACTCCTAGGTTCACCAACCGAAATACTTGTCTTTCAAAACAACAATAAGGAATTTTCATCCCAATAAACCCCCTAGCTATAAGAAGTCAATTCCAACCAAAGCTGACCGCTTCGTCATCCGTATCACATAAGTGAACATCCAAGTACATCATCACATCACATTCCCAAGAAATGCATCTCTCCAAACTCCATCAATCATATGACATCACATCAAGCTCGAAGTCCTCCAAACAAAGCATCTCACCATGCTCAAGGTCTTCACATTAGTGATCCTGTCGACAATAGGTCCATTTATCACCGATAAAACCTACCATATATAATATATAGTCTTTCCAAAACCCGATAAGTTTTCCCATACTATAGATTACATGATTACTATGCCTAAAGTTACCCATACTAGAAAATATTGTGTGAACAGGTTGAAGGAATCATGCCTTCAAAGTTTCAAAAACCAACTACATTTGTCATTCTCAAAGATACTGATGCACCTGCAAAAAGCAGTCAACCATGACACAGAGACTGGATTTGTCACACCTAGGGTCTATAAAGAAGACAAAAAAACAAATGTCTAAAAATTGCAAGCAATTCCGGTGCAAGCAAACAAAGAAGATAAAAAAATCCCACCCTTTCAAAGGCTAAACAAAGGCAAATTGTTGTAAGTCTTAAAATATAGAAAACACTTGTAAAATCATGTGAGAAGTAGGATGCATGGAGGAAGTACGGAGAGGAGATTACCCAGGTAATTAAATTTGCTCATAACGTTATATCATAATGCATACACAATTTTTATGTTTTATTTGTGCATACTTAAATTGATTTGGTATATGTTTCAGGACAAGGCCTCCAAGGATAGGCTTGCTAAAATTCGTGCCACACATCACAGTGGCCATAAAGGTCTACAGGATTTGATCTGTACTTTTGTAAGTATATTTAAATTGTGAAATGATATTTTTATTTAATTCCTAGAAAAAAACAAATGATTGCATAATAATTAGTTTAACTAGTCCATGTGTCATGTGTTTTACAGGAGGAGAAACATGGCCGACATCCTAAACCATTTGAAAAAAAAGTTTCAAAGCACTTGAAAGCTTGCATTAGAGATATTCTAGCACTTGGATATTCTTGTTGATGCTAGATGGGCTTGTTGATTTTCCCTACCTAGGGATTTTTGGATAGTTGGAATTTTTGTACTATCCTTGACGTAAGGCTCTGGTATGTACTTTACTTCATCTTGAGCTTATATATAAAGTTTATATCTTTCATATATTGAGCAATTTTCCTAGTGATGGTGCAATAGATAAGACGACAAATATGGCACCTTACCCAATTATCAGAATATGTGAATACAACATTACACCGCTGAAGATGCAAACATGTACAAGCTAAGAATAGAAACCAAGATGAAACAAGCTACAATGTTTTTGAAACCACACCCAATTTATTACATTTGTAGGTAGGACACATTTCCACCATCTAGAACACACCCAAACAATGATTTGAAAATTGGTACATTTGCAGAAAGTGGAAACACACCCACCTACATTACTAACAGTCTGAATCCACATACAGAAAATAGAAACACACTCAATTGAAAACCCAATGCCAAAATAGGAAAAAAGCCATTATACAAAAAACAAGCAAATTAAACATGACAATCACAATCATTCCCATTTCACATCCAAGAAACAAATTATTCCCAAACCACTCATAGCATTTTTTTTTGTCTCATAATCATGTAATTCAACTCGGTCAATCACTCAAAACTTTAAAAAAACCATATATTTTAATTTTTAATCATAAGTGATATGATGATAGTAAAACTCGAGGGAGAACATACATAAACTCTCTTCACTTGGATGAAAAGGATTGCATATATGAGGCACCACATGACCATGTCAACTCAACTGTGGTATGATGTCATATGGATACATTGGAAATAAAATACTCCAGTCTTGAACCCTTTGAGAAGAGGTATAGGATAAAATAACTTGGAAAGATAAGAAAAAATTAGGATGATCTTGAAAAGAATCTACTTATTTTCTCATGTTTATTTAATATCATCCTTTTCATCCATGCAAGTAAATCATGAACACAAAGAAAAGAAAAGGGTTGCACTGCCCCATAAAAGCATAAGCATAATAGTCACTTGTATCATAGGAAGACTTTATTGGCTCACAAGAAGAACAATAGCAAACTTGCATATGTTATTATAGGGCTTATTTTATCCCTAAAAATGTACAGTATCTATATACAGAAAATCTATAGTTTTGTAACTTTTCATGCAAGAATTGAGAATCCATCCTATTTATCTTTCTGCATTTGTTTTTTAGTTATTGCTAGCAGTGTGATATTGATGTCATTTTTCTACTACATAATTAAGGTCTACAAAGGAACATTTTTGGAGGCCAAGTAACATATTGTGGATTGTGGATTCAATAGTTGGTATGAGAGTCTCTAATTATGTTTTATGTTAAGGCAACTTGGTTGGGAATGGGTTTGAAGGTATTGTCTCATCCTTGAAACACCTTCCCTAAAAAAAAACGCATTTCATGTTTCGAACTATGAGTGCATAATTTAGAAATAAGAAGATATAGGATCCATAGAGAATGTGATAGCGTCTTACATTCGAACGAACTGGTCTCAATGTGTACAATATTGTGTTTGAAAACATGACTTACTTATAAACCTATTAAATCCCACATGGTACCAACTTGTGGTCTTATTGACAAGGACTTGACTGGCAATAAGGTTATGAATATCTGAGAAACTTTAGTCCCCCTTTTACACTATTTATTACAGTTGTGCCAAAATTTCAAGCTAAGGCTATCTTAGAAAAAGAGAGATGAAGATTCAACAATATTCATACAAGATAAAAGTAACCATGCACGGAAAATTATGACAGATTTGGAGATTCTAAAAATGCAATTACTTACATAAACAAAATGGACTGTCTCAATAAAAATATAGAAAATTTGTAAATGAAACTTAGTTGAGTACTATTGGAGATCTACAATATTATGAGGCAAAGCAAGTATCTCAGATTCCAGTAGGAATGAAGTAATTCATTGACCCCAAAGTGATAGTAGGATGGCATGGATATTGGAGTAATTACCAATCACCTATCCAAGACTCAATCTTCTTACTCTCCAAATTTGTTGAAATATTCTTCGTATATTAGTAGACTATCAAAACCTTAAAAATATTTTTTTAATAAAACACTACTATCTGCATAGGTGTACAATGGTGTCTTATGTCAACCCATATAGATTCTTCCTAGTGGTAGTTTTACTAGTCAAACAACAAATATCTATGTTTATAGATGTTCGTATAGGTCTCTATCCTAGCCAGTCTTGAACTTGTTACAAGTTTACAAATTCCAATTCTATATTGATGACATTTTTACAAGATATACTTTGATATGTGCTTTTTGAGATACCAGTGATATCATGCAATTTGCATATTCCAAAAAAATGTATAGTCATAGCCTATTAATTTATGAAAATGAATTGGTGTGGCCTTCCCTAACAAGTCTGAAATTTGAACCTAAAACACCCAACACTATCTTCTTTCCCAATCCATTGGTAACACTCCATCAAAATCTTGTAAGTAAAATATCATTATTTTACTAAAACCACATATTTAATCCTAGTTTAAAGACTAGACAAAGTCCTTAAGTAATAAAACTTGGAATTCAAAAATGGTAACGAACCAAATTCTGAGTTAACCAACCTTTGAAATTGTCCTTTAGTTAACCATTTACTTCTTAAAGGCATTGCCCTTTAGGTAGAGTGTCTGGATACTAATATTTGTCTCTATCAATACCTATATCTAAAAACGTTCAGGTTTTCCCACATTGAGAATGGATTATATACTTACATTATGTGCTAACTCCAACTTAAAGTTGGAATTTAAAATGATCCATCTCCAAATAGCCTTGATCTCACACTTTTTCCTTTGATTTTTTTTGTTTTCTTAACAAATACAACTATACTTCTCTGCTTGTGATTGCCTAGATGTTTTCCACAATGCACATTTTTATTTCTTAGTCCTATAATATTTTCTATTCTACTTGTGCATTTGTATTAATTTGCTCCATTTGTACTATCTAGCAATTTTCTTGTCCCTATTATATGTAATGGGATCCCTAAGGTCGTCATTTTTCTTTTAGTATAACACACTCTATAAAAGTGCATTATACAAGTTGAAAGTGTAGTTTTCTTTCAGTATAACACACTCTATAAAAGGACATTCTTGTGCTCTATAAAAGTAGCATTGAGCAAGTCAAAGTGATGAGTTCTCTCCTATATTGCACCTTTCCATGTCAATTATTAGAATCCTGGATGTTGGATTTCTCATAAGTTAAGGAATGTATGATCAACTAGATGCTTCAACCTTCATAAGGGGATTGTAAAACCATTGATAAAGGTGTAGAGACTCTAAAGCCTGAAAGCTCAATCTGTCACGAGAAGAGCACATGGATTGACAAACACCGTTGAGTGCTTTCCCAACTAGTGGTCCAAGGTGAACCTCATTTGGAACTAGTAGTTTTTTTTTTTTTAATTCCTCAATTATGTCGCAAATACGACGACATCTCCAATAAATCCAATGATGTTGCCATACCTCTAATGAAAAATGGCGTAAGACTTTGTCTTCTTTCTGTGTTTACATCTGTCGCAACTTCAACGTTGCCTTCGTCAAATATCCGACCATTACTTATGTAAACGCTGTCGGAGATTCGACCTGGTCTTGGTTGGATATCCGATTTAGGAGTATGTAAATTATGTCGGATATGCGACGTATTCTTGGTCAGATATCCGACCTTGTCCTATGTAACGACCATCTGGAAAGTAATTGTCATTGGTTATGTGACGTGCATATTAAAAGAAATGTGTAGGTTATTCGACATTTTAGTGTAGGTGATTTGATGAGACCTTCTTGCTGTCAGATATCCATTGAAGTTTCACCGACGTTTAAAAAAAGAAAGGTTTGTTGGATTGTCGACGGAGTGATGTTGGAATTAAGACATATATGCTGTTGGATTTTGGGTTCAAAATTTTCCATGACATCAAATCCAAGTAGATATTAGGGATACCCCTTGATTAGATAATTCTAGTCTAAAGTGAGGAAAGTCCTAGTTTTCGTGACAAGGATAGTGGCTAGGATTCTACCGTTGCCCCAAGGTTGTACTGTTAGATTATGGTAACTTCGCGATGTCCTCCATGATTCAGATGCCTTGCATGGAGGTACATCAGCACTATAGGCATCGGGATGGAGTAGAGGGTGAGATGCACTCTACTCAGTGGCATGAGTCCAGTGGTGGCTGCATGCGGACCTTCTGGGGTGATTTGACCTTTGCATGAATGAGTTTTGCATGACGTGCCAACGATTATTGGATGCATGCGAAAGTGACTTTTGCATGCACCAAGAATTAGGGTTTTGGTAAGCCTAATTAATCGGTGAGATTATTTATAGAGGCAGGGGGTCCCTGGATGAGGTTGCTCAGTTATATTATCAGAGAGTGATAGTGCTAGAGTGAGGAGGGAGTAGTTGTGCATGCATGGTGACTTTCTGAGAGAGAGAGGAGCTGTTGCAGGAGCTAGGAGGGTCAGATCTGAGCTGGATCAGTGACCTTTAGCTCTAGAGTCACTAGGCACCCAGGTATGTGGACTGAGACAGTCCATCAGAGAGCATTCTGCTCAGTTTAGAGGAGGACATGTTCACTTGGAGGAGGGTTGATTTCCTAAGGAGGGAGAAGCTCGTTTTGAGCCAGATCGATCGATTCAGAGTCTGAGTCTTCCAGGATAGCCTTGCCTCAACATTCAAGGAAGGCTAGGGACGATAATATCTCAGATCTGATGAGATACGGTACAGTATGAGCATCAGAGATCCAGAGGGGAGGGCGCACTTTTGCATGCAGTGGAGGTCGCATTCTTCAGAGAGGCCAATCAGTCAGAGGCACCTATAGAGATACTCAGATCCAGTTTACCAGTTAGGGATTACTCTTCTAGTGCATGCATTAGCTGATGCATGCAGGTCTAGGGTTTTCCTGGTTCAGGGATTGAGTTACCTTTGTGGTAATAATGTATTGTGCTTGTCCATTTATATATATTCTCTGGGATCGAGAGAGAAGATAGCCCCACAGATTGCTGGTTTTCCCTGGTTGGGGTTTCCAGGGTATATTTGGTGTTCTTTGTGTGATTGCATGTGTTTTAGTTTGGTAACGAGATCTAGCTGTTGAGTTTATATTTATATGAGCATGTATTGATATCGAGACTCAAACTGCTTGAGATCTCAGGGTGATTCAGAGGGAGTAGTGATCTCTGAATCAAAGATTTACATGTACCTTATGGGCCTTTCACCCTTGGGTGCAAGTTTGTGTGGCAACATGTACCTTAACTCATCTATGGAGTAACTAAAAGGGTGAATACAATCTAGAGAGATGACCATTGACTAAAGTAATTTAGAGACCTCTTAAAACCAACATCAAGAGCAGCTTGGGGTACAACAAAGGAAATGGCCTTCGAGGAACAAAGTGCCAACTAGTTATACTCAACCCCCTTAAGATCCAGTCCCCAAAAATCTTGGTGAGGGTGCCTCGAAATATGATTTTTGCTTTTAAGTTTCCCATTGAAAACGTCACTCCCGTGAGGAGGATATTCACACCTAGTACAGTTAAGTCCATTTGAAATCCATTTTGTGGGAAATATAGTCCCATTACAACACAAACCATAATTTTATTTGCAAGCGCAATGGGGATTGAACCCAGAAGAATAAATCTTTTGTGAAGCGATCTTTCATTGCACTTTGGTCCACTACATACAAACTAAGGAAGAAGAATTCACAAAGGAATTGCTTCTGAAACCCTGCCAGAATGCAAAGTTGTGGCTCATTTCCACTTCACTACAACTTGCCTCCCACATAAATCTATGGCCATCACCAGAGGCTTTTTTCCCAAATCCATTTATTGGCTGGTAAGTAATCTTTGCCAATTTTGAAATATTTGTAAATGGAACATTCAAGAAAATATCACGACACCCCTTTAAGAGCATGGTATTATTCTCGTTGAATTATTATCCATGTAGTGATAATATATTTTAGAGAAAAAATTAGTTATTTTTCTTTAAAAACCTTTTATTCTTAGAGAGGATCTTGGTTCTTGCTCTAGGTAAATCTGTAAAGTTTAAGAAGGATTTATGTTTGGGCTATATTTTATTGTTTTATACCCCGGTGGCTATGGTTTTCTCTAGGCCGAGTACATTTTGTGATGACTATGACAACCTGTGTTCAAACCTCTCTTTGCTTGCTTTGCTGTGTTGACACTGGCTCGTGATAATTTGGGGAAAGTGGGCCACACCAGGTGCATGTCCTGGGTAAATTTTGACAACATAGAAGTTCCTTTGATGTGGCTACTTTAATAGAATTGAATTTATAGTGTGCTATCTTGTGTTAGTGAGGGTAGTGTTTCCCCTATTCACCAAGCAAAATAAAAAAAATAGGGTTCGATAGCAAAACTTAGAAACCTTGAAATGCTTGGGCATATTTCAATTTTAAAGGGATTTGATAAGATGGATATTTAGTAATTGAAAAGTCTATGAAGGTAGATCTAGCCTAAAAAGTCGTTGAACTTTGTGCAGGATTTTCCAAAAACATGTTTCCATATTTTTTTTAACAAAAATAATGTTAGATATTGGTTGAAGAAGATCTTTAAACTTCCATATCTGATTCTTTCTTATTGACTTTTGTATCCATTCTCATGGCTTCTTGCCATTTAGGTAGGCGATCATCAATTTTTTTCCTTCTAAAGGTTCTGCTGACTCCCATGTTTGATTCTTTCTTATTAAATCCATATCTATCTTCATTGTTAGATTTTATAGCAACATAACCAGTATCACTAAAAGAATGGAAAAGCACAGAAACAAAATGAGTGTGGAGCTCATTTAACCACGATGATAAGAACAATCATCTCCCAACCATAGAAAAAGCTATTTGTCTCCCCTGAGCTCACACCTTCCAATAGAGAATGTTGTACATCCAGATAGTAGTAGCGCAAACCCAAGAAAAATAAGAGAGAAACTTCTCCAATAGGGGAGAACCCCAAAAATCAGTCTCCTAGCTATAGTAGCGAACCTCTCTTAGTAGAGTGAACTTGTCTTGAGTGAATGTACAAATGAGAGGTTCGACCTCTCTATTTATACACAACAAAAGTGACCTTTTTCCCTTACTGGGCCGAACTAACTTGCCCTAACTGGGCTAACCTAATTGGGGCAATTCTTCCCATTGTCTGGGGCAGACTGCTCACTGTTTTGGGGCAGTTTACCCACTAGGCCGACCTATCTAATTAACAGGGATGACTTGTCTTGGGGGAAGATAAAATAACATTTAAGATACTTTTCTTTGTGTTTTTTTCACCCTAAGGTTTACATTAATTCTTTCAAGGGTTTACATGATCAAATACATCAATATAATAAGAATATATTCCAAAGTTGCACTATTTCCAACACTCCCTCTCAACAAGGAAGGTATTCTAAATAAGGGAGGTATTATAATTTTATTCTTTCTTGGGTTGACCTATGAGGTGATGCCTCACGCAGCTACTACTCCAACACTCCCTCTTAGTCAGGGAGGTATCATCAGTATCTGGATATCATATGTACATCACGGTTATCTCTAACCTCTCTATATCATAAGGAAGGTCTTCCAACACAATCTCAGTCTGTCGAGAAGTTTCAACAAATTAATCTTCGTACATCAGCTCAATCCAGTCCATCGGAGAACATGCACTAGCTCCACAACTCTACGCATTCAATTAGAGAGTAATTCATGCATCAGCTCAACAACTCTAAACAGTCCATCAGAGAGTCTTGTTATCACATCCATAGTAGTCGAGCTACCATGGTTGCAGAGCAGTTTCCGGTATATTTTTGAGATAGGTATTTACACATTTTTGATAAGATCAACCTATGATGAGCAGTACTTTAGATGATCACACATGTATCAGAGCAGCCCTAGATCAGAAATGATGAACCGCATTCCATGACTGAGCCTCATGACCTCATATTTGATGAATGAGGTGACCATTCTTCATCCATACATAGTAGTATGATAGTGCCCAGATCTTTACAGCAGTAGTGTTCTAGTGACGACTGATGATCCATATGATAGATACATGTATATGGCCCAACATGTTTATGGTTGTGCATTGCATATGTTTTCCTTGCTCTTTTGCTTATCTTAGTAGTTTGACTAGGTGTTTAGTGGTCATGATCTGACGATATATATATATATATATATGCTTATTGGTTGACTATCTAGAATCTAATTGATCTGATTACTCAGAATAAGAATTTCTTGTTTATACTCGTTGGTTGTACCCTCTTAAGTAGTATGGACTTGGTCATTCCCACCATTTATGGCTTGCTACTTATGGCATCACCTATCACTTTCCCTATCCATACATTCTCTTCCATATCTGGTTTTCCCTTGACTCACACCTCAACCTGTGATATGGAGGACCTCCCCACTTTTGCCTCTATGTTGGATAGATTCCCTGTTGTTTTGTGTCTCGGCTCTGAGTTGTGCAACAGAACTTGCCGAAGCCTTGATCCTTCTAGGCCAGGAGAACCCGTTGGTGTTGGTTCCTGAGCTTAGGTGAGTTGGATTTCAAGCATTGACCTCTTTGGTCGGTTTCCCCCGATGTTTGGTCCTAACTGTGGATGATTCCCCTAGTTGCCTGAGTTGTGTCGGTTAGACTTGAAGCAAAATGTACTACCATCATTACATGCATGCGTGAACTATTATTATATCTTATGTGTAAGCCCATGGAAATAAATTAAAACTATGCTTTTTAGCACAATGAAAGAGGGCTATGAAATAAAATGAAAAAGCACCCCGGATAAAAGCTGCAATTAGTTGTGCTTCTTAGCATATGAAAAATACAAAGGGTCATAAGGCCTAAAAAGCAGTGGTTAAATATATGCTAAATCTAAAGATTGTTGGCCATAATAAAAAATGTAATGATTAATTCCACACAGAGCCTATGGGTTGGGATGTGATATGGAGTAAGGGACAACTAATTCTAAGTGTCCCCTAGAACCTCAAGTTACGGTTAGTTGTGCAACCAATCACGGTGGTTCTAGAAAAGATCCTCACAGAGATGGTTCTATCTTGGATGTGAGCTGTAGACATTTGATAAAAGTTGAATAGACATTCCTCAAATCAACTCATTCCATTTGTGAGACACTGCCATTCCCTGTGTGTTTACCATCCAACATATGCTTAGGTGATTTTTCCCTTTTCCCTCATCCAAAGTGTCACAGTGTTGAGTTTGTAAAGTCATTCCCTTATCCTAGCCTTGGATTTTTCACCTTCACCCATTCCTAGCAAAATGGCCACGTCCATGAAATGAGTATATTCTTGAGGGTCTGTTCTGAGTAATTGATTGTTTTGATTCTGGACTTATATTTGATGTAGTAATTGATTAATCGCCAGTGATGCTACTTTATACTTTAGTATTCCCATTAGAATAATTAAAAGAGCATATATTATACATTTTCACTTGTAGCATCAGGCATTTTGAGCCTAGGTCATTGTTTTGATCAATCTTGACCTGGTCAACCCAGTTTGACCAAGTCAACCATAGGATCTGAGATGAGTTGGACCAATGATGTTCGAAATTTATTATTTATGGTCCTATGATGCCCACTTGATGGTTCCATGCGGAAGACACAGGTTTCATATGATGGTTGGTGGATTTATTATTATTATTATTATTATATACAAACCATTATTTTTATTTGTTCGGGCATGGTTGAGCCTACAGATGATTATCCAGGTGGTCATAGGGTGTATGAGTACTCATATCTAGTACATTTGGACCTTCTGACTCCATTGGCACACTCAGATATTGGTTTCAGGCACTTTCAGAAGAGATTACAGTCAGATGATCACTTTATTGCATAATTTCCATTATAAAATGGCCTGACAACAAAGTTTGAGATTTATTTGGTTCTCCTAGGGAACTACATAGGGAGTATGGGGTCCAACCACTTTTTATTACCATATTATCATACCCCCATACATTTTGATGCAGCAAGGTGTCCCAAGAAACTTATCTTCACTGTGCAATTGTCCCAAGCAACTAGCTATGTTGCTGCAACGTTCCACCCAACCATAGGCCAGTTGTGTTCATCAATTCTCTAAACACAACTTCCACCCCCGAGCTGGGCATGATTCTTACAAGGAAAAAGGTGACATTCAAGCTCATAGACAGCCAATTAATCATTTCATCTGAGCCAAGCCATTATCCATCAACTAGTTTCCCTCCCTCATGAGTTTGGAGCTACTTGGGCATTTTCCAGCCATGTTTTTCTGTGTTTTCCTTCATTCTCAGCTGGGAGAAGGGCGCTTTTGTGTTGTATACCAGTAGGGAAGAAGGGGAATCGAATTGGGGTTCCATAGAGACCGTTTTGGCTGTTAAATGATTATATAGTTGGGGAGAAATTGTTTTCCTCCTTGTGAATGTTTTTCCCTATCCCACAATTCATTTTTGGATGGAAACGATTGGAAAACCCATGGCCATCCTGTTGGTAAATCCATTATTTTGGCTTGAGCTTGAGTGCAAGCATCCAAGGTTCAAATGTAGCCTGATAAACCCAGCTGTGGATTGGCTTGGCTCAGATGAAATGATTAATTGGTTGTGTATGAGCTTGAATGTCCCCTTTTTCCTTGTAAGAATCATGCACAGCTCGGGGGGTGGCAGTTGTGTTGAGAGAATTGATGAACACAACTGGCCTATGGTTGGGTGGAATGTTGCAGCGACATAGATAGTTGCTTGGGACAATTTCACAGTGAAGATCCGTATATTCTTATGTGTATTTAATTTTTCAATGTGTTAATTTGATGAATGTTGATATACTGAAATGCATATGAAAGGTGTGTGTGGATGATGTTTTTATTCCTCTATGCATGTTTAATTGATTTGCATATGCACACATTGATTTAGTTGTATGAATCTAATGAATGGGCTGAGTTTATGTCAAAGCCCCGCAGATTGGTATTGTGTTCCCTTCCTTGAATTGGATAGATGGGAGGGGACGTGACACCAGGTTTTTTCCCGGGGCACCAAGAAAAGAGCTACAGGCATTTTATTATTTTATAAGTGATTTTCCGAGGATAAAAAATGGTCACTTAGGAAATCAATTTGGGAAATTGAGGCAAGGAATTGGCATGAGGTTTGTTCAGAGGAATTTTGAGATGCATCCCACACCTTCCGGCATAGCTTGTAATATTCAGTGGGGTCCACACACACTCCGGGCTATTATTTTGATATTTATTTATGCTTTTGAGGGGGCCATGATTTGGTCACTTTATGATGTCATAAGGCCATGTTATTTATTATTGTGCCATGGGGCCATTCTAGTGAAGGATATAATCACCTCCTATCCCCACCATGTGCTTTATTCACTTGTCTTAGTCACTTGTCATGTGAGACGTCCCCCTAGGGAAACATAGTGAGTGCACACCCCCTCTATTTATGAGTTGATCCGTGTATTGTATTTATAGCTCATCATAGCCGTTGATTATTATTGTTATATCTTTTGATATCCACCACTCATTCAAAAAGTGGTTAGGGTTTTGCTCACTCTCATTCCTATTTAAGGAAGAGACCCCCTCAATGTAAAGTCACTTCTAGGCTCTGGAATTTTTGGAATAAAATATTATTTTGCAGATCTACTTCTCATGCTTTGATGAATGTTTTCGTACGTGATTAGAATGCCTTTCTTTTAAACATCTCAATGATTTTTATGTGATTTCAACATATTTCTGTGGAGGCCGAATTCATCTTCTGCAGGGGCGCGACTTGCTTGGAGGGGCGATTGTGGGGTCTCCCCATCTCTTCTTGGGCAGGACGTTTTCATATCTCAAGGATTTTTTCCAATTGTGATTTTTTCCATTGATCTATTCCTTGTGATATGTCATGGATAGTTCTTCTTTCATATGTGGATCAAATCTAAGTTGGGTTGTTTGAATTTTGTAGGTAAAGACGACACATTTCCTCCTTGGATCCACACGTTTTAGCTTGAAATCAACTGGATCTCACTTGGAATTGTAACTAGTTGAAAGGATCATCAATGTACTTGGCCTCTGCAAGCATTTCAGGTAAGATCTACAAGGTACGTATTAAATTTTCATCCATTCTACCCAATTGTCATTCAAAACCCTCATTTTATAGATCTGATAGACCTGGCGATAATTTGGACTTAATAACTAAAACCCACGTCTAAAATAATTAACACACCTTAGAGACCAAGTTTGGTGGAAATCCGACTCCATTTACCCTTAGATACAAGCACTGGCCATCTCTAGGGGAGGACGCACTTGCGGGTTTTTAGAGAATTTTCAAGATCTGTCATTTGGGGTTTCTAATTTGTACTCTAAACTCCAGACCAGTCATTTAGCAACCTTCCTAGTGCCTTTTCCATCATAATTTCACTAAGTGGGACCCACCTCACTCCATTTTGACCAAGTCATAGGTGGATCTCACTTGGGTTTTTTAGATCAACACTAGATCTATCTAGATCTACTTGTTTAACTCCATTAGTGGCATATTCATTCCTTGGTTGAGCATTTACCTCTTGCATAAGCCTCCTCAATCAATCCCTAACTCTATTTGCCACCCATCTTCCCTAGGTCTAGATCTACTTACTCTTGATCTCTCTTTCTCTTCCACTTCACATCATCCTAGAGTGTCTAGAGTAGATTCACTATCCTTCATTAGCTAGCTAGGGTGTCCCCATTGGTCTTGCATTATCTTGATCTAAAGTGAAGAGTGCCTCAATTAGCATGACAACCATTTATCCTTGGGAATCGAAGCCCTCTTAGGTCACCTCTTTAGTTTCCCAACACCTCTACCATCCTAGATTGGCTCACCTTTTGGGGCAACTACAAGTTGTGTGATAACATTTTTGGCGCCGTTGTCGGGGAAGGTATAGCCCTACCTTGGTTCAACATATATTCTTTAGCTCTACTTCCGTTCTCTTTGCCAACATTTTTGGCGCCCTTTCCGTGGAGGTAGAGGCTTACCTTAGGTGTCTGCGAGTGTCTGTGCGATCATTACATATCTTATCGCATCTGGTTTTATTTCTAAATGGTTACCATTTACATGTTTAAATCATACATAGCCATCTCATTTCACTCATTTCTCCCCGCTATTTTAACGACATATCTTTCGGTAAACAAGATCAATAGTTTACCTAGCGACTCCACAAACACGACTCCATTGGTGATCGATCCTATCATATTTAGAACCCATGTAGTGCATCAATTTGCATTTGGGATTCTTAATTTTCTAGCAATTTCCACCCATGGCTAATTTTGAGCGGCCAAGGACATTCAGCCGTTTAAAAGTTTTTGACTTCTCGAAAATTGTTGGGTATCCTCATGAGATCCCTCGCCAAGCTCGTGAAAGGTTGCCTAAATTTGACAGAAGTTATGAGGTATCTGCTAAAAGGCACCTTGACCTCTTTAGGGAAATTATTGATGAACTACCTATAACCCATGAGGATGTATGCATGAAATTATTGGCCTCATCTTGTCAAGGAACAACTGAGCGTTGGTTCCTTAACTTAACGACCAATAGCATTTCCGGATATGACATTTTTGAACAAAAATTCTTAGAAGAATGGGGAAATGAATACGATGATATATACTCTTTAAATCAGATCTAAGATAAAAATATTCCCCCTCCCGATCCTATTGTTGAAACAATAAGTAATATGAATCAGTTAACAACAGAATTGACAACGTCCAAAGATGACCCTTTCTGCCCAACCTCCTTTGATGAAGTCAAACTTGTGTGCAATAATGATGAAGATGAAATCGCTAGTCAATATTCTGAGCATTGCTCGGATCAAACTCCCCAGTTGGATGAGTTTTCCTTTGAATTGTATCTCCAAGAAAAGCTAATGAAATACCCTTCACTGAGGACATAAATTATGTCTTACATTCTTAATCATCCTTTTGAATCTCAAGACGATACACTGAAGAATGTGCAAAGGATTATTTTAACTGCTTCTTCTTCTGAAAGTGTAAATGAGGACTCTGACTCAACTTATGCTTCAATTGACCAAGATGACATGATTATTGAAGAAAATCCTAGCTCATCTAGTTGTGAGGAATTTTTAGAGGAGGCCTCAAAACTGCAATGTGATGATGGCATGATTGAAAATCATATTGTCCAAAACCAAATATCGGTCATGTCCATATCATCCTGGGATAAATGCCTACATGTTCATAAATATTTTGTCCCTATTCTTCCTGATTCTAATATAGCCTCTTCTTCAAATCAAATCCCTTTGACTGTGTGCATGAGTGAAGATGCTCAATTTGTGCCTAAATTGTATGATGTTGATGAACCCTTTGACAAATGTCTTCTACCTTTTGAAGGGTCATGTTTGGAAATCTCAGGTGTTGCAAATCAATCTTCAATATTTGAATCCAACCTCCCATCCCTGCTTGTGGAACCTTTTACTCCTTTTTCATCTTCAAATCAAATTTTGGCATGCAAACTTATCATTGAGAAGTCTCAAGTGGTTGATGGAAAAGTTCTTCATTTCCCGTTCCGGTTATCCCTTATGAATAAGGTTTCTGAACCTATCGATTTTTCTTGCTGCTGGTTGGAAAGGTTGTATAAAGATCAATTTCATCTTTTCTCCATTCTTGAGCAACAAGTGGGCTTGATTTTGATTTTTCATCTTCTAAGCTTTAATTTGTCCCCACTTGGTTCTTGTTCAATCATCTATCCCATGGAGAACCAAATTGAATATGTGAGAGAAGTGATTGAGGAAAATCGTTTGTGTCAAGAGGAATTTAATCACGTGCCATATATTTTCTCTCCATCCACTTTAAACAATAATTTGCATAATTTCTATGATCCTATCGGTATTTTGATGGAGGATATTTGCATTAGTCAATTTGCTCCTTGGCATGATTTCATATTGCACCATTCCAATCATTTTTCAATTTTTGAACTAGTCAGGAAGATTGTGCTATCAAATTCATTGATCTTTAATCTAATCCTGACTTGTTTTATTAAAGAGCATCAAGGAATAATCGTTAATTTGTTTGACGAATGGTTGCACTGGATTTATGATTTTACTTAGAAATTGTGTGACGGGTTAAAGTAGGGTAGGTAGGACCGAATAAGCTCACTTGAGTAGTAGCTAGTTGTCTTTGCCATTGAGTCTGGTATTTTTCGCTTTTCTGTATGCGCCATTGAGTCTGGCCCTTGTTGTCTTTCTGTTTTCCTAAAGCTTTCTTTATCCCTGATTCAAAATAAAACTTGTTAGTTGTTAGATTAGCATTTTAATTTCATGCATTCTCTTTCAACATCTAATAATGTAACATAATTTGATTTTCTGTCTTAGATTAGAATTTGATTTCAGTTCCAGTATTTTATTTGTAGACCATACATGTTTCTCGGGTAGTGTTTACTTTCATGTGCATAGGAATAGGTACATTTTGATGATGAATCAGATCAATCGGGTGCGGGATTGATGATTGATGCAGTTAGTGTTGGGGACCAGAGATATCTAAGGTTCTCAAGCACTCTCTCCCTTACAACACTTGTCCCAGTTGGAGCCAGATGTTATCACATCCATAGTAGCCAGGATACCATGATTGCAGAGCAGTTTCCTGTATATTTTCGAGCCAGGCATTTACACATTTTTTATGAGATCAACCTATGATGAGCAGTACTTTTGATGATCACTCATGTATTAGAGCAACTCTAGATCATATATGATGAACCTCATGCGATAACTGAGCCTCATGACCTCATATTTGATGACTGATGTGACCATTCCTTTCCATACAGAGCAGTATGATAGTGCCCAAAGATTTACAGCAACAGTGTTCTAGTGACGACTGATGATCTAGATGATAAATACAGGTATATGGTTGTGCATTGGATATGTTTCCCTTGCTCTTTTGCATAACTTAGTAGTTTGACTAGTTATCTAGTGGTAATGATCTGGCGATATATATATATATATATATATATATATATATTTGGATATGCTTATTGGTTGATTGTCTAGAATCTAATTGATATGATTACTCAGAATAAGAATTTCTTGTTTATAATCATTGGATGTACCCTCTTAAGTAGTATGGATGTGGTCATTCCCACCATTTAAGGCATCACCTATAACTTTCCCCATCCATCCCTTCTCTTCCGTATTTGGTTTTTCCTTGACTTACACCTCAGCCTGTGATAAGGAGGACCTCCCCACTTTTGCCTCTATGTTGGATAGATTCCCTGTTGTTTTGTGTCTCGGCTCTGAGTTGTGCAACACAAATTTCCGAAGCCTTGATCCTTCTGGGATAGGAGAACTCGCTGGTGTTGGTTCCTGAGCTAAGGTGAGTTGGATTTGAATCCTTGACCTCTCTGGTCGGTTGCCCCCGATGTTTGGTCCTAATTGTGGATGATTCTCCTAGTTGCCTGAGTTGTGTCGGTTAGACTTGAAGCAAAATGTACTACCATCATTACATGCATGCGTGAACTATTATTATATATTATGTGTAAGCCCATGGAAAAAAATTAAAACTGTGCTTTTCAGCACAATGAAAGAGGGCTATGAAATAAAATGAAAAAGCACCCCGGATAAAAGCTGCAATTAGTTGTGCTTCTTAGCATATGAAAAATACAAAGGGTCATAAGGCCTAAAAAGCAGTGGTTAAATATATGCTAAATCTAAAGAGTGTTGGCCATAATACAAAAATGTAATGATTAATTCCTCACGGAGCCTACGGGATGGGATGTGATATGGAGTAAGGGACAACTAATTCTAAGTGTCCCTTAGAACCTTAAGTTAAGGTTAGTTGTGCACCCAGTCATGGTGGTTCTAGAAAAGATCCTCACAGAGCTAGTTCTAGCTTGGATGTGGGTTGTAGACATTTGCTAAATGTTGAATAGACATTCCTCAAATCAACTCATTCCATTTGTGAGACACTGCCATTCCCTGTGTGTTTACTATCCAACATATGCTTAGGTGATTTTTCCTTTTTCCCTCATCCAAAGTGTCACATTGTTGAATTTGTAAAGTCATTCCCTTATCCTAGCCTTGCATTTTTCACCTTCACCCATTCCTAGCAAAATGGCCACGTCCATGAAATGAGTATATTCTTGAGGGTCTGTTCTGAGTAATTGATTGTTTTGATTATGGACTTATATTTGATGTACTAATTGCTTAATCGCTAGTGAAATGCTACTTTATAATTTAGTCTTCTGATTAGAATAATTAAAAGAGCATATATTATCTATTTTCATTTGCAGCATCAAGCATTTTGAGCCTAGGTCATTATTTTGATCAATCTTGACCTGATTAACCCATTTTGACCAAGTCAACCGTAGGATCTGAGATGAGTTAGACCTATGATGTTCGAGATTGATTATTTATGGTCTTGTGATGCCCACTTAATGGTTCCATGCAACAGACACAGGTTTCATATGATGGTTTGGTGTATTTTTATTTTTATTATTAGTTACAGATCATTATTTTTATTTGTTCAGGCATGGTTGAGCCTACAAATGATTATCTAGGTGGTCACAGGGTGTATGAGTACTCATCTCTAGTACATTTGGACCTTCTGAGTCCATTGGCACACTTAGATATCAGTTTCAGGCACTTTTAGATGAGATTACAGTCAGATTATCACTTTATTGCATAATTTCCATTATAAAATTGCTTGACAGCACAGTCTGAGATTTATTTGGTTCTCCTAGGGCGCTACAGAGGGAGTATGGGGTCCAACCACTTTCTATTACCATATTATCATACTTCCAGATATTTTGATGTAGTCAGATTTTTTCCCGGAGCACCAGGAAAGAGCTACAAGCATTTTATTATTTTACAGGTGATTTTCTGAGGATAAAAAATTGAATAAAATGGTCACTGAGGAAATCGATTTGGGCAGTTGAGGCAAGTAATTGGAATGAGGTTTGTTTAGAGTATTTTTGTGATGCATCCCACACCTTCTGACACAAATTGCAGCTTTCATTGGGGTCCACACACACTCCGAGCTATTATTTTGTTATTTATTTATGCTTTTGAGGGGGCCACGATTTGGTCACTTGGTCAGTTTATGATTTCATTAGGTCATATTATTTATTATTGTGCCATGGGGCCATGCTAGTGAATGATATAATCACCTCCTAGCTCCACCATGTGCTTTATTCACTTGTCTTAGTCACTTGTCATGTGGTATGTCCCCCTAGGGCGACTTAGTGAGTGCGCACCCCCTCTATTTATGAGTTGATTTGTGTATTGTATTTACAGCTCATCATAGCCGTTGATTATTATTGTTATATCTTTTGATCTCCACCACTCATTCAAAAAGTGGTTAGGATTTTGGTCTCTCTCATTCCTATTTAAGGAAGAGACCCCCCTCATTGTAAAGGCACTTTTGGGCTTTGGAATTTTTGGAATAAAATATTATTTTGCAGATCTACCTCTCATGCTTTGATGAATGTTCTCGTAAGTGATTGGAATGCCTTTCTTCTAGACATATCAGTGATTTTTATGTGATTTCAACATATTTTGTGGAGGCCGAATTCATCTTCTGCAGGGGCGCGACTTGCTTGGAGGGGCGATTGTGGGGTCTCCCCATCTCTTCTTGGGCAGGACGTTTTCATCTCTCAAGGAGTTTTTCAATTGCGATTTTTTCCATTGATCTATTCTCTGTGATATGTCATGTATAGTTCTTCTTTCATCTGTGGATCAAATCTAACTTGGGTTGTTTGAATTTTGTAGGTAAAGACGACACATTTCCTCCTTGGACCCACACGTTTTAGCTGGAAATCAACTGGATCTCACTCGGAATTGAAACTAGTTGAAAGGATCATCAATGTACTTGGAGGCTGCAAGCATTTGAGGTAAGATCTACAAGGTATGTATTGATATTCATCCATTCTACCCAATTGTCATTCAAAACCCTCATTGTTAAAACCCTCGTTTTATAGATCTGATAGAACAAGCGATAATATGGGCTTAATAACTAAAACCCACTTCTAAAATAATTAATAAACCTTAGAGACCAAGTTTGGTGGAAATCCGACTCCATTTACCATCAAATCCAAGCACCGACCTTCTTTAGGGGATGACGCAATTGTGGGTTTTTAGTCAATTTTCCAGATCTGTCATTTGGGTGTTGCCAATTTGTCCTCTAAACTCCATATTTTTTATTTAGAAACCTTCCTAGTGCCTTTCCCATCCTAATTTCACTAAGTGGGCCCCACCTCACTCCATTTTGACCAAGTCATAGGTGGATCTCACTTGGGTCTTTTGGATCAACACTAGATCTATCTAGATCTACTTGTTTAACTCCATTAGTGGTATATTCATTCATTGGTTGAGCATTTAACTCTTGCCTAAGCCTCCTCAATCAATACCTAACTCTATTTTCCACCCATCTTCCCTAGGTCTAGATCTACTTACTCTTGATCTCTCTTTCTCTTCCACTTCACATCATCCTAGAGTGTCTAGAGTAGATTCCCTAGCCTTAATTATCTAGCTAGGGTCTCCCCCTTGGTCTTGCATTAGCTTGATCTAAAGTGAAGAGTGCTTCGATTAGTGTGACAACCGTTTATCCTTGGGAATCGAAGCCCTCTTAGGTCACCTCTTTAGTTTCCCAACACCTCTACCATCCTAGATAGGATCACCTTTTGGGGCAACTACAAGTTGTGTGATAACAAGTCCTTCATGCATCAACTCAACAACTCTACACAGTCCATCAGAGAGTCCAGCAAGCATCATCTGATCCCAGTCCATCAGGAATCAATACAATGTGCCTCAGCTCAACCTAGTCCTTCGGGGAACATGCACAAGGACAACGTGCCTAAGCTCAACCCAGTCCTTCGGGGAACATGCACCAACTCAACTAGTCCTTCGGTGAGTCAAGAGTACCGGCATGTGCCAGTGTGCACTAGTGTGCACCAACCTCTCCATCCCGTCCCAGGATGTCTGAGAGATCTCCTCACTCGTTTCAAAGTGATATGGAGAATGCACTAAATCTCTCCATCATTTCCTATGATGTCCGAGAGATCTCCCCACTCTACTAAGTGTCCGAGAGTGTGCGTTGGCCTCTCCATCCTATTAGGATGTCCGATATTCTCACTCTATCCTAGATTGATATGGAGAATGCAGTGGCCTCTCCATCCTATCAGGATGTCCGAGAGATCTCCTCACTCTATCCTAGAGTGATCCGGAAAATGCAGTGGCCTCTCCATCCATCCTGGATGTCCGATAGATTCCTCATAAGCCTCACATGACCATCTACTACCTGTTCGTCTCTACTGCCGATGGGGTCCTCCCATACCTGGATGAGAACATGGACGAGCAGAGGTACTTGTGTAGAAGCAAGCTTCACACGACCATTTACTGCCTGTCTATCTCTACTGCCGATGGGATCCTCCCATGCCTGGCTGAGAGCTTGGACGAGCAGAGGTACCTGTGTAGAAGCAAGCTTCACACGACCATCTACTACCTGTCCGTCTCTACTGCTGATGGGATCCTCCCATGCCTGGTTGAGAACTTGGACGAGCAGAGGTACTTGTGTAGATTTAAGGTAAATGTCCATCTCTGTATCATCTTTCCCTCTCAAGGAGGGACATGTTCTCTTCCACTCCAAGTCTTACACGAAAGTATTCAAACTTTATCTTGGGAAGAGGCTTGGTAAGAACATCTGCAGTCTGGTCATCTGTCAGAACATACTGTAACTCGACCGCACCTTTCTGCACCATATTACGAATGTAGTGATACTGAATCTCTATATGCTTTGAATTGTCGTGGAATATGGGATTCACTGACATCTACACACAACTCTGGTTATCACAGTGAATCACAGTTGGCTCTGGAATCTGGCCAAACAATCCCACAAGGATTTTACGAAGCCACACAACTTCTCGAGTTGCTGTACTAGCAGCCATATACTCGGCCTCTGTTGTGCTAAGTGCTACTGAGGTTTGCTTCCTGTTGCACCAGGAAATCACTCTAGAATCCAAGCTGGAGCAACACCTGGAGGTTCTCTTCCTATTTGCAGCACATCCGGCCCAATCTGAGTCTGAAAATACCTACAATATCAAGTCACATTTTGAAGCTATCTCAAGCCATATCCCACAGTGCCACGTAAGTACCTCAGTACATATTTTGCAGCAACCCAGTGAATCTGTCTCGGCTCGCACATGAACTGGCTGAGAGCACTCAGAGAAAAACATATATCTGGTTTGGTGTTCGTCAGATACATCAAAGATCCAATTAGATGGCGATCCATAGTGGGATCAATCAAATCTGAATCTGAAGCAGAGTCCCTCAACTTCTTCATATTTGCATCCATCAGAATGGCCATGGACTTGCAGTCCAAAATTTCGAATCTCTTCAGAATATCAATGGTGTATTTTCCTTGACTCAGAAAAATCTCCTTCTGCTTCTACCATACTTCTAATCCCAAGAAGTAATGCATCATTCCGAGGTATTTCATTTCAAAATCAGAGGCAAGCTTCTTCTTATACAATAAGTTTGTCATTCCCAATGAGAAACAGATCATCAACATAGCGTACCAAAATCAATGGCTCATCATCCACAACCTTGTAGTAAAGGTTGGGGTCTGCATCACTCTTGGTGAATCCCAAGCTCACCAAGTATCCATATATTCTTCCATACCAAGCACGTCGTGCTTGCTTGAGTCCATATGACTTTTTCAGCCTGCATACGTGGGACTCCTTTCCATGGACAATAAACCCTTCTATTCATTCAATATACACTTCTTCCTCAATAAAACCATTGAGGAAGGAGGTCTTGACATCCATCTAATGCAACTTCCATCCCATAGCTAAAGCAATAGCAATAATCGTCTTGATGGAAGTATATCGAGCCACAAGAGCAAATGTCTCATCATAATCAACTCCCTCTGTGCTAGAGTGTCCTGCTCTCTCTCTGTATCTAAGCATCCTGATCAAACTTTGGAGCTATCCATCCTCCATCCTGGTGACGACCAGGTACATCAAGGATCCTCTCAACTGTCAGTCTGAATCTATCAACAACACTATGCTGGATCTGCTCAGGATCTCAACTGTGATCTTCCTTATCCTAGGAATATCTCAACACATCATCAATAGACCAAGATCCTCAATTCAAGGGCTAACTCCCTCTGAACTGTTGGAGGGGGAGATGATTTCATCTCCTTATGATCTATCAACTCCTCATCCTCGACCTTGAGATTGGATCTTCTGGGCCTGTGAGTTATGTATCAAATATAGCTGGATGTGTTAGGTCCTCGCTTGTTTGCATGACTTCCATCTAACTGCTTTGTCTAGGAGTCATCCTTCTAGGCTAAGAGTCATGCTCCTAGAAGTTTCCCGCTTTTGATTAATTTGAACATCAACGGGATTCATGTGTCCATCACTTGTTCATCATAAAAAGTCTCATCATCCTTCTCTTGTAGGCCATATCATATGGTCTTTTCCCTACAAGTCAAATCCCGTTAGATGATTAGTGACATTGCATAATTAAATTTATATAATTCTATTTCTATGCAATGGAAATAGTTTACACTAGGCATCTTGGCTAATGCGTCATCATAGCAATCATAAACATGTCTCCCAAACACATATGGTAACTAACTAGATGTCTGCTATCTCCACTAAAACATGCCATCAAGAATGTGCACTAATCTAAGCATGTAAGAGGGAGATATAATCTAAAATAGCTCCATCAGGTGTTCATGGAATGTTGTGCAACTCATATGCATAAAAAATACAACAAGAGCCCGCGGTACATCAACAAGTGGACTATATCAAATGCTCAACAAACTTCCTAATGGATCTGCATACAATTTGTTATCAAAACAAATCTATGTGAACAATAAATCCAAATACTTATGTTTTGTTGTTTTGTGGGTGGGCTCCCACTGCCTCCTTGTGGGAACCATGAGAGACTTTTGTTCTTCATTTTCTTGCTAGGAGATCATCGCAGTCTGGATCTTCATATCATCACCTCAACATGGGAAGCACTAGAAGAAGAACCCTGTATGATCATCCTTCCTTGACTTCTTGCGAGGAGTGTCTTCATCAACATCAGCGGTTGAGGCTTCATGCTTCCTTTTGTTTGAACTTCGACAATATCTAGCATAGTGGCCATACTTATCGCATTTGAAGCATTGAATATGAGAGAGATCTTTCTTCTTCTACTGATCCTGGAATCTTCTCAATTACAACCTTTAATAGGTCACTTTCTTCAAGAATTAGAAGAACTCTATATTTCCAAGAGCTGAGTTTGGAAGCCCCATCCAACCTAAGTTGCACGAAACGGGGAAACGGGGACGAGTTTCCGAAACGGGGACGTATAGGAAACGTGACCCTCCAAAATTTAGGAAACGGGGAAACGCGATATATATATATATATATATATATATATTTATTTATAATTATTTACAGATTATATACAGAAACCGAGTTGTCGTTGCTCCAAAAAACGAAGAAACACTGCTGTGACGTTGTCTCTGCTCCAATCGCTCACACCACTTGCTTGCTGCTCCAATCTGCTAACAACCTAACACTCACAAAAAATGCTAAATCAATTAAAAAAAAATAAAATATAAATAATTAATAAACCATTCACGAATTTAAAACTATGTAATAAGTATTAAAAAAAACTATCAAATAACGATTAAATAAAAACTATGTAATAACTAATACTATTAACTATTAAAAAAAACTAAGTATTAAAAAAAACTATGAAATAACGATTAAATAAAAACTATGTAATAACTAATACTATTAACTATTAAAAAAAACTAAGTATTAAAAAAAACTATGAAATAACGATTAAATAAAAACTATGTAATAACTAATACTATTAACTATTAAAAAAAACTATGTAATAACTATTAAAAAAAAACTATTTAATAAGTTAATAACTATTAAAACGATTATAACATTTGACATAACGATTAACGATTATAACTATTAAAACTATGTAATAACTATTATAACGATTATAAAAAATTTAAAAACTATGTAATAAGTTATTTAACATTTGATAATATTAAAAAAAATAAAAAAATATACTAACCTCAGCTTACGGCTCGAGCAGCAGCAGGTTAGGGCTCGCGTCCTCGCATCCCCCTCGCGTCCTCGCGTCCTCCGAGCAGCAGCACTCACAGTCGCCTACGGCGGCAGGCTCACAGTCACAGTCACGCTAAGGCCGCCGGCTCACACTCAGAGCAGTAGCTTATGGCTCACACTAACAGTCGTTGCAGAAATCTCACTAACAAACAGTCCTCACACTAGGATTTTTGGACATGTCCTCCAAACCTTAAAAAATCGAAATTCTAGCTTAACCTGGCGTTGCCAGCTGACCAAACCGGAAACGTGGCAAAATTTTAAAAATCGAGATTGAAACGGGTTTCCGATTGGATGAAACTGGTTTCCGATTGTGAAACGGGTTTCGAAATTTTTGAAACGGGTTTCACTGACGTTCCGTACGCGTTTCAGAGTTTCCGTACGGAAACGGGCAGGGGACGGGGGGAGGTAGCCCGTTTCCTGCAACTTAGCATCCAACCTATCCTCAATCTTCATCCCAATCATCTTGACTATAACTAGATCAGAAACCCTAGCAGGAGCTAGGTCAATTTTGAAGTTGGGATTCTTGGAAAGCTGATTCTATAGGGAGATGCACCCTATCAAGGCGAGTTGAATACCCCTTCTTTTCTCTCAGATCTATGGGAAAGACAACTCAAAACTGGAAACCCTAGTTTCCCGATTCCGTCAGAGAATAGGTCAAAAAGAAAATTTTAGGATTTGAAATCTGCTTCCACAGATAGTTGCATCCTACCAAGGCAAGTTGAGGAGAGGTAAAATCAAACCAAATCTGTGGACAACAAGGTTAGAAACTTGAAACCCTAATTTATGCAGAAACTACAGCAGCTGCAGAATTAGGTCAAAATTGAAAATTCTCGGAACTGAAATTTTCCTCCGCCAAAAGATGTGCCTTCCTCAGGGAGAAATTCTCAATGCTCTTTTCAAGCCAAACTGATAAGGGAAGGGTCCGAAATATGAAACCCTAGTTTCTCTCAATGGCTTCTTTTAGCACTGCTCTGATACCATGTTAGATTTTATAGCAGCATAACCAGGATCACTAATAGAATGGCAAAGCACATAAACAAAATGAGTGTGGAGCTCGTTTAACCACGATGATAAGAACAATCATCTCCCAACCATAGACAAAGCTATTTGTCTCCCCCGAGCTCACACCTTCCAATAGAGAACGATGTACATTTAGATAGTAGTAGCGCAAACCCAAGAAAAATAAGAGAGAAACTTCTCCAATAGTGGAGAACCCCAAAAATCAGTCTCCTAGCTGTAGTAGCGAACCTCTCTTAGTAGAGAGAACTTGTCTTGAGTGAATGTCCAAATGGAAGGTTCAACCTCTCTATTTATACACATCAAAAGTGACTTTTTCCCTTACTGGGCCGACCTGACTTGCCCTAACTGGGGCAGTTCTGCCCATTGTCTGGGGCAGACTACCCACTGTTTTGGGGCAGTTTACCCACTGGGCCGACCTGTCTAACTAACAGGGCCGACTTGTTTTGGGGGAAGATAAAATAACATTTAAAGATACTTTTCTTTGTGTGTTTTTCACCCCAAGGTTTACATTAATTCTTTCAAGGGTTTACATGATCAAATACATCAATATAATAAGAATAGATTCCAAAGTTGCACTATTTCCAACATTCATGGCTTCTTGTAATTCAAGCATGTCACAAGTTTCATCATGGGTCTGTGGTTCTTCCACATTTATCTGATATCATGGTGGTCATTAATGTGAAACTTACCAGAGTTTGCTTCTGGTTCTGCAAACATCTCCTGAATTGTGTGATTTCTGCTTTTTTCTATGTTTAAGTTTTCAGTCTGTCACACAACTTAAGTTATCACATACCTGAATCCTCCATGGTTTTCTAATACCATTTAGGTTTTCTTTCTATGGACTTTGCTGCAACTACCTTCACCATTAGGCTGTACTTATTGCTCAATATCAACGACATCTACATCCTCGGGCTCTTCCTCATCTTCAATGTCCAACATGATTTGCTTCCCTTTGTTTACTGTTTTATACTCAAGTTTTGCTATGAACCCTTCATCAAAGTTTGTGTCGTGTCTTATAATCATCTTCTTATCCTCCAAATCGTAGAGTCTATATGCTTTAGACACCTCATCATACCCAAGCATGAAACACTTCCGCGATCTGTTTGATACTTTATGTCGCTTCTCTTTAGGTACATGGGCAAATGTTGTGCTGCCAAATACCTGCAAATGCTTAACAATGAGCCTTCTTCCACTCCATGCTTCATCTAGTGTTATTTTGTCCACACAGGCGTCATTGGGCACCTGTTACTCAGGTAGACTGCACATTATACAACTTCTTCTAAAATTTATTCTATACTTTTCTGCTTCAGCACACATTGGGCCATATCCATGATCACCTGGTTCTTCCATTCTGCAACACCAACAATTTTCTGTTCTGGTGCATGTACCGTAGTAAACGGCCTTAATATCCCTTGATCCTTACAGTAATTCTCAAATGCCAATAATTTGTATTCACCACCGCTATATAATTTGTTGCTCCCCTCTGAGCTGATATAGTAAGTGGAGAAATTTCTCTAAAAATGAATGTTAAATTCCTTTCAATTTCACTTGCATCCTTTATTTGAATACCGTTACCAAGATGTTACGTAGAATCTCTATCTGTTGATTGATTAAATGGTTATAGCCTTGAATATTTTGAGCACTAGTGCTATAAATAATTAGTCTTCATTAGAACCTTAATCGATGTTAGGCAACATATTTATATAGCAGTTAGGATTTCCATATAGCCTTAATGTCACTGCATTATTTTATGTTTCCTGTATGGACCAGGTATTTCCCTTGTTAATTTTCTTCTTGTATCATGGTTGGATTTTGCTAACCAATGTGATCATAATTTTTGAAACCAAATATCTATTCCTTTCAATTTTTATGCAATTGTTATAATGAGTTTGATTTATTGCATGACATTTTGACAGTTTTATAATTTTCAAATGAAATAATGTCGAAATTATAGGCTATCCTTATATTGCCCAAAATGTATAGTGATCTTTGTGTACTTTTCAGAGATTAAAAAAAAATTATTTCAAAACATACTAAGTAGGTAATTTGATGATTGGAATATTTTTTAATGTTTTTTTGTCTTTTTTTCCAAAGAAATCTAGTACAGAAACCCAAGGAAGGCTTCTTCACATTTGTGGAAAACATCCCTAGTAAACCAGTCAGTATAGACTAATGCCCAAAACTAGATAAATACCCAGCAACATTGGTGACAACTGGTTGGGATAATCCCTTGGCATTTGTTGATTCTATGCTTGTAATATGCCCACATACTTTTTATTATCCGAAGAACTTGAATTAAACTTCCAATTATTCCCATACTCTTTTTATAATTGTGATGGTTATAATGTCATTGGTGTTTTGCTGGCTTTAATGTATTAAATACTATTTTTTCAACGAATTTCGATATCCTAAGACTTTACTAAAGCATGCCTACTAATGCTATTGGATTTACTGTTACCATGAATCTTTATTAAGATTCCCCGCATTGTCCAACGACAAGCATATTTTTGATCTCATTAGACTAAAGGTCGGGAAAGGCATGTGGTCATATTCTTCTTTGACTTTGTTGCTATTAGTTGTGAGAAGTGAGATTACTATATCATTATCTTGCCTATCCTTTAGGCTTCAGCTGTACTGGTTATAGGACTTGCTTAATGTTCAGTATTCTCTTTCTTAGAAAAATGGTCAGTAAAGAGCCAAGACTATGGAAAATCCATGCATATTTTCTCTTTCCCCACAGTTCTATATTGGATTTTAACTGTAGAGGACATTGGATTTCTCTCAGTTTTGACTAGATGATAATATGTTATGATACAACTCTTTTTGTACTATATCATTATCTTGCCTTTAGCTATACTGGTTATATGACTTGCTTAATGTTCAGTATTCTCTTTCTTAGAAAATGGTCAGTAAAGAGTCAAGACTATGGAAAATACATGCATATTTTCCCTTTCCTCACAGTTCTATATTGGATTTTAACTGTAGAGGACATTGGATTTCTCTCAGTTTTTACTAGATGATAATATGTTATGATACACCTCTTTTTGTAAGATTTTCCTAAGGAAAAAGGATTCTTCAAATGGTAATAAATTACTAAATTAGATCATACAGCCACTATGCATATTTTCCTTTTCCTTCTAGTTTTGTGTTGCATTTGCAATCAGAGGCATTGAGTTCCGCTTTGTGTTCTCTGTCAATGATGATGTGTTATGATACAGTTCATTTTGCAATATTTACTCAAAAAAAGCTAGTTTAAACCATAGAACCATTCTGCATATTTTCCTATTCCTTGCCGATTTTGGGTTGCACATCCAGTATGGATTACATTGGGCTTTCCTTATGTTCTAAGTAAGTGATAACGTGTCCGGAGAGAGTTCCTTCTGTATTGAAAGTTAATTTATTAAGGTGTTAGCATTCTGTCATTCAGTTTGATGCCTTGGTAGATGCACTCCCTTTACCAAAGGGAGGGGAGGAACTACAACTTACGCGTATTGCACTTCAGGTGAGAAGCACAAAACTGTTTTTCTTCTTCAAATTGATGCATTGCATTTGGTGAATTTAGCAGTTGAAGTCCTAGCTATAACAATCTTAAAACTGAAGCACACATAGTACTGTTATAGAATGAACTTTTGTTATTTTCTGGCTACCATTCTTTAAAGGACCCTTCTTTATCCACATGCTGGGTATATTTGCAATCATAAATTCAATCTAGACATTGAATAGAATGTAACATCGTGAATTAATAACTTAATGGCCAGATTTGTTTGAAATAAATCAAAGCAAGCTACTGACAACAAAGAACAATGTACATCAAGTGAAGACATCTTTTAGGTCATTGATCGTGATTATTGGGTAGTAGTGAAAGAAATAATGTGTTCTGGTACTCCATAAAACGAAATTTTAACTCATGAGGTCATACATAACACCCCCACCAAATTTCGTAGCCTAACTCATCTCCAACAGTGCAGGGCATGCAATTTGCACCTGGGAGGTCATTGGACATGAAATGCAAAGCTTACCTCTTGCCTTCCTCCCTATCAGATTTTCACTTGGATCCATCTTGCATGCGTTTTTCCTCGTGCTGTGTGCATTCTTCCTCACACTGTGTACATTCTTCCTCACGCTGTGTGCATTCGCTCACTTATGATGTGGAGGCTGTGTATGATTGGAGGTTGTTGGAGTGTGAACCATACATGGGCAGATATAATTGCCTGGGGCCCTTCCTTCATTGAATGATTTACTTTATCGGTAAAATGATGAACTGGAATACCTGTGCTAACTGAAATTGAGCCATGAAACCTTAAAAACCCCAGATTTTAAGGAATGATGAAGGCTGTTCCTTCAATACATTGTTCAAATGGGTCATTGATCGTGTTATGAAAGCTTGAAGGGTGTCTTTTCCAGAATCACAAAGAGCCTAAAAAGAACTTCAAATCATAGGCACTCCTCAAAAGGACATTGACATGATGATGTGGAGGTTGATCCACATTTGAAGGAAAACATAGAAGGTTATCAAGCTAGACATTGTCAACCTTGATTAAATTAGGAAGTTGAATGTTATTCTTTTAAGGTTTAAGTGCATGGTTCAAGGAGATTAACCTTGACTTTGTCTTGGTTGATCTAGCTAATTTTGAGGAGTTTATTAAAATTGTTTTAATGGGATGGTCATCTATGACCTTCTCAAGATTAATCCATCACGAGGCATACCGTAAAGCTATAAATAAGAAAAATCAATTCCAAAAGGGGGATTCATTTGGGAGTTAAAGTGCTTGCTAAGTGTGAGAGCAACCTATGCTTCAATAGTGTGGTTTGTATGACCAAGGGTATGCTCTTCATCTCTTCTTCCTGTAGATCTTCTGCTATAATAGGTGCTGCGACCTGCGTGTCACGTCCCCTCCTGCCAATCCAACGCAAGGAAGGGAACATGACACTCATTCCGGGCTTTTACAAAAACTCAGCCCCATTCATCAGATTCATACAAATAAAAACACATGTGTGTGCATATGTATAAATCTATTAAACACAGTGGAATGAAATTTCTTCTACACACACATATATCATGCAATTTCCAACATATTGATAACATGCATCAAATAAAACAATGCAGAAGTAAAACACATAGAGAATACTTATCTTGATGGTGAAGTTGCCCCAAGCAACTAGCTACACAACTGCAATGTTCCACCCAGCCATAGGCCAACTATGCTCATCAATCTCTCAGCATAGTTGCCACCCCCGAGTTGGGCATGATTTCCACAAGGAATGGGAACCTACAAACCTATGCACAACAAAAGGAACATCACATCTGAGCCAAGCCAGTCCATAGCTGGGTTTATCAAGCTAGATCTGAACCCTCTATTTTTGGATGCTTGCACTTAAACTCAAGCCAAAACAATGGATACCCATGACTCATACCACAACATTCTTGTAGAATTTTGAAGAAATAACTAAAACATTTCTTCAAACCCTTGTTTCACAAATGACTTAATATTTGTCTGAGTTATTTAATGACTGAAATAACTGAAATAAAAGTACTCAATGAAACATTCACCAATAAATCTCTGCAATAAATGAACACTTGAATTTAGGGCCAATATCCAGGGCAAAACCTTAGTGTGAGGAAAATCCAGAGAGATGTATTTTATTATGCTGGAGAAAAACTAAAATTTCATTTACAAAACTCAGAAATTTATACTTCAAACAACAAACTTAGAAATGCATAAATTACTTATCTCTGCCCTCCTTTTTGAAAACTGTGCAAGTAGAAATAAATACCAGACTGTCCACACGTGTGACCAAACTGAAGATTTCTGAGAAAATGTGCCACTGTACAACTTGCAAACTGACAGACTGTACTACTTGCAAACTGACAAAAAATCTGCAATAAATGCACAGACTGTCTCAAAAATCATGCCAGATCCATACTGTACAGATTTGTCCTCTGCTGTACGGAATGTGTCAGATCAGTACTGTACGGATTCGTCCTCTGCTGTACATATTTGCTGCTATCAGAACTCCTTGAAATCTGTGCCTTCTGATTACTGAATTTTTTTTGTATGAGACTGTGTTGTAAGGACTTCTTTGGCCACCTTGGAAACTGTGCACTTTAGTTTGTGAAGTAAATGCTCTCTCTCTCAATAAAAATTGATCTCTCTTTTGTCTTGTGTGTTTTGGCTCTCCTCCCAAGATGTATTATATAGGTGACTTTATCCTCCCTAAACCCTAACTAATTCAAACTACCTTTTGAATGGATGAGATCACTTTAGATCTAAGGGCTTACATTAATTGCACATTAAATGTCCTTTTTAATCATTTAATGCACAAATACATTTAATAAAGTCACTTAACTTTTAAAACATAAAGTCACTTTTTATATTTCAAAAGTACATCTTCTAGGAAAGACAACTGGTGTCCCCACCATGGTAAACACAAAAAGATGATAAGGGACCTAACTCATTACAATTTTCAACACTCCCTCTTAATGAGGGAGGTCCCAACACAATCGTCTTGACCATTGTCAAGAGCTTCAACTAAATCTGGAAGCTAATGTCGGAACATAACTAGATCCTGCTCATCTTCTCTGTGTTGATTGATTCTTCTACTAGTGCAGCTCTCCCCATCTGAAAGTACCATCTGTGCATCTGCTTCATTCTCAGACTCTGATTCGGATAGCCACCCACCTGAACCTGGAAGCATCACTTCTCCATGCAGAAAGTAAAGTTTGTCTTTTCTATTCCCAAGTAGAATACTATTGTCAGAGTTTTTTGTCCGCTAGAGGAACACATTTCCTCTTTTGATGAAAACTCCATACCCATCATCCTCCAAGGATGATACAGAAAGTCTGCTGACTTTCATGCCTGGGACGAACAACACTCCGTCTACTTCAAGAATTTCTCCAAACCTGAGTTGGAATTTTACAGTTCCAACTCCTCTGATTTCTGCTTGAGTGCTTCCAATACCTGTTCCAACAAAATTTCCTCTGGCTATTTCTTCAATCTTCTGAAAATTTCCATATTTCCCCGCCATGTGGCTTGTTGATCCACTATCAACTACACACATGTCATGGAAATCTATAGTGCTCCCTACACTAGTTTGTACAGAAACTAAAGAGAATTCATTTTCAAACTGAGAAGCAAAATCTCCCATCTCTGCTGATGGTACTCCCTCTTTCTCTTCATTCCCTTTCCTTTTCGAACATTGACTAGCATAATGACCAAATTTATTGCAACAGAAACAATGTACCTTGCTGAGGTCTTTTTCCTTCTTCTTCCATTTTCCCTTACCTTTAGTTGCAAGAGAAACATTGTCTTCACTGTTCTGAGCTCCATTCTGGAATGTCCCCTCCCGGGACTCTTCTTGAACAAAGTCATCCCATAACCTTGTCCAATCTGGAAGCTTTTATCTGGCAACAACTCCTCGCACAAAAGTGTGCCAATTTGCAGTGAATCCATTGAGAGCATATCTCACTAGCTCTTCATCATCCACTTTATCACCCGCCACACCCAGTTCATCTCTAACTTGGGTGACCTTTGTAAGATAAGTAAAAACAGTATCAGTTTCTGTCATCTTGATGTTCCTCAGCTTTTCTTTGAGAACCATCTTCCTATTTTGGTTCTTACGTTGATATAAGGTACATAAAGCAGTCCACATTTCAAATGCATAAGACTTACCAGAGACATGAGGTATCACATGATCCTTGATAGAGTCCAAGAAGATCCTCTGAGCTTTAATATCCTTCTTAACAAAGGAATATTTATGTGTGGCATCTGTAGGAACTGTTATTGTAGCGGAAGCTCCAGGATTATCCCACAAACCTTGCTCCTTGAACAATATCGTGATACACTCCTTCCATGGACTAAAGTTGCCATCTCCATCCAACCTATCCTCGTACCTTAATCCTGCTGATGCCATGACTCTTAAGCTGTTAACCACCAGCAAGACCCTTCTTTTCTTCTACAAAAAATAAATGTTCTGCCCACTTCAAGAAAGCACAAGATTCATAAACTTACAGAGTCAAGCTCTGATACCATGTAGAATTTTGAAGAAATGACTAAAACATTTCTTCAAACCCTTGTTTCACAAATGACTTAATATTTGTCTGAGTTATTTAATGACTGAAATAACTAAAATAAAAGTACTCAATGAAACATTCACCAATAAATCTCTGCAATAAATGAACACTTGAATTTAGGGCCAATGCCCAAGGCAAAACCTCAGTGTGAGGAAAACCCAGAGAGATGTATTTTATTATGCTGGAGCAAAACTGAAATTTCCTTTACAAAACTCAGAAATTTATACTTCAAACAACAAACTCAGAAATGCATAAATTACTTATCTCTGCCCTCCTTTTCAAAAACTGTGCAAGCAAAAATAAATACCAGCCTATCCACATGTGTGACCAAACTGAAGATTTCTGAGAAAATGTGCCACTGTACGACCTGCAAACTGACAGACTATACGGCCTACAAATTGAGATAAAATATACAATAAATGCACAGACTGTCTCGAAAATCGTGCCAGATCCGTAGTGTATGGATTTGTCCTCTGCTGTACGGAATGTGTCAGATCCGTACTGTACGGATTTGTCCTCTGCTGTACAGATTTGCTGTTGTCAGAACTCCTTGAAATTTGTGCCTTCTGATTACTGAAAATTTTCTGTATGAGACTATGCTGTACAGACTTCTTTGGCCACCTTGGAAACTGTGCACTTTAGTTTGTGAAGTAAATGCTCTCTCTCTCAATAAAAATTGATCTCTCTTTTGTCTTGTGTGTTTTGGCTCTCCTCATAAGATGTATTATATAGATGACTTTATCCTCCCTAAACCCTAACTAATTCAAACTACCTTTTGAATGGCTGAGATCACTTTAGATCTAAGGGCTTACATTAATTGCACATTAAATGTCCTTTTTAATCATTTAATGCACAAATACATTTAATAAAGTCCTTAACTTTTAAAACATAAAGTCACTTTTTATATTTCAAAAGTACATCTTCTAGGAAAGACAACTGGTGTCCCCACCATGGTAAACACAAAAACATGATAAGGGACCTAACTCATTACAATTTTCAACAATTCTCTCCCACACACAACAATCTCAAATATTGGGCATGGATAGACATTTTTAACAATGGGATTTACAAAACAGGGTCCCCATTGGTTCTTCCACTTCGTGGCACATCCAAAACGAATTATGGGGAGGGGAAATCGACCACAGGGAAGAAAACATTTTTCCCCACATGTATATGAGCATTTGAATGGCCAAAAACGGCCTGTATGGATCCCCAAATTGATCTCCTTTCCTCCCAGTCGCTCTGCAACACCAAAAACGCCCTCTTCACAGCTAGAAAACAAGGAAACACTGGAAATACGACCCACCAGCTAAAACTGCATGAGAGAGCCCAATTGGTTGATGGATAATGGATTGGGGAGAAAATTTCGTGGCTCTTTTCTTGCCCAAGAAGACAAACACGTTTTCCAAAAATGGTGGCTTGCCCATACCAGAATTTGGACAGCCATACCTCTTAATTTCCCAAATAATAACTATTTCAATAAACTCTTGGGAGAAATAAATGATTGGGTACAAAAGTCAACATGGGTAGTTGAAGGTTCATGGGTTCTCTCATTGACACTTGGCTTGACTTGATTGGTTCAAGGGTTTGAATATTTCCCTCCCAATTCCTTGTAAAAAGCATGCCCCCATACTCTTGTTGCATTGCATTGCATAGCTAGTTGTGGGTATTTTATTAAAATGCATATTTACATGATATTTACAATTTCCATTGTGCCTGGCTGGCACACAAACCATATGCATAAATTTTTAACACTAAATCGATGGCAGGGCCTTGGCCTTGAGCTCGTCACCACGATTTTATAACAATATTACATCATTTACATTTTAATGCAATGGGGTCAAAATCATGATATTACACTGCGGTAGTCTTTGGATCAGTCCACATTTCTTTCACGTGAAGACTTATTTCTCCTCAGAGGTTTGAGTCGGGACAAGGTACAACATTGAGACTATTCCTTGCTGTGTTTTTGTAATAATTTAAGGATCAATTATCCCTAATGTCAGACTTTTATCTCTGATCTCTTTGAATAAAGTGGTTGCGGTTCATTCTATTTGCATCATCTGAATTCTGCTAATGGTTGTATGAGGAATGTATGACATTCATCTTCTTCGTTAAGCATTACTACTGCAACTGATTGATTTTCTGTGCATGATAATTTTCTCCATGGAAACTTCCTTGGGGAACTTCCGTGTGCTTCCTCACACTCTGTGAATGGTGCCTGGGGTAAATGCCTCCAGCGTACAACTAGTACAATGTTATCAGAACTGGACCGGTCATCAAACTGGTCAAGCACAAAAATACGAACCGGGAAAAAAGGGGAAAAAAATGGGACCAGAAAACTGGTTGACCAAAAAATACATAAAATATTCATTTTTTGAATAAAAAAAAAATTCATGTGCATCCATAGGAATCCGAATCATTATAACAAATATGCAAATTTTATCATGTATATAGCAAGTAAGGGTGCATATAACTAAAATAGAATCGAGTGCAATCCATATCTGACCCAGACTGCATAAACAAAGAAACTCTAAATGGCCCGAGCCCAAAAAACTTCATGCTACAACAAATAACTACATATCATCAAAATCATTGCTTATATTGGGATCTATTCATCAATAACACCTTGTGCTCCCCTCCTCTAGGCTATAGCCCTTTTCCTCTACCTCAAACTTGAAGTTGATCCTCCAAGGACATTAGTCAACACCCTATAAATTTGATGAAACTTCCTAACCCAAGCGTTATAAGGTAGAAACGTGTCCCATGCTTAATAAGTGATTTTGCTTGAGTGAAGGGTACATTTTTATTAAGGTCGTGATAGAGGGGTTCAACAATCAACACCATCAACATCAAGGTACATAGAGGGGTTGATGTGCTTGATTAAATGCCAATCCCATACCTGCATACATGATAAAATCCAGTGGAAACATTACAATCCTGAAATCCTGAAAATTGTTAACTGTTGAATTTAAATGGGATCTAAAATTCTACTTTTTGCATATGAAGTCCGGTGAGGTTGGAACCACTCTCAAACATCTTGACATTCTCATCTTTCATTTTCTATCCTTTTACTTTAAGAATTTAATATTACCATTTAATATTACTGATGATTACTGGGTCTAGGGTTTACCTTTTTTTATTTATTTTTAAAAATTTCATGGGTTTACCTTTATTTATTTATTTAAAAAAAATTTCATGTTCAAAACCATGGCATACGAACTTGTACAAAACTGGCCGGTTTCATACAAAACCGGCTGGTTCAGGGATTTAAGGTTGGTTCCAGTACAAAATTGGCCAATTCAATACGAAACTAGCCTTTTCTGGTTTGAAACCTTGAATTGGATCAGTATGGCCCCGAAATTGGTCGGATCAATCGGATTTGTCGGTTTTGGTTCGGTTCTAATAACACTGAATTGGTATTCCTAACCCTTAGGGATCTAGGTGGATTTGACCGTGTGATCCCCTTGGCCAGTATGACTTCAGTATGGTAAGTCAAACCTTTTTGACCTAACCCTTTGGGTTTTTTCTAGACAAGACATCTCTTTGGTTCTCTTGTCATATCCTTCATGTTGGCATGAACCAACTGAAAAGAGACAGGAATGCTACTATGATGACATTGGGAAGCATTCCTGAGTTGCTTTGAGCTTGTTTTTGGTTGAGGACTTGAATAATTCAAGCAGGTTTAGGAGACAACATGTTCCATCTATTTCAATGTGTTATGCCTTTTTCTGTTTTGACCATTTATTTTATCTTGGTAACCATCTGTGCAAGGATACAAATTAGGCCTTATCTAGTAGCACAATTCTTATAATGAACTTATTAAGGTGTTTATACTTGTCTTTAGTGCTTTATGTTACCCCTTTTTTATATGAAGCTTGCACTTGTGATTTTTATCACAAGGATCGGGCTTGCAAGATGACATTATCATTTGATGGATTGAGGGTATATGTGTGTTTTGGCTTAGGGATGCTACTGCATTTTGGTTGATTTTGATGCTTTGGGTGATTGCTAGTATCTGTTGGATGAGATGTCCTTTTGATGATATAGCCTCTTCTTAATGGTTAATATCTTGATGCTATTGTGCTCCCCTTCTTTGACAATGTTGGCATATTTGGAGGGTTTTGTCTTAGCATTGATGCATTTATTTAACACTTAGTGCATTTCATGCAGTGGGAACCCATCATCTTAGGGTCTCCCTAAGTTTCAAGTGTCAGTAATTGCTCTTTGGTATGATGGAAAGATTAAATAGTTCTTTGCCATGGTTTTCTAAGGTTCAATTATGATAATGATGTGTTGATCTTCATGGAGGTGGAGGGACCTAGTTCTTTGATGTCATATTGTTTATGGTTTTCACTTTTCAATGTTTGACATTACTCAATTGAAGGGCACCTTACATATTGACCCTTTTCAATGTCATATGGTCCAAACATGATATTTTATGGGTGTGTTTGGGGTTTGATGTCTCCTAGTATGAATTCTCTAGGTGTTTGGGTGTTTTCTAACACATCATTCACATTAGCATGATTTGTTTCACAAATCTTGTTGGAGTGCCAGCCTCATTGCACACATTTTGAGGGTGTTTTGAGGTTGATTTGACCTTGTTTTGACCATTTGGGGGCATAGTATTGGAGCACCCCAGCTCATTTGATTGCTTTGACATTTGGAAGGGGGTTATTTTGAGGAATATTATAGTTTTGTTGGAAGAAGTGGGATTCTCTCTCTAGGGTGCACCTCCTTGGATTAGGTGTAATGATTTGACATATGAAAATATTATATTATTTGTTGATGAGGAGTGTAACCAACTTTGCACACTTCTTAAGGTCACTATCGGAGTCTCCTCTAGTGCTCATGGTTTTGCAAATCAGTTGATGGTTTTGTCTCATGGTTTGAAAGAAGTTACAATAACCTTGGCATAGTTCTTAAGGGTGCACTCGTTTTGTTGGTTACTTCGCTTCCTCAAAGAGGTTTTCATGGCACATTCTTCAAGGGGGCTAGATTATAATATCATTTTTCCTTGGTCAAGGTTGTTATTCATTCACATGTTTCAGAGGTTGTTGAATCCTTATTCCATTCACATGTGGGAGTTTGTTACAACTAAAAATACATCTTGAGGAGTTAGTTGTGGAGTGCCCTAGTTTCAAGGGGTTTGTTAGAATCACATGTTCCTCTAGTATGTTCGTTGCACACCTTTTGATGATGTATTGATGGAAAACACTAATTTATTTGGTCAAACCCCAATTTCCCTCCCCTTTATAACCTTATTCACATGTGGGAAGTTTTCTCTTGAAGGGCGCACATGTGGAGGATTGGTTCATTGTTTCTTGGAGCTGGTTACGATGTCAACCATTTAAAGGAGGCACCCTATATTTTTGTGATTGTTGAATTTTCCCATGGAGTTAGTTACATGAGAACATCATTATATTGTTTTCCTTGGAGATAAGGATGATTACTTTATTGTTTCTTATAGGAGAGGAAATTGGATCTCAACAATGCATTGCTACTTTAAGTAAGGAGTGCGTTGAGGAGGTTAGAAATGTAATATTCTATTGTATTTGTTGGAGAAATAGTGGATTTAGGAGAACAAATGATTATTCATTATATTGCAATGATAATTACTTTATTGTTTCTTCTAGGAGAGGAAAGTGGATCTCAACAACTCATTGCTACTTTTAGTAAAGAGTTTGTTGAGGAGGTTAGAAATGTAATTTTTGATTGTGTTCATTGAAGAAATAGTGGACCTAGGAGAACAAATCATTATTTTATTGTAAAAGGAGTTGAGCTATACTCTATAAAGAGTAGCCCTTCCTCATTCTTTTTTATAGTTGGATTTGGGAGAGCTCCTCTCTTGAGCCTCATTGAATATATTGTGAAGGCTAATGGAAAGTTAGGGGTTTCAAACCAAGTGTGGCTTCATATTTTCTTCCATATTGATGGATGCGTTTTTCTGTAAACTGCATAAATAATTTCTGCCGCGAATTAGGACCTTATGTAGGCTGCCTAGCTGTTAAGGAAGGAATATTCATCAAGGTAATCAGTTGGTCTTCTTTGTTGTTCTTGTTTCCAGATTTACAGCATTGCCATATCAGTTCAGTAAAGGGTTCCATGTGTATCTATATCATGGAATAAGGCCACACTTTATTTTGTCAAGCATGTCCATAAATGGAGTGCCCCCTAAAGGACCTATGTAACTCTTGTTTCCCACAAATATCATTTATCACTCATAGGTGAAAGTTGTATGTTGTAACAACACTTCTCACCATCCCCCACTCATCCATTTTCAGGCTCCTTGACTCTCTTGATGACTCCATTTGCCCAGTTTTGATAGGCACTGGTTTTGGTCCTTCTATCACTCTTTATATTTTTTGCTAATACCATATGTTTTGCTAGAGCTATCTCTCTACTTCACCTTGAGCTTCCATTTCTTAGCTTTAGTAATATTATCTTAGGGATACATCCTTGTGTTGGAGGAGAGCTAGCCTCAAGTGAGAAGAGAGTAGTGTAGTGACATTGGCAACCCTCTTGGGTTGCTGCCCATTGTCTTGCACTGCTTTTGGACTTTCTAGCTTAAGTGGAAACTATATCAGTAACACTTTGCCTTTCACATGTTTGACTAAAGCCTGGCAACTGAATAACACATGTAGGAATGTTTTCCAGATTAGTGTTACATAAATAAGTCTGAAGTTGAACTAGCTAGAAGATATTTCAATACCATCCATAACTTTATCAATAAGAACAATATTTAGGGCGTTCTCATTGGTTTGGGGATATCAAGAACTTCAGATATTTTCCCTGGAGAAAGGCCAATGTTGTTGTGGTCATGCTTTATTTCTCTACTCGTTAAGTTGTTTTTTATATGCTATTTATGACGATTTTCAGAAATCATCTGTAGCTACTATTTTAAGTCACTAACTTGATTTCTGTAATAATGAATCTATCTTAATTGCTTGACTTGTTTTTCTGTTGTTTCTGAAAATGCCAATGTCATGCTGTGTGCATTGAAATTTACTATGTTATTTAAGAATCAACAGAAATATAGTTTATATGCATAGATGATTATTGAGACTCCTTTGGTTCAAGGTTCCCATCGGTGTGCATGTATATGTTAAGATTAGCATTCACGTTGTGCAGGGAGAGAATGAAGCCGCAGCTAAGGAGCTTCAAAAAGAAATAGAGGTTGTAGGTGAAGTCTCTTATTCCTTATGCTACAAGTTTCCCGCATTGGTTGTTGTTTTCCTACAACGCTGTGGAGGTTTCTGTACTAATTCTATATTCTGAAATGAAAATCATTGTCATTGCTTTCCAGAGTTGGAGTTTAAGCAGAGACAGGAACTTTTTGACATGATAGCAGACAACTGCTTAAATATGAAGCCACCTAAGTAACAATAAGCCAGAATTGGGGCATCCTGATCTTTTAAATGGTTATAATATTGGTAGCCTACCACTTTCACAGATGAAGTTCCGACATTTTACTTAACTGGAGGATGTGACGCATGAGCTTCTGAAACGGATTGCTAGGCAAAAAATTATGATCTTTATTTGCATTGGACGCTGTAGTTGAAAATAAGCGATAATGAATTGCAGATATGCACATAAGTCGATTCTTAGAACACAAACTGTTTTTCTTTCTATTGTGTCTAGACAAGAAGTTTTTGATGACCTTGATATGACTCATGAGCTTCTGAAACGTATAACCAGACAAAAAAATGTGATATTTATTTGCATTGGATGCTGTAGTTGAAAAGAAGTGATAATAAGTTGTACGTATGCACACCTTTTACAATGCTGCAAATAAATAGATGAAGTTAAAAAGTCTTGATATAAAACGTATGTACATAAATCAATATTTAGAACACAAGTTGTTACCAGGGTTACCAATGTCGAATTGTAAACTCTGGAATTTGAATACCCATACCTCAAGTCCCATAATTTACTTTTGTCACTTTTGGAAGTCTCCATTGGTCTTGCACTAGTAGGCCTGGTCTCAAATATATACATGCCATCTTCCTCGTAGCCCATTTCTACAACTTGTAATTTGTCATCTCTATACTTGATCAAGCACTTGTCTTTTGTTGATCTCCACTTTATAGTTTATTGTTGATCCTTGTCATCTGACTAGCAGATCAAATTATAATTTAGACTAGGGACATACAATGCATCTTATATCTGTTTCATCTTGTCATTTTTCATCAACAGAGTCATGCTTCCTTCACCCTTTATACCATGTTTGTTGTCATCTCCAAGTCTTACTGAGTCACCTTGAGCTTGGTCCTTCCAGGTCTCAAACCAGTCCTCCTTGTAGGTCCCAGGACATGTGCCCAGTCACACTTGAATCTATCTACCATGCATCATCAGAGGTATCTTTATCTACCAATGTTGTTAAGAGCGCTCCTTTGTTTGGTTCTTTCTTTTTTGAGTCCTTGTCTTCTATTTGTTTTTTCTGATTGCCATGATATTGTCCTCTTTTCCTTTTGTAGCACTTTTTTGCAAAATGTCCCAGTTTCCTGCAATAGAAGCACATACTGTCCTTTTGGTTTTTGTGGCTGCTCATCACTCTGTTACCACTCTACTGATTCTTCTCCTTCCAACCGACACCCCTCTTCTTTAGTCACACATTAAATGTTTGCTCATTGATTCTCTTCCTACAACTTTCCTCCCAATTCATCAAAGGAGAAGCCAACTACTTTATCCACCACAGTCAGGCACATTGCAAATGACTGCAATGCTTGAGTTAACTCATCAATAGTTAGGCCCTAGGGTTATAAGACCCATCTCCTCAAGCTCATCTCCAGCAACTATAATTGATCTCATACATCTTCATTTATTTTGTATTTTGTGACACTTTTTCCTTCAGATATTTGTAGTCCATGCAGATGGTTTCACAAATACAGTACCCGTGACTAGTTCAGTGTCTTGTATAGGTTCTTCAAGGTCTCCCAAATCTCGTGGGCACTATTTGTACTTCTAATCTGCTAGACAATGTGGTCTGCAACCAACAATTCTAGAATGCACGCTGCATTTTCGTTTTGCAACTCATACTCATCCAATTCTGCTTTATCCATAGGAGGCTGCTCCTGGCCTTTAACCAACTTCATAGCTTCTACTTCATCAATAGGTTCCTGATCTCGTGCCTCCAAAATTTGAATATCATACTTCTTGCCATCCAGCTTGATTCTAGATGAGGATGGCATCTCCTCTGACTACCCTTGGACTATTCTTAACAAGTGCCTTCTCTGCAGCCAAACATCAGTTATACTGGCAGCTTACTTAACCAATATTTCTGGCTTCAATTGGGATCTCTACCTCACATGCTCCAATCTGACCAACAGCTTCCTAGAACTGCAACCTTTGGCTCTGAGCTCATCAACAATCTTTGAGAAATGAAACCATCGGTTCTGATGCCATGTTAGAAATTGAGGTCAGATGGATTCTGACACCACATTAGACAATTTCTTGCAGTAGAGAATTTATACTCTTAAACTTATGTGTTCTGTTTTCATCAGAGAACACTGATACCATTCACACATACGAACCCAAATATAGTGGAACAATAAGAACAAGAAGTTGCATTAATCTAACAATGAAGATTACAGCATAGTACAACATCGTGAAGTTTGATATGCAGAACTAAGATCCCTCAATGGATTTATGGCTCGCAGGCCAACTTGGAAGCTTCAGCTCTAAGGTCCTACTCCCTATTACAACACGTACAGCTCACATGCCCCTCTAAACATTCATGGCTCAAAGGCTCCTAATACACACTCTGATACACTATCAAATCTCAGATCATCTCATTTTACTTAATATGTTTGTATTGACTACTTTTCTCTTTCTCTGCTTTTAGTAGATTAGTGATAGGAGTTGATTTCTCACTCCCACTTTGAATTCCCATTTGCTGTACTTTTGAGTCCCATTGACCAACTTTGTGGCCACTTGTTGGACATCAATAAAATTATTTTTTCTTATCTTATCTTGGAGGGCATACAATTTATAGACACAACTCTAGGGTTTGATCATTGTCTGCAAAATGTAATTAATGTAGTTTTCTGCTTGTCAGAATAGAGATGCATCTGCTTGGTAAACTGTTGAAATCAACTTTAACTGCTTCAAATTGTTGTGCTTCTTTGGGAAATATCTCTTTGCAAAATCTCTGGGATAATGACACCAAACATCACTAGGCCCTTCTCAAGCTTTGTTAACTAATAAAGCTAAACTTGTACAACAGCCAGACAATATTTCCCAAAGGTGCTGTGCATTATGTATTTTGTTTTGGAGTTTATGATCCATGTGCAAGGGTTTACTGACTGAAACACCTTTATCAATATGTTTTTATTGGCTTTAGAGATTGTGACTGTTTCAATGTCGAAGTCAGTCAATTTTCACAATTTTAGCTTTTGTCAACATCTAACAATTTTGCATTCTGAGCAGGGTTCACAAGCCGGGTGAGATTCTACAGTGTTTTAGATCCAACATAGATGTGCTATTATGTTTTAGAAGTTCTGGATGCTGGTCTTGCTGGACCTCTGTTTAAGGTACCGTGCACTACTACTTTATTCTCATTGAAAATAGTGTATAATTTTCTTTTGGTGAGAAGTATAAGAAACGGTAGAGTCCCCTTCCAGTTGTCATTAAACTTTATAAGCATGCAGTTCAGTGTAGGCATATGCAAAAACATTTAAAATGCCTTAAATCCTTGATCAGATTCCTCTAATTTTGGGGGTCTCTCCAGGCATACCTGAAACACGCCCTCGCATCCCCCTTTCCCATCATATGCCTCTTCCAAGCTAGGTGTATCCGTGTTAAAATAGTGGATCATGTGCAAAATTGGCTCATAAAATGTGAGGCAGTCCACTCTAGCCCAATAGTCGTCATCAAGAATGCCAGTGTCTTAATTAATTGGTCTCTTGCAGCTTGGCACTGCCTCCAAAGTGTTCAAGCATTGCTGATGACCATCTAAGGCCTCTTTCACCTATAGAAGCCTCTTCAAGACAATATATGGGAAAAAAACGAGTCTCGATAATCTGAAAGTTTTGAAAACATTATAAAAATAAATAAATAAATGAACTAAAATATATCTAAGGAAGTTGGAAAGTAAACTTTCAGATGCCAGAAGGCATCTGAAAGAGTTAAAAAACCTGCTTTCCCTCTTCAGCCTATCATTGATGATTTTCTGTTTCAGCAGTGGGGATTATACATCATAGGTAGTAATTGATTAGCTTTAACTTTCTAAATTCATAACTGATTACAAGGCCATCTTGCATCAGGAATCCTCCAAGTCCTTCCTTGTATGCATCTATCCTCCAAGTCCTTCCTTGTATGCATCTGTGCAAACTACAAAATCTCCATAAGGATGTAGTATGTAAGCGTTTTAACTTTTGAAAACTTTCTTCACATTTTTTAGACTATATGATGTATCTTCTTCTTTCGGAGGGAAGTAATAGGATAGGATATTTTAGAAAAATATCCTATGAACCTTCTATAATAACCAGGCCCATAAATGAACGAATGTCACCTACTTTTTTAGGTGTAGGTCATTCCATTATAGCCTTAATATTTTCCGGATCTACAACAATTCCTTGGGCAGAAATCACATGATCTAAGTATTGAATCTTATCTTTATATAAATCACAATTACTAAACTTTGCATATAGTTGATGTTCCCTTAAAATCTGCAACACAATTCTCAGATTCTCTTCATGTTCCTCTTTAGTCTTAGAATAGATAAAGATATTGTCTATAAAGACAAGTACAAATTTGTCAAGATATTTGCTAAAGATACTATTCATGAGGCACATGAATGTTGCAAGTTCATTGGTTAGCCCAAAAGGCATGACCATAAACTCATAATGCCCATAATGAGTCCTAAAATTTGTTTTATAAATATCTTGATTTTTAATTCTAACTTGATGATAATTTGATTGTAAATCTATCTTAGAGAACACTATAACTCCTCCAACTTGGTAAAAAAAGTCATTAATCCTAGGTAGAGGATATTTGTTTTTAATGGTGACCTTATTTAATTGTCGATAATCTATGGACAATCTAGGAGTTCCATCTTTCTTTTGCACAAAAAAAATAGGTTCTCTCCACAAGGAAACACTTGGTCAGATATAATATTTTTCTAATAGCTCTTGCAGTTGTAATTTCAATTCCACCAATTATGGTGTACTCATTCTGTATAATTACTTTGAAATAGGTACAACCCCAGGGACAAGGTCAATGGTAAATTCCAAGTCTCATTCGGGAGGTAAACCGGGTACCTCTTTAGGAAACACATCTTTAATTCAATCAAAACGGGGAAATATTCAAGCTTATATTTAGTCTCTGTTATCACATCCATAGTAGCCGGGCTACCGTGATTGCAGAGCAGTTTCCTGTATATTTTTGAGCCAATCCTTTACATGTTTTTTATGAGATCAACCTATGATGAGCAGTACTTTTGATGATCACTCATGTATCAAAGCAGCCCCAGATCAGATATGATGAGCCTTATGCCATGACTGAGCCTCATGACCTCAGATTTGATGATTGAGGTGACCATTTTCCTCCATACAGAGCAGTGTGATAGTGCCCAGAGCTTTACAGCAGCAGTGTTCCAGTGACGATTGATGATCCATATGATAGATATAGGTATATGGTTGTGCATTGGATACTTTTATTATGCTTTTTTTCTTATCTTAATAGCTTGACTAGGTATTTAGTGGTCATGATATGGCGATATATATATATATATATGGTTATTGATTGATTGTCTGGAATTTAAGTGATTTAATTACTTAGAACATAATTTCTTGTTTATACTTGTTGGTTTTACCCTCTTAAGTAGTATGGACGTGGTCATTCCCACCTTTTATGGCTTGCTAGTTATGGCATCACCTATCACTTTCCCCATCTATCTGTTCTCTTCCATATTGGTTTTACCTTGACTTACGCCTCAGCTTATGATATGGAGGACCTCCCCAATTTTGCCTCTATGTTGGATAGATTCCCTGTTGTTTTGTGTCTCGAGTATGAGTTGTGCGACAGAACTTACCGAAGCTTTGATCCTTCATGGCTAGGAGAACCCGCTGGTGTTGGTTCCTGAGCTTAGGTGAGTTGAATTTGAAGCCTTGACCTCTCTAGTTGGTTTCCCTCGATGTTTGGTCCTGATTGTGGATGATCCCCCTAGTTGCCTGAGTTGTGTCAGCTAGACTTGAAGCAAAATGTACTACCATCATTACATGCATATGTGATTCACTATTATATCTTATATGCAAGACCATGGTTATGAATTAAAACTGTGCTTCTTAGCACAATGAAAGAGGGCTATGAAATGAAATAAAGAGCACCTTGGATAAAAGTTGCAATTCGTTGTGCTTGTGAGCACATGAAAAATCCAAAGGGTCATAAGGCCTAAAAAACAGTGGTTAAATATATGCTAAATCCAAAGACTGTTGCCCATAATAAAAAAGATGTAATGATTAATTTCTCATGGAGCCTATGGGTTGGGATGTGAGATGGAGTAAGGGACAACTAATTCTAAGTGTCCCCTAGAACTTCAAGTTACAGTTAGCTGTGCACCTAGTCACGGTGGTTCTAGAAAAGATCCTCACAAAGCTCGTTCTAGCTTGGATGTGAGTTGTAGACATTTGCTAAAAGTTGAATAGACATTCCTCAAATCAACTCATTCCATTTGTGAAACACTGCCATTCCCTGTGTGTTTACTATCCAACATATGCTTAGGTGATTTTTCCTTTTCCCTCATCCAAAGTGTCATAGTGTTGAGTTTGTAAATTCATTCCCTTGCCCTAGCCTTATCTTTTTCACCTTCACCCATTCCTAGCAAAATGGTCAAGTCCATGAAATGAGTATACTCTTGAGGGTCTGTTCTGAGTAATTGATTGTTTTAATTCTGGACTTATATTTGATGTACTAATTGCTTAATCGCTAGTGAAATGCTACTTTATACTTTAGTATTGCTATTGAAATAATTAAAATAGAATATCTTATCCATTTGCACTTGCAACATCAGGCATCTTGAGTCTGGGTCATTATTTTGATCAATCTTGACCTGGTCAACCTGGTTTGACCAAATCAACAGTAGGATCTGAGATGAGTTGGACCGGTGATGTTCAAGATTGATTATTTATGGTCCTATGATGCCCACTTGATGGTTCCATGTGGCAGACACAGGTTTCATATGATGGTTTGATGGATTATTATTATTATTATTTACAGACCATTATTTTTATTTGTCCGGGCATGGTTGAGCTTACATATGATTATCTAAGTGGTCACAGGGTGTATGAGTACTCATCTCTGCTACATTTGGACCTTCTGAGTTCATTGGCACACTCAGATATCAGTTTCAGGCACTTTCAGATGAGGTTACAGTCAAATTATCACTTTATTGCATAATTGCCATTATAAATGGCCTGGCAACATGTTTTGAGATCTATTCGGTTCTCCTAGGGCGCTACAGAGGGAGTATGGGGTCCAACCACTTTTTATTACCATATTACCATACTCCCAAACATTTTGATGCAGTTAGATTTGTTGCTAAATTTCTGTGGTTGTTTGTTACAGGCGGTCTCGGAGCATCCACGATGTCAAAGTTACGAAGTCGACGTTTTGAACCCATATCAGGATTCATCATCAGGACTGGGCACTAGGAAGAGAGGTACATGAATTTTGTTATTTTATAGGTGATTTTCTGAGGATAAAAAATGGAATAAATGGTCACTGAGGAAATCGATTTGGGCAATTGAGGCAAGGAATTGGCATGAGGTTTGTTCAAAGGATTTTTCTGATGCATCCCACACCTTCCGGCACATCTTGCAGCATTCAGTGGGGTCCACACACACTCCAAGCTATTATTTGGATATTTTACTGTGCTCTTGAAGGGGGCACGATTGGGTCTCTTGGTCACTTTATGATGTCATAGGGTCATATTATTTATTATTGTGCCATGGGGCCATGCTAGTGAAGGATATAATCACCTCCTAGCCCCACCATCTTCTTTTATCATGTGTCTTAGTCACTTGTCATGTGGTACGTCCCCCTAGGGCGTCTTAGTGAGTGTGCCCCCCTCTATTTGTGAGTTGATCCATGTATTGTATTGCCGGCTCATCTTAGCCATTTATTATTATTGTTATATCTTTTGATATCCACCACTCATTCAAAAAGTGGTTAGGGTTTTGGTCACTCTTATTCCTATTTAAGGAAGAGACCCCCCTCATTGTAAAGGGACTTTTGGGCTCTGGAATTCTTGGAATAAAATATTATTTTGCAGATCTACTTCTCATGCTTTAATGAATGTTCTTGTACATGATTGGAATGCCTCCCTCTTAGACATCCCAGTGAGTTTCATGTGATTTCATCATATTTTCTGTGGAGGCCGAATTGATCTTTTGCAGGGTGCGAATAGCTTGGAGGGGCGATTGTGGGGTCTCCCCATCTCTTCTTGGGCAACTCGTTTTCATCTCTCAGGGAGTGTTCCATTGTGACTTTTTTTATTGATCTATTCTCTTTGATATGTGATGCATAGTTCTTTCATTTGTGGATCAAATCTAACTTGGGTTGTTTAAATTTTGCAGGTGAAGAAGACACATATCCTCCTTGGACCCACATGTTTTAGCTTGAAATCGGTTGGATCTCACTCGGAATTGTAACTAATTGAAAGTATCATCAATGTACTTGGATGCCACAAACATTTGAGGTATTAGGGTAATTAATTAATTTCTCAAGAGGTGACTTGAAAAGTCACCTCCCTTCCCACTTAGGGTATAAAATACCCGACATTAATTCTTGTAAATCATCTTACATCTTACATCTATTCTACTTTACATTATTTACTTTCCTTATATGGCATTTCTACTTTACTTGTATTTACTATTATAATGTTTCCACTAATATAATAGTAAATACAAGTAACGTAGAAATGCCATGTAAGGCAAGTAAATAATGTAAAGTAGAATAGATGTAAGATGTAAGATGATTTACAAGAATTAATGTCGGGTATTATATACCCTAAGTGGGAAGGGAGGTGACTTTCAAGTCACCTCTTGAGAAATTAATTAATTACCCTAATTAACCTACTTAGTATTAAATGTTAATATTTATAACATTTATGTTTGTTACATTACCTTCCCCTTAAGGGAAGCTTTGTCCTCAAAGCTGTATTGAAAACAATGTATGAATTCCCTTGAACTGTCATCTCGGGGTCCTTTCCTTTTTGTAATTTCGACTCTTGATGAAATGAGACGATACGAGTTACGGATTCCCAAGGAGAATTGTCGCATCGTATCTGTTGTGGTCCATCCCAGATCTATTTTTATCGGAGCTCTTAGATCATTTTGTGGGACGGGCCATTTCAATTGTTGCTTAGTATGTCGATCTTTTCGCCTGTCAACATAATTCTTCTGTGAGTGCTCCTTTTGACCCCGTCATTGGTCAAAATGGCGATTATAATTGGGATGCCTATAAGGCGCATGTGTTGTTTTTTTTTATTTGTTTTGAATTGCGGTGAGGACTGCCTTCACTTCCTCGACTTGATTTTTGGATGCATCTTCCTTTATTTGCGCTTCTTGGTTCTCCAGTAGATTTTTATGATTATGAATCTTTTCGATTCTTTCATCTCGCGATTTTTTTTCAATTTCTAACTTCTTGATTTGATTCTCTAGTTCCTGATTACGATTATTTAGACACTGGTTTTCTTCTTGCTTTTCCAGTATTCTTCCTTCGAGGTTTTCACCGGAGTGTTCCCTCTTGCTACTGTTTTCAATTTTTTGATCTTTGTAATCAGTGTTTTGTTATGATTTCGTAGTCGAAAAATCTCTTCGGTATTGCTTGATAACACCTTGTTGATTTTTGTCAGTTCCAACTTATGTGTTTTCTTACTGTCGTCATACTGCTGCTGGAGTTTTTCTTTTTGCTATTGATGATGACGTAACTCTGTTTCTTGATTTTCTAACTTTTCATGTACTTGTGCCAATTCGTCTTCTTTGTCCATGACGACTTTGTTTAGACGACTAATTTCCTCTTCTAAGTCGACACTATTTCCATACGGATATTATTCGACTTTGTTTGGTTTTTTTATCTGGTCTTCAAGTTTTTGAATGATACCTTCCAAATGTGATATGTTCTCGTCCTTATCCGATAAATTTTTTGTGAGGTTTTCTCTACTATCTTCCAATGATCGAATTTGTAATTCTGAGGTAGTAATCTGTTCTTTTTGAAAACCATTAATTCGTTCTTGATTGTCGAAGTGGAGTTGTAGAACACTATTAGCTAGTTCGCACTTTTTTAGCTTGGCCGAAACTGCTTGTAACTGTGATTGCAGTTGTGAGTGACCTGGATCGTCCCTCATAATAAAAAATTTATCACATATTGGACAGGATCGATCGTAATCTTTAAAGGCTGTCGGATATTGGAATTCCATTTCACCATAAGAACACTTAGTCCAAAATTTGAATTTATATATGTCCTCCATAATTTCTTTAATATCTTGCGAGACTTGATTTATGTTCTTTTTAATATCTTCTTTGATTTTTGTCTTCTTTCCTTCGACAATAATTGGTCTTCTTTTCCATTTTTATAAAATAATAATTGTATTTAATACAGTTATTAAATAATAATAATAATTATTTATAATAATAATAATAATAATAATAATAATAATAATAATATGATTTTTTTGGATGGGAGGCAAAATAGGGATTTTAAAAATGATTTATAATAATAATTATTATATATAATAACAATATTATTATAAAAACTTGAATTGGATAAATTATAATAATAAACATTATTATTATAAATTTATATATCTAAGGTTGTGAAGAATAGAATTTTAATAAAACTAGAATGGTTTTATAAAACTATGTTCTGTTTTTTTTTAACTTTTCTTTTCTTACTTTCCCTTCTTTTTATTTTTTTCTACTTTCCTTTTTTTTACTCCTTTATTCTTTTTACTTCTTTTTTACGTCTTCCTTTTCTTTTTCTTTTTTTTTTACTTTTACTTTTCTTTATTTGTTTCTTTTATTTTTACTTCTTTAATTCTTTGTTTCTTTTCTTCTTCTTCTTCTTTTTTTTTTTTTACTTTTTCAAAAATAAAAATAAAATAAAAAATCTCAAGTACTTAGGGAAACCCTAGTTTTTAATGGAAAAATTCCAAGATTCAGAGAATCTCTGAGATGATGGCTAATAGCCGGATCGGAAACGAAGCTCTGATACCACTGAATGAACTAAAGTTTCCATTAATATAATAGTAAATACAAGTAACGTAGAAATGCCATGTAAGGCAAGTAAATAATGTAAAGTAGAATAGATGTAAGATGTAAGATGATTTACAAGAATTAATGTCGGGTATTTTATACCCTAAGTGAGAAGGGAGGTGACTTTTCAAGTCACCTCTTCTTGAGAAATTAATTAATTACCCTAATTAACCTACTTAGTATTAAATGTTAATATTTATAACATTTATGTTTGTTACAAAAGAGACCCCCCTCATTGTAAAGGGACTTTTGGGCTCTGGAATTCTTGGAATAAAATATTATTTTGTAGATCTACTTCTCATGCTTTGATGAATGTTCTTGTACATGATTGGAATGCCTCTCTCTTAGACATCCCAGTGAGTTTCATGTGATTTCATCATATTTTCTGTGGAGGCCGAATTGAGCTTTTGCAAGGTGCGAATAGCTTGGAGGGGCGATTGTGGGGTCTCCCCATCTCTTCTTGGGCAACTCGTTTTCATCTCTCAGGGAGTGTTCCATTGTGACTTTGTATATTGATCTATTCTCTTTGATATGTTATGCATAGTTCTTTCATTTGTGGATCAAATCTAACTTGGGTTGTTTGAATTTTGCAGGTGAAGAAGACACATATCCTCAATGGACCCACACGTTTTAGCTTGAAATCGATTGGATCTCACTCGGAATTGTAACTAATTGAAAGTATCATCAATGTACTTGGAGGCCGCAAGGATTTGAGGTGAGATATACAAGGTACGTATTGGTTTTCATTTATTCTATCCAATTGTCATTCAAAACCCTCATTGTTAAAACCCTCGTTTTATAGATCTGATAGATATGGCGATAATTTGGGCTTAATAGCTGAAACCCACTTTCAAAATAATTAATAAACATTAGAGACCAAGTTTGGTGGAAACCCGACTCCATTTTCCCTCAGATCCAAGCACTGGCCATCTCTAGGGGAGGACGCACTAGTGGGTTTTCAGTCATATTTCCATATCTGTCAATTGGGTGTTGCTAATTTGTCCTCTAAACTCTAGATCTATCATTTGGAAACCTTTTTAGTGCCTATCCTATCCTAATTTCACCAAGTGGGACCTACCTCTGTCATGTCCCAAATTTTGCATTAGCTCACAATGGCCTAAGCCCATTAGCCATATTCATGAGAGTTTGTCAAATTAATGTTAAGGATCAAATAATTGCCAAGGAGAAAAATTACTAGTTTTCTAGGTTGGGGGTGGAAGCTTTGGGATTTGGAATAAGGGGGATAATAAATGACGTGTGGACATTAGAATAGCATAAATATTTAATAAAGGAGCTAATCAAATATATACAAGTGAAAATCAAAGTGGCATTTGATCATGACGACACATGGAGGAAGTGGGATGCACATAAGCTATATTTTCTATGCCACATGGCATCCTCCTCTTATCAATTCGAATCCATGAGAAGTCCAATGTTATTGAGATGATTTGGAAGGGAATAATACTTGGCATGAGCCAATGAGGTCGAAATGTAGAGGAAGAGTAACTCCCATGGAAGAGGAAGAGGCAATTCGGAGCTAGTGGGACACTTGGGCTAGATTCCCTAGCTCTATGACAATAATGATGAAGATGCTATGACACCTATGACACAAATCAAACCTGAAGGATGACATCTGACATATATGACATGTCAGGGCTAAAAATAGCCTCCAAGAGGGCGCTCAAGTGATTTAGGGTAGCCAAAGAGACACCAAGTCGAATTTGGAGAAGGAAGGAGCTAGAATTGGAAGGACAAGTGGCATACTTGGGAATCTATTCCCAACTTGAGTTGGCATGAAGATCTTGGAAGGAATTCGACCCATGGAGGACATTAGAATTTTATAAAATTCACGACCAAAGAATAATAGCAACTTTTGATCATTTTTAGAATTTGCAATTGCATTTGTGAGAGAAGAGCTAGTGGATGACTAGTTTCTTGCCTTAGCCAATTTCGAGGGTGAAAGATTCCCATCCAAGTTGGTGTTTGGAGAGGCCATTCAAGTCTTTCAAAGAGCTTTAATGGAGTCTTTATTTGTAGGTGTAAGCTACAGGGTAGCTCGTGGTTTCTTCTATTGCAGCTCACTCACTCAACCATTTCTAGTTTTCATTGCATATTCTTGCTCCTTGAGGGAGGGCGCTTTTGGTGAGCTACTATACTATTTGGGGGAGATTATCATGCCCCATTTCTATTGTACTAAGATTCATATACTCTTTTCTTCATATTCAGAAATGTCTCAGGTCGAAAATGCAGTTGGAATTATGTAAATCTAATGTTTAATGAAGAAACAATGCCATTTCCCCACTACCTTGTTGTGAACCAATGTAATGTTGATGGATTCGAATGGATAAGTAAAATACTGATGGTTTATTGATGAATGGAAAATTATTGATGTTTTTTATGAGTTTAGTGTTCAGTACATAAGCATTTGGAGTAATTTTGTTGAGTTTCATAGCATTTGGAGAAGGTTGCCTATCATTTCCCCCAAGGTTGAAACTAGTCTTTTTGCATCTGATTTAAGGGAGTTATAGAAGACATTAAAAGTTGAATGGTGATGCATATGAGTTCATGTTGATGTCCTTTATATGTCCCCTTCTTCCATTCAGAAATTCGATTTGTATTGAGTGCATTTGGAAAGTCATTTTCATCATCTACCCCTAGGGGATTTGAACCACAAGTTACTAGTAAAATCCCTATCTTGACTAGATTTGAAAGAGGAGTTGAAGAAGTCATATGAAAACTCCAGAGAATCCATAAAAATTATAAATATGTCTTAATATCATCCAAGTACCTTCTGTAGAAATTTTGGAGAATTTGGAGTCATTTGGAGACCAAGGGACCAATACTAGTCAAAGAGAAATTGCTACTAAAATACCATACATTGACCAGAATCTTAAAGGAGTTTGCATAAGTGTTTTAATGGTATTAAATCATCCTTGGACATCATAATCAAGTATTAATATCAGTCATACACCTCCTCATAATATTTGGGAGCATTTGGAGCAAATTGGAGACCTAGACATCAAAACTAGTCAAAGGTCGAATTAGGGAAAAAAGTGAAAAATTTGCAATTTTAATAAAAGTTCTAAAAAGGGACATTACAACCTCACTCTAATTTGACCAAATCATAGGTGGATCTCATTTGGGTCTTTTAGGTTGGCACTAGATATATCTAGATCTAGTTTAAATTCATTAGTGGCTTGCTTATCCATCGGTTGAGCATTTACCTCTTGCATAAGCCTCCTCAACCAAGCCCTAACTTCATTTGCCACTCATTTTCCTTAGATCTAGATCTACTTACTCTTGATCTCTCACTCTCTTTCATTTCACATTATCTTATATTTTCTAGAGTAGAATCGCTAACCTTCATTGGCTAGGTGGGGTCTCCCCCTTGATCTTGCATTAGCTTGATTTAAAGTGAAGAGTGCCTCGATTAACGTGACAACCAATCATCCTTGGGAATCGAAGCTCTCTTGGGTCACCTCTTTAGTTGCCTGGCAACTCTACCATCCTGGATAGGATCACCTTAGGGGAAACTACAAGTTGTGTGATAACAGTCTCTTCACACAGATTTGTTACCTATATTGCATACATTTTACACCCCTTTCTTGTGCTTCTTTTCATTTGGAGCGCTAAGATCTATCTCACAAATACCTTTCGAGCAGGGAAATTTTTAAGGATTCTGATATTACACTTAAGTATAGTATTCTAGGCGATTATTTTGGATTGGAAAAAACATAAATATAGATAGGTAGGCGAATATTAAATATGAAAACTACAATTTACTTCTAAAACATGTAAATTTTGGCGAATATTATGATTAAAAAACATATTTTATGTAAATATAGGCGATATTAGAGACTAAAAATGACCAAATAATGAATTTATTTTTTGAAACAAAGTCCAAAAAATAACCAATTGGTGAAATTTCGCCCCTAAAAATTACCCTGCTTTCGAGGTATACCATTTATTGTTTGAGTTTGACCATCTTCATCGACACATGTTTAGTATAGTAGTATAAAATTGCTCTATGACTTTCTAACCAATTATCCATGCCTACAAGCATATCATATGGTCCCAAAGGAAAGATATTAAAATCATCCTTGGTGTTTAACCCCTTTAATTCAAAAGCACAATCTTTGATCAGCTCAGTTACTTAATTTTTTGCCTCGGTAGCTAGTTGCAGTAGCCATGCTTATTTATATTTGTTTTTCTCTAGGGAATAGTATTCAACAATTTTTGGGGATATGTAACTTTTACATGAACCCGAATCAATAAGTATTGTAACTAATTTACTAGAAATATTACCTTCAACTTCAATAATGGATGATTGGTGTTATGCTTTCCAGTTGTTTAGCGTTGTACAAATTCTTGGGATTCTTTCAATATCCTGAACCGTAGAAGCTTCCGGGATATTATGTACATTTTTGACAGCTTTAGTATGGTGTGGTAAATCTCTTAGCCGATGGTTTTCATCACAACCCCAATATTTTAAGGGTTTGAAAGTTGTACATTCTATGTTTCTTCTTGTATTTCCAGCAAATTGATTTCTGTTTTGCGTAGGAAACTTTGATTGTGTTTTATTTTTATTCATATTGCTGATGTATTGTGCAGACTTAAATTGGTTTCTGAAAGCACTTGGATTGTATCATTTCTTCTGCTGTTGAGACTTTATCCTTTTTCTTGTCATTCTAATTTTTAGACACTTCATCTCTATTTTTACTTTGTTCATAACAAAGTCTCGCTTTACAGAAAGTATCTTCCAACATTTTTGGATCATCAAATTCAATCCCATCCCTAAAATATGGTGGCAAACAACTTAAGAATCACTAAATTTTGACCTTCTCTTCTTTGATGTAAGGTACATATTTCAGTAATTCCATAATTTTTTATTAGCTCCTCCATCATTAGCTGGCTCAATTTCAGCTCATAAAAAATTTATTTTTTCTATCATAATATCGTTCAGATAAGTGACTACTGCTTGAAGTGCTTTTTAAAGGTCTTGTTATCACCAAACTTGTAGGTGCCCCTAGAGATGAATCCAAGATGGATGGCAGAAGGGAAGGGAAACCAAAGAGGTGCAACCAAGATGGCCTCGACTCTCAATGGATGGTTGTCACGCCAATTGAGGAAATCTTCACTTTATGTTATCTAGCCCAAGACAACAAAGGGGGAGACCCAGATCTACTCCCGACAGGAGAGATCAAACCAAAACACCAGATCAAGTCAAGTATAGTTGAAGTATGTAGGGTGTATGGTGAGCCCTAGATCTATGGAAGAAGTTACAAGATGAATAATAGTTTGGATCAAGGGGTTTAAATAGTGTATCTTTGGTCCATTATGGGTGGAAGAGTGACTTATGATATTTGAAGTAAGATCCAGGATTAGGGTACTAGTCAATTATGAGAGAATCCACTGCCTTGGGAACCATGTCCAATGCAGGGTAGTTAAGGACTGAATTGGAGATAACTAGTACCAGATTGAGTGATATGACAATGTTGAGGGGTTCAAGCAACCAAAACAAGGATCAAACCACAATCTAACCCAACAATCCAGGAATGTCGAATGGGCTTGGAGAAAGATCAGTGCCTTGGGAAGTGGGCCAAATGGAGTTGGATGTCCACCAAATTACAGATCTGGAATGTTGAGGTATTGAGGTAGGTGGATCTAAAATATTAGGGTCATCCAATGGTTGGATCTCAGTAGATTTGAGATTGAAGTATGCCACAAAGTGACCCAAGTGGGGCACAACCCTCAAAATGAGGAATGGGGCCCACAAGGTCAAAATCACTGAAGTGACACACTAGGGGTAGGTTATTGAATATGTAGATTATAGATCAAGTGGAATCTCACCTACCCAGGTGCTAGATCCTTGCAAAATCACCCCTCCTAGGAAGTGCGACCTCCCTTGGAGAAGCTTCTTTGCCTTGGGAAGTGGGTCAAATGAGGGCCAATCCACACCAAACTATAGATACGAATTGCCATGGATGCTATAGAGGTGGGTTTCGAATATTATACCCAAAATCCAAGTAGATCTTGCTAGATATGAAAAAATGTAAAATGGGGGTTTGAAATATGAGGGTTTTAATAGTGAAGTAGCTATGCCAATGGATCGGAACCAAGACAAGAAGAACAAACCTATGGATCTTACCTAGATAACCTTGTAGATGCCTTGATGATGATGATCTATGCAATCCCGATCAATTTGAAGCGATTTGAAGAAGTTTTCTATGAAATCGATTTGCCCAAGGAAGCCAATGCGCCCTCCCTCCTGCACAATAAACGTAAACAATATCATATTTAATGCATCAAGAGATAAATATTACTACTACAGAAGAAGTAAAAAGATAAAATCATAGATCACAATGATACTAATGATAACACCCTGATACAAGCGAATGCCAAGCCAAGCGAGTTGAGGATGCCCTGCAAAAACGCCCAAGATGAATTCACCCTCCTATAGAGAAGACAAAGTTTCCACGAAAAATATATCTTCCAAAAAATACCCAAATGCTAGGATGCAATAGACTTTCCAATCACCATCTAAGAACACCATATGCAAAGGAGACCACAAGAATTTCCACAAGAAAGTTTTTCTATATCAAGATTCCAAGAGCCAAAGACCCCTTTACAATGAGAAGCTCTCTCCTTTAAATAGGAGGGAGAGAGTCCACAATCTAACCACTTTTTGAATGAGTGGCTAAGATTAAAAGATCAAAAGATCTAATCAATGGTTGAGATGAGCTCAACAATACTATACATGGATCAATAATAAAATATAACAATAAGTGGACAAACTCACCCTAGAAGAGGGGATCCCACCAAATCATGATGACAAAATAATAGATCTAGCTTATGGTGGGTCCAAGGGGTAATTTTAAACACCCTTGGTCAATCCCCATAGCACAATATCAATAAAATAATCATCAAAGTACCAAATCGTGCCTCTATGAACAAATCGTGAGCCTTGGGAGGCTCCAAAAATCATCAGAAAGTGCCATAAGTGATGGATGTGGGTCCCGATGAAACTGAAATTGCTGGAGAAGGTGTGGAAGGAATCCCACTCATCATCACTGATCATTCCATGCCATAACATTGCCTCAGTATCCCAAATCGAATTCCTTTGTAGCCATTTTTACCATTTCTGGACTGCCTTGGGAAACTGCCCAAATTGCCTCCTGGAGTGCCTGCGCTGTCAAGGTGAGCTCACCAATGAGTTTGGGAGGGGGGTAATATGGTAATAAAAAGTGGCTGGACCACCCCCTCCATGCACAATGCCCTAGGTGAACCAAGTAAATCTCATCACTGCTTTGACAGGGCCTCCGATAGACCAAAACTTCACTAGGATAGCCAACTGAGGCTTAATCATCACTGTAACTTCCCGGAACTGAAAACAGACTATCTCATTGGACTCAGAAGGTCCAAATCCATCTAAGATGTGTACTCATACACCATCTAAACCTTTGCATGGTCCAAAATAAATACTCATCATATCCGACAGACCAAATAATAATAATCTGTAAAAGTGCTGAAAAGCACAAATCATCATCATAAGCCTGAAACCAATGCATAAGCCCACCATGGTGACCTGTACCAGACCATATATCATCTATTTTTAACATCTGAGGTCTGTCACCTCATGTCCTGTGGTTGACTTTTGGTCAAACTGAGGTTTGACCAAGTCAACATTACCAAAATATAACTCAAACTGTCATCCAGCTGTTGCAAGGTGTCCAAGGTTAAGACATGCTTTACAATCCATTCAATTAGCAATTATAAAAAGAAGTAATCATTACTGGCGATCTAAATCCAAATATAATAAGTCATAATTATTATTTATTACTCAAATTAGACTTTCAAGGTCATACTCACTTCATAGTTGTGATCAATTTGCTAGTGAAGGGTGAAGGCTAAGAAACAATTGGCTAGGTCAAAGGATGACTTACTGACTTAACACTGTGACACTTTGGAAATGGAAAAGGGAATACACACCATAGCATATAGTGGAGAAGCAACAACACATGGAATGGCAGTGTCTCACAAATGGATAAGTTGTTCAAAGAGTGTTTATTCACCTTACACAGATGTGCACAATCCATAATACAAATGAGGCTAGCAATATTTTTGATATAGCATTTAAGTTTCATTTCTTTTTGGGCCTAGAGTTTCCATAACCTTTGATCTATGTGTGTTTACAAACACATTGCATAGATTTACATTTATTTAGGCTTCTTGCTGCAGGTGTGTTTTTAAGGCACTTGTTTACCTGAGCACTTCTAGGTGTGTCACAGACAGCTTGTTTACCTAGGTATTTTCATTTCACAAAAGATATAACATTTGATATTTCATAGCCATTTTCATTTGGATTTCCTTTCATTCATGTGTGTTGAGAAACACATTGCATGAATGGGCTTTTCATACAAGATACAACATTTTATTTCCATACTTTGGCTTAATGGCAGCACTAAAAGTTTCAGGTTTAGCCAACAACATCTTTAGTGACTAGGGGGAATTCACAAGGAAATCCAACTCACCATAGGTAAGTTTTGTCACCAACTTAGAGCCGAGACACAATAAACAGGGAAGCTTATCCAATATAAAGGCTACAGTGGGGAGAAGGTCCTTCATGCCACTAGTCAAGTAGTAAGTCAAGGTAATGAATCAATGGGGTAAGTAATGGATGGATGAAGACAATGAATAATGAAACCGACACTAGCAAGCCAAAGTATGGCAGGAATGATCACCTCTATTCTCCCTAGGGAGGGTAAAACCAATGAGTATAGGCCAAGAACTTCTAAGTCTGAGTATGGACAAATATGATATATATGTATAAGTACAACCAGGTCCACATATCTATATGATCGCCAGATCATGATACTAAATGCTAAGACATGCTAAGAAAATGGAGATAAAAGCAATATAACCACAACACCATAATATACCTGCTGAGCCATATACCTGAAAGATCATCATCTGAACCATCATCTGTCCTCTGAAACTGCTGCTGTAACTCTGGGCACTACTGACTGCTCTGTACAAATGGCTAAATAGCTACATCGGTCATCTCTCTGAGTGTCCTGAGACTCAGTCATGGCATGGGGAATAAAACTGCTGTCCAAAATCTGATAGTGATCCATAATAGATGCTCATCTCAACATCTCAATGCAAGGGAACTGGTTGAATAGTGTACTGGAATCTAACAAAATATGTATGGTAGCTCGACCACTATATATGTGATAACAAGTCTTCCACCTAATTCTTTTCTCTTTGATTCCCTTGGTGTGTTTCATATCATCCCACCATAATGTTGCCTTATCTTGCAAGTTATAAATCACTATTCTTTCCATCATGTGGTTGGAGTATCCATATATTTGCAGGTATTTGTCCATGTCTTGAAGCCAAGTTTCAGCTTCTTCCCCAAGTTTGATAATTCCATTGAAAGTAAGAGGTTTTATATTTTTAAAATCACCTCGCAAATATCCTATTGACCTCTTGCAAGACTTCTATTGGGGTGGAGAGTCCTCAGAATTGTCACCATCCAAATTGCAAGTTTTGTCGGAATTTTCTCCATCAATGTAGGATAAGGTCTTTTATTTGCCTTTTCTTTTTCCTTAGAATGTTTCTTTGTAGTAGAATTTTCAACGTTACTAGATGTATGTATAGACGATGAACTGCATTTCTTTTCTATTGGATTTTGTAACAAAATAGAGTTTATTTCTCTATGTTCCTCTTGCATTTTGATGTTATAAACTTTAAATCTTTGTAACTCTGCTTTAAGGATACGAACTATTTCAAGCATTTCAGATGGCGTTACTTGATCTCTTTGCAGATTTAACTCCACAAACAGTTCTCCTTCCCAACTTATTGATTAATCATTCCTTGCTGGCTGGGTACTTCACCTTGTTGTTGAGGTCTTCTCAAATTCCTTTTGGATTCTTGTCTTACTCTTGTTGTCCTAAAGCTTCCCAGCTTCTTTCCAATTCTTCTCATGTTCTAGCGATATTAATAACTAAATTATAAAATTACAATTGTATAGCCCATTGATCTTCAAATCCATCCTGTAAGTGAGGTTTTTGAGGTTTGGGTTTGACTCGAAAATGGGACTCTGAATCACATTCCCTTGATCCGAAAATCTTAAGACATCAATTTCAACTTTAAACATGCATTGATATCAAATCTGATTCGGAAAACCAATACCTTTTAGTGACAGTGCACTTTTCAATTAAGTGATTATTTTACTTAACTAAACACATTAACGGATGATCCCAACTTGCACAATTGACTTTGCATGATGAAAATGCAAAAGCAAAGAAGACTAAATGAGGGATCAAATCATAACAACATGACCCCCAAATTGTACCGAATATGGGTGCCACAGGGAAACCTATCGGCTATCATGCTTCCACATCAGTGTACGACCACCATGTCAACATCCATACAATGCCACATGACACTCTTTGGTGCTGCCATGTGGTAGCCCTGCATTAAGCCCCCCCTTTTTTATTGTTTTTTTGAAACTTCAATGTGCAATATTTTCCTCATACAACATCCATTTGAGGCGATTCAAGTGCTATTTGAAAGCTATCACCGAGCCCTTCACAATGGTTCCATTCTCATTACCATATGAGACTGTTAATTTTTGAGCATCCACAGATTGACGCAAGGTGCCTTCGACAAGAAGGTTGTTGCTTAACAATAACACACCACACACACATTCACATAGGCAAGATGTAAACAACATGCCAGAAGTTGGCTTATATTACTTCTTCTAATCGGTTACAATGCAAAATGAAAGGAAATGAAATAAATAACTAATTGTCAGCCTCAACCATTACAATACAGAAGTAAATGTGTGTTCTCTCATTGTGTCAACCTCACCCTCTCCTGGTTCACTGCGGAACTCTGAGCTATGGCTCGGTCTTCTCTGCATTCGGAAGCTGTGTGACTGTTCTCTCCAATCTACAGAACTTCTCCCTGGACTTTGCTCCACCACTCCAACAAAATGGAACTGTCCCTACTCTGCGCCTATGCACAAGCCTTCTACTCTGCTGCTGTTGTTCCCGAGACCACTGCGATCCCCGAGACACACATCCTCTGTCAGCCAATCCTTCCATGATCTTGCAGACCTGCAACTGTCAGTGCCACAGTCGTGCTGCACAGCCTATGTCTATGACGACATCTGTCATGTCTTTACCCACCTGCAATAACTTCCATTAACTTCCTTAACAACCCCGAACTGTTTCTAGGTACTCTCCTTGGCTTCTATGCGTCCTTCTGACAAGCTACAATAATCTGTCATGTCGACCATACTGCCCTCTGTCATCTTCGACTCACCTGTCGGCTTCATTCTGTACTTAGGCTTCGCCATTCCGCCCCATCCTCCTCACTTGGTTCATTCCCAAACCTGTCGGAATCGTGGTTCGATGCATGTTGACCCATCGACGCTCCGCTCCTGACCTGCCGTCTGTCAACCCCAACATGTCGACCCTCGACTTCCACTGCATTTGTCAGTCGCATACCCGACTGCTCCTACTCGCCTTATTGAATTCGACAAGTCAATCTGCTTCCCCGCACTAATGGTCTTCAGCATTCCCTCTGGTCGGCTCTCCTCATGTCGATTAACTTCGACAACTCTTCCTAGGCCCCAATGCTCCTGCATCAGACTCCCCAGGTGAAAAAATAACTCGAATGCTCCGTCAGTCTCCTAAACTCTTCTTCGGAGATCCATGTCGCCTCCTGCAACTCATCATCCTTCCATCGCACTAAGTATTCCGCGAACTGCGCGTACGCCTGACTTCGCGTTCCTCTATTACTTCTGCAATTTCCTTCTTGTGTCAATCTGGAATTTGCTCCTTCCAGTTGATGTTCGACACTTCTGTGCTTCCGCTGCTTGAACCTTCTTCGAACTTGTACATATCTGAGACATTGAACATTGGTGAAATGCTCAAGTCATTCGGCAAGTCCAACACATAAGTGTTGTCCAAAATTTTCTTTAGAATCTTACATGGTTCAATCTTCTTCAACTTCAGCTTGTTATACGTCCCTGTCGGAAATCTTTCCTTCCACAAATGTGGATAGACCAAGTCTCCTTCGCTGAACGACTGTAGTCTTTTCTTCCTGTCGGCTCTCAACTTGTATGCCGCATTACTCCTTTCTATGCGCTTTCGCACATCTTCATGCACTTCTTTCATGTGTTCCGCGAATGATTCTGCATCCGCGCTTTTCCTGATTTCCGTCGGCAACTCGAACAAATCCACCACTCCATGTGGGATTCTTCCTTGAACAATCTGGAATGTGCTCAACCCTGTCGATCGATTCACATAATTGTTATATGCAAACTCTGCTTGCACCAACACGTTCTCCCACTGCTTGGGTCTGTCGGCTGTCAAACATCTCAGAAGGTTTCCCAAACTTCTGTTCTCCACCTTGGTCTGTCCGTCTGTCTGCGGATGATAAGCTGAGCTAATCTGCAACCTTGTGTCCAGTTTCTTCCATAGGGTTCTCCAGAAATGCCCCATAAACTTGGTATCTATGTCTGATGTAATACTCTTCGACAACCTATGCAATCTGACTACTTCCTTGAAGAATAGTACAACAATGCTTGTGGCATCACTTGTCTTCCGACACAGAATAAAGTGTGCCATTTTCAAAAATCTGTCGACTACAACAAATATTGAGTCGCTTCCTTACTGCATCTTCGGCAATCCTAGCACAAAATCCATGCTCAGGTTCTCCCATGGGGTTTTTGGTATAGGTAACGGTGTATACAACCTCGTGTTCTGACTTCTCCCTTTTGCCAACTGGCAAACTCTACATTGTCGAACCCACTTTCCGACATCTCCTGTCATTCCTAGCCAATAATACTTTTCTTCGACCAATGCCCTGGTCTTGTCGATGCCAAAATGACCTGCTAATTCGCCGCTATGCAACTCTCGGATTAGGTTTTCTCACACGGATCCTCTGGGAATACACAACTGTTTTCCCTTGAATAGGTATCCCTCTTGGATGAAATAATCCAAGTATGGAGTCCGGCCTACACTCCAAGGTTCACGACAAGCTTCCCATGCTTTCGCAAAATCCCTGTCGATCTCGTACTCTGTCTTCACTGACTCTATTCCAGTTTCCTGAATTGTCATCGTGTTCAACAATGCAACCCTTCAGCTCAGCACATCGAAAACATTGTTCGACTTGACCGACCTATGTCGCAACATGAACGTATATCCCTGTAGGAACTCGACCCATTTCATGTGCCGCTGATTTAACTTCGACTAAGTATTCAAATACCTCAGCGCTTGGTGATCTGTGTACAACACAAATTCCTTGGGAAATAAATAATGCCTCCACTTCTTCAATGCTTGGACAATAGCATAAAATTCCTGGTCATAGACCGAATATTTCCGCTTTGCGTCATCCAACTTCTCACTGAAGAATGCAATTGGTTGGCCCTCCTGGCTCAACATTGCTCCAATTTCTATTCCACTCGTGTCGCAATCGACCTGGAACACTTTGGCGAAATATGGGAGCGCCAACACTGGGCTCTTAGTGACCTTTTCCTTCAACTTGTCGAAAGCTCGTTGGGAAGCTTCCGTCCACTTGAAATCCCCTTTCCACATTCACTCTGTCAATGGTGCGCAAATCCGACTGAATCCCCTGATGAACTTCCGGTAGAAAGTGGCAAGTCCATGGAAACTCCTCACTCCAGTCGCGCTTGTCGGTTCAGGCCAATCCAATATCGCCTTCACCTTTTCTGGGTCCATCACTAACCCTTTACCCGAGATTACGAATCCCAAGTACACCAGTTCTTCCTTCATGAAGAAACGCTTTTGCAGGTTCACCATCAGCTTCTCTTCCTGCAACTTCTCCAATACCTGTCGAATGTGCCCCAAGTGTTCTATCTTGGTTCGACTGAAAATCAAAATGTTGTCTAGATAGACCACGACAAACTTTCCCAAGAGTGGTTTCAGTAGTTCATTCATCAATCTCATGAACGTACTGGGTGCATTATTCAATCCGAACGGCATGAATAGCCACTCATACAACCCTTCCTTTGTATTGAATGTTGTCTTCCATTCATCTCCTTCTCTAACCCGAATCTGGTGAGAACCACTCTTTAGGTCTATCTTCGTGAAGTACTTTGCTCCACTCAAACAATCCATCAAGTCGTCCATTCTCGGCAATGGAAACTGATACATGATCGTGATCTTATTGATGGATCTGGAGTCTGTACACATCCTCCATTCTCCACCTTTCTTCGACGTTAATACTGCTGGTACCGTGCATGGACTCAGGCTCTCTCTGATCAACCCTATGTACAACAACTCCTGGACCTATCAATTGAGTTCCTGACCTTCTTTCGGACTCATCCTATGCGGTGCTTTGTTTGGCAGACTCGACCCTGGAATCAAGTCGATATGATGGGATATGCTCCTTGTCGGCGGCAATCCCGTCGATGTCTCATCGACTACTATGCTTTGAAACTCTTCGAGAATCTTTCCGACTTCGACCATAATTTTCTCCTCCATTGTCTCCTTCTCGACACATGGTCTCTTTGGAATGATAGCATAACACCCCGACCGATTCTCCTTTTCCGCGAGGAATTCTTTCGCTGAACACATCAACACTCGTTTCTCCCAAAAGTTTCTCTCTCCATGCTTACCATTGGCTTGCTCCTCCGGTTTCGGCTTAAGAGTTCTTTTCACGCCATTTTTCCACACTGTGACTGTGTTGGCTTGACCATCATAGATAATTTTCCGATCATACTACCATGGCCTTCCTAACAACAGATGGCACGCATCCATTGGGATTACATCGCACAGTACGTTGTCCTCCAACTTCCCGACCTTGAAGTTAATCAGGCACTGTCTGGTCACCTTCACATGGTTTCCATTCTGTAACCATGAGATCTTGTAAGGGTGTGGATGTTCTTGACATTTTAACTTTTCCTTCTCGATCACCTCTGTTGACACAAGATTCTTAGTGCTTCCACCATCAACTATGGTCTTGCAACGCCATTCGTCTATTCGCACCTTCGTTTGAAAGATCGTCTTCCGCTGTGCCGGCTCTTGCTCGTCGCGTCTGTCGTCCAGAACCAGTGTCTTGCTGGCTGTCATGGCCTGAATTTTCTTCTTGCCATCATCACTGCTGTCGGATGTTGGTTCTTCCCTCTCATCGACTTGTTCATCCCTTCGACGTTTGGGTCTTGACTCCTTTGCAGCATGTAGGTTCTTTGGGAATTCATATTTCTTGTGTCCCGCTCCACGACACTTGTAACAGATTATGGCTGGTCTGGTAGCTCCTTTTCTGTCAGATGGACCACTTCAACCATATGCACCTCGACTGCGGTTCTCATGAACATCTCGTCGGTTCTCTGACGCTTTCTCCCTTGTCGATGTCCCTTCTGTATGTCGACAATCTTCGACAGTTTCCTTCCTGTAGCCGCTACTTTGGCATTTCGCGGAAACAGTCTTCGCACTCCGGCCAGTCATCCTGCCTCTGGTCGTTGCGGATTTCCTCGACAATTTCTCTTCTACCTTCAGAGCTAACTGGTAGGCTTCACCCACTGCTCTGAATCTCGACATGCTCAGTTCATCCTGAATGGCATATTTCACGCCGTTCACATACCTAGGGATAGCTTCTTCTCCTTCGTCGGTCTGGCCCGACCTTAACGACAATCTATAGGACTCTTCTGTGTATTCCTTCATGGTCATCTCTTTTTGTCGAAAGTTCTGCAACTTTCGGAACAAGGAAATCACATAGTCGTTCTGCAAGAACTTTCCTTTCAGCTTGGCGACCATCCTGTCCCAAGACTTGATTTTATCCTTGCCCTTCTTGACTCTGTCAGCCTGTACATTGTCCCACCACAATGAGGCATGACCCTTCAACCTAAAACATGCAGTCTTAACCCGCTTAGGGTCGTCGATCTGCTCTATGTCGAAGTATTTCTCCATCTCTCTGAACCAGTCGATCAAATCTTTTGGATCCATACTTCCCGAGTAGGTACGTACATCTATCTTTGCCCGACCTCTCATATCCGTCAGAAGCTTGATGATTTTTTCCTCTGGTTCATCTTCCGCTGCTTCCTGTGGTTCCACTTCTTCGACTTCCTCATCGTTGTGGTCTAACGCATCAGGAATACAACCACACCTTTGGCTCTCTTTGATCGCTGTGACTTCATTTGTCAAAGTTCGCATTGTTCGAACGCACTCGTCGAACATCTCATGATCAACTGTGATTGATGTGCCACGTGCTCTTCATCCTCAGACATTAACGCCTCTGTGAGCCATTTTCAACCTCAACCTCAACTCCCACTTCGTCCAATTGCAAACGTACTTTTGTAGTCGCGCACAACTCTACCCAACCTTAGTTGGAGCTGTTCAACGCACTTACAGGCTCAATACCACCTGACGTGTCTGCTACTTGCAGGATTCTCCTCCTGCTCTGATACCACTTGATGCAAGGTGCCTTCGACAAGAAGGTTCTTGCTTAACAATAACACACCACACACACGTTCACATAGGCAAGATGTAAACAACATGCCAGAAGTTGTCTTATATTACGTCTTCCAATTGGTTACAATGCAAACTGCAAGGAAATGAAATAACTAACTAACTGTCGGCCTCAGCCGTTACAATACAGAAGTAACTGTGTGTTCTCTCAGTGTGTTGACCTCACCCTCTCTTGGTTCACTACAGAACTTTGAGATATGGCTCGATCTTCTCTGCATTTGGAAGTTGTGTGACTGTTCTCTCTAATATACAAAACTTCTCCCCGAACTCTGCTCTATGCTTATGCATAAGCTTTCTACTTTGCTGCTGCTGTTCCCGAGACCACTGTGATTTCTGAGAAACGCATCCTTTGTCAGCCGATCCTTCCATGATCCTGCAGACCTGCAGCTGTCAGTGCCCCAGTCGTGCTGCACAGCCTCTGTCTGTGATGACATCTGTCATGTCTTCACCCACCTGCAATAACTGCCATTAACTTCCTTAACAACCCCGAATTGTTGCCAAGTACTCTCCTTGACTTCTACGCGTCCGTTTGACAAGATACAGTAATCTGTCATGTCGACCATACTTCCCTCTGTCATCTTCGACTCACCTGTCGGATTCATTCTGTACTTAGGCTTCGCCATTCCGCCCCATCCTCCTCGCTTGATTCATGCCCAAACTTGTCCGAATTGTGGTTCGACGCATGTCATCCCATCGATGCTCTGCTCCTGACCTGCCGTCTGTCGACCCCAAAATGTCGACTCTCGACTTCCGCTGCATCTGTCAGTCGCATACCCGACTGCTCCTTCTCAACTTATTGACTTCGACAAGTCAATCTGCTTCCCCGCACCAGTGATCGTCGACATTCCCTCTGGTCGACTCTCCTCATGTCGATCAAATTTGACAACTCTGCCTAGGCCCCGATGCTCCCGCATCACAGATCCTCTTGGATCATTTCTCCCCACTGGGAACCTTTTGTATGTCCAAAAGTATGGATTTACTCAACAACTTAGTGATGATAATGCTCTCTCACTTTTCTAGTCTCTATCCACCTTGCCGATATGCACCTCAAAGTAATCTCCATCTTGGAATTGATCTTCATATTGGATTTACATCTTGGGACCTATCTCCAACTTGGATCTCCATCTTGGCTCTTCATCTTGTATCTCCATTTCGGATTTCCATATTGAATCTCCATCTTGGATCCCCATCTTAGGTCTCCATCTTATATTTAATCTCCATCTTGAATTTCCATCTTGGAAGTCCATCTTGGAATTGATCATTCGAGTGCTTGTCATTCCTCACCCATCTTGACTTAACTGTTCCTGTACTGCTTGATACATATCTATTGGAGTCTCTAAACTTCTTCATATCCTTCACTTGTTTCCCTGAAAGAAAAATCCAAACATGTTTCCACAACAATTGTACTGATTGACTTACTACTTTACAAGGCATTAAGAATACATCTTACATGAACATGGAATTTACATAACATATTTGAGATGTGCATAGCATAAAGCATACATTTTTCATGACATTTTAACAACAGTCATCTCTACTTATTTCACTCTTTTAATAAGTATTCTACCTCCATACTTCATACAAAGAAGACTATTTGTAACAAATAATTAATAATACATTAATATTAATAATAAGTAGGAGTAACAGTTAATGAGAGGATGCATCCCCTCAAATAGGCAATGCCCAAGATACTATAAAAGCGGGCCAACAATTGTATATTTATCATCTCATCAATCTATAAATTTATGTATCATTTTTATATCTACGAATATGTGGGTTATTTCAGAAATTATGTGTTCATTCCGAGTTTATTGAGAATATCCAACTATGGATATTACATTGGTATCAGAGCAACAATGGAAAACACATATTCAGTAAGAACATCAAATCAAAATACTAAACAAACGAGAAGACCCATCTCACAAAGTGATCAAATAGCTCCGATAAAAATAGATCTCGGATGGACCGCAGGAGAGACGATGCGACAGTTCTTCTTTGGAATTCGTAACTCGTATCACCTCATTTCATCAAGTATCGCAAATACAAAAAAAATCCAGAGATGACGGTTCAAGATAAAAGAAGACATAACCCTTGTCTTCAATAAGCTTTGAGGACAAAGCTTCCCTTAAGGGGAAGGCAATGTAACAAATAATTAATAATACATTAATATTAATAATAAGTAGGAGTAATAGTTAATGAGAGGATGCGTCCCCTCAAATAGGAAATGCCCAAGCTACTATAAAAGCGGGCCAACAATTGTATATTTATCATCTCATCAATCTATAAATTTATATATCAATTTTATATCTACGGATATGTGGGTTATTTCAGAAATTATGTGTTCATTCCGAGTTTATTGAGAATATCCAACTATGGATATTACACTATTTCCATCCTACTTTACAATAATGGATAAATGATTTTGGGGGATACATATACATGCTAACGTATATATTTACAAATAATAACCATGACTCTTCCATTTTAGGCTGCTTCCCCTTAATGGAATCTTCTCTGGATAGGTGATCTTCTTCAAGGAATTCTTCTAGAAGCCTTGCAACTATCTGAATCTGTATCCAGGAACCCACTCATACTATAATGAGTGCAAAATTTCTGGTTCATATTCTTGAACCATACTCCTTGCTTTCCATTCTCCCCATTCTACTTTGGAAAATGACCTTTTCCTCTTGCCTCCTTCTTGGATGTATGACCGGTTCCTGTAAGGATTGTCTCCTCCAACATTTTTCCATACAATGGTTACTAAATCCATAGAAAACACATGGATATATATTCCACAAGTATAGTGATACTTGATCTTTTTATTCATAATCAAAAGAAACATTGAAGTACTTACTGAACTTTTTAGGACTAACCACTGTACCATCTTTGTGAGGAGAGATTGTCTTCATTCCTCCTCCTCCAACTCTTATTGACGATTCAACTTCTCCTTGAGAGTTACAGTAGATTTGAGTCCACCAATTTATCTACCGAAAGAAATGCACCCATCATGGACTCAGAAAACATCATAGGATCTCCTCCTTTCTGCAATGTCATCTCTTATTTGTGAAATTCTCTTTGAATTTCTGAATTAAGACTTGCAAGATTTCCTTCACCACGCTTGAGTTTATCCCTCGTAAGCATTACTTGTCAGACCTTCTCTGATACCACTTGATCTAAAAATATTAAGTTACCAATTTAACCATTAGTCCATCCATGATAAGAAATATTTTTTAGCTAACATGATATTTAAATTGACAGTGCACTTCACAATGTTATGTGATTAGCTTCACTTAACTAAATACTCATGGTTATGAAGATTAAATTGCATAATCCATTGATCATATGTGAAATATATAAACAAGAGATCAAAGAGAACAAATCCAACACAATCACACCAAAACTTGATAACAGAGTTCACTAGACACCGTGGGTACATCTCTGGGTCCACTCCCAATAGTGACACCGCTCTTCATTAATCTCAAAATGTTGAAATAATATAAAAGAAAGGATTACAATTCAACTTCTAAAATCACATTTAAGTTCCACAACTCAGAAACATAAACATAAACCACCATTGGTTGTTTCTTAAAACTCTGAGACTTTAGGGTATAGACTCTGCTATACTTCTCTCAACAACATAGGCTCTAGAAATACCTTTCAGATCGGATTCTTAGACTAAAAAATGGAGGCCATGGTTGTGTTCCTTTCAAAATTATGAATCTTTTGAGTATACAATTAATCAGCTTCTGCACAGGCACTGGGACTTTCCCTCTAGCACAAAGTCCAAGACTATGTGCTGCTCTACATTGATGTATGTGCCCGTTCCGTACCTACTTGGTATCCGTTCCCATCTCATAATGCTTGTAGGTTTATATAGTGCGGTGTCAGGCATAACCCCCACCTGAGATCTCGTGGTGACCTAGCATTAACATAAATATAATTTTTTTCGCTTACTATAATATGTGGCACCCATGGCGCAGTGGTTGGGCCATTATATTGTGTGGCGGAAGGCCGTGGGTTCAAACCCCACAACCTCCACTCCTCTTTTATATTGTTTCAACTATATGATATATATAGTGTTTAGTCGGTTTGAAATTCGTTGAGTCATATAGTGTGTTGACCCGCCCCCCCATGGAGTTGTTTTTTGATTCAACATAGCCCTCCTTGGGATTCTTGAAGGTGCCACATGGTGCCATCTGATTGGCCCATGTGTGCCTACTCACCTGCCAATTGAGCATACGGTGTCATGTCATCTTTCCATGTGGCATGCCACTTCAACCTACCTACTGTACACCCTACCACATGGCACCACTTAAAGGGTGACATGTTGCTATCCGTACAATGACATGGAAACTTAGGTGGTTGACCATACAGGGATGCGACAACTATGGTGGTTGACCATACAGTGACGCAGTAGCTATGGTGGTTGACGATACAGTGACGTGGCAGCTGTGGTGGCATCCATACAGTGACATGCCAACCTTAGATAGCTCCACGTGGTAGGGTGCATAGTAGGAACGATGATGTGGCACTGTACGCTTAGTTGGAAGGTGACTGGTCACACATGGGTCAATCAGATGGCACCATGTGACACCTTCAAGAATCCCAAGGAGGTATACAAATCAAAATAGGCCCCATGGGGGGGCAGGCCAACACACTATATGACTCAACGAATTTCAAACCAACTAAACATTATATATATCATATAGTTGAAATAATATAACAGAGGAGCGAAGGTCATGGGGTTTGAACCCATGACTTTCCGCCACACAACATGTTCCTACCACTACGCCATGAGTGCCACATATTATGACAAACAAAAAAACATTATATTTATGTTGACGCTACGTCACCACATGAGTTTTGGCGGGGGTTAGGCCCGACCCCGTGCTATATAAACCTGCATGCATTTTGATATGGGGATGCATATCGAGGTGGTACATAATAGGCACACAAATCGATGTAGAGAAGCACTCAGCCTTGGATTTTGTGTCAGAGGAGGAGTCCCACTGCCTATGCAGAATTTGGTCAAGTTTATACTCAAAAGATTCAAAATTTTGAGAGGAATGCAACTATGGCCTCTGTTTCTAAGTTTGAGCAGCCGATATGAAAGGTGTTTCTAGAGCCTATGTTGCTATCTCAAGTATAGCAGAGTCTATACTCTAAAGTCTCAGAATTTCGAGAAACAACCAATGGTGGTTTCTGTTTGTATTTTTGAGTTACATAAATGAAAGGTGATTTTAGAAGTTGAATTGTAAGCCTTTATTTTGTATTATTTCAATATATTGAGATTAATGAAGAGCGATCCCACTTTTGGGAGTGGACCCAGAGATGTAGCCAGGGTTTCTGGTGAACTCTGTTATTAAGTTTTGGTGTGTTTGTGTTGGATTTGTTCTCTTTGTTCTCTTCTTTATATTTCACATATGATGAATGGATTATGCAAGTTAATCTTCATAAGCATGAGTGTTTAGTTAAGTGAAGCTAATCACATAACATTGCGAAGTGCACTATCGATTTAAAGATATGGTTAACCAAAAAATATTTGTTATCAATGATGGACAAATGTTTAAATTGGTAACTTAAGATTTTCTAATCTGAGTTGTGTAATATCTTTTTCATTTAACAAGGTCTGTAATCACATAACACTTTCTAGTTGTCTGCATTTACAAATTTTGTCGATGAGCCCATAATGTATAAGTTTTTCAACATGGGCCTCTGATACCATTTTATATTGTTTATTATATGGCCTAAGTAATGAATATTATCTTTAGAGAAATCACACTTACTAAATTTCGCATATAGATGATGTTCCCTTAAAGTCTAAATGGTATTAGATCCACATGTTGCAATAATGTACCTTATAATCCCATCAACAAGCTCATTTAAATATAGAAAATTGACAAATGTGATGTATATAGACTTTGCATTATGTATGACTCAACCAGACCCTCTTCAACTGCACTTATAGGATGGATTTGTAGATCAATGGGCGATACAACTACAGTTATATAATTTAATCATTGATACAACCTAAAAAAGGGAAGAATCAAAAGGACTTGGGAATACCTAGAGCAGCAAGAAGAAAACATAAATCTTAGAAGGAATCCAAGAAGATAAAAACAAAGGTAAAATGGAAGGAGTACCTAGTCAATAGGAAGAGATACCTATCAAAAAACGGGTAGTTAATAAATAAATCAAAGAAGGAGAACTATTCATGAATTTAAATTCACAAGAAAGAGATCGAGTGACCCCATATGAAATGATGGAAATAGTCCACGGACCTAAAGCTGAATTGCAAAGATTTAAAGAAGATAATATAAGAATGCGAGAAGAGCCCACACTGCAGTGAAATTGTCAAATCTATACATAACGTCCAAGAGGCTTCTACAGTTTAGGACATTGCGAGAAGTCCAACATTTTGTGTGTCTTTAGACAACCAACAAGTAGATCACTGATCATGCAACATTGAAGTGGAAGGTAAGATTGTTGGAAAACCAAATGATTCAAGCACATGCAAAATTTATATATCCCCAATAATAGTAGAACAATGTGCCTTAGGGAAAAATAAGTATAAGCAATCCTGTATAGTATAGTTAGCTACATGAATGAAAAAGAAAGTGTCATAGCTTATTAAGGATTGCCTCTTAGAATTAAATGAGTTAAATACAAAAGATGATTTGAATATTCTACCCTTGGGATCCTATGATCTACTTATAGGCATTGATTGGTTAGAGGGACACAGAGTAATTTTAAATTTCTATAATAAATCATTCACTTGTGTTAATGATGAGGGCCAAATTCAAACAGTTTATGGTATACCTTGAAAAGTATATGTAAGACAAATTTCAGCCCTTCAAATGAAAAGAAGTGCAAGAAAAGGATGTAAATTGTATGCGGTACATTAACAGATTTTAGTGAAGCAAGTAAAGCTAAAATTGAAGATTTCCCTATTTTAACTGAATTTAAAGATGTGTTCCATGATGAGGTACCTGGACTACCTCCTAAGAGGGACTTAAACATTACAATCGATATTGTTTCCAGGGCTGTGCCTATTTGCAAAGCACCATATAGAATGAGTACACCTAATTGGTGGAATTAAAATTATAGTTGGAATAACTATTGGAGAAAGAGTATATTCGATCAAGTGTTTCCCCATGGGGAACACTAGTGCTATTTTTGCAAAATAAGGATGGAAATCTTAGACTATGCATAGACTAACGGAAATTAAACAAAGAAACGATTAAGAACATGTTATCACACAACTTGTAGTTGCCCCAAAAGGTGATCCTATCCAGGATGGTAGAGGTGTTGGGAAACTAAAGAGGTGACCTAAGAGGGCTTCGATTCCCAAGGATAAATGGTTATCATGCTAATCGAGGTACTCTTCACTTTAGATCAAGCAAATGCAAGACCAAGGGGGAGACCCTAGCTAGACAAAGGAGGCAAGCGAACCTACTCTAGACACTCTAGGGAGATGTGAAGTTGCAAAGAGAGAGAGATCAAGAGTAAGTAGATCTAGATCTAGGAAATATGAGTGGCCAATGGAGTTAGGGCTTGATTGAGGAGGCTTATAAGAGATGTAAAGCTCAACCAAGGTATGAATAAGCCACTAATGGATTTAAACAAGTAGATTTAGATAGATCTAATGCCAATCTAAAAGGCCCAAGTGGGGTCCACCCTTGATTTAGTCAAAATGAAGTGAAGTGGGGCCCACTAGGTGAAATTAAGATAGGAAGGGCACTAGAAGGGTGGCTAAGTGATAGATCTGAAGTTTAACAGATAAAATAGCAACACCCAGATGATAGATCTAAAAAATGACTAAGAACCCACAAGTGCGTCCTCCCCTAGAGATGGCCAGTGCCTTGGATTGAAGGGTAAATGGAGTCGAATTTCCACCAAATTTGGTCTCTAAGGTTCATTAATTAATTAAGAAGTGAGTTTTAGTTATTAGGCCCAAATTATTGCCAGATCTATCAGATCTATAAAACTAGGGTTTTAACAATGACGGTTTGAAGTGACCAATGGGTCAAATGCATGAAAACCAATACGTACCTTGTAGATCTTACCTCAAATGCTTGCGGCTGCCAAGTACATTGACTATCCTTCCATTTAGTTACAATTCAAAGCAAGATCCAAGTGATTTCAAGCCAAAACGCCATAGCCCAAGGAGGAAAAGTGTCTTCTTTTACTTGCAAATTCAAACTACCCAAGTTAGATTTGATCCACAAATAAAAGATGAGCTATGCACAACATATCAAAGAAAATAAATCAATGGACAAATAAAAATTGACAAACTCCCTTCAAGATAAAAACGTCATGCCCAAGAGAAGATGGGAAGACCCTGCAATTGTCCCTCCAAGCAATTCACACCCCTGCACAAGATGAATCCGGCCTCCCTCTGAAGATGTTGAAGATCACTTGTAAACAACTTAGATGTCTAAAGAAAATATTTATAATCATGTACAAGAACATTCATCAAAGCTCGAGAAGTAGATCTTCAAAATAATATTTTATTCCAAGAGTTCAAGAGCCCAAAGGGGCCTTTACAATGAGGGGGTCTCTTCCTTAAATAGGAATGAGAGAGACCAAAACCCTAACCGCTTTATGAATGAGTGGTGGAGATCAAAAGATAAAAATAATACAATCGATGGCTAAGATGAGCTAGAGCAACAATACATAGATCAACTCACTAAAGAGAGGGGTGCACACTCACTAAGTGACCCTAGGGGGGTCGCACCACATGACAAATGGCTAGTGACAAGTGTAACGTGGGACTAGGAGGTATTGATGTCCTCCACTAGCATCACCCCATGGCACAAAGATAAAATATATGACTCAATAACATCTCAAAGTGACCAAGTGACCAAATTGTGGCCCCCTTAATAACAAAATAATACACCAAAATAATAACCCGGAGAGTGTGTGGACCCCATTGAATGCTGTAAGCTGTTCTAGAAGGTGTGGGACGCATCACAAATGACCTCTGAACAAACCTCATGCCAATTCCTTGCCTCAATTACCCAAATAGATTTCCTCAGTGACCATTTTATTCCATTTTTAATCCTCAGAAAACCACCTATAAAGAAATAAAATGCCTGTATCTCTCTTCTTGGTCCCTTGGGCACAAATCTGACTGTGCCAAAGTGTATGGGGGTATGGATATATGGTAATAACAAGTGGCTGGACCCCATACTCCCTCTAAAGCGCCCTAGGAGAAGCAAATAAATATCCAATTGTGTTGTCAAGCCATTTTATAATGGCAAATCCGCAATAAAGTGACAATCTGAGTGAAATATAGTTCGGAAGTGTCTGTAACTGAAATCTAAGTGTACCAATGGACTTAGAAGGTCCAAATGTACTAGATATGAGTACCCATACACCATGTGGCTATCTGTATAATCATTTGTAGTCTTAACCATGCCCAAACAATATAAAAATAATGGTCTGTAAATAATAATAACCATAAAAAAATCATCACACCATCATATGAAACTTGTGTTCGTTGCATGGAACCATAAAATGGGCATCAAAGGACCATAAATCATCAACCTCGAACATCACTGGTCCAACTCATCTCAAATCCTATGGTTGACTTGGTTAAACTGGGTTTGACCAGGTCAAGACTGATCAAAATATGACCGAGGCTTAAAATGCCTGATGCTGCAAGTGCAAATGGATAATGTATGCTCTTTTAATCATTCTAATAGCCAAACTTAAATCATAAAGTGTCATTTCAATGGTGGTTAAGCAATAATCATATTAAATATACGACCAAAGTTAAAATAATCAATTACTAAAAATATAACCTCAAGAATATACTCATTTCATGGCCGTGATAATTTTTATAGAAGTGGGTGAAGGTGAAAAATGCAAGGCTAGGATAAAGGGATGGCTTTACTGACTCAACACTATGATACTTTGGATAAGGGAAAATGAATACACACTTAAGCATATGCTGGATAATAACACATAGGGAATGGCAATGTCTCATAAATGGAATGAGTTGTTTTGAGAGGTGCTTATTCAAACTTGGAAAATGTCTATAGCTCACATCCAAGATGAAACAGCTCCATAAGGATCTTCTCTAGAACTGCCGTAACTAGGTGCACACCTAACTGTAACTTGAGGTTCTAGGGGATACTTAGAATTAACTGTCCCTTACTCCATCTCACATACCTACTCGTAGGCTCCGTGAGGAATTTAATCATTACATAATATCATGGACAACAGTCTTTAGATTTAGCATATATTTAACCACTGCTTTTTAGGCCTCATGACCCTTTGGATTTCTTGTGTGCTTATAAGCACAACTAATTGCAGCTTTTATCCAGGGTACTTTATATTTCATTTCAATTCATTTCATAGCCCTCTTTCATTATGCTGAGAAACATAGCTTTAAATTATTTCCATGGGCTTGTACAAGAGATATTGTAATAGTTCATTCATGCATGTAATGATGGTAGTACAACTTGCTTCAGGTTTTAGCCAACACAACTCAGGAAACTAGGGGGATATCCACAATCAGGACCAAACATCGGGGAAATCGACTAGAGAGGTCAAGGCATCAAATCCAACTCACCTAAGCTCAGGAACGAACACCAGCGGGTTCTCCTGGCCCAGAAGGATCAAGGATTCGGTAATTTCTGTTGCCAACTCAGAGCCGAGACACAAAACAACAGGTATGCTATCCAACACAAAGGAAAAAGTGGGGAGGTCCTCCACATAACAGGATGAGGTGTAAGTCAAGGTGAGACCAAAAATGGGAGAGAATGGATGGATGGGGAAAGTGAAGGGTGATGCCAAAACTAGCAAGCCATAAATGGTGGGAATGATCACGTCCATTCTACTAAGAGGGTAAAACCAATGAGTATAAACAAGAGCTTCTAATTCCGAGTAATTAGACCATTTAGATAATCATTAAAACGAATAATGTCTACATAACATATATATATATACCGCCAGATCATGATCACTAGATACCAAGTCAAGCTACTAAGATGATAAAAAGAGCAAAACAATCATAACCAATGCACATCCATATACCTGCTGGGCCATATACTTGTATCTGCCATCTGGATCATCAATAGTCACCGGAAACACTACTGCTGTGAAAATTCTGGGCACTACATTGCTCTATATGGAACAAAAGTGGTCACCTCGGTCATCAAATCTGAGGTCATGAGGCCCAGTCTTGGCATAAGGTTCATCATGTCTGATATGGGGCTGCTTTGATATGTGAGTGATCATCAAAAGTACTGCTCATCATAGGATGATCTCATCAAAACTGTGTAAAGCCCTGACTCAAAAATATACAAGGGACTGCTCTGCAATCATGGTAGCCCGACTACTATGGATGTGATAACAGAACAAATATCCCTTACCCAAGATCGATGACTTGTTTGATCAATTCACAGGAGATACGATGTTCTCTAAGATCGATTTACGTTCCGACTATCATCAAGTTAGGACTAAGGACCAAGACATTCACAAAACCAATTTTAGGACTCATTATGGGAACTATGAGTTTGTATTCATGTCTTTTGGGATGACTAATGCACCTGCCATGTTCATGTGTCTCATGAACATTCTTTTTAGTAGGTATCTTGATAAATTTGTCCTTGTCTTTATAAACAATATTCTTGTCTATTCAAAGACCAAAGAGGAACATGAAGAACATTTAAGAACTATGTTGCTGATTTTAAGAGAAAATTAGCTTTACGCAAACTTTAGTAAGTGTGAATTCTATAAGGACTATAAATTCAATATTTGGGCCATGTAATTTCTGCCCAAGGAATTGTTGTAGATCAAGAAAATATTAAATCCATAATGGAGTGGCCCACAACTATAAATGTAGGAGAAATCCGTTCCTTCATGGTCGTCACTAGTTATTATAGAAGGTTAGCAATTTTTTCTAAGATAGCTTACCCCATCACCTCTCTCCAAAAGAAAGAAACCAAATTTGTGTGGTCCACAAAATGTGAAGAAAGCTTTCAAAATTTGAAACACTTACTTACTACAACCCTTATACTGAAAATTGATGATCCTTATGAAGATTTTGTAGTTTGCATGGATGCATGTAAAGAAGGACTTGAAGGAGTCCTGATGCAAGATGATCTTGTAGTTAGTTATGAGTCTAGGAAGTTAAAGGTTCATGAAAAAAACTATGCTACACATGACTTAGAATTAGCAATGATAATTTATGCCTTAAAAATGTGGAGGCATTACTTGCTTGGAAAAAGATTCTTGTTAAAAACTATCAATATTGGGATGGAATATCTGTTTGATCAGCAGAGTCTGAATGCACGACAAGTAAGGTGGCTATCCTTCTTGAGTGAATATGACTTCGAGATAAAGCACATAAAAGGTAAAGATAATAGAATTTCAAATGCCCTTAGTAGAAGAATTCATGTGCTCCACTTGACAACAGTAAGTCATTCTGAATTTAATATTAGGATGAAGATAAAAGAAGCCGTGGATAATGATGAACATTGCTGGAAAGTTACACAAAAATTACAACAAGAAACTACAAGACAACAATTTGAAGATTATAGTGTAATTCATGACGGACTATTAATTTTAAACAACATAAGTTATATCCCTAATTCTGCAGATTTTAAACATCTTATTATGGATGAATTCTATAGACAACCTTATTTAGGCTATCTCGGTTATCAAAAGATGCTAACAACTATCAATAAATTGTACTTTTGGCCTAGACTAAAGTATGAAATTGCTGAATATATTGCCAAATGTATGTAGTTTCAATAGGTTAAGGTGGAGCATCAACATCCATTCGACTGATGGCAGCCCATGCCTATACCAGAATAGAAGTGGGAAACCATTTCAATGGATTTCATCATAGGTTTTCCCAAATCTAATAAACAACATGATTTGATTATGGTTGTAGTGGATAAATTGAACAAGGATGGTCATTTTATTCCAGTCAAATCTACTCTTAAAGCCATAAATATTGCTGACATTTTCATAAAATAAATATTTAGGCTGCATGGAGTTCCAAAACTTATTGTTTCTTACATAGACATGAAATTGACTTCCAGTTTTTGGAAGGAACTATTTACAGGTTTGGGGACCAAATTAAATTTCAGTACTATTTATCATCCTCAAACAAATGGATAGACTGAAAGGAAAAAATAGATTGTTGAGGATATGTTGCATTTATATATGATGGATAATCGTAAGAAATTGGAGAATTACCTCCATTTAGTAGAATTTGTTTATAACAATGGGTACCAGATCTCTGCAAAAGTGAGTCTATTTGAAATTATTTATGGTATGAAATGTAACACTCTGGTTACATGGGACAACCCTGTTGATAAAATCATGTTGGGACTTGATTTATTGAAATATATAGAACATATTGTTGACAGGGTCAAAGAAAATATTAAAACAGCTCAAGTCAGACAACAAAGTTACACATATTTGCATAGAAAACCGAAGGAATTTGAAATCAGACATCACGTGTACCTCAAAGTGAAAGCCAAGAAAAGTTCATTGAAATTAGGAAAATGTTCCGAATTAACACCAAGATACTTTGGACCTTTCTAGATCTTAACTAAAGTTGGACCTGTTGCTTATCAGTTAGCCCTACCAGCTAGCATCATAGTGCATAATGTTTTTCATGTCTCTTTATTGAAAAAATATGTATACTATGCTAAATACATTGTAAATTGGGATGTGATATAGGTCGAACCGGAAGGGGACTTCTAGTCAAAACCTTTATTTATCAATTAGGTATTTGAAACAAAACCGAGGGAATTTCCTTACCCAATTCCATTCAAATCTCATGATTGACTTACATGACTAAATCATGCTTGCAATCATTTTTCTATTTGAAAAATTGAAAAATATTTTCTCAGCATGGAACTTATAGCCTTAGTTGCACTTTCAATTCCTATATTATAATTACGAACTTATCACTAACCATGACATTTATGTATAAGTAGCAGTAAAACTCAGTTATTTACCCTACTAAACTTTTATGTTTCCAACTGATCATTTGCGCCTCTTTTTTTTTCCAGTTATTCTATTATTATAGTGAATGCATTCATCATGGAAGTAATATGCACTCACATGCTTAAGTTTCATTTGACGATATTTTCTTTTCGAGTCACATGATTATGTTTTCATAATAATTTCCTGGTTAACTCACTATTGCAAAGATAGGAATATAACGAGTCTACTAACATCATTAGGAAGGATTAGAAAACAACTTCAAATTTACCTACTGAATTAGTCATACAACATCATCTTCGAGTTCTTTTTTGTTGTGACTCTAAACTAATTATTAGAATGACACCGAATTTTTGTTATGATAGGAACATCCTAGTATTTGTATGATAGGTATACAGTTAAGGTAATGAAGATATTTCAACATCTTCTATATTTTACATCTTAAAGTTAACTTCCAATCCTCATTCAATGAAAAATCACAAATGTTCCCAAGGTCAATATTCCAAACCTTATGATATAATCATCGCAAAAGGAAACTATTTCTCCAAAAAGAATTCATTCAATAATTCCAAATGAAACCTCACCATGTGAATTTTCATAACATTTTTCCGTAAGAAAAGGGCCAAGGATGGCCAAGGTATGTTTCTTCATCCAGTAGCAGTATTTTCATACATAAAGGAATTAATCATATTCATTTTTATATGTAACTGTGAACAAATTTCAATATGATATCAACCTAAGGAAGGGGTTTCATTCTTCCTCAACATCTACTATCGTAGTCATGACTTAACCCTCACAATTCTTTTAAAAATAAGGTCATCTCTGTTTTCTTTCATAACATATGCAATTTATTACTCAACAATTCAGTTCATCAATGCATTCAAATAAATATATCAGCAAGGTATGCAGCACCATCTTTCATTTTATAGGAGTATATGCATACGATAAAATACATACCTCATTCCTTCTAGGTTGATATCAACTAAGTGTTGTTGCTAGATTATCATATCACCACACCATAGATTCCCAATTAACTGATCCACTTCCATGTAAACATTATAATTGTAACATTTTCATGTATCCATTATACTCAGGAATTTGTTTTGATCCATTAAGTCATAACATACAATTACTGGTAGAGGAGTAAGCGGGAAAGCGCTTACCTTCGCTCGATGTTAAAATTACTTAGTTGTGAGCGGTTAAACAACTTCCACTATCTTAGTCGCAACTGGGATTATTAGACATGGCTTATACATTTAGACACATATTTCTACCATATTGGATGATTGGTCCTTATACGAGTTCTGGCTGCAAGCTGTGCTACTTACCTTCGACTATCTTAGAAGATTCTCAGGTCATCCAGCTGATGGTTAGCTCTACCACTAGCTTACTGTTGATTTGTTAGATGAGAAATGGAATCTATGCATATGGTACTCACCTCATACCTATTGCTTACTTGCAAAGGTTCATTTTCTTATACATTAATTATGCACATCATATCCTTCTTTTCTTATATCCATTAAGTAGGTTAAACTACTTATTTACACCATTCCATGATATTATCTTTCAATTATTAACATACATCTAGCATTATATATATATATATATATATATATATATGATTATTCATCCCTATGGGACACTTAGCCATATCTTTCCATTGTTAACATACATCTAGCATTATATATATATATATATATATATATATATATATATATTATATATATGATTATTCATACCAATGGAACACTTAGCCACACTTATAACATTATTCATATTAGTTATACACATTAGTTATACACTCAAAGGGTTATTCTTATTAACCTTCACATAGTTATACATGCCCACACTTCAAGTTATATATATACTAACTACTTAGACCTACCATTAATATGCTACCATGGCCCCACATTATTATGTTTCGATGGCCAATGTTACTATTGTACACATGTTCATATGTTAAACATATAGTGCATGTGGATATCCCCATCCAACACTCCCATGCTCACTAGCTCCACTAGACCATGGTCTGGGTGGTTAATGATTTACCCAAGCCATATGCCTACTCCACGTTATGTCCAAGAGAGGCTAATCAATTAGTTTCCAAACAATGACTGTTACGCTCATATACATTGAAGGTTGTCTTTATTTCCACGAGGAGTGGAAATTACCGCCTTTTCGTGGCAGGAAGGGGGTGCCTTTCAAGGCAAGCCTCCATTCTTGCCTTTCTTTTTTCCTAGCACACCCTCATATCATGCTCACGCTGTAGGGAAACAATGTTTCAATCTTCCCATATCATGTGAAGAGTGACTCTTGTCCATCCTCAGCTCTCATTTGGTCACGGACCAAGCAAGCTGGTTCAATGCGTTACAAATAGACTAGAGGGAGAGCTCCATGGTGGCACGATCTCTTCATGCGACCGATAAGAATCATTGCAAGTTTATTTGTTATGTGAATTCATTCTTAGTTAGGGTTTGGTTCTCCTAATTTGCATAGCGTTGTAATTGACAGAGTAGTGTGGCCAAACCATGACCATTTCTAGTTCGACAATGGCAAGCACACGTGGCTATATGGTTGTATGCATTTCAAGTTCATGATGGCAGGACTTACCATGCCTCTACCTTGAACTTACCAGGTATTCACTGGGTCGATCCTTCATGGATCTCTTAATTAGATTAATTTTGTTTCTAAGGGAGGGTTAAACCATCTCGAGGTTCGTTCTTTTTTCATGAGGTTTGGGCATCGTTGCTTGTTTAAACTCCAGTGGGTGAATCCTCTTTTTCCCAAGTCAAGTTCACAGGGGTATGCGACTCCCTTCCCCATCGATCCTTGGATCGTATGATGGAAACACTTATATCACATATCCCATGCTTCCATTTCTTGGTAGGGTAAGTCAATTTAGTATAGTTACAGCTCTTCCCATGGGAATGAGGATGCTAATCAAATATGAGTCTATACATAGGCATCATGCATCTCTCTCTCTCTATATATAACCTTCATTAGCCTAGCATGCAAATAAACTAGGAGATTAAAAGCTCAAGCATATACCTTTGCTTCACTTCATTTTCAAATTGATAGTCATAGGTTAATAAGTATGCTTGTATTGAACTAGCTTACTCTACATTTATATTTATTTTAAGACGAGAGGAATATCTCCATAGATTTAGACTAATCTTCTCAGATATGGTCATTCAATACTATAGCTTAGATAATTGGTCTTCTACACATAACTAGTTAGATTTTTTTATCGTTACTTTTTTGTTCAAGGCATGCTTTGGTATCTTAAGTTACACGCATATATTTTAACGAGCATTGTTTAGACTTGTTATTCATTACTAACTCACATCTACATGTTATATGCAGAGATCTCTGGGTGGGTGGCCTCTCGAGACCCGACTGATTATGTATTTTAACACCTTGTCATTGTTCGGATATCCATCATCTATTTCGGGATACATATCTATTTCAGGATCATCTATTTCAGGATACATATCTACTTCAGGATCTTGCATGATCTATTTCAGGATATGCAGTCCAGTCACCAGTTTGATGCCTCCAGCACCTTATCCACCTTCTTCTAGCACCCGGGAGCCACTTTCCACAGAGTTTTAGCCCTCCTAAGCTGAAAGGCGCCCTCTTCTCACCTACTGACAGAGAAGGGCGCACTTGTTCACCTACCACTGCAGATTCACTCCAGTTACATTCAGTTAGCTCCGATTCTGATTGAGTTCACTCCGATTTCACTCCTGACTGACTGTTTCACCTCCGATTGACCTCCAGTTCGATTAGGTGACTTGTTCTGACTCCAGTTAGCCTCCCATGCGCCCCCACTGAGCCTCCAGATCCTATATCAGTGCTACACACTTCAGTTACATTTATTATGATCAGTTAGACTCAGCTTGACACCTGGATGACTGGTTGGTGTGATTGATGAGCACCACCGATGATTGATGAGGACTCCTAGATAGAGTCAAGCTACTCCATTCAGTGATTTGAATGACCTCCTTAGGCAATTCGAATTTCTCTGTTCATTGTAACAGTTTGTATTGTAATTCATTCACCCTTTCTGGGATAGAGAGCACTGCTGCATGTTTTGCACAGTTTTGCACCATATTTTCTATGTTCATCTGTTGTGATTGATTTACTTGTTCATTAGATCTGCTGTGACTAATTTTACAGTCATTAATCTATTTATTACATCTTAAAAGATTTTGTCCTCAAACTAATGGCACTTTTCTCTCGCAGGTGGGGACTACTCTTCCTAGGGCTGTTTGAGGAAGTCTAGGCTCCACCAACTCTTCTTAATTACTCATGTAAGTAATTATCTGGGCTATCACAAGCCTATTACAGGGATGATTTTAAGAACCCCCCTAAATTTATATGTATAAAAAATGGGCGAATCCCCATGATACACATGAAAGTGTAAAGGCTATTTTATCAATATTATAATATGTATATATAATTTTTGGCGAATCTTTCATGGAATTATAAAATATTATAAATTTTTGGTGAATCTTTCACAAAATTATAAAAAGTTGTAAAATTTTTGGCGAATCTTTCACAGAATTAGAAAATCTTGTGAAATCTTGGCGAATCTTACACTAAATTATAAAAACTTGTAAATTATTGAAAAATTGGTTGAAATTTGACTTAATAAAATTTCCTAGATGATTTTGTATTCGCTTTAGATTTCCCATGTGCTCTTGCATTAGGACACCTTTTAAACAAAATCCAATCTTTTTAGGTGACCTACTTTGTCATTCCGTAGTCCCACTTATAGATCCCTTGTAATTGGTGCCTAAATGGCACATACCAAAATGATGGTTTATGCATCTGCTAGGACCTACAACTATGAGAATACTCAACCCCAAGAGTAGGCTACAAGGAAGCATGTGTTCAAATTCACAAGTGGATCACCCTTTGAGACGCATGCCACCTTCAATCACTCATCACAATATCCATGATAACCTACCAACCCCGGATATAACACCCTTTTGAAACTATGCATCTAAGGTTAAAGAGTCACAAACTCATGTGTCCCAAGCACCCTAACCACTCCAAACACAAATCCCTAAGTATTGCACTTAGGTGGTGCTCTCTCCAAGTTTTAGGCAAGTAGATGGTTGCATAACCATTTATGTCAAGAACACCTCTCCAAGAAACAATTTGAGTAGGGCATCCCACATGTGCCAAGATAATCTTCTTTCAAACAAAATCCATTTCCACCCCTAAGTATAACACCCTTCCTCAATCTGTGCACCCAAGGTTAGGAAGGCACAAATCCACATGTTCAAAGCACCCTAACCACTCCAAACACAAATCCCTCAATATCACACTTAGGTGGTGCTCTTTTCGAGTCCAAGTGTTAAGCAATTATATGGTTACATAACCATTTCCTTTGAGTGCACCATAAATTTGGATATAACTGTGTTGTGTTGATAGCCTATTCATTCATGGAGTGTGTTGAACTGTGAGAAAAATCACCCAATAACAAGAAGGTTAGGCCTCCAAATACACAACATCAATGCAACAATGACCTCATTCATCAACATATAAGTTTATAGGTAAGATACCAAAACAATGTTTATTGGATGAATCAAATAAGCTACATGAAGGTTTTCCACCTTCAACAAATATATCCAACCAACCCAACCAAATCTCAAATTTGTCCACTATTATATTAAGCAAATGTAGCTTCATGCAAAAGGGATTTCTAAACATTCATTCAACCATTTTCATACAAGCTTGTAGCTTACTCTATTTGCATGCCTAGTAAAAAAAGTGGTGGGTGAGACTATTTCAACATTATTTATGTGACTATGCACATATATACATAAATTTGATGCATGAATATACTCTGTACCAATCACCATAAGCCAAATCTACAGTTCTCAAAGATTCAAGCATGCACTATGGCCTATATTTATGAATGGTGTGTATGCCAACATTAGATATTTTATGTATGTAACCCCTTAGGCATGTTGAAAAGTATGTGTACAACCTAATGTATTACCAATATATGCCAAACCCTTTCACATTCACCACTAATTCAGAGCATTGATGCACATACAAATTTTGTTATATGCATGCAATCGTTGAAACTATTTGTGGGAATTAATAAATATGCACCAACAATGAATATTATTAACAAAGTGAGAGTGGTTTAGGAGTAGAATTAATTATACCTAGTAAAGAACAATAGTTTTCATCCAAATCTAGCTGCATATTTTCACATTCAAAATAATGCCATAAAATGCACATCGCCAAGGGAGTTCCTAAGGGCATTAGTAATTACTCATGCGGTGGAAAAATCCCCATGCTTGTGTATATTTTATCCATATTTGTCCGTATATCCAGACCCCCTATGTATGTCATCCTTGACGTGGGAGCCAAAAGTCCAATCATCTGCAAGATACAACACTTCACCTCTTTATTTTGCACATGAAGTATGGACAATTGTGTCATTTCTATGCATTTGGATTTGAAACTATACAAAGAAGGGACGGTGACCAATGCTGTAGAATATGCTTGATAGTGAGAAACTATAGTTACTTTTACATAGCTCAATAAGTAGCACCGGATTATGTAGTTGCTCATTTTCTTTAGAGCATCATATCATGAAAATTTTACAGCATATCAAAGAATGCACCAAGCTCAATGGTATCATATTTGTCCTTGTGAAATGAATCAAGATGTCAAACTTTGCTGATATCAAGGACTTATATTACTCTCATAATGCACAATTCTAAGAAGGCTAAATAACTAATAATGGGGTTAGTCTTGTTGGATTTTCTAAATAAAAATAAGTAATAGCATATGAACAATACCAAATGCTGAAGATTGAGAATAAGATCTTCACATTCCTCGAGAATTCATTGATTTTGACCTTTGAATCTTTCAAAAGGGAAATGACTTATAGGAGTAAAAAAAGTCAGATGACAATGTCAGAAGATTATAGGCCAGCCCAAGTTAGGTTGACACATCCTATATAGTATAATTGCTATGAGGATTTTCAATAGCCACCCAAAAGTAAATTTGACCACGGGATAACCAAAAAAAGTAGTTCTCCATGCTTATGAACTGCCTTATACACATGACAAGAGTTAAAAGGCAATTTTTTTCAAGGGGACGGCTATATCTTCAGTGTCCACTAAGAACAATCTCGTCATCTTTATCTTGCCTTGACTGAGCAACTAGTGCCATGACCTATTTTCTTGCTTCCCTGAATCACAAAGATAAAAAGAAAAATGGAAATATTTTCAGTGTGAATCCATGATTTTCAAGCTTGATTTCAAAATTCTTGTACTAATATTACCAATTTTACTATATTTTAAGAGTGTTACGGAACAACAATCTAACTCAGGAGAAATATTTTATGAAAGAAACATACAAAAACTAGAGAATACATGCAAATAAATTAGAACTAGGGATAATGCCTACGAAGAAAGTTGGTACAGTAAATGGTAGATAAGCTCAATAATTAAAGTTACATATTTGTCAATATCAAATTTTCTTTCATTACCAATGAATTTAACGAGTAATGAATTTAACTTTATTTATGTATGGAAAATAACCTAAATAATATACCATAAGTAAGCTTCAGTGAGCCAAACAAACTTTAGTAAACAATCAATATTGAGAGACTACTGTAGAAGGGATGAGAGTACCCAACCTCAGAAAAATGGGAATGCCATCATAACATAGTAAACCAATAGGTGCATGCCCTCACTCTTGCCTTCACTCTCCAACATGTGTAACAACATGAAACTATTTTATTCCTCTAGCCTCAATTTTGTGATGAATCATAAAATGTTTCCATCCATACAAAAGTATGGAACTGCTTTTATCCATCCTTATCTTATTAAAGGGCACTATAGAAACATATTTTCCCAAGTCTCCCCTCAAGCAGAAAATACAGTTATATAGACTGCACCATATCACAGTTAACTTCTCTCCATGTTCTAGTATTCATGTGAAGCATGAAGTGCAAGGGGTGCACGTAGGACTCCAAAGTAGGTTCCATATTCTCTTGTTAGTTTTACTTATTTATATCAACTTTGCTTCCAACTATTCTTTACCCCATGCAACCCTAAATTCACCATCCCATGACTCCATTCTCAAGATCATTTTTTCCTCATTGTATTTGACTAGCAAATATAACATGTTAATGATAGAGCACAACTTTTACATTGTACATGCCAGTCTAATATCATTTATTCGCCATCCTGAGATGTGCTTCCACTTCCAATATGTCCTCTATTTGGTGGTTGTAAAAAATCACTAACCATTGTATAGTCTTTTCTTATCAGTTCATCTTTAAATTTATCAAATCCATAATTCCTTCTTTCCCCAGTGATGATACCAATAATTAACTTCAATACCCCTACCAAGTAGCCATAATATTTCACTATCCTTAATCATATTGGATCATAAAATATTTTCTATGTCACGATACAAGGCTTTATGAATGCCTCAAGTTGTTGACTTTGCTTCAACCACATCACTCGTTGTGTTAAAATGGGGGCTTATTCTAGAGTTTTAGTATTTTCCTACACCACATCCGTTCAGTGATGTCTTCCAAAGCAAATTTTCCAGGAAATTCTAAGGTTACACTATCCTTGCTCATAGATAATGACATGAAGATATGGAACCATTTTTCTCTATCATAATGCATGTCTTTCTCATTATGAAAATACCTTTAACTGCAGTTACTTTGGTTCAGGCAGCACATTGGCATGTTGAAATGGTAAATTATATAGTAATAAATACAAATTGGTGCATGGTTGGATGGAGTAAGGAGCTCATCTTGACAATTGTAAAACATTTTGATTTTGGAATTTTGCCTTTTAAAATGCACTCATAATGCATAATTTCTTCACTTGTAGATTAACCAAGATCACCCTTCGAGATAAATTTTTTTAATAACCTTGTACATATTCATTAAAGTACTTGAACAGTTGCATAAAATATGAATGAATTATCAGATACGTATTATTTTGATGCTAACTAAGTTGAATAGATTATGTGAAACAGTTTCATTTATAGGCATCTTTGTATGTAGGTTTCTAGATTTGACTGGCAGAAGATGACTCCAAATGATTGTTATGTCATCTTTCTCAGTTTCTCAAACCTCCTTTCCATTGGAAGAGCTCAAAGAAATCTAGTAGCCAAGAGTGATGACAATTCCAGAATTGAATATCGTGTAAATGTAAAAAGGAAAAAATCAAAACATACTTGATGAAAACCAGTAGATTGAGATAAAACAAAGAATCCTCATAAAAGATAAACTACAGAAAAGGATAGACAAACTGGACTAGAAGAAAAGATTTGTGGAAAATAGAAGAGAAATACAAAAACATAGAAGAACATATTTTGCAATGGAATAGTGAATTGTCTAGTCTAAATTCTCAATATTCAAACAATAAAATGGTACCCACAGGGATTTAGAGAGACCCTAAATTTCACCGAAAAAGTTTTCCAACCCCTTCAAAGTGCTCTTCGATGCCTTTTTATACTTGCCTCTATGCTTAATTCATGCCTCCTTTTGTGCAACCTAATACCAAAATTAATTAAGGGAATTTGTACTTAGCAACTTGTTAACCCCTATTCACATATGATGCTCATTTAGATGAGTTCTGGGATTTCTAAGCACAATGTGGGGAATGTCCTGCCTCTTGACCAACAACAACAACCCTTGTACCTCCTCTCTGGGAAATTATGGACCCTATAAAAACAAGGCCAACACGTTTAGCAGTGGTAAAGGGACATCATTAGGCGACATGTGCATTCCAACAACCTCAAGCCTGTTGATGTATATGTAACTTCAGAATGTATTTCATATATATATTTATTGTACTCCTATAGAGATGTATTATTCCTCTATACGGAAGTGTTTGTATTCCTATAGAGATGTTATTATTCCTCTATACGGAAGTGTCGTAACTTATACTTGATGGGTTATTAGACCACCTTGTTGGGGTCGGCCCTATATGAGTCATGTGGGTCGAAGGGTTATTAGACCACCCTATTGGGGGTCGGCCATGTGGGTAAAAGGGTTATTAGACCACCCTATTGGGTGTCGGCCCAATCAGCATTGTGTTATGTGGTTAAGTTGAGGCCGACCTAGTAAAGGTTATTAGGCAAGTCAAGTCAAGTATAAATAGAGTGTGGGAGGCACTCTATTTTATCATTCTATTCTCTCACACACTCTTTGGAGAGTGGAGCACTTGTGGAGGAGGAGAAGCTGATGCTAGGAGATGTATATCTCTTATGCTTGGGTTGTATCATTGCTCTATCTATCTCTGAGGAAGTTATTGGCGTTTTTCACCTTTATGGTTTTCCCCAAGTAAACTTTGTGTCTCTTGTGTGCTTGCATTATTGTGTCCATGATTGATATACTGTAGATATGCTATACATGTTGTTCTCTTAGTTAGGATCCTAGATTAGATTGAAGTAAATTCTGAAAAACTAACATGGTATCAGAGCTAGCCTGAAAGAAGGCATGATATGGCATTTATGACACTTGTTGCACTTGCGATGCTAGCGCTAGATATAGCAAAAACCAGTCATCATAGCACTTTCGCTATAAATCCATTTTGGAGAAGTTTTCGGATCTAAAAATTTTACAGGTCGAATATCAGATCCCCATGTACCTTGTTTCCAAAGGACAAATTCTAATTTGTTGTACTTTGTGTTTTATGATCTGTACAATCTAGGGTTTCTGCCTCTTCCAGATCTGAGTCATAAACAAGAGACCTAGGAAAAAAGGTCATAACTTGGGCTAGGAAGCTCCAAATGAAATTTCGTAAAAAGTTACAGGTAGTGCATGGACTGTACGTTCTCAGGTAACTTTTTTCGAGGCATAAACTGAACCAGTGACACGTGGAACCCCATACAAGTTCACTCTCTTGTTTTATCCCATAAACATGTCACATTGCAAAACTTGGCATAAATCTCTCTCAAAGAATCCATTTGAGGTCAGACCTATGGGGTTGGAAAGATGAGAGGTCAGGATACCACAGGAACAATTTTCAGACCCCGTGGATCAAAAAGTTCAGAGTTACACCAGAAACAATCAGGTGCATATTTCTGTCAAAACAGAATTATTTTTTGAGCACCTTCATTCATGGCTCCGGGAATTAGGGTTTTGGAGAAAGTTGGTATTTTTGTAATGAGAGACCACGGTTGAATGCTACTCAGAAAAATCAAAATTTAGAGACCAAGATCAAATTTTTTGGTTGGGTAGAAGGCCGGGCTTGATCAAACCCTAGTTCGGGACTTTGATTGGAAAAGTGGAAAATTAGGGCTTCTGCAAAAGTTGGAATTTTTGAAGTCTGTGACCACGGCTGGAAGCTCGTCAGAAAAATCGAAGTTTAGAGCTTTGGATCGAACCTTTTGGTTGGGAAGAAGGGTGGGCTTTATCAAACCCTAGTTCGAGATCCTGTCCAAAAGATCCAGAAGTTTCAAAGGCAATTTTGAGGGGTGAAACTTTGCAGTTTTCAAATTCTGAGTATACTAGCTTGATCAGCTCATCAAGGTGCATATTTCTATCCTTTGGGAAGTTTGAAATTCAAAGCTTGAATTTTTAAGGTTTCTCTGACAAACCCTAATCCAGCTCCAAATCCAGTTCCTGCAAATCAAGTGGATTGGGTTAATCCTAGAAGAGAATGGATTGGTCACCTGCATAAGTGAAGACATTCCTGTTTCAGAGGGAGATGAGGCTAAGGCCTTACATAAGAAGATTACAAGCAATCTCGACAGGTATGACTTATCCAGGTATGTTTCGAGATTTGTTCATGATTAAGTTTATGGTATGTTTGTCTTCATATTATTACGGTTAGTACAATCTTGATTAAATTTAGACTTGTCGTATCACCTTAATAAAATTATGAATGCATGATAGAAGATATTCATTGAATAGGATGTTGACACTTATGATTGTACTAATGCATTATGGTGTTGTATGAGGTTTATGTTGTCCACTAACATGAAAGGTACACCAAGAAAGACAAATCATGTTCTAGTTCAAGAACATATGATCATGGTGACATGAAGACAAAGATTCATCCATTGTCATGGATCACATAGAAGATCTATTTACGAGGTATGTATAACTTGGTTCTATAATGGTTAACTTATGAGATATGCAGGTTACTAGCACAAGTCATTGAAGAGAACAAGAATACATCATGTGGGTATGTTAGACATAACTAGCTAACATACTAATCCAGGTATGTTTTTCCTATATCAAGTTAGAATCCTACCTTGTGATAGGATCTCTTATATAAGTATACATGGCATGATTGGTAATGATTATTCAATAGGTTTGAATAAACATGGGTGTATGCATATTATGTTTCTTACTTTAATTTATGATATGACTAACCATAAGATTCCTTGAATACTAATGCTTATTATTTCTGTTTGAAATGATCATAACTATACATGCTTAATATTATTGTGTTTTGATAGTATTGAGAATATACTAATAAATGTATGATTATGTATGAGATCTCGAGGATATCACAATAATGATACTTGTAAGCATGCATAGTGATCGAGGATGGATATAAGTTCAAGGATAGGTAATCCAGGAAGCAAAGATCAAGAGGGAGCACACTCCAGTCGTTTCTGCAAGGATGCAGATATTCAGAGGGAGTCGACCACTTCTCACAATCCACATCAGAATAGAGTTGCAAAGATTCAGAGGGAGTTTACCCAACAACCAAACAAAGATACGTATTTGAATTGTCATTTCTTACATATTTGTTTGTTTAAATAATGTTGTTCAATGATGTATATACTTATGTTCCTAGACTTAGGTTGTGTATTATGCATATTAGAATAAATTGCATTAATGAACATTATACTACTAATATGCATGTGATGGGTAAGTGGCCTATGGCACTGTACAACATTGCATTGCTACTTATCTGGAATGAAACCTCTTTGCTGACATGTTGGGAGTAGTGCAAACTCTTAACAATGTTCTGGTAGAGATTGGAAGGCATCTAGAAAGTTACAGGATATGGATGAATGTTGTATTGAAGCAATGGCTAAAATAATTGCATGACTGTATGACATATTTCTTTATGTGTAAGAATTTGTTCTGAAAAACTATGAGATGTTTCTAATCATGCAATTTAACTTGTTTTGTAGGAAAGATCGTATACCTTCACCTACAAAAGAAGGTCGACAACATTTGTTCCACCAACACAGATATCTATTGAATACATTGAAGATATTGAAGTTCCCAGGATCTGGGATGAAGTAATGGAAGAATGCCATGATTAGTCGATCATAAAGAATGATGTTTGGGATGCAGTCTCAAGACCTGAAGGGAAGTCTGCTGTGACTTTCAAATGGATCTATAAGATCAAGCATGCTGCAGATGGTAGCATGGAGAAATACAAAATGAGGTTTGTAGCTCATGGCTTATCCAAGAAAAAGGGATTTAGTATGAAGAGACTTCTACACCTATAGCCAGGCACACTTCCACCAGATCAATACTTGCTCTGGAGGCAGTGATGAAATGAAAGATACACCAGATGGATGTCAAGACAGCTTTCTTGAATGGTGTAGTCGAAGAGGAAGTGTATGTGGAGCAGCCACTTGGTTTTGAGACACATGACGATAAGTCATATATGTGCAGAACTTGGTATGGTAGGATAGACAACTTTCTATCCAGTTTGGGATTTACCAAGAGTAAAGCAGATTCCAACCTTTACTACAAGGTTGAGGAAGACAATCCAGTGATACTACTTTTGTATGCGGATAACCTGTTTGTTACAGGTGAGGATAGATTGATTGCCGACACGTAGCGGAAGCTTGATGCCGAGTTCGAGATGAAGAACTTGTGGATGATGCACTACTTTCTAGGCATGGAGGTGTGGCAGAGTGCAGATGGAATCTTCCTTGGACAAGGGAAGTTTGTAGTAGAGATCCTGAAGAGGTTCAGGATGATGGACTACAAGGACATGGCCACACCTATGGCATCGAACCTGAAGCTCCTATGTGATGCTTCATCTGATTCGGTTGATGTCACAGGGTATCGTCAGATGATTGGGTCCTTGATGTTCCTGACGAACACGAGACTAGATATTTGCTTTGCGGTGAACACATTGAGCTAGTTCCTGACGGATCCGAGGATTGTTCACTTGGTTGCTATAAATCATATTCTAAGGTACCTGAAGGGTACAGTTGATTATGGGCTCAAGTATGATGCGAATCAAAAGTTTAACCTGCAGGTTTATGTTGATTCAGATTGGGAAGGCAATGCTGCAGATAGGAAGAGCACTTCTGGGTGCTGCTTCAGTATGGGATCAGGTGTGATCTCTTGGTTTAGCAGGAAGCAGTCCTGCGTAACACTGAGTACAGCTGAAGCAGAGTATGTTGCAGCTTGTTCAGCTAGTTGTGAGGCAGTATGGCTTCAGAAGCTACTGTCTGAGTTATTTGATCTATCGCTGGAGGCTACTGGTATCTTTTGTGACAACCAGAGTTGTGTGAAGTTGTCTGAGAACTCAGTGTTCCACGATAGGTCGAAACACATTGAGATCAAATATCACTATATCAGGGATATGGTGCAGAGAGGAGCAGTGAAGATCCTGTATGTTACGACAGATGAGCAGATTGTAGATGTGTTGACGAAGCCACTAGCCATAGTGAAGTTCGAGTACTTTAGAGAGAGGCTTGGTGTCCTTCAAATCAATGAAACTTCGAGGAAGAAGTGATGGAGACATTTGCTGAAGCCATTCCAAGCATGTTGGAAGGAGGATCCTTTACATGGCTGTGGATGTAAGCGCTGGATGATGAGCATCAGGACGATGCTCCAGTTACTGCTCTATATGTGTATGTATGCATCACGTTGGATGCTTGATATGATCAGTTGGATCATTTATATGTATATGTATGTACGCATCATGTTGGATGCTAGATATGATCAGTTGGATCACTTATATGTATGTACGTATCATGTTGGATGCTGGATATGATCAGTTGGATCATGTGTATGTATCAGGTGGATACATTGTGTGATTAGGTAGATCATGTATGTTGATATGTATCAGGTATGATTAGGTGGATCATGTATTTGTATATGTATCAGGTGGATACATTGTATGATCATGTAGATCATGTATGATGATATGTATCAGGCAGATACTGTGTATGCATCAGGTGGATGCATTGTATGATCAGGATGACGAGCTTCAGGATGTTGCTCCAGATGACATGCATCAGGACGATGCAGTGATGATGATCAGGATGATCATGTGTACATCAGAATGATGTATGGTGAGTATCAGGTTGATACTCTATGGCCGTGGAACAGGTTGTGCAGATAAGCATATAATCCTAGCCCTGGGAGGTTTGCAGATAGTCTTTTGAGGTTTTTCCTATGGCATGTAATACTGACCCTGGGATATCTGGAAAACGCTCTTTCGAGGTTTTGCTTTGGAGGACATATAATCCTAGCCCTGGGAGGTTTGCAGATTCTCTTGCTAGGTTTTTCCGCTGGCATATAATAGCTCCCTGGGAGATCTGACAAATGCTCTTTCGAGGTTTTGTCCTATGGCATGTAATCCTAGCCCTGGGAGATCCGATAGGTTGAGCTGTGTGCTCGTAATCAGTCCTGGGATGCTCTTTCGAGGTTTTTCTATGACCACATGTAATAAGTCCTGGAGATCTGGATAGGATGAAAAAGGCCTCAGATGCTCTTTAGGGTTCTTGCTTGGAAAGACACTCTTGTAAGGTTTTGTGGTGGGGGTCACATGTAATAAGTCCTGGAGATATGGAGAGGATGAAAAAGGCCTCAGATGCTCTTTAGGGTTCTTGCTAGTTAAGAGACTCTTTAAGGTTTTGTGACAGTCACATATAATACTAGCCCTGCGAGATCCGATAGGTAGAGCTGTGTGCTCATAATAGCCTAGGATGCTCTTTCGAGGTTTTGTGACGCACATAATAAGTCCTGAGTATTCCACAGTATGGCCAGTGATGATGAAGACCTGCAGGTGGTGGGCCTACATCTAGTATGAAAAAGGACTGGCTCTGTAGAACTTCCTATGACGAGTAGATTCAGAGATTGATTGAGATATCAGCAGCAGTGACGATGACGATGATTCGAGGACGATGCATCGATGACGATGATCCAGAGAAGAAGACTTGTGCTAGATGATCTGTGTCGAGAAATACCTTCCTAGTTAAGAGGGAGTGTTGATGTATATGTAACTTCAGAATGTATTTCATATATATATTTATTGTACTCCTATAGAGATGTATTATTCCTCTATACGAAAGTGTTTGTATTCCTATAGAGATGTTATTATTCCTCTATACGGAAGTGTCGTAACTTATACTTGATGGGTTATTAGACCACCTTGTTGGGGTCGGCCCTGTATAAGTCATGTGGGTCGAAGGGTTATTAGACCACTCTATTGGGGGTCGACCATGTGGGTAAAAGGGTTATTAGACCACCCTATTGGGTGTCGGCCTAGTCATCATTGTGTTATGTGGTTAAGTTGAGGCCGACCTAGTAAAGGTTATTAGGCAAGTCAAGTCAAGTATAAATAGAGTGCGGGAGGCACTCTATTTTATCATTCTATTCTCTCACACACTCTTTGGAGAGTGGCATACTTGTGGAGGAGGAGAAGCTGCTGCTAGGAGATGTCTATCTCTTATGCTTGGGTTGTATCATTGCTCTATCTATCTCTGAGGACGTTATTGGGGTTTTTCACCTTTATGGTTTTCCCCAAGTAAACTCTGTGTCTCTTGTGTGCTTGCATTATTGTGTCCATGATTGATATATTGTACATGTTGTTCTCTCAGTTAAGATCCTAGATCAGATTGAAGTAAATTCTGAAAAACTAACAAATCCTCCATTCTGGCAATAAATGATGGCTGTTCTGACATCCTAACAAGCAATTGACATTAGTATTATGAATTATGGGGTTTTTTTTCCATAAAAAGGGTGTAAACAGACATACAAATAAGATATGGGAAATTGGTGGAGGAAAATCAATAATTATGAGTAGTTCTATAAGCACAAACAACCCTAAAATAAGGTCTGGGACATGTTTTCATGAAGGTTGTTCATTAAAAGGCTATTCTGGGCATAAATAACCCTCAAACAACCTGGAAACAACAATACATTCATATTTATTAGCAGTTTAGGTACTTCTTAGATGAATTTGGGTTTTTTTTTAGTGAACAATAGTTCTGGGCACCTCTCAACCCTCATACAACCTCTGTTTTCAAATATGGGTGTCACTGAGTCATAACTGCAGTAAAACACATTTTCTAGCACTTTTGAGCATTTATTGGAAATTCTGGGCATGTTGCAGCCTCTTAAAAATCCCTAAGGTCAAATATGGGCATGTCTGAGGGTCAAAACAACCCTAAAGGCTAAAACTGTGATAGACAACAACAAAACCAAGCTTTGTTAAGTTCTAGATGGTTTTTGAAGCATGTACAACAGTCTTAAGGAGGGTTTGAGGATGCATTTGATTGGAATAGGCAATAAACCAACCATTTCGAGTCAACGTTCAACATTAAAGGATGCACGAGTAGGCCACACCCTTCTTACAGTCCTCTCCTCACGTGTAGAATAGATTGTTGGCCTTTGGATCAATATTTCCATGCCCTAGCTAGTCTTGGGACATCCAACTTTATTATGAAAGGACAACACTCTTTTATATGCCATTGATGAGAGGTATTGCATACTTGGAGGTCACTTTATGGAAGCGATCCCTCTTGGAGGTCAAATGGATTATTTTGTGGACATGGTTTGTAGAATCCATTTGCATTTGGAGCTGATTGATTTCCATGTGGACACTCTCACATTGTAGCATTTCCCTAACGAAAGTTCTTTCATCATTCTTGAGATGGATTGTTGGCGTTAAGAGGAAGTTTGGGGGATCATCGAACCCTCATTTTCTTGGTCTTCACGTCATGTTGAGAAGGAAATTTCCCTTTGAAGCTAAGTTTTGTTGCATAGTGGGCACATGTTGGTGGAGCAACCACCTTTTTGTGAGATTAGTTGCACATTCTAATTGGGGCACATACCTTGAAGAATCCTTTTGGGTTGCTAAGCAGACATATCTTGTTACTTGGAGGTTACTTCATGAGCTAGCATCCAATTTGAGATTTCTAGATGGGGTCATACCCTTGGAAGTTTTTTCATTTGAAGGATATCTTGGTTGCTTGTGGGCGCCATTTTATTATTTCAAATTCCTTGTGGACACATTCTTGTTAGAGAAGTTTCTTGGAAGGGGACTTTGGAGACACGATTCAAAATTGTGCTTAAGCATTCCTTCAAACACATGGCACACATTCTCTACTTCTATTTGGAATCTATGTGTTGACATAGTTGAGATGGTAAAGGGATTCAATGAGCTATCAAGGAGCATTCCTGAGCCCAAAATGGGTCTAATATAGGTTTCCCTCAACTCAGAGGTGAATAACAACAGTCTAACAAGTAGAAATCCTAGCTTCTTTGTTGATATTATTTCTCATCAAGAGCTTTCTTTGACTGAGAATTCTCTATCCAGTTGAGTACCCAATGGGCTTTCAAATCTACCAAACCTAACAATTCTCAGCATTTCCCACAACAATCTAAGAGGGTGCAACCAAATTTTTGGAAAAGATTTGATAAGGATTCCTTTATAGAAAATAGTGGATCCCAATGTGGGAATCCTTTGTTAAACCCATGTAGTGTAGCTCTGGCTGCTGCTACCGTTGCTTCTGCGAATGTGACTATAGCCCAGTTCAATCTGACCAGAGCCCATTTTGAATCTATCAGAACTAGAGCTATTGTCTGAATCGTCATTGGATCAGTTGTTGTTGTAGCCATTGATGGTTCTTTGTTAATTGGGTGCTATCATAGGTTCAACACAGGTGTCATTGACATATCTTGATCTTCATCTGCTCTCTCAAATAAGGATATGAAAGAAGGCATGGGAGATGGGAGTGGGAAACTAGTAAATTTCCAAGGAGTTGAGCATTTGAGATGATGTTCTGAATGCAACAAGATAAGTAATCAGAAAATCTAGTTATGAAACTGTCTAAAAGACTAGGTTCAATAGTGGTTGTCAAATAGCACTTTGGATTCTCCAAGATGGGTATTTGAAAAATAGAGAGAATATACAATTCATACCTTCCATTCAAGAATTGGGTACTATCAGGCATACGCATATTGTTTCTTTGAGAGAATTTATTTAGGGATGAGAGGCAAGAAATTATTTTCCTATGATTACCTTTCCATAGGAATCCTGACAACATTGCTACATGGTGACTTTCATTATATTCTCCTTCGCTTTGGTTATGTTCATGAATAATAGTAATGTAAAATATTAAAATTATGTTTCTTTCTATATTTGAGGCTAAGGAAATTACTTTAAACATGAGTTGTGTCTTAGCCATAGTTGCACAATACATAGTTTCTCATGCTTGGAGGATTGAATTCTATAGTCAACAATTGCTTAGAACTGGCGTTATCATTACCCATCCCTTTGAGGCATTTTACTCTCATTCAGTGCAGCATGTACTCAATCATAATTGCTTCAGTCAAGCCACTTAAGCTCTAGATTGACATTTTGCAAGGACTTCTTTTAAATTTTACTTTCTTATGTACAATTCATTATGTGATTAAAGGATGGTAGTAGTGGAGAAGTTGGTTGATTACTCACAATTTTCAGAAATGAAAACCAAATAATTGTAGTTGTAGTTATTAGAGATGGTTATGCATTTTGACATTTTGTAAAAGACAAATAGGGGATATCTATATTAATCCATCTTACTACTTCCTTCTTTCATCTATATATGACCATTACTGAGGATAAGTGTAGCATAGATCTTGGTGATACCAGTGTTATCAGAATCAACTGGTTCTGCCAAAACCAACCAGAACCAACCAGAACCAACCAGTTCAACCGGTTTCAGAGGGTGGCCAGTACAAATCATGACCTCAAACTGGTTTCTAGGCATATATCTCAAAAACATTGTTATTGATAAAAAGAAAAATATTAGTCATAACCAACCTAAAATATTTGGAGGAGGATCATCATTGAACCCTCCAACCTTAGCAAGCTCGTGGATTGATCAAAATCAAAGCAAAATTTTCATACAGTTAGCTTATAGCCCCATGATATTGTACTCAAAATTCAAACTAAATTTTTGCCAATCCACTCAAAGTACAAGTAATTATTGACAAAATATATGGAAAGAAGAAGATCTGCTATCATAAACAATTACTTCTCCAAGTAGCCATTGCCAAGCAAAAAAGCAACACATGTGGGAAATTCTGCAATTGCTTTTTCTCCAGAAAACTCTAGTCCATTGCATGACAATCAACCTTGCCTTAGACTGAGAACTATTGAAGGAAAAGCTAACTAAGTGCACATGGGATGGAGGAGTGTCATGGATAGAGACCTCAAGGCTAAGGAAAAACACAATGGAGAGAACATATGTAGAGGTAAGCACTCTAAAGCTTTAATTTAACTAATAATGAAGAAATAGATAAAGCATTTATGGCATATGCAAATGCAAATTGAAATTTGTTGATAGTTATTTTTGTTGGTTTTATACCATAAATTAAATACTTGGATCGACCCATGAGAATGCGGTATATTGGAAAGCAACAAGGTGATCGAGTTTGTATTAACGTGGAGACCTGGGTTCAAAAACCTCTATGGGTATTATTGTAACTAAGGAATTATAAATATAAGAAGTATCTAAAAAAAATAAGTACATAAATCAGAGGGCCACTAAAATGGAAGAGAAAAGGGGCTACAAACAAACAAAAAATATTTGTGTTGTAAGTTATGTCCCCAACTATTGAAAATGGGAAACAAGTTTTCAGAATTGAGTATGGAAAGGGTCCAAAAGTATCAAAAACTTTCAGATGGTTTGTGTAGGAAACTATAGGAAATAGGAAACATTTCAAAAAAGTTTCCATAAACATGACCAAATATTTTCAATAAATATGCCTACAAGGTTGGCTATACTAGTCTTCTTTTTTGTTGTCTACTATTTTAGAAGATCAAAATGTAAAATGGACAATGCAAAATGGATAATTGATGTAGATCCTAGTGTTATACCATTGCTACAATTGGCTTGGTTTTAATGCACAAGGGGTAATTGGTCCTTATGGCTTGATTCCATAATCTTCATTATCATGAGGGGATGCATACAATAAAGGTGGATAAATGGCCAATAATGCTCTATCAAAGGAAAGATTACAGCTTCCAGTTGGACAAATAACATTGGAGGAAGTTCAATATGGTTAGGTAATAGACTTTAGTCTAAATGTCATGTTTTAAAATAGGTCTCAGATTCTAAAGATTTATAAGTCAGAACTTGGCAGTGTGTCAGTCGATGGTCATTTGAATTTATAGATTGTAGAAATATAATAGTTTTTTGATGATGAATGGAGATTCTCCCTCTATTTGTATATGATTGTGAGAGTGTCAATGATTACAAAGATAAACTTTGTAATATGTCAATCAATGGCCATTTGAATTTATAGTCTATAGTAATATAATAGTTTTATGATGATTATGGGAGAGCATCTCTCTATCTATGGATGATTGTGGGATTGTTGGAGATGCACTTAAGACCTCTTTTTTGTAATGTGCCTACAATAGCTAAAGAGTTTTTTTTTCCTCACTAAATAAAAGATGCATTTTTCTCCTTGGAAGAAAATGTCCTTTTCATCATCACTTATCTTATTTCATACTTCTAACCTTCATTCATGTCATTCTTGAACTATAGAAATAGTTCTACATGACACTACAAAAGTGTCCACCTACAAGTTTTTACAAGCATCGACCTACAAAATTATCCACCTATAGGTTCCTACAGGAGTATATAAGAGATTCTCCAGCTCCAACCCTCCAATTTTATACAAAAAAATGTCCATTTTTCTTTCAAAAAACATGCATTTATAGCACTCTAATTTTCTATAGAAATGTGCATTTTTCTAAAAAAGTGTGCATTTCCAGCACTCGATTTTCTACAAAAACGTGCATTTCTAGCACTAGAATTTTCTAAAGAAGTTTGCATTTCCATCATTTCATATTTCTCTGAGAACTCTACAGTTCCAACATTACAATTGATGTTATTCTATGATAGTTGTGGGGTGTGACCTTTCATCTTACACCTCCACATGTAGGAAGTGCCCAACCTTGTAGGCATTGAGGACCACTCATATTACATCTTGGTAGACCTTGGCTTGGAAATACACCTCTCTCATGCTAATGTGGACTTGGAAACCTCTCTTGAGGAAAGTCTTTCCCTAATATATATATATATATATATATATATATAAATGATACTTTCATTCAAGGTATTGGTAACACTTATTCAATATAGGTTTCAATTCCAAGGATCAAAAGCATAGAAATCAAAGATCATCAAAGATCATACCCACACCATAAAAAATGACAACTTTGCAAAAAATTGAAAGGCCTAACCATCTTCATCAAAGATTTTTCTCAAAGTGAAAATCCATCGTATTAGATTCATGGAGCTTCAAAATAAACCAAGATTACAACTACAATATTCCTTGGATTTTAATAGTAGCCTATACATTAAGTTAAAGTTAGGTCACTACTTTCTAGATAATGAATTCAATTAACAAGTTAGAAATATTCTCACAACGCAAGCAGACTAGTTCACAGTGGCACTTAAATATTAAAATCAAATATGTATTGCATGGTTTACCAACTATACATATGTTTTGAAAGTATGTGAGATTACATAATAATTTTTTCTTGCGTAAAAGAGAATAAAATGCCAACAATTATAAAATGCATGTGAGAATATTGCACGAAAAAATTTGTCACTTCAAGGAAATGCATCGAGATTTTACAACTAAGAGATTCCTAGTAAACAAGGTCCCATAAAGAGTTGAAAGGTTCACAAGCTTCCACAAATCTCTAATGATCTATCTTTGTATGCTAATTCTATGGTTAAGACATCCATATGCACTACACATATCAAGGTAGTCAGATTTCCAAGTTCAATACTTAAAATGGGGAAGCAAACAACACATCGTTCAATAGGAAAATATGCAAGTATCATCATAGAAAGTGTGCCAAAGAATATAAGTACATAAGAAAAATTACTATACTATGCACAGTATCTCAAGAATCTTGAAATAAATGTTGTACACTCTTAAAACAATCACCATATATTTTTTTTTGTTTGTTTGCTCGAATCTCCTTGACTTGTGGGAGTGGCCTGTGGTATGAGAAACCACGACCCAAGGGAATCTAAGCCATCAAAATCACCCGGGGATCGCACCTGGCCTGGACCACACCAACCTCAAATTGACTAGGTTTTTTGGGTGTCGCCTCCCAACTAAGTCACCCCTAAGGGGAATTGAACTCGGATCGCCTTGCTGACAAGACCCACACCTTAACCGAGTGAGATAACGGGAAATGACTAAAAAAATAAACATATCATACTCTATATATGCCATGAATAACCAAGAGCTGAAGTTCACTAGAAAAAAATAGATCACGATTCAATTTTTTTTTGCAGATATCCAACACTCTACACGCAAGTTTGCACAAGTCAAGAAATGAAGTGAGCATACAGATCTAAAAATTCCAAATTCCTATAGATCTACAAAGCATATACCAACAACACATCTAAAAGTATAAATATGGACAAATCTAGGAATAATAGCTAGCAATGAATATAGTAGGAGCTAGAAATAAAGACAATATGAAATGTAACACCATTAGGTTTTTGAATAAGAGGAGATTAGATCAACAATTCAAAAGGAAATCAAGTGTTTTGTTCAATACAAAGAGTTTAAGGTATATACAGATAGTTTTCCATCAAGTCTATCTTATGCTATCAATTATAACACTACAAACATAGAAGGAAATCCCTTCATGTAGACCTTGAATTACATTATTTTTCTTGATTAGACATGGGAAAATAGTTAAGATAAAATAATAAAATAAGATATTTAGAGTAACCCCTAAAAATGGTTATATAGAGGAAGAAATATCAAATGACATAGATAACTTTATAGGTCTGAGAAAATCAATTTCTTTAACCATGTAGCCTTGTTACCACCAAAATGTTGGCATTTTTTAAAAGTTTGAGAAGATAGGGATTCACAAATACTTAGGATAATTGTTGGATAGCTTGTTGTATTTTTGATAGAATGACCAAAGTAGTAGCCTTGCTAACGCGTTCAATAGCCTCGCTAATGAGTTTGTGACTGGTCTTTATGGAAGCACTAATATTTATGAAGGGTTTAAACTAGGAATGCCAAGAACTTAAGTCCAGTAAAATATCAGGGCATTGAAATCGACCTTTTTCTCCTACATATTGTACCCTCGAACATGGAATCTTGTAGCAACAAATAGATGGTAATGTATGGTGATTTTGTTGTATCTTATAGGGATGATCATTCGTGGACTATGGCAGCAATGAAACCTTCTTTAAACCCTATGTCAATAGCATACACACCAACACTATCATCATATTCACGAACATAAATCATAGGGTGAAGTGTGGTGGTTGTTGAAGCCTTAGAATGACAATTTTCATGGACATCAACCATCTAAAACTAATTTTCATGTATCGTGTCGCACTTGAACCAACAAAAGAGCTTGAGACTGAATGGCAATCTAGTACATTTCTCAGCACAATTACATGGCATATTGGAGATATTTTGATACAACAAAACACATTACTCTTCTAGGAAAACCTTGGACCTTGATTGCATTGCTTCATTACTCCTCTTGTCATTGCTCCATTAATACAACAATTCTTGGAAATATGATATGTAGCTTTCAATCTAACCTTTGTACTCTTGTTATTTAATCCCCATTTGAAGTTACCAAAAATTTGTTGAAAATATTGCTCAACTCTGACTTAAAGCATTAACCATGACACCAAATCCATTCAAAATCACGTGGGCATCATCACCGATCTTTTCATGAAAGGCACAAAGTCTTCTCTAACCTTTCGTCTTGCGAATTTTATCCTCTTTTAACTTCTTGATTTGTTCCTCTAGTTATTGATTAAAATTTCTTAGGTGCTGGTTTTCTTCCTCTTTGTCCAGTAGTTTTCCTTCGGTATATTCGTTTGATTGTTCTGTCCTCTTAGTACTTTTTAACTTCCTGATTTTTCCAATTAATGTCTTGTTATCGTTTCTTAACTGATATATTTCTTCAGTGTTATTTGATAACGTGTGTTTGACAGCTGTAATCTCCAACTTGTGCATCTTTCTAGTTTCGTCCTCTTTCTGCTGTAGTTCACTAATATGTTGTTGAAGGTGACACTTCTGTGAGCCTTGACTTTCCAACTTTCTCTGCACTTGCGCCAATTCATTATCCTTATCCATGATGAGTTGGTTTAAATGTTTAATTTATTCTTCTAATTCGCGATTACTTCTATAAGGTGTTTCTTCATCATTCTTTGACTTCTGATCTGGTCTTCAAAGTTTTGATTGTGAAATTTTAAACATGAGATTTCTTTATCCTTATCAGATAACATTTTCTCGTTATCTCTTCTAGTTAGTTCCAATTGTCGATTTTGATCCTTTAAGCAACAATTCTCATTGTCTCTCAACTCTTTAATCAAATTCTGTGTCTTAACCTTAACTTGTAGACGTTTATTGGTCACCTTATATTGCTCTAACTTGTTTAATGTTGCTTGTAATTGCGACTTCATTTATGAATATGTAGGTGCCATCGTTTGCGACTATGTGTTTACTTCACTTTTGTCTTCTTTTCTTCGACAAAGGTAGATACAAAGCTGTAATAATTTAATCTTGGATGAAAATGGTTCTTCTTTTGACGTTGACTAGTCTTGTCTTCTTATTTGGTTTTCAACTTCAAGGGTAATAATCTTTAATAATTAGATTTTCCCCAAAATATGTTATTACTATTATTATTTTAATAATAACATATTTTGGGGAAAATCTAATTATTAAATATTATTACCCTTGAAGTTGAAAACCAAATAAGAAGACAAGAGTCAACGTCAAAAGAAGAACCATTTTCATCCAAGAGGAAATTATTACAGCTTTGTATCTACCTTTGTTTAAGAAAAGAATCCAAAAGTGCAGTAAAGACATAGTCACAAACGATGGCACCTACATATTCAGAAATGAAGTCACAGTTACAAGCAACATTAAACGAGTTAGAGCAATATAAGGCGACCAATAAACGTCTACAAGTTGAGGTTAAGACGCCAAATTTGATGAAAGAGTTGAGAGACAATGAGAATTGTCACTTAAAGGATCAAAATAGACAGTTGGAACTAACCAAAAGAGATAACGAGAAAATGTTATATGATAAGGATAAAGAAATCTCATGTTTAAAAGTTCACAAACAAAACTTTGAAGACTAGATCAAAAAGTCAAAGAATGATGAAGAAACACCTTATAAAAGTAATCACGAATTAGAAGAAGAAATTAAACATTTAAACCAACTCATCATGGACAAGGATAATGAATTGGTGCAAGTTCAGAGAAAGTTGGAAAGTCAAGAATCGCATAAGTGTCGCCTTCAACAACAGATTAGTGAACTCCAGCAGAAAGAGGACGACACTAGAAAGACGCATAAGTTGGAGATTACAGCTGTCAAACACACATTATCAAATAACACTGAAGAAATATATCGGTTAAGAAACCATAACAAGAAATTAATTGGAAAAATCAAGAAGTTAAAAAGTACTAAGAGGACAGAACAATCAAATGAAGATACTGAAGGAAAACTACTGGACAAAGAGGAAGAAAACCAACACCTGAGAAATTTTAATCAAGAACTAGAGGAACAAATCAAGAAATTAAAAGAGGATAAAAATCTTCTTAACGCCCGTAAGAATTCTAAAATTCCCACAGATATTCTAAGTCCCACATTTTGATAATAAATATTGATGATAGATAATAAGATAATGAATGTACAAATGTTGGCCCGCTTTTTATAATAAATTGGGCATTGCTTATTGAGGGGACGCATCCTCTCATTATATTTAATTATTAATATTTTTAATTGTTATTAATATTTATGTGTTATTAATTATTCGTTACATTCTGGGAATTAATTGTACTTCATATGTGGAGATTGAGGAGTTCTGTACTTCCAAAAGGATGAAGAACTTGTCAAGCTTAAACTTCCAAAACATGCCCGGTTGCACAAATACAAGAGGCCAATCATTAGTTTACCTAACGAAGTCACCTACTTCAGAAAATGGCCAAGGTGAGAAAGAGGTAAGCTTCTTAGATCACGATTCAATTGAAAAAGTGTGACGGGTTCCACCTGACTCAGCCTAGCTATTTGTCAATTTAACATTATATTCTAAAAAATATCGAAGTGTTGCAGCATCAAAGCTTTTGGAGAATGGGGAAAGGTAATTTGTACATGTAACCCAATCATCTGTGCACATTCAAGGTAGAAGGATAGAAATGAAAGAGCACTTTTCACAAGAAACATGTTTCTCAAATATAAAGACCTTAAAACTACCAAACCAAACACAGTCAACTGTAGGATTATCTTTTAAAATATTTGGCTTGAATTTTTCGAATATGGAACTGAAATGACTGAGGAATTTTAAATGTAATTTAGTTCATAGAAAATAAAAAAATTTGCACTTGTAATGCATGACTCATTGAACGTTGAAGATGTTACTAAGGATAATGTTTGGAAAGCAACTCATAACCTTAATTCTAGTAGCGAATCTCACAAGTTTATTTATGATGATGGATCCTCTAGTAATAAAGCTTATAACATAAATAATAGATAAGAAGAATCCCATGTATCATAGCTCTAACACATACAAGCCAAGCCAAAAACAATGCATAAACAACATCCACGCCATGAACACTACTGTAAGAAGGTGAAAACGTTACTATTGTCGAAGATCCGATTCAAAATAGAAATGAACACTAAGTTACTAACCTCAAGCGTGAACAAGAAGGCTGCCATCCTCTGGTGTGTGGTTTTAGATATTTGATTAAAACCCAGAAAAAAAGGATGAAGGATCACCACTACCCATCCTTTGTGAGTAAGGTAGGATTCCAACCCAATGTGACATATGAAGATCCTTCCTCTTAGAACCAGAGAAAAAATTTCTGAATGCATTTTCGAAGGTGGAATTGTGGATGCTGCCTTTATATAGACCTTCTTTTAGGATGCTGGAATAATGTCAAATGATCGACTCTTGTTGGAGGGGCCTAGGTCGGCCTGTCGACTAGGCCGCCCGACCGACCACTTGAAGTATTTGTCGACAAGTCACGTCGACTAGCATAGGTCGGTTCATTCGGTTAGACCGACAGACGGTTATGTAATTGTATTGAAAGGAATATATATAGGCTGTTGAGTCGATGTATTGGTTAGATCTGTTCTATTTTGTATTCTTCCCTTGCTGGTTAATAAAGGCTTGTGCTTCTCTTTATTGGTCTTGTCTCTTGTATATGTATCATTGTGCATGATTGCTTATAATATATAGTGTATCTCTGGTAACTGCATGACCCGTGGGACTACAACATCTGGTTCCGTTGCCGGTTGATGCATTCAGAAATAGCAGCATGACATATGATTTCACGGCAAGAGATTAAGGATTGGTGGGAAAAGAAAATCACGAATTATATGTAGAATTATGCATGGCGAAACAAGCTAACGATTATCCAAGCGAGGGAACGATTCTTCTCCGAGACCCATGAGAAATTTGTAGAGTCCATGCCGACCGCCTTGAAGAAGCTTCTGGATGAAAAGACCAGTTGATGAAGAAGAAAGGAAGCTGTTGTCGAAGTTGATCAATGGAGGATGCACGAATCTGTCGGAGTGGTGCGAAAAGATTGCGGACGACTTCTGCGAAGAGAAAGTGATTGAAGATTGCGTCTCTGTAGACGAAGTTAGAAGAAAATTCTTTACCGAACTAGCTGATCAATTTCTGTGTTCTTTGTCGACCTTATTGTTCAAATTTTTGATCGACAAAGGCGTTGTGCATATTGTTGAGACACGACCGTTGCTGCTCCCGCCCCTTCTAAACTCTAATTGGGAGGAGAAAGAACGTCAGTGGGAAAGATTTGTGAAGGAGCACGAATGGGAATTATTTTTGAACAAATGATGGTTTGTACTTCCCCAAGGGTCTAGAAAACTTCAGACCAGCATTGGGGGGGTGGAGAAGCATGTTTTGATATACCGAGCTTGATGGAAAACAACATATGACAAGATGACATGACTAGCAGTGGACATAAATCCGACAAAGATAGACTCATGAGTCATAAAAACACTCTGGATATTCAGAAAATCGAAAGAGAAAAAGGAGATAGTGGCGTGAAGAGATGAGGGAGCAGGCAATTGTGCTCCAGAGGACACGAGGATCAAGTGTCGCGATAGATGCAGAAGAAAATCTACTAGAGTCAAGTCGAGCCTGTGATGATTGGGGCGTCGAAGAAGACCTATCGCCAATGGATGAAGACTTGTGGATAGAGCGTGGTAGAGATCTCCAAGTTCAGATACCTAAGAAGGTAACACCTCCTTCTCCATTTCATTTAACAAAAAGTGTCCAAGTGCAGGAAATTGTCGAGGAAAACCTTGGTCTCCATGCTGTTCAGTCGGGAATATGGAGTCGTCGAAGTGAAGAAGGCAATGACATCAATAGATTATTGATTCATCGACAGGACGAAGGAAATTGGGTGTCCTTTCAACCAGAATTTTCAAATAGAAGCTTTCATCTAGTGTACTCAGAACATGAAGAAGCACCCCCCTGCCAATACCAAATTTGAGTGACTTGCCGAGTTCGTCGGAAAACCCAAGATTTAGCGAAATCTAGTTCAAGCAGAACTTTACTTGGATTTCAACAGAAGTAGCAGAAGAAGATAGACCCAGAGAAACAGAAGAAGTTGTAGATACTGGTTTTGAAGACAGAGAACCCAACCCTCCAAGTCTTCATCCATCGACATTGAAGAAGACCTGTTGCCGATGGATGAAGACTTGTGGATAGAGCATGGTAGAGCTCTCCAATTTCAGATACCTGAGACGGTAACACCTCCTTCTCCATTTCATTTAACACAAAGTGTCCGAGTGCAGGAAATTGTCGAGGAAAACCTTGGTCTCCATGCTGGTCAGTTGGGAATATGGAGTCGTCGAAGTGAAGAAGGTGATGACATCAATAGATTATTGATTCATCGATCAGATGAAGGAAATTGGGTGTCCTTTCAACCTGCATTTTCAAATAGAAGCTTTCATCCAGTGTACTCAAAATAGGAAGAAGCACCCCCCCTACCAATACCAAATTTGAGTGACTCGCCGAGTTCGTCGGAAAACCCGAGATTTAGCGAAATCCCGTTCAAGCAGAACTTTACTTGGATTTCAACAGAAGTAGCAGAAGAAGACAGACCCGGAGAACCATAAGAAGTTGTAGACACTTGTTCTGAAGACCTACAACCCAACCCTGATAAACAACTAGTTGAAGTCAAAGAAGCACCAAGTTTTGATTGTGGAAATAATCCACCGACTCCACCATCTAATTTTCAAGTCAATACATCAGTAGGCATGTCGCATTCAACAACACACCTTCCATTTTATGAAGGTGATGAAGATCCGATACGACACTGGTTTGTGTGCGAATCGATATGGATGGCAAATCAACTCACCTGTGAAGAATGACAGATGGCCCAGTTTGTTGGCTTGTTGAGAAAAAAAGCATTGACATGGTATATGGGATATATTGCAAAAACACCAAATGCAACCAAGGCACAAATTAAACAAAGTTTTATGGCCTTTTTCATGATAGAAGATGCAACATATCTGGCAGCCGAACGACTGAAGACAACAGTCCCGAAGCCGACAAAAACTGTCAAGGAATATGATAAGAGGTTCAAAGACCTCCTGAGCAAACTTGACTATGAGATCGAAGAAAATTGATTAATTAAATGGTTCATTGCTGGTCTCATAAGTAAAATTAAAATACATGTACGTCGATGGAGTGTCAATCCTTATGCATAAGCATTGAAGGAAGAACTAGAGATTGAAATGGACGACGAATATCCTCTAGTCTCCATGGGCAGACATGTCGATGAATGCCTTGAAATTATGGAGCAAGAAATTTGAAGTATGAATTTGAAAGGGATAGAGTTATGGTGTACTACATGTCGAACTACAGGACACACTAAAGACTCTTGTTGAATTGAGGATCAATGACAAGAAGTCAAAATTATTCAAACCAGATGCTTTTGTGATCTATGTAAAGAATATGACTTGCATACTACAAATGATTGTCCATACAATCTGAAAAACAAGAAAGAAAAATGGTGTCAAATATGCGAAGTCAATACCCACTCGATTGAAGAATGTCATCTGAATTTGAAAAATTGACAAAACTACCATGCAGTATATCAGACAAACTCTGTCGAGTAGCATCATGACAAAAAACACAGGAAATGACAGGTTTTCAAGAAATGATGGAAGGAATGACTGGTACAATCGAAACCGCAATCCTTAAGCTCAATAATCTGTGAGGACAATCTTTCTATGCAATCCTTTTGATTGGAAATTGTCTGTTCATCGATTTTTGTATGAATTTCCTGAAATTTACTTGTCTTTTCCAGGTCTTCATTCAAGTATTGTAATTCCTTATTATCTCTTCGGTAGTTCTTTAACTTCGTTTCTAACTTTTCTATTTGTAGTCACAAACTAGAGTCCATGGTCTTTGACTTATTCGACGATATATGGTCGTTATTTTGACTATAGATGGTCTTCGAATTCTTTGACGAGTCTTAAAAATTATTTAATACTTTAATACTTAAAAATTTCTAAATATGGGATCTTTTATTCTATGACTCAGTGTTGCTGATGCAAAAAATCCACTGCTTCGATCCAAATTCTGACCGCAACGGTGACTTCGGCTCATGAAAACTGTGAAGAATGAATATATGCACTACCACCTTCATTTCACAACTAGCCACAATAGTTTTTTCCTTTCTCTGCATACACTGTATGCTCACATAGAGAAAGTTGTGCTCAAAAGGAACTTGGATCTCCACGTTGGTTAACCTTTTTCTCTATATTAACTTCTTTGTGAATTATGTGTAGATTAGGTGGTTAAGAAGAATGATTGTTACCCTCCCCACCCAAGCTCAATTCTCACTAGCTCCTTGGTAGCCTTAATACTTCTTATGCACTTCTAGCTTTTATGTTATTTAATAAAGAGATTTAAAGACTAAACTCAACCTAATTAAGGTATGAGTTATTATTTAATATCCAATAACCTTTCAATAAATAAATAACCTAATTAAGGTGTGAGTTGGTTTCTTGATAAAACCAAGGGTTGGTTTTATAAAACCCTCTACTATGTGTGGTTTTATAAAACCAAGGGCTGGTTAAATAAAACCTATGTTGTGTTTTTTTTTTTTTCGTTTTTTTTTCTTCTTTCCTTTTTTTATGGGATATTCTTCCTTCTTCTCTCTTTCTTCCTTCTTCATTTTTTTTAAATTTTTTATTATTTTTTATTTCTTCCTTTTTTTTGACTTTCTTTTCTTCTTTTACTTGGTTAAAGACCACAATTTTAGGGAATCCCTAGGATAATGGTTAAAAGCCACAATATGGCCAAAGGCCCGGATCATGAACGTAGCTTTGATACCAAATGAGCCGAACAATAGTCCTCTCACACAATAATCACCAAAATACTTGGAAGATTAAATCAGCCATAAATAAGAATGGATTATAATATTGAATATGAGATAGATAATTATTACAATGAAATGTAGCCATATAAATAGGCGGCGGAAAGATGTGTCTCTAAGAGGTGAGAAGATGTGTCTCTTGACTTAACTTATTAATTGTTTATTACTTAATTATTTTTTATATTTATGTATGTAACACCAACGATGGGAAATTCCACGGTGAATGTAAGGCCCATGGCCGCAATATTCATGCTGTAATGTGAATCTGTGATATAATGAAAGATATTGTTGGGAACCCTATAAAATTTTGTATGGAATGTGTCTTCATGATGCTTTTGTATTCGTTCCTGTAATGGTTCCACACTTATGTTTATGTTTTATGATAATTTGATGGAAAAATGATGAATTTGCTTAAATATTATTGAGATATGATGAATCCCGTTGTGTTATGTTTGCTATTGTTAACCCTATCGCAACCATTCAGTTAACTAGTCCCGACTCTATTCTGGTCTTGGCTATGCTTTGGGTGAGACCTTCCCCCTTACGAGGATTGAAACTGCCAGCATGCTAGAATATATCAGTGCCCTTTTGTTGGTCCATGCACAAGAACCCTGCTCTTCATTTTGAACCAACAAATGGTTCGATTACTAGGAACTGGTTCTTAGAAAGGACTCTATTAACTGTATGGATGAATTGGTGATAACAAGTCAGATTCAGGATTGGTGGGACAAGAATCTTGAAGATTTCACAGCTTTGGCGGTTGATCTATGAGGGTGGGAACTAACAAAATTCAAGCAATATATTTTCTACGGAGGACCATTTCTAGATTTGTACAAAGTATTGTGGGTCGAGCTTCCAGTAAAGGTAGAAATCTAGTTGCAGATACTTGTAAAAGCACCTAAGTATCGAAACAAACAAAGGAAAACTATGGTTTGGACTGAAAGAGATCTAATCTGACTAAATAATATAGACTCACCCCTGCCTAGGGTTGTTTATTTTTGGGTAGAAAGCACTATGTTTGGTTATATTTAGGAATTCACATATAAAAATAATCAATCTGCATTGAAAGCTAAAAATGAACTTAAGAAATGCGCTCGCAGAAGACTACTAAAAGAAGTTCCCCTATGGATCAAGACCCGATTAGTGTAATTTGGGTTTCCACCTCTAGACTGTATTAGAATGGAGGATTAAACCCCTCACGCCTAGGGAGAAAATTCAAGGTCATGCTGATACATTGTGGAAGGTAGATCTATTATCAATGGAGGGGATGGAAAGTCGGAAGCCAGGGTTGAGTAGGAAGAGCGAAGAGAAATGATTAAATAAATATGGTTGAAAGAATAGCTAAGATAAGCACATAGGAGAAGAACATAACTGGAAGAAAAGTAGTGAAGAAAACCAAGAGAAGATATGTCATATGAAGTAGAGAGAGGAACTGACTAGCGCCAACTGAGAGAACATGGAATGGACATGTCAGACAACCCAATAAGAGGAAGTTGGGAGGAAGGAACAAGTGGAAGATAGGATCATGAAGACCAGTTGTCGTGTAACAAAGTGCTCCACCATATGCCGGACTCGACCATGAATGTAGAAGAAGATAATCAAGAACTGTTAGGACCTTCAGGAAACATAAGTACTCTAGAAAGTGAGCCCCTCATTGAGCAAGAAACTAGAAGCAGCGAAGCTAACACACCCATGATTGACCCCCATGTGCCCTTTCAAAATCTGGTAATAAGTTCTTAACATATTGTTTTACAATTACCATGGTATGGTCAAATGAACAATAATAGTAATAGTTCTCAAAGAAGTTCCTTAGTGGGAGGAAGTAGCAATAATTCTCAGCAAAGTAGCAGTAGTTTTATTTTGCAACTAGGCCACAAGGGTTGATTTTAGTAAGTATTCCAGCCGCACCAATGACAGGGGTACTAGCAAGACAACCCTTAATATTCCCAGAGTTTTGGGGGAACATATAAGATGATGTAGTTAAGACTGGTTTCTTTGTGAGGTAATATGGAACACTAGAGCTACTCCGACGACATCCAAGTTGGTGGAATTTCAGATGACCCTACGAGGAAGGTATTTGCAGTGGTACATGGGATTGATTGAAATTCGAGTTCCAAATGCACCATCTCCTACCTTAGTGGATACCAAGAATATGTTTCTAAACGAATTTGTGCGACCAAAATATTAACAACAGGGTGTTGCGGAATTAAGATAAATATGACAAAGACATGAAGAATCCACCGGGGCATATGCACAAATATTTAGAGATGTGCTAAAAAAGCTAACCTACCTATTCCATGAGGCCCATCACAAATAATGCTTCATTCAGGATTTGTTTCCTCTCACAAAGATACCCTTACCGCAAAAGTAATACTCTCCCAAGACTTCCCTGGAGCAAGAAATGAATATTGAAGCTATGTAAAACTATCCAGACTTAGTGGGAATTGGAGGAGGAGTGAGCTTCATCATTGACTGGTGAAATAGAACAAGTAAATTGCAAGTTAGCATAGACTGCAAGACCTGACTGCACCTACGACACAATGACGATAGATATGGTGCATTGGTTGTCTGAAAAAAGGACATCATGCCTCATAATGTTCATGGGAATGGAGAGGAAAATTTCTACTATAAATATTTGATCTAGAGTTCACTACTCCCTCTCGATCGCCAGGAGATCTCAAGCGGTATGAGTCTCGATATCAATACAACATTAATATGAACTCAAACAACTAGATCTGCATTTACCAACTGAACAATATAAATGGAATCACACATAAACAACAAATATACCTTGGAACCCTTTCGGGAGAAACCAACAAACTATGGGGCTATCTTCTTTCTCGAGCCCATAGCATATAGGAAAAGAGACAAGTACGATACAGGGTTACCTCAGTAATCTTTTCTGGCCAACTCAAGATTTGCATGCATCCAGCTGATGCATGCACGAAAGAGATAAGCCCTAACTGGAAAACTGGATCTGAATGTCCATGTATCCACCTCTGCCTGATCTATCCGTCTCTATCCTCATCTTTGCTCTGCTCACTCTGAAGACTGACTTGTGACTGAAAACGTCCTCTTCTTGCATGCACAAGTGCGCCCTCCCTCAAAAAATGAAAGACTCATACTGAATCAGATATTAGCAGATCTGAGCTCTGATCGTCACTGATCTTCCTCAATCTCTGAGACAAAGATACTCTGTAACTTATAGACACTCAAATGCTCTACTGGATGCGGTACGAGCTTCTCCCTCCTTGAAGAATGCGCCCTCCTTCACATGTGAAGTCGTCCTCCTCTCTCTTGATCTATCTTGGATCAATGATCTCACTGATGAAGACAGTCACCTCCTATCTTCCTTATAACATCTCACCATCAAGTTAGGTTTACCAAAAACCTAAAATGGCTGCATGCAAAACTCACTTTTGCATGCATGCATGCAAACCTTTGCATTCATTTCTCTCCAATCATTTTCCTGGTTAATATTTTAACACTCCCTCTTAACCAGGAAAGGATTCTGTACCACTCCCATCTTCTCCCTGAAGTACTCAAACTTAGTCTCCATCAAGGACTTAGTCAGAATGTCTGCAACCTGCTCATTTGTAGAAATGTACTGGAGCTCAACTGCTCCCTTCTGAACATGATCACGAATGAAGTGATATCTGATCTCAATGTGTTTGGATTGATCATGAAATATTGGATTCTTAGAGAGTTTGATGCAAATATGATTGTCACAGTGAATCACCGTAGGCTCCAACTGCTGATCCAATAGACTCACCAACATCTTGCGAAGCCAAATGACTTCACAACTGGCTAAGCTAGCAGCCATATATTCTGCCTCAGCAGAGCTCAATGCAATGGACTTTTGCTTCCTGCTGAACCATGGCACAACTGCTGAACCTAAGCTGAATCAACACCCGGAGGTGCTTTTCCTGTCACTAGCATTCCCTGCCCAGTCTGAATCTGTGAACCCCACAAGCTGGACTTCTCCTTGTCTCACATAATTCAGCCCATACTCTATTGTTCCATTGATGTATCTCAAAACATGCTTTGCTGCTACCCAGTGCACATCTCTAGGTTCTACCATGTACTGAATCAAGGTGTTGACTGCAAAGCTCAAATTTGGTCTGGTGTTGACCAAATAGATCAAGGAACCAATGAGCTGTCTATACTTAGTGGAATCGACCAACTTACTCTCAGAAGCCACTTGCTTCTTCCAGTTGGTCATCATAGGGGTAGTCATAGGCTTGCAATCCTGCATATGAAATCTCTTTAGAATGTCCATTGCATACTTTCCCTGACTGAGAAAGATATGTCCATCCTCCTGCCAGAATTCCATCCCTAGGAAGTAATGCATCATCCCTATATCTTTCATCTCAAACTCAGATGCAAGTTCCTTCTTGCAATCACTGATGAGTTGCTCTTCTCCTGTAATAAACAGGTCATCTACATAAAGCACAAGAATAAGAGGATCCCCTCTTATCACAATGAAGTAGAGATTTGGGTCTGCTTCACTCTTTTGAAACCCTAGCTACTGTAAATAGGTATCTATCCTAGAGTACCAAGCTCTGGGTGCCTGTTTCAAACCGTACAGGGCTTTCTTCAATCGACATACATGAGACTCTCGTTCACGTACCTCGAATCCCTCTGGCTGCTCAATGTAGACTTCCTCCTCGATGATTCCATTGAGAAATGCCGTCTTGACATCCATCTGGTGAATCTTCCATCCCATCTCTGCTGCAATAGAAATCACAGTCTTGATGGAAGAATACCTGGCCACTGGAGCAAACGTCTCCTCATAGTTAACTCCCTCTATCTGTGAGAACCCTCTTGCCACAAACCTGGCTTTGCATTTCTCAATGTTGCCATCTGCAGCATACTTAATCTTATAGAGCCATCTGGAGGTGACTACGGATTTTCCTTCTGGTCTGGGCACCACTTCCCAGACATCATTCTTCATGATGGAAGCATACTCTTCCAACATGGCATCTCTCCAAGCCTGCTTTCCTGCTGCTTGTTCGTATGAGGAAGGTTCTGACTCACTTATGCTGCTTACTAGAGCTCAGTAACTGCAGAATCTCTGTGGATCTTTTCTTTCTCTCACATCTTTCTTGGGAGTACCTACCACCTGAGCGTCCTTCAAGGTGTCCTAAAGCCACTTGGGATTTCTCTTCCCTGAAGTGATATACTGAGATGAGAACTCCTCATCCTCATCCCAGTATCCTGTATGTGAGTGAGTACCTCTAGTAGAGGTTCCAGTAGATGTTGATCTTGTAGCTCGAGAAACTGTAATCTGGGATCCTGATCTCAGTTGATCACCAACTTGATATCCTGTGCCAGACCCTGCTCCTGTTCCTGTGGAAACCGTATCGAGTGCACCTGTCACTCCAGATACTTGAGACCCTGTTAACTGCTTAGTAGTACCCTATCCTGTGTCAAGTGGAGATGTAGCAACTAGCTATTTTCCATTCTCTGACTCACATGACTTCCGAAAGGCCCGATCCTCCTCGAAATTCACATCCCGCCTCACAACAGTCTTTTTGAGAGTAGGGATGTAAATGCGATAGGCCTTTGAAGTCTCATCATTCCCAACCAGAATTCCTCTTTCTGCAGTGGGTTCCAGCTTTGTCCTTTTCTCCGAAGGAACATGAGAGCAGGTGAGGCATCCAAAAATCCTGAAGTGCCCAAATTCAAGTTTCTTCCCAGAGAAGGCTTCCTCGGGAGTCCTGTCACCCAACGCCTTATGGAGGCTCCTGTTCTGAATGTAGGCTGCAGTGTTGCATGCTTCAGCCCAAAGTAAAAATGGCAATCCCTGATCATGCAAGATGGATCTCGCAGCTCCAATAATGGCCCTGTTCTTCCTCTCAGCTACCCCATTCTGTTGAGGTGTATAAGGAATAGTCAACTACCTCTTGATTCCTTCCTGAGTGCAGAACTTATTGAACTAAGCGGAGGTGTACTCTCCCCCATTATCTGATATGAAGATCTTAATCTTCCTTTCTGTTTGTTTTTCCACAAGTGCCTTGAACTCCTGAAACTTCAACAAAACTTCCTTGGACTCCTTGCTTTTTAGGAAGTAGATCCAGGTCTTCCTGGAGTAGTCATCAATGAAAGACACATAGTACTTGTATCCTTTCAGTGATGTGGTGGACATCGGACCACAAAGGTTAGAATGAATCAAATCAAGAGCTCCTGTAGCTCTGGTGTCTCTCTTGGGAAATGTAGTCTTGACGTACTTTTCGAGAGCACACACCTTGCACACATCAGTGTGCTCAGTATTGAACTCAGGTACTCCTGTCACAATCTCCCTCAGAATATTTAGAGCCGGATGGTGCAGATGAGCCATCCTTCTATGCCAAATCTCACAGGGATCACATCCCTCATCCTGACTTCTATGACTTAGGGAATGATGAAGTTGGAATCTCAGTTTATATAGCTTCCCACAGCGGACTCCAATCCTCTCAGCTAAGGCAATCTTGGATCCCTTTGGATGGACTAGCACGTTTCCATCTCTGAACATCACCCATAGTCCTCGATATTCAATAGTAGAAACGAAGATCAAATTTTTCTTAAGACCTGGAACATATAGAACATCAGGAACTCTCATCTGTTCTCCAGAGTCTTTCTGGAAAGACACAGTTCCTCGTCCTATAGCCTTGACCGTAGAGTTGTCTCCCAAGACAATATCAAGATCTATCCCATCCTCTTCTAGGTCAGAAAAATATCCGCGAACACCTGTCATATGACTCGAAGCTCCACTGTCTATGTAACATACACTAGAAGTGGAGTCCATCAACGATTGACAGGAGTTAAGAGCCATCTCCTTGTCAATCCCGTCTGTAGTACACTCATCAATATCTGTAGTAGAGCAAGAGGTGCAAACAATTTTCTCTTCCCCCATGATGTAGATCTGATGCTACATCTATAGATATGTGTATGAAAGCACTCCTTGACCCTTACCAGGGCTCTGATACCATGTAAATATTTGATCCAGAGTTCACTACTCCCTCTGGATCGCCAGGAGATCTCAAGCGGTATGAGTCTCGATATCAATACAACATTAATATGAACTCAAACAACTAGATATGCATTTACCAACTGAACAATATAAATGCAATCATACATAAACAACAAATATACCCTGGAACCCTTTCGAGAGAAACCGACAAACTATGGGGCTATCTTCTTTCTCGAGCCTAGAGTATATAGGAAAAGAGACAAGTACAATATAGGGTTACCTCAGTAATCTTTTCTGGCCAACTCAAGATTTGCATGCATCCAGCTGATGCATGCACGGAAGAGATAAGCCCTAACTGGAAAACTGGATCTGAATGTCCCTATATCTGCCTCTGCCTGATCTATCTGTCTCTATCCTCAGCTCTTCTCTGCTCGCTCTGAAGACTGCCCTTTGACTGAAAACGTCCTCTTCTTGCATGCACAAGTGCGCCCTCCCTCCAACAATGAAAGACTTGTACTGAATCAGAGCTTAGCAGATCTGAGCTCTGATCGTCACTGATCTTCCTCAATCTTTGAGATGAATATACTCTGTAAGTTACAGACACTCAAATGCTCTACTGGATAGAGTATGAGCTTCTCCCTCCTTGAAGAATGTGCCCTCCTTCACATGTGAAGTCGTCCTCCTCTCTCTTGATCTATCTCAGATCAATGATCTCACTAATGAAGATAGTCACCTCCTGTCTTCCTTATAACATCTCACCATCAAGTTAGGTTTACCAAAAACCTAAAATGGTTGCATACAAAAATCACTTTTGCATGCATGCATGCAAACCTTTGCATGCATTTCTCTCCAATCATTTTCCTGGTTAATATTTTAACATCTACTAGGAGGATCATTCAACAATGGGACTAGTGCAACGCTTGCACAAGTTTTGGTGAATCTATTTCATTTTGTAGGATGATCATCGTATCCAGAACCTCTAATAGGGTCTCCTAGTGAATACTGCAAAATTTTTAATTCGTTTGGTAACCACCCATGAATTTTCCCTCTAATCTAGAAGTATTTAGCAATTCCTAACACGATCTACTATGAATTCTTTGGATCCACTACACAAAGTACTGCGAGGTGTAGAGCTTTAGATGCTCTTACAGAGAGGCTAAATCGATCTATCTTCCTTTAGGTGATCAATCACAAGGTACATGAGGAGAAGGACAAGGAGTAGGTATTGGAGATGGATGAGGAGGATGATTTGGATTCTTACAAGGAGGAGGCCACACGGGGCCATCACATTGCTACAATTGGAATGAGGTGGGTCATCTATCTCATGATTGTTCTTTTCCCAAAATACAATCGTGTACCTATTGTCGCACCGAAACTCATACAATAGAAGAATTCCCTGAGCTCATTGCAAAATGGGAGGATCATGCAAGGAGGATGACCAATTTCATAAACCGTGAACCCAATCAAGAGTGAAAATTATTAGTTTTTGTGGTCCCTCGGGAAGGTGCAAAAGATAGAGCAGATCAAAGATGACCAAACTCTTTGGTGATTTAGAAGGTATCCCCCAAGAGAGCCAAATACGTCCTATTACAATAGAAGGAGAGATATAGAGAAGCTATAGACATGTTTGGTCGAGTACCTACTCCGCAAGCCCGAGAGGGTCCAAGATCGGATCAACAGTGCTGGATGAATAACACCAGAGTTGGGGGCATGGGATTAGGTATTGATAAGACAAAAGACTCTGTTTTTCAATTGTTTCATTTTCTTAAGGGAATTTTGGTGGATGAGAAAGTTACTAAAAAATTATGAATTACTCTTCACATCCTAACTGATGCTACGGAAAATGATGAGGAAATCCACACACCAATCCCAAAGCGGAATATCCATTTAGTGCGAAAATGACAAAGGAAGTGAATGGGCTGAGAGGTCTCTCTAAATGTGCAATTACATGCTTATGATATAAAAACTGTGATCTTGGACCTTCATTTAGACGTGAAAATATTACCTAAGAATTCATGGGAAGCAATGGGTTCCCAGAAGCTTGTTTATTCTCCAATCCAGTTGCGAATGGCCAACCAATATCGTATATTCCCCATTTTTCATTTAGAAAATGTTCAAGCAAATTTAGGTGGTGTCAAGACAACCACAGTTTTTGAAGTCATTGAGATCATGGGAGAAATAGAACCTTATCCAACATTGCTCAGTATTGACTGGGATTATGAGAACTATGGAATAATCAATTTAAAGAAAAAAATGATGACCTTTGAGGTGATTTAGCATTAGATCCCCACCAAGGTCCGGTGTACACTGAGCCAATTTAGAAGAACATGGAATGAGATATTCTATATGGGATTTATACTCCGACCGCAGGACAAAGAGATGATTATGTGAACCCAAATGTAGAAGGTTCCATAAGTTGGAGAAGCATTCAGTCTTTCGACAGTGATTCTGAGGATGCTTGGGACAACTGGAAAAATTGATGTCATTGCACAATGGTAAAGTCTATCAGGTGGATTGGGGTGGAATTTTTTCAAGCACCAACATATCATGGAACTAATCGGATTGACACATTATTACAGGAGATGGAAGCCACAATAGAGAACAATACCATATGGATGTATTGGATGCAACTCTTAAACGCACCCCCATGAGATGGTGGGAACCACATAGAGATGATTTTCCTGACCGAGATACAACACAACTTACCATGATGACCATTTTTAAGTTGTCCCTACATGCTAACATGGCCAAAGAATTATACATGGGGGAGTCTAATCCTTATTAACACATCAAGCTCTGTGAGCACCAGTGGGAATCAAAAGGATTACGACTGCAGTTTTGGGTCCACCAATTCTTCCATGATATTGGACCTATCCCAAAGTCTTGGAATTTGCATAGAGAGATGAGAAGGCATACTGGTTTTTGGAAGAAGTTGCGTGCAAAGTTTTATTAATACTTTTCTATCTCCACACCAAGAGACATGGTAACAAAGGAATTAACGTGCTCAAGGATACACTATTTACCGACTAGTTGTAGAAGATCAACCATCCATACCTCTTCCTATCACATCAAGAATTGGTAGACTTCCATATGGAGATGAGACAACTTTTATGTTGCGCAAAGGTAGAGCAAGAAGAACTAGAACCAGATGAAGTCAAACAATCACGCACCTTCAATTCAAGGAATCAGAAGGATCCCAACAAGTTTAGCACACCAAACCAGAAGATACTGGAGCAATATATACACAAACCCTATAGTTGAAGAAGATCAATATTGGCACTGAAGATAAACCAAATATCGTAGCAATCAGGGATTACTTGGACGATCAGGTAGCATCAGAAATTGCCTCTCTTCTAAAAGAGTATGAGGAATTATGTCTGCAAAGTTTCGCAGAACTAAAGGGACTTTAGGGAGACCCGGGAGAAATGAAGATTGTATTGAAGCTGGATGCAAATCCTATCAAGCATCATCCATATCGGCTAAACCCTTGGGTCAAACAAAAGGTTAAAAAGGATATTAATCGTATGTTGAATGGATGTTTAATATTCTTAGTTGATGAATCTGAGTAGATCATCCCTATTGTAGTCTAGAGTAAGAAGGACACCAAGGATATCCGGGTCTACGTTGATTACCATATCTTGAATGCTACTTGCGTTCATGACCCCTTCCCAACTCCTTTAAACGATGAAGTGTTAGACCAAATGGTGGGAAACAAAGCATATTATTTCATAGATGGCTTATCGAGATATCACCAGGTAAGCATCACAGTAGAAGACAAGAAGAAGACTACATTTACTTCCGAATGGGGCTCTTTTCCATACAATCTTATGTTGTTTGGACTCAAGAATGCACTGGCAGTCTTCTCAAGGGTAGTCATAGCTTCTTTCCACGAGTTCCTCCAGAAATTTTGGGAAGTTTAATTGGATGATTAGATAGTTTACAATCTTCTCAAATACCACGTCACTCTCCTTTGAATTATGTTGGATCATTGCAGATAGATGGGGATCTCATTGAACTTGCAAAAATGCATATTTTGTATACCTTTTCGTTACCAGCTACGACACATTGTTTGTAAAGATGGTGTGTTGGTTGACCTTGCAAAAATTACTGCTGTTGTAAATCTACAAGCACCAACGTCAATAAAGTAGTTGTGATCCACATTGGGTCATACCGGATATTATAAAAGATTCATCTACAACTATGCATCTAGTACAAAATCTTTGGAGAAGCGGTTAAAGAAGGATGAGATTTTCCAGTGGAATGAAGATTGTGAACAAGCGTTCAATACACTCAAGGAGAAAATGGTAAACTCCCAAATCCTTTCATTTCCTGATTGGTAGAAGGAATTCCATGTTCACGTAGATGCATCAGGTATTTCCCTGAGAGTTGTACAGGCTCAACTTGGTGAAGGTGAGATGGACCATCCCATGCATTTTTCCAGTAGAAAGCTATCGCAAGCAGATCAAAACTACACTACCATAGAATGGGAAGGATGGGCTATGACCTATGCATTACAAAAATTCCACCACTATCTTTTGGGAGGACTTTTCAAGTTTTTCACTGACCATTCCGCTTTGAAGTATTTGGTAAACAAGCTGGTATTAGAAGGGAGAATATCCATATGAAGTTAGCGTTAGTCCTGGGAAATATAACCATGGACCAGATCTTTTCTCTCATATTGAATTTGGATAAGTTGGTGGCCCAATAGATGATCAACTACTAGATGATGCATTATTTAGATTCTAGGTCATTATAGATAATTTAGAAGACATTGCACTATTCCTCACTATAGGGAAATCCCCAGAAGAATCCCCCCCACACAGAAGGGACACTTAGTGGTAAGAGAGATGGAATACCAGCTGATTGTAGGACAATTGTATAAAGTGGGAATTGATGGCATCTCGGGCATATGCATATTGGATCATTAGTGCAGAAGCATTTTATGGGAATTCCATGCACGAGTTGCGAGAGGAAATGTTAGCAAAAAAGATACAAGAATAAAGGTATTACAAGATAGGCTGTGGTGGCCTACATTATTTAAAAAGTAGTACACAAGCAAATCTGACGTCTACAAACCTGTTAATTGACCATCCCATAGAGATGAACTTCCATTGAATCCAGTCCGAATGCTGCAACCATTTGAGAAGTGGGAAACTGATTTTGTGGGGTCGTTTCATCCACCAACAAAGCACTCCAAAGCTTGGTACATTATTACCATGACAAATTATTTAACCAAGTGGGATGAAGCTGCATCCATTTGAGACTGTTCTGCATAAAAAATTGCTCAGTTTATTTTTGTAAACATTATAAATCACTTTGGCTGCCAAAAAAGTATCACAAGTGATCAAGAAAAGCACTTTCTGAACAAGACCATTGAAGAATTGACAACTGAGTTTCTAATTCAGCATCATAAGAGTAGTCAGTATCATCCCTGGGCGAATGGAACGATCAAGGCATTCAACAAGATTTTAGAGATGGGATTGACCAAATTCTATTGTGCAAATAGAGATTATTTGGATGAATGGATTCTAGCTATGCTATGGGCCTACATAACTACTTCTAAGAGACTTCACAAGAAAAATCCTTTTCAGTTGTTCGATGGTAGAGAAGTAGTGGTTTTAGCCAAGTTCATTGTTCCAAGTCTATAAATTGCGAACGTAACTGAGATGATATAGGATGAATTGGTTGCAAAATGTCTGGAAGAGCTCATGGAGCTTGAAGACACTTTGTTTCTCATAGAATATCATGCAATAGTATAAAAGGGGTGACACAAATCCTGGTACAATTGCCACATTAAGAAGAAATAATTCACTATAGGTGACAAGGTGCTCTTGTATGAAAACAAGTTCATGAAGCACCCAATAAAGCTACAAATGCATTGGTTAAGACCTTTCTTTGTTTTGTAAATCAAAGACTCAGGTGCGGTGAAACTTATGTAGATTGATGGTAATTTTCATCCTGGATGGGTGAATGGTGCATTCCTGAAGCCCTATGTTTCTGATAAGTGATTCCACAAGAGGCCTCTCCTTCTTGCGGGAGTGCATTAGTTAGGAGTTAGAGTTTGTTTTTATTTCTTGTCTTCAATTTAGTGAAGTTTCTTTCCAAGTTTTTGATTTGTTCCGTAGTTTATTTCAGTTGCAATTTAGTCAGCACCATTTTGGTTTGGAAGGACCCCATAGTCATGATCAACTTTTCTAGTATTCTATTCCAGCAGTACATCCATATTTTCCAGCAGATCGAAGGTTAGTAATGTAAAGTTGCATCCATTTCATCTCATCAGGGAAAATTCCAGCCATATTAGCTCCATCGTAGCCCCTGCCACTTAGCTTTCCCACCCATATGCATCATCAACCATCCTATCCCTGGTATCACATGTTTAATTCCCTAATTCGTTATCCTCGACTTGTGAGATGGTCATCATTAAAATCCCTTTCCCATACCTGGATCCCCAATACATCAATTCATATCCAATACAAGCCATGTGAGTCAACCTCAACACATTTATTCGTACTTTGCAATATGTACTATGTCACCTTGACATAAATGGTGAGATGCCTTGGATTGGTTAACAACATTCATTAATGTTTGGTAATCCAATGACTTCTACCTATGTTCAACTTTATCTAAATCCATTCACATAATTAGAATTGTGCCATGATGTGGTTTATGTTGAAGACTATCATATTTATGTTCAGAATAAATGATGCACGAATGTACCTAATTCATTTCCCAACATCAATATCCAATTTACATATTTCATACCTCATCAACAAGATTGGTTTTAGTTTGTCAGTATTATTTAGTATTTTCCTAAGCATTTCTAGATTTCTTGATTTCATATTTTTTTTAGAATATTAAAATGTTCCAGCAAATATCAAGTTCAGAAAGGCATATTTATGTTCATCTAGCATATACAAATTTTTGGCAGCATCGAAATATATTTCAGAGGGTTTTTAGTAGCCTGGGATCAATTTTCTACGTTTCTATTCCATGGGTACAAAATTAGTATAGAAAAACTTGTAGGTGTGATTTTCATTTCACTAGTGCAAAAATTAGTACATAAATGCTTGTAAATGCATTTCAACATTTTTCTTCACTTTAGTAGTAGCCTCCATACTTCCTAACCTCCTTTGTATGAGTATTGTTATCACTCAAAGTGTAACTGCCAAGAGAGGTATCCTATCCGAGACGTTAGAGGTAGGGTAGCTAACCAAGTGACACTGCAAGGGCCTCGTCCACTACTTTAAAGAGGTATTTATCACACTAGAAATGCTCTTGTTGTTTTAGATCAATCTGTAGAATGACCAAGGGGGAGACCCTACTATCCTATGAAGGCTAGCGAACCTACTCAAATTTATCTAAGGGATAGACAATGAATACAAGAGGAAAACAATGAGTAAAATGATCTAAATCTAGGGAGATGAATGTGGTAGGTGAGGTTAAGGTCAAGTTGGAGAATCTTAAGGCAAGGGGAAATGGTCCAACTTGAAATGAAATATACCACAATGAGCTTCAGAAAGTAGATCTAGATAGATCTAGTTCATACGAGGAATACCCAAATTGGATCTACCTAGGGTTTAGGAAAATGAGACCAAAAGGGACCCAAAATAGTAGATCCAGGTGTTTAAAGACTAGACATAGGTACTTGAAGAATAGATCTGTTAATTTTGGATGGGTTCAAGCATACCCAACTGATAGATCTGAAGAATTGACCAAAAACCCAAGGAGGGCGTCCCACCTAGATATGACTAGTGCTAGATCCAGGGGTAAATGGAGTCGGTTTGATTTGAAACTTTAGATCTAGTGTTTTTATATTTATTTTTAAGTGGGTTTTGAAGGCCGTACTCAAATAAGTACCTGATCTATCATATTTAGAAAACGAGGGTTTGAAAGAAGAGGGTTTTATAGTGACAATTGGATTAAGCCCCATAAAAATAGAATATAGTGCAAACTTTCCTGGAAATACTTGCTACTAGAATTGTATGGTGATGATATTCCCTTTTCTAACAATTACAATCTTTTTCCATGCCTTGCCAAGTGAAATCGCTATGCCCTCCAAAATACCAGGTCACCCTCTTCCTGCAAAAGAGATCTACAAATGAGAATCGATTTGCAAAAAGAAAGATGATAATGAATGAAGACAGACTCAAAAAGCATCAAGATGATCCAACGATACAATAAAGACACTCCCTAAACCAATAACAACTTGAGGAAGAGATACGGAGCTCAATCACAATAACGCCCCCACCAAATTGCTATCTCCATCAATGGTACGACTCCCTGCAAAAATTGTTTAGAAAAGTATAGATCCACAAGAATGATAGAGAGAAAAAGACTTTACAATCTCCACACAATATTTTGACAAATATTCGAAGATTTTTTGCAAATTTTTTTTACTATCCAAGAGCTCAAGAGGCAAAAGTCCCTTTACAATGAGGGGGTCTTCTTCCTTAAATAGGAATGAGAGAGACAAAAAAACTAACCAATTTTCAATTGAGTGGTGGAGATCAAAAGATATAACAATAATAATCAACGACTAAGATGAGTCGGAACAATAATACACGGATCACTCTAAGTGAGGGGGACGTGTTTCCTCAGTGACGCCCTAAGGGGGCGTATAACATGACATAACTAGGAAACATAACATAAAACATTGTTGGGGGTGTCTAATATATTCCTTAGACTAATGCCCCAACTACATCAAATGATACATAGATCATAAAGTGATAAAAATCACTTGGACATTTTGTCCCAATAATACAATAAAACCCCCCAAATAATGACCTGGAGTGTATGTGGACCCCACTGAATGCTGCAAGCTGTGCCGGAAGGTGTGGGATGCATCACAAAAATTCTCGGAACAAACCTTATTCCATTTCCTTGCCTCATTTTCCCAAATCGGTTTCTTCAGTGACCATTTCTTCCATTTTGTACCATCAAAATATCAACTGTAAAAATAATAAAATGCCTATATCTCTTTTCTTGGTGCCTCGAGCACAAATTTGACTGCACCAAAATGTCTAGGAGCATGATAATATAGTACTAACGAGCGGTTGGACCCCATACTCCATATATAACGCCCTAGGAGAACACAAATAATATCGAAATGTGTTGATAGGCCATTTTATATGTCAAATATGCAATAGAGTGATAAAACGACCATAATCCCATCTAAAAGTGCTTGAAAATGATATCTAAGTGTACCAATGGAATCATAAGGCCCAAATCTAGTAGATATGAGTACTCATACACCATGTGACCACCTGGATAATCATCTGTAAGATCAACCATGTCTGGACAATATAAAATAATGGTATGTAAATTATAATAATAATAAAAATCCACTGAACCATCACATGAAACCTCTGTCTGATGCATGGGATCATCAAGTGGGAACCATAGGATCATAACTAATTAATCTCGAATATCATTGGTCCAACTCATCCTGGATCCTGCTGTTGACTTGGTCAAACTGGGTTGATCATGTCAAAACTGATCAAAATAATGACCCAGGCTCAAACTGACTGATGCTGCAAGTGAAAATGGATAAGATATGCTCCTTTAATTATTTCAATAGAAAGATTAAAGTACAAAGTGACATTTCACTAGCGATTAAGCAACAATACATCAAATATAAGTCTAGATTAAAGCAACCAATTACTAATAATAAGACCCTCAAGTGTAACTCATTTTATGGACGTGACCATTTTGCTAGAAATGGGTGAAAGTGGGAAAGACAAGGCTAAGACAAGGGATTGACTTTACAAATTCAATACTGTGACACTTTGGAAAAAGGAAAAGGGAAAACCACCTAGGCATAAGTTGGATAGAAAACACACAAGGAATGGCGGTGTCTCACAAATGGAATAAGTTGTTTTTAGGAGTTCCCATTCAACCTTAACAAATGCCTACAACTCACATCCAAGCTTGAATCAAGCTCCATGCCAGGATATTTTCTAGAACCACCGTGACTAGGTGCACAGTTAACCATAACTTGAGGTTCTAGGGGACACTTAGAATTAGTTGTCCCTTACTCCATCTCACATACCAACCCGTAGGCTCCGTGAGGAATTAATCATTACATTTCAATCATGGCCAACAATCTTCAGATTTAGCACCCACTTCTTTTTTAGGCCTTTGACCCTTCGGATTTTGCATGTGCTTAGAAACACAACTAATTGAAGATTTCATCCAAGGTGCTTTACATTTCATTTCATAGCCCTCTTTCATTGTGCTTAAAAGCACAACTAATTCTTACCATGGGATTGCATTTTCAGGAGATATAACAATGAATCACATATGCATGTAATGATAGTAGAAAAATTTGTTTCAGGTCTAGCTGACACAAATCAAGCAACTAGGGGGAATCATCCACAATCAAGACCAAACATCAGGGGAAACTGAGCAGATAGGTCAAGGCTTCAAAAACCAACTCACCTAAGCTCAGGAACCAACACCAGCGGGTTCTCCTAGCGTAAGAGGGTCAAGGCTTCGACAAGTTCTATTGCACAACTCTGAGCCAAGACACATAATAATAGGGAGTATGTCCAACATAGAGGCATAAGTGGGGGGAGTCCTCCACATCACAGGCTAAAGTGTAAGTCATGATATAACCAATAACATATGATAATGGATGGATGGGGAAAGTGACAAGTGATGCCATAACTGGTGGGAATGAACAAGTCCATAACTACTAATAGGGTGATACCAATGAGTATATGCGAGAAATTATAATTCCAATCAATTCAAACCACTTCTACTCTAGACAGTTGACGAATAACAACATAGATATGTCACCAAATCATGACCATTGAATACCTAGTCAAGCTACCAAGATCAATAAAAGAGCACAACATGAATATCCAAAGTAGAACCACATACCTGTTGGGTCATATACATGTATCCATCACTTGAACCATCCACTATCACTGGAACACTGCTTCTATATAACCCCTAGCACTATCATCACACTGCTCTAATGGAAGAAAATGGACACCTCAGTCCTCACATCTGAGGTCATGAGGCTCGGTCATGGCATAAGGTTGGTTATATCTGCTCTGGTTCGAAGATATGAGTGATCATAGAATGGATGCTCATCATCTTACGATCTCATGCATCTCATGGAAAAAAGGATTGGCTCAAAAATATATTGGAAACTGATCTGCAATCATGGTATCCCGGGTACTATGGATGTGACAACATCTGGCTCCAGCTAGGACAAGTTCTCTACGGGAGAGAGTGCTTGAGAATCTCATAAATATCTGGTCCACAATACTCACTGTATCAATCCAAAATCCTGCACTCGGGCTCTACATCATCATTAGAATAATGTACCTAGTACCTGCAAAATGCAAAGAGCTATGCCAATCTCATAGACCTTGTTGTCACTAACATCATATAAATATGAAAAATATGCTGCATAAATAAAAATACTGAAAGTAAATGTTGAAAATTAAATTCTAGTCTAACCAGTTTTATTCTATTACAGGAAGGAGAGAAGTCTGACAACAAGACAAGACAAAGGGCCAAATTCATTAGCACAAACACGCAAAAAGAAAAGGGGTGCCATACTCAATGGCATGAGAAACTAACTAATGCTCAAGGGATATTATTCGGTTTCCTACCTACCCTACTCTAACCAGTAAGACAAATGCTAAGTAAAATAATAAATCCAGTGCAACCATTCATCAAACAGATTAATGATACTTCCTTGATGCTCTTTAATAAAACAAGACAAAATTGGATTAAAGATTAATGAATTTGATAGCACAATCTTTCTGAATTGTTCAAAAGTTGAAAAATGATTGGAATGGTTTGAAATGAAATCATGCCAAGGAGAAGATTGAATGATGCAAACATCCTCCATCAAATTATGCATAGGATCATAAAAATTATGCAAGTTATTGTTTAAAATGGATGGAGGGAAAATATATGGCATGTGATTCAATTCCTCTTGACATAAACTACTTTCCTCATTCACTTCTCTCACATATTCAATTTGGTTCTCCCTGGGACGGATGATTGAACAAGAACCAAGTAGGGACAAATTAAAGCTTAGAATACGAAAAATCAAAATAAAGCCCACTTGTTGCTAAAAAATGGAGAAAAAATGAAACTGATCCTTATACACCCTTTCCAGCCACCAACAAGAAAAATCGATAGGTTCAAAAATGTTATTCATCAGGGATAACATGAATGGTAAATGAAGCACTTTACCATCAACCACTTGATACTCCTCAATGATAACTTTATATGTTGAAACTTGATTTGAAGATGAAAAAGGAGAAAAAGGCTCCGCAAGCAGGGATGGGAGGGTGGATTCAAAAATAGAAGCTTGATTTACATCACCTAAGACTTCCAATCCCGACTTTTCAAAAGATAGGAGATAATTAACATCATATAGTGTAGGCTCAGATATACCATCGTCACTCATGCATATAGCCAAAGGGATTCGAGTTGAAGAAGAGACTACATTAGAATCAGGCAGAACATGAACAAAGTCTTCCTAAACATTTATGCATTTATCCCAGGATGACATGGACATGACCGATATTTGGTTTTGGATGATATGATTTTCAATCATGCCATCATCTTCATATTTCACTTTTTAGGCCTCCTCTAGAAATTCCTCACCACCCAATGAGCAAGGATTTTCTTCCATGATCATGTCATCTTGATTAATTGAATCATAATTTAAGTCGGAGTCCTCACTTACACCTTCATAAAAAGAAGCAATTAAAATAATCCTTTGCACATTCTTAAGTGTATCGTCTTGATATTCAAAAGGGTGATTAAGAATGTAAGACATAATTTCCGCCCTGAGTGAAGGGTATTTCATCAAATATTCTTGGAGATACACTTCAAAGTAAAATTCATCCAACTGAGGAGTTTGTTCCAAGGAATGCTCATAATATTGACTGCCAGTTTCATCTTCATCATTATTGTTTGCAAGTTTGACTTCATCAAAAGAAGTTGGGAAGAAAGGGTGATCTCTAGACGTTGACAATAGAGATGTTGTTTGATTCATATTATGTATCGTTTCTGTTGAATATTGGCATTGATGTCCGCAAGAAGGAAGACATGCCCGCACAAGAAGAGGAAGAGATGTCGAGATTAATTAATTAAATATAATTATCAAAGAAAACAAATATCTATTATTTATTAAACTGAAATGTAATTTTTTAGTGAAAGGATACGATGTTGAAAAGGCATGATGTTTGAAGAGGCACGTTCCTATGGATGAATGTGATATTTAAATGAAGTTTCGAATTAGAAGAAATATGTCTCTACGATGCAGAACGCAACAACATAAATAAAGGGAGAGACCAGGAGCATAAAGAAAGGGAGAGACCAGGAGCATGAAGCATTTCCAAAATTGATTAATCAAGTAGAAAATCAAGAAGTTATAAATATCAGGGAAGCTGGGTGGTACTAGTGGATGGTTGAAGCCTATCAAGGAGGTTGTAGCCTCCTTCCAGTAGCAACTGGAAAACAAGGGTGTTGTAGCATCCTTATCTATTGGTGCAGATAAAAAACTGGGATGTTGAAGCATCCTTTCTGTTGCAGCAGAAAAATAATTTTGTAGAAATAATTTTATTAATAAGTTTGATTTTTTGGTTTGCTCTTTGAGCTTTCCACGCTAAAATTCTCTGTCCTTGCTTGTTTGATTCATAGTATACATTCTTTAAATAATATTTTTTTTAATTAAAGGAAAAAGAAGGCAATATTGATTCACCCCCCCTCTTAGTATTGCTGGATAAACCAACAATTGGTATTAGAGCAGGATCCTTCACTACAGTTTAATCACTGGAAGGAATATCCTATTAAAACACTATCGATCAACAAGAAGGTTTAGCTGCTAACAGACATCCATTATTCACAGGAGAAAATTATGCATACTGGAGTGTAAGAATGAGATTCCATCTAATGTCTCTTGGATGCAAACTTTGGAATGCTGTTGAAAAGGCTTATAAAATACCAGTCAGTCCACCAATAGATAAAGATGAACAATAAAAATATGAAGTCAATGCAAAAGAATTGAATGCAATTTTGAATGGACTGTCAAATTCAGTGTTTGTCAAAGTCATGCAATGTAAGAAATCCAAAGATGCTTGGGACAAATTAAAAAATGTGTATGAAGGAGCTACCAAAGTAAAAAAATCCAAACTCCAAACATACAAAGGACAATTCGAAAGTTTAAAAATGAAAGAAGAGGAAAACATTGCAGATTACCTTTTAAGAGTAGATTAAATTGTCAATGCAATTAGAGGCATGGGAGGAGAAATACAAGAGAAAGAAGTTGTTGAAAAGGAAATAAGAACACTACCAATGAGGTATGACTCCGAAGTGTCTAATGTAGAATATCGAGATGATATTGAATTTCTAACAGTGGATGATTTACATGGAATCTTCACTGCCTATGAGATGAGAACAGAACAAAATAAACCATCAAGAAAAGAGGCAGCATTCAAAGCCACGAAAGAGTCAAAGAAATATGAAACATTACCCAAAAACCACTCTGAGAACTCAGATGATGAATAAGCTCTTTTCATCAGGAAACTTGAGAAAGGTACTGGTAAGTATGAAGGAAAGCTACCCTTGAAATGCTTTAACTGTGGAATAATTGTGCATTTTGCATCAAAATGTCCCTATCCCAAACAAGATGATAGTGATGATAGAGAAACCTTTAAGAAATTCAAGAAGAACACTGCAGTAAACAAAAGGAAGTTTAATGGGAAGAAGAATATATTTTACACTATGGAAGATAGTGAAGAAGAAGAAGAAGAAGATGAGGAAACATAAATTCTATTCATGGGAATAGAAACTCAAGCTCCAGATGATGAATCAGATATGGAAGGAGAGGTGGACCTAAAGTCTGAACTCATAAGTTCTCTTGAAGAATTGAGAAGAAGTAAAAGAAAGTTTAAATGTTTAAGAACACAACTAGCTGATCATGAAGAGGAACAAAAGACAAGAGATGAGGAGTCAAGTCAAATTATTGTAGATCTGAAGATCCAGCTCCAAGAGGCTAAGAAGATTGAAGAGAACTTAGAATTGCAGATCAAAGAAAGAATGCAAGAATTTGAAAGACTTGAAGCAGAAATTATTCAGATTAAAAATAAACTTTATGATAAATCTATTAAAACAAAATTTGAGAAGAGCTCGAAGACTCTAGATGACATCCTAAGTGCCCAAATACCATCAAGTGAAAACCTGGGTTAGGATATAACAAAAAGAGTTATGTTGTTGCACTTATGAGTCCAACCAAAACAAGGGATAGTCAAAAATCTAATCATCACTTACAAGAGACAAATATGGTGCCTAGAAGATCAATGACAAGCAGGTCTCAACAGATGTTTTTGGGTCACTACTACTCATGTAATAATTTTGGACATAAATCCCTGAATTGCAAAGCATATGGAATGGTTCATTTTCATAAGAAGAATACATCTAACAATTATCCAAAAGAAAGAAAATGAAACCATAACTCCTTTGCTCCTCTACAAAGCTATGATAAAGAATGTTACAAATGCAATAACCATGGACATATCACTAGAGAATGAAAACTAATGACTCCTACAGAAAGCAATACTGCAAACAAATTTCAAGACAAAGAGCAGAGAAAGGTCTGGAAGAAAAACGAAATAGTAGAGAGGACATAATCCATGATAGCTCTACGTGCAACGGAAAAGAAAAATATATGGCATGTTGATAGTGGATATTCAAAACACATGACATGAGATCCAAACAAGTTCATAAGACTAAAAAAAGATCAAAAGGGAAAAGTTACTTTTGGAGACAATATGTCCTCTAAGATAATTGGAAAAGGTACAGTTTCTATCAAAAATAAAATCAGAGCTGAAAATGTGTTGCTAGTAGAAGACTTAAAGCCTAATCTTCTTAGTGTGAGTCAAACATGTGATCAATGCCACATTTGCATATTTGATTCCAAGAAATGTGAAATCAGGAAGAAAAACTCAGGAAAACTTATCGGGACTGCTGTAATGAATTCAAGTAATGTACACATCCTAGAAAATGAAGAGCAATGCCACATGAGTCTGATTGATGAAAGATGGCTATGGCATAGAAGGATGGGACACTTGAATTTTGACAATCTTATAAAGGTGAGTAAGAAGGAAGCTGTAAGAGGTTTTCCAAAGATTGTGAAGCCTCAAAATTCAGTTTGTAAACATTGTCAACATGGGAACAAACTAAAGCCAGCTTCAGAATCAAGGAATATACATCCTCACAGCCATTGAAAATAGTTCACACTGATCTTTGTGGACCAACAAGAACTAAAACATTGCAAGGAGAATCCTATTTCATGTTGCTCATTGATGATTATACAAGGATGACTTGGGTGACATTCCTCAAAGAAAAATCAGAAGCTTTTGAGAAGTTTAAAATTTTTAAAGCAATGTTTGAGAATGAGACAAATCTGAAAATTAAATGTTTAAGGTTAGATAATGGAGGAGATTTTACCTCAAACGAATTCAATGAGTTTTGTGAATCCCATGGAATTAAAAGAAAATTTTCATCTCCAAGGACTCCTCAGCAAAATGGCGTTGTGGAAAGAAAAAATAGGACAGTCCAAGAAGCAGCCAGAACTATGCTTAATGAAGCAAAAATTTCAGATGAATATTGGAGAGAAGCAGTATATACAACTATCTATGTACTTAATAGAGGACTACTCAGAGTAAATCATGACAAGACTCCTTATGAGCTATGGTATGGAAGACCTGCCTTTGTCAAATATTTCACAGTGTTTGGTAGTAAGTGCTACATAAAGAGGAGTGAGGATGATCTTGGTAAGTTTGACTCTAGAACCGATGAAGGAATATTTCTAGGATATTCATCCACCAAGAAAGCATATAGATGTTACAATCAAAGACTACACAAGATCATAGAGAGTGCAGATGTAAGAATAGATGACATGAAGCCAAGAAGTATTAGAACTCAAGATGATGAGATAACAAATAATGATAAGGATGAAGAAGACTCACAAAGGAAAGAGGATTGACAAGATGAAGAAGAAATTGAGCAGGAAGAAAATGAAGATGAGGTATCTCACGAAATTAACAAAGAAGATTCTCCAAAACCTGATACAAGAGCACCATCAAGAAGAATCCAAAGAGATCATCCTGAAAGTCAAGTTATTGGTGACATAAGTACTGGAGTTCAAACAAGAAGAAGGTTAATATATGATCAAGAACAAGCACTACTTTCTCTAGTAGAGCCTAAAAAATTTGCAGAAGCTAGAAAAAGTGATGATTGGATCAAAGCTATGAATGAGGAGTTGGACCAAATAGAGAAGAACCAAACCTGGGAAATTGTACCAAGACCTAAAGACAAGAATGTGATTGGGACCAAGTGGATTTTCAAGAACAAGTTAAATGAAGATGGTAAAGTAATAAGAAAAAAGGCCAGACTAGTATGCAAGGGATATGCTTCGGTGGAAGGTATTGAATTTGAAGAAACATTTTCCCTTGTAGCAAGACTTGAAGCAATCAAGATGTTCTTAGGTTTTGCATGTTACAAAAATTTCAAAATATATTGAATGGATGTTAAATCTGCATTTCTGAATGGAAATATTGAAGAAGAAGTCTATATTGAACAACCTGAAGGTTTTCTCTTATCAGAAAACAAAGATTATGTTTGCAAATTAAAAAGGGCACTCTATGGTCTCAAACAAGCTCCAAGGGCATGGTTTTCAAGAATTGACAACTACTTGAAACAATAAGGATACAGAAGAGGGGCCACTGATAGTAATCTCTACATAAAATTTGAAAATGAGAATATGATCATTGTTGTTGTCTATGTAGATGATATCATATTTGGAAGTGATATACAAGTCCTAAGTGTAAACTTCGCTTCAAATATGAATAAACAATTTGAAATGTCTCTGTTGTGAGAACTAACATTCTTCTTAGGATTACGAGTCACTCAATCAGACAAAGGGATTTTCATTTCTCAAACCAAGTACATTTAAGAGATGCTAAAAAAATTTAAGATGGAATATTCCAAGCCTGTTAGTACCCCCATGATCATTGGCTGTAAGTTAAGCAACGATGATGAATCTTTGGAAGTGGATCATGCTATGTATAGATCTATGTGACAACTACAATACCGGATGTGATGCAAGCTGTAGGATTGGTTACTAGATTCCATCAGCCCCAAAGAAACACATGTAACAACAGCAAAAATAATTTTCAAATATTTGAAAGGTACTATGGAGTATGGTTTATGGTACCCAAAAGGCCAATATTTCACTTTAAAATCCTTCACTAATGTAGATTGGGCAGGAAGTGTTGATGACCAAAATATTACCAGTGGAGTAGCATTCTACTTGGGAGACTGTTTGGTATCATGGCTAAGCAAGAAACAACCTTCCATTACACTATCTACAACAGAAGCTGAATATATTGTTGCTGCATTATGTTGTACTCAAGTCATTTGGATGAAGCAGACATTGGAAGACATACTTGTGAAGTATGATCATCCCATAATGATAAACTGTGACAATACCAATGCCATAAACATATCAAAAAATCCTGTCATGCACTCTAAGACTAAGCACATTCCAATAAAATATCACTTTCTAAGAGATCAAGTGTCACAAAAGGTTGTCAAAATGGAATATATTGATACAAAGGAACATATAGCTGATATATTCACTAACCCATTACCCAAAGAAGCTTTTGAGTATCTTAGAAAAAAATGGGAGTAATCTTCTTACAATAGATAAAAAGAAGAAAATACCTTTTCAGGGGGAGACATGTTGACAGGGGGAGCTGTCAAAAGGAAGCTTGTGTCATTGTTTTCAAAGGGGGAGACTATTTTTGGTGTTTCCATCAATGCCAAAGGGGAATAATGTTGAATATTGGCATTGATTTCCGCAAGAAGGAAGACATGCCCACACAAGAAGAGGAAGATATGTCGAGTTTAATTAATTAAATATAATTATCAAAGCAAACAAATATGTATTATTTATTAAACTGAAATGTAATTGTTTAGTGAAAGGATACGATGTTGAAAAGGCATGATGCTTGAAGAGGCATGTTCCTGTGGATGCATGAGGTATTTAAATGAAGTTTCGAATTAGAAGAAAGATGTCTCTACAATGGAAAACGCAGCAGCATAAATAAAGGGAGAGACCAATAGCATAAAGAAAGGGAGAGACCAAAAACATGAAGCATTTCCAGAATTGATGAATCAAGTAGAAAATCAAGAAGTTATAAATATTAGGGAAGCTGGGTGGTTCTAGTGGCAGGTCGAATCCTGTCAAGGAGGTTGTAGCCTACTTCCAGTAGCAGCTGGAAAAAAAGGGTGTTGCGACATCCTTATCTGTTGGTGCAAATAGAATACTGGGATGTTGAAGCATCCTTTCTGTTGCAACAGAAAAACAATTTTGTAGAAATCATTTTATTAATAATTTTGATTTTGTGGTTTTCTCTTTGAGGTTTCCACGATAAAATTCTTTGTCCTTGCTTGTTTGATTCATAGTATACATTTTTTAAATGCTAATTGTTTTAATTAAAGGAAAAAGAAGGCAATACCAATTCACCCCCCCTCTCAGTATTGTTGGATAAACCAATAGTTTCAACAAGAGGATCAGAAAGGGGAAGGTTTTGATCTTGGATATGATTTAAAGAGGATATATCATCGTATTCATTTCCCCATTCTTCTAAGATTTTTTGTTCAAACATGTCATATCTGGAAATGAAATTGGTCGTTAAGTTCAAGAACCAGAGCTCAGTTGTTCCTTGAAAAGATGAGGCCAAAAGTTTCATGCATACATCCTCATCATGGGTTATAGATAGTTCATTAATAGCTTCCCTAAAATGGTCAAGGTACCTTTTAGCAGATACCTCGTAACTTCCTTCGAATTTAGGAAACCTTTCATGGGCTTAACCAGGGATCTCATGAGGATACCCAAAATTTTTTGAGAAGTCAAAAACATTCAATCAGCCAAATGTACTTGGACGCTTGGAATTAGCCATGGATGGCAATAGCTAGAAAATTCAGGAGCTCAAATGCAAATTGATGCACCGCATGGGTTCTAGATATGGTAGGATCGATCAACAGTGGATTCACCAGGTAAACTATTGATCTTGTTTACCAAAAGATATGTCGTTAAAATAGCGGGGATAGATGAGTGAAATAAGATGGATATGCATGATTTAATAAAGTAAATGGTAACCATCTAGAAATAAAACCAGATGCGATAAGATAAAAAATGATCGCACAGACACTCACAGACACCTGAGGTAAGCATCTACCTCCCTGGAAACGACGCGAAAATATGTTGGCAAAGAGAATGGGAGTAGAGCTAAAGAATAAATGTCAAACCAAGTTAGGCCTCTACCTTCCCTGAAAATGGTGCCAAAATATGTTATCACTCAAAGTGTAGATTCCACCAAAGGTATGATATACGGGATGGTAGAGGTAGGGTAGCTAACCAAGTGACACTGCAAGGGCCTCGTCGACTACTATAAAGGGGTATTTTTCACATCAGATGGGCTCTTGTCGCTTTAGATCAATCTGTAGAATGACCAAGGGGGAGACCCTACTAGCCTATGAGGGCTAGCGAACCTGCTCAAAGTGCTTTAAGGGATAGAAAATGAATACAAGAGGCAAACAATGAGTAAAATGATCTAAATCTAGGGAGATGAATGTGGTAGGTGAGTTTAAGTTCAGTTGGAGAAGCTTAAGGAAAGGGGAAATGGTCCAACTTGAAATGAAATATACCACAATAATCTTAGGAAAGTAGATCTAGATAGATCTAGTTCATACGAGGAATACCCAAATAGGATCTACCTAGGGTTTATGCAAATGAGACCAAAATGGACCCAAAATAGTAGATCCAGGTGTTTAAAGACTAGATATAGGTACTTGAAGAATATATCTGTTAATTTTGGATGGGTTCAGGCATACCCAACTGATAAATACGAATAATTGACCAAAAACCCAAGGAGGGCGTCCCACCTAGAAATGACTAGTGCTAGATCCGGGGGTAAATGAAATCGGTTTGATTTGAAACTTTAGATCTAGTGTTTTTATATTTATTTTTAAGTGGGTTTTGAAGGCCGTACTAGGAAACATAACATAAAATATTGTTGGGAGGGTCCAGGAGATACTATCTTCCTTAGACTAATGCCCCAACTACATCAAATGATACATACATCATAAAGTGATAAAAATCACTAGGATGTTTTGTCCCAATAATACAATAAAAACCCCCAAATAATGACCCAGAGTGTATGTGGACCCCACTGAATGCTGCAAGCTATGCCAGAAGGTGTGGGATGCATCAAAAAAATTCTCTGAACAAACCTTATTCCATTTCCTTGCCTCATTTTCCCAAATTGATTTCCTCAGTGACAATTTCTTCCATTTTGTACCATCAAACCTGTAAAATAATAAAATGCACGTATGACTACACCAATATGTCCGGGAGCATGGTAATATAGTAATAATGAGTGGCTGGACCCCATACTCCCTCTGTAGCACCCTAGGAGAACAAAAATAATCTTGAAATGTGCTGACAGACCATTTTATATGGCAAATATGCAATAAAGTGATAAACTGACCATAATCCCATTTGAAAGTGCCCGAAATTGATATATGTGTTAAATTTTTAGTATTAAATAACAATACTATAGGATCTTTGCTGAGAGTATAACATCTACAGTATATCAATGCATGACAATCATAATATGACAAGCATCACAAGCATCACAAGAATCAAAAGCATAGAGACAAGAGACACAGAGTTTTCGTGGGGAAAACCCTAAGGTGAAAAACCCCACAACTTCCTCAGAGATAGAGAGAGCAATGGCTCAACAAAAATACAACCAAATAACACTGAGATAGTCTCCTAGCAGATGATCCTCCTCCTCCTCACTAGTGCGCCACTTTTCAGAGAGAGAGATGGTTACTTTTTTCGAGTGAGTAAAATAGAGATCTCCTATCTCTATTTATACTCACCTTTTTTCCCAGTGACCTACTGGGGCCGACTTGTCTACTTGGATACATCCACATTATATTATATATTAATTAGGGCCGACCCCATAAGGTGGTATAATAACCCATCGGCAAGTACACACACTTGCGACACTTGTCAATCCACATGACGACACTTCCTTATAGAGGAATAACACATCTCTTATAAGGGTACAATAAATATATATATAATACACAGATGAAATACATTCCGAAGTTACATATACATCAACACTCCCTCTTAACTAGGAAGGTATTTCTCGACACAGATCTGCTAGACAAGTCTTCTTCTCTGGATCATCGTCATCATCATCGTCACTGCTGCTACTATCTCAACCAATCTCTGACTCTACTCGTCATAGGAAGTTGTACAGAGCCAGTCCTTTTTCATACTGGATGCAGGCCCACCACCTGCAGGTCTTCGTCATCACTGGCCATACTGTGGAATCCTCAGGACTTATTACGTGCGTCACAAAACCTCGAAAGAGAATACCAGGATGTTACGGGTACACAACTCCGACCTGTAGGATCTCCCAGAGCGCTATTACATGTGACCCCACCACAAAACCTCGAAAGAGCATCTCAGGATGTTACGGGTACACAACTCCGACCTGAAATCTCCCAGGGCACAAATTACATGTGGTCCACCACAAAACCTAGCAAGAGCATCTCAGGATGTTATGGGTACACAACTTCGACCTGAAATATCCCAGGGCACAAATTACATGTGGTCATGGCAAAACCTCGCAAGAGCATCTCAGGATGTTATGGGTACACAACTCCGACCTGAAATCTCCCAGGGCCCAAATTACATGCCATAGGACAAAACCTCGCAAGAGCATCTCAGGATGTTACGGGTACACAACTCCGACCTGAGATCTCCCAGGGCACTATTACATGTCCTCCCAGAGCAATGTCTCGAAAGAGCATCCCAGGCTGTTACGGGTACACAACTCCGACCTATAGGATCTCCCAAACATGCTCATCTGCACAACCTGATCCACGGCCATAGATTATCAACCTGATACTCACCATACATCATCCTGATGTACTCATGATCGTCCTGATCATCATCACTGCAACGTCCTGCTGCATGTCATCTGGAGCAACATCTTGAAGCTCATCATGCATGATCATCCTGATCATCACTGCAACATCCTGCTGCATGTCATCTGGAGCAACATCCTGAAGCTCATCATCCATGATCATCCTGATCATCAATGCATCCACCTGATGCATACCAAGTATCTACCTGATACATATCATATCACCATACATGATCCACCTGATCATACAATGTATCCACCTGATACATATACAGATACATGGTCCAAGCATCCAACATGATGCATATACATACATAAATGATCCACCTGATCATATCCAGCATCCAACATGATGCATACATACATAAATGATCCAACTGATCATATCCAGCATCCAACATGATGCGTACATACATACATAAAAATGATCCAACTGATCATATCCAGCATCCAACATGATGCGTACATACATACATAAAAATGATCCAACTAATCATATCCAGCAGAAACCAGAACATCATCCTGATGCCCATTATCCAGCGCTTACATCCACAGCCATGTGAAGGATCCTCCTTCCAACATGCTTGGAATGGCTTCAGCAAATGTGTCCATCACTTCTTCCTCGAAGTATCCTCGATCTGAAGAATGCCAAGCCTCTCTCTGAAGTACTCGAACTTTAATCTGGTTAGTGGCTTCGTCAGCACATCTGCAATCTGCTCGTCCGTCGCAACATACAAAAGCTTCACAGCTCCTCTCTGCACCATATCCTTGATATAGTGATATTTGATCTCTATGTGTTTCGACCTGTCATGAAACACTGGAATAATTATGTCATACAGTTATGCAATTATACTAGCCAATGCTTCAATACAACATTTATCCATATTCCGTAACTTTCTAGATGCCTTCCAATCTCTACCAGAACATTGTTCAGAGTGTGCACAACCCCCAACATGTCAGCAAAGAGGTTTCATTCTAGATAAGTAGCAATGGAATGTTGTACAGTGCCATAGGCCACTTATCCATGTATATTAGTAATATACTGTTCATTAATGCAACTATTCTAATATGCACAATACATATCCTAAGTCTAGGAACATGAGCATATACATCATTGAACAATTTTATTTAAACAAACAAATATGCAAGAAATTATAATTGAAATACTTATCTTTGTTTGTTTGTTTGGGTGGACTCCCTCTTAGTCTTTGCTTCCTGGTAGGAGCTGCTGAAGTAGCTTCTTCTACACCTTTATGTTGTGGAATGTAGGAAGATGGTCAACTCCCTCTGAAGATCTGCATCCTTGTAGGAGCTGCTGAAGTAGCTTCTTCTGCACCTTTTGATCTTTGCTTCCTGGATTACCTATCCTTATATTCATCTTTGCTGACATCAATATTCTTGAACCCAGAAAAGACCTCTTCTGGTGTCTTGTTGTCCAATCTCTTGTGGGGAGTTCTGTTCTGCACATATACAACTGTTCTAACTGCTTCTGCCCATAGATGCATAGGTAGATCCTGGTCATGCAGCATTGCCCTTGCTGCTTCCATGACTGTTCTGTTCTTCCTTTCTGCAACTCCATTCTGTTGAGGATTATAAGGAGCAGTCAACTCCCTCTTAATCCCTGAATCACTGCAAAGCTTCTTGAAGTCATTTGAGGTGAATTCTCCACCATTGTCAGATCTGAATGTCTTGATTTTCTTGTCAGTTTGATTCTCCATCAAGGTTTTGAATTCCTTGAATTTATCAAGCACCTCATCTTTTCCCTTCAAGAAGTATACCCAATTCTTCCTGGAGAAGTCATCGATAAAGCATACATAGTAAACATACCCACTCAGGGAGCTGGATGACATAGGGCCACATACATCTGAGTGGATGATTTCCAGGATGTCTTTTGCCTTGCTTTCACTGCTTGGGAAAGCCTTCTTAATGTTCTTACCTTTTGCACATCCTTTGTAAACACCTTCATGTTTGGTCTTGATTTCAAGAAGACCCTCTACTGCCTTGCTTGCAATTGGAAGTGCCCTATAGTGCATATGAGCAAGTCTTCTATGCCAAAGTTCACTTGGCTCCGTGGATTCATGTACCATGGCATGTTCAGGTTGTCCCTTCAATTTATACAAGCCTCCCTCTTGCTCTCCAATCACTACTACATCATCTATGGTCTTTCCCTTTGGCCACATTAGGACTTGGCCATCCACAAATGCAACCCTCATACCTTTTGCATCCAATGCAGAGATGGAGAGTAAGTTCTTCTTGAGCCCAGGTACATAAAGTACTTCTTTCATCTTCAATGATTTTCCAGAATCTAGGTTGTAGGAGGCTTCACCACTTCCTTTGATTGGGTATTGATAATCATCCCCAAGTTTCACCTTATGGGGTGATTCATGTTCAGATAGGTTCACAAAGGATTCTTTAAACCCAGTCATGTGTTTGGAAGCCCCACTATCAATCAACCAATCATTACATCCATGGGAGATGGTACCTGTAAGAGCAGAAATTAGAACATATTCTTCTTCACTTGATGAGTCATCATCACTACTACTTTCTGCCCTAGCCTTCTTCTTTGGAGGTTCATCATCTTCGGCAGCATGAGCATGAAACCTTCTTTTGCTGCCCTTCTTCTTCTTACTGGAGCTATTGTTATTATCCCTTTTGTTCTTGGGACAATCTGAAGCAAAGTGACCCTTCTCATTGCATGTGAAGCATCGTAGGTCCTTCTTACTCTTTTGATGGAATCTTTTGTGGTGAGAGTGATCCTTCTTGGTTTTGCTTCTCTTGGTGTGAGCTGCAAGAGCTTGATCTTCTCCTCCCATCTTTTCCTCACGAGCTATGAGTCTAGCTTCTTCTTGAGAGCATTCTTCCCTCAATATGTTGAAGGAGATCAATTTCTTCCTTGCACAAATTCCTTGAATAAAGGAATCCCATGACCTGGGTAGGCCATTTAGAGTGGTCATTACCACTTCACCATTCTCCACCATTTCATCTACTGCTTCTAATTGTTCCTTGATCTGGGAGACCCTTGAAAAGTAAGATTGAATGGTTTCTCCATTCTGAAACTTCACTGCTTTCAATTGGTTCCGCAGGGTCATCTTCCGATTTATGTTCTTTCCTTCAAATAGCTTGGTCAAGGATTCAAACATCTCTTTGGGTGTCTTAAGAGAAGACACATGAGGTATGAGATGGTCTTTGATAGAATCAGCAATGATTCTCTTTGCCTTGACCAAGTTCTTCTTGTGCAATGCCTTGGCTTCTTCATCCTCTGGGATAGGGATGTCTTCTTTCACATATGAGTCCAACTCATTCTCTTCCAGGATTAACCCAATCCTATACTTCCAGGCTCGGAAGTTGTCAGCCCCTTCAAGCTTATCCTCAAGCTTAGTGTGGAGAGACATCTTTAAGAGTACTTGAAATGGAAATAGAAAAGATTTAGGACTTACCACTTGAAGTGCTGAAAACTGGATCTGGTCCCGGATTAGGGTTTGTCAGAGAAACCCTAAAAATTCAAAATGTGAATTTCAAAATTCCGAAAGGATAGAAAGATGCGCCTTGGAGAGCTGATCAGCCTAGTACATTCAGAATTTGAGATCAGCAAAGTCTTGCCCTTCAAAATTGCCTTTTTGTCCTCCCGGGTTCATTAGGGAGAGCCCTGAATTAGGGTTTGAGTTTCCCGGAGATCTACCCAGCCAAAAATCTCGATCCAAAGCTCTAACCTTCGATTTTTGCAAGGAGCTTCCAGCTGTGCCTTCAGTTTCCAGAAATTCCTATTTTTGTGGAAACCCTAATTTTTAGGGCCAAATCTGAAAATGCTCGGAACTGAATTCTGATTGGACAGATAGATGCGCCTTGATGAGTAGATCCAATCTACTATACTAAATTTCAAAAATCTGTGGAGAGAAACCCAATAAACAAGGAATACAAGCTTCCGTCACTGCAAAATGTCTTCTTCTCAGTTAAGCTCTGATACCATGTTAAATTTTTAGTATTAAATCACATTACTATAGGATCTTTGCTGAGATAATAACATCTACAGTATATCAATGCATGACAATCATAATATGACAAGCATCACAAGCATCACAAGAATCAAAAGCATAGAGACAAGAGACACAGAGTTTCCGTGGGGAAAACCCTAAGGTGAAAAACCCCACAACTTCCTCAGAGATAGAGAGATCAATGGCTCAACAAAAATACAACCAAATAACACTGAGATAGTCTCCTAGAAGATGATCCTCCTCCTCCTCACTAGTGCGCCACTTTTCAGAGAGAGAGATAGTTACTTTTTCCGTGTGAGTAAAATAGAGATCTCCTATCTCTATTTATACTCACCTTTTTGCCCAGTGACCTACTGGGGCCGACTTGTCTACTTGGATACATCCACATTATATTATATATTAATTAGGGCCGACCCCATAAGGTGGTCTAATAACCCATCGACAAGTACACACACTTGCGACACTTGTCAATCCACATGACGACACTTCCTTATAGAGGAGTAACACATCTCTTATAAGGGTACAATAAATATATATATAATACACAGATTAAATACATTCCGAAGTTACATATACATCAACAATATGAGTGTACCAATGGACTCAAGGCCCAAATCTAGTAGATATGAGTACTCATATACCATGTGACCACCTGGATAATCATCGGTAATCTCAACCATGTCCAGACAATATAAAATAATGGTATGTAAATTATAATAATAATAAAAATCCACTGGACCATCTCATGAAACCTCTGTTTGATGCATGGGATCATCAAGTGGGAACCATAGGGCCAAAAATAAACAATATCGAACATCATTGGTCCAACTCATCCCAGATCCTATGGTTGACTTGGTCAAACTAGGTTGATCATGTCAAAACTGATCAAAATAATGACCCAGGCTCAAACTGACTCATGCTACAAGTGAAAATTGATAAGATATGCACATTTAATTATTTCAATAGCAATATTAAAGTACAAAGTGGAATTTTATTGGCGATTAAGCAATAATACATCAAATATAAGTCTAGGTTAAAGCAACTAATTACTAAGAATAAGACCCTCAAGTGTATAATTATTTTATGGATGTGACAATTTTGGTGGAAATTGTTGAAGGTGGGAAAGACATGGCTAAGACAAGGGATTGAGCATCAAGGCCTAGGTAGAACAGTCGAAGTTGATCGACATGAGAAGTCAACCAGGGGGATTGCGGATGACCACTAGCGTGAAATCAATATTGGATGTCGAAGTCAATAGGTCGAGCAGGAGTTGTCGAAGTGCGTTGACAAAAGGAGGAAGGTCGAGATTCGACATGTCTAAGGTCGACAGACGAGAGGGTTGCAACGAAGAGGTCAAGTGTCAACAGGTTGTTGAACAACAACACTGAGTACTTGCATTCATCAGAGGCCGTGAGAGGGAGAAGATAGCACATAGAGAGAGAAGACATTTACTTCTTTATATTGTAAAGGCTGAGGCCGACCAGTTTGTTGATTACATTTCCTTGTATTTCACATTGTAACCGTATAATTGATTGAAGTAATAGAAGCCAACTTCTGGCATCCTGTTTACACCAAGTCTGTGTAACTCTGGAGTGTGTCATGTGTTATTGTTAAGCAAGAAGGTCTGACCGACCCGACTTGTGTCAGTTGGTATCAAAGCTGGTTGAGAATACAGTGTCGAGAATTAATGAACAACTTCAGCTGCGGTTGGGTAGAGTCGTGCAAAACTTGTGAAAGTCCGGTTGCGATTGGACGAGTGGGAGTTTCAGATGTGGTTGAAAATGGATCAGAGAGGTGTTAATGTCCAAGGAGTTGGACAAAGAGCGTGTGGCGCTGCAGTCACAGTTGATCGTGAAATGTTTGACAATTGCATGCGAACAATGCGAAGTTTGACTAGTGAAGTTGCATTGATCAAAAAAAGCCAAAGGCGTGAATGCGTTCCTGATGCGTTAGACCACAACAACGAGGAAGTCGAAGAGGTGGAAGCACGGGAAGCAGCAGGAGAAGAACCAAAATATAAAATCATCAAGCTTCTATCAGAGATGAGAGGTCGGACAAAGATGGATGTACGTACCTACTCGGGAAGTCTGGATCCAGAAGACTTGATCAACTGGTTCAGAGAAATGGAGAAATAATTCAACATAGAGTAGATCGAGGATCCTAAACGAGTTAAGACTGCATGTCTGAGATTGAAGGGTCATGCCTCATTTTGGTGGGACAATGTACAAGCTGACAGAGTCAAGAAATGCAAGGACAAAATCAAGTCTTGGGATAGGCTGGTCGCCAAGCTGAAGGGGAAGTTCTTGCCAGGTGACTATGTGATTTCCTTGTTCCGGAAGTTGCATAACTTTCGACAAAAAGAGATGACCGTGAAGGAGTACACAAAAGAGTTCTACAGATTGTCGATAAGGTCGAGGAAAACCGATGAAGGAGAAGAAGATGTCGCTATATATGTGAATGGATTGAAATATTCCATACATGACAAGTTGAGCCTATCAAGGTTTGGAGCGGTCGGTGAGGCCTACCAGTTAGCTTTGAAGGAAGAAGAGAAACTGTCGAGGAAATCCACATCGACCAGAGGCAGGATGACTGGTCGGGGTGCGAAGACCGTTTCCAAAAAAATCCACAGTAGTGTAACTAGGAGAGAAGCCATCGAAGACAACTGATGTGCGAAAGGGACATCGACTAAAGAGAACGCGCAGGAAAATCGACGCGATGGTCGAGAGACACGTGGTCGAGGTTGGTATGGTCGAAGTGGTCCATCCAACAGAAAAGGAGATGGAAGACTAGCTGTGGTTTGTTATAAGTGTCGTGGATTCGGACACAAGGAATATGAATGCCTAGAGAACCTACATGCTGCAGAGGAGTCAAAACCCAGACGTCGAAGAGATGAGAAAGTCGGCGAGAGGGTGGAGTCGACATCCGATAGCCGTGAGGATGGGAAAATAAAAGGTCGAGCCATGACGACTAGGAGGACGTTGGTTCAGGACAACCGACGCGACGAGAAAGAGCTGGCACAACGAAAGGCTATCTTTCGAACTAGAGTGCATATCGACAAGTGGTATTGCAAGACCATAGTTGATGGTGGCAGTACAGAGAATCTTGTGTCGATAGAGGTCATAAAAAAGTGGGTTTGAGATGTCGGTAACACCTACACCCTTACAAGAAATATTTTTTGCATAAAGGACACCATGTCAAGGTAACAAGGCAGTGCGTGATAAAATTCAAGGTCGAGAAGCTTGAAGACAATGTACTGTGCGACGTAATCCCAATGGACGCGTGTCATTTGTTGTTAGGGAGACCATGGAAATATGATCGGAAGATGATCTATGATGGTCAATCCAACACAGTCACAGTGTGGAAAAATGGCACGCAGAGGACTTTGAAGCCGAAGCAGGAGGACCAAGACGACTGTAAGTAGGGCAATATCAACTATTGGGAGAAGCGAGTGCTGATGTGTTCATCCAAGGAATTCCTCGTGGAGGAGGAAAAGAAGTCGGGATGTTTCACCATCATTCCAAAAGGACCATGTGTTGAGAGGTTGACAATGGAGAGAATTTTGGTCGAACTCGAAAAGATGCTCGACAAGTTCAGGAGCATAGTAGTCGATGAAGCACCGACGGGATTGCCACCGATGAGAAGCATATCCCATCAGATCGACTTGATTCCAGGATCGCGTTTTCCAAACAAGGCACTGCATAGAATGAATCCAGTAGAGGGTTGGGAACTCAATCGACAGGTCCATAAGTTGTTGGAAAGAGGATTGATCAGAGAGAGTCTAAGCCCTTGCGCAGTACCAATAGTATTAATGTCAAAGAAGGGTGGAGAATGGAGGATGTGTACAGACTCCAGAGCTATCAACAAGATCATGATCAAGTATCAGTTTCCATTGCCGAGAATGGATGACTTGATCGATTGCTTGAGTGGAGCGAATTAATTCACGAAGATCGACGTGAAGAGCGGTACTTATCACTAGATTCAGGTTAGAGAAGGAGATTAATGGAAGATAACATTCAAGATGAAGGAAGGGCTGTATGAGTGGTTAGTCATGCCATTCAGATTGACTAATGCACCCAGTATGTTCATGCGGTTGATGAAAGAGGTACTAAAGCCATTCTTGGGAAAGTTCATCGTAATGTACCTAGATGAAATCATGATATTTAGTCGAACCAAGACAGATCACTTGGAGCACATTCAACAAGTATTGCAGAAGTTGCAGGAAGAGAAGCTGATGGTAAAACTGCAAAAGTGTTTCTTCATGAAGGAAGAACTGGTATACTTGGGATTTTTCATCTCGGATAAAGGGTTAGTGATGGACCCAGAGAAGGTGAAGGTAATATTGGATTGGCCAAAACCGACAAGTGCGACTAGAGTGCAAAGTTTCCATGGACTTGCCAGTTTCTACAGGAAGTTCATCAGGGGATTCAGTCGGATTTGTGCACCTTTGAAAGAGTGCATGAGAAAAGGGGAATTTAAGTGGACGAAATTTTCCCAGAGATCTTTCGATAAGTTGAAGGAAAAGGTCATTGAGAGCCCAGTGTTAGTGCTCCTAGATTTCGACAAAGTTTTCCAAGTCGATTACGATGCGAGTGGAATGGAAATTGGAGCAGTGTTGTGCCAGGAGGGCCGACCAATTGCATTCTTCAGCGAGAAGTTGGATGATGTGAAGAGGAAATATTCGGTCTATGATCAGGAATTTTATGCTATTGTCCAAGCGTTGAATAAGTGGAGGCATTATTTGTTTCCAAAGGAATTTGTGTTGTACACAGATCACCAAGCACTATGTAATATCCATAGTTGGATATTCTCAATAAACTCAGAATGAATCTATAATTTTTGAAATAACCCACATATCCGTAGATATAAAAATGATATATAAATTTATAGATTGATGAGATGATAAATATACAATTGTTGTCCCGCTTTTATAGTAGCTTGGGAATTGCCTATTTGAGGGGATGCATCCTCTCATTAACTATTACTCCTACTTATTATTAATAATAATGTATTATTGATTATTTGTTACATTTCCTTCCCCTTAAGGGAAGCTTTGTCCTCAAAGCTTATTGAAGACAAGGGTTATGTCTTCTTTTATCTTGAACCATCATCTCTGGATATTTTTTTGTATTTGCGATACTTGATGAAATGAGGCGATACGAGTTACGAATTCCAAAGAATAACTATCGCATCGTCTCTGATGTGGTCCATCCGAGATCTATTTTTATCGGAGCTATTTGATCGCTTTGTGAGATGGGTCGTCTCATTTGTTTAGTATTTTGATTTGATGTTCTTCCTTGTCTTGCAACATGACTCTTCTGTGTATGTTCATTTTGACCCTGTCGTTGGTCAAAATGACGTTTATAATTGGGGTGTCGATAAGGAGTCCTGGCTGTTTGTTTTTCTGCTGGAGTGACTTATTTTTCAATTGTGTCGAGGACTGATTTTACTTTTGCAACTTGACTTTGTTTTCCCTGGGATCTGGATGCTTCCTCCTGGATTTGCACTAATTTTCTCTCTAAAAGATTGTTATTACTCTGAATTTTCTCGAACCTTTTGTCCTGCGACTTTTTGTCCTCTTTAAACATCTCAATTTGTTTCTCTAGTTCTTGATTACGATTTTTCAGATGATGGTTTTCTTCTTGTTGTTCTAGTATTTTTCCTTCTAGGTCTTCATTAGAGTGTTCCATCTTCTTACTATTTTTCAACTTTTTGATTTTCGTAAGTAATGTTTTGTTATGAATTCTTAGTCGAAATAGTTCTTCGGTATTGCTTGCTAATATGTCATTGATTTTCTTAATTTCCACTTTGTGCGTCTTTTTAGTAGTGTCGTATGCCTGCTGGAGTTCTTTATTCTTTTGTTGCTGTTGACCTATGTCCGATTCTTTACTTTGTAGCTTCCTCTGAACTTGCATCAATTGATCATCTTTGTCCCTGACAAGCTGGTTTAAATGCTTTATTTATTCTTCTAAATCATTATTGCTTCCATCGGGTGACTTATCGTCACTTTTTGACTTTCTAATCTGGTCTTCTAGTTTTTGATTGTGGACTTTTAAACATGATATTTCTTTATCATGATCATATAACATTTTATTGTTATCTCTTATGGTTTGTTCTAGCTGTCGATTTTGATTCCATAAGTGATGATTGTCATCGTCTCTCCACTCCTCCAAGAACTTCTGTGTCTCAATCTCAGCTTGTAGACGTTTACTGCTTGCTTTATATTGTTCTAATTCGTCCATTGTTGTTTGCAATTGAGACTTCATTCCCAAATATGTGTTTGCCACAGTTTTTGATTTCGACTTTGCTTCAATTTCTTCCTTGACTAGGTATTCTTTGATGATAATTGGTCTCAACTTTGGCGATACTTGGTCTTCCTTTGACGTTTGACTCTTCGACGATTGCTGATCTTCCTTGATTTTTTCTTTTTCGAAGGATGATAGTTTTGATTTCTTTGGCAACAGAGTCTTTCTTGATTTCTTCAATGATAGATAGTCTTCGACTTTGATGATGGAGGGTCTTTGACTTCTCTCACGATAGATAGCCTCAACTTCTTCGATGATGGATGGTGTTTCTTTGATTTCTTTGACAACGGCTGGTCGTCTTTTGACTTGATTTCTTAGACGATAGATGGTGTCTGATTTCGTCTTCTTCTCTTTGAAAATAGGTAGACACCAAAAATGTGTAATAATTCCTAAATATGTCTCTCTTGGAAAGAACTTTTTTTACTTTTTTTTTTTTAATTAGGTCAAATGACTTTTTTTTTCCAAAAATAATTAATATAAAATAATTATTTTTATTTTTTTTATTTATTTTATTTATAATAATAATTATTAATTAATTAATAATATTATTATATTAATGTTTTATAAACTATATATATATATATAGTTTTTTTTTTCTTCCAAAAAGCTATTTTTTAGTTGGATTACGAAGAGTTCAAGCCTTTGAGATAATAGTAATATGTATTATTATTATTATAGTTATATAATAACTATAATAAAAATGGATTATTATTACTATAGTCATATAATAACTAAACTCATCCTAATTAAGATATGAGTTATTATAAGTAATGGTTTCTTTATAAAACCAAGGCTAGTTTTATAAAACCAAGGCAATGTGTGGTTTTATAAAACCAAGGTTGGTTAAATAAAACCTATGTTGTGTCTTTTTTTATTCTTCTCCTTTTTTATGCGGTCTTCTTTCTTGTTTTTTTTTTTTTTAACTTCCCTTTTATTCCCTTTTTTTTTTTTCTCTCTTTTAATATTTTTTTTTTCTTCAATAAGGATGGCTAAAAGCCTAATGTAAGGTTAAAAACCTAAATCTCAAAGAAACTTTGACTATTTGGCCAGAAGCCAGAATCAACAAGCTCTGATACCAATGTAATATCCATAGTTGGATATTCTCAATAAACTCGGAATGAATCCATAATTTCTGAAATAACCCACATATCCGTAGATATAAAAATGATATATAAATTTATAGATTGATGAGATGATAAATATATAATTGTTGGCCCACTTTTATAGTAGCTTGGGCATTGCCTATTTGAGGGAACGCATCCTCTCATTAACTATTACTCCTACTTATTATTAATAATAATGTATTATTAATTATTTGTTACACACTTAGGTATTTGAATACTTAGTCGAAGTTGAATCAATGGCACGTGAAGTGGGCCGAATTACTGCAGGGATATACCTTCATGTTGCGACATAAGTCGGGAAATTTGAAAAAGGTTGCTGATGCGCTGAGTCGAAGAGTTGCATTTCTGAACACGGCAACAGTTAAGGAAAGAGGAATAGAGTCGGTGAAGACATAATATGCGACCGACGAGGATTTTACAAAAGCATGGAAGGCGAGTCAAGAACCAAGGAGTGTCTACAGAACACCATACTTGGATTATTTCATCCAAGAAGGATACCTATTCAGGGGACAACAGTTGTGTATTCCTAGAGGAGCCATAAGGGAGAACCTAATTCGAGAACTACACAACGATGGATTAGCAGGTCATTTTGGCATCGACAAGACCAAGGCGTTGGTCGAAGAAAAGTATTATTGGCCAGGAATGACGACAGATATTGGTAAGTGGGTATGAAAGTGTCGATTTTTCCAGTTGGAGAAAGGAAGAATTCAGAATATGGGGTTGAATACACCATTACTAGTACCGAATACCCCATGGGAGCACCTGAGCATGGATTTTGTGCTAGGATTTCCGAAGACACAGCAGGGAAGTGACTCAATCTTTGTTGTAGTCGATAGATTTTCAAAGATGACAAACTTTATTCCGTGTCGAAAGACAAGTTATGCCATAAGCATTGTTGTACTATTCTTCAAGGAGGTAGTCAGATTGCATGGGTTACCAAAGAGTATAATGTCAGACAGAGATACCAAGTTTATGGGGCATTTATGGAGAACCCTATGGAAGAAACTGGATACGAGGTTACATTTTATCTCGACATATCATTCGCAGACAGATGGATAGACCGAGGTAGTGAACATAATTTTGGGAAACATTCCGAGGTGTTTGACGGCCGACAGACCCAAACAGTGGGAGAATGTGTTGGCGCAAGTATAGTTCACGTACAACAATTCTATGAATCGGTCGACAGGTTTGAGCCCATTCCATATTGTTCAAGGACGAAGCCCACATGGAGTGGTAGATTTGGTCGAGCTACCGACAGAAATCAGGAAAAGTGTAGATGCAGAATCATTCATAGAGCACATGAAAGAAATGCATGAAGATGTGCGAAAGTGCCTAGAAAGGAGTAATGCAATGTATTAGTTGAGAGCCGACAGGAATAAGAGGCTACAATCGTTGAGTTAAGGAGACTTAGTCTATGCACACTTATGGAAAGAGAGATTTCCGACAGGAACATATAACAAGTTGAAGCTGAAGAAGATTGGACCATGTAAGATTCTGAAGAAGATTTCGGAGAATCCTTATGTATTGGAGCTGCCGGAAGACTTGAGCATTTCACCAACGTTCAATGTCTCAGATCTGTACAACTTCAAAGAAGGTTCAACCAGCGGAGGTGCGGAAGTGGCGAACATCGACTGGGCGTTGCAGATTCCAAATTGACACAAAGAAGAAATCGTTGAAGTGATAGAGAAATGCGAAGTCGAGTGTATGTGCAGTTTGCGGAAGAAAGAATACTTAGTGCGATGGAAGGATGATGAGTTGTAGGAGGCGACATGGATTTCCAAAGAAGAATACATGAGACTGACATAGTAGTCGATTTCCTTTTCACCCGGGGAGTATGATGCAGGAGAATATGGCCCAAGAAAGAACAGTCGAAGTTAATCGACATGAGAAGTTGACCAGGGGGATTGCCGACGACCACTAGCGTGAAAGGAATATTGGCTGTCGAAGTCAATAGGTTGAGTAGGAGCTGTTTAAGTGCGTCAACAGAAGGAGGAAGTTCGAGAGTCGACATGTCTAAGTTCAAAAAATGACAGGGTTGCAGCGAATAGGTCAAGTGTCGACAAGTTGTCGAACAACAACACCGACAAGTTTGAGGTGGGAGCCAAGTGAGGAGGAAGGGGCGGATTGGCGAAGCCATAGACACGAAAGGAAGCCGACAGATAAGTCGAAGGATGATAGAAGATAGTATGGTCCAGGATAGTGATGGGACCGACTACTTTAGTAGAGTCAGAGAAGCTCAGAAGTCAAGGCGAAGAACTTGGTATCTGTTCGGGGTGTCTAAGGAAGTTATGAGCAGTTAAGAAGGTGGTTGGAATCAGAGGTTGTATAGCACGACCATAGGGTGCTGACAACTGTAGGTATGCAGGATCGGGAGGATTCGACGGACAGAGAAAGAGTGGACCTCAGGATGAGCAGCAACTGGGTAGAATACCAGTGCACAGGAACAGAGTTGGGAGTTCAGTTCGATCAGCAGAGGATCGAGGAGAGCAGAGATCCTTCATCCATAGATCAACGAGCGCTTGCATTCAGCAGAGGACGTGAGAGGGAGAAGATCGCACACAGAGAGAGCACACATTTAATTCTGTATATTGTAAAGGCTGAGGCCGACCAGTTTGTTGTTTACATTTCCTTGCATTTCTCATTGTAATCGTTTAATTGATTGAAGTAATAGAAGCCATCTTTTGGCATCCTGTTTACACCAAGTCTATGTAACTATCGAGTGTGTCATGTGTTATTGTTAAGCAAGAAGGTACGACCGACCCGACTTGCATCATGTTGTCATTGATGTCAAACAAGAAACATGACGATGTCAAGGAAGAAGCATGAAGCCTTGATGCCAATTTGAAGAAGTATATGCAAAACAAGGCTACCTATCTGTGCAATATGGATGGGCACATGTCGCACATATACTGGGATTTTACGCAATAAGAAAGAATATCAAAGTATGCAGAAAAGACTTAGTCGGCTCAAGTGCATTGTGTTGGGAAACCTTGAACATGAAGAAAGAGGTAGCCAACATAAATAATCCCCTACTTAGTGAGCTCAAGTGCATTGTGTTGGATAAAATTGACCAGGAAGAAAGAGGTAGTTGACATAAAGAAACCCCTACTCGTGGACAAATCAATCTAATCAAAGAAACAAGTAGTGATACAAATAAACCAAAGATTGATGTGAAGGTAAAGTGTGCGCAATGGAGATGTAAAGGTATTATGTATTTGGGTGCTTTGGTTTATTAGGGAATCAATGGATCATTGATCCAAAATAATAAACAACCGAGAGCTGAGTGCACATAATAGAAAAGTAGAGCAGTGGCCAGTCACAGAAACATAGCAGTGTATAGAATTGAAGAAGTGTGCAGGATCAGAGCAACACACAAAACTGAAGCAGAGTATACATCAAGAGAAGCAGTGCACAAAACTGAAGCAAAGTATACAACAAGAGAACCGGTGTGAAGAATTGAAGCAGAGTACACAGTAAGTATATTAGTATGTAGAACATATAGTGAAGCATAACAGTTGTGCATAACTGAAGTAGAGCACAAAAGTGCACGCAAAAGAAAGTGAAGAAGTGCACAGAACAAGTGTGAAGATGTGTGCGGAAATCAAAAGATAGTATGATAGAAGAACATCTATATCTATATCAAGGAGGCAGGACGAGGAAAGGACATAAGATTGGAGTCTCCTCTCAGGTTGGATCCTGAACACAACAAGTTGGTTCTTTAGTAGAGGATTGGTGTCCTCACAGGTTGGTGCATGTACACATCAAGTTGGTGTTTTCGTAGAGGATTGGTGTCCTCACAGGTTGGTGCCTGTACACATCAAGTTGGTGCTTGCATAGAGGATTGGTGTCCTCACAGGTTGGTGCGTGTGCACGAAAAGTTGGTTCTTGCACAGAGGATTGGTGTCCTCATAGGTTGGTTCCTGTAATTAGTGAGTTGGGGATTGCATGTGGGATTGGTGTACCAATCAGATTGGTTCCTGAGTGATTCGGTGCTCACATCTTTGGAGATTGGTGTCTCCATCTATTTATGTAATCAAAATATTCATATATATACAAATTAATTTCCAAATACTTTGCGCACAGTTGTCTTTTATTGTTGTGATTTAAACAGGAATTGGTGCATAATTTTTTAAAGTGAAAATTGTTTAATCTGTGCATGATACTGATTCACCCCCTCTCCTAGTATCATTAAGAATTCCAACAGTGCTAATATTATGAATACATTAATTCATATTTACATACATTTACATAATAATTTTGTAATCATATCCATGTTCATCATGCTACATGAATGTAAAAAGAGAGAACAACATTATAAACCAATGGTGTTTCCTTTCCCCAGAACTCCTTTAATTAGTTGTTTGAATATGTTTTTTTGGTTTCAACTTGTTCTCATTCATTCCCATAGAACATTAGTGAATATAACCAAAACAAATTTAAGCAATAACCTACAAACATACTTATAAAATTTGTTTGTATAATGAAGCAAGGAAAGGGAGAAATAAATTCTCTAATAATTGCTTTGTTAATTACATTTCCTGCAAGTCTATAAGATTAATCTACCTATGATTTACTTTAGTATTATCCCATCTAAAGGGTCCATTGTTGTAGCTCTGCTTTGATTGGATTAGTACATAGTGTTTCAACTTCCGATGACCATCACTAGTCATTGGGAAAGGTTCTCTTCTCCTTTGTTATCGTGATTACATACTAAAAGCATTCAATCTGTCATTCTACATTACTTTTAATCTTTAAAGACTTGGCCATCTTGCTCAAATTGTTTCCTTTCCAATTCATTCACGACTTTTGATGTTGTTTGATGAATAGGTAAGACTCTATAGAGTATTCTCATACATTTTACTTGCAACAACAATAAACAATTTGTGAGGTTATTATGAATTGTTTACCCCTTATACAGTTTTGGTAAAGAGGATTAGTGTCTCTTTCATAAGGTTACATTTTCCAGTCTACATGCCTTCAATGGGCTCCCATCTCCCATTTTCTAATCTAGCATACTGTTGATTCATATGATAACACACCATATCATTGTTTTGTGTTAATAATTATATACCATTTCATTATAAACTTGAATACTTGGCTATTGTTTTCCTATGCAAATTGTATCGCATAAATATTTATTTAATTTTTAGTGGTGCTTCTCCATTTTATAATCAATTAGCATTCATGTATTATGGTGGGAACGAACCTAATGATTTCCCCAAATCATACACAGGTTTGTGGCCTTGAGGTATATGTTGTTATATTTTAAGCGGGGTGGACAAGACTTAAGATCATCCCTTCCCTAAGGTGTTAACCCCCTCCCAAATGATGGATCATATTAATGAATAGCTATAATATTGAAGAACCTTAGAGGGAACATAAATCCCTCACTATTCATGATAGCATATAATTGATGGATGGTAAATGTGGTAGGTGTTCCTTTGGTTAAGGTTTCCTTACACCATTTGACTCTTAGGAAATTGTACAATGGTTAAATGAGTAGTGGTACTTACTCCTGAATGATCGTACTTCAACTAGCTCAACTTTGAGTCCCTTCTAGTGACTTCATTTTGGTTTGGATCTTCGAGGAGGGTTCATCTCTACTCTACGAGAGCCTTGTTATTTTTTTAAGTCGATATGACACCCATGCTAGGATTTCACCGTGATTCATGTCTTGATAATGTTCATTGATCACATATCATCCTCTTGGTGAGAGGGAATGACTATGACTTGGCACTTTTCTAATGTTCGTTCATGTGCAGGATCTGTCCTAAGCCAAAACTTATCTCGACCTGTGGAAAGACTCCACACAAAATCAAGGAGTAGTAGGCTCTGCGAGGCTATATCATGCAGATGTAAACAATGTTGGGTTTTAAAAAATATTTGTGTATCAAGTTGCTAAAGGTTGATAACATCTACTTGAACATCTCTGTTAAATTGAATCTCGGCTCAAGTTGTTAAAGGTTGATAACATCTACTTGAACATCTCTGTTAATTTGAATCTTGGCTCTTGTTCTAGTAGGTGAAGGATTATAAAATTGAGGCCAGTGATCCTGCCATGGCTCGACATGACCAGAGAATCGATGGTAATACTCTTACTCATCACATAATGTTTTGTTATCAATGTTAACATTATTAGAAAAAATATTGACTCCCTCCTCTATAGATGCATGTGTAAATCCTAGCGATTTTTGGAAAACCCTTCGACCTCCTTTGGATGTGTTTTCCTATAGGCACGTCCAGAAAAAAATCACCTTGCAGCCTTGGGAGAATGACAATGGAATTCGACCAAGGGGTAAAGCCTTTAATGAATTTGTAAGCTCGTTTATTTATCCTCGAAGGTTTGTTGACCGAGTTAAGATATGGAATGTACACATGGAATACACATTGCTTAACTCCAATTTTTCTCCTCAAGGGAGTCGTGGCTACTTGAACTGTATTAAATATTGTCTCTGTACTGTTATTTGAACACCAAATGGTTTCATTTTCCCATTCGAGGGTTTGTAGGTTCGTTATGGGGTTCTGAGTTTATTATTTTAGTGGACAAGAGATCTAGAGACTCTCCAAGTGTATACCAAAATGATCTCTTCTTATATTTTGTCTATATATCAAAATGTTTGTTGTATATTCCTCTGTACATTTTTTTCATACAAGGTTGAATATGGTTATCTTTTGTTTATAAATATGTCAAACTATTTCTATCCATGATAATGATATTTTTGTATTTAATTTCTTGGATGTTAATTCATATGACTCACAAGGTTTGAACCCTAACTACTTGGTCATTCTCGGTATATGTATATTTTCGATTGGAGATATGAGGGTGACTTGGCCCTTGGCCAACTTGACCACCATTTATTTATATCCTTGTGTAGTTATGAACTCTGCAAAAAGTTGTCTCCATTACTTTTTTTTTTGTATGGAGAAAGGTCGAATATGATATTCTCTAAGCATAGTTTTAATATTTCATTTTAATGGTTATGAGACATCATCCTAAAAGGTTGACTTGACTTGGGCCTGCTTGTGAAGGGATGGATAACCCTGACATAAATCCATTAATTTGTTTTTAATTTCCTCAAGCCTTCGTTTGAAAAGGTCATTTCGACCTCTACACTATTTCATGTCATTGGTATTGATCATAATACAATATATTTGTTTGATCAAGGCATATTAAAAGCCTCAGGTTTAGTCAAATCTTCTATACAATAAATTATATAACTTTTAGGCTAGCAAGCCTCGATTTCTTATGGGTTAACTCCACCAAATATTTATTTATGTACATGTTTAATTAATTTATGATCATTTAAAAATATAAACTCTTTATGCTGGTTATCTACTCGATCATTCATTTTCCAGTCCAAATATTTTTTTGTGTACTTTTAATAATGTCTATATATAGTGCTTTAGCTTCGGTTGCACAGTTTATAATATGTAAAATATTTCTTTCCGCTACTATTCAATTCTTTTACAAATAAAAAAAATACTTAATAAACAATGAAATATAACAAAGTTCCTTGTTCTAGTTATATATACATTTATAAACAATTTTTAGACTTGTCATATACATATATTTGAACTGTTCATGATCTATAGCTCTCTGTTTTCTTTCATTTTACAATAGCAATGTACATATACATGTTATCTTTCAATGAGAACAATTATCAGTCCTTTTAGATAGAATAATGACTATGTATATTACTGCAGAAAAACTCCTGCTTTCATAGGAATAAATTTCCATAACCAGAAAAAATCATGATATTTATACTTTTGGTTATTACTAGAGTCAATGCATTTAAGATTTATTAGTTAACTAACATGCATATTTGTAGTTAATCTAGAGAAACATAACCGGTCCATACTTAGACTACAACAATAACTAATTCACAACTTTTATTAAACAATGAAAAGTACATAAAACAAAAGTACTTATCTATAATTTCTTCTGAAAATATGTTGGACAATGCCATGAACCACCCAACCATAGATTGGTAGAGACTCTTAATCTCTCATTATGTTGTCAATCACCCCCAATATGAGTCATGATTCCTCTAGAACTAGACCTTTATGGTTTCGGTTTTCACAGTCAGTCTCAGGATAGAAGACACACCCGATTAAAATCTCTACCTTGCACTTCCTGATACTCTTGACAATATATTTAGGGATTCTATGTTTCTGCTATCCTCTGTTCAAGTATGAAATATATTCATCCTTTCAATGGTTCCAACTATACCAACAATACTCCTTCTATCCAAGTATACATATCATAAACTCCTGTCTCAGCACATCCAATGCTCACCACAATTCCAATGATTAAATAAATAAATGACCCAAAATGCATTTGAATAAACATGTCATTTACAACTCACAAATACCAAAAATATGTCACAAATTTCCAAGGGTTTTTATTGTGTTCTTAGGTCTTTGGGTGTCGTTTCTTTCTTTCCCAATTGATGTTGATTGAGAATGATAAACTTCCAATTACCCGATCGATACTACAAGAAGGATTACAACATGATTACTTTGATTCCTAGCCATAAATTTTATTCATATGGAGGTCAAACCTTTCACATAATAATCATCAATATTAAATTTTAGGCAACAACTAGACAATGTCACAATAGGCCAACAGTGCACATTCGTGCATCATGCATTATCCATCATGTTATACAATCATATTATTTGTAATTTACTGAACTATAATAATGGCATATTTTTGAAAACAATACGATCATATAATTTTACCAACATCTAACTAGATATGAGTGAGCAATAATAACACATGATTAGATGATACTTTTACATTTCTAGTTAATTAAACACAATTCAATAACAACAATACCATGGCATATAATGAATGCTTAGCCTGAATAAATTTTTCCTGGGTGACTGAATGTGCAAGTGTGATGTTCCTCCCAACCATAAGTGGTCTATCTGACATATACTATTTATGTCGATAGGTCATCCCCGAACTGGGCAACGATTCCACTAGAGTGAAAGAGAAACATAAATCTTTCACAAAGAGTTCTCAATATGACCCGAATGCCAAGCCCACGACCATTTCTAGGATTATCCGATGATCATGTCAGAATTATAAATAGGTTCAAGACCATACTAGAATTCAACAAGCCAGGATCTATAAATTAGGTAGTCCTCACTAAGAATCTACACAGAGATTTGCATAAATAAAGAAGAAATATTGTAGCAGAAACACAAGAGAGAGAACTCAATTGGTGTAAAATTTCACTCTATATTACTCATCAATAAGATTACAATATATAATACATTTATGAGAGAGAATTCGAATGCCTTAGAGACAACTTGAAAAGATCACATGTGGCAGGATTAGAATAGCAAAAATCCCCCCATCTAGGAAACATCAAACTCCAAATCATAGAAAGTGGTCACGAATTGTCTAAGTAGGATTAGGTAGGCCATGAGTGACCAAAAGGAAACTGGTTGGAGGCTTTTTAGGAGAAAAATCAGGAAGGGGTTGAGGCAAAAGAAGGCATTCTTTCCCAAAGTCATCCTATCGCACTTGCTCATCCTAATCCAAGTGAAAAGAAGAATTTTTTTCCTTGAACTCACAAAAGATGGATAAAAGTAGTGTTATTAGTCAAAATGGCACTTATTCATCCGTGACTACATTGCCTTGTTGGTCACACACAAGGAACTTATGGATTGAAGATCCTATTTTATCATAGATGCTTTGGCCTAGACTTTGCAACGGTCTCCTTAACTTAACCTTCTTTGTGACTTGTTTTGAGATATAACCGTGACTTTCATATCAACAAACTTGCGGGTCACCCACGATAGTCTATATTGATAACCTGCGGGTAACCACTAAAACGATGCACCCGCATGTTGCTGGAACTATATCCACGACTCACTTGCTAGTTGTCAAGAATCATACCCGCGGGTGTCTCAAACTCACGAAAAAAAATATATTAAAAGGAGATTAGAGATCAGTTATGGTAGTTATCCTAACTACCACAACCTCCCTATCCAATTTCCTTTCGAGTTTATCCTCCCAGCCTTGATATAAATACAAGGGGAGGGTTTTGAGGAAAAAAACCAACTTTTTCTAAAGAAATGTTGGAGAAAATTCTATTGAAGGAAGAGGAGCAAGAACCCAGGGCCGGGTTTCAACGGTGCCACTTGCAGTACAGGTTTGGTTGATTTCCTTTAATGCTAATAATACAGAAACTTCCTTTCCCATAAATATGTGTCCATGGTATGAATGTATGTCTTTGAATCTTTCATGTTTATAATATATGAGTTTATTATAAAGCATTAATTTTTAATGGGTCATAATATTTGAGAAAGGTATGTGTTTTACTGCAGGTGATTTATTTGGAGCAGGAGTCTAAAGTTTGAAAGCTTAGATCAAACGCGAGTCATTCAGGTATTTGATTTCAACTTTATATCTTAGTTCTTTTCATTAAAAGAATGATTGCTTGCTGTACCTATGTACTTTCCTATTTATGTAACTAAATTACATGTATTTTGATGATCTCTTGAATTCCCTACCATAGGTAGTTTTTGTGAAATTGAAGCACAATAGAAGTAACGGTCAACTAGGTGTCAAACTAAGTCTAACTGAATGTGGTAGGTGTAACACATGCATGCTGTAATAATGTAGTGAAGGAGGCTCAGTGGAGGGCGCATGGGGAGCTGACTGGAGTCAAAATAGGCAATCTAGTCTCACTGGGGGTCCAATAGAGTGTTTCAATTAGTTAATAAGTCAGTTTAGCCTTAAATCAAGGAAAGATCCAAAAATTACTCAACTAACTGAGTGTGTCACTGGTGGTAGGTGAAGAAGGGCGCCTTTCACATGTGGTAGGTGAAAAGTGGGCGCGTCACTGACTAGGAGGGCTAAAAATGAGTGGAAAGAAGCTCCCGGGGCTAGCAAACTGGGGACTAGGTGCTGGGTGACACCAAACTGATGACTGGGATGCATGCAGAATGCATGCCGCATGCAAAATGCGTGCAGAAATAAAACTGAATAATGAATATATCCTAACACCCCCCCCTCAATATATACTATGAGGTATAAAATAAAATATAGGGCCTTGGTTACTGAGACCAAAGGTCACCCCAATACAACAATAATCCAAAAATGCTAGAAAAAATCTAAGTGAGGAAAGAGGGAAAAACCAGTGGGAAGAAAGCCCCCCCTCAAGATGAACATAGAAGGATCTAATCTGTCTCCACCATGATGGAACTCACCCCCAACAGTGAACGGAGGTAAGAGAACTTCTTCTTAGTGAAGCTCTTGGTGAAGATGTCTGCAATTTGCTCATTGGTAGGGAAATATTGCAAAACAATGGTTTTGTCATGCACAAGCTCTTGGATGTAGTGCATGTGGATCTCGATGTGCTTGGTCCTATGTCTCTGAACTGGATCTGTCGAGATCTTGATAGCACTTTGATTGTCACAAAATATGATAGTCAAAGTGGTGCTACTAGTATCAAACTCTGCTTAAATACCCTACAACCAAACTGCTTGAATGCAAGCATTGACTGCTCCTCGATACTCTTCCTTTGCTAAAGATAAGGAAATGGCTTCCTGATTTTTTCTTGACCAGCAAATAGGCCCATTTCCAATCATCAAAACATATCCGGAAGTGGAATTCTGATCAATACTATCACCTGCCCAATCTGAATCAGTGAATCCAACCAAATCTAGCTCATAATCTGCAGCATAGTGTATGCCAAAATGTCTAGTACCTTACACATAGTGCAAGATTCTTTTGGATGCCCGCCAATGGAGATCATGGGGTTGCTGCATATGATACAACACTCATGGCATAAGAAAAATTAGTCCTTGAGTGTGTCAAGTATAGAAGGATACCAATCAACCGTCGATACAATGTCGAATCTGCAAGCGGTGTAGAATTTCTCTTTTCAAGACTGATTGCTGAGAGGAATGGGAATGGGGCTTCCTTACAATATGACATATTAAATTTGTTTAGCAGGTCTGAAACATATTTTTGATGAGATATGGTGATCCCATCAAATTTTTGAGCAATCTCAAGCCCAAGGAATTGCTTCAACAAGCCCAAATCACTCATGTCGAAAGCTAGATTTAAAGCAGTTTTTAACTTGTTGATTGAAGTAAGAGTGCTTCCAGTTATCAAAATATCATCAACATAAAGAACTATTATCAGCAAATTACCTTCAGTTTGTTGTAGGTACACATTTGGATCTGATTTTCACCTTGCAAAATTTTGTGACAAAAGGAAGGAGTCCATCTTTGCGTACCAAGCTCTTGGGGCCTGTTTTAATCCATACAATGATTTCTTCAATCTGCACACTAATGTTGGATCTGATATGTATCCTTTTGGCTGTTTCATGTAAATCTATTCTTTCAGATCTCCATGAAGAAATTCACTCTTCACATCCATATGGTGCACTTCCCAGTGCTTAGATGTGGAAATAGCCAAAACTAGGCGGATAGAATCCATCTATGCAAGCGGTGCAAAGGTCTCGGTGTAGTCCACTCCATCTTTTAAATGTTCCAACATATAACTCTCTCAATATTGATTAAAATATATATTATAGCCTCAATATGAAATTCACAACCACTCTATGTTTATTGGAATTCTTACAGGGAAATATTGGCACTTTGTCAAAAAATATTTGCATTGCAATCCAAACAATTATCATTGTAAAACCTTAAACAACTAATTTTAAATCAATAATATCTTCACTTTTCAAACTCGTTTGGAACTTTTTTTTGAACTTGTATTTTTCAAGATAAACTAGATATACAATTGATTTCTTCACATTATACACTTAATTTTTAAAAATATATCTTAATGTATTTGTATTATTTTTTCCTTAAAAAAACTAAACAAAGAAAAAAATGTCCCAATTGTTGCCCATGAAATATCTCAAATACCACTTGTAGAGATTATTACCCTTGAAATTGATTCACAACCAATACATAAACCTTAAACATCAAAAAATGAATCCAAACAATAAGCAATACAATAACATATAAATAGCCATTTTCTAAAGGGGTGGCGTTGGGGTCCTCCCTAGGGGTGTAACAAGGGGGGTGGGAAGAGTATTTTAGATTAATAGTAGTGGAAGCCATTAAATGTTAGGTTGAATAGACACACTATGTTTTTTATTATTCAAGAAGACCCTTTATGGTAGTTAGTATGGAAAAAATGTAATGTGGACTCATTAAAGAAGGTCCATTAGGTGTTTAGGAGGTTACTATAATTAGGGTTATCTTGTTAAATATAACTAAATATGGAGTCCTCCTTATGAATTATGTGAAAGAATATTTTATTTGGATCTTTTTCTCATTGTGAGATATCTATATCTTAAAAGACAATTAAACATGAGTAGATTCCTTCCATAAAAGGATCATTATAAGATGTTTCCATGCCTTAAGGGTTTTGATATTAATAAAGTGTGGAGCATTTTATATATATTTATAGTGATTCAATTTGCTAGGTTAAGGATCATAAAAAATAATGTACCTAGGGAAAATAATATGGGGTAGTTAGGGAGTTACATAAGGGGGATAATTAATGTAATGTGGTCATAATCATGGAATAAGGTACACTTGGTAGTAAATGGGTAATAGATCGTCCCACTATGCAGTTAGAGGGAAAATATAATAATGAAGGGTGGTTGGCATATACTCCAATGAATAATCATGAGAAGTTATAAATACATGACTATCATTCTATTGATATATGTTGGATATTTAATATTGCATTATAGAAAGCATGTCTTGTGGAGTGATTCTTTCCATAAAGAGTATTTTGACTATTCTAAAGTTAATGGTTATATTTGATCTTTTTTCTACCAAGATTTACTACAAATGGTATTAGAGATATTTCTTGGGCAAAAAGTGGAATAAATTTTCTTTTTGCCTTTTTTTTTTTTTTTTTTTTTTTCAGAGGAAAAATAAGATGGCAATGTTCATGTCTATTTTTGAAAGATTATGTGTAGTATGTAAAGAATCTTGTTGTAGATTTGAGTTTCTCTCCAAAAATACCCATGTTAGAAAAAAGTCTAGAAAGTGGAGATGCCATTGATTTATAATAAATAATATATGTTTTTTTTGTGACAATTATGTGGACTATAAAGAAAATATATTTTGATAAAGTTACCAAATTTCCACCATACTAATTCTCATAGATGTAGAGTGGCTATGTAATTTCATAATTTGTGTCATAATAGAGATTCCAATTAATATTCAAGGAGTTATGGTCATTTCTAATGTTTCATCTCAGACAAATAAAGGAGATGCATTGAAACGTAATCCATTTTCTCAAAATCCCGGTTTTATTTTTGTAGGTTTATTTTCCAAGCAAGATGTTTTATAGGAAATGTTAATGGTCCTAGTATTGGAGAATACACGAAAGTGAAGAAGTCAATATGGTGAAAAGATTGGAGAAATTTTGTAATCTTTAATTTTAAAAAATGATGCTACCATGATATGTGGAAATTCCTTAATTATGACAAGATGATGACACTTTTAGAGAGTATTTTTAGGTAGTTGGTTTCATTCCAAGAAGAAGGAAAATGAGATCATCAAGGATTTATTTTCGGATGAAGACTTCCTACAATAGATTTATGGATGTATTTAGTAGGAGGTAATCATTATTTCTATATAGCCTGGTAGTAAGTGCAATTTCATCAATGTTAACTTGCACAAAACATTGCAAGGAATCACAAGTTATACTCAAAACACATAAGTTGAGAGTGAAAATGTTGAAGTTTTTGAAGATTACTATGGATAAATGTTTTTCATTTTGATTTTCATGTTATAACTATGAATGGCGCGAAAGTTTTTCATAACCCAACCCGGTTTCAAGCTTAGAAGCTTCTCTGCATGGTTTAATGCCCAAACCCAGTGTGCACATTTTAATTCATAAAATGACTTCAACTTGAAACACATGAGATATTTTCAATTCTTTAAAAAAGCTCAGAAATTTAATTTTCATCCAACAATTTCAAACTCAAAAATTATGACAGCCATTCAACCATAAAAATTAACACAGGAATTTTTGGCCAATGGTCCAGGATAAAACCTCGAAGGGAAAACATGTTTATAAGAGAGATATTTTATTTCTTCAGTAACAAATACAAACTGAACAACAGTACTTATCTTTACTTTTCTTTCTCGAAAAATGTGCCCAAAACCCATGTAACATCCCGTAAATTACCAAAAATTTAAATTTTTTTTAATAGCAATAATTACTAAATTTGCTAATGCGGAACATATAATAATAGTTAAATCTCTTAACTGGAATACTTAATAATGATGACACAACGAATTTCTCAAAACAAAATATGATGCTAGTTGTAATTTCTAATGCAGACTAAATGGATGCTAATCTCTTTAACGAAAGACATAGGCATTTGAATCCTGTTTCCATGTACAGAACGCAGGTAAGAAATTTTACGACAAACATGAGTTAAGAGTACATGTGTCTTTCAATTCATCGTCAATGTAATATGAAAAATACTAAGTACTTCCTTGCGAAACAAGTTATTGAAGGTATGGATAATTTGGTTCCAATTCTCATTTACGTGTTAGCTTACATACTTTTCAGTGTTATTATAATCACGTCGTCATTTTGCTTTTACATTGCTATAATTATCATCCATGAAAAATTATCCTAATATGACTATTATCATTAACATCAAGTGGTGATACTTTTGTCCATTTGTCACATTATTTGAAATCTTGTGAATATAGAGCTTATGCTATTTCAAAATGAACTAGCATTAAATTGTGCATCAACAGAACTTTAGACTATCCTAAAGTCTCACATTTATCAATTGATTAACAATACATAGCTAATATATGAAATATATAGTGAATATAGTGTTTATGCTATGAACTAGCATTATATTGTGCATTAAAGGAATCTTAAACTATACCTAAAGTCTCCATTTATCAATTGATTTAGCAATACCTGGCTAATGCATGAAACTATATAAACTTTACCCTAAATGACTATACATATACTATAGGAAAGAAATATATACGATCTATAGTAACTATGCATTCATGCACATATATTAGCATGTATCACGATGTCTAAAAATAAATCTTAGGAACTATTATAGAATATGAATTATGAATCTAAGTATTGCAATGATTATGATTTTGACATGGTCTTAAAGTTCGGTACGTGGCATGCTTCCAATCTGTCAATATCAGGTCCTAGCATTTATGTTGCCTACCTGCTAAGTGAAATGGAAGCTTAGTTGGATGGTCTCCACGTGATAGAGTTTACAACAATGCCCATACGATGCTGAGTTGTGCCATACACTAGCCCTTGGTCTGCTGATTTGGCAACTTGGTAGATGCAATAATCAATGTAGTATTGATTGCAACGATCTCTCGAATCTCAATGTGCCCGATTGGCAGCTATTCCACCATTGATCTTTACAAGATCTAGGGCTTGGAAAGAAATCCTAGGCTTTTGTTGGTAAGTAACAATGAATTGTTTTCCTGGTCTTCATTTCACGTTTAGTGGTAAAGTTGAAGGGCCGGCAGTGTCGCTGCAATGTAGGGTTTGGAGTTTACTGTTAGGAGGACTCCTTCCTCGGTTTCAAACCTTAGACCTGTGAGAGAAAGTTTATATGTTACAGACTTATAATCTTTGTGAAATAGAGCCACGATACATCCATTGTATTTGTGGGGAGGTTCTTCTGTAAGTTTGTTGAGTGTAATTCGAACTGGAGTTTGATTCTCCAAGTCCTAAAATGGTTCTATGAATTCGAACTCGTATTTGCTGCAATTGCTATCAGGCTTCGTCATTTTGTTGGTGTGGGGTGTCTAAGTCCAGGAGCTTCGACACTAAGGTAAGTTTTCAATGACAGTGGCAATAATACTGTAATGTTTAAGTTACACCCGCGTTTTTCTTGTTTTAACCCTTTTTAAACTGTAATTGGAAGGTGATACCTTGTTGGAGGATTTCTATGAGAAAAAATTGGAATGAGGATGTTGCAACAACCTCCTGGTAATCCTCGGTGGTTCTTAAAACCTCGTAGGTACCTTTGGCATGGTTAGCCGGTGAATACAGTATGACGAGGGTTGGAAAATATGACCTTGTTCGGAGTAATGACTGAGTTTTAAGTTTTATTTTGAATAATACTGTAAAGAGGATAAACCCTCAGTTTTTAAGTTGCTCTTCGGCTAAGAAATGATTTGTTCCGTTGTTTAGAAATGACCTTGAACTTGTTTTTGTACTGCTGGTTGTTAAGGGAAAGACCCTATGTGATTTTGGAACCTTGAAAGGTCTTCAATGTAAACTCTGTTATACTATTGAATATAAAATATGAAATTCTAGAGCCGAGGGTTCACTTGCTTCTGTAAGACAATGGCTTGTCTTGTACTGAAATGTTATAATTTTTTTTAAATAATGATTGGAGAATTTGTTTGTATAAACTGTTGATTTGGTTTAGAACAACGATAGTTGTCTTTGGTCAAGAGTAGTAGGTTGCGTATCTATTGGTAGATAGACCCTGTACTTCGTATCGTTTTTGGAATTTAAGTTTGAAATAATGATGTTGTAAAATTTGGTTTTTCATATGTTTTTAAAATGGCTAAACGCCACAGGGTTCGATCTTGCTTCAAACGAACGAAACCCTACCCTGTAGGTTTCGTTGGTAACCTTGATTGTACTGAGAAATTCAAACCCGATAACTGGGCCTTAACTTGTGCATCTAAAGGTTTCAACACTGTGTATGTTTCTTGTTAGGGTTTGATAGATAACGATACAAAAAATCGTGTCTTCTGTTAAGTGATGTTAAGTGCCTTGTTGGTATTCTCAACACGAAATAATAGATAGTAAGTTAAATAAAATATTGTTTAGGGTTTGGAAAACATGTCTGCTATAACTTCAGAAATCTTAACTATTATTGCCATGAATGGTTTGATATGAAGTTTATTGAACTGTATACTAAAAGAATGTTTTAGAATCTAGGGTCTACAAAATCTTGGGGTTTTGGTTTTTATAGTGAAAGTATTTATATTTAATTATTGAAATCTATATTAAATCAAAATGTGATAATTAGTGATGAAAAATAATAAGTGTTTACTTATAGTTTGTAGATAACACTCTGTATAGAGAATAATTGCAACTGCTATATTTCTAGAATATAAAATGTCTGAAACCAATGGATTTATAATATTGGAATGCATAATACTACCATCCAAAAATAGATGGAGTTGAATTGGAAAACTCTAGATCTGTGCAGAAATAAAAAATGTTTTTCTTTTATTATAAAAATAGAGGAAATGTTATACATCTGTTTATAATATGTTGTACTATTTTTAGACATACGATTGAAATTGCAGAATTTAAAAGAAACACTACTGTGTTTATCTATTCATTCAAATGGCATTCCTCCTATCACGCATCTCTATTAATTTTACCTTTCTGTACTAGAGCACTATACAGATAACAGTATGGGAAAAATACAGAAAATAATTTAATCGTTCATCTAATTTACTTAATCATCCTTAAAACATATCATCTTTAAGTCATAAAATAAAATAATTTCTTCTGTATAACCGTAATTAATAGTTCTACCATGCAGAAAATCATTTAACTGTAAACAATAAGTCAGAATAGTAGAACCTGATTGACTGTAGGAGAAACAAACATCCCAAGGAACCTGTTCCACCCAACCTATTCCTGAAGACAGCCAAATTACTTGCCTTAGGACCCCTAAGCCTGTTCACTGAAAGACCAGGAAGAAGAAGAGTCTGTAGAAGCCTTAGTTCATCAACTTGCAGTAGAATATAGATTACCCAGTCATAAAGACTCAACAATCAAAGAGACTTGCACCAGCACCTCTGGTTTCCTTCTCGGAATAACTAGCAGACTCACAATGCACTTTCACTTAGCCTCCCTATTCGAATTTCTCAGTGATCACCTGATACACTTGAGGAATATTTTTGCAAAAAATATTGTGGAGCTGCCTGCTCAATTCAAATTGCCTTTTTTAGGTTGGCTAGGCCTTTAAGTGGTTAACCTGGTCATTAATGAGCTAACAACCCTCTTCCACCCACCTGGGGGATAATGCCACAAATTTAGGGGTAGTTGTCCTATAACCAACAGCTAGTGGTGGAGTGCAAATGCTGCCATCTATCCCATGCCTTCTAACAACTTTCATTCCTCCTAGTGGGTTAGTGAACACTCATTTAACAATTCCCTTGGGTGTTTGTCTCCTGTTTAATTTATTAAATAATGATAATAAGTCATTACAATAATTCTTGACCAGATTTGGTCATAATTACAAAATTTTGTAATTAAAATTTAACATAATGTATTTTGCAAATAAAATAATTGGTCTTGAGAATTTGGGTAGGTGACAACCCAGCAGAATTTATGTCCTTTTCTTACAGCTGTACGGCTCACACGCGTGAGCAATAAATGCTGCAAATATCCTTGAAAAAACAAACCCATAATTACTTATCGATTTATGTGTTGTACGAACCAGTCATAAATGCTGTACGGATGCATCGGGAAATGTGCCAAACTAACCAGAAATCCTTCCTCGATTTCTGTGTTGTATGGCTAGCAATTAATGTTGTACGACCACCTCAATTTTTGTGCCAAAATAGATCTATACGAACTGCAATAAATGACAAGCAGTCTTCCTCGAAATCTGTGCTATCCTTCCTCGAAATCTGTGCCAACTTGATGCTGTACGGATTCTTGGGAAATGTTCCTAACACTATCCTCCTCAATTTTTGTGCTAGGGTTTTCCTTCTTTCTCTTGAAATTCGACCTCCCTTCCCTTTTTCTTCTTCCTATCCAAAACTCCTCTCTTGGATGTGAATAATGAATGATCAATGCCTTTCCCTATCCCTTTTTATTCATGATAACTTCCTCTTTCAATCTAATGGCCTATATTAGATTAGACATGCTTCCCTCTACCCAAAGACTTTGTGAGAATGTCAGCCACTTGCTCATCAGTAGAAATGTACTGCAACTGCACTACTCCTCTCTGAACATAATCCCTGATGAAGTGAGACCTGATATCAATGTGTTTAGACCTGTCATTAAATACTAGATTCTTAGAGAGCCTGATGCAACTCTGATTATCACAATGTATCATAGTTGGTCCCATCTCTTGACCAAATAAATCAACCATAAAATTGCAAAGCCACAAGGCTTCACAACTGGCCTGACTGGAATCCATATACTCATCCTTTGCAGAACTCAATGCTATAGAATTTTGTTTCCAACTGAACCAAGACACAATTGTTGATCCCAAACTGAAACAACAACTGGAAGTGCTCTTCCGGTCCAAAACACTGCCGTCCCAATCTAAATTTGTAAATCCAACCAGTCCCACTCCATCAGATCTCCTGTAGTCCAAACAAAAATCTATTGTACCTGCAAGGTATATCAACACATGTTTTGCAGCTATCCAATGCACTCTCCTTGGCTCCACCATGAACTGACTGAGAGTGTTAACTACAAAACTCATATCTGGTCTGGTGTTGACCAAATAAATCAAAGAACCAATCAAATGATGATATAAAGTAGGATCCACCAACTCTCCCTCAGAAGCAAGAATATTCATCCAGTTGGTGGTCATAGGTGTAGACATGGGCCTACAATCCTCCCTTTGAAATCTCCTCAGAATATCTACAACATATTTTCCTTGACTCAGGAAAACATGTCCATCCTCCTACCATATCTCCATCCCAAAATAATAATGCATTAGTCCAAGGTCAGTCATCTCAAAATCTGAAGCAAGATATTTATTGCATGCTTCAATCAGGTTCTCTCCTCCTGTAATGAAAAAGTTATCAACATATAGCAGAAGAATGAGTGGAACACCACCAACCACAATGTAGTATAGGTTGGGATCCGCCTCACTCTTCTGAAACCCAATCGATAGCAAGTAAGTGTCAATCCTGGAATACCAAGTTCGAGGGGCTTGCTTCAGACCATATAAGGCCTTTTTTAGCCTGCAAACATGTGAATATCTCCCATGAATCTCAAAGCCCCGAGGCTTCTCTAGATATACCTCCTCCTATAGAAAACCGTTCAGAAAAGCGGTTTTCACATCCATCTGATGAAGCCTCCAAACCATCTCTGCCACAATGGAGATCACTACTCTGATCTAAGAAAATCTAGAAACCGGTGCAAATCTCTCATAGTAATCAACTCCCTCTACCCATGAGAACCCTCATGCAACAAACCAAGATTTTTACTTGTCGATGCTTCCATCTGCAACACGCTTGATTTTATAGAGCCACTTGGAAGTCGCCACTAACTTCCCATCTGGTCCCGAAAAAACCTCCCAAACTCCATTCTTCATGATGGATTTGTACTCTTCCATCATGGCATCTCTCCAAACCTGGTGTGGGGTAGCCTCCTCAAATGTAGTAGGATCAAAATCACTCAAGCTAGTCACCATCGCCATATAACTAAAAAAACTCTCTGGTGCTTTTCTTGTTGATGTATATGTAACTTCGGAATGTATTTCACATATATGTATATTGTATTCCTATAGATATGTTATTATTCCTCTATACGGAAGTGGTTGTATTCCTATAGAGATGTTATTATTCCTCTATACGGAAGCGTCGTCATTTATATTGTAAGTGTTGTAACTTATACTTGATGGGTTATTAGACCACCTTGTTGGGGTCGGCCCTGTATAAGTCATGTGGGTCGAAGGGTTATTAGACCACCCTATTGGGGGTCGGCCATGTGGGTCAAAGGGTTATTAGACCACCCTAGTGGGGGTCGGCCTAGTCAGCATTATGTTAAGTGGTTAAGTTGAGGTCGACCTAGTTGAGTAAAGGTCAACTCAAGTTAGTGTATAAATAGAGAGTGTGTCTCTCTCATTTTACACATTCTATTCTCTCACTCACACTTGGGAGAGTGGCGCACTTGTGGAGGAGGAGGCTCTGCTGCTAGGAGAAGACTATATCTTGTATTCTAGTTGTATCATTGCTCTATCTATCTCTGAGGAAGTTATTGGGGTTTTTCAACTTTATGGTTTTCCCCAAGTAAACTCTGTGTCTCTTGTGTGCTTGCATTATTGTGTCCATGATTGATATGTTGTACATTTTGTTCTCTCAGTTAAGATCCTAGATCAGATTGAAGTAAATTCTGAAAATATAAAATGGTATCAGAGCTAGCCTGAAAGAAGGCATGATATGGCATGTATGACACTTGTTGCACTTACGATGCTAGGGCTTGATATAGCAAAAACCAGTCATCGTAGTACTTTCGCTGTAAATACATTTTGGCAAAGTTTTCAGATCTGAAACTTTTACAGGTCGAAGATCAGAGCCCCATGTACCTTGTGTCCAAAGGACAACCTCTAATTCGTTGTACTTTGTGATTTATGATTTGTACAATATAGGGTTTCTGCCTCTTACAAATTTGAGTCAAAATCAGGTGACCTTGGGAAAAAGGTCATAACTTGGGATAGGAAGCTCCAAATGAAATTTCATAAAACGTGACAGGTAGTACATAGACTGTACTATCTCAAGACAATTTTGCAGAGGTCGAAGTTGAACCAGTGACACATGGCATGCCGTACATGTTCGCTCTCCTGTATTATCCCATAAACAGGTCACATTGCGACACTTGGCATAACCTCTCTCTCAGAGAATCCAATTGAGGTCAGACCTATCGGGATGGAAATATAATAGGTTGGGTTATCTCAAAAAACGTTTTCAGAGGCCGAAGTTGAACCAGTGACACGTGGCATGCTGTACAAGTTCGCTCTCCTGTATTATCCCATAAACAGGTCACGCTGCGACACTTGGCATAACTCTCTCTCAGAGAATCCAATTGAGGTAAGACCTGTTGGGATGGAAAGACAACAGGTCGGGATATCTCAAGAAACGTTTTCAGACATTGTGGATCGAAAAGTTTAGAGTTACACTAGAAACAATCAGGTACATATTTCTGTCAAAACATAATTATTTTTTAGTACCTTCATTCATGGCTTCGGAGAAAGTTGGAATTTTTGTAATCGGAGAACACGGCTAGATGCTACTCATCAAAATCGAAATTTAGAGACCAAGATCAGATTTTTTGGTTGGGCAGAAGGCCGGGCTTGATCAAACCCTAGTTCGGGACTTTGATCGGAAAGATGAAAAATTAGGGCTTCTGCAAAAATTGGAATTTTGGAAATCTGTGACCACGACTATAAGCTCCTCAAAAAATTCGAAGCTTAGTGTTTTGAATCAAACTTTTTGGTTGGGTGAAGCTCCGGGAAACTCAAACCCTAATTCAGGGTCCTCCCAAGTGAATCCGGAAATCTAAAAGATCCAGTTCCTGCAAATCAAGTGGATTGGGTTAATCCTAGAAGAGGATGGATTGGTCACCTGCATAAGTGAAGAAGTTCCTATTTCAGAGGGAGATGAGGCTAAGGCCTTCCATAAGAAGATTACAAGCAATCTTGACAAGTATGGCTTACAGGTATGTTTCGAATTCTGTTCATGGTTAAGTTTATGATATGTTTGTCTTCATATCATTACCGTACAATCTTGATTAATTACTAGACTTGTTGTATTACCTTAATAGAAGATATTCATTGATTAAGGTTTTGACACATATGATTGTACTAATGCATTGTGATGTTGTATGAGGTTTATGTTGTTTGCTAACATAAAAGGTACACCAAGAAAGACAAATCATGTTCTACTTCAAGAACATATGATCATGGTGACATGAAGACAAAGATTCATCCATTGTCATGGATCACATAGAAGATCTACTTTCGAGGTATGTATAACTTGGTGCTACAATGGTTAACTCATGAGACATGCAGGTTACTAGCACAAGTCACTGAAGAGAACCAGAAGACGTTATGCAGGTATGATAGACATAACTAGCTAGCATGCTAATCCAGGTATGTTTTCCTATATCAAGCTAGAATCCTACCTTGTGTTAGGATCTTATACTGTTGTGTTGTTGATAATGATTATTCATGAAGTCATAGGTTTGGATAGTCATGGTTGTATGCATATTATGTTTCTTACCATAATTGATGATATGACTAACCAGAAGAATCATGAAGGTATAGGTTTGAGTAATCACGGGTTTATGCATTGATGATTTAACTAATAAGAAGAGACCTATGATCAAATAAGAATATGCATGAGTAAAAGAAGACTTCCCTGAAACATTGAATACTAATGTTTATTATCTGTGAATGATCATGACTATACATGTTTAAGATTATTGTGTTTTGATAGTATTAAGATTATACTAATAAATGTGTGATTATGTATGAGTCCTCAAGGATAACATAATGATGATACTAATAAGCATGCACTGTGATTAAGGATGGATATAAGTTCAAGGACAGGTAATCCAGGAAGCAAATATCAAGAGGGAGCACACTCCAGTTGTTCCTGCAAGAAAGCAAATGAGCACACTTTAGTAGTTTCTACAAGGATGCAGATATTCAAAGGGAGTTGACCACTTCTCACAATCCACATCATAATGGAGTTGCAAAGATTCAGAGGGAGTCCACCCAGCAACCAAACAAAGATAAGTATTTGAATTGTCATTTCTTACATAATGTTATTCAATGATGTATATGCTTATGTTCCTAGAATTAGGTTGTGTATTATGAATATTAGAATAGTTGCATTGATGAATAGTATACTACTAATATACATGGGTAAGTGGCCTATGGCACTGTACAACATTCCATTGCTACTTATCTAGAATGAAACCTCTTTGCTGACATGTTAGGAGTTGTGCACACTCTCAACAATGTTCTGGTAGAGATTGGAAGGCATCTAGAAAGTTACAGAATATGGATAAATGTTGTATTGAAGCATTGGCTAAGATAATTGCATGACTGTATGACATATTTCTTTATGTGTAAGAATTTGTTCTGAAAACTATGAGATGTTTTCTAATCATGCAATTTAACTTGTTGTGTAGGAAAGATCGTATACCATCACCTACAAAAGAACGACTACAACATTTGTTCAGCAACAAAGTTATCTATTGAAAATATTGAAGATATTGAAGTTCCCAGGATTTGGGAAGAATGCCATAATCGAGGAGTACCAGTCGATCACGAAGATGTTTGGGATGCAGTCCCAAGACTTGAAGGGGAGTCTGTAGTGACTTCCAAGAGGATCTACAAGATCAAGCATGCTACAGGTGGTAGCATAGAGACTTTTGCTCCTGCAGCCAGATACACTTCCATTAAATAAGTACTTGCTCTGACTGCAGTGATGAAGAGGAAGATACACTTTCTTGAATGGTGTAGTTGAAGAAGAAGTGTATGTGGTGCAGCTATTTGGTTCTGAGACACATGACAGGGACTCATATATGTGCATAACTTGGGGATGATGCACTATTTGTTTTTGGCATGGAGGTGTGGCAGAGTGCAAATGGAATCTTCCTTGGACAAGGGAAGTATGCAAGAGAGATCCTAAAGAGGTTTGGGATGATGGACTACAAGGCTATGGCCACATCTATGGCATTGAAGCTGAAGCTTCTGTGTGATGCTTCATCTGATCCGGTTGATGTCATGATGTATCGTCGGATGATTGGGACCTCTATGTACCTGACGAACACGAGACCAGATATTTGATTTGCGGTGAACACATTGAGCCAGTTCTTGACGGATCCAAGAGATGTTCACCTGGTTGCTGTAAAGCATATTCTGAGGTACCTGCAGGGTACAGTTGATTATGGGCTCAAGTATGATGCAAATCAAAAGTTTAACCTGCAGGGTTATGTTGATTCAGATTGGGAAGGCAGTGCTGTAGATAGGAAGAGCACTCCTGGGTGTTGCTTCAGTATGGGATTAGGTGTGATCTCCTTGTTTAGCAGGAAGCAATCCTGCGTAGCACTAAGTACAGCCGAGGCAGAGTATGTTGCAGCATGTTCAGCTAGTTGTGAGGCAGTATGGCTATGGAAGTTACTGTCTAAGTTATTTAATCTCCCGCTGGAGGCTACTAGTATCTTTTGTGACAACCAGAGTTGTGTGAAGTTGTCCGAGAACCCGATGTTCCATGACAGGTTGAAACACATAGAGATTAAATTTCACTATATCAGGGATATGGTATAGAGAGGAGCAGTGAAGCTACTGTATGTTGCGACGAACAATCAGATTGTAGATGTGCTGACGAAGCCACTAGCCAGAGTGAAGTTCGAGTACTTCAGAGAGAGGCTTGGTGTTCTTCAGATCGACGACACTTCGAGGAAGAAGTGATGGACACATTTGCTGAAGCCATTCCAAGCATGTTGGATGGAGGATCCTTCACATGGTTGTGGATGTAAGCGCTGGATGATGAGCATCGGGATGATGTTCTAGTTTCTGCTTTGTATGATCAGTTGGATAATTTATATGTATATGTATGTACACACATGTTGGATGCTGGATATGATCAGTTGGATCATTTGTATGTATTTTGTATATGCATAATGTCGGATGCTTGGACCATGTATCTGTATATGTATAAGGTGGATACATTGTATGATCAGGTAGATCATGTATGTTGATATGTATCATGTATTTGTATTTGTATCAGGTGGATACACTGTATGATCAGGTGGATCATGTATGATGATATGTATCAGGTAGATACTTGGTATGCATCAGGTGGATGCATTGTATGATCAGGATGATCATGATGACGAGCTTCAAGGTGTTGCTCTAGATGATATGTATCAGGATGATACAGTGATGATGATCAGTGCGATCATGAGCATCAGGATGATGCTTTGTGCGATGATGATCCATTGGATCATGAGTATCAGGTTGATACTTGGAGGTCAGAGATGATATGTGGCAGGTTGTGCAAATAACATGTAATTAGTCCTGGGAGATCTTGCCGGTCGTGCTGCGAAACATAAATGTTCCTGGGATACTCTTTCCGGTATTGCTATGTAGTGAGTAATCAGTCCTCATATATCTGATAGGTTGAGCTGTGTGCTCGTAATCATTCATGGAATGAGGTATTACTACGGAGACATGTAACCAGTCCTGGAGATCCGAGAGGTTGAGCTGTGTGCTCGTAATTAGTCCTGGGATGCTCTTTAGAGATCTTGTTGGTCGTGCTGCGGCACATAAATTTTCCTGGGATTCTCTTTAAAGGTTTTGTCTATCCACATGTAATCAGTCTTGGAGATCCGAGAGGTTGAGCTGTGTGCTCGTAATAAGTCCTGGGATGCTCTTTAGAGATCTTGCCAGTCGTGCTGCGGCACATAAATGTTTCTGGGATGCTCTTTAAAGGTATTGTGGAGGAGATGCATGTAATCAGTCTTGGGAGATCTTGCCGATCGTGCTTAGGCATGTAAATGTTCCTGGGATACTCTTTTCGGTATTGCATCCGCACATAAAATTAGTCCTGAGAGGCCACCTCTATCAGACCGTTCGCACAGATGATGAAGACCTGCAGGTGGTGGGCCTACATCCAGTATGAAAAAGGATTGGCTCTGTAGAACTTCCTATGACGAGTAGATTCAGAGATTGATTGAGATAGCAGCAGTAGTGACGATGATGATGACTCGATGACGATTATCCAGTGACGATGATCCAGAGAAGATGACTTGTGCTAGAAGACCTATGTCGAGAAATACCTTCCTAGTTAAGAGGGAGTGTTGATGTATATGTAACTTTGGAATGTATTTCACGTATATGTATATTGTATTCCTATAGAGATGTTATTATTCCTATATACAGAAGTGGTTGTATTCCTATAGAGATGTTATTATTCCTCTATATGGAAGTGTCATCATTTATATTGTAAGTGTTGTAACTTATACTTGATGGGTTATTAGACCACCTTGTTGGGGTCGGCCTTGTATAAGTCATGTGGGTCGAAGGTTTATTAGACCACCCTATTGGGGGTTGGCCATGTGGGTCAAAGGGTTATTAGACCACCCTAGTGGGGGTCGACCCAGTCAGCATTATGTTAAGTGGTTAAGTTGAGGCCGACCTAGTTGAGTAAAGTTCAAGTCAAGTTAGTGTATAAATAGAGAGTGTGTCTCTCTCATTTTACACATTCTATTCTCTCACTCACACTTGGGAGAGTGGCGCACTTGTGGAGGAGGAGGCTCTGCTGCTAGGAGAAGACTATCTCTTGTATTCTGGTTGTATCATTGCTCTATCTATCTCTGAGGAAGTTATTGGGGTTTTTCACCTTTATGGTTTTCCCCAAGTAAATTCTGTTCTCTTGTGTGCTTGCATTATTGTGTCCATGATTGATATGCTGTACATGTTGTTCTCTCAGTTAAGATCCTAGATCAGATTGAAGTAAATTCTGAAAATTTAATATTTCTCTCCCTGACCTCCCTCTTGGGTGGTCCCACAGACTGCTCAGCTTCCTTCACAAGATCCTTAATCCAACTTGGCTTACATTTCTTGGAAGTAGCTTCCTCCTATAGGTGCTCCTCTGTAACCTCCTCATCAGAAAACTGTCTACCTGAAGAAGTTCTCGTGGTATGAGATCTTGTACCTGGTGATCTTGAACATGTACCACCCGAATAACATGAGGGTGAAACTTGTGAACCTGTGACTCGTGAACCTGTCCATGTACCAGTAGTCCCTGTAGAATGAGTACCTGAAATTGATGTACCTGTAACCTGTGACCCAGTCACTCCTGAAACCTGTGAGCCTGTACTCTGACTCTGTGAACCTGTCACATGTGGAGACACAATCTGCTGCTCCTCCACCTCTAAATCATAAGAATTCATGAAGGCTTTCTCCTCCTCAAATCTAACCTCCCTCCTAACCACAACTTTCCTCTATGTAGGAAGGTATATGTGAAAATCCTTCGAAGCCTCTTCATATCCAAAACAAATGCCTCTCTCCGCTGTAGGCTCTAAATGTTTCCTCTTCTCAGAAGGGACATGAGAGTATGTGAGGAATCCAAATATACATAAGTGACGTATCTCAGGTCTCTTCCCCGTGAACATCTCCTCAGGAGTTTTACACCCCAATTCTCGGTGTGGACTCATGTTCTAAACATACAAAACAATACTACAGGCCTCATCCCATAGAAAGAAAGGAATACTCTGATCATGCAACATGGCTCTAACTGCTCCCACTATCTCTATGTTCTTCCTTTCCGCAACTCCATTCTTCTGTGGAGTGTATGGAATTGTCAAATTTCTCCAGATGCCCTCCTGTCTGCAAAACTCATCAAAATCATTGGAGGTATACTCACCCCCATTGTCTGACCTGAGTGCCCGAATCCTCCTCCCTGTTTGGTTCTCCACAAGAGCTTTGAACTCTTGGAACCTCTACAAGAATTCCCAATATTGTTTACTTCTCAGAAAGTAGATCCAGGTCTTCCCGGAGTGGTCATCAATGAAACTGATATAGTACTGAAATCCTATCAACGATGCAAAATACATAGGTCCACACAAGTCTGAATGAATCAAGTCTAGTATGCCACCTGATCTCATGTCACTGCTCGGAAAAGAAGTCTTGGTGTACTTTCCCAAAGAAAACCCTTTGCACACACCACCCTGCTTTGTGCTAAACTGAGGAAAACCTGTAGACATATCCCTCAACAATATCAAAGTTGAATGATGAAGGTGGACCATCCTCCTGTGCCACAGCTCACACATATCAGTACTATTGCTCACATGGGCTCATGCATGATGAGGCTAGAAGAGAAGCTTGTACAGTTTCCCACATCTAACTCCAATGGTACATGAAGTAGATGGTCTCACTTCTCTGGGAAACACATACACTTTCCCACCTAGGACACATACTCCAAATCCCCTGTCCTCAATGGAGGAAACTGAAACAAGTTTCTTCTTCATCCCAGGGACATACAAGACATCCCTCAAAAACATAGGCTGCATGGAATCCCTCTCAAAGGTGACAGTCCCTCACCCAACTACTCTCACAACAGTATCATCACCCAATACTACCTTGAGACTCAAGCCAGTCTCATTCATCTCGGAAAACATATCACGAGTACCTGTCATGTGGCTCGAAACCCCACTATCAATATAACATGTCGAAGTAGTGGCATAAGCACTCAAATATTGACCAACCAATAAGGAACACTGATCTTGATCATCCATGTCTCCCTCCATATCATTGCTGGTGAAAGATACCCTCCCTGTACACCCAACATAGAGAGAAAACTCTCCCTCAAAACGAGAAGTAAAATCATCAACATCTGTTGCTGCTGTTGTCTGCTATCCTTTCTTCTTCTTGTTTGGGAATTGTCCAGTATAGTGTCCAAAATTATGACATGCAAAACACTTGACTTTACTCAAGTCTTTCTTCTGTTCACCTGTATTCTGCTTGGCCCCACCCTTGGGACCCTTCTTGAACTTCTTCTTCTTCTTTCCCTTCGCTTCCAATGCTACATATTCCTCATCATTCCTATGATGTGATGAATTGCCCTGTAAGTATCCTCTACGTGTCTCCTCCTGTGTGAGATCATCCCAAAGACGATCCCATGTAGGCATGTTCTCTCGACCAATAATAGTCTGCACGAACACACTCCACTGCTGAGTCACGCCATTTAAGGCGGTGCGCACCATCTCAATGCCCTGTATAACCTCTCCTATAGATACAAGCTCATCCCTCACCTATGTAAGCTTGGTAATATAGGAAGCCATGCCTTCCCCTTTACTCATGTGTACATTCTTCAACTTCTCCCTTAACACCATTTTCGTATTTTCATTTGAACTCTGGTAAAGGTTGGTCAAAGAAGTCCACATCTGAAAAGAATATGTTTTTGCTAATATGTGGGGGATTACATGGTCGTTCACAACATCAACTATAACCCTCCTTGCCTTTACATCTTTCTTCATGAAAGATGCCTTATCAACAACATTGGTAGGTATTGTTACAGGATTTGCTGTTGTACTCTTCACTATATCCCATCGCTCATTCTCTTCAAGTATCAACATAATCCTAGCCTTCCATGGGCTAAAATTTGTAGCCCCATCCAGCCTGTCTTCTACTCTAAGCCCAAACACCATGGCTACAACCTGTATTACCCAAGCAACCTATTCAAGAACTCTTTCCCAAATCTGGAAATTTCTGTCAAAACCCTAACTTTTTCAAATCTGAAATTTTTTCCACAAAACCCCTATTTTCTTCAAATCTGAATTTTTTTTTCTTGTAAACCCCTGTTTTTCTGAATGTTTAAATTCTGATTTTTAACTGCGCTCTGATACCATGAAAGTTTTTCATAACCCAACCCGATTTCAAGCTTAGAAGCTTCTCTGCATGGTTTAATGCCCAAAACCTAGTGTGCACATTTTAATTCATAAAATGACTTCAACTTGAAACACATGAGATATTTTTCAATTCTTTAAAAAAACTCAGAAATTTAATTTTCAGCCAACAATTTCGAACTTAGAAATTATGACAACCATTCAACCATAAAATTTAACACAGGAATTTTTGACCAATTGTCCAGGATAAAACCCTGAAGGGAAAACCTGTTTATGAGAGAGAGATTTTAGTTCTTTAGTAAAAATTACAAATTGAACAGCAATACTTATCTTTACTTTTCTTTTCGAAAAGTGTGCCCAAAACCCAACAAAATTTATGTCCTTTTCTTACAGTTGTACGACTCACACTTGTGAGCAATAAATGCTGCAAATATCCTTGAAAAAACACGCCCAAAATTACTTCTTTATTTCTGTGTTGTACAAACCAGTCATAAATGTTGTATGGATGCCTCGGGAAATGTGCCCAACTGACCAAAAATCCTTCCTCAATTTCTGGGTTGTATGACCACCTCGATTTCTGTGCCAAAACATTATATATATGTATAGACTGCAATAAATGACCAACAGTCTTCCTCAAAATCTGTGCCATCCTTCCTGGAAATTTGTGCCAACTTGCTGTTGTACGGATGAGAACAGCAAGTTGACCTCCTCGATTTCTGTGCTAGGGTTATCCTTCCTCCTCGATTTCTGTGCTAGGGTTATCCTTCTTTCTCCTGAAATTTGACCTCCCTTCTCTTTTTCTTCTTCCTCTCCAAAACTCCTCTCTTGGATGTGAATAATGAATGATCAATGCCTTTCCCTAGCCCTTTTTGTTCATGATAACTTACTCTTTCAATCTAATGGCCCATATTAGATTAGATGTGGGGTTCTCATTAAATGCTCATTTAATAATTTATAAATGACATTTAGTGCACCTCATGTCATTTAAGAAAGTATGAACACCCCCCCTTTTAATTAATCACCCACTTGACCTTTATTAAATATTAACTTAGGATAACCATGAATTTAAATTTTAATGAAGTCACTTTTAAATTATAAAGTGCATCTTGTGAAAATCCTCACAGCATATCTAAGAGCTAATGTATACCTCACAAGAAAGATTATGATTAAGCAGGAAGATAGAAGAAGAGTGGTTAATGCAGTGTAAATGAGCAACAAAATAATAATACAGTAGAACTCGGATAGAAGCAAAGTAACTTCACACACACTAATTCATTAATCACAAATGGACAAATAAATAATACAATGGTGGAGAGGATTCAAATGCCAAGGTGTAAATTCGAATTAGCCTCTCATAGAGTGATCATCAGAGCACAACTAGGAGTCCTCATCATCATCAGTGGAGTCATTAATGCACAAGTAACTGTCAACCAAATGTCAAACTGAGTCTAATTGAGTGTGGTTGGTGTAACTGGCACATGGAGGCACTAACTGAATGAAGGAGGCTCGGTGGAGGGAGCATGAGGAGCTAATTGGAGTCAAAATGGGCAGTCTACTCTCACTAGAGGTCTATCGGAATGATACAGTCAGTTGAGAGTCAGTTTGACCTTAAATCAAGGAAAGAACTAAAGATAACTCAACTAGCTGAAGTGCAACTGAGTGGTAGGTGAGAGAGGGCACATGAGATGCATGTAACTGCATGCAGGGTGCACTAAGCACTAGGAGGGATAAAACTGATCAGTGGGAAGCTCCCGTGGCTACCTAACTAAGGGCTAGGTGCTGGGACTGATGACTGGGATGCATGCAATTGCATGCAGAAATGCATGCAAGACTGAAAATGCAAATAATGAAAATGCTGGTAGGACTAGGGTGGAGTATAGGAATATCCTAATACCCCCCCTTAATCCATCCTGGGCCCTAGTAACTGAGATAAAAGGTCACCCAATACAATGAATAATAATAACAATAAATAAACCGAGGAAATGGGGAAAACCTCATGGGAAAAATAACCCCCCTCAAAATAGACTGTAAGGCACACACAAAAATAAATGCCCCAAACTCAAGCAGGTGTGATGCTTGGTCATATGTCTGGAGGTATCTTCTTCTTGGGAAGAAGAGGATCATGCTCAAAAAGCATGTGCTTGTACCTGCTCTTCAAATCGAATGTGATGAGAACACATGCAAAAGTATGAGGATGATCCTTGAACCTGTGATTCGAATCAGTTGAGGTAGGATAAAAAACATGAATGTGTAGATAGTCTTTTGTTTTCTCCTTCGAACCATCATGGGTGAGATTATGCTCAAAAGAACCATAAAATGTCAGCGATTGCTTGGAATCCAAATCAGATCCAATACTTGAAGAATGGTTGCTTAAGATCTCCTTTGAACCATTAGAGGTGAGATCTAAACCAGTAAATGCATAAGAAATTATCCCAAGCGAATGGCAATGGCCATCATCTTCAATAACCTTCTGAGAGCATGAAATAATGATCTTATAGTAGTAAATAAGAGGTGATTGATCAAGGAGAGCGAATGTATTACCTCCAATGGTTGATTTAACCTCCAAAACATTCATGAGATCATGATGCAAACCAACAGACTCTGGTGCAAGAGAGGATTTAGGAACCTTTGCAATTTATAGAGTGTGAGCTGGCACATAATTCGAAATAGAAGAAATTTGGATCATGAGTGTAGAATCTGCAAGTTCTTCTTCTTTGTGGACAACTTCAATATGAGATATGTTTGATGCTGATTCATGATCAATGAGATCATTAAGGAGGGCGAATGCATCACTGGGATTGCTATCGAAAGGGTTTGGACCAATCCCTTCATTCTGTTTGCCAAATATTTGATCCAGATGGGCCATAGCTCTTTTGGAGATTCAACTTCAAGGGAGTAGATTACCATGCATCGAGTCATAGAAATCATCATTTCACCAGAGACACTGTCACCTTTATTTAATCAGTCATTCTCTTCTTTAGAGGATTCAAACTCTCTTTCAAAACCATAATCAAAGAGATCATGGCTCTTCAAATATGCTATCATTTTTTGTTTCCATTCATCATAGTTGAATGGAGAAAGAGGAGGGATTTCTTTTGAATTCATGGAAGCTGTAGAAGACCTGAAAAAACAATAGAAAAAGTCTGCAACTGCTACTACTGCAAAAGTGCAGAAACTGCTGCAATAGCTGCACTCAAAATCTTGATAATAACCTGCAAAAAACTCTCAGGAATGGAGATAGACAATACTCTCAACATGCTCTGATACCATGTGAAAATCCTCACAGCAGATCTGAGAGCTGATGTATACCTCACAAGAAAGATTATGATTAAGCAGGAAGATAGAAGAAGAGTGGTCAATGCAATGTAAATGAGCAACATAATAATAATACAGTAGAACTCGGATAGAAGCAAAATAACTTCACACACACTAATTCATTAATCACAAATGGACAAGTAAATAATACAATGGTGGAGAGGATTCGAATGCCAAGGTGGAAATTTGAATTAGCCTCTCATAGAGTGATCATTAGATCAATAGAGTGTCATCAGAGCACAACTAGGAGTCCTCATCATCATCAATGGAGTCATTGATGCACAAGTAACTGTCAACCAGATGTCAAACTGCGTCTAATTGTGTGTGGTTGGTGTAACTGGCACATGGAGGCAATAACTGAATGAAGCAAGCTCAGTGGAGGGCACATGAGGAGCTAACTGGAGTCAGAATGGGCAGTCTAGTCTCACTGGAGGTCTATCGGAGTGATACAGTAAGTTGAGAGTCAGTCTAGCCTTAAATCAAGGAAATAAATAAAGATAACTCAACTAATTGAAGTGCAACTGAGTGGTAGGTGAGAGAGGGCGCATGAGGTGCATGTAACTGCATGAAGGGCGCACTAAGCACTAGGAGGGCTAAAATTGATCAGTGAGAAGCTCCCGGGGCTAGCTAATTGAGGGCTAGGTGCTGGGACTGATGTCTGGGATGCATGCAATTGCATGCAAGATTGAAAATGAAAATAATGAAAATGTTGGTAGGACTAGGGTGGAGTATAGGAATATCCTACCACCCCCCCTTAATCCATCCTGGGCCCTGGTAATTGATACCAAAGGTCACCCAAAACAATGAATAATAATAACAGTCAATAAACTGAGGAAATGGGGAAAACCTCATGGGAAAAATACCCCGCTTCAAAATAGACTGTAAAGCACACACAAAAATAAATGCTCCAAACTCAAGCAGGTGTGATTCTTGGTCATATGTCTGGAGGTATCTTCTTCTTGGGAAGAAGAGGTTAATGCTCAAAAATCATGTGCTTGTACTTGCTCTTCAGATCGAATGTGATGAGAACAAATCCAAAAGTATGAGGATGATCCTTGAACCTGTGATTCGAATCAGCTGAGGTAGGATAAAAAACATGAATGTGTAGATAGTCTTTTGTTTTCTCCTTCGAACCATCATGGGTGAGATTATGCTCAAAAGAACCATCAAATGTCAGTGATTGCTTGGAATCCAAATCAGATCCAATACTTGAAGAATGGTTGCTTAAGATCTCCTTTGAACCATTAGAGGTGAGATCTAAACCAGTAAATGCATGAGAAATTATCCCAAGCAAATGACAATAGCCATCATCTTCAATAACCTTTTGAGAGCATGAAATAATGATCTTACAGTAGTAAATAAGAGGTGATTGATCAAGGAGAGCGAATGTATTACCTCCAATGGTTGATTTAACCTCCGAAACATTCATGAGTTCATGATGCAAACCAACAGACTCTGGTGCAAGAGAGGATTTAGGAACCTCTGCAATTTCTAGAGTGCGAGCTGGCACAGAATTCGAAATAGAAGAAATTTGGAGCATTAGTGTAGAATCTGCAAGTTATTCTTCTTTGTGGACAACTTCAATATGAGATATGTTTGATGCTGATTCATGATCAATGAGATCATCAAGGAGGGTGAATGCATCACTGGGCTTGCTCTCGAAAGGGTTTGGACCAATCCCTTCATTCTGTTTGCCAAATCTTTTATCCAGATGGGCCCATAGCTCTTTTGGATATTCAACTTCAAGGGAGTAGATTACCATGCATCGAGTCATAGCAAGCATCATTTCTCTAGAGACACTGTCACCTTTATTTAACCAGTCATTCTCTTCTTTAGAGGATTCGAACTCTCTTTTAAAAAAAAATCAAAGAGATCATGGCTCTTCAAATATGCTATCATTTTTTGATTCCATTCATCATAGTTGAATGGAGAAAGAGGAGGGATTTCTTCTGAATTCATGGAAGCTGTAGAAGACCTGCAAAAACAATAGAAAAAGTCTACAACTGCTACTACTGCAAAAGTGCAGAAACTGTTGCAACTGCTACACTCGAAATATTGATAATAACCTGCAAAAAACTCTCAGGAATGGAGATAGACAATACTCTCAACATGCTCTGATACCATGTGAAAATCCTCACAGCAGATCTAAGAGCTAATGTATACCTCACAAGAAATATTATGATTAAGTAGGAAGATAGAAGAAGAGTGGTCAATATAGTGTAAATGAGCAACATAATAATAATACAGTAGAATTCAGATAGAAGGAAAATAACTTCACACACTAATTCATTAATCACAAATGGACAAATAAATAATACAATGGTGGAGAGGATTCGAATGCCAAGGTGGCAATTCGAATTAGCCTCTCATAGAGTGATCATCAGATCAATAGAGTGTCATCATAGGACAACTAGGAGTCCTCATCATCATTAGTGGAGTCATCAATGCACAAGTAACTGTCAATCAGATGTCAAACTAAGTCTAATTGAGTGTGGTTGGTGTAGCTGGCACATGGAGGCACTAACTGAATGAAGGAGGATCAATGGAGGGCGCATGAGGAGCTAACTGGAGTCAGAATGGGTAGTCTAGTCTCACTGGAGGTCTATTGGAGTGATATAGTCAGTTGAGAGTCAGTCTAGTCTTAAATCAAGGAAAGAACTAAAGATAACTCAACTAACTGAAGTGCAATTGAGTGGTAGGTGAGAGAGGGCGCATGAGATGCATGTAACTGCATGCAGGGTGCACTAAGTACTAGGAGGGCTAAAACTAATCAGTGAGAAGCTCCCGGGGCTAGCTAACTGAGGGCTAGGTGCTGGGACTGATGTCTGGGATGCATGAAAAATGCATGTTGCATGCAGAAATGCATGCAAGACTGAAAATGCTGGTAGGACTAGGGTGGAGTATAGGAATATCCTAACACCCCCCCTTAATCCATCTTGGGCCATGGTAACTTAGACCAAAGGTCACCCAATACAATGAATAATAATAACAGTCAATAAACCGAGGAAATGGGGAAAACCTCATGGGAAAAATACCCCCCCTCAAAATAGACTGTAAGGCACGCAGAAAAATAAATGCTCCAAACTCAAGCAGGTGTGATGCTTGGTCATATGTCTGGAGGTAACTTCTTCTTGGGAAGAAGAGGTTCATGCTAAAAAATCATGTGCTTGTACTTGCTCTTCAGATCGAATGTGATGAGAACAAATCCAAAAGTATGAGGATGATCCTTGAACCTGTGATTCAAATCAGCTGATGTAGGATAAAAAACATGAATGTGTAGATAGTATTTTGTTTTCTCCTTCGAACCATCATGGGTGAGATTATGCTAAAAAAAACCATAAAATGTCAATGATTGCTTGGAATCCAAATCAGATCCAAGACTTGAAGAATGGTTGCTTAAGATCTCCTTTGAACCATTAGAGGTGAGATCTAAACCAGTAAATGCATGACAAATTATCCCAAGTGAATGGAAATGGCCATCATCTTCAATAACCTTTTGAGAGCATGAAATAATGATCTTACAGTAGTAAATAAGAGGTGATTGATCAAGGATAGCGAATGTATTACCTCCAATGGATGATTTAACCTCCGAAACATTCATGAGATCATGATGCAAACCAACAAACTCTGGTGCAAGAGAGGATTTAGGAACCTTTATAATTTATAGAATGTGAGCTGGCACATAATTCGAAATAGAAGAAATTTGGAGCATGAGTGTAGAATATGCAAGTTCTTCTTCTTCGTGGACAACTTCAATATGAGATATGTTTGATGCTGATTCATGATCAATGAGATCATCAAGGAGGGCGAATGCATCACTGGGCTTGCTCTCAAAAGGGTTTGGACCAATCCCTTCATTCTGTTTGCCAAATATTTTATCCAGATGGGCCCATAGCTCTTTTGGAGAGAGTAGATTACCATGCATCGAGCCATAGCAAGCATCATTTCTCCAAAGACACTGTCACCTTTATTTAACTAGTCATTCTCTTCTTCAGAGGATTCAAACTCTCTTTCAAAACAATAATCAAAGAGATCATGGCTCTTCAAATATGCTATCATTTTTGGTTTCCATTCATCATAGTTGAATGGAGAAAGAGGAGGGATTTCTTCTGAATTCATGGAAGCTGTAGATGTCCTGCAAAAACAATAGAAAAAATCCACAACTGCTACTGCTGCAAAAGTGCAGAAACTGCTGCACTCAAAATCTTGATAATAACCTGCAAAAAAATATCAGGAATGGAGATAGACAATAATCTCAACATGCTCTGATACCATGTGAAAATCCTCACAATAGATCTAAGAGCTGATGTATACCTCACAAGAAAGATATGATTAAGCAAGAAGATAGAAGAAGAGTGGTCAATGCAGTGTAAATGAGCAACATAATAATAATATAGTAGAACTCGGATAGAATCAAAATAACTTCATGTAGACTAATTCATTAATCACAAATGGAAAAATAAATAATACAATGGTGGAGAGGATTCGAATGCCAAGGTGTCAATTCGAATTAGCCTCTCATAGAGTGATCATCAGATCAATAGAGTGTCATCAGAGCACAACTAGGATTCCTCATCATCATCATCAGTGGATTCATCAATGCACAAGTAACTGTCAACCAGATGTCAAATTGAGTCTAATTGAGTGTGGTGGGTGTAAATGACACATGGAGGCACTAACTAAATGAAGGAGGCTCAGTGGAGGGCGCATGAGGAGCTAACTGGAGTCAAAATAGGCAGTCTAGTCTCACTGGAGGTCTATCGGAGTGATACAGTTAGTTGAGAGTCAGTCTAGCCTTAAATCAAGGAAAGAACTAAAGATAACTCAACTAGCTGAAGTGCAACTGAGTGGTAGGCGAGAGAGGGCACATGAGATGCATGTAACTGCATGCAGGGCACACTAAGCACTAGGAGGGCTAAAACTGATCAATGAGAAGCTCCCGGGGCTAGCTAACTTAGGGCTAGGTGCTGGGATTGATGACTCGGATGCATGCAATTGCATGCGTGCATGCAAGACTGAAAATGAAAATAATGAAAATGCTGGTAGGACTAGGTTGGAGTATAGGAATATCCTAGCACATCTCACTTCATTAATTAAAACATGATTAGGGGTCACCAATTTAAAGTGTCCTTGTCCACCCCAAGGAGCCACTAGGTGAACAAACACTTCCTAGGTAAATTTTCAACATGGCGTGGATATTATTTTTGGATATCCTTGGATAAACACAGTTGGTATAATAAATATTAATGTCCAAAATAATTTTATCAACCTTTGGTACAAGAAAACAAATCACACTACAAAATATTTATCATATAAACAATAAGGGCCCAAAGTGGCACAAGAAGTAGTGATTGCCAAGAAGCCAATTTAACTGACTACAAACACACCATATGAAGAGTCTCAGGTTGAACTAGAAGAAGGGTATATAGAAGAACATAAGGAAATCCATATGAATAATTTAAGGAGATATGTGACTCAAAGGAACCACATGTTGAAGAGTAAAAAACAAAAGAAACCAATAAAGAAGGTTGATGTACACTACTGTGGGAAACAATAGTGATCAAGGAAAGGCCATGGGAATTAACAAACTTACTATGAATCAACATGGAACCATAAAGGAACCAGATATAGAGGTACATGGATCCCTAAAAGTAATGAATAGATATATCACAATAGAGAAAAAATAAAAAGGAAACAAAGAAGTCAACATAATCTAGATCAAGGTGGCAAGGTTGCAGTTGGATCCTGTTACACCATAGATTCTCTGTAGCGCACCCTATCAAATGAGCCAAAGAGGGGGGAATTTTTTCCATTGTAAAAGGACAAGTCATGGATTTATTTATGTAAAATTGTTGGTCTAGTGGGGATCAATAACCTTGTTCATGGTCATGGAAGGTCCTATTGATCATCATTTTAAGGAGTGTTGGTCTTCTAGAATAACTGACTACCCTTTGATGGTGACCATCGCTCATCATGTCAGGAATTTAAGCCATGGGTGGGTATTTGGTTCAACTTGGGATGAATCCATTGGAACACATAGATTAGAATCCCGTAGCCACACTTATAGTTTTATGCTTTGTAAAGGTGATTGCACTTGTAAGGGTTGTCACACCTAGCTTAACACACCCCATTGATACCCCATTGGACCTTATTTTGTTATGTCATCCCTCCTACTTGGTCATCTTGATCTTGAAGAGAAAATTGTCCACCTTGAAAGCAAATTAATGAAGTCTGTACCAACCTAATAAGTAGGGTGTTGAGTGAAAATGAAAAATGTTGGGGTTAGATATTGCATGGCGTTCTCCTTCCAATCTCAATTGTTCATCATGTTCAAGCATTTCATCATTTTTTGTCATTATTTTATCTTTATTAAGGTTTAGTCCCTGGATTATGGGTGACAAACCTTAAAAATTCATCAAAAGTCATTTTAAAGACAAATTAGGTAGTTCAACCTAGAGGAGGGATAAAGTGAGCCTTTGTCTTATAAATAAGGCATACAATCCTCATTTGTAATCAAGATCATGGGATCAAACATGACTGCATTTTTTTTCTTCTTGTGTATAGGAGCAATTGAAGTGGTGTGTGCCTCTTTTCTTAGAATTCTAAGGTTTTTAAGGGATCAAGTTGGATCTTTGATGTTTCTTTACTATCTTGCAAGGCTATTCTAAGGTGAAAGGACCCTTGAGGTGCTTTTTTCGTCTCCTTTTACTATCAGATATGGTAAGATATTTAAATATCTTATCTTGAAATGCCGAAGGAATCCAAGGTAAAAGTAATTTAGGGTTTTATACCTAATAGTCTGGTCTTGTTAATGAGACATCCATCTTGAAGGGTCTCTCTTTTTTAGGATTTGGCATCTTGTTTTCTCTAACTAGGTCAAAGGCTAACATTTAACCTAAGGTTTCTTATAGCCTTGCCCTCGTTCTTTCAAATATTAAATTGCCAATTCTTAGGAGAAACATTAACCCTGATTTATCGATTCTTAGAGGAATAAGACTGAGTTCTAATTCCCTCATCTTCACCAATCTCAAATTTGACAAAATTCCTTGTATTATTGGAAAAATAGAAAAAACACTAAAAATTGAATATTTTTGAAAAATCCCAAAAATATTTATTTTTGTCATTGTACTTGTTTAGCATTAAATTTTCTTGTGAAATCCTAGAATAGTTACTTTTGTTATAATTTTTTAAGCGCTTATATTGTGCAAAAAAAATCACGAAAGTGAGAAAAAATCCATGAAAACGTTGTTTTGCAGCTCAAATAAGCCTTAAAATAGGAGGATGTCATCCCTAGAAGAGGTGATGTCACCTCCTAGTGGCTTGTTTAGCCTTGTTTCAAATCTGGTTTAAGTGTTTTGCATGTCCATTCTTGACAAAAAACCAAACCCTAACAGTTGGGGAGGGTTCCAACTTATCCTTAAGCATTGGGGATTGACCTAGGGGGGTTTTGAAGTAGTTAAACAACTCATTCACCATTTTATATAGGATACTACATATATTAAGGTGTAAACAATCCTAAATTGCAGCATCTAGCCATCAAATCAAGTGTTCCCTAGGGGAGATATACTCATCATTGGTCTGTAAGTGGTGAGAGGTAATTATAAGAACATTTTCACGGTTTATTGCAAGGTTTCACACAAGTTTATGGTGTTTGTTTTTACTTAAGTAATTTGACATATATTACTAGTCTAGCAATACCAAGTTACATTCCTCCTAAACCTTCCGAGTAATTGAGGATTTATTGAATATCTTGTTGACTCCATTAAGGCCATGATATACAAACCTAACAAGAAGCTCTTATTAGAAATAATGTTGTTCATGTTGAATACTTTATGGGATAATTATATATATGTTTGGGAATCCTATCATGGCCACATGAGTATTTCTAAAGAGAGAGGAGAGTGCATTGTGGTGACATTGGGTGCATCTCCTGAAAAGTTGCCAATCTTAGCATTGGGCGTAGTGACCTAATTAAAAGGGTGCTAATTTGTGTGGGAAAATGTTTTGGCACCATGGCCAATGACCTCAAAGGAGAAGTAAATATGTTCCATTCAAGGTTATCCCTAATCTAATACAACCAATTCTGACAAGATTGAAATTTTGGTTGTAAATTTAATCCAGAGATCACTACTCCCTCTAGACATCCCTGAGATCACAAGCGGTTTGAGTCTCGTATATCAATAATACTCATAAAGACAATCCTGTGGGGCTATCTTCTCTCTCGAGCCCAGATAAATATATGAAATAAAGAAATACAACAATGTTACCTCATATGTAACACTCAATCCTGAATGGGTCAAACCCTAGATATGCATGCATCAGCTGATGCATGCACTGGGAGAAAGCACCCTAGCTATCAATATGGATCTGAGTCTCTCTGCAGGTAGCCCTGATTGTACCGCCTCTCTCAATCCACTGCTTTGATCTGCTCTGCTATTGAAGACAACCAACTGCTCAACTGGAGAATGCACCCTTCCTCTGCATGGAAAAGTGAACCCTCCCCTTTGGATGTCGGATGCTCGTAATGGGTCAGATATCAACATATATGAGCTCTGATCGTCACAGACCTTTCTAAAACACTAAGGCAAGGCTACCCTAAAAGTCTCAGACTCTGAATGAGCTCCTCTCTCCTCAGGTAATGCACCCCTCCTCCTATGGAATACATCCTCCTCTATATTAGTAGAAAACACACTAATAGATTATCTCAGTCTATTGATCAGGGAGCCTGGTGCCTCTGGAGCTAGTAGTCACTGATCCAACTCAGATCTGACCACTCTCCCTCCTGCAAAAATGCCTCTCTCTCTCAGAAAGTCGGCCTGCATGCATTGGTGCACCCTTCGAACTCCTGATCTATCACTCTCTGATAAGTCAACAGAGAAACCTCATCCGGGGACCCCCTTCCTCTATATATAATCTCACCGATGAATTAGGCTTACTAAAAACCTAATCTCGGTGAATGCGAAAAGTCACTTTTGCACGCATCTTTTAATCACTGAAAGGTCATGCAAATCTCATGCATGCAAAGGGAAAAACACCTCGGAAGGTCGGCATGCAGCCACCAATGGACTCATTACACTGATTAGAGTGTATCTCACCCTCTACTCCATACTGATTTCTATACTGCTAATGTACCTCCATGCAACACATCTATATCATGGAGGACATCCCAAGATACCATAAAAACTAACACTCCCTCTTAACAAGGGAAGTCCATCCACTGATGCCTGGACCCCATAAGTCCTTTGTTGCTGACACCGAAACAACTATATTTCCTATCACTGCTTCCCTCTGACCTGAAGTACCCTCATCTAGGTCCATCAAAGAAGCCTCTTGATCTACCACTGTCTTTGTCACTAAACTCTGATTCATACTCCCTCTGAATCTCTACTTTAACCAGTCCCGAAGGCTGATGTCAAGTGGATCCACTGGTATGTAAGTGGGATCCCTCTATCTCTGAGATGACTCATCTCTCTCCTGAGCTAAGTCCATCTTGATGCTTCTCAGTCTCTCTCTAAGAACCATCTTCCGGTTGGCGTTGGAACTATGGTACAAACTAGTCAATGCATCCCACATCTCATATACATTGTCTTTAGTGGATACATGTGGAATGACATGATCCTTGATAGCATCAAGTAGGATCCTTTGAGACTTTACATTATTTTTATCATATACTAATTTGGCAGTAGCATTTGACGGAATTGTGACTGTATTTGCGATTGTACTATTCACAACATCCCACAGTTCGCACTCTTTCAGCAAGAGTACAATCCGTGCCATCCATGCATTGTAGTTGGAGGCCCCATCCAATTGGTCCTCCACTCTCAAGCTAGTGTCCATACTCTATGAACTGAATGACAATAACCCATAGTGATACAAGAAAATCTCCTGATCACAGATCTGGCCTACCCTCTCACAGATATGATAGATTTATCCTCCAAACTCACAGATCTGATAGATCTGACCTCTACAACCACAGATCTGATCTCTTCTCCTCAGATCTGGTAGTTTTGGTCTCTATATTCATTGATCTCAGTGTGAATGATCTCCCTGACCCTTACCAGGGCTCTGATACCATGTAAATTTTTAATCCAGATATCACTACTCCCTCTAGAGATCCCTGAGATCTCAAGCAGTTTGAGTCTCATATATCAATAATACTCATATAGACATAAAAATCAACAACTAGATCTCTTTACAACATTAAACATAATCATTCACACATAAGACACTACATATACCCTGGAAACCCCAAACGGGGAAAACCAACAATCCTGTGGCGATATCTTCTCTCTCGGGCCCAGAGAAATATATGAAAGAAAGAAATAAAACAATGTTACCTCATATGTAACACTCAATCCTGAATGGGTCAAACCCTAGATTTGCATGCATCAGCTGATGCATGCACTGGGAGAAAGCACCCTAGCTATCAATATGGATCTAAGTCTCTCTGCAGGTAGCCCTGACTATACTGCCTCTCTCAATCCTCTGCTCTGATATGCTATGCTACTGAAGACAACCAACTGATCAACTGAAGAATTCTCCCTTCCTCTGCATGGAAAAGTACGCCCTCCCCTCTGGATGTATGATACTCATACTGGGTCAGATATCAACAGATCTGAGCTCTGATCATCATAGACCTTCCTCAAACACTGAGGCAAGGCTACCCTGAACGTATCAGACTCTGAATCGGTCGATCAGACTCTGAATGAGAGCCTCTCTCCTCAGGTAATGTGCCCCTCCTCCTCTGGAAGACGTCCTCCTCTATCTCAACAGAAACCAAACTGATAGACTATCTTAGTCTACTGATCTGGGCGCCTAGTGCCTCTGGAGCTAGTAGTCACTGATCCAACTCAGGTCTGACCACTCTCCCTCCTGCAAAAGCTCCTCTCTCTTTCAGAAAGTCGCCCTGCATGCACTGATGCACCCTCCTCACTCCTGATCTATCACTCTCTGATAAGTCAACTGAGCAACCTCATCCGGGGACCCCTTGCCTCTATATATAATCTCACCGATGAACTAGGTTTACCAAAAACCTAATCTCGGTGCATGCAAAAAGTTACTTTTGCATGCATCTTTTAATCACTGATAGGTCATGCAAAGGGAAAAACACCTCAGAAGGTCCGCATGCATCCACCAATGGAATCATGCCACTAATTAGAGTGTATCTCACCCTCTACTCCATACTGATGCCTATACTGCTGATGTACCTCCATTCAAGGCATATGAATCATGGAGGACATCTCGAGATACCATAAAAACTAACATTGGTTCCTAGAAATCTCACGTAAGTTTCATTTGTACTTTGATAAGATTATTGTTAAGAACTAACTATACAAATCTTATCCAATGATTCTAGTTGAATAAAATCAAAGAAGGTACTCAACAAGGATGGACCCTCAAGCTAATGTTATCTTCATCCTTGAGTTTGAGCTTGTTTATCGAAGGAATATGCATTGTATCTAGTTAAGGGAGGTAAGTGCTTGCCTATATTTTGAAGATTTATCACATAACCATTATATTTTATATCTTATTATCTGAATGGTGACTCCTTAGTTAGATGATTTGGTGCTCCTAATTTTTATTTTTACTAATATGCCAGGATATCCAAAAGATCTCCTGAAATTGAGTAAATTACCTACTTTTGATGGAACTAATGATGTTAATGTTGATACTCACTAAAAATATTTTATGACATATATGCATAGAAAAGGTGTTAAATATGTTGATATTTATTGTAGATGCTTTTCTTTGTATTTGAAACGTGAACTTGAGAAATGGTGTATTAGCTTACCTAATAATGGCATTAGTGATTTCAAAAAATTGGAAGAGGTATTTTAGGACAAATGGGTTGAAAAGAAATACCTTTGCTTTTATTTGAATGCATTCATTAACATAAAGAGGATAAGAATGAGAATTTTGATAAACTTCATAATAGATTTGATGAGACTATGCAGAAAATTCCTTAGACCCGCAAGCCCAATGATGTTATAATATTGACATACTATGTCAATGCGTTCCAAGGATAGTTTATCTTTCATCTCATCTTGGTTAAGCCTCAAAATATAGGACATGATAAACAAAGTGTAAAGGATTTAGATGAAATTTTAAGGGCATCAGGGAAGCCTGATACATTTCATCCTATGAGAAGAAAAGTTGAGAAAAATACAAAGACGAGTACAATTTATGCCAATGAAGCTCCTTAAGGTGCCACGAAGCTTATACCTTGAAGAAATGAAGAAGTTAAGGATTGATTTTAATAAGTAGACGACTGATCTACATAATCGTATTGTTTAAGTTGAAAGGAATCAATGTTAGAATATGTTCCCTACGAGAAATTTCAACAATCATCCTCCAGGTAATTCAAGGACTCCTACATATTTGGAAATGGAAAGTATGGTCGGTGATTACCAATACAAGTTTTCCGAGCATGTCGGGACTTCCAAGATGAAAGTACATGTGTTCACTATAACTAAAAGAAAAGGAATCTAAATAAAAATAGTGAATATGATCCAGAAATATGCAACAATTTGTTTGAAAGTTAACAACAGTTTCATCTATTAGATGAAAATATGAGGAAAGTCAAAGAGAAATCTATTGAAGTTGATAAACTCATAGAGCTTATAAAGGAAATTCCTTCCCCTGAAGAGATCAAGAGAATGTACAATAACATGTTCAAGGGTGCTTCTTATTGAAGGAATAAAGGGGGATATTCCTCAAACAAGTCAGCAACAAGATGTTGAAGTGCATAAGGAAAAAGATCTCCCTCAGACTTAGGTAAATGTAGGTAAGTCTTGAATTGATTTTAGTATTGATAAAAATTTTGAATTTGATATTTAAGGTGCGATAAATACTATGAAGGTCTTAGTTCCATTACTTGAGCTAACAAAGATTCTAGCACTAATGAACCAGATAGTATATTTTTTCAAGTTTAGAGAAACAATGCCAACCGCATGTACTATGGAAGAAAATGAAGACTTTCCCATCACTATTTAGAATATGAACCCTGTAGAAAATAAGAACCCAAACAATCAACCTTTCTTTATCTAATTGATGATTGGCGATTCAATCTTACATATTTGTATGTTAGACTCGGAAGTCCCAATTAATTTTATGCCTTTGGATGTGATGTATAAGTTGGGATTGAAAGATTCGAGGCCATATCAAAATATTTTTGCCATGGAATCTAGAGAAGTCAAAGTTTTTGGATTAATAAAGGATGTCTAGGTAGGTCTTGTGGAACATCCTTCTATTGAATTCTTAATGGATATCATTGCCATCAGCATGCTAGAAGCATGGGGTATATTAATATCAAGGAAGTGGGATGTTGATATGGTTGGTATCCTACAAATGGATTTGTCATATGACACCATCCCAACAATGGAAGGAACTTTCATGGTATTACATCGAAAACCAATGAGAAGATCACATGTGGAGGACCCAATGAATCAGGAAAATGAAATAGTTTGTATCCAAGATGATATTGGATCATACATCATCATTTCTACTGATGTTGTTCCTCAACAAAATAATGACAATTTTGGATGATAAATTTTGATGGAGCCAAATATCGATCAAGTGTTGGCGTAGATGTTGTATTAAATTCCCCATATGGTGATACTTCTAATTTTTCTTTTCATTTAAAATTGAATGGTTTTAATAACGTGGTTGAGTATAAATCTCTTTCACATGGGACTGAATTAGCCAAGGATTGTGGTATTAAATTTTTTAAAATTATTGGAGACCTTTGTAAGACTCCTTAATTCATATAAATCTATAATAAGACAAAGAACCAACATGCAAATGAAATCATATACCAACAGTGGATTTGATAATCTGTAAAGTCATATAAATCCTAGTAACAAACAAAGAACAACATGCATAGACTATTTGACAAAAGAAAGTGGATCTAATAAATAATAACATAAATTATACTATGAAAATTAAGGAGCCATACATGATTAGATGACCTAGCAACTACCATTACCTTGACAACTCCAATGTGTGCAACTGAAGGTGGGGGAATGACTCTCCACCCAACCAACCCCCAGCTAATGGCTGAGGCCCCCGAGCCCCCAAAAATTAAATCTATGCCAGTGCTATCTTGCTTTCCTCTTTCTTGGCTCCTCCAGAGCTCTCATTCCAAAATTCCAAAAGACCCAAAAAATCCCCCTCTCTTCTCTTCCCCTCCTTTTATCTCCCCCTTCTCCCCTTTTTCTTAATTTTTTTAATGCAATTTGTTTTCTTTCATATTCCCCATTATAATATTTACCCCTTTTATTTATTATTTTACATTTCATTATATATATTCCCTTTTTATTATTTTACCCCTTTTATTTAATTATTTTACATGAGGGTTGCTACATACTTTCCCCCTTCAGGAAACTTCATCCCGAAGTTATAATATTCAAGCAATAAATACAATACTTATTCAATCAATCAATCAAGTAAATACTAGAGTATATAGGTATTTAGTACTATTGTGAAGTTAAGAGATTTATATGTGTGGCCACCACATAGAAGTGTCCAAACCACACTAATACAATCAAACGCCCTAAGTTAAAAAATTCTCTTAAGTAATTCCCTATGAGTCTAGTATGCAACCATAGCAACAATTATGCATCATACACACATAAGCATTAGACAATTAATTAATAATTAATAATTGTGTATTTGTTTACTTCCTCTTTCCTTACTCACCCTCTCTTTGGGAATCATACCATCCGCCACCTCCATAAACCTCCCCTCCAACTCCGGATGGTCCCGCTCTCCATGGAACTAGCCCTCTACTGTAACCTATCCGCGGATCATACAGTAGGCATCAAAAGTTCCCCAGGAATTTACCGCGGCATTTTCATCTTCCCAACTTCTGGTAATAATACAACCTCATCGGATTCTAACCGGAATCTAGGCCTCATCGGTACTAACCAACATCTGGTTCCCAGTACCTCGATCCTGATATTAGGATCATTATACCCTAGGCATCTCAGAATTCTAGCCTAAACATCCTCCACAACACCCTCAAGGCACTAGCCCCAGGCATCATAAGTCCTTCTACATAAACCTCCCTCTTGGTGAGTATGTCTCCAACCGTGGACTCTGGTCACATCAGAAGTTCTTCAAGAATTGTCTGTGGCATTGCCACCTCCCAAATTTTGGTACAAAAGTCAAGCGCTGTTGGCATAAAGCTAATTGTTGGGCTTGTCCCAACCCATAATTTATTTATAGTATCCATTCTCATTCGTGGTTATAGGCTCCCACGAAATCATAGAATACATAGCCTCATCAGGCTATTTGAGTGGATCACCAATCGTTATTATATCAATATAATGAAATGTAAAATAATAAATAAAAGGGGTAAATAATATAATGGGGAATATGAAAGAAACCAAATTGCATTAAAAAAAATTAAGAAAAAGGGGAGAAGGGGGAGATAAAAGGAGGGCAAGAGAAGAGAGGGGGAGTTTTTGGGTCTTTTAGCATTTTGGAAGGAGAGCTCTAGAGGAGCCAAGAAAGAGGAAATCAAGATAGCACTGGCATAGGGTTAATTGTTGGGGGCTCGGGGGCCTCAGCCATTAGCTGGAGGTTGGTTGGGTGGAGAGTCATCCCCCCACCTTCAGTTGCACACATTGGAGTTGTCAAGGTAATGGTAGCCGTTAGGTCATCTAATCAGGTATGGCTCCTTAATTTTCGTAGTCTAATTCCTACAAGATCATACACTTGCCTCCAAGTGGCAGGGTACATATTCTCCTTATTTGACAATTGAATGTTATTTTATCAAACACCCTAATGTAGTTTCATAACATAAGCAAGAAAAAAAGCACTGCCTCTCGAAATCGACTTCCTTCTGTAACTCAATGGGCGCATACTATTTTTAAGATACCTCCATCGAAAGCACAATGACGAGGTTCAAAAGGGTCGTGAAATGATTACCAAACTTAGAGTCGACTTGGACCTTAAAGAGGGGACTAGTGTCGGTAGGTCTTGTATAAAATTTGTATGGACAACATGTGTAATCTAGGTCCATGCTGGTGATCGATATTTCACAGGGTCTTGAGTGTGCCATGTTGATATTAGCTTCGCAACGGAATGAAATCAAGTGAGCTTGACAATATAATGTTGGGCGCATTTTGAAAGCCTACTGTGTAGTCATCCAGTGTTACTTGTTTGTTCAATCCTTAATGTTAGTATTTGATCATGTTTGTGATTTATCTACTAGTTTCAGATGAAAGGGTGCTTGACAGGTATATATTCATTTCCTTGTGTTTACCAATATATATTTCCTACTGACTGGGGTAGATAATTTTCACCACAATAGGTTCCGTGTCCCAGACAAGTTGGGCCTTCCATTCCACATTCATTTTTCCATGCCATGTACTTGTCTTCACTGCAAGTAAGCGATGCACAACTTGATCAAATTACTAATCTTAAACTTTAGTGGTGCACTTAACATAGTGGCTTCTATTTTGCAACTCGTGTCTATGTGTACCATATATGTTTATGGTAGAACTCTTAAACAAAAATGAAATCATTAGCAAGTCAAACATCTGCAATGCCATTCATCTTGAGGAGCTTCTATTTATCCTCGAATCCTCGACCACACAGGACAACTTATCTCAAACCACAAGCCTCCTCCATCCATACGGGCAATTTCACTGGGACATAGTATGAAGAGAGAATCCTTTCACATGTTATAGTATTTGTTTTAGTTCTTTAAAAGCCTGTATTGCCCATTCTTCTAAAGCTGTTTGTTGTCTGTTGTTTCATTCAGCCTAAGTTTTCTAGGATTCCCTATTAACAACTTGTGATTGTCATATCCAGTAATTTATCACATGTAAAAGAATCTAATTATAGATTTCATCTATTTCATAATTCATTCAGAGTGAGAATCTGATTAATAGTTCCATTCTCGATTTGATGCAAAGACAGTGATATATTGCAACCCAGACCAGAAATGCCTGCTATGGTCGATCTTGTTTGGAGCAATTTTGGTGTAGATGATATAAAACCCTACTAGTGCAGTTTGAGAGTAGTGGAAATGATAGTTGACATAGTTACCTAGAACTTTTGAACAAGTACAGGTTTTGAAATGGACACCAGTTTTTGAAACACTACTTTGAAAATTTTAGAAAATTGTTCCCACTCCGCATGGTGTTGGTCAAACAAGACAACCTATCCATCTTCCATTAAAACTCTTGTTGATCAAGATGATTGTGGATATTTTTTTTTCCATTGAAACATTTGTCGGTTGTTGGTCAAGACGATTTGTCAGCTATTCATTTTCTTCTTCATGCATTTGCCGTATTCGAGTGGGTGAATACCTTGCTATCTGTTCGGCCAGGAATACATCCTCCTATCAATGATGAAATGACACCTAAAATGCAATCATGGCCAACTGTCCAAATCAATGGAGAAGCAATATGCAAATAGAGAAGATAAAATATGACCTGTACTATTTAGGTAACACTATCATTTTTAGAATGAGTAGAGTAGTGCACAAGTTATGAAGGATATTTTTGACACCGAATCCCAAGAAGATTAGGAGAGTTATGATCATCTGATAGGTAAGTAACGTAACCATATGATAGGTAAGTATGTAACGTATTAAGTAATGTAAGTAACGTAACCATATGATAGGTAAGTATGTAACCTATTAATTATGTGCCATCAACGATTTTAGCTACCATTTGTAATATGGATATGCACCATTATTATGGAGATGGTAGTTGTACTTTGTGTAACGATCAATATCTTTATGTAACATATGGCCTGAAGCGTATGGCCTATATGGAAACACTTGTATCTTTATCTCGAGGAGGATCAGTAAACATAGAATCCGAGGATAGAAGCTAATTCCTTCCACTCTATAGGGTAATACAGTTTCTACAAGAAGGCGATTCCAATTTGTATACCCTGCGGGAATTAGTGCATGGATATATTTTATTTTGAACAGTGACTGACCCAATTACACTCTATTTACATTAGGTTTCTCAAATGGATATATCCACCACTTCGCCTAAGATCAAATCGCTTGTTATCCTCCTAAGAGATCTAGTTAAGCATGGCTATGGGTTTTGATAATATATATATATATATATATATTTTACATAATTTCTTGATAACAGGTTTTATTAAGATCTATACTCATGCTTACTAGAACTCTATACATGTGCACTTTGCACTTTTCATGGTACAACCATGAGTAAAATTAAAACTGGTGCACTGCGTGCTGCACACCACCTTTCACACAATACTCTTGTTGATCTCTTCTTCCGTTAAATGTTTCCTTGAATTGGAAAATAGATTGTGTTCCGAGATAGTAGGAAAAACTCCAAACTTTCTTTTAAAATAATGAACATGAAGCTACCAAGCATGTGGGTGCATCGTGTTATATTGTTTTCAGTATTGGTATCCTACAAACACTGTTGTTGATGTGTGAGCAAATCCTTTCATTCCAGATAAACAAAGAAATAACATGCACATGAAACATAATTGGAGAGATTATTATATTTTTTTTTGTTACAAAGGTCGATCGTAGCACTCTAGATGATGTTCATGTGTACAAAAATTAAAGTGAAAAGATCACGATCCGACGGACATAAGAATTTGAATAGTGCAGGTAAAGGATTCAGCGTCTATGTTAGAAGTCTCTCATACAATCAACTTAAAAAGAAATCTCAATTCATAAAAGAATGTGATGGGTCTTTTAACAATATTTGAGTGTATTTGTTTCTTCACAATCTCTATAGAGAATTTTTTTTAAAACTTGACAGGTTTGCAGTGTACAAGGATTGCTCACCGATCTCTTCTAAGCCAGTGAAGTATTACAGGAGCAATGGCCTAATCGGAAAAGTAGAACCTTATGGTGCTATTCAGAAGGATCATTGATGTAGTGCATGCGATAATATAACCTAAATGTCGATGAATTTTTTCGACTAAATTCTCCCTAGATTGGAATGGTCAAAATGAAACATCACATATTATTTTTCTTCTTGACAATCTATACCTAACTTACAAGCTAGACTAGACCTGTTGTCGATTAATTCCTCTACCTAAAACAAAAAATATGTGTTAAAGCTTGTTGAGTGGTTACTTTATCATATGAGATGGGGCACTTGAAAATTTGGATATAACATCACGCATCAATAACAAGACCTTGCGTGTTCGCAACGACTTCATTGATTTCTACACCAATAGACCTTAATTATGAATCTTTTTCCTTATAATATAATTTCTCAGTTTTAAATTTTTATTTCTCTGGTATGGATGCCTTGGTATGGGCGGTGTTAAGATACACCTTTAACATTTGTGCATAAGGTATAAAAGCTACATACCTATGTGAGTGGGGAAACAATTTTAAACTCAGATCTACCCATTAATTCCTATCGTATTGTATGCATTCTTCAACACATGAAAATATAACATATTTGTTAATTTGCATCGATTTAACCATGAGATGAACATATCTTCGAATTTGAAAGCATTTAAGATCCCTAAAGGCCAAACGTTTGAGCCTTGCTCTGATACCAAATGTAAGACTCCATAATTCATATAAATCTATAATAAGACAAAGAACCAACATGCAAATGAAATCATATACCAACAGTGGATCTGATAATCTGTAAACTCATATATATCCCAGTAACAAACAAAGAACAACATGCATAGAAGATCTGGCAAAAGAAAGTGGATCTAATCAATAATAACATAAATTATACTATGAAAATTAAGGAGCCATACCTGATTAGATGACCTAGCAGCTACCATTACCTTGACAGCTCCAATGTGTGCAGATGAAGGTGGGGGGATCATAGGTCCAATGTGTGCAACTAAAGGTGGGGGAATGATATTGGATCATACACCATCCTTTCTACTGATGTTGTTCGTCAGCAAAATAATGACATTTTTTGGATGATAAATTTTGATGTAGCCAAATCTCGATCAAGTATTGGTGTAGATGTTGTATTAAATTCCCCATATGGTGATACTTCTAATTTTTATTTTTATTTAAAATTGGGTGGCTTTAATAACGTGGTTGAGTATAAATCTCTTTCACATAGGATTGAATTAGCCAAGGATTGTGGTATTAAATTTTTTAAAATTATTGGAGACCTTGACTTGATTGTGATGCAAATTAAAGAAATTTTTTCTTGTAAGAATGAAAGTTTGAAAATCCACAAGGATGCAGTACAGTTGGATATGGAATATTTTGATGTGTTATCCTTAGAAGTGGTTCCTCAATCTCATAATGAACATGTCGATGCATTAGCAATTTCTAGTTCTAACCCATATCATTGTGAAGGTATCGTAGAAAAAGGAAATATGGAAATAGTTTTTAGGCCTTATGTGCCTCATAACTTAGGAAACTAGCAAGTATTTGATGGTGACAAACAAATATGGAGGTTTATCAACAATTTGGGAGAATTTTCAAACTACAAGGTTAACTAGCACAAGGAAAGCTCCCCCGACAAGGAAAGGGGAAATCTCGTTCCTTAGAATGAATTCAAATAGATAAAATATTTGATAGAGATGACAAGTACAATGAGAAGGAGGGAATTCCCCAACTTTATGAATGTGAAGAGATAAATGTTGGATCTACTGAGAATCCAAGGATTCTGAAAATCGATAAAGGGCTCACAATGTGGGAAAATAAAGAGTTCAAAATTTTGATTCGTGATTTTAAAAATATTTTTGCATGGTATTAGGATGGTTTGAATACTTATAATATGGATATCATTGAACATTCCATACCATTGAAAAACAATGCTCGACCATACCGGAAAAAATTAAGAGAAATAAATACAAAGTTGGCCTTGTTGGTCCAAAACGAATTGTAGAAGATGAAGGAGGTCAATATTAGTGCCCAATCATATATTCATAATGGATGTAAAATCAAGTGGTTACCAGAAATAAACCAGGTGAAAAAATGATTTGCGTGGATTTCATGAATTTGAATGAAGTATCAGAAATGGATAATTACCCTCTACCTAACATGGAGAATCTTCTACAAAGAATCACATGTTCTCAAATGTTATCATTCTTAGATGGATTCTCTGGTTTCAATCAATTATAAGTAAGATAAGAAGACATAGACAAGATACCATTCACTACACCATGGGGCACTTATGAATACTTAAGGGTTCCTTTTGGTTTGATGAACGCCAAAGCTACTTTTTAGAGATCCATGGATTATGATTTTAGAGACATAATGCAAAAAAATTGGAAATATCTAAAGTCGATATCATAGTTTACTCCAAGCAAAGAGAGGATTACCTCAATAATCTATGTTAGGAATTTGAACATTGTCATAAGTATGGCATCTCTCTAAAACCTAAAAAGTTAGGTTTTGGAGTTTTAGAAGGTAAGTTACATGGTCATATTGTTTGTGAGGACAGATTAAAGATACATCTCGAAATAATTAAAGGTATAAAATAAATTTCCCTTCCTAAAAATATAAAACCTTTGCAATCATTTTTTGGAAAGATTAACTTTATACGGAAATTCCTTCCAAATTTTGTTGATATTACTAAACCTTTCAATAAGTTGCTTAAGAAAGATGCAGTTTTCAAATGGGATAAAGATTCTAGGATTATTTTAAGGACATAAAAAATGCTATTGTGCAAGAGCCGATACTGGTAAGACTTGATTATTCCAAGCCATTTTAAATATTTTCTTTTGCTTCTATTGGCACAATTGTAGGATTTCTCATACAAAAGTATGAGCAAAACTAAGAGAAACCAATAGCTTATATGAGCATATCCTTAAGATATGCAAAGATAAAATATCACATGATGGAAAAGCAAGCTTATTCTCTGGTGATATCATTGAAACACTTCATTGTTCACATTGGGTATTCAAAGGTCATTGCTTACATGCCTCATCCAACAATGAAAGAAATATTGAATCACCAGGACAATCTTGGAACCGGGGGAAATTGGATCACCAAGGTCCAAGAGTACGATTTGGAAATAAAACCTACCAAGATGGTAAAAAGATAAGGTATCCCTCAATTGATGGAAGAAGTAAATGAGGTTTCCCTCAGTCTCAAAGAAGGTGTTCCCCTTATTGTATTAGTAGTTATCTAAGATTTGGAAGAGTGTTAGTGGTATAAAGGCATTGATTATCATCTCAAGAATCTTTCATGCCCTCCATACCTTCCAAAACATAAGAAAAGAGCATTGGATTTAAAGGCATTTGAGTATTGTTTCATAAACGGTGACCTAGGATGTTAAAACCCCAATGCGTTAATTCTTTGATATGTTCACTCTTCAGAAGAAAATAAACTAGTGAATGAATTTCACAAGGTGGTATGCGGTGATCATCATTCAACTAGTACTAGATTGCATAAGATCCTAAGAGATGGATATTGTTGGCCCACCATCTTCCAGGATGTGCACATATTTGTAATAAGATGTCAACCTTGTCAATTCTTTACAAGTAAACATAATTTAGTTGATCTGTTGTTGCAACCAATGGTAGTGGAAGCACCCTTCCAAAAATGGGCCTTGATTTCATTGGTGAGTTCAAGGAAAATTAAAGCAATGGACATAAATGGATCTTGAAGCTATTACTACAAAGAAATCTACATTAAAGGTTTCCATTGAATTTATTGAAGATAAAATCATCATTTGATTTGGAGTTCCAACAAAGATTACTACAGATAATTCCCAAGATTCTAGTTAAGGTGATATGTATACTTTCTATTTTGATTATGGAATTGATTAATCTCATGCTTCTAACTATTATCTTCAAGGAAATGGATTCATTAAGCTAATCATTAAAAATATAATGACGACCATAAAATAGATGGTGGGAGAAACCAGAGAAGTTGGGATAGCAAATTGAAATATGATCTATGGGTCGATAGAATAACAATAAAGGAAACACCCAGAAAGAGCCCATTCGAGTTAGTGTATGGAATGGAAGTAACATTTCATATCCATTTAAATATTCTCGTATACAAAATCCTCTAGCAACATGTATCATATCTGGATGCAGTCCATAAAAAAATCAATCAATTGACAGAGCTTGATGAAAATTGAAAAAGAGCTTTCAATCACCTAGTAAAACAGCAAGAAAAGACAAAAGGTCAGCTAAAAAAGAAATCCTATTAATGGAATTTAAAAAAAGGCGATCTCATCCTTACGTGGAACAAAATAAATGAAAAAACATGTAAACATGGTAAGTTTGAAAGTATTTTCTTGGGTCCATAACAAATTAAAGATGTTGCAGGTATTAACTCTTTTTTCCTAATCCATTTAAATGGAGATAAATTGCCATTTCCCACTAATGGGAAATATTTGAAGAATATATAATGTCTTCAAGACATCCCTTGTACTATAGTATATTTAGATTCATTTGATTTCATCATTTTCTTTACCCATGCATTGCACTTGTTGTTTTTATGCAGTTTATTTTTTATTTGGCAATGAAGGATGGATGTGTCTTCCTCCAATGCATTTGATTCCATTTGTTGTTTGAAGTGTGTGTAGTTCTACATGTAGTATAAGATTCATAGGTTCTCACACACTCCTAGAAGAAGCGCATGTCTTTCACTTGGAACCAGTTGTTGTTATGTCTAAGTTTCTCTTTAGCACATCCTACCATATGTGCCAAAGAAGGGGGTGATTTTTCCATTGTAAGAATCCAAATTTGAGCTTTCTCTATGTAAAAGTGTTGTACTAGTGGGGCTTAAGACCCTTGGTCATGGTCGTGGAAGGTCCTCTTGATCCTCATTTTAAGGAGTGCTAGTCTTGTGGAACAACTAACTACCCCTTGATGGCGTCTATCCCTCATCATGTCAGGAATTTATGCCCTGGGTGGGTATCTGGTGCACCTTGGGATGAATCCATTAGGACACATGGCTTAGAATCCCCTAGCCACACTTATGGTTTTATTATTTATAGAGGTGATTGCTCTTATAAGGGTTGTCACACCCTCCTTAGCATAACTCATTGATACCCCCTTGGAGCTTATTTTGTTATGTCATCCCTCCCTCTTTCTCATCTTGACCTTGAAGAGCAAATCACCCCCCTTGAAATCAAATTAATGAAGGCCATGCCAACCTAAGAATAATGGAGTTGAGGGAAAAATACACATGTTGGGGTTATATGGGGAATAACATCCTCCTTCAAAGCTCAACTTTTCATCATCTTGAAGCATTTCATCATTTTTTAACAATATTTTATCTTTATTGAGATTTAATCCCCAAATTGTGGGTGAAAAACCTTAAAAAATAATTAAAAGTAATTTTAAATACGAATTAGGTAGTTCGACCTAGAGGAGGGTTAAAGTGAGCCTTCTCTCTTATTAATAAGGCATATACTCCTCATTTTTAACCAATATCATGGGATCAAACATGATTGGGATTTTATTTCTTCTTGTGTACATGAGCAACTGAAGTAGTGCGCACCTCCTTTCTTGGAATTTTAGGGTTTCTAAGGGGTCAAGTTTGATGTTTGAGGTATTTTTACTATCTTACAAGGCTATTCTAAGGTGAGAGGACTCTTGAGGTGATTTTCTCTTCTCCTTTTACTCTTAATTGAGGCAATATATTTAAATCTCTTGTCTTGCATCACCAAAGGCATCCAAGGTAGGAGTAATTTAGGGTTTTATGCATAATAGTCTATTCTTGTTAGTGAGCCATACCTATTGAAGGATCTCTCTTGTTTGGTCCTTGATATCTTGTTTTCCATAACTAGGTCAAACACTAACAACCTAGGGTTTCTTATCCTTTCTCTAGTTCTTTCAAATATTGAATTGTCAATTCTAAGGAGAAACATTAACCCCGATTTATTGGTGCCCAAAGGAATAATACCTAGGTCTAATTCTCTCATCTTCATCCATCTCAAATTTTACAAAATTCCTTGTATTATTGGAAAAACACAAAAAATAAAAAAGTAGGAAAAACCCTAAAAATGGAATATTTTGAAAAATCCAAAAAAAATAATTTTGTCATTGTGCTTATTTAAAATTAAATTTACTTGTGAAATTATGGAATAGTTACCAGTGTTATAATTTTTTAAAGTGTTTATAATATGCAAAAAGCCATAAAAAAGTGGCAAAACCCCATAAAACGTTGTTTTGTAGCTCAAATAATCCCTAAAATATGGTGTCGTCATCCCTAGGAGAGGTTATGTCACCTCCTAGTGGTTGGTTAAGCCTTTTTTCATATGTTCTTTAAGTGTTTTTTATGTCCATTCTTGACAAAAGACCAAACCCTAATACTTGGGAAGGGTTCCAACTTCATCCTTAAGCATTAGGGGTTGACCTAGGGGGGTTTTGAAGTGGTTAAACAAGAAATTCACCATTTTATGTAGGATTATACATATTTGTAGATGTAAAAAGTCCTAAATTACAACATATATTTTTCAAACCAAGTGCACCCTAGTGGGGATATACTCATCACTGGTTGTTAAGCGGTGAGTGGTATTTATCGAAACATTTTTACAATTTATTTAAAGGTTCCACACAATTTTATGCTGTTGGTTTTCACTACAGTAAATTGAAATATATTACCAATCCAACAATACCAAGTTACATTACTCCTAAACCTTCCTAGTCATTGAGGATTTATTGAATATATTGTTGACCCCATTAAGGAACTGATCTACTAACCTAACATGAAGGTCTTGTTAGAGATAGTGTTGTTCTTGTTGAATACTTTATAGGATAATTATATCCACATTTGGGAAGGCTCTCGTCATCATTGGAACAAGAATAAAGAGACATGAGAGTGCAATGTGGTGACATTGGGTGCATCTCCAAAAAAGTTTCCAATCTTAGCACTGACCCTAGTGACCTAATTAAGAGGGTGCTAATTTGTGTGATCATAGACCCCATGTCTACATTTCACTAGGTTGGATGAATTCTTGTGCTTGGTACTAGTTGAATACACTACTTAACAAATTACATTATATGGCTTCCTCTCATGTTTCAAATATGAAGCATGCAAAGGGGGTGGAATCTACTCTACTTATGGAATATAATATGGGTACCAATGAATATATTCAAGGGGGATAATTAATGTAACCATGGAATAATTCCCATAAGGTATTCCGTAGGAAATAAGTAGGCCAAATAGGTAGTTAGAAGGAATAATATAATAATTATGGGTGGTTGGGATAGACCCCAAGGAATAATCATGAGAAAGAATAAATACACATGAGTATCATTGTATTGAGATACATTGGATGTTGAGTATTTTATTGTAGTAAACATGGCTTGTGGAATGATTTCTCCCATAAAGAATATTTGATAGTGTTACCTTACCTTAAGGTCTCCATATTTTTTTGTTCTGTGATTTGTGGATGCATTTTGATTATTTTGAAGTTTAGATTCATATTTTATCTTTGATCTACCAAGGTTTACTACAATGATAGGGGTTATCCTTTAAGGTTTAAAATTTAAAGGTTCTATATTGTAGTGATCATTACCATTGAAATTGAATCACTAACAAGATATAACCCTTACACTTCAAAAATGGATCCAAACAATAGACAACACAAGAATATAGAAATAACCTTTAAGGTATGGTAACACTTTCAAATACTCCTTATGGAAAGAATCATTCCATAAGCCATGCTTGCTTCAATACAATATTCAATATCCAACATATCTAGTACAATGATACTCATGTGTATATATACCTTCTCATGAGTATTCCTTGAGGTCTATGTCAAATTCCCTTAATTATTACATTGTTCCTTCTATATATCTAGTGGGCCTATTTATTACCCACCATCTACTAAGTGGAACTATTTCATGATCATGCCCACATTATATTCATTATCACCCTTGGGTACCTCCCTAGGTAACCCATATTATCCTTCTTAGATACATAACAATTTTACTTCCTCTTGTCGACATTTATAACCTTCAAGCATCGTCTTTGAGCATTATTGGTTTAGTCTTTAATATTTTTAGGGACCATTTGGACATATGGTTTCCTCTACCTTTTTATTAATAGATATCACCAGTTGGATTCAATTTTTCAAACATTACATTGGATTTTAGGATGTGACAAATTTAGAACTAATTTACTTTTATTAATGATATTGAGATGTGTCATATTTTTGTACATGATTCACTTCTCTTTTATATTTTTTTCTCTCATTCAAGATTTGATTTTTGTAGTGGACATTTACAACTTTTATTTCATGAGTTTCATAATGATATTTTCCAAACTATAGATTTCATCATTCCAATTGTCTTCCTCAGGTAGTTTTCAACACCAATTCATCAACACTCATGGGGACTAGACCACGAGTTATTAATTAAAGATCATTGGATGGAGTTGGATTCATATATCATTTATTTTTTCGCAGAGTTGGTTTCTTTGTATGGAATTATGATTAAGAGGGTTGTTTTTGGCATATAAGTGACCTCTAATCATTAATTCCATGACCATGTTTATTTATATCTTGGGATATATTTCTTATTCTAGGTATCATTTTTTATACTTATTTTTTGTATTTTGTAGTGTCCTCAATCGTTACAACGACACAAAAAATACATTAATATATCAATGCACATAAGGTAGTACAATGGACAAATAACCACTTATAACCATCCACATGCCTAACCAAGAATATTAGGGTACTATAAACACAATAATATATCATATTAGGTTAATCACTATAACCTAATTTTCATATTTAAAGGTGGTACAAGATAGGGCTTAATATTAAGTGACGTGTCATACATACCAACAATTCCCCACTTAATCATGATTTTGTACCAAAAGAAAAATTATGATGCTAATAAATAGTGCAAGAAGTTGGTCCTATTCTATAGTCGTCAATAAACACTCAAGGTTTGATCCTCGTAAGTGTTGATGAATTGTTTCTTATAAATATGCATTGTGAAGATGCCTAGAAAGAAGCTTGGAATTTTTGAAAATTGTATGTATGGAAAATATCACATTTTAAACATAGGATCTAGAAACCTATAAAAACCCACTTCAAAAGTGAGCACTGAAATGAGTGAAAATATTATAGTTGAAAAGTGAATATGGTGCAAAACTATAACACATCTCAACTCCATAAATACAGAAGTAAGTCAAATATAAATATGACACATCCTTGAAAACCTATGAAATTCCTAAAAAAGATATGCTAATTAGTGACAGTTTCCAAGTAAAAATCTAGAGAAAACTAGGTGTCGAAATGGTCCATGCGAAATACAAGAAATGACCTTATAAACTCTAAAGACTATAAATGTGGACACAAGGAAGTCCACCAAAACTGCTCTATAAGAGTTTGACACATTAAAAGTTTTATCCCCCATGCGACAAAAAAATATGTGTCTAACAACATCCCAATGCCTATATTCTCAAATCCAAGAATCTTGTATCAAGCCATATAAAATTCTATGCCATAATCATGTGACTAATGAGATAATGGCAATTTCTAAAAGGCTAGACCATTTCACAATCTAAAATATAGTTAATGAATAAATGGTCCAAATGAAAACACTAGTAATCATGAAATCTATAAAAAATTCATTGATAAGTAACTTAGTTATATTATGGAACTTCTTGTGATTAATATCAACTATGATCCTATGTCTAGTGAACACTCTAGGATAATCATCTGAACTTGTAAATAAACTCAAAAATAATAAAAAAATGTTGAACAAAATAACTAAGTGTTGAACCATCAATCTTGAACGTCACAAAAGTGACAGGAGATAAGTCCATCCAAGTGAAAATGTCATAACCAAAAGCCCCATAGAAATCACAATCTAAAATCTAAATTTAATCATCTAATCCTATGAAGCAATATTGACAATCCAACTCCAATTGTAACGTCCCCTTCACCCAATCTGGCCAATGGGAGGGGACATTAACTAACTATAGGATTCTAAATTTTGCCTCATAGCTATATTACAAATTCAACATGTACGTACATGTGCAAACATCAACATGTACGATTTGTTGCAAATTTTCCCTATGCCTGGGGTCCTATCATAATTCCTATTTCAATATCAATTACTCCTAGTAATAAAAATCCTCCAGCTACTAGTACTACCAATAATACAAGTGCTTCAAACAAACAAGAATCAAACATAGAAGACAAAAGGAAAAAGCTCATCTAATAAAAGTTCTTTAATTAGAAAGGGCTCAACATCTAACACTCCTCCATTCCTCCTAACGTTAGAAATATATAACCAGAACGTTCATAATTGTACGGTTGATTCTGGGGCATCCAACAACATAATTCCTTATTCTGTTTGCAAGAAGTTGAATGAAAAACTTACTCCATGTGATACATAGATCACACAGCTTGATTGGTCAAGTGTAAAAGAACTTGGAGAAATAAAAGATGTGTTAGTTAGGATGGCAAGTAATCCATCTATATACCAAGTAATTGACATAGTGGTTGTTGATATCCCTGATTCCTACAACCTCTTTTTAAGCCGTGACTGGTCGCAGAATTTGAATGGGTATTTCTCCACTGATTGGTCAGCTTTGTGGCTCCCCAAAAATGGGGACCCAACTAGATCAAAATTGGTAGAGAAAGGTATTTGAAACATACTGTAACTGAATTACATGACCCAAATGAACCAGTAATATTTTCTGAAACCATCATGGGAAATTATGCCCATGCAACAGATTTTGGAAACATGACAGCTGGAAAATATCCTTTTACACGGTCACAACAACCATCTAAAATTTCCAATTTCACCCACATTAAACCCAGTTTTGTGTCAAAATATGATGTAAATAATGAACATATTATAGATAGTAGAGTAGTAATAAATAACCCGTCTTGGACATTCTATTTCGACGGATCAAAATACAAAGAAGGAGTCGGTGCAAGATGTCTTCTATTAGACCCACCGGGAAATAAAAATTGTATTGCATGCAGATTGGAATTCGATTGCACTAAAAATGTTGTTGAATACAAATCCCTTATTCAAGGGTTAAAGAAAGCCTTGAATTTGAACATTACATTTTTGATAGCATACGACGATTCCGAGATAATAGTCCGCCAGGTATGCAATTCGATCCATTGTGTTTCTGAGCATCTGCGTGATTACCAAAGGGAGGTATGGAATCTATTCTCAAAATTTGAAGCTTTCAATATAAATTCTATCCCTAGAGCTTACAACAAAGAAGATGATTTATTAGCCAATGTAGCTTCTAAACTAATCCCTTCTAAAGACTTTTCACCTAATGCTTTTTCAATAGAATTAATTTTCAGACCGAGAATTCCTGATAATATAACTAATTGGTGTAATTTCGATGATGATGCACAGATATTAAGCTTTCTAACAGGACAAAACACCTTTAAGGATTCCGCGATTGATGAAATATCGCATGATGAGGACTTGCGCAATTTTTCAGTAATACATCCTCCCTGTTTCGTGAAAAAGTTCCTTGAAACGGTAAAATCTATCCTTGCTTCTGTTTTGAAATTGGAAAGTTTTTATGACTTACAAGATAAGTTCAAGGCCATCCCGAATTGAAAAACGAACAACTCATGCATTAAGTATGAAACTATAAACTTAGGGACAAATTCTCATCCCCAAAATGTGAATTTAGGGACAGATTGTAATCTAGTGGAAAAATAATCCTTCGTAAAATTATTTAAAGAATATAAAGATATATTCACATGCACTTATGATGACTTAAAAACTTTTGATCCTCAGATCATGCATCATGTAATTCCAATGAAACCATCATCGAAGCCCTTCCAACAAAAACTAAGTAAAATGCATCCAATGCTAGAACCCTCAGTCAAGAAAGAATTGAATAAGCTCTTAGCTTCCAAAATATTTTTTCCAGTCTGCCATACCCAATGGTTAGCCAAACTAGTTCTAGTGAGGAAAAAGAACGCTTATATTCGATTTTGTGTTGATTTTCGCAACCTCAACAGGTCATCTGAAAAAGAAAACTATCCAGTTCCTCCCATGGAACAAATTATTCAAAAGGTATTAGGATTTGAAATGTTGTCACTACTTGATGGTTTTTATGGTTATAACCAGATTTTGGTCTCTCCAGCAGATCAACTAAAGACTACTTTTAGAACCCCATGGGGGACGTACACATACAGAAAGATGCCTTTCGGCCTAGTTAACGCTGGAGCCACCTCCAACGAGCGATGGATATAGCCTTTAGAGGCCTTATTAATCATGTTATAGATGTGTATCTTGACGATGTCACTATCTTTTCAAAGCATCGAGATGATCACCGATGTCACCTTAGCAAAGTTTTTGAACGCTGTAGAAAGTTTGGGATATCACTCAACCCCAAGAAAACAATATTTGTTGTAACACAAGGAATCCTTCTAGGTTTTGTGGTATCCAGGGATGGGATTATGATCAACCCAGAATGAACTTAGGCCATATCTAAAATCACTTATCCATCCAACAAGAAGTCCATGCAGTCATTTTTGGGAAAAATCAATTTCGTAAGAAGATTTATACCAAGCTTTTTTGAAATTGTTCATCCCTTACAAAATATGATAAAAAAGGATGCCAATTTTAGTTGGGGCATCAAAGAAAAGGAGTCATTCAAATGAATCATAGAAGCCATTTCCAAAGCCCCTACTCTCCTAAGTCCTGACTTCGAAAAGGATTTCGCTCTGTATACATTTGCTTCATAAATTTCATATGCCGCTATCCTAACACAATGCAATCAACAGGGTCATGAGGTCCCCATTTCATTCATGAGTTCATGTTTTAAGGGTGTTGAGTTAAACTATCATGAGGTTGATAAACATTCATTCGCGGTGTATAAAGAAGTCAAACACTTTCGCCCCTACCTACTGAAATCTAAGACCAAAGTCATTGTCCCCTATCCAGCTGTTAGGAACCTATTAGTACAGAAAGAATTAGGAGAAAAAAGTGCACCTTGGATGGAAACTCTTCATGAGTATGAACTCGAAATCAAGCCCTCCAAGGTAGTGAAAGGGCAGGTTCTTTTCAAATTAGCAGTTGAATCAGCTTATTTACCCATTGACGAAACAAACTTGCAAATAATTGGATCACTGTGTCAGAAGGAAATCTACTGTATCCCTCCTTCTCATAACTCCTTCTATTCCGATTTGAGAACATTTCTCGAGATTGGGAACCCCCCTGATAATTTGGAACCAAAACAAAGGAGAGTGCTAAGATTAAAATCAGCTCCATATCAACTAATAACTAACTTTATTTTTAGAGAAAATTCAGATGGCGTACTCCTTGGCTGTGGGTTTTCGGTTCTTCGATGAACTGGGATATCATTTTCCCCCTCTTCTCAGGTTAGTAAGTTAGAGAATTATTTTCCACCTTAATGGATTCTTCGAAAGTTTCTACTAGGGTTCATTTACCATCTTGTTTGACAAACATTCCTAAATATTTGGGTAACGTAGAAGTGTAATTTTCAATAGTTATGTATTTTGGAGGTTGAGAGGCAACAGGTATTTTATTTTTCAAAGTTAACAAATGTTGATTGAAATCCTTGATTTGTTCTTTACTATCAAATTTGATACATGATAGTTCTAAGGCTAGGGAAGCGGGAGTCTTGTCTTCCCTGAACTTTTCGGGGAAAGCTTGACTAAAATCATCCAAATTGGTTATTGAGCCTTGGACCAAGGAAAAATACCATATTGATGCCTTTCCTTCGAATGTTAGAGGGAACAGGTGGCAAACCATGTCTTCGTGTTGCACGTTCATAGTTTTAACAACCAATATAAATTTTTCAATATGAACTTCAGGTGGCTCCTTGTTATCTGGATTAAATTTGGGAGAATTTTATCCGGATGTTTAGGTAGTTGGTGTTGTGCATCGGGCACTTCTACTGCGCTTGTCCTAAGCCATGGGAGAGGAGGATTTGTTGGAGGGTTTGGTGGAGGATTTCCTTGTCCTCATCCTACATCTCCAACCATATCACCTTCTTCATATTCTGATGAGATGCTATGATTAGAGGTCCTAGGGCTATCAGGTGGAGACTCTGGAGGTGAGGGTGGCTCGCCAAAACCGCCTAAATCAATCAGTCTTCGTGAAGTATTCCTCTTGGTGGTTCCTCTAGGAATAGGAATGATATGATGAGATCAAGTACTTAATTCTATCTCATAGGCTTTGGATAGTTGAGTATAATTACCAAACTTCCGCAGACAAGTGAATGATGGTTCAAAGGGGAGAAAATTAACAAGAACAAATATAAACATCTCATGCTTCTGTTACCGGTCGAATCTGACATCAAGTATGATTTCGTTGCAAAATTTATGAAGCCACAATGGCACATCCCTTTTGAGATCATAGTCAGGTATATTACGTGTGATGGCTGTTTCTCCCATGTCCATTTTTATCATATTATACTTCTTATGGATTTGAAAGGTTTGAAGGTGAATTTACCCTTCTTTTTATTAAGCAGTTTAAGGAAAATGGCATATACAGTTCAAAATACCATTGGGGATCAGGATAGGAGCATGTTTCATCACGTTTTGCTTAATATTCTGATTCAGGATCATTTAGCCACACTCGGTAGGTCTTGGGACGAAGTTATGAGTGAAAATGGTTTTGGGCTAACACAATTTTGGCCTATCGTCCTCCCCAAAGACTCGTTGGAAGCATAGAAAACCTACTGATTCTAAAATCGACAATGTGCCTGACTTTGTGCTAGAGCATGATGAATATGATCATCCAAGCCCTATTCAACAAGATAATGAAAATATGGCAACTAAGAATGATTGCGATTCCCTTTCCTTAGAAACCTTGACAATTTCGGCCCATTCCAAGTCACAACATGATAGAATAGCAGAGAAAGGTAAGAGTGGGATGGAAGTCGATGATTTGAACCCCAGGATCGATAATGAGTCTAAGCAATAACGAAAAATCTTGAAGCCTATAATAAGAAAGTATAGCTCAGGGACCGGAAGATTCACCAGAAGTATGGCTACCCTTTCAGTTCCTAAAACAGTTCAAGAAGTTAAAGAGCCTTCTGTAATTGAAGTTTACAATGAAGATGAAAATAAATCCCCCATATGTGAAAATCCTTTGTAAGATATTCAACAAGAACAGAGCATCGAGTGTGATAGCTCCTCTGCATCCCCTAAAGACAATTCGGTAGGAAACTCATCACCGTTTGAACAGCTTGAGCAAGGAATCGAACGTAAGCCATCGATGGATGATGGATATTCATTAGACCAAACTCTATAAGCCGCAAATCAATCTATTAGGCTTCCTCTCGAACAAAAGATCACCCATTTGCAAAATGAATTGGAAGAGTTTGAAGCAGCTAGTAATATATTGAGGGAATAACTTCAAGGACAGAAAAATGAATTACCGATGTGGGTCGATAGATGGCAGAATTTAAAGATGAAAAATGACAAATACAAGTTTGTGAATAAGTTATTATCTGCTTCTAATGAAAAACTGGTTAAACATGATAAGCAACGCAAGAAGAGAGTGCTTAAATTGAAAGCTAGACTAGCTGGAGCTCGAAAGGCTTCCCATATTCAGGTGGCTACTGAATCTTAATCCACCCTAATCAATTTTGGAAAAAATTTGTATGCAGGCGAGGTAAGTTTCGTTTCTTCAAGTAAAAATTTACTGTTAATTTTCATTAGCTATTTTTACACACCCCTACAGAATCATAGATTTTGCAGGAGTGTCAATTTTATAATAACTTCTTTTATCATTTATACATCTATGATCATGATATTAATGAAAATTTTGTATGTGTCTCAGGTGTCCTATCATATCGGATTTAGTTTGGCTTGTGCATCCTAGTGGTTACTTCTTTTTAGTAGTGGCGAAGAAAGGTTAAAAGCTTCAAGGAGATAATTTTTGGATTGCATTCGTATGGATCAGTTATGCCTACCCAATATTCATGTTCCAAAGTTTAGCCATGGTCGGATATTCCTCAATGTTGTTTTGATGATATCGTTGTGAATATGTTCGTGTTCCTAGAATCAATCTAGGTGCTTATTATTTTTCTTTTCTCATTATGAAGGTCGAATACAACATCAAGAGAAGATCTCCTAACGTTGGAAGTTAGATTTATGACGAGTAAGTTCGATAATTGATCATCTTCAGTAATCTTCTTCTTGGATAAAGATAAATGTTATCTCTTTGTAACAACAATTACTTCTGGATGGAGACAGTTAAGAATATCAACATTTCATTTATGATGGTCTGTTTTAGAGCTGACAGTTGTAAACTAGTCGATGATCAAGTCTATTAGGTTTACTGTTGCTATCACAGGGTTATAAAATTCAAGTCTAGCTAGTCTAAAAAGGGGATTCGAATAGCTTGAAGGAGTCTGTATTAGAAAGTCTAAAAAATTTCTATAATTTTGGAGCAAAGTCATGCATTGGGGTAGGATTGTTTTTGGCGTGCTACTCTAAAAACAATCTTGGGAAACTGGTATCAGCTGATCTAGTTTGTTGGATTAATATATATATAATGATGTTTCTTATAGATCTCTTGCATTATTAATTTGTGGTTACACAGTGTTGTTTTCCATTGATTATCCATAAGTTTTTTTGAATACATGCATGTTTATTTTCTGGTTATGTGGTGTTATCGGTTACCTTCAGATAACTGTTGTTGTCTAACTTGACTCATGCATCACCATTAAATACTTTACTTTTATAAACATCTATTTGCATAGATATTTTTTTAAGAGTAATTTTTATCGTAAAGTGATCAGAACTTGAATATGAAATAGCTTGTTTATTTATGTACTTTCATATGTGTTTTCAGTAAATAATAAGGTGTTGTTATTTCTTTAACATATAATTGCAGTTTCTTTCATTTGGGTTATGTATATTGTCTAAGTTTTCTCTTAAAATATACCATATCTCCAAAAAACATATTTTTACAGAATAACAAGTGACAATAGATATTTCAAATCACTCTTGGACAAGATAGGTTAGTGTAGATTATATAATAGGCAATCAAGCTTAGTTTTATTTAACAGATGTTAGTTTGTTAGTTGCTTTCAATTAGAACTACTTTGTGAATAGTAATTAGGAATAGCCCTTTTAAGAGACTCTCTTTTAGAGAGCAAGAAAAGAAAGGTAGTAGGACCATAAACCTGCAAGAGTTAGCTATCCTAAACATACCGGGGGATGCATTAAGCACCTTGTATGGGCTATCTCTCAGTAGTTGGCCTATGACAGAAAATACGGCCAGCAAATGGCACTAAAAGGAGGGATGAAAATGATTAATGGCTGAACAAATAGATAACAACCTTTCAAATAGTCTAAATCCTCCACCCCACATTGAAGGAGAAAACACTACCTCTTCAGACGCAACAATTTCATTAGAAGTTGAAATCAGAAACTCTCCATTCGTAAATACTGTGAGGAATATTTTAGAAAGAGATCACAATAACTCTCCTTATACTCCATAATAGATTGACCAAGTTCTAGAAGAATCAAGACGTGTGCTCACTAGGGCTTATGCTCAACATATCGGTTTACCACCCATAGATTATGACTTACCTCGACGAAATTGTAATTATACTTAGCTATCCACAACCTATGAGAGAGAATTAGGTAGTCGATCTCATCAGATCAGTGCTATTCCCAGAGGAACCACCAGGAGGAATACTTTGCGAAGACTGATTGTTTTAGGTGGTTTCAGCCAGCCAACCTCACCTCCAAAGTCTCCATCTAATACCCCTAGGCCCTCTAATCACATCACCTCATCAGAATCTGAAGAAGGTGATATGGTTGGAGCTATAGGAGGAGGACAATGAAATCCTCCACCAAATCCTCCTTTGAATCCTCCTCTCCCATGGCTTAAAACAAGTGCGGTAGCAGTGTCCGGTGCACAACACCAACTACCTAAATGTCTGGATAAACTTCTTCCAAATTTTAATCCAGATAACAAGGAACTGGCTGAAGTTCATATTGAAAAACTTATATTGGTTGTTCAAACTATGAACGTGCAACATGAAGACGCGGTCTACCGCCTTTTCCCTCTAACATTCGAAGGAAAGGCATCAATATGATATTTTTCCTTGGTCCAAGGCTCGATAACCAATTGGGATGATTTTAGTCAAGCTTTCCTCGAAAATTTTAGGGAAGACAAGAATCCCGCTGCCCTAGCCTTATAACTGTCACGTATCAAAATTGATAGTAAAGAACGAATCAAGGATTTCAATCAACGTTTATTAACTTTGAAAAATAAAATACTCGTTGCCTCTCAACCTCCAAAAGACATAATTATTGAAAATTGCACTTTTGCGTTACCCAAGTATTTATGAATGTTTTTCAAACAGGATGGTATAGGAACCCTAGTAGAAAATTTCGAAGAATCCATTAAGGTGGAAAAGGATTCACTAACTTACGAACTTGAGAAGAGTGGGAAAACTGATATCCCAGTTTGTCGAATAATCGAAAAAATACCTAGACCTAAAACAAACAAAGATTCATAGGAATTTGATGTGGAACAGTTACAAAATGCAGTCCGAGCTTTAAAAAATGAAATAATAGGGTTGAAGAAAAATAATGGAGAAGGATCCTCATTTCGAGGGAATTTCAGAAACCAGTTTAGGCAAACATATTCTCCTAACTATAAAACGAACCCTCCCCTTGATATAGCTTTCATGGAAGAAATCTTCAATACTATTATAACAGTTCTCTCAATTCCTGAATCTTCTTGTAACCAGGATTTAGGAGATCAGGAAGAGGAAGAAGTTTTAGAACAAGAATATGATGAACAAGAACATCAACATTCGTTGGTTGGACATTTTGGGATACCATCAGTAATGATGTACAAACAAACAACCAACCTATTTTCTTGGGCCAACATACTTACAATACTCGAAGGCCCAATAGAGTCTCCTGGTGCGTCAAGCTCTAGTCAAAATAAGAAGAGTAACAATCCTCATCTTACTAAGAAGTCACAACCAACCCAGACTACACATAAACTTGACTTACAGTATGATATCATCGAAGACCTAAAAAAATAGCATGCAAACATCAACATGTATGATTTGCTGCAAATTTTCCCTATGCCTAGGGGTCCTATCATAACTCATATTTCAAGCTCAACTACTCCTAGTAACAAAATAATCCAGCAACTAGTACTACCAATAATGCAAGTGCTTGAAACAAACAGGCATTAAACATAGAAGACAAAAGGAAAAGATCAGCTGATAAAAGTCATTTAATCAGAAAGGGCTCAACATCTAACACTCCTTCATTCCTCCTCACATTAGAAATATATAACTTGAATGTTCATAATTGTATGATCTATTCTGGGGCTTCCCACAACATAATTCCTTATTCTGTTTGCAAGAATCTGAATGCAAAACTTACTCCATGTGATACACAGATCACACAACTTGATCGGTCAAGTGTAAAATCACTTGGGGAAATGAAAGATGTGTTAGTTAGGATAGAAAGTAATCCATATATATACCAAGTAATTAACATAGTGGTTGTTGATATCCCTGATGCCTACGGCCTCTTTTTAAGCCGTGACTGGTTGCATAATTTGAATGGGTATTTCTCCACTGATTGGTCAGCTTTGTGGCTCCCCAAAAATGGGTGACCCAACTAGATCAAAATTGGTAGAGAAAGATATTTGAAACATATTGTAACTAAATTACATGACTCAAATGAACTAGTAATGTTTTATGAAACCATCATGGGAAATTATTCCTATGAAACAAATTTTGGAAACTTGACAGCTGAAAAATCTCCTTTAATAGGGTCACAACAACAATATGAAATTTCCAATTTCACCCACATTAAACCCAGTTCTGTGCTGAAAGATGATGTAAATATCGTACATATTATAGATAGTAGAGTAGTAGTAAATAAATCGTTTTGGACATTGCATATCTACATATCAAAATCCAAAGAAGGAGCCGGTGTAGGTTGTCTTCTATTAGACCCACAAGGAAATAAAACTTGTATTGCAAGAATATTGGAATTTGATTGCACTAACAATGTTGCTGAATACGAATCCCTTATTCAAGGGTTAAAGAAATCCTCAGATATGAAAACTAAAGTGTTAATAGCATACGGTAATTCTGAGATAATAGTCCGCTAGGTACGCAACTCGATTTGTTGTGTTTCCGAGCATCTGTGTGATTACCCAAGGGAGGTATGGAATCTAATCTCAAAATTTGAAGCTTTCAATATAAATTCTATCCCTAGAGCTTACAACCAGGAGGATAATTTATTAGCCAATGTAGCTTCCAAACTAATCCCTTCTGAAGACTTTTCACCTAATGCTTTTTCAATATAATTAATTTTCATACCGTCAATTCCTGATAATATAACTAATTGGCATGTTTTTGATGATGATGCATAGATCTTAAGCTTTCTAACATGACAAAACACCTTTAAGGATTCCACGATTGATGAAATCTCACATGATGAGGACTTGCACAATTTTTATGTAATACATCCTCACTGTTATGTGGAAAAGGTCCTTGAAACAGTAAAATCTATCCCTGCTTCTGTTTTGAGATTGGAAAATTTTTATGACTTACAAGATAAGTTCAAGGCCATCCCAAATTGAAAAATGAACAGCACGTGCATGAAGTATGAGACTATAAACTTAGGGACATATTCTCATCCCCAAAATGTGAATTTAGGGACAGATTGTAATCTAGTGGAAAAATTAGCCTTTGTAAAATTATTTAAAGAATATAAAGATATCTTCGCATGGACTTACGATGACTTAAAAACTTTTGATCCTCAGATCATGCATCATGTAATTCCAATGAAACCATCATCGAAGCCCTTTCAGCAAAAACTAAGGAAAACGCATCCAACACTAGAACCTTCAGTCGAGAATAAATTGAATAAGCTCTTAGCTTCCAAAATCATTTTTCCAGTACGCCATACCAGATGGGTAGCCAAACTAGTTCCAGTGAGGAAGAAGTACGATGATATTCGACTTTGTGTCGATTTTCGCAACCTCAACTAGTCATCTGAAAAAGACAACTATCCAGTTCCTCCCATGGAACAAACTCTTCAAAAGGTCTCAGGATCTGAAATGTTGTCACCACTTGACGGTTTTTCTGGTTATAACCATATTTTGGTCTCTCTAGTAGATCAACTAAAGACTACTTTTAGAACCCTATGGGGGACGTATGCATACAGAAAGATTCCTTTAGGCCTAGTTACCACTGGAGCTACCTTCCAATGAGCGATGGATATAGCCTTTAGAGGACTTATTAATGATGCTTTGGTTGTGTATCTTGACGATGTCATAGTATTTTCAAAGCATTGAGATGATCACCGCTGTCACCTTAGATAAATTTTTGAACGCTGTAGAAAGTTTGGGATATCACTCAACACCGAGAAAACAATATTTGTTGTAACACAAGGAATCCTTCTACGTTTTATGGTATCCAGGCATGGGATTATGATTAAACCAGAATGAACTCAAGCCATATCTAAAATCACTTATCCATCCAACAAGAAGTCCATGCAGTCATTTCTGGGAAAAATCAATTTTGTAAGAAGATTTATACCAAGCTTTTCTGAAATTGTTCGTCCCTTACAAAATATGATAAAAAAGGATTCCAATTTTAGTTGGGGAAACAAAGAAAAGGAGTCATTCAAAAGAATCATAGAATCCATTTCCAAAGCCCCTACTCTCTTAAGTCCTGACTTCGAAAAGGATTTCGCTATGTATACATTTGCTTCAGAAATTTCATATGTTGCTGTCCTAACACAATGCAATCAATAGGGTGATGAGGTCCCCATTGTGTTCACGAGTTCAGGTTTTAAGGGTGTTGAGTTAAACTCTCATGAGGTTGATAAACAAGCATTCACGGTGTATAAAGAATTCAAACACTTTTGCCCCTACTTGCTGAAATCTAAGACCAAAGTCATTGTCCCCTATCCAGCTGTTAGGAACCTATTAGTACAAAAATAATTAGGAGAGAAAAGAGCACCTTGGATGGAAAATTTTCAAGTGTATTACCTCTAAATCAAGCCCTCCAAGGTAGTGAAAGGGTAGGGTCTTTTCAAATTAGAAGCTGAATCATCTCATTTACCCATTGGAAAAACAGACTTGCAGATAATTGGATCACTGTGTCATAAGGAAATCTACTTTATCCCTCCTTCTCAGAACTCCTGGTATTTTGATTTGAGAACATTTCTCGAGACTCGGAACCTCCCTGATAATTTGGAACCAAAACAAAGGAGAGTGCTTAGTTTAAAATTAGCTCCATATCAAATGATAAATAACATCCTTTTTAGAAAAAATCTAGATGGTGTACTCCTTCATTGTCTCAAGAAAGACCAAACCAAATCAGTTTTAAGGGAATTACATTTCGGCCCTGATGGTGGTCATTTTGGAGGTGACACTACTGCACATAAGATACTCAGGGATGGTTATTTTTGGCCTACTCTATTCAGATACGCCCATGCATACTCCAGAAAATTTCAAGATTGTCAAATGCCTGTAGGTAGAGTCAAGAAACCCACTTTTCCATTACAACCAGTTTCAGTTGAAATACCCTTTCAGCAATGGGGTCTCAATATATTAGGAACAATCAACCCTCCCTCATCTATGCAACATAATTACATAATTAACGCCACGTATTACTTCACCCGATGGGTCGAGGCAGCACCTCTGCGTGTGATTAATACCAATAAAGTCATCATATTTTTGGAATCTGCTATCGTCACAAGATTTGGCGTGCCTGAATCTCTAGTTTTTGATAATGCTTCCTATTTTTCTTTTGTTGAATTGATAGATTTTGCTTTGGAAAAGGGTATCAGGATTAGATATTCTGCAAGCTATTATCCTCAAGGTAATGGTTTGGCCGAATCCACTAACAAAAAATTGTTAAAGATTCTAAAAAGAACCATCGCTGCACACCACCGAAACTCGCATACTGCCTTGTATAACAAACCCTGGGGAGACATAGTAACCCCCAAATTTGCAATTGGTAACTCTCCTTTATTTTTGGTATATGACACAAAATCCATTCTTCCTCCAAAGCTTTTTCTATCGTTGTTGCAATTAGCACAGTCTTTTCAAGAAGTAAATTGCCTAGTTATGGAAAAAAGGATTAATACATTATTAAAGTTGGAAGAAGATATAGAAAAGGCCAAGCAACATTTTTTAAAACACCAACAAATCGTGAAATATTGGTTTGACCAAGCTGTGACCTCTAATAGGGACCTACGAGTAGGCAATTTAGTTCTGAAATGGGATAATGCACATGAGGACAAAGGAAAACATATCAAGTTTCAACGTCTCTGGTTAGGTCCTTTCCTCATCACAGAAAAGTTAGGACCAAGCACTTTCAGGATTCAAACTTTAGAAGGCCATCTCGAAACCTTCCGAGTAAACGGACTGATCCTAAATAAATACTTCAAATAATTTTCATAAGATCACATGATTTGTACATATTTTGATTTTGTATAGTTTTTCCTCCGATCTTGTCATCTAATCCTCATCACATGTTTTGTAAATAGGTTAATTCCAGGATACATTCTGTTGTTTTCTTTTATTCACGCCATATGTATTTAAATTTGCAGTCCACAATCCTCTAATTTGGTAATCACACTAGTCAGGATTAATTTTGAAAAAAATATAAATTATGATCCTGAAATGAAACCACTGTTGTTCACAAATTTACCTTTTCACGTGTATATGTTAGAAATATTCCTCCAGGGAAGGATTATGTAAATAAATAATATCTGTTTGCTGAGTCCTTAATTCTGTATTTTTGATATGGTTGAGTTTGAATTCATTTCCTGGCCTTATCCATGTTTAATCAGATCCCTCATATTTAAAACTGATTAGCAGTTACACCAAGTTGTTCGCTATTGTAATTATATTCAGCTTTCTTCTTTTAATTGGGATGTGGTGATTATAATAGTGGGTGGGTTATTATTTCAAAAAAGAGCATTTCAAAATGATTACAAATATGTGTTGATTTGTCGTCGTGTCCAGGAAGCATAAGGGGGGCAACAGTTCGAATAAATGAGTCGGCTCTGTTATGGCGGAAGCAATTAAGAATAAGCAGCATGAGCAAAGTAGGATTACACTACAGAGATAAACAAAAATGCTCACATACAATATGCAGGAATGCGAAATGATTCTATTACTGGGTGAATTCCCGATCCGATTGATTATATTAAAATATTATACATGCTTATATAAAATTTTGAGACGCTTGGGTGCCTTCCTGTTACGTTCAGTTACAAAGAAGAAGTTAGAACGGTTCAACAGTTCAACCGTTACAGTCGATTGGAAGATAGAGAGACAGTCTGTCGAAGTTTGACAGTCGTTGGTCACATGTCGATGTTGCTTGTCGATGTCGCGAACTGTGAGGTTTCTAAACATGTCGAAGGTGTGAATGTGCCGAGGTGTGTAGAAGTCGAGACTCGTTAGAGTTGTGTCGAATTCAGAACCTGTTGGAGCTAACCTGTCAGACTAGAAACTTGTTGAGTCAAAGTCGTGTCGAAGTTGAAACTTGTCGAAGTTGCATCAACGTCGATGAATTTCCAACTGCGATGCAGATCAGACCTCCTTCCTTAAGAAACAATGGACCCCATTGTTTGCTCGCGAAGGTGAGGAAACTTGTTGGTCAATTCAGTAACAGAGTACCACTTTCCTTGAGGGGGGATCTGGCCAGCCTTGGCAACCTGAAACATGGGAATTGTGTTTGTCCTTATATATGGTGTACTCATCGTCCCACAATTGTTTCGCAAGGAAGAGGTTCCTAATCATCTGGATGGATTTCTTCGGGTTCTGCTGTCTGCAAGTCGTTCTATTCTATCAAGGGTGCATGGTATGGTTGAAGTAGATCCACATTAAACACTGGATGCAGACCCAGGCATGCAGGAATGTCGAACTAGAAAGAATTCTCACCAATCTATCGAAGAATACTGTATGGACCATATCGCAAAGGCTTGAGATTCTTGAATGGGCCTGTGAAGCACTCCTTCTTAAGATGTAACCAGACCTTATCCCTAATTTCGAATGAATGAGGAATACGATGCTTGTCGTGTCGGGCATTAGATTTCTCGCTTGTTCTGATATCTGAACTTGACTGCTTTATCAACTTCTCGCTGGATGTAGTCGTTGTCGCTCGGCTGTGTCGAGGAGTTGATCAAGTTGATAGGCGCTGAGGGCTGAAATTCGTAACAGACCTCAAATGGAATCTTTCCTGTAGAGCTATGCTGAGCACGATTGTAGCTATGCTGGATGTATGGAATACTTTCATCCCATGTGCATCGATGTTGGTGATTGTACATGCAGAGTAGTTGTACGACCAAGCAATTCACAACTTCTGTCTGTCCATCAGTCTGAGGATGGAAAGATGTCGACAATGAGAGTTGTGTGTCTAGCAATTGCCAAAGGGTCTTCCAAAAGATGCTGACAAATCTGGCATCTCGGTCAAAAATAATGGTCATTGGTAAACCATAGTGTTTTCAAACATGTGTAAAGAAGAGTTGAGCGGTCTGCTACGTTGTCGTGGTCTTCTTACATGGTATGAGAATGGACATCTTGGAAAATCGATCGACTACTACTAATATCGAGTCATGCTGATGTTTGGTAGTAGGATAACCCATCAAGTAGTCCATAGAAATAGATTTCCATGGTCGACTAGGAACTAGTAGAGGTGTATACAATCCCTGTCGTCGATTAGGTGGCTTAGCAATGGCACAAACCACGCATGATCGAATGTACTTGTTGACGTCAGATTTAATTGTAGGCCAAAAGAAATACTTCTGCAGAATAGCAAGTGTCTTTGCTACTCCAAAGTGTCTTGCAGTCTTGCTGTAGTGCGCATCCCAAATGAGCTATTGTCGGTGCTCACCGGTCGGTACACAAAGTTGTCCAAGCTTGTATAGCAAGGTATCTTTCAAGAAATATTCGGAGTCTGAGGTTAATGTCTTGTTAGTTTGTAACGGTCGGTATATTGTTGAGAATTCGTTGTCGTCCTCATACAATTGTGGCCAAGTGGTTGTGTCGTATCCCTGCATACTCATCACTGTCAAAAGGAGAGTAATGGGTGGTTGACTGAGGCAATCGGTGGCGGTGTGAGATTTACCTTTCTGATACTTAATCACCAAATGGAATTGTTGTAGGTAATTAATCCACTTGAGTTGTCGGTTTGTCTACAACTTTGATTGTGTCGGAGCGAACTGTAGAGGCTTATGATCAGTGAGAATGACCGTTTCCTTGCCAAGAATGTAATGCCTCCATTTCTTGAGAGCTTGCACAATGGCGTACAGTTCTTTTTCATACGTCGAGTATCTTCTAACTGTGTCATTAAAAGTATCGAAATAAAAAGCAACTGGGTGACCAGATTGAGTGATCATTGTGCCCAAGGCATAGTTTGATGCGTCCGTCTCAATCTCAAAGGGTTGATGCAAATCAGGTAACACAAGTACTGGTGCAGTGCAAAGCTTGTGTTTGAGTTGTTCAAAAGCTACTTGTTGTGTTGATGTCTACTGGAAGACATTTTTCGCGTTTCCCTTCGTCAACTGATTCAAGGTCCAGGCTGTGTTGCTGTCCAATGAACTGCTTTTTGCATCCATGAAGGCTTGTATGAATTTCGAGTCATGCCTTTTGGACTATCTAATGCTCCTACAACATTCCAAGTGATGGTGAATGAATTATTTCATCCATACCCGAGGAATTTTGTACTTGTCTTCTTTGATGATATCCTTGTTTATAGCAAAAACTAGATCTTACACCTCAAGCACCTAGAGACACTATTAAATCTCACTCAAGAAAATAATTTCTACATTAAAAAGTCTAAATGCAATTTTGAGAAAAATGATATTGGGACATATTGTTTTAGCTTGAGGTATCAAGGTAGACCTAAAGAAAATTGTGGCAATTACTAAGTAGCCTATCCCCAAATCAATCACACCATTAAGGGGATTCTTAGTTTTGGCAAGTTACTATAGAGTATTTTTTCGTAACTACGCACAGATTGTGGCACCATAAAAACACTATTAAAAATGATTCCTTTAAATTGGATAAATAAGTTGAAGCATGTTTTGAAAAGATGACAACCTTAATGACATTTACTATGATCTTAGTAGCCCTAGCTTTAAAAAAAACATAATTTATCCTTGAATGTGATGCTTCAAGAATAGGTGTAGGAGCTTTGCTTATGCAAGAAAATCACCCCATTACCTTCGAAATTCAAAACTTAAAAACAAATGAGCAAACAAAATCTACATATGACATAAATGTTGGCAATAATGCATTCCTTGGTCAAGTGGAAGAAATACTTGTTGGGAGCTAAATTTCTCATCAAAATAGATCATAACAGTTTGAAGTATTTCCTAAACCAAAAGAATCTTTCATCACAACAACAAAAATGGGTGAGAAAAATCCATCTTTTTTATTTCAACATCCTTTATAAAAAGGGCAAGGAAAATTTGGTTATATACAACTTATAAAGAAAACATGAAAATGATGCCACACTATGTTCCATCTCCATAGTAATCCTCGAGTGGATCTCATAGGTACAAACCAAGTATGTCAAAAACCCATAAATAAGGAAGCTAATAGAGGAACTTGAAATCAATGGGGAAAAAAATTCCAAATACACATGGGAGAATGACATACTTTGGTATAAACAAAGGATATATTTTCCTAGCTCTTCAAAATTCAAAACTTAAGTTTTAAAAGAGAATCATGATTCCTCGACAGCGGGCCATGTTGGATTTTTCAAAACATGCCATAATATACAAGAATCCTTCTTTTGGAAAGGTATGAAGACTGATATTTAGAAATATGTGGTAGAATGTGATCTTGTCATTGACAAAAATTTGAAACGGTTTCTCCCCTAGGGATTCTCCAATCCCGTCATATCCCATCTCAGAAATGGTCTGAAATATCCATGGATTTCATCATAGGTATTCCCATTTCTGAAGGGAAAGATAACATATTTGTAACCGTAGATCAATTAACCAAATATGCACACTTCATTGGGATTTCATCAAAGGCCAAATCTAGTCAAGTCGTTGATAGCTATGTAAAAAATATATTCAAGCTACAAGGGTTTCCCAATGTTATTTTCAGTGATAGGAACCCCAAGTTTACTAGCAATTTCTGGAAGGAATTGCTCCGCCATGTTGGGACCTCATTAACCATGAGTACTTCTTACCATCCCTACATATATGGACATATGGAAGTAATAAATAAATTCCTTGAAGGGTACCTGAGTAATTTCGTGAATGATCAACTAACACAATGGCTAAATTAGCTACGCATTGCAGAATGGTGGTACAATAGTATATATCATATCTTGACAAAAATCAGATATATAACATGCAAGGGAAGGTATAACCTAGTGAATTCCTATCACTTTTGGATGCTATACTAATTGAGGTATTACTCACACCAGAAGACTAATGAAATACTAAATGTGAACGACATTTTCTTACCCCAATCCCCTAAGGAGATGAGTACATATATAATTCCCTACATTAGTAATAATAATGCTTATTACTTAATGGGAAAATTACCAATTACTTATTACTTCAAAGATCCAATTATCACTCTAAAAAATTGCTGCTTATTACTCCAAAAAGAGCCATGTTATTATTCCAAAAAGATCCTATGACTCCAATGTAGAGCATAAACCCTTCTTAAAAGACTTAGATTATGTCACTTGTAACTTCTGGAAATTTATTATATTTTAGAGAATTTGTATATTTTCAGACAAGAAAAACAGAATTTCAAGTTTAATCTCAATCTGCAATTGATGATTTAAAAAATGATTAGAATCCAGATTGTTCATAAATTTAGACAACATAGCACTTATTTCTTCAATAACGATTCTGAGATTTTAATGGCCATCAAAAGAACTTGGACATTTTCACGAGATTTTCATTAGTCTCTATCATTATCTGTTACTGTTTTCATAAAATATTGTTTGCTTATTTTCTCTCCCCTAAATTGTTGAGTCGTTGCGCCCTTCTTGCCATTATTGTTGTAAAGATCAATATATTTTCTTGATTTATGTTATTGTGTAACTGCTAGAGGTATGCTACGCCTCTCGGTTAGTTTTTCTATTATCTTCTATCACTCATCGATTTTCTTCTACAACTGCCAATCAATGGTATCTATGTCGCCATCATTAAGCTCGCCGCTTACACGTTAAAATGCGATTTGGGCACCACTCGATGCAATATAGGAAGGTTACTTAGCCTATCTTCTTCGACAGATGCCGCTGCTGGTCTCTATGTTACCACCATGCACCACTAACATGGCCTCTTACATGGATTGGGCCTTTCACTGGCTTAGGATATCAGTGTTTGAGGTGTGGGGATTGATGCTAACAGTGTCATCCTATGTTGTCCAAATAACCAACAAATAATGCAATTCTCCTCACTCCAACATTGTGTAGTACAATTTCAAGTCTAGGTTTATGTGTTGAGAGGTCGGGTTAATGTATGATCTTTCAACATTGTGTAGTACAATTTCAAGTCCAGGTTTATGTGTTGAGAGGTCAAGTTAATGTATGATATTTTCTCATTGTTTGTGGTAAAACTAGATTTCCATTTTCTCATAATACTTCAATTCATGTTCTCTCTTGGTATATCTCTTTCTCGAAATTGTGTGCCAAACTTTGTCATGGAATGGTTTTCTTTAATCGGTAAAATTTTCAATGTGGCTCTAATACTAGGGTAGTATAATAGTGCAGACCAAGAGCATATCCAATAGGTAACCATATAATGGGTAGGTAACCAAGAGTATATCCAACTGGGGGTAACGAGGATTACCATCTATTACCCTTATGTTGTCATAATTTTTTTATGTATTTTCCTTATAGACCTAAGAAATGGGGGTAATGATGGATTACTATCTATTACCCATACTATTGTCATAATTTTTGATGTATTTTCTTCATAGAACTAAGAATTTCCTAGACACTCTTGTTTCTAATAACCAAAGTAGATGGTAGTGACATATACATATTTGAATGAGTAACAACTAGCTTAATTTCAAATGAATACAATGTATCTCTCATATCTTAAGTATTTTTTAGTTGAGTTTAATGAATACATTGTATGTTTCATATCTTAAGTATTTTTTAGTTAAGTTTGTAATTTGTGTTATATGCATTTATATGGTTTGGAAATTATAAATATTAATGCAATAATGACTGATTGAGAAATTCTGAATTGATTCCATGACAATTCAGTAAGAGGGGTTTTACCCTTACATTATTGACCATTTTCAATACCCAATACATCTTAATCAATTGATAAGGGATGAGAAATTCAAACGATCTTGTCCTCCTCATTAATGAATATAACTATTAAACTACCAATGCTAGGAGATAGTAGTTTACTCCTCAAGCAACTCATTATTTTGAAATCCAAACTAGTGGAGGAGGACGAATAACTCTATTAACTCAATTGTGTGCTATGAAAAGAGGAAATTACATAGATAACATCCATAATCAATCAAGGATCTAATTGATTATGTTGGTTATGGTATATAGTACCATTTCAATTTTTATATATAATTTTATAGTAGATATAGGTTCCTGATTTTTTATTCTATTTCTATTTTGTTGTAAAAGTCAAGCTCAGTTGTGCTCAAGAGGAAGAGTTATGTCATTTTTTCATGGGCGAGATTTATAAGTAGAGGAATAAATGTCTTTGTTTGTTTTCGTAAGTGTTTTAACATAATACTAAGAGCTCCCTTGAGTAGGGCCCACTCAAGTGGAGGTCACAAGAATCCTCATTTCATTATTGTGATTTGTATCTTTGTTGTGAGTTTCTTTAGATTTATGTAGAATATAGTATTTTCTTTCAACCATTTTGTATTAGCCCTACTTTCATTTATACCAACACTTTTACCTTTTAATGCACTTTTATTATTTCCCTTATTCCTTTCCATTGTAATTATTAGTGCTTTGGAATGTGGACCGTATGAATCTATACACATGATCTGGTTAATGCTACAATTTATTTTATATTTTCATATGTATACAATGGTTATTGATTCTAAGGCGTCTCCTCATTTTGTTTGCTTCTCATCTACTAGACCTAGTGGCCTTTCTCTTATCTATCTTCTAACAAATTGAAAGAAGAGATGGAGGCTAAAACCATTACTTTAGTGTATCAAAAGTTAAGTGGATTGAGTTTCCCGTAGTTGATCATTCATCTTACTACAACATAATTATGTTTTTTTATTAGTGTAGAATTTTATAGTGTATAGCACCTCATAAGTTTGCATAACCTTTGGTTGACAATTTAAAGTGAGTTGTGGAGTTCCATCAATATTGTTGCAATTTTGTAGCACAGTGCAAGGCCTAAAAAATCTTCAAACTTCACAAAGACATAACCCAAGATTATATCTCCACTAGAAATCCAAATTCACTTTTGGATTGAATGAAAGATGAAATTTCTATATTTTTTTTTTTTTCAAGATTAGGAATCTTGAAAATATAAAGTAGGCAATTGAAGATCTCAATACTAGGTCTTGAAAATTGTTAGCTTATTTGGAAAAATATCAAGTTTCTAAAGTTAAAAATTACTAAAAAGAGCCAAATTAAGATCTTGAAAGTGACCCTCTCACTATTATGATCCTCCCATGCATTGTCCAAAATCTAAATTTGTCAATCTAATGCGTGGGGAAAATTGCTAAAAATAGATCTAGGACCTTGAGCTAAAAATCTTGGTAGAAATAGATCTCTAGGATACTAAACTAGACACCTACTAAATATAGATCTTTGGGATCTCAAAATAGAAACATACTAAAAATAGATCTTTCGAACCTTGAATTGGAAACTTTCTAAAAATAGACCTCTACAAGCATGAATGGGAAAGATGCTAAAAACAACACAAGATGTGTTGTCCTCCTACAATTATGATCTTTGAATAATAATCAAACACTCACACAATGCAACTCTAGAACAAATCTAGGATGGAACCTTGGATTTGCAACAATGAATCCACATGGCCAAGGTACTCACGAATTTTTTATGTTGAATGATAAAAATTTTAATGCGAGGTTCATCTCGTTTGATGTCTAAAAACTATTGATGCCTAAATGCTGAACTTTGTATAGTTTATCTCACCCTGTATAATATATGTAAACATACATTGGAGATTAACTCCCAAAATTGTGTGATCAAATCTAGTGTTAACATTAGCTCCAACTAGAGGACAATATCTCCCCGTGCGATGCTGAGAATCCATGAAATTTGACGTTGATAAAGATCTATGAACACACACTTGGGAACTAAAAGTGACTCAAATCACCCTATATATATGAACTTAGGACTTGCCATTAAATTGATGTAACATACCCTCAACTCAAGACACAAGATCCATATTTGAGACTAAAAAACACAACAATCAACATTGTTCCCAAGTAAGACTATTTACTTCACAAGAATGATTCTATGCTCATAAATAGACTTTAGAAATGTATACAAGATCTCATAAACGGCTCATCATAGTGACCCATCATAAACGACTCTAGAAATGATGTTTGGAGACACTTATTTTGACACAAAATATCAACCACCATCCCAAAGAAAAACATAATTAACTAAAACCACTTGTTGAATGGAAATAAATATAATTAAAAACCTACTAACTCGACTCAAACTAGTCATCAAAAACCCAAAGAAAAATAACCATGACTTAGACCTATCCTAGAACCAAAATACAACCAACCAAAAGGGGATTGGATATATCAACCTAATCCTAAAACCAAGTGATATAAAGTCCCTTTTATTTTGTTTTGTTTTTTTATTTTACTTTTTAGTTTAGTTTTTCTTTGTGTCCTTGATGCCACTCATTACTAATCAAAATGTGTTGAACACCAATGAAGTCAAACATTCAAACAATTGCTCTTATGAAACTTATTAATAGAGTTAAATCTCTAGTGGCGCTAACTATGAATTCAACCAATGAAAACATATATCCTTGAATGCATGAAAATCAAAGAAAATAAAGGAACTAAGCATGATTGATCATGCAACTCATAACATGATTGATTCTTACTTGGAAGCAAGGAAGAAAATGAAAGACTCTACTGTATCAACCCTCAAAACAAATTGTCCTATACTACTCAACTAGGTCAACATAACTAATTGAGTATTGACAATGGTTTAAGTTAGGAATAAATGATGAAATAAAATCAAATTTAGGAATCATTACCAATTCAATAGGTTCATGTTGCTATCCACATAAGTCAATGGCCATCAATACGATATTCACTTTTCCTACTACTTGGAAAAAAAATGTTAAGGGTCATTCATCATGCAAATTAATGTACTTTTCTTGTTTTTGTTTGAAAAAAACAAAAGATGAAAATAATGGTCATTGTTCATAAGGGTCAACACACAAGGAATCAACAATGACCAAGGAGTGTTTTTCCTACTCAAATTTGTAGCCACTATTGGAAGACTCAAGTTGCAAATTTACCTCATCTCTCTCATGGTTCCTATCATCAATATGGTCCCCAAGGTTCACATCATAAAAAATATGAGGATTACATTCCCTTGCATAATATGCCTCTACCTCATGCTTAGTACAAATAAAAGAGCACATCAAATCATGGATCCTTGGAGCCATAAGAAATCATGTGCTTTATTTGTTCTATTCTTAACATAGTTGAGTTCTATTTCGATATCTCATCTACTCTTTGAGCTAAGGCACAATTATGGAGGCTTATTATTGGCTTGATTTTATTTATTGAGGACATGTTTCTTCTCTCTTTCATGTGCCCTACTTGAGAGCTTCTTTTCTCGACTTCCATTAGAGAAATTTTGAGGTAAAAATGGGCCTCCAAAAAAAATTTGATATCAATATCAAATTTAAAAAGACCAATATGATTCAAGATAATAATTTCAACCATAAGGGTTAATAGTGTTGGAGGAAAAGAAAATAATCTAATTTTTTGCTCGTATTTTCAACCTATTTTTTTATAAGTTTACTCAAATTTTAAGTGTAGGCATACATTGAAAAAATAAATTTTGCATCAAATGCATACCCACACTGCACACTTTTAATAGACCCATAGTATTAAATTCTGCATCGAATGCGTACCCACACTGCACACTTTTAATAGATCCACAGTGAGATAAATTGGAAATACAATAAAAAATGTGAGTCCCATTGTTCAAAACATTTTTTCAAGCATTTCCAATTTATCTCATAGTGGGCTAATTAAAATTATGCATTGTGGATGCAACAGGTGCCTATATTTGAAATTTGAGTAAACCTATAAGGAGATAAGTTGAAAATACGAGAATATAAGTAGTTTTAGTTTAACACATTTTTTCATGCATTTCCAGTTTGTCTCACATTGGGCTTACTAAAACTATGCATGGTGGATGCAATAGGTGCCTACACTTGAAATTTGAGAAAACCTATAAGGAGATAAGTTGAAAATACGAGAAAATAAGTAGTTTTTTTTTCATTCGTCCAAATTTCATTACTAGTATTTTATTATCTTTTAACAAAGATGGTCCAAGAAAGTGGCTTCATAAGAGAAATTCACAGTGAAACAATATGCATCTAATACAAATGCTACCTATAAGGCCACTAGGGAAAAGAAACCAATTATAGGCTTATATCTCACTCAACTCAACCCATTTCTCTCATGAATTGGCCAATCTACTCACCATATCATACTATAGGAACCTCACCTAGCCATTGATCAACCATGAAATTCTCTTCCCACTACCATACACAACACATCTTGAAGCTTTTCCTTATTTTCTATAGTTTTCCATCAGATTACTACTAGCTCATTCTCTAGTGAAGGTAGACATATTCCAACTATCGATTGTATTCTAGGAAATCCTAATGGAGTAATGATTTGGCTCCAAAGAAGTTAAGGAGAAAGAATTTCAAGGGGATAATTATTTTTTAATTTTACTAGCATATGTGTTCACCTACAACCATCGATTTCTCTTCCAAGGTCTTGAAATCCCTCTTCATAGTGTTGGTTTAAGGAAATCTCAGATTTGGAATATGGAGAATGTAGCATGGGAATTGAGAGCATGACGATAGAGGTGAGAATGAGTGAAATCCCTTGAGTTAGGAGACTGGAATGGACTTTCATATCTTTCCAAAATGATTATACTTCTTCTTACTAGTATCGCCATGTTTCTTATTTATTTGAGTCGATTTTCCTTGACCCATTGCTTCATGTATTCATGAATTGGCTTCCTAAATCAAAGGAAATGTTCATCTTCATTTTAAGGCACATGATGGAAAATATGTGATTTCTTGAGGTGACATTTGGCAATAGAGGATATCATTCCCATTGCCCCCTTTCATCTCCCCCTCTTCTAGACACATAGCCCCCATGTGCTCCCTGTAGCCACCTTAGGCCATTATATTACATTCCAATAATATCTTTTAACATAGCATGGAGTACATTGTGGTAACTCTACCGTAAGGTTCATAGAATTATATTTGTACATCATTTTTATGTCTCATTCTCTAGTTAGGCATTGGCCTCAAGCTCTGCTCTAGGAATCCATATAAAACACATTTACAACAATTAAATTATGAGATTATTAAATTGCACTTAAATGAATTGACACTTATCATAACCATATACATTAACAATTTATACAAATTCTAATCCAATACCTTCCAAGGATTGAAATTGATGTATCACATGCATTTGTTCCTTAAATGCTATTACTCGTTAGAGTTATGGGATGTTGCGAAAGAATCACAAATAAAGTGAGAGAGTAGAAAGGTGAATGTGTAAGAAAGACACTTCAAATGGTGGTTAAAAAAACAAAATGTGAGGATCAGAAAGTGAGAGAGTAGAAAGGTGAATGTGTAAGAAAGACACTTCAAATGGTGGTTAAAAAAACAAAATGTGAGGATCAGATTCCACTTTCTTCTAGTTATTGTTATTTGGGATTTATGAATTACTAGAAATGATTCATTGTTTAAAGATAGTCTCTCATTAAAGACTCAACCATCCTTCAAGATTCAACATACTCATGAGCAGGATTTCAATGAAAGATAAGGCCCCTTTCTCAATACATATCATCTTCAACATTATGGTCTTTTTATGGGGTTTCATTGGAAAAACCAGGCACGAGTGGAGTCAAGTAACTATTGGTTCTAGATAAAAGGAGGTCATATCATTCAAATATGAGCTTGGAAGGTGATTGAATAACAATGCTGAGATCCATGCAACTTGTAGATTGATGACACTAGCACTTGAGAATAATGTGAGGGTCATCATAGTTTATGGTGATTCCAAGTTAATGGTTATATATGGAGGTGTCATGTGCTCCCGAGGACATTTTCTTAAGAACTGTAATGAACAAGGACAAGGATCTTGCCCATGATTTTAAAAGTACAAATTTCCATCAGGAGGTTGACAAAGAGACCTAGGTCACAGGTAGTAGGAGCACTCATACTTTCTTCGTTTTTTTAGGCACTGGTTCTGTGTGATCAGTTTCAGGCATGTCATAAATTAGGAAGTTTAAAATAATGTTATATTTTGAGTCTATATCATTGTAGAATTGGATTTTGTTTTGTCCTTCCCTAACAATCATAAATGTCGGTAGGGCTTTGGTAGGTTGGATGCCTAAGGTGGTTTATGGGGATATCATTAGTTTGATAATCATAATCATCGGCTCAACTAATAAATATAATATAAAAGTATTTTGGGTATTGTTGCAAGGCAAGTATGAAATGTATATTTTTCCTTTTATAGAAATCGATGAAAAACATAAATTTTTCTTGAGAATATATGTCTACTTGTGTGTGACAATATGTTTTTCTTTGAAAATGGGTCTTTGATATGAAAAATTTTAAAGCTTTTTTCTTGGTCACATGTATGGAGATAAATTTCAAAAAATCGAGAGTTAGTTTCAATAAGGTTGATTAAATTCAACAAAGTACAATAGTAAAATTCCAGTTCTTTAAATTTATTCCTTTTGAATCGAAACACAAATTGCTAGAGTTTAAATTAAACCCTAATGATGTAAGCTCAAGGACTGGTATTGCTTTACCATAGAATAAAAATATCTTTATAGTTGCATTATTGGTGGTCTGTGGGTTGAAGATTGATCCTGATAAAGAGCTTTCTGGAGTATAATCATGTCTATTGGATGTCTCTACCGTCTCTGCCAAAGCTTCTATTATCAAATATTAGAAAGAGATGATTCAAAATTCTACGGTCAAACATAAAAGATGCAGAGGGGATACCATTAGTCAATAGGCAAAGAATCTCGAAGCCGAAATCCTGAGGTGGTTGGGGTCTTAAAAACATATAATTATTTTTCAAAGATCTAGCAGCTAAGGGCGGCTGGATATTAATCAATAAGGAAAGCCCATGGAAGTAAATCTTGAGTAGTAAATACATTCAACTCAAATTTAGTTGCCTTAGTCTTCCTGTCAAGCATAAGTTCGGGGTCCATCTACATTCCAAAACGCTTTAACACATGCTTTTGCTTTAGTTGGCAGTCATCTCAGATGGTATACTGGGGACAAAAAATTTATGCGTGTGGGCACCGGTCAATGGATCGAAGCTAGTTCCAACTTCAGATTGTCAGTGAATGTATTTCACAGGAAAATTTATTTTTATTTTTATAGCTCCAACAGCTAACTTAGTTGGTTGGGCCTAACTCTTAAGGGTCGGTGAATGTATTTGTCTGGAAAATTTATTTTTATTTTTATAGCTTCAACCACTAACTCAGTTGGTTGACCCTAACTATTAAGCCACTGCAGGCTCGAGGTCAGGGATTCAATTTCTAAATATTGGGGTCAAGTTCTTTTGTTTGTTTGAGGTTGGAGAAGACTGGGGTTCCAAGGAAGCTTTAGAAAATGAATTGTTTGCGTAAAGGTCCTCTGTACACAATCAAAAATTAAAAATTAAGTTGGAAAAAGAAAGGGATTCACTATGTTCGGCAGCTGAATTCCTCAGGTGAATATACTGTGAATATTGACTTTTGAGTATCTCTTCCTTCCCAGGATACAGAAGGAAAGCAATGGTGATGGCAATCTCTTTGGAAAATGCAAAATTAAGTTGGAAAAAGAAAGGGATTCACTATGTTCGGCAGCTGAATTCCTCAGGTGAATATACTGTGAATATTGACTTTTGAGTATCTCTTCCTTCCCAGGATACAGAAGGAAAGCAATGGTGATGGCAATCTCTTTGGAAAATGCAGGTTCCTAAAGAATTCAAGGTTTTTTAACGGTGCTTTTAAGAATGAAAGTCCCATATGGCAATTTAGATCGTTTTTTAAGAATAAAGGCAATTATCCATGGATCGAAAACAGAGGCATTTATCCATCAGATGGGCAGGCCTAATTCTTGCAGATCTCATTACTATGGCCATCTTAATTCTTGCAGATCCTCACTACTATGGCCATATATATATAATATTGGTCATTTAAGAGGCAGATTCTATTAAACTTCAATTTTAAAACAATATCTTCGAACCAATTTAGGTGACTACCAGGTAATAAAAATAATCTAATTTAACTTAAAATACATTTTACATAATTCTATTTCAAAAATGTCTTTTGTTCAAGGTTTCACCATTTATTGGTAACTAACAAACAGAATAACATTAAATGTCTCACTGCTTAAAATAAAGTGGCCACACTGCAATCAATCAACCCTCAACCTTCAGAAGTGGAAGCACTCGACAGTTCCAATACTTCACTGGTTTATTTGAGTCATTTTTCACTAAATGCATGGCCATCTCATCAAATCAAGGCAATCAATAAGGTCTTCCAAAAGAAAAGCTTGAAATTCAGAAAAAACATTGTGTAGCTTGTTTACCGGCTATAACAGCAAATGAAGGCGGCTCTCTCTTTCACCAGTGGCAAAGTTGATATAAAATTTATAATTCAACGAGGTCTTCCAAAAGAAAAGCTTGAAATTCAGTGAAAATTTGTTTAGCTTGTTTACCAGCTATAACAGCCAGTGTAAGGTGGCTCTCTCTTTTCACTAGTGGCAAATTTGATGTAAAATTAGGCTTATGCTACTTGATAATAAGTGCCAAAGGATCATAGAAGAGGGCGAATTTAAGGGTTTACTTTTAAAATGAAAACAATTTAGCAGCCGGAAGGGGTAAAATTGAGATTAAATCAAGAAAATTACAGAGTCAAGTGTAACGATATGTACCTTGGACACAATTTCGAAGTGGAAGTTGGAAGCATGTGAAGGAAGCTGGATGCCTCTGGCTGCACCTTCTTGCACAGATGAAGGAGCCCGTTCCTCGTCCAATTAATTCATAAACCACTCCAATATAGACATATCTCCTCGTACTATGGATATTGTGAGTGATAAAGGCAGGAAGAGTCTCAAAACCTGGCCATGGCTGTTAATTTTGAACTGCCTTTTGAGGAATTTGTAATATTATGTATACGGATTACAAGAAACTGAAACAAATTTGTGCATATTACTGCCCTCTGGATGCATTAGATGGGGCATGATGTTATGAAAAAGTCTTATAGCCTGTGAAGATTCGCCATGGCCGTGATTGCGGAGAAAGAGGTTGACATAACAGTATTTCGTCGTAGGATTCGCGGGGGTGAATAGAACTCGCACCAGCTGCAAATATTCTCGGTGCTTTAGTTTCTTTGGGAACTTTTGGAAGCCATGTGTCTAAGTTGTAGAGAAGGTTGCCGGATCTTCAGGTGTTTGTTAATATGATGTGCGATAATGTATCTCGCTTTACAACTGGAAATATCGAGCATAAACTGTTATGTGATTTTTTATTTTTATTTTGGATTAATTGAGAATTAATTGCTTCATCATCATAAATTGTTATGTAGTATCTGTTTCAGCTAACGAATAGAGGGATTAGTACATATGTTTCAGAAAATGTGATGTAATATCTATTAGGGAAGTGAGGAATTAGTTATGTTGATAGATATTTGATATTAAATAGCGAATTGAGTAATTGATAATCTCGAAAGAGTTTGTTATTAGATGGTGTTGGAGTAATGTTACGTCCCTTCTTGTCGATCCAATGTAAGGAAGGGAATATGATACCAAATTCTTGTTTTTTTCATAAACTTGACCCGATTCATTAGATTCATAAAACGAAATGTGTACAGATGCAAATCAAAGCAAACATGCACGGCGGAATAAAGCATCATCCACACACATTTATATACATTCAGCGTATCAATAACAATCATCAAATTAAAACATTGCAGAAGTAAATACACATAGAGAATAAACGTTTTTCTTCATTGTGAAATGGTCCAAAGCAACTAACTATGTCGCTGCAACATTCCACCCAACCATAAGTCTCTGCCCAGCCTATATTCTTTCAACACTCAAAGACCACACCCGAGCTGGGCATGATTTCTACAAGGAAAAATGGACACTCAAGCTCATGCATAGCCAAATAAACATTGCATCTAAGCCAAGCCAGTCCACAGCTGAGTTTATCAGGCTAAATCTGAACCCTCTTTATTTCTGTATGCTTGCACTCAAGCTCAAGCCAAAACAATGGATACCCATAACCCATACTCCAACATACTCTATCTACACACAGCAAAACACAATCATTGGCCTTGGATACACATTTTTAACAATGGGATTTACAAACAAGACGGCCATGGGTTTTTCCCAAATCACGGGCACACCAAAAACAGACTGTGGGAAGGGGAATTCGATCACAGGGAGCAAAACCGATTTCTCCCACAGGTTATGAGCATTCCAATGGCCAAAATGGCCTCAATGAAACCCCAAATCGAGCTCCCTTCCTCTCAACAGTTCTACAACACCAAAAGCGTCGTCTTCCCAGCTAGAAAACAAGAAAAAACAAGAAAAACGTGAGGGAAAAACGCCCAGGTAGCTCTAAACTCGTCAGAGAGCAAAACCGGTTGATGGGTAATGGCTTGGGGGGCAATTTCGTGGCTCCTTTCTTGCCCAAGAAGTCCAACACGATTTTCCATGAAGGGTGGCTTGCTCATACTCGAATTTGGACAGCCATACCTCTCCATTCCCCAAGGCATTAACTACTTCACCCAACTTTTGGGAGAAATGAATGATTGGGTACAAAAGTCTACATGGATAGTTGAGGGTTTTATGGGTTCTCTCATTGACACTTGGCTTGACTTGATTGGCTCCAAGGGTTTGAATATTTTCCTCCCAATTCCTTGTAAAATCATGCCCCCATCTCTGGTTGCATTGCATCGCTAGTTGTGGGTATTTTATTAAAATGCATATTTACATTATATTTGCAATTTCATTGTGCCTAGCTAGCACGTAAACCATATGCATCACTAAATTGATGGCAGGTCCTTTGCCTTGAGCTCCTCACCATGATTTTATAACAATATTACTACATTTAATGCAATGGAGTCAAAATCGGGATATTACAAGTAAGATCTAAAACTATTTCTAATTGGTTAAGATTGTTAAGAATTCATCATCATGTGAGTAATGTAACGAAACAAGTTGATGGCACAAAACCTATAGACTAGTCACCCACTATAGTATTTCAATAATGTGATTTTCCTTGAATAATAGTGATGAGTCAACTCATATTTGCCATGGTTGTCCCATTCCCATTTGATAAATGAGTTAAATAGATTTTTTCAAAAATAATGATTTCTCTTAATTTATAAATTGAACATTTCTACACTACATCGCTTCTAAATCAATCCAAATTATCAAAATTGTAATTTACCAAATTATCACAATTGCATTTTATATTACATAAATCTAATTATAATATTTTTTATACATAAGATTTTTACAAAAGCTACCCAAAAAAATGAGGTGTTTTTTTTACTTCATATAAAAATTAAATAGGTTAATGTGATATATAAATATGTATAAATAAATAGAGATTAAAAGTGCATATGTGAATGAATTATATTAAAATGTTTTATTTATTTAATTAAAAAAATATTTTATAAAGTTGGTAATATACTTAATCTTAATGTACTTTAGATAAAATGTAAGTTAAAAATTAAATATGGTTTTTTAATTGAAGTGTTGAGATTGATATGATATTTTTTATTTCAAATTTTGCAATGATTTTGTATAATATAAGCTGTTTATTTGTGATTGTTGTGTTGATGATGATGAGGATGGTTATTAATATTCATTTAGACCAACTTTGATCTTTTGAACCTTTAAACAGGTAAGGAGTCACTTGATTTTCTTTAAAATTTTATTTATTTGCTCGAAATGATTTAAGAGAAACATTCCTAGGTCATTATATTTGATTAGAAATTAATGCTAAAATGCTTCATTCTTTTAAAATTCAATCTTTTTCTCATTTTTTTTTGTTTTCGTTAAAGAAATTGGCTTAATGAATTAAATAAACAAGCATTCAAAGAATAAAATTTAAAAATCATAATTGGAAAAACAAAAGCAATGAAACAAATTGATAATTGTGTTCACCCATATGGGCTATGTCTCCAAGTCCACTTCAATCAAGGAAGCGATCCATTAAGAAAGATGCAAAGTACATTATTAGACCAAATAATGGTCTTCAATCTGCAAACTTGGTCTCTCATGTTCTCTAGGAAGATATTGATAAATTCTTCCCACATTCAATGAACTTAGGATTGCCTCATTCTGTGTAATATCCCTAGTTCTTGACCTCTATATTTTTGTATTTGATATTGTAATTGTAATTGTGTATTGGTTCATGGTGTGGAGCTCAAGACAAAGGCCCCGTCAATGAACGTGTGACATTTAACCACATTGTGATTTTTGTGGTAGAGCCATGCCTTAGCTAAAGCATGGTGGCATCATGTATATGATGTCGATTGAGAATGATAAATTAATAAGATAAACTAGGGATTGAATGTGTACGGCAAGTGAAACGAAGGACAACATATCCACTAGGGGAGAGGTTGGAGGTTAGTAAAGCCTTGGAAATTCTATTAAATGATGACCAAATGTCATCGTAGTATCTTCGGGGGATGAAAGACAAGCAAGTTGCTATTACTCGCTTATTGACATGAAGCTAATGGTGATGATTATGGACTTATTATTATTATTATATAAGTCTATGGTATAAAACTAAATTATTATAATACCAATTAATATTATAACAACTGGTTCAAAATTAAGATGGTAGCCATAGATAAACATAAAAGAAAATAAATAGATTTCCCTTATTGTTGGAAAAACAAATTAAAGTATATAGGCCCATAATAAGCCATTTTTATTATTAATCCATTTTTAAATTATATGAAAGGCATATAGCAAAAGCATTACCTTATTTTAGGGTTTTCTCTTCTCAATACAAATGGTTATTGTTTAAATTATTATTTTGACGTGTAGTGCACATAAACACAAACGTGGTCTCTTATGGTGAGTGATCTCGAGTGTGACTTGGCATGGAGGCTTGAAAATAGAAAACCGTGGCAGTTGGAGTTTGATAGAACAATCTAGTGTTAAAAACGTTTAAAATACATATTTTATAAAAGAAACAGAAAATGGATAATCAGTTAGGGTTCTTGGAAGAACTAGCCCTTTTGTTTTCTTGTTTCTTTCGAAGGAGTTTCTTTATTTTTTACTATGATAGAGAAGCGAAAGAATCATGTTGGCATGTCGGTTCTCGAGAGGATGGTTGTGGACGATTTCTACAAGTAGACTTGACCCATTGAATTTTACAAGTGAGTCGACTCTAGGTTTGGATTAAATTGTTACGTGAAGTTAGTCAACTCCAAACTTGAACCATTGTTAGGGAAAGAGTGGATGGGCTCTTGTTTTTTTAACATTATATTAGTTTAAATTGAGTTGAGAGAGGGAGCGACCTCTTAAGAGGACTGATCCCCCTCTCCATTGGATTAAAATATATTCATTATTATATATTTATTTAAGACATGTAGAAAAGTGTTATACTTATGGTATATTATTATATATTTATTTAAGACATGTAGAAAAGTGTTATACTTATGGTATATTATTTGAGATTTAAACAATATAACTTGTTTATGATTGTTACTCTAATTACTAACTAAGAACGATTGAGAACTTTATCATTTAAGAGTGATTTTGCTAAGAACTTTACATAATTGGAACAAGAATAGAGTTTCACTTAGTTAGTAACCATGTCTATAAGGGGTGAATTCATGAAGATGGGTAACATTTTTTTTGGCCAAAAGTGACGGTGAAAATTCAATCTTTTACTCAAATGAATGCCCTCAAAAGTCATATATTTCTTGTGAGTTCCGACATGCAACGAAAAACCAAATTGTAGGGAATTATGCTGTCTTTCCATCTATATTTAAAAAAAAAAAATTATTTAATATGCCAAAATTGCATTTAATGATAGGTTTGTTCTTGCAAATTTCAGCAAAAGTTTTCAAGTGGCGTGTGTACACATAAAAAAATTTAGTGATAAATGCACAATTTTTGAAAAAAAATTATAAACATAATCTACGCAAAATGCACTAGGGCGCACATATATATTTTTGAATTTATAATGGAAAATTATATATATATATATATTTAATTTTCGAAACCGACTGTTGAAAAATTTAATTGTATTATGCACACGTGTGTGCATGTAAAGTTTTTTTTACTGGTTACAAAAATCAAAAGAAAAAAACTTTTGAAGCGAATGCATTGGCCTTAGGCGTATATATTTTTTGAAATTTTTTTGTCATGTACTTTTTATGTTGTTGATTTTTCATTAAATTGATTCGAAGTTGTGGACATGGTTTAGTAAGTATAAGTTTCAGAAGAAAATAATTTTTTTTATCATATGAACTCAGAGAGGTGTAAATTATATGTCAATGGATAAAATATTTGTTGAAAAATCCATTGGTATGAATTCCGCCATCTAAGATGCATCCTAAGATAGGGTTTACATCTGAAAAATATATTAGAATTTTTTTTTTAATTTTTAAAAAGGGAGTCAAAACTCAGTTTTAAAGCCCTTAATCTGCCCATGGGGGTGGAGCAATTGGTATTGAGTAAATGAGATGAGAAGTTGTAAATGGAAGGTTACAAGTTCGAATCCCCATGGCTACTGGATTACAAAAGAAAAATCCCTCAATCAAGCTAATAACTTGATCAACGATTTTAAAACCCTTGATCGAGCGTTTGTGTGTGTTTTGAAAATATCTCAATCGAGGGTTAAAGTGCGCTTAACTAGAAGCTCGATTGAGATATTATCTCGATCAATATTTTTAAAATATTGATCGAACATTACTAAAAGCGCTCGATCTTAATAGCTCAATTGAGCTACCGTTAGCCAACTTTTTCATTGATTTTACTTTTCTTCCTTCGCTGTAACCCGACCTATGAATTACCTACCCACAATTCGTATTTAATGAACTCTATTGTATAATTTTTTTTTATAAAACACACATTTAAACTTCAATTTATCAATTGTAACTTCGTTTTTAGCCTTTTGAGTCTCTCATAGTGTACATATTTTTCTAAGGATTTCAAAGGAAATTGGGCATTTTCATTTCTTATTCACTAATCAACATGGGAAACAAGAAATGTCAAAGTAGGAAACATGATCATGATCAAATTAATGAAGAAGAAATACAAGAAAAGACCAAAGAAAAGACCAAAGAAAAGATGAGGCACAAGATGGGAAGTGCATACTCATCTTTTTTTAAATTGTACGTACACGTACATTTAGCTTAATGGTGTCAAAATTGAAAGTGAAACAAGTCTATGGATTTTAATAAATAGTATCAAATTAGTGAATTATCAGTGGTGGTTAGGTCCAAGTCGAAAGTGAAACTGGTCTATGAACTTCAATAAATAGTATATAATTAATGGATTATCATCGGTGGTTAGGTCCATGTCCTTTTTTCAGAAAGAAAAAAAACATAACTTGATATTTTAAGTAATAAAATCAAAGTTACATCTGAGAGTCCAAGAACTAGAAACAGTTCTGCAATATACATTCTAGCATTGTCTATAGATGACAAAAAAAACTGTTGGATCTACATACACCTAAAGTACCGATCCTCATAATACATAAATAAATTAAAGGAATTCCACCTCTACAGCCCAAAAAATTGAATGTAGCAAGTAACAAAACAAGGTAGCAAAGTCCAAAAAAGAACTGACTGGTCATCCACCCTTAAAAGGCTCGCATGGTGCCCTGATCCACTACCAAGTTGTCCAAGTATTCCACATAGTGGAGGAGCCCATCCATAGGCCCGACAACTTTCTTTGATAAGCGATCTGCCTCCATATTTGCTTCACGATAAATATGTTTACAACATATCTGAGCGAATGAAACCTTTAACCTATCCACTTCTTTAATCCAAGGTTCCAGTAATAATAAATTGATCGAATGCATACTATTGAACCAGTTAGTAACCACCTGGGAATCACCAAAAATGGACAAAGAAATATAAACCCTCCTACAAGCAAACCATAACAAGCACCGCAACGCTAGAAGCTCAACTTTTAATAAATCCCCTTTGCCAACACCCACTTGAATGCGAATGATGTGATTCCCTCGCATATAAAATATAACACCTGCTCTGCACATACCTAGTTTTGAAGCCCCATCAAAGTATCCGCAAATGGTATCACCTTCCATCACCGGAAAGGAGACAAGTCTACACTTCATCCTGCTAATAGCCTCTAGGTATCCCTTCCAGTTAAACAAAATCCTTTTGTAATTAGATGAGGCCGAAGGAGTTATATTTTCGAAGATCCCTTTGTTCCTACCTCTCCAAATGCATGCTATTAAGAAGATAGACAAATTTCTATAGGTACCATAAGAACGAATCCAATTGATCATACATTCACTTAAGCGATCACCTTTCCATACGTCCGGAGTATATACCCAACATCAGTGGCAGAAAGCCAACAGGCTTTGCAAAGTTCTGTGCATTTCTGATACACCTGAGAAAGAACTACAATCTTCCGATCGTGAAGTTCATTAATCAAACCAACAGGAAGCGAATAAGAACCATCATCACCGATGAAGGGATCAATTCCAATAAATATCTCTGAGCCCCTACCCACCTTCCACTTGAGCCACGAGCCGATATATTGATAAGTGCTGATGAGGCTACGCTAGACCGCATAAGCTTATGAGCCATATGGTTTCGTCTTACGAAGCCATTGGACAATAGAAAATGGTTATGCCAATCATATGTAGAGAATAAGATAAAAACAAAATTGTCAAACTTTTAGTTTTCATAGAATATGACAATCATGGTTGGATTAATAATGAGGGGAATCATGCTTTTGTTTGGATGAGATTCATTTGTTAGACATCTTACATTAAAAAAAAAATTCCGGGAAGCCTGCTTTTGTTCGGATGAGATTCATTTGTTTGATATCTTACATTAAAAAACAAATTTCATTTATTCCATTGAGAGAAGTTAAACACGAATTTCATTTATTGTATTGAGAGAAGTTAGGTATTTTACAGTTTAATACGAGGTAGATGTTGTAATGTTACCTAAGTTACCAAATAATAAAAATTAATTAAATTTTTTTTATGTCAATTCATAATTTATCAAAAGTAGGAAAAGTAATTAAAAAATTTATATCGACTCATAAGTTATAAAAAATAAAAAAGTAATTAAAAAAATCTTGTTAACTCATTTCAAAAAACCATCAATATCCATCTTAAATATGGATCTATAAGCTCCCAGAGGGATCAAAGAGGTGTATTTTTTTTCTTAACATATAAAAAATTTAAGATAATACCTCAAGAAATTGGATGTGCTTGAGGCATAATTTTTAGTAACATTCATTACATGAAAAAACAATTTTATTGGGTAATCAAATTCTTTTTTTTTATTCCTTTATTTGAATTTCTTAGGAATGGGTTGAGATCCCTTGAAGCTATATTTTACAAACATTCATTATATGAAAATCAATTTTTTTAGGTAATCAATTTCTATATACATAGGAATTTTAGGATCTATGGTAACTTTTGAGAATGAAAATACTCTTTTCTATTTGAAAAAAATAATGATGTGTTATGTAATCAGCATAGATCCATCTTAAAAGGGATCTACCAAGCACCAAAGGGGATCAAATATATTGACTTGCAAACCCCTTTTTAGAATGCAAATGAAGGGTTTTAATTTATCTAATTTTTGTAGTTATATATACATATATGTTGTAAATATTTTAAATATAATTTGAGCATACATGTTATTTTTTAGAATATTTTTTTAAAGGACATGTGTTAGCTCTAGGATGAGCACGGGAGGAGTTAGAAATCCCCTGATAGATTGTAGAATGTGCCTCTTTGGCGCAATCAAACATAATTTATTAAAAAAATAAAATTCTTAGTACAAGGAAGGAATCTTTATTTTGTAAGATAATGATTAAAAATATTCCCATGTAAGTTTAGAAGGTGGAACTAAGCATGTTATAGTTTTTCATCTTCTACCCTAACACTCCATGTACTAAGAGAACAGAGCTACCTTCGTTTTATGTATAGTTAACCAAAACTTGACAATCTCCATTTTTAGAGAGATGGCCTCATCAATAAGTTGATAAGGTTATGAAAAGAAGGAGGAGCAAAGGCACAATTGAGCCTCCAAATTAACTAGATATGTTTGTTATGGTAACACTTACCACTTGTGGTCCAGAGAACACCTTATTCTAGCACTATGGATAGAATTACAGGATTCAACAACCTAAATCCTTATGAACTATTAATTAAGGACCAAATTTCAAAATCCATAATAATATGTTACCCAATGTTGAGACCCTTTATAAGTGTTTAATATTTTATTATGTTTTTTTATTTATTTTTATAATAAATTAATATAATTTATTAATTAATTTAAATATAATTACTTTGATGACTATATTTATAATTCAAGTTACTTGTTACCAAACCAAACAAACCATCATAGATCCATCTTAAACATGGATTTATTAAGCATCAAGAGGGATCCAATTTCTTAAGCTGTAATTTTTTCTTCTTGTGTAAAAAATTTAAGATCAAAAAAATTGAAAGAATAGTCATCATTATTCGATTAACATAATATATTTAATTTCATTAAAACATATGTAAAATTTTTCTAGTTGACATGTTTTTATTTTTTAATGTTATTATTATTTTTTAATTTTTTATTATTAAAATATGTCACGTTCCATCACATAACATCACAACATCTCCCCCATATTGGATTGTAAGCACCTCACTGCTCTCGGTGCAATGAATTAGTCTCATGCAATTTACCTTTATGAATAAGGTAAGATTGTTTAAAATATACCTAGCTACAATTATAAAAATATATGAAAAACTTAGATCTAATTTAAATAAAATAATTTATTAAAAATTGAAAGGAGATAATTTTGGTGCATCATGATGTGTATGAATATAAAACGAGGTTTTGGTGCATCATTAAAATACTTGATGTGTTTTAATATACATATATTTGGCTTCCCTGGGAAGACCCGGGTTCGGCGTAGTTAACGTAGAAACAACAAAACCCCTCTCATTGGCCCTTTCAGCATCACCCTGTAAATAAGCTGAAGTCTCACTGAAGCGAAGATGGGGGGTTACAAAATCAACATTTAGTAACTGTGGCAATGTGCACATGTGGTCAACAAACTCTTTCTTTCTCCTACTATCCATAAACACACAGAACTAGAATGAACATGCTACTTCGCATTTTGTAGCTAATCAACAACATACAAAACTATGTTGAATCCCTACTGTATTCACCAGTTAGCTACACATTCATCATTCAAAGTGTTCCTCCATAACATTCATACACATGTATTCCACTTACTCAGCATACAATTACCATTCACATACATACATAAGCAAATACATAAACACACCATAAACTCATATACATAAACACACCATAAACTCATATACATAAACACAAGGTTTTACGTGGTTCTACCCATGAGGGAGCTACGTCCACAGGAACTGTTCTTCTATTAGATTGGAAGGGTAACAATTCCACTTTGCGCACTTAGCTGCAGACTCTTATCTACATTCAGATCTCTACGCACTCAGCTGTAGAGTCTGTTCTCTCTTTGCTCACTATTCTCCTAACACAAAAGCAAGATACCCTTATAGTTCTAACAACCAACCACCCTTCGTCATACAAAATTACCCCTATATATAGGTGTTCTCGAAGGTCACATATTGCAATAACTATGCACCAACCCACATAGTACCCAAAACCCTAAAACCATGTGGTTCTCCTATAGACCACGCTAAGCTTTAACTCTATTGTCCCTTTGGTGCTACTTCCTATGACTTCACCATTTTCTCTGACAATGTACCTCTGACTTCTGTAGTGGCGCATACTTTACACCATTCTGCTTCTTATCTTTCTATTTTTTCAATAGTTAGGTTGTCGCTCAGCCCTTAACTTCTCCAACCACCTCTGGATTTCCTTAGTACTTTGCCTTTATTACACGAATAAGTCCTTTTCTCCCAACTGCACTTCGCTCCATACCCTATGCCTGAGATTCGTAGAGTCTCCTTTCTCCCAAAAATGGTCAACGTTAGGCCTCTCCTAACTATACTTTCCTTCTTAACTTCCTCTTCTTGGGCCACGCTCAACAGGCCCCTAACACTTACTTGTGGCTAAATCTTGAGCCACTTCCACTGGGTTTTGCTAACTTTGCGTCACTTGGGATCTTCATATTCACTGCGAACTCTTGACAAGTTGCGCTCAATTTCGCAACAACCTCCTTAGTTTCATGCTTGTATTCTTTCACTGTGTCAAGCAGCATCACAGATACCGGTTCCTGCCTCTGGTCCTTAACTGTCTTTTTTGTTGTGCGAAGCTCCTGCAACTTCACCTCGATCTCTTTAGAGAGCGCCAATGCCTCTTCCTGCATTGGTTGCAAATTTGTCATAGCTTCTGCTTCCTTGGTCCTTAATGCCTGCAACTATTTCTAGAGCTCCTTTGTTTCTACGAACTTCTGTATTCTCTACCTCGGCGACAATTCCTTCATTACCATGTTCACCGAGTCAAGGTCCTTCTCCTTCTTTTGTACTTCACCCTGGATCTTCTGCAAGTCTGGGTATTCCTGCATTATGGCCCACGACTTGGTCACTTATTCTAACAAATTTTGTCACCTCGCAACTTCTGCGGAGATTCTCTTTGTCGAAGTTCTTAACTCTTCTGCTCTTTCTGCCTTTACTTCTGGTGGAGTGCTGGGTTGTTGTCTAGCCTCCAAGTGTGCAATATTATCTTTGTATCCAATCTCCATGTCCTCCATCTTTGCTTTAAGACCGTCGACTCCAGTACCAACCTTAACTATAGTTGCTTATATTTCAACTTCTTCGTCAAAGTCTGGAATCTTATCACAGACTTCCTCTATAGCTTTCTTCAGCTTCTTCTAATTTTCGTGAGCATCTACTAACTCATCCATTCTTAGTCCGCATTCATTCTTCAACTCATTGTAGTTATCTTCCAGATTCAGATGATGGTTGTATGCTATCATATCCGTGTCTTTAATCTCTTCTACGACCTACAAGTGTAGATCATGCAGTCATTCTATAGGTAACATTCCAACATTAATGTCTAAGTGTGTGAGCTGCTTCGCACCTTCAGTGACTTCATCTGATGGAAATATAACATTTGTCGGCTCGATGCACACCAGCGAGGGTCGCATCATTAGTGCAGTTGCTTTCCCTTTTTCTTTGGCTTGTTTCCTCTGATCTATCTTCAGAGTTTGACCCTTTCATTATATCCCTTTGTACCTTCTCTACTCTTTCCATCATATTCTTTAGCTTGACAATCCTTTCTGCCATGTTTTCTTGAACCTGATCCTGCTTCTTGTCTTTTTCTGTGAGTGTTTCTTCAATTTGGGCGTGGAATCTCGCTGCGATGCAGTTATAGTCGTCATCTTCCAACTTTGCATCAAGTGGAGTCTTACTCACTTTTTCTTTCTTTCTTTTTGACCCCTCTGACACATCTGTGGTGGGGTTCTTTCTCTTTTATCCTACTGGAAGATCGTCAGTCTACTGCTGATCCTTCTCTTGCTCTTATTCCTACTGATCACCACCTCCTCCATGACCATCTTTATCCTACTTATCACTTTCATCACCGCTATTATCAGATGTCATAAGCAGTTCCTCTGGTGCATCAAATTTACACTTCGGAGGCCAATCCTCAATAATGAGGTTAATCTTCTGTGCTTCGAGCTGATATTGACCCTCATACCAGTTTGAATTTGTTGTCTCTCTGGGATGTATAAATATAGAATGGATATCAGCCTTGAATCTCATCTTCCGAATGTACATCGTTGTCACCTCTTTTGGAATACATGAAGTGCGCGTAATCACCTCGCATAACTGCTGGTAGAATGTGTATAGTTGCACATTGTTCAACCTTTTTCTTTTTGGCCTTGTGTTACTCCACATATTTGCGTACTAAGGTCTGCGGCAGTCGCGAGGGAACACTGATATGTTCTGTTGGTAGTGTGGCTCTGTCCATCCCACAAATGCGATGAGGACTATCAGCCAATTGTAATGAAACTGGTAGTCATTGTCTTGTGCATCTGCTACATCATCCATAAATTCATTTAACAGGTAGCCTTCCCGGTTGAATAGTAGCCCCTCCTTAGCCTTGGCAACTAGGGAGATCGCGATAGCCATAACTTCTGTTGGTATGCACTTTCTGAGAATCCTTCCCACGAGCAAATGTACTGTGAACCTCGTGGCGTCATCTTCAATCTCTTCTACCTGATAGCCCCGAGTTCCTTTAACTAATACGAAGTCGCTCTTCATCTTCTTGGCGAGGTCTTTATCTTTTTTCTTACCCACAAATTCCATTGCGGGGTCAGTATCTTGTTTGGTGAGATGCATGATCCTGTAGATCAAATCAATGTTTATTTCTATCTTGCGGTCTATCCACAAGTATCCATGGTGTGTGCATGACAGCAACACACGCACGACGGGTGTTAGTTCTAGAATTATCCTGAAGTGTGGAATTATCAAGAGGTTCAACAGTCCTGAATATTCTAACGATGTAATCCAGTCCTGTGCTTCTATGGTCGTCTTCTTAGTGGCTTCGTCGAAATTTCTGCACATGTATCGGTCTAGCTGTAACTACATATACTTGGCAGCATTCAGCAGATTGTAGTATGCGAACTTAACATCCGTGATCTTTCCTAGCAAGTTGTCTTGTTCCCGAACATGGATTGACATCGGCGGCAAAGGGGTGTCATACTATGGGTTCCTCTTCAACACTATCATCGGTGCATCATCTTTTCATGGTGGAATGTACTCATGTATCAACAGAATCGGCCTCTCATGAGGTCACTCTCTCGGTTTCTCTCATGGTGTTTCTGTAGACTGGGGCTTAAGTTGTTCTTTTGATTTATTCTTATCCTTCTGCTTGGACTCTGGTTCATGCCAAGGTGAGATCCTAGATGACACACCCTTCTCATGGGTTTCTTTCTTCACAGACTTGTTTTCATAACTGCTTCTATACCATAATGTTGGAATTTCTTTAATACCTCGTGTAGTTCTTCTTGATCATACATGTACTGTAGGAATGTTCTGTTCTGCACTGGTAAAATATCTGAATTTACTTGCGGCAAAAATAACAATCACAGTAAAAAAGGTAACTCTGTGCTTACCTGCTATATATAGCCATAACACGAACTGAGACGCGCCCAAAAACGACTAAGTTAACATTAATTACTATGTCTGTTGTCTAAATCTAGCTTAGATAGAATACAATTACCATTCGCATACATACACAAGCAAATACATAAAGACACCATAAACTCATATACATAAACACAAGGATTTACATGGTTCACCCCAAGAGGGAGCTACGTCCACAGGAACTGTTCTTATATTAGATTGTAAGGGTATCAGTTCCAGTTTGTGCACTTAGCTGCAGACTCTTCTCTACATTCAGATCTCTACGCACTCAGTTTTAGAGTATGTTCTCTCTTTTCTCGCTATTCTCCTAACACAAAAGCAAGCTACCCTTACATTTCTAAAAACCAACCACCCTTTCTCATACAAAATTAGGTCCCCATATATAGGTGTTCCTGAAGGTCACATATTACAATAACTATGGGCCAACCCCCATAGTACCCAAAACCCTAAAACCCTATGGTTCTCCTGTAGACCACGCTAATCTTTAACTCCGATGTCCCTTTGGCATTGTTTTCTCTGACTTCGCCATTTTCTCTCACAGCATACCTCCGACTACTGTAGTGGCATGTCCTCTACACCATTCTGCTTCTTAACTTTTTGTTCTTGCAGTAGTCAGGCCTTCGCTTAGCCCTTAACTGCTCCAACCACCTCTAGCTATCGTTAGTACTTTGTATTTATTAAGGGAACAAGTCCTTTTATCCCAACCGCACTTTGCTCCATACCCTCTGCCCGAGATTTACGGATTCGCCTTTCTCCCAAAAATGGTCAACACTAGGCCTCGCCTAACTGTACTTTCCTTCTTAACTTCCTCTTCTTGGGCCACGCCCAACATATATAATGACATAAAATTAGGTATGGTGATATATAAACACAATAAAAAAGTGTAAAATTAATATTTTTATTAATTACAAAATTAAATAAGATATGGTATCTATATAAATAGAATAAAGAGTGTAAAATTAAGATTTACTATTAACACCAAAAAAACATTCTTTACATAGTAAGAGTATTCTTTATATTGATCAATTCAAAATGTGGATCATTATATTTGATTATATCAACTGTTTTATTTAATATTAGAAGTTAACTACTGTAAAGTGTTGGTGCAATATAGTGAGAGTCTCTTTTGATGTGTTAGATGCAATAGAAAACTGAAAGAACATGTATCCATCAAATTATATGGATATTTTTAGATGCATACACAATGAATCTTGGTTTGAGTAAAAAACATAAAATGTAGGAAATTGAATCATGTTTCCGAATATATAAATCTTATCTATTGAAAATTTTCATAACTATCTCAAGTTTGACCTTTTCTAATAGGTACTTTTTTGGGAGAGGAAATGATGAGGTATATGTATTTGTGAGTGTATCATTTGAGTTCCTAAATGATGGAATCAACCTACAAAAACTGGTAGATATATAGAGAATAAATAGTACTAGTGCAACACTATTTTTCCAAAATAAATTTAATAATATTTTTTTAAATTATCTAAGTGATCAAATCTCAAAAAAAGTACGCCATGTGTGGGTGCATCTTGTCAAGGTATTAATGAAATGATCATGAAATGTTTTTTTTATAGAATGTAGAGGTTCGTGTCTAGCAGTGCAACATACAATCTTTTTCAAAAATGCTTGTGAAACAAAAAAATTATGGAAGAAACACTAACAATATGTTTTTTGAGTTAAGGAGTAATGACACAAGAAAAATAGAATATATATATATATATATATATATATATATATATATATATATATATATATATTTAAAATTGCATATTTGGAATCTACATAAAAATTGCTATTTGGGTCTAAAATTTCATAAACAATGATTTTGTGTAGCATATTGTAATGAGTGGTAAAACACAAGCATATTGAGAAAATGGAGGAAATTAGAAATTAGATATGGTGTACCATATTCCATAGCACAAGTTTGGTTAACCTGAAGCTAACTCCAAAGCAAACATGTAGAAATATGGATGACACCCTAACACATGACAAGGCTCAATTTAGGTGGTAAGGAAAATGAGTGTGTTTCATTTAAATTCAAATTTCCCTTTCCTTCCCAACTGGGTGCCATGTAACTTTAAAACATGTGCACATTTTAGCTCTACAAAATGCACCCGTGTTATATCTCTAGTAAATGCATGCACTTTTTAACTCTACAAAACGCGTACCCGTTTTGTAGAGCTAAAACACATGCACATTTTAGTTCTACAAAACACATACATATTTTGTAGATGTAAAACATGCACACATTTTGTAGAGCTAAAATGCATGGTTGATGTTATAGACATCAAATTTACCTTACGGGTAAGGAGTAGGAGGGGCGTTAGGTTGAGACAAGGAGATAGAGATCCGGGTTAGGGGTAGGGGTTTAGGGGGGATTAGAGAAGTCAGAGGAAAGAGGGAGTATATGGTGATGGGGGTGGTAAGTGGTAGGTTGAGGGGGGTAAGTGGTAGGGGGAGGGGGATTAGGAGAGATAGAGAGAGAGGTAGGGGTAGGGGTAGTAGGAGCGACATAGGGATATGGGTAGGGGTATGAGGAGTAGGAGAGAGAGAGAAATGGGTGGATGGGGTGGTTATGGGTATGGAGAGTAAGAGGGAGTTAGGGAGATAGAGGGGGATTTAGGGGTAGTGATAGTGTAAGAGAGATATGTTTGGCTGTTAAGGGGTTGGGGGAGAGGGTGAGAGGGGGAGAGGGGTGGGGATAAGGTGTAGGTGGATGAGTAGGGGAGAGAAAGAATGAGAGATGGGGTTAGCAAGGGTTAGGGTGAAGAAGGGGGAGAGAGAGAAAGACGAGAGGTGGTGTTAAAGGTAAGGGGAGGAGTAGGAGGTGACGGAGTGAGAGAGGGGGTTAGTAAGGGTTTGGGAGATGAGGGGGGAGATGGATAAGAGGGGGTTTAGTTATATGGGGAGGAGTGTGTGTGTGTGTGTGTGTGTGAGAGAGAGAGAGAGAGAGAGAGAGAGAGAGAGAGAGAGATAACGAGAGGTGTTAGGGGGTTGGGGGGGAGAGAGAGAGGGGGGGTGGGGGATACGGGTAGGTGGATGAGTAAAGGGGAGAGAGAGAGAGAGAGAGAGAGAGGGGGGGGGGAGAGGGTGTGGGTGTTTAGGGGTAGGGGGAGGAGGGGATTTGGGGGAGAGAAAGATATAGATATTGTGGTGGGGGGGCAGGGGTTTAGGGAGGATTAGAGTAGCTATAGATAAGGGGTGGTATAGGTTGGGAGAACAGAGAGAGAGAGAGAGAGAGAGAGAGAGAGAGAGAGAGGGTGGTAAGTTGTAGTGGGGGAATTAGGAGAGACAAAGAGAGAGAGTGGTTTAGGAGAAGGGGGTGTAGGAGAGAGAGAGGGGGGTTTATGGGTAGGGATATTAGGAGGGAGGTTAGGGAGAAAGAGGGGGGGGGTGGTTATGGGTAGGGAGTGTAGAAGGGTGGTTAGGGAGAGAGATGGGGGTTTAGGGATTTTGAGAGTGCGTGTGAGAGAGAGGAGGGGTGTTAGGGGGTTGGGGAGAGAGAGAGAGCTGGGGGTTATGCATAGGTGGAGGAGTATGGTAGAGAGAGAGAGAAGGAGGGGGGTTAATAAGGGTTAGGCGGAAGAGGGGATAGAGAGAGGATTGTGATGAGGGGGTTAGAGGAAATGGTAGGAGTAGGTGGAGGGGGGGTTAGAGGTAAGGGGAGGAGTAGGGGACATAGAGAGGGGGGGGTTAGTAAGGGTTAGGAAGAGGGGGGGAGAGAGAGGGGGTTAGTAAGGATGAGAGAGAGAGAGAGAGAACACGAGAGAGAGAGGGACATTAGTTGTATGGGGAGGAATAGTGGGTGGGTGTGTGAGAGAGGGGGTTACCAAGGGTTAGGGAGATGAGATAGATAGAGATAGAGAGAAAGGAGGGGGTTTAGTTATATGGGATGATTATAGGTGGGAGAGAGAACAAGGGGTGTTAGGGGATTGGGGGAGAGAGAGGGGTAGGGGATAGGGGTAGGTGGGGGGGGGGGAGAGAGAGAGAGAGAGATCAGGGGTGAGGAGTGCGATATTGTGGGTGATTAGGGGTACGATGGAGGAGTGGGGTTAGGGGAGAGAAAGAGATAGAGATCGTGGCGGGGGAAGGGGGATTGGGGGAGAGAGAGGGGTAGGGGATAGGGGTAGGTGGGGGGGGGGGGAGAGAGAGAGAGAGAGATCAGGGGTGAGGAGTGCGATATTGTGGGTGATTAGGGGTACGATGGAGGAGTGGGGTTAGGGGAGAGAAAGAGATAGAGGTCGTGGCGGGGGAAGGGGGATTGGGGGAGAGAAAGATATAAATATTGGGGTGGGAGGATGGGTAGGTTCTTAGGGAGTATTAGAGTAGCTGTAGATAAGGCGTGGTATAGGTTAGGGGGAGAGAGAGAGAGAGAGAGAGAGAGAGAGAGAGAGAGGGTGGTAATTTTTAAGGAGAGGGGGATTATGAGGAATAAAGAGAGAGGGAGGGGTTTAGGGGAAGGGAGAGTAGGATAGAGAAAGAGAGAGGGGGGGTGGTTATGGGTAAGGAGATTAGGAGGGTGGTTAGGGAGAGAGAGGTTGGGGTGGTTATGGGTAGGGTGAGTAGGAGGGTGGTTAGGTAGAGAGGGGGGGTTAGGTCTTCTGAGAGTGTGTGTAAGAGAGGGGGGTTGTTAGGGGGTTGGGGAGAGAGAGAGGTGGGGGTTAAACATAATTCAAGGAGTAGGGTAGAGAGAGAGAGAAAAAGAGAGGGGTTTAATAAGGGTTAGGGGGAAGAGGGGAGAGAGAGAGAGGAGGAGGAGGAGCGATGATTAGAGGTAAAGGGAGGAGTAAGGGGGAGAGAGTGAGGGGGGAGGTTAGTAATGGTTAGTAAGAGGAGGGGGGAAAGAGAGATATAGAGATGGGTTTATAAGGGTCAGAGAGAGAGAGGGGGGGTGACATTAGTGGTAAGGGGAGGATTAGGGGGTGTGAGAGGGAGAGAGGGGCAGAGGGGGTGGTTATGGGTAGGGAGATTAGGATGGGGGATGGGGAGAGAGAGGGGGGTTAGGGGTAGAGAGAGTGTGAGAGGGAGAGGGGTTTTTAGAGGATTACGAGAGAGAGAGGGGGTGTGGGGGTTATGTATAGGGGGATGAGTAGGCCATAGAGAGAAAGAGAGAGAGAGAGAGTCAAAGAGGGGTTTAGTAAGGTTTAGCGGGAAAGTGTGTGTGTTTGGTGTGTGTGTGTGAGAGAGAGAGAGCAAGATAGGGTTAAATGTAGGGAGAGGAGTAGGGGAGTGATAGAGTGAGAGAGGGAGGGAGAGAGAGGAGGGTGGCTAGTGGTAGGGGAGGACTAGGTGTGTGTGTCTGTGTGTGTCAGAGAGAGAGAGAGAATGGGGGGTGTTAGTGGGTTAGGGGAGAGAGAGAGGGGTGGGGGATAGGGGTAGGTGGAGGACTAGCAGGGTGGGTGAGAGAGGGAGTGAGAGTGTACAAGAGAGAGAGATGGGAGGTGTTAAGTGGTAGGGGAAGGGGAAGGGGGATTAGGAGAGATTGGGAGAGGGGGGGTTATGGGTAGGAGAGAGAGAGAGAGAGAGAGAGAGAGAGAGAGAGGAGAGGATTGACGGGTACTTATGAGTAGGTAGAGTATGAGTGAGGTTAGGGAAAGAGAGGGGGGGTTTGGGGTAGTGAGAGTGTGAGGGAGAGAGGGGAGTGCGGGTTAAGTGTAGGTGGAAGAGTAGAGTAGAGAGAGAGAGGGTTTTATAGGTAGGGAGAGGACCAGGGGGTGAGAGAGTGAGAGAGGGGGGTTAGTAAGAGTTAGGGAGATAGAGATAGAGGGGGAAAGTTAGTCATAGGGGGATTAGGGGTGTGTGTGTGTGTGGCTGATAGAGAGAGAGAGCATGGGTTTAGGGGGTTGGGATAGAGAGAGGGATATGGGGGTTAGGGGTAGGTGGAGGAGTAGAGGTGTGTGTGTGTGAGAGAGAGAGAGAGAGAGAGTCAAGGGGCGAGGTGGGGAGTGTGATGGTGTGGGTGATTAGGGGTAGGGGAGACGAGGGAGGTTTGGGTATATAAATGTATAGATATCATAGTGGGGGGAGGATTTAAGGGAGGATTAGGGAATTTGTATAGAAGGGGGGTATAGGGTGCAGAGAGAGAGAGAGAGACGGGGGGATAATAATTTGTAAGGGGAGGGGGATTAGGGGAGAGAGAGAGAGAGAGAGTTAAGGGGAAAGGGGGAGGGGGAAGGGTGTGTGTGATTAGGGGTAGGGGAGAGGAGGGGGTTTTAGGGATATAAATAGATAGAGATTGTATTGGGGGGGGGTTTAGGGAGGATTAGGGAAGTTAGAGAGAAGGGAGGTTATAGGGTGCATAGTGAGAGAGAGAGAGAGAGATATGGGGGGATGTTAAGTGGTAGGGAGAGGGGGATTACGGGAGAGAGCGGGAGAGAGAGAGAGAGAGAGAGAGAGAGAGAGAGAGAGAGCTAGGAGAAATGGGGAGGAGGGGTGTTGGGGGAGAGAAAGAGATAGAGATTAGGGTGGGAGGGGGTATCAGTTTAGGGAGAATCTGGGAAGTTAGAGAGAAGGGGGGTATAGTGTGGGGGAAGAGAGAAAGAGAGGGAGACATATATGGGGGGTTGGTAAGTGGTTGAAGGAGGGGTATTATCTGAGACAGAGAGAGAGAGGGGGGGTTAGTGGTATGGAAAGTAGGGCAGAGAGAGAGAGGGAGGTGGAGGGGGTGGTTATGGGTAGGGAGAGTATCATGGGGGTTAGGGAGAGGGGCTGGTTAAGGGTAGTGATAGTGTGTGAGAGAGGAAGGTGGGGAGTTGTAATGGGTTGAGGGAGTGAGAGAGGGATGGGGATTAGGTGTAGGTGGAGTAGGAGAGAGAGAGAGAGAGAGAGAGGGGGATAGTGATGGTTAGGGAGGGAAGGATAGGGAAGGAGGGATATGGAGATAAATTTATTGAAGGATAGAGAGAGGGAGGGAGGAAAATACAGAAGGAGGGAGAGAGAGAGAGAGAGAGAGAGAGAGAGAGAGAGAGAGAGAGAGAGAGATGGGATGTAGGGAGGGAGGGATGGAAATGTAGGGGTATATAACATGTCTTACAAAATGCGTTCATTTTTATAGTTACTTTTAGAGTTTATACTTTAATTCAATATTATCTAGGATCTTTAAATGAAAGAATAAAAAGAACAGCAAAACACAATAGACACAATAGTTTTCCTCAGGGAAATGATAAAGGAGAAAGCCCCGCAACTTCCTCAAAGATAGTTTTGTCACTAATACAATATCAAGCCAAAAGTGGAAAACCCAAAATTTGTCTTCTGCAGTTTCTCTCTTTTCTCCACCAGTGAACTTGTCCTCTCTCCCTTGCTATGCGAACTTGTGTGAGTGAGTAGTGTGTACAAATGAGAGAGCAATTCTCTTTATTTATACTTTACTTTTAACTTGACCGTTTACCTAACTAGGCCGACCTCAACTAAAACTGACTGGGTCGACTTCTCTAGGAAGAATCAATAACCCTATTACATTTGACTGTAGGGGATCTATCACCCCGACTTACAATGGATGTTTTACCTCAATGAATTTGCATGACCAAATGTAATAATGACATCTCCGACCAGAGGGAAAACATCTCTTTTAGAGGTACAACTAAAATACAATAATAATATCAATATAAAATACAATTTAATATCTTCCAGAGTTACATTTACATCAACACTCCCTCTTAACTAGGAAGGTATTCTCTTGCAACAATCATCATCACCGTGGACAAAATTATGGACAACATCATCATCATTGGATTATATTCAATGTTGGAGCATCATCATCAACACCGGATCATCAACATCGCTACTACAACAATCTTCATTCTGTTGATCATTGATTAGTGACATCTCTCGAGTCTATCCATCATAGAAATTTCTACAGAGCCAGCCCATTTTCATGTTGGATGTAGGCATACCCTCATGTAGGTATTCATTATCTCTGCGAGCAAGCAATCAAGTAGGTACAACCCAGGACCAGTCATTACATTACCACAACAATCACCTGCTTCTCCTACTATCGCCTCATAGTATCTAGATCATCTCATCATCGCACAGTTTACAACCCATATGCACATCTCGTGTCCCTTAACGGTCATCCCGTGTCTACCAGCAGAGGACAATCTGAAGCACCCCAACACATTACATCCCAAGGAAAACCTACGCCCTCCACCATGCGAGATCCTGCCTAGTATCACACATAGTGTCTTATGACTAGTGGACCTCTCACCGTCTCTAGTATGGGAGGACAATCAGGAGCATCCCGGATGCATTATGTCCCAAGGACCACCTACGCCTACCACCATAGGATAACCAACCCTTACATCTACCAACATGGGAGGACAATGAGCATCCTAGATGCATTATGTCCTGAGGACCACCTATGCCTACCACCGCACGAGAAAAACTCTATATTCTCCAGCATTGGAGTACATCCCAGGGAAAATGAAGTGCATTACATCCCAATGGACAACCTGCGTCTTCCACCATGCAAGAACTAGTGCATCTGCGTCTTTCGGTCTCATCACTCCCTCTTAGGAGGAACCTTGATCTGGAGAACACCAAGCTTCTCTCTGAAGTACTCAAACTTCAATCTGGCTAACGGCTTGGTCAATACATCGGTTATCTGCTCATCTGTCGCCACATACTAGAGCTCCACTACTCATCTCTGCACCATATCCCTAATATAGTGGTACTTGATCTCAATGTGCTTTGACTTGTCATGGAACATCGGGTTCTCGGACAACTTCACGCAAATATGTTTTTCATAGAAGATACAAGTCGCCTCTAATTGGAGATCAAACAAATATGACAGTAGCTTCTGAAGCCATACTGCCTCACAAATAGCCGAACATGCTGCAACATACTCTACTTCTGTTGTACTCAATTCCATGCACGATTTCTTCCTTCTAAACTAGGAGATCATACTAGATCCCATACTGAAGCAACATACTCAATTGCTCTTCATATCTGCGGCATTTCCTTCCCAATCCAAATAAACATAACCCTACAGGTTCATATTCTGATTCACCTCATACTTGATCCCATAGTCAACTATACCCTTCAGGTACCTCAATACATACTTTGCCGCAATTAGTTGAACATGTCTCGGATCAGTAAGGAACTAGCTCAGGGTTTTCACAACAAATCATATGTTTGGTATCGTGTTCGTCAGGTACATCAATGACCCAATCATCTAACGATACATCATTGCATCAAATGACTTCGATGAAGCATCACACAATAGATTTAATTTTGATGCCCTGGGTGTGGCCATAGCCTTGCAATCCATCATTTCGAACCTCTTCAAAATCTCCACTACATACTTCTCTTGTCCAAGGAATATTCCATCTGCACTCTGCCACACCTCCATGCCTAAGAAATAATTCATCATACCCAGGTCCTTCATCTCGAACTCTGCGAAAATCATCCTCTTCACATCTGCAATGAGCTCATCCTCACCTGTCAGAAAAAGGTCATCTACATATAACAAAAGTATCACTGGTCTTCCGATTTCAACCTTGAAGTAAAGGTTATAATATTCTTTACTCTTAGTAAATCCCAAGCTCATCAAGAAGTTGTCCATCTTGTCGTACAACATCCTGGGTTCCTGCTTCAATCCATACAAAGCCTTCTTCAATATGCACAGTACATGATTCTTCCTCTCGTGTGTCTCAAATCCTAGTGGCTACTCCACATACACTTCCTCTTCAACTACACCATTCAAGAATGTTGTCTTCACATCCATCTGGTGTACCTTCCATTTCATCACTGTAGCCAATGCAAGTATAGATTTGATGGAAGCATATCTGGATACAGGTGCAAACGTCTCCTTGTAGTCTATACCTTCTTTCAAGGAGAAGCCACGTGCCACAAATATTTCCTTGTGTTTCTCAATGATGCCATCTGCAGCATGCTTGATCTTGTAGATCCACTTTGAAGTCACTACAAACTTCCCTTCTGGTCTCGGAACTATTTCCTAGACATCATTCTACATAATCGAATGGTACTCCTCGATCATGGAATCCTTCCATTATTTATTCTTTGTTGCTTCCTCATAGCTAGAAGGTTCTTTATCAATGATGTCACACAACAGGGCTACATAGATGGAGTATGGTTTGGGTCTCTTTATTTCTCTGTGCATCACATATGGAGCGCCATACTTCTCTGCATCTTGTATTTCCTCTCGTACCCATGATGGCCTCCTCTTTCAGAGTTCTTCTCACAAGGTGGATCTACATGTTCTTGTGGTTCTTCCATATCACAGTCCTCTGGAACTGCTTCTTCCATTACTGAATCTCTAATCCTGGGAACTTCAAGTTCTTCAATATATTCAATATGTAGTTTTCTTTATTTTTTGTATGTTGAGTCTTCGTCGAATGTCACGTCCTTGTTGATGTTGATCTTCTTGAATCCTGGGAAGTATATTTTGTAGGCCTTTGAATTTTCATTATATCCTACGAATATTCCCTTCTTTCCTGAGGGATTTAGCTTCGTCCTATTCTCCTTCAAAAGTTCTATGTACACTTGCATCCAAATATTCTGAGATGGATGACTTCTGGTTTCTCACCGGAGAAATCTTCTTCTGGAGTCTTGTTGTCTAGTACTCGGTGAGGAGTACGGTTCTGTACCTACACCACTGTCCTCACAGCTTCTTCCCATAAGTGCATCAGAAGATCTTGGTCATGTAGCATTGCTTTCGTTGCTTCCATTATCGTTCTTTTCTTTCATTCTACAAAGTCACTCCATTGAGGATTGTATGGAGTGCTCAACTCCCTCTTGATCCCAGAATCTCTACAAAGATTCTTGAATTCTTCCGAGGTGAATTATCCACCATTATCTAATTGAAGGGTTTTGATATTCTTCTCTGTGTGATTATCGACCAAGGATTTGAATTCCTTGAACTTACTAAATACCTCATCTTTACTTTTCAAGAAGTAAATGCAAGTCTTACAAGAAAATTCATCTATAAAGGAAATATAATATGCATACCCTCTAAGTGAGCTAGATGACATGGAACTGCATACATCGGCGTGGATCAATATTCCTTTCGCTTTGATTTCATTGATGGGAAAGGCCTTCTTCACATTCTTTCCTTGCGCACATCCCCTGCAAATGCCTTCATTTTTTTCCTGGATTTCTGGAAGTCCTGAAACTGCTTTGCTTGCAATATGTAGTTCTCTATAGTGCACATGTGCAAGCCTTCTATGTCATAGTTCACTTGGTTCCATGGAATCCTGAACCAATCCATGTTCAGGTTGGCCCTTCAACTTGTACAAACCTCCCTCTTGCTCTCCAATCACAGTTGCATCATCTATCGTCTTTCCCTTTGGCCATATTAGGACTTGGCCATCTACGAATGCAACTCTCATTCCTTTAGAATCTAGTGTTGATATGGAGAGAAGTTTCTTCTTTAGTCCTGGAACATATAGCACATCTTTCATCTTCTAATATTTTCCAGATTCTAGCTTGTATGAAGCTTCTCCACTTCCTTTTATTGGGTATTGGTAATCATCCCCAAGTTTCACCTTATGACGTGGCTCATGCTCAGATAGATTGATGAATGATTATTTGTATTCCATCATGTGCTTGGAAGCCCCACTATCTACAGGCCAATCATTTCTCCCATGTGTAACAATTCCCGTGAGTGCTGAGATCAGGACATATTCTTCATCACTTGAAGAATCATCTCTTTCTTCTTCTCTGGTTCTTTTCCTTGTAGGTTCATCGTCTTCCGTAGTGTGATCATGATGTCTCTTCTTGTTTATATTCCTGTTGGATCCTTTGTTTCTGGGACAATCTCCAAAGTAGTGTCCCTTTCATCACATGCATAACATCTAATGTTGGATAGATCTCTTCTTGGGTCTTATTTGTCTATCATAGTTCTCCCTCTTGCTTTGATGGTGGTTCTCCCTCTTGTTGTGATAATGGTGCTCCCTCTTGTTGTGTTTTCTTCTAGCATGAGCTGTGAGAGCTTGGTCATCATTTGCTCCCGATATTCTCTTCTCATACCACAAGTCGAACTTCTTCCTGTCTACATTCTTCCCATAGTCTGCTAAATGTGATCAACTTATTTCTGGCACATATCCCTCGAATGAATGAGTCTCGTGATCTTGGGAGACCATTCAAGGTGGTCATAACAATCTCTCCTTACTCTACCTTTTCCTCAACTTCATGAAGTTGATCCTTGATCTATGAGACCCTTGTGAAATAGGATTGCATGGTCTCTAATTTCAGGATATTTTTGTTCTTGTACTGGTTTCTCAATGTCATTTTCCGATTGATGTTCTTCCCTTCGAATAGTCTTATTAATGCATCAAACATATCATTGGGTGTCTTCAAGGATGACACATGTGGGATGAGATGATCCTTAATAAAGTCTGCAATAATTCTCTTTTCCTTAACCAAGTTCTTCTTGTGGATAGCCTTATCCTCATCTGCCTCTAGTGCTGGAACCTCTTCACTAACATATTTGTCCAAGTCATTTTCTTCAAGGACAAGGGAAATCCTCTACTTCCATGATCGGAAGTTATCATCTATTTCAAGATTATCCTAAAGCTTGGTATGTTGAGACATATTGAATGAGTACCTCAAATGGAAATAACAAAGATTTATATCTTACCAATTTGATATGCCCAATCTGGTTCTGGAGCTGGCTGGACTAGGGTTTGTTAGAGAAACCCTAATTTTCCAAACTTGTAATATTGAAATTTTGATTGGATAGTAAGATGTGCCTCCTCAAGGTGAGTTGTCCAATGTACTTGCTTTTCCAAATTGATGGAGGGAATCCCCAAAAACTTGATGCCCTAGTTTTCTCTCGGCACAAATGTTTGGGTCAAAACTGAAAATTCTCGGAATTTGATTCTTCTTCGACAAAAATATGCTCCCTTCTAGGGAGATTTATCCTATCCTCCTTTTCTTGATGATATGCGGAGTGAATACCTCAAACTTCGAATCCCTAGTTTCCCGTTGCTGCACAATGCCTTGTTTTCAGGTAAGCTTTGATACCATGTTAGAGTTTGTACTTTAATTCAATATTATCTAGGATATTTAACTGAAACAAAAACAAGCACAAAAAAACACAATAGACAAAATAGTTTTCCTCGGGGAAACCATAAAGGAGAAAACCCCGCAACTTCCTCAAATATAGTTTTGTCACTAATACAATATCAAGCCAAAAGTGGAAAACCCAAAATATGTCTTCTGCAGCTTCTCTCTTTTCTCCACCAGTGAACTTGTCCTCTCTCCGTTGCTATGTGAAATTGTGTGAGTGAGTAGTGTGTCCAAATGAGAGATCAATGCTCTCTATTTATACTTTACTTTTAACTTGACATTTTACCTAATTAGGTTGGCCTCAACTAAAACTGACTGGGCCGACTTCTCTAGGAAGACTCAATAACCCTATTACATTTGACTCTAGGGGATCTATCACCCCAACTTACAATGGAGGTTTTACCTCAATGAATTTGCATGACCAAATGTAATAATGACATCTCTGACTAGAGGGAAAACATCTCCGTCGGAGGTACAAATAAAATACAATAATAATATCAATATAAAATACAATTGAATATCTTCCAAAGTTACATTTACATCAACAATTAAAAAACATGCACGTATTTTGTAACTGCAAAACGTGCACACATTTTGTAATTGTAAAATGTGTCCACATTTTGTAACTGCAAAATGCTTGCACATTTCTTTCTTCCCATCCTATGTGTCAACTGACCTGTCAGGCTTGGAATCCTCTAATGATAGCATTAAGGAATGCATACGTGTTTTTTTTTTGTGAAGTGAAAGAGTTTTTTCAAAGAAATAAAATTGCATTTAAAAGGTTGCTCAACTTCATGTGAGAACCCTAAAATATTCTAATGCTTGGTAATTATAATCTTCCACTTCTCTAAAATCCATCTCTTGGGATTCATACCATTTCCTCTCAATTTAAGTGAACAATGTCCCCATTTTCCTCCTAGGTTAAGAGAGATGTTACAGCTAGAGATGAAAATTTATTTCATGTAAGGAAGAGCCAAATAAAAATATAGGGTCCATTTTTGTGCTCCTTCATCAACTGTTCGAGGAAAAGACACTTGAAGGATATTGACATGACAATCTATAGGTGGTGGAGATTTCTAGTGGGAATCCTGAGATGACTAGTGCAAGTGGAGTTATTGTGACAAAAAGATAAAATATTGAATTAAAATTGATGTACCCAAGTGAGGAATAAATTTATACTTTAGTGTTTTCTCAATTATTTGAAGAGAATCATCTATGAGGTTTTCGTTACAAATACCAACAATGAATGGTTTGTAAGGGGAGATGCCTAGAAAAAAATTAATATAGAGCATCTCATGGATGATGTCCATTGTGTTGCTAAATATTTAGCTATGTAAAATAACATAAATGACAGTGCAGTAGGATCCTAAAGTTGGATAAGGTCCCTTAAAATACAAATTGTTCAAGAACTTACAAAGTATGCTTGGATAATGAAGATGAAGGGGATCCCATTCATGTAAATCCAAAACGTCTATGGTAGTGATAAACTTCTCATCGTGATGTTTAGTAGGTTCAACTAAACTTTTAAACTATGCATTTGGGTATGTCTTAAAACTTTGAATATATAATTTAAGAGAGCCTAAATGAACAACCTTGTCATTATTGCTTTCCTGCAAAAATAAAACACCGAGGAAGTATAAGAGTTATTGCTATCTATAGTGAACTTAGTGATTTTTTTGGTTATCACTATATGTTGTGATCATAGTGAGACGATTTTTAATCTATCAATTTTGAGTAAATAACACACAATATGTGGAACATGCTACACGTGTCATTATAACGAGGTTTGGATAAAATGTACTAATATTATCGACATCAGTGACAACATTTGGAGGAGAATGTTGAGTGTTAGGGTCAAAGAATATGGTCTTAACACAACATGGGTGTTATAAAGCATGACTCCTTGATGTCCTATGATGGGATAAATTATGGAGTGTGCAATATTGATTGTTCAATGGTGGGGTGTGGAAACCGTGGGAGAATGCATACCCATTAGAGAGATGTGTTTTCAAGTAGGGAATTGGATGTTTTTAGAGCTTCTTTTCAGTAGGTAAAACATGTTGAAAATTCAATGAAACATAAGAGCTATGCACCAAAGAAAATTCATGATGGAGAGAAGGAAGTAAACCATAACTAAAATTTAATTATCAATGCCTGAAACACTCAAACACTAATCATCAGAAAAGGGTCAACAATATTTTTTTTGTAAGTAGATAAACAAAGTCATCATTATTGAAATTCTTCAACCGTTACGTATTATAAGTTAAATCCTTCTCTCTCTAGATTGCATTTATCAAGTGTGTAAATGTGATTACTATCTGTATCATCATATTTATCAATCAATTGAGCATATTCATCATTTTCTATTCAATCAACAATTTTCATTCAATAATAATTAAAGCATAACATATTGTTCATGTTTTATTTAACTGGGTCACTTCAATATCAGTTCCCTCAATAGTATAATCAATCAATGTACCGAGGCGAGCCTTACATACACTCCCTCTTATTAACACTTTGTGTAATACCCCATTTTTTCCTTAATGTTATTTGGCTTTGATGTAAATACTGTGATATGCAGTGTGTGTATTTTTCCTAGTGTGGAGCTCAAGGCCAAGGCCCCACTAGTGGATGTTTAAGGTTATTTCTTAGGCAAGTAGTTGGACAGTTGGATTATTCATGGGTTGCTAAGCCATGAAGAAATGTAAATGATATAATTATTATTAATGAATAAAATAACCAAGAAGCTGGATAAGGAGGCAACTAATGAGAAGGGGCCACATGTATCCACTAGGGAGAGGTGAGGGGGTTATGGGATTGGTTTCCCATGTTGCCACATGTCCGGCTGTGAACCCGTTTGAACTCCTTGCTGACATTAATGCGATTTTAGAAGGTGGTTGAGAACCCTACTACTGAAGCTGATGGAGTATGGGGCATGTCTGCGATTTCGTATGGTAGAGCACAACTCTAGTTTCTTGTCCAAAAAGAAGCTCAATGCCTGAGCACTCGCAGAACCAATTTTGACTACCCATGGTGGAAGAAAACAAGGGGGGATTATCCATTTCTCATTCATCTATACACACTTGCCACTCACGATCCATCGAACCATAGAGAGAAACTTGCTCATACATTTATGCATACGCCGAACCAGTTTCGGGTGGGAACCTGAAGATAATCGTGTTTTCCTGTGAAATAGAAATACCAGAGAGCCATGGTCGTAGAACCTGTAGGTGCGAAATGAGTCTACCGGTGACAGAGTGGTAAGATCCCGTGAGGAAACTATAAGCCTAAACAATGCAGAGAAACCGTGAGAACCTGGGGATTGGATCGCGAAAGATAGATTATGGAGGAGAGCCCTGCTCGCAAGTCGGGAAAAGAGTCAACTTGTTGAACTGTGGAAGAAGGTTGGGTTGCTTGATAAACCTAGTGAAGGTTGTAGTCTCATAGAACTAGCGACTGTACCTTTCTATTCCCATCCTGGAATAGAACTATAAGGGAAGAGGCCTTGGGCTTGAGGGACTGTGCAGTAGAGAAGAGGGTCTTCCTTGTGTTGGATGTGGTAGGTAATGTGGCTTCCAGGTCTGCTGAGTGTTGAGATGCCTACAGCTCTGTGGTTGAGCTCACTTGCTTAACAACCCCTCCCTTGCTGTCCCTGTTCGCCTGATAAACCCACTCTCGGTTGGCTTAACATGACCGACTTGTATGATATGTTTGATAAACCCAACGGTATGCTGGCTTGGCATGATTGTATTACTTGGTGTGCTTGATAAAACTTACTGGAAGTTGGATTAGAATAACCAGTATGTCTCTGAATGCTTGATAAAAACACTGTAGGTTGGATTATCATGGGTAGGTGCCCTAGAATGCTTGATAAACCCAACTACATATTTTCTTAGCATTGGGATGGAACCTTGACTGTGAGAGAACCTGATAGCCTTCCTTAGTGGATACACATCCCATCTCGGGGGTGATCTCTCAGCTGAAAGAGTACAGGCTGGACAGAGATCTAAGGTTGGGTGGAGCATTGCTCTCGCTTAGACAATTGCTTCGGAAATCAAAAGATAAGTACTTATTGTTATGTTAAATGATGGTGTTTTCATTGTTGTGAAATGGTAGAGAGCATGTTTATATGAATGTGATTGACATGAATTCATGTGCATGACTGAGTAAAGGGTTGAGTTCATTGTTATACATATATCATTGTATGGCATGAGTTTAATGCATTATAAGTTTCGCATATGATAGATGTATTTGTTAGATATAATTTAATGCATTTTACATGTTATGATATGTATGATTAACTCTGTGAATGAGTTGTATGTTTACATCTGATCCTTGGTAAGGAGGGGATGCCATGGAGATGTTTCAGAACCCCTCTGTGGTTGAGGTGGAAGGGAAGATCATGACATGAAGAAGGATGGAAGTCTTTAAGTGGAGTTTTGAGCATAACTTCAGTGAGAAATTTGACATGGTAGGAGTGCTTAGATGGGATAGTGGTCTCACCATTGGATAGAGCTCTCCAAGATATTTCCAATGGTACCGACCTTGTCTCATTTGGACCAAGAATGGAGAAGTTATGCCCCTTCGAAGATTGTCTGGAAAGTTACCCTTGCAGGAGTATGGTTCCGCATGCCTGCATCCGCAATGCGGATTGCGGATTGCAGAAATGTGGAGGTTGAAGTTACGTTTGGACATTCCACACTTCTGCATCTGCAATTGCGGATTGTGGATTGCAGAAGCAAACCCTTGTTGGAGGATGGAGTCCAATGTTGTGCACTTCCACATCCACAATTGCGGATTGTGGAGTGGGAATCCATCGTTGTGGGTTCCGGGTTGCGGGGAGGTAAACCTTCCAGTTATGAAGTCTTAAACTTCCGCATCTGCAGTTGTGGATTGTGGATTGCGGAAAGGGAAGTTCCGGTTGTGAAGTTCCGCACTTCCGCATTCGCAAGTGCGGATTGCGGATCGGAGCCATTTCAACAGTGTGCGTGTATTCCATCGAATTTGGAAGAAAAAAAATGTATCAGGGTCTCCCGTGGCTCAAGGAGGTCAGTGGGGACGTGACAGAGTGGTATCAGAGCTTCAATTGCAATACTGGGAGCTGTTTGGTCCGGATCATGCATGAATTGTTGGTCAAGAGATGCGCCCATGGTGTAGTTTTGGTGAACTTGTTTGATTAACTGATTGTTCAAATGATTGGTTCCAGGTTTAAATGGGTATAGTAGAGTTTCATTGCATACTTGTGATATATAATAGATGGTTTTGATATGCACAATGATAGCAGGAGCTGTGATACACATCGTATCATAGGACCACGCACAGGAAGTTGTAAGAATGGTAACATTAAACGATGCGCATGACCCGTTTGGACCAGAAGACGATGTGCTAGGTGAGAATGTGCAGGAAGTGCATACAAAGGCCGAGTCTGATGGAATAAGGGAGAAAGTGACGCCCCCAGACTTGGTCGATACTATGGTAATCTTTAACGAGCGGATGATGAAAGCGCAAGAAGAGCAACATCAACTCAATGCGGCCATTTTGCAGAGTCTTATGGACTTGCAGCAAAGAATACACGATGGTTCTAATCCAAGCCAAGAAGGCCGAGAGGAAAGGAATGCAGAGAGTCAGTCTAGGGGTCGTTCTAGGAAAATAAATCCAAGTCCTATAAGGGGTTCTGTGAGCAGAAGACACAGGACACCCTCTCCCAAGTTTTCTTCTAGTAGGTCAGATGATTCTGAGGGTTCTCACGGGGGCCCGAGACGCACTTCCAAAAAGAGTTAGGGCAGGAAGAATCACAGAGGTATTCCACAGGGTGAATTTAGGAAGGCAAGGCATCCCACTTTTGATGGTGAAATCAAGGAAGGTCAAGAAGCAGAGGCACAACTTCTTGGAATAAAGAAGTACTTCTGAATGCATGAGTGTTCAGAGAATGAAAAGGCTAAGGTTTCTATTTATAACCTTAGTGGAAGGGATTCTATTTGGTGGGATCACCTCATGCAAGTAAAGGGAATTAGTGAAAGAGGAGTCAGCTGGGAAAGGTTCCAGAGATACTTCCAGGAGAAGTACTTATCAACTAGGTATTACGATAGCAGAAGAAAAGATTTCAACGAACTCAGACTAGGACAGAACACCATGGACGAGCATGTTCATAATTTTCTGGAACTGTTGAGGTATGTGGACTACATCAAGGATGAAAGGGTGAAGATCCAATGCTTCTTTGGTAGTCTACCATAGAACTACAGAGATAGAATAGAGTTTGTAAATCCACCAAGCTTGGATGAAGCCATTAGAATGGCAGAGCATTGCTATGAGTAGAGTAAAGGTAGAGCAGAGGCGCAACCAGTGTGGAAAGGTAAACCCAAGGGAAGATTTTATCAAAATAAAGGTGAATTCAAACCACCATTCATAAATCAGCCTAGGAGATTTCCACAAGACCAACAAGCAAGAAGAGAATTCAAGCCAGCTGCAGCAACATATAGAACATCAAAGGGGCCACTTCAGTGTTGGCTTTGTGGGGAAAACCACATGCTCAGAGATTTATCAACTGCAAGGAAGAACCCCAGGAGCTTGCACAATGTTAGAGGAGAAGCTAAAGTAGGGGATATGGAAAGAGCAACGCCTAGGATTTACACAGCATTGGATGACCACCAAGCAGACCATCAATTAGTAGTGGTAGAGGTTACAGGTAAGATTGTTGAGCGACCTATATATGTTTTTATTGACCCGGGGTCTACTCATAGTTATGTGTCTCCTAAGGTAGTTGAAATTTTTTCTGTTGGTAAAGTAAAGCATGACAAGGATTCGCTAGTTCAATTAGCCATCGGTACCAAGAGGAAGGTAAGCGAAGTAGCGAAGAAGTGTCCTATTGAATTGAATGGACTCCTCACACATGCAGAATTAAATGTATTACCATTGGGATCATATGATGCCATAATTGGCATGGATTGGTTGGAGAGGCATAGAGCCAAAGTGGACTATTATGGGAAATATTTGGAATGCCTTGATAATGAAGGAAAGCCAAGATTGGTTAAAGGAATTCCGAAGCATGTTTCAGTAAGGAAGATTTCAGCTCTGCAATTGAGGAAGTTTTATAAAAAAGGTTGTCAGTTATATGCTATGCATATATCAGATTCAACAGAAGCAAAATGACCCAAGCTAGAATACTTCCAGATATTGTAAGAATTTCTGGATGTGTTTCCAGATGAAGTTCCAGGATTTCCACCCAAGAGAGATATTGAATTTTCCATTAATTTTGTTTCAAGAGCAACACCCATCTCCAAAGCTCCTTATAGAATGAGCACACCAGAGTTGGTAGAATTGAAGATGTAGCTCCAGGAATTAATGGACAAGGAATATATCAGACCGAGTGTATCACCATGGGGTTCACCCGTGTTGTTTGTTAAGAAGAAGGATGGAACATTGAGGCTGTATATTGATTACAGGAAGCTCAATAAAGTGACAATTAAGAACAAGTATCCCTTGCCAAGGATTGATGACTTGTTTGATCAAATGAAGGAAGCTAGAGTGTTTTCAAATATTGACTTGAGGTCTGGGTACCATCAAGTAAGGATAAAGCAAGAAGACATTCATAAGACAACCTTCAGGACTAGGTATGGTCATTATGAATTTACAGTGGTGCCATTTGGTCTTACCAATGCACCTGCTACGTTCATGTGCCTCATGAATAGTGTCTTTAGCAAGTACTTGGATAAGTTTGTGATTGTGTTCTTGGATGATATCCTTGTGTATTCAAAGAATGGAGAAGAACACGATGAGCATTTGAAAATGGTATTGCAAGTCCTTAGGGAGCACCAACTGTATGTTAAGCTGAGTAAATGTAACTTTTATCAAGAGAAGGTGTAGTATTTGGGTTATATTATATTAGCAGAGGGAATTGCAGTGGATCCAGAGAAGATTGAGGCCATCATGGATTGGTCCACTCCAAGGAATGCAACAGATATCAGATATTTTATGGGCCTTGTTGGTTACTACAGAAGGTTAATTGAAGGCTTCTCCAAGATAGCCCATCCAATTACTTCATTGTAGAGGAAGGACATCAAATTCACATGGTCTGAAAAATGTGAAAGAAGATTCCAATAGTTAAAGGAGTTTCTCACTAGCGCACCTGTTTTGAGGATTGCAGATCCGAGTAAGGATTTTGTGGTATGCATTGATTCTTGTATTGAAGGACTCGGTGGAGTGCTAATGCAAGAAGGGTCGGTAATTTGTTATGAGTCGAGAAAGATGAAGGAGCATGAAAGGAATTATGCCACCCATGACTTAGAGCTAACATCCATAATACATACTCTCAAGAGATGGAGACATTATCTCTTGGGAAGAAGATTTGAGCTCAAAACTGATCATATGAGTTAAAATACTTGTTTGACCAACCAAATCTGAATGCAAGGAAAACTAGATGGATGGAGTTTCTTTGTGAGTTCGATTTGGAAATTAAGCATGTCAGGGGTAAGGAGAATAAGGTTGCGGATGCACTCAGTATAAAATTCCATACTGCAGCAGTAAGTAGGTGTGAATCAAATTTGAAGGAAAGAATTTTAGAAGATCAATATAGTGATGAGGTCTACCTTCATATCAAAGAGAAAGTGCAGCAGAATGTTATAGAAGAGTGGTATGCAAGATATCAGCTGGGTGAAGGTAATGCTCTCATTTATCAGAACACCAGACTGTACATTCCAAACAGTGAAGATTTGAAGAAGTTTGTGATGGATGAGATATATCAGAGACCATACTCAGGACATCCAGGATATCAGAAGACTATAACAGCAGTAAGGAAACAATACTTTTGGCATGGATTGAAGAAAGACATAGCTGAGTACATTGCTAGATGTCAAAAGTGTTAATAGGTGAAGGCAGAGCACCAACATCCAGCAAGATTGTTGCAACCATTGCCCATTCCAGAATGGAAGTGGGAAGTGATCTCTATGGATTTTATAACAGATCTTCCCATGACAATGAAGAAGCATGATTCAATCATGGTTGTGGTGGACAAGCTATCAAAGGTAGCTCATTTTATTCCAGTCAAGTCCACTCACAAGGAAAATGACATTGCAGATATCTTCATGAGAGAGATATTCAGATTGCATGGATTTCCCAAGGCAATAATTTCAGACCGTGACACAAAGTCCACTTCCAATTTTTGGAAAGGATTGTTCCAAGAGTTGGGAACTTAGTTGAAGTTTAGAACAACCTACCATCCTCAGATAGATGGTTAGGCTGAGAGAGTAAATCATATTCTTGAAGATATGTTCAGGATGTATGTGATGGACAAGCCATTCAAGTGGGAAGAATACTTACACTTGGTAGAATTTGCTTACAACAACGGACATCAAGCATCTTTGAAGATGAGTCCTTTTGAAGTGTTGTATGGAAAATGATGCATAAATCTAGTGAGCTGGGACAGCCCAGTGAACAGAGTAGTGCTTGGACCAGAGATGATTGCGGATATGGAGCAAGAGATTGTGAAGTTCAAGCAGAATTTGAAGGCAGCACAGGACATGAAGAAGAGTTATGCAGATCTGAAAACAATGCATAAGGAATTTCAGATTGGGGATCATGTCTACTTGAGGGTGAAACCCAGGAAGAGTTCCATGAAGTTGGGAAGTTGTGCCAAGTTGGCACCAAGATATTGTGGGCCATTTGAAGTCCTTGATAGGATAGGTCCAATTGCATATAGGATTGCATTACCTGCTAACATGAAATCTCATAATTTTTTCTATGTATCCTTACTTAAGAAATATGTACACGATCCTAATCATATCATTGATTGGCATGTGATACAGGTGGAACCAGAGGGTGAGTTCCAGGTGGAGCCTATATGCATCCTCGACAAGAAAGTCACCTTGCTCCGGAATAGGGACATAGGGAAGGTAAAGGTTGAATGGAGGCACCTTAGCCTAGAAGAGGCCATGTGGGAGATGGAGGATGCCATGAAAGAGGCATTCCCAGTTTTGTTTAGTTTTGAGAACACCGAGGACGGTGTTATTTTAAGGGAGAGGGTGTTTTAATACCCCATTTTGCCCTTAATGTTATTTGGATTCGATGTAAATACTGTGTATATGCAGTGTGTGTATTTTCCCTAGTGTGGAGCTCAAGGCCAAAGCCCCACTAGTGTATGTTTAAGGTTATTGCTTAGGAAAATAGTTGGATAGTTGGATTATTCATGGGCTTCTAAGCCATGAAGAAATGTAAATGATGTAATTATTATTAATGAATAAAATAACCAAGAAGTTGGCTAAGGAGGCAACTAATGAGAAGGGGCCACGTGTATCCATTAGGGATAGGTGAGGGGGTTATGGGATTGGTTTCCCATGTTTCCACATGTCTGACTGTGAACCCGTTTGAACTCCCTGCTGACATTAATGCGATTTCAGAAGGTGGTTGAGAACCCTGCTACTGAAGTTGATGGAGTATGGGGCATGTAGGCTATTTCGTATGGTAGAGCACAACTCTGGTTTCTTGTCTTAAAAGACACTCAACGCCTGAGCACTCGCAAAACTGGTTTTGACTACCCGTGGTGGAAGAAAGCAAGGGGCGATTATCTATTTCTCATTCATCTATATGCCCTTGCCACTCACGATCCATCGACCCACAGAGAGAAACTTGATCATACATTTCTGCATATGCTGAACCAGTTCAGGGTGGGAACTTGAAGATAATCGTGTTTTCCTGTGAAATAGAAATACCAGAGAGTGATGGCCATAGAACCTGTAGTTACGAACTCAGTCTACCAGTGACAGAGTGGTAAGATCTCGTGAGGAAACTGTAACCCTGAACAGTGCAGAGAAACCGTGAGAACCTGGGGATTGGATCACGTAAGATAGATTGCGAAGCAGAGCCCTGCTTGCAAGTCGGGAAAAGAGTCAGCTTGTTGAACTGTGGAATAATGTTGGGTTGCTTGATAAACCTAGTGAAGGTTGTAGTCTCATAGAACTAGCGACTAGACCTTTCTATTCCCATCCTGGAATAACACTATAAGGGAATAGGCCATGAGGGACTATGCAATAGAGAAGAGGGTCTTCCTTGTGTTGCATGTGGTAGTTAATGTGGGTGCCAGGTCTGTTGAGTGTTGAGATGCCTGGAACTCTGTGGTTGAGCTCACTGGCTTAGCAACGCCTCCCTTGCTATCCCTGTTTTCCTGATAAACCCATGTCGGTTGGATTAACATGATCAACTTGTCTGATATGTTTGATAAACCCAATGCTATGCTGGATTGGCATGATTGTATTACTTGGTATGCTTGATAAACCCAACTGGAAGTTGGCATAGCATGACCAATATCTCCTTGAATGCTTGATAAAACCACTGTAGGTTGTCTTAGCATGGGTAGGTGCCCTGTAATGCTTGATAAAACCAACTATAGATTTTCTTAGCATGGGGATGGAACCTTGACTGTGAGAGAACCAGATAGACCTCCTTAGTGGATACACAGCCCACCTTAGTGGTGATCTCTTAGCTGAAAGAGTACAGGCTGGACAGATATCTAAGGTTGGGTGGAAAGTTGCTCTCACTTAGCTAGTTGCTTCGGAAATAAAAAGATAAGTACTTCTTATTATGTTAAATGATGGTGTTTTCATTGTTTTGAAATGGTAGAGAGCAAGTTTATATGAATGTGATTGACATGAAGTCATGTGAAGGCCTGAGTTCATTGTTATATTTATATCATTCTATGGCATGAGTTTAATGCATTTTACATGTTATGATATGTATGATTAACCCTGTGAATGAGTTGTATGTTTACATCTGATCCTTCGGAAGGAGTGGATTCCCTAGAGATGTTTCAGAACCCCTTTGTGGGTTAGGTGGAAGGGAAGATCATGACAGGAAGAAGGATGGAAGTCTTTAAGTGGATTTTTGAACATAAATTTAGTGGGAAATTTGACATCGTAGGAGTGATTAGATGGGACAGGGGTCTCACCATTGGATAGAGGTCTCCAAGAGATTTCCAACGGTACCGACCTTGTCTCATTTGGACCAAGAATGGAGAAGTTATGTCCCTCCGAAGATTGTGTGGAAAGTTACCCTTGGAGGAGTATGGTTTTGCATGCTTGCATCCGCAATGCGGATTGCGGATTGCGGAAACATGGAGGTCGAAGTTACGTTTGGACATTCCACACTTCCAAATCTGCAATTGTGGATTGCAGATTGCGAAAGCAACCCTTTTTGGAGGATGGAGTCCGACGTTCTACACTTCCGCATCTGCAATTGCGGATTGCGGATTGTGGAGTGCGGATGCGTCGTTGCGGGTTGCAGGGAGGTAAACCTTCCAGTTATGAATTCTTACACTTCCGCATCCACAAATACGGATTGCGGATTACGGGTCCACCATTGCAGATTGCGGAAAGGGAAGTTCGGGTTGTGAAGTTCCGCACTTCCGCATCTGCAAGTGCGGATTGCGGATTCGCAATTGTGGGTTGTGGATTTTGCATCCGATCCATTTCAATGGTGTGTGTGTATTTCGTCAAATTTGGAAGAAAAAAAAAATGTATTAGGGTCCCCCATGGCTCAAGGAGGTCAGTGGGGGTGTGACACTTCGTCCCGAAGTTCAAAACAAATAAGGAAAGTTCTTATGCATTTCAATTGCATCCTCCCAAGTCGCAGAACTAGGGCTATAACTGTCCAACTGAAATTTAACCTGGTAGATCACATGGTGCCTAAGTTTCCATGTTCGATGGTCCAATATGCAGATCAGTTCGGCCATCATGACCCCTTCATCCGATATCTATAAATTTCTCATGTCAATAATATGTGAAGAATCAGGAACATAATGCCTAAGAACCGAAACATGAAAAAAACCTTGCATCATATGTAGGGACGATGGTAGCGCGATATGGTAGGCAATAGATCCTATCCATTCCAATACTTCAAAGGGTCCCACGAATCTAGGAGACAATTTGCTTCCTTTACCAAAATTAATAGTGCTCTTTCGTGGTTTCACTCACAAAAATACTCGGTCCCCAATCTCATATTCTATGTCGAGTCTATGCATATTTGCATGATTCTTATTCTGATCTTGCACTTCTTTCAGTCGAGCACGGATATCTGCCATCTAGTCTTCCATTTCCTAAATCACCTCCGGTCCTAGAAATGTCCTATACTTTAGTCTATCCCAAATCAAGGGTGTCCTGCATGGTCTCCCATATAAAAAATTGAATGGTTCCATCTGTATGGAACTCTAATAACCGTTGTTATAGACGAAATGCACTATAGGTAGAAACTCCTCCCACAGAGTCTGCTAATCCATCACATACATCCGCAGCATGTCCTCCAATACCTGGTTCACTCTCTCATCCTGTCCATCTGTCTCGGGGTGGTATGCAGTACTAAAGTTAAGTTGTGTCCCCATAGATTCCTAGAATCTTGTCCAAAATTTTCCTGTGAATACTGATCCTCGATCAGATATTATCTTCCTTGGTACCCCATGCAATCGTACTATTCCATCAATGAAAACTCTAGCAATTTACGGTGATTGATAAGTATTTTTAATGGGAATAAAATGCGCGCTCTTTGTGAGAGTGTCAAGTACCACAAAAATAGTGTCATGCCTTTTGGGGTCAACGATAATCCCACGACAAATTCCATGGATATAACCTACCATTTTGAATCAAGAATGGCGTGAGGATGAAGTAATCCTACAGGATGTCTATGCTATGCTTTAACTAATTGGCACTCCATGCAACTGGTGACAAAGTTCACTACGTATTTCTTCATCCCATTCCAGAAAAAATAAGGGGTATAAGTCTGCATACATATTTCTCACTTCCGGATGTGCTCAATACACTTCTCGGTGAGATTCTGTCAGGATCATGTTCCTAAGCTCATCGTTCATTGGCACATAAATATGGTTGTACCTCAATAATCTGTCATTTTCTAATGAATAACCCTCATACTTGGGTAATTTTATCTGTTCATTCTCTAGCTCCTCCTTCACTTCATTATACTAGGTGTCTCCCTGTTGTATCCCAAGTATCTTTTCCTTCAAATTGGTTTTCATCGAAATCACTGAAAAGATGCGGGGTCTGCGACTATGTGCATTGGCTACTTTATTCAGAGTCCCCTTCACATGGGATATGTCAAAATCATACTCACTCAGTTGCTATGACCATCTCCTCTATCTAGGATTCAAATTACTCTGGGTAAATATGTACTGTAACCCATGATGATCTGTCTTAAGCTCAAACTTCCTCCCGACCAGATAATATCACCATAAGCGTAACACATGCATTACAACATTCAATTCCATGTCATGCATGGCATAGTTCTCCTCATGTGGTATAAGTCTTCGGTAAGTGTAAGCAATCACTCTCCCTTCCTGCATCAACACACATTCGATCCCTTCCTTTGATGCATCGGTGCATACTAGGAAATATTGCTCCATATCCGACATCTTTAGGATCGGTGTCGTCGTTAGTAATTCCTTCAATTTGTGAAATGCTCTGGCGCATTTTTCTATCCATATAAAAGGCCGATCCTTTTTCTGCAACTCTGCAATGGGTCCCGCAATCCCCGAGAACCCTTCCACAAACATCCTGTGATATCTTGCAAGTCCCATGAAACTTCTCACTTCATGCACATTCGTAGGTGTTGGCCATTCCCACATGGCCTCTATATTTGCGGGTTCCGCGGCTATACCGTCTCTAGAAATAATGTGTCCCAAGTAATGGATTTATTTCTGGAAGAAATAACACTTCGAAAGCTTCCCATATAATTTTTTCTCCCCGAGACATTGCAATACCAATCTGATATGATCCTCATGCTCCCTCAATGTCTTTGAGTAGATCATAATGTCATCGAGGAACACTTGCATGGACTTGTATAGGAAATAGCGGAACACGCTATTCATTAAGTCCATAAATACGCTTGATGCATTGGTCAACCCAAAGGGTACGACTGCAAACTCGTAGTATTCGAACCGCTTTTTAAAAGCAATATTCGGAATATACTCCTCCTTGATCCGCAACTGATGGTATCCCATCGCAAATTAATTTTTGATAAAATTGTTGCGCCTTTCATCTGATCGAATAGGTCATCGATCCTGGGTAGAGGGTATTGATTTCTCACATAATCCTTGTTCAACTAGAGGTAGTCAATGCAGAGATGCCATGATCCATCCTTTTTCTTGACGAAAAGTACTGGCCCTCTCCATGGGGAAATGATCAATCATAGGTCCAAGAGTTCCTATAGTTGTATCTGTAGTTCTTTTAATTCTGGTACAAACATTCTATACAGGGCTCTTGCGATAGGTTCAATTCTCGGATTTAGTTCGATGGTGAAGTCTATCTCCCGCTATGGTGGTATTCTGGGGAAAGCTTCCAGGAACACATCCATATATTCCTCAAAAAAAGGGTGATTGACTATGCCATCCTTTTCCTCCTCTGTGTTCATTGCGATCACAACATATAGTTGACATCCCTTCCTCAATATTTTCCTTAGTTGCAATGCCGAAATCATCTGCAAGGATACTTTATTCTTCTTACCCACAAGAGTTTTCTTATGACCTTCATCGTCATAGAATGTCAACCTTTTGTTTCTGCAATCTACTATGGCGGCATGTTATTCCATCCATTCCATGCCTAATATTAAGTCACAGGTCCCTAGGGAGGTCAAATAGAAATGTGTTCTAGTGCGACATACTCCTAAATCTACCTCGCAATCTTCTAGCTTCAGTCCTACTCTCTAGGTATTTCTGGATTCCATTTCAACTAAGTCAAAATCATCTTGGGCACTTGCCATCATATTACTCTTCTCTAATGCAAAATGAGAAATAAATATTTCAATGGCACCAGGATCTATGAGTAAATAAAATATCATACCATTAATTATACATGTCATCTCTAGTACAGTATACTGATGTTCGGCCTGGCGGTTATTAAACGATGCATGAATTCAACGCGCTCATCCCATATCTGTTGCAGTAGTCTTAGGTTGTCTCTGTCTCTGTCGTTGACCATTTTGTTGCTAAGGGAAATCACTCTGGTAGTGCGGGCCTCCGCACTTCTAACATCCCTCTCTAGGTCCTTTCTTCATCATCCCTTCATGTATGTTGTTGGTACATGGGCCAAACTGTGTCGACTTTCTAAATGGTCAAGTGTTGTCCTTTTTTAAAGGTGGTATGTAAGACATTCTTGTATCCCTATAAGGTATTTCATGGATGGGTACTCTAACATAAGTCTGCTGCTCGTAGTACATATTGGGTGGGTAAGGAGTTTGTCCACCTTTGTTCCCACTCAGAAAATGTTTCCTCGAAGAGCTTCCATTCACTTGTTCTTCTTCAACAATCAAGGCCTTTTGTACTGTGTCGTGCAAGGTCTGTGGCATGATAATGAGGACCTTGTCTTAGATATTGTGGTTTAACCCATAGAGGTACTTGTTTACCTTTAGATTATCTGTAGCAATACGAGATGCATACCGCAATAAATCCATAAATCGGATTTCGTACTCATGTACGGTTATGTTCCCTTAATGAAGGGCATTAAATTCATTGAGTTGTCATTCAACGAATTCTTCTGAGAGGTAGTGCTTTCAGAACTGTTTCTCGAAAAACTCCCAAGAAACTTTGTTGATGTTGATACCCCACTGTAGTCATAGATTCTTCCACCATAAGAGTGCTTCCCCTTTCAGTTGAATGATTTCCATATGTACCTTCAAGTTTGAGGTTTACTCCCTCAAGGTGAAACACATCGTCATATTCTCCAACCAAGCTTCTGTTGCGGTCCCCTCAGTGGAACCTCAAAACTCTGGAAATATACTTTTTCCAATTCTCGGTGCATATTTTCTGGTGGCGGATTTTGAGCCTCATTTGCTGGAGGTGGATTCTGGTCTTCCTCACGGTCCAACCAGTTCAACAATGCTTCCGACATTCTCTGAAAGTTCCTCATCATAGTCATAACCTCACTGGCGGCCAGGTTAATAGTCTCTCTGATTCTTGGTGGAATGGATAAAGGCATTGTTGGAGGTGGTGGACGATCTATTCGCCCTTGTCCCCTTCCAACTAGGGTATTTTTTAAGGATTGTAATAATATACTAAGTGTATTATTCTAGGTGATTATTTTGGATTGGAAAAAACATATATATAGATAGGTAGGCGAATATTAAATATGAAACATACAATTTACTACTGAAACTTGTAAATTTTGGTGAATATTATGATAAAAACCCATATTTTATGTAAACATAGGCTATATTAGAAACTAAAAATGACCAAATAGCACATTTATGTTTTGAGAAAAAACCCAAAAAATAGCCAATTGGTGAAATTTCGCCCCTAAAAATTACCCTACTTCCAGCCGTACCTTTGCGACCTCTTTGGTCAATGATAATATATGTTTGGATGAAAGTCAAATTTTGATTAGTTCATAAGAAAGTCATATTTAATCTTTGCGGAAAATGACCTGGCCCTAGATAAGTTCGACTGGGCTCTAATACCAAAATGTAACGCTCAAACACTAATGATCGTAAAAGGGTTAACAATTTTTTTACTTTTTTTGTAAGTACATAAAAAAATTCATCATTATTGAAATTCTTCAACCATTAGGTATTATAAGTTAAATCCTTCTCTCTCTAGCTTGCATTTATCAAGTGTATAAATGTGATTACTATCTCTATCATCATATTCCTCAATCAGTTGAGCATATTCATCATTTGCTATTCAATCAACAATTTTCATTCAATAATAATTAAAGCATAACATATTGTTCATGTTTTATTTAACCGGGTCACATCAATATCAGTGCCTTGTTGATGTATTTGTAACTTCAGAAGATATTCACTTGTATATTACATTTGTACTTTATTGTATATCCAACAGAGATGTATTATTCCTCTGATTGGAAGTATCGTCATTTGTATTTGTAAGTGTCGCAAGTTACATTGTAGGTGTCGTCATTTGTATTGACGGGTTATTAGATCACCAGTGTGGGGTCGAATTTGGTTAGGTCATGTGGTTGGGTTATTAGACTTGATTAGCAAGTCGGCCCCAGTGAATTATTGGCAGGTCAAGTCAGGGTATAAATAGAGAGGTTGTGTCTCTCATTTGATTCATTCACTCACTTCTCAAGCTTGCATAGCTAAGAGAGAAAGTGGCACACTAGTGGAGGAGGAGGAGCATCTGCTACAGACATCTTATTGGGTTTGATCCTTGTGATCTACTGGGGATTATTCTATCTCTGAGGAAGTTGCGGGGTTTTTCACCTTCTTGGTTTTCCCTTGTGAAACTCTGTGTCTCTTGTGTGATTGATATTGTGTCTATGATTGATATGCTATAGATATGATGTACATGTTATTCTCTTAGTGATCCTGAATGATAATGGAATGAAATTATCGAAAAATTAACATGGTATCAGAGCTGACCTAAGAAGAAGGCACTGTGCAGCTGCGGAAGCTAGGGATTCTTAGTTTTTGGGTTTCTCTCCACAGATCATCGAAGGCAGGAGGCTAGATTGACTCTCCTAGAAAGGGTGCGTCTTTCTGTTGAGACAGAATTCAATTCTTAGCATTTTCAATTTTTGGCCCGTCACTGCTGCGGGAAATTAGGGTTTCGGAGAAAGCTGAAATTTTTGGAATCTAATTCCATGGCTGGATGCTCCTCAAGAAAATCGAAATTTAGAGCACAATATCGAATTTTTTAGTTGGGTAGAAGGCCGGGCTTGATCAAACCCTAGTTCGGGATTTTGATCGGAAAGGTGGAAAATTAGGGTTTCTGTAAAAGTTGGAATTTCTGAAATATGAGAACATGGCTGGATGCTCCTCTGAAAAATTGAAGTTTAGAGCTTTGGATCGAAATTTTTGGTTGGGTGAAGCTCCGGGAAAATCAAACCCTAGTTTGGGGTCCTGCCTAGTGGATCTGGAAGTTTCAAAGGCAATTTTGAGGGGTCAAATTTTGCAGTTTTCAAATTTGGAGTATACCAGCTTGACCAGCTCAGCAAGGTGCATCTTTCTATCCTTTCAGAAGTTTGAAATTCAAATTTTGAGTTTTTAGGGTTTCTCTGACAAACCATAATCTAGCTCCAGATCTAGTTCTCAACAAATCAAGTGGTAAGACATAAATATTTTATTTCCATTTGAGTTTCTCATTAAAATGTCTCAACACACCAAGCTTTAGGATAAGCTTGAAGGGGATGATAAATTCCAAGCATGGAAGTATAGGATTGGGTTAATCCTAAAAGAGAATGAGTTGGACACTTACATAAGTGATCAGGTTCCAGTTCCAGAGGGAGAAGAGGCTAAGGCATCACACAAGAAGAACTTGGTCAAAGCCAAGAGAATCATTGTTGATTCCATCAAATACCATCGCATACCTCATGTGTCTTCCCTAAAGACACCTAAGGAGATGTTTGACCTAGTTGTTGAAGGAAAGAACATAAATCACAAGATGACTCTGCGGAACCAATTGAAAGGGTAAAGATCCAGAATGGAGAGACCATCCAGTCCTACTTTTCTAAGGTCTCTCAAATCAAGGAACAACTTGAAGTTGTGGATGAAGTAGTGGAGAATGGAGAAATTGTAATGACCACTTTGAATGGCCTACCTAGGTCATGGGACTCCTTCATCCAAGGAATCTGTGCAAGAAAGAAATTGATCTCTTTCAGTAGACTGTGGGAGGTATATTCACAAGAAGAAGCTAGGCTTGTGGCACGAGAAGAAAATATGGGGAATGAAGATCAAGCTCTCACAGCACATACCAAGAAGATTAAGAGGGAGCCATCTCATAACAAGAGATCTTCACACCACCATCATCATAGAGATAAGAAAGATATGAGATGCTTTACATGTAATGAGAAGGGACACTTTTCCTCAGATTGTCCTAAGAACAAAAGGAACAACAACAACAACAATCTAACAGGTATGACTTATAGGTATGTTGTCAAATCTATTAAGTTTATGATATGTTTGTCTTCATGTTTTAGAGTTTAGTAACAATCTTGATTAATTTTAGACTTGTCTTATCACCCTAGTAAAAGTATGAATGCATGATAGAAGAAATTCATTGATTAGGTTATGACACTTATGATTGTACTAATGCACTGTGGTGTTGTATGAGGATAATGTTATCCGCTAACATGAAAGGTACAAATCAAGTTCTAGATCAAGACCATGGTGACATGAAGACAAAGACTCATCCATAGTCATGGATCACATAGAAGCTCTACTTACTTAACTTATGAGTTATGCAGGTCATTGAAGAGAAGAAGAAAACATTGCCAGACATAACTAGCAAATATGATAACCAGGTATGTTTTCCTACATGAAGTTAGAATCCTACCTTTGATTCATGATTGATTAATGAAGTTAGGTTGTTAGGATCTTATACTTTTGTATGATTGATAATGATTATTCATGAAGTTAGAAATTTAAGTAATCAAGGGTTTATGCATATTATTTCTCTTACCTTGATTGATGATATGACTAACCAGAAGAGTCCTATGGTCAAATAAGAATATGCATGAGTAAAATAAGTCTTCCCTAATGCTTATTATTCGTGTTTGAAATGATCATGACTATACATGTTTAAGATTATTTTGTTGAGATTATACTAATGAATGTATGATTATGTAAGAGATCTTGAGGATGGCACAATCATGACACTAGTGCATACTTAAGCATGCATAGTGGTCCAGGATGAATATAAGTTCAAGGACAGGTAATCCAGGAAGCAAAGATCAAGAGGGAGCACACTCTAGTAATTCCTACAAGGAAGCAAAGATTGAGAGGGAGTCCACCCAACAAACAAACAAAGATAAGTATTTGAATTGTCATTTCTTATTACTTAAATGATGTTGTTCATTCATGTACATACTTATATTCCTAGGTTTAGGATGTACATTATGCATATTAGAAAAGTTGCATTAATGAATAAGATACTACTAATATGCAAGCAATGGGTAAGTGGCCTATGGTACTGTACACCATTCCATTGCTACTTATCTAGAATGAAACCTCTTTGCTGACATGTTGGGAGTAGTGCACACTCTTAACAATGTTCTGGTAGAGATGGATGGCATCTAGAAAGTTACTGTATGAATACGGGATATGGATGAATGTTGTATTGAAGCATTGGCTAAGATAATTGCATGACTGTATGGCATATGTATTTATGTGTAAGAATTTATTCTGAAAAACTATGAGAAGTTTCTAATCATGCAATTGAATTTGACTTGTAGGAAAGATCGTGTACAATCACCTACAAAAGAAGGACAACAACATTTGTTCTAGCAACGAAGTTCAAGAAAAGCTATCTATTGAAGTTATTGAAGAAATTCTCAGGATCCGGGATGCAGTAATGGAAGAATGTCATGATCAAGTCGATCACGAAGAATGATGTTTGGGATGTGGTCCCAAGACCTGAAGGGAAGTCTGTTGTAACTTCCAAATGGATCTATAAGATCAAGCATGCTGCAGATGGTAGCATAGAGAAATACAAGGCGAGGTTTGTAGCTCGTGGCTTCTCCCAGAAAGAGGGAATAGATTATGAAGAAACTTTTTCTCCTGTAGCTAGATACACTTCCATCAGAACAATACTTTCTCTGGTTGTAGTGATGAAGTGGAAGATACACCAGATGGATGTCAAGACAACTTTCTTGAATGGTGTAGTCGAAGAGGAAGTGTATGTGGAGCAGCCACTCGATTTTGAGACACATGACAAGGATTCATATCTGTGCAAGTTGAAGAAATCCTTGTATGGATTGAAGCAAGCTATTAGGACTTGGTATGGTAGGATGGAAAGTTTCCTATTCAGTTTGGGATTTACTAAGAGTAAAGTGGATTCCAACCTTTACTACAAGGTTGAGGAAGGCAATCTTGTAATACTACTATTGTATGTGGATGACCTGTTTGCTACAGGTGAGGATGGGTTGATTGTCGACGCCAAGAGGAAGCTTGCTACCGAGTTCGAGATGAAGGACTTGGGGATGATGCATTACTTTCTAGGCATGGAGGTGGGGCAAAGTGCAGATGGAATCTTCCTTGGAAAAGGGAAGTATGTAGTAGAGATCCTGAAGAGGTTCGGGATGATGGACTCCAAAGCCATGGCCACACCTATGGCATCGAACCTGAAGCTTCTGTGTGATGCTTCATATGAGCCGGTTGATGTCACTGTGTATTGTCATATGATTGGGTCCTTGATGTACCTGACGAACACGAGACTAGATATTTGCTTTGCGGTGAACACATTGAGCCAGTTCCTGACGGATCCGAGAAGTGTTCACCTGGTTGTTGTAAAGCATATTCTGAGGTACCTAAAGGGTATGGTTGATTATGGGCTCAAGTATGATGCAAATCAAAAGTTTAACCTACAGGGTTATGTTGATTCAGATTGGGCAGGAAGTGTTGCAGATAGGAAGAGCACTTTCGGGTGCTACTTTAGTATGGGATCAGGTGTGATCTCTTGGTTTAGCAGGAAGCGGTCCTGTGTAGCACTGAGTACAGCTGAAGCAGAGTATGTTGCAGCTTGTTCAACTAGTTGTGAGGCAGTATGGCTTAGGAAGCTACTGTTTGAGTTATTTGATCTCCCATTGGATGCTACTGGTATCTTTTGTGACAACCAGAGTCGTGTGAAGGTGTCTAAGAACCCAGTGTTCCATGACAGGTCGAAGCACATTGAGATCAAATATCACTATATCAGGGATATGGTGCAGAGAGGAGCAGTGAAGCTCTTGTATGTTGCGACAGATGAGTAGGTTGCAGATGTGTTGACGAAACCACTAGCCAGAGTGAAGTTTGAGTACTTCAGAGAGAGGCTTGGTGTTCTTCAGATTGAAGATACTTTGAGGAAGAAGTGATGGGACACATTTGCTGGAGCCATTCCAAGCATGGTGGTAGGAGGATCCTTCCCATGGCCGTGGATGTAAGCGCCATGTGATGAACATTAGGACGATGCTCCGGATGATGTTCTGTATGACTATGATCAGTTGGATCATGTATATGAATATGCATTAGGTGGATGCTTTGTATGATCAGTTTGATCATGTATATGTATATGCATCAGGTGGATTCTTTGTATGATTAGTTGGATCATGTATATGTATGAGTATCAGGACGATGCTCTGGATGACATGCATCAAGACAATGCAGTGACGATGATTAGGATGATCATGTGTAATGAGTATTAGGACGATGCTCTGGATGACATGCATCAAGACGATGCAGTGACGATGATCAGGATGATCATGTGTGATGAGTATTGTAATGTCCCCATTTTGAACCCCTTTGTATTAAATCGTAAATGATGTAAATATTGTAAATTAATCATGGTGAGGAGCTCAAGGCCAAGGCCCCACCGTTGATTTAGCGTTTCATGTATCGGCAATTAAAAATAGATGCCTATGGTTCTTGTGCGAGATGGGCACACTGTAAATAAGACATCATGTAATTACGAATTTTAATGGAAAAAACCCCAACTAGCTATGCAATGCAACAAAAGAGATGGGGCATGACTCTACAAGGAAAAGGGGGGGGGGGGATTATCCAAACCCTTGAGCCAATGGTATTAATCCATGTGTCAATGGGGAAACCCATAAACCACCAACTACCCACTTGTCTCATGTACCCAATCATTTAATTCTTCCAAGAAATTGGTTAAGGCAGTTAATGTCTTGGGATGGGAGAGGTATGGTAGTCAGATTTTCGTGCATGGGCAAGCTACCAACCTGAAAATCGTATTTTTGGCTTATTGGGCAAGAAAACCCCCACGAAATTCTTCCTAAGGCAAGTATTCATGCATTACGTTCTTCCTCTCACGCAGACTGAGCTCACAGGAAGTTATCCTCACGTTTTTCACCATAACCTTGCGTTTTTCCATGCCCAGGAACTCGTTTTTGGATTGTGCAACAGCTAGGGAAGGAGGGAAGCGAATTGGGACTGAGGGAGAGGTCGTTTTTTCCTGGGGCGTTTTTCTGGAATGGGTTTTGCTTCCCCAGTCGAATTTCCAAGTGCCAATACATTTTGAGTCTTCCCACGTTTTTCCTGAAGTCCAGGAAACCCCATCTCATGCATCCCACTGTTGGAAACGTTTTCTCAGGCTCAGCAAGTGTAGGTTGCTGATTAGGTGCATCCCTGTTTTGTTTGGAACCCATGAGCAAGAAAATGGAATGGTAGTGGACAGAATTGGCTTGATAAACCTAGTGTAGGGAGTATCCTCTCAAGAAGATTAAGAGGGCTGGCTACTTTTCTATGCACACCCTGAGAGCACTAGAAAGGAAGGTATGGCTTGAGGGACTGTGTGGTAGTGAAGAGAATACTTCCTTGTGTTGGGTGTGTAGGCATTGTGAGTGCCAAGCTAAATAGATCTGGGAGAGGTACCCATAGCTCTGTGGTTGAGCTCACTAGCTTAGCAATTCTTCCCTTCCATGTCCTAGCATCCTGATAAACCCAATTGCAGATTGGCTTGGCTCATCTTGGTGTATGCTTGGCTATGTGTGAGTCTGTTGTTCCCTGGTTCCTTGTAGAGATCATGCCCAGCTCGGGGGTGGCAGTGGTGCTGAGAGATTGAGGAGCACACTGGCCTATGGTTGGGTGGAACGTTGCAGATGCATAGCCAGTTGCTTGGGACTTCCTTATTGAGATAAGTATTCTCTTGTGTAAATGGGCAATTATCATTTGATGAATATTATGAATGTATGTGGATGTATTAAACGAATTTACTCTGCTGTGTTTTTAAAAAGTTTATGCATTTCCATATTCTCTTGTATAAATCTGCAAAGGTCTCTATTTAATGGCTGTCACAGAATAGTTTGAATGTATGTTCGATATCAACAAAATTTATTTAAGATCCGTTGTGTTCTATAGCCTGCACATATACAGTTCTTTGTATTTTATGAGTTTAATTCAATGAATATGGGGCTAATTGCCTGGTTTTAGCAATGATCCTCTCTATCATGCTGGTATGATAGGAGGGGACATTACAAGTATCAGGATGATACTTTGGATGATATGCATCAGGAATGATCAGGATGATCATGAACATCAGGATGATGTATGATGAGTATCAGGTTGATACTCTGTGGCCATGGACAGGTTGTGTATGTAGCATAGAAAAGATCCTGGGAGATCCTATAGTTTGAGCTAGGATACTCTTTCAAGGTTTTGTTACTAGAGAGGCATGTAATAAGTCCTGGAGATCCTATAGTCTGAGCTAGGATTCTCTTTAGAGTTCTTGCAGGTTGCAAGACACTCTTTTAAGGTTTTGTCGAACCACATAGAAAAGATCCTGGGAGATCCTATAGTTTGAGCTAGGATACTCTTTCAAGGTTTTGTGGTGGGGGGTCACATGTAATCAGTCCTGGAGATCCTATAGTCTGAGCTAGGATTCTCTTTAGAGTTCTTGCAGGTTGCAAGACACTCTTTTAAGGTTTTGTGATATTCAACATGTAAAAGATCCTATAGTCTGAGCTAGGTTTTGTTAATGCACGTAATTAGTTCTGGGATCCACAGTATGGCCAGTGATGATGAAGACCTACAGGTGGTGGGCCTACATCTAGCATGAAAAAGGGTTGGCTCTGTAGAACTTCCTATGACGAGCAGAATTTAGAGATAGCCCAGTGATCGAGATGTTGATTACAGCAGCAGTGATGATGATGATGTTCCATGATCCAGCTCCAGAATTGAAGACTTGCGCCAATATGTATTGATGACCTGTGACACAAGAATACCTTCCTAGTTAAGAGGGAGTGTTGATGTATTTGTAACTTCGGAAGATATTCACTTGTATATTACATTTGTACTTTATTGTATATCCAACAGAGATGTATTATTCCTTTGATTGGAAGTGTCGTCATTTGTATTGATGGGTTATTAGACCACCAGTGTGGGGTCGGCCTTGGTTAGGTCACGTGGTTGGGTTATTAGACTTGATTAGCAAGTCAGACCCAATGAATTATTGGCATGTCAAGTCAGTGTATAAATAGAGAGGTTGTGTCTCTCATTTGATTCATTCACTCACTTCTCAAGCTCACATAGCTAAGAGAGAAAGTGGCACACTAGTGGAGGAGGAGGAGCATCTACTAGAGACATCTTATTGGGTTTGATCCTTGTGATTTTGTATTGGGGCTTATTCTATCTCTGAGGAAGTTGCGGGGTTTTTCACCTTCTTGGTTTTCCCCGGTGAAACTCTGTGTCTCTTGTGTGATTGCTATTGTGTCTATGATTGATATGCTGTAGATATGATGTACATGTTATTCTCTTAGTGAACCTGAATGATAATGGAATGAAATTATCGAAAAATTAACATGCCCTCAATAGTCTAATTAATCAATGTACTGAGGCGGGAATTACAATGCCTGTTCTAGATATAAAATGGAGAGATGCATATGGAGTATGCAAAATATTTCAATGTATTGTTGAATTGTTTGAGTGGAAAGTTGACGGAGGTAAAGAAAAGATTCTTGGATGCTCTCGACACATATTGTTGGAAATAAATGCTCTCAAAGTGCAATGCAAAACTAGTATGGAGTATTGATAGCACTAGAGATTCAACCAACCCTCTCCTCATTTAGTTTTATGTAAAAATATTCTGCAATACCACTCATATGTTTGTACCAGTCCCACCTTTGGGAAGCTACTCCTTGCAAATGATAGGCTACCAATGTGGCCTCATATCTTTATGGTAGTGTGGTCTAATGTTTCAAATATGAAGAGAATTCTCATATCCAAGCCTCAATCTAATCTCCATCAAAAGAACCAAAAAACTATGGGAAGGTCAATTTACGGTCCTTAAAGAATATAGAGGTTGGATAAGATGTGGTCTTGTTGAGCTTTAGATATGATATTTTTAAATTCAAATCACATATCACCTGGTTGTGCTCTTGAAGAACTTTATTTTAATGTTGAATAATTTGTTGTTGTTGCTAGAAATATTGTATTTATGCTAATGTAAGCGAGACATCCTCATAATTGGAGTTCTTGGTAGGATCCATGAAGTTCCTAATAAGGTAGTGGAATAATTGAAGTAGGAATATAGTTGAACTGGGTTTCAATCTTAGATCTGGGTGGGAGGGCACACTTCAAAGTGCCAAATTTAAACTATTGTTGTAGAAAATTGTGGTTCCTAAATAGAGAGGGAGATGATCTATGTTAGGTTGTGGAATCCTATGGAATATGGGAACATATCCTTTCCAAGGAACTTAAGACTCGATGAATAAGGGAGAATGTACCTTTATGTGGTTGTGGAATCCAACTTTGATACCAAATTGATAAAAACATAATAATTAAGGGTACAAAACCAAGACTTCTATTAACTCCAAAAACACTCTTTACATAGTAAGAGCTTTCTTTATTTAGATAAATCCAAAATGTGGGCCAATAACTTTGATAGTGTCAACCCTTTTATGTAATATTAAAACGTAACTAATTAAATATTATAATGCTGGGTAATTATAATCTTCCACTTCTAGAAGGTCTCTCTCATAAGATCCCTACCACATGAATTTTATTTTTGTTATCAATTTATAAAATATGGTCTTACGTATTACAAAATTAAAAAATATGGTTATTTGAAATTATATAGATATACATTTTCATTTTTTTGAAAGGTGAGTGGTGGGCCATTTGCATTGTGGGTAAGTATATGTATGTGTATGCTAGGTATGCACATCATCATTTTTACAATTATTAATATTTTCCTGAGGTAATGATATGCAAGTATATGTTAGACATAATTAAGATGAGGATGTGCACGTGTAAGCATTTGTGTGTAATTAACAAATAATAAATATTGTTACCTAAACCACACACTTATCAAATAAACCACGGTTGATCACATAGCAGTAATTAAATTTCTTAATAATAATAATAACAATTTACTTAAAATCACATCCATATAATATGTTGAATTGATATATAAAAAAATCCTTATTTACATTTATTTTAAAATAAAATAAGTATGCATTTATGTGTAATAAACAAATAATAAATATCATCAACTAAACCACCCACTTATCAAATAAATCATTCATAATTTAAGCGATATTTAAATTTAAATCATTCACAATTTAAGCGATATTTAAATCTAGGTAGAGAGGATAACTTTATTCTTCCAACCACCTAATTTACAATAATTGATAAATATAAACATCTCTTTTATCGTATTGATGTTGTTAATATTTCTAGTTAAAATATTTTTATTAAAATTATTAAAACATTTAATATAATAATTTAATTACAACCTTCTTTACATTCAATCTCTAAATCTTCCATCGTATTGATGTTGTTAATATTTCTAGTTAAAATATTTTTATTAAAATTATTAAAACATTCAATATATTAATTTAATTACAACCTTCTTTACATTCAATCTCTAAATATTATACAAATCGAAATTGCATACTTCATATTTAATTACATATCTAACAAAATAACCAATATAATAATAATGTGTAGAAACAAAATCATCTCCTCAATTATAGTAGTTTTGCTACTATCTTAAATGATGTAAATAATAAACATGTTTGATATGTTTTAATATGCAGATAATGAAAAATGTTGTTGGTGATGGGTGCTTTTTTCCCACATTAAAATTTTATATTAAAATAATTGTGTTAAATTATATACTAGAATTTAGCAAACAAAGGATAGGTTTAATAAGAATTATGTTTTTTAATACATAGAATATATATAAAAATATGAAAATTGTTTTTTTTTAATATTATTTTAAAGTAAATTTTATAGTATATTGTTTGACATATACAGAGTGAATGGCTCTAATAGTTAAGAATATGTGTTTTTCATAGGAGGTGATGGGTTCAAATCTGTGTGAACCATAATATTTTCAAATTGCATATAATTTGGACTCAAAGACTCGAAAGAAGTATGTGCTTAGAATTTTCTTCATAAGAAATCTTATTTCCATCGAAGCGGAGATGAGTTTGGTTAGTTCCCAATGAGGGAGAATGATCTGAAGTTGTGCTTGGTAGTGAGAGAGTATAAAAGTGAAGCTATTGATAAAATGGAGAAAAAGGGGCCAATATAGATGAAGGGAAGCATCTCTAGAACAAGAAGAGATGGTGCAATCTTAGAAATTTCTTCATGCTTGGTTTGATGGGATGGTGTAGAGACATTTGTTGGAGTAGTAAAGACAATGACAAATTCATTGAGTAAGGGTTTCTTTATGGGTGGAAGGGTTTGGATATAAAAATTTGGTGTAACAACATAGATCACACAAAGTGACATACAATTTTGCAAGCTAACTTGGTGACTTGTAGAATTGTTGGATAGGAATGGCGATTTATAAATTGTCATGGATATTCAACTAGAATAGTTCGTCACCATAAATATTGCACTATTTTTGAAATATCTTATTATGCAGTGTTTTACTTTAAATTCAGATTTAATATTTAATTTACTATGTTAGTGAATGAAACACTAAAATAAATTGAAACAAAAATAAAAGAATCCAAGCAAATAACACACCATCCACACATTGAACACAACATGTACATCAGGAAAATCAAATATCGGAAAAGAAAAAAGTAGAAGGTTAGGCCTATTCCTTGCTCGTTTCTTCTCAATTATGAAATGCAAATACAAATAAAGTGCACTCGCTATGGAGTTGTCATCAATTTGTGGCATGTATGGATACTACATGGTCTTCTATTTCCTTTGTTTTGGTTCAATACACCTCTCTCAATGATTTTATATCTATGGAAAAATATTAGATACAATAATAATTGAACCCATTCATTTCCTAATGGCCTAGTATTTAGCATGTTGTGATATCCCTCTAGGGTTAGAGTCAAAGTTTTTTACCCTATAGATTATTCTTGAAATTCCATATGCGACTAGCTTCACATGTGTGAGTAATGTAAGTTGATGTGGTATCCACTTGGTATCATGGTATCATTGTGACCTCAATAAGATAGGTCAATTTTTAGGAGGAATCACTTCCACATATGAAATCTCATTACCTTTATATTCACATTGTTTGAAATATATCAAGGTGTAGAATAACATTGAGAGTGTTGGAACCTAATCTATTAAGGTTAGGTAGACAGAGATTCATCTCAGAATTCTAATAGGATCCTTGGGAATACAAATCCAAGAGTTATATGATTGTATAAATATGTATTCTATATTAATTAAATGAATGAGATTTAACATCAATTTTCTTTGTCTTTCTTTAGCATTTTCTTGTCTAGCCACTTGGGCATCCTGATAGTGGTATCAAAGATAAGAATAGCTCAACGGCTTGTGCTATTTTGAGCTATGGATTGCTCTTAGAATCATGTTTTCCATTCTTCCTTGTTTTCCCTTGGCATATTCTAGATGCTTTGTCTTCTCCCTATATCATACATTTTGATTCTTAGTGTGTTTCCTCTCTAGGAACCCTAATTTGCATCAAAATACATGATATCCCATTTGAGCTAATCAATTAGGCCATTCCCAAGCTGAGTGAGTACATTTTGAAGTGCAAGTTGTGAACCTACGTGTTGGAGAGGCGTGGGAGCTATCACGGTGTGAACCTGCATATTGTAGAGGCATGAGAGCTATCTTGGTGTGAACCTGTGTGTTGGAGAGACGTGGGAGATATCATTGGAGCAATTGTCAGCTAGATCTAGTAGTGTTGACTGCAAGTTGGAGCTATTACCATTGAAGAATAGATTGTTGGAGTAAAGTGGACACGCAACGTGGAGTTTCTTTTCCAAGTTGTGAAGGAGTTGCACATTCTTGTATTCATCTAGTTATTGAAACCCTAAATACATGGTTGAGTATTCATTTTGGCCGTATACATGCATTGAGTATACCTGTAGTGGTATCTCTATTGTTTTCATATAAATGAGTTGAGTATAGTTGCATTAAGTATTCCTTTTGGTATAGTTGTGTTGAGTATAGATGCATGGAGTCTTAGTATTGTTGCATTCTGGAGTTATATATTTCTAGAATGTATATATATTTATTCCTCACTCATTTAATTCATTTGATATACTATCAATCTATAAGAGAAATCAACGCATGTATCTCTTAGAACATATCAATGACACTATTCCAAATACGTTGGTAATTGTTACCGATAAAGTTGTTAAACCAATGGTTGCAATAGCTGAACACATATCTCATTTTAATGAAGAACCATAGTCTCCTTTTGTAAAGAAGTTCAATACTGTTATACACCCTGGTGAGGTCAACAGAATCAAAGAAATGTCACATAACAACAAAATTGTTGCTACACATACATATGGACCAGATGTCTTCATGATATGGTATGTTGATACACTAGCCTAGATCCAAATCCTAGGCTCTATCAAGCGCCAAGAGGGATCAAATCTCCCGAGGTGCAAACCTCTCCTTGAATAGCTCTTTGAGTGCAATACCTGAGCCACCTAATCCTAAGCTCTAAAGTCTCTAGTTTAAGTCTCATATTTACTTTTTACTTTGTATTATTCATTTTTGTTTATGGCCGACATAATATTTATTACTTTTTACTTTGTATTATTTTTTTTGTTTACTTTGTACTATTTTGTTACTGGACAAACACACAAACACTTTAAAGTCTCATATTTACTTTTTACTTTGTATTAAAAGTAAAAAGTAAAGTCTCTAGTTTAATTCTCATATTTTTTTTTCAGTGGAAAAAAGTCGTACTACTGATATTCATTAATAAAACGAATCAAATAGTACAAAAATTCATAAATCTATAAGCAGACTTATGTGCCAAAAACTATGCCATAGTTCAGTTATATTGTCACTATTTTTAGATTGATCATCCAAAACTGTAACCATTACAAACACAGAAAAAAACCATGGATAGATGAATTCCAACACAGCTAGAAGTGGTCAAACAGATTGACCATGCCCCTGTCACAACTTTGGTTTTCCAAAAATTCTTCCCAAATGACGAATCCTTCAGCTCCTCCATGTGCTTTCTTCGAAAGATCATTGACAATCATGTTGAATTGTCGGAAGATATGTTTGTGGCCGACATAATATTTAAGTCTCATATTTACTTTTTACTTTGTATTATTCCTTTTTGTTCATGGCCGACATAATATTTATTACTTTTTACTTTGTATTATTCTTTTTTTGTTTACTTTGTATTATTTTGTTACTCGACAAACTCGACAAACACTCGAATCACAAGATCTCCCCCATACTAGACTGTAGAGCACCTCTCGACGCAACAACCAAATTGTTAGGGTTCTCTTAGGGAAACAAATTCTCATAAAAATTCAGTTTTAATTGGACATAAAGATAATGTTGAGTTTGCACTTTCCATGAGTCCTAGTGCACCATTTGTTCTTTCTAGGAAAGGACAAATCTTTTTTCTTTGAAGTATTCAAGATCATGTCTTTGCTACAACTAAGCGTTCCTCTACGAAAGCTTCAAAAACGCCATCTTCAACACATCGTGAGAACATACCAAATATACTTACTTTGCATTGTTCAAGGTATGTGTAATACCTTTTAAAACATTGAATGCTGGTCAATTTAGTGTGGCATTATGAGAGACATGGGGAAGAGATACCAAATTGCAGAGATACATTGGTTTGTCAATAATTTGAGGTCGCTAAGGTTGATTGTTGTTTATTCATATCGATTTAACTCTCATCTTTATCCAAACACCAATGGTATAAGAATCTACCAGATACTAGTTTTCCCTCCTTATCAAGGTAATTGCGTGGTTTACTTCTTCTAGAAGTTGTAAATGCAACACTAGTTTCGAGGAATTACTACGCAATAGTAGAAGAACATCTCAGAATTATGTGATTGCATGAATACACTTTCTTTCTTTCTTTTGAACCTATAATACCAGCAATAGTGTAAACGTTAAAAGAAAGCATACCTCTCAAACAAAAGTGTAGCGTATCACTCTTTAGAAGGAAATCGAAATAGTAAGACTTACAGATTGAGAGATTATTCCTCACTTGACTGAGAGATTATTCCTCACTTGAGAATCATCAAAGAAACAAAGGAACTCAACAAAGGAACTTATTTAAGCATCGTCATTGAATAAATATGAGGTAAAGAATTCAAAATTTAACATCTAATTACAACTTTTTAAGTGGAGTTTTTGTAAGTTTTCTTGTATTTTGATACTTACAATTGGTTTTATTGGTTTTATGTAAGATTCAAATAAAAACTAAGTTTAATTGTATCGAGTACAATCTCGTTTGAACCCGACACCCTTCATCATTTGAGTTCAAAATATTAGTTGTTGAGTCCTATTGTGAAAGGGTGGAGTTGCAAGAAACCCTTTATGTATTTTATCACTCTTTAAATGGCTCGGGATGGAATTTTTTTAGAGATACTAACCACTCTAATACTCATCGTTGTTGATGACACTTTCTCAATAAATAAGAATCACTCTACAATTGACTCTTTCTTTAGCCCGAATCACATCTCCAACTTGAGGAAATACAAAAGAATCAACATTCTGAACCTAATTATGTCTGGAACAATCATAAGCCTACACATTCAGAAGTACATAATCAAATCAGAGATGCCACTTCAAAAGAAAATGAAGATGAATTTGGTCATACAGACATTTTACTTACACTTATCAAGCCCATTATCATAACTTGGGAAGAAATCATCCACAATAAGCATAAAACTAGTCTGGGATATGACAAGGACATGAATTTTTACATTCCTGATTATTCCAAACCTATCCAGTTCCAGTGTGTTAGATTCCATCAGGAAAGTTCATCTTCACTTGTTTCATATTTGCATCATATTTTGAAATGGCAACATTTTCTTAGAGTTGGTCACATGAAAGATCGATGTTTTGATCTCCATCCTCGTAAGCACTATAGAAAGCATACTCATTCTTCATACAAATGCTTAATGTTGAAGATACATGCAAGAGAGAAGATTCACTATGGGTGAATTGCTTCTTGGAAATAGTCATCAACAACCAAGAAGACATATATCTCATACTGAAGAGTTATTTCTTGAGTAAGAACACATCTTCTAGTTGAAATATTTTATTCTCCCCACCTTGTTCCTAACAAAGGGGATTGATTGATAATAAAAAACAAGCAAGCAAGAACAAGTGAGCGGTAACAAGCGATCCTAAACCAGAGTTAGAGCCATGTTCCACCTAAGCATGATTTTGTTTGTGTACTTCTTTAAACCAACATTTTCCAGAGGGAACCACTAAGTCTTCATGCCAAGTTCCAAAGGTAACTACTAAGTTAGTATTAGAGTGAGTGCCAATTTCCAAATGGAATTGTTGATCCAATACTAGAGTGAGTGTTAACTTCTAGATTCTTTGGTCATCCAAAACCACCCATTTAGTAGAAGGCATTCTCTTCTACTAGATTTTGACTTAGTGAGCACTTTCATCCATTTGCAACTCCATATTTCAGCTCTCTACTTGGACTCTTATACACCCCTTGATATCAAGGGGGGAATGTAGGAACCTAATCCATTAGGGTTAGGTAGATGGAGCATCATCTCAGAAGTCTAAGAGACTCCTTGGGAATACAAATACAAGATTCATATGATTGTATAAATATGTATTCTATCTTAATGAAATGAATGATCTTTCACGAAAATTCTCTTTGCTGTTGTTTAGCATTTTATTGTCTTCCCACCTAGACATCCCAACAAAGAGGTTAGAAACTTTGTTCATGAATTTTTGACCCCAAAAATGGTATTTAAACCCGCAAACAATATTTAGAAGTTTATGGACCCAAATCACCAAAGTAATATACACCCCTTAAATGGACCCTACAAGCTCATAACTCCAATTTTTCTCTCATCAAGTACCAAAATAGATGAAAAAATTATACAATGGTCAATTCTTGATCATACCTCTCCATTTATGGAGGATTTGGTTTTCCAAAATATTTTTCTTAAGCAGGTGAAGGTTTTTTTACATTACCTTCTCCTTGGAGTACCATTTGACCTTTCCTAGAATTTGTCCTTTCGACCCAATATGTTAGAGTTCATGTTTCTCTCATCTAGTTGTTCTAGAAATATTTTGTAATAATATATATTCTAGTAACTTTGCTTGAAATATTAGTGTTATGTCGTCTATGGTAGGTAAGGATTGATCATCAATTTCTAGTCAAACACTGAAGGTTCATAGAGTTTTATATTTTCCACATTCACTACTAAGTAAATATGTATATATGCAAGTAAACTGAGTCTATAATCATCCTCCAACACTTCAAAATTAACATACCAAAAAAATCCTTGATCTTCTTATTAAGACCCTATATCCTTTCTTTGTTTAGATTCGACCAAACTTTATTTCCCACCTTGAATGTTTTCTCAATTTTGTGTTAATCATGTCATGACTTGTACTTTACTTGTGACTTCTTCAATGTCTCATGTACTTGTAAATGGATCTACTTGGTATTCTGAATGAAATTTTAAACCCTAATGATTCTCTTATGATGTCTTCCCTCACTCTTCCTTGTTGTCCATATACAACATCTAAGGCTAAAAGAGGAAAATACTCAAAGAAAGTTTCAAAAGGGGACTTACTAGTAGATGTGAGAAATGTGCTGTTATAAGAGTGTTGAATATAAATTGAATTTTCATCCCAAGTCCTTGGATGTTTTTTATTGCAACCACTCAAAAGTTGAACTATGTCCCTATGCACTACTTTATCTACCCATCTACATGTGGATGGAAAGTTGTAGATATCTTGAGCTTGGTGTCCATATTATCCTAAATTGTAATCCAAAATGCATTGAGAAATATGGTAAATCTATCTGAGATGGTGGTCCTTGGTATCACACAATGCACCTAAACTGTTACCAATAACATGTTTGTTGCATATTATCCCTTGATAATATTTTACAAGGCATGAGGATGCACATCTTGATCAAAGCTATCAACTACCACAAACAAATTGTCATGTCTCTTCTCGGTTCTTGGAAAACCACATACAAAATGTGATGGATATGATGGTCCATGGTGTGCTAGGTATTGGTTAGAGGTGGTATAAACCTTTCTTCCCATTACTGAATTTGTTGGTTTATCATAGTGTGCATCCTCTAATAAACCATGCCACATCTTCTTGCATTCTAGGATAATACACATACTTCTATAACTTGGTAACTTTCTTCTCAACACTGAAGTACCTTGAAACTTTGAAGGTTTGATCCTCTCTAATAAGATACAATAATTCACCTTTAGGAACATAGAATTTGTTTATATTTTAAAGCAACTAACCATCTTGGAGTTGTAATAATCCTTGAAGACATCTTGTTTCATACAAACTTGAGCTTGTAGTGTTTGAAACACATATTTAAACTCCTCAAATATTTTTTTTATGCATCATGGACTGTGAAATGATCCACGTGCATAAGAGTTTCTAGAACTATGATCTTGGATGTGGTTGGCCTTGAGAGAATGTATTCCAACTTATTAGTGATTTCCTTCTTATATTTGATGATTATATGAAATTGATGTAGAACTCGCTTCCACTTGTAGTGTCTTGTTTGTTGAAGTGTACTCTAGGCCTACAAATACTAGAGTGGTTGGTGATCAATGTTGTTGATGGATTTCCTACCCATCAAATAGTGCTTGTAACTCTTATCATCTTGAAATAGAATATAGAGTTTCCTTTCCAGATGTAGGGTAGTTGAGGACTTCATCATCAAACAATTCATAATGATTGCATACCAACTTACCTCCTTGATTTAATATTATTCTAATATCATATCCACTTACATTTTTCCACTTCAGAAGGCTTTGCAAACTGGCAAATGTAAGAATTGGTACTTGAATAATATTTTTTTTAAGTTTTCAAAATCTTTATTTTGTTCATTTTCCCACTATAAACTCTTGTTTCAAACTATTATGGTAGGGAATGGTGCATCCATAGGTGAAAAGGATGCTATTGATAGGACAAATAATTACAACAAGATTGTTGAACTTCTAAACCTTACTTTAACTTATCAATTTAGAAATGTTCTAACTTATGAGGTATTGTGCACTATTTATGCAAATACATGAATGCAATTTAAATTATGAACTAATGAAATAAATAAAATCTAATGCCTTGTTTAATAAAATATTAGCTTTCTTGTCCTGAGCAATTAGTCCATAATATTCACCCTTATTCCCTTGAATAAGATAATGGAATTATAGGGTTACTAGCTTGTTTCTACCGAGATTAATTTAACAAGGAAACTCCAAGTGTTGCATAGTACTATAGTCTTAAAGAAATATTAACAATGAGGGTATGTTTAAAATAAGATAATTAATGAGGCTTTCTAATATTGAAACTAAATGTGTAGAATCTTGAACTAAGAAATATGCCCAACTTTGATTTCCCATTCACTAACCAATCAACTCCTTAGTTGGTGATCCTCATAGCTTTTACACTCTTACTAAGAAATCTTAGTGATTTATATCTTCTCTCTGTCTTCTTCCTCATGTGGAGTAGGTTTTTCAGTCATTGATATTAGTGAACTAAGTCTCCAAGTTTTGACCCACTCACATTCATCATTAGTCCAGATGACTCAAAAACTAGATAACTCGTTAAAATACCATATCTAAGCTAAGGCATACCATAGTAACTCTAATAATCAAGAAATCGTAAAAGTAAAACATGCATAAACCAAATACCTCATATCCAATATAATACACGGAGTTTCATGTAGGTTTTAGTACTTAAAGGGAAAAAAACATATCATATTAGCTTTAAAGTGGGTCTTATAATAATATAATCTACTAGCCCATCAACTATAAATTTTTGTAGGTACCGTGCCGCCCTAAAAAGATCCTAACTTCAATGAATTTTGTAGGATATGAAAACATGATGATGGCCTCTATATTCATGGGATCTATATTGAGTTCCCCTTAGGAATCACATACCCAAATACACCAATGACTATTAAAAAAATAACATTTATTAAGTTTTGCTAGTAATTGATGGATTTTTTTAGAGCCTCTAACATCTACATGACAGTTGATATATGCTCTTCCTAGGTAGATATATACTAAAACCAATATATCATCTAATTACACTATTACAAATGAATTTTAAAAAGGATGCAATACATCATTCAACAAACACATAAGTGTAGCTTGTGCATTACATAAACCAAAAGGTGTTACCAACCATTCGTATAGAGCTTTCCTTGTCTTGAAAGAAGTATTCTAGGCGTCTTATTCTTTTACTTATATGTGGTGGTATCTCGATTTGAGACCCAACTTGGAAAAGTACTTGGCATGTTGTAACAAATATAATAATACATCAAATTCTAGACATAGAGTATCAATTCTTGAGGGCGATCTTGTTAACAAATTTATAGTTGACACACATTCTCCAAGTATGGAATACTTCATGGATATTATGATGATAGGTGAATAACAAGGTGAGGCGATTTGTTTAATTACTTCCTTCTCTAATAGTTTATATAATTGTGTCTTCACTTCTTCCACCCTCAAAAAGGATTGGCTTGGTTATCACTTTCTAGAAATATCTTTTATTTACCTTTGTGATCATTATTCATGAAGGAATTCCCATCCTTTATTAGGAATTACTAGCTTTATCTCATCATGAATATCACATCCCTCATGTACATGTAGGGGCTTTACAACATCACACCATGCACATCAAGTTGTACTACCTCTACCTCCACTTGCCCAATACAATTTTGCACTTATAGAAAATTTGATCTTAGACTACTTAGTGACCCCAAGATTTACGTCCCCTTTTACCCATCCCAATGGATATGATTGAGGATGGTCAAGGATTTCCAATCCAAGCATGCTAACTAGATCTATTTCTATGAAGTTGGCATGTGAAATGGAATCAAATAGAGGATCCACTTTTGTCTTTTTAACCTAGATCTTAATATGGAATATTTTATCCATCTACTTCTCTTCCTTTGGATGGAATCTACTCAAATTCACCTCCTTCTGCATTGTAGTGAAAAAAAAAATTCCTCTGCATCTCAAATTCTCTCTAGTTTGTTTCCTAAATCCATGACTAGAATGTCCCTTCTTCTTCGAATCTGTCTTGCAATTCTTTGGATTGAGTTCTAGATGTAGCTTCCAACACTTATATTTGGTGTGACCATCAACATTACAATGATTACATTGGTTGCTTGGATCCTTACACGTATGTGTTGTGGATGTGTGTTCCTATTCCTTCACTTTAAACTTATTATTTCCCTCCTTTGAAGCATCTATGTGGCCTTTGTAATTGGAATCAATTGGTTTTCCTTTATTCTTACCCATATTCTTTGAATATTGTGCTTTCATACATGCTTAATCAAGTGTCATATTTTTGACAAGAAACACTTACCTCCTTAAATGTATGTTCATACCTCTTAGATACTTTAGGAGTACATCTGAGTTCTTCAGAGATATACCCAACATAATGGCTTATTTTCGGAATTTGGTAGCGTACACTTTCACACTCTACGTTGGATTATATTAGAAGTATTGAAAAAAATTCTACTAGTCCTGTTCATACCCAATAAGGTAGAAATGAGACATAATGAGGGTCTAGATACTCGCCACTTAGTTCTTGGGGGATCTCCCTCTAGGCTAAGAATCTATTTATGAATCCCACCAAGTTTGGGCATGACCCTTTAACTTTAGTCTAGAAAATGAATTTTTTTTCTCTTCTCCTATGTTGTGGACACTGAAATTATGATTTTAATTTGTTGCAACTATTGGTTCAATTTAATAAATTCAATATCACCATGGCCACGTTTGTTCCACCCAGTGAACATAATATGTACCTTGGGAAAACCCAATCATTGGCGAAAACCTACCTAGAAGGTAAAGCCTATTTCTTTCTCTTTTTTTCTTAGTTATGAAATGAAAACACAAAGAAAGTGCACTCACTACATATTTAGCATAGACATCGTCGCCTATATCGCTACTACATGATCTTCTATGTCCTTTATTATGCTTCAATATTCTAATCTTAATTATTTGTTGTCTATGGAAAAATACTCGATACAATAAGAATGGAACACCTTTCTATCCTATCTTTCTAGTATATAACATGTCCTCACAGTCATCTAGGGTTAGGGTTAGGGATTTTTCATGCCTCAACTCCTAATTAGGATCAGGGTTTTGGAGCCTCTAATATATTTGTGAAAGTCGACATGAGATTAGATTCACATACGTGAGTAATGGAAAATGGCATGGAATCCACTTAGTGTCATGGTGGTCAATGTGATATATCAACTTGCGAGAGGCATAAATTTTGCATAAAACTTCCTACTGAGGACACATTAGCATCACTGGAAAGGTTGTGTTGTGTAGAACAAGGATGAGATGATGATAACCTTTTATTTTAAAGTATTGACCTCCTAAAATGAACATTTAAGGATTTGAATAGGTTGTAGAAGGTTTTGGAACCCAAATCACTAAAGTAGAACTTTCCCTGTAAAATTGACCCTATGTCAAGCCAATTGCTCTATTTTTTCCTGCCAAAGATACCAAACTAAATGACAAATTATATACTAAATCATTTTAAATCAAGTGACATAGGAGTTACTATATAATATTTAGGGTCATGTAAGTTTTCCCATCCCTGTAAAGTGGATAAATATTGCAACAAAAACCATAAATGGTGTTACACTAATGTTGATAAGGTATCCTCAAAATCAAATTAGAACAATCAAGGGGGTTCATGTCACATTCCATGAAATCATGAAAAAAACCAATAACAAAAGTAGTCCCACAATGTATATTTACCAACAAATGGGGTCCTTCATTTTCAACCTAGCAAAGGTGATGATAGGAGGGATGGGAGTGGTTGGTGGTAAGTTGAAGACAGTTGACCAAGGTGCAAAAAAAATATTCATTTGGCTACAATTATGAAGACTCGCAGTGGCAATTTCATCACTAATATTATATTTATGGGGAACAAAAAGTCCAAGAACAAGGGTAGAGTAATCACAAATCATTAAGATCATTGTGGCATTGAGAGAGGTCGGTTTGGAAATGAAATGATATCTTCATTAATATTATATTTATAGGTAACAAAAAGTCCAAGAACAAGGGGAGAGTAATCACAAATCATTATGATCATTGTGGGATTGAGAGAGGTAGTGTTTGGAAATGAAATGAAATCATCTTTGAGAATAAAATTTAGGAACAAGGGTGGGTTTGATAAGGATGTAGATTGGTGGTTTGTGTACAAGGTCTTAGTGGTTGCTCATATTTGAAGCAACAATCATTTTATCCAAGAATGAGACTAGGTGTTATTATAGTGACATCACCAACTGTGATAAGAGGGGTTAAAACCAAAAGTTAGACAAGGTGGATAGGAGGGAGTGGGATAGGGGCAAGGCGAGTTGAGTTCATGAGTGATATTATGGAAACAAGGTTGTGTGTCCAATATTTTTTCCACAACCAAGGCATGGAGGAAGGATGCATCTAGTGTGGTTCTCTCAGATAAGGCAACTTCATGTCTAAAAACATGTAATAAATCATAATTTAAATTTATAATATGTACCTCTTCATCCTTTGTGATTTGGAGTTGTATCCATAGCTTGGTAAATATATCAATTTACTATTGAAATGGTTGACTTAGAATTTGTTGAAATTACAATTGGACAACTCATTAAGTTTTGTTAGTACCCAAGAGGATAGAACCAACGACATATGGCCTAAAAAATTCCATCCCAAGTTGATATTTGACTAAATGTGGAGCCATTAAATTCATTATTGTTAAGTTTGATAAAGCTCAATAGTTTATGGGATCCTTTCCCACAATTTTGTTTCCATGCCTTCTAGTTGGAGCCCAAAAAATTGCAAGCATGTAATCTCTCATATTAGGAGGAGTGTCAAAACATGCAATGAGAATAAAAATACACAGGTCACACCTTATATGAGGCCACCCTATTAAGGGTGATAGATACATGCATCAACACCAAAATTGTGAGATTGAACCATAGGATGGGAGCACATGAGATTGGTGAATGCATGGAATATTTATAGTGTGATGCATGGATGAGGTGACTTACTATATAGTGGATTTGAATCATGATGTGGGACCTTGAAGTCTCAAGAAAAGTAGTGATTGAGACTAAAGAGAGTGTCAAAGATGTCTAGTGTGGAGGTGAAAACTACAAAATCGAGCTTGTAGTGAGTTCAAAAGAGGGTTTTTTGTGGGTGTGGGAGCCAAATGAACTTGACCTAAAAATAAAAGCATTTGTGGTAAAAGGATGAGCCTCAAGAAAACCAAATGACTTAAGAAGAAAGGGTTGTAGATGCGTGTGGGAGCCAAATGAACTATAACTGAAAACAATAGCTACTAGCTTGGAGGAACAAGACTCAAGAAAACCTAGCAATGGAGAAAAATAACTTTGAGTGGGAAAGGGACAAAGAAACTAGAATTCGAGTGTGGTTGAGGCCTTAATCGAAGGATTTGATACCAAATGATGAAACACACAACACACCAATGGAAAATAAAATGTTTCGGTAAGAAAACAGTGTAAATTGAAAAGCCAAAACATATTTATTATCCTTTATTTCTTAGGTAATGTATTTTATATAGTTTTTACAAATGATACACATCTGATGTTGTTTGACAATGTCAAATGTAAGTACCCAATTCTTAAATAAACAAAAATTGCATAATGCTTAAGGCTTCATTGTGTATTTATTGACTTACAATAATTTATAAGTGTACGAAGTATGATATGCCAAATGTGGCATTTCATTAAGCCTTTGACAAACCACTTTATCCCACATGCAAGTTCAACCATCAGCATTGTGCATTTCATAAGTGCATTAGTATGCCAAAGATATATAGGGTATAGCTAGGTTAATGCCAAATGCTTTGTACTTTTCACCTTCATGAAGGTGAACCCTCAATTCATATAAAACATTAAAGAATTTTACTCGGTCAAATATGTAAAATAGTCTCTTATCCCATAAACAAGCCTCCTGTTACATTGCATATATCCACATCCACTCAAACTAAAATGTTAAAAGAAGATAACAAACTCATTAAATTCTATTTATCCACATCCACTAAAACTAAAATGTTAAAGAAGATAGAAAACTCATTAAATTCTATTTGGATTATCATTTTGTTTAGAGATATAATTAAGAAAAACCTATTGAATATGAGATCGTAACCTCACATCTTTTCATCTAAGAAATGATACACTTATTCTAATTAATAAACTAATATTGATTTAAAACTAGAAAATCAATCCTTCATACCAAAATAGTTGTCAAATTAATAATATATAGAACTCAAACATTGGCTTGATATTGATATCGTTGTACATTATGTGAGTAAAAGTTTTTACCAGTCACTTCTATTGTTGGAATGATTTGAAAATAGAAATAACTTGCGTAGCCATAGCTACAGTTTGGATGTTAGACCCAATCGTGCACAGAAACATCCAAGTTGTAAAGCATTAAATGTTTTACAACCTTACTTTAAATTCGAAATATAAACATCTCAAGTTTTGTAAAAACATTAAATGCTCTATGTTAAAGATGCACCTCTTAAGTTCGGTAAAGCATTAAATGCTCTTAGATAAAGTGTTTAGTAATGATCCTGAGCATGCCTTTTCAAACTGATAACACTAGAATTTCTGATACACATCTTCAATAAATAAAAAATATACTATTTTCAACTTTTCAACTTATGTACACATGCTTAATAAATAAATAAAAAACATAATATTTTCAACTTTAACAGTTTTAGTATTTTCCTGGATTTCTGCTCTTTTTTATTTTATTGATGGTTTGTACTTGTATTTTTATAAATTTTGGTTACATGTTTAATATTAGTTTATTAAGTTTTGCGTTATATAGTTGGTAAATGAAAACTGGCTACATTTTTAAACTACAGAACCATTTATCAACAGCCAACCAACCTGCTGCTGCCTTATTAAATAGCCTTCAGCCTGTTAAATAATATTGACCGATGAACACTTATAAAACACAAACTTTCATAATTTGAACATCATATAACAAATTGCAAATCAGCCTTGTCATTTACAACAGATATTATCCAAATCTTAACGTCCATCCATAATAATATATGCGGAAAGGGTCAGACAAATAGTACAAATATATAGTATTGAAGGTTCCTGTCAACCAAAGCGATAGTAGTTGGAACTTAGAAACGGGAAGCACCACAAGCTGTCATAAGGTTTGCAGCTTCAAGCTGAATTGATGGCCATGGTTGTACATTCTGTTCTATAGAAATATATTCAGCAGATTCTTGGAGACGCAACTCCTGATCAGCAAATATTGATTCCATAAGCAAAGGGAAGATATCTGAATTAAAATAGTACCCCAGAGTTGCTGTCGGATTACTAAGCCATGGATCGTTGCAGATTTGTATGACAGGATCAGGAATCGCACAACCTGTACCAGCTGCCTGATTATCTTCCTCGCCATCGGCTGCGATTGCAACTTTTGCTGCCACATCTTGAAGATCAGTCCTGCTGTCTATTATATTTCCAGGCAGTTTATCAGTACTTTCCCATTGAGACTTTTCACTGGTTTCTCTATCCTCGGGATTCGAGCACATGACGTCCTGGGAATCCACCAAGGGCTTGTGTGTACGCGGGTCTATACCACGGCTGATCAGTTTTTTGCTGAGGTGGGTATTCCAATAATTCTTGATCTCGTTGTCTGTCCTGCCCGGCATACGTCCAGCAATCAAAGACCAACTGCAGAGCATCGGATAAGAGTCTGCATCGGTTAAGAGAAACCCTAGATATATAATATTTTTACAGTCATAGGTGTTAGAATAACACTTAATGTTAGAATAATACTTATTTTTGTAATTCTCTCTAGTTTTGATTTGGGATGGAGGTTGTTTTGATTTGGGATGGAAGTTGATTTTTATTAATCCTAAATTGCAGACAAGTGTATTGTTCAAATTGATTTTTTGGTGATGTTTATTCAAATTAAACAATTATAAAAGAAAAAATTATAAAAAGCAGTCGCAGACAACCAATTTTAACTATATAAAAAAGAAGATGATTTTAATAACTAATTGAAACATACACAACTATGTGATTACAATTACATATAAAGAACAATTAACTGACTTGAGTTGCTAAACTTGTGACCTATTACTGTGCTAGTATATGCAGCCCAATCTTTACAAATATTCGTTTGAGAAAGCTTTATCTATAATCTAGAAGAGGTCTAAGTTCATAAACAATACCGGTTTCCAAGAAGACGATGCAGCCTGATGATTAAATCTTCCTCGTCCGGTAGAATGTGCCCGCGTTTCACATCGGGTCGAAGATAATTCATCCAATGCAATCTGCAGCTCTTTCCACTTCTAAGCAGACCTGCGCAGGTGCAATAATTAGAGAATCAAAAGAGACAGAGGGTAGGAAACATTGGTAAAAGATATCTCAATAAGTTACAAAATAGATGCATGGGATTGTTGTTTAAAATTCAAAATAGATAACATTCATTGTAAGACTTGTATACTTGTGTCAACCAGGAAGCAATAAGACAGATTGACAAAATATTCTAGTAGAGCAAGAACCCTAAGAGGTCAAGTGAGAGCTCATTTTTTTTACTCTGAGAAATGGGCACAAACTGCTTTCTTTTGAAGTGTTGTCCACCCGCATTCTCCATGAGCTTCGATGTAATGTCTGAGGGGAAGATCCTCCTCAGGTGTCCAAGAACCTCTATTCAATCCCATAATCAGAGAGCAAGGAGTCCGTCCCATTGATTCAGAACTAGAGTTTTTGGTCCCTTTCAGCTACAAGCAAAAGAATTGAAAAACAAGTGTATACAAGAAGGTATGAATATAAATGCAGGACAACGACTCCACATGCTGGACCAACCATCATCATCTCTCATTCTCACTCCACTAAGCAAAGAAAGCCATTAAAAAATCAATCACAACAACTTAATCCAACTAACATAATTTCTCCATAGGGTGGCACACAATAATTTGTTAGTATAAGGTAGGATTGTTGGGATAGGCGTCGCCAAATAATGTCCATCAATATTTTCTCATATGAAACATAATTGTTGTCTAGAAGGAACCTTTAAAAACCCTTCATCATCTCTCATTCTCACTGGACACTAAGCAAAGAAATCCATTAAAAAATCAATCACAACAACTTAATCCAACTAACATAATTTCTCCTTAGGAGAGCACAAAATAATTTGTTAGTATAAGGTAAGATTGTTGGGATATGCATCGCCAAATAATGTCCATCAATTTCTTCTCATATGAAACATAGTTGTTGTCTACAAGGAGCCTTTAAAAACCCTTCATCATCAAGTGGAAAAGAATTCTCGGGGAAAGAGGCGTTGTGCCAGAGGAGGTAAAACCCAATGTAACGTGTTTTTGTTCTCTCATGGGGGCTACCCGCCACTTGTTTTAAAAAAGAGGAAAAACAATATTGTTCGAGGGATCACTTCTTTCCCCCCACTTCACGAAGGTTCTTAGTTGCCAAAACATAGGATATCTACCCTATAGGTTACTTTCATGGGATGCTGAAAGTACCTGGATTGGAGTTTGTTTTCCATTGGTGACACTCCCAGTTTCCATTGTAATAATTGATAATTTGTTACCTTTGTTGACCAACGTCTCCGACGGGTTCACAACTATCGGAAACAAGAGCCTTTGGAAGGCCTAGTTACAATTTGAGTGCAAGGATGCTAGGTCATAGGAACCTGTTTACATTTTATTTTGCAAATATATTATGAGATAAAATTTTGAAATATAAGTATATACATATGGAAACAAATTCCAATTATGACATGGTAAGAGATATGGACATAAGATATTATATAGTGATCTCTAAAATGGAATTTTGAAGGGATTGAACACAGGTGAAAAGTGTATTTGACTTCAAATGGAATGGCTATCAAAAGATAATAACATTTGAAACGTGACCCCAAGTGGAGTTGGAATGGATTTCATAACAACACTGAGAGTTCTAGGAAGTCCAAGTAAAGTTACTTTTGGGGAAAGACTGACAAAGGGAAGGAAACAATACCATAGAACATTGATATTATTATTATATGAATTAGAATTATGTACGACATATTTGGTCTTGGCTAAAATTGCTTAAGGTAAGTGGAGAAACAAGACTATGTGAGCAATATATGTGCATACGAAACTCAAATTTAGAAAAATATTATTGCATAGTCAAATTGGGCTTGAGGATATATGAAGACAATAGTGTTACGCAATTGATTAGGTAACATGAAATATGTTGTCGGGAAGCCATGTTGTCATAAGAACCCTTCCAACCATATTTAAATACCATAAATTTTCATACATGTGCTTGTGATGCATGAATGCATTTGAAATAGTCATGGGTGATACCATAGTCTTTAAATGCTTCTTACTTGGATTCTATTTTCCTTTCTTAATTTGAACAAAAGGCACTTATTTGGTCAGAGTTGAACCTTGAAAAATTCAATTAGACTATATGCATGAATAGATCTCAATCAACTGTCAAGAGACCTCCTTCCCTCTCACACAACTTCAAGAGTAACTGGGAGCTGCAGTGGGTTTGTAATAAGTGGAGATTATTTAGAAGACCTTATGAGTGTTGCCGCAAGAGAAGAGTTCGGGAACCCCAGTACTATATGGACAGTTAGAGAGTATGTTAGCAACATTATCAACTTGCATTTTGGAAAACACCTAGTTATCACACAAGCTCAAATCCTACATGGATTGCTAAAACATAAAAGAGTGAAAGGTGCCACAAACCTGTTGGGTTTTAAAGATGCTAAATGTAAAATGGCACATGACACCCTCGATGAAAACACCACAAAAGCGTTATGTTCGTTCAGAAAAACAAGAAAACCTGATATCCAAGCTGCTCGCAAGGCTATTACAACTGTTGTTGTGGACCCAACAAAATCAATAAATCAAATGGTGGGAACAATGTCATAATTGATCCATGTTTCAAGAAAAACATTGCACAAATATACTAATGTCAGGGTTCAAATAGATGTGACAATGAAGCTGCTTGTTGGGATCTTATTAGCAGGAAACCCTATCATGACAAGCTTTTTGAATGCGTTAGAGAGAATCTTGGGACAACCATTCTGGTGCTATACTAGATCGAAAGCATGTCCTACGAAAACGTTTATCCAGAGGTATTTATGTTGAGAATTGTAATTAACATGTTATGGATATGATGGGAGTTGCATTGTTTGAGGAATTTCAAGAGGCCAATCCCAGTGTCGAGATCTCAAACAACATGTTTGACAAGATAAAACCATAGTATGTTAGGTTGAACACAATTCACAACACTTGTTGTTGTTGATACCAGGTTGAATTTCAACTCTATTATGACACATTCATATACTTTTGCAAAAGGCACTTGCATGGTGAACTAATGTAATACCCCTGGATGAGACCCCTGAACTGATCATATGAGTGATGTAGATATTGATATGTGAATTCCTGTATGGAAGGACAAATGTATATTTTGTAATTATTAATAATAAAAATTATAATTGGTTGCGGTTGAGGAAGAACACTGAAAATATCGTGGATATGTGTATTCACCAGAGTCAACAGGGGGGTTAAAAGGCCTTAGGTGGGGGAAAACTTTGCTATGAACATTTTATAATCCTAAGTTCCTTAAAATAGCCAAATTTTTGGCTAAGTCATAAATTCCATGACTTAAGACTTAGGTTTAAATCATAATTATCAATTAATTACGAAGATGTGGGATTAAGGAAAGTGTTTATGTGTTTTAATTAAAAGAGAGAAACATGGGTCTCTTGGAGATCCCACGTGGTTTAAACTTGTAATGCATTTAACTTATGCATGCAAGCAGGAAAAAGGATTCAATTCCTTCATTCTGGGAAAAAGAAGGTGCAGGTCTGAAATTATTTGTGCCTGGGAAGAAGTCTGAAAGAAAAAGAGAGAAGTTGGGTAGAGAGATTGCAGAGTTGTGAGTGCACAAGCACATGAAGAAAACTGAGTCACGAGCAGAGGAAAATCGGGCCATTGAACTTGCCTAAATTATCCCTAAACCTTTTATTGTTTAAGGTTGTTTTTTACTGTTGTTTTGTGGTCAAGGAAATGGTGAATTGTACATAAACTCTTTTGGTGGATTTGCTATGTACTGGTTAAGTAGTGATGGTTTTCATTCTGGTGTGATTGGAATGAAACCTGAAGGGGAAGCGTATGGTTGGCATGGAATTGACTTAAGCTTGTATTTCCTGGATGCCTGAAAGTTTTTGTGAACCTCTAAAAACTGTGAGGAATTACCCATGATAATCCTGTGATGGAATGATAGTGGGTGGAAGGAATAATTTTCTGGTGAATACACAAGTCCCAGCTCAGGGGTGGTATTCTGATGAGAGATTAACGAGTAGAACTACCTATGGTTGGGTGGAGCGTGACTGCCATGAAGCCAGTTTCCTGTGTTAATCCTTCTTGCAGATAAGTTTATTTCTTAGAAATTCTGTTTAAATTTCTGAAAGGATAATTAATTATTTACCAGCTAAAGATTTGTATGATTTACTTGTTAAATTTCCCGAGTTTGGATACAAGATAGGAATTTACAATTTATTTGGTTTGATTCATGGGGATGGGTTATTGCTTGGAAATTTATGCAATTTTGTTCTTTAATTAAGTCAAAGAAAAATTTTGTTTCATGTAGAAATTGTTTATTTCTTGGTTTTAAAATGTAATGTTTAATGAAACTATGTCGAAGATCAAAAGGCTTGGAAAAATTAGAAGAATGGATAAATAAGCTTGAATTTTATTCATTTCTATTATTTTCCATTAATTTAAAGCTTTATGGCAAAAAGAAAATTGTATTTCCTAGGCCTGCTAATTTTATAAAGTAGTTTCCTAAATTCAAGTGGTCGATAAAATTTCCCCACTAAACTTGAAAATATAAGTTGAAGTTAATTGGTAAAAGAAATAGAAATTGCTTGACATAAATATTTAATAAAGTTTTGGTGATTGAGTGAGGTTCGACCAATTTGTCTAAAGGGTTGGGTTCAACCAATTTACCTAATAGAAATAGAAATTGTTTGATATAATTATTTAATAAAGTTTTGGTGATTGAGACGGGTTCGACCAATTTACCAATTTGTCTAAAGAGTCGGGTTCGACCATTTTGTTTAATCCATAAATTCAAAACCATATACTATTTCATTCATTGAAACCAAAATTGTTTTGGGTTAACGCAAAACATGGGTTGATTTGTTTACTTGGAGAGATTAGATGTTTAAGTCTTAATTGTATTTATTAATTAAATGATAAACAATACGTTGAGTTAAGGCATGTTTTTAGGAGCTTTGTAATGAGTGGTATTGTTGATTTGAAAACCACGTATTAGAGTGGTATAACTACAAATTTATTCTTTAGTGCAAGTTGGACATATATGAATATGTTTAAGTGGAAGTTATATAATTCGACCATAGTGGGTGGATGAAATTAGTCAGATAAAGGACTAAGTTATTATGGTTGGTAATATTATTTAATATATTTAAAAATAGGTAATTCATTTAGTCGGTTAATGGACTAAGTTTTATGAAAAATGGTTGGAATTCCTAAGAATAAATTTTATAAGAAAAGAATTGGAGAATATTGTTCCTCGATCAAAAATTATTTTGGTCGAGTAGTCTTATAAAAAATAGCATAATTTGGTAATAGTATGAGTGCATAAAAATATGTGTTAATATTTTTTTATTTAACTTGAAAAGTTTTGAAAGGAAAAGAATAATTTGAAGTTACATAATTAATGGGTAGTCAAATAAATATAGGCATGTTAAATAAAAATTTTAAAAATGTCTATGCTCTAAATTTGTGTATTTTTAAGTATAGTCCATAAGCAAAAGTTTTATTGTATAGTTCTTACTGTGCAGGTTGTGCATTAAACTATTTTGTATGAATTTTATTAAACAAATGTCTCATAGATTAGGCTATGCTTCCGATCTTATAAGTTTTATGCATTTGATAAAAGAATTAATGGGTCTATTGAAATATTTTATGCTTCTGCTATTTAATTTCATAGTTAATATGCACTTTAAAATGCATTTGTTACAGCTTGGTATTGGAGCTAAGGTTACAACTCTTGAACCTCTCAAATGATTGTTTTCTTTCAGAAAGAGAACTTAAAGTATAAATGCATCCGTTATTTGAATAATGTTGTTAATCACAAGTAATCGAGGTTACACTTCGTGATGTTTTGAAATTTTCTTTGCTTGTTTGCAAATCTTGCATGATTAAAAGCATGGGGAAAATATGTATTAATTTAATTGTATGTGTTTTTATTTTTGAAATGGTGCTTCAGCTATAGTGACCAACCTACATGGCACACATCAGAAGGGAATGTATGCATTCTTGGTGTTCCAATGTCATGGAAATAGATTTTATTTATTAATATGTTTTCTAGTCCATGATAATATATCATGATAAATGTGTGTATGTTATATCATGATACTAATGAGCCTAATTAGCCAATTGTGTTGACAGGCGTCAAAATATGTAAGTTGGTGTTGCATATTGAAAAAAGAGAAGTGAAGAGAGCAAAAGCTGAAGAAGAAAATATTATGCAAGCCAATGACAAGTATCATTTGGCAGTTTACATTGAGGATATGTATCCTCTGATGAAAGATTATGAAAGCGAAGGACGAGTATCCTTTGGCAGTTTGCATTGAGGACGTTTATCCTTTGATGAAAGGTTATGCAAGCCGAGGACGAGTATCCTTTGGCAGTTTCATTGAGGTTGTGTATCCTCTGATTGAAGGTATGTTTCTCTAATTAAAGTATGCAAGACAAGGATGCATATTCTTTGGCATGTTGCATTGAAGGAATGCTTTTTCTAATTAAAGTCATGCAAGCCAAGGATGGGTTTCCTTCGGCCAATTGCATTGACGATGTGAATTCACTAAAAGAGAAGAAGACTAAGCAAGTCGATCACATGTATTTCAAAGAGGAAGAGATAAGGAGCAAGAAAACCATAGTGGTGGAGCTCCATATTAGCAAAGACTAATAGGGGAAAACCCTTACTCTTCCTTGTCTATTTTATTTTCTTTCTACAAAAAGAAAAGTTATTGAAATTCATGCTATAGTTGAAAAGCTGTTGTTTTGAAGGAGGTGGAGAATTGCGTTGGTTGGTTTATTTTCTCGACGTTTCGAACCACAAAGTAGGGCTCATCATTAGGAGAAAAGTGTCTCGGCTTATTCAGGTATAGACAATAGCTCATTAATAGGTGTATGAATTACATTGTTAAATATAATATTCAAAGTTTTATAGTTGACAGTTCTAATTATTTATTATTTATTAATTGAACAATCTTTAAGTTTCTTAATTAATTTTATTAAAATTTATAATTATTATTTATTAAGTTCTTTGAAACTTAGCCTATGTTAGTGTTTAAGAAAAATTAATTTTTATTATTATTAATATTGTTATTAACATGATTTACTAATAATATTATTGTTTAAACTTTATAAATTTTTATATCAAGTCAAAAAAAATTAATTTTTTAGTTTTTTTAATAAAAATTAATTTTTTAATAAATACTAAATTTTAATTGTGAATTCAAAATTTTTAATTATTAATTATTGATGCTTTGATTAAAGCATATTCATGATTAATTAGGAAATTTTTATTAATTATTAATTCATTTAAAAACTATTTGAAAGATAGATTTTCAAAAGGTATGGCTTTATAATTATTAATTATTGGATTATAAAGTTATTAATCTAGAAATTAATTAAAGAATTTAAATTTTTTTAAATTTATTAAAAATTTAATTTTTTTAATTTTTAAACTCTATAAATTATTTTGAAAATGATTGAAATAAACAATGAATGCTAAAATAGTTAAATTTCTAGAAAAAAAATGAAGATGAATGGATTCATTTGTATGCATATGCTGAGTTAACCAAGAAATGCATGAAAGCATTCTGAGCATATATATATATATATAGATATAGATATAGATATAGATATAGATATAGATATAGATATAGATATAGATATATGGAGGGGAGAGGCACAATGGAGCTCGGTGCGAAGGTCAGTAGCGCATGTCTGAAGTTCGTAACTGTTCTTCCCTCACTTTGACAATGTCGCTTACTCCCTCCCCCACGTTTTTCCTCATCTCCCTGCTCGGTTTCCCTTCGGCCTTTAACCACTTTGAATCCCTCTCCTCCACCACCTTACCACAGCTCACAACCATTCTGAGCGTACGACCCAGACTACCACTGTACCATCATGGTAATAGATGAGGTGGACTATGGTTTTGACTCACCTGATGGGACGATTTTTTGCATGGATTGGTAGATCCATTGTGAGGCGAACACAATGCGCACTGCTTCTCCTTCGCCCACGTCAGAACCCTCGGTCCTTTCATCCCTTCACCCCCTTCCCACTCATTCCCTCGACACTTCTTCCAAAACTGTACTCTCGGCGGCATCCCCACCTCGCTTATCAAGAACCCCATTAAAAGTTTGCAGTACTTCCACCCCTCGCAATAATGAGCCAAGGTAGAGCTCACAACAGGAAATCCATCTGATTAAACGAAGCATCAAGCCTAAAAAACATAGCCCTAAACTGATTGTAGGCAAGGATATCAGTCTCCAAGATATACCTTATTATCTAAAATATGCACTGGTAGGTCGTTTCTACGGGAAATTTACGGGCAAGGATTCCCTTAATGGCTGGAGGGAGCAGAATTGGCTTCCATTGCTTGGCTACGTTCCGGATTTCCACATACTACCGCGTGGCTGGTTTTTATTCAAAGTCTGCATGGAACAACATGCTTTCTCTTTACTAAACCAACAGTGGAATTGGGGACCCTCAGGTTTAATATTGAAAGCATGGTCAGTAGACTTCAATGCCAACAGAGAACCAAATAATCTTCAACGTATATGGGTCCTCCTTCCTGGATTACCAATGATGTTTTGGCAGGAACAAATTCTAAGAGAAATTGGAGACAAGTTAGGGAAATTCATTGCGCTGGAAGATGACTGGCTCTAAAAAATGGATAGAAGATGTGCTCGCATTCTTGTGGAGATGGATTTAAGGGATGGATTGGTAGAGGAAATCAAAATTGCGATGTGGGGTAGCTGCTGGACACAAAGGATCGACTACTAGAAATTACCGTTCAGATGCTTCAATTGTAGGAAAGTTGGACATTTACAGAAGGATTGCACAACACCACAACCAAACTGACCTCCCTACAAAAAGTCTCATTCAAGAAAAACAAAGCTTCAAGCAGCGGATTAAGAGAACCTATGGAAGACATGAAAGGTTTTATGCCCAAAGCATGCAGGCTAGCAGAAAAATCCCCTGTAGATCCTTCGGAGGATACAACGGGAATTTCAAATTCGGCAAGCAAGGTGATAGCACAAGCTTCTCAGGACGCTGCATGCGAAAAGGTGGCAATAGACGTCGAAGTTTTACCAACCCATGCCAGCTTGCAAGAAAACATCAGCCCAGTTTTTGATGAAGCTTCTAGAGGTATTCCCAAAAAACCCTACTCCCCGCTTTCTTTTCCTGTTATGAATATTAACTCCTCTCTATTAAGGCTCCACTCAGTTCCTGACTCCTCTCCCCAACTCACACACTGTTCCCAAAGTCCTGTTACATTTGTACCCTCCCCTCCAAAACGGAAATACAATCTCCGGTCTTCCTCAAACACAGACACTCCCGTAATTTCCACTATAGGAATTGCGGTAGATCCCCCACCAAAACTCAAGGTAGGAAGGAAATCCTTTCTCACCAAAGCTCAACTACAGGCAGCAAAAGATGTCAAAAATGGAAAGTCAAGAACTATTGGTAGGGCTCTTAGAGTGGAAAAAGCCCTTTCAGAGGGTTCTTTATGTTAGCCTTATCCTTAAACATAAGGGGTCTAGGGGGAAGGCCCAAACAACTATCCCTCAAAAGGCTAGTAGAGCTACAAAACCCGAAAATAATCCTATTACAGGAAACGATGATGGAAGGTATTAAAGCTGCTGAGGTGTTTAAAAACCTATTCAAAGATTGGCATGTGGAAACCCTTTGATGCAGATGGCCACTCTGGAGGCCTTCTCACAGCATGGAGCCCGGACATAAAACTCCTTTCCACAGCTTTTTTCACTTCAGCACTCAAAACAGAACTAGAATTTCCAGCACTAAACCTCCAACTATCCTTCCTCAACGTCTACGGCCCTTTCCATGACCGAAAATCCTATTGGGAAACCCTAAGTATCTCAGGAGTTTTGGACACGCAAAAGCTTATCCTCACCGACGACCTTAACTTGACCCTTGGAGTCGGAGAATTTTGGGGCAAGAACGCTCGCCCAGTCTCTCTAGCCCCCTTCTTCTTAAATCTTTTTGAAGAAAAATCCCTGATCGATGTACAACCTTTAAAAATTACTCCAACTTGGAGGAACAACAGAGGAGGAGATAATGCAATCTCCAAAAGATTGGACAGATTCTTTGTTTCGGAGGACTTGCTACAGACAAGGTTAATCCTACGCTCCATAGTAGAAGTCAGGGGCTCCTCAGACCACAGACCCATCACCTTGTCCTTCACAGCATCGGAAAAAAAGCCTCCGGTGCCTTTCAGATTCAACCCTTCGTGGCTTGAGCACGAGGACTTCTGCAACCTTGTGAAAAATAACTGGCGATCTCTAAATCACTCAACCTCAATCTCCTGCATGAAACAGTTTGAATCCAACCTTATTCGTGTAAAAACACTAGCAAAAGAGTGGGGCAAAATTCAGGAGGAAAACGACAGAAGAGATTTAAAAGAAACTGAACTCAAGCTTTTGGATATGCACAACTCTCAAACTAATGGGGTTTTCTCCAGTGAGCAGATACTCACACTGAAAACACTTGAAGAAAGGAAGGCCTCTCTTTTGGCCAAAGAAGAAGGTTTATGGAGGTTGAAGAGCAGGGCGCTGTGGATCAAAGAAGGGGATAAAAACACCAAATTCTTCCATCGTTATGCGACCCACAGGAAGAACACCAACACCATCTTAGAAGTCAAGGATGACAATGGGAATATTGCTCATTCCTTTGAGGAAAAGGCCAAAGCAGCGGAGGACCATTTCAAAGCCCGCTTCACAGCTCCTCCAGGTTGCCCCATTGAATAAATCCTCGAGGTAATCAATCTCTTCCCTTCCCTAATCACAGAAGAAATGAATCGTGATTTATTAGAAGAAGTAAGTGAGAAAGAAATCCTTTTGGCACTCAACTCCTTTCGCAGAGGAAAGAGTTCGGGCAATGATGGGTTCACCGTTGAATTTTACCTGGGCTTCTATGAATTACTAAAAGTGGTCCAAGAATCCCAACACTCAAGCAAAGTACTAGGGTCTTTTAACTCCACCTTCATAACCTTGATCCCTAAAGCCCAATCTCCTGGAACCTTTGATGATTACAGTCCCATAGCTTGTTGTAATATGATTTACAAACTAATCTCCAAGATCATAGCACAACGCCTTAAACCCATTCTCAGCCGAACTATCACCGAAGAGCAATTTGGTTTCCTTAATATCCGCCAAATTCATGATGTTGTGTCTATTACCCAGGAAGTCTTTCACACCATCAACTTAAAAAAATCTCCAGTTCTGGCTCTTAAACTTAATCTCTCCAAGGCCTATGACCGAGTCAACTGGACCTTTCTCCAACTTCTTCTAGTACAAATTGGAATGTCTTTCCTATAATTGATTGGATAATGGGTTGCATTCATTCTCCCTCTTATGCTGTTTTGATAAATGGATCCCTTTCTTCCTTCTTTCGTCCTACACAAGGTATACGCCAGGGGTGCCCTCTGTCCCTATTCCTATTCTTGCTTGTAGCAGACACTTTAAGCCGGTTGCTACACAAAGCTAACAGTGAAGGGACCTTAAAAGGTATAAGCATTTCTCCCACAGTTACTCTGACTCATACTTTATTTGTCGATGATGTTCTCCTGTTTGGAGAAGGAACCCTGAACACTTTCAATACCCTTACGAAAATTTTGGACCTTTACAAAAAGGCCATAGGAATGGTAATCAACACTGGGAAGTCTAGACTGGCATACAATAATCTCTCAAACTTTGTAAAATCCACTCTGTCCCATTCGTCTCCCTTTCCCCTTTCTCCTCTCTCTGAAGGCCTGAAATACCTTGGGTTCACACTCAAACCCAATGCCTATGGTTTTCAAGACTGGCTCTAGCTATATAAAAAAATTGAGAACAGAGTCTCCTTATGGGAAAACCGCTTTCTCTCAAGAGGAGGAAGACTAATTATTCTAAAATCGGTACTTCAAAGCATCTCAGTCTACTGGGCCTCGATTGCATACACTCCCAAAGGCATTTTAGTCAAGATCAGAAAAAAATGCTTCTCCTTCCTTTGGACAGCTAGCAATAAAAGAGAAGGCATTCTGCTAGTCAACTGGAAAACCATTTCCAAACCTAAGTCGATGGGTGGGTGGGGGGTCAAAAACCCTGCTCTCTTCTGTCAAGCACTAGCTACGAAAAATTTGTGGAGGCTGGCAGAATATCCAAGCTCTCTTTGGGGTCGAACTCTTCTATCCAAATACTGCCACCCCTTCACCATCATTGAATGGTTCAGACAACCTAACAAAGGTATCAAGAACTTCTCAATAGGATGGAAGGCACTAGTACTAGCCTTTCCACTAATTGGAAACTGGGTGGCATGGAACATTGGCAATGGAAAAAAATGTGCGAGTTGGAGAGGATCCTTGTGCCGGGGCAGGAGAAAGTTACAGGTTATCTGTTGATCTCCTCAATGAATTACATTCCAAGAATATTTACACTCTCCATAATGCATATATTGCCGGTATAAGTAGCTTATACAGAGGGGAGTGGAAATCTGACACCACGCTGGGACTAGGAGGAGTACAGAAAGAGGAATGGAACCAGTATCTAAACCTTCTGGAAAAAGACTTCATTCTTCTCAGAGAGGATGAGCCAGACAAACTAATATGGACCAAGAATAGCAAAGATGGCACTTTCTCTGCAAAAATTGGATATGAAGCTGCCACCAACCTATTGGCATAGACTGAAACTCGACCCTGGTGGAAAAAAGTTTGGAAGACCTCAGCCCCTCTTAAAACCACCATCACTCTCTGGCTAGCTTTAACCAATAAACTGCTCACATGGGATAATCTGCAGAAAAGTGGTTTTCATGGACCTAGGATATGCTTTCTGTGTAGCTCAGGAGAAGACACTATCTCACATATTTTTGGCCATTGCTCATATGCAGCTTACGTATGGGAAACTATTACTGGGAAGCTCAACTGCACTTCTAGGCTACAACAAATTTCAGTGGAAAAAATGGTCATGGACTGGTGGAACGATCGCAGGGTATGTATGTATCAAGCCTACCCCGCCCCTTTTATTTTCACAATTTGGGAAGCCAGAAATAAACGGATTTTCCAGGATGTCCTCATTCCTCCAGATATCTCTATTTTGTTACTTTTACAGAAAACACGTGAATTCAAAACTCATCTTTCAGTTAAAGCACCAAGAGTTATAGTACACCCCACCATCAATCAGGAATACCCATGGGCATATTTTGATGGCGCTAGTCAGGGATCCCCTCCACTGGGAGGAGCTGGTGGAATCATTCACTTCTCCAACAATGAGAAATGGCATATAAAATTTACTCCTGGACATTCCTCCAATAACAAAGCAGAACTTTCAGCATTATGGGCCATCTTGACGACTACAGTAGAGCGTCAGGTAAAAAATATTTAGGTATTCAGAGACTAAAAAATGACCATTGATTGGGTAAATGGAAAAATTCAAATTCAAGCGCCACATCTGCAACATCTTCTCCAAGCTATCAGAGCACTAATCTCCAAATTTGATCACACTCACTTCGCTCATATTTATCGAGAATTAAACTCTGAAGCTGATCATCTTTCGAACTTAGCGATCACCTTACCTCCTGGAAGACTAGAGGTATCAGGACTCCTCAATAATCAACCAGCTTTTCATCAATGGATGGACATATAGGAATAACAGAACTTGATGGATATACAGTCAATTTTGATATGCATGTTTTTTTTGTAGCCTAAAAGGCACTCAGACTTATATACTCATGAACAGTAATGTAATTTCAATTTTGATATATAATGAAGTCCCTAGAGGACAGCCCATGATCACTTTTTATTTAAGGTGATGGATATTTTCCTATTGGAATATATATATATATATATATATATATATATATATATATATATATATATATATACTAGCTTAATGAATTTATGGTAATTGATTATAGAGGAAAGTATTCATCTGAAAGTTACTGCTGCTATTATAAAGCTAAAGAATACTAAAGAACATCACACAAATTGAAGATAGCAGCTGATCGGATTTTTTCTCTATGTTTTTCAAGAAATGTTTTGAATCAACTACAGATTCCAAAAGTGCTCAAGAAGAGATAGAAAGAATGATGGTAGCTAAACGAAAGAATTGTTTAGGTGATCAGTCCGTATGTTGAGCTGGAAAGTCCAAGCCAGCAGGCCCACAACATGAAGAGGTCTTATCGACCTGATCCAAGTTTCAAAGGTCATCTTGAAATACATATCCTAGCCTCAATCTCATCTCCATCAAAAGAACTAGAAAACTATGGGAAGGTCAATTTAGGGTCCTTAAAGTATATAGAGGTTTTATAAGATGTGATCTCATTGAGCTTTAGATTTGATAATTTTAAAGTCAAATCGCATATCACCTGGTTGTGCTCCTAAATAAATTTATTTTAATGTTGAATAATTATTGTTGTTGCGAGAAGTATTGTATTTATGCTTATCTAAGGGAGACATCCTCATGATTGAAGTTATTGGGAGGATCCATGAAGTTCCTAATAAGGTAGTGGAAGAATTGAAGTGGGAATATAGTTGAACTGGGTTTTAATCTTAGATCTGGGTGAAAGGGCACACTCCAAAGTGCCAAATTTGAACTATTGTTGTAGAAAATTGTGGTTCTTGAATAGAGAGGGATATTATCTATGTTAGTTTGTGGAACAATATGGAATATGGTAACATATCCTTGCCAAGGAACTTAAGACCTGATGAAGAAGGGAGAAGATACCTGTATGTGGTTTTGGAAGCTAACTCTAATACCAAATTGATAGAAACATAATAATTAAGAGTACAAAACCAAGATTTCTATTAACTCCAAAAAAACTCTTTACATAATAAGAACTTTCTTTATTTAGATAAATCCAAAATGTAGGCCATTAACTTTGATAGTGTCAACCCTTTTATCAGTAATATTAAAATCTAACTACTTATTAAATATTATATTATAATTCTTGGTAATTATAATCTTCCACTTATAAAAGGTCTCTCTCATCAGATCTCTACCACATGGATTTTATTTTTGTTAGCAATATATAAAATATGATCTTATATATTAAAAAATTATATGGTTATTTGAAATTATATAGATATACATTTTCATTTTTTTGAAAGGTGAGTGCTACCACATGGATTTTATTTTTGTTATCAATTTATAAAATATGATCTTATATATTAAAAAATTAAAAACTTATAAGGTTATTTGAAATTATATAGATATACATTTTAATTTTTTTGAAAGGTGAGTGGTGGGGAATTTGTGTTGTGGGTAAGGATATGTATGTGTATGCTAGGAATGCACATCCTCATTTTAACAATTATTAATATTTTCTCGAGGTGATGATGTGCAAGTATATGTTAGGCATAATTAAGATGAGGATGTGCATGTGTATGCATTTGTGTGTGATAAACAAATAATAAATATCGTCACTTAAACCGTTCACTTATCAAATAAACCATCTACAGTTTATCAAAGAGCGGTAATTAAATTTCTTAATAATAATGATAATAGTAATAATATAATTAAAACCACATCCATATAATATGTTGAATTGATATATAAAAAGTCCTTATTTACATTTATTTTAAAACAAAATAAATATACATTTGTGTGTGATAAATAAATAATAAATATCATCACCTAAACTACCTACTAATCAAATAAATTATCCACAATTTAAACTAGATTTGAACCTAGGTGGAGAGGATAAATTTATTCCTCCAACCACCTAATCTTAAATAAATTAACAAACATAAATGTCTCTTAATATTTCTGGTTAAAATATTTTTATTAAAATTATTAAAACATTTAATATAATAATTTAATTACAACCTTCTTTACATTCAATCTCTAAATATTATAGAAATCGAAATTGCATACTTCATATTTAATTACATATCTAACCAATTAACCAATATAAAAATGTGTAGAAACAAAAGCATCTCCTCAATTATAGTAGTGCTACTATCTTAAATGATGTAAATAATAAACATATTTGATATGTTTTAAATTAACCAATATAATAATGTGGAGAAACAAAAGCATCTCCTCAATTATAGTAGTTTTGCTACTATCTTAAATGATGTAAATAATAAACATATTTGATATGTTTTAATATGCATATAATTACAAATGTTGTTGGTGATGGTGTTTTTTTCTCACATTAAAATTTTATATTAAAATAATTGTGTTAAATTATACACTAAGAATTTAGCAAATAGAGAATAGGTTTAATAAGTATTATGTTTCTTAATACATAGAGTATATAAAAAAAATATGAAAATTGTTTGTCTAATATTATTTTAGTAAATTTTATAGTATATTGTTTGACATATATAAAGAGTGAATGGTTTTAATAGTTAAGAATATGTGTTTTTCATAGGAGGTGATGGGTTCAAATCTGTGTGAACCATAATATTTCCAAATTGCATATAATCTAGATTCGACGACTCAAAATTAGTATGCGCTTAGAAGTTTATTCATAAAAAATCTTATTTCGATCGAAGCGGAGATGAGTTTGGTTAGTTCCCAATGAGGGAGAATGATATGAAGTTGTTCTTGGTAGTGAGAGAGTATAAAAGTGAATCTATTGATAAAATGCGGAAAACGGGGCCAATATAGATGAAGGGAAGCATCTCTAGAACAAGAAGAGATGGTGCATGCTTAGAAATTTCTTCAAGCTTCGTTTGTTGCGATGGTGTAGAGAAATTTGTTGGAGTAGTAAAGACAATGACAAACTCATTGAGTAAGGGATTCTTTATGGGTGGAAGGGGTTGGATATAAGTATTTGGTATAACAACATAGATCACTCAAAGTGACATACATTTTCGCAAGTTAACTTGGTGACTTGTAGAATTGTTGGATATGAATGGTGATTTATAAATTGTCAAGGATATTCGACTAGAATAGTTCGTCACCATGAATATTGCACTATTTTTGAAATATCTTATTATGCAATGTTTTAATTTAAATTTAGATTTAATATTTATTTTACACTCTTAGTGAATGAAACACTGAAATAAATTGAAAAGAAAAAAAATCCAAGCAAATAACACACCATCAACACATTGAACACAACATGCACATAAGGAAAATCGGATATGGGAAAATAAAAAAGTAGAAGGTTAGGCCTATGCCTTGCTCTTTTCTTCTCAATTATGAAATGAAAATACAAATAAAGTGCACTCGCTATGGAGCTGTCATTGATTTTTGGCATGTATGGATACTTACATGGTCTTCTACTTTCTTTGTTTTGGTTCAATATACCTCTCTCAATGATTTTCTATCTATGGAACAATATTGGATACAATAATACTTGAACCTGTTCATTTCCTAGTGGCCTAGTATTTAACATGTTGTGATATCCCTCTAGGGTTAGAGTCAAAGTTTTTTACCCTGTAGATTATTATTGAAATTCCATATGTGACTAGCTTCACATGTGTGAGTAATGTAAGTTGATGTGGTATCCACTTGGTATCATGGTATCACAATGGTCAATAAGATAGGTCAATTTTTAGGAGGAAAGAATATTCTCGTCCAAATTCAGTTTTGATTGGACATAAAGATAATTTTGAGTTTGCACTTTCCATGAGTCCTAGTGCACCATTTGTGCTTTCTGGAGGAAAGTACAAGTATTTTTTCTTTGAAGTATTCAAGATCATGTATTTTCTACAACTAAGCCTTCCTTTATGAAATCTTCAAAAATTTCATCTTCAACACATGGTGAGTGTTACTACTAATGTGTTCTACAAAACCGACAGCGAACAACACTGCTGGTCACAGGCAAGGTTGGTTTTGTCAATTTGAGGATCGAAGCTATTTTCCGCGGGATGAGTGATTCTAAGATTGGTCAATCAAGGGCCAAACCCCTATGATCAACGATCGAGGAATCAAGTTGACATCCAAGAAATAAAATGATCAAGTACAAATTAATGATGAAGATTTGATTCAGGGGCCTCAAGTGCACAATATTTACTGTTCTAGGCACGACCCTGAAAATAAATCATCGTGGCCACGTGGCGATCTTAGAATCATTCAGGGCCCAAAAAGTGGTCTCCCCAAACCACTTATTTTGGGCCCTAAAAACCGCTCTTGTCAATGCCAATAGATAAGACAGACATTGCACCTTTTACAGTTGTCTATCAGGGAAAGAGGGCCCCAACTCAAAAAGTCGCTCCAAATCCAATCCAAATCTCAAGGTGATGCGAGAAGTAATCTACAGTTTTCCTACTTTCAGGCTCCATTAACAGCTCAACGTTTAAGAGTCGGGTGCTAACCTGAATAAAAACTGGCTTGGTTACGTGACAGCCTCACATTCATTCAAGGCCCGAAAAGCTGTCTCCCCAAACCACCTATTTTCATCCCTGAAACCGCTCCCGATGTTTTTCGCCTTCCTCCCTCAGCAGACTCACCTAAGCTTTTTCTAACGGTTATTACCGCCGCCATTTCAGGAGAAACGGTCCCCATGTATTTAAAATCCCCGCGCCCCTCCCACAAAGGAACAATCCTTGAGTGCCATGTATATCACTCATTAAATCCCTCTAGTTTCAAATTCCTGCTATAAGTATGCTTTAGAAGAGTTTACTGGGCATTTTATTCCTACCACCTCGATCTCCCCCGCTATCAGTTGTCGCACCATCCTCTTCGCAACCAAAGCTCAGCATCTATTTTATTTTCTTTTTTCTTACAAAAGTCACCATGACTTCAATCCCAAACCTTGATACATATCCCTCCACAACCTCTACACTCAACCAAGAAGAACACTTGGGAGATGAACAATTTGATATTCATGACCTTGCATCTTCATTCTCCAATATGAATCAATTTTCCAGAGAGGCAAAAGAGCAGGCCAAAAGAGGAAAATAATTCTTCAACCTGTGGAGATAAAGATTGGCGAAGTTGGTTTTCCCACAGGCCAGACCCTTCTTGGAACTAATGCAATGCATAAATATATGCTCCAGAGAGAAAGACAGTTGTTTCTCGGTTGGGATCACTCATCTACCCAATCACTAGAGAACTCATCATGGAATTAATGAACACTGGGGAAGATGATACCATATTTAAGTTTGATGAAGAATTCCTGGAAGAGAATATTTGATAATTATCATAGAGAGTAGGGATGCATTCATCTGCATGATAATTCCCCCAGAAGCCAACCTGCTCAGTACTCATTCAATGTTTAGTCTGGAAGTATTCTCAGAGCAAGATAGACCAGTTTTATCCATGATCTTTCAAGTTGTTGGGTATGATCATGACTTGGTAATTGATGATGTTGCTTTAGGTTTTCTCTTTCTTATAATTTTTTCTCAGCAAGAAGCACCTATTAAGTTGGACCTTCCATTTTACCTTGCTTAGTCCATTCACACGTAGTTCAAAATTTTTTCCTCCAAAAATATATTCAGATACAATTTCTTTCTAATTTATATGACCATCTATCAAAACAAGGATTTCTTCACTCAAGAGGACCTAAAGAATTCAATTAATCCTGCTCCGCTTCATAAATGTTTCTATGTGTTTGTGGATACCGTCATGACTAAAATCTATACATTATTGTTCGACTGTCCTCCTCCCATAATCTTTCCAGAATGCAAAATTTTTCTCCAGCTAAATCCTAATGACTCAGTTGGGGATTGGTTTTGCTTCAATACCCACACTGAGATTCGAGTATATGGAGCAGAACTTGCTCCATATAAGTTACCGGTATTCATGAATCCTATGTTTTTCGCCTTGGAATACATCCGCCAAAGGTTCAACTTTGACGACTTTAATTTCATGAAGGGTAATAGCACCAGGACTTTCAAGGTCCCTAATGAAGATGGACCTTTTAAAGTGAGAAGCAGATCTGCTCAAAAGGTGGTTGAAGAAATGTTAGTCGCTTTTAGCTTCCCTGTGAGTTTTACATGCAAGTATGATCCCAAAGGGATCATCTCCCATAAGAGATAGTCTGTTAGAACAATGGCTTAGTCCCACGAGCTGCACCCAACTTTGGATAAAATTGCCAACTTAGATAGTTGGGAGCAGGATAAATTAGTATTGGATCCAAGCCAGAACACTATGGCATTATTCATCCCTATGCCACATAAAGTGGATACTTTGGGATAAAGGAGCATGCATGAATCGACCTTTGATGTCAACAAGGATAAATCAGGGAGCGTCGAGTCAAAATTGAAGAGGTCCAGATCCGAAAATATATCCAACTCAACACTACAAATTAAACCAACTCCCACATCGTTGTCATCTTGGAAAACTTTCCATCTGTAGTGTGGCCTCAAAAGCAGGAGACATTGTCTCCAGAGGGTGCTTTGGTCACAACATTGCTAGTTAAATCATGATTATTTGGCTTATACTCTCAAATCAAAGACAGAAATATTGATCTCCAAAAGGCCTTGTTCCCAAATAAAGATCTCTAGACAGGGCACCAATCTAGTATGCTGTTTGCATTAGATTTGAGGAAAGGGACCTCGAAGCTGGAAATTCTGGAACCACTTGAGCCCAAAGGAAAGAAAATACCTTCAAATTTAAAGACCACTCAGGTCACATTCAATTTAGATGCATTTCCTTCAAAATATATCATGTATATTCACCGAAAAATAGGTGAAGGAGTATATAGAGATGTGATGAAATACACTATAAGTACTAATAAGCTACCAGCTGTAGTCCAAAGGATGGATAAACAATTAAAGAATGAGAAGTGATCGAATAAATCAAAACAGTTGAGGATAGCTGAACTAGAGTAGAAATTATCAGATTGGTTTAAAATACCGGTGATGTGACTTTGGTTCAATCCATGTTAAAGGAAAAGGATAAGGAGATTTCCATCCTGAAGAAAAAACTCAGCATTCCCATGGTTGAGCATTCGAAAACAGTTGAAATTTTGGAAATACAGTCCGAGCTAGACAAAGCTCGAGCTGATGGCTAGATGCTCAAGGAAAAAATCATTACTCTAGAGAATGAAATAAATGAGCTCAAGATGAAAAATCAAGACACCCTTCTCCAAAAGGTCGCAGCTCTACAAGCCACCTCTTAAGCAGACCCTACTGACAAGCTCGTGCAAGCGGTCGTAGAAATGACTCTTAAGGATGCCCATCTGAATCACACACATAATCAATTAAAATCCAAATGTAACGACCTAAGTAATATCAATGAAGACTTATCTAAAAGGAACTTGGTCATCTTCGAGCTGCAAAATTCCAGGGAAGATCTCTAGAAAAGCATTCAGTATTTATCAAGAAAACTGGCAGGTAAGACTGTATTCAAAAGCGCCAAGTTTTTAATTTGGGAAGAAATAGCAGAATTGGTAACAACACAGTGGAGCCATTTTATTGTATCCTAGGAGGAGTGAGAAATCACTGATGCAACTTCTCAAGATTCACGTTCAATCCTGAACAACGTAAACAAAAAGAAAGACATACAAAAGGTTGTACAATCGATTTCTTTAATGATAAAACCTTCGATGAGATTCAAGCATATTTTTTTTGAGAACGAAGGTAATCATGGAAGAAAATAAAGTGATTACAAAAGGATTAATGGGTCAAAATTTTGCTCATATGGTTACCCAACTAAAGCAAGATGTCCATTCATTCAAAGATTTATTCAAATATGTCTTCCCACTCGGTCTTCCGTCCTTTTGGGATGGACATGGAGACTTATATCACAAGGATCATTATAATACCATGATATTAGATGCAAGGAATTTTGAAGTCCATCTAACAGACATTCATGAAGAACAAAAATGGTCGAACGATTAGAGATAAGTTGCGTCCAATTTTTGAGATCCTTAATCGAATTCAGGCCATTTTCAAAGCTCTACCTAAGCCCACTTTTGAACATTATTCTGAGTTAGACAAGACACTTAGGGAACTAAGGTTTTTTCAATATCCAATGGGAAAGGAGTGGAAGAATATCACAATATTCCTTCAAGTTCAACAACTGGAAAGGACTTCAACAACGCAGTTAGTAGTTGGAACATCATCAGTGCAACATAATATTCCTCCACCTCAACAAGGAGGACCTCGGTCCCCACTACCAACGAGTCATAATTAATTTACCAGATAGACGTTGTTGTAACCAATTTTGTTGATAAAAAACCTAAAAAAATGAAATTCATTGGGATATAACAGATTTTGTTGTAAATTTTGTAAAGGCCGTAAGGGATATATATAGAGAAAGGCAATCTAGCCATAGGGTAGACTCTTTTTGTAATAAGTGTAACTTCTGATGCTTTCAGTCTGATCAAGGAATGAGAAATAACCTTCAATATTTATCTTTAATTTATGTGGATTCTAAAATCTGATGTGTACAGTTAGTATTCTCTTCTTTTGTAATCTCATCTCTTTTCACACTTATTCTATGATTGGAAAAGTTAGCACAGATCATGATGTGATTATCTTTAATTGATGTTTGATTTAAGTATCGTTTATGGGTGATGTATGTTGTGAAGTATTCATGATATAAATATCTAATTGTATCATTTCTATGATGATTGGGTTTTACTTTGTTGTCATTTTGTTATAACTACTGAATTCTTTATGATCAGTACGTTCTCTGTAAAGATAAAGATTTACTTTAAGCAAGTACCTTCTCTCATGCTATCACGTTAACACAATTCATTCAAATTTTATACTGACATATCGGAAGTGCTTCCCACATTCTACCAAGTCTGATTATTATTATATTGGCCATCAATGACATGATTCTTGACTAAGCATTGAAAAAGATAAACAATGAGAAATATTGATGCCCAAGCACAGTTCTAAATACATCCTTAGAATGTCTCTGGGCCTAACAGTGACAACATACCAAATATACTTACTTTCCATTGTTCAAAGTATGTGTAATATGTTTTAAAACTTTGAATGCTGGTCAATTTAGTGTGGCGTTATGAGAGACATGGGGAAGAGATACCCAATTGCATAGATACATTGGGTTGTCAATAATTTGAGGTCTCTAAGTTTGATTGTTGTTTATTCATATTGATTTAACTCTCATCGTTATCCGAACACCAATGGTATAAGAATCTATCGGATATTAGTTTTCCCTCCTTATCAATGTAATTGTGTGGTTTACTTCTTCCAAAAGTCGTAAATGAAACACTAGTTTCAAGGAATTACTATGCAATAGTAGAATAACCATCTCATAATTATGTGATTGCATGAATACACACACTTTCTTTATTTTGAACCTATAATACCAGCAATAGTGTAAAAGTTCAATAAATCATACCTCTCATACAAAAGTGTAGCGGATACTCTTTAGAAGGAAATGGAAATAGTAAGACTCACTAATTGAGAGATTATTCCTCACTTGAGCATCATCAAAGAAACCAAGGAACTCAACAAAGGAACTTATTTAAGCATCATAATTGAATAAATATGAGGTAAAGAATTCAAAATTTAACATCTAATTACAACTTGTTAAGTGAAATTTTTGTATGTTTTCTTGTATTTTGATACTTACAATTAGTTTTATGTAAGAGTCAAATAAAACTAAGTTGAATTATATCAAGTACACTCTTGGTTGAACCAGACACCCTTCATTATTTGAGTTCAAAATATTAGTTGTTGAGTCATGTTTTGAAAGGGTGGAGTTGCAAGAAACCCTTTATGTATTTTATCACTCTTTAAATGGCTCAGACTAGAAGTTTTTTTAGATATACTAAACACTCTAATACTCATCGTTCTTGATGACACTTTCTCAATCAACAATAAAACTCTACAAACTATATTAACTTGTTTATAATAATCACAAGATACAGTTGAATTTCTTTAGCCTGAATCACATCTCCAACTTGATGAAATACAAAAGAATCAACATTTTGAACCTAATTCTGTCCGGAACAATCATAAGCCTACACATTCAGAAGTACATAATCAAATCAAAGATGTCGGTTGAAAATAAAATGAAGGTGAAGTTTGTCATACATACATTTTACTTGCACTTCTCAATCCCATTATCATAACTTGGGAATAAATTATCCACAACAAGCATAAAACTAGTCTTCGATATGACAAGGATGTGAATTTTCACATTCTTGATTATTCCAAACCTATCCAGTTCCAGAGTGTTAGATTCCATCAAGAAAGTTCATCCACTTGTTTCAGATCTGCATCACATTTTGAAATGCCAACATTGTCTTAGAATTGGTCACATGAAAGATCGATGTTTTGATCTCCATCCTTGTAAGCACTATAGAAAGCATACTCATTCTTTATATAGATGCCTAATGTTGAAGGTACGTGCAAGAGAGAATATTCACTATGGGTGAATTTCTTCTTGGAAATAGTCGTCAACAACCAAGAAGATATATATCTCATATTGAAGAGTTCTTTCTTGAGTAATAACACATCTTCTAGTTGAAATATTTTCTTCTCCCCACCTTGTTCCTAACAAAGGGGTTGATTAATTATAAAAAACAAGCAAGCAAGAACAAGTGAGCAGTAACAAGCGATCCTGAACTAGAGTTAGAGCCATGTTCCACCTGAGCATGATTTTTTTTGTTTACTTCCTTCAACCAACATTTTCTAGAGGGAACCACTAAGTCTTCATGCCAAGTTCCAAAGGGAACTACTAAGTTAGTATTAGAGTGAGTGCCAATTTCCAGAGGGAATTGTTGATCCAATACTAGAGTGAATGCTAACTTCAATAGTTTGTGGTCATCCAAAACCACCCATTTAGTAGAAGGAATTATCTTCTACTAGATTTTGACTCGGTGAGCACTTTCAACCATTTGTAACTCCATATTTCATCTCTCTGCTTGGACTCTTAGAGACCCCTTCATATCAAGGGGGGAATGTAGGAACCTAATCCATTAGGGTTAGGTAGATGGAGCATCATCTCAGAAGTCCAAGAGACTCCTTGGGAAGACAAATACAAGATTCATATGATTGTATAGATATGTATTCTATCATAATAAAATGAATGAGCTTTCACAGAAATTCTCTTTGCATTTGTTTAGCATTTTCTTGTCTTCCCACCTGGACATCCCAACAGAGAGGTTAGAAACTTTGTTCATGAATTTTTGACCCCAAAAATGGTATTTAAACCCTCAAACAATCTTTGTAAGTTTATGGACCCAAATAACCAAAGTAATATACACCCCTAAAATGGACCCTACAAGCTCATAATTCCAATTTTTCTCTCATCAAGTACCAAAATAGATGAAAAAATTATACAATGGTCCATTCTTGATCATACCTCTCCATTTATGGAGTCTTTGGTTTTCCAAAATATTTTTCTTAAGGAGGTGGAAGTTTTTTTTACTTTACCTTCTCCTTGGAGTACCATTTGACCTTTCATAGAAGTTGTCCTTTCAACCCAACATGCCAATGTTCATGTTTCTCTCATCTAGTTTCTCTAGAAATATTTTGTAACAATATATCTTCTACTAACTGTGCCTGAGATTCTAGTGTTATGTCGTCTATGGTAGGTAATGCTTTCTCATCAATTTCTAGTCAAACATTGAAGGCTCATAGAGTTTTAGATTTTCCACATTCACTACTAAGTAAATATGTATATATGTAAGTATACTGAGTCTATAATCATCCTCCAACACTTCAAAATTAACATACCAAAAAAATACTTGATCTTCTTCTTAAGACCCTATATCCTTTCTTTGTTTAGATTCAACCAAAATTTATTTCCTGCCTTGAATGTTTTCTCAATTTTGTGTTAATCATGTCATGACTTGTACTTTACTTGTCACTTCTTCAATGTCTCATTTACTTGTAAATGGATCTACTTGATATTATGAATGAAATTTTAAACCCTCAATTCTTCTCTTATGATGTATTTCCTCACTCTTCCTTGTTGTCCATATACAACATCTAAGGATGAAAGAGGAAAATAATCAATGAAAGTTTAAAAAGGGGACTTACTAGTAGATGTGAGAAATGTGCTATTATAAGAGTGTTGAATATAAATTGAATTTTCATCCCAAGTCCTTGGATTTTTTTTATTGCAACCCCTCAAAAGTTGAACTATGTCCCTATGCACTACTTATATCTAACCATCTACATGTGGATGGAAAGTTGTGGATATCTTGAACTTGGTGCCCATATTCTCCTAAATTGTAATCCAAAAGGAATTGAGAAATATGGTAAAGCTATCTGAGATGGTGCTCCTTGGTATCCCACAATGCACCTAAATTGTTACCAATAACATGTTTGTTGCATATTGTCCCTTGATAATATTTTACAAGGCACAAGGATGCACATCTTGATCAAATCTATCAACTACCACAAACAAATTGTCATGTCTCTTCTTAACTCTTGGAAAACCACATACAAAATGCGATGGAGATGTTATTCCATGGTGTGCTATCCTGCTAGGTATCGGTTAGAGGTGGTATAAACCTTTCTTCCCATTACTGAATTTGTTGGTTTTATAGTTTTCATCCTCTAATAAACCATGCCACATCTTATTACATTCTATGCTAATACACATACTTCTATAACTTGGTAACTTTCTTCTCAACATTGAAGTACCTTGGAACTTTAGAGGTTTGATCCTCTCTAATAAGATACAATATTTCACCTTTAGGAACATATAATTTGTTTAGATTTAAAGCAACTAACCATATTGGAGTTGTAATAATTGTTAATGACATTTTTTTTCATACAAAATTGACCTTGTAGTGCTTGAAACACATATTTAAACTCCTCAAATATTTTTTTCTGCATCATGGGTGAAAGGATCTATGTGCATAATAGTTTCTAGAACTATGATATTGGATGTGGTGTGACTTGACAGAATGTGTTCCAACTTATTAGTGATTTCCTTCTTATATTTGATGATTAGATGAAATTGATGTAGAACTCACTTCCACTTGTAGAGTCTTGTTTGTTGAAGCATACTCTAGTCCTACAAATACTATAGTGGTTGGTGATCAATGTTGTTGATGAATTTCTTACCCATTAGATAGTGCTTTTATCTCTTATCATCTTGAAATAGAACATAGATTTTCCTTGCCATATGTAGGGTAGTCGAGGACTCCATCATCAAACAATTCATAATGATTGCATACCAAATTACCTCCTTGCATTAAGATTATTCTCATAGCATATCCACTTACATTTGTCCACTTCAAAAGGATTTGCAAACTGGAAAATGTTAGAATTGGTAATTGAATAATATTTTGTTTAAGGTTTCAAAATCTTTATTTTGATCATTTTTCCACTATAAACTCTTATTGCAACTATTATGGTAAGGAATGGTGCAGACATAGGTGAAAAGGATGCTATTGATAGGACAAACAAGTACAATGAGATTGTTGAACTTCTAAACCTTAGTTTAACTTATCAATTTAGGAATGTTCTAACTTATGAGGTATTGTGCACTATTTATACAAATACATGGATGCAATTTAAATTATGAACGAATGAAATAAATGAAATCTAATGCCTTGTTTGAATAACCTATTAGCTTTCCTCTCCTGATCAATTAGTCCATAATCTTCATCCTTATTCCCTTGAATAAGATAATGGAATTATAGGGTTACTAGCTTGTTTATACCAAGGTTTATTTAACAAGGAAACTCCAAGTGTTGCATAGTACTATATTCTTAAAGAAATATTAACAATTAAGGTATGTTTAACATAAGAGAATTAATGAGGCTTTCTAATATTAAAACTAAATGTGTAGAGTCTTGAACTAAGCAATATGCCCAACTTTGATTTCCCATTCACTAACCAATCAACTCCTTGGTTGGTGATCCTCATAGATTTTCCGCTCTTACTAAGAAATATTAGCGATTTCTATATTCTCTCTGCCTTTGTCCTCATGTGGAGTAGGTTGTTCAGTCATTGATATTAGAGAACTAAGGCTCCAAGTTTTTACCCACTCACATTCATCATTATTCTAGATGACTCAAAAAATAGATAACTCATTAAAAGACCATATCTAAGCTAAGACATACCACAATAACTCTAATAATCAAGAAATCGTAAAAGTAAAACATGCATAAACCAAATACCTCATATCCAATATAATACATGGATTTTCATGTAGGTTTTAGTGCTTAAGGGAAAAAACATATCATATTAGCTTTAAAGTGGGTCTTATAATCATATAATTTACTAGCCCATCAAGTATAACTTTTTGTAGGTACCGTGCCACCCTAAAAAGATCCTAACTTCAATGAATTTGTATGTTATGACAACATGATGATGGCCTATATCTTCATGGGATGTATATGTAAGTTTTAAACCTTAACAGTGAAGTACAAACATATATCGATTCTTAAGCATTTACAGAAAATACACAATGGCACACACATTACACAGAGATTTTCACCTGGAAACCCTTAACCGGGAAAAAACCAGCAAAACTTAGAGCCGCATAGCTCCTTTTTCATTATATGTTTATTTTACATGTACAATACAATAAATGGTATTCTGCAGCATCTAAAACCCTAATTCGTTTACCCGAATTAGGTTACAACCCTAATTCCTTTTACCGGAATTAGATAGAGTACAATGGGTCGAAAATCGCGAAAAAGCAAAAAGCAACCCAAAAAAATTTTGCGCTCTGCGCGGACTCCGGGGGCCTAACGGCCCCCTCCGTGTCGTTTCGGAACCTAACGGTCCGAAACGAAGGGGGTGGGCCCTGTCGGGCTACCCCCCCCTCTAAACCCCCCCCTCCGTACGCGCCCGGCGCAGGCGAATCGAAGGTGCCGTAGGGATCGTGTTGTACACGCAGCGACCATGTGAAGAGATATAACATACCCAACATTCTCCCACTTGTTGTTCTCTTCACATACAGGAGAAATTTATGACTTCAACAATTCAGGGCAACAATGCCCATGTTCTCTTTGCACCAAGAGAACTTCTGAGTACTCACAGACTTTGTCAAAGAGTCTGCAACATTTACCAAAGTGTCAACCTTTTCCAGCAACACTTTGTTCTGTTCAACCATGTCTCTGACGAAATGGTACTGCACATCAATGTGCTTTGTCCTCGAGTGATAAGCAGGGTTCTTTGCCAGAAATATTGCACTTGAGCTATCACAACCAATTTTTACTGCATTCTGAACAAAACCAATACCTGAACACAATCTTTGCAACCATACAGCTTCCTTACTTGCATGGGTAGCTGCCATGTATTCAGCTTCTGTAGTTGAGAGTGCAACTACAGCTTGTCTTCTACTCATCCAACTGATTGCTCCTCCAAATAGATTAAAAACGTAGCCACTTGTAGATCTTCTGTGATCAAGATCTCCAGCCCAGTCAGCATCAGCAAATCCTTGTATATCTATCTCTCTGTTTAGACCGGGTCTTCCTTGGTAGCAGATTGCAGAATCTGTAGTGCCACGCAAATACCTGAAGACCCTTTTTACTGCAGTCCAATGTTCCTTTCCTGGTTTTGACATGTATCTACTCAAAACTCCCACTGCATGGGCTATATCTGGTCTAGTACAGACCATGGCATACATCAGACTGCCAACTGCACTAGCATATGGAACATGAGACATGTCCTCTACCTCTTCTTGTGTAGTGGGACACTGTTCTGCAGATAACCTTACACCTACAGGAATGGGCACCTTCACTGGTTTGCTTTCCTGCATATTAAATCTCTTCAATATCGTTTCAACATATTTCCTCTGATTTAACCAGAGTTTCCTGTTTTCACGATCTCTTTTTATTTCCATGCCCAAAATGAAATTTGCAGCACCAAGATCTTTCATGTCAAATTCAGATGACAGCTGATTCTTGACATCCTTGATGACTTCTTTGTTGTTTCCAATTAGCAACATATCATCAACATACAATATTACATAAATAAAATGATCACCAATTAGCTTAAAATAAACACAGTGATCAGCTTTGCTTCTTGAGAAACCAAGTCCCAGTATATAAGTATCAAATTTTTGATACCACATTCTGGGAGATTGTTTCAAACCGTAGAGAGACTTTTTCAGCTTACAGACAAGCTCCTTTCTTCCTTTCACCACAAACCGTTCTGGTTGCTTCATATAGATCTCTTCATTAAGATTTCCATGTAGGAAAGCCGTCTTTACATCCATCTGTTCTACTTCAAGATCAAAAGCAGCAGAAATAGATAAAAGAAATCTAATAGAAGTCAATTTTGCAACAGGTGAAAAAATCTCACCAAAATCGATGCCCTCAATTTGGGAGTAACCTTTCGCAACTAGTCGAGCCTTGTACTTCTCCACTTTACCTGCTGCATTTAACTTCTTCTTGAATACCCATTTGCTTCCAATAGGCTTTCTTCCTTCTGGCAACTCAACCAGATCCCATGCCTCATTTTTGTCCAAGGCATCCATTTCTTCTATCATGGCCTTCTTCCATAGTTTACTATCTTCTGAATCCATTGCCTCTTTAGCAGTTCTAGGATCATCATCAGTAATAGATAACACAAAATTAGAACGAAAATCAGGGGGACTGTACCTTTCAACTTGCCTTCTTTCTCGGTCAGATCTCCTCAATACCGGAGTCTGTGGATCCGCCTCTTCATCTGATTCAGATGATTCTGCCTCCTCATCTGATTCAGACGAATCTGGTTCCTCAAAAGAGTCACCTCTTTCATCTTTGATATCAAAGTGTAGCTTCTCTGAATCCTTTTCCTTTGGTACATCCTCAATCCTGGAAGTGCTTTCAACTTCTCTGAAGATCACATCTCGACTGTAAACTGTTTGCCTTTTTACTGGGTTCCACAGCTTGTAACCTTTCACTCCATCCTTGTAACCAATGAAGATACATTTTTCCGCCTTATTATCCAACTTGCTCCTTTTCTCCTTTGGAACATGTACAAAAGCATCACACCCAAACACTCTGAGATGAGAGAGAGAGGGTTTCTTACCAGTCCAAACCTCATGAGGTGTCTTGTCAACCAACGCTGATGTGGGTGTCCTATTCACTAGGTAACACGCAGTGTCAACAGCTTCTTCCCAGAATTGTTGTGCTAGCCCTGCACCACTGAGCATACTCCTTGCCTTTTCCATCAATGTCCTGTTCATCCTTTCTGCAACCCCATTCTGTTGAGGTGTGTATGGAGTAGTCTTTTGCCTTGCTATTCCACACGTTTTACAGAACTCCTCAAATTCACTTTCACAGAATTCTCCACCGTTATCTGTTCTGAGTACTTTTATTTTCTTCTCAGTTTGATTCTCTACAAGAGCCTTAAATTCTTTGAATCTATTAAAAACCTCAGATTTCTTACGCAGGAAATAAATCCAAGTTTTCCTTGAGAAATCATCTATAAATGAAACATAATACACAGATTTACCAAGTGATGGAACAGGCACAGGTCCAAAAACATCACTGTGTATTAACTCTAAGATTCCTTTAGCTCTTACAACACCAGATGAGAATCTTACTCGATTCTGTTTACCATATAAGCAATGTTCACAGAAATCAAAATCTAATGTGAAATCAGACATGCCTTCAGCCATACTTTTACCTTGTAATAGTCGAAGACCCTTTTCTCCAATATGTCCCAGCCTTCGATGCCATAGCGATGTCTTCTCACTAGAGACAGTAAGGACTCTGTCTCCTTCATTTTTACCCTCAGAAACAATAGTGCTGTTACATCCATTTTTGAAGGTGCTTCCCAACAACTTGTATAGAGTTCCAATCCGAACTCCCCTCATCAACACCAATGACTCTCGAACCATTTTGCATGTGTTCTTTTCAAATAGAGTTTTCACACCTGCATCATCCATTTTACTTACAGATATAAGGTTTCTAGCCAACTTTGGAATGTGCAGAACCCCGGGAAGAGTTTTAACCCTTCCATCTTTGAGCAGTAGCTTGACCTTTCCTCGACCTATGATTTTCGCTACCGAGTTGTCTCCCAGAAATACATCTCCTCCATCATACTTTTCGTATTCAGAAAACCACTCCCTGTGGGGAGTCATATGATAAGACGCACCTGAGTCAATCAACCACGAATCATGCTCTGCATGTGTACTTGAAGATGCCAGATACACATCTCCTCCTTCCTCTGTAGATTCTTTCCCATCTGCGGATGGAGCGTCATTAGGTCCTCTACTTTTATCAGTAATTTTCGATTTACAATCCTTCTTGTAATGCCCAGCTTTTCCGCACTTCCAGCATTTTCTTACAGAAGGTCCTGGAGATTTAGATCTCCCTCTAGATTTAGATCTACCACCTGAAGACTTATTTTTAGATCTGTCTCCAGGGCGACCTCTTACAAATAAGGCATCCTTGGCTGAACTATCTATGGATTTCCGCCTCATTTCCTCCGATAGTAGGGATGCAACCACATCATCAAAGTTTAGTGTGGTTGCATTACTCCCAATAGCTATGACCAGATTATCCCATGAATCTGGCAAAGAGCACAACAGACTAATACACTTTTCATCATCATCAAGTTTAATACCAACAGATGTCAACTGACTTACCAGAGTATTGAAGGCGTTTAGATGCTCTGAAACAGAGTCTCCATCAGTCATCCTCAGAAGGTACAATTTCTTTCGCAGAAATAACTTATTTACCAGGGACTTTGACTGATACAGACTTCCCAGTTTATCCCATAGCTTCTTTGCAGTGTCTTCTCCAGATACGTTCACCAATACCGAATCTGCAAGGCAAAGACGAATAGTGCTCCTTGCTTTCCTTTCCAGCTTTTCCCATTCTTCTTTTACCGCACCAGAGGGCATGGTACCTGGATCTACTGCGATCCATTGTTCTCTATCTACCAGAAGATCTTCCATCTTGAGCTTCCATAGCTCAAAGCTATGACCATTAAATTTCTCAATCTCGAATCTAGAACTGCTCGCCATTCTTTAAACAAAGAATAAATCACCGCTGCAAAGCTCCCACTGAAACCAGGTTTATCACGAATCCAAGATCGAGCCAAACCCCTGGAAACAAAGGCGTCCCTCTGAACCCAAAATTGCTCTGATACCAAATGTAAGTTTTAAACCTTAACAGTGAAGTACAAACATATATCGATTCTTAAGCATTTACAGAAAATACACAATGGCACACACATTACACAGAGATTTTCACCTGGAAACCCTTAACCGGGAAAAAACCAGCAAAACTTAGAGCCGCATAGCTCCTTTTTCATTATATGTTTATTTTACATGTACAATACAATAAATGGTATTCTGCAGCATCTAAAACCCTAATTCGTTTACCCGAATTAGGTTACAACCCTAATTCCTTTTACCGGAATTAGATAGAGTACAATGGGTCGAAAATCGCGAAAAAGCAAAAAGCAACCCAAAAAAATTTTGCGCTCCGCGCGGACTCCGGGGGCCTAACGGCCCCCTCCGTGTCGTTTCGGAACCTAACGGTCCGAAACGAAGGGGGTGGGCCCTGTCGGGCTACCCCCCCCTCCGTACGCGCCCGGCGCAGGCGAATCGAAGGTGCCGTAGGGATCGTGTTGTACACGCAGCGACCATGTGAAGAGATATAACATACCCAACAGTATACTGAGTTCCTCATAGGAATCACATACCCAGATACACCAATGACTACTAAAAAAATCACATTTATTAAGGTTTGCTAGTAATTGATGGTTTTTTAGAGCCTCTAACACCTGCATGAGAGTTGATATATGCTCTTCCTAGGTAGATATATATTAAAACCAATATATCATCTAATTACACTATTACAAATTAATTTTAAAAAGGATGCAATACATCATTCCACAAACACATAAGTGTAGCTTGTGCATTACATAAACCAAAAGGTGTTACCAACCATTCATATAGAGCTTGCCTTGAATTGAAAGAAGTATTCGAGGCATATTATCCTTTTACTTGTATCTGGTGGTATCTCGATTTGAGATCCAACTTGGAAAAGTAATTGGAGTGATGTAACAAATATAGTAATACATCAACTTCTAGACATAGAGTATCAATTCTTGAGGACAATCTTGTTAAAAACTTTATAGTCCACACACATTTTCTAAGTCCCATAGTTCATGGATATTATGATGATAGGTGATTCACAAGGTGAATTTCTTTGTCGAATTACTTCCTTCTCTAATAGTTTCTATAATTGTGTCTTCACTTATTCCACCCCCAAAAAGGATTGTCTTGGTTATCACTTTCTAGAAATATCTTTTATTTACCTTTGTGTTCATTATTCATGAAGGAATTCGCATCCTTGATTAGGAAGTACTAGCTTTATCTCATCATGAATATCACATCCCTCATGTACATGTAGGGGCTTTACAACATCACACCATGCACATCAAGTTGTACTAACTCTACCTCCACTTCCTCAATACAAGTTTGCACTTATGAAAATTTGATCTTACACTACTTAGTGACCCCAATATTTGCATCCTTTTTTACCCATCCCAATGGATATGAGTGAGGATGGTCAAGGATTTCCAATCCAAGCATGCTAACTAGATCTATTTCTATGAATTTGGCATGTGAAATGGAATCAAATAGAGCATCCATGTTTGTCTTTTTAACCTAGATCTTAATATGGAATATTTTATTCATCTACTTCTCTTTCTTTGGATGGAATCTACTCAAGTTCACCTCCTTTTGCATTGTAGTGAAAAAAAAAATTCCTCTACATCTCAAATGCTCTCTAGTTTGTTTCCTAAATCCATGACTAGAATGTCCCTTCTTCTTCGAATCCTTCTTGCAATTCTTTGGATTGAGTTCTAGATGTAGCTTCCAACACTTATATTTGATGTCACTGTCATCATTATGATTACAATAGTTTCTTAGGTCCTTGCACTTATGTGTTGTGGATGTGTGTTCCTATTCTGATGCAAGTTGCCTTATTGCAACAAGGTTCTTGCTTAACATTACACACGACACGACCACAATGCTCACACAAACAAGGTGTAAAACAGGATGCCAGAAATAGCTTATATTACTTCTACCAATCGGTTACAATGCGGAATAACTGTAAATACAAATAACTAATTATCTGTCGGCCTGAGCCATTACAATATAGAAATAACTGTGGTGTGCTATCTCAGTGTGTTGACCTCACCCTCTCCTGGTTCACTACGGAACTATGAGCTATGGATCGATCTTCTCTGCGTTCGGAAGCTGTGCAACTATTCTCTCCAATCTACAGAACTTCTCCCCGAACTCTGCTCTGCAACTGCTTGAATCTCGAAAATTCCAAGTCCCCTCCACTGATCCAAACTTCCTGGTCTTCTACTCCGCTGTTGCTATTCCCAAGACCATTGCGATCCCCGAGACATGCATCCTCCCTCAGCCGATCCTTCCATGATCCTGCAGACCTGCAACTATCAGTGCCTGACCATGCTGTACAGCCTCTATCTGTGACGACATCTGTCATGTCTTCACCCACCTGCAATAACTGCCATTAACTTCCTTAGCAACCCCGAACTGTTTCCAGGTACTCTACTTGACTTCTATGCGTCCTTCTGACAAGCTATAGTAACCATCACGTCGGCCATAGTGTCCTTTGCCAGCTTCCACTCATCCGTTGGCTTCACTCTGTGCTTAGGCTTCGCCAGTCTGCCCCTTCCTCCTCGCTTGGCTCATGACCAATTTGTCGATATCACGGTTCGACAACATGTCATCCTTTCCATGACTCTACGGCAACTTGTCGCCTATCGACTATCTTCTGTTGACATTGACATGTCGACTCTAAACCTATTCACTCCTATCAACTACTTCGACAGCTTCTGCTCAAATTATTGACTTTGACAAGTCAATCTGCTTCACGCACCAGTGGTCGTCGGCACCCCCTCTGGTCGGCTTCCTCATGTCGATCAACTTTGACTAATCTTCCTAGGATCTCATGCCAATGTATCAGACTCTCCAGGTGAAAAAGAGCACGACTACTCCGTCAGTCTCCTGAAATCTTCTTCTGAAATCCATGTCACCTCCTGCAACTCATCATCCTTCCATCGCACCAAGTATTCTTTCCTTTGCGAACTACGTGTATGCCCGACTTCGCGTTCCTCTATTACTTCTGTGATATATTCCTTATGTCGATCTGGAATCTGCGCTGTCCAGTTGATGTTCGACACTTCTGCACTTCCGCTGCTTGAACCTTCTTCGAATTTGTACAAATCTAAGACATTGAACGTTGGTGAAATGCTCAAGTCATTCGGCAGCTCCAACACATAAGCATTGTCTGAAATCTTCCTCAGTATCTTACATGGTCCAATCTTCTTCAGCTTCAGCTCGTTATATGTTCCTGTCAGAAATCTCTCCTTCCACAAATGTGTATAGACAAAGTCTCCTTCGCTGAACGATTGTAGTCTCTTCTTCCTATCAGCTCTCAACTTGTATGCTGCGTTTCTCTTTTCTATATGCTTCCATAAATCTTCATGAACTTCTTTCATGTGCTCTGCGAATGATTCTCCATCCATGCTTTTCTTGATTTCTGTCGGCAACTCGACCAAATCCACCACTCCATGTGGGATTCTTCCCTGAACAATCTGGAATGGGCTCAAACCTATCAACCGATTCACAGAATTGTTGTATGCGAACTCTGCTTGCGCCAACACATTCTCCCACTGTTTGGGTCTGTCGGCCGTCAAACATCTCAAAATATTTCCCAAACTTCTGTTCACCACCTCGGTCTGTCCGCTTGTCTGCGAATGATATGCCGAGCTAAACTGCAACTTCGTGTCCAGTTTCTTCCATAGGGTTCTCCATAAATGCCCCATAAACTTAGTATCTTTGTCTGATGTGATACTCTTCGGAAACCCATGAAATCTGACTACTTCTTTGAAGAATAGTATAGCAATGCTTGTGGCGTCACTTGTCTTCCGACATGGAATAAAGTGTGCCATTTTCGAAAACCTGTCGACTACAACAAATATTGAGTCGCTTCCTTGCCAAGTCTTCGGCAATCCTAGCACAAAATCCATGCTCAGGTGCTCCCATGGGGTATTCGGTATCGACAAAGGTGTATACAACCCCGTGTTTTGACTTCTTCATTTTTCCAACTAACAAATTCTACAATGGCAAACCCATTTTCCAACATCTGTCGACATTCTTGGCCAATAATACTTTTCTTCGACCAATGCTCTGGTTTAGTCGATGCCAAAATGACCTGCTAATCCATCGCTATGCAACTCTCGGATTAGGTTCTCTCGCATTGATCCTCTGGGAATACATAACTGTCATCCCTTGAATAGGTAGTCTTCTTGGACAAAATAATCCAAGTAAGGAGTTATTTCGACACTCCATGGTTTGCGACAAGCCTCCCATGCTTTCACAAAATCCTCGTCGGTAGCATACTCTGTCTTCACCGACTCTATTCCTGTTGCCTGAATTGTCATCGTGTTCAACAATGAAACTCTTCTACTAAGCATGTCGGCAACCTTATTCGACTTTCCTGACCTATGTCGCAACATGAACGTATATCCCTGTAGGAATTCGACCCATTTCATGTGCCGCTAATTTAACTTTGAATGAGTATTCAGATATCTCAGCGCTTGGTGATCTGTGTACAAAAAAAATTCCTTGGGAACAAATAATGCCTCCACTTCTTGAATGCTTGGACAATAGTATAGAATTCCTGGTCATAGACCGAATATTTCCGCTTCGCATCATCCAAATTTTCATTGAAGAATGCAATTGGTCAGCCCTCCTAGCTCAACACTGCTCCAATTTCTATTCCAGTTGCGTCGCAATCGACCTAGAAAACTTTTCCAAAATCTCGGAGCACCAACACTAGGCTCTCAGTGCCCTTTTCCTTCAACTTGTTGAAGGGTCGTTGGGCTGCTTCCATCCACTTGAACTCTCCTTTGCGCATGCACTCTTTCAACGGTGCGCAAATTCGACTAAATCCCCTGATGAACTTCCTGTAGAAAGTGGCAAGTCCATGGAAACTCCTCACTCCAGTTGTGCTTGTCGGTTCAGGCCAATCCAATATCGCCTTCACCTTTTCTAGGTTCATCACCAACCCTTTACCCGAGATAATGAATCCCAAGTATACCAGTTCTTCCTACATGAAGAAACACATTTGCAGGTTCACCATCAGCTTCTCTTCCTGCAATTTCTGCAATACCTGTCGAATGTGCTCTAAGTGTTCTGCCTTGGTTCGACTGAAAATTAGAATGTCATTGAGATAGACTACGACAAACTTTCCCAAGAATGGTTTCAGTACTTCATTCATCAATCACATGAATGTGCTGGGTGCATTAGTCAATCCAAATGGCATGACTAACCACTCATATAGCGCTTCCTTTGTCTTGAATGTTGTCTTCCATTTGTCCCCTTCTCTAACCTGAATCTAGTGATAACCGCTCTTCAGGTCTATCTTTGTGAAGTACTTCGCTCCACTCAAACAATCCATCAATTTGTCCATTCTAGCAAATGGAAACCGATACTTGATCGTGATTTTGTTGATAGCTCTGGAGTCTGCACACATCCTCCATTCTCCACCTTTCTTCGGCGCTAATACTGCTGGTACCGCACACGGACTCAGACTCTCTCTGATCAATCCTCTGTCCAATAAATCCTATACCTTCGGATGTACCACCTCGACCATACACACCTCGACCGCAGTTCTCACGACCATTGTGTCGGTTCTCCTGCGCTTTCTCTCTTGTCGATGCCCCTTCCGCATGTCGACTATCTTTGACAGTTTCCCTCCTGTAACTGCTACTTTGGCCTTTCGCGGTAACAATCCTCATGCCTCGACCAGGCGCCCTACCTTTGGTTGCTGTGGATTTCCTTGAGAGTTTCTCTTCTGCCTTCAGAGCTAACTAGCAGGCTTCGCCCACTGCTCTGAATGTTGACATGCTCAATTCATCCTAAATGCAATATTTCAAGCCGTTCACATACCTAGCAACAGCTTCTTCTCCTTCGTTGGTCTGGCCCAACCTTATCGACAATCTATAGAACTCTTCCATGTACTCCTTCATGGTCATCTCCTTTTATCGAAAGTTCTGCAACTTCCTGAACAAGGAAATTACATAGTCGTTTAGCAATAACTTTCCCTTCAGCTTGGTGACCATCCTATCCCAAGACTTGATTTTCTCCTTTCCCTTCTTGATTCTGTCAGCCTACACATTGTCCCACCACAATGAGGAATGACCCTTCAACCTCAGACATGCAGTCTTAACCCATTTAGGATCCTTGATCTGCTCTATGTCGAAGTATTTCTCCATTTCTCTGAACCAGTCGATCAAGTCTTCTGGATCCAGACTTCCTGAGTAGGTACAAACATCTATCTTTTCCTGACCTCTCATATCCGTTAGAAGCTTGATGAGCTTTTCCTCCAGTTTATCTTCCGCAGCTTCCCGTGGTTCCACTTCTTCGACTTCCTCATCGTTGTGGTCTAACGCATCAGGAATACAACCACGCCTTTGGCTCTCTTTGATCGATGCGACTTCATTTGTCAAAGCTCGCATTGTTTGGACGGACTCTTCGAACATCTCGCGATCAACTGTGTCTACTATGCCATGCGCTCTTCGTCCTCGGACATTAACTCCTTTGTGAGCCATTTTCAACCTCTGCTGAAACTCCCACTCATCCAATCGCAACCAGACTTCAACAAATTGTGCACAACTCTACCCAACCTTAGCTGGAGCTGTTCAATGTACTTACAGGTTTAATACCACTTGACATTATTTTACGCACAGGGATTCACTTCCCGCTCGATTCAACTGGATTCACTTCCGGGCTTCGATATAGCTATCCTTCGGCTCTCAGGATACTATAGCTCTGATACCAACTAACCTAAGTATCCTTATCGCAATAAGTTTCTTTCTTAACATTACACATGACACAACCACAATGCTCACACAAACAAGGTGTAAAACAACATGCCAGAAATGGCTTATATTACTTCTATCAATCGGTTACAATGCGGAATAACTGTAAATACAAATAACTAACTATATGTCGTCCTGAGCCGTTATAATACATAAGTAACTGTGGTGTGCTCTCTCAGTGTGTCAAACTCACCCTCTCCTGGTTCACTGTAGAACTCTAAGCTATGGCTTGATCTTCTCTGCATTCGGAAGCTGTGTGACTGTTCTCTCCAATCTACAGAACTTCTCCCCGAACTCTGCTATGCAACTGCTTGACTCTCCAAAATGCCAAGTCCCCTCCACTAATCCAAACTTCTTGGTCTTCTACTCTGTTGTTGTTGTTCCTGAGACCACTGCGATCCCTGAGACACACATCCTCTGTCAGCCGATCCTTCCATGATCCTGCAAAACTGCAACTGTTAGTGCCCAACCATGCTGCACAGCCTCTGTCTGTGATGACATCTATCATGTCTTCACCCACTTGCAATAACTGCCATTAAATTCCTTAGCAACCCCGAACTGTTTCCAAGTACTCTCCTTGACTTCTACGCATCCTTCTGACAAGCTACAGTAAACCGGTCCGCCCCTTCCTCCTCGCTTGGATCATGCCTAATCTGTCGATATCGCAATTCGACAACATGTCGGCCTTTCCATGACTCTGCGGCAACTTGTCTCCTATCGACTGTCTTCTGTCGACATTGACATGTGGACTCTTGAGCTATTAACTCCTGTCGACTGCTTCGACAACTTCTGCTCGACTTATTGACTTCGACAAGTCAATCTGCTTTACGTACTAGCAGTCGTTGGCACTCACTCTGGTCGGCTTCCTCATGTCGATCAACTTTGACTGATTTTCCTAGGTTCTAATGCCCCTGCATCATATTTGTTCACTTTAAACTTATTATTTCTCTCCTTCGAAGAATCTATGTGGCCTTTGTAATTGGAATCAGTTGGTTTTCCTTTATTCTTACCCATATTCTTTGAATATTGTGATTTCTTACATGATTCATCAAGTGTCATATGTTTGAAAAGCAACACTTTCCTCCTTAAATGTATGTGCATACCTATTAGATACTTGAGGAGTACATCTAAGTTCTTCAGAGCTATACCCAACATAATGCCTTTTTTTTTTTTTTTTTTTTTTTTTTTTGAATTTGGTAGCATACACTTTCACACTCTATGTTGGATTCTATTAGAAGTATTGCTAAAAAATATACTAGTCCTGTTCATACCCAATAAGGTAGAAATGAGACTTAATGAGGGTCTAGATACCTCCCACTTAGTTCTTGGGGGATCGCCCTTTAGGCTAAGAATCTATTTATGAATCCCACCAAGTTTGGGCTTGACCCTTTAAATTTAGTCAAGAAAATGAAAAAAAATTCTCTTCTCCTATGTTGTGGACACTAAAATTATGATTTTAATTTGTTGCAACTATTGATTCAATTTAATAACTTCAATATCACCTTGGCCAGGTTTGATGTCCACTTTTTCTTGCACTTAAAATGAGATTGTGAAGAATCGATGGAACTAGAAGTGATGTCCACTTTCACTCCTTTTATAGGTATTCTCTATCCTTATATTTCTCATTTGGTCTAGCTTGTGAGTTAGAGATACCAAATTCATAGAAAGGTCCAAAATTATTCTATGGAGATACTATATGGATTTCCATGATGGAAGAGATGTCAATGATATGTACTTATTTCTTAGAGAACTTATTCTTTTACTCTTCCCATGGATATTTATTATATTAATCATTCATGGATAGGGTTTTACGAATTCTTTCTTATGTTGATTCCTAGATCATCCAAGTTCCTAAAAAATCCCCAAAGAAATATTCTCTAAGATGAATATGGTATGTAAACCATCGTGGATATTCCACTAGAAAAATTCATCAGAACATATATTACAATATTATGAAAACTCTAAGTGGGGAATGTTTTGCTTTAGATTCAGATTTAATATTACTAGCTTAGCAAATGAAACACTAAAATAAATTGAAATTGATGTGAAAGAAACCAAGAAAATAACACACCATCCACCCAATGAACATAATATGTACCTTGGGAAAACCCAATATGGCGAAAACCTACCTAGAAGGTAAAGCCTATTTGTTTCTCTTTTTTGCTTAGTTATGAAATGAAAATACAAAGAAAGTGCACTCACTATGGAGTTGACATAGACATCGTTGCCTATATCGCTACTACATGATCTTCTACTTCCTTTATTATGCTTCAATATTCTACTCTCAATGAATTTTTTTCTATGGAAAAATACTCGATACAATAAGAATGGAACACCTTCCTATCCTAGCTTTCTAGTATATAACATGTCCTCACAGTCATATAGGGTTAGGGTTAGGGATTTTTCATGCCTCAACGCCTAATTAGGATTAGGGTTTGGGAGCCTCTAATATATTTGTGAAAGTTGACATGTGATTAGATTCACATATGTGGGTAATGGAAAATGGCATGGAATCCACTTAGTGTCATGGTGGTCAATATGATATGTCAACTTGTGAGAGGCATAAATTTTGCATAAGAATTCCTATTGAGGACACCTTTGCATCACTGGAAAGGTTTTGTTGTGTAGAACAAGGATGAGATGATGATAACCTTTTATTTTAAAGTATTGACCTCCCAAAATGAACATTTAAGGATTTGAATACGTTGTAGAAGGTTTTGGAACCCAAAACGCTAAAGTAGAACCTTCCCCATAAAATTGACCCTACAAGCCAATTGCTCTATTTTCTCCTACCAAAGATACCAAACTAGATGACAAATTATATACGAAATCATTTTAAATCAAGTGACATAAGAGGTACTATATAATATTTAGGGTCATAAGTTTTCCCATCCTTGTAAAGTGGATAAATATTGCAACAAAAACCATAAATGGTGTTACACTAATGTTGATAGGGTATCCCCAAAATCAAATTAGAACAATCAAGGGGGTTCACGCCACATTCCATGAAATCATGAAAAAAGCCAATAACAAAGGTAGTCCCACAATGTATATTTACCAACAAATGGGGTCCTTCATTTTCAACCTAGCCAAGGTGATGATAGGAGGGATGGGGAGTGGTTGGTGGTAAGTTGAGGAAAGTTGGCCAAGGTGCAAAAAAAATATTCATTTCGATACCATTATGAAGACACATAGTGGCAATTTCATCACTAATATTATATTTATGGGTAACAAAAAGTCCAAGAACAAGGGGAGAGTAATCACAAATCATTAAGATCATTGTGGCATTGAGAGAGGTCGGTTTGGAATTGAAATGATCTATCTTCATTAATCTTATATTTATAGGTAACAATAAATTCCAAGAGCAAGGGGAGAGTAATCACAAATCATTATGATCATTGTGGGATTGAGAGAGGTAGTGTTTGGCAATGAAATGACATCATCTTTGCGAATAAAATTTAGGAACAAGGGTGGGTTTGATAAGGATGTAGATTGGTGGTTTATGTACAAGGTCTTAGCGGTTGCTCATATTTGAAGCAACAAGCATTTTATCAAAGAATGAGACTAGGTGTTATTATAGTGACATCACCAACCAGGATAGGAGGGGTTAAAACAAAAAGTTAGACAAGGTGGATAGGAGGGAGTGGGATAGGGGCAAGGAAAGTTCAGTTGATGAGCGATATTATGGAAACAAGGTTGTGTGTCAAACTTTTGTTCCACAACCAAGGCATGGAGGAAGGATGCATCTAGTGTGGTTCTCTTAGATAAGGAAACTTCATGTCTAAAATCATGTAATAAACCATAATTAGAATGTATAACATGTACCTCTTCATCCTTTGTGATTTGGAGCTGTATCCATAGCTTGGTAAATAGATCAATTTACTATTGAAATGGTTGACTTGGAATTTGTTGAAAATACCATTGGACACCTCATTAAGTTTTGTCAGTACCCAAGAGGATAGAACCAACAACATATGACCTAACAAAATCCATCCCAAGTTGATATTTGACTAGATGTGGAGCCACTAAACTCATGATTGTTAAGTTTGATATAGCTCAATAGTTTATGGGATCCTTTCCCACAATTTTGCTTCCATGCCTTCTAGTTGGAGCCCAACAAATTGCAAGCATGTAATCTCTCAGATTAGGAGGAGCGTCGAAACATGTAATGAGAATAAAAATCCACAAGTCACACCTTATATGAGGCCACCCTATTAAGGGGAAATAGATACATGCATCGAAGCCAAAATTGTGAGATTGAACCATAGGATGGGAGCACATGAGATTGGTGAAGGCATAGAGTAGTTCTATTGTGATGTATGGATGAGGTGCCTTACTATCTAGTGGAATTGAATCATGATGCGGGACCTTGAAATCTCAAGAAAAGTAGTGATTGAGACTAAAGAGAGTGTTGAAGATGTCTAGCGTGGAGGTGAAAACTACAAAATAGAGCTTGTTGTGAGTTCAAAAGAGGGTGTTTTGTGGGTGTGGGAGCCAAATGAACTTGACCTAAATATAAAAGCATGTGTGGTAAAGGGGTGAGCCTCAAGAAAACCAAATTACTTGAGGACAAAGGGTTGTAGATGGGTGTGGGAGCCAAATGAACTATAACTGAAAACAATAGCTGCTAGCTTGGAGGAACGAGACTCAAGAAAACCTAGCAATGGAGAAAATTAACTTTGAGTGGGAAAGGGCCAAATAAACTAGAATTCGAGTGTGGTTGAGGCCTTAATCGAAGGCTTTGATACCAAATGATGAAACACACAACACACCAATGGAAAATAGAACGTTTCGGTAAGAAAACTTTGTAAATTGCAAAGCCAAAACATATTTATTATCCTTTACTTCTTAGGTAATGTCTTTTATATAGTTTTTACAAAGAATATAAATCTGATGTTGTTTGACATTGTGTCAAATGTAAGTACTCAATTCTTAAATAAACAAAAATTGTACAATGCTTAAGTCTTCGTAGTATATTTATTGACTTACAATAATTTATAAGTGTATGAAGTATGATATGCCAACTGTGGCATATCATTAAACCTTCGACAAACCAATTTATCCCACATGCAAGTTCAACCATCACCATTGTACATGTTTCATAAGTGCATTAGTATGCCAAAGATAGATAGAGTATCAAGATAGATAGAATATTAGCTAGGTTAATGCCAAATGCTTTGTATTTTTCACCTTCATGAAGGTGAAACCTCCATCCATATAAAACATTAAAGAACTACTAAGTCAAATATCAAATATGTAAGAATAGTCTCTTGTCCAATAAAGAAGAACCCTCATTCACCAATTTAGGCTTTTGAATATAATTAAGCAAATTACATTATATATATCCACTAAACCTAAAATGTTAAAGAAAATAGCAAATTCATTAAATTCTATTTAGATTATCATTTTGTTTAGAGATATACTTAAAAAAAATCCATTGAATATGAGATCGTAACGTCACATCTTTTCATCTATATCATAGCTTAGACAAAATGACATACTTATTCTAATTAATAAACTAATATTTATTTGAAACTAGAAAATCAATCCTTCATAACAAAATAATTGTCAAATTAATAATATCTAAAACTCAAACAGGCTTGATATTGATATCGTTGTACATGATGTGAGTAATAGTTTATACCACTCACTTCTGTTGCTGGAATGATTTGAAAATAGAAATAACTTGCTTAGCCATAGCTACAGTTTGGATGTTAGACCCAATCGTACACACACATCCAAGTTGCAAAGCATTAAATGTTTTACAACCTTACTTTTAATTCGAAATATAAACATCTCATGTTTTGTAAAAGCATTAAATGCTCTATGATAAAGATGCACCTCTTAAGTTCAGTAAAGCATTAAATGCTCTTAGATAAAGTGTTTAGTAATGATCCTGAGCATGCCTTTTCAAACTGATAATCACTAGAAGTTCTGGTACACATCTTCAATATATAAAAATGACACTATTTTCAACTTCTGTACACATGTTTAATAATAAATAAATAAACATACTATTTTCAACTTTTAACAGTTTTAGTATTTTCCAGTTTTAGTATTTTCCTGGATTTCCGCTCATTTTTTATTATACTGATGGTTTGTACTAGTATCTTTACAAATTTTGGTTACATGTTTAATACTAGTTTACTAAGTTTTGCGTTATATAGTTGGTAAATGAAAACTGGCCACATATTTTAACTACAAAACCACTTAGTTTATAGTTGGTAAACACTCATAAAACACAACCTTTCATAATTTCAACATCATACAACAAATTGCAAATCAGCCTTGTAAATTTACAACAGATATTATCCAAATCTTAACGTCCATCCATAATAATATATGCGGAAAGGGTCAAACAAATAGTACAAATATATAGTATTGAAGGTTCCTGTCAACCAAAGCGATGGTAGTTGGAACTTAGAAACGGGAAGCACCACAAGCTGTCATCACTAAGGCTTGCAGCTTCAAGCTGAATTGATGGCCATGGTTGTACATTCTGTTCTATAGAAATATATTCGGCAGATTCTTGGAGTCGATGCAACTCCTGATCAGCAAATATTGATTCCATAAGCAAAGGGAAGATATCTGAATTAAAATAGTACCCCAGAGTTGCTGTCGGATTACTAAGCCATGGATCGTTGCGGATTTGTATGACAGGATCAGGAATCGCACAAACTGTACCAGCTGCCTGATTATCTTCCTCGCCATCGGCTGCGATTGCAACTTTTGCTGCCACATCTTGAAGATCAGTCCTGCTGTCCATTATATTTCCAGGCAGTTTATCAGTACTTTCCCATTGAACTTTTCGCTGGTTTCTCTATCCTCGGGATTCGAGCACATGACGTCCTGGGAATCCACCAAGGGCTTGTGTGTACGCGGGTCTATACCACGGCTGATCAGTTTTTTGCTGAGGTGGGTATTCCAATAATTCTTGATCTCGTTGTCTGTCCTGCCCGGCATACGTCCAGCAATCAAAGACCACCTGCAGAGCATCGGATAAGAGTCTGCATCGGAGAAACCCTAGACATAAAATATTTTTACACTCAATAAATAATACTTATTTTTTTAATTCTCTCCAGTTTTGATCTGGGATGGAGGTTGATCTCTACTGATCCTAGATTGTAGACAAGTGTACTGTCCAAATTGATTTTATGGTGACCTGTTTGTACGAATTAAATAATTGTAAGAAAAAAAATATAAAACATAACTGTTAGTTGATTCATGGATAACTAGGAGTGGCAGACTGAAAGTGGTCAATATCTTTGGCAGACTGTTAGTTGATGATTGGCTACTCACTGGTTACCATAAAATGGACATGTGGTCAGTATTCTCTGCAGGTGTCAATGCTTAATCATTGGTGTGATTGGATCAAATCTTTGATGACCATGTTCAGAAATGTCACTTTTGATCATATTTATTGAGGTTCAGCATAACTAGGAGGCTGATATCTTATTTAAACAGACTTTGGTTGGTAATGAAGGTTTCTTATTTTGGGAAGAATTCCGGGATGGTTATAGAGTTGCTAATGACTCTGTAAATATCGATGAGATATTGTTTGCCTCAATTTTTCTGCACTTTGTTTCTAGGTTTTTTTGAACAATTCTTGCTCTATATAAGCAAGTCTTATAATATATTTTTTTATCAGTCTTTTTAAGACTCTCATCATAGACTATTTGATTCACCAATAAATATCAATAGTATGTATTTTTTCTACTGAAAAAACTAAAAACTAAAAATGGCAGACAACCAATTTTAACTATTATAAGAAAAAAGGTGATTTTAATAGCTAACTAGACAACTATGTGATTACAATTACATATAAAGAACAATTACCAGATTTAAGTTCCTAAACTTGTCACGTATTACTCTGCTAGTATATGCAGCCCAATCTTTACAAATATTTGTTTGAGAAAGCTTTATCTATAATCTACAAAAGGTCTAAGTTCATAAACAATACCGGTTTCCAAGAAGACGATGCAGCCTGATGATTAAATCTTCCTCGTCCGGTAGAATGTGCCCGCGTTTCACATCGGGTCGAAGATAATTCATCCAACGCAATCTGCAGCTCTTTCCACTTCTAAGAAGACCTGCGCAGGTGCAATAATCAGAGAATCAAAAGAGACAGAGGGTAGGAGACATTGGTAAAAGATATCTCAATAAGTTACAAAATAGATGTATGCGATTGTTGTTTAAAATTCAGAACTCAGTAGGTATAAGTATATTTTCCCAAAATCAATTTATTATAGTAGGAGATAACATTCATGGTAAGACTTATATACTTGTCTAGCAGGAAGCAATAAGAGAGATTGAGAAAGATTCTAGTAGAGCAAGAACCCTAAAAAGACAGATTGACAAAAGATTCTAGTAGAGCTGCAAGAACCCTAAAAGGTCAAGTGAGAGCTCATATTTTTACTGGAAAGATGGGCACAAACCTGCTTTCTTTGGAAGTGATGTCCACCCGCCTTCTCCATGAGCTTCGATGTAATGTCTGAGGCGAAGATCCTCCTCAGGTGTCCAAGAACCTCTATTTAATCCCATAATCAGAGAGCAAGGAGCCCGTCCCATTGATTCGGAACTAGAGTTTTTGGTCCCTTTCAGCTACAAGCAAAAGAATTGAAAAACAAGTGTATACAAGAAGGTGTGAATATAAATGCAGGACAAAGACTCCACATGCTGGACCAACCATATTTAATATGCTTAAAAAGTCTAAATGCACACTATATGTCTAAGCATCTGCCATCCCTGGCCTTTCTGAGAGGAGATGAGGAAGTCTCAGATTTTTACTGAAAGGTAGCAGAAAAGAGGTTTCTCGCATAAGCCTGCTGATAATATGATTTTATTGGGTGTTGGCCTACATAAGCTTTGCGAATATAGTATGGTTTAATAATTGGGTGGATTAATCTACTTTCCATCTGCCTGCACAGGCCAGCACTTTGTTAAAAACTGTTAATATTAATTAGGTAAGGAATTGATAGCAATCTGCAGTCTACGGCCTAGCCACTTTCTAGAATTCGTCATGTGCACACTGCCAAATCTGGAAAAGGCTGACGATTGATATATGCAGCTATCGACAGAAAAATGGAGCAGATGAATAATGTGGTCACTGACATGAACATTGTAATTATCAGCCGTTATAAATATAGAGAGAAATGCAGAGACCAGCAGAGTGGCTTTCACTTTCATTGTGTTGCAGTATTGACAGTGGTTTCATTAGGAATAATTACTCATCAAATTAATAGAAGCTATAGCCTGAGAGTGCTCCATGTGAATGGAGGAAATGGATGATATACGTAATCATTGTACAAATTACTCTAAAATCCAGTGAAGCTTGCATGCACAAAATCCAGAAATATAGCATGGAACTAGTATTTTAAAATTGTTGGCTGTGGGCTGGCCGGAAGTAATTTCATGTGCTTGCAATTCAAGTCTTTCCCTTCCCGGTATGTCTAACATGAACAACCAACATCCTTGTTTTGGGAAGGAGCGTACATCAGTTGACAAGGGAGGGTTGTACTATTCTTCCAGTTGTCTGAAACGCGTGCCGGCATGGTACAAAACATGCAAGGCTTTCAAGCTATCCAGTAACCAAAACGTATGCAGCTTACACTTTGTCCCGAGTGAGCCAAAACAAAAGATACATAAGAATCCCATAGATTTAAAAAAACAAACAAAAAAACGGACAAAATTAATAAGACGACATGATAGCATTATATTCTGTCCTGCAATACTATTTTACTTTCGATATCGTCACAATTTTTCAATTTAATTATTTATTTTGTTTTCAGAACAAATTTATAGTAGGTCGAGTAAATCATCAGCTTTTAATTTAAGTCATAAGATGTTTCAAATCCATCTAACCCCACCAATGCTACCTTATCTTTAACCTCAATTTAATTATTCATTACCAATTGCTCAATTACTTTATTTTAGTAGATTCATTATATATAAAACTCATTATATGTTTGAACTTTTCATTGACACTCTTAGTATATTAAAATTCATTATTTTATTGATTCTAAGTTGGCATTTTTCTTTGGTCCACATTTTCATTAGTAAGTGAGGGTTGTGGGAAAACCAAATCAATGTGAATAAATGTTTTGTTTGAATATTATCTTTGTTGTTTGGTCTAGATGAATAGTTCATAAGGTACATTTTCATTAGTAAGCGAGGGTTGTGGGAAAACTAAATCAATGTGAATAAATGTTTTGATTGAATATTATCTTTGTTGTTTGGTATTAGAGAAATAGTTTATAAAGTAAAGTGGGTATATAGATAAAATAGTGATATAAAATATATTTTTACATTTTATTCAAAATAATTTTATAAATTTATAATTATTTAATGATCATTTATCACATTACTTTTAAATAGAAAAGATAACTTTTAATTCTTGGAAGATTACATTTAATATTGACAAAAAGTTTTTCAATTATTCAAAGACAACCTAGCATAGCATATTGATATTGGTGAAAAAACACTTTAAAACATGAAACATGAGATTGGACACATTTGACAATGAAACCATACATTACAATTTCTTCATAATGTATTGTACATGAATGATAGTATGAAAAGAATAGTTGGATGCCTCCTTCATGTGTTCATTCATTATTTCAATTTTTTAATTTTAAATATGGTAATTAATTTTGACTATTCTCATAGAGTTCACACAAGAATGTAGAATATAAATTGAAACACAAATTAAAAAACTAAATAAGTTAGAACATTACAGGATACATTATGAAGATAAATATTGCTCGTGTTATTGAGAGAAACAATTGTTTAAACAAAAGGGTAATGTTATGGTTCCAATGTTCTATCATTATGATATATTTAGGTTGCATTTTGAATTATTATGTAGATGTTTTCAAATAATTTTTAACATTTATATAAAAATTCTAATAAAAAATGTTTATTAACATAATTATTTTGTATCGTGTATTTGGATTTATTGTAATAGGAGGTTGTCCCTCAAAAAAGGCATTATATTTTTTCACTTATTCAATACACTTAAATATACACTTAGATATAACATTGCTGAATAGAGTTTTTCTTATTTATATTTGATTATTTAATTTATAACACAATATTATTTATTTAGTTTCTCAATTCTTTAACCTTTTGATAAATAATCTTTCACATAATTATTTTCATTCATTTTAATCAATAATAAATTTCTTCAAACACAAAATCCTACTTATGTTCTCTATCTCAAACAAGTTTTCAATATTTTGATTCATTTTAATCAATAATAAGTTTCTTTAGAAACAAAATCCTACTTATCTTCTCTATCTCAAACAAGTTGTCAATACCTTCTTTATTTATTGACTTGATTATAAAGAATCCTTGATGTAAGTAATCATTGCATATTTCACTAACATTCTCAAAAACACGCTTTCTTTCCATCCTATATTTTACCAATTTATGATTGACTCTTGTTACATAAGACATGAATCTATTCCATTTACTATGTAAAACCATTCAAACTTTCCAGGAAGGATTGAAGCTTAAATTTCCAATTCACATAGTTATTACTAGCATTTGCACCTTGAGGGGCAAAAATGAACGTCGGTAGGAGAAGAGGAAAGTTAGAAGGAACAAAACAGAGGCACAAGCAGCGAAGGATACTGGTAGGAAAAGATCAAAGTTTGTAACAATCTCATATTACAAAGACATAGGCACTCAACCCATAGCAAAAAATAATGTTAAGTTCATCCACACAGTGAGCCAACTACAATTGTTTTTTTCACAATCTCTGTAGTAGTAATCTTAACATTATAGATTACTACTATATCTGGAATATATAAGCAATTTGAAAAAATATTTCTGCAATAATATCAATGAAAACAATGATTATAATAGCTCCTAAATTGCAAAAACTACTTGTGAACAAAAGTTTGCTTCGATTCCATGTGTTGTAGCAATAAATTTAGGAATCTCCATATACAAGTATAGGTATAGAATTCTTTCATGGACCAACTCTTGATAGTGCCACAATCTAAGTTGTAAACATGAATCTTCATTATGCTTGCTTCAAGAATGGAATATACAGTGGGAAACCCAAATATGTTTCTTTCTTCTCATTGAGGATTTCAAGACCACAATAAAAACTTTACATCCTTATCAACCATGTAAAGGAGAACAGACCTGTCACTACATGAACTAATCTTCTGAAAATTACTAATAGACCAAGGAAATTAATTGGTTATCGATGATTGTCACCGCATCAAGGATTCACACGTCTTTTGACAATATAGATAGTTCACAACAAAGCACAATAAAAATGCAGACTTACAACACAATAGGAGTGGTGAATATTCGTTATGCTTGCTTCAAGAATGGAAGATACAGTGGGAAACCCAGATATGTTTCTTTCTTCTCATTGAGGATTTCAAGTCCACAATAAAAACTTTATATGCTTCTCAACCATGTATAGGAGAACAGACCTATCACTATATGAATCAATCTTCTGAGAATCACTAATAAACCAAGGAAAGTAACTGGTTATCAATGACTCTCACTGCATCAAGGATTCACACGTCTTCTGACAATATAGATAGTTCACAACAAAGCACAATAAAATGCAGAATTACAACACAATAGGAGTGGTCGTAGCTCTCAATATAAAGGTTGTATTTATTCCATGTGGAGGTAGATGAGGAGAGGTCACTTTGCTTGGATGCTTTGTTTTTATGAATGTAAAAGAGAGTACAAAGTTTACAAATCAGCTTAATACTTATATCACTACCACTTGGGATAATCCATTATGAGCTTAGCTTGAAAATCCATTTCCAACAAGGAAAATGAAGAGCATTGAACTAAAAAAGTAGTAAAATATAGCACTGTTACAAAAATATGAACAAGCATTTAGCTTTTTTAGAGAAAAGGAGTCCCAATAATATCCATTGAAAAGTACACATTACATATAAACATTTCTGCAATAGTTTCTTAAGAAGGGAAATTTGTTTTCATTGACAAAGAAGAATAGATGAACAACAAAAAGTGTTGGTTCACCACTATATAGCCTTGGAAGTGTTTGTTAGCTGGTGAAATTGAAAAAATTAGAATAGTAGGCAAAGTTTTCATTTGAGTGGTGTACATATGAGAAGATACAAATGATATTTACAATTAAAATTAGTTGAACGCTTCTAAATTGGAAATATAGTTTTCCCATGCAGTAGCTTCTTCAGTTATAATATTATATTCGTCAAGCTTTAATAGTTTTAGAGACACTTCATGATAAGATAGTTCTACTTCTATATTTGCAACTTCTGTTGGTGCGGCCTTGCAGGTATCCTCAAGGAAAATGAGATGTGTAGATGTTTGCCTCATATAGAAGTCAATGTCTTCTTCTGTTAGAGCATCAGTTTTCTTGATGTAGTCCAGGTTTGATTGCAACACTTGCTGGAGTTATTCCATTTGCTGATCCTTGGGGGAGAGCTCATCGATATTGGATGGCATAGGGAGCTGACATTTACGGTGAACCTGATGGATTTCCTCATGGAAGTTTGTGCACTTTTCAAGAGTTTTATCAATCTCGGCATTTAGTCGATTAGTGGCTTTGACGAGGAAGGTATGGCAAGCAAAGGGTTTTGGGTATCAAGGGCGATGTTTTCTAGAATAGATGAACTGCTATGGGAGGTAAACTTAGGGGTGAATTTGAAGGGGATGGTTCTCCAATAATTGTTGCTTCTAATGCGACAACTTTAAATGTGGCCAATGCGATAGTCCTAGCAACAAGAATTAAGGTAAGTGAAAAAAAGAATGTTAAAATAAAGTGAAGTAAGGAGTACAAAACTAAATAAGTGAAATTGAAGGTGTGGAAAGGAAAACATACGTTGTATTGTGTATAGTGTTGCATGTACACTTGTTGATTTTGATGATTGAACCTTCTCAGAGTTGGTGGCTTTCCACAACATGATTGTAGCTAGTTGGAAGCAATGTTTCATGCTTATGAATTCCATCAGAGATAGAGATTCAGAATTGGGTTGTTGCTGAGTTAAGAGAGATTACTCGTTTGAGAGCAAGAACTTGTACAAGTGGGCATAGGTCAACCGCACCATGCATTAGAAGTGAAACAACATTTTCGGTCAACAGATTGTCCATAGTGTGGTAGTGCAAATAGATGGATTATAAGAGTATGTTAGAAAAAGGGAAATATTGATATTAAGTGTAAAGATAAAAGAAAACAAGGGTATATATGTAGGAGAACATGGAAGAAGATAATTTGATATCTCAAGCAATACATAGCAATATTTTTGGAAAAAAACCTGATTTTGAATATAAAACATGTTGATGAACATGTGAGGCATGAACTTGAGTATTAGAGCAATACTGGAACCTTTAGAAATCACATTACACATTGTTGCTTCTATCTTGAACCCATATGTTAGCATTTTCTGATAGGTAAGATTTGAACAAAAGGTTACGACTATATTTCTAGTATTTCTTACTTCAACTTGCATGTAGGGATGTTGACAAAATATATATCTCTAAGGTTTTAGCTGATTGCTTTAGATCATAGCAACAACAAGGGTAACTATAACAAATAGTAAGAACAAACAGAAACATGAGCTTAATTTCAGCTAACCGGAAAAGGGGGATAATGTCACGACTAAAATAGGCCCAACAACATAATAAATAAAAAAATTGGCTTTCAATAAAATCAAGTACTTTAGCCAATTAACATGTTAACATGTCATATACAGCAAATAAGTTTTTGCAAATTGTTGTACAAGCATGTTTTGAAAATATGTTTTCTGATATGATGTACTTACAGAAACTGTTATGTATGTGAGGATTTTTGTGAACCAATAACAATGTTTTTTGGTTGCCTTAGTTTGGATTAAGTTGGACATGGGTTGAAATAATAATAACTTGTATTTAATGTTTTAGAGGAGAAAATATTTATTTGAGCAAATAGGCTATATTTTGGTAAAATAATGTTATGACATTTAAAAATACAAGTGTTATTTTGGTGATGATATGATAAAATATGAGTTTGGACTACATTGTTACAGGGTGGGCGATCAAATCCGTAGCCTCCGAAGAAGCAACAACTTGTTATTCATCGTAGTTATCATCATTAATTTTAGATGGCAGCATATAAACTCCCATTGCCGACCGCCCCGCATTCACTCCTCCCCGAGCTCCGACCGCTGACCATCGATCGCCGACCACCGAGCTCTGACGTTGACCACCAATCGCCGACCTCCCCGTGTTCACTCCTCCTCGAGCTCTGACCTCCGACCACCGATCTCTGACTGCCGACCGTCGACCGCTGAACTCCCAATAGAGACCTGCCAAAAGATTTTTCCCAGTCTTTCCATATTACCCGCAGAAGCAGAAGGGAGCAGAAGAAAAGGTTTTTTGCTCGAGAGGATTCCGAATGAGTTCTGCAAAGTCTGATGAAGTTGTCCATCCATCGCAGTCCTATCACACTGTGTTCACCAATGCAAAAGTCGGTAATTCTCATTTATCATATGTACTATATGTTACAGTTAAAATTTGTGTTTTATCCTCAAAAGTCGGTAATTCTCATTTATCATATGTCTACATTCATTCTTCCATATTCCTGGGCTATTTTCTTTAGACCTTGGACTTTCCTCAGCCTCACCTGGTCTTTCATATTTGTCCACCAGTTTTCCAACTGCAACCTTGATGGTTTTTCTTCTCCACTCGGTTAGGTCTTACATCTCTACATCCTACTCTCTAGCTATAAGATCAGTACTTTTTATTTCTTTATTACTTTGACTAATTTTATATAAGGTAACTGTTGCCCACAATGTCATACCCAAAACACATCTATTGGAAAACTCAGATGTATAGAAAAGAACATTTTTTTTTCTTTAGCAATTCTAAAGAGAAATAGAATTATTGAACTATCAATTTGTTTAATTCCTCAATCACTTGTCCAAAAATATTATAAATAGGAGAATATATATTTATTATGACCAAGGCTACCATATGTACATCATTAATATTACCATTAAAGTCTATACATATATAAGTTAAATTATAAAGGGAATCTTACATCGTATGCATACTTGAGGAGTTTATAACATACATATATATATTTGACAAATATATTTGAAAATATTTGACAAATAGTGAAAATTTTAAAGATGTTTTAGGGAAAGTTAAAGAAGTTCCTTTGTTTCCCACAAAATATATAGCAAGATTTACAAACATTTAACTTATGAAATATAAGCATTCTCTAACGTGTAACACTCCCCAAGTAGAAATGAACCTACATAGTCAAATTACATAGAAATATAACCACACAATTGAGGCTAAATTTCTTTTCACACAACACACTATCACTATACTAATAATAAAGGATTGAGATATCACATAATTCTAAAGCAAGAGCCACCATCAACTCTGCAGATGTATAAAACAAGTCTTTTTGTTCTCAAAAGCATTTCAACTTATTCAAATGTTATAAAATTAATCAACTCTGCAGATGTATAAAACAAGTCTTTTTGTTCTCAAAAGCATTTCAACTTTTCAAATGTTATAAAATTAAGTAAACTAAAATAAAAAATATACTTAAATAATAATATAGAAGTTCAACAATGGGTCAACGTACCCCATGCTCGCCATATCATTCGTTGTATAACAAGATCAAAATGTCATTTATCCATTCACCTATTTTAACACTAATCCTTATCATTAGGCTTGAAAGACCTCTACATTTTTGTACCACTCCTTCTATCATGAACACTAGCTCTAATGGTAATTAAGTTTCATTTAAACATATTGTCTTTCACATGCTTTACTTTATGTTGTGCTACTTGTCACCTATAATTACCTATTGATATCATTATCATTTCCAAACCTCTTAGTCCCTACCAATTTACAAGCCTAAGCATTATATTGCACCACTCCCCCTTAATGCTCTTCAAAATGTATCTTTAGTACCTTTAATGTTTTCATTAGTCGCATAATATTTCACATATAATAATGGAACATATGGCCTCTCTCTCACCCTTTGGGACTTGGTATTTAGGGACATGACATAGCCTCGTCTTTCATCATCATAAGAAACAAACATGTAAAACCTAGTACCAAACGTAAGCAATCACTTTAGTTATATGATGCAAGCATGTTTACACAAACCTAATGGAACCAACATATCCCACCCACAACACTAGTTGTTTCAGACTCAATGCCACACCTTCATCACGCCAAGGCTCCTTCCCACTCCCACTCTGGTACAGAGGTAACCTCTTCTTGTAAATCCTTAGCCTAAACAAAAGGGTCACCTACTTATAAGGTGGCAGAAGCAATTATTTCATTAATTATACCAAGTGTCGTCCTCCCTCAACAATTGAACACAAATTACTCCACAAACTGATGCACACTCTACGTGAGTAAGCTCACCATTACAGATCTCTTAACAAATTGGTCTAAATACCATGTCACACACCATGATACATCATGTAATAAGTAGACAAATTGCCCTAAAACTTCACCCCCTCCCTTACACAACATTCTCCCTTATTCCATTTAATGTGTTTATTTCACTTTTATAGCTTATTTACAATGATATAATTTGTCCTATAATGCTCAAGTAAATCATCGACGACATGTCATCTAATGCGACCTTCCTTGGTATAGATAGTTTCACCTTCATAGTTTAAGCCAATTAAGAAATTCCTTGTATAAGGAGAAAGTACAAGGATGATGAGGCTATGTGATCCCATAACCCGCATCACCATTCTAAATTGTAGGGTAAGACACTATGTCTCTCGTGATAAATTTAAATAATTCAAATTTAAGTAAATGTAAATTTCTAAATTATATATTTTTTGTTAAAATAAAATAGAATAGAATATATATATAATTAATTTAAATTAAATATTTTAAACAAAAAGCAACTAATTCAAATTAAATAATCAAAATTTTAAATCCTTTACTAATTCGAATGAAATATATTTTAAACACAAATATTTAATATAGCTAAAAAAATAAAAATAGAAATAAACAAATTTGAGTGTATTTCTCTATAGTTTTTAACATTAACCAAGGTTATTTAAACCTTAACCCTAATATATATGGGGCGACTAGGATCCTTGCATAAGGGCCATGCGTCTCACCCTGGACGAACATTCAAAATAAGGCGAGAAGGGGTTAACCCTCCATTTTCTCCACCAAATTCACCGAAGAGCTCGCTCTGCAACTCTGTCACTCTGCCAAGCTTCATGGCTTCGGCTATAGCCCCCTCTTGTGTCAACTCATGCCTACTACCCTCTCCACTAAGCTAAGCTCTACACTCAACTTGGCTCCAATAAAATAGACTTGACATCTCCAAGTAGGTCCTTGGAGATGGTCTTCTCTTACTCAACAGCTCCCAGGAGGTCCTCGGCAAAGGTCTTCTCTTACTCCTGATTATTTTATTCTCTCCTTTTTTTGTGTGTGTGTTTTGTTTTCACTGAATGTTGGGTTCTCAGTTCTCCTAGGGTTTCCTTAGATTTAGCGCCATATAATTATATCCCCCCCTTTTTTTTGTGTGTGTGTTTATGCTTTGGAGTGGTGGCCTCTGCACACCCCTCCATTTCTCCACCTGTCTGCAGCTTGATGTGCGAGGCGTTCTGTACATGCTCAGAGACCTAGCATATCAATGGAGTGAGGGATACATGCGGCTTCCCAAAGGCATTCCTCTCTCCCTTAGTGTCTGAATTACTGTGTTTATTTGATGCAGAGAGCCATGGCTCCAAGGCCTTAAAAGGGCTTATCCCTCCAATGGTTTATTGTTTTGATTTTGAAGCTATCATCTCTTATGTTTTTTTTTCATACACGCCTGCATGTTTTAGGGGGGGGGGAGTTCATATTTGGATGATAGTTTTATCCTTGTCTATTCCTGACATGATATCTCTGGCTCTATTACTCCTGCTAACTCGAATATGTTGTAGAAGCTTGTTGTTATACACAGATTTCCGCACACTCAAGCCCAGATTCAGGTTCCCCATAACCTTCGGATTATGTAACACCTCGGTTGTGTGGACTCGATTAGGTAATTGGTAACACACGTTTACTTCATCCCAGAAGGTATGTTTCTCAAATGCTCTTAAATGGTGGCTTCATTTTGGCGCGTTTTACAGTCACTTCATTATTTCCATTATAGCCACTATTCCCATTTATGATTTTTATGTGTGATTCCTCTACACATAAAAATGGATGATTTTTATGTGTGATTCATGATTCCTCTACATGTTGCTGCAACATTGTTGGTAGACCCCAGTAGCATCGGCGCTAGGAAAAACAAAGAGATATATATGGGAAACGATGGAAACCATAGCGGGAGGGTCAAAGACAGGACCAGTTAAATTTAATTGCACAGGAAGCTTATGAAGAATGTTACGAGTAGGGCTACCCACAATGCAGCGGACGCTAACCCCGGAGGCCGCGAGCATCTTGAATCATGCCATAGCAGGAGCTTGTGGCTGCGGGAACAGCCAAACGATTCCTCTACATGTTGCTACAACGTTGTTGGCAGCCCCTCTTAGCATCTGCCCCAAGAAAAATGAAGAGATATATATGGGAAACGATGGAAACCATAGCAGGAGGGTCAAAGATAGGATCAGTTAAATTTAATTGCACAGGAAGCTTAAGTTTAATTGCATAGGAAGCTTATGAAGAATGTTACGAGCACCATTCACGTGGCAGCATTCCATTCGCTCTATGAGCGAGGAATCTAGCCAACGTGGATGGTTATGCTTCTCGTTGATGAAATGCCTACGGTGTAATTATTGAATTTATTATTTTCATTAATATAACTTTTTGCAAAAATTTTCATATTATATATATATAGTAACATGGGTTTGAATAAATTATATCTAAATTAAACATCGATTTCAATGGCACACTAACTTAAATTGCAACGACCATACTAATTCATTCTATCAAAATATCAGAACACAAATTCTAGTAAATTATATCTAAACTAAACATCGATTTCAACAACACACTAGCTTAAATTACAACAACAATACTAGCTCATTCTATCAAACACCCATTTAACAATATTTGCAAAATCTATGGGTAAGTGCAAGCTAATGAGGGTCACTTTTGGCACATTAGATGCAATAGAAAACTCAAAAATCAGGCATCCATCAACTTACTTGGATTTTTTTAGATACTTGTACACAAAATATCTTGCATTGAGTAAAAAAGATGAAATGTAGGAAATTAAATCACTTTTCCAAATATATAAATTTTATGTATTGAAAATTTTCATAATTATCTCAAGTTTCATCTTGTCTAATAGTCACATTTTTTTTTGGCAAATGATAAGGTAATGTCTTTGTGGGTGCAACCTTTGAGTGCCTAAATCATGGTTTCATGCACAAAAATTGGTATACATGTAGAAAACAAGTAGCACTAGTGCAACACTTATTTTCCAAAATTATTATTATTATTATTATTATTAATTATCTAAGTGATTAAACCTCGAAAATGGTACACCAAATGTTGGTGCAGATTTTGAAGGTCTTAATGAAATGATTCAAAAATAGATTTTTTATAGCATATAGAGGTCGATGTCTAGTAGTGCAATATAATTTTATTTTTTTAATTCTTGTGAAATCAAAAGGTTATGGAAGAAACACTAAGAGTGTATTTTTTGAGTTAAGGAGTCACGATACAAGAAAATTAGGAAAAAAAAGAATTTTTTTTTTTTTTTAAAATTACATATTCGGAATCTACGAAAACAATGTTATCTATGTATAAAATTTCATAAAAAATGATTATGCCTATCTAAAATTCAAGAGTGGTGAAAGAAAGGCATACTCAGAAAATGGAGGAAATGCCTAATTAGCTATGGTTTACCATATTTCATAGCACAGGGTTGGTAAGTCTGAACCAAACATCTAGGAATGTAGATGACACGCAGGGGCATGAGGAGGCATGTTTTAGGCGCTAATGAATGCTCTCGTGTTACCTTTAAATTTAATTTTTATTCCTTCCTTTGGTGTTAACGAAAATGCTCTAACATTTTTGCTCTACGAAATGTGCGAGCATTTATTATTTACAAAACGTTCTAGCATTTCATAGTTACAAAACTCTCTAGCATTATGGGGTTACAAAATTATCTATAGTTTCTTGTTTACAAAACGCTTTGGAGTTATGGAGCACATAAACTATGTGCTAAGTAATAGATGGAATAAGGGGGGTAAGAGAGATGGGGGATACAAGAGGGGGGGACTATATGCTTAGTAATGGATGGAGGTAAGGGGGGTGAGAGAGAGAGAGGGGATACGAGAGGGGGGGGCAAGGGACATAAAATGAGGGAGGGGGAGAGAGGAATGAGGAGGGAGGAAATTAAAGGCCTAAACCCATAATCCCAAAGGAACAAACCCCTAAAGCACTAAACCCCTAAGTCATTAACTCCTAAGAACCTATTCCCTTAACACATGAGCCCTTACCACTTTAACCCCTTGACACTTAACCCTAACCTTTTATACATTACCCCATGAACAATCAATCTCTAAATACCTTAACCTATAAAAGCCCTAATTCCTAAATCCTTAGTGCCTTAATTAACCCATTATCCCCCATCCCCTTACTCCTTAACCCTTAACGCCCTAATCCCTTCACCCCTTATAATCCCTTAACATTATAACACATAATCCCTTAATGCCTAACCTCTCAAAACCTAACCCCCTAAGCCTATATCCATAAATCCCTTTACCCATAAAGCCCCGAACACGTAAAACCCTCAATTCCTTTAATTGTTTACCCTAATCCTTTAAACATTAACCTCTAAGCTCTAGTTTACCCCCTAGAGGTAAAATAATTGTTTACATCTAATCTTCATTTGCATGTGGGAACGAAACAAAAGATAGCATATACAGAGATATATTGCAAATAACACAGTGATACAGTAAGCACATATTCTATTAAATAGCAGAAATAGAACAGACTGTAAAATACAATAGCTAGAATGGTGGTAGCTATCTCTGAGAAGAGATGTGGCCGCTATGCTCATTCGTGCCAAGATGAATACAAAGAGAGGCCGAAAGGGCCTATTTATCATAAGCATGAGGGAAAGAATCCCAAACATCCAAAAACCTAACCCTAGAAGATGAACCGTCATAAAGTTTGCGGCCCCGAGGTGGTTAGTTGAACAGTCAACTTCCCGGGGTCATAATTTTTGCATACGATCTCTGTTTGGGACGCTCGATAGCCCATTGGAAAGGTCTATCCGAGATTTACAACTTTCGACTGGGCCCAAATGCATGTCGTTGGAAACCATTTGGTCCCCTAAATTGCCAAAAAATGTCGTTTAGGGCCTCAAAATGGCTCCGGAAGTTCAGGACCCGAAAAACTGCTAAAAATAGTGATTTACCAAAATTGCTAGAAGACTGTTTTGAGCCAGTTGGAAGAGGTGGGCCGCCACCGATATCCACCTGGATCAATCCTCCCTCCTTAGGAAGCAATGGTATCCATTGCGTTAAATCCCTTATCATATGTCGAGCTGTGTGTCGAGTTGAGCTCTTGGTGCGACATTTGCTGAAGCAGAAAGGTTGCCTTTCTTTGAAATCTTCAGAGGATTGTAATTGTTGTTGCTGGCTACGCTGGAGCTGTTCAACAGTTTTGGTTGTTGTGGTATTTTGCACTGGTGTTGATGGTTTCTTTTTGGAGGAGCACCTTGAATGTGTGGCCTTGCACTGTAAAGGTACCCGAATAGGCGATGCGGCACTGAATTTGTGTTCTTGTTTCTGCTAAGTAGAGGGATAATGGGCAGAGGTTGTGGATGTCTCTGCGATATGATGTTCTCCTTTAGTGGCAATTGCGAATAGGTAAAATTTCCCAATGTGGGAGATTATCTTCCTTCCCTGCTCGTTTGGGGTAGGTGCAACTATCTCTGGTATCCGATAGATTTGTCCTCCCAAAGTGACAATGAAACTACGAGGTTGTGATTCATATACAACATGACGCTTCCACATATATGGTTGTCCTGAAAGAACATCACATACTTCAAGTGGGGCCACATCACACAATACCTCATCTTTGAAGGGCTTGATGCCGTATGGTAGGCGACATTGGTGACTGACGCGGATCCCTGAACCTTGGCTTAGCCATCCAATGGTGTATGGTTGTGGGTGTGGTGTTATTGGTAGCTCCAGTCTCTTGATAACTTCTGCTGAGATCAGGTTCTTTTGGCTACCGCTGTCCACAACAAAGTGTAGGGGAATTCCCTTCACCCACATCTGTGAGTGGAAAAGGCGCTCCTTTGCCTCCGATTCTTTAGGCTCCTCTGGCTGAATCTGTGTGGTGGAAACAACGGCACTGGGTTCTGCATCAATGATCTGCTTCCCTTTTCGCGCAGCTGTGAAATTAGGTTCTGAGTCAGAATTGGAACTGGGATCTGATTCTGAAGCTTTGATCTCCGCCACCAATGACTGTTTTGAGCGACATTCATCAGTGTTGTGCCAGGGGATTTTGTGAAACTCGCACCACTTCCCAGTTTCCTTCTTTTTCTTTTCGTTACCCTTCTTCACTTGTGGTTGGGACTGGTTGTCCTTTCTCTGCCCCGTGTTCTGTGAGCCAAAGTTTCCCTTGCCCTGCTTCTGCGCAGGTCCAAAGTCATGCTTGTTCTTTTGCTGAAATTTCTGCTCAATTTTGACAGCATATCGATAGGCGGATCCGAGTGAAGAGATTTCCAGGAAATGCATCTCTGCTCGGATGTACCGGTGTAGGCCACTGCGATATTTCAGTACTAGGTGCCGCTCGGAGTCCTTGATACCTAGCTTTGTGCGCAAGGTATGAAATTTGTTGGTGTACTCCGACATCGTTTGGTCCCTCTCTTGATGCAAAATGGTCCATTTTGTGTACTGGTCATCATAGTTTCCAACAGGGTAATATTGTTCCTGGATGGCATCTATAAAAGAGGCCCAAGTGGGATTGAAATATTCAAACAATCCAGACTCATCTGATGAGTTTTGCTCACAATAAGTTTCCCACCAATTTTTGACATGGGGGACGGCCTTAAGGAGCGTAAATATGATCTTTTCCCTGTCGAAAAATTTGTGGACAGAGAAATACCCTTCTAGTAGATTCAACCATTTATCAAGGGCATCGGCATCGATATGGCCTTCAAATAACGGAATATCAAAATTAACTTGTACCTTGAAGGGAGTCGTATCTCCGAAATGGCTGCTCGTTGAGGGTGCATTTTCCATTGTTGGCATGCGTCGAAGGATCTCGGTGAAATTATCCATCATATCGTTCCTCTGTTGCACAAGGGCTTCCTCAAGCAACAGCTTGATAGGATCTACTGCTCCGTCGTCTCTCTTTTCTTTCGCCATGGGAGGCCGTTTGGGGCGGAGAGAATGGTCTTCCCCAAGTGAAACAAGTTCAAGACCCAACTCTCTGTATCCTGACCTCATCGGGGACATGCATCGAGAAACAATCAAAGAGCAGACCGCTCTGATACCACTGATCTGGATTTATGTGGGAACAAAACAAAAGATAGCATATACAGAGATATATTGCAAATAACACAGTGATACAGTAAACACATATTCTATTAAATAGCGGAAATAGAACAGACTGTAAAATACAATAGCTAGAATGGTGGTAGCTATCTCTGAGAAGAGATGTGGCCACTATGCCCATTCGTGCCAAGATGAATACAAAGAGAGGCCGAAAGGGCCTATTTATCATAAGCGTGAGGGAAAGAATCCCAAACATCCAAAAACCTAACCCTAGAAGATGAACCGTCATAAAGTTTGCGGCCCCAAGGTGGTTAGTTGAAGAGTCAACTTCCCGGGGTCATAACTTTTGCATACGATCTCCGTTTGGGGCGCTTGGTAGCCCATTGGAAAGGTCTATCTGAGATTTACAACTTTCGAATGGGCCTAAATATCTATTGTTGGAAACTGCTAAAAAAAATGTCGTTTAGGGCCTCAAAATGGAGGGAGGGAGGGACATAGAGAGAAAGGGGGGAGATATGGAGGGGGAGAGAGAATTAGGGAGGGAAGAATAGAGAGAAGGTTAAGGAAGTAATATGTAATATAAAATGATAGAGAGTTTTGTAACTACAAAATACTCTAAAGTTTTCTTTCTACAAAATGCTAGAGCATTTTGTAGTTAAAAAACGTGTGAGTGTTTTTGTTTCCAATCTTGTGTGTAAACTGAGATGGAAGGCTTGGGGCCGCCTATGCCTAGTTCAAAGAAACTCTCAAGTATTTTGATTTTAGTAAACTCTCGTGAGTTTAGTGAAACTAGGATCGCATCTAAAAGGTATCCCAACTTTGTGCGAGGACCCTTATTTTCAATTGATTAATTTTGATACCTTGAAAATTGAATAGACCAAACATAAATTATAAGAAAAGTCTTGTATTTATTACATGGATGAATATCTCATTTACAAACTTAGATTCCTACTCAATAAAAAAATTTTGAATAAATTTCTAAAATCTCACCAACTCTAAAAACTGTCTAGAGTTATGTTGTTTATGTTGTTATGTGTTAACTTTAACACATTTATATTGACTTATGCATCCAATACCTAAGAGATAGGTATAGGTATTTATCAAGAAGACGAGATGCCTAAAAATTAATATACATAATTAACATCAATTTAAATACCTTTCATATATATGTTTCTTATATCTAATGAAAGAGTAATCCATTAATCACATAGCTAATCTCCAATGTACCTAAAATGGCATTAATATGTCACTGTACAATACAAGTTCATAAATCACGTATATTCATACCTTAAGGAAAAGAAGAAAATATACACACATGCTTATATGCTCTAATGTTTAAACTATCTCGATATGGGATAGAAGTATCTTTACTTATATGCACAACCAAGGCAAAGTACATACACCTTCTTATTTGTTCTAATATATATCCAAACTATCACCACCTAGGATGGACGTATAATTCCTTATATGCATATACATTACAAAGTAGAAGATATAGACACATGCATACCAATCCAGAATGGATCACTATCTAATGTTCACCTATTTTTGGGACATTTCATGTGGAAACTTGGAGCTATTGACTTGTAGGGCCTATTTTAGATGTAGGTCCTATTTGATGATTTGGGGTCTTGAAAATTTTGCAACTATTTGGGGGATTAAATTACCTTTTTTGGATTAAAAAATTTGTAAGGAGTCCACACCCTTATAATGGTGAATTTCTACACAATCAAATATTCACATCGATGCAAAGACCATCTCAATCAAAGTCTGTATGAGGAAGTTATGCTTCCCACAAGTTGACCTAAATTGGAGTCCATATGTGGAAGTTATGCCTCCTATAATTGGACTAATGCTCTTGACCACCATGATACCAAGTTGATGCCACCTTAATTCTCATTAATCACACATGTGGAGATATTCATATTTGGACTTTGTTGAACATTCTAGAGTGTTTAAAACCCTAACCTTAAGCATAGGTTGAGGCATGCAAAAACCCTAACACTAACCATATATGGCTTTGAGATGATGTTAAATACTATGTTTCTAGTAAAGCAAGGGGTTCTATTCTTGTTTTGTTTATTTACTTTTCCAAATTTGAGCAAAGAAAAAAAGTGGGATATCATGAGGATAATAAAGGAAGTATGAGACATTGTAGAAACCATATAGGCCATTGTGTCTATTGAAACTCCATAGTGATCTCAACTTTATTTGTAATTTTATTTCATACTTGAGAAGCAAAGATGAGGACACAATCCCCATTTTACATCTAGGTTTCCCATAATGGGTTTCCTAGGGTATTTTCCATGTTCAATGTGTGGATTTTATTGTTTAGCTTATTTTACTCCATTCTCAATTTGTTTAAGTAATATTAAGATATAATAGTAATTAAACATTGCATAATTGATATATTTCATAGAAAATTGTAAGATATATTGCATCAAACTATTATAATGAAATATCCATGATAATTTACAAATCATATTGGAATTAGAGTAGTTTTCTTTGGGTATTTGTGGGAAACTGCATGATCTAGAAATTGGATTAAATAAATCTCAAAACCTATCCATTGTGGAAGAGTATATTATGGATATAAGGGATGCCTCATAGGAGATATTTTGAAAGTTGGAAGCACAATTCTTCAACATCTATCAAACATGGTGATCCTCCTTTCAGTTCTAAAGAGCAAGCAAAGATATTTGGAGGAGATTGGTAGATCTAACTCAAAATATGAATTTGATGGGAAATTTGGAGGCAAATAATGACCAAAAAAGGAGTCGAGAAAGGAGCAAATAAAGAGATACCAAGTTAGAACTTTTCACCTCTTCATGATCTATGTTCAAAGTGGAAGAAAAAGTGGGCATCAAACCCCATCAAGGTTAAAATGATGATATTAAGTCGAATATATGGTTTCTATAATTAGAAGTCTATTTTAGTATTTATATCATAGGATAAGAGAAAAATATACACTTAGATGAGAGACACTTAATCTAGAGGGTGATCCCCTAGTAACTAAGTGGAAGGTGTCTAAAAATTTCATAAGCCTCAGTTTTATCTTATTGGGTGTGAACAATACCCATGAATTAGTTGAAATTAATTCTAGTAGAATTAAGGATAGAGAGTATAAGAGTACACCATTGAGTTTATTAAAAATTAAATTATGTTGAGAATATATCCCATGAATTAAGATGTACTCCTTCAGTATCCAAGAGGTCCCGCATTCATTTAAGGAGGTAAGTCATTCAATTTAAACATAGCATTGTTGATGATATTGTATTAAAGATAATTATCTAGAGATGGAACCAAATAAAGGAAAACCAAATGGTTCAAGTAGGCATACAAATAAGTTTCTTCGAAAGAGAGAAAGAAGAAGAAGAAGAAGAAGAAGAAGAAGAAGAAGAAGAAGAAGAAGAAGAAGAAGAAGATAAGAAGATAGAATCCATGGCATATCAATACAATGATCCAACCAAACACTTCAACCATTGTGATATTTATGTCTAGATAGAATATAGGTATTGCAATCTACATCAAGATATATGAATCTAAGCAACCTCAAGAAGGAGGCCAATAAGTGCACACACTTTTTTAATATGAAAGCGTTTTTATTTCATATTCGTATTAAAGGATGTTGATCTCCAGAAAATTCAATAAAATAACAAGTTAATAGTTTTCAGTATTTGTTGATGCTCAAATCCTTGCAAACCATCCATGCCCTAGTGTGGTGGTGTTAGAACATGCTCATGGTGCTTGAGGTCAACGGGATTTCTTTAGGGATTGAGTATGTTGTATCTCTACCATAATAAATGCAAATGGCCTTAGGATGTTATTTCCCTACCAAAACTATGTTCAAGGCCTCAATACCCATCCAATGTGTATGAGAGATCTTAATGGAATTCATATATAACTTCGAGCGAAAAGACCCCTAGTATGGACTTGTGTAATTATGTGTAAGGTTTTTTCATGGAAATTGAGATCTATAAATTAAATTAGGCATTAATTCCCTTGTTTACACCCTTATCCATCTTGCACAGTCCATATCCATTTTTAGAGTACAAAACCTACCCATAACACATGTATCAAATCCGAAGGCCTTTAAAGAACACTTACAAAGAACACATCAGATAATATGAGGACTCATTCATTTCTTTTGAGCATAAGAAGATTCATCAATATCTTCAGGAACTTGTTTTCCTTCGTTCACCATGTCCAATTCCCTATGACCCATACTCAATGTGAAAATGATATTAATGGCATGATATGTGTCACCCAAGGAGTTGACTAGAGGAAAACAAATTTGATTGAATTAGTCAATCTTTGTTAGTGTGGAAGTGGACAATACTTATATTGAATAAGAAAACCAATATACATAACTACCAAAAAGAAATGACATAAAGAAATACATAAAGCTAATCCCATGAAAATGCAAGCTAGGAATTGATAATAGAGAAACCACAAGGGTGAAAACTTTGATTTTATTTAGCATCCATCTATGGGACATTGGTATCTTAAGTATGTAACACAACCTTGTATCAAGGTGTACTGATTCGAAATACTTGTTTACATCAATGGAGGTTGAATGAATGAACCGCGAGGACCCAATTGAGCCTTCTCTTATGGGACTCATCTTAGTGGAATCGGGAATGAGAAACCCTTTCATATTTGGTGTTACATTGATATTATATACAAATCTAAGATATGATTGGGTTGCTACTTCCTGTGTTTCAGTTACAAATAAGTAATTGTACAATTTGTTTGAGGATACCAACCATCTTCTTCCCATCTGTAGGATAGAAGAAGACGAAGACATACCATTTCCATGTTGATGATGTCTTATTAATTCCTTCTTAATATTCAGAATGTTGTCTAACATGTGTTGGAGTCATCACATTTTGTAGGGGATGTATGATGAAAAAATATTGCAAAAGTGCGTGGGTCGAGAAAGTCGATGGGTCGACTGATCTATAGGGTTTAATGATATCTGACTGAAGGAGTCAATTGGGACTAGAAACTAGTCAATTGTGCTAGTCAAGTCTTGGGGAGGATCATACCTCCCCCCTTAAATGGAAATGGTCCCCATTTCCCACTCATGAAAATTGGGAAACTTGTCCTCAAATTCGGTGAGAGGATACCACTTTCCTTGAGATGGGAGTTGTCCTACTTTGGCCACATCAAGCAAGGGATTTGTTTGCATCCTTGTGTTGTGTGCTTGTTTTCTGATAGTGGTGTCAATGGTAAGGTGATATTGAACATATATATGTATATCTTATGGATTTTTTAGATAGAAGTTGATTTGTTCCAATAGTGGTCGACAATATGGTCAAAGCAAGTCCACACTAAATACTAGATGTAAACCTAGGTATGGTGGAATGCTAACCTTAAAATCATTTTGATTAATTTTCTCAAGAATGGTGTAAGGACCATATTGTAAAGGATTCAACTTGTTGTGTAGGCCACTAAATATTTCTTTCTTGAGATGCATCTAGAAATGATCCCCTATTTTGAACGAATGAGGAGTATGATGCTCATTGTGTCAAGCCTTGGATTTCTCACTAGCTTGCTGCAACATCTCGTGTGATTGTTTATAAATCTCACAAAACTTATCATTTAACTTGAGTTCTTTGTTGAATTCTCGTTGTTCATGGTCTGTGTTGTTCAAAGTATTTAGTCAAATGACTAATTCAATAGGAACCGAGGGCTGAAATCCATAACAAAATTCAAATGGAATCTTTCTTGTTGAATTGTGTCGTGCTCGATTATAACTATGCTAGATGTATGAGAGAATTTCATCACATGTTCTTTGATGCTTATGGTTGTACATGCATAGAAACTATACCACCATGTGATTCACAACTTCCATCTGTCCATTGATCTAAGCATGGAACATGACTGACATAGATAGTTGTGTGTCGAGTTGCTACTATAGTGTTTTCCAAAAAGTGATGATATGGAATCTCTATTGGAGATGATTGTAGTCGGTAAGCCATAGTGTTTCCAAACATGATTCAAGAAGAGATGTGTAGACTGCTATGATGCCATAGTCTTCTTGCAAGGAATGAGGATGGCCATTTTAGAGAATCTGTCAACCACTACCAAGATTGCATCACTTTGGTGTTTGGTGACAGGATCTATCTAGTCAAGTAGTCTAAGGAAATGGATTCCCATGGTCAAATTGGAATGGGAAATGATGTATATAAAACTTGTTTTTGATTTGGTGGCTTGGTAATGGTACAAACCATGCATGACTTGATATACTTGTTGACATCCATCTTGAGTGAATGAGAGTAGAAATATTTCTAGAGTATTGTGAGAGCCTTTTATACTACAAAATGAACTACTATTTTTTTTAGTGCACATCCCAAATGAGATTCTATCTATTCTCACCTATAGGTACACAAAGTTGTCCTACCTTGTAAAGCAAATTGTTCTTCATGTTGTAGTCGAGAGAAATCGACTAACATGTATGGAGTTGTCGATACACCAAGGAGAAGTTAGTGTCTTACTCATACTTTTGAGGCCGGGTAATGGTGTCATAACCATGCAGACTTAACACTATAAGAAGTGAAGTGACTGGTGGTTAGATAATACAATCAACTATTACATTGGAATTTCCTTTTCGATGTATAATTACTAGTTTAAATTGTTTTAGGTAACTAATACACTTTAGTTGTCTCACCATCTGTAACTTAGATTGTGATGGAGTGAACTATAGAGGCTTATGGTTTATATGAATGACCATTTATTTGCATAGAATGTATTGTTTCCATTTTTTAAGTGCTTGTACAATGGAATATAATTTCCTTTCATAAGTCGAATACTTGCGAACAATATCACTAAAAATTTTCGAATGGAATGCCACTAGATGGAATGCTTGAGTGATCACGATGCCCATGGCATAATCTGATGTGTTGGTCTCACTCTCAAATGGATGATGAAAATTAGGTAGCATGAGCACTAGAGTCGTGCAAATCTTGTTCTTTAGTTTTTCAAAATATTGTTTTGTGTTGTGATCCATTTTAAAATTGTTTTTCCACCTCCCTAGGTCAACTAATTCATTGGCCAAACTATGTGGTTGAATCCCAACACAAATATATAATATAAATTTACTAAACCAAGGAAACTCCTTAGTTAATGATTTTTTCTTGGAGTGGGTCATTCCCTGATGAATTGTATATTTTCTGGGTCAACTCGAATTCCTGTTGATTCGGTCACATAACTTAAGTATTTGATACTCTTCATTGAAAAAGAGCACTTCCCCAAGTTCAAATAGAGTTTTCTGCTAACTAAGAGTGTTAAGATCATGTTGAAGCTACAACAAATTACCATCCCATGATTTGTGGAAAATTAGGATGTCATAGATAAACAATGACATATTTTCCTACAAAAGGTCTAAGAACATCGCCCATATATATCATAAAAGTTGCAGGTAAATTAGTTAAACCCAAAAGCATGAATAACCATTCAAATAAACATTCCCTGGTTTTGAAAGTAATCTTCCATACATATGAGGACTCTATGTTAATTCAATGATATCCTGTCTTAAGGTCAAGATTGGTAAATACTTTAGGATATTTCAAATAATCAAGAAAATCATCTTTTCTAGGAAGATGATTCTAATTATTTATTGAAATCTTATTGATATCCATGTAACCAATGCACATTTGCCATGTCTCATCTTTCTTAGGGAGTAGGAAAATTGGACTTCCACAAGGAGAGGAGTTGAGTCAAAAATTCCCTTTGATGACCATGTCTCAAATTTGTCTACGGATTTCTTCATTTTCTAAAATAGAGCTTCAATAAATAAATGCATTGGGTAAGGAAAAACCAGGAACAAGATCAATGGATTTTTTACCTGGAAATGTAGCGATCCTCCAAATGGATCTTTGAATTCATCTTTGTATTCTTCAAGTACTATGTCAACTTATTGTTGCTATCGAGATTTGTGATTGGTGGAGAGTCTAATGGTTGTTGTTATCCTCTTGGAATGTTGAGTTTTAATCATCAACAACGTGAATTTATTCCCATGGCTGATCATCTTTTTGGCTTGCTTTGATGAAACCATTTCGACTATGAAAGTGGGTCAATGTTTAGGAAAGCCATACAAATGATTATGCATTTTGACAATCACTTTCTGTGGTCTAGACTGATACTTTCCATTTCTGTCCCATACGTAAGGTTTCCTAAACAATAGATCAACTATTAAGAGTGACATTATATCACAGAGCACTTCATCTCAAAAAGGCTTGATGAAGTAGGGAATCTTGCATTGCTAGGTGATCCTGAGTTCTTGTCCATCCTTCTTCCAACTAATTTTTAAGGTTGCATATCTGGAGCAGTAACAAGACCCATTTTATTCACAATGTTTTCAAAGACAAAGTTCTTTTGACTACCATTTTCCACAATAAGATTAAATAGATTATTATGTACCCATATTTGTGTATGTGATAGTTGTTCTATTTACTCCTTGTTGGTGATGGTTGAGTTCACGAGGACTGTCAAAGTCAATGCCAGTAGAGTTGAGGAGTCTAGGTCATATTCCACGATAGCTTTGTTGGATGAGACTGATTTGAAAGGAGACAAGTTCGTCAAAAATGTCTTTCGAGTATTGCATTTAGATGCATCATGCCAAGATCAACTGTGGTAATCACAACATTTCCTTGTAGGGGGTTGTTTGTTGTGTTTTCCCTTGTCTTACTTAGAAGGATTCTTACCATGATATTGCTTCTATGAAGTTAAGTTTGAGTAGAAATTTTTGAGTTTTCGGAGTCAGTAGTTGACTGATGTATCTTGTTGAAAGGTTGACATGTCGGTTTTGTTGATAATCATCTAATTACCTTCAATTTCCCCTCAAGCTTGATAACATAATGTAATGATTCTTCTAGACTGCAAATAGCGAGGAATTCCATCTCTATTTGGATATAAGGGTCTAATCCATCGATATACTTCAACAAAAGTAACTTTTATTCCTCAAAGACAACAATTGAAGCCATTAGTTAGTGGAATCATTAATATAAATATATATATTCAAATATTTCCATTTTCTTAACTACTACCATTTCTTGTATTGTTCTTCTATGTACCTAGGTGTATAGAATTCTATAGTGACATGTTCAAAAATTTCAACCTTGTGTCAATGGGGTGACCTTCTTCTTCCAATTTAATTGAAATATTTTCCCACTAGTAATATACAGAAGTCCACATCTTTAGAGATGCAATGGTGACTTTATCAACCTCATAAAGTTTATTCACATAAAAGTAGGACTCTAATTTTTGTATCCAGTTGTCTATAGATTGAACATCAATATTTCCTTCCAAATTTTGTATGTCCAAGTTCATTTTTACCTTTAAGGGGATAACCCTGTCAAAGGCATATATCATTAGGTTGTTAACCAAAGTACATCCCAATAAACTAGTAAGCCAACCAAGTATCTCATTGAAATTCTCATACATTTCAATTCTCTATCAAGCAAGTGCTTGGCGGATTTCTCTATGAGTTGTTCAGTTTCACTATGAATAGTCCCATCCTTTGTTTCACCTGCCATATTCAATATATGGTTTCAAGTAGATAAATACTCGGAGTTCGAAGGTAGAGGGAAGTTAAATAGCTGGGTCTAGAGCATGTCTGAACTTTCATAAGTTGCTCACTATGAAAGTAGTGTTTAATAGATCTAGAGAAAAGTAGAGTGCTATGATAGCAATGATCTGTGTCACCTAGGGATTTTACAAGAGGAAAATAGAGTTGACTGAATGATTCAAACTCTATTATGGAAAAAGAAAATAATGGTTAGAATGAATAAGAAAACCAATGTAGATAACTATCAAATAGAAACAACTACCAATCCAATGAAAATGCAAGCCAGGAATTGATAACGAAGAAACCCCAAGGGTAAAAAATCCAGTTTTATTGAGCAGTTTTCTGTGGGAAATTGGTATCTTAATTCTATAAGCCAACATTGTATTAAGGAATACATAGTTGAAAGACTTGTTCACATGCCAAATGGAGTTCAAATGAAGGAACCACGAGGAACCAATCGAGCCTTCTCTTTCGGGACATGTTTTAGTGTAATAAATAATGAGGAACCGTTTCATATTCAAACTTACATGCATTTATACAAATCTAAGAGATGCTTGGGTTCCTACTCACCATGTTTCAATTACAAAGAAGTAGTTACAATTTGATTGAGGAGCCCAAGAATCTTCTTCCCATTTGTTGGATAGAATATTATGAAGAGACATAATTGACATGTTAATGGCATCTTCTTGATTCCTTCTAACTATTTAGAATGTCATTTTGCATGTGTTGGAGTCATAAAATGCTACAGGGCATGCATGATGACTGAATATTGCAAAATATTGTTTGGGTTGACTAAGTCGATGGATCGATTGATATGCAGGGTTGACTAAGTTGATGGATCGACTAATTCGTAGGGTCTACTAATTCAATGGATCAACTGATCCATAGGGTCAATTGAGATCTGGCCAATGAGTTGACTGGGAATAAGCACTAGTTAATGGAATTAGTCGAGTCCTGGTGTATCATGGCATCCATATACAACCTTCATTCCAAATATCCCTAAGAGATGGTTTTCATTGTGTTTTGTAGATTTTTTCATGGTGATTGATCCCTAGAAGTGGAATTTAGGGAACAAGTCCCATAAGTCTCCTCATATGACATTGGATAGACCTCTTTTTCTAGCAAATTTTTTCTATGGATAGTTAAACCTACTCAGAGATTAAACTGGATTTAAAAAATCTTAATCTAAGACAACAATGAAACAAATGGAATCTTAAGCTCCTAAATCTAACTCAATGCATAAATTCCGAAGTACTAAGAGAAAAGAGATGGTGAAACTTACTCTTGATATACCGGTTGTCCTAGCTCCAGTTTCGAACTTGATTCCCAAGATATGAACCTGTTTAAGCAATACAGGACACAATATATCCAAGTACTAGATGTAATGATTAAGATATAAATCATATGAAACATATTATGTATTAGAAAGCAAGAAGCATAACATGGGAGAATAAGCAAAGTTATATTAAAAGTAGCTAAACAAGATAAATACAAAATTATCCTTGATTTCCAAGCAATAATGTCTCCTTCCAAGCCTTCCTCCTTACTGTTGGGCAGCTATCGTGCAATATCTATGCAAACACAATTTCTACTTGACATTGTTGATCTATTGATATGAAATCAAAACTCATTATAAACTAGATCACACCTTCTTGAAAAGAAATCAAACCCCAATCTTATTCATAAAACCACACTGTAAATCTAATTACCCTTCAAAGAAAATCAACTCTTATGAAGCAAGATCTAATTGCATAAATCTAAAAGAAGTGTTATGTTCGCCAATGATCTATCAAAACAAATTAACAGGAAAATAACAATGATAAATCTAGCAATGAATGAAAGCATGAACTAAATAATAAACAAATCAACACAATAACACAGTTACAATCAACACTATCAATATATGCTCAGGGAAGAGGTCTCTTCCTCCACTGAGCAGAGTTGGATCTCCACAATGAAAGTCTACAACTCTAGATTATGAAATCTCCAGCATGTATTATCAATATGAAACCATTATAGCAGATTTCAGATCTGAAGAGAATAATGAAATTCAATGTTAATTGTTCAACCCCCATACATGAGAATGATTACATATTTATACATAAAAGTCTCTCATGAGAATGAGAAACCGAATTCCCAAGTTGTAATCTGTTTTAACAAATTTGTTAATTTGAAACATAGTCGTAACTATAAATCTGGGAATTACATGTTTAGAGAACCAGTCATATCTCTCAAACCGTGGTTGTTTTTGGAGATTTCCTTATGTTCAAAGTAATTGAGGCCGTTACGCACAAAACCCATGTCCCAGATTTTAGAGATTCGTCTTCATCTTCCCAAAAATTGAAACGCAAATATATGTGTTCTTATATGGCATGCGTTTTTGGTTGAGGCCGTTTGATCATGAGTTGGAGGCTTCCATGTTGGACATGTGTACAAATTCAATATCAGAAATCCACATAATCAATCTTAAAAATGAAATTATGTTGTGAATTTCCATGTGGACGTGTGCTAGCATGCCAATTTTAGAGACTTGAACCATGAGTGATGTTATTGCTAATATGAAAATCACTTCACAAACCATCATTGAAAAAATTATGCATAATAGTCTTCAATTCATAAAAAAAAAGGAAACTAATCAGTATTAACCACTAAAGCATCAATGGAAGTATTATGGTATTTACAGAAAGTTACAACAAATGGATGGAAAATGGAATGATAAATGGTAATAGGAAGAAGAGGGATGAAATAGATGTCGATAGGTGATCCACATCACAGTTGGAATTGTTGTTGAATTCTAACATCGACTGCGACAAGTCATCGATGTCGATACAAATTCGACAAGTTTCCACTCAACATGACCTCAACAAACTTAGCAACTCTGACGGTTCCGATTTCGACACAACTCTCACGAGTCTCGACTTCAACATACTACGACACACTCCGAACCTTCGACATGTTCAACAACCTCACAGTTTCGCGACATTGACATGCAACGTCAACATTTGACTAGCAACTATTGAACTTCGACAGACTGTCCCTCTGTCTTCTAGTCGACTATAAAGGTTGAACTGTTGAACCGTTCTAACTTGTTCTTTGTAACTGAACATAACGGGCAGGCATCCAAGTGTCTCAGAATTCTATATAAGCATGTATAATATTGTAGCATACATCAATCTATCTATTTGAAAGTAATAGAGAAGAGTAGTTCACATTCCTGCATATTTTCTGTGCATATTTGTGTTTATCTGTGTAGTGTAATCTTGCTTTTGCTAATTCTGCTTCTTACTTCTTCCACCATAACAGAGTCGACTCATTCAGTCGAACTGTTGTCCCCCTCGTGCTTCCTGGACACGACCTGGATCATTGGTATCAAAGAAAGACTCAATCAGAGCAATTATTTTTCGTGCTTAAGTTCTGCGTATACACTTCTTTCGAAGTTACCTGACTTATGCAATTTCAAACTCACTCACAATCTCAGCAATCCAAGAAGACACTACCTCTAGAAATGATAGAAGAAACAAACAATAGACATGCAGCCAACGAGACAACACAACTTATTCAGCAAGCTCTGGATCGACAGCGGAACGAAATGTTCACCTAGTTCAATGAAATTATCATGCAATTTGCTTTGACATACGAAGGATTTTCGACATGAACTTACTCTGATAAAATCAGCCCCTTTAAAGTGAAAATGAATCTGGACATACCAAATCTTGAAGGTAAGATTGACGTAGAATCCGTCGACAATTGGGTACAACAATTGGAATCCTATTACGATATGAATCAACTCTCAAAAGCTGAAAAGATCACCATTGCATCCTTAAAGATGTCAACATCTATGCACTATTGGTGGGAGAACTTCTCAACAAAGATGGAGAAAAGAGAACACCCCATCGACACATGGGATAAATTCATCGAACACATCCGAAAATAATTTTACTCGTCGAAATACCTCGAGCAACAGTATAAGAAGTGGAAACAGCTAAGGCATTGGAAATACCGTTCAATACAGAGTTACACCGATGATTTCTATCGGCTCATGGCTAGAATTGGTGTCCAAGAAGAAGAGAAATTGCTTGTTCTAAAGTACGTTAGTGGATTTTCCCAGTACATTCAGCAGGAGATGAAATTTCTGACTGTCAATACGCTTGCGGATGCATTCCACTATGCCAGCAAACTAGAAACCAATCATAAAGGGAAAGAAAGCTTTGCGACAAAGACGACATCAGGACGACCACCTGACAAGAAGGCACCAACCAACTTCGAAAAGTCAAAATCTTCTCAACCGACACCACCAAAGCCAAATCACGGCAAGAAGCCTTTTCACAAGAGGAAACGTAGCAAACAACCTCCTATTAGAAAACGGTGTGATTACCAGCACTCATATTGGCATGATACATCTGAATGCAAAGCTCATAAGACATTTTTCGAAAAGTCAAAATCTTCTCAACCGACACCACCAAAGCCAAATCACGGCAAGAAGCCTTTTCACAAGAGGAAACGTAGCAAACAACCTCCTATTAGAAAACGGTGTGATTACCAGCACTCATATTGGCATGATACATCTGAATGCAAAGCTCATAAGACATTTTTGGAAAAAGTGTCGATGTCCGACGTGTTCGACAAGACGGTAGAAGAATCGATCTGGACGCAATGAACCTTTTGACATCGACCACTCCAGTAGCCTCGACTATCGTCGATGAGGAGGAACGAGAATGGCTATTCCATACACAGATATGGGTCCAGAGCAACCCATTGCATCTGATTGCGGACAATGGTAGCCAGAAGATCTTCATTTATGAAGATCTCGTAATGAAACTAATTCTTGTTACCACTCCGCATCCTAAGTCATACAACATCGGTTGGATGAAGGATGGACAAGAAATACGTATCACTCGACAATGAAAGCTCACCTACTTCATAAAACCTTTTGAAGATGAGGTACTCTACATCGTGGCACCACTCTCCGTAGCCAATGCCCTGTTTGGCAAAACCTTACCTCTGGGGTAAACATGGAAGTTATCAGTCACATCCTCAGAAGGTGATTGTCAGAATTTGAAATTGATGGTTCAGCATACCAGAGCATCAACCTACACCAACGGTTGCACTGATATCTGCCAAACAGAAAAAAAAAATCTCATCAATCATGCTCATAAGTTCACATTAATCATGATCAAGCTGCAACATTCTAAGAATATTGCAGCAACGATTCGAGTCACCGACCAATGCAACTCCCGACAGAAGTAACAAGTCGATCATATTCTCAATGAGTACCGGAACCTATTTCAAGCTCCCGACGGAGTACCTCAACATTGTCAGGTAAAACACTCCATTGAACTTGTTCCTGGTTCTTCTTTTCCTAATGCATCTGTTTACAGAAGATCCATTCTCGAAAATGAATATATTCGAAGATATATCTAAGAATTGATCGACAAAGGTCATATCTGCCTCAGCTCCTCTCCTTGTGGAAGTCTAGTTTTCCTGGTTCCGAAGAAAGACAGGACTTGGTGCATGTGCATCGACTACATAGCTCTCAAAAAAATTTCGGTAAAGGATCGCTACCCTTTGCCGCAGATAGACGAGCTCCTCGAATGTTTGAAAGGTGCTAAAATATTTACTAAGCTCGATCTCAAGTCGGGATACCATCAGATTCCAATCGATCCCTCAGATGTGTGGAAAAATGCTTGCAAGAAAAAGGATAGATTGTTTGAATGGTTAGTCATGCCTTTCGGCTTAACCAATGCACCTACGCCCTTCATGCGACATATGGATAACCTTCTTCGACCTTTTATCAGCAAATGGGTCATTTTCTATCTCGACGATATATTGATTTTTAGTCGTTCATGGGAAGAACATGTCAGGCATCTTTGACAAGTCCTCAACACTCTCCAAAAACATCGGCTCTATCTGAACATGGAAAAGTGCTCTTTTGCGATGAACAACATCAAATATTTGGGGTATGTAATTGACTCTGCAGGAATTCACATCAATCAAGACAAAGTACATATCCTCAAAGATTGGCCCATTCCTAGAAGCATTCAAGAACTAAGAAGTTTTCTTGGTTTGGCGACTTTTTATCGACAATTCATACTCGGATTCAGTCACAGATCTTGGCCCTTGAATCAGTTGATGAAGGGAAGTGGGAAACCTGTCTTCCAATGGACAACAACACATCAAGCAGCTGTTGAACAGCTCCAACACAAGATCTGCATTGCACTGGTACTTGTTTTACCTGATTTGCATCAGCCCTTTAAGATTGAGACAGATGCATCGGACCATGCCTTGGGCGCAGCGATCACTCAGTCTGGTCACCCAATCGCTTTTCACTCTGATACTTTTAACGATACAGTTAGAAGATACTCAGCGTATGAAAAAGAACTGTACGTTATTGTGCAATCTCTCAAGCAATGGAGGCATTACATCCTTGGAAAGGAAACAATAATTCTCACTGATCACAAGCCTCTACAGTTTGCTCCGACATAATCAAAGTTGCAAAAAATTCGACAACTCAAGTGGATTAATTACCTACAACAATTCTAGTTGGTGATTAAGTATCGGAAAGGTAAATCTAATTCCACCGTCGATTTCCTCAATCAACCACCCATTACTCTCCTTTTGACAATGATGAGTATATAGGGATACGACATGACCACTTGGCCACAGTTGTATGAGGACGATAACGACTTCTCATGATTCTACCGACAGTTATAGACTAACAAGTCATCGACCTCTAACTACTTCCTGAAAGACACTTTTCTATACAATCTTGGACAGCTTTGTGTACCAAACGATGAGCACCGACAATAGAGCATTTGCGACGTGCACTACAGCAAGACTGCAGGACACTTTGGAGTAGAAAAGACACTTTCTATTATGCAGAAGTATTTCTTTTGGTCTACACTTAAATCCGACGTCAACAATTACATTTGATCATGCGTGGTTTGTGCCATTGCTAAACCACCTAATTGTTTGGCCTGGCCTAGATGGGTAAATTTTGAATAGGATTGTGAGAACTGTGGAGCTAAGCGCAGTTAAGTTTGAACAATTTTGGGATAAGTTTTGGTATACTGCGAAGTTGCGCGCAACATAGTGTCAGAGGAGTTGCAAGGAGTACAACATCACAATGTGCCATGTCAATGAAGATCCAGCTAATCACAGTAGTGACGGATGAAGGCATTTATTTTGATTAGGTCACAGAAGACCTATTTTTGGCAAAGATCGTCGATAAATACCAAGCAGTGGGTAGTAGGTGCAGATCAGAGGTAGGTGACTGATCACAACGGGAAGAAGACTACTACTACTCGAACTAGTCATCTAAGGCCAGAAAAGAAGGAATAGATTGGTGGAAGCAACCTATTGGCACGCATATAACAGAAGATCCGCTGCCAGATCAGTAGTCTGGTTTTAGGAAAACCGTGATAGTTTTGTAAACCTAAGGGTTCTACCTTCATAAAATGTAAAGACATGACCTACAGGTCTTGATCTATATATAAGGCAATTTTGCAAAGGAAAAGGATTAACTCTCATTTTGGTTAATATTATTGAATATTGTAAGATCTGTTGGATAAAAGCATTGTAAAGGCTCTATAGCTGAGTGCACAGAGACCTAATTTTGAGAGAAAGAAGGAAGAGCATCTACAACTGAGTGTGCAGATGGTACCCTTTCCTAAATAATAAACAATAGTTCTTGTGGACGTAGCTTCCCATTCGGGGGGTGAACCATGTTAAACCATTGTGTTATGTGATTGTTGTGCATGATTATTATTAATTTGTTACTTAAATTACTTACAGTGCATGCAGGAGGTTACTGTTATCTTATATGTGTTTATTTTTATCTATATTCTCCGCAGAAGGGATGGAATAAGATGTTAATAGCTCATGTACGGACGAATGATAGCAGGAAAGCCCCTATAAGTTTCAAATGAATGGATCAATGAGATAACCACACAGTTAATTGTTAGGAATGAATCGTGGAATCGAGCACACAACACTGCGTATCTCACTCATTTACATAGATCATGATGTTTATTAGTCTAAAATAATGATGAATGCTTAAAGGATGTCGAATAAGGTTGAGTAGAAGTGATTAATCCTCATAAACCCCACTGCACGGCATCTAGACGTACTGAGGGTGCAAATATCCTTGTTCCTGAAGATATTCGACACGGAGTAAGAGACTCCACGCAACCACTAAACATAGCTGCACAGTCCGTCACCGCGCTGTGCATTAATCAGCTGAATCAATCGCACCACATGGTTGTGGAAACCTGCTTTTGCAACCACCCCCTCAATTTTTCCTTGGGTGAGACCTCAGGCTACTTGCAGTCTGTTGTCGAAAGCGCCAGTGAATAGGGGTTTTGTTGGTATTTTGTACCGTGAAGTACCTAGGTCTACATTGGAAAACCTATAGAACAGTGCTTCCGACCAACAAATGGTTCAGTTGTCGCGCTAAGATCGGTGATGCAATAGTGTATTCAGAAATGTAATGTCCGACAGTTAGCATCCAGAAAAGAAAGAAATCTAGGCTTGGTGTGATAAGATCGAAAGAGACTTTGCAAAGAAAGAAAACAGACATCCACGTCTATCTGATGTATAGTGGTTAAATAGATACTTGTGGAGAGACATCCACGAAATGTTTTGGGCATCGTTTCCAAATAAGCTACATGAGTGGATATCGCGCCTAGCAGAAAGAAAGAATTGCTCCCAAGGCAGAGTACCTAAAGAGTGGAGTCCAGAGCTTACTGAACAACTCAAAGCAATCGACATCCAACTGTCACGAGCAGTCGACTTTTGGGTTGATAGCATACTAGAAGGTTTTGTGACCGAGTTTGCTGTAGATATGCTAAAATCATACAGCCAAGCTGAAGCATACTTTTTTGAAGGATTCAGAGTTAAGTTCTTGAAAAACCTAACCCTATACATTAAAATGCTTTTAGCTAAGAAAGGTGTTTTAAGAATGCAGCAATAGTTCAAAATTTGTCATGGTAGAGAAAACATACATTGATTATGATGAAGAAAACCATACTTTGAGAAGTGGAAAGAGATACAAGCTTACTAATGAGAAGAAAACCACATCCTCTATAAATCATATAGATATTGAAATTCCATGTGGCCTCAATAGTAAGAACATTCAGTTATCAGCCACAATCTAGCACATTATACCTCAAAATCAATCAGTCTAGAACCCATCCGCTGCGAGCATCGCGCAACCCATCCCACAGCTCAGTAATACTACTGACACCACAGGACCAAGTACTCACAACACTACATCTCATCCCATTCCCCAAAATACTATCCCTAGCATGATCCAGCAACCTGTATCCACTTTTGTCACAGGGAATCAGTCTTAGAATAGTACAAAATCCAGAAGCAGAATGATAGATAATGATATAAAACTGTCGATATTCAAAGGAACGGGTTAGGAAGACCCTAATCAACACTGGTTTCTATGCGAAGCCATGTGGAGTGTTAAGCAAGTGACAGATGATGCTATCAAGAGAGCACAGCTCATAACTACTTTTAGAGACAGAGCGCTGCATTGGTTTATGAAGTATTCTCAAGCACAACCAAGAACCTTAGCAGATATCAAGACCGCGATTGCAGCCGAGTTTAAGAAACCCAAATCAGAATCACAGTGCATAATGGAGTTGAAAGAAATCAAGTAGAAACCTACTGAATCGGTCTGGGAATTCGACCAAAAATTCAAAACATTGTTGGACCAAGTGAGCTTTGTTATAGCTCCGCAACAGCATCAAGAATGGTTCATTGCTGCGCTGTTGCCCAACATCAGACAACCACTAATGCAGCAGAAGGTTGTATCTCAAGTTGAGGCCTTGGAGATCGCAATGAAGTTGGAAGCTTCACCAATTGGAGAAAGTAGTTCGGGGATGATACAGATCTAGAACCAATTGGCTACCTTGACATTAGAGTTACAAGGTATGAAGAATGGAAAAGAGCAGAGACATGAACAACGACATGAAGTTTGGTGTACAGGATGCAAAGGAGAGGGACACACCAGAGAACATTGCCCCTTATTTCAAGGATACCTTAACAGTGGCGCACCAAACCCAATAAATATGAATCAGAACTAGGCACCATGGTGTGAAATTTGTAGAAGCAAAGGACACAGACCCGAGGATTGCTACCTGATACAAAAATATGTAAAAACACCTAAAAACTTATACTGCAATTTCTGTAAGTCAATTGGACATGATGAGTCCAACTATCGCACTTATGAACTGATGAATGAAAGAAAGTGAGATATGGAAGCAATGTGAGGTGCTGGAATGTACTGTGTTCAAGAGGAAAATTAGCCAAAGCAAGAGAACACCCACTATGATCAAGGAGGATATAGAGGCCATGATGGTGGATATTGTAGGAGAGGAAGAAATACTGGTCAAAATCAAGGAAGAGGACAAGGCCAGGTAATATGCTATAACTATGGCCAGCTAGGTCATGTATCCAGAGAATGTACTAATCCATGCACCACATGCAACTACTGTAAATCATTTGATCATGTGATTGAAGATTGTTTGGTGCTTGAGGTAGAAATGTAAAAGAGGAGAAGAACAGAGTCACCAAACACTAATATCCAGTTGATCGCATCAGATAACAGACCTATAGGTCAGAGTGTCAACGCAGTAACACGAAGTGGCATTGATACAAGAAAAGAAATATTCAAGGAAGTGTGGGACATGTTTAAACAACCACCACCTACTTCACCAAGGATTCCGCTGCAAAGTCAAGAACCAAAAATACAAGACATGCCATTGGCATATGATCAGACGTGCACTGCACCAGATACCTCTAATTTTGTTGCGCAGTTTCTACAAAGATGCATCAAGTTATTAAAAAGTAAGGACACTATTATGGAATTTGAAAAACTGATAAATCAGTACGAATCATGCAGTAAGAAAGGAATAGCACATGGCGCAGTACATAACATTAGAAGTCCCAAAAGAACCGGTAGGGAGATGTGGTTCACTGCATAGATAGGAGACTATGAGATGGATGAGATCATTCTTGATCTCGGATCTGAAGTTAATGTCTTAACCGAGTAGACATGACAGGCGATGGGAAAATCAAATTTATAGTGGTCACCTATACAGCTAAGAATGGTTAACTAGGGAATAGTTATACCGCTGGGAAGGTTAACCAACACCATTGTCGACATTGATGGAGTGCGACATTATGCAAACTTCAAAGTAATTGAAATTGTGGATGATAGAAATCCTTATCCAACACTACTGGGCATTGATTGGGCAATGACGAACTCCACTGTCATCAATCTGAAAACAATGAAAATGATATTTGAAGGCAATGACATAAGGGTCATTGCACCATTGGATCCTTCAGAGGGGGAGCGATATGTTGAACCTATTCAAGAAGAGTACAGAGCCCAATACCTTGACCATATCTATCAAATGACAACAAATGCTGTGGATTATATTGATCCTGCTACGGAAGGAATGCTCAGCTGGCACTGCGATAGCTCTTGCATCTCAGACTCAGATGCAGGATTAGAAAACTGGCAACATGGAATGCATGAAGTATCTGCCAAGAGATGTGCGACAGTTACAAAGTCACTCCGCTGGATTGGAAAGCAGGTAAGTCCAATCCCCACTTATGATGGTACAACTAACGTCTATTTATTTATCAAAGAATACACTGCAGTAGTAGCAAATGAACATCGCATCTCAACATTAGACATGGCACTCAGAGAAACACCTGCCAGATGGTGGGCTACACACAAAAAGACAATGACAACTTGGGACCAGTGCAGAATAAAAATATAGATTAGATTTGTTGATAAGGTCACACTACCATTTGAGAAATATAATAGCCAGAGGGATCTAGGAGATCATATCGCAGCTTGTATATAAGCTTGGAAGGAAAGACCATAGACAGAATGGGTACATCTCTTTGTGCATACATTGCAGGAGCCTATTTCAAAAAACTAGTACCTATAGGAGGAGATGCGCACAGGAACCGCGGATTGGTCCATCCTTACTGCGACCTTCCAGAAGGATTTTAGTTTCCAAGATGACCAGCCGACTATACATGACGCGCTGCAACTGATCAAGTGAAACATATTTAGCCCACATCGCAAAGAAGAAAATATAACACTAGAATATTTTTTTGACGCAAGCAATGTACTTGCGAGTCTCCAACCAGATTGGATAGAACAAATAGAACAAGTCATGGACTGTTATAACTTAGCTAGAAAAGATGAAGATAAGGAAGACAACGATGAGGAGGATCCGCGCAATATAAAAATCCCTGAATCAGAAGGAATACGCGAGGTAGAAGGGCCTCCATTAGAGATTCCTGATATAAGTGGACCGGTCAAGACAAAGAAAGTGAACATCGGTACTAGTGAAGAGCGGAAGTTCACAACAATAGGAGACTATTGGGATGATGACACAGTTGCAGAAATTGTAGCTATATTACAGGAATACCAGGAAGTATTCCTAACAAAGTTCACAGAGATGAAAGGTATTCTAGGAGACTTAGGAATCATGAGAATTCCCCTTAAGCCCAGAGCGAAACCTATTAAACAAAGGCCATATAGACTGAATCCATGCTACAAAGAACGAGTTAAGGAAGAACTTGATAAGATGCTCGATGCAGGAATTATTGATCCAGTTGAAGAATCTGAATGGATAATCCCAATGGTAATCCAAGACAAGAAAACAAAGGGTGAGATTAGAATCTGTGTTGACCTCAGAAAGTTGAATGATGCCTCTATGCATGATCCATTTCCTACACCTTTTACCAATGAAGTTCTTGATAATGTTGGAGGGAATGAAGCATACCATTTTACTGATGGATTTTCTGGATACCATCAGATAAAAATTGATCCAACCAATAGGTACAAAACCTCTTTTGCAATAGAATGGGGGTCATTTCAATATACAATGATGCCTTTTGGCTTGAAGAATGCACCCGCCATATTTTCAAGAGTAGTGATCGCAGCATTCAAAGACTTCATCCACAAGTTTTTAGAAGTTTACTTTGATGATTGGACCATTTTTGGCTTGTTGAAGAACCATGCCGTGAACCTCAAAATGATGCTGGAAAAATGTAGACAACATCATATTTCATTGAATTTAAAGAAATTTACTTTCTGTGTTCCTTATTGGATTCTACTGGAACACATCGTGTGTAAGCAAGGGTTAATGGTTGATCCAACGAAGATCATAGTTATTCTAAATTTACCTACACCAAATTCAGTTAAACAATTGCACACTACACTAGGGCATACTAGATACTATAGGAAATTCATGAAGGGGTATGCACAGATAACCACAGCAATGGAGAAGCTTTTGAAAAAGGATGCACCATTCATTTGGAATGAGGACTGCGAGAAAGGATTTGACACATTGAAAGAAAAAATGGTCACCGTGCCGATCCTAGTTTTTCCAGACTGGGAAAAGCCATTTCACGTACATGTTGATGCTTCATGTATAGCATTGGGTATCATTCTTGCGTAGCCAGGAGAAGGAGGAATTGATCATCCCATTGCATTTTCGAGGAGAAAGCTGTCATCTGCTGAGAAGAACTATACCACTACTGAAAGGGAAGGACTTGCAATGGTATATGCACTACAGAAATTCAGACACTATTTGCTTGGTGCGCACTTTTCAATGTTTACTGACCATTTTGCATTGAAATACCTGGTCAATAAACCAGTGTTAGGGGGATGAATATGCAGATGGCTCTTACTCTTGCAAGAGTATGATTTTGAAATAATAGTTAAACCAGATAGATTAAATTTAGGCCTTGATCATCTATCAAGGATCGAGTCAGGAGAGGAACCAATGAATCTAGAAGACAATCTGCCTGATGCGCAATTGTTTGCTATACAGATCGCCGATGATTATTATCAAGATATCATTGACTTTCTAACTACCGGGTTCACACCTACTGAATTTACTATGCAGCAAAAGAAGCAGCTAGTAGTACGAGCCGCAGAATTCACCATTATTGCGGGACAACTTTATAAGTTAGGACCTGATGAAGTGTTGTGAAGATGTGTATTAGAACACGAGAAGCCACTTGTATTAGCTGATGCACATTCAGGAGCCGCAGGAGGTCATTATGCAGGAAGGGCTACTGTATAGAAGATACTGCGTGTAGGGCTATGGTGGCCTAAAATCCATAAGGACACCAAAGAACATTGCCAGAACTGCGATGTTTGTTAGAGGACAGGGAAATCATCAATAAGAGATGAAATGCCGTTGAATCCCCAGCTAACCTTGCAGGCATTTGAGAAATGGGAAATTGATTTTATGGGACCTATTAACCCACCGAGAAAAAGAAGTGGTGTGAGGTATATTATTACAGCAACTGACTACCTCACCAAATGGGCAGAAGAAAAACCAGTCAAGGACTGTAGCGTGGCTACAACTGCACAATTTATTTTTTAGAATATCCTTACACGATTTGGATGCCCAAAAATTTTGATGAGTGATTAGGGTACTCATTTTTTGAACATAACTATTGAAGCTTTGACTAAAGAATTCCACATCCATCATCCGCGCAGTACCCCTTATCATCCACAAGCGAATGGTACTGTTGAAGCATTTAATAAAGTACTTGAGAATGCGCTAACCAAGGTATGCAATGTAAACCGCGATGACTGGGACCTGTGCATTCCTTCAGTATTATGGGCATACAGAACGACATGCAAGAAATTAACTGGACATACACCTTTCAGATTGGCTTTCGGACAAGAAGCAATAATGCCTATGGAGTACATTATACCTAGTTTGAGAATAGATGCATTTATAGGGATGGCAGATGTTGATGTATATGTAACTTCAGAATGTATTTCATATATATATATTGTACCCCTATAGAGATGGTATTATTCCACTATACGGAAGTGTTTGTATTCCTATAGAGATGTTATTATTCCTCTATATGGAAGTGTTGTCATTTATATTGTAAGTTTCGTAACTTATACTTGATGGGTCGGCCATGTGGATCAAAGGGTTATTAGACAACCCTATTGGGTGTCAGCCCAGTCAGCATTATGTTATGTGGTTAAGTTAAGGCCGACCTAGTAAAGGTTATTAGGCAAGTCAAGTCAAGTATAAATAGAGTGTGGGAGGCACTCTATTTCATCATTCTATTCTCTCACACACACTTTGGAGAGTGGCGCACTTGTGGAGGAGGAGAAGCTACTGCTAGGAGATGTCTATATCTTATGCTTGGGTTGTATCATTGCTCTATCTATCTCTGAGGAAGTTATTGGGGTTTTTCACCTTTATGGTTTTCCCCAAGTAAACTCTGTGTCTCTTGTGTGCTTGTATTCTTGTGTCCATGATTGATATACTATAGATATGCTATACATGTTGTTCTATCAGTTAAGATCCTAGATCAGATTGAAGTAAATTCTGAAAAATTAACAGCAGATCATGCAGCACTAGAAGAAAGGTTGTCACACTTGGTTGGGTTGGAAGAAGAGCGCTTCATCGCGAGATTCCACTAGCAAGTGCAGAAAGAACGATAAAAAGCATGGCACGATCGCCACATCAAGAATAAGTCTTTTCATGTAGGTGACGTAGTCCTACTGTATGATAGTAAATTCATGAAGTTTCTTGGAAAGTTTAAAATGCATTGGCTTAGACCATATACTGTAATAGATGTTACTAATGGTGGCACAGTCTAGTTAGACACTTTAGCTGGTGATTTATTACCCAATATGATAAATGGGAGCAGACTAAAGCTTTACCACGATAGTCCTGCTTCGCAGCATCCCTAATGATCAAAAGAAGGAAAAGTTTCTACGTGCCAAGTATGGTCGGAATTGGGCACTAGAAACTATGAAAAAGTGTGTACATAGACTGATAGAGATAGATCTATACAGTGCCCCGCGTTGAAAAAAAAGAAAAAGAAAAAAAGAAAAGAAACAATGCACCTGTTGCGACATCCAAAAAGCAGCAACTGGAAATAAAAGAAATTATATGCCGCGAAATCACTGCACTGAACCAACGATGACCTGCTGCATAGTTCAAAGCAAGAATCCAGAAAAATAGCCGTTACAAGTGTCAGTTGGGAATATAGCCATTATATAGTAATTCCTGCCAACCGCTTGGGCATTTAAAGCACAGATAGCTGTTCTGATCACAATTTTGAAAGATAAGATAGCAAAGGCAACCGGATTTGGCCAACGAATACCACCATTAAATGCATATCTAGCCGTTCAAGGGCACGGAGGAGGATCCACCGCACCTATAAATAACACTGATTATCATCTCGTGGGTGTATCAAACACTTAGAATTTTCTGCAAATACTTATGTCCGAGCTATTTTTCATAAGCTTTCTACAACCGTTGAAACTATTTGCATGCCTAAGAAATTTTTATTTGAAGAAGAGTTCACTGTTGAAGAGATTGTGAGGTTGTTCCAACATGGAGGAATTGACAAATTAATGAGAACCCCAAACAAGAAAATAATTAAGGAATCAGAACAAAATCCAAGGAGATCACCAAGACACAGCCCCTCAATGCAAGACAAAAGGGAAAAATCCAGCAGCGCCCAGATCAAAACTATCATAGACAAGTTCGGTAGGGCCAAAAAAGCCCCTTGCTGATAAAGAGATACCATTAACTATGACTCCAGACTACATCTCACCGCGTGCAGTGGATGCGCCGACCATTAGACTGCTGAAGAGCCCAAAGTATGAGATACCACTCTCACCTATATCGAAGCATGTTGAGATGGACAAAAATCTGTTAAGAAAGATTCCATATTGAAAATGGGAGGATTATGATCTGCTAGCAATTCAGAAGGAGAAGCCAACTGAACCAAAGTTCCCACAGTTCCATCCCGACAAATACATGTGCTGGAAGAAGAATGCGAAGGGTGAACTAACCTTGGTCACCAAGAGCTGGTTATCAGGAGTAGACAAGTCGGCGTTGCTCAACCTACTAAGGCTTCCACATTTCGACAGATCATCGGACCTCAATGCGGTGGTGCGAACTCTTATGGCTCGCATCCACTAGGGATATTTATGGCTAGACCAAAATATTGACCTAACAATTGACTTAATCCACCGTATAACTGGAATAAGAAAAAGGGGAGAAGACCCAAGGAAGTTCTTCCAGGGAAAGACAAAGGATAAAGAGGTAGCAGCCTTAATGAAGCAAACAAAATCTGTGGTCAAAGGGAAGCGAGGCTTCCAGATGGATGACATAAAGGATGATGCAATAAGGTTTGTCACGCAGCTGTTAGTGGGCAAAATCTTAAGGAAGTGTAGACCTTTAGAAGTAAACGCAGGCGCAAAACTACTTGGCGCTGCAGCCGCCGAGGGACAAGAATTCAATTGGTCCCAATTTCTATTAAATGAATTCCTTGAAGAACTCAATGATACAAAAATCAATGGTGGATATTTTCATTTTACCTAGCTAATCATATTGATTGACTTCCTGGGGTGGAGGGAACCGAAGCACTATGTCGGAGCGGTCACAAACACTTCGGACTGCAGAGGTGCTAGATTTCAGAATCAATGGGCGAGCCTGAATCTAGAAAGACAGCACGAAACAGTGTTGGTGTTTTACACATATTACGACCAGCTGCGCAGGGCCATCATGCTTACACCTCGCATACCAAATCAAGTGACAAGCAAATATATCCGCATTATAAATTATTATGTTGCGATGAAATGCATCTTCATTTCACCCAAAGCGCAGAAGAAGAATGCTGATTGGTACCCTGGAAACTACCATATGTACGAGGAAGATATTGAGAACTTAATGAAATAATGGCCAGCTGTACGAGTTGAGGTCATGGATATTGAAAGTGATTATGGAGAGGATAACCCTATCCCATGTCCCATTGTAGAAGATAAAGAGTTAGGAAAAGGGTGTTGATGTATATGTAACTTCGGAATGTATTTCATCTATATTTATTGTACCCTTATAAGAGATGTGTTATTCCTCTATAAGGAAGTGTCGTCATGTGGATTGACAAGTGTCGCAAGTGTGTGTACTTGCCGATGGGTTATTAGACAACCATGTGTGGGGTCGGCCCTGAAATATATATTATATTATGGATGTATCTAGATAGACAAGTTGGCCCCATAGTGTAACTGAGCAAACAGGTTAAGTATAAATAGAGATCGAGAGATCTCTATTTGGATCATTTGGAAAGCCACACTTCTCTCACTCTGAGAGTGGCGCACTAGTGAGGAGGAGGGTCATCTGCTCTAGGAGACTATCTCAAGTGTATTTTGGTTGTACTTTGGTTGAGCCATTGCTCTCTCTATCTCTGAGGAAGTTGTGGGGTTTTTCACCTTAGGGTTTTCTCCATGGAAACTCTATGTGTCTTGTCTCTCATGCTTTTGATTCTTGTGATGCTTGTGATGCTTATTGTGATTGTTATGCATTGATATAATGTATATATTATTCTCTCAGTAAAGATCCAAGAGTATTCTGAATTAATGCTCAAAATTTAACATGGTATCAGAGTTAACCTAAGAAGAAGACATTTTGCAGTGACGGAAACTTGAGTTTCTTGTTTATTGGGTTTCTCTCCATAGTTTTTGGAAATGCAGTATAGTAGATTGACTCTACTCATCAAGTTGAATCTATCTGTCCAATCAGAATTCAATTCTGAGCATTTTTAGATGTGGCCCTAAAAATTAGGGTTTCCACAAAAATAGGAATTTCTAAAATCTGAAGACATAGCTGGAAGATCCTTGCAAAAATTGAAGTTTAGAGCTTTGGATCGAGATTTTTGGCTGGGTAGATCTCCGGGAAACTCAAACCCTAATTTAGGGCTCTTCCTAGTGAACCCGGGAGGACAAAAAGGAAAATCTGAAGGGTAAAGCTTTGCTGATCTCAAATTCTGAATACACCAGGCTGATCAGCTCATCAAGTCGCATCTTTCTATCCTTTCAGAAAGTTGAAATTCACATTTTGAAATTTTTGGGTTTTCCCAACAAACCCTAATCTGGGACCAGATCCAGTTTTCAGCATTTCAAGTGGTAAGACCTAAATCTTTTCTATTTCCATTTGAAGTACTCTTTAAGATGTCTCACCACACCAAGCTTGAGGATAAGCTTGAAGGGGCCAATAACTTCCGAGCTTGGAAGTATAGGATTGGGTTAATCCTGGAAGAAAATGAGTTGGACTCATATATAAAAGAAGACATCCCTATCCCAGAGGATGAAGAGGCTAAGGTTTTGCATAAGAAGAACTTGGTCAAGGCAAAGAGAATCATTGCTGATTCTATCAAAGACCATCTCATACCCCATGTATCTTCTCTAAAGACACCCAAGGCTATGTTTGACTCTTTGACCAAGCTATTTGAAGGAAAGAACATAAATCGGAAGATGACCCTGCGGAATCAATTGAAAGGGGTCAAGATGTCGAATCGAGAAACCATTCAATCCTATTTCTCCAAGGTCTCTCAGATCAAGGAACAACTTGAAGCTGTAGATGAAATGGTGGAGAATGGTGAAATTGTTATGACTACTTTGAATGGCCTACCTAGGTCATGGGACTCTTTTATCCAGGGGATCTGTGCCAGAAAGAAGTTAATCTCCTTCAGCAGATTATGGGAGGAATGTTCTCAAGAAGAAGCAAGGCTTGTGGCAAGAGAAGAGAAGATGGGAAATGAAGATCAAGCTCTCACAGCTCACACTAAGAAGGGAAAGTTCAAGAGGGAGCCATCCCATCACAAGAAGAAATCTTCTCATCATTTTCACAAAGACAAGAAAGATCTAAGGTGTTTCACTTGTAATGAGAAGGGTCACTTTGCTTCAGAATGTCCCAAGAACAAAAGGGACATCCACAACAACAACAACTCTAGCAAGAAGTAGAAGGGTAACAAAAGAAGGTACCATGCTCATGCTGCCGAAGATGATGAACCTCCAAAGAAGAAGGCTAGGGCAGAAAGTGATGATAGTAATGATGACTCATTAAGTGAAGAAGAGTATGTTCTAATCTCTGCTCTCACAGGTACTATCTCCCATGGTTGTAATGATTGGTTAATTGACAGTGGGGCTTCCAAACACATGACTGGGTTTAAAGAATCCTTTGTAATTCTGTCTGAACATGAATCACCCCATAAAGTGAAACTTGGGGATGATTATCAATATCCCATCAAAGGAAGTGGTGAAGCCTCCTACAACCTAGATTCTGGAAAATCTTTGAAGATGAAAGAAGTCCTTTATGTACATGGGCTCAAGAAGAACTTACTCTCCATCTTTGCATTGGATGCAAAAGGTATGAGGGTTGCATTTGTGGATGTCCAAGTCCTAATTTGGCCAAAGGGAAAGACCATAGATGTTGCAGTGGTGATTGGATAGCAAGAGGGAGGTTTGTATAAATTGAAAGGACAACCTGAACATGCCATGGTGACATAAAGACAAAGATTCATCCATATTCATGGATCACAAAGAGGTATGTATAATTTGTTTTTGCAAAAGTTAACTAATGAATTATGCATGTCATTGAAGAAAACAAGAACACATTGCTAGACATAACTAGCAAATATGGTGACCAGGTATGTGTTTCTTATATCATAGGATCTTTTATATAAGTATGCATGACATGATTGATGATGTTTATTCATGAAGTCATAGGTTTGAATAATCATGGGTATATGCATATTACGTGTCTTACCTTATTTAATGTTATGACTAACCAGAAGAGTCATAGGTTTGAGTAATCACAAGTTTATACATGGTATGACTAACCATAAGAGTACTATATAAACCTTGAATGCTAATGCTTATTATTTCTGTTTGAAATGTTCATGACTATACATGCTTGAGATTATTGTGTTTTGATAATATTAAGATTATACTAATGAATGTTTGATTATGTATGAGACATTGAGGATAACACAATGATGATACTAACAAGCATGCATAGGGATTGAGAATGAATATAAGTTCAAGAACAAGTAATCCATGAAGCAAAGATCAAGAGGGAGTACAATCCAATGGCTTCTGCAAGGATGCAGATATTCAGAGGGAGTTGACCATCTCTCTACATTCCACAACATAAAGGTGTAGAAGAAGCTACTTCAGATTAGGACTCCAGCAGCCCCTGCAAGGAAGCAAAGACTCAGAGGGAGTCCACCCAACAAACAAACAAGATAAGTATTTTAATTATCATTTCTTGCATATTTGTTTGTTTAAATAAAATTGTTCAATGATGTATATGCTCATGTTCCTAGACTTAGGATATGTATTGTGCATATTAGAATGATTGCATTAATGAACAGTATACTACTAATATGCATGTGTTGGGTAAGTGGCCTATGGCACTGTACAACATTCCATTGCTACTTATCTAGAATGAAACCTCTTTGCTGACATGTTGAGAGTAGTGCAAACTCTTAATAATGTTCTGGTAGAGACTGGAAGGCATCTAGAAAGTTATGGAACATGGATAAATGTTGTATTGAAGCATTGGCTTAAACAATTGCATGACTATATGACATATTTCTTTATGTGAAAGAATTTGTTCTGAAAATTATGAGATGTTTCTAATCATGCAATTTAACTTGTTTTGTAAGAAAGACTGTATACCTTCACCTACAAAAGAAGGATTACAACATTTGTTCAAGCAACAAAATTATCTATTGAAGATATTGAAGTTCCCAGGATATGGGAAGAATGCCATGATCCTTCGATCATGAAGAACGATGTTTGGGATGCGGTCCCAAGAGCTGAAGGGAAGTATGTTGTGACTTCCAAATGGAACTATCAGATCAAGCATGCTGCAGATGGCAGCATAGAGAAATATAAAAGTGATGAAATAGAAGATACACCAGATGGATTTCAAGACAGCTGGTGTAGTCATATATGTGTGCAGAACTTGGTAGCATAGACAACTTTCTATCCAGTTTGGGCTTTACCAAGAGTAAAGCGGATTCCAACCTTTACTACAAGGTTGAGGAAGGGAATTCTGTGATTCTACTCCTGTATGTGGATGACTTATTTGTAACAGGAGATGACAAGATTGATTGCAGATACAAAGAGGAAGCTTGCTGTCAAGTTCGATTTGAAAGATTTTGGAATGATGCATTATTTCCTAGGTATGGAGGTGTGGCAGAGTTTAGATGGGATCTTCCTTGGATAAGGGAAGTATACTGTAGATATCCTGAAGAGGTTCGGGATGATGGATTGCAAAGCCATGGTCACACCTACGAATTTGAACCTGAAGCTTCTATGTGATGCTTCATCTGAGCCAATTGATATTTCTATGTATCATTAGATGATTGGGTCCTTAATGTACCTGATGAACACGAGACCAGATATTTGCTTTGCTGTGAACACATTGAGTCAGTTCCTGACAGATCCGAGGAGTGTTCACCTGGTTGCTGTAAATCATGTTTTGAGGTACCTGAAGGGTACAGTGGATTATGGGCTCAAGTATGAAGCGAATCAAAAGTTTAACCTGCAGGGTTATGTTGATTTAGCTAGTTGTGAGGCAGTATGGCTATGGAAGCTACTGTTTGAGTTATTTGATCTCCCGTTGGATGCTACTGGTATCTTCTGCGATAACTAGAGTTGTGTGAAGCTGTCCGAGAACCCAATGTTTCATGACAGGTCGAAACACATAGAGATCAAATATCACTATATTAGGGATATGGTGTAGAGAGGAGCTATGAAGCTCCTGTATGTTGCGATGGACGAGCAGATTGCAGACGTGCTGATGAAGCCACTAGCCAGGGTGAAGTTCGAGTACTTCAGGAAGAGGCTGGGTGTTCTTCAGAACGAGGACACTTCGAGGAAGAAGTGATGGACACATTTGCTGAAGCCATTCCAAGCATGTTGGAAGGAGGATCCTTCACATGGCTGTGGATGTAAGCGCTGGATGATGTTCTGGTTTCTGCTTTGTATGATCAATTGGATCATTTATATATGTATGCACGCATCATGTTGGATGCTGGATATGATCAGTTGGATCATTTATATGTATATCGCATCATGTTGGATGATGGATATGATTAGTTGGATCATTTATATGTATATCGCATCATGTTGGATGCTGGATATGATCAGTTGGATCATTTGTATGTATTTTGTATATGCATCATGTTGGATGCTTGGACCATGTATCTGTATATGTATCAGGTGGATACATTGTATGATCAGGTAGATCATGTATGTTGATATGTATCAGCTATGATCAGGTAGATCATGTATGTTGATGGATACATTGTGTGGATCATGTATCTATGTATCAGGTGGATACACTGTGTATGGTGATATGTATCAGGTAGATACTTGGTATGCATCAGGTGGATGCATTGTATGATCAGTTTGATCACGATGATGAGCTTCAGGATGTTGCTCCAGATGATATGTACCAGGATGGTACAGTGATGATGATCAGTATGATCATGGGCATCAGGATGATGCCTCGTGCGATGATGATCCGTTGGATCATGAGTATCAGGTTGATACTTGGAGGTCAGAGATGATATGTGGCTGGTTGTGTAAATAGCATGTAATCAGTCCTAGGAGATCTTGTCGATCGTGCTACAGCACATAAATGTTCCTGGGGTACTCTTTCTGGTATTGCTATGTAGTATGTAATAAGTCCTCAGATATCCGATAGGTTGATTTGTGTGCTCGTAATCAGTCCTGGGATGAGGTATTACTATGGAGACATGAAATCAGTCCTGGAGATATGAGAGGTTGAGCTGTGTGCTCGTAATTAGTCCTGGGATTCTCTTTAGAGATCTTGCCGGTCGTGCTGCAGCACATAAATGTTCCTGGGATGCTCTTTAAAGGTATTGTGGAGGAGATGCATGTAATCACTCCTGGGAGATCTTTCCGGTCGTGCTTAGGCACATAAATGTTCCTGGGATACTCTTTCCAGTATTGCATCCACACATAAAATTAGTCCTGAGAGGCCACCTCTATCAGACCGTTCGCATAGATGATGAAGACCTACAGATGGTGGGCCTACATCCAGTATGAAAAAGGACTGGCTCTGTAGAACTTCCTATGACGAGTAGAGTCAGAGATTGGTTGAGATAGTAGCAGTAGTGACGATGATGATGACGATGATCCCGAGAAGAAGACTTGTCTAGCAGAACTGTGTCGAGAAATACCTTCCTAGTTAAGAGGGAGTGTTGATGTATATGTAACTTCAGAATGTATTTCATCTATGTATTTCATATATATTTATTGTACCCTTATAAGAGATGTGTTATTCCTCTATAAGGAAGTGTCGTCATGTGGATTGACAAGTGTCGCAAGTGTATGTACTTGCCGATGGGTTATTAGACCACCATGTGTGGGGTCGGCCCTGAAATATATATTATATTATGGATGTATCTAGATAGACAAGTCGGCCCCATAGTGTAATTGGGCAAACAGGTTAAGTATAAATAGAGATCGAGAGATCTCTATTTGGATCATTCGGAAAGACACACTTCTCTCACTCAGAAATTGGTGCACTAGTGAGGAGGAGGATCATCTGCTCTAGGAGACTATCTCAAGTGTATTTTGGTTGTACTTTGGTTGAGCCATTGCTCTCTCTATCTCTGAGGAAGTTGTGGGGTTTTTCACCTTAGAGTTTTCCCCACGGAAACTCTGTGTGTCTTGTCTCTCATGCTTTTGATTTTTGTGATGCTTGTCATGCTTATTATGATTGTTATGCATTGATATACTGTATATGTTATTCTCTCAGTAAAGATCCAAGAGTATTGTGAATTAATGCTCAAAATTTAACAAAGGGAAGGATGTTGGAAGTCCTTCGGGGCACAAGGAAAAAAGGAAGAAGCAGAAAGCAAACAAAGACCAATTAGACATAATACTTCGCGAAGATGATTATTTAATGATTGCCGCGAGGGTAACTAAACAAATGGAGGAACTTTTGACAAACAAAGAAAAGAAGGAAAAGGAAATTCAAGATAGTTTAAAGCAGAACCTGACTACACTACAAGGGATATTCCAAAAATTTGATGAAGTCATCAAAAGATTACCATTGCACCATGAATCAGTAGCTGAAAAAGGGTCCACGGGGACTTTGCAGTAGCAAATAACGGTTCCCACAAGGTCATGTATTGTCTATTTGCAACCACTATCTATTAGATTGCCATTACAATATCAAGCAATGATAGATACAAAGAATGTAGAGCGTGTGGAGCTTGATCTTGCAACCATACCATTTCCAGGACTCCATTACTTACAAATGCAACTAGGTGAAGAAATGCATGACAGAAACATAGAAGCACTGAAAGGACAAGCAGAGTTACAAAGGCAACTTGAGGAAAAGAGCTCACAAAATACTATGCAATTAAAAAATGAAACAAATTGTCGAATGAGATTGGAGAACACGATCACTGCCATTGCAGGTAATGTAGATGAATTTGAAATTCAAACAGAACCAGCATATACCATCGTCAAGATTGGTGATTTGGTCAATAGCCTAAGGACTGAGAAGGAAGACATGGAGATTCTCCATGAATCTAAAATTGCTTCCCTGAAAGCGCATATCAATCCACAGAATCCACCAGATGAACAGCAGTTGAGACAAGGATTAGTGAAGGCCGCGACACAGAATATTGCTATCAAAATCACTAAGTGCCAGAGTCTACTGGAAGCAGCATTGAAGGCATTTAGTACCCTTGAAGAAGATCAACAATTACAGGAAGTAAAGAAGGAGGTGAAGGAAAAACAAGAAGTACTAGAGAAGATGGGTGAGGAGGTTAAGGCACTGCCAACAAGGGATAAAATCCTCAAGTAGAGGGAAATCAACAACCTCAAGAAGGAATTTAAAGCATTGTGGGAGAAGGAGACAAAAATGGGTGATAAGTCACAGCCATTATTAGAAGACACCGGCATGATCTCACAGGGGATCAAAGAAAAGTTGAAGGAGCTGAACCAAACTCAAGAACAAGTGGAAGGCCAGATCGACCAGGAGATAACAATAGAGATGGTGGAAACAGTTGGTCAAATTGAACAAGATACAAAGGCCACAGTAGAAAGCTGACTCACACATTCAAGGAGTTTTCTATGAAAATTATCCCACAATCAGTGGAACACCTTCAAGGATTTCTAGGTGGCTCGAGGGCGAGCCACAAGTAAGTGTTAGGGGCCTGTTGGGCCTAGCCCAGATGGGTCAATTTTGAATAGGAAGTATTGTGAGAACTGCAGAACTAAATGCAGTTATGTTTGAACAATTTTGGGATAATTTTTGGTATACTGCGAAGTTGCGCGCAGCATAGTGTCAGAGGAGCTGCGAGGTTGGTACTGTGAGGAGTACAGTGCCACGATGTGCCACGTCAACAAGATCCAGCTAAGCACAACAATGACAGATGAAGGCAGTTATTTTGATTAGTTAACAAAAGACCTATTTTTGTCAAAGATCGTCAATAACTACCAAGCAGTGGGTAGGTGCAGATTGGAGGTAGGTGACTGATCACAACGGGAAGAAGACTACTACAACTCGAACCAGTCATCTAAGGCCGGAAAAGAAGGAATAGATTGGTGAAAGCAACCTATTGGCACGCATATAACAGAAGATCGGATGCCAGATATCAGTAGTCCAGTTTTGGGAAAACCGCGACAGTTTTGTAAACCTAAGGGTTCTGCCTTCATAAAATGTAAAGACATGACCTACAGGTCTTGATCTATATATAAGGCAATTTTGTAAAGGAAAAGGGTTAACTCTCATTTTGGTTAATATTATTGAATATTGTAAGATCTATTGGATAAAAGCATTGTAAAGGCTCTGCAACTGAGTGCGTAGAGACCTAATTTTGAGAGAAAGAAGGAAGAGCATATGCAGCTGAGTGCGCAGATGAAAGAACTGTTGTACCCTTTCCTAAATAATAAAAAACAGTTCTTGTGGACGTAGCTTCCCATTCGAGGGGGGTGAACCATGTTAAACCATTGTGTTATGTGATTTTTGTGCATGATTATTATTAATTTGTTATTTAAATTACTTACAGTGCATGCATGAGGTTACTGTTATCTCATATGTGTTTATTTTTATCTATATTCTCCGTGGAAGGGATGGAATAAGATGTTAATAGCTCATGTATGGACGAATGATAGCAAGCAAGCCCCTATAGGTTTCAAATGAATGGATCAATGAGATAAGCACACAGTTAATTGTTAGGAATGAATCGCGGTATCGAGCACACAGCACTGCGTATCTCACTCATCTACATAGATCATGATGTTTATCAGTCTAAAATAATGATGAATGCTTAAAGGTTGTCGAATAAGGTTGAGTAGAAGTGATTAAGTCTCATAAACCCCACTGCGAGGCCTGTGGACGCACTGAGGGTGCAAATATCCTTGTTCCTGAAGATATTCGACGTGGAGTAGGATACTCCACGCAACCACTAAACGTAGCTGTGCATTCCATCACCACGCTGTGCATTAATCAGCTGAATCAATCGTACCATCTGGTTGTGGAAACCTGCTTCTGCAACCACCCCCCTCAACTTCGTCTCATGTGAGACCTCAGGCTGCTTGCAATATATTGCCGAAAGGGCCAGTGAATAGGGGTTTTGTTGGTATTTTGTACCGCGAAGTACTTGTGTCTACATTGGAAAACCTCTAGAACAGTGCTGCCGACCAGTACTAATCGACGACAAGGATTGTACACACCTGTGTTAGTTCCTACTCGACCATGGGAATATTTGTCTATGGACTACTTGACGGGTTTTCCTACTACCAGACATCAGCATGACGCAATATTAGTATTATTTGACTGATTTTCCAAGATGGCCATTCTCATACAATATAAGAAGACCACAACGGTGCAGCAGACTGCTCAACTCTTCTTTACACATGTTTGGAAACACTTTGGTTTACCAATGACCATTATTTTTGACCGAGATGGCAGATTCATCAACATCTTTTGGAAGACCCTCTGGAAACTTCTAGACACACGACTCTCATTGTTGACAGCTTTCCATCCTCAGACTGACGGACAGACGGAAGTTGTGAATCACTTGGTAGTACAACTGCTTCGCATGTACAACCACAAGCATTGACGCACATGGGATGAAAGTATTCCATACATCCAACACAACAACAATCGATCTCATCACAACTCTACAGTAAAGATTCCATTTGAGATCTGTTATAGATATCAACCATCGACGCCTATCGAATTGATCAGCTCCTCGACATAGCATACTGACACCGACTACAGCTAGCGAGAAGTTGATAAAGAAGTCAAGTTCAGAGATCAGATATGCGACATCCAGAAGCAAGCACATGAAATGTTGCAAAGATCAAACGAGAAAGTTAAGGCCGGACATGACAAACATCGTATTCCTCTTCATTCCAAATTGGGGATAAGTTCTGGTTACATCTCAAGAAGGAGTGCTTCACAGGTCCTTTCAAGAAGTTAAAACCTTTGCAATATGGTTCGTACAGTATTCTTCGACAGATTGGTTAAAACGCTTTCCATCTCAACATTCCTTCCTTCCTTGGTCTGCATCCAGTATTCAATGTGGATCTACTTCGACCATACCATGCACCACTGTTGGAACAGAATGACTTACTGAAATAAAACCCGAAGAAATCCATCCAAATGTTCAGGATCCTCTTCCTTGCGACACCATCATGGGACAACGAGTATGCCTTACAAGGATGAACATAATTCCCTTGTTTCAGGTTGCCAAAGCTGGCGAGCTCCCATCTCAAGTAAAGTGGTACTTTGTTACTGAAATAACCGACAAGTTTCCTCACCTTCGCGAGAAAACAATGGGGACCATTGTTTCTTAAGGAAGGAGGTTTGATCCACATCGCAGTTGGCATTGTTGTCGAATCCTAACATTGACTGTGACAAGTCATCGATGTCGATACAACTTTGACAAGTTTCGACTCAACATGACTTCGAAAAACTCAGCAACTCCGACAGGTTATGATTTCAGCACAACTCCGACGAGTCTCGACTTTGACATACTGCGACACACTATGCACCCTCGACATGTTCAACAACCTCACAATTTCACGACATCGACATGTAGCGTCGACATGCAACCAACGACTGTCAAACTTCGACAGATTGTCCCTCTGTCTTCCAGTCGACTGTAATAGTTGAACTGTTGAACCGTTCTAACTTGTTCTTTGTAACTGAACATAACGAGCAGGCATCCAAGCATCTCATAATTATATATAAGCATGTATAATATTGTAACATACATCAATCTATATGTTTGCAAGTAATAGAGAAGAGCAGTTCCTAGTCCTGCATATTGTTTGTGCGTATTTGTGTTTATCTGTGTAGTGTAATCCTACTTTTTCTCTTTCTGCTTCTTATTACTTCCACCGTAACAGAGCCGAATCATTGATTCAAACTGTTTTCCCCCTCGTGCTTCCTGGACACAACCCGGATCAATAGGGACAAATCCGTGACCCAACATCTCACCCAAACTGAACTTGTTGCATGTCCTCATGCAACCCAATACCTGTGTAGCATCCAAACTAGGAGTACTCATTCAATTGTTGCTTCCATTTTACCATGCATAGTGACCAAAACTGCTCTACTTTCCCACTGATGATGCTAATGGAATATGATGCTTCTTTCCAAATAATACTTGAAACTTCTTCAAATAGTGGTTGTTGCATTTCTTAGGAAGAGTCAATCTCAAAACATGTCACTGTTAGCAAATTATGAAAACAACAAGTGATGATTTCTCAATACAAGGTCATCCAGATCATCTTAGCAACTTTATGTTTCATATTCATAGCCATCATACCTTCAAAACTATCCCTCAAGTGATTTCCAGCAATTCTGGTGGAGTTTCAACAATTAGCGAAACATTTAGTGGAGAAGTTGGTAGTGTTTCAACAATTTAGTAGAGAATTTAGAAGAAAATTGAGCGGATAAGTTGGTGGTGTTTCAACAATTTAGTGAAGAATTTAACAGAAAATTTAGCGGTGTTACAACAATTTAGCGGAAAATTTAGCAGTGTTTCTGCAATTTAGCAGAGAATTTAGCGGAAAATTTAGCAGTGTTTCAGCAATTTAGCAGAGAATTTAGCAAAGAAGTTGGTAGTGTTTCAGCAACTTAGCGGAGAATTTAGCAGAGAAGTTGGCGGTGTTTTAGCGAATATAACAGTGAACTTAGACCATTTTCTCCCAAAGTACAAAGTGGATTTTGTTGAAATTTTGCAAGCATGTTCATATTTACCCAATGCTTCTTCACACCAAAAATCATGAGAATTCAGTTCACCAATCCCAGGATATAAGCAAATAAACCATGTATCAACAAATAAGCCACTACAGGTGTTTCAGTCGGTGTTTCAACAAAATTCATGAACCAATATCTCACAAAATACAAATTGGGTTTGGCTCAAATTTTCAAGCAAGTTTTTACTAGTATAATGCATCTCCACACCAAAAATCAGAGTTACCCACATCACGGATTTCGAGAAAAATGCAAATTGGCTATAGGTGATGACGGTCATTTTTTCGAAATCTGTGAATTATTTTTACCTGAAAATTGGTGAGTATATTACTCTTAACATAATGCTTGTTCTCCCCAAAATTCAAATCCATCTGATGCATGGATCTTGAGATAAGGCAAAAGGGTCGTAGGTGATGATGGCCATTTTCTTGAAAAACGTCCATTGGATTGAGCTGAAACTTACCAGGTTTGTTCATCTTGTTATTATTCACATCCCGTCCAAAAATCATGAGAATCTAGTTCATAGTTTGTAGGATATGCTCAATTCAAATTCTGCATTTTATATAAGGAACAATATGCATGAGAAAGTGAATAAATTATCACAAAAGATTTCCCGCCCTCTGAAAATATGATTGCATTTGAGATCGTATGGAGTGTACAACAACCTCTATCTCCCCCAAACTCATTCCATAGCATGTCCTCATGCTGCACTTTGAAATTGAACTTAAACACAATCTCAAAAAAAATGCACAAGAAGTCAATCATCGCTGAGTACTTTTTAAATCTGCATATCACTGCTTGAGAATCATAGGGAGAAGATGAGTGGCAGTAATTTTTGGATTAATGAGAGATCTCATTTTATTTTAGCTTATTTCCTAAGTCACATGAACTATGTCCATCAAATTGTCATACTACTAGAAATGATCAACATTATCATACATTCTTGCAGATCTTATGAGCACAAAGACCGCAATAACATATCCCAACAATCATGAAGAAAACATCCTGACAGCAGCAACAATTTTTCCTTTGAATATTCCATTATACATATCAAATGCTATGTCAATGGATTGCAACGTGATTTCCAATTGAAGGTAACTTGGAAATTCGCAACAATTGTGTACAAGTGAACCAATGCACGCACTAATGAACCATGAATCTAATAATTCATACCTATGAATGTCGTTTCTCCTCGAGTACATGAAATCATACACTTTCCATGATGCTTCTTCTTCATTTAAGGGATTTTCTATTTCTTTCTCTTCACCAATGAATTTGGATTCATATTCTTGGTCTATTTGCTTCTCGAGATAATTAATGGATTCAGAATATTCCTTGCTTAAGTATACAACACAATCACCATCAAACTCCCCAATAATTTTTGCTTGTACTCCAAGACAAAAATTTTAATGGAAAAACAATCTGCAAACCTTGAATCTGGTCATGAGCTTGATGCATAATCATTACTACAGGCTTACCTTTTACTGATGGTTGTAAATACCTCATTAATGCTTGAATACCAATCTTCCAATTTTGGGAATCCGTCAGCTGTTATCTCAAAATGTGATTGAGATGGTCCTGTTTTGCTATGGACACTACATGAGCAAGTCACATACTTCTTCTACAATATGCATGCATGCTGCTATTGGCAGTAAACGATTTCAAAACCCATTGTTGGTGCACAAAGATCCTTCCAAAAACTGAATGCAGAGCATGCCTTCATTTCACACTAAATATTCAATAAACTTTTTGATCAATTTCTTACCGTTGGTTCTTGTGTACCAACAGTAAGATATTTTCTCATGCCTGGATGTAGAAGATGTTGGGAAGAAGCCTATGCTTCCATACAAAAGGGACAAGTTCCTCTGAAACAAGGCACTACAAAAAAAAAATTAAATTTTGGGTAGAGACATTGTTTCAATTTCCTTTTAATAATGACTCCCTTCTATTAGCATTGATGTAGTCAGCTATAAAATTATTTTCATAATTGTAACAGAGGCTGCCACAAAATCAGCATGCTACTACCCAAGAGAAACATTATCATGCTCCCATGGTAAATCTTATGAGCACATAAATCACTTCCAAACAATGATGTGTACCAGCAAGCAGGAAGAATGTGCAAACAAACACGATGTTCATATGGGAGGGTCATGCATTAATGAAAGGGTTGGCATTGTAATAATTTCTGAAACATCCATTAACTTCACAGCCCATGAAAGCTTTATGACATGTAAGATTTCGATCCATGTAACGCATATGTTGTCACATTTCAATGAATCCTCATCACAACTTTTTGAATATGTGCAACATGTGGGAGAACGATGAAGCATGAGGTTGAAAAAGATAATTGCAAACCATTTCCCAGGAGATGAACTAATACATCATGGATATGACCCAAAGAAACCATACCTCTGACTTTCACCTTGCTGATATGACAGTGCACAGCATGATCTTCTTCCTTTTTTTTTACTGTTGGTTCTTGGGTGGCAATAACAACTCATTTACTTATGCTCGGATGTTGGGAAGGTATTGACTTGTGTGTGCATGAAGTCGAGTGGTGAGGGTTTAGAAATGGATAGAGTGGGAAATGATGGAAGTGAATGGATAAAAAATGGTATGGTTATGATAGCTAATGAAGAATGTATAGAAATTGAAAATAGAAGTGAAGAATGCATAGTGGTTTTATGACATCTTCCTAAATCTTTAATAAATAAAAACTCATGCTATTTTACCTCAAGTTTTACCTCCATGAAATCGTTGATTGGCATGGATGGACTAATGTCTGCTGGAGCTATGTAGGACAATCTTCTTCTTAGACAGATGTATATGAGAGTTAAAACTAAATGAGGTTGAATCTAATCTAAACTGTGTTGTGCTGGCTGCATGTAAGTCTGCTAACTGCTGGAAGAAAATGGAAAAGAACTACACAACTATTGGAACAAATCATGTTGTAATTCACTGTTGAAACCATTAGATCACATAATCTTCTGTTGCTACAAAACCGAGGTACAATTCTTACCATTTGAATGAATGTGTTGAATTCGAGCATTGAAATAAATCATTGGATTACCGACCATTAATATATGTCGTTAACCAATGTGAAGCAACTCACCTTTGATGATAGTGAGCTCTAAAGTACCTTAATGCATCTTGACAGGTACAAATGAATGTGTTGGAGTCGATTCACCTGCAAGATTTGTCAATCAATAGGCATTGATGAATCCCCATGATTAATAGCAAGGAAATCTGCCATTGATTCGTGCAAATCCCAGGGCACTATAAAAATCTAATCTCGATCCCAGATGATGTGTTGGAGTCGATGGGACAAGACCATTGGAATGTGGAACTTAATGAATTCCACATCATCCAATACGAGTACAAAATAAATGATTGTGAAGAATCATAGTGAAAAATAGAACCAACATGAAACTCAGAAATGGAAAGTATATGTGAAGTCATGATGTAGTAGTGATAACAAATAAAAAGGTTAAGGTTGACTACATAAGCAGTGGAAATTGGGACTTCAACATGAATGGATTTTTAGATCTTTGAAAGGAGAAGGGTGAATGAATATATCATAGCAGAATTGGATTCTTGAGAGGTTTCTTTTGGCAGCAAATGGTATGACAAGTGTGATGAGCTTAGCTCCTTCAAGCTCTCATTGAGACATGCTTTTCTGAAAAGATTGTGATCTTTGAAAATCAATTTTGCATAAAGTAGTATTTCTTATTGTCCTCGAACCTAAAAAAGACCTAGCACTAATATGCAATAAAACATGAGATCTGCAATTCACAAATAGTGCTTAATGAAACAAATTCAAGGAAAAATAAAATACATTTTTACCTTTCGGCAGTGGCGCAGCTTAGACTATCTCCTTTGTTGATGTCTCTTTTGAGTGATTCCAAAACCCATATTAGATCTAATTACTGTAATTTTGTTTTCAGGAAATATTTTTGTAACAAATGAAGACAAATTAAATTTTGAAAATTGAAGACAAAAAAAATGATTTAGGCATTTTGTTCAAATAGTCAACAATTCCAAAGCATTCCTGAAAACATCTCATAGCCATTCCTTATATTTCCACTGTCTGATCTTCCAGATCACAACAAGGTGCAGGAAGAGAGCATAGTTATTTGAAAATAAAAACTAGAAAACAAAAGCAGGGTTTTATTCTATTATTCTATCCTACCCTATTCTACTTGGAAATACAAAAATTGTTCAAATGTATGCATATTTCCAATGTAACCACATGCGTAACAGGATTATAAACATATTCACACTTAAGTTTGAAAAATGTAATTTAAAGCATATGAGAGTGTGAGAGACCAGCTACGGGAAATAATATGATACAAATAAGGAAGGAAGAATGAAAGAATGATGTGACCTGGGAACTACTTCTTACCATCTTTTAATAGAACTATGATATTCTCGATTCCCTTCTTGGTTTAGATCACACTGAATCTCCTCTTTGGCCTCCTCGATATCAGGTTCGAATGATTGGTCCGCATTAGATATATGTGACTCATGGAAAGTTGGTTCTTCTTTCACTTCTGGAGAGGTGGATAAGTTTTTGACTGCTGTCAAGATGTGCTCTTCCTGAGAAGAAGAAATCCCAGCTGTTGTTAGGATTTGAGAGAGTTCTTCCAAACTTATGTTCGTCCTTGAATCCATCTTGCTAGTACTCTTGACTTTCAAAGGGAAAACCCACACAAAGTGAAATCCAAATCAAAGGAATAAATTCGCTCTACGTGTTGGACATAAATATGGAACTTTGACAAACAAAACCAAGTGGGGCTCTCTGGCTAGTGGGGTATGTTGGCAAATTTTTTTTATTGGTTTTATTATTCTTATACCTAAATAGATTTCTGTGAATCAGAGATGGAACTAAAGTACCCATAAAAGGCCAATGAAAAATTGTGAAATGAACGATAACCCCTTTAGTCACCAAATTTTCCACTTACCTACCAATCTAAACCAAAACAGATGTTGACGCGATAAATATTTGAACCCGGAACACTAATAAACAAAGAAAGCCATAATTATGCGGATTTTAAATCAAACTGTTGGATTGGAGAGAAAGAAAAATTAAAATCCGTCAGTAGACAAAAACATCAAAATAACATAAAGGCTTCATCTGTCGAAAATACTAACCTCAATCGGAAAGCTTGCAAGATTGGACGAATGATAATTTAAAGTCAAATTTGTGCAAAGGGAGACCATATTTAAGACATGTAATGTCGTCCACAGAAGAGGAACCAAGACTTGGAATAAGCTAAGGCAGCAGGGAGAAACATAAAATTGGTGATAGAAAACCTAAAAAGCTGAAACCCAAATCAATGGATCATGGTGAGGTATGTGGCATTAATTTATTCATCGAACAAGCGAGGAATATAGCTATAGTGGGGAGACAAGGTGTTCGTTGAATAAACGCCTTGATGGTCACCACTGCATATCCATCAAGAATAGTTCCAACTGCCTTCTCATTTTCATCAACAATGACAAAAGGAGGCAAGTACTGATCATTAATTTTTGGATCCTCTCTAATATTTTTTACTGCTTCCAAAGAACTTTTAAACGTATGAGGTGATTTTCCCAAAACCTGTGCATCGCATCCTCATTTGACCACACCCCAATCATTATGCAAAAAAAGTTATCAAATTTCAAATTTCCACCTATCATAATTAATGCAAACTCAACATGGCCATGCAAGACAATAAAGGAACAATAAAAAAAATTTTAATATGAAAGAAAAATATTGTATATCTATAAGAACAACATCAAAGATAGAATTTCATCAAAGGGAATCAAACAGATTTCGAATTAATTGTATAGGAACTCCACTCTTGTGCTAAAAGTAAAATGTTAATAATGGTTAGAAGTCAGAACTAAAAAGAAAGGAATTGCAAGTTTACCTCATAGCGATCCATTGTCACATACATGCGGCCTCCACCAGAGGCAATTAGTGCATCAACACTATGTTTCCGTAACTAAGCAAGATCATTCTCTAGTGTCTCTACGAAACCAAAACTTGATCCATCAAGACAATCCTGACCATCAGTGATGATATGCACTCGGATCCTTTTTGGACCATTTTTTGTAGAACCTTTCAAAAGCAATTGCAAGAGTAATTGATCAATAACAAAAACTAGAAAAAGGAGATAAAAATGTTTGAAGGGATCCATATCTTGCATGAAATTAGGAGATGAGATGATGTCCTATCTACAAGAATTCAAGAGAAACACAACTCATAATAATGCATTTATAGATATAGAATACCTGCAATTGATCTAATCTTGAATGAACACCACCATCACTCAAAAGGCCAATGAGATGAAGTGTACCATTTTCAAAGCACTCCTTAATGTATTTAAACCCTTCTCCCTCATATATTTTTCTAGAGGCAAGAGCATAATCCACTAATTTTTCTCTGCAACCAAAGCCAAAATAGAGTTAATACATTTCCCATGCTAAAAGACGTAGCACAAATAAATAGTAGAAATATCCTTTCAGTTACCACGAATACAATTATAAAGTACATCTTATACAAATCATATGATATCGCCCCAATTCGTAAGGTGGTCAATAAATCAACTATTACACAACCATGATTTCAAAAAAAATGTTAGCATTAAATGGGAATCTAATATCATGCTTGCTTCAAAAACTTACTGCCATACCATAAATGAGATAGGAATTTCATTTATAATCATTGCTCATATTAAAAGGAATCATAAGAATTTTCCTAGATTATCTCTAACCATTTTTACATGAGACGTTTAACTCATTATGAAAACATACCTAATGTTTCATTGTCAAGGAAACCTCTCTCTCTCTCTCTCTTCCAAGTGCAGTTATACCTTGTTCTTGAGAATTTTTCCTTTTATGAGCATACAATGTGAATGAAGAAAGATATATTACATTTTACCTTTCCCTTCTGTCTATCAGTACATGCATACATGTCTAGAGATAAAAAATTGTGGTACATACCTTTACTTCTTGTTATTGTGGATAATGCTCCATAACACACAACAATTTTTAAGACTCGGATAAAAAGTTTACCTCTCATTTGGATAAAACGTTGAACCCCCCCAAAACCTGGTACATGTAGAGGGGATCTATTCATGTAAGGTGCTTAGGGACCATTGGCCAAATCCTTGGGTGATGGCCTATACCCTAAGCCAATTAATTATTACACATTCAAGGACGCAAACCCATGCATAGGTATTAGGCAGTCAGTAGTTAGTAGAGGGATTTACAATCTTAATGCAATTTTGTGAGTCATTGGGCCTGTGCTCTCTTCCCTTCCATTTTGGGTCTCTATCCATTGATCCTTGTTACACTGTTGCAATGGAGACCTAAGGTATCCCCCATCAACGTGGAGGTTAACTATGCACTGTCCCAATATTCATTGTGAAAGTGACTCTTAGGCCTTCAAAATAAGAGAATTATTTTGCTGGCTCCCAACATCATAGTAGAATAAATAATTGGCTCATGAGTCTCAACATACGAGATTCAATTCGTTGTCCCCCATTGGGTCTCTTCTTTTCTCTCTCTATGATGTCCCAATATTCATTGTGAAAGTGACTCTTAGGTATTCAACATAAGATAATTCATTTGTTGAATCCCAACATCATAGTAGAATAAATACTTGGCTCATGAGTCTCAACATAGTATTACCATTCCATTTAGCTAGGATATCCAAATAGCTAAAATCCATTCAAACATGGTGAAACTATGAATGTAACCTAACCAATAACACGTTGACGGTTTATCAACTATTAGGGAATTAAACTTAACCAATAACATGTTGAAGGTTTATCAATGATTAGGAAATTTAATTTATGGGGTTTTCCTTTCGCTATAATTTGGTTTACCAGTGTTAATATTTTATAGCAGTACTTTGCAAATCAACGAGGGCGGCAATAAATGTTGTGCAGGAGGTGAAAAGTAGTGGCAAGATGAGTTGGGATTTATTTGCCTCTCTGCTTCATCCCCCAACTTGAACGAATTCAATTCAGAAATGGCCATCCAACAACTAACTATTGGTTTTGCCTTTGTGAAGCAGTATTGCAACCAAAATTACAAGCATTGCAGCATGTCGTCCATGTCTTCATTTAAAAACAACTCATTTTTTGATATCTTTTGACATTGCACCTAAGCAATTCAGTTTTAGCATAATTGTTTCTTGTAGTTCTACTATTATCAACATTACATTCCAGACTGTAAGATGAAAACATTATTGATAATATCCCAATTTCCAAAATAACTATAAAACTAATAACACAGGTAACTAGAGCTGGTCTTTACATTATTCTAGATGTTTCTTGCTTATAGAGCGAATTCAAAAGGAAGTATGAATCTGTTGGATAATTTACTCTTTTGTAGTGGGCGGTCCATGCAGCCGGCCTTCTGGTTCAGCTAGCGATATGACCCTGCTTCCCATTCCCTGTGAGTTGTTTAACTCCACTATGGCTAAAATCTATGTAGTTATTACAACGCAGTTGGCATAAATGGTTCAATTGAGCACATGAGATCAAGTATTTTTGTCTCTCTTCCCACTATGTTCTCTCCCCCTTTTGATGGGCTTGCTTTGATCCTTGTTGCATATGGATTTTAAGGCCAACCATCAATTCCCATATTCTATTGTACTCATCAATCTTCTGTTGCAGAGCGTGGGCCATAATATAATTTTTTTCTCCAGTTTCTTCCATGGTGCTTGTGTTTGTCTGATCATGATTTCTAGCTATCATATATTTCACTGCCCACTGTGTTCACAAAAAAATTGAAGAGATGACCATATATGTTCTTTGGGTCTCGAGGGGTGAAAATGGAGGGGTTGTTATGTGTCCCAATTTCTTAGTTTCTTTGCCTTTGCTCTGATAGGGATTGCGTGACGAGATTCATAGGCCAAATGATGATTCTCAATCCTTGCAGGGGACCTGTAGCAGGCTTTCCTCTTCCTCACAGATGAAGGTTTCTTTCCTTCCATATAGTTAGGTGCTTTCCCCTTTGCAGCATGTGTCTTGTTTCTCATGTCTACATTGGATTATTAGGTTCCTTGATGACTCTTCTTTCTAGGCCTATCCTATCCTTCCCACTGAGGTTTCATCATTGGAAATTATGTAGAAAAGGGGCATTACTGCTCACTCTCTCCACTGTCGAGATCCCAAATTATTTGGCACCCCCAACTTTCATTGGTGAACTGTGATGACGTAGGGAAGGTTATATTACTAGTAATATTAATAATACATTTCTAGCTTTGATATCCATGTGCCAAACATTGCAGCAATGCATGTATTTAATCCATTCAGTATCTGTTGCATGAGATGCTTGACATCATCAGGACATAGTGGACCCTTGTAAATCCAGAATAGAACCTCTATCAGCGAATTGTGAAACAATGTAAAGGTTAGTTCTATCCTTTTTTTCTTCAAGGATATTCAGAAAAACATCTATCAAGGGAGTTTGTTAGGGTGATATAGTCGACGCATAATGAAAACTTCCCAGAGGACACTCTTCAAGATAGAGTCAGATTGCATCACATCTTTCACCATCTTCACAATGAACTCCTCAGTTTGTTTTCGTGGGATTTACACATTTGACCATCTGTTCCACCTCCTAGATATTTGAGTATCTTATGTTTATTTTCTTCCTACTCACCACAACATGACCTCAACTTCATAATGGACTTTCTTAGAGTCTACCTCTAGAACTTCCAATGGCCTTGCACCGATTAAAAAAAGATTGCATTGCCATGGAAATTACCACCTACTCCTCAGTAGCACTCAGCACGAAAACCATTGCCTTGAGGTTCCCCTTATTGTCTAAGATAAGATTCTCCGGCTTGAGGTCTCTATGGTAAATTCCCTTGCTGTGACAGAAGTCTACAACACTGATTATCTATTGGAAATATATACTCAATGTATGCTCTACTTTAGTCCATTTTGTACAATGAGATAACTTTGTTTAGTAAAAAAGGGTTCCTCCATTGACATACTCCATCACAAAATATATTTTGTTTTTTCTAGCCATGACTTTGTAGAGTTGCATGATGTTTGGATACTTCAGTGCTCTCATAATCGAGAGTTTTCCCAGTCCATAACTTGCCCAACATGAGCATTGAATAGGTGTTGTGGGTTTCCTGGTGTGGGCCATATAGGGAAAGATTTTACTATATCTTGTTAAATAGCATGAGGGAATATAAAATTTCTTTACACATTAACAAATGCAAAAGGAGTTGTGAGGGATGGAATCAAATGTTGACTTGATACCCACAACACGTTCTTCTACAATCATTGTTTTACAAAAATCCTTCAACTATGGAAATTAGTTGAATTCATCATCATCATCATCATTTCCTATGTGAGGGTGTATTTCATTGGCTTCAGGATCAAATTCCAGTTCTTTTGGATTAGGTCTTGGTTCAATGCGTTCTTTTTTATGATTGTACTTTCAAATGTTTTATCTATTTCATCTTTAAACTTATTGATATTATCATATTGAGTTTATTCTTTTTTTTCCAAAAGAATGGCATCTATAGCCAATGTTTAAAAAATTGCACTTGGACTCGAAATCAACCAAGGGTCAACTTAAACTCAAACTCCGACTCAGTCATGACTCTGACTGGTTTGAACTCAATAACTCAATTTACAAAAAATATTAAAATTTTAATGGAAAAAATGATTTTAAAGATTCCAAACCATTAGAAACAAAATATGCAAAGTATGTTCATTTATACAGGACACGAGGACGAAGTACCTGTTGATTAAGAAATCGTACATGCATGTTATTTGATACTCTGTTAATCATATAGTGCAAATGGAAATGCTTCACATAAAGCCTTTTTACAAAGAGATTAGAGTTAGCAAAGAGATTTGTTTTTTACAATTACTTATAATTTTCTTCATACTCGCTTGACTATGTTCACGAGAATCATGTCAAGTGGGTTCAGGTCAAGTCGTTGGATGTTCTGGTCAAGTTGTTGATTGTTATGGTCAAGTGGTTGAATCAAAGCACTCTCAGTTCTAGACCTAGGTTCAAATCCATCAAATAAATGTTGCAGAGTTAACACAACCATCGGAGTTCACTACCAATGGATGGAAATCCCAGGAACCTTGACAGTCATGTACAAATCCAGACAAACTTGGCATAACAAATACCCTTTAGTCATGGTATCTGAGCACATACTTCCTCAACAAAGGCCAATTGAAAAAATATAAATAAATAAATAATAGTTCACTATATTTATACGATGATTCATAGAAAATATTATAGAGAAAAAAGAAATTTGTGCATAAGTAATCAATGGCTAATTGTACCGATCTATGCATACTGCCCCTGTTATAAATGGAGGCCAAATGTGAAAAGGTCACAGTCATAATAAGCACAATACACATGGTTCTCAAGGGGGTTGTGTGTGGAGATGATCTCTTAATAATAATAAAAAAAGGATCCTCCATTTGAAAAGGGTAAACATGACGTTTGAAAGTTACAGGATCAATAATATGACAGGAGGTAGCAAAAATAAAATCAACAATATGGAAAATGGATAAGGAAATACCACCAATATATTTGCTCACAAAATATGGGAAAGCGCAGGGTTCAACCTCAAAGACGTGCCAAGCTTGGTTGCTATTAGACTCACCATAGCCCACCCTCTGAGACAATGTTGTTCCAAGCATGATAATGGTGAAGACATCCAACCACCAACCACATAATAAAGGTTAAAATCCAATATCCACTAGTAAAGGAAAAGAAACCTTCACCATGGTGAAAAAATATTTTACTCTAGACAGTAATGACCTTGCAAGGGAAGGAATTGTTACTTGATCATTGCAATTCCTGCTTACATAGAGGAATTACCCTGAAGGGGACGTACCTATAGCAAAGTTTTGTAATTAAATTCCGGTAGGATAATGTGCAACAAAAATCTGTCGCAGTTAGTGTTTCTCTAGGAAATCCGTAAAGACTCTATTTCCTGTAGGGAATAAAGGGTAAATGCAATAACTTCAGTAATTCCCTATTAACAGGCAATCAGGTCATACCTTGCTTAGCTTAATAGGGAAATTACCCGTTTATTGCTTCACTCACACGAGAAAGCTGAGTCCATGCATGTGGGAATGAGGGCCTACTTCCACACTCAGTACTTATAGTAGCCACCCATCCATAATGGAAGGTGACAATCATACACCTAATTTACCATTCATGTCTAGTTTGGATCTCCCAGATAAAACGAAGCTTACAAATGATCTTATCGTGCATGATTGTTACCTGAAGCATGGTTGTGCTATAATAGTTGAGCTAGGGTTTCAAACCCACCCCAAATATTGTTGTAATGTCCCCTCCGATCATACCAGTGCGATGGAGAGAACGTGATGCTAAAGCTGGGCATCTGGCCCCATAATTACTAAATAAAGATTTTCATAAAATAAAAATACATATGCAGATGTATAAATGTAAGAAACACAGCGGAAGTAAATTCAATTGCACATTTATCATACATTCAAGATATTCATGAGATTCATCAAATAAATACATTGCATAGTTAACACAAGAGAGTACTTATCTTATAACAAAGTAGTCCCAAGCAACTGGCTATGCAACTGCAACGTTCCACCCAACCATAGGCCAGTTGTGGTCATCAATTTCTCAACACAATTGCCACCCCCAAGCTGGGCATGATCTCTACAAGGAAAAAGGAAACAACAGTCTCACACATAGCCCAAAGATACACCAAAATCAGCCAAGCCAATCTACAGTTGGGTTTATCAGGCTGCTAAGGTAGTGGAAAGGGAGAATTGCTAAGCTAGTGAGCTCAACCCCAGAGATATGGACACCCTATGCAAGATCTATCCAGCTTGGTCCCCACAACACCTACACACCTGGCACAAGGAAGTATTCCCTTCACTACTACATAGTCCCTCAAGCCATACCTTCCATTCTAGTGTTCTTCAAGGTGTGCATAGAAGAGCAACCAGCCCTTTTGATCTTCTTGAGAGGTTACCTCCTCACTAGGTTTATCAAGCCGATTCTGGTCCACTTCCACTCCTAATTCTTGCTCACAAGTTCCAACCAAAACATGGATGCACATAACAGCAAAATCACAAGTGCTGGGTATGAAGAAAAACGTGGGAAACAAAAAACGAAGTGGTAGATTGGGAATCAACCATGGGAGACCAAAATAGTTTCCTGCAAACGTTCATGGGCATTCCAGGGGCAGAAACGACCTCCATAAACTCCCAAAAGTGACTCCCTTTCTCCCAGCCACTGTGCAGTACAAAAACAAGCTCCTAGCTATGGGAAATGTAGGAAAATGGTAGAAAATGTGAAGGAAAAAGACCCAGCTAGCTTAGACTGCGTGAGAGAGCAAAGACCATGGGTGCAGAATGGATTTGGGAACAATTTCATGGGTGTTTTCTTTCCCAAGAAGAAAAAGTACATTTTTCCAGGTTGATGGCTCTCCCATGCACAAAATTGGCTTCCATACCTCTTCATTCCCAAGGCATTAACTACCTCAACCAACTCTTAGAAGAATTAAATGATTGGGTGCATAAGTCAAAATCGGTAGTTGGGGTTCATTCATTGACATTTGGCTTATCACTATTGGCTCAAGGGTTTGAATAATTTCTCTCCCTATTCCTTGTAGAATCATGTCCCCATCTCTTGTTGCATTGCATAGCCAGTTGTGGGTATTTCATTAAAATTCGTATTTACATAATGTCTTAATTTAGTCTAGCACAAGAACCATAAGAATCTATTTGTAATTGCCGATACATAAAATGATAAATCGATGGTGGGGCCTTGGCCTTGAGCTCATCACCATGATTTAATAACAATATTTACATCATTTACAATCCTAATGCAATAGGGTCAAGATGGGGACATTATAATTGTTGAAAAAATTGATGGCAAATAGATGATCTGAAAAAAAAAAAAACAAGAATCCTATCACATAGAGATCCTTGCAAACATATGGAGAAATTTGCTTCCTGTGCACAATTCGTGGAGATCACATGGAGATCCTTGCAACCATATGGATAACTTTTCTTTCTCTAAACAATTCGTGGAGATCACATGGAGATCCTTGCAACCATATGGATAACTTTTCTTTCTCTGATCAATTCGTGGAGATCAGATCTATTGGAGGCCCTGTTTTCTTGTATTTTCCCTCTCAATCTATTTTCTAATTCACCGCTCATTCACTTTTAACTTGTTTTGAGTTTCTCTCTATTGGTTACATTTGTTTTGTTTATACTCTTCTTTTTCTTAATTTGTTAATACTAGTTACATATATTAAATATATAAATATATAATAACCATACAATATATTAATATTATATATGGGTGAAAAGATACAGGGAAAAAAGGTTTTTGATAATTTATTTATTTTATATGTGAAAGGAGAAGGGGTTAGCTACGATTATGGGGGTATTTTTATTATTATTATTATTCAAGGAGATGGGAACAATGGGATTTTTACAAAAAGGGATCGGAATTATTTTTTCTTCAAAATGGAGAATATTGGTTATTTCTTGTAAGGGAGGGACCCAGGGGGAATTTAAATATTTTTGAACTCAGGTGCAAAGAGAACCATGGTGAATGAATGCATATGGAGAATTAATGGTGGTTGTGAAATTGACAAGTTTTAGCTAACATGACACAAAATACATGAACTTGTCGAAACTTTAACAGACTACCGAGATGGTCAAACGTGATGGTTTTGTTAAAACAAAATATGAGCACAACTAGTACAACAAGCTAAACGAAGTGACACTAACTTTAGGTCATGACAATTCCAAAAGTGAAAGATGACAAATATCAACTGAGACTCGACTCAACCACGTGTAGAAGAAGTCATCTATCACTTGATAAATTATATGCAAGACATGATGTATTATATGGATATCAACTCACCACACCCAAGGTACGAATTAGTAGAGAAACCCCTAAATGAGAATCTCAATGATTCTCCTATCATCTAACACAATAGGCATCCGGATGGCCTCAAATAAATTATCCCTTAGAAGACATGTATTGAAAAATAATCCAAGTTGTGTACTATTAATGTTACAATTTACTAAATTTGAACACTACAAATGGATTTAGAGACCCCTTTCTTTACTAAATATGAACACTGCAGATGGATTTGGAGATCCGAATCCATCTGCAATGTTACAATTTAGTAAATTGTACAAATTCATTATCAAAATTATATTTTTCCATTGTCGGAATGACATAACTAAAAATGACCAACTGTTATGTGGTCATTTTTGGTTTAGTTCTTATCTCGTGACCAAATTGGTCATTTATCTTGGTCATTTTTAGTCAGTTCACTTAAAATTTCTCAATTTTGGTCATTTATCCCTTGAAAAAGTTGTGGTGACCAATGTTTTTCGTCCCTTTGTCACTTATCTCTCATTTTGTACTAGTGAAGAGGGGGTTTAGAGGGATATAGAAGTGTAGAGGTAGGGAAGAGAGAGTGAGAGAGGGGATTTGTAAGGGTTACGGGAAGGAGGGGATAGAGAAAGGGGGGTTGGGGGTATGGAAAGTAGGATAGACAATAAGAGAGGGGAGGTGGTTAAGTGGGGGTGGGGTGGGGTGGGGTGGTGGGGGGTGGGTTAAGGGGTTAGAGAGAGAGAGAGAGAGGGAGGAGGGTGTTAGGGGGTTAGAAGAGAGAGAGGGATGGGGGATAGGGGTTGGTGGAGGAGTACATAAGAGATAGAGAGAGAGGGGGTTAGTAAGGGTTAGGTGTAGGAGGGGAGAGAGTGAGAAAAGGTTAGGGGTAGGAGGGCAGAGAGTGAGCAAGGGTTAGCAGTGACAGGATTAGGAGAGAGATAGAGGGCAGGGGGTTTAAGAGTGGTGGGGATTAGGGAGAGGGAGAGGAGGGGTTAGCGAGTGGTAGGTATATAAATTTATTCAAGACTTAAAAACATAAATTTGTGAATTTAATAACGCTCATGTGTTATGTGCATACAAAACGCTTGAGCATTTTGTATGTACATAACACACGCGCGTTTTGTATATAAAAAACACGCGCATATTCCTTCTAACACGAAGCGCGCCAATCAAAATATTTGAATTTAAATAGGACGTGCACGCATTCTGGAGAAACTAATCACCCCCTCCTCCCCCGCCCGCATGTTAGCCATAGTCCTATGTGGTTGGTTCAGACTTACCAAACCTGTGCTATGGAATTTACTGAACCATAACTAATTAGGCATTTCCATCATTTTTCTCAATATGCATGTTTTTCACCGCTCTCTATAGCATGACATACATGACCATTATTGACAAACTTTTAGGCATATATAGCATTTTTATGCATATTTCAAATATGTAATTTTTTTATAAAAATATTGAGATTTTCTATTTGTTTGCTAATTTTCTTGCGTCATCAATCCTTAAGTCAAAAAACATGTTGTTAGTGTTTATTCCGTAACTTTTTCATTTCACAACCATTTTAAAAAAAAATTATATGTTGCACTAGTAGATACCGACCTCTACATGCTATACAAAATCCAAGTCAAAAGAACTGCATTAAGACCTTCAAAGGTTGCACCTACATTTGACGTACTGTTCTCGAGGTTTGATCACTTACATAATTAAAAAAACAAATAAAAATTAAACATTTAATTTTGGAAAAATAGTGTTGCACTAGTGCTACAGGTTCTATACTTGTCTACCAATTTTTGTACCCTGAAACCATCATTTAGGCACTGAAAGGATGCACCCACAAAACAATATACCTTATCATTTGCCAAAAAAAAAAAAGTGATTGTTAGAAAGTATGAAATTTGACATAGTTATGTAAATTTTCAATACTTAAAACTTATATATTCGGAAATGTGACTCAATTTCCTACGTTTCATCTTTTTTACTTGATGCAAGATATCTTGTGTAAGTATCTCAAAAAAACCAGATAAGTTGAGGGATGCCTGATTTTTTCAGTTTTCCATTGCATTTAACGTGCCAAAAGTGACCCTCATTAGCTTGCACATGCCCTAATCTATTTATTTTATGGTGACCTATTCACTCTAACATGTTTATAATTCCTATTATTTTATGAGATCCACCTTTAACTAGTCTACATTAATTCTTAGCAAAACCATAAGTATTTCTTCTTGTTAATTTTAATAGTGGTTCGTGGCATAATAAATGAGGATTATAAAGTAATATAATGTATTAGGTAGAAATATTTGAGTTGTACTTTTAAATTGTTTTGGCAATAATTTTCTCTCTCGTCAAAGCTCTATGGTGAGTATTTTAAATTTTATTATGTAATAATACATATTAATTGAATTATAAAAAGATAGTAAGTAGTAATTTTTTTAAAGAATTGATTGCTAAACTATAGATTAAACAATGGTTATGACAATCAAATCTAAAAATATTATTTGTGCTAATTTCATGTATAACAACAATAATGTGGAGGAAGTGACTTTGTACAAATATCTTATAATGAATCTTCATCACAAGCTTAATTGAAGCTATAGTGTTGAGACAAATATTAATGAAGCGTGTAAGCTTCTTATGGACTTGAAATCAATTGTAAATCAATAGAACTTTGGCTTTGGGATAAGAATAAACTCCTCTTTGAGACTCTAATGACTCTAGTTATCATATATGGATGTGTAAATTCTAGATAATATCAGGGAAGGATAAAGAAAATCCAAAAATGATTTATAACATATAGAAGTAAGCCCCCCTCATGAAGAGCATGTCTATGACTAGGTACCCAATGTACAAGAGCAATAAAAACAGAATGGGAGACAAAAGGCTCCCTAAGATTGATGCAAACTCCAATCAAAACCACCTATGGATTAAGCAAGGTTGGCATAAAGATGTCAAACTAAATTGGTGGGGAGTCAAGTAAGAGGTCATTATATAGAATAATGATGATATTAAAAGTATTATTACCTCGAAATTTAAGGAGATGTTCTCACGTGATAAAGAATTAGAGGATACAAGAAAATTAAGACACTATGAGGAGGTGATCAACTCTAATTTAGAAGATAAAAAATATCCCTTTGTTTTAAATAGCGTGAAGAAGAAAATCAACATTGCTAAAATAAGGGAAAACTCTCACGAGCTCTAAAGTGATAAAGAGAACTAGACATTTCTTAAAATGTGATGGGATGAAAGAATTTGTCATCTTTGTGGCACTAAGAGGGATGAAGAAGAAAAACACTTTCTCTTGGATAGTCCTAGTTACACCCACATTATATCACAATTACAAAACATTTCCTATAATATTGACCATGCTACCTTTTAACTTATCACAACTATCGGGATCTAGGAAGGTTTCTCTTCAATATTTTCAAGCACAAAAATAAAATTCCAAAGAAAATCGAGTGTTTCGACAAATTTAACAATTGACTTTGCAACATAACATCCAATTCTCCCAACATAATTAATTTACGCTCAAGGTGGGAAAAACAATATACAACCATGCACATGCGATTAGTTTTATAGGCAATGGATTATACTTGCAAACATGATAAGTAATGTATTCAATTGATTCTTGTTAAAAATATATCATTTAATACAATGAAGTCATTTGATACAATAGATTTGAACCCCTTTTGTGGCATTAGTGAAGTATTTATTTTATCTTTACATTATTAAAAATTTATTATTTAATTATCATTTAATTAAAAACATTGCTTAAGACTTACACTCTAACACCCCCTCTTAAGGATTACAATAAAATTAAAAACATTAGCAAAAAAAACTTCAAATGATTATCTTTAACAAACGGTTCTTGGACTAGTAAGACTCCTTCAAGTTGCTCCCTATTCCTCTAAAAGGTATATACTTTTAGCTATGCTTCATGTTTCTTATCATCCTTAGAGGGCCATTATCACTTTCAATATCTCATAACCCTTCTAAAGATAATATGCCAAACTTCTAGATCAAAAGGCATCTTGAAATTACTAAACAACTATTTAACTTACACCCCTTTGCAAAGTGTGACTCTCAAATCATGAAAGCATTATTTATTTTGATTGTCCTATGATTTGATTATGCAAAGGAGTAAATGATCCTCTCCTATATAAAGAAAAACCAATACAATGTTCAACATCAAATATCCCTAAGAAAATATCTTTATTTGGTGAGTCATCAAGCTACCCAACGAGTGCTCACCTAAGCCTCTAAGAGAATATTTTGAATATAAGGTTTATCCACATCAATATTATATCTACTGAAAATAAATATTAGAAATAAAAATTAAAAATTACATCTCTATTTTTATTTCAAATATGATACTATCACTTCCTCTACATCATTTTAATTTTAACATAAAATGTATTGAAAGTGATTTTAGCATAAAATGTATTGAAAGTGAGCCTCGAAAATTTGATTCTTTTTCATAAATTATGTTTTGTTTAATGATTGCTCGAATCCCTCTCTTACTAGAAATTAAATAGCTCTTCAAAAATTGCAAGCAACATGGGACTCTTCAGATATAAGGCTTTAGCCTTTCAAGTTTCTTCTTTATTGATAAACTCTGGTTGTCTTTTCCATGACTTCATGCAAGTTTGATATGGTTTGATTATGATTTCTTGGTATTTCAATATGGTAGCAAATTAATGAAAGTGGCAGCCAACGTCTCTCCACATACATAAGTGGGTCCTTTTGAATGGTAGCTCTTCAAATATTTGAGTGACGTCTACACGCAACTTTTATGAGATGATGAATCCTCTTCTAGCTTTGCGGCTGCACCCACACAACAACACCCTCCTTCATACAATCATGATAGTGGCTCCATTCAAATCGATGCCTACAACTTAGTGGCGAATGTTTATCAACTCATTAAGCAACTCCGGACACTCTCACATCCTTTCTCTGTGCACAACAATGGAATCTATGTAATGTTAAACAAGATTTAAGATCTTTCAACTTTAATACCAAGTTAGGTTTTCATATACACAGTCAAGACAACTTGTAAATATGATAATTTAGTTAAAACAATATGATAATTTACTGAACGAACTCATGTAAAAAGTATATTGTTTATAATAATGAATCATTTGATACAATGAAATTGATACTTTTGTAAATGTTATAATGAATAAATAATTCTTTTATATAATGAGTAGATAGTTCTTTTATAGATATACCATTATAACTTTATTGATGCAGTATGGGGCTGCTCTCAGAGTCCACAACGGAAGCCCGTCTGATCTCTATTCACAGCCAATAGGGAGTTACATCATTCAACATAGCTGCAGGTCACAAAGGATTTGGAGCCTCTCTTACAACATAGAGCCACAAACATACACCTCCACTCATGGCATTTGTCAAATAAAAACAGGTAAATAAATCACCAAAGATAACTCAACCCAGAAATATAATAACACACAGGAAACTTTATTCATGACAAATGTTTACAAAGATATGCTCCATACACAGATCACAAATGTCTACTAAGTTATGCTCCATACATAGATCACAAATGTCTACAAAGTTATGCTCCATACATAGATCCACTCAACTCAGACGATTCTGATTTCTGTCATTACCAAACAGTCATTACATTCCTCTTCTGTCATTATCTCCTTTCATCTGCATTAGACAGTTCTGGTTTCTTTTTATCATCACCACAATGCTCTCTCGTCCCCTTGGCTGCCAGGCCATAGGCCACGGCATGGCGTCCCCTTGGCTGCCAGGCCATAGGCCACGGCATGGCAGCCCCTTGGATTACTCCAGCTCTTCAATGTGCTCCCCAAAGCCCTCCTTGAGTATTTTCCCATTACTGGCTTTCTCGTTATTGCGTACCTTAATTATTCTTCTATGGAAGATTATTCATCTTTAGCTTCTGAGGCGCTGTGATCCTTCATTTTCAACTTCAAATTCTATATTTGTCTTGTAGCAGCCACTGTTCTAATTCCCTTGACTGTTGGCTGGCAGCTTGTCCTACTCAATCTTCAAAGCTCAGTCTACTACTCGTGGACCCCTTCTCGTGTTGACCATGATCTAAATAATTCATGCCTACAGGGATACACATCGGTTCGCACCATTGCGATTTCTCCCCATTCTGGTTCACAACAATGACTTCAAGGTTCTGCAACCATGTCATCTGCAGCTAGGAAAAAATAGCCCACTAGATCCACAGCCAGGGACTGACATCGGCAACAATGTACTTCTATAGTAGTTGCAATGTCCAACTCAGTTTTGTAGCAAGTACATCATCTGGAATATCTAGTTTATATGTCATATTCTGCTGCAATTTCTCATGCCACATCTTCAAAATGGCCAAATACTACTACATTATTTATTATCTGATTTAATTAACAACATTACTTAAGATTTATACTCTCATACATGGGCTATTAGAAGGGCGCTTGGTTCACGCGCCTTTTACTGCACATATATTTCTACTAACTTGGGCTTTCTTAGCTGGTAAAGCTTTGGGAGGGCACATTTTATTTATAAGCTTAATCTGTAACGTTTGCTTGCATAAACCGAAAACATTCTATGTCACTTACGGCACCAGAATGTTAGGAAGTGTTCTGTGTTTATTAAAAGAAAATTAATAGAAAATGGGTTATATAGGTAAAGAATATAAGAAACGTTTTCTATTCAATATTGAGGTTGGTTTTGACCTAGGTTATAAAACCATCTTTGAGATGTGAAGATTCATATATATATATATACAAAGTGAAATTCTCAATCATAACAAGCTTGGCGGTTGTTCAATTTAGTGTTCAGTGTTCTGTAATGGCTGTCAGTGAATACAAAAACAGTGAAAGCGATCTTTAAATTAATTAAAGATTATAAGTTGATTTTATGTACAGTTGAGATAGATGTCTCAAGTTTCCGTGTGTAAAAATATATCATACTAAAATTAAATTAGTATAGATTCATGATTTCATCTTCACCACAAATAAATTTGGAATTTGTTTCTCTATTTATCTCAATGCTCTGGGCCGAGTTAACATAGACCTATGTTGAAAGATATCGATTAGACATGACTAGAAATAAAATTTTCCAGTATTTATATCAATGCTCTTATGGGTATGACTAGAAATAAAATTTTCTTTTACTTATATCAATGCTCCAGGAAAAGTTATTTTGCTCTCTATGCTTAAAGATATATATTCTGTATAGCTAGAAGGCTTGAGTTTCCTCCTTGTTAGAATTCAAATCCCGCCATCCATAGATACTACCAATCCCTATAACTAAGACTTCGTTGGAAAAATATCTATGCCGGACGATGTAATTAGAAAACTGGTTAATTTGAGAGCTAACGACAATTTTCGGCCAAATAAGAGCGTAAATATGAACAGAGAACAATCCTTATCAGTTCATAAGAGTTCAAAATGGCCAAGCACAGTAGATAAATAGACGGGATGCATCCATGGACTCAAAAGTCTATGCCAACTATGATACGGAGAAGATACGATTGGAGAGAACAGGTCATGAATTGTGAAAATCAGTATAAAAGTGTACAAATTAATATAATTGGAGTTACACCAGAAACAATCAGGTGCATATTTCTGTCAAAACAGAATTGGATTTTGAGCACCTTCATTCATGGCTCCGGGAATTTAGGGTTTTAGAGAATGTTGGAATTTTTGTATCGGAGACCACGGCTGGATGCTCCTCATCAAAATCAAAATTTAAAGACCAAGATCAAATTTTTTGGTTGGGCAGAAGGTCGGGCTTGATCAAACCCTAGTTCGGGACTTTGATCGGAAAAGTGGAAAATTAGGGCTTCTGCAAAAATGGAAAATTTTGAAATATGTGACCATAGCTGGAAGCTCCTTGGAAAAATCGAATTTTAGGGCTTTGGATCAAAGTATTTGGTTGGGTGAAGCTCTGAGAAAATCAAACCCTAATTCAGGGTCCTCCTAGTGAATCCGAAAATCTAAAAGGCAATTTCAAGGGGTGAAACTTTGCAGTTTTCAAATTCTGAGTATACCGGCCTCACCAGCTCAGAAAGGCACATTTTTCTATCCTTTCAGAAGTTTTAAATTCAAAGTTTGAATTTTTAGGGTTTCCTTGACAATCCCTAATCCAGCTCCAGATCCAATTTCTGCAAATTAAGTGGATTGGGTTAATCCTAGAAGAGAATGGATTGGTCACCTGCATAAGTGAAGAAGTTCCAGTTTCAGAGGGAGATGAAGCTAAGGCCTTACATAAGAAGATTACAAGCAATCTCGACAGGTATGTCATGATAAAGTTTATGATATGTTTGTCTTCATTAAGATTAGTACAATCTTGATTAGTTTTAGACTTGTCGTATCACCTTAATAAAAATATGAATGCATGATAGAAGATATTCATTGATTAGGGTTTTGACACTTATGATTGTACTAATGCATTGTGGTGTTGTATGAGGTTGATGTTGTCTGCTAACATGAAGGGTACATCAAGAAAGACAAATCATGTTCTAGTTCAAGAACATATGACCATGGTGACATGAATACAAAGATTCATCCATTGTCATGGATCACATAGAAGATCTACTTACGAGGTATGTATAACTTGGTTCTATAATGGTTAACCTATGAGCTATGCAGGTTACTAGCACAATTCATTGAAAAGAACAAGAAGACATTATGCGGGTATGTTAGACATAACTAGCTAGCATGCTAATCCAGGTATGTTTTTCCTATATCAAGTTAGAATCCTACCTTGTGTTAGGACCTCTTATATAAGTATACATGGCATGATTGATAATGATTAGTTATGAAGTTAGAAATTTAAGTAATCTAGGGTTTATGCATATTATGTCTCTTACCTTGATTGATGATATGACTAACCAGAAGAGTTCTATGGTCAAATATGAATATGCATGAGTAAGAGAAGTCTTCCCTAAAACATTGAATGCTAATGCTTATTATTTGTGTTTGAAATGATCATGACTATACATGTTTAAGATTATTGTGTTTTGATAGTATTGAGATTATACTAATGAATGTATGATTATGTATGAGATCTCGAGAGTAACACAATGATGATACTAGTAAGCATGCATAATGATCGAGGATGGATATAAGTTCAAGGACAGATAATCCAGGAAGCAAAGATCAAGAGGGAGCACACTCCAGTAGTTCTTGCAAGGAAGCAAATATTGAGAGGGAGTCCACCCTATAACCAAACAAAGATAAGTATTTGAATTGTTATTTCTTGCATAGTTGTTTGTTTAAATAATATTGCTCAATGATGTATATGCTTATGTTCCTAGATTTAGGGTGTGTATTATGCATATTAGAATAATTGCATTAATGAACAGTATACTACTAATATGCATCTGATGGGTAAGTGGCCTATGGCACTGTACAACATTCCATTGCTACTTATCTAGAATGAAACCTCTTTGCTGACATGCTAGGAGTTGTGCAGACTCTTAACAATGTTCTGGTAGAGATTGGAAGGCATCTAGAAAGTTACGGGATATGGATAAATGTTGTATTGAAGCATTGGCTAAGATACTTGCATGACTGTATGACATATTTATTTATGTGTAAGAATTTGTTCTGAAAACTATGAGATGTTTTCTAATCATGCAATTTAACTTGTTTTGTAGGAAAGATCGTATACCATCACCTACAAAAGAAGGACTACAACATTTGTTCAACAACAAAGTTATCTATTGAAGATATTGAAGTTCCCAGGATTCGGGAAGAATGCCATGATCGAGGAGTACCAGTCGATCATGAAGAATGATGTTTGGGATGCAGTGATGGAGTGGAAGATACACTAGATGGATGTCAAGACAACTTTCTTGAATGGTGTAGTCGAAGAGGAAGTGTATGTGGAGCAGCCACTCGGTTTTGAGACATATGACAGGGAGTCATATGTGTGCAGGTTGAAGAAAGCCTTGTATGGCTTGAAGCAAGCTCCTAGGACTTGGTATGGTAGAATAGACATCTTTCTATCTAGTTTGGGCTTTACCAAGAGTAAAGCGGATTCCAACCTTTACTACAAGGTTGAGGAAGGGAATCATGTGATACTACTATTGTATGTGGATGACCTGTTTGTAACAGGTGAGGATGGGTTGATTGCTGACACCAAGATGACGCTTGCTACCGAGTTCGAGATGAAGGACTTGGGGATGATGCACTATTTTCTAGGCATGAAGATGTGGTAGAGTGCAGATGGAATCTTCCTTGGACAAGGGAAGTATGTAGTAGAGATCCTGAAGAGGTTTGGGATGATGAACTGCAAGGCCATGGCCACACCTATGGCATCAAACTTGAAGCTTCCGTGTGATGCTTCATCTGATCCGGTTGATGTCATGATGTATCGTCAGATGATTGGGTCCTTGATGTACCTGACGAATACAAGACCAGATATTTGCTTTGCAGTGAACACATTGATCCAGTTCCTGACGGATCCCAGAGGTGTTCACCTGGTTGTTGTAAAGCATATTCTAAGGTACCTGAAGGGTACGATTGATTATGGGCTCAAGTATGATGCGAATCAAAAGTTTAACCTGCAGGGTTATGTTGATTCAGATTGGGCAGGCAGTGTTGTAGATAGGAAGAGCACATCTGGGTGTTGCTTTAGTATGGGATCAGGTGTGATCTCTTGGTTTAGCAGGAAGCAGTCCTGTGTAGCACTGAGTATAGCCGAAGTAGAGTATGTTGCAGCTTGTTCAGCTAGTTGTGAGGCAGTATGGCTCCAAAATCTACTGTCTGAGTTATTTGATCTCCCGCTGGAGGCTAATGGTATCTTTTGTGACAACTAGAGTTGTGTGAAGTTGTCTAAGAACTCGGTGTTCCACGACAGGTCAAAACACATTGAGATCAAATATCACTATATCAAGGATATGGTGCAGAGAGGAGTAGTGAAGCTCCTGTATGTTGCGACGGATGAGTAGGTTGCAGATGTGCTGATGAAACCACTAGCCAGAGTGAAGATTGAGTACTTCAGAGAGAGGCTTGGTGTTCTTCAGATTGATGACACTTCGAGGAAGAAGTGATGGACACATTTGTTGGAAGCCATTCCAAGCATGGTGATAGGAGGATCCTTCCCATGGCTGTGGATGTAAGCACTGGATGATGAGCATCAGGACGATGCTCTAGTTACTGCTCTGTATATGCATTATGTTGGATGCTTGTTATGATCAGTTGGATCATGTATATGTATATGCATCATCTTGGATGGTTGTTATGATCAGTTAGATCATGTATATGTATATGAATCATGTTGGATGCTTGTTATGATCAGTTGGATCATGTATATGTATATGCATCATGTTGGATGCTTGGACCATGTATTTGTATATGTATCAGGTGGATACATTGTATGATCAGGTACATCATGTATGTTGATATATATCAGGTGGATACATTATATGATCAAGTGGATCATGTATCTGTATATGTATTAGGTGGATATATTGTATGATCAGGTGGATCATGTATGATGATATGTATCAAGTAGATACTTGGTATGAATCAAGTGGATGCATTGTATGATTAGGATGATCGTGGATGACGAGCTTCAGGATGTTGCTCCAGATGACATGCATCAAGACGATGCAGTGACGATGATCAGGATGATCATATGTGATGAGTATCAGGATGATGCTCCAGATGACATGCATCAGGACAATGCAGTGATGATGATCAGGATGATCATGTACATCAGGAAGATGTATGGTGAGTATCGGGTTGATACTCTATGGTCATGGAGAGGTTGTGCAAGGGTAGCATGTAATAAGTCCTGGAGATCTAGACAGGTTGTACTATTCACGTAAAAGGACTCAAATGCTCTTTAGAGATCTTGCTTGGCAAGACACTCTTTTAAGGTTTTGCTAGACCAGATGTAATAAGTCTTGGAGATTTGGACAGGTTATGCTAGTTATGTAAAAGGCCTCAAATGCTCTTTAGAGATCTTGCTTGGCAAGGCACTCTTTTAAGGTTTTGTGGGGACCACATGTAATAAGTCCTAGAGATCTGGATAGGTTGTGCTAGTCACGTAAAAGGCCTCAGATGCTCTTTAGAGATATTGCTTGGCAAGACACTCTTTTAAGTTTTTGTGGTAGGGGCCACATGTAATAAGTCCTGGAGATCCGGACAGGTTGTGCTAGACACGTAAAAGGCCTTAGATGCTCTTTAGAGATCTTGCTAGGCAAGACACTCTTTTAAGGTTTTGTAATAGTCACATGTAAAAGATCCTGGGAGATCCGATAGGTTGAGCTGTGTGCTCGTAAAATGTCTGGGATGATCTTTCAAGGTTTTGTTGACGCACGTAATCAGTCCTGAGGATTCCATAGTATGGCTAGTGATGATGAAGACCTGTAGGTGGTGGGCCTACATCCAGTATGAAAAAGGATTGGCTCTATAGAAATTCCTATGACGAGTAGTTCATAGATTGATTGAGATAGCAGCAGTAGTGACGATGATGATGATTCGATGATGATGATCCAGTGACGATGATGATGATTCGATGATGATGATCCAGTGACGATGATCCAGTGACGATGATCCAGTGATGATGATCCAGAGAAGAAGATTTGTGCTAGAAGACATGTGTCGAGAAATACCTTCCTGGTTAAGAGGGAGTGTTGATGTATTTGTAACTTCGGAATGTGTTTCATATATGTATATTGTATTCCTATAGAGATGTTATTATTCCTCTATACAGAAGTGTTTGTATTCCTATAGAGATGTTATTATTCCTCTATACGGAAGTGTCGTCATTTATATTGTAAGTGTCGTAACTTATACTTGATGGGTTATTAGACCACCTTGTTGGGGTCGGCCCTGTATAAGTCATGTGGGTTAAAGCGTTATTAGACCACCCTATTGGGGGTCGGCCCTGTTAGCATTATGTTATGTGGTTAAGTTAAGGCCGACCTAGTAAAGGTTATTAGGCAAATCAAGTCATGTATAAATAGAGTGCGGGAGGCACTCTATTTGATCATTCACTTTCTCACTCATACTCGCATTGGAGAGTGGCGCACTTGTGGAAGAGGATAAGCTGCTGCTAGGAGTATATCTCTTATGCTTGGGTTTTGTATCATGGCTCTATCTATCTCTGAGGAAGTTGCGGCATTTTTCACTTTCGTGGTTTTCCCCAGTGAAACTCTGTGTCTCTTGTGTGCTTGCATTATTGTGTCCATGATTGATATGTTGTACATGTTGTTCTCTCAGTTAAGATCCTAGATCAGTATGTATTAAATTTTGAAAAACTAATAGTAATAAGGCAACCTACTGAATTGTATGGGATAACTCTTCATTCCTCGTGGAATCCCATTCATGCCTTAAAGACATTCATTAAACATAAACAAAAACACATTAACAATAATTCATGACACCCATGGTAGATAAAATTCAGTAAAAAAATAAAAATCATAATATTGCGTGTTTATATATGCTACATATACAGCTTGCATACCTCGACGATTTATGTTATATTCCAACTTCCATAGGAGAGGTGTCATTCTTCATGGTTTCTTTCCATTCTCTTCTTTACCATTGATTTTTTTTTTCTCGGTAGTTCAATACCTATGGTTATTAGGGAGGAAGTGTTTGTATTCATCAAACACCTCCTTTGCTAAACTTCTTGAATGACGATATTTTATCCTAGGACCACATACTGGACACGCAAATTTTCCCTTTGTTTGAAGACTTGCAATATATATGTATTAATGTTGTAGCATCAAAAGATTATTAATTTTAAAAAGAAAATGCATGCTATTTACCTTAAAAACATATAATTTTAACGACGTGCAACAAAAAGTTACATACCACAAAAATGTGTTAACCCGAAAACATCATGAATTGTTGATGCAAGTATTCCATGGAACCGAAATTGTTTCTGCCCTATTGGTCTAGAGATGTCATACATAGTGATTCCAACCCATAACTTGAATAGCTCATCGATAAGAGGCTCAATATATACATTCATATCTTTAACTTGGTACTTACCTAATTGATCATTCAACATACAATATTTCTATTAGGTTATGTGTCCCAATATAAAAAAGGTGTTCTCATGCAACAATTTACATTTTGACACAAAAAGCCCAAACTATATAAACATTTGCTCCATTGCATTGAATCCCTAGTTGGAACACAAAGGGTGCAAACACAAAAAATACTAGTGCATTGAAATCAAACTAACCTGGAAAATGAAGGACATAAAAAAATTGATGTGTCAAACCAGTACCGGACTCTTGAAATCACAGAACGAACAATCAACAGAAAAATTGTTGCAACTATAGCAAATAAATTGTGGAAATATGTCTTAAGAACATGTATTTATAGATCAATGAGCGTCGCGGTTCCCGCGAATATTCACAACGATCAAATTTTAAAAATAACAAAAATTCAATGACCATTACTGTGATAACCGTTGATGTCGCACATGTAAATTCAACCGTCACTATAGCAACGAACTCATATATGTCACTATAGCGACATAATGGTACTTCCATCACTATAGCAACGCTTATCAGGGGTCGGAACATTTTTTTCAAATTTTTTATCTGTTTATCCACAAAAGTTTCGATTTTAACTTATTCTTGGCAATATTTCATGGAAATTTTGAGCTATATGTAGTAGTGTGTGAAATTGGTGTTCTGAATTTCTGAATCCCACATCGTAGATTGCAAACTGCAGAAGTTGGAGAGGTGTTTCGTCAATGCCGTTTAATTGGCGTTCTGACTTTCCGACTCCCGCATTGTGGATTGCAAACTGCAGAATTTAGAGAGGTGTTTCGTCGACGCTGTGAAATTGGTTTTCTGACTTCCGACTTCCAACTTGCAGCTTGCGGATTGTTGCTTATGGAATTGTGGATCGCGGACTGAGAACGTTGCAGTTGTGCACAAGTACAAAGTTACAGATAGTTTGAAAAAAAATGAGTAGGTTGATCCTAAGGAGATCCCCCATCACCACTAAAGGGCACCGAGGTGACCGGGGATGTGACAGTTGCTGCTTTAAAGAATCGCACGATTGACACATAAAATCAGCAAGCCTATATTCTTTTTTATGATATTCAAAATGTCATCATTCCAAATTCTTGTCAAATTTTTTTACTGCACGACCATTCTATGGGAATTTTTTTTTATTATGAACATGAAGCTAATCATGAGGAGGAATATGCAGAGAGTACTGACCAATGCATGAAAAATGGAGTTGGTTTTCCAGAACATCTTGTTGCTAACATAACTAGACAGAAATTTTGTTTGGATAATAATGAAATTAAAAATATTTAGTATGGTATTAACGATGAAGATGTTGGAAGCAAGGTTGTATATCTATTTGTCTTTGAATTGGGTATTTCCAACAGTTATGGTTGTCATGATATTTTTGCTTCAAACTTGTACGAAGGTGCATTCCAATAGATTCTAGAGGTTATCAATCCCAATTTTGACATTGATCGACATCAAAGATTTCCTTACGCTTTCTATGGTCATATGGCAAGTTATTTGGAGTTAGAATTGAACCATAAATATTTTTTCTTCAATCTCTCAAAGATGAAGTTTCATAGCTATAAGTATGACCTATTATATCATTTCCTTTCATGTCTTTCAGTATTTTCAGTCACATGTATGCTCAAATGTGAAAGACAAATTCGATTGGTAGATCAGTTGTTTGAATGGTTGAAATGGAAGTTTGTTTACACTTGAGCAGATCAGTTAGCTGTAAAAGTGTAGAAGTGTAAATAAATAAGCTCATTTCATGAGCATTTGATTTGTAGTTTGAGTTCAGTTTGCAATTTTTTTTTCAAGTGTATTGGCTTGTAGTAAATAGTTGAATAAAGACTCCATCCCAATGGAGGCACTAACACAAAGTTATTTGGCTTGCAGTGTGTTTTTCAGAAATGGTTTGTTTTCAGCTTGCGGAGTGATCAATTTGTAAAAGAACATACCAAGTTGGAGTTTTTGGTTTGCAGATGTTAGTGTAAAAAATAAAATAATATATAAACATATCAATAAACAAATAATTAAATAATAAAATAAAAGTAATAAACAAATATTAAATAAAATTACTATGTAATTAATCGAATACATATAGACGTACCTTTCCATTGAAAAGGAACATAAGTCCATATTTAAATGGTTCATCAAATTGTAATGCAATCGTCTCTCATCGATCTAAATTCAATATTATTTATTCTTTCCAAATGGAGTTATTTTCTATTGGTTGATTATTCACTTGAATAGTCTTATTGTGATTCAGACATGATCAAAGCATGAAAATATCCAGATGCAGATATTACATTGGTATCAGAGCCCCTTCTTGGGCTTGATTCTGGCCTTTGGCCACAAACCATTCTCAGAGCTTCTTTTATTAAGGATCTTTGATCCACATTCGATTTTGGCCATATTTTTTTGGGTTTCCCAAAAATCTAGGATGTTGTCCAAAAGTACGATTTTGGCCCAAAGAAGATTCAGTGGAAATTTTGAAGTAAATCAAGTTAATAAATATATATATATTATTCCACTACAAAATTCAAAAACAACTGTAAATCAAGAATAAAAGAAGAGAGACATAAAAAAGAGAAGAGAAAAGAAGTAATTATTTTCGTTGCAAATAAGAAAAAGAGAACAAGAAGTAAGAAAACAAATATTACAAAGAAGAAGTGGAAAACAAGAAAAGTAATTAAACAAATATTAAATAAAATTGATATGTAATTAATCGAATACATAGAGACGTACCTTTCCATTGAAAAGGAACATAAGACAATATTTAAATGGTCCATCAAATTGTAATGTAATCATCTCTCATCAATATATATTCAATATTATTTATTCTTTCCAAATGGAGTTATTTTCTATTGGTTGACTATTCACTTGAATAGCCTTATTGTGATTCGGACACGATCATAACATGAGAATATCTAGATAGGGATATTACAGCCAAAGAGAGTTCAGGATAAGGCACTTGGTCTACATGTTCTTGGAGACATGCAGGGAGGACTCCATCCCCATCTAGATATAGATGGTTGTACTAGAATCTGCCCCATCAAAACTTTTAGTTTTAGGAAGCGCACATGTAAAGAGGGACCTCAATTTTTGTTGTCCGAAAAGTTATAAGTGTTCTAGTCACCTTGGTCAGTTCTCCTTATTTCAAATCCTTCAACTTGGTTATGCCTTATGATTTATCCTTATCTTTCACTACAATACATGCCTAGTGTTCAATAAGTCATGATCAAACCTATTTCCCCCTTATTTCTAGTTATAAAATATCCATTCACCTTGTATTGGATTTAATGTAAAAAAATATTATTTTATTTTCATTAATATTATTGTTAATGATTTTAATTTAATGATCATTGTTCATTTTGGGAAAAAGTATTGATCTTAGAACCTAACCTCCAATTCTATGTTATAAAATCCTACCAAATGTCAAGCACTAAGAGTATTGTGTATATGAACAAATAAAAGATTTAGTTATTATTACATGTGGGATTATTTTTTTACTCAATATAAATAAAGGAAAGAACTCAGTATAAGCCACGAGAAGCGCTCAGTATAGCCATGCAAATGCAGCTTCCAAGTGTCAAGCAAGTGACAAGTAAAGGCCCAAGCATTCGAGTTTTCATACGTTATGACAGGTCTTCAATGTGTCATTAGGTTTCTGCAAGTCTAATTGTAAAAATAATCATCGATACCAAGAGCCAAAATATTGACAAAAGCCAAACCTGAGTCATAGTTATATGAGAACGCTATTGAGCAATGATGAGTTTCCAAGTGTAGATCACGTTCAGGTTTAAAGTTCAACGCCAAGTGCATCCGCAACTGTGTGAAGGATCCTTACACCAACACCAAGTGCATCTGCAGCTGTGTGAAGGAGCCTTACGCCAACACAAGCCCACCAAATCTCATACATATACAAGATCTTGTACTACACGATGAATCATAGTAACCACGAACCAAGGAAGTAAGGATTCATTCCACAATTCTATGAATGAAGGCGTTTTTTATAACTGGAGCAATATATGCAATTCGTGGTTCCAATGATAACGCCATCATCTACATATACAAGATCTTGTACTACACGATGAATCATAGTAACCACGAACCAAGGAAGTAAGGATTCATTCCACAATTCTATGAATGAAGGCGTTTTTTATAACTGGAGCAATATATGCAATTCGTGGTTCCAATGATAACGCCATCATCTACATATACAAGATCTTGTACTACACGATGAATCATAGTAACCACGAACCAAGGAAGTAAGGATTCATTCCACAATTCTATGAATGAAGGCGTTTTTTATAACTGGAGCAATATATGCAATTCGTGGTTCCAATGATAACGCCATCATCTACATTGTTTTCATAATTTAATGTTATATGAACTTTAAAAACTGCTATTAAGCGTCAAAGCGAACCCTAAGTGTTGAAGTGTGCCAAGGGAAGCTCGTTAAAGACATTGTTGAGCTTTGGGATAGAATGATATAGTAATCAAATGAAGTGAGAAGATGGAAAGAATTTGGTATAAATTGAATGTTGGAAGGACACTTCAAGATGAGGATCAATGGTTAATAATGAAACAATTCAAATTCGAAAACACATATTAGCTAGAGCACACCTAGCCAAAGGATGGAACGATTGAGGAGTATAGTTTGATGGTCATCCTTCTTCATTTCTCTCATAATGACCCAATGATTCCAGGCAGATAGTTATGAAAGGGACGAGTATTTTGCATAGCACCTGGAAGCAAGTGGCAGTTAAGCAATCTTTAAGCATTTTCTTAAATTGAGTATCAATCTCAAGATTCTAGGACAATATATCAAATAGATATGGAGTATTTCATTACAAATAATTTGCAATGAGTTAATTACTAGGTTTTGAAGCTTTGTCACATTTTTGGTCATATATTCCAGATATTCAGGCCGAAAAGTTGAGAAGTTCCAGATCTTTTGTAAATGAATTCAATGTCTCTTTTATCGTTAGATTCTTTGTATCTAAAATTAGTAATAATTTGCAACTGTAGTTTTTCTATAAATTTTATCATTCTTGTATGTGTGGGTTCCAGTCAGAGAAAGTGAGAGGGTTGGGATTTGAGTTTCAGAGATATATTTTTATAGCTTGTTTTTAAGCTCTAGTTTATGTACTTGTGCTCATCATGGAAGATTCCCATGAATTCAATATCAAATAGTGCTTTCTTCATGTATTCATCTCCCTTTCTTCTTATCCGAATGTGATGACTATTGGAATAGTGTATGATAGTGGTTATGATTTATAGATTCTTGAACAGTAAAGGTTTTAATGTGATTGCCTAGATTTCATAAATATCATTTGAGTGCTTATGTTCATGATTAGAAATTATTTTTGGTTATTGGGCATTCAGTCTTGTGGATATATTAATTGAGCAGGATGTGTGATCGATATATCCACTTGTGTTTCCCTTATTCTTTGTCTTTTCACTTGTGATTCCATGTTTCTGGTTATTGGGTTCACTCACTTTCTTTCTATGGACGTAGCACATGTATCAAAGAAATATCTTGGATTTGATACCCCAACCTTAGTTAAATTGGTCCAATTCAATCATTCAAATTCAAAATGTGCTAGGATTGTCTCTCCAACAGTCAAGAGACAAATTCTAGTGCTAACACCCACAACAACTCCCCCTAGATTATTCTTCTTAAGGAGGAAAAATATAATGCCCCCTACTAAATTTTAATTAATATGTATATTGTAAGAAGATATATTTGATCCTAGTAGTTCCTATGCTTATGATCAATTGCCATTCACTTTGATAACCCTTTCAAATTTTATTCTCAGATTATTCTACTCCATATTGATGATTTTAGCATTAATTTTGATTTTTCTTCTATTTTAGATTTAAGAATATCCTATCAACCTTAATATCATTGATCTTCTTAATTTTTGTCGTTAATCAGTACTCTACTAATGACGAATTTTACTAATCAATTTAAGCTAATGATTATTGTGATGTGTTGGGTTTACTGTATGCATTCCCTGATATTCATAGATTTGTATTCTTAAAATGTGTCAATGTTGATAAGTAATTGATTTTTGTGTGTTTTATTTTCTCTTAATTCCTTAATCCATTTCATGTTTAATCACATTAGGATTAACAGCTAGATTGATTTTATTTTATCAAAACTATTTCTTCCGATGATCCTATTGGACTTCTCATATCAGTCTTAATGTATAGGATTGTCCATAAGAGATAAGTTTTTAAAATATTTGATGAAACACCTCTGGCAAAGATCACTCGGTGAAATTTATCATAATTATTTTATTGGGTTTATCCTATTAAAATTTCCATAGTGAGTCGCTTCATTGAACTCCTGATGGTACACCTCTGATAACAATCTCCCAATGCCCTTCATCGCACTAATCATATCAGCTTATCTATACCAAGTTTTCATGGTAGACGATGGTCCAAAGTCAAAGTTGGATTATCAAGCTTCCCCTCACTAGACCTTTCCTTAGTATCTCATTTATAAGAACTTTGACAATGCACTTCTAAGTATGGGTGCTAGATATCCTTATTGGACCTACCATTTCAGATTAACTTTATCTTATTTAAAAACTATATCTTGAGTAATTCACTATTCTGATACATGCCAACTCAATATTGGATATGTTGCACCAGGTCTACTCATAGTGTCACCCTCTATGTGTTCCAAGTAGACATCTCTTGACCCTATCTACATTGTATTTCTTCAGTGGTATTTTTTTTCATATCGGACCTACATTGTCCTTTCCATGAGCACCGATGGATTACACATGATAATATATGATTGATACAATCATCTTAGGTCACCTACTCATTAGATTTTGGTTTTCATATTGTTGGTTCTAGGAAATGTACACTTTTTGTTATCTTTTTACCTTGTTTTGAAGATATTTGAGTCTCTCTTTTCATCCTTTTGATACTATATCACCCATGATTATGTGATTTTCCTTAAGGTACAGTTTTATTTGTATACAGTTTTATTTTAACGAATGATGAGTTTATTAAGGGGGTTTATTATATTATTAAGACTACTCATGAAGTGTTTTTGTAGAATCTCTGCTCGTAGGTCAAAAGGGTTAGTTGTTGTTACTCTCTCATAGTCTCCAGTTGTTGTTACTATCTCACTGTTACCTGTTGTTGTTACTCTCTTACAGTCACGATGTTGCTATTCCTGAATTATTATGGTCGTTGATTACTCTAGTAGAACTCCTTATTGTTAGTCGTATCTGGTCTATGACTGATACTCATGTATAGGGTTAGACGCATCATCAATGGATATATGTGGAAGTATTGAGTCAATCCATATGTTGCTAGATTTTTCCCATTAGCATGTGCCAAAAGGATGATACTAAGGATTAGAGGATCCTTGGTAGTAGTTTCAAAGATGGATATGAAAACAAAATAAACAACAATAAAATAAATCTACACTATTAATTTAACATGCATTGAGCCAATATTAATTTAACAATGAAACATATAACATAAAATGATTTTATATTATGAGAGCACAATATAGGACCATAAGGATACCTGGAAATAGAGGCCCTTACAACCTTCTGAAGGAGTGTGTCCTTGGTCTCCTAGAAAATTCACAATATCCAACTACACGTCACAAAAGGTGCCAAAGCTCAACATATGGGTAAAAAGGACTCAATGGAATTTCATCAAAGTAATGACATGCAAAAGGTGGAGAATGTCTACATATGGAAATGAGGTGCCTTCACATGTATATATAGATATTATGGCACATGGTTTCTGGACCATGGCATTAGGTGGTCCATGGGATTGGAAAATGATATATGGATAAACATTATGAGTGGGTTAGATACAACTTATTTTCCCCTTTTTTATGGGATTTTTCTCATTTGTGGGAATTTCTTGTTTTGGGGGAATTTTCCTGTTTCCCATTTTTTAGGAATGTGCCAACTTCCCTCTTTTGTGAAAGGGGGAAATAATAATGATGGGCCATTTATGATATTTTTGAGATGTGAAGTTCAAAGTGGTGGAAATGGAAAATGGACATGATGCATGATATGGCGTGGCTAGTGGATAAGTGTAACATCCCCATTTTGACACTTAGGGTTTATTGGATTCAATGTAAATATTGTATACATGCAATGTGTGTTTTCCCTAGTGTGGAGCTCAATTCCAAGGCGCCACTAGAGGATGTCCAGGTTTTATTTAAAAGGAAAGTATTTGGCATTCTGATTATCCATGTGCTATTAAGCCATGAGACATTGTAAATGATGTAAATATTAAATATTGCAATAAAATACCAAGAAAACTGGCTATGGAGGAAACCAATAAGAGGGGGCCATGCGTATCCACTAGGGAGAGGTGAGGGGGTTTTGGGATTGGAGCCCATGCTGCCACATGTCATTTTGTGAACCCATTTGACTCCCTTCCTGACATTTAATTATGTTGTAAGAAGGTGGTTGAGAAAACCTGCTGATGAGGTCGATGGAGTATGGAGAAACCCTTAAAATCCGTATGGAATGGTATGGCTCTATTTGGATTGTCCCTTAAGGTGATCTTCCTCCTTGGAATTCTCTCACCCTAATCCCTATCCCACTGTTGACCAACTAGCCTCAAATTATCATGCATCATAGAGAGCCATCAATAAGGAAGAGAGGAAAAAAATCGTGATTCTATGTAAGCACGAATTCGCAGATCCGAAAGCATATAGAAACCCTATGTAGGAAGTAAATCAATTGGGATATCCATGGATCATACCCTGGGGATAAATTACAGAGCGTGAGCAGCTTAGAAAACCAGTGAGAACACCTGGATTTGATAGTAGAAGATTGAGTTGCGGGACAGAGCTTTGACTGCAACCCTGAGAAGATTCTAGCTAGAATAACAGAGAAAAGGATTAGATAGAGGTTTGGATTTGCTTGATAAAACCAATGAAGGATAAAGTATCATGAAAGAAGTAGTTTGGACCTTTCTATTCCCACCCTGAAGAGCACTGGAGGGAAGGGGCCTTGAGGGACTGTGTTGCAGAGAAGGGGGCCTTCCTTGTGTTGGGTGAGGTAGGTATTGTGAGTGCCATGTTTGCTAAGTATTTTGAGATGCATGTAGCTCTATGGTTGAGCTCAATGGTTTAGCATCATCCTCCCTATTCCCTTACATGCTTGATAAACCCAATTGTATGTTGGATTAGCATTAGGGTAGAGCCTTGACAATGAGAGAGCCTATTTATCCCTCCTTAGTGGATACACATCCCAGCTCGGGGGTGTTCTCTCAGCTGAAAGAGTAGATGATGGACATAGACCTAAGGTTGGGTGGAATGTTGCTCTCACTCATCCTGTTGCTTGGACATTTCCATTTAAATATAAGTGCTTTTTGTGGTGTTAAATGATGCTAGTTTTCCTATGTTATGTCTATTTGTTATGTCCAAGTTATTTGATTGAATGATTGCATGAAATTGACCAGTATGAAGAATATGTATAGACTTGAGTATGAGGTTGAGTTCATGTATGTCTTCTCTCTTGATATTTGTTTTCTAAATGTTGAAACCATGCTTGTCTAAGGTTTGAATGGTGGTTGTAATGCTGCTTTTTTTCCCTAGGCTAGTAAAATTTTAGTATTTTGTTTCCTTTGATAAGAAGGCTTGAGCTTTAGGTCTTCTAGATTTGTCTTATCCAAGCCTCTCACAACCAACTCTAGAGGTTGTTGGAGAATCCCTTGGCTTTCCAAACTAGTCAAGTACCATATCAAGGAGGGTTATTCCTCTTGGAAGCCCTATGTTAGGTTGGATCCATTTAAACCCTAGTTTTTCATCTAATCCTTAAACTAAATTTATGAGTTGTATGTTTGCAAATATTATTGAACACTTCACAATTTGCTTGGGCTCAATATGCTACTAACCTTGCAGGTTGTAGATGCATTGATTAGTTTAGTTTCGTTATGGGTGTTTTTTTATGCATTGCATACACTGTTATTTGGACTGCATGGCATCAATTGGACTTGGGGAAGGAATCAGATAGACCTGTTGTGTTTCATGACCCCTATGTGGGTTAGGTGAAAGGGGAACTCATGGCAAAAGCTAGGTAGAACTCCTTGCAGAAGGGTAAAGAGGCATTGAGGGAGTTTAGGAAAGAATCTAGTTGGAAATATGGCAAAGTCAGAGTACTCAGATGTGGTAGGGGATCGCACCATTGTATAGAGCTCTCTAAGAGATTTCCAGCCGTACCGAACTTGTCCAATTTGGTCTAAAGATGAACAAGTTATCAGCCTAAGAAGTTTGCAGGTGCAGGGTATGTGGTCCCGACTTTCTGAATCCGCAAAGTGGATTGCAAAGGTCAGGGACAGACATTTGGAGTTATGTGGTTATACTTCCAAATTTTCGAATCCGCAAGTTGGATTGCGGATTGTGGAAGTCGGAAGGGCAATTTCCATGGGGTTGGCACATTAGATTTTTGACTTTTCGCATCTGCAACGTGGATTACAAAATTTAGAAGGTGGTTTTTCATAGGTTACGAAATGAGGTTTCTAATTTTCGAGTTTCGCAACATGGATTGCGTATTTCATAGGTCGGATGGGTAAATTTTCCAGGACTGCGATTTGAGGTTCTGACTTCCGAGTTTCACATGCGGATCGCAGATTGCAGAAGTCGGACAAGTAATTTTCGAGGTTGTGAAGTTGAATTCCGGTTTCTGATTTCCACATTTTGGATTGCGGAAGTCAAGAGCGCGATTTCTTTGGAAGGTAAATTTGGTTATCCGAATTTTGAATTTTTACTATGGATTGTGGATCAGAGACCATTGTGGCTGTGTGTAAAAAAAAGAGAATTGTTGAAAAAAATGTATCAAGTTGTCTCCCGTCACCTCTGAAGGGAACCAAGGCGACCAAGGACATGAAAAAATGGTATTAGAGCCCAAGTTACAGCACTGGGGATGCTTGGGACGAAGCATGAATGTGTTTAAAGGCAGAGTAATTCTCATGGCATGACTTTGATAAACATTAATTAGTATTGTTGTTCTCTGAATGGGTAGTTTCTAGATTTGTATGGATATTTTATGTTTCATATGCATTCTTATGATGTCTGATAAATGTATCTGTAATGCATAGTGGTTGCAGCTGATAGTAGTTGAATCATTACAATAGAGGAAACATACAGGGAAAGAAAGGAAATGGTGACCATAAACGATGCCCATGATCCTTATGAGTAGGAGGAAGATGTTCTAGGAGAGAATGTGCAAGAAGCACACACTGAAATAGAATCCCATGGGAGAAGGGAGTAAATAAATTCCTCTAACTTGGTTGAAACCATGGTGAGATTCAATGAGAGATTGATGAAGGCTCAGGAAGAACAACACCAACTCAATTCTGCCATTTTGTAGAGCCTCACTAATATGCATCAAAGGATAAATCTTGGGTCTAACCCAATCAATGTGGGAAGCGTAGTAAGAGATGTAGGTAGTCACTCTAGAGGTCGTTCTAGGAAGAGGACTCAAATCCCTAGAAAGAGTTCTGTGACAAGAAAGCACAGAATTTCCTCCTCAATATCTATTTCCAATAGGTCATGTATCTCCAGATATTCTCAAAGAGCTCCAAGGCATACTTCCAGTAGAATTGAGAGAAGAAATAAATTCAGGGGGATCACATAGGGAGAATTTAGGAAGGAAAGGCCTCCCACATTTGATGGACAAAGAAAGATAGGTCAAGAGGCAGAGTCATGGCTTCTTGGAATGAAGAAGTATTTCAAAATGCATGATTATTCAGAAAATGAAAAGGCCAGAGTTTCCATTTACAATCTAAGTGGTAGAGCTTCAATTTGGTGGGAACACTTCATGCAAGTGAATAGGATTAGTGAAAGGAAGATCAGATGGGAGTAGTTTAAAAGGTACTTCAAGGATAAATACCTATTGGCTAGGTATTATGATAATAAGAGGAAGAGTTCAATGAACTCAGGTTGGGGCAGAATTCCATGGAAGAACATGTCCACAAGTTTTTGGATTTGTTGAGGTATGTGGATTACATCAAGGATGAAAGGGTAAGGATCCAATGTTTCCTTAGTAGTCTACCTCAAAATTTTAGAGATAGGATTGAGTTTTTCAATCCACCAAGTCTTGATGAAGCCATTAGGATGGAAATGCATTCCTATGAGAAGAGTAAGGGAAAATTAGAGATTCAACTAGGATGGAAAGGAAATCCCGAAATGAGGTTTGAAGAAAGGAAAAGTGGATTCAATCCACCATTCAAAAATCAACCTAGAAATTTTCCATAGGGACAACAAGCACAAAGAGGATTCAAGCTAGCAGTAGCAATAGAAAAAGCATCAAAATGACCACTTCAGTGTTGGGGCTGTGGAGGAAACCACGTGATTAGATATTTCCCACATCGGAGGTAGAATCCCTGGAGCTTGACCAACTTAGAAGAAGCGACTACAATGGAAGATATGGAAAGGGAAACACCTCGAATTTATGGAGCATTGGATGATCATCAGACATACCATCAATTAGCAGTGGTGGAAGTTGAAGGTAATATTGCTAAGCAATCTATTTCTGTTTTGATTGATCGAGTATCTACTCGTAGTTATGTGTTTCCTAAGGTGGTTGAAGGTTGTTCACTTAGTAAAGTAAATCATATTAAGTCTTGGCTAGTTCGTTTAGCCACAGGGACCAAGATAATGGTGAGTGAAGTAGTGATGGAGTGCCCCATAGAATTGAATGGACTTCTCACAAAATAAAATTTGAATGTCCTACCATTAAGATCTTATGATGCCCTAATAGGTATGGATTGGTTGGAAAGGCATAGAGCGAAGATAGAATGCTATGAGAAAGTACTTGAATGCATTGATGAAGAGGGAAGACTCAGGTTGGTAATAGGAATTCCCAAGCAAGTTTCAGTAAGGCATATTTCAGCCCCACAGTTGAGAAAGTTTTATGGGAAGGGTTGTTAATTATATGCAGTTCACATATCAGATTCATCAAAAGATAAGGGACCAAGGATAGAATACTTTTAGCTGTTGCAAGAATTCCAAGATGTGTTTCCAGATGAAGTGCCAAGACTGCCACCAAAGAGACATATTTATTTTTCCATCAATCTTGTTCCAAGGAGAACACCAATTTCCAAAGCTCCTTATAGAATGAGCACACCAGAATTGTTAGAGTTTAAGATGCAGCTACAAGAATTAATCGACAAGAAGTATATCAGACCGAGTGTATCTCTTTGGGAAGCACCGATTTTATTTGTCAAGAAAAAGGATGGGAATTTAAGGTTGTGTATTGATTACAAGAATCTAAATAAAGTGACAGTCAAGAATAAGTACCCATTGTCAAGAATTGATGATTTGTTTGATCAAATGAAGGAAGCTAAAGTGTTTTCAAAGATTGACTTGAGGTATGGATACCATCAAGTGAGGATTAAGGAAGAAGACATTCACAAGACAACTTTCAGGACAATATATGGCCATTACAAATTCACAGTGGTGCCATTTGGTATTACCAATGCAACTGCTACATTCACATGTCTCATGAATAGTGTCTTCAACAAGTATTTGGATAAGTTTGTGATTGTGTTATTGGATGACATTCTTGTTTACTCAAAGAATGAAGAAGAGCATAATGAACATCTAAGAATGGTGTTGCAAGTCCTTAGAGAACACCAACTGTATGAAAAGATGAGCAAGTGTGATTTCTATCAGCAGAAGGTACAATATTTGGGTCATGTCATCTCAAAAGAAGGAATTGCATTGGATCCAGAAAATATTGAAGCCATAATGGATTATCCTACTCCAAATAATGTTGCATATGTTAGATATTTTAGGGGTCTATCAGGCTATTACAGAAGGTTCATTGAAGGATTCTCCATAATATCTCATCCAATTACATCATTGCAGAGGAAGAATATCAAGTTTGTATGGTCTAAAAGGTGTGAGAAAAGCTTTCAGCAGTTAAAGGAATTGCTTACCAGCGCTCCTATTTTGAATATTGCAGATCCAAAGAAATATTTTGTAGTGTGCACAGATGCTTGCATTGAAGGGATCGGTGGAGTGCTCACACAAGAAGGATTTGTAATTTTATATGAGTCAAGAAAGTTGAAAGAGCATGAAAAGAACTATGCCACACATGAATTAGAGCTAGTATCCATAGTTCATGCTCTCAAGAGATGGATACATTATCTGTTGGGGAGAATATTTGAGCTCAGGACAAACCACATGAGCTTGAAATATTTGTTTGACCATCCAAATATGAATGTTAGGAAAACTAGGTGGATGGAATTCCTTTGTGAATTTGATTTTAAAATTAAAAATGTCAAAGGTAAGGAGAATAAGGTTGTAGATGCGCTTAGCAGAAAATTTCATGTTGTAGCAGTAACTATATGTAAATTAGATTTGCAGGAAGGAGTTCTTGAAGCTCAAACCAGTGATGAAGCTTACCTTCAAATCAAAGAAAAATTGCAGCAGGTAAATGTGGACGAAAAATGTGCAGGATATCAGCTTGGTGAAGATGATGTTCTCATTTATCAGGGTATCAGATTGTATATTCCAAATAGTACAGATTTGAAGAGGCCAGTGATGGATGAGATGCATCAAATGCCATATTCTGTACATCCAGGATATCAGAAGACTATAACAACAACAAGAAAGCAGTAATTTTGGCATGGGATTAAGAAGGACATAGTAGAGTACATTGCTAGGTGTCAAAAGTGCCAACAAGTCAAAGCAGAACATCAACATCCAGCAGGATTGTTGCAGCCTTTTCCCATTCTGAAATGGAAGTGGGAAGTAATTTCTATGGATTTTATAATAGGTATGCCAATGATAGTGAGGAAGCATGATTCAATCATGGTAGTGGTGGAAACACTATCAAAGTTAGCTCACTTCATTCCAGTCAATTCCACTCATAAGATCAATGACATAGAAAATATATTCATGAAGGAGATATTTAGATTGGATGGATTTCCCAAGGCAATAATTTCAGATCGTGAGATAAAGTTCACATCCAATTTTTGGAAGGGGTTATTCTAGGAATTGGGGACTTAGTTGAAGTTTAGTACAACATATCATCCTCAAACAGATGGTCAGACTGAGAGGGTGAATCAAATTCTTGAAGGCATGCTGAGGATGTATGTGATGGATAAACCAACCAAGTGCGAAGACTACCTACACTTGGTATAATTTGCATACAATAATGAGTATAAATCACCTTTAGGAATGAGTCCTTTTAAGGGATTATATGGAAATGGATGCGGGACTCCAGTGAATTGGGACAGTCTAGTGAATAGGGTAGTGCTTGAAACATAGATGATTAGGGAGATGGAACAAGAGATTGTTAAAGTCAGGCAGAATTTGAGGGCAGCTCAGGATAGGAAAATGAGTTATGCCAATTTGAAAAGAGTGCATAAGGATTTTCAGATTGGACACCATGTTTACTTAAGAGTGAAGGTGAGTAAAAGTTTCTTGAAGTTGGGGAGTTGTTCCAAGTTGGCACCAAGATATTGTGGGCCATTTGAAGTCCTTGATAGGATAGGGCCAGTTGCATATAGGATTGCATTTCCTTCTAACATGAGAGCTCATAATGTTTTCCATGTCTCTTTACTTAAGAAATATGTACATGATCCTAATCACATAATTGATGGCATGTAATAAAGGTGGAACTCGAGGGAGTGTTCCAAGTGGAGCCTATGTGCATCCTTGACAAGAAGGTCACTTTGATATGGAACAGAGCCATCAGACAAGTGAAGGTGCAATTGAAGAACCTTAGTACCGAAGAGGATACATGGGAGCTAGAGGATGCCATGAGAGAAGAATTCCCATTCTTTTCAGTTTTGAGAACACTGAGGATGGTGTTATTCTAAGGGGGGGAATTGTAACATCCCCATTTTGACACTTAGGGTTTATTGGCTTCAATGTAAATATTCTATACATGAAATTTGTGTTTTCCCCAATGTGGAGCTCAAGGCCAAGGACCCACTAGAGGATATCTAGGTATTATTTAAAAGGAAAGTATTTGACATTATGATTATCCTTGTGCTATTAAGCCATAAGACATTGTAAATGATGTAAATATTAAATATTGCAATAAAATACCAAGAAAACCGGCTATGGAGGAACCCAATAAGAGGGGGCCATGTGTATCCACTAGGGAGAGGTGAGGGGATTGTGGGATTGGAACCCATGCTACCACATGTAATTTTCTGAACCCATTTGACTCCCTTGCTGAAATTTAATTTTGTTCTAAGAAGGTGGTTGAGAAAACCTGCTCATGAGGTCGATGGAGTATGGAGTAGCCCTGAAAATCCATAGTGAAGGGTATGGATCTGTTTGGATTGTCCCTTAAGCCAATATACCTCCTGGGAATTCGCTCACCCTAATCCCTATCCCATTTTTTACCAACTAACCTCATATTATCAAGCATCACAGAGAGCCAGCAATAAGGAAGATAGGAGAAAACTCGCAATTCTGTGTAAGCACAAATTCGCAAAGATGAAAGCACATAGAAACCCTATGTAGGAAGTAAATCGATTGGTATATCCATGGATCAAACGCTGGGGATAAATTACAGAGCGTGAGAAGCATATAAAACCAGTGAGGACACCTGTATTTGATAGCAAAAGATTGAGTTGCGGGACAAAGCTTCGGCTACAACCCTGAGAAGAATCCAGCAAGAATAACAGAGAAAAAAATTAGATAGAGGTTTGTATTTGCTTGATAAAACCATTGATGGATCAAGTCTCATGAAAGTAGCAGTTTGGACCTTTCTATTCCCACCCTGATGAGCACTGGAGGGAAGGGGCCCTGAGGGACTGTGCAACAGAGAAGGGGGCCTTCCTTTTGTTGGGTGAGGTAGGTATTGTGGGTGCTATGTTTACTGAGTATTTTGAGATGCCTGTAGCTTTGTGGTTGAGCTCACTAGCTCAAAATCATCCTCCATGTTCCCTTACATGATTAATAAACCCAACTATATGTTGGCTTAGAATTAGGGTGGAGCCTTGACAATGAGAGAGCCTATTTATCCCTCCTTAGTGGATACACAACCCAGATCAGTGTTGGTCTCTTAGTTGAAAGAGAGTAGGATGGATAGAGTCCTATGGTTGGGTGCAACGTTTCTCTCACTTAGCTAGTTGCTTGGACAGTTCCATTTAAAGATAAGTGCTTTATGTGGTGTTAAATGATGCTAGTTTTCCTATGTTATGTCTACTTGTTATGTTCAAGTTATTTGAATGAATGATTGTATGAAATTGACCAGTACGAAGACTATGTATAGGAATGAGTATGATACTGAGTTCATGTTTGAACATTTCACCATTTGCTTAGGCTTAATATGCTACTAACCTTGCAGGTTGTAGATGCATTGATTAGTTTAGTTCTGCTATGGGTGTTTTGTTATGTCTACTTGTTATGTTCCAGTTATTTGAATGAATGATTGCATGAAATTGACCAGTATGAAGACTATGTATAGGCCTGAGTATGAGGCTTAGTTCATGTTTCAACACTTCACCATTTTTTTGGGATTAATATGTTGTTGACCTTGCAGGTTGTAGATGCTTTGATTAGTTTAGTTTCATTATGGGTGTTTTGTTATGCATTGCATAAATTGTTAGATTGACTACATGAAATCACCTGGACTTGGGGAAGGAATAATATAGCCATATTTTGTTTCATGACCCCTCTTTGGGTCAGATGAAAGGGGAAGTCATGGCAGAAGGCATGTAGAACTCCTTGTAGAAGGGTAAAGGGGAATTGAGGTAGTAGGAAAGACTTCGGTTGGAAATATGGCCAAGCAATATTACTCAGATCTTGTAGGGGATCAAACCAATGTATAAAGCTCTCCAATAGATTTCCAATGGAACCATACCTGTCCAATTTGGTCTAAGGATGGAGGAGTTATCATCCTGAGAATTTTGCAGGTGCAGGGTATGTGGTCCTCACTTTTTGAATCCGCAATGCGGATTCTAGATTGGGGAGGTTAGGGACTGACCTTTGGAGTTGTGTGGTTAGACTTCTAACTTTTCGAATCCATAAGTTGGATTGTGGATTATGGAAGTCGGAAGGGTTATTTCCACGGGGTTGGCGCATTGGATTTCCGACTTTCCGCATCCGCAATGCAGATTGTAGATTGCAGAAGTCGGAAGGTGGTTTTTCTTGGGTTACGAAATGAGGCTTCCGATTTCCGACTTCCGCAACGCGGATTGCAGATTGCATAGGTCATATGGGTAAATTTTTCGGGACGACTATTTGAGGTTCTGACTTCCGAGTTCCACATGCGGATCACGGATTGCAAAAGTCAGATGAGTATTTTCCAAGGCTGTGAAGTTGACTTCCGGATTTCAACTTCCGCATTGCAGATTGCGGAAGTTGGGAGCGCGATTTCTTTGAAAAGGTAAATTTGGAAATCGAACTTCCGAATTCCGACTGAAGATTGCGGCAAGGTAATTGCGGATTGTGGATCAGAGGACATTGCGGTTGCATGTAAAAACATAGAGAATTGTTGAAAAAAATGTATCAGGTTGTATCCCATCGCCTTTGAAGTGCACCAAGGAGACCGGGGACGTGACAATAAGCAAAGTGGACAAACTTTTGGTTTTAACACCATCCATGAGGGATGTAGCTTAGATGCCACAAAGATTCAATGGATTAATGAAAAAAATTTATTTGTAATAAGTTGTAACATATTAACAAATGTATGACTTAACATTATCCTAAGTTTTGTTAGGAACAACTTGAGAATCGAGATATCCTCAAGAACATTCCTATATTTCATTTCTTGGAGTTATCATTAATAGAAGTATAAAAGGATAGCCTTTCTTGACATAATATGTTAGTCAAGAAGGAAATTGTGAATAGAGAAATATTGTAACGTCATTATAACATTCCCGAATTTGATAATAGAAGGAGTTTGTTGGTTTCTACATATCATTAACATGTATATATTGATTTCTTTCAACAACCATGGTCAAAGGACGAATGTCCCCAGTCTCTGAGCATGTGTTGTTGTTGTGTGTTTATTTTAAATAGATAATTTATAAATAGTTAGTTCATTTGTTAATTAATTCTAAGTTGTTAGTTGATATTGTTGTTATTGCATAGTTTTCATTATTAATCATTGTTATTACTCTACACCTCCTTAGCACACAATATCGATTTATTGAGTATAAGTATTCCCTTTATTATAACATATGTGTTCTTGATTCTAGAGTGTGCATTTCATTTTTTAAAGTGTTCCTTTATTTATGCAAGAGTGCCTTTACAATTGTGTGTATTTTAAATTTAGTAGTGTTATTTTATTTACAGTAAGAGTGTTTCAATTAGCATTCTTTCAATTTCATATGTGTGAGCATAAAGAAAATCAATACTCAAAAGGAAACTATTGCTTGCATATACGTTGCATGATAACCTTTAAATAATAAGACACAACCTGCTCTGGCAATTAATGTAAAGGGATAATTAGTTGTTTTAAAAGACAATTAAAGGAACTAATATTTTGGTGTTGTTGTTTGGAAGGTTATTGAGGGCGCAAAAGTACAAACCTAGCATTGGTTTTAGCTGCATTCTCTTTGGTTCTATTGAGGCCTGACTGATAAAGACAAAAGGTAAGAACCTACACATCCTCCAGTAATCTCTCTAGTGAGACTTACATGGTGGACTCCCATATCACCAGTATCATAGCATATAGAGCATGATTTAGATTTTTTTATGGTTCTACTAAGGCCCAAGCAATAAATATAGAAGGTAAGAGCCTACACATATACCACTAGCTTCTATAGTGAAATTGTTTATGGTAGACTCTCGTCTCAGCATTATCATAACGCTTAGGATGCACGAATAGAACTGTAAATCCTAGAGGAAGATGAAGACCCCCAAAAAATAAAAATACTACATGTAAAGGAGGTAGAGGTCAAAAATATAAAGGACGAGTAACATACATACAAGAAATCATCTCAAAGGAAGAATGGAAAGCAACATATCATAACACCATCAGGGTGGTGTCTTAGGAAGGAACCAATATTTAGTCTTCCTATCAAGCCAAGTCAAATGCAACAGTGGAATCCAAGACCAAGAAATTGATATAAGGACAATGAGATATTATGGGGACCAATACCATAAGAATAAATTGAGCCACAATTCTCTCCACAAACAAGATCCTCTACAGTAGCAAAACTTGAGTTCCAAATTTTGACAGAAGGACAATGAGGAAAAAATAGAATTAATGTCTAAACGTCAAGGCTTAGACCCTATACATGAATTTGTTCTTGATATATCTATTCTTGTTCCATACCATTGAATTGTTGTTAAACTTGTTGCGCTAGAATGAAAGGATTATGATCCACCACAATGGGTGCTTGTTGATTACGAGATCCCATAATGATATTGCAGGTTGTTGGAAAACATGTCTACCCCAACATCTGTGATTGAGTTTCCAATTGATGACACTCATAGGGGTGCACCAATGAATCCTATTTACTTATCATCCCTTCCCAACTTCCATGGTATAGTTGTTGAATACCCGAACGTCTTTCTTTTTGAGTTCGATGTTTTATGCCAAAGCTATGAATATACCATGGAACTTAATAAATTGAAGCTATTTCATTCTACCTTGAAGGGAGAAACGTTAATTTGGGGGATGGTGGCTTGGTGGAAATACCATAACCTTGTGATTTGAGATCAAGTAGTATTTTCATGAAAAATACTAGGATTATTATAGATCACAAGAATTCAGATAAGAAATCTTCAAATTGATCTAGAAGGAAGAGGAAAATTTGGAGGATTACGTTGAGTGCTTCCAGTATAATCTACAGATATCTCCACACACTACCCTAGACAAGGATATTACAAAGACAATCTTGATTTGAGGAATGGGAGATGAATGCTTGGATATGTTGAATTTGATGGGAAAAAGAGATATTTCAAAATAAATCTATTATGTAATTTGTAAATTATACAAAAGGTGTTCATGATGAGCTTCTAGAAACAAACCTAGAATACACAACTTTTCCATCAAATCTAAAAGTCAACGAATGGAGGAGTAAAAAACATGGAAATTGGTAAAATATTAGATGATTTTAAGGTTGATATCCCTAGAAGACTATATTCACGGTTGGATTTTTTCAGGCTAAACAAAAGTAGATTGAAGCTAAGAGGGAATTATCTATCTTTTGTCCATGTTGTAGAGAAAAACACTCTTCAAAGGAATGTCCACTTAATACTATTGAATTTTGTGTGATTTGTGACTGGGACCATCCTATGAAATTATTCCCATCATTACCAGGATAGAAAAATGATTCATCAATCCTATTCTATTAACACTTTTGAATGCAACTATTTACACCTTAGGTCTAGGAAAATAATAACTCAGAAAATACACCTATTATTACTGAACATTGCGAAGAAGAAATCCTAACTCCTAAAACAAAGCATTCTCACAAATAAGCTAAGAACCTCCCCCCTGTTGCAACTCCTAGATATTTAGCAATCACGAAAAATGAAAGAGTTACAAGTTCGATTTAGACATAGACTATTACTCCCCCATATCCAAAAAGGTTCGCCATAGCTAAGACACCTTCACATCCTATGTTTGATTTGGTGGGAAAAGTACATTTTCTATGTGTTAAAATCCCATTATTGCAAGCAATTAAGGATGTGCCAATCTATTCCAAGACAGTTCATGGGTTGTGTCTTAAGAAACCTGGAGGAAATACCAAACACCCATTTTCCATCCATGCGTTAGGAAAATTGTCTGAACTAATCCTTGCCAGAATTGCACCTGTTAAGTACCACCATAGATCCATCTTAAACTTGGATATATTAAGCACCAAAAGGGATCTGATTTATTGAGGTGTGATTTTTTTTTATCTTAATTTTTTTACACATCAATAAAAAATTTACCCCTCAAGAAATATGATCCCTCGCGATACTTAATAGATATGGGTTTAAGATGCATCTATGCTAGTTTTAATTTTTTTATTATGATCCGACATTAAATTTTTTAATTACGTTTTTTATAAGTTATGAGCTGGCATGGGAACGTTATGTTACTTAATGTGACTAATGCGACTAATGTGACAAACATGAAAAATATCCCCCATACTAGGTTGTAATCACCTCGCTACTCTTAGTACAATGATGATCTTGGAAATCCAACACCAAATATAGAGATTCAAGGACAAAGTTTTTCAAACACATTGGTGGACCTGGGGGAGACCATCAGTACATGAACAAGGAGGCTTGGGATTCAATTGGAATTTTTATTCTCAAACCAACCTCTACAGTATTAGAATTAGCCGATTGATCTACCATCAAACCAAAAGAAATATTAGAATATGTATTCGTCTTTTTAGAATCCTTAGAATATACAGTTGATTTCTTGGTACTATAAAAAGATCCTACCTAGAGGGTTAGACATGTTCGATGCATACATAGAGTGTATGTTAGGAAACATGATTATTTCCCATGGGGATTCATGAAAAATATGTTTCTTTATCCACCCACTAAACCGAGTATGGGGTATGATATTCCCTTGTGGGATGAATTTGAACTTAAAGAGGGGGATGGTATACCTATCCTCACCATTTAAAAATATCTGTAATTCAAGAATGAGAGAGAAGATGATGCCATTAATAGTTTTATCAGGAATCCTCCTTCCCTCCCCTGGCCTATTTTTCAGTTACTAGAAGATGTAATGGATAATTATTCCCAATGAAATACCCAGAGAGATCTTGGTTAAGAGGGTGTAACAACTATTGTTTTCCATAACATCATTCCAATAGAAATAGAACTAGGAAAAACATTGAATATCAATCCAAACTTGTCCCCATCTCAAACTGGATATCTGTTACAAATTCTACGTATAGAAAAAGGGTCCATTGCATGGGATTACACAAAAATTAAGGGTGTCCACCCAAATATGTGTACTCATCACATTTTCATAAAGGAATATTTTCGTCCCACCTACCAACCACAAAGAAGGATGAACCCTGTCCTAAGAGACATCGTCAAACAAGAGATTCAAAAATTGTTGTATGCCAATTTTATTTACCCAATATCTAACAAAAAATGGGTATCACCACTCATTATTGTTCCTAAGAAAACCGGTAAATAGAGGATCTATTTAATTTATCAAGAACTAAACAAGGAAACACAAAAAAATCACTTCCCCTTGCCATTCATCGATCGGGTACTTGATACACTCTTAGAGAAGGAGTTCTTCTCCTTCCTTGATAGCTTTAGTGAATACAACCACATACAGATTGCTCCTAAAGATCAAGACAAAACTACCTCCACTTTCCCTTGGAGTACCTTCACATACCATGTCCTTCCTTTTGGGCTCTGTAACGTTCCTGCTACTTTCCAAAGGGTTTTTTTTATATTTTCTTTGATCTGGTTGATGATAGTGTCGAAATATACATGAATGATTTTATACCATATGGTAATTTGTTTGATGAAGTGTTATCCAATCTAGAGAAATTTCTTCAATGTTGTAAATAGACTAATGTTTCCTTGACATTAGAAAAATGCCATATCATGAAGACCACAAGGGTGGTCTTGGGACATTATCTTTCCTTTGAAGGAATACAGGTCGATCCAACCAAGATTGAGGTAATCCTAAAAATTATTATTCCAAAAATGAAATAGAGGTATGTGATGTTTTGGTACATTCTGTTTCCTATCGTCCCTTCATTGAATTTTTTAGAAACTAGCATATCCTCTATTTTTGTTGCTTGCTAAAGTTGTAAAATTTTTATGGACTGATTTTTGGCAATCCACTTTTACAGGATTTAAAAATTGGTTTTCTAATCCACCTATTCTGCATAGCCTTAACTGGACATTACCATTCCACATCTCTACGTTTTCCTCTGACACTTCTATTGGAGTTGTACTAGGACATGAAGAAGAATATAATCCTTATGTTATTTACTATACCAACAATATTTTGAACCCCACTGAGTCAAATTATATGGTAACTGAGAAGGAATTTCTTGTTGTTATTTTTGCAATTAACAAGTTTAGACACTATATAACTAGTTACTCCATTTTTGTGCATATTGATCACTCATCCATCAGATATTTAGAAAATAAACCTATTACAAATGCTTGTTATTGGTACAAAAATTCAACATCTCTATTATTGATAAACCTAGGAAGGTAACATTGTTGAATACTTCCTCTCTAGGCTTAGCATTGACAGTGATACTTCACCTATATAATATATTTTATCATATGGTCATTTTTTTGCAATGAAAACACACATACCATGGTATGCAGATATTTGTAATTAACTCGATACAAGAAATTTTCCACACCACCTCTCTCTAAGGGATTGACGCATGATTATTCAACAAAGTGTTACGTACAGATGGATAGGAGGATATCTCTTCTATACTAGAGAATATCCATAAATTCAATGATGTTCTAGGGAGGAAGAAATCCATGACATCCTTAAATCCTATCATGATGAGCCCCATGGACGAAATTTTGTTGATAAGAAAACAAGTCATAAGGTGTTGTGCATGTGTTATTTTTTTCCAACTATATTGAAGGATGAAAAGAAGTATGCACAAGGATGTGACATTTTCCAGCAGATGGGACATCCCATTCAATCTGATGAAATGTAATTACAAACCTAGTTGGTAGTGGAACCTTTCAAGAAATGGGCTCTCGATTTCATGGAATCGATTAATCCCTCATTTCGCAAAAAATCCTACATTTTAGTGTGTACAAAATATGTTACCAAATGGGTGGATGTGAAGGCTCTTTCAAGAGCCACATAGCAGGTTATATCAGAATTCCTATTTGAGGATATCTTAGTCCATTATGGGATACCAAGGGAGATAGTCACAAATGGAGGAGCACAATTTACACAAAACAATATTGAAAATATGATTGCAAAATATAAACTTTGGATCTGGTCACCTTGCCTTACCATCTGCAACAAATAGGCCAAATAGAAAGCACCAATAAGGTACTGGAGAATATTCTTATAAGCACTATGGCTATTCACTGCTGTGAATGGGTTGACCGGATCCTAGAAGCTATATGAGCATATAGGACTACCCAGTAGAACACCACAACTCGTTTTCTCCATTCGAGCTTGTGTATGGAAAGTGCCTCATATTCCTTGTTGAATTTGAGATCAATGCACTCAAAACTGCTCTAGAAGTGGCTTGGATCTGGATACAACATAGAAGCATCGACTAGATCAACTAATTAAGTTGGATGAGATCCTCTTGGTTGTGCTACAGCACACTTCTATCCTACAACAATAATGCACAAAGTAGCATGACCAACTCATCAAGAAGAAGAATAAGTTTTACCTAGGATATTGGGTGTTGCTATACAATTCTAAGTTCAAATGCTTCAACTGAAAAATGTTGCACTAGGTGGTTGGGTCCTTATGAAGTAGATATATTTTTCAACAACGAGACTGTTAAACTTAAAACAATAGATAAATAACACATTCCTATGTTTTCTAATGGACATGACCTTTGGTTGTATCATCAACCACCCTCGAAGGACTCTTTCATCAAGCATATTTCTCCCAACCCAAATTTGGAAGTGGTACATGGAGAGGGGAATTCCCCATACCTCCACCTACATGATTTTTCTTAGTTTCCTCTATAACTAAATAGATAAATAAATAAATAATTCTAACTGTGAAAACTCATTTAGGGCATATTTAGACGAATGCCAATTGAAACCAACTTGCTGGAAAATTAATGAAATTTAAAAATAAAATAAAAATAAATGAATAAAATGTTCTCAAAGTTACTTTTCTTTTGATTTTAGATCAATAATTTATATTAACTGCAATTTCTTTGAAGTGTTGTAACTATTTCAATAGAAGAAACTACTTTTCACTATAGGATATTTGGTTTCATTAGAATAAAAAGTGTTGCAACTCCTTCAGTAGAAACACGCTTGATATTGTTGCAACTCCTTTAGTAGCAACACAATTGATATTACCACAACTCATTCAGCTGCCTCACGATTACCGCTTCACTTTGTTGAAACTCCTCCACATTTAGCACCAAACTCAAAGTCTACCATCTTGCTATTCTCTATTACCAAATATGATTGATATTAAATTTTTTGTCACTTGCTGAAATCATCAAATATCTACCGTGGCCACTACCAAACCTACAAGTATTGACCATTTTTCATACCACCTTCATGATCATTTGTGGTAAGTCAAGTGAGGTACAATTATCCTTAATTCCCCATTATTTTGTAAAATAATAGTATGTGGATTTGTTGTCACCTCTCCACATCACTTGGTCATGATCGTCCAACCAATCAATTGGGGGGAGTTCCAATTTCATGACTTGTACCTTGCAGACATTTGTACATGGCCATCCTTGGTACATTATTACCTAATTAATACCATGAAATTTGCCTAAAATTTTCCCAATTTGAAATTCCATATCCGGTGTCACTATTTTTGTTGCTACTTGCATGCACAAACTCTAAATTTTCTATATGTCCACTTCTATAACGCTTTGAGTATTATATATTGTACAAGTTTGATAGTACTTATTGGAAGTGGGGGGATTAATAGTTCGGCATGAACCTCAAACAATAAAATAACTCCGTAAGAATGTGAAATTATGCCAAGAATTTCAACATGCAAGATGGGTGGTGTATTTTAAAAGGTTAGATGGTTTTGATAAAGGTGTAGCACTGGAATTTGTGCATAATCTTATGAATAAGTCTCTATAGTAAGAGGTCTGCAAATTCTAGTGATGAAGGATGCCATAACTCGGGTGATGTGGCTTCCCCAACAAGGAGAGAATTGGTTTGGCCACAGATCTCCCCTTCCACATGCAATAGAATAATTTTTAAGAGTATGATAAGTCATACAACAAATGGGTAAATGATATGCTTGAGAATCCTTACCCACTCCATGGAAATATGTGTCTCTTTTTGTGCAGAAGTACATTACCCGTGAAGGATGCTACAAGGTAATTTTTGCATACCATTTTAAGTTGTTGTCTCACATAAGGAATTGAATTTTGTTAAATATTCCATATTTTCCTTTCTCTACCCTTAATATCATGGTATGGTTTTCAAGAGGAGTTAATAATCTTGTATCAACGATAGCCTATCATAGCCTAATCAAGATGCTAGTCATCAATGCTTTGTGTTTGTGTCAGAAATTGTTACTAAGGCTAGGGTAACAAGCCAACACAATCTCAAGAATAAAAATCAATTCAAACTAGGGTTTAGGGTTTTGTTTTATATATTTTTGGTCATAAACTTCAAGAGCATAAAGGGAATACATTCAGCAGATAAGCAACAACTAAATCATACACATATATCGATAAAGATGCATATATATCACAAGAATCCAACAAAAGACTGTAATGAAGTTCACACATAAAGGACAAGCACCACTGGAAATTACACATCAACCAGAAATGAATTTGTCATTCATGAAACTAAATAAGTTCAAACATGAAACCAACACAGATCAATTGAAGGGAAAAGAGTCATATACTCATAGTTTCATCAATAAATGCATATAAGAGTTTACAGTACCTATCACTGAATAAGTCTGAAAGTACAAGCAGCTAGCAGACCTCCTAATGCTCCAAAAATCAGAACCCCTACAATGTTTTTCTTCTCCTTCTAAATAGTTTTTCTTGCAAGAAACAGCTAGGTATTTCCTCCTAACTCTCCATTGAATCACTAGGTTAGATAAAGTAAAGTTTACATTTTTACAAAATTTACAAGTCTGCTAAAAATAGCAAATTCTTTAACAAAATGTTTATCTAAAATAACCCCTAACTAATAACTGCCTCATATCTCCTTCGCTGCCTCCACAAGAAGAGATATACCATCTGGACTTGAGGATTTTCTCTTTATTCTTTTATGCTTCTTCTCCAGCTCAGCTATCTTCTTCTGAAGGTGTTCATTTTCCTGTTGTAGAGTTTCAACTGTTTTTTCCAGCTCTGAACAGTGCCTGTCAGAGGCCCTTTTTCTTCTAAGTGCTTCCTTTGCATCAACCACTAATTCTTGAAAATTGTCATGAACATCCTGAAGATCTTCTCTTAATCTTCTATTTGCCATCATCAAGCCATCATTAACTTCCTGCATGTAATTCATTTGGTGCTTATATTGTTTGACAGTCTTCTGTAAATCTTCTCTGTTAGAATTAACCATTTTCTCCATTGCAAAATCTTGCTCTTCATTAGGCTTCCAAGGGATATCAATTTTCTTAAAAATTTCTGCTTCTTCTGTCAACATTTTCTCAGAAGTGTTTTCAATGATGAGCTTTGAGTTTTCATCTTCTACTACTTTCACTAAATTAATCAACTCTTTTTTACATGGCTGCATTTTATCTATCTTTGATTTGTCATCCTCCATGGCTTCTTCATCTATGATGGTCACTTTATCTGAGTTCAATTTAGGGTTTAATAACTTTTTCATGTTTAACCTCAGCTTATTTTTCGACCTAGTTTTAGGTCTCCAGAATGTAGCTGCCTCTCCCATCATCTTCAGTTTTCTGCCTTGGTACTGAACAGAAGCTAATTCCACCACTTCCAGCTTATTTATTTTCTTGTTAGGCTTCATGATTGTGCCACCTAAAACTTGAGCTTCTTCAAATTCAGTTTTGACCTTAATCTCAGAAACAGGCTGTTATTCTTCTAACATGTATCCTTCATCATCCGAAAGGATTGTAATGGGGCTTCTTGGCCGAATAGGAATTTCTTCTTTAGCTACAGGAACTATTTTAATATCAACTTTCCTTTCATCCTGAGGATCTGCTACAGGTGATGATTTCTTTTCAAACTTAAAAGGTGATTTTTTGAACCAGTGCTCACCTTCATTGCTAATCTCAGTAGCTTCTGCTATTAATTCCACAGATAACTTGAATTTCAGAGCATCCATCATAATCATATCATTTTTAAGTGCTTTAGCAAACTTGCAGGTGACCTGAGTATCGAAGCCATCAATCTTTTTGGAAAACTTTAACCAACCTGACTGCTGAAAAAGTTCTGCACAGTCAGGAAGCTTCTGAATCCAGGTTAAGTCTGTGGGCTCAGCCCTGTTGACCTTACCACTTTTGCCACTTTTCCCCATATTATTCTTTTCAGTAAACAGGCACAATTTGTCTTAGGTTTCAAGAAGTGTTTTGTAAACTGATTTCTTATGCTTTGGGCTCCTTTGAAATTTTCTACAGACCCTTGAACAGACCTTCAAGTTCAATGTTCTCTTCTCTCAACCATGCAACTAAGTGGATATGTTTTCCAAGCAAGTGACTTCATGAAATTCTGATAATTTTCAACAATGTCTAAACCATTTTCATAAACCAACAACACACCTACTGTGTAAGAATGAGCATAACAGATAAATCTGCGAGTCCTCTCAATACTATTTCCAGAATTTTGAATGTATAGGAGAGCAAATGATAAAAATCTTCGTTGAAACTGTAATTTGAATTTCCCAGACTGAATACTTTAAATTTGAGACTACTCCGCTGCTATGTTCATGCATATTCCTCATACTAGCTTCAGATAGTTATTTCTGTGGTGAAATGCTCATTTTATGATCTATTTTATCATTTCCGGCCACTAATTTTTCCAGATAATTGTGCAGCGAAAAAGACCCAAATTTTCCAGCTATAAGGGTTTATATCGGAATACCTGTCAGCTACTCATCTGTCGTGGCTTACAGCTTCGTTTTGGGGTATCAATGGTCTCCTCTTATGAGAATAGGTGTCCTCCTATCGTTTCTTTAACTGCTGGTGAATGAATTCGGAAGCCCTAATTCTTGCTGGCGATAAAACACACCTGTCTTCTCTCCACAACAACACAATCCACCGTTTTAGCAGTGATCTCTCCTTCAAGAACACTCCTCTTCTATAATGATGCGTGTAACAAGAGAAATTTGACAGCTAGACCGGGATTTGCTGGTTTTTGTGCAACTGATTCCGCATACCATGCAATGATGAACTCGTTCTGCTTAGTGACTAATCACCATCTAAAATCATGCTTAAACTGCTGCAAACACGTGTTAAAACACTCACACAAGGCGATTAGACACTCCCATACTGCATCATGATTGAAATTAGTTCAAAAATTGAAAGAAACCACAGGCCGCGATATTCCTGTAGCGCGTCCTTTGTTAAAATTTTGCCTAGCGCTACAAGAATAGCTAACATACCAAAATTTAGCAGTTTTTTAATTTTTTGCTAATTTGTCGGAGGTTCTAACCGTTATTTGGTTTAAGAAATGAGTTTAACCGTTCTCTAAACACATTAATGATTCTACCTTTGAAAATATGACTCTCATTAACCCCCTTTACAATATAAAAAATCACCAAAATTAAATCAAATCTGGAAAGAATGGGCTAAAAACTTATTCAATCACCCATAAAGTTTCTAAGATGACTAAAACAGAAACTTAAAATAAAAAATTTAACTGAGGTAGATTCAAAAACAAACCAAAACTGGAGAGAATAAATCAAAAATGGAGAAAAATTTACTGACTTAACATCTGGCTCCAGCTGCGGGATGAAGTCCTCCCTGTGAGGCTTCAAGAACTTGTAGACTAGTGCCTTCTGTCTTCAATCTAAACTTCCATTGGGATATGGAGTCTTTATTTAATCTCACTCACACCGGTATATACAATGAAAAGTGACAATGACCCTCATTAACTGTAGAAATTCTTGAGGAATCGCCCATTGACAGGGCTGAGCAACTCCTCCCCTTCAAGGGACTGCAAGATGAATGTATTATTTTCCAAAACTTTAGATATCAGAAAAGGGCCAAACCATAGATTATCAAATTTGCCATGCTTACCTTTCTGTTTCTTTCTTGCATCCCATCTTAAAACCAACTCACCTTCTGAAAAAATATGTTCTTTAATATTTCTGTCAAACCTGGTTTTCATTTTAGCTCTGTACAGCTGTGCTTCTTTGTCTACCTTCTCTCTATTTTGCTGTACCTCAATCATTTCGAAGATTCTTCTTTGTAAATCATCTGGTTCCTCTTGAGAATTCTGAAGGAAATTCATTACTGGAATTCCCAATTGCACTGGAAATACTACTTCTGTTCCATACACCAGCTGAAAGGGAGAAGTACCAATGGCTTGCTTTACAGTAATCCTATCCGCCCACAATGCATATTTCAACATTGAATCCCAAGATCTTTTATTGTGTTTGAGCAACTTCTTGATGCATTGAATGATATTTTTGTTAGATGATTCAGCCTGACCATTTCCCTGAGGGTAATAGGGAGTTGAGTGTTTTAGAATAATACCATTTTTCTCACAAAAGGCCACCATTGCCTTGGATTTGAATGCTTTGGCATTATCAGTAATCAATCTTTGTGGACAACCAAATCTGCTCAGAATATTATCTTCAATGAAATCCATAATCACCTTATCTGTAGCATTCCTTGTGGGAATAGCTTCCACCCATTTTGTAAAGAAATATGTGGCAGTCAAAATCCAATGATGCTGACCTGAAGATACTGGATTTATTTCTCCAATAAAATCCAGACCCCACTGCTGAAAAGGGGCATTGACTGCAATAGGCTTCAAAGGTAAAGATAATAATTTCTGTTTACCTGCAAATTTCTGACAGGGTATGCAAGCTCTTACTTGCTGGTAAACATCATGGAAGAGGGAGGGCCAATAGTATCCAGCTCTCAAAATTTTATAGGCTGTTGTTTTCCAGTATTTATGTCCTCCACAAGCTCCTTCATGGGATTCTGAAATCACTTCTTCTATTTCAGCCTGATCTAAACACCTTAACAAGATTCCTCCTGGGTCTTTCCAAAACAATTGATCTTCTATCAAACAGTATTTAGTAGATTTTAATTTCAGAGACCTGGCAGCCTTCCTATCCAAGTGTTCTGGGCATTGCAAAAATAACAAAAAATGAACAATATCAGCATACCACTCTGAAGATGAATAAGAGTCCATGATTCTTTCTTTCTCCAGGAATGCTTGCTTTTCTTCAGGTGCTGATTCTTATACCATAAGATGTAATCCTAATGCTTGACAATTTGAATCAGCCAGCAGTTTGGCCAATCCTTGTCCTTTGACCAGTTTAGTAGGTCTGATTTCTACTTCATACTCCATAATTTTAGCAATCCACTTTCCCCTCTTGCCTTCACTATCAGGCTGTGTCAAAACATCTTTCACTGTAGCATTTGGAACAAATGAAATAACCTTGGAATGTAAGATATAAATTCTGAAAAATTTTAAAGCTTTCACCAGAGCATAGGCTTGTTTCTCCAAGATACTGTATTTAAGCTCTGAATCTCTAAGTGTTTTACTGAAAAAGGCAATTGGTTGCTCTAATCCTTCCTTATTCTTCTGGAGTAGTACAGCAGCAATAGTATCCTCTGAAGCAAAAGAAAAGGTAAGGAATTCCTTGGCAAAATCAGGACTTACTAAAACAGGTGCTTCTGTCAGAGCCATTTTAATTTTCTCAAAAGCTGCCTTTGCTTCAACAGTCCATTTGACTTCTTGGTCCTTTTTTAACATTGCTGTGATTTGTTTAATGGTCTCAGCAAAATTAGGAATAAACCACCGTAGAAAGTTTATTTTTCCAATGAAAGATTAAACATCCTTTTTACTCCTGGGCAAGCTAATATTCAGTATTGCTTTCACTCTCTCAGGGTCAATTCTAATACCATCAGCTGACACCAGGTGGCCAAGCAATTTACCTTCTTGCACAACAAAATGTGATTTTTTTGGGTTTAAGGATAAACCAAATTTTTTGCATTTTATGAAGGTTTGTTCCAAATGCTTCAAGTGTTCATCATCTGACTTTGAGAAAATAGTAATATCATCCAGATAGATAACCACAAACTTATCTTTCTCACCTATGAATGAAATATCCATGGCTCTCTGAAAGGTTGCTCCAGCATTCATCAAACCAAAAGGCATCTTGTCATACATAAATGTCCCCCAGGGGGTTGTAAAAGCTTTTTTTTCTTTTTCATCAAGGTGCATGGCAATCTGATTATACCCTGAGAAACCATCTAGCATAGAAATCCTTTGAGCTCCAACTACCTGCTGCAACACCTGTTCAATCTTGGGGAGAGGATAATTATCTTTTAATGATGATCGGTTCAGATTTCTGAAGTCAACACATAATCGAATTTCCCCATTCTTCTTTCTAACAGGAACTAAATTAGCCACCCAAGAAGAATACCTAAGAGGCACTATTATCTTTGCATCCAACAACTTCTTCAGTTCTTTTTCAATTACAGGGAACAAGGCTGGATTGATTCTTCTTAGTTTCTGCCTGAAAGGTTTGACATTAGGTTTCAAAGGAACTTTGTGCTGAATAACTGCTGTATCATAAGTTTTTAGTTCCTTATAAGACCAGGCAAATGCATCTATATATTTTTTCAACAGCTTAATGTATCTGCTTCTTTGCTCCACTGTTAAGAATTTAGAAAGCTTTACCATTCTTGGATGTTCTGCTGAACCAATATTGTAGTCTTCCACATTGTCTTCTGAAGATTGAATTACTGGCTTTGAAGGTGTATCATCTTTGCTGAATATTCTTTCCAAAGGTACTAGGCCTTTCGGAATGAAATTAATTTTCAATTCAATGATTTTATGCCCTGCTATATCTTCTGCAGCAAACTCATCTAACTATTCATCTTTTCCATCTTCTTCTTGATCAATTTGAATATTTGAAAACTCATTTACGAGCTCAAGAAATTTTTTTATTTCAATGTCATCTTCAAAAACCCTCCAGTGTTTTATATTTTCAGGAACACAAGGTCTATACCTCACTTCTATAGGATACTTTAACTGAGTAATTTTAGGTATTCTAAAATATGTGGCAGCCAGGGCTAAAGAATCTGCAGTCTCATTATGATTCCTGGGAATATGAGTGATATTAAATGCTATAAAGTAGTTTTCAATCATATCCCATAGCTCATTTCGATATACTTTCAGCAAACCTTGCTTTACTTGATATTTGTTCTTCACCTGTTGAACAACTAGTTCGGAGTCGCCAAATGCAGAAATTTGTTGAATTCCCAAATCTTTAGCAGCTTTCAATCCCAATAGCAAAGCCTCATACTCAGCAGTGTTGTTAGTGGTAACAAACTCCAATTTATACATAAGTTTCACTGTTTCACCACCAGGGGAAATAAGTAAAACTCCAGCTCCATCACCCTCTCTGCATGAAGATCCATCAAAATATAACTGCCATACTGCATCTTTTTCCTCTATGCTATGTTTTATTGGCTGATCTTTTTCCACCTGTAACAGACCAGCAGAATTATCTTCTTCACTAAACTGTAATATGCATGAGCCAAGGTCTTTATCCATAGAGTACATTGGGTGATTAGTGGGGTTCTTATCATCTGTGACAATGTAAGCAAGTTGTAGCTCTCTGTAAAGTCTTCTATTTTCTCCACCAAAAACAGGAATAGTGGCATAAGAGAGGTCCATCTGTAAGGTTCCTCCAACCTTCTTTGCCCAGGATCTTGAAAGAAGCAAGCCAAACTTTGGGGTGATATCAGCCACTACAACATCCATTATGACACTCTTCATTGGCAACTGAGCAAGGCTGACAACCATATCTTTAATCACTCCTAGACACTTGACAGCTCGGGAATCAAAAGCATATAAGTCATGATAAGGTTTGGTAATACTGAGACCTAGGGCTTCCATCACAGCTTTAGGCATTAGATTATGGGATGCTCCAGAATCTAATAGACAATTATGGATCATCTGATCATGAACAGTTAAAGTAACATAGAATGGAGGAGAAGCACCAGCTTCATTTTCTGTTTTCTCGGCTAAGGCAGATCCAATGAATATCTTTGGACTTTCTTCTTGTAAATTTACAGTATCTGAAACAGGCTGGCCACTAGAAGAATTTATAACCTTCAAGACTGTTTGGTTATATGATGGATTTTTGATAAGCTCAGAAAATGGCACAGGAATTTTCAGTTTACCTAACTCATTTTCCAAATTGAAATTTTGAACTGACTTATTTACCTCCTCAATTTCTACATTCTTCTTGGATTTTTCTGCAGGTTGCTTATTTTCTGTTACAGGATCAGCAACTGGTTTATCAGGAATAACTGGAGCAAGAACAAAAGCTTTCTTCTTAGGAGCTTGGACTACTTGTTTCAGGCCAGATCTGAGATTAAGAGTCTTCTTAATTCCATTCTGATTAGCAGCAGCATTTACAGTAGTTTTTTCAAACTCCAATTCATCTTCAACTTCATACAAATCTGCATCATAGTACTCAGCATTTAGAAAATCTTCTTCTGTTACAAAACCTCCAGATAAACCATCTCCAAAATGATTCACATCCTGATCTGTCTCAGTTTCTTCAAAAAGTAACTGTTGATCAATTTCTTCTTCATCCACCAAATTATTTTGAAAAGGTGGGGGTACTTTTTGATCCTCATTCTCCCTCCTTTCTTGTTGAATATCATTATTTCTGCGCTCTCTTAGCATGAATCTAGGAGCAAATTGCCTCCGGAACTGATTTTGGTTATTTGGATTTCGATCAACTTCTGGAGCAGGTTTAGCAGAATTTTTTTCAAGTTCTAATTTATTCAACTTGGCAGTAAGAACCTTTACGAGCTTGGCCATTTCATCTATTTTAGCTTCAGCAGACTCAGGTGCAGCACTTGTGGAAACAGCTTCCTTCTTTCCCTTTCTTTCATACTGCTGCTGAGGTGTTTCTTTCTTGAGCCTGTTAGAAGCCAGCAAATTTGACTCTACTTCTAATGCTGCCTCTTGCATGTTCATCAAGGTGATAGGTCTTCTCTCTCTAAGTAATAAAGAGAATTCATGATCAAAAGCATTTGCATAGGTCAACTTGGCTAATGTTTCAGTGGGTTTGATTTCTGCAGGAATCCTAGTATACATCTTGTTAAATCTTTTGGAAAAGTCAGAAATAGTCTCATCCTTCTTTCTTCTCAAAGCTCCAAACTCAGTTATGTAATAAGTGTGATCCTTGGTGTCTCCCCACTGTCTCAGAAAAATATCTTTGAGTTCTTCAATTATGGTGATGGAATTAGCAGGCAGTTCTCTGAACCATTTTCTTACATCCCCATCAAGACTTTGTACAAATACCCTCATCCATACATCTTTAATTTCAATGTTCTGATTATCTGCATAACTCTTGAAAGCTTCCCAATGTTCTTCTGCAGTTGTTTCACCTTGTCCAATTAATCGAGGCATATACTTTTGGTAATCATGTGTAGGCAAGGCATGTAAAGGCTGAGGTAATACTAATGGTGCATACCTACCTGCTACCATTCTGTCCATCATATCCATAGGTGGATTTTGGGCTGCCATTGTTGACTGAGGTTTAGACTGGGAAAATGAGGAAACTTGCCTGGAACTTTTTTGAAAAGGATTCCTTCCTACTTTCAACTGAAAGATTGGTATTTTATCAGGAGAAGAGGTTTTAGCTTTCAAAAAACTTCGAGGATTAGTAAAAACCTTGAAATTGCTCTCAGGGATGATAGGTTTTACACAAGGTGAAGTTTCAGCTGGGTCTAATGATTCACCCAACTGGTGAGAGTCACAAGAGGCTGGTAAAGATTGAGACCTTTTGAGTTTTCTTGTTGTTTTTATGATATTTTCAGGGTCTGTCACACCCAGCTGTAATGAAGATGTAGGTCTGCTCCTTGTTCCAATTCTGTTGGAAGCCACTGTGACAACTTTCTGGTGAAAATAGCCTTCAAAAATGCTGGTTCAAGTCCACCTCTTAAACCAGAAAATGATGAGTATCCCAGGGAAGATATGCTTCAGCTTCGTCCCCGGCAACGGTGCCAAAGATGTTTGTGTCAGAAATTGTTACTAAGGCTAGGGTAATAAGCCAACACAATCTCAAGAATAAAAATCAATTCAAACTAGGGTTTAGGGTTTTGTTTTATATACTTTTTGTCATAAAATTCAAGAGCATAAAGGGAATACATTTAGCAGATAAGCAACAACTAAATCATACACATATATCGATAAAGATGCATATATATCACAAGAATCCAAAAAAAGACTATAATGAAGTTCACACATAAAGGACAAGCACCACTGGAAATTACACATCAACCAGAAATGAATTTGTCATTCATGAAACTAAATAAGTTCAAACATGAAACCAACACAGATCAAATGAAGGGAAAAGAGTCATATATTCATAGTTTCATCAATAAATGCATATAAGAGTTTACAGTACCTATCACTGAATAAGTCTGAAAGTACAAGCAGCTAGCAGACCTCCTAATGCTCCAAAAATCAGAACCCCAACAATGTTTTTCTTCTCCTTCTAAATAGTTTTTCTTGCAAGAAACAGTTAGGTCTTTCCTCCTAACTCTCCATCGAATCACTAGGTTAGATAAAGTAAAGTTTACATTTTTACAAAATTTACAAGTCTGCTAAAAATAGCAAATTCTTTAACAAAATGTTTATCTAAAATAACCCCTAACTAATAACTGCCTCATATCTCCTTCGATGCCTCCACAAGAAGAGATATACCATCTGGACTTGAGGATTTTCTCTTTATTCTTTTATGCTTCTTCTCCAGCTCAGCTATCTCCTTCTGAAGGTGTTCATTTTCCTGTTGTAGAGTTTCAACTGTTTTTTCCAGCTCTGAACAGTGCCTGTCAGAGGCCCTTTTTCTTCTAAGTGCTTCCTTTGCATCAACCACTAATTCTTGAAAATTGTCATGAACATCCTGAAGATCTTCTCTTAATATTCTATTTGCCATCATCAAGCCATCATTAACTTCCTGCATGTAATTCATTTGGTGCTTATATTGTTTGACAGTCTTCTGTAAATCTTCTCTGTCAGAATTAACCATTTTCTCCATTGCAGAATCTTGCTCTTCATTAGGCTTCCAAGGGATATCAAATTTCTTAAAAATTTCTGCTTCTTCTGTCAACATTTTCTCAGAAGTGTTTTCAATGATGAGCTTTGAGTTTTCATCTTCTGCTACTTTCACTGAATTAATCTCCTCTTTTTTACATGGCTGCATTTTATCTATCTTTGATTTGTCATCCTCCATGGCTTCTTCATCTATGATGGTCACTTTATCTGAGTTCAATTTAGGGTTTAATAACTTTTTCATGTTTAACCTCAGCTTATTTTTCGACCTAGTTTTAGGTCTCCAGAATGTAGCTGCCTCTCCCATCATCTTCAGTTTTCTGCCTTGGTACTGAACAGAAGCTAATTCCACCACTTCCAGCTTATTTATTTTCTTGTTAGGCTTCATGATTGTGCCATCTAAAACTTGAGCTTCTTCAAATTCAGTTTTGACCTTAATCTCAGAAACAAGCTGTTCTTCTTCTAACATGTATCCTTCATCATCCGAAAGGATTGTAGTGGGGCTTCTTGGCCGAATAGGAATTTTTTCTTTAGCTACAGGAACTATTTTAATATCAACTTTCCTTTCATCCCGAGGATCTGCTACAGGTGATGATTTCTTTTCAAGCAATTCCTTTTTGTCTTCAAATAGTGTGAACTTGTTTTTAGTGTGATCTGGAATTTCTTGGGGCTGAATGTCATCCTGTCCTTCTTCTGCTACCTGTTTTGTCACCTTCTTAGCTTTAATATCATGTTTTCTTGTAGGTTTGACTGAGTGGCCTAACTTTTGCATCATTACCTTCCCCTTGTCAGTCTGTCTTTTTGGTTGTTGATCTTCTCTTTTAGGATGAACACTTGACCAGAACAAAAAGAAGTCCCAAGTCCTTCCCTCATGCTGCAACACTGTAGTGATGATCAGTTTAATGAGACCATGGTGAAAAAGTGACTGAGAAGTGTGATCATCATGCTGTTTTATCTTGCTTGACATTTTCTGCAGGCTTTTAAAGAAAAAGAAGGGCAGATTCATCTTAGAGATTCCTGCCATATGTTGAAGGAACCTGAGATGATATTTAAATACCAATGAATATCTTCCTTCACAGGTCACATAACTTTGAAGTATTCTTATGGGCTCAATCCACTCCTTTCTGAAATTTTGAATGAAGATACCCTTATTCCAGTCAGGAGTCACATTAGGCAACAAATACCTTTGGGGTTCAAACTCAAAAGGTGATTTTTTGAACCAGTGCTCACCTTCATTGCTAATCTCAGTAGCTTCTGCTATTAATTCCACAGATAACTTGAATTTCAGAGCATCCATCATAATTATATCATTTTTAAGTGCTTTAGCAAACTTGCAGGTGACCTGAGTATCGAAGCCATCAATCTTTTTGGAAAACTTTAACCAACCTGACTGCTGAAAAAGTTCTGCACAGTCAGGAAGCTTCTGAATCCAGGTTAAGTCTGTGGGCTCAGCCCTGTTGACCTTACCACTTTTGCCACTTTTCCCCATATTCTTCTTTTCAGTAAACAGGCACAATCTGTCTTAGGTTTCAAGAAGTGTTTTGTAAACTGATTTCTTATGCATTGGGCTCCTTTGAAATTTTCTACAGACCCTTGAACAGACCTTCAAGTTCAATGTTCTCTTCTCTCAACCATGCAACTAAGTAGATATGTTTTCCAAGCAAGTGACTTCATGAAATTCTGATAATTTTCAACAATGTCTAAACCATTTTCATAAACCAACAACACACCTACTATGTAAGAATGAGCATAACAGATAAATCTGTGAGTCCTCTCAATACTATTTCCAGAATTTTGAATGTATAGGAGAGCAAATGATAAAAATCTTCGTTCAAACTGTAATTTGAATTTCCCAGACTGAATACTTTAAATTTGAGACTATTCCGCTGCTCTGTTCATGCATATTCCTCATACTAGCTTCAGATAGTTATTTCTGTGGTGAAATGCTCATTTTATGATCTATTTTATCATTTCCAGCCACTAATGTTTCCAGATAATTGTGCAGCGAAAAAGACCCAAATTTTCCAGCTATAAGGGTTTATATCGGAATACCTGTCAGCTACTCATCTGTCGTGGCTTACAGCTTCGTTTTGGGGTATCAATGGTCTCCTCTTATGAGAATAGGTGTCCTCCTATCGTTTCTTTAACTGCTGGTGAATGAATTCGGAAGCCCTAATTCTTGCTGGCGATAAAACACACCTGTCTTCTCTCCACAACAACACAATCCACCGTTTTAGCAGTGATCTCTCCTTCACGAACACTCCTCTTCTATAATGATGCGTGTAACAAGAGAAATTTGACAGCTAGACCGGGATTTGCTGGTTTTTGTGCAACTGATTCCGCATACCATGCAATGATGAACTCGTTCTGCTTCGTGACTAATCACCATCTAAAATCATGCTTAAACTGCTGCAAACACGTGTTAAAACACTCACACAAGGCGATTAGACACTCCCATACTGCATCATGATTGAAATTAGTTCAAAAATTGAAAGAAACCACAGGCCGCGATATTCCTGTAGCGCGTCCTTTGTTAAAATTTTGCCTAGCGCTACAAGAATAGCTAACATACCAAAATTTAGCAGTTTTTTAATTTTTTGCTAATTTGTTGGAGGTTCTAACAGTTATTTGGTTTAAGAAATGAGTTTAACCATTCTCTAAACACATTAATGATTCTACCTTTGAAAATATGACTCTCATTAACCTCCTTTACAATATAAAAAATCACCAAAATTAAATCAAATCTGGAAAGAATGGGCTAAAAACTTATTCAATCACCCATAAAGTTTCTAAGATGACTAAAACTGAAACTTAAAATCAAAAATTTAACTGAGGTAGATTCAAAAACAAACCAAAACTGGAGAAAATAAATCAAAAATGGAGAAAAATTTACTGACTTAACACTTTGAAAAGTACCCAAATGAAATGGATACATTTCATGATTTTATCAAAGAAATCTGAAGAAGAAGTTGAGGAAGAAGCATAGCAGGAAGAAGTGAACCAAGAAGAACTAGATGAAGAGAAAATTTTATAAAGGAAAGGAGTCAAGTGGAAGAATGGGAAGGATTAGAAGCAAAAGGAACTTCAAGTGAAATTAACCAGGAAGATGACCTAGAGGTGGAAGATGAAAGTGGACTAAAATCCAAAATAACAAACAGGTCCTAATCACTCCATGCCACCTCTATCAGATATTGATGTGGATATTGTTGAAGAAAACTCACCAATAGAGGAATATTGATCCTATGTTATAGAACAAGAGCACCCCTCAATTCCTACTTAGCCAAAGAGATGGAAAATATTAGTTGTAGAATTTGTATAATTTCTCCAAGGAGTAGGATGAGGTTGATGGGTATTGCACCATATGAAGTAATACCACCCATCCTTAAACCTATGGATTCCATGCAAGAACTAGCCACATATGAGACAGTTGATGCTGGTCATTACACAAGAACCTGAGCAAAAAGAGAACCCTACTATTGCTACTTCATCAGAAAAAATTTGTAGATGATGCTTTGGATGTCACATAAGAAGTAGCCACAAAGGAAGTAGTTGATGTTAAGGATGTCACGCGTGAACCAACCGCAGTAAAGAGGGAAGAGGTTGAAACTACTATCACTCTTCCATTTGTGCAAGAAGGAGATGAATCGATGGAAGATATGGATTATTTGGTCATAAAAGAAGAAACAAGCATTCTAGGAACCATACGGGGTAAGAGGAAACTACCTTCTCTAGTTAAACAAGTTGCATGGTTAAAACGAAAAAATTTGAATATGAAGAAGAAAATTAGGGAATTGAAAAGATAAATGAAGGGAGTGTCTAGGACCACAGGCATAGGAAATCTTTTCAATTCTACCAAAATATTTAGAAAAACATATTCCCCAAAGGAATAGTTACCTAGGAAAGTCAAAGAAGAACCCTTTTCTTTTTAGGAATACATATTTAGTCCTACTAGATATGAGACCATAGATTTAAAATTCACAACAGTGTCCACACAAATGGAAGATGATGTAATTATTGAGCAGGTTTCAAGGGGATCTCATGATCCATATTGTAGTTTGCATTGTTGTAGAATGCTAACATTGACTGCGACAAATCATCGATGTCGACACAATTTTGACAAGTTCTGACTTCAACAAACTTTGCAGCTTTAGCAAGTTCAGGAACCTCATAGTTTCACAACATCAACTTGTGCAACATCGACCTACAACTTGTGACTGTCGAACTTCGATAGATTGTTTCTTTATATTCCAGTCGAATGTAACAGTTGAAATTCTGAAACCGTTCTAACTTCTTTTGTAACTGAACGTAACGGGAAGGCACCCAAGCATCTCAACACTATCTATATAAGCATGTAAACTATTGTAATATACAACTTATCAATCTTATCCGATCTATCTGGTTTTCAGTAATAGAGATATCAGTTTGCATTCCTGCATATTGTATGTGCATATGCATTTATCTGTGTAGTGTATTCATGCTTTGCTTATTCTCTTTCTTATGCTTTCGCCATAACATAGCTAACTCATTCAGTCGAACTGTTGTCCCCCATGTGCTTCCTGGCCACGTGAGGATCATTGGTATCAGAGCTTCATCAGAGTGCATTAGCTTTGTTTGTGCTTGCGTATACACTTCCATCAAAGTTACCTGACTTATGATGGTTCAAACTCGCTCGTAGACTCAAGTAGTCACTACCTCTAGAGATAGTAGAAGAAACATGAGAAAGACATGCAATTGAAGAGAAACAATAGCTCATAGAGCAAGTGCTGGCTCGACAATGAACTGATATGTTCTCCGAGTTCAACGAGATTCTCAAGCAGTTTTCTTTGACATCAGGAGCATTTCCGATGAGAACTAACTCCAAAAAAATCAGCCCCTTCAAAGTGCAAATGAATTTGGACATACCGAATATAGAAGGAAAGATTGACACAGAATCCATCGATAATTGGGTACAACAATTGGAATCCTATTACTTTGTGAATCAACTCTTAGAAGCCGACAAGATCACCATTGCATCCCGAAATATGTCAACATTTGTGCACTGCTGGTGGGAGAACCTTTCGACAAAAATGGATAAAAGCAGAGACCCCATCAAAACATGGGACAAATTTTTTGAATACATCTGAAAGGCGTTTTACCCGCCAAAGTACCTTGAGCAGTAGTATAAGAAGTGCCAGCAGCTAAGGCAATGAAAATATGAATCTGTACAAAGTTACACTGACGAGTTCTATCAACTCATGGTTAGACTTGGAGTTCAATAAGAAGAAAAATTGCTTGTTCTGAAGTACGTCCGCAGATTATCCCAATACATTCAGAATGAGATGGAGTTTCTAAATGTCAATACGCTCGCAGATGCATTCCACTATGCTAGCAAACTTGAAACCAAGCAGAAAGGAAAAGTGTGCTTTGTGACAAAGCCGACATTAGGACGACCACCCAACAAGAAGGCATAGTCGACTTCGACAAGTCAAAATATTCTCAATTGACTCCGCCAAAACCAGATCATGACAAAAATCCTTTTCACAAAAGGGAAGATAGCAAACACCCTACCGAGAAATGGTGCGATTACCACCACTCATCTTGGCATGATATGTCTGAATGAAAAGCTCAGAAGACCTTTTTGGAAAAAGTGTCGACATCCGACACGTTTGACAAGACTATGGTAGAATCTGACCCAGAAGCAAAGACTCTTTTGACATCGAAATCGACAATTCCAGCAGCCTCGACTATCGTCAACGAGGAGGAATGAGAGTGCTTGTTCCATACACACATATGGGTTCAAAACGATCCATTGCATATAATTGTGGACAACGGAAGCTAGAAGAACTTTGTTTCTGAAGAAATTGTTAAGAAACTAGGTCTTGTGACCACTCTGCATCCTCAGCCTTACAACATTGGTTGGATGAAGGATGGACAAGAGATAAGGATCACCCGACAATGCAAGCTTGGATACGTCATAAATCCTTTTGAAGATGAAGTACTTTGAGACTTGACACCACTCTCTATAGCTGATGCCCTATTTGGGAAGACTTACCTATTGGATCACCATGGAAGTTACCAGTCACGGCCATAGAAGGTGATTGTCAGAATACATAATCAATGGTACAGCATACCAGAACGACAACCTACACAAACTGTTGCAATGATATCTACTAAACAGACAAAGAATCTCATCAATCATGCTCAGATGTTCGCATTGATTATGATAAAGCTGCAACATTCTAGGAATACTGCAGCAAACAGTCGAGTCACGAACCAATGCAACTCCTAACAGAAGCAGCAGATCGACAATATTCTTGATGAGTACCATAACCTATTCCAAGTTCCAGATGGAGTACCTCTACATTGTCAGGTAAAAAAATCTATTGAACTTTCTCCTAGTTCTTCTTTTCCTAATGCATCTGTCTACAAAAGATCCATTCTTGAGAATGAAGAGATTCATAGACAAATCCAAGAATTGATCAACAAAGGTCATATCTGACCCAGCTCCTCCTCTTGTGGAAGTCCAGTCGTCCTCGTTCCAAATAAAGATGGGACTTGGTGCATGTGCATCAACTACAGAGAACTCAACAAAATTTCGGCAAAGAATCGCTACCCTCTGCCGCGGATAGAAAATCTCATCGACTATCTGAAAGGTGCGACCTCAAGTCAGGATACCATCAGATTCCAATAGAGCCCTCAGATGTATGGAAAATTGATTTCAAGACCAAGGAAGGATTGTTTGAATGGTTTGTCATTCCTTTCAGCTTAGCCAATGCACCTACGACCTTCATGCGATACATGGATAACATTCTTCGACCTTTTATCAGAAAATGAGTCATTGTCTACCTTGACGACATACTGATTTTTAGTCGATCATGGAAAGAACATGTCGGACAGCTTCAGCAAGTCCTCAACACTGTATAGCAACATCAACTCTACTTGAACATGGACAAATTTTCCTTTGCGATGAACAACATCAAATATTTGGGGTTTGTAATTGACTCTCCAAGCATTCACGTCGACCCAGACAAAGTACAAATGATCAAATATTGGCCCATTCCTCACAACATTCAATAACTAAGAATTTTTCTTGGTTTAGCGAATTTCTATCAATGATTCATACTCGGCTTCAGCTACATAGCCTGGACCTTGAATCAGTTGACGAAAGGAAGTGGGAAAACTATCTTCAAATGGACACCAACTCAACAAGAAGCTTTTGAACAACTCAAGCACAAGATCTGCACTGCACCAGTACTTGTGTTACTTGATTTTCATCATCCCTTTTAGATTGAGACGGACGCATCGGACTATGCATTGGGCATAGTGATCATCTGGTCTGGTCACCCATTCACTTTTCATTCTGAAACTTTTAACGACACTATTAGAAGATATTCGACGTACGAAAAAGAACTGTATGCCATTGTGCAAGATCTCAAGCAATGGAGGCATTACATCCTTGGAAAGGAAATGGTCATCATCACTGACCATAAGCCTCTTCAGTTCGCTCTGACCCAGTTGAAACTACAAACAACTCGACAACTCAAGTGGATTAATTACCTACAATAGTTTCAGTTGGTAATTAAGTATCGGAAAGGTAAAGATAACACCACCACCGATTGTCTAAGTTGACCACCCATTACTCTCCTTTTTACAGTGATGAGTATGCAGGGATATGACACCACTACTTGGCCTCAGTTGTATTAGGAAGACATCGAAGTTTCACCAGTCTACCGACAACTTTAGACTAACAAGTCATCGACCATTGACTATTTCCTGAAAGATACCTTTCTATACAAGCTTGGAAATCTTTATGTACCGACCAGTGAGCATCGACAACAACTCATTTGGGATGTGCACTACAACAATAATGTAGGACACTTTGGGGTAGCAAAGATAGTTGATATTTCACAGAAGTATTTCTTTTGGCCTACACTTAAAATCGACGTCAACAGGTACATTCGATCATGCGTGGTTTGTGCCATTGCTAAACTACCTAATCGACGACAGGGATTGTACACATATTTTCCAGTTCCTAGTCGACCATGGGAATCTATTTCTATGGACTACTTGATAGGATATCCTACTATGAATCATCATCATGACGTGATCTTAGTAGTAGTTGACATATTTTCCAAGATGGCCATTCTCATTCCAGGCAAGAAGATGACGACAACGCAACAAACCGCTCATCTCTTCTTTGCAAATGTTTTGAAACACTTTGGTTTACCGACAACCATCATTTCCGACCGATATGCCAGATTCGTCAGCATCTTTTGGAGACCTCTTTGGTAGAATCTAGACACGACTCTCAGTTTTGACAGCTTTCCATCCTCAGATCGACAGATAAACGGAAGTTGTGAATTGCTTGGTTGTACAACTGCTTCGCATGTACAACCACAAGCATCGACAAACATGGGATGAAAGTATTCCATACATACAACACATATACAATCGTTATCAACACAATTCTACAGGAAAGAGTCCATTTGAGATATGTTACAGATTTCAACCCTCAGCGCCTATCAACTTGATCAGCTCCTCGACATAGTCGAATGATACTGACCATAACCAGCGAGAAGTTGACAAATCATTGAAGTTTCGAGAACATATTTGCGACATCCAGTGACAAGCATAGGACATGTTTCAATGATCAAACGCGAAATCTAAGGCTTGACATGACAAGCATTGTATCGCTCATTCATTCCAAATTGGGGATAAGGTCTAGTTACATCTTAAGAAGGCACACTTCACTGGTCCATACAAGAAGTTGAAACCTTTGCGATATGGTTCATACAGTATTCTTCAGCATATTGGAGAAAACACTTTCCAACTTGACATTCCTGCATGCTTGGGTCTACATCCAGTCTTTAATGTGGATCTACTTCGACCATACCATTCATCATTGTTGGAATAGAATGACTTACTAAAAGTAGATCCCGACGACATCCATCCAGATGTTCAAGAGCCTCTTTGTTGCGACACCATTGTGGGACAACGAGTACGCCATAGAAGTACGAACACAATTCCCTTGTTTTAGGCTGCTCAATCCGGACAGATCCCAACACAAGTAAAATGGTACTCTGCTATTGAAATGACCGACAAGTTTCCTCACCTTCACGAGCAAACAATGGGGGCCATTCTTTCTTAAGGAAGGAGGTCTGATCCATATTGTAGTTGGAATTGTTGTCGAATTCTAACATCGACTGCGACAAGTAATCGACATCAACACAACTTCAACAAGTTCCGACTTCGACATGACTACGACAAAATTCCCAACCCTAGAAAGTTCGGTGACCTCACTGTTTCGCGACATCAACTTGTGCAACATCGAATTGCGCAGCATTGACCTACGACTTTGACTGTCGAACTTCAACATATTGTCTCTCTATATTTCAGTTGACTGTAACGGTTGAACTTCTGAAACCATTCTAACTTATTTTGTAACTGAACGTAATGGGAAGGCACCCAAGCGTCTCAGCACTCTTTTTATAATCATGTAAACTATTTTAATATACAGCTTATCAATCTTATCTGATCTATTTGGTTTTCATTAATAGAGATATCAATTTGCATTCTTGCATATTTTCTGTGTGTCTGTGTTTATATGTGTAGTGTATTCCTACTTTGCTTTTCTCTTTCTTGTGCTTCCACCAGAACAGATCCAACTCATTCAGTCGAACTGTTGTCCCCAGTGTGCTTCCTAGCCATGTGCGGATCATCTCAAATAGGAAATAGGTCTACCGATAAAATAAATTGGGTACAAAACTCTGAATTACATTCTCCCCTGATTCCACAAGCAGAAGTCTATAAATGAAAGGATCTGGAAACATCATATTCGGAAGTTCTAATTCCCCTATAAGAACACAGATAGACTATTCATATCATGGAGGAAAAAGGGGGAGAATATTTAATGCTCTACATAATTGAAACATAACAGTGGAAGCAAAACCAAAAATAGTTCAAGGAATTGTAGGATCAAATCCATAATTTGAAAGAAGAAAATCACATGATGTGCTCAGTAGCCCTAGAATTATTGGGGTGCAAGGGACCTTCCCCTGTGTATGCTTTATTCTTGCAAGAAAAATTTATCTTATTTCATCTCTTAGACATAAATAATGACATACCTTATCAATTTTCTAATGCCAAGTCACATGATGCATGATATGGTGTGGCTAGTGGATAATCAAAGTGGAAAAACTTTTGGTTTTAACACCGTACCTTAAGGATGTAGCTTAGATGTCACAAAGATTCAATGGATTAATGAAAACATTTTATTCGCAATCAATTGTAACAACTTAATGAATGTATGACTTAACATTATCCTAAGTATTATTAAGAATAGGTTGAGAATCGAGATATTGTCAAGACCATTCCTATATTTCATTTCTCGACATTATCATTAACATATGTATAAACAGATAGTCTTTATTGAGAGAAGATGTTATGAAAGCAGGAAATTTTTAATAGAGCAATATTATAATGTCATTATAACATTCTTGAATTTGATAATAGAAGGTTTATCTTGGTTTCTACATATTGTTAACGTGTATATATTGATTTCTTTCAGCAGCCATGGTTAAAGGATGAAGGGCCCCATTCCCTAGGAAGGTGTTTTTGTTGTGTGTTTATTTTAAATAGATAATTTACAGATAGTTAGTTCATTTGTTAATTAATTCTAATATGTTACTTTCTATTGTACTTATTGCATTATTTTCATTATTAATCACTATTATTACTCTACACCTCATTAGCACATTGTCTCAATTTATTGAGTATAGGCATTCCTTTTATTATAACATATGTGTCCTTGATTCTAGAGTGTGCATTTAATTTTTGCAAGTGTTCCTTTATTTTTGCAAGAGTGCCTTTACAATTGTGTGTATTTTAAATATAGTAATGTTATTTTATTTACAACAAGAGTGCTTCAATTAGCATTCTTTTAATTTCAGGTGTGTGAGCATAAATACAATCAATACTCAAAAGGAAACTATTGCTTGCATATACCTTGCATGATAACCTTGAAATAATAAGACACAGCCTGTAGTGACAATTAATGTAAAGGGCCAACTAAGGAACCAATATTTTGGTGTCATTGTCGGGAGGTTATTGAGGGCACACAATTACAAACCTAGCATTGGTTTTAGCTGCATTGTCTTTGGTTCTATTGAAGCATTTTTTTATAAAGGCAAAAGGTAAGAACCTACACATCCTCCACTAGTATCTGCAGTGATAATTATGTGGTAGACTCTCATATCACCAGCATCAGAGCATATCGAGCATGACTTAGAGCTATTTATGGTTCTGCTAAGGCCTGAGCAATAAATATAGAAGGTAAGAACCTACACATCTACCACTAGCTTCTATAGTGATTTTTTTTGTGGTAGACTCTCATCTCACCATCATCATAACACTTAGGATGCATGAATAGAACTATGAATACCAAAGGAATAGGAATACCCCAAAAAAGTAAAAATACTATAGGTAAAGGAGGTAGAGGTAAAAAAGATAAAGGATGAGTAACATACATACAAGGAATCATCTCAAAGGAAGAATTGAAAGCAACATCTCCTAACGCCATCATGGCAGTGTCTTAGGAAGGAACCAATTTTTAGTCTTCCTATCAATTCAATTCATCTGCATGAGTGGAATTGAAGGCCAATAAATTGATAGAAGGACAAGGAGAGATTATGGGGACCAATACCATAAGAAGAAATCGTGCCACAATTCTCTCCACAAACAAGATCCTCTACATAAGAAAAATTTGACTTACAAATTTTGATAGAAGGACAATGTGGAAACAATGGAATCAACATCTAAACGTTAAGGCTTAGACCCTGCATGTGAATTTTTTCTTGATATATCTATTCTTGTTCCATACCAAAGAATTGTTGGTAAACCTCTTGCACTTGAACGAAAGGATTATGATCCGCCACAATGGGCTCTTGTTGATTACTAGATTCCATAACGATATTGGAGGTTGTTGGAAAACATCATCTACCCCAACATCTATGATTGAATTTCCAATTGATGACACTCATGGGGGTGCACCAATGAATCCTATTTCCCTATCATCTCTTCCCAGCTTCCACGGTACAGTTTTTGAATACCCGAACGTCTTTCTTTTTGAGTTGGATGTTTTATGCCGAAGCTATGAATATACCATGGACCTTTAGAAATTGAAGCTATTTCCTTCTACTTTGAAGGGATAAACATTAAGTTGGGTAATGGGGATCAATGGCAGCACCATAACCTCATGAGATGAGATCAAGTAGTCTTTTCATGAAAAATACTAGGATTACTATAGATCACAATAATTGAGAGAAAAAATCTCCAAATTGATCCAGAAGGAAGAGGAAAATTTGGAGGATTACATTGAGTGCTTCCAGTATAATCTACATATATCTCCACACACTACCCTAGGAAAGTATATTCTAAAGACAATCCTGATTCAAGGAATGAGATATGAATGGTTTGATATGTTGAATTTGATGGGAAAAGGAGACATTTAAAAAGAAACCTATTATGTAATTTGTGAACTATACAGAAGGTGTTCAAGATGAGCTTCTAGAAACAAACCTGGAATACGCAACATTCCCAACAAATATAGCAAGTAAACCAATGGAGGAGTAAAACACATGGAAATTGGTAACATGTTAGATGATTTTAAGGTTGATATCCCTGCCACACTGTAATCAAGGTTGTATTTTTTCAAGCTAAACAAAATCATATTGAAGCTAAGAGGGAATTATCTATCTTCTTTCCATGTTGCAGAAAAAAAAAATCTTCAAAGGAATGCCCACTTAATACTATTGAAGTTTGTGTGATTTGTGAATAGAACCATTCTATGAAATCATGCTCATCATTACCAAGATAGAAAAATGATTCAACAAGATAAAACATCCATTTTCCTAGCCTAATCTATTAACCCTTTTGAATGCATCTATTTAAACCTTAGATATAGGAAAATAATAAATTCAAAAAATACACTTATGATTACTGAACATTACGAAGAATAAATCCTACCTCCTAAAACAAATCATTCTCACAAACAAGCTAAGAACCTCCCCTCTGCTGCAAATCCTATATATTTAACAATCATGCAAAATACAAGAGCTACTAGTTCAATTTAGACATAGACTGTTACTCCCCCATATCTAAAAAGGTTGGCCATAACTAAGACACCTTCACATCCAAAGTTTGATTTTGTTGGGGAAGTACATAATCTATGTGTTAAAATCCCATTATTGCAAGAAATTAAGGATGTTCCAATCTATTCCAAGATGGGTCATGGGTTATGTATCAATTAACCTAGAAGAAAGACCAAAGACCCACCTTCCATCCATGTGTTAGGAAAATTGTCGGATCTAATCCTTGGCAGAATTACACCTATTAAGTACCAACATAAATCAATATTAAACTTGGATCTATTAAGCACTGAGAAGGATCCAATTTATTTAGGTGTAATTTTTTTATCTTAACTTTTTTACACATCAAGAAAAAATTTACCAATCAAGAAATAGGTTCCCTCTCGATGCTTAATAGATACGGGTTTAAGATGGATCTATGCTAGTTTTAATTTTTTTATTATGATCCAACATGAAATATTTTAATTAATTTTTTTATAAGTTATGAGTTGTCATGGGAACATTACATTATTTAACGTGACTAACATGACTAATGTGACAAACATGACAACAGATACCCCATACTAGGTTGTAATCACCTTGCTACTCTTAGTGCAATGATGATCTTGGAAATCCAACAGTAACTGTCGAGATTGAAGGACAAAAAATTTCAAACACATTGGCGGATCTGGGGGATACCATCAATTCATGACCAAGGAGGGTTGGGATTCACTTGGCTTTTTTATTCTCAAACCAACCTCTATAGTCTTAGAATTAGCCAATTGATCTACCATCAAACCAAAAGGAATTTTAGAATATGTAATCATCTTTTTAGAATCCTTAGAATATATAGCTAATTTATTGGTACTAAAAAAAATCCTACCTAGAGGGTCGTCCCCTAATCCTTGCAAGGATATGGTTATCCATGGTCGATGCATGAATAGGGTGTATTCTAGGAAACATGATGATTTCCCATGGGGATTGTATGAAAAATTTGGTTCTTTATCCACCTGTTAAACTGAGTATAGGGTATGAGAGTCCCTTGTGGGATGAATTTAAATTTGAAGAGGGAGATGGTCGACCTATCCTTACCATTGAAAATGATGCCATTAATAGTTTTATTAGGAATCCTCCTTCCCTCCCTTGGCCTATTTTCCAGTTACTAGAAGCTATAATGGATAATGATGCCCAATAAAATACTAATACATATCTTGGTGAAGAGGGTGTACCAACTATGGTTTTCCATAACATAAATCTAGTAGAAATAGAATCAGGGAAAATAGTTAATATCATTCCAAACTTGTCCCCATCTCAAATTGAATTGTTGTTACAAAATATGCGTATAGAAAAAGAGGACTTTGCATGGGATTACACAAACATGAAAGGTGTCCACCCAAATATGTGTACTCATCACATTTGTATAAAGGAATATTGTCGTCCCACCCTCCAACCACAAAGAAGGATGAACAATGTCCTAAGAGACATTTTCAATCAAGAGCTTAAAAAACTGTTGGATGCCAATTTTATTTACCCTTGATCATTAACAACATATGGGTATCACTACTCATTATTGTTCCTAAGAAAAAAGGTAAATGGAGGATCTATGTCAATTATCAAGAACTAAAAAAGGCAACACAAAAATACCACTTCCCCTTTCCATTCATCGATCGGGTCCTTGACACACGGTTAGGGAAGGATTTCTTCTCCTTCCATGATGGATTTAGCGACTACAACCAGATAAAGATTGATCCTAAAGATCAAGACAAAACTACCTTCACTTTCCCTTGGGGTACCTTCACATACCATGTCCATCATTTTGTGCTTTGTAATGTGCCTACTACTTTCCATAGGTTTACTTTTTAAATTTTCTTTGATAGGGTTAATGGCAAAGTCAAAATATACATGGATGATTTTATGCCATATGGTAATTCATTTGATGAAGCATTATCCAATTTAGGGAAAGTGATTCAACATTGTAAACAGACTAATGTTTCCTTGACAATAGAAAAATGCCATATGATGATGACCACAAGGGTTGTCTTGGACATTATCTTTCCTTTATAGGCATACAATTCAATCCAACCAACATGAGGTAATCCTAAAAATTAATATTCCAAAAATTAAACAGAGGTATGCAATTTTTGGGTACATTCTGTTTCCTATGGTCGCTTCATAGAAATTTTTTATAAACTAGCATCTCCTCTATTTTTGCTGCTTGCTGAAGTTTTAGAATTTTATGGACTAGTTTTTTTCGATCCACGTTTACAGGATTTAAAAAACAGTTTTCTACAACACCTATTTTGTATAGCCTCGACTGGACATTACCATTCCACATCTCTTCATATGCCTCCAACACTGCTATTGGATTTGTACTAGGACACAAGGAAGAAAATAATCCTTATGTTATTTACTATGCCAACACTAATTTTGACCCCCATTGAGTCAAATTATATGGTAAATGAGAAGGAATTTCATGCTGTTATTTTTGCAATTAACAAGTTTAGGCACTATATAACTAGTTACTCCATTTTTGTGCATATTGATCACTCAAAACATCTTATATTTAGAAAATAAACCTATTACAAATGCTTGCATTTCTAGGTGCTTTTTGTTGCTACAAAAATTCAACATCACTATTATTGATAAACCTAGGAACGATAACATTGTTGCATATTTCCTCTCTATGATTACCATTAACATTGATACTTCACCTATAGAAGATAGTTTATAATATGAACATTTTTTTTCAATGTCAACACACATACCATGGTATGCATATATTTATAATTAACTCGCTACAATAAAGTTTCCACACCACCTTTCTCTAAGGGATCAATGTAGGATTATTCAACAAAGTGTCACATACTGATGGATAGGAGGATATCTCTTCTATACTAGAGAAGACCCATAAATTCAGTGATGTGCCAAGGAGGAAAAAATCCATGTAATCCTTAAATCCTATCATGATGAGCCCCGTGGAGGGAATTTTGTTGATAAGAAAAAAAGTCATAAGGGGTTTTGCATGTGTTATTTTTGGCCAACTATATTCAAGGATGCAAAGAAGTATGAATAAGGATGTGACAGATTCCAACAGATGGGACATCCCATTCAATATGTTGAATGTCATTACAAACCTTGTTGGTAGTGGAACCTTTCAATAAACGGACTCTCGATTTAATGGGAATGATTAATCCCTCATTTCGCTAGAAATCCTACATTTTAGTGTGTACAAACTATGTTACCAAATGGGTGGAGGCAAAGGCTCTTTCAAGATCCACATAGCAGGTTGTCACGGACATCCTATTTGATGAGATATTAGTCCATTATGGGATCTCAAGGGATATAGTCACAAATGGAGGAGCACAATTTACATCAAACAATATTGAAAATAATATTGCAAAATATAAAACTTTGGATCGGGTAAGCTCACCTTACAATCTGAAAGAAAGAGGAAAAGTGGAAAGCACCAATAAGGTACTAGAGAATATTCTTATAAACGCTACAACTAGTCACTTGCATGAATGGGTTGACCGGATCCTAGAATCTCTATGAGCCTACATGAATACCCAGTAGAACACCATAGGTTTTTCTCCAGTTGCGATTGTGTATGTAAAGTGCCCCATATTCCCTGTTGAATTTAAGATCAATGCACTCAGAACTACTCTAGAAGTTGGCTTGGATTTGACTACAACACATAAGCATTGATTAGATGAACTCAATGATTTGGATGAGATCTTCTTGGTTGCACTACCACACACTACTTTGTACAACAATAATGCACAAAGTAGCATGAACAAATCATCAAGAAGAAGAATAAGTTTCACCTAGGAGATTAGGTTTTGCTATACAATTCTAGGTTCAAATACTTCAAATGAAAACTTTTCACCAGGTGGTTGGGTCCTTATGAGGTAGATATATTTTTTGACAACATGATTGTTAAACTTACAACCATAGATGAGGCACACATTCCTATGTTTGCTAATGGACAAAACATTTGGTTGTATCATCAGCCACCCTCAAAGGACTCTTTCATCAAGCATATTTCTCCTTGCCCAAATTTAGAAGTGATAGATGGATAGGGGCATTCTCCATACCTCCACCTACATGTTTTTTCTTAGTTTCCTCTAAAAATAAATAGATAAATAAATAAATAATTCTAATTGTGAAAACTCCTTTGGGGCACATTTAGACAAATGCCAATTGAAAACCAACTTGCTAGCAAATTAATGACATTTAAAATAAAAATAAAAATAAATGAATAAAATGTTCTGAAAGTTATTTTTCTTTAGATTTTAGATCAATAATTTATAATAACTGCAAGTTCTTTGAAGTGTTGTAACTCTTTCAATAGAAACAACTATTTTTCGCTGCAAACTATTTTTTTTTTTAGAATAAAAAGTGTTGCAACTCCTTCAGTGGAAACACACTTGACATTGTTGCGACTCTAGTAGCAGAACACTTGATATTGCTGCAACTCCTTCAACTGCCTCACGATTACTGCTTCACCATGTTGAAACTCCTCCACATTTAGCGCCAAACTCAAAGGCTACCATCTTTTCTATGAACTCTATTGCCAAATATGATTGACAGTAAATTTTTTGTCACATCTATTGCTGACATCATCACATATCTACTGTGGCCACCGCCAAATCTACAAGTATTGACCATTTTTCATACCACCATCATGTTCATTTTTGGTAGGTCAAGTGAGGTACAATTATTCCTTAATTCCCCATTATTTCCTAAAACAATTATAGTGTATGGATTTGCTGTCACCTCTCGACATCACTTGGTCACGATCATCCTACCAATTAGTTGGGAGGAGTTCCAATTTCATGACTTGTACCTTGTAGGAATTTGTACATGCCCATCCTTGGTACATTATTAGCTAACTAATACCATGAAATCTGCCCGAAATTTTCCCTATTTGAAATTCCATATCCGGTGTCACTATTTTTGCTGCTACTTGCATGCACAAAATCTGAATTTTCTATATGCCCACTACTATAACCCTTTGAGTATTATCAATTGTACAAGTTGTATAGTAATTCTTGGAAGCGTGGGGATTAATAGTTCGACATGAACTTGAAACAATAAAACAACTCTACAAGAATGTGAAAGTATACCGAGAATTTTAACATGCAAGATGGGTGGTGTATTTCAAAAGGTTACATGGTTTTGATAAAGGTGTAGCACTGGAATTTGTTCATAATCTTGATGAAGAAGTTTCTACAGTAAGAGGTCTGCAAATTCCAGTGATGAAGGATGCCATAGCTCAGGTGATGGAACTTCCCCAACATGGAGAGCATTGGTTTGGCCATAGAACTCCCCTTCCACATGCAAACAAATAATTTTAAGAGTAGGAGAAGTCATACAAAAAATGTCAAAAGGATATGCATGAGATTCCTTACTCACTCCATGGAAAGATTTGTCTCTTTTTGTGCAAAAGTAAATTACACGTGAGGAATGCTACAAGGTAATTTGTGCATACCATTTTAAGCTACTATCTCACTTAAGGCGAATTTTGTTAAATATTCCATATTTTCATTTATGTACCCTTAATCTCATGGCGCGGTCTGCAAAAGGATTTAATCATATTGTGGAAACAATAACAAATCATGGCCTAATCAAAATGCTAGTCCTCGATGCTTTGAAAAGTACCCAAAGGACATGGATACAATTCATGGGTTTATCAGAGGAATCTCAAGAAGAGTCTGAGGAAGAAGCATAGCAAGAAGAAGGGAACCAAGAAGAACCAGATGAAGAGAAAAATTGAGGGAAGCATCAAAAGTGAAAGGAACTTCATGTGAAATTAACCAGGAAGATGACCCAGATAAGGAAGATGAAAGTGTGGAACCAAATCTAGAATAACAACCAGGTCCCAATCACTCAATTCCACCTCTATCATATAGTGATGTAATATTGTTGAAGAAAACCCCCCAATAGAAGAATACTGACATTGTGTTATAGAAGAAGAGAACCCCTCGACGCCTACTTATCCAAAGACATGGAAAAGATCAATTGTAGAATTTGTGTCCATTTTACAAGGACAAGGATGAGGTGGATGGGTCTTGCACCATCTAAAGTAATACCACCCATCCTTAACCCCATGGATTCCATGCAAGAACGAACCACATATTAGATAGTTTATGCCGAATTCGTTACACAAGAAACTGAGAAAAAAGAGAAATCTACTACTGCTACTCCATTAGAAAAAGTTACAAATTATACTATGTATTCCACATAAGAACTAGCCATAGAAGAGGTAGTTGATTTTGAGGCTGTCACACAAGAACCAATCGCAATCAAGAAAAAATAGGGTGAAACTGCTGCAAATCCTACATTTGTGAAAGAAGGAGCTGAAGCGATGGAAGATAAGGATTATTTGGTAATAAAATTAGAAACGATCACTCTAGCAACCATATGAGGTAATAGGAAACTTCCTTCTCTGGTTAAAAAACTTGCATGGTTAAAACGAAAAAAAATTTGAGGATGAAGAAGAAAATTAGTGCATTGAAAATATAGATGAAGGAACTATCTAGCGCCATAGGCCTGGGAAATCTTTCCAATTCTACCAAAATATTTAGCAAAACATCTTCCCCAGAGGAAGAGGTAACTAGGAAAGTCAAAGAAGAACCCTTTTATGTTTAGGAATACATATTTAGTCCTATTGAATATGAGCCCACAGATTTAAAATTCACAACAATGTCTACACAAATGGAGGATGATGTAATTGTTGAGAAGGTTTCAAGGGGAGATCAAATAGGAAATAGTTCTACCAATAAAACAAATTTGGTACAAACCTCTGAATTACATTCTCCCCTGATTCTACAAGAAAATTTTTGTAAATGGAAGGCTCTAACAACATCTTATTAGGAATTTATAGTTTCCCTACAAGAACACGGACAGATTATTCATACCATGGAGGAAAAAAGGGAGAAGAAGTAATGCTCTACATAACTGAAAGATAACAATGGAAGGAAGACCATAAGTAGTTCAAGGACTTGTAGGATCAAATCCATAAGTTGAAAGAAGAAAAGCACATAATGTGCTATATATCCATAGACTTATTGGGGTGAAAGGGACCTTCCCCTATTTCTGCTTTATTCTTGCAAGAAAGAATTATCTTCTTTCATCTCTTATACATAGCTAATGACATATCTTATCAATTTTCTAATTCCAAGTCATTCTTGAAATCCTTCTATGATAATGATGTGATTACAAACCACCTTTTGTGAAAACTATAATTTGATGAGTTCAATTTGTCTCATGAAAGGAAGTTTAATCCAGTTCCCTACATAGGAGATATTCAACTTCGGGCCTTTGTATCATACCTCCTTCATTAGACCAAATAGAAATTATCCCAAGAGACTATGGATAAAAATCAGACTGCATGTGATTTGATAATTAGGGAAGAACATGCTAGTGCAATTAACCTAATAAGAGCTCAAGATCAAATTTTCAAGTCTCCTGAACTTTCAAAACTGGTTGAGGATATTTAGGACATGTCCTATCTCAATGTGTCAATTATATCAACAACCATCCATATAAATCCTTGCAAGGAAGCCAACGGAGATGTGAAATTTCCACTTTAGGAATTAAAAGGATGTATTCCTTTGTCCATCTAAACTTTAGAAGGGTCATAGGGAGGCTAAACAAGTATATCCAATGCATTGAGAATATAGTGATCTAATGGATTGGTTTCCTCTAGAAAATATTGACCTTCATATCAATTGTCATGGATAGAGGAGCAATGCAGGGAAAAAGTCATTGTCTTTGAGGGATTCAAGGGTGTTGGAGAAGAGACAAAAGACACTTTTCAGCTTAGTACACTTCATGAGACATATCCCTGGGACAACCTAGGCCTCGAGTAAACTACAACTGCATGGATATGTAGTGGTTTTAATTGGGGGGATATGTTGGGTCTAGGAAATGTACCCTGTTTGTTATCTTTCTTCCTTTGTTTTGAAGATAGTTGAGTCTCTCTTTTCATCCTTTTGATACTATATCACCCATGATTCCATGATATTCCTTGACATACAATTTTATTTGTATACTAATTTATTTTAATGAATGATGAGGTTATTAATGGGGTTTAGTAATTGATTAAGACTACTCATGGTGTTTGTGTAGAATCTCCAATGGCAGGTTGAAAGGGTTGGTTTTTGTTACTCTCTCATAGTGGTGATGTTGCTACTCCTAGATGATTATGGTTGTCGATTACTCCATAGAACTCCTTGCCGTCACTCCTATCATATCTACATTCGATACTCATATATAGGGGAAGACACATATCTAAGGGATATATCTGGTATTATTGAGTCAATCCATCGATGAGGGAGGAAATTTAGCTGTCACAAAGATTCAATGGATTAATGAAAACATTTATTATCAATCAATTGTAACAACTTAACGAATGTATGATTTAATTCTATCCTAATAATTTTTAGGAATTACTTGAGAATTAAGAGATTCTCAAGACCATTCTGATATATCATTTCTCAATATTATCATTAAGAGATGTATAAAGGGATAGTCTCTATTGAGGGAAGATGTTAGGAAAGAAGGAAATTCCAAACATAGCATTATTGTAACTTCATTATAACTTTCATGAGTTTGATAATAGAGTGATTATGTTGGTTCCTACATATTGTTAACGTGTAGATATTGAGTTGTTTCAACGTACTTGGCTAGAGGAGCAAGGCCCCAGTTCCTTGAATAGGTGTTTTGTTTGTGTGTTTATTTTAAATAGATAGTTTACAAATAGTTAGTTAATTTGTTAATTAGTTATAAGTTGTTAGTTTCTATTGTTATTACTACATTTTTTTTTTTATAATCATTGTTGTTACTCTACACCTCATTATCACTCTATCATGATTTACTAAGTGTAATCATTCTTTTTATTATAGCAGATGTGTCCTTTATTTTGGAGTGTGCATTTCAGTTTTGCAAATGTTCATTTATGTCTGCAAGAGTTCCTTTACAATTGTGTGTATTTTCAATTCATTAGTGTGATTATAGTTACAACAAGTGTGTTTCAATTAGCATGCTTTCAATTTTAGTTGTGTGATCATATAGACACTCAATGCTAAAAACTAAACTATTGTTTGCATATACCTTGCATGATAACCTTATAATAACAAAATGCATCTTGGGTTGACAATTAATGTAAAGGGATAATTAGTTGTTTTAAAATACAATTAAAGGAATGAACACATATTGTTCTAAGCCCTTCAGATTTGCACCATGAGTCTACCTTTGGTATTTGCCCATATTTTTCTTCCTAAATTCTCTTGGACGATGTTACATTAGATCTTATTGTAACAAACTTATTAGCTATCCATTGTAAATTCTATTCCAATGAACCTATTACAGCATGCATGATCATATCTAGTGCTTTAGATCCTTTGTATCAGGTATATTCCACCCATTATCCATTACATGTGATACTAGACCCACCATAAATTCTATTCCGTAATGATATTAACTGTAGGGAACAAGATTTTTGAATGTTAAAGGGATTAATTTTCCATCAATCCTTACTATTGTTCCCTATCTAACTTGTTAATGAAGCTATAATTGAATTTCTACATCCCTACCCTATTACTCAAAGTTTGCCAAACTCTTTGCTCAGAACGTAACTAAAATTATTTGCATTTTCAAATTTATGTATTGGCTGGTTTGATTTTATCAAATTGAAGGTCCCTAATTCTATTTTCCATTGCATGGCTCTAATATTTAAATATTTCGAAGGCACAAAGCCACAGAGGAGTATCTTTTGAGGGTGAAGTAGAAGAAAACCCCAATCTAGGGAAAGATGAAGAAACAATACTACTAACAGGAACAAACCACCTCATAGGGTTCCAGTACAATTCCGATTGGGGAAAATTGTAATAATGTTTGTCAATGAGGACTTCCCCAAGGATGAGGATGACCTAGATGTATTCCAAAATATTAAAAAGAGAGGTCCCTATGCCATCGCTATCAAGCTAGTAATATTACCATACAATGATGTTGTTAGAGGGGTGTTTGAACAAATAGATCTTGGGAATAATTCAATGGTCAACGAGGATGGAATTCAATGGCATCTCTACAATGGGATGCATTCGACAAAATGTATAAATTGAAGAAACTTGAGGTACTTCTCAACAAGACATTTTTGGATAATTTCAAGGCATAAAATCCAATATGGTCGAAATTTTAAAGGAATGGTCGATAGAGGATAAGAACTTCTCAGAGAAGGAAAACTAAATGTACTATGTTCAAAACCTAAAATACCCATATATATTACTTGTAGCTATGATTTGTAGGTTTTATGGAAAAGAGGGTTCGACCCATTTCAAATTGGAATGGACCCCTCTAGTGCACCATGTGGCTGAAATGACATAGTAATTCAATTGGAAAATCATACTATCACTCAAATTTCTAATATTTGAAAGGACAATTAAATATATGCATGGAATTAAAACCCCTACTTTTTGTATGTATGTTTTCCTAATCTATTCCATTTACTCCTCAAATTATTTTCCTCAAATAGTTTGGGATTGGAACCCTAATTTACGACATATATATGTGTATTGTAACAAATTGTGGTCTTCCAAATATAGGATACATTTATACGATATCTATGACCATTTCTTATCCCTTGTATTTTCTATTATCTTCAATATACCAACCCCAAGGCTATTGGAAGAAGCCATGGAAACCCTATAGAACATAGGGGATTGGTACATTCAAGAGTTTTTCACATACATTAGGGTTTTCGATGTGTCTAAAGCCCCACGTATTTTTCCTAGATATGTTCTTGATAGGTTAGTATTTAAGGAAATTGCTTATAAGACAATGGTAAAATGGATCAGTTCCTTTCTTTCATTTCATGCAAAAATATCATGGCCTAAATTCTCCATCAAAGTGAGAATTTTCAACTTGATAAATGCCACTCACATGAAGAAAGAAGACTATTTTCTAAAATAACTCAACTTCATATCAATAAATCCTAGGAAGCATGACCCTAAAAATATTATTGAAGAAGACTTCAAGTCTGTTGGGTTGGCCCCTGCATAAAGACGTGAGTGCAATCCATATAAACTCATTTTTAGGGGTATATTACTTATGACAAGGTATTGAATAACATTGACGATGAAAATCAAAAGGAACTATTGCATATAGTGAAATAAGATACAAGGAGGATAGTTGTATCAGAGAGACAAGCAACATTCTCCAGTAATATGGAAGAACTTGAAGCAAAGAAGCAAGAAAATGATGCTAAAGGAGAAGCCTTAGAGATAAAGGCATTAGAAGAATAAGAAAAATTGAAACAAAATAAAAAAAAAGGCTACACAGGAAGCTAAAAGACAAGCCAAAGAGGAGAATAAAAATAAAGATAAAGAATAGGAAAGGAAAATTGATGAGGATAAAAATAAAGATGAATATGAGAAAAGATAAAAAGAGGAAAAGGCTAAAATATATGAGGAAGAGAAAAATAAAGTTGAAGAACAAAGAAAGAAAAAGGTGGAAGAAGAAGAGAAAAGAGAAAAGGAAGCTGAAGTTGAGGATGAACAATTAAAACACCAAGTAGAAGAAGAGTAGAGGAAGAAAGAAATTGAGTAGGCTACTTATTTATATAGAAAAGATGTAGGTACTAGTCATTCACTTTCCATGTTGAGTCCTCCTATAAATCTTGGCATTCCGATTTCTACATTACGAGGTGAATCTTCATAAGTACTAGTTAATTTTGATGATGTTGTGGTCTCTCTAGGGTATTACTTTTTTAGTAAGTCTCACAAGTTAATTGTTAAGAGAGCCTCCATGAGGTAAAATATTTAAGAGACTCTGAGTAAAGAAGGAAAATATCAAATGATTGTAAATAATATTTCCAATATAGATCCACATAATTCTGCAGTTGACATAACTTATTCCTTAAGTTCCTATGTAGGTGCTAATTCTATAACAATCACTAAATTAAATGTTATAGTGGGTAATTACAAGACTCATATTGCTCTTTGGGAATTGCAGGTTGAGGAATAAAAGGATCAAATGGAATCCAATCATCTCCAACAAGTATATGATAAAAAAATGGCGTGAATTTCAAATGCTTGCTCTGATGAGGGAGAATTAGTGGGATATTGAGAGGCTGAAATCAGAATGTGATGAAAATATTGCCTCTCATTAACATCAAGGACATCATATCGAGGAGATGTATAAAAGAATACATTATCTAGAAATTCAACTATAGGAGAGAAGAATTGAATGGAATATATTGAAGGATCAAGCATTAGGAGCTAATGAAATTCTTAGGGAGGCTTAGAAGAAACTTTTCACATTGTTCGATGAAGTCCAACAATGTTATGAAAGCTTAACCAAGTTTATTGACTGGGTTGATGAATAGGTGGATGAGAGAAATGCAGTACACAAAATGTTTGAAAAATTTGTTGATTGGTAGAAACATTACTCACAAGCCCCATGATCAATTGCAAGATTCAGTTAGAGGGATAAAGGTATGATCCAAGTCTTAGTTCATGGAAGTCTTCATATGAAGAAAGTGAAGAAAATATCAGGTAACAAACATAACATGCTTCAGAATATGGAATTTAGAAGATGACATATTAGATAAGTTTTGCATGGCAATGATGGATGAGTTAAATCAAGTTGTGCAAAGTCAATTGTAGATATCTTAATTAGAATAGGCTTGATATGAAAACAAGGATAACATCAAAAGATCTGTCGAAGATCAATAAAGAGATTTAAAAAAAATTGTTGATCGTGTCAGTTAAACTTGCAACTTTATACTATGATTATGTTCAAAGGGTACATAAGGACCTAAAATGTGACATATCCTAGACAATCTGTGATGGATAAATACAAATCCAAAAGAGGAAATCTTATAGTATTTGTCAAATTGTTGAATCCCATCACATTTGGACAATATATAAAGATGGGATAAATTAAGGAACTTTTTGTAAAACCTGTATGAATAAATTGTTTTAACTAAATATTTATGTTAGTTACTTGAAGTTCCTATTGATTTTTATTTAAAAGCAAGGTGTTCAAAGAGAGAAGGGATCTCTCAGGTCTGTAAAAAAATTCTGGAATACTATTATTTTGAAGGAATGAAAGACTGAAAGACTTGTATTTATTGAGAATTTTATTGTATATTTTTTACTATTCTTTTATTACAATGGATGTATATTGATTAATCGAAAGTATTATGCACATGGTTTCTTTCTGTGTATGTTGTTTATGTCAATTAATAGCTCAATGACTAAAAGTAGATGCAAATAAAATGTTACAAATCAAATAATTATTATTTGCTAATATTTTGGTTTCATTGGATTTTTAACATGTTGAAAATATGAGAGAACATATTCCTGTATTTTTCAACATTACACTTTCACTTTGTATCTTACTAAATTTTATTTTAGCTCCTAATCAGGATTAGTGTAGGTTAGAATAATATTTAATTTATTTTAATTAGAATTAGCATTTGATTATTTGGGTCTTAATCATTATATGTTAGCATAGGTTTTAGGTCTTCTTAATTTAGATTTAGGAAACTTAATTGTAAAATAAACCGTTAGTGACAACTAGGCCCACAGAATGGTTGGAGTTTGCTACCCCAAAAGAGAGTGGGGCTAATTTGGACTCACCTTGAACATTCTACCACATTGTTAAGCTGGGTCATTTTTCTTTTTCAAGAGAACTGGTGCTAGAAGGAGGGATTGATTTAAAATAAATGGCTAATGAAGAAACACTTAACCCTTGGAATATCCATTTGACCTTAGCTCTGAAAAGAACCTCCACGAAACATAGTGACCCCAAAGTCCCTCGATTTGATATAGTCCTCAACCCAATATCAATTGTTTTTCAAATACCTGTTTATTTTTTAAGCCAAAGAGACACATTCAAACATAACCCTACAACACCTACTTCATTGTGGTTAAGATCGCCAAGTATCGCACAAATATTCCAAACCTCTTGTGTGGTAACCCGAGCCTTAATTAAATAACATGGGCTATCACCTATCATATATCATTTACCAACATGCATACCTATACCATATCAAATAGATCAAATAGTTGACACCAGTGCACCAATAGTTGCAACCCCCAATTATCACCTCTCAAACACCTCTAGGGGAATTCTAAATCCTATGGAAGGAAAACCTAATGTACAATTACAAGAAAGTTTTGGTGAAACACCATCTCCCCCTAATTTCCCTCCTAACACTCTCAAAGTTCTTGAGGACGATAATTTTTTAAAGGAGAACACTCAAAAGGAGACTCTTTGGGAGAATCTTCTAAGAACACTCTTAGACAGAATGAACCGAATTCTTCTTCAAGAGGAATGGGAAATGAAAATGAAAATGCTAATTTCTATAAACCTTGGCTAGTAGCCAAGGCTGTTGTTCTTGTACTCGGTGATGTGCATCCTCTACTAAAACATCCCAAAAAAATCATTTTGAATCTTGATCCCGATAGGAAAGAGTCTATTGATGACCATATTAAAAAATTCATGTTGGTCGTCAACCTCATGAATTTTGAACATGAGGATGTAGTATGTATATTGTTTCCTTACACTTTTAAGGGGAATATTCGAACTGGTACTTCTCTCAGAGACAAAGATTGATTACAAGTTGGTTGGAGTTTGACGCTACCTTTTTAAACAAACTCAGTGCATATAAAATCCCTACTATGTTGGTTTTAGAATTTTCTAGGATTAATATGGATCCTAAAGAAAAGATCAAAGACTTTAATGAAATATTTTTATCTTTAAGAAATAAATCCTAGACGCTTCTAAGACCACTACAGATGTTACCATTGAGTTTTATGCTTTAGCACTGTCGATATCTATAGCCACGTTTGTGAAAATAGCCAAGAAAACTACAATTGAATTTGAAGAAGTAGTAAAGGTTAAAAAGCATATGACTAGTCTAAAAGGAGACCCATAGAGTAAATAAGAAAATGGGATCTCATCTGGTAAGAAGAAAACTTTACAGATCGAACCCCTTTTTGAAGAGAAGGAGAAGAATTCCATGGATATTGAAAAACTGCAAAGAATTGTTAAAAAAATCTCAAATGAAATAATAGACCTAAATAGAGAATTAGGTGACGGACCATCAACTAAAACTATTTTAGGCCACCTTTTAGAAATAATTTCCCTCTAAATAATAAAACTAATCCACCTATTGAAGGAACCAATATGGAGGGTTGTATCAATGTGTTTAAAGCACTCATTTTAGGGTGAGAATACTCCCCGGGTAGGGAAAATGGATAAGAGGGAGATGAAGGAGAGGAAGGAGAGGAACCATCAGAACAAACAATTAACCACTTATGGGGTGTCTCCCCTATCATGTTTGAAGAATACGAATACGAGGATTTGGAATTACATATGGATCAAAATACATATAACACAATCACTAAAGGCCTACATACAACATCAAATTTCGTGTCCATTACCAACCCCGTAAAGAAAAACTAAAAAACCTATAAGCCTACCCTAGTTTCAGACAAAGAGAAAAGAAAAACAAACCTCTTCTTTCCCCTCTTTAGAAATTGATTTTTTTTAGGACATAAGAAAACTAGGAATAACATTTCTCTATATGAATTGCCTAAACTACCACATATATAGGGAAATTTAATCAAAACCTTGAAGAATCATTCTCTAAGAAATGGAAAAGTGTCACTATTGGGGAGATATTGGTAAATATACACAAAATATAGACTCTACTAGAACATACAGTAGGAGACAATCCCATTTGAATGGTTCTCTAATCGAAAAATTATCAAGCTCTAATTCACCTCCTTTATTCTAAATTTTTAAATATTTAACATAAATGTACACAATTGCATGGTCGATTCATTGGCCTCTTCAAACGTTATTCCATATTCTTTCCACAAAAAATTAAATGCTAGACCAAATAAATGTGATACTTAGATTGTTCAATTAGATAGATCAAATGTCAAGGTTTTGGTAGAACTCAAGAATGTCTTAATTCAATTAGTTGCCAACCCTAAAGTACAGCAAGTGATTGATATCATTGTAGGGGATATCCCTAAAGCCTATGGGTTGTTACTCAGTAGGGATTGGTCCAAGAAACTGAATTGATACTTTTCCATTGACTGGCCCCATCTTTGTTTGCGATACAATGGGAACAAAAACAAAATTAAATTTGATCGGGAAAGATACATGAAACAGATAGTCATGGATCTGGATGAACCAAATGAAACTGTGGTGTTTACTAATTCTATTCCAGGGAATTATTGATTAGTCACATTCTTTGGAGGCTTTTTTCTTGATCCATCTCCATAGGAAAAAACTAATGAGAAATCTAAAATCCTTCATTGCACTCAAATTATTGAGACCAAATGTAACATAGTATTCCTCGAAGATGCCAACGTAGATGTAGGTACTAAATTTTGGACATCATATTTTGACATCTCTAAGTCTAGGGAGGGTGCAAGCATTGGATGCATTCTCAGAGACCCATAAGGAAAAAAAACATTGGTAACATTTAGAATGGAGTTCGAGTGCACAAATAACACTACTAGATATGAAGCTATGGTTCAGGGGTTAAGAAAGGTAGTAAATATGCAGGCAAAATTTGTAAAGGTTTGTTGTGACTACGTGATCATTGTTAAGACTTGAAAATTTTCCAGCAAGAGGTATGTGATTTAATTAATTATTTTGATTCTTTCAATATCATTTCCATTGCTCGAATACAAAATATCGATGCTAATCTATTGGATAATGTATCCTCTAGGTTAATTTCATCTGAAGAATTTTTAATTAACACCTTTTTCGTGGAATTACTTTTTAGGACTTTAGTACCAAACAATGTCACCAAGTGGAGAGTGTTTGATGATGATGCACATATAATCAATTTTCTCACTTTGTAGAACACTTTCAAGGATTTAATTATTGATGAATTAAAAAATGAAGTCCCTAAAGTATCAATCGAGATCTGATAAAGATCATACAGAGACCTCAAGAAACCCATTCCAAAGTCTATGGTAAGATTGGAAATTTTTTATGACTTGCAATAAAAATTCAAGAAGGTAACAAATTGAAAGAAAAACATATATTCTATGCAATATGAATTCATTAACTTAGTATTTGAAAGGAACCCCCCACAACATTGATTTGGGAAATTAGTGTTCTATACATGAGAAGGCCACATTCATCTAATTATTTAGAGAATACAAGGATGTATTTTTGTGGACCTATGATGACCTCAGAACTTTTGACCCCAAAATCATGCATCATGTTATTCATTTGAATAGAGAGTTCAAACCCTTCAAACAAAAACTACGTAAAATGCATCCTAATATGGAACCCCTGGTTAAGGAAGAACTCAACAAACTACTAACTGCAAAGATCATTTTTATAGTAAGACATACTTAATGGGTAGTGAATCTTGTTCCTGTAAGAAAAAAGAATGGAGGGATCAAACTATGTGTAGATTTTTGAAATTTGAATAGAATATCAAAGAAGGATAATTATATTGTCCCTCCTATGGAACAAATTATACAATGTGTCTCAAGATCCAAAGTGTTTTCCTGGATGGATGGATTCTATGGATATAATCAATTCCTAGTTTCTCACAAAGATCAATCAAAAATTGCTTTTAGAATGAAATGAGGAAATTATGCTTATCGTAAGTTTCTATTTGGACTAATAAATGAAATTAGTACATTCCAGTGAGAAAAGGCAATATCCTTCTGAGGATTGATAAATAGATAAGTTGTGGCTTACCTAGATGATGTAATAATATTTTCCGTTAATATTTTCAAGAAATAGACAAGATCATATTCATCATCTGAGATGTATCTTTGACCAATGCAGACAATAAAACATTTTGTAAAATCCTAATGTAACGTACCAATCAGATTTGATGATGCACTAACTAACTCTCCTACAAGACTTAAGGAAAAACAGTGAACTCTGGTGATTTTTCTGAGTGTAGGAAGGCAAACTCAAAGGAATCTACAAGGGATGAGTAGCATTCCAGTTATTAGAAACTTTGCACAATGTACTAGGACCATTAATTTTTCAAACATCAACAAGGATGAATTCTACTCCAAGGCTCCTGGGCACCCCAACATATGCAAACTAGAGATTCAACTAAGATTTTCCTGAGAACCAATGGTGAGGGTTTTTGACTTAGGAAGGTCCAATAAAATTAAATAAAAATAATTTATAATCCTATTTTTTCTCAATCAAGTTTTGGAAAGTTATGAGTAGGTCTCACAAACATACACGTAAAATTGCCTTCTAGGATTGCACAACTAGGCCAAATTCAGGAATTTCCAAACATTCAAAGATGCTCATGAATTTATGATTTTAATCTTGGAATGAGTCATTTGAAATATTAATTAAAATCAGGAATAGAAATCACTTCATTTGGGATGATATTCATTCATTTATAAAACAAGTACTAGAAACTAGCTTATTTTCATAGAGATATAGACTAGGTGCAAGAAAGAGGTAATGGAATCAGATTTTTATTTAGTAAAACTTCAGAATTGATCTAAGAGGTCCATTATTACATTCATATCATCCATCAATATCTTATTTACTCATTAGATAGTCCTCAGTATCTTCCATTAAGAAAGACTAAGAAAATGCTCATAGATCTGCATGGAGAGCTATCAAATATCTGTCATAAGCTCGTAACCCACTAGTTTATAATTCAGGACCTGCAATGTACTCATTGAAAATGGATGAATGCCATCATCCTCTCACAGAAAGTAGGGGCATGTCTCGCATCTTGGAATAGAGGCACATCTCCCAATCCACTGAGGCACAATTGCACTCAATCCAATTCTCCAATTTCCAAAAGATGTGATATTGGTGCACTCTCATTATTTTATAGATGGAATATGACTTGAGGAGCAAGTATCCTTTTCTCTTTTTTTTCTTTGCTTTCTACTTTTACCTTTTATGCTTTATCTTTTCTATATTGCTTTGATTTTGACTTCTTTTTCTTGCTTTTCTACCTTATCCTGCTTTTCTGCCTTATCCTACTTTTCTACCTTATCCTTTTTTTCTGTCTTTATCCTTCTTTATTCTTTTATATTTATTTATGCTTTGTTGGTTTTCCTGATTTTTGCTTCCTTTCTGCTTTGTACTATCTTTTCTTTCATTTTCCTGATTTTTGCTTCCTTTATGCTTTGAAGTATCTTTTCTTTCTTTTTCCTAATTTTCTAGCTTTGGATACTTTCACCTATCTTTTCTTACAATTCACCTCTTGGTTAACATTATCCTCTAAGGTGCAATTATGGAGAATTATCCAGTTTATTCCAAAATAAAATTAAATATTTAATAAAAAATAATTATCATCAAGTGCATATCAAACTTTAGGAAAAATAAACCAACACCTCCTAATTAATTAAATGCCTGAAATTTCAAAATTAAACCCAAGTAAATGAAGTCTTATCCTCAACCCAAGGGATTGATTGGATTAGGAACTCAATCTATTGATCATCAATGAGGGTAGATGACACTCCTCCCCTCCCAAGATTTCTTTTGTTCAAGCAATTTAAAACTGGGATGTTGTAAGATGTGTTCTCCTTTCCAAAAAACATCCTCACTAGGAATTCCTTCCCATTGCACCAGGAATTCCTTAATGATTCTTCTTCTTATATTATTCTCTCGAATCTACAAAATATTCTATGGAACTAACACCAATGTCATTCATCATCAAGGGGAGACAATCCTTTTGAAACCTTAACTTGCTTCCCTATTTCCTTCTTCAAACAAGGCACATGGAAAACATTGTGAATCCTACTACCTGGAGGCAATTCTAGCTCATAATCCACTTCACCGGTCTTCCTTAGGACTTGGTAGGGACCATAGAAAATTAGATGTAGCTTCTCAGCCCCTTTAGAATTCAATGAGGACTGTATATAGGGATGCAACCTCAAATATACCAGATCTCCTACTTGGAAGGTTCACTCCACTCTCTACTTGTTTGCATTCACCTTTTATCTATTGATTTGTGCTACTCACAAGTTGTCCTTGAGAGTTCTGAGTATATATTGACTCTCTTGGAGCCAATCCTTTTCATTTTGTGTATTTCAATCACCAAATATCCGTTTATAAAAAGTGGGTGCATCATATCCATATAGGGCCTTGAATGGTGAGATTCCAATTGAAAGATGAAAAGTAGTATTGTAACAAAACTCTCCCAAAGGGAGCCAAGTAGTCCATGACTTTTTCTGACTAGTAACATAGTTTCTAAGGTATCATTCTAGCCATTGGTTCACTCTCTCTATTTGGCCATCATTCTGTGGATGGTAGCTTGTACTCATGTCCAAACTTGTCCCCGCTAACTTGAAAAATTCTTGCCAAAAATTGCTATGATGATGGACTTGGGCATGCCATGAAGTTTGAAGACTTCTTTGATGAAAACTTCAACCACTTGGATCACTTCAATATTATTTGTGACAAAAAATAAATGTGCATACTTAGTCAACCTATCAACCACAACAAAAATCATGTCTTTACCTTGGATTTTGGGGAGCCCGGTGATGAAATCCACCGATATACTTTCTCATTTATGTTCAGGAATAGGAAGTGGTTATAAGAGTCCAACTGGATGAGTATGATATACTTTGTTTTTCTGACATCCCACACATGATCTAACATACTCCATCACTTCCTTTTTCAGTTTATTCGAAGAGAACCTTTCCTTCACTTTCCTATATGTCTTCACAAACCCCAGATGTCCTGCTAGGGGCGCATCATGAGAATCCTCTAGGATCTTCTTCTTTAATGAGGATTATGGAACCAAATCGATCCTATCCTTGTGATAGATGATACCATTGAAAATATTTTAAGTATCATCATGAATTAATCCATCTAATAAATCACAAGAAAACTAATTCTTTTCATACTCTACTCCTAGTTGTGCTTTCCAATCATCATGAAACTTCATCAATGCAAAGGTTGGTTTTCTAGAAAGTGCATAAGCTACAATGTTCATCTTACCCTTCTTGTATTCAATGTCAAAGTTGAATGCATGAACCTTTCTTACCCACTTTTGTTTCCTATCATTCAACTCCTTTTGGGTGAGGAAGTGTCTCAAGCTATTATGATTAGTCTTGATGATGAACTTACCACCCACAAGATATTGTCTGAACTTGACTAGCACATGCATGATGGCTAGCATATCATTATCATAAAATGAATATAACCTCTCATGGGGATGCAAATTCATGCTTTCAAATACTAGGGGATGCTTGTTTTGCATCAAGATTGCTCCAATCCCATTCCCTGAAGCATCACATTCAAGAACAAAAGGTTGAGAAAAATTTAGAAGTGTAAGAACATGGAAACTACTCATTACCTTCTTCATCTTATTGAATGATTGTTCAGCCTCTTCTGACCAATTAAAGGCACCCTTCTTAGTAATATATGTCAATGGAGATGTCAACTTTGAAAATCCTTTGACAAACTTTTGGTAGTAAGTGCATACTCCAATGGAACCTCTCAATTCAGTGAGATTTTTAGGACTTGGCCAATCCAAAATGGTTTCGATCTTCTCCATGTGAACCTTAAATCCTTCTTTCCCAATCACATGAACAAGATATAGAATCTCAATCATTCCAAACTCGCACTTGGATAGTTTTGCATAGAAAGACTAATATGTCAAGATTGTTAGTACAACATCAAAATGGTGCAAATGCTCCTCCCAAGTTCTACTATAGATTAAGATATCATCAAAGAAAACAAGTACAAAATTACGGAGCTTTCTACTAAACGCTGTGTTCATGCAATATTTAAAAGTTGCAGGTGCATTAGTTATGCCAAAAGGCATAACCAGGAACTCAAAGTGCCCATGATGACACCGAAAAGCTGTCTTCTGAATGTCCTCTCGCATATTGATTTGATGGTAAGCAAAGAGAAGGTCAATCTTTGAAAAGTATTTGGATCCATGTAGTTCATCCATAATCTCATCAGTCCTTGGGATATGATATCTATTCTTGATAGTCTTCTTGTTGAGAGCTTTGTAGTCTATGAAAATGAACATGGTCCCATCTTTATTCTTCACAAGGACTACAGATGATGCAAAAGGACTTGAGCTTGGTCTAATGAATCCCAAGTCAAGCCATTTTTTGATGGTTCACTCTATCTCATCCTTGAATATTTTTGGGTGATTGTAAGGATGGAATTTGATAGGTGATGTGCCTATATCCAACTCAATTCTATGCTCCACTTCTCTATCAGGTGTCCTACAATGAGGAAGATCCCCAAATACCCTCTTATGCTTTTGGATCAATTTTTGAATGTCTTATGGATATTGTGCTACTTCTAAGGTGGTGAATTTAGTAGTGATTAGGCACTTTGCATCCCACTTAATGTCCCCATGCCTCAATAGGGAACTCATACTATGTGCACTCACCACTTTCTTTGGGTAGGTGTTGATTCCTCTCAACACTACCTCCTTGGGCCACCTTCACCTTGGAGTGTCATCTCAGGAATTTGGTATTCTATTGTGTCCTTCCCAATGGAATGCAACCATTGTACTCCCAAAACCATGTTAGTATCAACCACATTCAAAACATAAAATCTATCTGTAATAGTGTGATATACTATAGTGATTTTCAATTTAGGAATCCATCTAGAACAATCCATAGAATGATTACCTAGAATGATAAAATTAAAGCCTCTAAATTTATCAGTAGGTAGCTTTTTTCTTTCAACCAAATATGAATCGATGAAGTTATGTGTTGCTCCTCCATCCACTAACACAGTGACTGATTTCCATTGAAACACTCCTTTGAATATGATAGTGTGGAAGCGAGGCACTCCTGACAATACTGTAATTTTGCTCACCTCGGGAGTGTGTTCTTATTCCGCAATATCATAGGCCACTTCGTCATCTATTAGGGCCTCTTCTTCTTCCTCCTCAGCTTCGCTCTATGAATAAAATTCAATAAGTGTGTTTTTCCCTTAGCACACCTATGTCTTGGAACCCATGGTTCCTAACAAGTGAAGCGAAACTTCCTTCTTCTTAATTCATCTCGATCTCTGGAGTAATTTTCCTTCTTGAAGTTTCTAGAAGTACTCTTCATGAGTGGCATTTTATTTTTGAATTGAGCAAGAACAACAATTCTAGGAGGAAATATTTTCCTCGGAATAGAATGTTGCAAATATCTTGTTCTACTCAATGCATCTTCCAAGGTAAAGGGTCTACAGGACTTCACCAAAAATTTCAAAGGTTCTTCTAATCCTTCAATGAAAAATAGGATCAAGTGAGATTCTGAGATATAAGTGACCATCACATCTAATTTTTGAAACTCAAAGATGTAGGATTCAAGAGTTCTATTCCGCTTCACATGTACTAGTTCTCTGAAAGTGATTTTAGGATCTCTTCGTTCGAACCTTTCATCCAACCTTCTTGTGAATTCTTCATAAGTGGTCACTTGATCATGTCCAAGTGTCTTCATGCCATTAAACCATCAATAATTGGATTCACCATCTAAGTGTATATTATCAAACTTGTTAGCATCTCTCTCAGCCACTGGATTCAACTGAAAATAGGTATCTAGCTTTTGATTCCAAGAACTAGCAATGCACTTTTGTGAGCCATTAAAGTAAGGAAAGGAAATCTTACCAATAGCATTTATTAACTCATAATTCTGATTTGGAATATGAAAAATTCCTCTTGAATTGGTATTGTACTGAAGATCACAAAAATCTATGAATGGCAAGGATCTTCTACATTCTTCATTTATTGTAAGGTACTCAACATACTTATCCTCCCATGAAGCAAGACCTTCATTTCAAACCTCAGGTTCCTCCCTTTGCTCTTCAGGAAATTTGGGCATAGTGGGCCTTGATTTGTGCTAAGAATCCATATTGAACTCATCAGGGATATTGTGAGGCCCATTTATTGAAAAAATAGAACCACCACTGATATTCCTTTCACCATGTGGGGAACCATTGTTGCTCCCATCTCCATTCTTGTTTCCTAGCTGTTGAGCTAAGAATTCTTTGGTATCTTTCCTGGATTGGACAATTTTTTGGGATATGTCTTGTAAACCTTTCATAATTCTTTGCACAAATATTTTGAACTCATATTTCTCTTCATTGTGAGACATACTTGTTTCTCCTTGTAACTTGCCTTCAGTAGAATTGACTTCTTCTCCCTCTTCTTGGAATATGAATGTATTTTAGGACTCATAGAAATATGACAAGAGTAGTTTCAAAGGACCATGCTATGATACCACTGCAATGTAACAATCATATATGATGATACACTAACTAACTCTCCTACAAGACTTACGAAAAAAAAAAAGAGAACTCTGGTGACTTTCCGGACCATAGGAAGGAAAAATCAAAGGAATATGGAAGGGATGAGGATCATTCCAGATGATAGAACCTATTTATAGTGTACTGGTACCATTAATGTTTCAAACATCAATGATGATAAAGTCTAATCCAAGGCTCCTGGGCACCCCAGCATATGCAAAGTAGAACTTCAACTAAGCATTGCCTGAGAACCAATGGTGATGGATTTTGACTTAGGAAGGATCAATACAAATAAATAAAAGTCAAATATAATCCTAGGTTCACTCCAGAAATTTTTGGAAATTTCTGAGGAGGTCTCATAAACATACAAGTAAAATTTCCTTCCAAGATTGCACAACTAGGCCAAATTCAGGAATTTCCAAACAATCAAAGAGTCTCAAAAAAAAAAAAAAAAGAACTCTGGTGACTTTCCGGACCGTAGGAAGGAAAAATCAAAGGAATATGGAAGGGATGAGGATCATTCCAGATGATAGAACCTATTTATAGTGTAATAGTACCATTAATGTTTCAAACATCAATGATGATAAAGTCTGCTCCAAGGCTCCTGGGCACCCCAGCATATGCAAAGTAGAACTTCAACTAAGCATTGCCTGAGAACCAATCGTGATGGATTTTGACTTAGGAAGGATCAATACAAATAAATAAAATTCAAATATAATCCTAGGTTCACTCCAAAAATTTTTGGAAATTTCTGAGGAGGTCTCACAAACATACAAGTAAAATTGCCTTCCAAGATTGCACAACTAGGCCAAATTCAAAAATTTCCAAACAATCAAAGAGTCTCACAAATTTATGATTTTAATATTGGAATGATTCATTTGACATATTAATTAATACTAGGAACAAAAATCTCTTCATTTTGGCTTATATTCATTCATTTATAAAAAAAGTACTGGAAACTAGCTTATTTTCACATAGATCTAGACTAGGTGCAAGAAAGAGGTATTGGAATCAGATTTTTATTCAGTAATACTTCAGAATTGATATCAGAGTTCCATTATTACAGTCATATCATCCATAAGTAGCTGATTTGCTCATCAGAAATTCCCCAGGAAAGAAATACATCAATAACAAGTTCTTCCATTAAGAAAGACTAGGAAAATGCTCATAGATCTGCATGGAGACATATCAAATCTCTGTCATAATATCGTAATACATTGGTTCAGACTTTAGGTCCTTCAATCAACTCATTGAAAATGGATGAATTCCATCATCCTCTCACAAAAAGTAGGGGCACATCTCCCAACTTGGACTAGGGGCACATCTCCCAAGCCACTCTGGCACAATTGCACTCAATCCAATTATCCAACTATCAAAAGATGTGATCATGGTGCGCTCTCATTATTTTATAGATGGTAGATGACTTGAGGAGCAAGTATCCTAGGATAATGTGTCCTCATGGATTGATAAGGAAATATTGCTTTCATCATTTTCTCCTGCTTTCTTTGCTTTTTGATTTTACCTTTTCTGCTTTAGCTTTTCTATCATGCTTTGCTTTTGATTGCTTTTTCTTTCTTTTCTGCCTTATCCTTCTTTTCTGCTTTATCCTGCTTTTTTGCCTTTATCCTGATTTTTTCTTTTATGCTTTTTTCTACTTTATGCTTCTTTTCCTAAGTTTTGTTGCCTTTCTTCATTGTACTATATTTTCTTTATTTCTCCTGATTTTATAGCTTTGGATACTTTCAACTATATTTTCTTGCAAGTCACCTCTTGGTTAACCTTATCCTCTAAGGCACACTTGTGGACCATTATCCACTTTATTCCAAAATAAAAATAACTATTTAATGAAAAATAATTATCATCAAGTGGATAACAAAATTTAGGAAAAATAAGCCAACACCTCCTAATTAATTAAATACATGAACATTCAAAATTAACCCCAAGTAAATGAATTCTTCTCCTCAACCCAAGGGTTTGATTGGGTTAGGAAATTAATCCATTCATCATCAATGAGGGGACATGACACCTAAGAAGATAATTTTTGATATAACAGAGGGGGAATTACTCTTGTAATACCCCCAGTTTTGACTTGGAATGTACTTAATCATAATTTTGTAAATGATGTAAATATTCTAGCATGGATTCCTAGTGTGTCGAGTTCAAGGCTAAGGCCCAACTAGTAAATGGATAGGCATGTATGATGTAAATATTTTTATTTGGGCCATGTGTTTTTCTTATCATTCCAATTCAAAATATAAAAAAAAAATATGTTGGAAAATAATAGAATGGTCCAATATGGTTGTGTAAAAAGCACTAGAGGGGCTATGGTTCCACCATATGGGAAGAGGAAAGGGGGCCTATGGGAGACTAAATCCTTCGCTGCCAAGTGTCAAGCTTAGAACTCATTCAAATTTTGTGATGTGCTCTAAATGATCCAATTACCGTCTTGTTTCTATTAAATCCAATCATTGAATGCATGTGTGAGGATGGTGGGAAAAGTCACTTCATGTAGTTATTGAATCATGGGGTGAATGCACTTTTGTGATAGTACTATTAAATGTCAGAAGTCAATTTTGCAGTTGTCAAAATCCTTTATTCTATGGTTAGAATCTATGTCAATTGTATTTTCAGCATGATCCCATATCCATTGGATTGAACACTCATTCTGTGATTCTCTCATGCATACATACACTATTCAGAGTTTACTGTTGTTGTTCATGACAATTACCAAATTGTGCTTAAAGACAAAAATTCCAATTTAGAGAAGGGTTGCAAATTTGAAGGAAAATATATGGTTGTAGCTGAGAATAGAGGTTGGGAAATCTAGGAAACTTTAGCCATTGTGTTTTTCTACTCACAGATGCTTGAGAAGCCATGATTTATGCGACATGAGGTTCTCCAACAACATTGTTGTAGCAGGACCAAGAAGGGATCATTTTTGGAGAACATGCGCAAGGATATGGACCACACACATGAAGAAAATGGGAAGAAGAGTGGAAAATATGGAAAGTAGTTAGGGTTTTGGTCCATTAGGCCCCCCACTAAAAACACTATAAATAGGAAGTAGATAGATAAATAGATATATCTATGTATAGGTGGGAAAATAGGACATATGAGAGAAAGAGATGAGAACTAATGTGAGATTCTTTTGTTTGGAGTTTTTGTCATGTAGTGTGCAGAATATGTATGGTTATGGATGACTAATAATATAATGAAGATGTTTTGGAGACCTTCTTTTTGCACTGTTGAATTATTTTGAATGATTCTGATTATGATGTTATGAATGTTAGTTCTAATTATGGATGGTGTTTTTGAATGGTATATTTTAATAAGCTTATGTTTATTATTCTATTAGAAATATGATGTATGTGCACAAAAATGATACAATTACCTCGTGACCCTTCATGTTTATAGAAACCTGGTTCCTACATCCCCCCCTTAGATTCCTTGGGTGAGACTTCATCTGTTTAATAGATGATTCCATATGGGTTGGTATCTAGGGTCTCTATTATTAGTTTTTCATAAATTTCATTATGATCTATGATCTTAACTGAGAGAATAACATGTACATCATATCTACAACATATCTACAACATATCAATCATGGACACAATAATGCAAGCACACAAAAGACACAGATTTTCACTGGGGAAAACCAAGAAGGTGAAAAACCTCGCAACTTCCTCAGAGATAGATAGAGCAATGATACAACCCAAGTACAAGAGATAGTCCTCCTAGCAGCAGCTTCTCCTCCTCCACAAGTGCGCCACTCTCCAATGAGTGTGTGAGTGAGAAGTGAATGAATAAATAGAGTGCCTCCCGCACTCTATTTATACTTGACTTGACTTGCCTAATAACCTTTACTAGGTCGGCCTTAACTTAACCACATAACAGAATGCTGACAGGGCCGACCCCCAATAGGGTGGTCTAATAACCCTTTTACCCACATGACTCATACAGGGCCAACCCCATCAAGGTGGTCTAATAAACCATCAATTATAAGTTACAACACTTACAATATAAATGATGACACTTCCGTATAGAGGAATAACAACATCTCTATAGTAATACAAACACTTCCATATAGAGGAATAATAACATCTCTATAAAAATACAATATACATATATGAAATACATTCCAAAGTTACAAATATATCAACACTCCCTCTTAACTAGGAAGGTATTTCTCGACATAGGTATTCTAGCACAAGTCTTCTTTTATGGATCATCGTCACTAGATCATTGTCATTGAATCAACATCATCGAATCGAATCAACGTCATTGTCATCGTCACTGCTGCTACTATCTCAATTAATCTCTGATCTACTCGTCATAGGAAGTTCTACATAGCGATTCCTTTTTCATACTAGATGTAGGCCCATCACCTGTAGGTCTTCATCATATGTGCGAACGGTCTGATAGAGGTGGTCTCTCAGGAATGATTTATGTGCTGGTGCAATACCTGACAAGAGCATCCTAGGAACATTTATGTGCCTAAGCATGACCGGAAAGATCTCCTAGGACTGATTACATGCATCCCTTTCATAATACCTTTAAAGAGCATCCCAGGAACATTTATGTGCCGCAGCACAACCGACAAGGTCTATAAAGAGCATCCCAGGACTTATTACGAGCACACAGCTCAACCTCTCGGATCTCCAATACTGATTACATGTGAATAGACAATACCTTTAAAGAGCATCCCAGGAACATTTATGTGCCACAGCACGACCGAAAAGATATCTAAAGAGAATCCCAGGACTTATTACGAGCACACAGCTCAACCTATCGGATCTCCAAGACTGATTACATGTCTCCATAGTAATACCTCATCCCAAGACATATTACGAGCACACAGATCAACCTATTAGATCTCTGAAGACTGATTAGATACTACATATCAATACCTCATCCTAGGACTGATTATGAGCACATAGCTCAACCTATCGGATCTCTGAGGACTAATTACATGTTACTTGCACAACCTACCACATATCATCTCTGACCTCCAAGTATCAACCTGATACTCATGATCTAACTGATCATCATTGCACGAAGCATTATCCTGATGCTCATGATCATATTGATCATCATCACACAGTACATCATCCAGAGTATCATCCTGATACTCATCATATGTGATCATCCTAATCATCGTCACTGCACCGTCTTGATGCATATCATCTAGAGCATCGTCCTAATACTCATCATACGTGACCATCCTGATCATCGTCACTGCATTGTCTTGATGCATATCATCTGGAGCAACATCCTGAAGCTCGTCATCTATGATCATCATGATCATACAATGCATCCGCCTAATGCATACCAAGTATCTACCTGATACATATCACATACATAATCCACCTAATCATACAATGTATCCACCTGATACATATCATGCATCTACCTAATGCATATCACATACATGATCCACCTGATCACACAATGTATCCACCTGATACATATCATGCATCTACCTGATGCATATCACATACATGATCCACTTGATCATACAATGTATCCACCTGATACATATACAAATACATGATCCACCTGATCATATCAAGCATCCAACATGATGCATATACATATAAATGATCCAACTGATCATAACAGGCATCCAACATGATGCATATACATATACATGATCCAACTGATCATAATAGGCATCCAACATGATGCATATACATATACATGATCCAACTGATCATATCCAACATCTAACATCATGCATATACAAAGCAATAACTAGAGCATCATCTTGATGCTCATCATCCAGCGCTTACATCCATAGCCATGGGAAGGATCCTCCTCTCACCATGCTTGGAATGGCTCCTGAGAATGTGTCCATCACTTCTTCCCCGAAGTGTTGTCAATCTGAAGAACACCAAGCCTCTCTATGAAGTATTCAAACTTCACTTTGGCTAGTGGTTTCATCAACACATCTGTAACCTGCTCATCTGACGCAGCATACAGGAGCTTCACTGCTCCTCTCTGCACCATATCCCTGATATTTGATCTCAATGTGCTTCGACATGTCATGGAACACTGGGTTCTAAGACAGCTTCACACAACTCTGGTTGTCACAAAAGATACCAGTAGCCTCCAATGGGAGATCAAATAACTCAAACAGTAGCTTATGGAGCCATACTGCCTCACAACTAGCCGAACAAGCTGCAACATACTCTACCTCGTCTGTACTCAGTGCTACACAGGACTGCTTCCTGCTAAACCAAGAGATCACACCTGATCCCATACTGAAGCAGCACCCAGAAGTGCTCTTCCTATCTACAGCACTGCCTACCCAGTCCGAATCAACATAACCCTGTAGGTTAAACTTTTGATTCACATCATACTTGAGCCCATAATCAATTATACCCTTTAGGTACCTCAGAATATGCTTTACAACAACCAGGTGAACACCTCTGGGATCCATCAGGAATTGGCTCAATGTGTTCGCCGCAAAGCAAATATCTGGTCTAGTGTTCATCAGGTACATCAAGGACCCAATCATCGGACGATACACAGTGACATCAACTGGATCAGATGAAGCATCTCATAGAAGCTTTACGTTTGATGCCATAGGTGTGGCCATGGCCTTGCAGTCCATCATCCCAAACCTCTTCAGGATCTCTACTGCATACTTCCCTTGTCCAAGGAAGATTCCATCTGCACTCTGCCACACCTCCATTCTTAGGAAATAGTGCATCATCTCCAAGTCCTTTGTCTTGAACTCGCTAGCAAGCTTCCTCTTGGTGTTGGCAATCAACTCATACTCACTTGTTACAAACAGGTCATCCACATACAAAAGTAGTATCACTGGATTGCCTTCTTCGACCTTGTAGTAAAGGTTGGAATCTACTTTATTCTTGGTAAATCCCAAACTGGATAGAAAGTTGTCCATCCTAACATACCAAGTCCTAGGATCTTGCTTCAAGCCATACAAGGCTTTCTTCAACCTACACACATATGACTCCCTGTCATGTGTCTCAAAAACAAGTGGCTGCTCGACATACACTTCCTCCTCGACTACACCATTCAAGAAAGTTGTCTTGACATCTATCTGGTGTATCTTCCATTTCATCACTACAACTAGAGCAAGTACTGTTCTGATGGAAGTGTATCTGGCTATAGGAGCAAAAATCTCTTCATAGTCTGTTCCATCTTTTTGGGAGAAGCCATGAGCTACAAACTTCACTTTGTATTTCTCCATGCTACCATCTGCAGCATGCTTGATCTTATAGATCCACTTGGAAGTTACAACAGACTTCCCTTCAGGTCTTGGGACCACATCTCAAACATCATTCTTCATGATTGACTGGTATTCCTCGATCATGGCATTCTTCCCGAATCCTGGGAACTTCAATATATTCAATAGATAACTTTGTTGTTGAACAAATGTTGTAGTCCTTCTTTTGTAGGTGATGGTATACGATCTTTCCTACAAAACAAGTTAAATTGCATGATTAGAAACATCTCATAGTTTTAAGAACAAATTCTTAGACATAAATAAATATGTCATACAGTCATGCAATTATCTTAGCCAATGCTTCAATAAAACATTTATCCATATCCCGTAACTTTCTAGATGCCTTCCAATCTCTACCAGAACATTGTTAAGAGTGTGCACAACTCCCAACATGTCAGCAAAGAGGTTTCAGTCTAGATAAGTAGCAATGGAATGTTGTACAATGCCATAGGCCACTTACCCATTACATGCATGTTAGTAGTATATTGTTCATTAATGCAATTATTCTAATATGCATAGTACACAACCTAAGTCTAGGAACATAAGTATATACATATTTGAACAGTATTATTTAAACAATGAAATATACAAGAAATGACAATTCAAATACTTATCTTTGTTTAGTTGTAGGGTGGACTCCCTTTTAATCTTTGCTTCCTTACATGAACTATTGGAGTGTGATCCCTCTTGATCTTTGCTTCCTGGATTACCTGTCCTTGAACTTATATCCATCCTCGATCACTATGCATGCTTACTAGTATCATCATTGTGTTATCCTCAAGATCTCCAACATAATCATACATTCATTAGTATAATCTTAATACTATCAAAACACAATAATCTTAAACATGTATAGTCATGATCATTTCAAACACAGATAATAAGCATTAGTATTCAAGATTTATATAGGACTTTTCTGGTTAGTCATATCATTAATCAAAGTAAGGAACATAATATGCCTAAACCCATGATTACTTAACCATGTGATGACATACCATCTATGGTGCTCATCCAATTCCGTGATGGATGACTCGATCCATCTGAGATTATTTCCACTACAACATTTTGACCCAAAATCCGACGGCTGTATTGTCGGATTTTCGACATTTCCCTGTCGCATGTACGACACTATGTTTTTTTTTAGGCGTCGCTGGATTTTCGTCGGTTATCTGACAGCGCTCCACGCCGTCGGTTCAGCGACGGTTAATTATACCGTCGGTTACCCGACGCCTCGAAGAGGTGTCGGTTAACCGACGCAAATCAAGTGATTCCTAGAACAATTTAAAAAAACAAACCGATGGCTTCTTACTGTCGATCAAATGCTCCAAGGCGTCGGTTAACCGATGGCCTGTAGTTGTTATAGGTGTCGGTTAACCGATAGTACATAGATGTTATAGGTGTCGGTTAACCGACAGTCTGTAGATGTTCTAAGTGTCGGTTAACCGTCAGTCTGTAGATGTTCTAGGTGTCGGTTAACCGACAGTCACTAGATGTTCTAGGGGTCAGTTAACCGACAGTCTGTAGATGTTCTAGGGGTCGGTTAACCGACAATATGCTAGGTGTCAGTTAACCGACAGGCTGTAATCGTTTTTTTTTTTTAAATAGTGGAGCGGAAAATAGGATATCGTACATTTCTATACGGGTATCCATTTTCCGCTGAGATGTGAAGGGTGCTACGTGGTTGTCGCTGAGTGGAAGCGGAAAATGGATACCCGTACAGAAATGTATGATATCATATTTTCCGCTGCGGTCTAGCTTAACATGTTAACTCGCAGGTCTAGGGTATTAATTTTTTAAATAATCTGGCTGCAGGGGCTATCTGGTTTCACAGGATCCAACGGACAAAGGAGTTCCAGGTGCTATAGCTCTCTAATATGCATGTGGGGTCCAACAATAGTACTCAGACCAATCTATCAGGGCACTAACTAAGGAGGCTCCACCATACATGTTACCGTCAAAGACCGTTGAAAGACTTTTTCCGCCATTTCTGCTCGAAGATCAAGGTTCGATTGGTTCGGCTACTTACCAGATATACTATCAACATTTCAACTGCGAGTAACTACAGTTAGCCCTTACCATCAGGTACACAATTTTTGAGTATTCCTCTGTTGAATTACCTGCTTTCACCATGTTTACCACTGTAAAAACCTTAGATTCCTTCGAAGACCTAATTTCTGACCGTTTCTGGGATGTATATGACCCAATTTCAAAACCCTTTGATATCATTACCAGTCACAATGACCTCAGTACTGCTTCCCTTGACAATTCCGAGTTCCATACCAAATTGTACAATACTTTGATCCCTTCTACATTGTATCCTTTACCTAGTTGCCCGGAATTTGTATCCTTATGTGCTAAACATTTTTCAACCTCAGAGGGACTAATTATGAATTACCAGGGTGACCAAGTTATCTGCAAAGTAGACCCTCAAACCCTTAGCGAAACTGTGAAATATTCTACTGATTTCGTTTCAACTTCTATCTCTTTTAATGAAGCTGAAATATCCCAGATTTACAAGAAAGTTTCTAGTGAGGATAAAGAACGAATGTATCAGAAGGTTTTGTTGAAACCAGTGGAGAACCTGTCTGTTCCTTTTTCATCTAAACTTTGTTTACCAGATATTGTTGCTGCTGTAACCCTATTAAGTCAAATTTGAGGGTCAGACACTAGTTCGGAGGTAACTGAAGCAATGTTAGGAATTTTCCTATACCTAGATAGACCTGGAACAGCACCCCTTAGGTTTGATGAATATTTTGCCAAAGAAATGTGTTTTCAGTTGTCCAATTTCTCCAAAATCTATCATTTCAGGTATCAAGCATACTTATATGCTTTGATAATTCATGCTAAGTTAGGAGCACTAGCCATTACAGACTTAGAAACCTTCAACAAATGGTCTCCTTCCTCACCATTTTACCATGCCTGGTCTTATGCCAAATTCATGGATTTGATCGTACTTAATCTGTTCAGAGTGTTTAATCCAGAGATCAGCAGAATTTCAAATGACTTGAAAGAAATACTAAACCCTGATTTGATTGGAGATTGGTTCCTGGAAAAAAACTTCTCCCTTGTCAGAGTCTTTGGATTCACTGGATCACCATATGTGTTGCCTATATTTTTAACTACCAGTGTATTTGCTTTAGAGGTAATGAGGCAAGGGATATTTGCAGATAAAGAACATTTCACTGCCTCATCATTGAAAAGGAGTTCATGGATAAAATATCCTATGACTGTGGGAAATTTCATTTTAAAGAAGGAAGTAGCATTGCCCATTATTGAAGAAGTTCTGAAGCGGCTTGATTTCCCTCAAGTACCACCTGTAAAATATGACCCTCAACATGTTATTTCACAAAGGAGATAGGAGTATGGCAGAGGTATATTTCAGCACAGTCAGGCTGAAACTTGGATGGGAGAGGCCAATTCTCTTATATATGATCAGATCTGGATCAGTGAGCCTTTAAAGGAGATTATAGAGGCTAGAGATCATATAGATTTTTCACAGTCAAATACTGCACAGGGAAAAGTGGAGCAGATATCTACCAAGAAAAGGTCAGAACCAGAGGCCACAGAGATGGATACAAAAGAACCTGAGACATCTAAAAAGCAGAAAAATGCCATGGATACAGAGATCATTGATGTTGATATGATAAGGGAGCTAGTTATCACCCCTACTATTATTCAAGAAGAGGTATCACAGAACAGAGTTGAAAATACTACTACAAAACCTAAAGAAAGAAATAAACTACCCCCTGTACCGGTCCTGCAATACAAGAAATATAGCTATGTTGCAGCTGTTGAAGGTCAATTTCAAAACAAGCAGAGTCTCCTCAAACATTACATTGATCAGAGAAATGAGTCTGTGATGCAAGAGCAAAAAAAATTGAATCAACTCAAAGAAAAATCTGATATGAAGACAACATTGATGACAGTGAGGGATTCAGCAACTGGATCTTTAAGTTTGGCCATCGCTGATGATGAAAAGGATTCTGAGATTCATTTAGAAATGGATTAATTACCAACTCCTGACAAGATTTGGTTCCACAAACAATCCAGTGAAGTCCTTTATGCTGACTTGACTAGGGAGACCTTGGCACATAAGAATGCAGTGCAGAAAATAAAAAAATTGAAAGCTCACCTGAAGCAGGAGAAAGCTGGAAACAAAGCATGGTCTACACAGGTGGCTTATTTACAAACTGAGCTGGATTCATATAAAGAGTTGCCACTTGCACAAGGGGCAAAAACCCAGCCAACAGTCAAAGTCAAAACTGCTAAGACAGTTAGAAGGAGGGCTAAAGCTGTAAATGTTAATGTTGATACTACACCTTCACCTAATTTGGTTAAGTTGCATGAAGAGATAGTTGGTTTGAATGCAAAGGCTGTGGAAGATAATGCCAAAATTCTAGTCCTTCAGGAGCAGAAAGAGGCATTGGAGAAAGAGAAAGGTAAATTGCTTCAAGAAATTGAACAATTGAAATCAAACAGGGGAACTAGTCCTTTGTCACCAATGGACCAGATCATACATGACATTGCAGATATGTCTGTACATGGAGCTGAAATTGAGAATTTCAAGGAGAAGGTTTCAGAATTACAGGACACAATTTATGAACTTAAACTGCAGATTGAAGAGATTAAAGCTGAGGATCATAGAGAGCAGGAAATCATCAAGCTCAAAGAAGAAAATGATAAACTTAAAGATAAGATTTATAAGTTGAAAGAGAAAACCAAGGGATTTCTGCCACTGGAAGGTGCAAAGCATTTGCTTTGGGATGAATTGATAGCAGATATCAATGCTTTCAGGCCTCAATTGATGATTGTGGAGGAGCATGAGAAGGCATTGGGAGTGGCATCCAACAAATGTAAATTAGATGAGGAAACGTTAATTAACAGAACTCAAGAGGTATCTCAAAACGCAATTATTTTCCTCAGTAAAGCTCCTGCTTCTGAGTTACAGGTTTTAAAGGTGAGTAACAGAACTGTTCTGTTAGTAGATTCCGGGAGGGTGTTGCAGAAATATACTATGTTGAATTCAGTCAGAGGAAAGATGTCCCAGATTAAAAATCAAGTGCAGGAGTTCAAGCAATCCTTTTTACCATTGATTGGTTATGGTTTACCATCCTTTTGGGATGATGAGAATATGCTAATAGCATGGCCTGAATATAAAGAAATGTTTATTAAATCTAGATCAGACCATAGAAAATTTAATGATATGGTAAAAGGACTTAAAGGCACGGTGGTAGTAAGCAAAATGAGGCAGGACTTCGAACTTCCATTACTTTTCAGGGAGGTTAAATCTAAATTGCCTGTCTTTACAGAAGGTCTTTTAATAGAGCTTGATGTGCTGATGGAAGAATTATCTGATGCTTCTGTTCCAAAGGATGATGCTTGGAATGAAGTATTCAGGGTGGGAGCATGAGTTCTTATACCAATTTCAAGTCCAGGAAGTGCCAATTAGATGTCCGTGAAGCATAAGTAAGTCAAGGTTGTCATATATTTGATACTGTTGCTAAGAACTCTAAAGTTTAGATCCTGCAGAAGAAGTTTTAGGGAGTCCATGATGCTAGCTTGTTGTCTGCAGTTACTACAGTAAGCAACAGTCACACAGATACTTTATTTACAGTTGTTTTGGAAATATTCAGAGGAAGATGACAAGTTAATCAAGCGAGCCTGAAATCAAGCGAGCCTCTTCAGACAGTATGCGCCTTTGAAGGCTAAAATTATCAGAAAACATCAATGATATCTCTTTCCATCCTGGAAATGAATAGGATATTGTTGATCCTAAAAGGATTATCGACCTCATAAATATTCATACAGCTGTCATTTCTTTTTGTAGAGTTTGTTATGTAATAAATGGTCACTATGCCATCTGTTTTAGAAGATAGGATTTAAGTTATTTTGCTGGGACATGATCCCCACGTATGTAACTGTTTCCTAGTTTTTTGCATCTCTCCTTTGAATAGATTAACTACAAATAGACCCTAATTCGATAGGGAGAGGGTTGGTCTTTGGTCGAAGAAATTGATATTGTAAAGAAGAAAAGACTCGTGTATCTGGGATTTTGTGAACTTCAATGAAAGAACATACATACAGGTTTTCTCATGTTTAAGATTCCTTCCAAGTTTTGTTGCAGAATGTCTTCTATGTGAAATTCATTCATCTGTGTTATTTCCTCTTCTTTACTGTTAATTTAAATCTTTGGAATTCATGTTTCCATGCTCCACAGTATTTACAGTAAATACCATTGAAAGATAAACTGTAATAGAATTCATCGTTGGTGTTCTGGTGCTCTATTATAATTTACTTTTCCGTGTCTTTCATAAGTCTTTCCGGTTTATTTAAGGAATTCATAGTCACATGCTCCTGAAAATAAACAATCACTTCTCTACATTCTGCTATCACCTTTAAAGTTTAATGATCTGTGCCAAATGCATGCAAAAGGCCTTAAACCTCTGTGACCTTATTTACTCTTTCATTTGATTTAAGCCTCAATCCTTGACTCCATTGCCTAATGTTCTTTACTCTTGAACTTTCCCAACACCTTGATCACCATTGAAAACACTTGTTACCTTGAGAATCTGGCCTTGTTTCTCCTATTCCTTGATACATTTATCATATAGTGACAAAGAGAGAGCCCTCTCTGGTTGGCTGAGTCAGACAATCATCCTAAAGATTGGTTGTAGGTTACCTTTGGGTTTCTTGAACACAGCCTCAAGAAATTATGGAGTGATAACATCACCCATGAATTTGAGAAGAGGAAGGGGGGGGGCATCTCATTTCAATCCCTTTAAACTTTATGGGACAAATGAAGAATGATGTTCAAACAAACATGAACAATAAGAAATTCTTACTTTGATCCCTTTCCAATTGGATGTCCAGACGGTATAATCCCAATTGCAAACATGAGAAGCTGTTGGAACTTCCCTCAAATACCTTGAAAATACACTTTTGTTACAGCTATAACTAGGAGAATATCAACAGCAGAGGTCAGGAACAACAGAGTTCTACACGCATAGCAATTGCAAGAGGAAGCATACTACACATATAGTACACATGTCATCCATTCATACCAAGCCCTTACATACATGACTACATATGACCGGATATTCAAAAGCGGGTCTCAGCTATGCATAAGTCAGTGTTATGGGCAATTTCAATCAAAGCCACCACATATATTAAATTATTAATTTAAAAATAGGACAAAAATACAAGACTTGCCGTATTGTATTTCTCGATCATCACAAGTCCTCACTAGGTTTGTTGAAAACATGACTTTGTGCTGGTTAACAGGATATTCTAGGGTCTTCTATACCCTGGGATAGATGAAATGGTTTAAAGAATGACAAATCACCATTATTGAGATTTGCAAGCTCCACCTTATGAACGTCTAATGACAACCCACTAATCATATTAGCAAACCAATTCCAAATTATCAATGTGAGAACTACCATGAAATTTACCTTAGGAACTTCGTTACTTGCAACACACTAAGACTATATAAAACCTCAATACCTCTGCTATAGGCCTACTTTTCATCCACTGGCTTTCATCTATTTCTTGGGAATGATTTACTGAACCCTTCTTTTCTACTTCACATTGAAAAATCAATAGAAAACCTAAATTAAATTGAAGGATGGGTACCTCTTCATATTTGTGGATTTGGAGCCGGATGTAGAGTTTGCAAAAGATGTTGAGGTATTGATGCAAAGAATGGATTCCAACGATCCTCATCCCGAGACTTTGAAGATCTTCCAAACCAGAAATCTCCAGCCCATCAAGATTCTCACTCTGCAGTATAAAGAAAATGCATGTCTATAGTTAGCTAGAAGAAAGAAACAACGTATGTGGTCATAACAAAGAAACATTGTAATAATGCATGCATTTTACCTTATTGATATCCTCTCTGTTTCGAGAATAGTTTAATATTCTCTACTAAGGTGGAAGCTCATATGGCCCCTCCCCCCCCTCACATCACTCTCAATTCCCCATACCCAATGCACGTGCTTGGAAATAAATGATCTTTTGTGTGAACATCGTGAGTTTCTTGTCTTAAAGGAATTATGTGCGTTCGATCATTAATTAGTTTATAGCATTCATTAATTAACTCATTTATTCATTCGTACATAGAAAAAAAAAATAGTTGAAGACATTACTCCATAATATCAAAAATAATATCCGAGGACAATGCATAAAAAAATAATGTAATAGTGTACTTATTACAATCACTACTTTTTTTGACGCTTTTTTCTCTCCACAAATTCTCTAAGTGTGACATCCTCTTCTACCAATTGTTTTTTGTTTCCTATGCCCTCTGAAGCTGCCTTTGATCGTGTTTGTCGACGGGTCGTGTGCTCAGGACGTGTATGCGGCTGCTGTAAGGTGCCAGAATGTATTGGAAAAATGAAGAAATATTAATTGCTTGACGTGTTTTTACTATTATAATCATTGTAAGTCCTTCATTAAGAAAAAAACATTAGAGCGGTGCTTTGTACCTGACAACTCATGGGTGACATGAATTTCCTGCGTTTGATCTTCTGCTGCTGCCTCAAGTTGCACATGAAGACCCTCTGCATTAAAACATCAACACTTACAACAATATAGTATTTGCAATTTAATATTTGAGACTTTAATCCATGCTAGTTTTTTTTTTAACACTAGCATATTTATTACCTGGATTTCGATCAACATGAACTTCAATGCCTCTTTCTCCTCCATCCTCTGCATTTTCTCTACTTTCGTTGTGCAGCTTAACACAAAGAGACTCAATATTTTATGTACTAGTTTATTAATGAATATAGAACACAATGAATCAAGCTTAAATAGAATTTGTTTATTGTAGTTACCTATTCGTAGGATGGATCACTGGAAGAATTTGCTTGGCTACCACGGCTGCTTGTTCGATGTTCAACAACACCTGAAAACCCGCGTTGGTAGCCGATACTCATGTCTTCCTCCGTTGGCAAATCGTGGAATCTTTGAGCCTGTAATTTTCAATTAGATCATCATTGTTGTTGTTATATCATCATGAAAACAATTTTAAATGCAATCTATAATTTCTATACAATAAAATAATTATTGATCATACTTACGATTCGTGCTTGCAGGTTGGAATATCCACCAGGGCCAAGCTTGTGTTGCCCATGTTTTTCTATTCTTTCCTGGGTGGCCTTCGACGTATCTGGTAGCCTATAAAAGTATTTTTAAATACATTAGACATTGCAAAAAAATGGAAAATAAAGTGTAATAAACATATAATTGCATTGCTGAAAGTATTGCCTACCTTCTAGCTGACTCGGGTACTGGCTTGCCCGCTATTTTCGTAGCTTTCTCCCTTGCATCATCCAGCAAGCCTTTCCACGCATCATCCAACAAGCCTTTCCACTCCGTTATTGGAATCATCGGAGGGCACTCATACTTTGGATTATCTGCTAAGTTGTTCCGATATTGCTCCCGTACATAATGTAAATGTTGGCCAGCTTTTTCGAGAACCTTTTTTTGGTTGAAGGTTTCGGCACCAAAAAACCCAACCAAGCGAGCAATAAGCTCATCTTTCAAAACTTTACTCTGCCGGTTCCACCATGTGCGGATAGTGGGCCCAAACAGCTCTAAAGACCAATCATTAAGATGTTTATAAAAGACATCATTTCCTACAAAAACCAGTATGTGTTAATTAGTGTAAAAAGAGTGATGCATAATTACATTCCAATAAAATTATAATATATAGTTAAAACATTTTGTAAATAGTACCTGGAATCTTCTCCATCTTGTAGGGAATGAGATCTTCGTCCACCAAAAAAGTAGTCTCAAATGTTCCCGTGCTAGTGACACGGAAAGATCCAGGAAATGCTGGGACGGCAGCATCAAAGTCATGTTCTTCTCCATGTACTGGCCCCTGATCCTCATCGGCACTCTCACATTCCATCTGGGGTGTCTCATTTTGTGTTTTCGACTGGCCAGACGGCAACGATACATGATCAGTGGTGAAGGGGGGTGTCATGCTCAATGGTACCAGCATGCCTCTCACCGGGGAAAAAATATTCCTGTAGAAACAAATAATATTTTAGTTACTCATATACGAATAGGAAAACAAATTGCATTTGGAATAGACTTATAATGAAAGAGTTTGCAGCTTACATCCAAGTGCTTTACTTTAAGCAACACATGATCTATCTTTGCTTGAGTCTCATCCTACGTCATTTGCGTATTCGGTATAAGCATATTGACGACCTCCTGATTTAATTTTTTTTTTGCTTTTTGAACTGCATCCTGGATATTCTTTGAATTCTTGAGGTCAACATCATCAAGAATGTGCCCCAAATCCATATCCTTTGGATCCATCTATAGATAAGTATCATCCGACATAAAAATAGAAAACATTAATATCAATTTGAAATCATTGATATAATTAGATAACATAAATATGTATAAATATAGTTTCTGAAATTCACAACATGCTATATACCTGCTCATGACCCGATGAGCGTGGCGTGATAACATCTGTCGACATATCATCTGTCATGGGGCTCCTACCTCGACCCTCAGCCTACAAACAAAATATTGGCCACGTTGATATCATAATTAAACAAATGTACTTTCTAAAGAAGTAGGTAAGTAAAAATGTGGTATATATACTTGTTTCCTGCAGGGGGGGTGTCGGCCTCCCAGGCTCCATTGGGGACTTGCCCCGATCAGCTGACTGCAAAAAAGTAATTAAAAACATTAATTTCGAACTGAAACCAATACACGGGGAAAATCAGGGGCGGGGGGTGTTGAGATATCTTGGCTAATATTCACTTGTGGCCATGTGCCAAACCACTAGGTGGGTAATTGAGGCCCTTAATGGGTGGACCTGTGGGTGGTTGTGGATTGTAATCATCTCATTCAATTGAATTATTCATCATCCCAAGGGAATCATATCTATTGCACTCTCTTGAAGTCTTTATATGTGTTTATGGTGTTAAGTCAGTAATTTTTTCCTTCAAATTTTGTTTGATTTGCATTTTATTTTAAGTTATTTATTTGCACTGTTTTGATTTCTCCCTCTTTTAGGAAATTTTCTTTAGTTTTTATATGAAATTTTGGGCTTGCTTGTGAAATTTTCAAGTTTTAAACTTTATGTTTGTTTTTGTTAAAGGGTTTAAAAGTCAACATATCAAATAATGGGTTCATAAACCATACTCTAAGTATAGTCATGTATAATCATCACTCTGATAGCTTTAGAACTCTATGCAAAATGACAAAAAGCTGTGAAAAAGCACCAAAACAGTGTTAAAATTATTCTTGTAGTGCTGGAGCTCAAAATCACCAAAGGCGCGCTACAAGAATGTCGCGACTCCAAAATTCCTCTGATTTTTTAGCAAATTTTGGCACGTTTGGAATGATGAATGACTAATTACATGTTTTAGAGAATTCGTTACGTGCTGATGCAGGGAACATCATGATTCCAAGTGGTTACACATTGTGACGAAATCCTGCTCATCATGAGCCCAGACGTAATTCCTTTTGAATGGTAGCAGTATGGTTTGAGGTAAATGTGGGATGAGCTTGTCATTTACAGGCACATTCAAAGATGAAGGACTTAGTGGAGTAGCCATAACCACTAAAAAACTGGACATTGTCGCTGCTGAACAAAGGAGAGGTTTTGATGGCTTCACGGGAAGTTAGGGCTTCCTAATTTCGTTACTAGCAGTTAAATTGAAAGTTGGAGGACCTCTGTACATCCAAGGTGACTCATTTGACAACTCAAGTCGTGATTTTAAATAAATGCAGTTGAGTAATTTAAAGGTATTTCCTGAAAAGCCAATATAACTGCAGATTTGGGTTTTTTTTCGCTGAGGCTTACTCTGTCAAAATTGATCAAAGGAAAGGTTAAATTGTGTTTTTAAATGCAATTTCGACCATAGAAATAGTCATTTCTGATGCTCTGAGACGCCAGGCTGAGCGAGGGTTGAAGATAACAGTTTTTTTTTATGAAATATGACTCTGTGAAAGCTAAGGTTGTTGTGATGTGAGGAAAATATACATTTGACAGTATTTTCAACCTCCTAAATTGATCTTCTGCTTGAAAACAATACAAAAGGATACCGAATATTTGAAGTTGCAGGGAGAGCTAGTGTGCTAGGTATTGGAGCTTACTGTTTTTGGAACCAGATAGAGGCAGCGAGGAGCTAAAGACTTGAGAATCATTTTGATAATAAGATTCCTGAGAGCTAAATTGGATTAAATTTAAGAATCCTATAAGTTATTCAGTTTTCAGTAATTGAAGAAGAATGGGCAGGAGTGGTAAGATAAACAGAGCCGAACCTACTGATGTAGGATGGATTGAAAAACTCCCTGGGTGTGTTGAGCTATTTCAACAAGCTGGTTGGATGGACTTTTTCAAGAAGATAGATGGGTATAATGCAGAAGTGTCCTGTAAGTTTGCTCAGGGTTTTAAAAATGACATGGTGATCTTTGATACTCTTAAATTCAGGCTGACAGTAAAGCTGATTTCAGAAGCTACAGGGATTAAGAATGAGGGTGAACCAAATCCACAATATATGAGTCAACCCTAACTCAAGACAAGACCAAGTATATAATGAGTCTTCTTTTCCACAATGGTTAAAACCAAATCCAGATGAGTAAACCCTAACTCAAGACAAGATCAAGTATATGATGAGTCCTCTTTTCCACAATGGTTAAAACCAAATCCACATGAGTAAACCCTAAGTACTCAAGACAAGACCAAGTATATGATGAATCTTCTTTTCCACAAGAGTCAAATCCAAATACACAAGAGAAAACCCTAAGTGAGGGTAAACCCTAACTCAAAACAAAACCAAGTATATGATGAATCTTCTTTTCCACAAGAGTCAAAGCCAAATCCACAAGAGAAAACCCTAACTAGTGAGGGTAAACCCTAACACAAGAGGACAAACTTTCTCCAAGAAAGATTTACCAATGATAAACCAATTAGAAATTAACCAAGAGATACTTCAAGAGAGAAGTCACCAAAGAGCAAGACCAAAATCCGAGACCAAGTGGGAAGATCTCCACAAAGGCACAAGGCCAAAAACCAAACCCTAAACCAAGAAATTAACCAAGAGATACTTCAAGAGAGAAGTCAAAAAAAGAGCAAGACCAAATTCCAAGACCAAGTGGGAAGATCCCCACAAAGGCACAAGGCCAAAAACCAATCCCTAAACCAAGAAATTAACCAAGAGATACTTCAAGAGAGAAGTCACCAAAGAGCAAGACCAAATTCCAAGACCAAGTGGGAACATCCCCACAAAAGCACAAGGCCAAAAACCAAACCCTAATACTCCTTAGGAATTTCGCATTTCTTGTCCAAGAGATTTGTGTGAGAGTGAGTGTGTGAGATTATGAACCTAGGCCTACATCTCTATTTATATGACTATTTGCAAATAATGGCCACAAGCGTCGAATATGCGATGGCGCGTTTAGGACGTGTGGATTTAAACGGCGTCTCTTTTACTACACGTCGGCTATGCGACGGCTATACATATTTTATATATCTGACCGATTAAACGTGCTCTCTTAACCGTTGCTTAACCGACGTGTACTAAACAAGACATCACTTAACCGACGTGTACTAAACGCGCTGTCGCATAGTCGATGCTTGTTGCCACATTTATAAAAAAAAATTATACACTTGTCTTTTTTGGTAAGTTTATAAAGATAAATCCACGCGCCATTGGATTTTGGGTCAAAATGTAGTAGTGTTCAAAGGACCCTCACCGGTTCCGCTTCCAAGTGGTATATTGAAGTACCACCACACTCGTTTCCCGATTTTTATTCTTTAGCTATGTCGTTCATGACTCATTTACAGTTACCCATCCGCTATGAAACTAGTACAGACTTACTGACTTTTTTCTGCCAGACCACCAGAACTCATATATACAATCATATCCATGAGTGGCGGAGGATACGACGTCTCATTAAGGCTCTTATTCCAGACAAATTATTAGCTGACTGGTTTACGAAGTCTCTTTTACCCACCGTAGCTATAGATGTAGCTATGGGAGGGGTTGCCACCAAAGAACAGGCTATCGCTCGTGCCAACTACATAGACCTTGTCTATGCTCAATCTGGCACTTTATATGACATTGTTCCTGACGCCCCCCATTTTACCTACGATCTTGCAAAGCCACCTCAGGGACCTCATGCTGATAGCATTATTGGTTCTGTACACTCCCAGCCTCCTACTCAAACCAGTGGATCATCGAACCACCATGGTTCTTCCCCACCCTCACCATAGGCTAGAAGCAACACCACCAAGTCAGCCACTCCTGCTCCCACCAAGGAGGTGAATTATGTTCAATCAGCTTTGCCTCAGAAATCTGGTGGCAAGAATAAAACCAAAGTTAAACCCAAGAAGTCTTCCAACTAGAAGGAACAAAAAAACCCTCCCGAAGACACGAAACATAAGTGGAAGCTCAAGTATCCTTGTTTACTATGTGGTGGTGACCATTTATCCAAAGAGTGTCCCCACAGAGATGAAGTGCAGAAGTTTCTTAAGGGAAACTCCAAACCTGCAGTTCTCAATGATCCCTTCGCTACCCAAAACCAACAAATTATTACCCAACCCTCTCCTTCTCAAGGAGAGACATCCTCCACTGTGCATGTTCTCATGATGCGTAGTGAAATGGTTAAGGTGAATACTCGATCGAGGTCATACGAATCAGTCCCTCCTAAGTATCCTATCAGAAGTAATACTGAAAAAGCTTCTATCTCTACCTCGGATATTTCCATGCCGCAATTCTCTCACCATTGAGAAACCTACATTAGACTCAGTGTTGCATCTGCCTAAGAGAAAGATTCAAAAAGCATTTTTCAATCCTAATGCTTGGGTAGCTCAGAACTACAACATTGTAGAGGACTTGGTGCAAGCCCCTTGTGCCATGTCGACGCTAGAAGTCTTGCAGAATTGTCCCAATCAACGTATGACTCTTCTCACTTCCTTCGGTGCAGTAGACCCGGATTGCTCAAATATGATCATGTTTAAACTTCAGTATTTTAAACTGAGGCTTTCCCACCAGCTAGCTTTCCAAATTGCCACAAAGGTTGTTGGGAAGACAATCCATTGCACTGTGTTAGACGAAGTTGCCTCCACCTCGGTCATGTCATTATCTTGTTGGTGAGCCATCAGCTCTCCTGATTTAAACCATTCTCCTACTACCCTGAAAGCATTCGATGGTCATGGCTTCCAACCCCATTGGATGTTACAAGCCTTAGCAGTAAAGTTGGGGGGAAATAATGTGACCATTAATGTGGAAGTAGTCGTATCCCCTTTAGATTATAATCTCTTGCTTGTTCATAACTAGTTTTACGCCATGACTACGGTCGCATCGTCTGTCTTTCACATTGTTTAATTCCTCCATCAAGGTCGAATTGTCACCATCAACCAATTGGACTTATGTACACCAGACACCGCTACTCACCTTAGTGACAATGTCCCTTTGTTAGGACAATCATCATAGCCATATGAGAGCATGGGCGTCAGCCTCATAAAATAGTCATCTCTTATGGGCATCATTCCAACCTTGGATCCCCCTAACCATGTTGCCATGGTGGACATGATCTCCTCCATGATTCCATATTCTTCCAACATTATCGATCAATGGATCATGCCCAATGAGGCCACCATGCATTTGATTGGATATACTATGCCTCTCTCACCAGCTCAAGCTACTTATGAGGCTATCTAGTCAGCCCCTGAGGACCACTTGGCCGTGGCCTCTACATCTTGTTCTCTACAGTGGACACCATCCTCACTAGATCCTCTGCTCAAGAATTTCCATTCTAATGATTCCATTATGGAGATTATGAGCACGGATGAACCTCCGTGGGAAGAACTTCACCATCGATTGTCTTTCCTACCCTCATTGGATTATGTGAAGAATGTTATCACAACCATTTTTACACCAAATGTCTATCCTTTCCCGCAGTCACCGATCCTCACTTGCGATACGGTTACGGAAGGAAACATGGCAAACATCACGCCCACCATCCCAATTGACCTATAGGTTACACTCGGCGTCATGGAACTTATCTGTATTGGCCATAATTTCTCTCCTGAAGAGCTCACCACTTTCACGGCCTTATTCAAACAAGTTCGTGATGTCTTTGCATGGACCTATGAGGAAATTCATGGGATCAATCCTACCATTATTTCGCATGAGATAAAAAACTTATCCCATCTCTAATCCTATCTGCCAAAAATTATGACCAGTACACCCTCAAAAAACTACGACAATTAAAGTTGAGATTGAAAATCTCTTGAAGGTCGACTTCATCTATCTTGTTCCTTTAACATAATTGGTCTCCAATGTCGTCTCTGTGGAAAAGAAGCAGGGTACTATTAGGGTCTGTGTCGATTATAGGGACCTGAACAAGGCTTGTCCTAAGGACAACTACCCTGGCCCCTTCATCGATCAGATCATCGACAATTGCGTCGGGAGAATCATCTTCTCGTTTATGGATGAATTTTACGGTTATAATCAAATAGAGATCCACCCGGGCCGACCAGCACAAAACCACTTTCATCTTCCCTTGGGGTACGTTTTCATATCGTAAACTCCCATTTGACCTCAAAAATGTTGGTGCTACATTCCAGCAGGCCATGTCGTATGCTTTTCATGATGTGAAGGACTTTGTGGAACTATATCTCGACGATCTCCATGCTCATCCGCAACATCGCGATTTCCACATCGATCATTTGGTGGTTGTATTCCTTAGATGCAAGTGGTATAACATCCATATGAATCCTCACAAGTGTATTTTCTATGTCGAATCAGGACGCCTTGTAGGTTTCATCGTCTCAAAGGACGAGATCCGCATTGATCCCTTGAAGGTGGAAGCCATTGGAGCTCTCCCACCTCCTATCGATATCACAGAACTATAAAGTTTACAAGGGAAGGAAACTTACCTATGGCGTTTTGTATGTAATTTCGCTCAAAATACACAAAGCTATATGCGATTGTTGAAGAAAGACATCCCTTTCATCTGGGACAACCAAGCCCAACAATCCTTCGACAATTTGAAGTCTGCCATTACTCATGCCCCTGTACTCCAACCGCCCAATTACTATAAGGATTATATCCTTTATATTGCTACTTCTGCCACCACGATCACCATGGTTTTGGTCCAGGAAGAAAATAACGCCTCGGAATATGTTCTCTACTAACTCAGTAAGGGTCTTATTGACTCTAAAACCTATTATTCACATGTCGAGAAACTCTCTCTCGCAGTGGTCATTACCATCCAAATGTTTCATCACTACATCCTACTCCACACCACTACTATTATTGCTGACTCGAACCCCATGTACCACGTCCTCACACGTCAGGTGCTCAGGGGCATGTATTCTCACTGGATCATGATACTGTAGGAATTTGATTTCCTCTTTGAGAAAGCCAAGTCAAAGAAATCTTTAGTCTTTGTGGATCTCATTTGCGATCTTCCCCATGTTGATTTGGGAACTGATCCCATCGACTCTCTCCCAGATGAGTCGTTGTTTCTCATCAGCATGTCTGACCCATGGTATGGAGATATCACATTATATATTCAAACCCAATGGTTCAACCCCCAACTATCTCATGACGACCGTCATCGTATATGCCACCACGCCAAGTACTACTTGATCATCAATGACACCTTGTATCATCGTGGTGTTGACTATATCCTTCGACGTTGTTTAACACACGAGGAGGATGAACAAGCACTAAATTACTGTCACTCTAGGGCTTGTGGCGGTCATCTTTCTAGGATGGCTACATCCTAGAAAATCCTATGCGCAGGATATTATTTTCCTTCGATCTTGAAGGACTATATTTAGGCCTTTAAGAAGTGTCCCCCATGCTAACACTTTCAATTCAAAAATTGCTCCCATCCAGCCCCTTTACATCCAGTTATTTCCGTCGACGCCTTTGCTAAATGGGGCATAGATTTCACACACTATAAGCCTACCTCGGTCGGGGGGCATGGTTACATCATTGTAGTCATTGATTATTTCACTAAATGGGCCGAGGCCATGCCTACATACAATGAGGATGGAAAAAGTGCTACACTCTTTATGTTTAACCATGTCATTACGCAATTCAGAGTCTCGCAAGCCATCGTTACTGATCACAGATATCATTTTCAAAACCAGATGGTAGATGAATTGAGTGCCAGACGGGGTTTTTGCCATGAGAAATCAACCCCATACTACCCACAGTCAAATGGACAAGTAGAGGCCATCAATAAGGTCTTGAAAACTATTTTTCAATGCATGGTGGGTACTCACAAATGAAACTGGCATAACATGCTCTTTTCTGCCCTATGGGATACAGGACCTCCATTAAGACTACCACTGGGTTCACACCTTTCCAACTAGTTTACGAATTGGAGGTAGTACTACCGATAGAGTGCGAGATTCCATCACTGAAACTTGCAGTCGAACTTCTCCCGAACACCACTGTTGAGGAAGAGAGCTTCCTTCACTTGGAAAAACTCGACGAAACCAGCCACGATGCTGCTCTTGACAATGAAACGCATAAGAAACACATTAAATCCCAGCATGATAAGTCATTCAAACCTCTTGTCTTTAACGAGGGTGATTTGGTCATCATGTATGACCAAAAACATGATAAGCTACGGGTAGGAAAGTTTGAGTCCATGTGGCACATGCCATATGTTGTAAAACGTGTCTTGGAGAAGGGAGCTTACAAGCTCGAGGATTATGATGGAATATCTCTAGGGGAGCCTTGTAATGGGATCTACCTCAAGAGGTACTATACCTAAGTCTTTCACACATTAGTATCTTTTATATATTGTACATGGTATGTGTTTTGTGTGGTGTGACACTTTGCTTTAGTGTGTTAGGATCTTGGCATTACGCTTATATCAAGTTCTGCCTGCATGTACAGATGGCAACCTGTTTTGGATTCACTGACAGTGACAGTTGGCATACCTGTAGCCTCGCTTCGGCAACCTGGTTACTTTATTCCCCTACTATCAAGCTCATTATTTCGGGAGGGAGTTGTCTAGGGTACGCAACCAACGACGCTGCAGAGTATCACGCGGTGATTGGAGTCTTAACCGACTCTCTTTCCCTTGGTATGCACCACATTGTCGTCCACCTTGAATCATAATTAGTGGTCTCCCACCTTAACCATGTCTATGCCATCCATGATCTCATGTTACTCTGTCTTTTCCGATGAGTATGTCTATTGGAGAGGTCCTTCGAATCTGTTCAATACCTGCACATTTCAAGAGACATGAACACCATTGTTGATTCCATGGCCAATTTCATATTGGACTGGTATATTGCACATACTTGAAAAACATTCATTAACATAAAAGTGGCATGACATGTACATAATGCATAAACAAACACATAAACAAGATCCCATAATCATCCATAATAACACAGTGTATAAATACACCATAGAGTTTTTATATATCATATCAAAATGTAGTACTGATACAAAAATCTGAAGCGTATAAGATTTCATTAAATATATCTGGATACAAAATCTGAATCCTATAGCTTTCAGTACATACATAAACATATACACATGAGCGTAGTATCCACGACGCTTGTGGTAGCAGATGATCACTCTCTCTACTTTCCTAAGAAGCGAACCGAAATGCTCAAACACTCCAATGGTATGACGTCGGTACCGATGAGGTAAGTCATGAACCCTCAGCTCTAGGATGTCAAGGGTCAAACAACGGAGGTTCTCCTCCAACTCATCCAGCTCCTTGATGGAATCGTGCATTGCGGCATCCATTTTCGGCAATTCCCCTCTCCGTGTAATCGGAGAAACACTAACTGGTCATGCCGGGCCCACATCTACATCGAACATATCTCAACAATTAGTACTACTCCAAAAACATCTAAAAAATATAAAATGAAAAAACAAAACAAAGTTGTCGTTCTTACCTATGTCTCCCCACTACATCCCCTCGGGGAGAACCAAATCTGGGTCACCCTTGTAATTAGTACCATCATAAGGGAAGTCCTCAACCATGAGGAGTTGAACCCTCAATCACCTGAAGAAGGGTGTACCGAAAGTAATGATGGGACCACCGCCACCATGGCGATCCATCACCTCTGTCCAATGGATCATATGGGGATCTCTCGGATTTGAATCCTCTATATCAACCTGTGGGAACAGATGCAGCACCCACTCCAGGAAGAATGAGGCTACCACTGTTTCGTAGCTGAACTGCTTCAATGCACCACGTCTACACTTGGTGAGCTGATCTCTCAAGTTTGTGAGCACTCCCTCGCACCAGTTGAAGATCGTGGGATCCATGCACTCCTCAGCATACAACCTATGGGACTTTCTCTCTAGATGAGCATCCCTACTACCTGCCACCCTCACGATGGTAAACAAGACTGTGCAGAGAGCTCGATCTCTGACCTCCTTGATGGGAATTTTCCTACCTACCATCTGGGTGCCATCATTTCACCACTGGTTGATCAAGTCCTTTCTGGTTTGTTCACTGCCTCGTGACCCCGATAAAGATACAGGATTCCCCCATTGAGATAATCTAGTGAAGAAATAGATATCCTTGATATCTATCATCAGTATATGGACCCCAATCTGAAAGTGTTGCTGCACTGGATCCCAACACTAGATCAAGTGCTCTAATAATGTCACTTAGGCTCTCATGCCTAGAACCTGGAATTACTTTAGTAACTCACAGTTCTGCAATGCGGCCACGCATTGTGGATCATTTTCCACTTGAGAATCATCAGTCTCATGCTCGCATTCTTGCCATTCAATCACCATAATGTCCACCCAAAACATGTCCAAAGGAAATTTAAACACTATTAGAAACTATTCCAACCATCAAATTCATCCATTTTTTGCTAGGTTTTGACTTTTCCAAACGGCCTTGCGTCATCTCAGCCCATCCTTGCATACAGGGGTGCCACCAGCAGAAGCCTCTATGTTGGGATTTGCGCCGGAGAGCCCTCGGTGTATTTTCTGAAAGGGGAAACTACACAGGCCGAGGGTGTAATTTCCCTCCACAAAGCAAGCCCAAAACCCAATAAAATGGACAAAAAATGAAATTTTACACCACTAGAAATGAAAAGGACAGGGATTAGGCCTACCTGACGCTGACGACACTAAAAATGATGGATCATAGCTCCCGCAATCAATAGATGAAAATTGCACTCCAAAGGGTCACTTTCACTTCTCAACTTGGTAAAAAACAAATCGTAACTACTTTTACTATTTTTCCCTATTTATATTGAAAAAAGTATATTCCCTTTTTAATTTTATTCGTTTATGGGTTATTTTACTATAGTTAGGACTATTTTTATATCTAATTACTCAACTAATCATTTTGACCCAGTCTTTGGAGTTTACAGGTGATATGACATATTGTATTATGATCTTTTGGTCGTGATCATAGTCATCTTGCACCCATTGCTAGGTGTGAACAACTCTTCGAGCGTTCTTTGTGTTATTTTTCCCCTCATTAAAATTGAATATTAATGACATCAAGCTCACTCTTTGTTCCTTCTCGTGCTCATAAAATGATGAGAATAAGTCACCAAGTTATATTTTATCGCTTTTCGGGCTTTTTAAACTTCTAGGAAAAAGGAACCCCCCGGAGTCCTCTTTTAAGCTCTTTTTAGGCTCCCTAAATACGAAAATATCGCCAAGAGAACTTGATGCTTTCAGGCTTGTAAAAGTATTTGAATGATCATCTTTTAGGTGATAGTTTACCCCTTTTTCGGACCAGGGGGAACTATTGACGAAAAAGGAGCACTTCATCCAATCATGGATGGAAGAGTTCTCTTTCGCGTTGTATTACCCTTTTTCGGGCGAAGAGCCTAACTTTACGAATAAACGAATTTTGGAGTTTTCTTTAGTTCTTTTCAGACTCTATAAACCTGAAATGACTCCGAGTTTACCTTCTTTAGACTTATTAAAATCTCACATAGAAGGGCCCGTTATGGGATGAACCCCTCCTATCCTAGGTTCATAAAATATTTGGGATTGGACTCGTCCATGGGATGAGCAATACCAAGCATATGTTACCCTCCTCAAGCTCATTAAAAACAAAAGTACTCATCAATCATGATGGGGACTAGGGATGAGATTGTGTTCATCGTAGTTATGGCAGTACATAGTCACTCTTGAACATTACACTCAGTTGCATATGCATTTAGTACTTGGGGAATCTGTTTGTCTTCGAATCTTACTAATTCCATGAGTCTTGTCACTCCTTTGGGGCATCCGAAGAATGCTTCCATCATCAGTTGCATTATGGGTTGGTATCATTCTAGTTGTTTCAATAATGCCAAGTCATTCCATGCTCCCCATGTTCAAGAGATGTTCGTTATTCATCATCTGCAGTAACTGTACCTTCTTTCATGTCGATTTACCCTGAGTCAGTCTTACACATCATTATATGTCCGATCCACTGCAAACATCTGTGATCATGTTTCATGTTGATGATGTGGGATTCAGCATGTCCCTCCTTTGACATATTCATCATCCGAGGATTGAATCTAGAAACCAATCAAGTACCTTGGCCTGCATGCCTCAATGGAAGGTTACCTCACTTTCGGCATGAGTTTAAATCATTGACTCTTGATTGAAAGATCCCATTGAGTGTTCATCCTCAACTCATTGATTCATGCTTGATGGTATGTACTATGATACCTTGGGAATCATTGACATCAATGGTGATTTCCCTTGCGCTTTTTAATGGTATACAACAATGACTATTAATCAAGTGGTTTCTGCCATGTTTGAATCCAAGACATTGTAATCACATGGATAGATTCGTGTCATTGCGGGTTCGCCTTGAAGACCCTGGGTTGTTTCATGTTTCACGCAGGTTGCGGTGGAAATTGTTTGGGTCATATCACATGGATCCACTTTGTATTGGTCATGGCTATGTTACCATCTCATCATGGATCCATGATTGTGTCTAGTAGCCATGATTTTGCTCAGCCGGTCTTTACTACCATGGATCTACATTGTATTGGTTGACATCCATGTTGTGAGTCATGTGAGACTGGGATCTCAGAGTCAATTTTACTACAGTAGCACCTTCCAGCTAACAAGTCCTTGCCATCTATCTTGCAAAGAATATCACTTGTCTCATTTTTCTAGCTTCATGATTTGGGGGGAATTCTGTTGCACCTAAACCTCATCACCATGAGTCTGGTGTTAGCTTCATGCCTCAATCCCTGAAGTTTCCCTGACCAATAACACTCAGAGTAAGTTGTTAACCCTTGGGTCCACATTTTCTAGTGGCACTAGTGCAGGTTTTCTTCCAACAACAGATGCCAGATCATGCCTAACACAAAGTTTCATCTAGCATCCTACACCAATGGCTTAGGTTTCCTTCATTCAGCATGCACCACCCCCTTCTTGACACAAATTTCCTTCATGCAGGGTGTGTCAGAGTTGGTTAAATTGGATAAACAAGGGCTTCGAGCGATTTCTCAAAGCATGGTGAGGTGGATGTCTATCCCTAACTAGTAGGTGAGTTGTCCTTATGTTCCCTAACCTCAAGGGAGGATCCCTTAGACTTCTCCCATTAGTTCTAAACCTACTTTACCCATTTGGTCTTATAAATATGAAGCTCCTCCCCATTGGAAAGGGAGTAAGGTATATAGCACTCTCATGCTGGTGGAAATGACTTAGGTGATCTTTGTTTCATCCTTGGGAGTCTTACTTCATCTTTGGAGGCTTTGGTTTGGATTCTTTGAAGGAAGGTTGGGACGTTAAGGCATAGGTTGTAACGTTCTTCTCTATTGTACTCTCCTTTATTATAGTTAATAAAATCTCTTCCCATATACATTATTGTGTTGTTAATGTGTAGAGCTTACCTCCTTAACTGTTCGCTTAGACCAATCATATGTGATATATTATTTTACTACTCGTTTGTGTCTTCTTTCTCGAAAGGGCTTTGCGGCTGCATATATGAAGGTTCTGGAGCATTGGATCAAGCAAGGAGCAAAGGGAATTGCGAATCTCAAGTAAGAGACTTACTTGTTGTTTTACATTTCTAATGATCTAGGGAAGTTGGCTTTATTCTATATCTATTTTTTCTAGATATAGTTAGACTAGGGAGATCTGGCCTTTAAGTCCACTTAGCTAGATTGTCCGAAAACAGGGATTCCGACTTTCCGAACCCGCATGCAGATTGTGGATTGCGAAATTCGGAAGGGAATTTTGAGGGGGTTGCAAAATGGAGTGTTGACTTCTGAGTTTCGTGTGCGAACTGCGGATTGCAGAAGTCGGAAAGGGAAAATTGTCAGGGTTGTAAATTTGGGCTTCCTCAATTTTGAGTTCCGCAAGGCGGGTTGCGGATTGTGGAAGTAGGGGAGGTAATTTTCCCAGGTTAGCGAAATTGGTGATCCAATTTCCCAGTTCCATAAGGAGGACTGTGGAATTGCGAAATTCGTAAAGGAGATTTCGTCGGAGGTCAGTATTTGGTCTTCTGCATTTCCAAATATCGCATGTGGATTGTGTATTGTGAGGGTCGAGAGTGAAATATTTCTAGAGCCGTGAATTGGGATCCTACCTTCTTGAATTCCGCAACGTGGATTGCGCATTGCAAAAGTAGGAGAATGGATTTCTGTGGATCGTAGAATTGGCCTTCCGAGTTTTGATTTCTGCACTGCGCATTGCAGAATGCGGAAGTCGGAGGGGAGAAATTGTCAGAGTTTAAATTGGTGACCCGACTTCCGACTTCTAATTGTGGCTTGCAGATCGGGGCTTGCGGAGTTGCAGATTGCAAACCGATGATCATTGAGGGTTCAGAGTTGTGGAGCCTTTGAATTGCTTGCGAAAAAGAAAAAAAATTAGCAGGTGACTCAAGGGTTGTCTCCTATTGCCTCTAAAGGGAACCTAGGTGACTGGGGACGTGACAATTAGTGAAATCCGTACAGTTTTTGGAAGGGGAAATAGTGGCGGACATAGGGGGTATTTCCACCAATCCAATTGACTAGTTTTGTCTTGAATCTTCTCTCCTTGTAAATTACAGACCATGGATGTGTATAGCAGATATTTGGGTGTCGAATGAATGTATTAAAGTTTCTTATTCCCTCCCAAATACCTCCTTCCACAATTCGAAACCATTTGGGGTCATTTGGGACAGTTTAGGGTTTCACTAGTTCAAATTTCGAAAATTGGCCAAAATGAGTAAATTTTCAAATTAGAGATATTACATTGTTTTAGTCTAAAAATTTTGGAATCATGACTTTGAGATTGGGCTCGATGCCCATTTAAACATTTTCTTTCATTTTTGCTTTAATTTTAGTTTTAGTTTTAGTTTCTTTTGTTTAAACCTTTTTGGAGTCATGACTTTGAGATTGGGCTTGCCGCCCATTTAAACCTTTTCTTTTGTTTTATTTTTGGTTTTAGTTTAGTTTCTTTTGTTTTTGTTTTAATTTAAACTTTTGCTTTTGCAAAAATATTACGAACAATACTTTAACAATAGGAACAATGCTTTTATAATTGGAACAATTTTTTTTGTGTGTTTACAAGTTTAAACTTTTGTTTTTGCAAAAACAATAGGAACAATTATTTTTGCAAAAACAATAGGAACGCAAGTTTAACAATGGGAACAATAATTTTAGTTGGAACAATTGTTTTTGCAAAAACAATAGGAACTCGACTTGGGCAATGAGAACTCAACTAAGAAAACAATAGGAACTCGACTTAGGCAATGAGAACTCGACTTAGGAACTCGAAAACAATAGGAACTTGATTTAGGAAATGAGAACTCGACTTAGGCAATCAGTAGGGAAAACAAAACCCTTTTTATTTTTTTAACAAGATTAATATAAAATACTTATAAAAATTATTATATAAACTCAAATAATTTATAACAATTTTAAATTAGGCAAGATTAATATAAAACACTTATAAAAAATTATTATATAAACTCAAATAATTTATCATAATTTTAAATTAGGAAATGAGTAGGGAATTAAGTTAAAACAAAACCCTTTTTGTTTTTTTTTAACCAACATTAATATAAAACTCTTATAAAAAATGATCATATAAACTCAAATAATTTATCATAATTTTAAATAAGTATTTAAACCTTTGGTTAATGTTTTGGTAAAAGGTGATGTCCCATTTTCCAACAAACAATGGTAAGCTAGACTTTTGACTCAATGGACTTTTGTAGAAACAATAAATAAAAAAGTTATTGGACGGAACTCGACTTAGGAAATTGGTAGGAAATTAAGTCAAAACAAAACCATTTTTTTTTTACTAATATTAATATAAAACACTTATAAAAAATTATTATATAAACTCAAATAATTAGTATTTAAACCTTTGGGTAATATTTTGGCAAAAGGTGATGTCCCATTTTCTAGACAAACAATGGTAAGCTAGACTTTTGACTCAATGGAGTACTACAAGACAATCCAGATTGGGAATCTATCAAGATAGGAAAAATGGAGAAATTGGACACAAAAGAATTTAAGATGTAAACAAGCTTGGTGAAATTTGTGCAATTTGGAAAAAGTTCAAAAAAAATGATGGGGAAGACTTTGGTACTAATAGTATGCATCTAGTGTTCATATGGTGTCAGATTTATTGTTTGAAAGGGTACCTATGTTTGAAAGGGAACCTAGTGATCAATTTTATGTTGGAGTTAAAAGCAAAGAAACAACTTCAAAGTTCGGAGCTAGTTCTTGTGTGATTAAAAGAAGGTTTGCTGACATGAAAACTAAGTTCAACTTCATTCACACTTTCTCATTTTGATTGTTATATATTTATTTGCTTGATCATACTAGAGGAGCTTAACCATATGTTATGGATTGACTTGAAAAGTGTTGCAATCTGTCAATCAATGTATTGAATTTTTCAAGTTGAGTTTAGAGATTGCACCTCTTTTGTAATTCCAATGTTATTGGTATTTTGTCTACAAAGATTAAAGAGGTTTTTCTTGGGAGGGATTAATAGTCTACTCTCTGCAGATTTGCATGGCCCACTGGTTGAAAAAATTGGGCAGTACATCTGTACTTGTTGAATATTTGTTGAGCATTCATTACTATTTGAAAGAGACCATGCTTGTGTGTTAGATCACTGATGTAAAATTTTATAATATATTCTACTTAAGGGTACTAGCTCCATGGAAGAGCATCTTCCTTATAGGAAAGAGGTTGATGATTCAATTCTTCCATGCCCTATATATATTCTAAAACCACTGAAAAGAGATAAATGACCACTACAAAAATAAAGAAAAATGACAAAAACAATGACCAAAATCTGCATATAAACGACCACTTTTGAGTTGTCGACCATTGGTAGCAAATTAGTGGTCATTTATTTGACAACCAAAAATGTGGTCATATTAGCTTGGTAGTTTATAGATTATATTGTCATCATATATTTGGTCATTAATTATCATAATCAATGACTAAACATATGACCGCATTAATGACGAAATATATGACCACAAGATAAGCTATAAATGACCAAGTTAAATATGACCACTTTTTTGGTCGTGTGATCAATGATCGCTAATTTTCCACCAGTGGTTTCCAAATCAAAAGTAGTCATTTATATGTAGATTTTGGTCACTTTTTTGTCATTTATCTCTCATTTTGAACTAGTGAATGAAAAATCAGAAAGGCAAATAAGAAACTTCAACTAAAGGAATACGAGAGAGAGTATTTCCAAATAGTCAAAGCAATGTCAAATTGGTTGAAAATTGTATCAAAATACTTTTAACCTCAAGACATCATTGATATAGAATCCCCCTTTTAGATTTTAAGGAGTCAATAAGGATGACTTTTGTATTCATCCTATGTTATTTTTACAATTCGAGGTAAGCCATAAAATAAAACCAGTACTTTGATGCATTTGTGAAGTTGTTGATAGCCAAGACTCTTTTGCAAGTGGATAGCGGCAGCTTTGGTCCTTATTTCAATATTTTGAAGATGTCTTCCAAAATTATTTGCTAGCAATGTTAAACCTACCTCACGAAGTGTACTAGTGATTTGAACTTGATAAATTCATTCTTACAACTAGCCAAATGGCATATAAGCTTCTAAGCTATGTGAATAAAGTGTTAGTTTTTCATCATTTAATTCAATAGATCTAGGATCTTAACTAAAAGAACAACATGTATAGCATATCAAGCATAAGAGACAAGAGACAAGAGACAAGAGACACAAAAAATTTCACCAAGGAAATCCAAGAAGGTGAAAAACCCCGCAACTTCCTCAAAGATAGAATAAGCATCAATACAAGGATCACCATAATCAAACCCAAGAGATAGATAACTTCAGTAGCATGCTCCTCCTCCACTTGTGCGCACTCCTCCTCTCTCTCACTAATGTGAAGTGAGTGAAAGAGACAATGTGTAAAATGAGAGAGACAAACTCTCTATTTATACTCTAACTTTCACTTGACATTTACTCAACTAGGTCAGCCTCAACTTAACCACTTAACATAATGCTAACTGGGATGACCCCTACTTGTTAAATTTTGAGCATTAATTCACAATACTCTAGGATATTTATTGAGAGAATAACATGTACAATATAACAATGCATATCAATCATAACAAGCATGTCAATCATCACAAAAATCAAGAGCATGAGAGACATGAGACACAGAGTTTCCGTGGGGAAGCCTTTAAGGTGAAAAACCTCACAACTTCCTCAGAGATAGAGAGAGCAATGGCTCAACCAAAGTACAACCAAAATACATTTGATATAGTCTCCTAGTAGTAGATGATCCTCCTCCTCACTAGTGTGCCACTTTCTGAGTGAGAGAAGTGTGACTTTCCGAATGATGAAAATAGAGATCTCCCGATCTCTATTTATACTAGCTTGTTTGCCCAGTTACACTATGGGGCCAACTTGTCTATCTAGATACATCCACAATAATATATATATTTCAGAGCCGACCCCACACATGGTGGTCTAATAACCCATCGGCAAGTACACACACTTGCGACACTTGTCAATTCACATGACGACACTTCCTTATAGAGGAATAACACATCTCTAATAAGGGTACAATAAATATAGATGAAATACATTCCGAAGTTACATATACATCAACACTCCCTCTTAACTAGGAAGGTATTTCTCGACACGGTTCTGCTAGACAAGTCTTCTTCTCGGGATCATCATCATAAATGCATCGTCATCATCATCATCACTGCTGCTTCTATCTCAACCAATCTCTGACTCTACTCGTCATAGGAAGTTCTATAGAACCAGACCTTTTTCATACTGGATGTAGGCCCACCACCTGTAGGTCTTCATCATCACTAGCCATATTGTGGAATCCTCAGGACTTATTACATGCATCACAAAACCTGGCTGCAGCATCTCAGGCTATTACGAGCACACAGCTCTACCTGTAGGATCTCCCAGGAGCACATTACATGTGACCCATCACAAAACCTAGCTGAAGCATCCCAGGATGTTACGAGCACACAGCTCTACCTGTCAGATCTCCCAGGAGCACATTACATGTGATCTCACCACAAAACTTGGTTGAAGCATTTGAGGCCTTTTTCATCCTGTCCAAATATCCCAGGAGCAAATTACATGTGGTCATGGAAAAACTTGGCTGAAGCATCTGAGGCCTTTTTCATCTTGTCCAGATCTCCCAAGAGCAAATTACATGCCATAGGACAAAACATCGCAAGATAATCTTAGAATGTTATGGGTACACAACTCCAACTTGAAGATCTCATAGGGCACAAATTACATGTCCTCCCAGAGCAATGTCTCGAAAGAGCATCCCAGGCTGTTATGGGTACGTAACTCTGACCTATAGGATCTCCTAGACATGCTCATCTGCACAACCTAATCCACGGCCACAAAGTATCATCTAATACTCACCATACATCATCCTGATCATCATCACTGCAACATCCTGCTGCATGTCATCTGGAAAAGCTTGTCATCCATGATCACCCTGATCATACAATGCATCCATCTGATGCACACCAAGTATCTGTCTAATACATATCATCATACATGATCTACCTGATCATACAATATATCCACTTGATACATATACGGATACATGGTACAAGCATCCAACATGATGCATATACAAAATACATACAAATGATCCAACCGATCATATCCAGCATCTAACATGATGCGTACATACATATAAATGATCCAAATGATCATATCCATCATCCACATGGTGCGTACATACATATACATATAAATGATCCAACTGATCATACAAAGCAGAAACCAGATCATCATCCTGATGCTCATCATCCAGCGCTTACATCCACATCCATGTGAAGGATCCTCCTTCCAACATGCTTGGAATGGCTTTAGCAAATGTGTCCATCACTTCTTCCTCGAAGTTTCCTCGATATGAAGAACACCAAGCCTCTCCCTGAAGTACTCGAACTTCACCCTGGCTAGTGGCTTCGTCAGCACATTTTCAATCTGCTCATCCGTTGCAACATATAGGAGCTTCACAGCTCTTCTCTGCACCATATCCCTGATATAGTGATATTTGATCTCTATGTGTTTCGACCTGTCATGAAACACTGGGTTCTCAAAGAGCTTCACACAACTCTGGTTATCGCAGAAGATACGAGTAGCATCCAATGGGAGATTAAATAACTCAGACAGTAGCTTCCATAGCCATACTACCTCACAACTAGTTGAACAGGCTGCAACATACTTTGCCTCAGTTGTACTCACTGGCACACATGACTGCTTCCTGCTAAACCAAGAGATCACACCTGATCCCATACTAAAGCAGCATCCAGATGTGCTCTTCCTATCTGCAACACTGCCATCCCAATCTGAATCAACATAACCCTGCAAGTTAAACTTTTGATTCGCTTCATACTTGAGCCCATAATCCACTGTACCCTTCAGGTACCTCAGAACATGCTTTACTGCAACCAGGTGAACACTCCTCGGATCTGTCAGGAACTGGCTCAATGTGTTCACAGCAAAGCAAATATCTGGTCGCGTGTTCGTCAGGTACATCAAGGACCCAATCATCTTATGATACATAGAGACATCAACCGACTTAGATGAAGCATCACATAGAAGCTTCAGATTCGATTCCATAGGTGTGGCCATGGCCTTGCAATCCATCATCCCAAATCTCTTCAGGATATCTACTATGTACTTCCCTTGACCAAGGAAGATCCCACCTGCACTATGCCATACCTCCATACCTAGGAAATAATGCATCATTCCCAAATCTTTCATATCGAATTCAGCAGCGAGCTTCCTCTTTGTATCACACCAAGTTCTGGGAGCTTGCTACAATCCATACAAGGCTTTCTTCAATCTGCACACAGGTGAATCCCTATCAGGTCTTGGGACTGCACCCCAAACATCTTCTTCATGATCAACAGATCATGGCATTCCATTTCTTCATCCCAGATCCTGGGAACTTCGATATCTTCAATAGATATCTTTGTTGCTGGAACAAATGTTGTAGTCCTTCTTTTGTAGGTGAAGATATACGGTCTTTCGTACAAAACAAGTTAAATTGCATGATTAGAAACATCTCATAATTTTCAGAACAAATTCTTTACACATAAAGAAATATGTCATGCAGTCATGCAGTTATCTTAGCCAATGCTTCAAGAAAACATTTATCCATGTTCCACAACTTTCTAGATGCCTTCCAATCTCTACCAGAACATTGTTAAGAGTTTGCACTACTCCCAACATGTCAGCAAAGAGGTTTCATTCTAGATAAGTAGCACTGGAATGTTGTACAGTTCCATAGGCCACTTACCCATCACATGCATATTAGTAGTATCATGTTCATTAATGCAATCATTCTAATATGCACAATACATCTCCTAAGCATAATATTATTTAAACAAAAATAGGCAAGAAATGATAATTGAAATACTTATCTTTGTTTGTTTGTTGGGTGGACTCCCTCTGATTCTTTGCTTCCTGGGAGGAGTTGTTGAAGTAGCTTCTTCTACACCTTTCTGTTGTGGAATGTAGGAATATGGTCAACTCCCTCTAAAAATCTGCATCCTTGCAGGAGTTGTTGGATTGTGCTCCCTCTTGATCTTTGCTTCATGGATTACCTGTCCTTGAACTTATATTCATCCTTGCTGACATCAATCTTCTTGAACCCAGAAAGGACCTATTCTAGTATCTTGATGTCCAATATCTTGTGGGGTGTTCTGTTCTGCACATATACAGCTGTTCTAGCTGTTTCTGCCCATAGATGCATAGGTAGATCCTGGTCATGCAGCATTGCCCTTGCTGCTTCCATGATTTTTCTGTTCTTCCTTTCTGCAACTCCATTCTTTTGTGGATTGTAAGGAGCAGTCAACTCCCTCTTAATCCCTGAATCACTGCAAAGCTTCTTGAAGTCACCTGAGGTGAATTCTCCACCATTGTTGGATCTGAACGTTTTGATCTTCTTATCAGTTTGATTCTCCATCAAGGTTTTGAATTCCTTGAACTTATCAAACACCTCACCTTTGTTCTTCAAGAAGTATACCCAAGTCTTCCTGGATAAGTCATCAATAAATGAGACATAGTAAACATACCCACTTAGAGAACTAGATGACATAGGACCACATACATCTGAGTGGATGATTTCCAGGATATCCTTTTCCTTGCTTTCACTGCTTGGGAAAGCCTTCTTAATGTTCTTACCTTTTGCACATCCTTTGCAAACACCTTCATGTTTGGTGTTGATTTCAAGAAGACCCTCTACATCCTTGCTTGCGATTGGAAGTGCCCTATAGTGCATATGAGCAAGTCTTCTGTGCCAAAGTTCACTTGGCTCCATGGATTCATGCACCATGGCATGTTCAGGTTATCCCTTCAATTTATACAAACCTCCCTCTTGCTCTCCAATCACTACTGCATCATCTATGGTCTTTCCCTTTTTCCACATTAGGACTTGGCCATCCACAAATGAAACCCTCATACCTTTTGCATCCAATGCAGAGATGGAGAGTAAGTTCTTCTTGAGCCCAGGTACATAAAGGACTTCTTTCATCTTCAAATATTTTCCAGAATCTAGGTTGTAGGAGGCTTCACCGCTTCCTTTGTTTGGGTATTGATAATCATCCCCAAGTTTCACCATATGGGGTGATTCATGTTCAGATATGTTCACAAAAGATTCCTTAAACCCAGTCGTGTGTTTCGAATCCCCACTATCAATTAACCAATCATTACAACCATGGGAGATGGTACCTGTGAGAGCAGAGATCAGAACATACTCTTCTTCACTTGATGAGTCATCATTACTATCATCACTTTCTGCCCTAGCCTTCTTCTTGGGTGGTTCATCATCCTCAGCAGCATGAGCATGAAACCTTCTTTTGCTGCCCTTCTTCTTCTTGTTTAAGTTGTTGTTGTCCTTCTTGTTCTTGGGACAATTTATGGCAATATGTCCTTTCTCATTACAGGTGAAGCATATTCTTCTTTCTTTGAAGTGATGTGAAGATTTCTTGGAGTGAGATGGCTCTCTCTTGGACTTCCCTTTCTTGGTGTGAGCTGTGAGAGCTTGATCTTCAATCCCCATCTTTTCTTCTCGTGCCACAAGCCTTGCTTCTTCTTGAGAGAATTATTCCTGTAGTCTATTGAAGGAAATCAAATTCTTTCTTGCATAGATTCCTTGAATGAAGGAGTCCCATGACCTAGGTAAGCCATTCAGAGTGGTCATGAAAACGTCACCATTCTCCACCATTTCATCCACTGCTTCTAGTTGTTCCTTGATCTGGGAGACCCTTGAAAAATAAGATTGAATGGTTTCCCATTCTGAAACTTTACTCCTTTCAATTGGTTCCGCAGGGTCATCTCCGATTTATGTTTTTCCATTCAAATAGCTTGGTCAAAGAGTCAAACATCTCTTTGGGTGTCTTTAGAGAAGACACATGGGGTATGAGATGGTCTTTGATAGAATCAACAATGATTCTCTTTTCATTGACCAAGTTCTTCTTATACAATACTTTAGTCTCTTCATCCTCTGGGATAGGGATGTCTTCTTTTATATGAGACCAACTCATTCTCTTTTAGGATTAACCCAATCCTATACTTCCAAGCTCGGAAGTTATCAGCCCCTTCAAGCTTATCCTCAAGCTTGGTGTGGTGAGAAATTTTAAAGAGTACTTCAAATGGAAATAGAAAAGATTTAGGTCTTACCACTTGAAATGTTGAAAACTGGATCTCATCCCGGATTAGGGTTTGTCGGAAAAACCCTAAAAATTCAAAATGTGAATTTCAACTTTTTGAAAGGATAGAAAGATGTGCCTTGATGAGCTGATCAGCCTAGTTTATTTAGAATTTGAGAACAGCAAAGCTTTACCCTTCAGATTTGCCTTTTTGTGCTCCCAAGTTCACTAGGGAGAGCCCTGAATTAGGGTTTGAGTTTCCCGGAGATCTACCTAGCCAAAAATCTCGATCCAAAGCTCTAAAATTCGATTTTTGCAAGGAGCTTCCAGCTATGTCTTCAGATTTCAGAAATCCCCATTTTTGTGGAAACCCTAATTTTTAGGGCCAAATCTAAAAATGCTCAGAATTGAATTCTGATTGGACAGATGGATTCTCCTTGACGAGTAGAGTCAATCTACTATACTACTTTTCCAAAATCTGTGGAGAGAAACCCAATAAACAAGAAACTCAAGTTTTCGTCACTACAAAATGTCTTCTTCTTAGGTTAGCTTTGATACCATGCTAAATTTTGAGCATTAATTCACAATACTGTAGGATCTTTACTGATAGAATAATATGTACATTTTAACAATGCATATCAATCATATCAAGCATGTCAATCATCACAAGAATCAAAAGCATGAGTGATAAGAGACACAGAGTTTCCATGGGGAAAACCCTAAGGTGAAAAACCCCACAACTTCCTCAGATATAGAGAGAGCAATGGCTCAACCAAAGTATGACCAAAATACACTTGAGATAGTCTCCTAGTAGCAGATGATCCTCCTCCTCACTAGTGCGCCACTTTCTGAGTGAGAGAAGTGTGACTTTCCGAATGATGAAAATAAAGATCTCCCGATCTCTATTTATGCTAACCTGTTTTCCTAGTTACACTACGGGGCTGACTTTTCTATCTAGATACATCCACAATAATATATATATTTCAGATCCAACCCCACACATGGTGGTCTAATAACCTATCGGCAAGTACACACACTTGCGACACTTGTCAATTCACATGACGACACTTCCTTATAGAGGAATAACACATCTCTAATAAGGGTACAATAAATATATATGAAATACATAGATGAAATACATTCCGAAGTTACATATACATCAACACTACTAGGGTGGTCTAATAACCCTTTGACCCACATGACTCATATAGGGACGACCCCATTAACGTAGTCTAATAGCCCATCAAGTATAAGTTACGACACTTACAATATAACTTGCGACACATGCAAGTACAACTGATGACACTTCCAATTGGAGGAATAATACATATCCATTGGGAATACAATAAAGTACAAATACAATATACAAGTGAATATCTTCTGAAGTTACAAATACATCAACACTCCTCTTAACTAGGAACGTATTCTCTTGACACAAGTCATCAATACATATATGCACAAGTCTTCAATTCTGGAGTTGGATCATCGTCACTGGATCACAGAGCATCATCATTATCACTGATGTTGTACCCGCCATCTCGATCATTGGGCTATCTCTGAATTATTCTCATCCTAGGAAGTTCTACAGAACCAGCCCTTTTTCATGTTGGATGTAGGCCCACCTCCTATAGGACTTCATCAACACTAGCCATACTGTGGAATCCTTAGGACTTATTACGTGTGTCATAATGCCTCGAAAGAGTATCCCACGATCCTTTATGTGTTGAAGAACGACCGGTAAGATCTCCCAGGTCAACTTACATGTGACCCCCACCACAAAACCTCGACAGAGTATACCAGGATTCTTTATGTGTCGAAGCACAACCAACAAGATATCCCAGTGAAATATTACATGTGATCACCACAAAACCTTGAAAGAGTATCCTAGGATCCTTTATGTGCCAAAGCACGACTGGCAAGATCTCCTAGGGTAATATTACATGTGGTCATGGAAAAACCTCGAAAGAGAATCCCAGGACTGATTAGGAGCACACAACCAAACCTATCAGATCTCCCAGGGCGCTACTATATGCCATAGGAAAAAACCTCGAAAGAGTATCCCAGGATCCTTTATGTGCCGCAGCACAACCGATAAGATCTCCCAGGGCAATATTACATGTCCTCCCAGAGAAAAACCTCGAAAGAGTATCCCAGGCTCCTTTATGTGCCGAAGCATGACCGACAAGATCTCCCAGGTCAATTTACATGCTCATCTGCACAACCTATCCACGGCCACAGAGTATCAACCTGATACTCACCATACATCATCCTGATGTACATCATCACATGATCATCCTTATCATCATCATAACATAGTCCCGATGCATATCATCCAGAGTATCAACATGATACTCATCACACATGATCATCCTGATCATCATCACTGCATCATCCTGATGCATATCATCAAGACTATAATCCTAATACTCATCACACATGATCATCTTGATCATGATCACTGCATCATCCTGATGCATATCATCTAGAGTATCATCTTGATACTCATCACACATGATCATCCTGATCATCGTCACTGCATCATCATTATGCATATCATCATACATGATCCGAGTAATCATACAAAGCATCCAACTGATGCATATACAGAGTAGGAATTGGAGCATTGTCCTGATGCTCATCACACAGCACTTACATCCACATCCATGGGAAGGATCCTCCTATCACCATGCTTGGAATGGCTCTTGCAAATGTGTCCCATCACTTCTTCCTCGAAGTGTCTTCAATATGAAGAACACCAAGCCTCTTTCTGAAGTACTCAGACTTCACTCTGGCTATTGGTTTCGTCAACACATCTACAACCTGTTCATACTTCACAACATGAGCTTCATTGCTCCTCTTTGCACCATATCCTTGATATAGTGGTATTTGATCTCGATGTGCTTTGACCTATCATGGAACACTGGGTTCTCTAACAACTTCACACAACTCTGGTTGTCACAAAAGATACAGTAGCATCCAACGGGAGATCAAATAACTCAGACAGTAGCTTCCTAAGCCATACTACCTCACAACTAGCCGAACAAGCTATGACATACTCTGCTTCGACTGTACTCAATGCTACGCAGGACTGCTTCCTGCTAAACCAAGAGATCACACCTGATCCCATACTAAAGCAACACCCAAATGTGCTCTTCCTATCTGCAGCACTGCCTTCCCAATATAAATCAACATAACCCTCCACGTTAAACTTTTAATTCACATCATACTTGAGCCCATAATCGATTGTACCCTTTAGGTACCTCAGAATATGCTTTACAGCAACCAAGTGAACACCTCTGGGATCCATCAGGAACTAGCTCAATGTGTTCACTGCAAAGCAAATATCTAGTCTCGTGTTTGTCATATACATCAAGGACCCAATCATCTAACGATATACCGTAACATCAACTGGATTAGATGAATCATCACACAGAAGCTTCAGGTTCAATGCCATAGGTGTGGCCATGGCCTTACAGTCCATCATCCCGAACCGCTTCACGATATATACTGCATAATTCCCTTGTCCAAGGAAGATTCCATTTACACTCTGCCATACCTCCATGCCTAGAAAGTAATGCATCATCCCCAAGTCCTCCATCTCGAACTCGGCAGGAAGATTCCATCTGCACTCTACCACACCTCCATGCCTAGAAAGTAATGCATCATCCCCAAGTCCTTCATCTCAAACTCGACAGCAAGCTTCCTCTTCATGTCGGAAATCAACCCATCCTCACCTATCTCAAACAAGTCATCTACATATAGTACTAGTATCACAGGATTGCCTTCCTCAACCTTGTAGTAAAGGTTGGAATCCTCTTTACTCTTGCTAAAGCCCAAACTAGATAGAAAGCTATCTATCCTACCATACCAAGTCCTAGGATCTTGCTTCAAGCCATACAAGGCTTTCTTTAATCTACATACATATGACTCCCTATCATGTGTCTCAAAACCAAGTGGCTGCTCCACATACACTTCCTCTTCGACTACACCATATCCATCTGGTGTATCTTCCAATTCATCACTATAGCCAGAGAAAGTATTGTTCTGATGGAAGTGTATCTGGCTACAGGAGAAAAAATATCTTCATAATCTATCCCCTCTTTCTAGGAGAAGCCACGAGCCACAAACCTTGCCTTGTATTTCTCAATGCTACCATCTGCAGCATGCTTGATCTTATAGATCTACTTGGAAGTCACAACAAACTTCCCTTCTATTCTCGGGACCACATCCCAGACATCATTCTTCATGATCGACTGGTATTCTTCGATCATGGAATCCTTTCATTATTTCATCCCGGATCCTGGGAACTTCAGATTATTCAATATCTTCAATAGATAGTTTTCTTGAACTTCATTGCTAGAACAAATGTTGTTGTCCTTGTAGGTGATTGTACACGATCTTTCCTACAAGTCATATTCAATTGCATGATTAGAAACTTCTCATAGTTTTTCAAAAAACACGTTCTTATACATAAAGACATATGTCATACAGTCATCCAATTATCTTTAGCCAATGCTTCAATACAACATTTATGCATATCCTGTAACTTTCTAGATGCCTTCCATCTCTACCAGAACATTTGTTAAGAGTGTGCACAACTCCCAACATGTTAGCAAAGAGGTTTAATTCTAGATAAGTAGCAATGGAATGTTTTACAGTACCATAGGCCACTTACCCATTACTTGCATATTAGTAGTATCTTGTTCATTAATGAAAATTTTCTAATATGCATAATACATATCCTAAATATAGGAACATAAGTAGGTACATGACTAGACAACATCGTTTAAGTAATCATATATACAAGAAATGACAATTCAAATACTTATCTTTGTTTGGTTGTAGGGTGGACTCGCTCAAATCTTTGCTTTCTTGTAGGAGCTACTGGGTGTGCTACCTCTTGATCTTTGCTTCCTGGATTACCTGTCCTTGAACTTATATTCATCCTGAACCACTATGCATGCTTAAGTGTGCACTAGTGTCATCGTCAAGATCTCATACATAATCATACATCCATTAGTATAATCTCAATACTATCAAAACATTAAATAATCTTATGTATGGTCATGATCATTTCATACATAGGTAATAAGCGTTAGTATTCAAGGTTTTAGGGAAGACTTCTTTTATTCATGCATAATCTTATTTGACCATAGGACTCTTATGGTTAGTCATATCATCAATCAAAGTAAGAAACACAATATGCATAAACCGTTGATTACTTAAACTTCTAACTTTCATTATCATTCATACAAAAGTATAATACCCTAACGCAAGGTAGGATTCTAACTTGATATAGGAAAAACATACCTGGAATATCATGTTAGCTAGTTATGTCTAACAATGTCTTCTTATTCTCTTTGATGACTTGTGCTTAGTAACCTGCATTACTCATAAGTTAATCATTGTAGAACCAAAATTATGCATACCTCGTAAGTAGATCTTCTATGTGATCCATGACTATGGATGAGTATTTGTCTTCATGTAACCATGTTCATATGTTCTTGATCTAGAACTCTCTTGATGTTCCTTTCATGTTAGCAGACAACATCATCCTCATATAACACCACAGCGCATTAGTACTATCATAAGTGTCATAACCCTAATCAATGAATGTATTCTATCATTCACATGCATTCATACTTTTACTAGGGTGATAAGACAAGTCTAAAATTAATGAAGATTGTACTAACCTCAATAATATGAAGACAAACATATCATAAACTTAATCATGAACAAATTTCGAAACATATCTGTATCTCTTCAAGTCATACCTATCGGGATTGCTTGTAGTCTTCTTATGTAAGGCCTTAGCCTTATCTCCCTCTGAAACTGGAACTTCTTCACTTATGCAGGTGTCCAATTCATTTTCTTCTAGGATCAACCCAATCCACTGAGACTAGATTTGGAGCTAGATTAGGGTTTGTCAGAGAAACCCTAAAAATTCAAATTTTGAATTTCAAGCTTCTGAATGGATGGAAAGATGTGTCTTGTTGAGCTGATCAAGCTGGTATACTTTAATTTTTAAAACTGCAAAATTTGACCCCTCAAAATTGCCTTTGAAACTTCTGGATCTTCTAGACAGGATCCCGGTCTTCTGCCCATCCAAAAGGTTCGATCTTGTGTTCTAAACTTTTATTCTTCTAAGGAGCTTCCCGCCATGGTCACAGATTTCAAAAATTCCAACTTTCTTCGAAACCCTAAATTCCCGCAGCAGTGACAAGCCAAGAATGAAGGTGATCATAATCTAATTCTGTTTTGACATAAATATGCACTTGATTGTTTCTAGTGCATATCTGAAATTACAAATCGACAGGGTCTAAAACTTCGGCCTGTGGTAGCCTGACCTATCATCTTTCCAATCCCATAGGTCTTACCTCAATTGGATTCTCTGAGAGAGAGTTATTCCAAGTGTCGCAACGTGACCTGTTTATGGGATAAAACAAGAGAGCGAACTTGTATAGCATGCCACCTGTCACTGGTTCAAATTCGGCCTCTAAACATTTTTACTATTAATTTTTACATAATTTCATTTGGGGCTTCCTAGCCAAAGTTGTGACCATTTTTCCTAGGTCACCTGTTTATGACTGAGATCTGGAAGAGGCAGAAACCCTAGATTGTACAGATCATATCTCACAAAGTACAACGAATCATATGCTATGCTTTGGACACAAGGTACATGGGGATGTTGCCTTTGACCTGTAAAAGTTTTAGATCTTGAACCTTTTCCAAAATGGATTTATATCAAAAGTGATACGATGACTGGTTTTTTCTATATCAAGCCATAGCTTCCGATTTGTCGCAAGTGCAACAAGTCTCATAAATGCCATAGCATGCCTTCCTTTAGGCTACCTATGATACCATGTTATTTTTTTATCATTTAATTCAATAGATCTAGGATATTAACTGAAAGAACAATATGTATAGCATATCAAGCATAAGAGACAAGAGACACAAAACATTTCATTGGGGAAAACCAAGAAGGTGAAAAACCCCGCAACTTCCTCATAGATAGAATAAGAATCAATACAATGATCAAACCCAAGAGATAGCTAACTTTAGTAGCATGCTCCTCCTCCACTTGTACGCACTCCTCTCTCTCACTAATGTGAAGTGAGTAAATGAGACAATGTGTAAAATGAGAGAGACACACTCTCTATTTATACACTAACTTTCACTTGACCTTTACTCAACTAGGTCGGCCTCAACTTAACCACTTAACATAATGTTGACTGAGATGACCCCTACTATGGTGGTCTAATAACCCTTTGACGCACGTGACTCCTACAGGGCCGACCCCATCAAGGTGGTCTCATAACCCATCAAGTATAAGTTACGACACTTACAATATAACTTGTGACACATGCAAGTACAACTGATGACACTTCCAATCGGAGGAATAATACATCTTCGTTGGGGATAAAATAAAGTACAAATACAATATACAAGTGAATATCTTCCGAAGTTACAAATACATCAACATAAATATGAGGTAGAGAAGCAAGTCCAAATATTCAAGTCTCCATTTAGAGGGCCAATGTTTCCAATGAAGAAAATGGTTCAATTATATTAGATTATAAATCCATAGAACATGCCAAAAATGAGATATGAGTTGTGCACTATGAGAAAATATGACATTATATACTCATCAAATTGATACATGAATTGTGCCTAGAAAATACTGATCAAAATCTGAAACTTATTAAATGCAGTGTAGTTTACTGATTGCTACTACTGATTTATCCATTACACCATCATGAAAGAAGGAAACACTTTATGAATGTTGAACGTTATAGCTCCAAGAACTTATTTATATCTTAAAAATAGGGGTGGCTTCTCCTAATAATGGGAAGGTTGAAATCCTCTCCAAGATACCCAATATTGCACAAACTATGGCACAGAGGACTGCTTTATGGCTGAGATTGTGCCTAGAATTAATTTTTTGGGTTGTATAATATGAATTTGTTACTGATACATTCCCAGACCATGGTGTATCTTGTTGTAGATGTGTTTCCTTCATGTGTTATTAGCCCAGAACTACTTCAAGACTTCCCATGTATGCCTATATTGCACCCATAATTGGTATTAATGCTTGCTAATGTTGTTGTTATGATTGTCATTGTCCAGAATCCTTTATCAAGTTCCATGACCTACTGTGTTTTTCACCCATTCCATAATGAGGGAAACACCTTGTATGCTACTTACTGAATCACTCTGACAACTTGTACTGATCTATTTATGTAGACATTTTCAAACCTTAGAGGTGCATTGCATTCATTTATTTGATTCACCTAGGGATGGTATGTATAATACTGGAAAAACTATCACCTTATATTGAAGAGGCATTGAAATGATGGTGACATTATCAGAGGAAGAATTCATGTTTCTCATGTATCAAATTGTAAAGCAACCCTAAGAGAAGTATCATATGCTTCTTTGGGGATGTGAAGAATCTATATGTTAAAAATGGTTTATTACCTACCTTAATCAAGTTTATATGTCTTGTTTGATGCCCAAGATCTGTCATTTGTCAAAACTAAAGGGAATAGAGTGGATTTATTCCTATAGGGGACCTCTCATGTGCTAAATCTGGCATTCTAACTAGGGCTATGAATTAAAAAGTTACTTTGACCCTTTTATTCATTACGAGGAATCCCAGTAAATTCTAAATAGTCAAACTAACTAGTAACATAGAAAAAAAAATCTAGGGTAATGATGATTTAAAAACTACGCAATGCCCCCTGCTTGGGCCCTATTATAAGGAATCTTCCTATTTTTCTTCAAAACATATATCCTTGTATTTTCATATCTTTTGGGTGCTTCCAAATACCTTTCTTTGGATTGATTCTTGCAGCTTTGATTCTATCAAATCACTTTCAAGTTACACAATAAATAATGCTTGGTTGATTATATGGTATTTACAAATTCTTGTTCACATATGTATTCTTGTGTTTTTTATTGTCACTGAAGTTATTGATACTTTCCATTTCATCATATTTGCAATTTTCCATCAGTATTGACATAATGACTAGTACAAAATTGTTTCGCCTTAGATGTCATCACGAATATGATTTTGTTTTATATTGTCTCTAGTTTTTGTCCCTTGACATATTTTGTTGCATCTTATTTTGAATCACAGGAAGTAAATCAACGTTCTTTCCAACTGTTGCAAGAGTATTTAAATGTAGCAAATGGAAATAGCATCCCTCAACATCATGTTTATCAATTTATATTATATCTCCATAAAGATGCAGCTACTCAAAATCTTTAGAAAGTGGAGGATGTACTACCCCATCCACAAGTCTAGTTTTCTTCCCCAGATAGGGAAGAAATTCTTCCATCTACTCATGCAACTCTTGGAAATATTTTGTTTTTGTGTGGATTGTCAAAGCATGTTAAAAGGGGCTTGATGTTTAAGAAAGATCCTCTAAGACTCTCTAATCTCTTTCAGGAAACATCTAAAATGCAAAGGAAGAAGGAGGTGTCTCTTCCGGGCTTGGAATAGAAGCTGGTAGTTGTGGAAAATGCAATTTTTCTAGGGCATGGAATCAGAGTGCCAATTTGTTGATCACTAGTGGGATCAACTCTAAGGGAACAATTAGCATTGTTGCAAAGGTTGGTTAAATATTTAGATCTATATAAAAATATAAATTTGCTTGGGCATGCAACTTTAATTCATTATCATTGTGGAGTGGATAATCTTGGAAATATTTGGTTAATTAATGAAGAAAGTGAAGAGAAGTGGTCTTCATTTTAATATGTTGTTTATCTTCTCACAACTTTAAGATATAAGAAGGAAAATACACTAAGACAGGCTTTGGATTTCACAGTAGAAAAGTTGATGGAGATAGAAATTATATTTACACATTATTCCTTTTCAATTCACCCTTATTATACCCAATTTATCAATGAGATGCTGAAGTTTCTCTACAACATGGAGCAGTGGGTGGGAAGAAATTTCATGAGCTTCCAGTCAGAGTTACATGAAATCTGGAAGAACTTGGCCATGGTGGAATACAGAAATAGGTATTCCCGTGTCTTTCGAAGTGGATGAAACTATGGGATATGAGACAGTTCCAATATATGAAAATCTAACAAATCTATATAAATTTATTTATTAATGTGGAGAGGAAGCTCTAGCATCGAGGAAGAGATTCAAGCAGCTAGAAGAGCATCTAGAAGGGATGAAAAAAGGACAAGGAAGATCCTTAAGCTGAGGTACCTTATTTTTTACAATGGTCTATTTAGGGATAAATGTATAGCGGCTTGTATTCAGTTGTTGAGAAATGCATGTGAATTTACTCGATACATTGAAGGTATTTCAATTTGTGTATTAAAGGAGCATAAGCTTTCTCAATGTGGATCTAAATGTACACTATATATTTAAAATGGGATTTCAACATTTATGGTCTTTGACAAGAATCTCATCATTTCAAAGAACAAAAATATTTGGCATTAACAGAGGCTTTCATATCATATATTTTGGAATCTATTATGTGTTCATTATTGTTACTGCTCTTACCCTTATTGAGCAAATCAGAGTATTGAATAGCCAAAAATATCTAGAATTAGTAGTTCCAGTGAAAACATGGCATATGCTTCAATTTGAAAAGTCTTATACTAATTTGTAACTCTAAAAACTCTCTACAAGTTCATTGGCCTATAGTTGAATTTAAGCAGGGAGTGTTTACTATGAGGAGATTCAAAACAATCCCTACAAAACAAAGTGGAGGGCTAGTCTACCCTTTCATTTCACTTCAAAATGCCATAATTGTATTTCAAAATCAACGTATTTGATTTGGAAACATATAATTGATAAAACCATTATTTGGAAACATATAATTGAAATGGAAGGCAACAAACAAGATTAAGTGTACCTAGAACACAATCAAACACATATATTCCAGTACAAAAACCTGAATAAATTATGGAAGAATCTCACAGTGCATTGCATCTTTCAATGACTTGCATGCATACAAATATGTGAAATAACCATGTTATGATGATCTGGAAGCACCTCAAAAGGGGAAACTACCAATGCTATGAATTCTACAACAACTGGGACATTCACACTGTACACATACGTTTTACAAGGTGTGTCATCTTTTCTAATGACCTGCATCACATTATTAATAGGATTATTCAAAACATTTTAATTCATCTACCTCAAATCACTAGGATCAACATTGACACTCATAAAATAGAAACAACATCAAGGGACTGAGGCAATTCTATCTCCAAAATCCACTAATTCACTTGCAAAAATCCCATCTAGAGTTGGATGTTCTATGGTGATGTATGAGTATCTATATTACGAATTTACTTTCATGGGTGTTCTAGACCTTTAGGGGTTAACATGTCCATGAGGGGGGATAACAACATCCTTGATTTACCTACCAACAAATACCCCATTGACACAGGTATAAGACTTTGATCAATTCTAAAATTTGGAAAGCGATTTGCTATCATAAGCCTTAATATTTGTTTTTTTTTCATTTTTATTGTAGGAATTTATTGATCTCCACCATGGGAATGGAAAGGTGTCTTTATTGTTGGGATAAGTTGCATGGAAATAGATGCAAATATAGATACAAATCTACCAGATTATTTGGAACATTAGGGTCCATATATGATGAAATGATACATACATGCATTTGTGCACATGTACACACACATGCCCATGCATGAACATACACACACAATTTTTTCTCCAAATCGCTCTTACAAACTAATAAATGCATATTGATGAAAAACTCAGATTTCTACATTAAAAATCTGGTTTGAGTAGAACTTCCTAGCCACACCCTTGCGGTGTTGGATTTTACATATCCTCTTGAAAAGACAAGAACTATGTTTAAAATTATCACTGATCTTGGATAGTTTACAACCACCCTAGTCAAAAATCCTATTCTTATACTAGATTGGTGAACCTTATAAAAGACAAAGTTCTAATTCATTTTAAATTAGGCATTCATTTTGATGATTTTTTTTACTTAGAAGGATGCGGAATTTGTTAGAAAAACAGGATTGCAGAGCAATAACAATAAACAAGATGCAGATATAAAACACATAAAACACATTACAAGAGAGAGACAAATATAATGTGGTTCACCCAAGATGGGTTATGTCCACACAGAAATTGACAGTCCTTATTATTATACCATCCAACAAATGAAGGGATACAACCTGCAGCACATCCTCCATAACTTCCTCTTCACTCTCTCGTAGTCTCTCTCACACAATCAAAGATATTTACAATGCTACAATACACAGCTGTATTACAATGCCTTCCTTTTAATGAGGGATTACCATGGAAAAATACTATGAGACACCCAATACCACGGGCCCGTAAATCACCCATTATTGACCAATTCATGACTATGAAATTACAACATTTTATAAGGAATTTTTTCTGAAATGTTTTGCTACGGGGGTGCTTCCCCTGAACCCCTACTAGGGGGGCCTCCCAAACTAGTCATCACCCCCATTGACCCCCCATGGTGACTATTTTTGGGGGGAAATCCCCCCCAAACATCCCCCATCATGGGATGGGATCTAGACACGACTGAAACATGACCTATGAATAAGGAAGATTGGACTCTACAACCAACAATATCCCACTTGGAGACTAATCACAGCAACTCCACCAGTGTTTCACTTACTGGACTATGATCTCAACCTTGGATCTAGAAGATTTCTCATCTTCAGGTTCATGATTGAAGGCCAACCGAAACTGAGCAGGAACTTAGTTTCTCTTTGTTTACTACCTTTGTCAACATGTCTATAGGATTCTGGCTAGTGTGTATCTTTTCCAGCTTCAACAGTTCATCTTCCATAACTGACCGTATGAAATGGTACCTGAACTGTGTATGTTTAGTCTTAGAATGGAAGGCTAAGTTATTTTCAAGATGAATAGCACTCTGGATGTCACTATACAACCAATTATTCTCTTTCTTTTTACCCAATTCCTTCATGAACCTTTGTAACCAAATTATCTCTTTATTAGACTCTGTATAAGCAACATACTATGCTTCCGTTGTTGAAAGTGAAACAAAATTTTATAGTTTCGAAATCCAATTTACTGTTGTTCAACCTACAATAAAGACATACTCTGTGGTGCTCCTCCTGCTATCTTTATCACCTTCCATATCTGCATCAACATATCCTTGTAGAATAGTGTCTGAACCTCCAAAACATAATGAATGAGTGGTAGTACCTCTCAAATACCTAAGAATCCAATGTACTGCCTTCCAATAATATTTACCTGGATTGTTCATATACTTGCTCACAACTGCCACTGCGTGTGCAATATCTGGTCTTGTGCACACCATGGCATACATCAAGCTTCCAACTGCTGATGAATAGGGAACCCTGGATATGTAATCTATCTCTTCATGTGTCTTGGGACACATCTCCTTAATTAGTTTGAAATGGCTGGACAAAGGTGCACTAACTGGTTTTTCATTCTGCATTCTGAACCTCTCAAACACCTTTTGCATGTACTCACCCTGAGACAATGTCAATTTATGATTTTTCCTATCTCTTGTTATTCTCATACCAAGTATTTTCTTTGCAGCACCCAAATCCTTCATCACAAATGAAATATCTAACTTTTTTTGAACACATTTATATCATGCATGTTAGACCCTGCAACAAGCATGTCATCCACATACAATAAAAAATATATATATATCTTCCATTATCTATCCTCTTGAAATAAACACAGTCGTCAGAATGACATCTACTATAATCATAAACCTATCAAATTTAAAATACCATTGCCTTGGAGCTTGCTTCAGGACATACAGGCTCTTGATAAACCTGCAAACCAAATTCTCCTTCCCTTTGACCTCATACCCCTGTGGCTGCTGCATATAAATCTCTTCCTCCAAATCCCCATGGAGAAATGTTTTTCTTACATCTAAATGTTCAAGATGCAAATCTTCTATCGCCACTAGAATTAAAATAGTTCTAATTGAAGTCATTTTAACAGCACGAGAAAATTTTTCATCAAAATCTATACCTTTCTTTTGTGCAAACCCCTTTACAACAAGTCTGGCCTTGTACCACTTCTTTCCTCCATATTCTTCCTTCAACCTGTAAACCCATTTATTTTGCAATGCTCTTTTACCAGAAGGAAACTGAACCAAATCCCAAGTCTGGTTTCTTACCAATGAGTGCATCTCCTCATTCATACATTGCTTCCATTTTTTTCTAGTTTCCACCCACATTACTTCTTCATAACATTCTGGTTCACCAGAATCAGTCATCAATAAATAATACTATGAAGGAGAGAATCGTTCAGGGGGTCTACTTAACCTAGTAGATCTTCTAACACTCGCAAGAGTTTGAGGTACCTATTGTTGTTCTTGATTTTTCGGCACCTTTGGAACTTCATTTTCTTTGATTTCATCAAGCATTGTGTACTCTGTGTTTTCCTTTTCCTGTTTCTTTCCCTGCAACCGATATTTATACATGACCTTTTCATTGAATACCACATATGTACTACTAATGATTTTTTTATTTTTCATAATCCCATAAGCAATAACCAAAATCATCAATCCTGTATCCAATAAAGGTACATTTCTTGGATTTAGCCTCAAGATTTGTTCTATTTTCTTTATCAATATGGACAAATGCTTCACAACCAAAATTTCTCAAAAAATAGTAGTTTACCTTTTTACTTGTCCATGCCTCCTCTGGAATACCACCATTCAAAGCACTTGTAGGCTCTCCGTTTATTAAGTAAATAGCAGTATCTATAGCATATGCCCAAAACTGTAAGAAAATCCTTGCATGCAATCTCATACACCTTACACGCTCCATGATTTTTCTATTCATCCTTTCTGACACACCTTGTTCTTCTAGTGTTCCTAGGACCGTCTTATCTCTATGAATCCCATGGTCTGAACATTAACTATCAAACTCCTTGCCGCAGTATTCACCTCCATTATCATATTTGAGACACTTCAACCTTTTTCCTATCTCATTCTCAACCAAAGCTTTCCATTTCTTAAAAGTAGCAAACACATCACATTTATGTCCAATGCAATAAACCCAATTTTTTCTAGTTGCATCATCAATAAAAGTAACATAATAACAAGAGCCACCAAGATATTGTACCTGAGTCGGTCCCCATACATATGTATGTACAAGATCTAACTTTTCACACTTCGTTTGTTTCCCAACCCTGAGAAATCTGACTCTTTTATGTTTTCCATAAACATAGCTCACAAAATTCCAAACTTACCTGCTTCAGATCTGGCAGCAACTTCCGTGAGTGGAGAATCTGCATCCCCTTCTCACTCATGTGGCCAATCCTATGATGCCATAATGTTGTATCTATTCTTGTGGAAGTTAAAGAGGTAGAACAGTCAGTATTATGAGGACATAAATACAACGTACCTATTTTGTCTCCTTTTGCTATCACCATTGATCCTTTAGTGATCTTCCACCATGTTTCTCCAAACGTAAATAAACAACCACCATTTCCCAACTGCCCTATTGAGATTAGATTTATTTTCATAGCAAAAATATGCCTTACATCTTTCAGTATCCATTCATCATTCTTTAACTTTATCTATACCTTACCCATTCCAACAATTTTACATGGTTCATCATCACCCAATAAAACATGTCGAAAATTTCCTGGAACATGATCATGAAAAAATTTCCTATGGGGTGTAGCATGACATGAAGCCCATAAATATATTACCCAATAATCAATAGTATTATCTAATGCAAGAATCAAAGCATATTGTAACACATCACCTACTACATTTGCTTCCTGAGAAGGAAAATTTTTAGGGGCAAAATTTCACCAATTGGCTATTTTTGGGGCGTTTTTTCAAAAAATAAATTCGTTACTAGGTCATTTTTAGTCTCTAATATCACCTATATTTACATAAAATATGTTTTTTTATCATAATATTCACCAAAAATTACAAGTTTCAATAGAAAATTGTATGTTTCATATTTAATATTCACCTACCAATCTATATTTATGTTTTTTTCAATCCAAAATAATTGCCTAGAATACTATCTTGAAGTATACTTTTATAATCCTTAAAAAATACCATGTTCCTGAGTAGTCTCCTGCTTTCAATCTCCTTTCTTCTTTAGATATCTATAGTCTTTCTTCATATGTCATTTCTTTCCACAATTCCAACACTCTATCTTTCCCAATATGGACTTGGATCTGCCCTTCCTGGACTTGTTGCGATTACCTGGGCTCTTTCCTCTCTCCCTTTTCCTTCCCATGGTCTCCATAGTCAATGCATTACCTATCATCTCACCTATGTTTTTCCTTCGCATTTCCTCTCTAATAATAACACCAACATCATCATCAAATTTCAAAGTGTTTGAACCATACACAGAGTTACTTACAACCATGAGCAAGTTGTTCCAGCTTTCTAGCAATGAACACAAGATTAGGAGAGCCCTAACCTCATCATCAAAGATCACTTTTATAGAACTTAGCTTATTTGTAATCGCATTAAATTCATTTAAATGATCAACAACAAATCCACCTTCTGACATCTTCATATTAAATAAACACTTCATTAGAAATACCTTGTTGGAGGTTGAGGGTTTTTCATATAGCTTACCTAATGCACTCATCAGACCCTCCATTGTCTTTTCTTTTGAAATATTGAAAGCCATAGACGAAGCCTGGCACAACCGTATTGTTACCAGTGCCTTTCTGTCAAGAACGTCCCATTCTTCATCCTTCATAGTTGCTGGTTGTTTTTCTTTTCCTCCCAATGGTAGGAATAGATCCTTCTGGTACAGATAGTCCTCCATTTGCATCTTCCATAATTGGTAGTTTTGGCCATTAAATTTCTCGACCTTAAAATTTTTCGTATTCCTCCATTGTTCCCACTCAAACCAAGAACCCTTCTTTCCTGTGATTTTATTTTCCAAATAGACCTTTGGCTCTGATACCAATTTTTATAAAAACAAGATCGCAGAGAAATAACAATAAACAAGATGCAAATATAAATCACTTAAAACACATTACAAGAGAGACACCAATATAACATGGTTCACCCAAGATGGGCTACATCCACAGATAAATTGTCAGTCCTTATTATTATACCATCCAACAAATGAAGGGATACAGCCTGCAGACATCCACTGCAACTTCCTCTTCACTCTCTTGCAGTCTCTCTCACACAATCAAAGATATTTGAAATGCTACAATACACGTCCGTATTACAATGCCTTCCTTTTAAAGAGGTATTACCATGGGAAAATACTATGGGGCACCCAATACCATGGGCCCATAAATCACCAATTATTGACCAAGTCATGACTATGAAATTACAACATTTTACAAGGCATTTTTTATGAAATTTTCGCTACGAGGGAGCTGACCCCCAACCCCTTCTACGGGGGGTCCCAAACTAGTCGTTGCACCCCCATGGACCCCCCATGGTGACTACTTTGCGGGGGAAATCCCCTCCAAACCCCCTGTCATGGGCTGGGATCTAGACACAGCTGAAACATGACCTCTGAATAAAAAGATCAAGCTCCACAACAAACAAAAGTGTAAAAAAAATGATTTTCTCAAATGAAAAATAAATTAAAATGAAATTAGTTGCAAATTAAAAATACCATTTAAACTTTTGAAATAGTTACTTGACTATAAAGAACTTTCAGAAGAATGAAAAACCAAGCATAACCTATCAAATTTTTAAGCAAGATGCAATTTTTTAAGGAGATTACTATAACCAAAGCAAGCAGTTCTTCTTATAATTTTCATGAGATAATGCAAATGAAAGCAATATAATATTTTCTTTTATGAGAACACTTTCAAAAACATCAAATTGCCCAAAAAAGATCCAAAATGAACTGGAAACAAACTATTTTTTTTTTGCAAAATTCATATTTCCTTTTCTTTAAGGGCCTAATAAAAAAGCATACTGAAACATGATTTTGAAGGTTTAAAAATAAGAATTTGGAAAATCTAAGAGAGACCCAAAATCCCCACTAGATCCAATAAACCTAAAAAACAATAAAAGACTTGATTTTTTGAAACATTTTACCCTATTTTTGGCATACCATGAAATATACACAACCTAGCCCACTGTATCCCACATATTTAGAGGTGGAATACGTGAATTAGCTTAAGGAATCCCCCATATACGTGGGTTACACGTGTTTTTTTGCATATTTGGCCAGATACAACCATAATATTAAGAAAAGAAACTCGAAAAAGAGGAATCAAACAACCCTAAAAAAATACCCAAAAGAAAAGAAGAACACCAACATAGTCACCAATTCTATTTAGGCAAATAAATCCCCAACAACTATTGAGCTCAGTTGTTGCAGAGCAAAGACATAAGAAAACCCTAATATTGCAAGTAAGCAAAATACATTCTTTTCAACAAACGAATTGCATACAAATTATTACAGGTACATACCTGGTTCCAAGCATTTGAAGTAGAATTCTCTAGTCTTGAGCTTTAATCATTTTCCTCAACCTATTGTTGCAATTCTTGAAAGGAAAAGAAAGGAAGGTGAATGTGATATCCCTCTCCTATCTTCTATTACTATTTTAAATGTATTTGATTATTGTATCGGTTTACTGGTGAGGAGCTCAAGGCCAAGGCCCCACCAGTAAACCATAAAATCTTGTCTTTATTTCTACTAAGTTATAATAATTGATATAGACCTAGGCGAATTAAAAGCATTAACGTGACTAATCGATGGGACATGTAAATTCACTATGGGAAGGAAGAGGTGGTCATCTAAAAACCCAACCGACTACCAAATAAGGTTTCCCTCTAAACCAAATCATATTCCTTTATCTAAAGTATGGGGTAGTGGACAATAAGTAAAAAGGAAATATGTTATGGTTTGTCCTAATGAAGGAGCTATAGACTATATCCTTAAGAAATAAGATTTGATAAGCTATAGGGACTATAGCATATATTCATCTCGAAGGAAGATATCCTTTATAGGATACTACACTTAAGTACATTTATGGAATAAATTACTTACAAACTCTATAACGATTAGATTGGTAAACTCTTTGATATATTATATATGCAAATATAAATATGCATATAAATATTTCTTATAAGATAAGAAGAATAATTAAATAAAACCGTGGGTTATTGGTTTGAAAGTATAATTGAAGGTTAGTGAGAACGAGGGGAAAAACTCTGTCGATTGATATAGAGATTTCGATGCCCCATATTTTCTATGGTAGATACTGCGTCCTTTTGCTTGCAGGTTGCGGTGTGCCCATTGATATTATGCAATGCTGTATTAAATTGGATACCAAGATTTGGATGCCCCATTCCCATTTTTTTTATATTATTGATCGCTCTGTCGAATCGCTTACAAAGATTTGGGTGCATCCAATCGGTTATTGTTTTATTGCTCTGTCGTTGTATACGAAGATCCCGGCGCCACGTGTTACTATACGATCCTAACCATCTAAAGGATTTGACCTCCCAGTGGAGAGAATCCATCTCTTTTTCTGACGGACTCCCCCACAGTGGAAAATCAATGAGTGCATTAATGCATAGTTCCTTCTCTTTAGGGAATGACTTGAAGGAGGAGATTTCGAATACGATCTCTTGAATTTCCACTTGGTGCACGGGTAAGGGGTTTTACTGGGTTATTTATTCACGCCTGGATGTAGTATGAAGGGGGGTTCCTCCTTGGCATGAAGAGACGGCGAGAGTACATCCAGAAGAAAAATCTTTATAATAGGGTTAGCTACGATTTTTGCTGGAGAAAGAAGATATCGATGGGATTTCTGAAGAATTCTTCGAGGAATCGAGCCGAATAGCTATTGTTGCTAGTACTGGATGGACAGTCTCAGGAAAGGAAGTACGAACCCCTGGACCAAGGAAAGATCGGTTAGATCGATGGTAACTCCTCTGCTTAGATATGAAAACATATAGACTGGGATAAAAGGTTAGTTCTCTTGTTTGCTGTCAATAGATTTACAATGCTACAATTTTATGCTATTGGTCTCTATAGATTGATAAACGCCAGATCGGCTAGTAACTCCCCTGTCTAAATGTGAAAACTTATGCTGGGATAAAATGCTACTTTCCCCTATTTGCTATCGATAGATTTACATTTCTGCAAAGTTTTGGTTGGTTTCTGTAGATCGATAAATGCCAGATCGGCTGGATCGATGGTATCATCTCTATCTGAGCTCGACCTCACATTTTAGTATTTTATAAGGGTATACAGTTCTGGTTTTGGTATATTTACTCAATCTGGTGCATTGATCTATACATAGGGTCGGGACGGCTCGTTTTAGAGTTCGATTCCCCATGGCATCAGCTGCTCAATGTTTATATATAAATACAGCCAGAAAATAATTGTGCTGTATATAGATGGTATGATCAAGCGATCACTGCGATAGTCTCTGTGATCATAGCAAATAGTCGCTGCATTTAAGAGTTGGATTGGTGATTGGAACACTCCATATCCTCTTTAGGAGTGGCAACCTCTGCGTCTATGTTGATAGAGTCCTTATTTAAACAATGCCCCTTCATGTATGCCAGACGAAGCTTGTGTAGGATGATTGATTTATGCATACATTGTGGACAGGGTTTAGCATTTATTTTTCATATTACCTCTCTGCATAGTGCGATCTGGATGTACTTGGCTATGTCCTCATTAATTAAATTGAGGATTGAATGTTGGGTGCTGTTAAGACGCTATAGTTGATTCATATATTTTTTCCCTGAGGTTTTTTGGAAAAATTTTAGGTAGTATACTCTGCCTGCGTAATTTGGACAATACTATAGCTGCAGATACTTATATATACTCTGTACGTTTGGACATCAATGCGATTTATACATATTATATCGTTGGAATCGAAAACTGTGCGATCCAGTTTATAACGCTGGGAACAATTGTTCTATGCGATTCAGTTTGGTATATTTTACATATATATGCTGTAGTAGATAATAACAGGGGTTACGATTTGCTGGTATATCACACGCAGATATATATTTAGATACATATATATAGATACAGGAAGGTAATGTATGATATGTACTCACATTTTGACAGAAGCAGTATTATTGAGAGGAATATATAATAGCATTCCAGTATCCCTGTAGTGGATTTATTCAGGATCTAAACGATCAAGCGTAATAATTCTATATTCCTGAGAAAGTAATCATAAATTTGAGCTATGTTATATGATCCGTAAGATCTGCGATCTCTACCTTCCCCTTTTGACAAAAGTACTTTTATCGGTATAAAGATACTCTCAATGTAAATCTAGAAGTCGCCTCTATCTTATGGTTACACAAAGAACTTGGGAAAGGGATAATACGTAAGAGAATAGATCCAGGTTTATAATGCAGTGTGTAAATTTTATGTGTAAATAATTGATTGTTTGTCATAAGTCTGGAAGTTCCCTCTGTCAGATGGTTGCGCAGAGAGCTTGGGAAAGGGTTAACTCATTAGAGATTAGATCTCTGGTTACCTTGCTTTGTGTAAATAAATTTTGTACTAATATCAGATCTGGATATATGTAAGAAATACAGAGAAAGTCCTTTGTAAGTTGATCGTGGCGACACATAATTTCCATGAGAAAGTCCGGAAGAAAGTATAAAGGAAGCATAGCAACGATGGTGTTGCTGAATGTAACTTTTGTCGAATAATTAATACATGATGCGACAGCAGATCTTGTGGATGTAGCCCGAAGAGTCGGGTGAACCACCTATATTGGTTGTGTCTTATGTGGTTGTGTTTTTATTGTGTGTATTCTTATGAGTTTTTCATTGTCTTATGAGTTGAGTTACTGATGTGGTTGTCGTTGTGATTCAGATGCATCAAACTTAAGGTTTCCTTTAAACAATGCACAGATTATAATATGCACAAAGATTGTAATATGAATAAATGATCTAACATGTACATCCTTATGGATAATTGTGTTCAAAAGTATACAAATTCTTAAGGAGAGGACCTTGTTAGTACTAACTATCTTTTGACCGAACATCCTATATTTATAAAGATGAAAGGTATTGAGTACAAGAAGGTAATGAATGATATGTACTCAAAAATATTTTTATGCTTGAGCAAATTCAATGATAAGGTTCTATTTTTTCCCATAATACTTACTGGTATGATTGTGAACCCCGTACAGTTTGCCTTCCCATGTGCATAACTCTATATTCTCATGTTTATGTCTTATTATGAATATCTTCAATGGAAGAAATGCTGAATGTAACTTTTGTCGAATAATTAATACATGATGCGACAGCAGATCTTGTGGATGTAGCCCGAAGAGTCGGGTGAACCACCTATATTGGTTGTGTCTTATGTGGTTGTGTTCTTATTGTGTGTATTCTTATGAGTTTGTCATTGTCTTATGAGTTGAGTTACTGATGTGGTTGTCGTTGTGATTCAGATGCATCAAACTTAAGGTTTCCTTTAAACAATGCACATATTATAATATGCACAAAGATTGTAATATGAATAAATGATCTAACATGTACATCCTTATGGATAATTGTGTTCAAAAGTATACAAATTCTTAAGGAGAGGACCTTGTTAGTACTAACTATCTTTTGACCGAACATCCTATATTTATAAAGACGAAAGGTATTGAGTACAAGAAGGTAATGAATGATATGTACTCAAAAATATTTTTATGCTTGAGCAAATTCAATGATAAGGTTCTATTTTTTCCCATAATACTTACTGGTATGATTGTGAACCCCGTACAGTTTGCCTTCCCATGTGCATAACTCTATATTCTCATGTTTATGTCTTATTATGAATATCTTCAATGGAAGAAATTTTAATTTTCACCAAAATTACTAACATGCAAACCTTGGAGATGTCACATATGGTATCAGAGCACAGGTTGCAAACACTTGGGCTAGTTGGGCTCAGTTGAGGAAATAATATAAGCTGGTCAAGGGAACTCCATCGATAAGACACAAACAAAGGATTTACGTTCCAAAGAATCAGCAAGAGGTAAGCGACAAGATGTCTTTTAAATCGCAAGTAAGTATGCTCCACTTGTCGAAGCATTCTAAAGGAAAAGCATTGTCGATATGTGAGCATTTATATGTTTCCTTACGAAGTTTGATCTTCTATTAATAAGTACTAGAGGATGAATATCTCCTCACGCCCTACAATTAGTTCCATTAAATGATAGGAAAGTATTCTTTAAAAATGATTAAAATAGTTGGACTATGTCCTATCTTTATCTAGGTGATCTTGTTAAATATTTTTTTATTTTATTTTATATACATTGATCATAATGATAATATTGAGAATCATAGGAGCATTTGCATGTTCAAAAGTTATAAGGGTTGTATAAACATAATTAGGATTATGTATCTAATGAAATATGTACACTCCTATTTGGTCGATTGATGCCATTGGTAGGGCTTTAGTACATATATGAGTCAAGTCATAGACATTCATCATTGGTACTTGAATGATTCAATTATATTTTATGAGGATTAGGAAAGTTCTAGGCTTGGAAAGGTGACTATACTATTGTAGACAGGATAGCAAACATAGTGATTCATAAGGATTGAATGAATGATGGCTAGGTCATATAAAGATATGTTTATATAGGTTGAAGTTGAAACACTCCGAAAGGTTTATATAGTATGTGAATTTATGAAGGGGTGTAAGGTACATTTAGGTCATTATGAGAAGGATTGGAAGATTGTCGTGAATTACCTAGTTATTGATTTCATGCACTTATGTTAGGGCGATTGTATTAAGTATGTACACGAGATTGTAGGATGGAGGTGATCCTTATCATGTTAGAAAATACATAAAATTGTGCTAAGGGAGTAAGTCCTGAATTTCTCTATGTAGGCTATTTGTTGTATAGAAAGAAAATGTTCATTTTGTTAACGATCTCGGAGTTGGAATAATAGACGTCTTACAGTGGAGGATTGATCGAAAGACTAATAGAAGAACTGACAAAATGTTATCGAGGGAGTTATATTGATCTTAGCCCTTGATAAGTGGAAGGTATGGAAGATGCTTGTACACTATATTGGATGTTATAGGAAAATATAGAATGTTAGTTATGTGTTCTTACTTCTATGTTTTATTTTACGTACGAAACAGATGATATAGTAGATAAGATGGTTAATATTGAATACGCAATAGATCTTCAAAGTTATTGATGATCTCACATCTAAGAGGAATACTATACAAACAATGGATGGTTAGAAGAGTTGTATGAATGATTAGTAAAGGGTCATCCTCTGGGTAAAAGGTTGAAAGGTAGAGGAATTAATTTTATTTGGTTAAATAGACATTCTACTGTATGAAATTTTCTATGACTAGGAAATTGTTGTACTTATTAGCCCTTTTGGGGCATGGGATTGTATAGAATAAGGAAGTATAAATCTGTGACACGGGAACACGCTTGTACCTTGCTTGTAATTTTAGAAGGGATGATGGTTATTATAGAAGTATACATGTGTAGGCTAAATAGTCAATAGGATGCATATGATGAAACTATAGGATTCTATTTTTATATATATTCTATCTCGGCGATCCTTACTAAGAATGTTGGGATAGTGGGAGTGGTTGACAGAAGGATTATACTTTTATGTGATTAATATTTATGTTATATGCATGGATAATATGTATCATTTTGATGTATATGTTCTTATGATGTTGAGGGATTACTAATGTGTGTTAATACAAGTACAACCTACACCTTGGCATATGAGTCCATACAATAAAGTGATATGCAGTCTCCTTCATAAAGGTATGTGATTATCTTATGAAACTATACAAGTATATATTAAGACGATTTATTGTTACTTACATGATGTTGGCATGTGCAAGAAAAAAATCGTATAATTAAGTGGGTGCTTGACACAGTTAAAGTTAAGGATTGAGGTGAACTGAATGTAATGTCCATAGGAAGAATACATTTCAAGACATTATGTAATTAATCCAGTGGTGTTCACTTTAGATGATGATTTTCTTATTTTTATGCATAGGGGCAAGATCTTCTTACAAAAATTTTTACTAACAGGTGAATTTGGCTGACGGTCAAAATTTTGTGCAGCTTGTGGAAAGATAAGAGCATGAATATTATCCAAGGTCAAAATAAAGGGGTGAGGACTTAGAACCCACATCACAACCGTTATTTATTCTTTTAAATGTTGATAATTATTGCACTCGACCCAAATTGGTCAGAGTAATCATATGGGTACAGGATGTAATGTGACGAAATAAATTGTTTAAATTGAAAGAGATTTTTCTAGACTCAAGCAAGGCGGCTTGGGGAAAATAAATTCCGGGACTCAAGCGAGAAGGCTTGAGGGGAATTGTGTAAAGAGTGTTGTAATGGTATTGAAATACTCCCTAAAATCAGGGATTGAACAGCCACTAGGATTCTCGGAGAATCGGCTGGCTGTAAGACCTAGGCAAGCTATAAGGAAATGTATACGTGGGAGGCAGGACGCTGCTTAGTATGCATGAAAGAAATGTTTGCTGCGTGAGCACTAAGGTGTTAGGCAAGACATGAAAGAAATGTTTGCTGCGTGAGCACTAAGGTGTTAGGCAAAACATGAACGAAATGTTTGCTGCGTGAGCACTAAGGTGTTAGGCAAAACGTGAGAGAAATGTTTGCTGCGTGAACACTAAGGTGTTAGGCAAGGCATGCGAGAAAGGATTGCTGCGTGAGCACTAAGGTGTTAGGCAAGAATTTCCTGGATCAAGTGAATGCTGGTTGTTGATTTTGTCAACAGTATACAATCATGGAGCACTAGATTTATTCCATATATTGCAAGTGATATGTGCAATAAAGAACTCATGATTTATGTTTATGAGTTTGATTATGAAGTTGATGACAAGTTGTATTAAACATTGTTTCTTTTGAATTCCAGTTTTGTGGTACAAATGATTGCTCCAAGAGAAGAGTGAACACCGAGGACGGTGTTAATTTTAAGGGGAGGAGGATGTGATATCCCTCTCCTATCTTCTATTACTATTTTAAATGTATTTGATTATTGTATCGGTTTACTGGTGAGGAGCTCAAGGCCAAGGCCCCACCAGTAAACCATAAAATCTTGTCTTTATTTCTACTAAGTTATAATAATTGATATAGACCTAGGAGACTTAAAAGCATTAACGTGACTAATCGATGGGACATGTAAATTCACTATGGGAAGGAAGAGGTGGTCATCTAAAAACCCAACCGACTACCAAATAAGGTTTCCCTCTAAACCAAATCATATTCCTTTATCTAAAGTATGGGGTAGTGGACAATAAGTAAAAAGGAAATATGTTATGGTTTGTCCTAATGAAGGAGCTATAGACTATATCCTTAAGAAATAAGATTTGATAAGCTATAGGGACTATAGCATATATTCATCTCGAAGGAAGATATCCTTTATAGGATACTACACTTAAGTACATTTATGGAATAAATTACTTACAAACTCTATAACGATTAGATTGGTAAACTCTTTGATATATTATATATGCAAATATAAATATGCATATAAATATTTCTTATAAGATAAGAAGAATAATTAAATAAAACCGTGGGTTATTGGTTTGAAAGTATAATTGAAGGTTAGTGAGAACGAGGGGAAAAACTCTGCCGATTGATATAGAGATTTCGATGCCCCATATTTTCTATGGTAGATACTGCGTCCTTTTGCTTGCAGGTTGCGGTGTGCCCATTGATATTATGCAATGCTGTATTAAATTGGATACCAAGATTTGGATGCCCCATTCCCATTTTTTTTATATTATTGATCGCTCTGTCGAATCGCTTACAGAGATTTGGGTGCATCCAATCGGTTATTGTTTTATTGCTCTGTCGTTGTATACGAAGATCCCGGCGCCACGTGTTACTATACGATCCTAACCATCTAAAGGATTTGACCTCCCAGTGGAGAGAATCCATCTCTTTTTCTGACGGACTCCCCCACGGTGGAAAATCAATGAGTGCATTAATGCATAGTTCCTTCTCTTTAGGGAATGACTTGAAGGAGGAGATTTCGAATACGATCTCTTGAATTTCCACTTGGTGCACGGGTAAGGGGTTTTACTGGGTTATTTATTCACGCCTGGATGCAGTATGAAGGGGGGTTCCTCCTTGGCATGAAGAGACGGCGAGAGTACATCCAGAAGAAAAATCTTTATAATAGGGTTAGCTACGATTTTTGCTGGAGAAAGAAGATATCGATGGGATTTCTGAAGAATTCTTCGGGGAATCGAGCCGAATAGCTATTGTTGCTAGTACTGGATGGACAGTCTCAGGAAAGGAAGTACGAACCCCTGGACCAAGGAAAGATCGGTTAGATCGATGGTAACTCCTCTGCTTAGATATGAAAACGTATAGACTGGGATAAAAGGTTAGTTCTCTTGTTTGCTGTCAATAGATTTGCAATGCTGCAATTTTATGCTATTGGTCTCTATAGATTGATAAACGCCAGATCGGCTAGGAACTCCCCTGTCTAAATGTGAAAACTTATGCTGGGATAAAATTCTACTTTCCCCTATTTGCTATCGATAGATTTACATTTCTGCAAAGTTTTGGTTGGTTTCTGTAGATCGATAAATGCCAGATCGGCTGGATCGATGGTATCATCTCTATCTGAGCTCGACCTCACATTTTAGTATTTTATAAGGGTATACAGTTCTGGTTTTGGTATATTTAGTCAATCTGGTGCATTGATCTATACATAGGGTCGGGACGGCTCGTTTTAGAGTTCGATTCCCCATGGCATCAGCTGCTCAATGTTTATATATAAATACAGCCAGAAAATAATTGTGTTGTATATAGATGGTATGATCAAGCGATCACTGCGATAGTCTCTGTGATCAGAGCAAATAGTCGCTGCATTTAAGAGTTAGATTGGTGATTGGAACACTCCATATCCTCTTTAGGAGTGGCAACCTCTGCGTCTATGTTGATAGAGTCCTTATTTAAACAATGCCCCTTCATGTATGCCAGACGAAGCTTGTGTAGGATGATTGATTTATGCATACATTGTGGACAGGGTTTAGCATTTATTTTTCATATTACCTATCTGCATAGTGCGATCTGGATGTACTTGGCTATGTCCTCATTAATTAAATTGAGGATTGAATTTTGGGTGCTGTTAAGACGCTATAGTTGATTCATATATTTTTTCCCTGAGGTTTTTTGGAAAAATTTTAGGTAGTATACTCTGCCTGCGTAATTTGGACAATACTATAGCTGCAGATACTTATATATACTCTGTACGTTTGGACATCAATGCGATTTATACATATTATATCGTTGGAATCGAAAACTGTGCGATCCAGTTTATAACGCTGGGAACAATTGTTCTATGCGATTCAGTTTGGTATATTTTACATATATATGCTGTAGTAGATAATAACAGGGGTTACGATTTGCTGGTATATCACACGCAGATATATATTTAGATACATATATATAGATACAGGAAGGTAATGTATGATATGTACTCATATTTTGACAGAAGCAGTATTATTGAGAGGAATATATAATAGCATTCCAGTATCCCTGTAGTGGATTTATTCAGGATCTAAACGATCAAGCGTAATAATTCTATATTCCTGAGAAAGTAATCATAAATTTGAGCTATGTTATATGATCCCTAAGATCTGCGATCTCTACCTTCCCCTTTTGACAAAAGTACTTTTATCGGTATAAAGATACTCTCAATGTAAATCTAGAAGTCGCCTCTATCTTATGGTTGCACAAAGAACTTGGGAAAGGGATAAATCGTAAGAGAATAGATCCAGGTTTATAATGCAGTGTGTAAATTTTATGTGTAAATAATTGATTGTTTGTCATAAGTCTGGAAGTTCCCTCTGTCAGATGGTTGCGTAGAGAGCTTGGGAAAGGGTTAACTCATTAGAGATTAGATCTCTGGTTACCTTGCTTTGTGTAAATAAATTTTGTACTAATATCAGATCTGGATATATGTAATAAATACAGAGAAAGTCCTTTGTAAGTTGATCGTGGCGACACATACTTTCCATGAGAAAGTCCGGAAGAAAGTATAAAGGAAGCATAGCAACGACGGTGTTGCTGAATGTAACTTTTGTCGAATAATTAATACATGATGCGACAGCAGATCTTGTGGATGTATCCCGAAGAGTCGGGTGAACCACCTATATTGGTTGTGTCTTATGTGGTTGTGTTCTTATTGTGTGTATTCTTATGAGTTTGTCATTGTCTTATGAGTTGAGTTACTGATGTGGTTGTCGTTGTGATTCAGATGCATCAAACTTAAGGTTTCCTTTAAACAATGCATAGATTATAATATGCACAAAGATTGTAATATGAATAAATGATCTAACATGTACATCCTTATGGATAATTGTGTTCAAAAGTATACAAATTCTTAAGGAGAGGACCTTGTTAGTACTAACTATCTTTTGACCGAACATCCTATATTTATAAAGACGAAAGGTATTGAGTACAAGAAGGTAATGAATGATATGTACTCAAAAATATTTTTATGCTTGAGCAAATTCAATGATAAGGTTCTATTTTTTCCCATAATACTTACTGGTATGATTGTGAACCCCGTACAGTTTGCCTTCCCATGTGCATAACTCTATATTCTCATGTTTATGTCTTATTATGAATATCTTCAATGGAAGAAATTTTAATTTTCACCAAAATTACTAACATGCAAACCTTGGAGATGTCACAGTGAAAGCATCACAATAACCAAAAATATTATAAAAAGAAACTTGTAGAATTATAGATTTCCAATTCAATAACAATAATCATCCACATAAACTAACATGCATATAAAGATCATGTATTGGACAGGAAAAAGAGTTTATTTATATATTGAAAATGGAAACAGAGTACATATAACAAGTAAACCTAATCATATTGTAGGTGTCATGAGGGCTTCACTCAATAAACCGCTATCATAGCACGTTCGTTCGTGGCATATGAAACAATACGCCTAATTTCACTAAATATTGGAAAATACCTTCCAAAATCATTTTTTTTAACCCCCTTCCAATATGCCTTCACAATTTAAAAAAACCGTTATTTTTACTAGATATTGTATGTATCAATTTTTTCATTAACATTTTTTATACCCCTTTATATTTCTACCTAGTATATTGATATGATACCCCTCTTATGACCCCACATGCATTCTACAATGCACCTTGCTTCTTTCAATGTATATTGTGGATGCACATTACTTCACCCACAATGCAATTACTCAACCACATATCATTATGATTTACAACATCTAATGGTCTAATGAAGATATAGGAGATCACTTCTTGTATGTCACTAGAGCCAAGGCACATAGTACAACATTTAGATTGCATGTTGCAGTTCCCCAATCGCTGACTAAGCCTATTGTGGGCTAGGTATCCAAGCCCTCAGGGCTTGTAACAAGCTCTAGGAGGCTGGCTAAACCTCCCAAGGCCTGTAATAGGAACGAGTGTTTGGGTATTCAAGCCCCCAAGGCCTATTGAGGGCCTGGAACAGGCCCTGGAGGCTTATAGCCTCCCAAGGCTATTGGTAACAACTGGATGAGTGTTATTGATAACAATTGGCTATCAATGACCACTATCTCTTGACTATGATCGAATGGAAACCCACTTCACCACGAAACCCCTGGCCTCAAGCATGCCTCAAGATGTGATTTCCCTTCATTAAGCCCGAGCCTTGCCTCAACCTGATTTCTCATCCGGTCATGATCCTGCCATCTCCATTTGGCGGATATTTGTCATCCCGCCCATATAAAAAAGACCCAAAGTATTTTTATATTGTTACATTAAATAAAAAAACCTTTGCCCCTTAATATATAAGCAATATCATTTTTAGGTTTTCATGAATATTTAATACCGCAATATGAATGAACGTGATATTATATTGCCTTCCAGTGAATCCCCCGTGGTTGGTGTTTCGCAACTAAGTCCACGGTTCTTCCTCCCAAGCCACTTTATCACTCCAATCTCAACTCAAAGTCTTTTCACACAAAAGTATGCTTAAGAGATTTGGGAAAATCTATAGCATAATAAGCTTATGGTGAAAATAATGGAAAACTAGGGTTCCATATAGTGAAAGAACGGTGTTGTAGACGTAGGGAAAATGGTTGTGCAAATTGATTACAGAGAGGGTTTCTTCTCCAAGAACAATCTCACCAAAACTTGGGCAAGATGATTGTATATTATGTGTAACCTCCAAATTCTTCTCACCTGTGCTCTTTTATACTTTTGAGGAGAGTAATTAGGGAGTTAGGAGAAGTTATTCATGAGATTTGGGAGTTTGTGAAATGCTCTTGAACCGAAACTAACCCGTGAAATAACTTTTATTAATTTATTTTTATTTTTTACCCTCTTGCGAACACGTACGCGGGATATGTTAGGATAATTAATACTCCATCCTTGTCCTACTTAGCATTATTTATTTTTCCTAGTAGTTGATTATGTCATTTTCCCCCTAGTGGTGTGCATATATCATCTAGGATCCATCAGCCACCTAATGCACTCTGCACGAATCATTTTAGGACCACTTGAGTCAGTTACCTACATTTTAGGATCCAACTCAGTGTTCTAGTTCATTCCACCTAAGTTAGCTGACTCTTGTGGGGGGTTTATGCTCCGATAGCCACTGTTTGTGGTCTCATGCACCCTTTTTTTAGTGATTTGGAAGCCAAAATCACTAATGCACCCCTTTTTGTCATTTAATTGATTGTGTCTTCAGTTAACTGAGATTTGGTTGAGTTTAACTAAGTTTGGGAGATCTGGAGCACTAATAGAGGTGACAATACCTATGCTGGATTGACTGAGACTCGAATTCTCCTCTGAGATTCGAATTCTCTTCATTGTAACATCATTGTTGAATATATTGATTATTGGATCATGTGACATTATTATGTTCCTATCTGAGTTCTCATGCATGATTAATTGTCTGCTCATTTTTACAACAATTTTCACTGTAATTCATCTTTTCTACTCATTCTTTCTTTGTGAGGTATACTCAGCTCCATGATCTGCTGTGATTTAGAATTTCACATGGTAACATATCTTTGTGATCATAGGTTGAGCAGTTGCTTTTAGTAATGCACCAAAAGCCTCTGGATTTCCATAGAAAATCCCAGTACCATTACATTGAATTCATTGAAGAAATCCTTTGAGGTCTATCCACTAGGTGTGAAGGATCTGGAAAAATGTGCCTATTGTCCTAACGTAGTGATCAATAGTAGTCTATCTCCAAAATTGAGATTTTTTTGCAGGATATTGAAAATTTTTCAGTGTGGTAGTAACAACAGTTCAGCTTGTATTTGCTCCAGCAATTGATATGGAGAATTCAAATGTTCCTCTGTCTCCTAGGATCTTGACACCCTTCAATTATCTTGATTGGAGGGATGATATGCAGATGGTATTGCGCAACAAGTCACTATACAAGGTCACAATAGGAAAGTATTTCGAACCTCAAGCATCTATTGAGAAGGCCAAGTATTTTAATAGATTTGATGAAGCATTTGGTTTCATGTGTATTCATATGTTCAGAAATCTACTCTTCCACCTTGATGGATTGAATACTCCAATAGAGGTTTGGTTGAAGCTAGAGACCCTCTTCGACAAACAAGATGAGATGAGGGGCCATATTATGGAGAATGAGTTAATTGCTCATCAACCCATCAGTTTCAAAACTATAGAACAATTCTTTTCTAAATTCAAATCTTTGGTCATGCATTGCAAGCAATGTGGTATTGAGAAGAAGGATGAGCAGCTAGTGCTATCCATTCTAAGCAAGCTTGGTTTGGAGTTTTCCATTTTTGTTTCTACTTTCCATTCAAGGATATTTTAAATCCCTGGGTAGAAAATGCCATCCTTAGATGTATTCATTGGATCTCTCATCCAATAAAAAAACAAATTGATTCAGATGGGTGCCTTGAAGGCCTCCAAAAATCAAGCTCTTATGGTTGGAGTGTCAAAAAGTGCGAATGGAAAAGGGAAGCAAAAGGGAAAGGAAAAGAAGCAATCTGAACCTAAGCAGAATTCAAAGTCTAGTCCATCAGAAGGAGCCTCCAACTCTAAGAAGGACAAGCAAAATAAATTTGAGAAATCCAAGTGTACATATTGCAAGAAGGGTAACCATCCTCGTATTTCTTATATGAAGAAGACCATAGATCAAATGGAAAAAATCCTTGAACATCACAACATTGCCCTCCCATAAGGCGCAAGGAAGACTAATCCAAGTGGCAAGTCAGAATATCATGAGAGATGCCATGCATTGAAGGATGGATTCTCACAATCCCAAGCAAGTTTTCTTATTGATTATGGAGCCTCCAACCACATGGTTTCCTCCAAAGAGCCATTTTCATCATTAGATATCACCGATGGCCCTAGAATACACATGTGATATGACTCTCAAATATTTGATGAAGGAAAGGGAACTATACAGCTTGAGCAGGGAAATTTCAATAGTGTGCTATATGTGCCTTCTCTAGCAGCTAATTTGTTGTAAGTTTATCATATGACACACATAGGATCACCAAAGAAAGTAGTATTTGGACCTGACACAGTTGAGGTTACAGAGAGCTCATCTGGGAAGCTGATAACCAAAGGAGTTGCAAACCATGCCTCCAAGGCATATGAGTTCTCCTACTTCTTTCTATATTCACATCAAAGTTCTCTCATGACTGATGCAAATGAGACAAGCATACTATGGCATGAAAGATTCAGACACCTAAAATTCCAATACCTACAGCAGTTCCACAAGGAAGAGATGGTTGAAGGTTTGTCGGACATAAAGTTCTCTCAAGGAATATGCAAAGGTTGCTTGGTAGGGAAGAAGCCAGAGAAAAATTATGATGTTGGGAAGGAAAAGATATATTCCTCCATGCTTGATATGATTCATAGTCATGTTTCAGGACCAATGCCCACTGCTTCAATGGATGGATCCAGATACCTTTTGACCTTCATTGATGACTACTCCAGGTTCTGCTGGATCTACTTTCTCAAACAAAAATATGAGGTATTCGAATTCTTCAAATTTTTCAAAGCCTTAGTTGAGAACACTGTTAGAAGGAAGATCAAGGCGCTCAGATCAGATAATGGAGGGGAGTACATCAAGAAGGAGTTGCAGTAGAGATGTGCTTCCGAAGGTATTCAAATGCAACATTTTGTCCCATACATACCATAGCAAAATGGTGTAGTGGAGAGGAAGAATAGATCATTGAAAGGGATGGCTACCTGCTTTCTTTAAGCAATAGATCTCCCATAAAATATTTGGGAAAAAGAAGTTGACTGTGCCACATACATTCAAAATAGGGTACCCCGCAAATATGTTGATGGGGTCACTCCATTCGAAGCATTGAAGGTACACAAACTTAATGTCTCTCACCTAATGTTTTTTGGATCCAAGGCATGGGCCATAATACCCTCTAACAAGAGGAAAGAAATTCAACCTCAAAGTAGCGAATGCATTCTTCTTGGATATGTATAAGATGCAAAATCTTACAAACTGATGGAGATTGCAACCAAGAGATGCTTCATTGACTCATAAGTGTTCAATTCAATGAGGATACATTGTGTTAGTTTTTCATCATTTAATTCAATAGATCTAGGATCTTAACTGAAAGAACAACATGTACAACATATCAAGCATAAGAGACAAGATACAACAAACATAAATAATTTCACCGAGGAAAACCAAGAAGGTGAACAACCCCGCAACTTCCTCAGAGATAGAATAAGCATCAATACAAGGATCACAATGATCAAACCCAAGAGATAGATAACTTCAACATCATGCTCCTCCTCCACTTGTGCGCACTCCTACTCTCTCTCACTAATGTGAAGTGAGTGAATAATCGAATGTGTAAAATGAGAGAGACACACTCTCTATTTATACACTAACTTTCACTTGAACTTTACTCAACTAGGTCGGCCTCAAATTAATCACTTAACATAATACTAACTGGGCCAACCCCACTAGGGTGGTCTAATAACCCTTTAACCCACAAGACTCATACAGGGCCAACCCCATCAAGGTGGTCTAATAACCCATCAAGTATAAGTTACGATACTTACAATATAACTTGCGACACATGCAAGTAAAACTGACGACACTTCCAATCGGAGGAATAATACATCTCCATTGGGAATACAATAAAGTACAAATACAATATACAAGTGAATATCTTTTGAAGTTACAAATACATCAACACTCGCTCTTAACTAGGAAGGTATTCTCTTGACACAATTCATCAATACATATAGGCACAAGTCTTCAATTTTGGAGCTGGATCATCATCATTGGATCACGGAGCATCATCATCATCATCACTGCTACTGTAGTCTACATCTCGATCACTAGGCTATCTATGAATTCTTCTCGTCATAGGAAGTTCTACAGAGCCAACCCTTTTTCATGTTGGATGTAGGCCCACCTCCTGTAGGTCTTGATCAACATTGGCCATACTGTGGAATCCTCGGGACTTATTACGTGTGTCACAATGCCTCGAAAGAGTATCCCAGGATGCTTTATGTGCTGAAGCACGACCGGCAAGATCTCCCAGGTCAACTCACATGTGACTGCCACAAAACCTTAAAAGAGTGTCTTGTCTAGAAAGATCTCTAAAGAGCATCCGAGGCCTTTTACATGACTATCACAACCTGTCTGGATCTCCAAGACGTATTACATGTGACCCCCACCACAAAAGCTTAAAAGAGTGTCTTGCACAACAAGATCTCTAAAGAGCATCTGAGGCCTTTTACGTGACTAGCACAACCTGTCCGGATCTCCAGGATGTATTACATGTGGTCCCCACAAAACCTTAAAAGAGTGTCTTGCCCAGCAAGATCTCTAAAGAGAATATGAGGCCTTTTACATGACTAACACAACTTGTCCAAATATCCAGGATGTATTACATGTGGTCTAGCAAAACCTTAAAAGAGTGTGTTGCACAGCAAGATCTCTAAAGAGCATCTGAGGCCTTTTACGTGACTAGCAAAACCTGTCCGGATCTCTAGGATGTATTACATACTACCCTCGTACAGCCTATCCACGACCACAAAGTATCAACCTGATACTCACCATACATCATCCTGATGTATATCATCACATGATCATCCTGATCATCGTCACTGCATCATCCTAATTCATATCATCTAGAGCATCGTCTTGATACTCATCACACATGATCATCCTGATCATCGTCACTGCATCGTCCTGATGCATATCATCCAGAGCATCATCCTGATACTCATCACACATGATCATCCTGATCATCGTCACCACATCGTTTTGATGCATATCATCCAAAGTATCATCCTGATACTCATTACACATGATCATCCTGATCATCGTCACTGCATCGTCCTGATGCATATCATCCTGATAATCATCACGCATGATCATCATAATCATTGTCATTGCATCGTCCTAATGCATATACAAATACATGATCCAATTGCTCATACAAAGCATCCAACTGATGCATATACAAAGTATTAATTGGAGCATCGTCCTGATGCTCATCACACAACACTTACATCCATAGCAATGGGAAGGATCCTCCTCTCACCATGCTTGGACTGGCTCCTGCAAATGTGTCCCATCACTTCTTTCCTCAAAGTATCTTCAATATGAAGAACACCAAGCCTCTCTTTGAAGTACTCAAACTTCACTCTGGCTAGTGGTTTCGTCCACACATCTGCAACCTTCTCATTCGTCGCAACATACAAGAGATTCACTACTCCTCTCTGCACCATATCCCTAATATAGTGATATTTGATCTCGATGTGCTTCGACTTGTCATGGAATCACCGGGTTCTCTGACAACTTCACACAACTCTGGTTGTCACAATAGTTACAGGTAGCATCCAACGGGAGATCAAATAACTCATATAGTAGCTTCCTAAGCCATACTACCTCATAACTATCCAAACAAGCTATAACATACTCTGCTTCGGCTGTACTCAGTGCTACGCAGAACTGCTTCCTGCTAAACCAAGAGATCACACCCGATCCCATACTGAAGCAGCACCCAGAAGTGCTCTTCCTATCTGCAGCATTGCCTGCCCAATATGAATCAACATAACCCTCTAGGTTAAACTTTTGATTCTCAACATACTTGAGCCCATAATCAATTGTACCCTTCATGTACCTCAGAATATGCTTTACAACAACTAGGTGAACACCTCTGGGATTCGTCAGGAATTGGCTCAATGTGTTCACCTCGAATCAAATATCTGGTCTCGTGTTCATCAAGCACATCAAGGACCCAATCATCTGACGATATACCGTGACATCAACTGGATCATATGAAGAATCACACAGAAGCTTTAGGTTTGATGCCATAGGTGTGGCCATGGCCTTATAGTCCATCATCCCGAACCACTTCAGGATCTCTACTGCATACTTCCCTTGTCCAAGGAAGATTCCATCTGCACTCTGCCACACCTCCATGCCTAGAAAGTAGTGCATCATACCCAAGTCCTTCAAGTCAAACTCGGCAGCAAGATTCCTCTTCATGTCGGAAATGACTCTATCCTCACCTGTAACAAACAAGTCATCCACATACAATAGTAGTATCACTTGATTTCCTTCCTCAACCTTGTAGTAAAGGTTGGAATCTTCTTTACTCTTACTAAAGCCCAAGTTGGATAGAAAGTTGTTTATCCTAGCATACCAAGTCCTAGGAGTTTGCTTCAAGCGATACAAGGCTTTCTTCAACCTACACACATATGACTCCCTATCATGTGTCTCAAAACCGAGTGGCTGCTCCACATACACTTCCTCTTCGAATACCCATTCAAGAAAGTTGTCTTGACATCCATCTGGTGTATCTTCCACTTCATCATTGCAGCCATAGAAAGTATTGTTCTGATGGAAGTGTATCTGTCTACAGCAGCAAAAGTCTATTCATAATCTATTCCCTCTTTCTGGGAGAAGCCACGAGCTACAAACCTCGTCTTGTATTTATCTATGCTACCATCTGCAGCATGCTTGATCTTATAGATCCAGTTGGAATTCACAATAGACTTCCCTTCTATTCTTGGGACCACATCCCAAACATCATTCTTCATGATCGATTGGTATTCCTCGATCATGGCATTCTTCCATTACTGCATCCCGGATCCTGGGAACTTCAGATTCTTCAATATCTTCAATAGATAGTTTTCTTTGAACTTCGTTGTTGGAACAAATGTTGTAGTCCTTCTTTTGTAGGTGATGGTACACGGTCTTTCCTACAAGACAAGTTCAATTGCCTAATTAGAAACATCATATATATTTCAGAACAAATTCTTACTCATAAAGACATATGTCATACAGTCATCCAATTATCTTAGACAATGTTTAAATACAACATTTATCGATATCCCGTAACTTTCTAGATACCTTCTATCTCTACCCAAACATTGTTAAGAGTGTGCACAAATCCCAGCATGTCAGCAAAGAGGTTTCATTCTATATAAGTAGCAATGGAATGTTGTACAGTACCATAGGCCACTTACCCATTACTTGCATATTAGTAGTATCTTGTTCATTAATGCAACTTTTCTAATATGCATAATATACATCCTAAATCTAGCAACATAAGTATGTACATGACTGAAAAAAATCATTTAAGTAATCATATATACAGGAAATGACAATTCAATACTTATCTTTGTTTGGTTGTTGGGTGGACTCCCTCTCAATCTTTGCTTCCTTACAGGAACTACTGGAGTGTGCTCCCTCTTGATCTTTGGTTCCTGGATTACCTGTCCTTGAACTTATACTCATCCTGGACCACTATGCATGCTTAAGTGTGCACTAGTGTCATGATTGTGTCATCCTCAAGATCTCATACATAATCATAGATTCATTAGTATAATCTCAATACTATCAAAACATTATGATTCTAAATAATTTTAAATATATATGGTCATGATCATTTCATACATGGGTAATAAGCATAGTATTCAAGGTTTCAAGGAAGACTTCTTTTATTCATGCATATTCTTATTTGACCATAGGAGTCTTCTGGTTAGTCATATCATCAATCAAGGTAAGAAACATAATATGCATAAACCCTTGATTAATTAAACTTATAACTTCAAGAATAATCATGATCATTCATACAAAAGTATAAGATACTAACGCAAGCTAGGATTCTAACTTGATATAGGAAAAAACATACTTGGTTATCATGTTTTCTAGTTATGTCTAACATACCCAAACAATGTCTTCTTGTTCTCTTCAATGACCTATGCTAGTAACCTACATACCTCATAAGTTAACCATTGTAGAACCAAAATATACATACCTCGTAAGTAGAGCTTCTATAATGGCTATGGATGAGTCACAATGGTCATATGTCTTTGATCTAGAACTTGATTTGTCTTTCTTGATGCACCTTTCATGTTAGCGGATAACATCAACCTCATTCAACACCACAGTGCATTAGTACAATCATATAACCCTAATCAATGAATGTCTTCTATCATTCACATGCATTCATACCTTTACTAAAGTGATAAGGCAAGTTTAAAATTAATCAAGATTGTACTAACCTTAATAATATGAAGACAAACATATCATAAACTTAATCATGAACAGATTTCAAAACATACTTGTATTTCCTCAAGTCATACATGTTGATATTGCTTGTAGTCTTCTTATGTAAGGCCTTAGCCTCATCTCCCTTTGGAACTGGAATTTATTCACTTATGCAGGTGACCAATTCATCCTCTTCTAGGATTAACCCAGACCACTTTGATTTGCTGAGACTAGATTTGGAGTTGGATTAGGGTTTGTTAGAGAAACCCTAAAAATTCAAATTTTGAATTTCAAACTTTTGAATGGATGGAAATATGTGCCTTGTTGAACCGATCAATCTGGTATACTTCAATTTTGAAATCTCCAAAATTTGACCCCTCAAAATTGCCTTTGAAACTTCTGGATCTTTTAGACAGGATCCCGAACTGGGGTTTGATAAAGCCTGATCTTCTTCCCATCCAAAAGGTTCAATATTATGTTCTAAACTTTGATTTTTCTGAGGAGCTTCCATTCATGGTCACATATTTCAAAAATTCCAACTTTTGCAGAAGCCCTAATTTTCCACCTTTCCTATCAAAATCCTGAACTAGGGTTTGATCAAGCTCGGCCTTCTGACCAACCAAAAAATTTGATCTCGGTCTCTAAATTTTTATTTTGATGAGGAGCTTTCATCTGTGGTCTCCAATTCCAAAAATTCCAACTTTCTTCGAAGCCCTAAATTCCTGCAGCAGTGACAAGCCAACAATGAATGTGCTCAGAATCCAATTCTATTTTGACAGAAATATGCACCTGATTGTTTCTGATGCATCTCTGAAATTACAAATCCACAGGGTATACAACTTCGTCCTGTGGCAGCTTGACCTATCATATTTCCAACCCCACAGGTCTGACCTCAATTGAATTCTCTGAGAGAGAGTTATGCCAAGTGTCACAACATGACCCGTTTATGGGATAAAACAGGAGAGCGAACTTGTACGGCGTTCCACATGTCACTGATTCAACTCTGGCCTCTGAAACGTAGACCTATGAAAGTACAGTCTGTTCCCTATCTGTCATTTTTTACGAAATTTCATTTGGAGCTTCCTAGCCCAAGTTGTGACCTTTTCCCCTAGGTCACATGTTTATGACTAAGATCTGGAAGAGGCAGAAACCCTAGATTGTGCAGATCATATCTCACAAAGTACAACGAATCAGATGATATGCTTCGGATGCAAGGTACCTAGGGATTTTACCTTCGATCTGTAAATGTTTCATAACCTGAAACTTCTCCAAAATAGATTTATAGTGAAAGTGCCACAATGACTGGTGTTTTCTATATCAAGCCCTAACTTCCAATTTGTCGCAAGTGCAACAAATCTCATAAATTCCATACCATGCCTTCCTTTAGGCGAGCTCTGATACCATGTTAATTTTTCAACATTTAATTCAATATATCTAGGATATTAACTAAAAGAACAACATCTACAACATATCAAGCATAAGAGACAAGAGACACAAAACATTCACCAAGGAAAACCAAGAAGGTGAAAAACTTGGCAACTTCCTCAGAGATAGAATAAGCATCAATACAAGGATCGCAATGATCAAACACAAGAGATAGATAAATTCAGCAGCATGCTCCTCCTCCACTTGTTCACACTCCTCCTCTCTCTCACTAATGCGAAGTGAGTGAATAATAGAATGTGTAAAATGAGAGAGACACACTCTCTATTTATACACTAACTTTCACTTGACCTTTACTGAACTAGGTTAACCTCAATGTAACCACTTAACATAATACTAACTGGGCCGAACCCACTAGGGTGGTCTAATAACCCTTTAACCCACAAGACTCATACAGGGATGACCCCATAGAGGTGGTCTAATAACCCATCAAGTATAAGTTACGACACTTACAATATAACTTGCGACACATGCAAGTACAACTGATGACACTTCCAATCGGAGGGATAATACATCTCCATTGGGAATGCAGTAAAGTACAAATACAATATACAAGTTAATATCTTCCAAAGTTACAAATACATCAACACATTGCATGATCTACAACCAGTTGAAGAATAAGGTATAACCGATTCACCTATTCCATTTGCTCCTAATAATGTTTCTACAGGTGATCCACATTCATATTCCAAAGAAGAAGATCAATATTATTTAGATCTAGATATTGAGTATGAATATCTAGAAGATCCATATCTAGATCCAACACCTACTCCCAATACAAATCCAAAATGGGGTCAAAATATTATTAAGGCAGCTGGGGACATTGCTGGTGATCCGCCCGACTACAGAAGAAAAAGATCTCAATAACAAGATACAAACTATGCACTTTTCCATACAGATCCACTTCTCCCTGAGAGGTGCTTCATGATGATGGGGTCTGATCCACAGTATTACAGAGAGGCTTTCCATGATCTGAGATGGAAATCAGATATGGATAAAGAATATGAGCCACTGCAGAACGATGAGACATGGGATATTGTCTCCCTTCCCCTAGGGAGGAAACTAGTTCAGTGCAAATGGATCTACAAAACAAAGCTTGCATCTGATGGATCTACAACCAAGTGCAAGGCTTGGTTGGTTGCAAATGGGTACTCACAAGTTCAAGGTTTGGAATACATTGAGACATTCGCTCCTATAGCAAGAATGGTTTTAGTAAGGGTTGTTTTGTCCATTACAGCTTCGAATGCATGGGAGGTACATCACATGGATGTAAAGAGTTCCTTCTTGCATGGTGACATAGAAGAAGAGATCTACATGAAAAATACTTAGGGGTACACTGATGATCCTTCCTTGGTATGCATACTGATGAGATCAATGTATGGGCTCAAGAAATCCCCAAAGGCATGGTATGCAAAGATGGATTCGTTCTTACCATCACAAAAGTTTAAAAGATGCAAATCGGATTGCAATGTTTACATGCAACAGAAGCGAGGATGTCTATTGTTGATTGTTTTGTATGTGGATGAATTGCTCACCACTGGTGGATCTTCTATTGGGTTGAAGCACATCAAGTCTTCCTTGAACAAAGCATTCACTATGACCAATCTAGGATTGTTAAAACAATTCATTGGTCTTGAAGTAACTCAAAATGCTTCAGGGATCATGATTTCGCAGTCAACGTATGCATCTAATTTACTCACAAAGTTCCATATGGTTGATTGCAAAGCCACATAGTTTCCCTTCCTATCTGGAATTAGATTGGAAGAAGGTGGTTCTACTCCCTTAGTTGATAGCACTCTTTATAGACAGTTGATTGGTAGCTTGTTGTATTTCACACATTAGAGACTAGATCTATCATATGATGTTGGTGTTGTGGCTAGGTACATGCAGGAGCCACATGAGATGCATTCGAAGGAAGCAAAGAGGATCTTGCACTATGTGCAAGGTATGAGAGAGTTTTGGATTCAATATTATGTTGGTGCTCAGGAAGATCTAGTTGGTTTCACTGACTCAGACTAGGATGGAGAAAATACCGATAGCAAATATACTTCAAGGTACATATTCATGTTTGGATCAGGAACAGTCTGCTAGTCAAGAAAGAAAGAAGAAACACTTGCACTTTCTTCAGCAGAGGAAGACTACAGAGGGGCTATGAATGCTACTATCCAGGCAATTTGGTTGCATGGGATCTTGACAGCATTTGGAATTCGCACTTCTCCTCTAGTAGACCTTTTTTGTGATCATCAAAGTGCCATCAGGATCTCTAGTGAATCAGTTCAGAAGCAAAGGACCAAACATATTGAGGTTCACATGCACTACATTAGGGAGCTAGTGCAGAACAGGACCATCTCACTACATTATTGTCCTACAGAGGATGATTGCATACATATTCACTAAGTTTTTCACTCAGAAGAGATTTGTTTATCTTAGATCTCTACTTGGTGTGAAAGCTGTTTGAACTCCCTGCTGTCCTATTTTTGACATGGGGTTTTTCCCATGAGGTTTTCCCCATTTCCTTCGTTCATGGATAGTTTTTTTATTTTCATCAATTATTTGATTGTATGGGTGACCTTTGGTCTTAGTAACCAGGGCCCAGAATGCAAAAGTTTGGATTAAGGGGGGGGTGCTAGGATAATTAATACTCCATCCTTATCCTACCTAGAATTATTTATTTTTCCTAGTAGTTGATGTTAATTTTTGAGCATTAATTCAACATACTCTAGGATCTTTACTGAGAGAATAACATGTACAACATATCAAGCATATCAATCACAACAAGCAATCACAAGAGACAATAGACAGACATAGTTTCCTTGGGGAAAACCATAAAGGTGAAAAACCCCAATAACTTCCTTAGAGATAGATAGAGCAATGATACAAAACCCAAGCATAAGAGATAGTCTCCTAGCAGCAGCTTCTCCTCCTCCACTAGTGCACCACTCTCCAATGAGAGTATAAGTGAGAAAGTGAATGATCAAAATAGAATGCCTCCCGCACTCTATTTATACATGACTTGACTTGCCTAATAACCTTACTAGGTCGGCCTCAACTTAATCACATAATATAAAGTTGATAGGGCCGACCCCATCAAGGTGGTATAATAACCCATCAAGTATAAGTTACGACACTTACAATATAAATGACGACACTTCTGTATAGAGGAATAATAACATCTCTATAGGAATACAATATACATATATGAAATACATTCCGAAGTTACAAATACATCAACAGTTGATGATGCCATTTTCCCCTAGTGGTGTGCAAATGTTAACTAGGTTCCATCATCCACCTAATGTGCCCTGCATGCATCATTTTAGGACCACTTGAGTCATTTCCCTACATTTTAGGAGCGAACTCAATGTTCTAGTTCAGTCCACTTGAGTTAGCTGACTATTGTGGGGGGTTTATGCTCTGATAGCCACTGTTTGTGGTCTCATGCACCCTTTTATGAGTTATTTGCATGTCAAAATCACTAATGTGCCCCTTTCGGTCAGTTAATTGATTTTGTCTTTAGTTAACTGAGATTTGGTTGAGTTTAATTGAGTTTGGGAGCTCCGAAGCGCTGATAGATGTGACAATTCCTATGCTATATTGACTAAGACTCAAATTCTCCTCTGAGATTCAAATTATATCCATTGTAACATCATTGTTGACTATACTGATTATTGGATCATGCGACATTATTCCGTTCCTATCTAAGTTCTCATGCATGATTAATTTTTTGCACATTTTTACTGCAATTTTCACTGCAATTCATCTTTTCTACTCATTCTTTTTCTGTTAGGTATGCTCATCTCCATGATCTGTTGTGATTTATAATTTCACATGATAGACACAATTAGGTCATGTATACGTAGGCTCGCCAAGGATAGGTCGTGTATTTGTTGATAAATAAGGTTTTTTAAAAGGATTTATCAAAATAATAGTTTATCAACAATGGCACAAGGGAAAAGGGATGTCTGCAACCAGGAATAGGGATAAGCTCATCCATTATAACATGTTGGGATAAAATATGGAAAAAGATGCTATAATAGAATCCAAGCACCTTTTGATAACAATATAGTAGGGGTCTTCTCAAAGGAGGAAGCAAAATTATTAATGGATTTGGAGGGTAAGAAAAAGGATCTACTGGTAAAGGAAGAGGCATAGTGGAGGATTAAAAGTAGAGATCTGTGGATTTAAGAGGGTGATATCAACACACGATTCTTACATAATTATGTCAATTTAGAAAAACACATAAATACTATTTGGGAAATCCAACACCTAAATGGTAATATGGTCATCTCCTTTATAGAGATAGCAAATGCTAATAAACTTCATTTTAGAACTCTACTTCATGATCCATATGTTGCTAATATTAGGAAAATTATGAAATTTTTTATTTTATTCCCTATCTTTATAAATGAGGATGCAAATAAAGAGTTGGATGTTGAGGTCATATCTTCAAAACTAGAGGCATTTTTATAGTCCTTTAACAAGGGGAAAATATCATGGCATGCTGGTATTTTAGTTGAGTTCTACTTAGGATTTCTTGATTTGCTGGAAAATGACACATTGCATGTGGTAGAAGAGTCAATATGCTCCAGGAAAGTCTTGGATGAAATTAATAACACTTTCATTTCCCTAATTCCTAAAGGGAAACATTGTGAAGCCTTTGAAGAATACATGTCTATCTCTTTATAAAAGGTAATCTATAAACTAAAAGATGATTTCTAACAAGTTGAAAGTTATTATGTTAGGTTTTGTCTCAAAACAATAGTTTGTATTTCTCTACCAATGCAAAGTCTATGATGATCATGTGGGCCGAATATGCCAACAAAAATAATGATGTTAGACCTGTCCAAGGCCTGCGATAGAGTGAACTAGAAATTTCCAATATTATTATTAATTCAAATGGGCATGAACACATAGATAATCATTTGGAACATGGGATGCTTATTTTTCATGTCATTTGTAGTGATAATAAATGGGGCCCCTTCAAGATACTTTACAATCTCCAGGGGACTTAGGAAAGATTTTCATTATCTCAAGTTTCCTTTTTCTATTAATAGTATAATGCGAAAATAATGAATCTATTTAGTTTTATTTATACAAATATAGATAATGTAATTTTTTCTTTTTCCGGCCCACGAAAAAAAATTTGTGTTTTGTTTTTTGGCCGAACAACCTTTGTTATAGATAACGATTCCATAACGGGAAAATATTATTCGGCCGAATAATTATCCAGCCAAATAATCTCTGAGACCTGAAAACTTTACGGTTCTGCACAGTTTTTAGGTTTCTTCATTTTCGGAAGGTAAAAACAATCTCTTACACTACAAATCGACTGTCGGACTTGATACCATTAGTTTCATCATTGAATCTACTTTTCGTAGGTATATATTTCGTCGTGTATAGGTGAGATCTAATATTTTTAATTATTTTTTTTGTTAACATGTGTCCAGTTTGGTTTCATCTCTTTCAAAATGCGGTGAAATGAAAAATCCATAACTTTAACAATACAACACAAAAAAAATTGAAAAAAATATGCTACAGTTAATTGGAGTGTCTACTTCAAAAGGGTATTCTTAGAGTTTTTAGTTTTATAGTCAATTGAGAGAAAAGTCGCGCAACAAAAAACATGTTGAAAATCGATAAGGTTTCCCCATTGATCGAATTCAAAAAAATATAATAATTATTATATAGATCCATTGGTTACAAACTTGTATTCATGTAGTAGTACATTGTGTGTAGATTTCCGTAGCATATTTTGTTTTTGCAAAAAAACAAGTTTAACAATTATTTTAGGCACGCAACAAAACATGACTATTTTTTAGTCCTTTCATTTTATAAAAACACACTATCAAACATTTGCCAAATTGACATATCAAATCTCAATAAAAAAAAATTGAAAAAAAATGAATAGAAATCTAACATAATTCTCTAAAAGTTTTATTTTTACTGAAAAATGAAATTCTAAACAAAAATATCACTTTTGTTCACCCAAAGTTGAAAAACATGAAAAAGTCAGAATTATTTTCTCATAAGACCCCCCAAAATAGACACCCATCTTCATGGATTCACTCATAAGGGATTAGTCTTCTTATCAATGATTACAAAAGGTGAGGTGAACTAAAATGGATTCAAGTGGCAATAAATGTTCTTTTAATCCATTTTCTCTTTGCAGATGATATAATTATTTTCATCCATGATTCAAGAAGTTAAAAGAGCTTCATATTTATACTACAAGGCTACAAGGATATAAATAAATATGAATAAAGAAATGATGTTTTTCAATGAGATGGAAAACAGTGTTAAGGCTTAGGAAAGCATCGTATTCCAGCTTATGTGGATAGATGAGTAAGATCAATGGGTGAAGTACCTAGTCTTTGGCCTAAAACTTAATAAATATCACTATGAGAACTGTATATGGTTGTATAATAAAGAGGAGGCAATCATTTTGGTTTGGTTTCATCGATGGCTATCTAAAGGAGGTAGGCTAGTGTTGGTTAAAGAAATATTGGAGAGAATCCCAATTTATTGGCCAATCATTACAAAGGTTCCTAAAGGAATACTTAACAAAGTTTGGAGGAAATGCTTCAACTTCTTATGGACCAAAAAAGGGAAAAGGAAGGAATTCCGCTATTTAAGTGGAAAAGAGTGGTTTTACCAAAATACATAGGGGGTGGAGTTTGAGAAACATCAACCTTTTCAGTATAGCTCTAGCAACCAAAATCCTATGAAGGTTAGTAAAAAATGAAGGACATTGGGGGAAAGTTATGAAATCCAAATATCTGAAGGGATCCTTTATGAATGATTGGTTTAGAATAGCTCAAAGACATTACTCGGAAGCCTCATTGTCATCAAAATACATTAACAAAGCTTATCCTTTGATCAGCAATTGAGTAGCTTGGCAAGTTGGAAATGGAGTAAAATTCCAAATTGGGGAAGATTCTTGGATGGAAGTTAAGGGAAATTACAAGATATAAAATCCATTCATAGAAGTATTACTTAAGAATGCTCGATTTTCTTCTTAAGAGATGTACCTTTAGAAAGGGATAGAAATTGATCAATTTCAATGATGGAAATCAATTGAAATACTCAATCTATCAGATGCAATGGAAAAGGAATGTACTAAGTATGTGAAGCACATGCCACATAGCATGATATAATTAAATAATAATGATGACATTTTGAAGTTGGATAAGAACAAAGGCACATGGGAACATACTATTAAATTGGATTATTGAGTAAAATAGAATAAGGTTGGATAGGAGATAGAATTTGGTGGTGGAGGGAAGTGTGGAAACTCAGTTTTTCATTAAAATCCCAATTTTTGTTGTGGATGGCTATGGAAAATAAACTATTAACATAGTAAAATGGGAAAAAAAGAGAAGAAATTGGACAAGCTCAAACATACGTGTTATGCGAAAAACAAGTGAAGAATCAATCAATGACAAGTTTGTGTATTGTTTCTTCTTAAGGAAATTCTAGGAGGTAATCAATGAATTGAGTACTAAAAATAATTGGGAAGCTAGTAACTTTGAATAAAGTCTTTTGAAATGGCTTACGTACAAAGTCATGAATGTCCATACAAATCTATTGTATATGTGTGTTTGTGTGTGTCTTCCAATGGCTAGAAACCTTATGATATTTCAGGAAATTTCTTTGGCACCTCTACAAGTAGCGCATAAGAACAAAATAGCTTATGAAGGTAATAAAAGGATAAAAAAACAAAAGAAAACCAAGAATACTGCAAATGCCTAGTGTCAATAAAGAGAAGCCTTGGGTATTTTTTATGGGGAAAATCAAGGAGATCAAGGGCTTTGTGGGGCTAGAAAATCCTATTCATTGATACCTCTCATTACTTATGTCTTTGATATGTAGTTAGGGATGGGATCAACAATAGCACAGAGCTATACTCTTTATAGATACTTCTAAAGATTACACATGGCAAGGGTATAAATCATCTACAAGTTTTGGGTGATCCAAAGTTAATAATTGACATGTTAACCCAAAATCACAATATCGACAATTTAAATCTGAAAATAACTATAGATAAAATTATAAAAGTAAAATCTCAATTCCATGGCATATCTTTTACAAATGTTTGTAGAGAATACAACACTAAATCTTACAACTTATCAAAGAATGAACTCTTGCAAGAAGGTGCCCTTACTAAATAATTGTTCAAGGGAGGAACTCTACATCTATCTATAGTAATTGGCCTTTACTAAATATCTTTTCTATTTGAGTTGGTAGGCTGAATTTTGGATGTACGGGATACCATGATTGTTAATTTTATGTATTGGTAAAGCCTTAGAATAATATTGTCTTCTCTTTTATAAATTGGTACTTGGTATTTTGTTAGAATAAAACAATGCGTGTAAGCACTAAGCTTTAGTAAATTTTATTTGGGTTATAAAGTTAAATTCTTTGAAAATAAATATTATATATTTAATTTTAAATTTCAAAATATCAATACATATTAAAAAATATTAATAATATATATTATAAATATTATATTTTTTAAACTAAAATATAATATTATTTATTTATGTGATAACATCTCGATTGTATTAAACCATAAAAATGTTTTATGATAAATCTACCCAATTATCTAATCTCCTTTCTTATTCGGAAGAGAATCTCACAATTCAGTGATAAAACGTTCTAACAACTACCCTTAACTAACTTGATTCCATTCAAGGTGCTTTCGAGGTGACTTGCTTACCAACATGGAGGGGTTCTTTGTTGGTCCACCGTTTTAACCAATTGTGGTGACTTTTATCTCCATTTTTTAGACTTTTCTTTTTTAAGTACTATTGTTTTTAGTAGGTATGATGTTCATGGGGATTTAAACTGTTGGTTCAACGTTCCAACCCATTGGTGGATTTTCTCCTCAATTTTAAATGCATCACTCATTGAATCATTATTTTCGGAACTATTCTAAAGTTCAGTATGATGTTGTTCACCGTTGACCTTAGTTGTGTCCTTATCTTTATAATTCCCAACTACTTAAATATTCACTCAAGGTTAGCAACTTCAATCCAAGTTTGAGAAAGAGGAACACCTCTCCAATCCTATCCATCATGATGGCCATATTCTTTTCACCTTTTCCTTAGCAAACTTTATCATATATATTGCATTACATTGCAAATCATATGAGTAAGGTTTTCATATATACTTTACTTAGGAAAGGAAAGTGTGTATGATAAACTTCATATCTTGTAATATTGAATGGATATTTACATAGGAAAGTGTGTATGATCAATTTTATCTATGGATATGGATAGGTATTTCAATGCTTTTCACTCTTATGTAATGAGATACTTTGCAATACATTGTAAAATTTATAAGTTTTATTTTTTTATGACAAAATTTATGAGAAAATTAGAAGAGAAGAATAAATTAAAATATTATAAAAAAAGTGATTAATTGTTTATAATGTCTAAATATTTGTTACAATAAGACGTTTCTACCATTTTAAGTAATCAAAATTATAATGACATACAAAGATACAAAACTAAAATTAATAATAATAATTATCATCATTCTTATCAACTTTTAGTTCATAAAAATATACCTAAAACAACACTAAAATCTTTAAAACTCTAAACTTTTTCATAATATTATCCTCTAAAATTATATATTTTTCCATTGTATGTGTTCAACATGGAGTGACATGTGATGCTTTAATAAAATAATAAAGTAATAAGTAAACAAAAAATTTACAATCACAACCTTAACTTAAATTTCAAAATCAAAGATATATATATATTCCAATTAACTAAAACTAAAAGAATTAATTGGAATATATAAGTAGATGCAAGTTATTAGTTAAATATTTTTTTTGAAATAAGGTATCAATTCAAAAGCTATTATATTCCATTACTTTGTTGAGTTATCATTTTAAAAGATATTTTAAAGAATAATGTGAACAAGTAAAATTTATTATAATTAAATACCATAATAAATTAAATACCAACATAGATCCATTAACTCTAAAGCTATCATGAGGTGAAAGCCCTCTGAACTAGATCTATACTATGATTTATAGTGATGGTAGAAAAATATTTAAAAGTATCACTTAAGCCCTTTGGAAGAGCGGGAAAAATGAGAGGATCAATGGTTTGTTTGAGCATTAATATCTTTTAGTTGTCCCCAGCTGGGACGTGTGGGTCATCATGTGGCCCGGCCTCTGCATGTCTCATCGCTGGCAGCGAACACGCTCCAGCATTTAATGTGTTTATGGAGGTCTTTACCCCCTATGGTTTTTTCACAGGCATTATGACGACTCTCCCGAGCGACCCTGTGAGTGTTGTTAGGAATTACTCTGTGAAAAATTTTCCTCTGTGGTTCTAGGAAAACTTTGAGCGCCTATCCTTCTGGGCTCGTGAGGAAGTTTCGGCTCATACTCTTAGTCCGGTGTAGAGGTATAGTTCCCATTCTGATCCCACGCTTCATTTAACTGGGTTTTCGAAAGATTCGGCCCGCTTTTAGCTCTTTGCACATGGTCCAATGGTTGGTTCAGCAGACGGGATGACTTTCTTAAAATCTAGTGTTGAGTACTTCAAACAACACCTGCACAAGGTGTATGAGGTTGTATTCTTAGGAATTAAATCCCACAGAGAGTCAGCTAATGACATGAGATATATCTCACAACAGATTTCCTGCCAAGATTCACTTGTTGATGATTTGGAATGAAATTTGTTCAAGTTGATGGGGTATGTGGATGTGATTAAGGAGGAAGTCCTGAAGATGGCCAAGATGTCACAATGCAACCACTGTCAAGAATCCACTTTTGTGGATATGAAGCCTATGGAGGAAGCATCTGTCCAACATCTATTGTATGGGAAGCAAGGATCAGAGAACTAGATGGGTTGGTTCACTTCTTCAAGTCTGAATGTTTTTTTTTATTATTTTGTTAAATTTCCAGTTTTTTAGGGTATATCCCTCCTCTGCAATGATGAATACTAGGAAGCAGTTTAGGAACTATTACAGAGCCAGGCTGACCCATATTGTGATTTCTACTATGAAGACTCTCTCTGATTTCAGAATCTATCTCTTTTTGTAATGAATGGTTGTGCACAGCTTTTTATAATACCAATCCTTTTCCCTGTTCCTGTTAAAAAAAAATATTTTTACATATGAATTTTTTTAATTACTTTTTATTTTTGGTAATGTAATGTTACTTTACGTTATGTGGTAACCTCTCGCTGCACTAAAAAAGTGATTAACTGCAATCTATAAACATTTTCATTTTTTGGTACTTAACATGGAGTGACATCTAACATGTCAAATAATTCATTTCTTTTCTTGGAATCATCATCATCATCAAAATAATAAAGTAATAAAAGTAAATAAAAAATTTGCAATACCATCCCTAACCTAAACTTCAAAATCAAAGATACATATATTCTAATTAATTAAAATTAAAAGAACTAATTGGAATATATGGATAGATCTAAGCTATTAGTTAAATAAAGTTTTTGAAACAAGGTATCATTTCAAAAGCTATTAGATTGAATTACTTTTTTTGTTACCATTTTAAAAATATTTTAAAAGGATAATGTGAAAAAGTAATATTTATTGTAATTAAATACAAGTATAAATCCATTTTAACTCCAAATCTTGAAAGCTCTATACACACATGTCAAATTTAGAAATAAGATAGATCTATACTAATAGTATTAAAAAATTTTAAAACTTCTAATTAAAATACAAATTTTGGAAAAAATTATTTTATATTTTTTTATTTTTAATTACATCTCACAATTTATAAAAAAATAATTTTTTATTTTTAATTATTTTACATTTATTTTTAATATTTTGAGGATGGATCTACCCATCTTGACTAATAAGTATTTTACATATAAATTCTAATTGGGAAGTAAATAATCTTTGGGGAAGGTCTTTGAAGGATCATAAATCCTTAGAAAATGGGGCGGTGGAGTTTTTAAGAAAAGCAAGATCAGCATGTTAATATCCAAGAAAAGTTAAAAGTAATTGAAAAGTATCCTCGGATCTTTTCACAAGAAGATGGAGATTCAATCTATGCAGAAGTAACACTGGAGGAGCTTAGGGTTGTTCTAAAACATTTTGACAAGGAAAAAATCCTTGTCCCCAACGGTTGGACAGTCGAATTTTTCTTACACTTTTTTGACATGATTGGGGAGGAGATGATGAGCACCGTGGAAGAGACTAGGAGGAAGGGTTATGTTTTAGAAAAGTTAAAGTCTACTTTTATCACCCTTATTCCTAAGAAGGATAAACCCTCCAGTTTTAATGATTATAGACCAATTTATTTATGTAAGCTGGTCTATAAAGTGATCACAAAGGTGATTTCTAATAGAATTAAGCCATTTTTAGAGATTGGGCTTTCGAAAGAGCAATTTTGTTTTCTCTCGAATAAACAGATTCTTGATGCTATAGGGGTTTCCCAAGAGTGCTTGCATTCAATTAAGCAAAAGAAGTTTAAAGTCTTTATCTTGAAAATGGATCTAATTAAGTCCTATGGCAGGGTGGATTGGGCCTTCCTTCGCTTTGTTTTACTGCAATCTGGTTTTCTAGTAGAGGCAACAAATTGGATAATGGGATGTGTGTCGAGCGCAAATTATGAAATCCTGGTAAATGGATATCCTTCTGCTTTTTTCAAAGGTTATAGAGGGTTGCATCAAGGATGTCCTTTATCCCCATTACTTTTCTTATGATTATTGACGGCTTAAGTCTGCTTATAAACTCAAAAAAAAAGAGAAGCTAATTCAAGGTATTCATTTTCCTCCAACTCTACAAATATCTCATTTGTTGTTCGTGGACGACGTCCTTTTATTTGGCAGAGTAAATGTACAATATTGGAGAATTTTTTCAGAGATTATAAATCTATTTTGTTTTTCTACAGTTCGGAGGTGGAACATGAATTGGACCTACGTCTTCAGATTGCGTCTCTTTTCCTCTTTCAATGGAAAAACTTGGAAGATGGTAAAAAGTACTTGGGTTTTGTACTTAAACCAAATAACTATAAGAATGATGACTGGATGTGGCTTATTCACAGAATTGAGAAAATAATTAATATTTGGGCTTACAGAATTTTATCCTTAGGTGGAAGATTTGTCTTTGTAAATTCAGTGTTGCAAAGTATACTAGTTTACTGGATGTCTCTGGCAATGGTTCCTAGGATAGTGTTGGAACTAATCGGGAAAAGAATGTTTCAGTTTTTGTGGGCAGGTAACTTGAGTCAATCCAAATTCCATCTAACTGCTTGGTAAAATATAGCACTCCCTAAGAAATTTGTTGGATGGGGGCTAAAACATATTTTCTAGTTTAAAGAAGCTTTGGGTGCAAAAGCAATGTGGAGAGCTCTTTTCAGTGATAATCTGTGGAGTGAGGTGTTAAAAAATGAATATTTAAAATATACTCTCCTGTCTCTTTGGATCCGAAATACTCCTGTACTCGATTCAAATGCTTCTATTATATGGAAAGGACTCTACAGAAAATTGCCTATACTGATAAAAAAAAAAAAAAAAGATTGAGTTGGAACATTGGTCGAGGCATTTGGGATTATATTGGAATAGATCATATTATAGGATTGAAAGAGGATCATCAGTTATCTCCACAACCGATCGCGTCTTTACATTCCAAAAATATTCATGTTCTAGCTCAGGTTTATAATTCTGATTCTGAAGATCGGTCTGTTTCTGCTTGGCTAAATTCAGATGAACTTGGTCTCTTGGGATGTGAGGCTCGAGAATGGAAAAGGTATGTCACAAATATTAATGTTGTAGGTATATGATTGACGAAGAATTTAGATAAACTTGTATGGGACTGGGAAGATTCAAATGGCAATATTAGTGCAAAACTTGCATATGATTTTGTTGTTTCTGAAAATGTTGACTCTGTGCCAAACTGGTGGTTCTTAAAATTATTGAGGTGGAAAATACCACAAAAAATCAATTGTTTCATTTAGCTCAGCTTGGAAAACAAAATTCTCCCTTGGGATAAGTTATTGAGATGAGGATTTATTGGACCAGGTGTTTGTTTTCTCTGTTTGCAAGATAAAGAATCCGTGTCACGTCTTTTTGTGACTTGCCCTTTCATAAATCGTGTTTCGATTTCTTGCTAAGAGCTTCTAAATTTCAAAGATATCTGGAACACGGTGAACCTTCAGGAAAGTATGAAGTACTAGTTTCTTAGCAAGCCTAGATTTCTTGAACTTCCTTTATTTTTCTTATGGGAAGTTTGGAAAAACAGGAACCAATACATTTTTGAAAAGAATTTGATCTCCTTTTATAAGGTGGCATACATAGCTATTCTACTTTTAAAAGAATATAGTTCCAAGAAGAAAAAGGTAAATTACAAATCTCTTCTACATCCTTGTTTCGATACCTCTTGCTCAGTAGGATTTTTTTATGGCACCCATAAAAATGGGTTATGCGGAGCGGGTATGGTTTTAAACATAAAACTGGGACATACCATCAAACTTAAGATGAGTGTTGGTTTTGGATCTAATACACAAGTGAAATTGCTTGCTTTATGGGGTTTACTTTGGACATCCAAAAAGAAGGGAGTACAATATTTACAGGTAAATCTAAACGTGCTACATCTTTCACATTGGATGAACACAATTATGGATTTTTAAAGGATGACTTTTCACATCTCTCTTTCTCTCATATCTACAGGGAATTTAACAAAGAAGTAGATCTCCTTTCTAAAGAAGCTGTGGGCCACATGGATGGGACTCTACACTTTGAGGAATTCATGGAAGGAAATCCTATTGATGTGGGAGATTTCAAAGTGTTTTAGTTTTTTTCTACTTAAGCATATCCTTGGAAATGTTTGTACGAACTTTAGTCATCCTGTTCTTGGATTATATGTTGTGGGGTTTTTTGGGGGTTCTAGGTAGATTGATCCTTATCGATAGTCTAAGGTGTTTAGCATGATATTTTGTAAAGAAGAAAGACTCTCTGGAATGCAGATCAGATTAAGTTTAAATAAGAGAGTTCGGTTGGAAATTTCAAAACCTTACAACCCACTGGAAAGTTCAAAACCTAAAATAAATAAACTACTCCTTAAAATTTCAAAAAATTAAATAAAAATAATTTAATTTAAAAAAATCTTCATAAAAGAACTAGTGTGTTTAATTTGAAATTAGTCAATCTTATTAAATTTAATAATTATTTGTATGAAATAATAACAAATTTTAAATGTGTATTTAATAAAAGTGTTACAAAAATATTTAATGTGTTACAATTTTTAAATGTGTATTTAAAATAATAGAAGAGAAATTTATATTTTTTAATTGAATTTTTTAAAAATCAATTTTGATTAATAAAAGAATATCAAACTCAATTGAATAAAAAAATAAAAAGATATTAATTTTTATATTAAAAATACAATTTCATCGATTTAAATTTAATAAAAAACATGTCTTAGTGTAAAAGACTAAGATATTTAGCCCTCTTTGTTTTTAAAATATCTTTCAGTAATAAAAAAAATTTAAACCTCTAAAATATTTAACCTTCTTTGTTTTTAAATAAATAACTTTGTACATATCCTCTGGAATTAATGCTACTTTTGAAGTGATCGTACAAACTTTTGCTTTAAAAAATAAAATAAAAATTAACAAGATAACATAAAATAACAATCTCAATTGTTAATGTAACCGTTAACCGTTAGGGCTTCCTGCCGCAATTGTAGGCGTTGACTGTTCGAGAATGGAATCCCAACCTATTCAATTATGAATTTATTATTTTCCGTTGAAACTTGAAACGAACTGCCAGTCAATCTTCTAGTCTGAAATGAAAGATCATGCCCGTTTCGTTTGGTGCGGGCCGTTGAAAGCGAAGGAAAGGGAGATCGTTCTACCATTCATGGAGTCTCAACTATCATTCTCGCCTTCAAATCCCACCAAATAAACACGCAGCACGCTGCCTACCAGTCTGCAAGGCGAGGGGCAGTTTCACAACAAAACAGTAAAGTGACAGATACCATAGCCTGAGTGTCAGGTGAGAATCATAGGTACGAACTATTTTAAATTTATTCACAGAAACGACTTTCGAGGCATGCCGTGGAAGCGATCCCGTACATTTTCTGAAAACTAAAAGTAAGTAAAGAACTTTGAGTTTGTTGCAGCGAACAGTCAAATTTCCGATGCAGATTTCTGTGCACCAATACCGATCATATATAATAAATATCATGGATCTATGATGCCCAGGAACTAAAGCTCTCATGATGGATGCATGTAGATTCGTGTAACTTCCGGAAGGATTTTGGATTGGGGTCTGTGGGGTCTTTTGTAAACTTTAAAGTACTCATGTCGACCCTCTGGCTCATTGATAATTTTCTTTAAAGAAAATCCTTTAAAGAAAATCCCTGTTCAGTTTATGTATTTCTACCTAATACGTGCCGGATTTCTACGATGCTGCTGCTACTGCTGGTGTCTGGAAAGAAAATTCTCGGCGGCTTTGAGGCACGTAAGTAATGAATCCTGCATGATTTCTCCCTTTATGAAAGTGATCTCGCTTTTCTTCAACATGATTAAAACTTAAAAGCTGTTTTCCTTTTGGGGTTTCTAACTTTCTGTAATCTTGAAAATATTTAATTTCTTCCCGGTCAAAATGCTCATTGCATAATGTAGGATAAATATTGATGATCTTCTAATTTATTTTGCCTTTAGAAAAATACAAAGATCGAATCGATTACTTTGCATCGTCATTTCCATGAGCTCTGGTGTTATCTGGTCAAATCCTTCAATGCCGCCTACAGAACTTAAGCCGAACTATAATGGTTGCATGCGTTTTTACATTATATTGTACTGTAAGCAGCTGATTTACCTTTGTCTTGTATTAATTGTCATGGTTTCATTTTCTTTCAAGTACTTCTTGGAGAATTTAAAATTATAATTGCGACAGACTATTCATGTTTTGTTTTATGTGTCTGCACACGTTTATGTTGCCAGAAAGTAAGCTCACGCAGAGGAAATCAAACAGGAGTTCTGTGGCACTGCGAGACTAGACTATATGCGGGATAAATTGTTGCGGAGGGCAATTATTTCATCTTCAGCAACAGGCAAGATTCATTAACTATCAATCCTAGTTCCAATTTCTTCTGTTTTTATGTTTTCCTTTTCAATTTTGAAGAACTGAGATGAACGAATGAGAATTACAGGCTCTGTCACACAATGGTACTTTGGGGAATTATAAATGTTTTCTCTAACCCCCAAGAATTTTTATAGTGGTAATTTTAGAAAAGCAAAATAACAGGAGCAGATTAAAGCAATTTTCACTAATAGTTTTATGGACATTATCAACAGCAAATAACATTCCCAACTTCTTATCTCCATGAATTTGTTCTTATCTCAATCACTAAATTTAATAAACTGCTGTAGTTTATCCATATTCACAATCTGTGTTCTAGTATAATTTTATTCCTGTGTAGAGCAAATAAAGCGTGACTTTAGTACTTCACCTCCAATTTACCATTTAAAGTATTTTAGGAGACTCAAACATCGTTGAAAAACCAATGAAGATATTGTCAGACTACTTTCCTTATGTTATACTCTATGCTAAATTGTTCAAGGTAATCTCCGAAGTTTCCTTCTAGCCTAAGTGGCCAATTTCCTGCATACCATTAGAAATTTTGACATGGTTGCTTCAGACTCCAGACTAAGAGTGAGCTTCGGCAGGTGAAGGTTTCAACTTATAATTAATTACTAATTTATTAATTTTTATAAATATTATAATTACGAATTTACAAGGATATATTAGTAGTTAGGTTGATGGAAGGAATTTGAATTCAGTTTTTTTAAGGAGAAAAAAGAGGAACTTTTCTTATTTTTAAGAATAAAAAAGTACACCATCATAACTGAATACAGTCCAAAACTATTTTACATATTCTAGTTTATGCTTATTTAAAACATTTACAACCAACCCTGAAACCCTGAAAACAGAGAACAAGTCTAATAAAAAACAACATAAAATCCTTCTGAAAAATTCAGGTTTCCACTTTATTACAAGTATCATGACGATAAACTAAGCTCCCATAAATAACTACACTAATGTTAATTGTTTATAAACTGTCACTGTTTTCAATTTCTAAGAGAGGTCCTTCTCTGAAGGCTCATTTCAAATATGTTAGAAAAAAAATAACATTAAAATTTGAAAACTTTTAACAGAGTCAAAGCATATTTCGAACTCAATTGCATGATACCTGGTGAACAAAGATCGATTCTTTCGTAACATGTAAAATCTTGTAGTGGTGAAAAGGATTTCGAACGAAAGAATTATTTGTTAAAATTTTGAAAATCCTTAAGGTTCATTTTTTATATTTTTAAAAACTAATTAAATTTAAATTATATTATATTGTTATATATACATAACAAGTCGTTTTTTAATGTATTAAAATGATATTGTATGATGTAATTTTTCTAAATAAAGTATTCTTGTGTATATAAAATGTAATTTGTATTTTTTTTTAAAGCGTGTATTTATTGATAAGTAGATGTATATTTGAAGTATTTGTGGAAAAAAAAGTATATTTTAACTAAAAAATATTTTTATAATTTATTGTTTTTGTGATATTAAGAAGGGATAATGAAAGTATCTTTTTAAATGTTTTTTCTATGTTGCATGGGAATCCGTATATTCGCGGGAAAAAGTAGATGTATATTTGAAGTATGTGTGAAAAAAAAAGTACATTTTAATTAAAAAAAATATTTTTATAATTTATTGTTTTTGTGATATTAAGAAGGGATAATGAAAGTATCTTTTTAAATATTTTTTTCTATGTTGCATTGGGATCTGTCCCCCCTAAAATGTTACACGTTTTCTGTGTTCCCACGTTCCGGGGACTTGGGGACTCCTTGGAAATGTCCCCAAATCGTCGGAGACTCCATCGGGGACTTGGGGACTTTTTGGACGTCCCCTAAACATCCCCTTCCAAATTAGGGACTTTTTCGGGTACGTCTCTCGAGCAACATGGGACTCCCAGACGTTCCTCGATCTCTATACATGAAAAAAATAAAATTAAAAAAATAATCAAAATTAAAAATTAAAAACCTAAGGCTAAAAGTAAAACTAAATTCTAATTTCTAATTTCTAAGTTTCTAACCTAACCCATGGCCCCCTACATTATCTTTCCCCTCCATACTCTAGCGGCTACCATACTCGCGTGGCTACAACACTCTTCCTACAACGACTACCATACTCGCGGCTAAATTTATGCTTAAATAGACCATTCCTTAATCATCTTTAGACTTTTATGTATCATGAATGATTCATAACTCTAGACTTCTAAATTTAAATTGAACATTTTAAGTTTTTCCATTTTATGATAAAGTTTACATGGAAGATATTGTGTTGCAAACACATTCTGATTTTTATGATTTATCTCAATTAAAAGATGCAAGCATGTTTTGATGTTTTCTAATAAAGTTACATAGAAGCTATTTTAATGTTTTGTTGCAAACATGTTCTAATTTTTATGATTTCTCTCAATCAAAGGTTGTTTTGATTTTAATGCCAATGTGTTTATAATTAAATTTAATATAATTATTAATTTTATATATATATATATATATATATATATATATATATATATATATATATATATATATATATATATATATATTATAAAATTGTCGTCCTCAACCTGCCATCCCCTGAAAAATTGGGGGTGCACTTTAGTCGTCTTGGAAACTCGTCCCCCACATCCCCTCATCCCCAAGGCCAGTGCAACATAAGTTTTTTTATATAAATTTCAATTTCAAATATTTGTTAACTTTGTAACTTATAAAGACAAATTAAAAATATTTTTTTCCTAAAATATTTTCAATTATATAAACATTTAAAATATATAAACAAAATATTAAAATAAACTAATTAATTTTTATATTTTTTCATAATCTTTTCCTAATATATTAATATAAAAAAGTTAGTATTATGATTAAATATTTAAAAATATTTAACCTCCTGAAAAAACATTTCGTTCTTTAGCAAGATTCATATAGCAACTTCCAAGATTGAAATCCTTTCATTTCATTTATGGAAAGAAATGATTTAATACGAATAGATTCAACTTTGAAATTTCTATTCAATATCATTAAAAAGTATACTATGATTTAATACGAATAGATTCAACTTTGAAATCTCTATTCAATATCATTAGAATGTATACTCTTCGACAATGAATTTGGTTTACCTCTTTGAGATTGAGAATCCCGGGTACCCTTGTCAAACCAGCTTTTGAGAATGAATCTACAACCACATTCACCTCCTTGTAGACACACGAGTAAAATCGATAAAAGTAAATGACAAGGGGACTAATTGAGGTTGCACTTATATTGCCTATAAAGTTATATTTAGAACTTCTTGTTCACCTATCATCCATTATATGAAAATATAGGAGTCACCAAAAACTTAAATGTGTGTAACGTACTTAGTGAGTGCCAATTTTAGCAGTGCATGAAGTGTTAATAATTTGGCTCGATTATCTTTGTACTTACTTGTATTGGCACATAACACAATATAGTTCCGGCCTTACAACTAGAGAACCCCACCAATGCCATAAAGTGAATCAACACCTTAACATGCACCATCAAAATAACCCCAAGACAAGGTTTTATCTATACCCAACTCACCGACCACCCTTGTCTTACTAACAATACCCTGTCTTTTGAGTAATGTGCCATTGATCAAATATGAGTGGAAACTTGTACTCTCAAAGGAATCTTGTCCTCAAGGAGATTAGATTTTAAATTCCCCATAATGTGAGAAATGGAGTAACTCCAAATTTTTTTAGATCTAGTCTATTATATGAGATGCCCAACCCTTCCTCCACATAGTTATAGACATTGTTTATATTGTTCCATCTACAAATATCATTGCAAATTTGAAGTGAGTAGGGACAAAAACTATAAAGGTAAGAAATTGTTTCCTCCTCATTCCTACACACACACACACACACAAATCCATGGTCATGCTTGTTTTTCGTATAGAGGGTATCCCACGTGGGGACCCAATCCATCAACATAAGCAACATGTAAAATTTGTATTTTTAGAGCTCGAATCTACAAAAAATTAGACAACCACCATCATGCCTCTCTTTCTTCTATAACTATAACAACTTTAGAACCCAAGTGTGCAATATAGAGCCCACCTTCCTTGTTCTTTATCTAGATTAATCCATCACTATCATCCCTCTAATGAATATGACCATTAGTTAAAGTTCAGTTGTGAAAATATACCAATGGACAACAGACTCACCTTAAAAACCTAAATGGAGAGAAAAAAAACTACCCTTAATGCCACAAATTAGTATGTGCCTCATCAACTACTTGATTCAATGTAAAGTAGCCTCGACCTCTTAAGCATTGAAATGTCTCCCTTGGCAAAAGATTGTGTTATTGTATCCCATTATAGCATCTTCTCCTATCCTTATATAAGTACCATCCTCAACTTTCCAAACAAGGTGTTCACCAAGGAACCACCTATGCTTTCCACTAGTTTGAACCATCGATGAATATTTTCACTTATGCGCTGATCTAGTGAACAATTGTCAAAGGAACCAAGTATTTACAAGTGACAAGTTGCTTCCACAAACCTTGTTTTTAGGTTGCAAATGCTCTTGGCTACTAGAGCGTGACCAAAGTAAAAGGATTGCTTCAACCTCCAACCCCACTTCATGTTTGGGCCGTGTTCATTACTACCACCTTGCTAAATCAAAACCTACAGTAGCTCTATTTCCCCTTCATAAAAATAAAAAATAATCTTATGATCTTCTCTTGGATTCCTTTGGGAATATGGGGAAGTAAGAACTAGTAAACTGGGATCACCTCTAGTACAACCTTTTCTAGGGGAAAATGGCCTCCTTTAGACAACCACTAGTTGGACCAAAAATTAATACTTCCTTCTATCTTTCCAACCAACCAATTTTAATCATTTTAATGCCATACAAAATAGACCCTAGGTACTTCATTGCATCTTGTGAATTTATCAAATTGAAATGTAAAATTTGTAAAGTTCTTTGAATTGCCTCATGTCGCAAACTATTAAAGGTGATGAACATTTCTTAAAATTAACCTTAATCCTTGGCCTCTTATAAAACATCTCAAGTACATCATGATAAGTCTTTGCTTCCCAAACAATACCATGAGTAAATAAAAGGATATCATCCACAAATAACAAATGAGTAACCTATCCCAATCCTCTAACCTTAATCCAAAAAAATACTGACAATATTTATTGCAAGTATAACTCTCTACTTAATATTAAAATATACATTTAATAACTTACAAATTTTATTTTTACTATAAACTATATGTAACCCATAAAAAATATAATAAAATTTCATTTATGGTCCCAAATTAATTTATCTCAACACTTAATCTGATAATAAAACAAATGTTCGTAAACTCACTAAACTATCACAAACACTCTACTCAACCTATCCATTGGTTGTAGCTTGGGTGGTTGGAAGAAATTCTTGCCCTCCCAACTCATGAGAGATATATATAATTAAATTAAATTTAATGGTATTTAACATTAATAAATAACTTAAATAAATAATTTAAATTTGTGATGATATAGATTTAATAATTAAATTTAGTGTGTTATTCATTTCCTATTCTTTTTTATAAAATATTTTAAATATTAATAATATATATATATATATATATATATATATATATATATATATATATATATATATATATGCATACGAGGAAACAAAATTTCATATGGCTTTTATTAATACTAATGGTTATGGGTGTGTATTAAGAAAAGGTTGTAACTACATTAAATATGGTTTTTATTAATAATAATAGTTATGAAATATGGTTTTGATTAATGGTAATGATTATGGAGGTGTATTAAGAAAAAGATGTAACTACATTAAATAGATATGGATAAAATAAACAAGTAGACTTCTTATATATAATATTTTTAATCAAATATATAAACCAATATTACATAAATATACATTAAAAACCATTAGTTTATTTTTAGACATATTATTTACAAACAACCAAAATTACTATTTAAAAACAAAAATATAAAATGATAATGAATTGGATAAAGTCACTGTTAGAGATGACAGCTAGTTATTAATAATTATTTTTATAAGAAAGTAATAAATTATGTGTTATTTATATTTTAAAATTATTAAATAACTAAAATTTAGGTTTTTCAAATTAAGTAAAAATTTATATTAGTATCATATCTATACTGAATATTTTAAGAATTCAAATTGCTAAAGCTTAATACCAATACAATCAAATTATGCTACTGGCTATACTTACATATAAACAAAATTAAAACATAGAGTATTTCAAATAAGATTTTATAGTTTTCACTATCATTATTTGGTTGATTGGGTATCATTTGATCCTTAAATTCTAAGCTGCTGTCGTCTAGAGATTTTTCTGGTTGCTTAAGCAATACTTTCCGAGCTTTTAATTCTTCTTATCTCCTCTGCTTAATCCACTAAATTGACCCAAAGTCAAGGATTTTGCAAAGGGAGCTTATAAATTTAAAGTGAGCTATCTTTCCTCCAACAAAGTAGAGAACCTCACCAATGATTCTTGCATTGGAGAGATTTATTTCTCAATGAGAGGAATAAATAGATCGAGAGGTTCCGTTCTGATCACTCGATGTTCTTTTTACACTCCATCCCATTAACTGAAATTTATTGCATCTTTTCAAAATCAATGATTATGAGTGAACTTGGCACATTGAGCTACAATTTGCTGTATTTGATAACATGCTCAGGAATGAAAGGAAACCTCCTCAAAATCCATATTTTGATTCCATGAATAGTCTTTAGCTACCAGATTAATTTCGATTGCAAAACTTTTTTTAAAATAAATTATCTCATTATCATTTAAAAACAAAAATCTTTAAAAATTAAAAAATTATATATTATATAAAATTTAATCATTCATAATTACTTTATTAATTTTAATTTCTCTATAATTTGATTTTAATTTTTAAATAAAATAAAATATTTTAATTGAAATTAAATACAATTTATTAAAAACCCATTTAAAAAATACAATAATAACCATATAAATAATTTTATTTAATCTTAAATTAAAAAGTTTTTAGAAAAGGTGGTTTTGATCTATATGTACCTGTTTGTCTGTATCTATTTTCTAAAAGTGTAAAAAAATTAACATATATGTATCTAGATATGTATCTGTTTGTGTCTATCTATTTTCAAAAAATGTAAAAAAATTAACATGGTATAATTAGAGCTTATATATCATTTGATGGTTTGTAACATGGGTAATTGTGGTTTGATATTATTGTTACATAAATTGAATTCTTTAAAAAAAAAAAATTATGGTTAATGAAAATGTCATTTTAAAAATAAATTATAATATATAATATTAAGTGAAAATATGAAAATATGACCAAGTGTTACTTATCAAAACTTATTATTTACACATCATAACATGATTACAAATAATGTAAACGTGATCACAAACAATGTAAACATATATAATATGATTGTTAATTCCATAATTTTACAAAATGATACATGTAGATAGAGATACATTTTTATTACTTAACAAAAAGATACATATAACTATAGGCTTTAAACAACTACCATGTCATGATATTTTTTTGATAAATTTATTCATTAATTCCTAACACTCTAAATGAATTCTCTATGATACTTATTATAGATTCTGTCTTTTCCAAATGTTTAATGACCATTTTTATTTTTTATATGTATACTTTCATTTTCAACTTTTGGTTTAGGTGCATCATTATTGCTCTTTATTGTTGTTTATGATTTTCATGTCATTTCCTTCTTTTGAGTGTGCTACTTTATTTTACTTCTCTCTTCATCATGGATTTTGTGGTTTACCTCTAACCATTATGTCATTATGGATTTTGGCTTACCCTTAATTATAAGTGATTTGGATGACCATGAACCAATCATACTATTATGATGGGGATACTTAAGTTCAATTCAATTTATAATACACATTCAAGGAAGCTTTCTTCATTATGAACTTCATCTATTAAAAACTACAATAACACAATGTTTAACCATATAAAAAAAATTAATCTACTAAAATACATGAATGACATTGAGCGAGTGACATTTTTCTACTTACTAATATTTTAAAAATATTTTTCTTGTACATAACTCATAGATTAAATTATCAATTCCTTTTAAAAAAAAGGGAAAGGAATAAAATTTATATACCTAATGACAAAGTTTACAAAGTATTTTAGAGAAATACATACTTATTATAATTATGGATTATATATGTTTATTATAATTTTGGAGTATACATGTTATTTGAGATATGCATGGTTTGAGAATATTTCTTACAAATATATATCCATTTACATTATTCAAACTGATGTACAAGCAGCATTCCAAATGCTTTACAACATCTGCAAAATAATGGATACTCCTCGCTACCAATTATATGTCCATAATATATGAATCCATTATAAAAATTAAGATATTATTACCTCATCAACCAGCATCCCTTTTTTATCGAGTGTTTGTATTCATTATCTTTTACCATTCATTCTTAGTGTTGAGAGTCCATTGTTTACTCTTCTTGCAATGAGAATATTATAACTTTAGGTATTTTATTATCGATCTCACAAACATGATGACTTTAAATCTTTTTAAGATTTTTTATTTATATTCTACTTAAATTAAATTTGAGTGTATATTGAAATTTTGCTCTCGATTGTTCTTATACCAGTATAGATCTATCTTAAACCTGTATTTATCGTACCTATCAAACATCAAGAGGGATCCAATTTCTTGAGGTGTATTTCTTTTTTAAATTTAAATTGAAGTAAATTTGTATTTCTCTTGATTGATAAATCTTAAGTTTTTATTTTATAAACAAACATCTATTTTTTAATTACTTTTCATAATTTTTTATTTTATAAACCAACATAAATTTTTTTAATTATTTTATTACATTACAAATGTTAAATCACAAACATTACAACATCTCCCCATACTGAATTATAGAGCCCCTCATTTCACATACAATAAGCTTAGAGTTTGTTGAAGAGACTCACCACTTCAGAAAATAGTAAACTATTTCTCTATTTAGAAGCCGTGAAACACAGATAGGCCTTATCAGCCACGGCCAGTAACACTGCCATTATCATGTTCAATAGGCTGACTTCATCGTTCCTACTTTCATGCTCAACAGATTGCGGGACTTCACAAAATAGTCGTAGTCGTAGTTGGCTCGACCATCTCCATCAACATTTGCCTTGCGCCTTGCGGATCATTATCTCATCAATTTCTTCGTCAGTTAGCTTTTTCCCAAGCTGGTTATCACATGCCGCAGCTTCGCGGCAGATATGAAACATTTCCTGATCACCTCCCTACAGTGTTGGAATTTGGTTTTCCTTCTACCCATCGGATTAATTTTTTTTTACGTTTTGGGTTTTTATATTACCCATCACAAAACATTTTGTTTAAAATTTTACCCTTCAACAATGAAGTTTTTTTTTTAAAAAATCGTAATCAGAATCCAGATTTTTAAATAGATACAAGCCTTTGTAAATCTAATCTGTCCATACCCTTGCTTTTTTTACATTGCCCTTGGTAAGGGTACAACTCCCCAATACTTCACAAAAGTAAAGGAGTTTATAAACACTGAGGATAAAAATACTAAGCTATTAAAAATAAAATAAAGGCATGAAATGCCTACCTAGTTCGGACTCCAGAGCTCATTGTAACAGAACATTAGAGAGCTTCGCTCCTCAAGCAACTCAATTGCATGAGTCTAGACAGCAAAAATCAAAATCTCAAGGAGCAGGTGGCTATGATGGACACTGCAATTAAGCAATTACAGAATGCAGGCATACCAAATGCAGTCATGCATAGTTCACAAGAATTATAAATAATAATGATGAATATATCTCTTTGTATGCTCTTTTTTTATATATTATGTTGTTCTACAAACTACATTTCATTCCAAATGTTGCACATAGATTTCATGTCTCTCAATGCCTTATTTAGTATTGGCCTTCATGTAAATTCTGCATCTCTCACTGAAATTGAACCATGAGAGAAATATACCAAGACTTTTGAGTCTGAATCTATATAAATGACATAAATTATCGGATAAATCGCTAAATACACAAGCTGCACATTATTTATGTTATTTAAAATTATTAAAAAATACATACTTGATAAAGTTTCTTCAAACACATAGATTTAAGTAAATGTTTGAATCTAAACAAATCACTAAATATAATTTACCAAAAAAATAGTGCATGCATTACCTTTGATAATGCAAATAATTCTCAAACTTTGTCTCCAAGGCTCTCCAACTCCCAACGTTTGTAACAGTCTAATGTAATCAATGACCATTGAGCACTTAAATTTGTAAGCTCATTGCAATAATAAAAAAGTCAAAAAATACTGGAAAAATCATTGAGTTAAAGGAGTTGTTTATTTTAGGAAAAATCAATGCAACTTGTAAATGGGAAGACATGAAAATAATTCTAATTTAATAGATGTTTCTATTTTTTTATTAAATGTATGGTTACAACTTGTAAATAGAAAGACATGGAATTAGATCTAATTTAATAGATGTTTCTATTTTTTTAGTCAATGTATGGTTTGGAAGTTGGAAGTTACAAAATATCGTTTTATATAAGATAAATATATTAATATTATTAGTAAATTAATAATATAAAGACGTTTTAGAAATTTTATTGCCCTTCAAAAATACGTTTTGAAAATTTTCTTACTCTTCATAAATGACGGTTAATCCAAATTTTAAACCGTATTTGATGGGCAAAACGCCCCATGACGGGCATTTTGCCCGTCAAATTCCATCACTGTTGCCAGCGGCATTTCCTTCAATGGTAAACATTATTGCTAGTGGTATCACTCAGCAGCAAGTGTGACCTTCGTCTTCATCATCCAGTAGATCTGATTTCTAGCAACACATCGCTAACACACAAAACTCTACAGCCTAAACATCTCCCTAAAAAATTATCACAATACAAATCTGCTCTCTGAAGTCTAAGCTATCCTCTACTCTTAGAGGATCAACCTCAAAAGGCTTTCATCTTCTATTACTGAACAGAAAGATACATGCATATATAGCCTTTTTTAGGATCATCAGATTCCTGAAACTTTGGATCTATAACAACCATTTATCTGAAAATCTGTGAGTAACACTGCCATCTCTCTAACAAACTGAAACAATAGCTGCCAACCTGCCAACAATTCATTTATTCATTAATTTCTAACAGGATGTATATCATCTTCAACGTTACGATTAAATGGATATGCCTGGTAAAATCATGGTGAGAATTAAACGAGGCACATTACTTTTTGTTTCCATCCTAACAAATTCCAAAAGAAATGGGTAGGGATCGTGAGGTTAAATTGTATATAGAAACACATATCGTGTAATAATGCTAATCATACTGCTAGACCTGATGCATCGCTAGAACTAATCACATGAACTGAATAAGTAGGGATTAATATAACTACTCTGGCTGATCCTTGCAAAGGTAAATTCATGCAAAAAAATGTCTGTTGATACCAGCGCTATACACAACAGAATTATAAGTTGCATCCGTCGTGCTTGTATTTCGGTATTAATCTTTTATATATGCAGTCCCAACAGGGATACGCAGACCAAAACTGTTAGGGTAAACAATTACTTACTCTTTCCTATGGAAGTATATGGTTTTGGAAATGAGTTAGATTTCAACTATTGGCTTTGATTGCACCACGTAAATAAATCTTTCCTGTAAATTTCTTCTGATAATGGACTGTTTCTTGCAGATACTGATGTGTTGTATTAATCGAAGGATCGAAACCAAAGAAACAAATCGAATTAATCGAAGGATCGATACCAACGGAAAAATTTGAAGAGATTGTATCATACATAATCATGAGCGAAAATGTGATTGACTTTAGATGGATTCGTTCATATTGCTTTACAAATTATAAATTGTTCAATAATTTATGGCAAGAACTGAATTGTTCCAGTCTAATATTGATGTTGGTTGGATCAAATCTTTTGCAAAAGATGTGGGTGGCAAAATTCTTTAAAAATAAAAGATTACCATTGATGGATGCTGCCATGTTATATTGATATCACTTCCGTGTATGACCCTAAACAAAAAACTAAAAAAAATTAACTGGGATCTATTAAGCTTCGAGATGGTGATCTAATAAACTTTGTAAATCTTTTTATTCCTATGAATACTAATTAATAGGCTACGGATAAAGATAGATCAATGAAAATATATTACAGACAGTATGTCACGTTTTCTAATTGTATGTATGCTAGTTATTGATTACTCGTTTATGTGTTAGAAAGGCCTTATCTCACATTTCAAAAAATAAGTGGGAATGCCCGATCTCACATATTAAAAAAAATGTGTCTTGTGATAAACAAAATTAGAAAAGAAAACCTAATTCTGTAAGTTATCAATTCAATGATTTATGTTTTCAGTATACATGAATGAATACTGTAAGAAGAGAAAAAGCATTGAGCTACACAAAAGAATTCAAACCTTCATAGCTTCAACATTACCAACGGTATACAATGAATTACAAAACATCCATAGCTTCAACCTTGCCAACTGTATACACTGAATTACAAAACTTTTATTCTATGACAAATATTAAAACAATCTTCAATATTGATTTCTTAGTGCACACATCATATCATATATGCCAAAAAGAATAATCCAATAATACAGACTGTTATACACTCCACAATACTTTACAAATATATGATATTGAAGGCTCCTCTACTTAGGGACGGTATTGTGAGTTTGGAGACAGAATGGACCACAAATCATAACTAGTAAGGTTCTCAGCTTTAGGCTGATTTGATGGGCATAACTGTCCATTCTGTGCTATAGAAGTGTCTGCATTAGGTTCTTGAAGCTGCACCTCCTCATTAACAAATGATTCCAGAAACGAAGGGAATATATCTGAATTAAAATCCCCAAGGGCTGCTCCCATAGTAGTCGGAGAAATAAGATAGGGATAGTTGAATGCTGTGACTTGATCAGGAACCGCACATCTTGTATGGCTCAATTTATTATAGGTGGCCTCCTCAGAATTTGGATTCACTATGAAAGAATGGTGGGGATCCATTTCCAAAACTCCTGAACTTTGGGATATCTGACGTTTTTCATTGAGCAACGGATTGCCAGAAATAAAAGCATTATTTGTGTCGAACTGTCCGACGAAAGGTGCAGTATGTAAAGCAGAGCTTAATCTCACAGTGGAAGTTATCATATCATTGCTGCTAGTAATAGGATTCTTCATCAAATATTGGCCGAGATAGTCACGAGCTACCTCCTCGACTTGTGCCGAACTATTAAAACATGCGGTAGTTAAGAGAGGAAAAGAAATTTGCGTACTTTCTTTGTTATGATTCATATCAACCGAATCCGACACGCCTCTGGGAACACCACTAGAACTTATACTCTGTTGAAATGCATAAGGCGTGGAAGATATCAAAGGAGCCTCAGGCACGAAGTCCATAGCAACAGATGCAGGCGGAGAATTGCTTGTTTCAGGAAGCTGATTTGCAGGCGATTTAGCTGATGACTGATCTTCTGCGACTCCCCCTCCTTTTGATGTCACAACATCTTGAAAATCAGCTGCGCCATCGGCAACGTTTCTTGGTATTTCAGTGTTATCTTCCCTATGGGACTTGTGGCTCGCTTCGCTATTCCCTGGACTCGAACACATGTCCTCAGATTCTGACAAGGGCTTGTGTGTCCGTGGGTCTATACCCTGACTGATGAGCTTTTTGCTGAGGTGGGTATTCCAGTAGTTCTTCACCTCGTTGTCAGTTCTACCCGGCATACGTCCAGCGATCAAAGACCATCTGCAAAACGATTATCTTAAGCACATCTAATATAAGAGATTACAGATACATCTGATAAAGATAGATTTCACAAGGTGTAAGCTAATAAAACCCTACCTGTTTCCAAGAAGACGATGCAACCTGAGTATTAAATCTTCCTCCTCAGGTAATATGTGCCCATGCTTCACATCGGGTCGAAGATAATTCATCCAACGCAATCTGCAGCTCTTCCCGCATCGAAGAAGCCCTGAACAGATGCAACAGTTACACAAAAAACATAATCGGGTCAGATCAGAAACCCTAGATGGCTTATGTGGGATCTAAATTTTTGTGGATACAAACCTGCTTTCTTTGGAAGAGTTCTCCAGCCGCCTTCTCCATGAGCTTCGATGTAATTTGCGAGGCAAAGATCTTCCTCGGGCGTCCACGGACCTCTATTGAGTCCCACTTTCAGACAACAAGGAGTCCGTCCCATTGTATTCAGAACTAGGGTTTCGTTTGTAGTCCCAATCTACACGCAAAGCAATAGAATTCCTCGCCTGATCGATAAAAAAACTCTTACTCCGAGAAACAACGCCAGGGTCTTTGCAGCAATATGAGCGGAGGATAGGGTTCCACATGTTAGGTGGATTTATATGTATAAAAAGGTTAAAGGCACACGACACCTATCAGGCATCGCTAGCCTTTCGAAAATTCATATAGATAACGCATCTGGAGGTCAGAGGTTTTGACCGTAAGGTAAGAGCGCTAGATTATTGACGCGCAATGATTACTATTCTTCAATTGAAAATTACACGGACTTTCTTCCGTGCAGGATAACGTTTATAGGACATATTTATGCCCCGAGATTGAACTTTCCTTCTGACTTACGCCAGATCATTTAATGAAATACTTGCCATTGTTTGTTTTTTTGGAGTTGTATAAGTGTTAACTAAAACGTCCTTACTTGTTAGAGGAATTTTTGTAAAAATTACAATGTGAAGTGTTCAGATCTTAATTTATATAATCTGGGTAGTTTTAAAATTGGGTAATTAGTTTAGAATAGACAATCACAATTGCAGAAAGTACAAAAATGCAATGCAATTTCCAGCAATAATTTTTACGGGTTTATATCTCAAAATTGCAGGAAAACACCCTTGACTCGCCGAGAATTCTTGCCAAAATCACAATTTGGAGTGCTTAGATCGCAATTTAGACAATATGAATAGTTTTAAAATTGAGCAATTAGTCTAGAACAGACAATCCCAATTGCTGAAACTACAAAAATGGGATAATAGCAATTTCCAGCAATAATTTTTACCTATTTATATCCCAAAATGGCCGAAAAGTTAGCGTTTTGGTTGTTGTTTATACTGAGCGTTGTATTTTTACTTCTTCGACGTAATTCTTTGCTTTCTGTTCAAGTGATTTCTGCCCACTTCAAAGAAACATACTTAGTAAAGAACTTCTAGCTTCTGCCTTTGACAATTCTGAATATTATACGTCAGCCTTAAACAAAAGTTTATTGCATTATCTCATTTAGTTTGATCAGTAAATTTCAAGCATCTAGACTGGTTATAGTGATTTCAAAAGAAGACAATTACACCGTCCTACAATAAATCGTAGCCGCCCTACAATCAAATTACTAAAATAACGAGTAAAGATGGAACTATATCATAAAAATGCAATTAATCCGTTCTGCAGTCAAAATATTAATAGATTGATTTGATTTGGTACTGTGGAGGATTTTACATGACGAGGCGCAGTGTACTTTTCCGTCGAATCAGAGAATAAATTATGTGAACGGTATTATTTATATATCGAAAGTTTTGGCCTTTTCCTCACTTGGCCTACCCGGAATTAGAAATTTGAATTTTATTGAAATCATCGTGCTGAATATATCGTTTTTAATTGCACAAATCAATTCACAGTTCAAAACCCTAAGCAGGAAGAACTATGCAATCTCAAACACGGTTGGGCACAAACCACCTCTCAGGACATGCCGAACCGAGAAGCGCCTCGTCATTGATTGTTTATACTATATTCTTATGTCTCAATGTAGAGGTACAGGAGAGATACCAGCATTATTTCAGGGAAAAATGAAAAACAATAAAGTGGGTTAAACCCACCTATAATTGATAATCACAGAGTGTATCTAATTCGGCAGTCAGTTAATCTGTCACTATTTGTTATCTATATATGAGTTACAAGTTACAAGTTAGATTTCATTAATTACCAGTTTTTTTTTTTTTTTTTTATAATTGTTTATTTTAAATTTTGAACTACCCTCATAAAATCAATCCCTGCAGTACACTTATCCTATCCTCCTTCAATTTAGGAAAGCATACATGGTAATCCACCTATAAGTGTCAATATTCTAACCCTAGAATTATGTAATTAATAATAGTTAAAAGTAGCATAATTATATTGTAGCTAGTAAATATATAAGCTAGTTAATTATTACAATTGCTATTTATCCTTAAGCTTTATCTACCAATTATAACATATAAACTAATTTTATTTTTTATATTTTTTTTATAATTATTTATTTAAAACTAAATCCATAAAATAAAACTTAATAATACACATTACACTTATAATTATACACTCTAATATCCAACAAATTGGTAATTATATTTTTTTATTTGTAAATAATAATGTTATTGTTATTATTTCTTATGAAGTTGGACAATTTCACCTCGTTATCTCATAAGCCATAAGCTGACCAGTTTATATTTTCTCATTTTTCATATCTATGTTTGGTGTAGTTGTAGTTTTTATTATATTTTCTCATTTTTTTATTAATGTTTGGTGTAGTTGTAATTTTTATTATCATTTAACTTAATATGGGAGTTCCACATAGAATTTGGTATGAGAGGCACTTTACATACCATGAGAATTTGGTATGAAAGCCATTTCATACCGAAAGAGAAGGAATTTGTGTGATTAGATGAAGCAATGCGAAAATGCTATGAATGTCAAACACTTGCTTAAAAAGAGACGAACCTAGCAGCCTAAGGTCTTCATGGAAGTCGACATCTTATAGAGAAGGAAGAGGACATGATGGAGATCTCTAGTCTTCATCTTGGTATGAGAGTGATTTCAAGGGAGAGAGAGAAGACATTTTATAGAGAAGGAAGAGGGCATGATGGACATCTCCATTATGAGAGTGATTTGAAGGGAGAGTGAGACATTGTGGAAATGCCATGAAGGTGGATATTTATTTAAGAACCAACAAATATGGTTATGGTTGGATCAAAGGTTTGATGGAGGCAAAAGAAAGACTATGATGGGAAAATAACATTTTGTTGTTAATTGTGTTGTTAAATGGGAACATTGCAATGAGTTGTTTTGAGGTGAGAAACAGTTAAGAATGAAGAGGTGAGAAAGAGAAATTGAAAAAGTGTTTATAGCTTACTTCTAAGAATTGATCACGTCTTTTGGATGTCAAAAGGGCTTTCTTGAGATGGTGACATTGTTGAGCTCATGTGGGGGTTCTTGCTAGAAGACTAGATATATGTTGTTCAATAATGTTAGTATTTTTTTTTTTTTTTTAAATATACTTCATATATATATACAAAAATATTTACATCATAAGTAATGGAATGCTATGTACAAATGATCTTAAATAGAGACATGTACAAAGAGACTTAAATAATGGTATATATAAGGGTATTACAAATAATCTTATAGTCTCCTCTTCAAATAAACTAAAATAGCTATAAAATCATAATAGAAGGTGGGAGGTAACTATCTTGCATCCTTTTATCATAAGTGATCCTTTTGTAATCAACTGCATAGGAACTTCATATCTTTATAACTCACAAAAATTGGTCATAGAACTAACCTTGTTTTCAAAGACATATCTATAATGGATTTTCCAAAGAACAAACATTGCAAGAACTTTCACACAATGCTAGATACTGAGAAGAGTGTCTTCAATCATTGATCTTCAATCTCCAAACAAAGCTACCCTCCAATGAATATGCCTCTTAAGAACATTTTCTAGCAGAGACTAAACATGACCCCAACAACTCCTCACGAAGGTACATTCCCACATAATATGCTTCACATTTTCTACCTTTTCACAAGAAGGGCAGAGAATATCACACATGCCACTACCAAGTGAGATTTTGAAAGTAGACCTTGTTAAATCACCAATCAGGTGAACACACGAAGCTTGTAAGATATCTTGAAAGACAAAACACTATGCAACCTTTGAATCCAAAGACTCTCGTTATCAGTAGAAACCGATATCGAATTAAGAATCGAACCTAAGGCATGTCTCCTATGAAAAATGGAATAAAATCTATGAGAATCATAGTGAGTGAGGGGACCTCCAAGACATCACTCCCAATCACGCCAGAAGGACCCTTGCATGTCAATATTCATCTTAAAGAGCTCCTCATGAGGAATAATGCCAGTAAAATCCTTCAAGGTAGACCAATCTCTCGACGACAAGGAAAACTCCTGAGCCAATGAATGTCAATCCTTTCATGATCATGAACTAAAATCCCATAAATCCCTCCAAAGGAAGATTTTCTTCTTACTAAGCCTCCTCGTCTCAAAGCCATAAATATAAGAAATGAATGTGACTTCCATCTTCCAATTCCAAATTGGCCTATTGGCCAAATCCCACCCTAATCTTTTTTCTACCATCTTCCATTGAACGGAACCTACCACTTGTTTCCATGCAGACCAAATACTCTTGAAGGTAGAGGACCCTACAATCTGAAAATTGTGAGGCGTTAAAATGATATCACATAACCCAAACTGACCTCTCGCGAGGGAGGCCCTGGCATGTTTGACATTGAAACACAGGGTAGCATATTGGTTGAAAAGTGGGTGGTTAGATTTTTAGAGAATGATGTTAGTAGTATTGAGCTCGATGTATTAAAAATATAGAACTCAACATCCAACTAGGTTGAAAATTTTATTTTTGATTTGTTTGAAAATAATAAATTTGGTGGTTGGTAATTAATAGAAAGTTAAATGATTTCAGGGATGCCATAATTATTGCATGTGTGTGTGTTTAGGGAAAATAATAAAGTTCCTACTTTTTAATTTGTACTAGATATATATTAAAGAGAGAGAGAAATATCTAAGGCATCTGTGGGCAGTGCTAACAAAGGCCTTAGAATGAAGAGATGAGAGAGAAGAATTGGTAATACACATTTAATCAGTTAGTTAGATGGGGGACTAGAGTTTTTATCAAAGTATGAAGAAACATTTTGGGTGTTTTCAAGGTTTTCTAAGGTGAATTTTGTAGTTGGGTCAAACCATATATAAGTCTTTGCTTGAACCACATGTGGTGAACCTATTATGAAGCACATATAAGGGGTTTTCAGTTGAGAACGATTACTAAGATTAATTAGGCTTCACTCAATAAACGTATTAGATATAACTAAATTGTTTTCATGGAATATTAAAAAATACCCTTAATTTCATTTTTATCTTCCAAAAATTTACTATTAATAACCCCCTCCCATTACATCTTTTCAAATAAAATAACCATTTATTTTCAACAAATATTGTATGTGTAATTTATTTCTCAACATTTCTTATACCCCTTTTTATTTCTACCGCTAGTATGCTAGTCTCAATATTTGACATAGGTGTATGCCATATGCTTCACAAAATGTAGTTTAAATCAGATGTTACTTGACCTTTGATTTGGGATTATGTTTAACTTTGAGTTGTGATTATCAAACATGTTCTTTATAAGCAAAAAATCATTTCATCTTTACATCTTTTTATGAAATTTGAAATCATTGTTATTGCTTGTTTAAAGACTTCCATGGTTCATTGAGAAATTTTATAAAGCACATTGGATTAGAAATGTATCACCTTAGTCCTTGGAGAGATGATTCACTTCCAACCAAAAATTTATAAAGATTAGACTCCTCTTAGTACAAACTCAAGGACCATCACCTCTTATCTCCAACCTTTTCACGATTCCAATATAAAAAAGCATAAATAATCCAATATTATCCTTTTAAATTGTATGAGATTCCAATGATATCTCTTACTCATAAAATTTTATCATAAAAATCATAAAATTTTATGAATATATATTAAGATATTTTCAATACAATGTCATGAACACTTATTAGGCAAGAATTTTTTTACAATGGTATTTTAAAAATACAATGATTGAAATATCTAGAACACTAAATTGTCATCCAAGAATAAATTATAAAAAACACAAAGGTTTAAAAATATAAATTGTTTTAAAAAAAAATCCTAGAGATAAAATATTATATTTATGAATAAAACAAAGATTTAACTTAAAATGATAAGTTTTGGACATGTATATATTGTGTTAGTAATAAACATCCTTACTAAACAAAACAATATACATAATAAAGATTATATTATTTTACATCATTATAGATCAATCTTAAATTATGGTTTTTATCTTAAATTTATTTCATAAAAGAAAAACATCACATTTCAAGAAATTTGATTTCTATCTAAAAATTTAAAATTGAGTTGACATTAAAATTATCCACAATATATTATGTGATAACGTCCCATGATATAAATCTAGAACATTAAATTGTCATCAAAGAATAAATTATAATAAAACACAAAGATTTGAAAATATATATTAATTTAGAGAGAGAAATTTTAAAGAAAGAAAAATTATAAATATATTATATTTACGAGATAAAATAAAGATTTAACTCAAAATGGTAAGTTTTGGACATAAATATTTTGTTAAAGTCCTTTCAAAATAAAACGATATACACAAGAAGATTATAATATTCTTATATTCTTATATATCAATCTTAAATTATGATTTTTATCTTAAATTTATTATATAAAAAAAAACATTACATCTCAAAAAATTTTATTTCTTTTTAAAAATTTAAAATTGAGTTTACATTAAAATTATTTATTTTATATTATGTGATAACATCTCCCATATTAAATTGTAAAATAAGTCAATATTTTTAAATGAAAAATAAAATATTTAAAATGTTATTTAATTTTTATTATTTATTAATTTAATTTAAAATTTAAAAAAATACAAATAACCCTTAAAACCAGAGGGATCGTGGTAACAATTTTATTACTTAAATTCTTCTATTATTGTAACACCGAAATAATTAAAATAAAAATAAAAAACGCAAGGCCCACTTCTGTTGGGTCCACGACGCCATTCACTTCCCTTACAAGATTTCTATAACTTTATCGACAAAAAGGAAACTTTATCGACAAAAAGAAAAAGATTCGATAGCAAAGAATATTACCAATATCTAAGACATCCTCACGCTAACGAATGTCTTAAATACGCCATCATCATAGTTGTATACAAATTTATTCCTTTTGGATTACTTCATCTCATTTCATTTCAAGAGGCTATCTGTGAGTCTTATCAACATTGACATGTCTTTTAATAGCTTTATTGATATGAACATTAGAAATATGAGTATTGATTTGAAAGCGATAGTATACTTAAATTACACTCAATTAATAATAATCAAATATACTTATCTTATAATACATGAAAATCACTTCCTTTTCTCCCTTTATTAAATTATAAATTGTCAAAACTTTTTTTCTTATACATAATAACTTCAATAAAATGTCTTAAATTCTATGTAACATAACTATATATAATAAAGTTTGTAACACAACCATATAATAAAGTTTTATCTTTATGTTATTTCACTATTATTTCTTTAAATTCTTACACTTTCAAATATCATGATGATCATTATTATTTATAATTGATTTTTTTTTAATTATATTAAGAATAAAATATACATTTGGGTTTTCACATACATTTAAATTCATAAAATATATATCTCTTAAAACATAAAAATTTTAAAACATTTTTTCTTACGCATAATTACTTCGATCAAATTTCATGTCACAATTATATAATAAAGATTTTTCTTTGATATATTGCACTACCTTAAATGTTATTTCTTTAAATTCTTAAATTTTCAAATCATGATATGATTATCGTTATTATTTATAATTAAATTTTTAATATTTCTTAATTATTTTAAGAAAAAAATATATATCTCTTTTTTACATTTATTTAATCAAAAAAGCTTTAAAGTTAAGTTATCAACTCAAAATCAAATTATTTGATAATTTTATATATTTCACTATGTTTATTTGGGATCAATTAAGAAAGTCATATCCAAATAGCTCTATATTTCACCATGTACCTTTCCAAAAAATAAATTTAAATAGAATTAAAGATAAAAGGTCTAAGTAAGTTATTTGAATACTCACTATCCTTATCATTATAACTTAAGATGTTAGGAATATCAATTAATATATTATAAAAAAATGTTAAATGAATGAAAGATAAATTATGATTAATGAATTTTAAGATTGTAAAAAAAAATCTTTAAGATAAGATACCATCATTAATTACTTTTTATGGAAATAATTGTATTATAAGTTATGATTATTACAATACAAAATGTAACATGTTCAATACAATGGTATACATTTATATATATATACTTTCTCTTTAGTATTCATAAGGGGTTATGCCAACTACCCATCATTATTACATTTAATGCCCATCAACTACCTAACAGATCTTATTCAATGAGTATGATATCATTACATTAATTAATTAGTTTATACCATCTACTCAGTGGGCCTTATTGCATGAGTATAGACACATTATATTCACTTTCCTCCTTGGGTACCTCCCTTTGTACAATACATATACCCCCCTAAGTACAATACATTCCATCCCCTTTCACTTGTTTCGTCCTTGAAACGTGAGTGTAGGTCCTATAATGGGATTTGCTTAAGGAATGTAATCAATTAGTACCAATTATGAGCAAGACGATCCCACAAAAAATATCCCTCCATGGTTTTGAGTCACATCTTAAAATAGTTGGAACTCCACAATACTTTTCAAAATAATATTATGACCTCAATTTTGAAAAGCATGACCACTGTACTTCCCCTTGGACCAAGAAATGATCTAATACCACTGGTAAAGATCCTTAATGGATTATAGATAAACTTCAAAATGACTAGTAACTCAACACAATAATAAAGCCCAAGATTGTAGAGTAAACCCTTAAGGTAGGGTAACACAAAAAATTAATCCATATGGAAGGAGTCACTCCACACACTATGCATGTTACAATACAAAATTTAACATAGACAATACAATGATATATGCATGCATATATACTCTCTCATGAGTATGCATAGGGGACCTAGATGCCATCTACTAGTTCTTTTCACATTGATTACGTGCCAACTTGTGAAGAACCTGTAACAATTTTAATGAAAATACACAAGATAGAAGAAATAATAGAACTTAGAACTACTTATTGATCACAGGCCACTTCAAGGGGGAAACCTCCTTTGAGCAAGCTCAATACAAATAACTTCACATTACCTTCATTGGCCTCAACACACACTTATATACTAAGTCTATGCCCAATACTATGGGTCAATACCATGGGACATATAATACTACGGGACGACTTACAAAGCATATGCGTCCAATACTATGGGTCAATACCATGGGCTAATACAAACTACGGATCAAAAAATACTACAGGATGACTTACAAAGCATATGCATCCAACAACAATATACTAACAAAGTAAAGAGAAGGGTTGAAACGGGTTCCTAACCTCTCTCCCTTAGAAAAAGCTTTGTCCTCAAAGCTTTAGATGTGGAAATTGATGCAGAATTTGAAGGAGTGGTTCCCCTGTAGCATCCTCGGGTTGCATTCCGAGCCACTGATGCCTTTTGAGTTTCAGGGAGGATTGCTTGGAAGGGTGTAGATGAAGAAGAACCATATCATCTATGTGAAAAGTGCACTCAGAACGGTGCTGCTCGGCTTGTTGTTGCAGTTGAATTCTTTCCATGTGAAGATTGTCTTGTAGAATGAGAAGAATTTGATCACGGTTTCGAAGAACCGAGTCAACTTCCTGAACTGGGGAGTTGTTGAGGGTGTATGGAAGAAGAACTGGCGGTTCCTGTCCATAGACTGTTTCATAAGGTGTCCTTTTAGATGTGGTATTGTACCACCTGAGCGCTTCTAGGAAATCCATAGAATTAGTTGTCCAAATCCGTGTAGGGATGGGCAAGGGTCCGAGTAGTCTCGAAGGGGGGATCGTTTCACCCTTGTTGACCTGGAAAGTATCACAGCTAGCCACCATCTATTGAATTTTCATTTTCAGTCCCTACCAAAAGAAGTTACATTGTTCCCGGTCATACGTTTTGAGGAACCCAGAGTGCCCTACCGATGAAGAAGCATGGATTTCATAGAAGAGATAGCCATGTTGAACAGATTGCAACCAATTTGGAATAAACAGAGAAATAAATGTAAGAAAAACTGGGTCATCAAATGTGCGAGAAGGAGCAACTGCCACCATATTGTCCTTACCCTTCTTGTAAGTGATTGCATAGTCATAACCCATGAGTTGGATAACCCATTTTAGTTGTGCTGGGGAGGAGACCTGTTGTTCCAGGAAATTTTTCAGTCTTTGGAGATCAGTCTTGATGCAGAAATAATTCCCTAATAGGGATGGCTGCCACTTCTGTACTGCATGCAAAATAGCCATCATTTCCTGCTGAGATGTAGATGCGGCTAAATGCTTACCAGAAAGGTCTCTTGAAGGCGACAAGCCCACTGGTTCAGCAAAGACACCTGCATATCTATCCAAGGAAGTAGTGGAGACTGGTGATGGGTGCATCTGAATGGAATGGAGCTGAGCAATGACACCATGTGAATTCTTCTTAAGGATCTTTTCTAGGAGATGTGAACTGATGATGCGGAGAGACCCTGATTGTAAGCTCGTAAATTTGTGTTCTGTCCCATTGACTGAAAACCGCATCCAAAGTTCAACAAAATCCCATAAGATGGGGCCAAGTGTGTGTAACCATTGAATGCCCAAAACCACATCACATCTGCCTAAGGACAAGGAAAACATGTTAGAGCGAAGGTTATAATCTTCCAGAAAGATATGCACATTGTGAACTTTCCCTTGCAAGGTAAAGGTGCCCCCATTGGAAACCATGACTTCAAAGTTGGAGCAAGGATAGAAAAAACAATCAGCTTGTTTGGTGATCTGAGGGTCAATGAATTTATGAGTGGTACCAAAATAAATGAGTATTGTAAGAGGAAGCTTCTTGAAGTAACCCTTGACCCGCATTTTTTAGGGGGTGGTGATTCCGGCTAAAGCATGGAGAGATATCTCTGGGTGGTCTTCTTGAGATGGAGGGTCAATAGGCGGCTCCTGAATGTCGACTTGATCATCCATTGTATCTGGAGCTTCTTCACCAATTTTAGAGGCAGGAATAGAATCCACATATAAGAGATATAGCTTTTGTTGAACACATCGATGTCCCTGAGTGAATTTCTCATCACAATTATAAAAAAGCCCTCTTTCTCTGCGTGCTTGCATCTATGCTTTAGACAAATGCTTGATAGGAGTTGGGCGAGGAGCTGGCGAGATGGGAGGTCGTTGAGAACCCATATTTCAGAAGGGAACAAAAGTGGGTTTGGGGCATTGTTGGGATGCAATCTTGTCTTCTTCCAACTTAGCCAACCCCAGGGCTTCCATCATTGTGTTGGGACATAACATTTTAACCTCTGAGCGAATTTCATCCTTAAGACCACTGATAAAACAACTCCCGTAGAATTCATCAGACGATCCTTTTGTGTGATTAGCTAATTTCTCAAATTCTGTCTGATACTCTCTCACAGTGTCAACTTGGTGAAGTTTAGTGAGTGCTCCTGTGAAGTCATCAAAAGCACTAGGACCGAATCATTGCAAAAAGAGCTGGCAAAAATCTGGCCATTTTGGCTCTTCATGAGCCTTGACGTACCAACGGTACCATTGAAGAGATTCCTGTTCCAAATGAAAGGATGCAAGTGGAACTTTGTTGACATCAAAAGTATTATGCAGACTGAAATACTGTTCTGCACGATAAATCCATCCAGTCGGATCAGTACCATTGAAGCAAGGAAAATCAAGCTTCGGACCATGGAAATGGTTGGAAGAAGAGAACCCATTGTTTGATGAAGACTCGGACTATCGTTTGTTGTTCATGGTTGAATGCTCAAGATGGAGGCTGAGAAATTTTTCATCTAGATCCTGGAGTTTGGTTTGGATGGCTGCAAGTGCTTCCTCCATGGTTTTTGCTCCTACATGGGTGGCAACCATAGCCAGGAGTTTTTTGTTTTTTTTGTTTTGTTTGTTTGTTTGTTTTTGGAAATGGGTAGAAAAACACAAAAAAAGATTATTTAGTAAAGGGAAATTTCGATTTGGGAAAAACTCTGATGCGTAATTGGGGTTTGACTAGGTCTTGGACACTTTCGAATGGACAGGGAAGCAGAAAATGAGGATTTCAGAAGCGGGGTGAAAGAATGGGAAAATTTGTCAGAGAGGGACAAAGAATCATAAATAGGGAATGAACACAATGGCAAAATTTGAAGGTGATTGGGTGAAAATCAAAGAAGTTATGGAAAACCCTAAAAATAGACAAATGTGGGATTTTTGGTTTTGGGAAGTGGAATTTGGGATAAGGTCCTCAGTTAATGAAATATGTAGAATGGGATAGCAGGGGTGTTAGTGAAGTTTCAGGGGAAACAGAGTTAAAACAAAGGAGATATGACGAAAAAATGGAATTTTTTTTTTTTTTTTTTTTTTTTTTTTTTTTTTTTTTTTTTTCTTCAGAATGGATGTGAAACGACTTTTAGAATGGATTGAAAATGGATATATCTGAAACGAATTTCATAATAGATATGAAACAACTGGATTTGGAACGACTTTCAGAATGGATCTGAAACAGCTGGATCTGAAACGACTCGAAATGGATCTAAAATAGCTGAATCTAAAACGGTGCGGAAGTGATTGGTAACAATTCAGCTGAAAATAAATATGGACCCCAAGTATGGTTGGCTTCCTAACAGTTCAGGGGTTTCACTAGGCCACCAATGTTGTCTAATGACTTGCGTATTGAGGCAGTACCCCTAACTCCACAGCTCAGGTAAAACAGATAACTGCTTTGCCACAAATGACAACTCTTGGTTTACCTCACAAGTGGGAACTAGTCAATCAGGTAGGGGTCGTTTCCCTTTTCGCTGGCAGGTCCTCTCAATGGGCAAGCTACTTCGGGGTTCCTGTGGTACTCCTCACAATGAGTTTTAGGGCTTATGCCAAAGTACTTCCCATAGTTAAGCAGATAGAGATTATGCCCAGATCTGAACTTGCAATAGATGCGAAAAAAAAAATTGGCAGAAATTCCACCCAACAAGCCCAATAAAGTGCTCTGATACTAGATGTGAAGAACCTGTAACAATTTTAATGAAAATACACGAGATAGCAGAAATAACCTAACTCAAAATCGCTTTATTGATCACAGGCCACTTTGAGGGGGTAACCTCCTTTGAGCAAGCTCAATACAAATAACTTCACGTTACCTTCATTGGCCTCAACACACACTTATATACTAAGTCTATGCCCAACACTATGGGTCAATATCATGGGACATATAATACTATGGGATGACTTACAAAGCATATGCATCCAATACTATGGGTCAATACCATGGGTTAATACAAAATATGGATCAACAAATACTACGGGATGACTTACAAAGCATATGTGTCCAACAACAATATACTAACAAAGTAAAGAGAAGGTTTGACACGAGTTCCTAACACAACTACGCAGTGATCCTTAATCAATGGGTATGATTTCATTACATTAATTAATGAGTTCACATGTCTACTATTTAGTAGGCCTTATTCCATAAGTATGGACACAGTACATTAAATATCCTCCCTTGGTACCTCCATCAATATAGTACATATCTTCCCTAGTGTAATACCCCCAGTTTTGACTTGGAATGTATTTAAACAAAATTATGTAAATGATGTAAATATGTTATTACGGATTCCTAGTGCGAAGCTCAAGGCTAAGGCCTAACCAATGAAAGGCTAGGCATGTATGATGTATATATTTTCATTTGGACTGTATGGTTGGCTTGTCATGCTAACTTGAAATAGATGTAAATATTATATTTCATAAATAATAAAATGGTCCAAGATGGTTGTGTAAAGAGCACTAGAGGGGCTATGATTCCACTAGAGGGTAAGAGGAAAGGGGGCCCATGGGAGACTAAATTCTCTGCTGTCAAGTGTCAACCTTATAATTAATCCTATTTTTTCCATGTGAATTAAATGAGACAATCGCCTTCTTTTGGATATTTCCAATCATTAAATGCATGTGTGAGGTTGGTGGGAAAAGTAACCTCATGCAGTTATTGAAGCATGGAGATGAATGCACTTTTGTGACAATTCTATAAACTACCATAAGTCATCTGCAGTTGTCAAGAGTCCTTTCTTTTATGGTAAGAATCCATGTCACTTTTATTTTCACCATTATCTCATATCCTATGGACTCAACCCTCATTCTCTCATTCTCTCATGTAGATCTACACTATGTAGAGCTCCCCATTATTAGTCATGACCCTTACTAGACTGTGTATAACCCAAAAATTCGAATTTAGAGCCAACACTGCAGATTTGGAAGGGAAGATAGATGGTTGTAGGTGAGCATAGAGGTTGAGCAAGCTAGGAACCCTTACCCATTAATTTGTGTTTCTCTTATATGCTTGAGAAGCCACGGATTGAGGCTATAGGTGGTTCTCCAACAACACATATCAGATTGGACTTCTTCTATGCACATACTGGAAGCACTCGGCAAGATGTATCTCCCAATAGAATCGTGGATCGGTGAAGGGGATGTATGAGCATAGAAAGGCATTGTGTGGGGTATGTATTGTTGGGTCCAAGGCTATGATGGTTCAGTGAGGCCCTGTAGATCTCTATATGAGCATTTGGCTAAACATGGAGAGTAGAATGGGTTGTAGGTTGGGAGACATAATCCTATAGGTATTTCCTTTGACTTGGTGGCCTCATAGGTCATCTTGGGGGTGGCCTCTCAACATAAATATTATATGATGGATAGAGTGCCTATGGTTGGGTGGAAAATCACTCTTACACAGCTAGTTGCTTGGATTTGCATTGGATAAAGATAAATAAGCATTCTTTTATATTTCAATGCGCAATGTGTTTAATTGGTGCTTGTGATAATTATGTTGATATATGCATGCTAGTTGTGTGTGGATAGAGTTTATTTCCACTGTTTATGTTTAATTATGCATTTGCACACATATTTTAAATGTAATGAAATCGTAATATGGATATGGGGAAAAATTTAGAAGCCTATAGTTGGTTAATGTCCCCTCCCAGTGGTCGGATTGGGTGAAGGGGATATTACACCTAGGTACCTCCCTTATAGGCACAAACAAACTATTTTGACAAAAAGTAGCCCTTTGTGCTTTAAAATTGAGCTCATATTAATGTGCACATGAAATTAATAGTGCATGTGATGAAAAAATTATGGAATCTTCAATTTCTTTCTATGTATTTGTTTGTTCTTGTTGAATTGTTTTCTTAATCTTTAACTTGGTATGGGAGCTACTCCAAAAGGTGAGTAAATACATTTGTGTGACCTAGTGTGGAAATTCCATGAAAGTGGGCACTTCTTAAGAAGAAAGATCACTTGTGTGGATGAGAATGTTGAAATTTGATGGAGAATGAATAAACCATTATAGGAATAATGATTTGTTAAATGGAGTGTTTTGATAATATGTTTTGATGTAAGAGGTAGTGAAGAATGAAGAGGCAAGAGAGAGGAATCGGTGATACACATTTGGAAATGAGACTACATGGTATGCCTCTAAGAATCGATAACCATTTTGGGTGCCTATAGGATTCTCTTAGGTGAGTTTTGTAGTTGTCTCAAAGTTGTAAATCATTACTTCCACCCATGGAGGAGATGTCAAGCCTATTGTGGAGCACATGTGATATTTCTTGCTAGAGGATGAGGTGAATGCAATTCATTGATGTGGTAGTGTTAGGTATTTTTAGTAGTGGTTAGATGCATTAGTTGATTGATACTTACTTGTGAGGGAAGTCTTACTAGTTGAATGATTAGTTATAGAGGAAGTGTTGAATATATACAATTCGACATCTCACTTGTGGATTTTTTTTTATTTGTTTGCAAATAATAAATGTGGTGGTTTCCATTCCATAGGAAGCTAAACCATTAAAATATCTTCGGATTCCCCTTCTTCCCTAGAATATTTATGTTTGTATACAAGGAAAATCTCTTGGGAGTCGCCTTCTTGCCTAGAATATTCAAATTTAGAGACTTCTAGCTAGACTTGAGTTTGATATGTATCAACAATCCTCTCTCTCCCTTTCTCTCTCTCCCTCTCTCTCTCTCTCGCTCTCCCCCCTCTCCCTCTCTCCCCCTCCCCGCTCTCACTCTCTCTCCCTCCCCTTCGCCCTCTCCATGACATCAAATATGATCTCTCTCCCCCTCTCTCCCTCTCTCCCCCACACATTAGATATGATTTTTGATATGTATTATTCAAAATTCAAAAACATCTCTCTCCCCCTCTCTCCCTCTCTCTCCCACACATCAAATATGATGTTTAATATGTATTATTCAAAATTCACCATTTTCGAACATCTTTATCTCTCTTATCTCTTTCTTGGATGTTTGATATGTTTTATTCAAAATTCAAAAACATCTTTATTTAAACTGAGAAAATAAATATATTGTATTACAATATAATATATAACACACCATCTTAAAATCATACATTAATTTGGAAATGTCATCACCCTAAAACAATAAACACCCCAAGATTTTAAATAAACATCCTATCCAACTACAACCCTTCTTCCCCATACAACTTTAATAAAAACAATAAACACCCCGATATTTTGAGTAAACATCCTATCCAACTACAACCCTTCTCCCACATACAACTTTAATATATAACTCATCCTCCTAACATTTTTTTTTCCAGTGAAGACGGAGCACGGGAAACCCACCAATACTTCCCCACATTTCATGGATGGTAAGGATGGTAAGCCGTCGGCCAACAACAGCGGTTGGCCTAACCCCTTAGTACTCAAGGCTTGAACTCATGACCTCCCCCCGTACCAAGAGAGTGTGCGCACGTCTTACCAATTGAGCTAACCCTTGGGGCTATCCTCCTAACATTTTATTACAATACTAATGCTATCAAAAAAATGAATGTAACTTAATGACACCTTTCGATCGAAATCAAAATAATTTTACTGGAAAATAATGTAAAGTCCACTTGCTTTGGGCCCCAATATCGAGGACATCTTCGCACTGATGAATATTTCCAATAAGCCATCATTAGTTTTACCTATAATTGTGTACAACTTAATTTCTTTTGGATCACTTTAACTTATTTTTATTTATTTATTTAGCTTTAATGAATTATTTATTAACTTTTTCAATATTGATATTTAAATAATTTTATTTTTTATATAATATATATTTTTAAAAAATCTTTATTTTATTTTAAAAATGATACTAAAAAAAATTATTTTTAAATAATTTTATTCTCATTCACTTGATCTATATCTAAAAGACACACATTTAATAACTTTATTTATATAAACATTTGACAAGATATCCATATGAATATTTTTAATATAAATATTTATTATTATGGATGGATATAATATTCACTAGGAAAGTAGCTAGTTTTATTAGTATTTTATATTTAATTAGTAATATTTTGTTAATTATGTTGTTTTTATAATTTTAAAAATTATATTTTAAAAATATAATATAATAATTTAAATTTTATATAATATAATATATATAAACTCATTCATTTATTTTATTTATATAAACATTTGACTTGATATCCACATCAATATTATTAAAAATATTCAGTTTTATGGATGGATATAATATCCCAAGTAGCTAGTTTTATTAATATTGTTAATTATGTTGTTTTCATAATGTTTAAAATTATATTTTTAAAATGTAATATATATATATATATATATTTCAATACAATAATTTAAATTCTATATAATATAATATATATAAGTTCATTCTTTTCCAGGAAAAGGTTCATTCCTTTATGTTATTAGTTCATTCCTTTATGTTATTAGTGTGTGCAGAAGGCCCAATTCATTGAAATTGATTCATTATTGACTACCAATTAATTTGGGGGTTGATCGACAAATAATATTTTAAATTCTATATAATATAATATATATAAGCTCATTCCTTTATGTTATTAGTGTGTGCAGAAAGCCCAACTCATTGAAATTGATTCATTATTGACTACCAATTAATTTGGGGGTTGATCGACAAATAATATGTCCCTCGGGCCTCAACCAAAGCTTGTTTCTTTTATAACATAAAAAATATGGAGAAGTAAAAAATCTCATATCTTTTTGGCATACTATGTTTTGACCCATATTAATAACTTTGAAGTTTTATTGAGCTTTGACAAAATGTCAGAGCATAAACTAAGTTTTACCATAGGAAAGCACAACAAGTGCCATTACTTAAATGCAAATTGTGTTCTGTACATTAAATCCTAACAAATAATAATAATGACTTGTTAAAACTATTATTGTGAATTTAACAAATAAATTAAATGTAATGGGAATGGTCATGAAATTTCAATGCACTTCACAATCACCAATTCGTTATCTCTTCGAACACCCCCTTCTAAAGCGTTCATCTTGCATCTTGAAAATATAATCTCTCAATACTACAAAAGTATTTTACCAATTATTCAAAATTTTAATATAATCCACTTCAACCCATAACCCATATCCATATATGATCTTTTTGGAGAATGTCAAAATTAGTTTTCAGATTGCTAGGGTTGTTGATTGTCTCATTGTAATTTGTTGCAACAGCCTTGGATTGTTGTATTCACGGGTGTTTATTAGTTCTATTATTTCAGGGGTTTGTTTGAGGCTCACCTAGCCTATATATGTAAGCCTTTTTTCATGTAATGATAAAGTATCCAGAGCCATGTCTTTTGAGAGTGAATTTCCATTGTGGCCGGTTGGCTGGTGAATAATTCAATTTGGTAACAGAATCGTTGTGTGGGGAGGCCTGTGAAAAGGCTGCCACCTGAAAAGACTTGGTGAGCTTATCTGGATTGCTGATTTCCTCTATCCAGCTGACCAGCATCAACATGGAGCAAGGTCAACCTTTGACCTTGCTTCAAGGTGTCAAAGGTGTCAACTGCTAGGTAGCGTTGTCTGACTGTGCCAGAATAGTTGTTGAGGACGTGAGACGTTGTTGTGGGCCGCTGCAAAAGAAGGAGGCCAGATCTATGCCGTGAGAGTGGGCATGAGACGTAGGGCAGAGGATAACTATCTGCGTGGTAAAGGAGATAAACGGCTCGCTGCTCATAAGAGGAGGGGCGTGCAGGTGTGTTTGAATGCCGTTGAACAAGTCTTCCCCTCTCAAACACCAACAACGATCTATAGAGAAAAAATCGAAGATTTTGAGTCTCAATAGACTTTGGATCAACAGAGAAGTGAGAGTGGAGATCTGTAGCTCAAAATTCGGCGATCACAACGAATCAAACATCAAACCAGGCACTGATCTTCTTTGACATATGTGTTTGTATCTATCTTTCGTGATACGGATGACAAGATATCGAGGTAGACGAGTGGCCGATATATGTCCTGGCATCTTAATTGATCTTCCATCTCGGCGCCATTAGGAGAATAGCCGTTGACAGCCGTCTGGCTCCAAAACCCATGAAGTTGCGTGAAGCAGGGGGCTCCTTGTCTCTGAAAAATTGGTGAGAGAAAAAGACCTATGTGAGCCGAAACTGCATGCCTAGTTAAAACTTCTATGGCTGAAAGAAGAGGAGTCGAGTCACTGTTGCTTGCAGAGACGGTATTTCTTTAATTCCAGTATTTCTTGAGCAATTTCTGAAAGAAAGTTTCCTGTTGCAAGAAAGAATTTTTTCTATTGTTGAAGATGCCGAACAATTTGGAGGACTCATACATGAATGAGTCAAACAAGTTGGATGGGTCCAATTATGTGAATTGGAAATTCAAGATCCATATGTTGTGGGAAGCAACAATGGCCAGGGACATAGTTGTTGGAAAAGGAGACAAGCCTGAAGACCCCCCTGCCAACTCAGTTAAGGATTGAGAGCTCCACACGAGCAAAGCAAAGGTGCTGCTCAGAATGTTCATGAAGGACAACATCATCCCGCACATCAGAGAATGAAATACATCCACAGCCACATGGCGCACTCTCAAAGGTATATCTGAAACATCTAATTCAAACCACATCTTTTTCTTAAAAACTAAGTTGCTTTCAATTAAGATGGAGGGAAGAGAAGATATTAACATCTATATCTCTATAATTAAATAGTTGAGCTCGATAAGCTTAGTGATATTGGTGAGAAGGTGTCTAATTCTGATCTTGTCATCATCACATTAAAGGGGGTGTTGGCATAATATCAAATGTTTATTTCAAGTCTTGCATCTCGGGAAAATGCTCCTACCTTTGAAGAATTGTTAGGTATCCTTGTACAAGAAGAAGAATGCAGAGGAAATCTTGATTGCGGGCCTTCAAGCTAAGAGTTGCCATTGATGGAAAAGGGAAAAAAACCATACAAGAAGAAGCCATGGGAAAGAAACAAAGGAGGGAAACCATCACATGCTTATCAAGGTATAAAGCCTTCAAAGCCTGATGCACATGCTAAGAGGAATGATGTAATTTGTTAGTATTGTGGAAATCCTATCTACACTTTGCCAAAGATTGTTATAAGAATAAGTTTGATGAGAATGAACAAAGAAAGCATGATGGTCATTTTGCTGAAAGAGAAGAAAGAGTGAAAGGTGAATTCCAAAATCTTAGATTGTTCATTTCAGATGCTTCCCTGTTTGCTGAAACATATGACTCTAATGCTTGGTTTGTTTATTATGGTGCCTCCATAGACATGTCGTGCAATAAGGACTGGTTTGAAAACTATCAGGAAACTAATAATGGTGCCAATGTATATCTTTGGGATGATCGCTCACATCCAATTAAGGGATATGGTGACATATCCGTGACATTGCAAAATGGTAGTGTTAAGCAGATTCAAAATGTGATGCATGTACTTGGTATAAATAAGAATCTAACATTTGTGTCCACCATAGTAGATCAGGACATGAAGGTATAATTTGTTAATTCACGTTGCTTTGTGAAGGATATGATGGATGATTACAAGGTGATTGCTATAGGTGTAAGAGTTGGAGGTCTATACAATCTTGATGTGACAATGAAGGGTCATCATGCATTGGCATCTACAAGCATGTCAACAGAAGCGTTGTGGAACCAAAGGTATGGACATTTGAATTATAATGATTTGTTTCTTCTACATAAAAAAGGCATGGTGGAAGGGCTTCCATCACATAAGAATGAATGTGTTGCTTGTGAAGGGTTTGCACTAGGTAAGCAGCATAAATAAGAATTCCCTACTTATACATATAAAGAAGAAGAGAGATATTCTTGAACCTGTGCACACAGATGTTTGTGTTCCCCCGCAAACAAAGTTACTTGCTGGAGCATCCTATTTCTTGATCTTTATTGATGATATTATTAAGTATAATTGGGTCTATTTCTTGAGGAAAAAAAGTGATGTCTTTGAGTATTTTAAAGAGTTCAAAAACTTGGTTGAGAAGAAAACAAGAAATCACATCAAAATCCTCAAATTGTATCAAGGGGGAGAGTTCTTATCACGAGCCTTCATCAGATACTGATCCTCAGCAGAATGGAGTAGCTAAAGGAAGAACTAAACTTTGGTGGAATGTGCACACAAGGCATGATGAAAGGTAAAAATCTAAGTAATGGTTTTTGGGCTGAAGCAGTCAGTACTGCTGTTTATTTGAAAAATAGTCCATAAAATCTTAGTCTGTAAAACTCCTTTTCAAGCTCTTTATTGTTAGATAAGCCTTAAGTAAGTTATTTAAGACTATTTGGAAGCAAAGCATTTTCACATGTTCCTAAATATGATAGGAGAAAGCTTGATGCAAAATCAATCAAATGCATTTTCCTTGGTTACTATGATGATCATAAATCATACAAGATGTTTGAACCTAATGCACATAAATTTTTTCCAAGTAAAGATGTAATATTTCATGAATATGCAGATGAAGGTCATCAGGTGGACAATAATGATACATGGCATATTCCTTATGATTATATCATAGAAGATGTAGATGTGGAACACGAACAAAAACAGGATGAAGATTCAAGCAACATGGACACTCCAAGCAATCAATATTCACCAAGTAGCAGTGAAGACTTTTCGACAAGCAGAAGAATGTTTGATGTGACTCCAGCAGGCATTGAAGCACCAAGGAGGTCAACACGATAGACTCAGCCACTTGTAAGGTTCAGAGACTATGCCTTAATGAATCAGGTAATGAAGGTTGAAGAGCCTTTTAATTTTCAACAAGCTAAAGATAAGAAAGAATGGATGGATGCTATGACATAAGAATACAATTCTATAATGAAGAATGACACATGGGAATTATTAAAGCTACCTATGGATAAGGTTCCCATAGGTTCTAAATGGTAGTTTAAATCTAAATTTAAGGATGATGGTAGCATAGATAAATATAAAGCAATATTGGTAGCAAAAGGGGACTCACAAAAAGAGGGTATTGATTATGAAGACACATTTGCACCAGTGGCCAAGTTGAACACTATTAGAGTGATGATTGCATTAACCACCAAGCACAATTGGAAACTGCATCAGTTGGATGTCAAGCTTGCTTTCCTAAATGGGGAATTTAAGAAAGAGGTGCACCTTGTTCAGCCAGAAGTGTTTGTATAGAAGGGACATGAACATATTGTTTATAGGTTGAGGAAAGCATTACATGGATTGAAAAAATCTCTGTGATCTTGGTATGTGAAGATTGACACTTTCTTCACTCAAAAGGGTTTTGTGAAAAGAAAGAGTGACCCTAACCTATATGTCAAGACATATAAGAAGGGAAATATTGCATTGATTTCCCTATATGTTGATGGCCTCATCATAACAGGATATGATTCTACATTGATTGAAGAATTCAAGTAGCAATTGTCACATAATGTCAGATTGATTCCATGAAAATGGGTAGCTCTTGTTGGCCAAATATGGCAATGAAAAATGGAAACTTTACCCATGTATTAAATTGAATCGCTCGAAACTCATATTTCCCAAATGAATTTCGACATGGGGTTAGAAAACGAAATGTAGAGAATTATGTTGGCTTTCCAATGATATTATTTTTAAAATTATACCAATGTCATTTATCGTGTCAAATTTTCATTTAATGAAATGCATGTCCTTAAAAATTTGAAGAGCAATTAACAAGGGGCTTGTGTGTGAGAAAAATAATTTAATGTTAAAGTAATAATTTAAAAAAATGAAATATGTGAACATGATATAGACAAAATGCACTAGTGTGTAAATATTTTTCTTTTAATTTTTCTCGAAAAATTATATTTATTATTATTTTTCGAAACTAACCAATGAATATTTCAGTCGCAATTTGCACACATGTGCATGTGTGCGCCAAATATTTTGATTGTTTACATAATTTGCAAAACTAAAAATACCCTTTTGAAGAGGACACACTAATGCAACGCTTGTATATATTTTTCAATTTTTTTAGATGTGTATTTTCAATGTTGTTGATTTATCTTTGAGCTCATTCAAAGTTGTCGACAGGGTTTTTTAGGGTATGTTTTAGCATAAATTTAAAAACAAATGACATACGAAGATAAAAATTCGTAAATTATATGTATATGGATAGAGGATTCATTGACGAATCCAACAGTATCAAGTCCGCCTATTAATGTGCATTTAATGACATAGTTTAAGCCTTTGAAAGGAAGACAAAATTTTATTTCTGCAGTGAAAACGGCTTTTGGCCCGTTTTTTAGGCCCTTGATTGAGGTATTTGCTCGATCGAGGCTTTTAAAACACCTCGATCGAGGGCTAAATGAGACCTCTATCGAGAGTTTTACATAGTCCTCGATCGAGGTCTCTTCAAGTCCTCGATTGAGGTTTGTAAAATACCTCGATTGAGCAAATACCTAGATCGAGGTTTTGTCTTTGTAAGAAAAAACGTAAAAAAAGAACCGAGGAAAGGAGTTGGACAATTAATTTTTCCAACCACCATTCCCACACAAAAACAACAATAAACCTCTATATAATCACTAAACAATTCCCCAACAACACTTATTTAAATCATTGTTAGTTTACTTTCAATTAGAGCTATGTGAATTTGATGTTGTTCAATTAGAGTTCATTAGACATGTAAGAATTTCTTTGTAGACACAATTCAAAATTTCATATTAGCATATTGTTGTTTGTTCTAACAATTTGAAGAAATCTATGTTTGTTTTCATTGAATTTTGATGGGGAGTAAAATAAAACAACAAGGAAGCATGCTCGTCAACAAAACGACAATGAAGAGCATGAGAAGAATAGAGAAACAACAAAGAACAAGATTGAGAGAAGAAGAAGATGCACCTTTGGTGCAACAAATTCCAATGGAGGACAACCAAAGTAAATTTTTGAATTACATGCTAGCTAATTTAAATTTCATATTTTCTCTTTCTCTAATAATTTGTTATATATTAACTATTTTTTTTCATTTTATCCTTACTATATTTTGTTTGTAATAAGTTTTTAACAATTTGTCATTTAGATTACAAAATTAGTAACAGTTTCCAAAAAACATTAACTATTTCATAATCTAATTGATTTACTATTTGTTTGTAATGAGATTCTTATTTATTTCATAACTTTGTTATTTATATTTCCAAATTTTGTAACAATTTTCATGTTAAATGAATAATTTTCAAGTGACTAACAATTTTCAATGTTATTGAAACAATTTTTAAATTATATGTACACTTGGACCCTATTTTCAAGTTAAAATGTACATATTTAACTATTTTCAATTTTCTAAGTTACTAACAATTTCAAGTTAAATGTAATTCCAATTCTTGTTTTGTTATTTGTTAAAAACATATTTGTATAGCCTCATGTGAGCTCCAAGTCTCAACATTTGTTGATTGAAATAACTATTAATGTCTAATTTTAGTACCCTTATTTTATTTGAAATAAACATTGTGAAGTTATGTATTAGTTAGAAAATTCAATTTGAAAACAAATGAAATGAATATTTTGATAGTTATGTAATAGATGTAAAATTCAATGACAACAAATAAAATGAACATTGTGATAATTATGTAGTAGTTGGAAAATTCAATTATGTCATTTTTAATGTATTTTCAATTCATGTACCAATTTTTTCTATGCATGAATGTAGGGATAACTTAATTTTTTTTCTTCTTATAGTAAGTATATATGTTATTTATATTTTAAAATTTGTAACAATTTTCAATTTAATTAATGGATAATTTTCAAGTTAAATGGATAGTTATGTATTAGTTGGAAAATTCAATTCACACGCAATTTTCAATTTGTTAATTTCCACATCAAATTGCAAGTTACTAGCAATTTTAAAGATCAATGTACAACTATCAAGTTAAATACATACTTGATTATCAAATTTTACTAACAATTCTGAAGCTAAATGTACAATTTCAAGTTACATACATATTTAGTTATTTTGAATTTAAGTTACAAATAATTTTCTTGTTTTTAATGTATTTTCAATACTTGTACCAACTTTTTCTATGTATGAATATAGGGATAAGTTATATTGTTTTCCTTATAACTTACCATAATAAGTAATTACAAAAAAATATTTTCATAGCCTCATGTGAGCTCAAGGTCTCAAGTCACTAGCAATTTGTTAATTTCCATGTAACAAATTTCAAGTTACTAGCAATTTTAAAGTTAAATGTACAAATTCTATCAAGTTATTAACAATTATCAAGTTAAATATGTATAGACTTGATTTTCAAACTTTACTTAGAACAATTCTAAAGCTAATTGTACAACTTCAAGTTAAATGTACATATTTAGTTATTTTGAATTCAAGTTACAAACAATTTTCTTGTTTTAAAAGTATTTTCAATTCTTGTACCAACTTTTTATATGCATGAATGTAGGGATAAGTTATATTTTTTTCCTTATAACTGACCATAATAAGGAATTACAAAAAATTATTTGCATAGCTTCATGTGAGCTCCAAGTCTCAAGTCACTAGCAATTTTCAATTTGTTAATTTCAATGTAACAAATTTCAAGTTACAAACAATTTTAAAGTTAAATGTACGAGTTCTATCAAGTTATTAACAATTATCAAGTTAAATACATATACTTGATTTTTAAACTTTAATTTGAACAATTCTCAAGCTAAATGTACAACTTCAAGTTAAATGTACATATTTAGTCATTTTGAATTCAAGTTACAAACAAAACAAATTTCAAGTTACTAGCAATTTTAAAGTTAAATGTACTAGTTGTATCAAGTTATTAACAATTATCAAGTTAAAGACATATACTTGATTTTCAAACTTTACTTATAACAATTCTCAAGCTAAATGTACAACTTCAAGTTAAATGTACATATTTAATTATTTTTAATTCAAGTTACAAACATTTTTCTTGTTTTAAAAGTATTTTCAATTCTTGTAACAACTTTTTATATGCATGAATGTAGGGATAAGTTATATTTTTTCCTTATAACTTACCAAAATAAGGAATTACAAAAAATTATTTGCATAGACTCATGTGAGCTCCAAGTCTCAAGTCACTAGCAATTTTCAATTTGTTAGTTTCCATGTAACAAATTTCAAGTTACTAGCATTCTATCAAGTTATTAACAATTATCAAGTTAAATACATATACTTGATTTTCAAACTTTACTTAGAACAATTCTCAAGCTAAATGTACAACTTCAAGTTAAATGTATATATTTAATTATATTTTGAATTCAAGTTACAAACAATTTTCTTGTTTTAAAAGTATTTTGAATTCTTGTACCAATGCATTTCAAAACACTTCAATTTGGTAATTTAAAATTAACCTTTTTGCATAGTGCATTTCTTATTGAAATTCCCTTCACATGAATTTTGATTATGTAGGGATATATTATATCTCCCCAAGCAAGCTTTCTGCAAATTTATTATCGCCTCAATGCGGAATTACATACATATAGACTCCAATGGATCACCTTCGGACTGCGAAGGTCATCACCATACACTCGACTGAGCACCTGGATACAATGACATGGGGCCGTTTAGCGTTCAGCACTTCCCAAAGGCATGAGCTTAATAGCAGGCTCATGGGACACCCATGGTATATCCACTAGCGCACTTACAGACTCTTTATACAGAGGCGAACATGCAGTTGTTCTGTTGCTATGTTATACCACGAGGGCAACTAGCAGAGCATAGAACTACAGTTCTCACACACCTATGACTCAGAGCTTCCAACTACTGGATCAGCTCGACTCCTAACTTAGTTGCAGAGCTCTTAACCAGCTCAATGCACTAGACTTGAATGACAAGAATGAGCTCGGGCTCTTCCTTATATAATCGTTTAGGCAGTCATCCGGTCGCTTGAAACTTACACCAACCGGTCTAAAGTAAAGGAATCCGAGGACATGGTGGGACAACACCACGTTTATCTCGTCCCTATGAGGCAGCGCCATGAGGGGAGTCGGAAACCAACAACCAAAAGTAGATTCGATGGCCGACACCCTACTGGCCCATCTCATTATTCCTACGGAAAAGCAAAGCATGGCCGACAAGCTTGGCCGACATTACAAAGTGGAGCTACTATTACCGGCCCACTACGGCTTCCACTAAAAGATGCTTATGTACAAAAGCAAATTATTACAATTAAATCGGACCATGGGCTCCATTCCCATCATGAAGATTCTTCTTTAGTCACTTCCGGAACGACAAACACAAAATACATCAGGATCATCTGGTGGTCCGACACCTTAGCCTCCACACCAGCATTCCATACAGTGCTTCTTCTATTTCTCTTCGAACAAGTTCATTTTCCCAATGATATGGCGGTTGGGAATCATAGATGTACTGCTCATCTTCAGGATATTCAACCTCTGGATATAGAAGTTCTCCGAAACAGCGCTCTACATCAGAACCAAACACAGCTTCATGTCCTTCTTCATAAAGATACTCGCTCTGAAATTGAGACTCAACACGATAGTTCAAAGGGAGAGTTCTCCTATGAACCTTAGTGTCAATCTTGTTACCATTTTCATCTCTTTTAATATACTTTTGTGTAACATTTACACAGTGTTCAAGTTCAGAGTATCTTCCACCATGATGTTAAAGCAGAAACTTAAACCAAAGATTTGCCTGGTCCGCAGCCTGCATATCTGCTTCAAGATGAAGGATAAAATTGGCTCTGCGCACAGTCCAATCTTTTCTTGGACAGAATTTATCCAACAAAATCTCAGTCCACCCAGACCACTTCTTGTTGCGCATGTTTCCTGGGTCAGCACATATGACAATGGATGTTTCTTCCCTGCAGAATTGCAAAATCAAATTATAAGAAGTCCATGTGAGGTCTCCCTCACCAATATCCACATACCATCTAGGGCCTTCTTTTTCTTCATTACAATCGATCCACAGCTCGTTACATTTCCTGAGTTGTTCTCTGGCATTTTGCAATCCTCTGAATGCTTTTTTTCTCCCATCGTTCCATGATGTGGAGCTTGCAGGGGCTCATTTGAATTTGTTTTATCAAAGTCAAACTGAGATATTTTTCTGCATCTTCTCGATTAGCATAATCGAGCAATTCTCTTCTTTCATCCTCAGTGAGACTGTTATCCCAGGGCTTCATAAATAGAGCTTCTTTTGGAAGCTTTTCTGGCTGGTTTCCCAATATGGGATTTCCATGGAACATTGGTTTCTCATCATAGTTTGACATTGGCTTTTTGCCTTTAGGATCATCATCATCACGATCCTTCCTGGAGCTGGAGCTAGAACCTGCAAAAAACATCTTTAAACTTGGAACTTTGTTGTCTTCAATCTGCAAGTTTTCCCGAGTGAGCATATCAGCTAAACAGTTCAAATATCCAGGCTTGTACACAATATCAAAATCAAAGTTATTTAACCAGATGAACCATTTTAATATTCTGCTTGAATTTTCAGCCATCAAGTTTTCATTTCTAAATATTCCAGGCATTATCTTCAGATCTGTTCGGACTATAAACCTGACTGGCTTGAGATATAAAATAAAATGATTGACTGTCTTTTTAACAGCCAATATTTCTTTGTGGATGCTCTGATAATTTAACTGTGCTCCTCTGAATGATCCAGAAGCATAACCACAAACATTTTCTTTTCCCTGTATTTCTTCAAGAAGAACTCCACCCCACGTAGAGTTCGAAGCATCTGTTTCAATAATCAGCTTACCAGTACCAAGAGGGAGATGAAGTGCTGGAAGCTCTTTTACTCTGGCTTTTATTACTTTGACTGCCAGAGTCATCTCTTCTGACCATGCAACAGGATTTTTCTTGAGGCGTTGCTGCAAACATTTTATGTCAGAAGCTTGGCCTTTATAGAATGGCCGGATATAATTGAGGCTACCAAGGAACCTCTGTAACTGTGTTTTATCCAAAATCTTATCTGGAAACTTTTCAAAATTCTTCAGTACATGCTCTTGCAGAATGACAGTTCCAGCTTTAATATGAAAACCTAGGAAATCCATTTCTGTCTTTCCTATTTCCATTTTTGAAGCAGACAATACCAAACCATGCCTAAAAACCAAATCATAAAATTTCTGCAAATGTTTTAGATGATCTTGTACATTCTTGTAACAAATTAATATGTCATCTATAAACACAAGCAACCATGGTATGTCTCTAAAGATATCTTCCATTCTTTTCTGGAATTCTGATGGAGCATTATTTATTCCGAATGGCAAGACTTTCCACTGGTACTGACCATGTGGAACAACAAAAGCTATTTTGTATCTATCTTCTGGTTTGATCCCTATCTGATAGAATCCAGATTTCAAGTCAGACTTACTGAATATAGTGCAACCATTGATTTTCTGCAACAGGCTTGACTTATCAGGAAGAGGATACCTGATTTTCTTTAACACAGCATTTAGTGGCTTGAAGTTCACCACTAATCTTGGCTTTCCTCACTTTTGCTCTGAATGTTTATTTACCACAAAGGCTCTACATGCCCAAGGGCTCTTTGATGGCTCAATCAAACCTTTGGATAACAATTCTTGAATTTCTTTGGAGCAAAAGTCTCTTTCTGACGGACTCATGATTCTTGCCGATGCCTTCATTGGTTTTATTTTCTGGAGAGCATCTAACTCAATGGAGACAAAGTATTTTTCCCTCTTCCAGAAGGCATTTGGATTCTCAGAGCAACAGTCTCTGATAATCTTTTCCTTGATGTCTGCAAGAATCTTTTCACCATGAACTTCTGCATAGGAGATGCAGCGTTCCATTTTATTCAAACTTTTATTGGACTGACCAGACATCTTTGACTGATGACTATTTACAATTAGTTTACATCGAGGACTAAACTTATTACTCAAAGACACTGACACGGACTGACCATTGACTGTACACATAAAAACCATCTTTTGGGTATCAATAGAAAATGGACTAACTTTGACAAGGAATTCTGATCCCAAAACACAATCTTCTTTGATTTGATCTAATCTAAACAAAGATAAAGAACTAGAATGACCTGACAAATTTACTGGAAAATCTTTGACTTTACCTGTTAGAAACATAGGCGAACCTTGAATTGCAGAACCTAACTCTTTACTCTTTTCCCAGTAAAAAGATGGAAGGGCATTCCCTTTTGCTAAATTAAACTGACAACCGGAATCTATCAAACACTGTACAGGGTAAGGTTGAAATTCAGCTGGACAAAAATTTACAGTTATAAACAATTTTGGACCTGATACTGCACCAAGCAAACTTATGGACTGAGACTTGGGAGACTATGATTTTTCAGGAGAAGACTTAGGAGATGGGGATTCTTCTTTGGTACCACAAACTCTTTCAATTTCTTGAGAGAGCTCTTCTTCTGAAGACTGATCTCTTTCTGCTGATAACACTGAGATGGATTGTTTCAAATTTTCTATCTCTTTCAGCAGTGTCTTGATTTGCTTGTGCTTTTGTTTTATCTGACTCTGGAGTAAATTCATTCTATCCTGCCTGTGGCTTTGTCTATCAAAATGGCTATTAGGATAGTGCTGGTATAGCTCTATAGGGTTATAGCTAGAGACTGTCAGTTTAGCTTTTCCTTTCTCTTTAGTCAAGGTTTCAATCTTAGCAAGTAATTGTTTCTTTTCTTCTCTTAGGGCTGTTCTCTATGTGTGTCTAAACACAGGGATAGTAGACAATTGAAGATCAATACTAGCAACTTGCTTTTCCAGTTGATGAATAGAGAGACGGGAAGAAAACATATAAAGAGAAAAGTCAAACTCTGGCTGGCTACACCCCCCTAAATGTGGATCATCTAAATCAGAATTGGATGAAGAGGATGAATTTGGAGGATCACATTTAGCAATGAGTGGGATATCAGAACTAGAGTCAGAAGCAGAATCACTATCAGAATCAGGGAGTTCAATTATTTCTCCAGGAGGGAGAGGGGAATCAAAAGAAACTTCACATAAATCCCACCAATCGGGATCTAGTGCTGTACAAAGAGCTGCAAGCCTTGGCTTGGATTTCTTCTTAGGACATTTGCTTGCCCAATGTCCTTTTTGTCCATAGATAAAGCATTTGTCTGCAGAACCTTTATCTGTACGCCGCTTTACAAATCTTTTATACTTAGCCTTTTTCTTAGATTTGTAACCCTTATAGTGGTATTTCGGCTTATGTTTGTAAGAGCCTTCAGGATGATATCTCTTTTCAGAGGTATAGTAATGCTTTTTCTTCTTTTTACATTTGCATTCTTTTAGATGACCTCTGTTGTGTGCTCCACACCCCCAATCTGGCATACCTGCGACTTCTTTACAAAAAGAAGCAGAGAACATTTGTTGATGTCTTTTAAAGTCTTTGCTAACTCTCTTTTCTAAACAATGTTCTTGCCAACATTCTAAAATATGACCATGTAATTGTGCCAAAGATAAACTTCTTACTGCAATATTCTTATCTTTGAATATTTGCTCAACAGCATCTGGCACATGGCCAGGGTAACTCCTCAAATAATGTTTGAGGTAAGCCGGGTCTCTTGATTTACCTGATGAAATTAACAATTTCTGCATATAGCAGAAATATTCTTCAGCTTTACTCAGATCACATAATCTAGCAGACATAAATAAAGATGCAAGGTGATCTGTGTCTTCTTGGTCCTCTGGACCATAGAATTCTCTTCCCAATGCAGAGAGAAGTTGTTCATCAACATCATTGGCTGCAAGGATTTCATGCCTTGTTTCTTGTGGCAACCATCACCACCATTCATAAGCTAGAACAGATAATCCTGCAACTAGTTGAGTTGCAAGCATTTGACCAGTAACATTATGGTCTTGCTGTTTCTTATATAAAAGCCAATGTTGTAACAACTGAATATCATTTCTAACTTCTTCTCTTTTTTGGCACTGAATATTGAGCACTGGCTGCTCAGGCATTTGGGAAATGAGATTATTCATATTATTAATTCCAAAGTTAAAAACTTTGGGCTGGGCATCTATAGTAGTAGTAGGATTGGCATCATACATATGCTCATCATAGTGTTCTCTCGGACCAGTAATCCTCATCCTGTTAGAGGATTCTTCTGCCATCATGTTTAATGACACTTCATATTTTGGATCTAAGACAGGATTAAAAGATTTAAACTCAGAGATCCAGTTTTCACTGAATTCTATTTTGGCATCACTCTCACCAAAATCCCACACTGGTTTTTCTTCTTCTGGGACAATATTGAACTGTCCTAGGTATTTACTCCTATTATGTCCTTGGGCTGCTAGGCGATGAACATGATCTGGGACATAATAACGCTTCTTATTTAATTCTTCTGTTTTGCTTGAAAGTTCTTTTAAAATAGAAATTCTTCTTTCTAATTTATCAGAAGCTATAGTGATTTCCTTTTGTATCTCTGTAGTGTCATGCAGTAAATGATCCAATAGTTCCAACTTTGTTATAACTTTATCTAGTTGGACTCTTTGTTCAGAACACTGATGTTTCAACATTAAAATGTCATTGGCCATATCATCAATATTTCTTGCAGTGCACATTTCCTGCAAGTTCCCCCAATTTGCTAACTTAATTTCATCTGACACAGATTGGTCAGCAGTAGAATACTTTACAATCATATATTCCCTTTTGGATGAACCATCTGAAGCATACTGGCGGAAAGGTTTTTCTGGAAGGTTCCTACCAGGATAGTAAGACTTTTGACCAAGAGTATTGGTGGTCTCTACATCAGCTCCAGAACGAGGTAATGAAAACATTCCTAGGGATGGATATGCATGGGGATTATCTTGAGCTTGTTTCATTTTTTGTTTTTGTATTAATTTTTGTTTGATTTTTCTACATGCAGGGCAGTCTGCATGTTGACCTTTATGTTCAAAATATGACACACCAGAAAAAGAAGTGGTATTTACAAAAGTAGACCTAGGCAAAGTGATATTATCTTCAGCTTGGCTTTCTTTGCTCACCTGATCAGACATGGCTTGTAGTTGGGCATTGTTATAAGAGGCCATTGAAGCAGATCTAATGAGTGGAGGATGAGATCTGGTAGTTTGATCTTCTTGGGCTGGTCTGAAAGAACAACTGGCTTCATCAAAGACAAGAGGCTGTGGGTTATATGAGGCTATCATTCTTTCTTGGTTTCTTAACTCAGAATATTTAACTTCCCAAGAGGATGGATACTTTATCCCAGTCCAGTTAAAAGTAATCGGAGTGGCATTTTTGGAGATAGCTGCTTTTGATTTAGCAGATTTTGCAGAAGTTGCAGAAGAAGTGGGATATTCCACCAGGCTACAGTCTGCAGAACTCTGATGGACAGCAGTTCATAACTGCGGTAACGTATCATTACCAAACCGAATACATACTCCTCCTTTGAGCTGGATAATGCGAGATCCAGTCTCCATATCAAAACCTTTAGGCAAGATATAAGCTTTGAGAATATTATAAATATGAGGGTCTTCCAAGCTGACAGAGAATTTGGGATAGATTGTCCCGAAAGCAGGACCATCATGCAGAGGGGCTGTGAATCCACCGATTATAGCATCATAAAACTTTCTATGCCTAGTATCAACTATACAACACAAAGAAGAAATAGCAAGCCGTGGACGAACCAAGGGTCCAAGTCCCAACTTAACTGCTCCAAAATGAGCATACTTATATTTCATGGACTTAGCCCAATCTATCTGTGCTCGGTCTAACAGATTTATGTGTATGGGTTCTTGCTTATCCGTAAAAGCAACATCAATACTGGAAACACGGATATGGGTAGCAGAAGTGATATTCCACCAATGGAGTTTATAAACATCTCGAGGCAATATTTGGGGTAACTGCCAGGCAGCGCTAGGATTTTGATCACGAATAGTAATATAGGATGCATCTTCAGAAGTAGAAGGATTAAAGGAAGACTCTCTGCATTCTGCTAACGAGATTTCAGTATCATTTGCTGATTCACACTCTATGTGATTTGTCAGCTCAATAGTATCCATAGTTGGGTCCATTTTGAAAAGAGGTGAGTGCTGACTATAATTTAGACTCCGGAAACTCTGTAGACTTACTCCCCTTCACTCTACGGGCCTTACTGCTACTCTGACATCGGACATCTCTTACACCCCTGTGGATTCCAACTATCGCTCAGTGGTCATTTCCACCACCTACAAAATACTATTTATAGAGTTTATGACCAACAATTGATAGACACTGACTTATGCTTATGCAAAGAAATAGTTTCAGATTTCCTTTAATAGAATTTTAGACAAGCATCCCAACAATACAATGCATACAGCAACAACTATGATAAAGATTGTTAACTCATTCATATACATTGTAGTATAAAGATATTACCAAGATAAGCGCAATTTGACAATACTGGATCTGATACCACAATCGCACCAAGATCTCTCAGCCATCACATCATTATGATCAAGAATCACATGACCCTATGTCCCCTCATGACCCTGATCAGCCATCATAAGACACTTTTTCCTCTCACATTTCAAGTATAATTGGGAGTTGTAGTGGGTTTGGAAAGGGTGGAAATTGTCTAGAGGATTGTGCAGTTGTTTCTACACAAGAAGAGCTTGGGAACCCGATCCCTAGTCGGACAGTTAGAGAGCATGTTAGTAACACAATTAAGTCATATTTTGAACAACATTCAGCGATGGCACAAGCTCAATCCTACATGGGTTGATAAAACAAAAAAAATTGAAACATCCCACAAAGTTGTTGGGTTTTCAAGATGCTAAAAGAAAAAATACATGCAAGAATGCAATAGAAAATGTAAGAATTGCATTATATTTGTTTGGAAAATCAAGAAATGATGATATCCGAGCTGCTTGTAGTGAAATTACAATGGATGTTGTGGCACAAAGCACCTCAATAAATCAAATCGTAGCAACAATGGCATCATTGCTCAAAGTTTAAAAAATAAAATTGTTCAAATATACTAAATTCAGTGTCCGGATAGATCAAAATGATGAAGCTTCTTGTTGGGATCTTTTTTGCAGGGAACCCTAATGAGGCAAGATGGTAGAGGGCATTAGAGAGAAGGTGATATAGTCTTGGGATAGACATTCTCATGCTATTCCAAATCGAAAGCATGTCCCGCGACAATGTTTATCCAGATGCTTTTATCTGGAGCACTGTAAGCATATGATGGAGATGACGGGAGTTTCATTTTACGAGGAATTCCAAGAAACCAATCCTGGTGTTCAGATATCATTTATAATTTTCAACAAATTGAAACCATGGTATATTAGGCCGAATATGATTCACGACACTTGTTGTTGTTGATACCACGTTGAATTTCAACTATATTATGACACATTTTTTGATTTTTGCAAAAGGCACTGGAATAGTGAACTAGTTCCTCACACAATGCGAAATTTTATTTGTATGATACTCTGCAACAGGAATCCTGAACAATTTTTTTTCACTAAGAGGTGTGTAGGTGGGAGAAGATGCCCCAAATGCGGTGATTTGACATTGTTCCATAGGAAATTTCGTATCGATCCAACACACCCTGGATTGTTATATATCATATTTATGTGGAAGAGGCATGACTATGTATCCATGAATCCATCATCTTATTCATTTATGACATCTAAGATGATCAACTTGCTCACGTATGAGATTCCTGTTTCAGATTTCATGGAGAAGTTTCAAAGTCAGATTTATAAATACATAAAGAACTACCATAGGTCTAGGTGGAAAGCTTCAGAATTCAAACATTCTTGTGAGGTATTTGATCTGGGCACAATCTTATCAGGGGTAGACTTTGCAGAGAGATACAGGGTGAGTACTATCACTTCAACCAAGTGTCTATCTCCATACATGTATTGTACATACATGCTCAAGAAATCATTGATGGTATGGATAACACTCCTCAGTCACACGAAGTGATCAAGGAGTACCATTTTTATGTCAGTGATGATTGTGAGCAAAAAACATTGTTCGTTCAACATTGGTTTGGGTTCACTACTACATATGGCTCAAAAGTTCCACGAAATATTGCCACAAATAAGTTAAAATCGAAACTTTCGTGGATAAACAGATAAAATTTTTGGAAAAAAATGTTTCGGCCCCTGATAATCGTCGTTATAGCGATGTAAGCACCATAACGCCACTAGAGCGACAAATGTTCATTGCTATATATTACACGCGCAATGTCAATGATTATACATAGTAACGGTCACTAAATTTTTGTTTTTTTTTTTAAATTTGATCGTTGTGCATTTTCGCCGGAACCGTGACCCTCATTGATCTATAAATACATGTTCTTAAGTCATATTGACACAAATCATTTACTATAGTTTCAACAATTTTTCTGTTGATTGTTCGTTCTGTGATTTCAAGAGTTCGGTACTGGTTTGACACATCGAATTTTTGATCTCCTTCGTTTTCCAAGTTACTTTGACTGCAAAGCACTAGTTTTTTTTGTGGTTGTGCCCTTTGTGTTCCAACTAGGGCTTCAATGCAATGGAGCAAATGCTTATATAGTTTTGGATTTTTGTGTCAAAATGTAATTTTTTAAATTGTCATTTGTGTTAAAATGTAAATTTTTAAATTTTCATGTCTATTAAAATGTAATTTTTTAAATGGTCATTTGTGTTAAAATGTTTTTATTTTGCTCCTTCTATGTTTTTTATTGGTAGCCTTTGGTTCTATCTAGGTGAATGAAATATAATATCAAGGAGATCTCCAAGCTAGATAGATTTAAAATTAACTATTTCAATGAAATTATGGACTATGCATCTTTTGGATTCATAAATTGTTATGACTTCAAGAAAATCCTAGAATATACCTCTTCCCATTTTAAAATTATTTACATTGAACTTGGGCCTATAAATTTGAATGTTTCCCATGCCCTACTTTAGAACATTGTACAAAAAATTACAATTGTTGATAAGTCACATAGATAACAAATCACAAGAAATATAGCATCCATAAACCATGGAATTAATATAATTTCCAATGTTAGTACTGAAATTGGAATGTTCTCATACATAAATTATGTATCAATCACATTTTATTTTCCATCCATTTCCTACAATCGTTTAACAATTGATCTAGTCTGGTGTATAACTAGCAACAACTCACACATCAACCTAGCAAGTTGGAACACGATGTTAGTGATGGTGATGCTAACGATGTCGGCGTCGATGAAAATCATCATCACCACCATCCTGATCATCATCATGATAATCATTGTCATCATTGTCACATCATCTTCATCATAAGCATCTTCCTCATCGCCATTCTCATCATCATCATCATCATCAGTGACGATGATGATGATGATGGTGATAATGAAATCATTGTCATTGTAATAAATAGGAGCATCATCATAGATTTCAACACTATCTAATTAGATTTAACTAGCCCCCTCATAGATAACCATTGAGACCACAAAGGTGTATCCTTTCAAACTTTGATGGTCATTTGAAAATATAATTATCATCTATATTCATAATCCCATTTGAAAATCCTTTCAAACTTTGAGGGTCTACATCTATATTCATAATCCCATTTGACAATATCATTACAATGTGTTGAAACCTTTTAATCTCTAGTACAACAAACATGAACAATATTATCGACCCCTCAATTTTTTCTACATTATATCCATTGGCATCATAATGTAGACTTTTTATATTGTGATTGGAGACTTCAATCTCCAAAATGGGCTACAACCCAAAGGTGGCACCACCCACCAGATGATTTTGTCAGCTGCAACTGACTAGGATGCACCAACACCCCAACAATACAAATTTACAAAATATGTATCAAAGTTTCCTTAAGTCTGTAATAAAAACCCAAAGCAACCACATACATCATCCCAAATACCATAATCAAATGACCAAACAAGGATCCCTTGTTTGCTTCCCAGATCACTGAAGATAACTACCTGGTAGTTAATTTCCTCTATTTCATAACATCTTAATTATTTTTATTAAATTGACTTAGCTGGGCAATTTAAATAAAAACTTGTTAACATATATTTTTAGTCTTATTGCTAGCATATTCACATATTGTGTAAAAATGGTTTTTCCTCAACTTGGCAACTCAATTTTTCACACATGTGACTACCAAAGAAAAATATGACACCATGGCTAGATGGCTAGTTCATCATCGAACATACCCATGCCATCTGGAGAATTTATCAGCACAAGGACAATTTATGGTTGACATTTCCAAATGCCTCTTAACATTCATTTAGACACCAAGACGAACTTTTTCTCAATTTGGCAGGCTTGTATTTTGCACGTGTACCCTCTAGAGGGAAATATGAGCCCATGAATAGATGAACAGATCATCAAAGAAGAAGCCCATTCCAATTGATGAATTTATCACCACAAGGATAGTTTCTGGTAGGCATTTCCAAATAGCCCCTTAACCTTGTGATTTTAACACAGCCAAATTTCATTTGTTCTTAATATGCAAAACAAGAGTTTTCTTAATTTGGCAAGTTGATTTCTTGTAGATGTGAATGGAGGAAACTAAAACCAAGACTGGATAATTACTTCAACAAGGAACAAGTTCATGTCAATTGATGAATTTAATGACACACACACATCATTTGGTGGGCATTTGAAAATGACCTTTTAAACTGTTGATTTGACACTTAGCAAAATTATCAAAACCTAGGTTAACATGAGGAGATTTTTATTTTCATCAAAATTGGAAGTATGAGACATCCAATTGATAGAGGGCAACAAGTTGATTCCATCTAGACCAATTTCATCCTTTGAACCTTATTTCTCTCTCCCCGACGGGCATTCTTCTGAAGTAGTGCAAATCAAGCTAGGAGGCACTTTTGGAAAATCAATATTTTCACCTACAGAGACTTTTTGGACAAACCAATGATATGGTTGGATGCACCAATAAACAGTCTAGAGACCCATACCCTCAAAATACTTTAAGACATCAACCACAGGAAATGGCGAGCATTTTACTGAGGTCACTTAGGCATTTTTATCAGCATTTTTATACTTAGACAATTTGTGCAATCTCCAAGGTGGATTTTTTATTTCACCAAAAACCACTTATACTATGAAACAAGAACTTTATACTATCAACGAGAACTCTAGACATAAAAAAAAATGCTTTTTGCAAACACAACCCCAAAAACACTGCCCAGATAGAAAAGTGTTGATACTAGTATACACGATTTTTTTTTATAGTAAAACATAGAGCCATGGCCTAAACACCGCATACTGTTGTTTACAAAAACTATAAAATCAACCCCTAAATTGGAAATTTTTTTTTTCTTCAAGAGATAAATTACAACTTTTTTGAAATTTGCATATTAAACAAAGAAAAAAAATTCATAAATAATTTCACCACTCTAACCATATAAAAACAATGAAATTATGATGTGATTCATAATGAAATAATATATTAGACCATACAAGAACAAATGATTCATATAAATATTCAAAAACTCATTTAGAGTTTCAATTACAAACATCATACTAATAAAAAACATCTAAAATGCTTCATGTGAAATTATTCAAATTCATCCATGTGAAAAATTAAAAAAAACATTAATAACTACCCCCAACCCCCCTAAACTATATATTAAAAATAAAAATAAAAATAAACATTAAAATTACCCCCAACCCCCCTAAACTATATATTAAAACATTTTAAAAAAACATTAAAAACTACCCCAACCCCTAAATTAAACTATATATTAAAATTTTAGTTTAGGATGATAAATAAATTCATGGCATTGATAAGTCGCTACTTTGATTTTTTTTAAACTCCATTCTAGTCTCCAAACTACTTCTCCACTATGCTTTGAGTTGACAAAGAAATTTCCACAATTAAAAAGACTAACACCCCGTGAGAGCAAAGCAAGGTTTTCAGTGTTAGAATTTAAACTTGGGTTCCTAGTCTTTGAAATGAAATGAGCTGCCTATTGTTAAAGCCATATACTATTACTCAATTTCAATAATATTACCATTTCAAATGACCTCATAGGATTCCTTATGCCATAGTTCTTATGTGGCTCAAGTGTACATATCACAAATTTTGCACTTAAATAGAAAATTGTCTATGAAAGAGGAGATGTGAAATTTTGTATACATCTTATTGGGAAGACAATTGTCGAGAATATGCCACTTGTTTGCTATCATCTTATACTAGCATTGAATACTACCATACATAGTTTGTGAGTAACTAAAAACCAATATTGTGTTGGTTCCATTGCTGCAATTGTAACAAGTTGTCGTCAAAACAATAGTATAAATGAATTGAACATAAAATATGAGGAGTCTACATACGAAACTGCAATTGTGAGTATTGTTTCAATTCTGAGTATGTTTTCATTTGCATCTTCTTGTGAAGAACCTGCAATAATTAATTAATGAAAATACATGAGATAGCAGGAATAATAGAACTTAGAATCGCTTGTATTGATCACAGACCACTTCAAGGGGGCAACCTCCTTTGAGCAAGCTCAATACAAATAATTTCACTATACCTTCATTGGTCTCAACACAAACTTATATACTAAGTCTAGGCTCCAATACCATGGGTCAATACCATGTGTCAATACAAACCATGGGCCAATACAAACTATGGATCAACAATTACTACGGGATGACTTATAAAGCATATGCGTCCAACAACAATAAGACAAACAATGGATCAACAAATACTATGAGATGACTTGCAAAGCATATGCGTCCAACAACAATAAGACAAACTATGGATCAACAAATACTATGAGACGACTTACAAAGCATATGCGTCCAACAACAATATACTAACAAAGTAAATAGAAGGGTTGACATGGGTTCCTAACACTTCTATATTCCTTCACTATTGACCCTTTTAAACATGTTCCTCAAGAATTTTTTTCTAAAAAAATATATGCAAGTCCAAATGCAAACTATTGATTAGTATATAATGAAAACAAACATAATATTTATGTGTCTCAATTATAAGTGGACTAGGTTTTTAAAGATTTATTCCTTTTAAGTCCGATATCAACTGAGCTCAAGATCTATACTCATGTATTTCTCTAAAGAACAAATGGATTTGGAAACCTATGTCTTGGAATGCCCACTTTTTTTGAAGCTCTAAGTGTGAGCTGGAAAACTAGCAATGTCTTTCATAGTTCAATCTCCAAGAAAGTAATTTCACTTGATGCTCATTTTTTTAAAAGATTAAATGTTAGATACTTTTAGTACTTTGTTGTTGCTTTCTTTTTTGACAAACATACAAGTTTTCCAATTCTATGTGCTTTGATTCATTTTTTACAATCTATACAAAAGAAACTAAATAAAAACATCTATTTTATGTTGCAAGTGCAAAGAATTCTAGAAGTCAAAATTGTTTATACACCTCTATTTGAACATTTTTGTCATTCTTGCAACTTCTTAACAACCTAATGATCTATGCTACTATGTTAAATGCTAAAAAAACAATGTTATCTTACGATCATAGTCTTCACTACATAATAGAAAAATGAAGATAAATATAGTAGCTACACTCTGAGGCGACATGTTCATGAAAAGATACTACCGAAGCCAATTGAAGTTTCATATGAACAATACAAAAATGACATTTCATTGAATCCAGAGTTGCTACAAATGTTTCAATATATATAACCATACGTTCGTAGGAGATTGAAGGCTATTTTTCCATTCCATACATCGACGGACGACAGGGCATATAAACTGCCTCATCCTATGTACGTCATATAGAATTGAAGTTAGCCAGCGTTACTTGCAGTGGTTTGGTTGTGGGCTTAATTTCAATATAATTGTACAATAATTTTTTTTCAGATTCAAATGAAATGGTTGATGGCTGGCAATTAAATGAAATGGTAGTGAGTATATATTGCATTTTTGAAATGCTTTTAAGCATAAAGAAAACTTACATATGATTAGAACTTAAAATCCTAATCTTAAGAAAGTCTTATCATAAGTCTCAAATCCAAAAAATATAATTATAACAAGCATATTATTCTTCAAATAATTATCTCTAAAGAATCTTAGCCTCTATCTTTGACCAAAAATAAATATACATATACATCCTACAAATTTAAGAAAAACAAAAAAAAGTCTCATGACTTTATATGGAAGTTGCAGCTTGTTAATGGCATGAATCTAAAATAAGTAGACAATATAATTAAGTTTATAATACTAGCATATAACCATTTAACTGATTCTAAATTAAATTTATAATTTTAACACATCTACGTAGCTTAACTTAGGGGTGACAGTGAATCAATCAACAACCTCATCTTCTTAACCAATTATATGGCAATGCCCTCCACGCCATGATCTCAGTATAAAATTTAATTTTTAAATAAAAAATTACCATTACAATTTGCATAAAATATAAATAAATGACCTTTTAAAAACGTTTATGTAAACTTCCAAGAGATCAATGAACAACTTGATTTGCTAGTTATTATTTTAATTTACTCTAACAAAAAAAGAAATTGTACCATCCTGCATGCCAACATCACACAACGTCTGGTCAACTATTATTTGGATAACCAGATAGGTAGTCCAATCGGTGCATACCACTCACCCATATTTAAGCTTGCACTGCAGGTTAATGCCTTCTTAAACGGGTAACTTTTCGCCATCTGTAGCTTAATAATTTCCCTTTGAATTTTAAATGCTCCCGACTTACCTTTCCTTACACACGAGTTCTAAGCATGGAGCAAAAAACCAAGAAAACTATATGCATATTGGGGCGTTGAACTAGAGAAATTATCTCTGCAGTAAATGATAATAAATCCTAATGATCAATGATTTAAACTTTACGAGTGACTGATTCTCTTTTTTAGTGTATGCTTCATTACCACGACTGGATTCTGTAAATTCTTGGCATGCCATATCAATTATACTAAATGAAAGCTCTGACAGGCCATTGGAACCATTGGCAGAAGCACTCCACGACCTAAATTTCTCTTCAAATTCAGAAATTAATGGATAACAGGAACTGGAAAGGACAGAGAGCCGCACAATGCCAGGATCAATGATTGCTCTGCTCAATTGGGTGCCAAAGGGCCGCCCCTCGCAGGCAGCGCAATTCTCAGCATTGCTGCCACCCGTGAGGGGTGGCCCTTTGGCTCCCAAGTGAGCGGAGCAATCAATGATACTGGTGTTGTGCGACCCTCAGTCCACTTGGGTGCCAAAGGGACGCCACTTGTAGGCGGCGTGATTCTCAGAATCGCGCTGCCCGTGGGGGGCATCCCTTTGGCTCCCAAGTGAGTGGAGCTCCGCTCACTTATGCTCACTTGAAAATAGAGAGTTACTTATGTGTATAACTTCTGCAGAAGTGAGTGGAGCTCTCTTCACAATAGAGAGTTACTTATGTGTATAACTTCTGAGCAGGCGCCATGGTTTGTATAGAGATTTGACAGTTCTTTAGCTATCCTAGAGGCTTGCCTTACAGTGTGAAGGCATATGAATTGTGGAGTGTTGATGGGTCTGAGGATCGAAAGGTGTGGGAATGGAACCACTACTCTCATGTATGAATATGATGATATGATATGACTTCAACCCAGACCCTCTTCTGACTGGTTTTTACTCCCTTACCTTTCGTTGTCAAGAACACTGTAACATTAAAAAAAACAGATCATTTTATTAGGGTATCTTATCAGGTCTATTTTCTTTTTCAATTCTCTAGTCACATTACGTGAGTAAACGGTCTACATTTTCATACTGCCATCTTGGGCTTTAAATACTTTGCATCTAGCATCATATATGAATATTACCGGAATGTACTCTTTTTCGCCTCAAATACTGGATGGATCCATTGTTTAGCTAAATCTCCTAATTGAAATTAATAGTAATTTTCAAGGTCACAATACAAAGTTCCAATCCAGTTGAATGTCATATTTCAGATAAATACTGGAAGTAGTGATTTCAAAAATAGGGTGTTTGCTCAATTCAATTAAGTCGAGGACTATCGGTATATTGGGGTTTACTATAGGGATATTATCGTGCTTGCTTCCAGGACTTGGTGATTTTTTTTTATATAATCAACCAATTCTAAAACAACTAGTCGAATAGATGCCACTGAGATTGAGCTCCAGTGCTCAAAACAAATGACATACTTGCGAATATGGCTATCCTTGCGATCAGATTGTTCAACTTTGATGAAGAGCATCAAGTTTTCCTTCCATGCATCGTGATTAGATTGTTCAACTTTGATGAAGAGCATTAAGTTTTCCTTCCCATCTCTTTTGAGTAGAGCTCCGATCACTTGGGTTCCAAAGGGCCACCCCTCACGGGTGGCGCGATGCTGAGAATCGTGCCACCTATGAGGGGTGGCCATTTGGCGCCCAAGTGAGTGGAGCAATCATTGACCCTGGCGCTGTGCAACTCTCAGTCCTTTCCAGTTCCTGTTATCCATTAATTGTTGAATTTGAAGAAAAATTTAGGTCGTGGAGTGCTTCTTCCAAAGGTTCCAATGGCCCGTCAAAGCTTCCGTTTAGTATAACTGATCTGGCATGCCAAGAATTTATAGAATCCCATCATGGTAACAAAGCATTTTCATACTATTTGCAGGTAACGTTAGTTCAAGAAATTTATGTTTTTGTTATAAAACTTTGTTGTCTACAATAAAAAACAAGAATCAGGAACTAGTAAAGCTTAAATCATTGCCTTTATTTTCATTTACTGCAGAGACAATTTCTCTAGTTCAACGCCCTAATACTCGTTAGGGTTGTTGAGACATATTACATATTAGTGTTGGGAATTTTATCCAAATTATAATAATGCCAAAATCCTATGAACGCCATTTTCCAGAATATGGAGAGGCATGAGAAAAGAAAGTTGTTTGAATATATTGTTATTCTGTCTAAACACGAACCATATTTGCATAGCAACTAATTATTCAGTCCACAAGATTGTGGAAGCCGACATATTAAGACACTTCGCAGTGGGTCTGTCCAAATTCTAAAATTATATATTTCCCCAAAAATTCCATAGTGGGAATGACGACGTAGTTTTAGAACCTCATTCCTAGGATTATTCCATGCAAACTTCGAAGAATTTGGTCAGTCATGGAAGAAATTTTGCTCAAATGATTTTGGGTGATAGAATTTAATTTTTTATTAAGGGTTTGTAAGCCATTACAAGGCGCGAATATATGAAAGTTTAATTTGTGACAACTAGGCAATTACAATACTAACAAAAATCCAAATGTTTAAAAGCTTTAACCACTCAAGACTTCCAATAAAGCACTCAATCAAACACACTCTCATGGCTTCTTTGGAATGAATCCTTTTGACTCCTTTCAAACGAGGTAAATCAAGGAGATCAATTATTTTTTTATCTAGTACAAGGATTGAGATATGTAACAAAGGTGGTTTGTTAGTTATGGTTGTTGGGACATATTTTAATACCTTTTCATTTAGCCTTTTGCTTTTTCAAAACCTTACTGAACTATGTTCTTTCCAGAAGTTTGACTAGTGGTAGGGCACCAGGATATATTTTGGGCCTCAGAAATGTCCCATTTTCATCTACTTTACCTTTCGCTATTCTTCACATTTCATCGTCCCATTAACCTTTCATCATACCATTTCCATACATATACTTGAGTTTCATCTTATTATTTTCCACTTTATTCATTTTAGTATTATAAGTGAATTTATAATTAAATATTGGAAAATAACATGTTTTTCACTAATATCTCAAGTATGGATGAGATTTGTAATGTGTAGGAATATGGAAGGATCAATTCAAAGAAGACTCCTCGAATATCTCCTCCACTTCATGGAGATAGTTATTCAAAGAATATTCCAAGGAGAAGATCATGGAGATTTGGTTGGCATATCTTATTTAGGATGTATGAGAGACATGTGGAGAATTTGTGAGAGACATGTGGAGGATTTGAATGGATCATATTTTGTAATAATAGCAAATTAGTTGAGAGTGGTTGAGAGAATAGTGGATCTATCATTATGAGATGGTTATCTCCTTCTCAAATAAATTCGTGTATAAAAGAGAGCGCTCTCTCTTCATTTTGGGATATGTAGGTAGTAGTAGATTAGGAGGAGATTAGTCTCAAATTGTAGAAGTTAGTCTTGACTTTGTAATATGGAGAAGGGGATTCTTAGCTTTTTTTCATAATCTTAGTTTTGATGCTTTCATGATTTGCCATTGATTCTTGTGATGTAAATTAAGTTTTATTTATTGTTAATGTGAAGTCACATGTGTTGTCTTGTTGCTTTTCATATGTTTCCTTTCTTTTATGCAATTTACTTTCAGCAGTGTGTTTCAACTTCCAGCATTAGATTAGCAATTGTGTGTTTCATCTTAAGGGGGAATTAGATTAGGAATTAGCCATTAGAAAGGGGGGTTAGATTAGATTAAATTCAACTTCAGTCCTGCATATACTTTGCATGTGCTTCGTAAGCCTACGAACCTCGGATTGACAAATTAAATGATTGGGCAAATACTACAACGGAATTAAACGACAATATTTCAGCCTAACATTTTGGCGCCGTTGCCGAGGAAGCACGATGGATTGAAGTGTAGATTTCAATTCCTACAAGTGTGGTAGTGTAGATTTCAATTCCTGCAAGTGTGGTAGTGTAAATTTCAATTTCAGCAAGTGTGTTTGTTTGCAACTGTGAAGAGTAATGGTTTTCTGTACAAAGTGTTTTTTTTTTCTGGAGTGTTTTTTTATTTTATTTTATTTTATTTTTTTATTTAGATTCGGGTGCTGTAAGAATCCCTTTTTCAAAATGATTTAACAATGAGTTTAATCTTGGAATAGCTCACTCAGATCCTTGCAAAAGTAGGGATCTCCTCTTTTCATGAAGAGGAGATCTTGAAAGCAGCTGAGAGCTTAATTACTCCTCCAAAAACAGATGAAGAATCTTGCACATTAGATGATGAACAATTATGTGAGCATGAGGTCAAGGAGGACAACAAGGAGTTGCAGCAAGATCTGAGTGAGGACAACTATGCCTATGAAAGCCCCATTGAATGATGGTTTCAAGCAAGTACCAGGTTAAGACAATTTAGTTTTTCTTTTTTTCTAGTTAATTCACAGTCACAACAACTAATTTCACACATTTATGTTTATCCTCATTTTCTATTTGCAAAATTGACATTGAATATATTTTTATTGTTGTTATGTGAATGGCTACATTTGATATTTAACTACACATAACTGCTTTCTGAATTTTAATTAGTGTAGAGTAGGTAGGATTTTTCAGTTTTTGCTTTCACCCAGAATAAGTATGCTCTCCTTCGTGCTTCGTGTGGTCTGAGGATCAGAAAGTAGGATGTTTTAAAAAATTTCCAGGAATGAATAATTTAATGTTTTGCAAACATGCTTAATTGATTTCATATTTAAATTTGCAAATCATTATCTCCATTTGCTAAAAAAAAAAATTCAATTTGTAAAAATAAAACTGGCCTACAAATTTATGTGGCAAATTCATTATAAGCTAAAACAGTCACTGAAATTATAATAGCTGCAACTCCAAGTTGAAATAGTGTCACGCCTATAAAGCTTCTCGTCCATTTGTGTGCACAGAATTTCATGTTTGTTAACTTTATCTAACTGTTTCAGCCACTCGAACTCTATTTCGGTTTGGTTTATTTTTGTTGGAGTAGCCTTGACTTGCCTGTATCCTTCAAACCTCAAATTAAACCTAGCGGTGCATTTATTCTTTGGTCTATTATGGATCTTCATTTTTATCCTTTGACCTGCACACAGGAACTGTTAGTGGCATACTCTGAATAAAAGTGACGCAAGTTGCCTCATGGAAATAAGGTTCTTTCTTAACAATACACAAGACACAAACCACAATGCTCACACAAACAAGGTGTAGAACAAGATGCCTAGATGGCTTATATTACTTCTCTGAAATCGGTTAAAATATAAAATAATTGTAAGCAAATAACTAACTACAATCGGCCTTAGCCATTACAATCTTAGAAGTAACTATGGTGTGTTCTCCCTATGTGTCGACCTCACCCTCTCCTGGTTCACCACAGAACTTTGAGCTATGGTTCGATCTCAACACTCTGCACTCAGCCAGTGTGATTCTTCACAACTTCCTCGGCTCTGTGCTCTACTCTGCTCTGCTCTTCTCTACCCAATAGTGTCTAGACTGAAGGCCTTCTCTTCCTCTTCTACTCTGCGGGTGTTGTTTCCAAGATTATTACAATCCTGAGACACGCGTTCCCTCCATTCACCGATCCTGTCCAAATCCTGTGAATCTACACTGTCAGTTTCTAACTGTGCTGTACAGCTCTGTCCATGACGTCCTCTGTCATGTCCATAACCAACTAGCAATAACTGTAATAAATTCCTCAGCAACCCTGAATGGCTACTAGTACAGTCCTTTGACTTTCCTTCCTTCCAACCCTACTACAGCAGTCAGTCACATCTCGACTATCCTGTTGGTTCATTCCTTTCCCAATATACTTGATTTCGCCAAACCCTGTCATGTCGTAGTTTGACCACTTGGCGACTACCCAACCTCTTACATCGCTCGTCATCCATCGACCATTTCCTGTCGATCCTCGACCTCCCGCGATATATATTGTTCCTTCAGTCGGCTGCACCCCGACTACTTCCACTCGACTTGTTGACTTCGACAAGTCAACCTGCTTCCTGCACCAGTGGTCATCGGCACTCCAGCTGGTCAACTCCCTTCAGTCGATCAACTTCGACTGATCCGCCTAGGTCCTGATGCTCCTACATCAATCTCCCCAGGTGAAAAAGAATTCGACTGCTCCGTCAGTCTCCTGAACTCCTATTCAAAAATCCACGTTGCTTCCTACAACTCATCATTTGTCCATCACGCCAAGTATTCCTTCATGCGCGATCTACGGGTACGCCCTACTTCGCGTTCATCAATTACTTCTGCAATCCCCTCTTTATGCCAGTCTAGAATCTATTCTGTCCAGTCGATACTGGTTCCTTCCCCCTTACTGCTACTTGATCCTTTTTCAAATTTATACAGGTCTAAGACATTGAACGTTGCTAAAATGTTCAAGTCTTTTGGTAATTCCAACACATAGGCATTGTCTGAAATGTTCTTCAGAATCTTGCATGGTCCTATCTTCTTCAATTTCAACTTGTTGTATGTTCCTGTTAGAAATCGCTCCTTCTGCAAATATTCATAGACTAAGTCCCCCTCTTGGAATGACAATAGCCTCTTCCTTCGGTCGGCTCTCAACTTGTAGGCTGCGTTACTCTTCTCGATGCGCTTTCGCACATTTTCATGAACTTCATGTATATGCTCTGCGAATAATTCTGCATCCGCACTCTTCCTGGTTTCTGTTGGCAGTTCGACCAAATCTGCCACTACATGTGGACTCCTCCCTTGAACAATCTGGAATGGACTCAATCCTGTCGACCGATTCACAGAATTGTTATATACAAACTCTACCTATGCCAACACATTCTCCCACTGCTTGGGTCTATCAGCTGCTAAACATCTCAGAAGGTTTCCCAAACTTCTGTTTACAAGTTCGGTCTGTCCGTTTGTCTGCGGATGATATGCCGAACCAAACTCTAACTTTGTGTCAAGTTTCTTCCATAGGGTCCTCCAGAAATGCCCCATGAATTTCATATCCCTATCCGACGTGATACTCTTTGGAAACCCATGAAACCTGCCTATTTCCTTAAAGAATAGTACAACGATTCTTGTGGCATCACTTGTTTTCTTACAAGGTATGAAATGTGCCATCTTCGAAAACCTGTCGACTACAACAAATATTGAGTCATTCCCCTGCTGAGTCCTTGGTAATCCTAACACAAAATCCATGCTAAGATTCTCCCACGGGTTCTCTGGTACTGGTAATGGTGTATACAACCCCTTGTTCTGACTCCTTCCTTTTGCCAACTGGCAAACTTGACATTGTTGAATCCATTTTATCACATCTGTCAACATCCTTGGCCAGAAATACTTTTCGTCAATCAGTGCTTTGGTCTTGTCCATCCCAAAGTACCCTGCTAACCCTCCATTATGAAATTCTCAAATTAGGTTCTCTCTCACTGATCCGCTGGGAATACACAACTGACTTCCCCTGAAAAGATAACCTTCTTGAATGAGATAACTCAAATATGGAGTTCTGTCAGTGCTCCAAGGCTCAGGACACACCTTCCATGCCTTTGCAAAATCTTCATCGGTCTCATACTCTGCCTTTATTAACTCTATTCCTGTTGCCTAAACAGTCATTGTGCTCAACAGCGCAACTCTCCTGCTCAACACGTCGACAACTTGGTTGGACTTGCCCTACATATGTCGCAACACGAATGTATATCTCTGAAGTAACTCCACCCACTTCATATGTCTCTGATCCAACTTCGACTGAGTATTCAGATACCTCAGTGCTTGGTGATCTGTGTATAACACAGATTCCTGTGGCAACAAATAATGCCTCCATTTCTTCAATGCTTGTATGATAGCATAAAACTCTTTGTCATAGACCGAATACTTTTGCTTCACTCCATTCATTTTTTCATTGAAGAATGCAATTGGTCGGCCTTCCTGGCTCAACATTGCTCCAATTGCTATTCCACTCGCATCACAATCGACCTGGAAAACTTTGTCAAAGTATGGGAGCGCCAATACTGGGCTCTCAGTGACCTCTTCCTTCAACTTGTCGAAAGCTTCCTGGGCCTTATCCATCCACTTGAACTCGCCCTTTCTCATGCATTCTGTCAATGGTGCACAAATCCGACTGAATCCCCGAATGAACTTCTGGTAAAAATTAGCAAGTCCATGGAAACTTCTCACTGTAGTCGTACTTGTCAGTTCCGGCCAATCTACTATTGCCTTCACCTTCTCGGGGTCCATATCCAACCCTTTACCTAAAATTACAAATCCCAAGTACACCAACTCCTTCTTCATGAAGAAACACTTTTGTAGGTTAATCATCAGCTTCTCTCCCTACAATTTCTGTAATACTTGTTGAACGTGCTCCAAATGTTCTGACTTGGTCCGACTGAAAATCAAAATGTCGTCTAAATAGACTACGACAAACTTTCCCAAGAATGGCTTCAGTACCTCATTCATCAATCTCATGAATGTACTGGGTGCATTAGTCAACCTGAATGGCATGACTAACTACTCATATAACCCTTCTCTTGTCTTGAATGTTGTCTTCCATTCATCTCCTTCTCTGACCCTGATCTGGTGATACCCACTCTTCAGATCTAATTTCGTGAAGTATGTCGCTCCACTCAGGCAATCCATCAAGTCATACATCCTTGGTAATGGAAATCGATACTTGATCGTGATCTTGTTGATGGCTCTGGAGTCAATACACATTCTCCATTCCCCGCATTTCTTTGGTGTCAATACCGCTGGTACTGCACACGGGATCAAACTTTCTCAGATCAACCCTCTGTCCAACAACTCTTGGACCTGTCGGTTGAGCTCCTATCCATCTGCTAGACTCATCCTATATGGTGCTTTGTTTGGCATACTCAACCCTGGAATCAAGTCAATCTGATGGGATATGCTCCTTATCGGTGGCAATCCCGTTGGTTTCTCATCAACCATTATGTCTTGAAACTCTTCAAGCAACTCCTCGACTTCGACCAGAATGCTCTCCCGATTGGTCGTTCCTTCAACATATGGTCCTTTGGGAATGATTTCAAAACATCCCGACTGCTTTTCCTCCTCTGCGAGGAATTCCTTGGCGGTGCTCATCAACACTCGCTTCTCCCAAATATTGCTCTTGTCGTTCTTGTTATCGGTCGACTCTCCTCACCTCGGCTTAAGAGTTCTTTTCATGCAATTCTTCCACACTGTCACTATGCTAGCTTGACCATCATAGATCATCTTATGATCATATTGCCATGGCCTCCCTAACAACAGATGGCATGCATCCATGGGAACTACATCACACAGCATGCTATCCTCTAATCCTTCAACTCTGAAGTTGATCAGGCACTATCTAGTCACCTTAACATGGTGTCCTTTCTGCAACTATGAGATCTTGTATGGGTGTGGGTGTTCTCGACACTTCAACCCGATATTGTCGATGACCTCTGTCGACACAAGATTCTCTATGCTCCCACCATCAACTATGGTCTTACAACGCCATTCTCCGGTCCGCACCTTTGTTCGAAAGATAGCCTTCCATTGTGCTGGTTCCATCGGGTCATGTGGATCTTTCTGGATCAAATCTCTCTGAACCGTCAGATTCCAGTTCTTCTTTTTCTCACCTCCACTGCTATCTGATGCCAATTCTTCTCTCTCGTCGACTTAGTCATCCTTTCGACGTCTGGGTTTCGACTCTTCTGCAGCATGTAGGTTTTCTGGGAACTCATATGCCTTGTGTCCCACTCCTTGACATTTGTAACAGATTATAGCTGGTCTGTTAACTCCTTTCCTGTCGGATGTACCACTTCGACCATACGCACCTCGACTGCGGTTCTCATGACCATCGCGTTGGTTCTCTTGCACTCTTTCCTTCGTCAATGTCCCTTCTGTGCATCGACTATCTTTTAAACCTTCTTTCTTGTAACTGCTACCTTGACCTTTCATGGAGACAGTCCTTCCACCTCGACTAGTCATCCTGCCTTTGGTCGCTGCAGACCTTCTCGACAGTTTCTCTTCTGTCTTCAGAGCAAAATGATAGGCTTCTTCGACGATTCTGAATCTCGACATGCTGAGTTCATCATGAACAGCGTATTTCAAGCCGTTTAGATATCTGGTGACAGCTTCTTCTCCTTCATCCGTCTGTCCTGACCGAATCGACAATCAGTAGAACTCCTCCGTGTACTCCTTCACGGTCATCTCCTTTTGTCGAAAGTTCTGTAACTTCTTGAACAAGGAAATCACATAGTCATTTGGAAAGAACTTCCCCTTTAGCTTGGCAACCATCCTGTTCCAAGATTTGATTTTCTCCCTACCCTTCTTGACTCTATCAGCCTGTGCATTGTCCCACCACAACGAGGCATGACCCTTCAACCTTAGACATGTAGTCTTAACCCATTTAGGGTCCTCGATCTGCTCTACATTGAAATATTTCTCTATCTCTCTGAACCAGTCGATCAAGTCTTCTGGGTCCAGGCTTCCCGAATACGTACACTGATCTATCTTCACCCAACCTCTCATTTTAGTCAGAAGCTTGATGAGTTTCTCCTCTAGTTTTTCTACTGTGGCTTCCCGAGCTTCCACTTCCTCGTCGCTATGGTCTAGCGCTTCAAGAATACAACCACGCCTCTGGTTTTCTTTGATCGCTGCGACTTCATTTGTCAAAGTCCGCATCATTCAGATGCATTCGTCGAACATCTCACGATCCACTGTGACGGCTACTGTGCCATGCGCTCTTCATCCTCGGACATTAACGCCTCTATGAGCCATTTTCAACTTCTGCTAAAATTCTCACACTTCCAATTCTGATACCAACTAACGCAAGTCAGGTTGGTATAGTCTTCTCTCCAACCAGACTCGCTTCCGGGCTCTGATACCAACTAACGCAAGTCAGGTTGGTATAGTCTTCTCTCCAACCAGACTCGCTTCTGGGCTCTGATACCAACTGATGCAAGTCAGGTTGGTATAGTATTCTCTCCAACCGGACTCGCTTTCGAGCTCTGATACCAATAGACGCAAGTCAGGTTGGTATAATCTTCTCTCCAACCAAACTTGCTTCCAGGCTCTGATACCAACTGACGCAAGTCGCCTCACAGAAATAAGGTTATTGCTTAACAATACACATGACACAAACCACACTGCTCACACAAACAAGGTGTAGAACAAGATGCCTGGATTGGCTTATATTACTTCTCTGAAATCGGTTACAATATAAAATAACTGTAAGCAAATAAATAACTACAATCGGTCTCAGCCATTACAATCTTAGAAGTAACTATGGTGTGTTCTCCCTATGTGTCAACCTCACCCTCTCCTGGTTCACCACGGAACTCTGAGCTATGGTTCGATCTCAACACTCTGCACTCGGCCAGTGTGATTCTTCACAAGCTCCTCGGCTCTATGCTCTACTCTACTCTGCTCTGCTCTGCCCAACAGTGTCTAGACTGAAGGCCTTCTCTTCCTCTTCTACTCTGCGGGTGCTGTTTCCAATATTATTACAATCCCGACACCCGCATTCCATCCATTCGTCGATCCTGTCCAAATCCTACGAATCTACACTGTCAGCTTCTAACCGTGCTGTACAGCTCTGTCCATGACGTCCTCTGTCATGTCCATCACCAACTCGTAATAACTGTAATAACTTTCTCAGCAACCCCGAATGGCTACTGGTACAGTCCTTTGACTTTCCTTCCTTCCAACCCTACTATAGCAGTCAGTCACATCTCGACTGTCCTGTCGGTTCATTCATTTCCCAATATACTTGATTTCGCCAAACCCTATCGTGTCGTAGTTCGACCACTTGTCGACTACCCGACCTCTTACATCGCTCGTCATCTGTCGACCATTTCCTGTCGATCCTCAACCTCCCATGATATCTATTGTTCCTTTAGTCGACTGCACCCCGACTGCTTCTGCTCAACTTGTTGACTTTGACAAGTCAACCTACTTCCCGCACCAGTGGTCATCGGCAGTCCCGCTGGTCGGCTCCCTTCGGTCGATCAACTTCGACTGATCCTCCTAGGTCTCGATGCTCCTACATCAAAAAGAAATTGGAGGTTGAATGAAATGCCTAAATTTATACCTAAACCTGCAAACAAAACACGGCGACATGAAATAATTTAATCACTCGACTCCCAAGCTTCAAGATTGCATGCCTCTGATCTTTCCTTCTCTGGAATAAAGAAATGGAACAATTAGCTCTCTCGGCCAGCTTGGCAAGCATCTCGACCAAATGGTGACACGCTCATCCCGTTGATAGTTGTAGAAAAATCTCAATCATGGAGAAAGACACCCAACAAGAAAATCAATCATTACTAAACCTGGGTAGTTAAGTGAGTTGGTTGCAGCTTCATCAAAATGGAAGGGAATCGAATAATCCTACAACAATCTCAATAATGTTTTGTGGGAGGAAGGCGTTGATTTCTCCACTATATTTATGATGATGGTTTATTAACAGTAGCAGCACTGATGGCAGCCTCCAATGCATGATCAAAACGACATTAACCAAAAACGCATGCCACATAAGAACACCTTGATTCGCGTCTTGATTTGCGGGAAGATGGAAATGAATCTCAAAAATCCGGGACATGGGTTTTGTGCGTAACGGCCCCAATTACCTAACTATCGTGGAAATTGCCAAAAAAAACTGCGGTTTGTGATTTATCAAATCACAAACAGTTACGGCCGTGTTTCACATTATCAAATTTGTTAGCAGTTACAACTGTGTTTCAGGTGTTACAGATCACAAGTTCGGGGTTCGATTTCTCATTTTCCTTAGAGAAATTTATGTAATCATCTATCATGGAGTGGAGCAATCGTTCGATAATAGCAGGAGCAGATTGATACTTAAGGGGCAGAACCAGTTGTATGATTCTTTATATCTTTGTAGTTTAATAAACAACCATTCCATTATTCCTACATGTGGAAAATTGAACATGGACATAAGCCAAGCTTTGATTGATAATTTGATGCATTTTTTATTTTAATAATTTATGGTCATGCATGAAGACAGGTGTCAACTTCTGGTAGCGGAATGGAACAATTTGAAGGGCTGAGGACATAAAATTTTCATAACATATATATGCTCTCGACAATTATGATCGATGTGTTTTTTTTTGCAGGCAGCAAGTTTTTCTATTTGGTGTTTATTTCCAGATTGCTATTTGTTGCAGAGAATTCTATGCTCCAAGATTCACAACTATTCTTTACTGCCTTTATCTAAAACTATTGTCGCCAGAATTCTAATCAAATTGACAATAAAATTGATAGGAGAGTCTATCGCCAGGTATAAATTTTAATCCAGTTGATATGTGATGCCAAGCATGGATATTTTACCTATGCAATTTTTCCCCAGCTTGTTTATTTTCGTCAAAAATAAAAGAAGCTTATTTATTGTTGCAATTATTGTCTTTTGTTTGATGGAATTGATACCGGAGTTCCACAAGGTTGAAGCCTTGAAATTTCGGCACTACAAGCTAATATATGATCTTCACTGGATTACGAGGACCGCTTTGAAATTTCCTCATTGTCATATTCATTTTAGAAGGGCATGTAATAGAACTTGCGTTTTGAGTGTGTTTTTGGCAAGTTCTTTTGTTGAAATAGTGGACTCGGAGAAGGGGTCAAGGAAATAATGAAATCTCCAATGGACAGTTGTTTTGCCAAATAGAATGCTCTGTTTTGTGTATGATGAATGCATATACCCAGACTGAATGTGTTTTCTCTCGGATTGCTATTTCTTGCACTAGAGATGTATAATCTGAATTTGACAATATACAGGACTGATCATGCAAGAAAAACATTTGAAATCAATGCAGCAATCGATGAGGATCATACTTGGCACAATTTTCAAAGCTTGAATTCCAGAACTTTAGTGACAGGTATCAGCAAACTGTTACTCATGCACATGGGAAAATTTGATGAAGCCGAGGCAGTAAGATTGTTTGTTGTTTTCCTTTAGCATAATTTTTGCATTTTTCTTTCGGTGTGTATTATCAAAATAACACAAAAACCATAAAAATTATAAAACCATAAAAAAAAAATTCAAAATTGCAAATGGACATTCTATAATTCTTGAACAAATCTCAAAAACATGTTTTTACATTTAACGCTAATTTGTTTTCTTCAAGACACTTTGACAACAATCAATAGGAAAAATAGCAGAGAGACTTTTTGCATCATGATGTTTGTTGCTACATAGCAACACATTCGCAAAAACACCATTGTTGGGTCATGACTTCTTTACTCGCATATTAATCATCTCTATGTGGAAGTCTGTTCCAGCCGGGTGTTCCAGCTATAGTAGTCAACGACGAAACAAGTGCACAACGACAGCAGGTATAAAACGTATTTTATTTTTGCAATTTGCTGCATTCATACTTATTTCTACATGCTCCTCACAAGTTTTCATGCAGGATTTGTACTAAGCTTTTTCAGGTGCACAGACGATCAATTTTTATGCTGAAGTGATTTTTCAAGAATCACAAATTTTTTTGTTGAGAAACATACTTTGATAAGACAGCTTGAAGGAGCTGTTACTCATGAGAAACATCATGACATTTGCTGTTACACAGAAACCATTCATAAACCCATTGGCATCATAACTACATCTCTCCTTCAAAGCACATTAGTCATCCATGTAAAGTCCACTTTCCATTGCCTTATCTGTCATGACTTCACACAGGCCTATCTTTCTGAGTTGCATACATCCCTTTATCTTTTTCAGTTCATTTTTTCCATTTCAGTTTGCCTTCTGAATAAGAACATCCAGTTCCCTCTGCATAATTACATTTCCTTGCCATAAGCACTATTGCTACTGAGATCTTTCCTATAGTCCTACCAATCTTTTTGTAAAAACTCGCGTTGACTAATGTGTGATTCCTTAAGGCCCACCTTTCAACAAGTCTTGCCCCATTGACCTTAGCACCTTATCTGGGATATAGACTACAGTTCCTTTTTTTGAGTACCTGGAGGCTTGCATGCCTTAATGGCAAGTTCTCTTGCTGACAATCATGGGAATACATCAATGTCCCTTGATCGTCATATCTTACAAGTGGCTCGACATTAGCACATCTATTCGCACTTTGCAAGATGTACTTAGGTATCTTGGCACTCATTGACATCAATGGTGAGTTTGCCTCACATTGGTTAACGACATTCATAAATGGCCGGTAATCCAATGACTTCTTTTCATGCTTGACATCGACACATTTATTCGCATGACTAGAATTGTACCATCGGGTTTTGTAGCGGGTGAAGACTATACACTTTTTCATGAATCCCTCAGCAGTTATAGCAGCATGACATCAGCTATATGAGACTACCACAGTTCTGATTCTTTCATTGCCCATGATCTAGTCTTAGCAGTCACATTCTCCATAATTCAGCAGCAACAATTTCAGTTATATTTTCACGATCCTGCAGTAGTGACATCTTCTCTGATCCAGCAGTTACAACAGTTGCACCAACAACATCACCAACCACGTTCCTATTGCATAGTTCATCATCATTCTTGGGTAAGTGGAGGTATGTTGTTTTCTGAATTTTAATCATGCAATTCCTTACATGCTAGCAATGAATAATTTGGAAAATTCCCTCACCACGCTCCATTTCATTTTTCACTTTCATAACCCATGCCGAGTTGCACGAGGACATGCAATGAGTTCAGTTGGGGAGGATGAGATCGAGGTTGTTGAACACTCTATGCGATCTCAAATGCAGTCTTTTCAGAGGACAGGAAATCTTTTGTGGCAGCTTATTCATTTTCTCATGCATATTGTTCCTTATATAAAATGCAGAATTTGAATTGAGTATATCTCACAAACCATACATTGGATCCTCATGATTTTTGGACAGGGAATGGATAATATTATGATGAACAAAATTGGCAAGTTTCAGCTCAATCCAATGCACGGATTTCGAAAAAATAGCCATCATCACCTTCAGCCAATTTTTTTCTCAAAATCTGTGATGTGGGTTTTTCTGAGTTTTGGTGTGGAGATGCATTGTACTAGTAAAAACTTGCCTGCAAAATTTCAGCCAAACCCAATTTGTAGTTTGGGAGATATTATCTTGGGAAGTTTTCTGCAACACCAGCTATGACTGTGCCAAACTTTCCATCATCACCTACAGCCAATTTGCATTTTTTCTAGAAATCCGTGATGTGGGTTTTTCTGATTTTTGGTGTGGAGATGCATTGGACTTATAGAAACTTGCTTGCCAAATTTTAGCCAAACCCAAACCGTAGTTTGGGAGATATTAACTCAGGAAGTTTGTTGCAACAATAGCTGATACTCCTCCAAACCTTCCATTTCGCAGTTGATACTCCTCCAAACCTTCCATTTCGCAGCTGATACTCCTCCAAGCCTTCCATTTCGCAGCTGATACTCCTCCAAACCTTCCATTTCGCAGCTGCAACTCCGAACTATGTTCATTATCATCATTTCGCTACCATCATTCCACTCATTTACCATTCACCAACATTTCTTTTCCAACAACTCCTCTGTTGCACTTTCCTTCATACACATTGATACACATATTGGCATGATTCATAAAGAAAAGGCTTTCTTATGCACAGTGACACTTTCTTATACATAGTTGGTGACTTATTATTTCCAGTGAGTGTATGCTTTAATTATTGCAGCAAGGAAACAGATGACGGAATGAATGTTGTTTACACAAGAACCAACATTCCTTGCATTTAAAAGAAAATATCAACTGTTACTCCATTCCTTGCATTCAAAATAAAATATCAGCTGTTACTCCACTCCTTGCAATCAAAAGAAAATATCAACTGTCATTTCACATCATGAAATAAATGTTGTTAACACAAGAACCAACATTCTTTATGGCTGTTACACAAGAACCAACCATAAGAAAATTCTAGCTGTTACTCATGTGATGCACATCCTAGAAACATTTAAAAGACATCATCAAGCAAAGCCAAAGTTCAGATTGCAAAAGTTCTTAAGCAAATCCATGCAAGGTTGCATGAGGACATGCAACAGGTTAAGTTGGGGAGTATGTTGGGCCTCAGAAATGTCCCATTTTCATCCACTTTACCTTTTGCTATTCTTCACATTTCATCGTCCCATTAACCTGTCATCATACCATTTCCATACATATATTTGAGTTTCATCTTATTATTTTCCACTTTATTCATTTTAGTATTATAAGTGAATTTATGATTAAATATTGGAAAATAACATGTTTTTCACTAATATCTCAAGTATGGATGAGCTTTGTAATGTGTAGGAATATGGAAGGATCAATTCAAAGAAGACTCCTTGAATATCTCCTCCACTTCATGGAGATAGTTATTCAAAGAATATTCGAAGGAGAAGATCATGGAGATTTGGTTGGCATATCTTATTTAGGATGTATGAGAAACATGTGGAGAATTTGTGAGAGACATGTGGAGGATTTGAATGGATCATATTTTGTAATAATAGCAAATTAGTTAAGAGTGGTTGAGAGAATAGTGGATCTATCATTATGAGATGGTTATCTCCTTCTCAAAGAAATTCATGTATAAAAGAGAGTGCTCTCTCTTCATTTTGGGATATGTAGGTAGTAGTAGATTAGGAGGAGATTAGTCTCAAATTGTAGAAGTTAGTCTTGACTTTGTAATATGGAGAAGGGGATTCTCAGCTTTTGTTCATAATCTTAGTTTTGATGCTTTCATGATTTGCCATTGATTCTTGTGATGTAAATTAAGTTTTCTTTATTGTTAATGTGAGCTCACATGTGTTGTCTTGTTGCTCTTCATATGTTGCCTTTCTTTTAGTCAATTTACTTTCGGCAGTGTGTTTTAGCTTCCAGCATTAGATTAGCAATTGTGTGTTTCATCTTAAGGGGGAATTAGATTAGGAATTAGCCATTAGCAAGGGGGGTTAGATTAGATTAAATTCAACTTTAGTCCTGCATATACTTTGCATGTGCTTCGTAAGCCTACGAACCTCGGATTGAAAAATTAAATGATTGGGCAAATACTACAACGGAATTAAACGACAATATTTCAGCCTAACAATATAGCCGAAGAAAAAAGTTCTCCATTGGTTCATAAGACATTCTTGGTTACATATGAGCATATTGATTTAGCTACGCAACCACTGTAGGAGGCTCTCCAATCAATAGCTATACGTCATATATAAGTTTAACTTGTTCCTTTTAATAAGTAGTTTAATCTTACTAATTAGATGTAGTGCAACTGGGAATAATCCACAGGTGACGATCCACTGGGAGGAGGAATAAGGCACACATATATCAATATTGAAATACATGTCAAAATATTCAGAGACCGCAATAGGTCATCCCATCTCATATCGGAATCCAATCATCTTATACCATTAAATATCATATCTATTAAGTAATGATAAAACTAAACCAAATCAAGGTTTATATCACATTAGCTAAAGGTGTATTTGTCAATCAACTCATCATTCTTATCGCAAAAATGACTTTAGATAAAAAAAAACACATTAGTTAATAAACTAAAATTAGAAGAGGGAACTACACCTTTCAACACTTCATTTATCTCAATTATTCTTTACAACACTCAAGTTTATTCCTTCAACATACATCTATGAAGTTTGTCCCTTGAACATTGCTAATTAGAGGGATCATAAAATTAAGAAAATCCACAAATGCTTCATATCTTATATTTTCTAAATTGTATGTAAAGCTAGTTACCTCATTCAATTAATTGAAGCTTAATGTACTTTAGTGGGGTCAAAAAATATTATTAGGCATTTGCGTTTGAAAATAAATTGGTAAAAGTTATCAATGGTAGTCTCCATGGTAGTTCTTCTAGTACGAGTATTACTAATGAAAGTATTAAAAGAGATTTAGTTATATATTATGGTACAGTGCTTCTAGTATGAGTAGTACTAATGAAAGTATTAAAAGAGATTTAGTTATATATTCTCATATACAGGTTAACTAATAGAGCATAAAGGTCATCTCTTCATTGGCATAGGAAACATTAAGGAGGAAATAGATAGGTATAATCTATGTATGTAGTTCTCGACCAAGTGGGAGGAAAAACAATTTTCAAGTAGAATGCATAATTATAACCAAGTGAAGTATTATTAGCTTTCAATACATTGTATGTATTGGTGGTGGTTCAGCCTTTAGGGAATAAATATAGAGAAGATAATCAAATTAGCAATATGGTGATCTTTAATTTTACATATATGAAGTTTAAGAAAAATACAAATAAGAGGAAATTGAAGTACTAGATTGATTTTATAAGCAATTGTGGCAAGGAAAAAGGTAAAGGTCTAATGAGGGGTGTTTAGAAGGGAGCACTTTCGACATCTTGCAGACATATAAGACCCAATGGAAGAGGATATTGATGTCCCTGAAGAAAGCCAAGCTCCAGAAAATTCCAATTTTGATTAAGAATGTTTCCTGCATGATATTGTTGATTAGTTTCATGTCTTGAAGAAAATGTTAAATTTGACAATTTTTTGATAAGATATATTAGTAATGTTTTGACTTTTAGACTTTATTTTAGAAATAAAATTTCTCTATATAATGTTTGAAATATGTTTTTTACAAATAATTTGTATAGTTTTTCTTGAATTTATGTGAATCGACACTTTTCGGAAAATAATATGAAATAGTATCATTTTTATACAAAAAATCTCTGAGAATTGATTGAAAATGGTTTTAAATGTCTTTATTTTATGGATTTTTTTACAATTTTGTCAATAAAAGTGTCTTATTTTGTCCATAAAAATGTCTTATTTTATAGAAAATATTGCAAAATGCTTATGTTTTTCATTATAAACTGTTTAAAAATGTATGTTATTTTGCTAAATTTCTAAAAACACACTTGAAAATAGAAATTAAAAATATTTTACGATAAAGATAATTCAAAGGACCCAAAAAATGCCTCAAAATGAAAATGTGTGATACTGGCTACTAAAATTAGGAGAGAGAAAAACGAGAGCTAAAAATAGCAACTAAAATTAGGAGAGAGAAAAAAGAGAACTGTGTCAAGTTGTCGTTTCATAGTATAAGTGGTTCAAAATGCTTCTTGTCTTTTTATCAAACGCACCACTTCATAAAAAAATGCTTCTTGGTTTAATTAATTTGCTTTGACAAATACCTGGTAGTTAATTTCCTCTATTTCATAACATCTTAATTTATTTTTATTAAATTGACTTAGCTGGGAAATTGAAATAAAAACTTGTTAACACATATTTTCAGGCTTATTTCTAGCATATTCACATACTGTGTAACAATGGTTTTTCCTCAACTTTCCAACTCAATTTTTCACACTTGTGACTACCAAAGAGGAATCTGACACCATGGCTAGATGGCCAGTTCATAATGGAACATACCCATGCCATCTGGAGAATTTATCAGCACAAGGGAAATTTATGGCAGACATTTCGAAATGCCTCTCAACCTTCATTTAGACAACAAGACAAACGTTTTTCTCAATTTGGCAGGCTTGTATTTCACACGTGTAACCTCCAGAGAGAAATCTGAGACCATGACTAGATGACCATATTATCAAAGAAAAAGCCCATGCCAACTGATGAATTTATCACCACAAGGATAGCTCCTGGTGTTAAATTTTTAGTATTAAATCACAATACTATAGGATCTTTGCTGAGAGAATAACATCTACAGTATATCAATGCATGACAATCATCACAAGCATCACAAGAATCAAAAGCATAGAGACAAGAGACACAGAGTTTCCGTGGGGAAAACCCTAAGGTGAAAAACCCCACAACTTCCTTAGAGATAGAGAGAGCAATGGCTCAACCAAAATACAACCAAATAACACTGAGATAGTCTTCTAGCAGATGATCCTCCTCCTCCTCAATAGTGCGCCACTTTTCAGAGAGAGAGATAGTTACTTTTCCGAGTGAGTAAAATAGAGATCTCCTATCTCTATTTATACTCACCTTTTTGCCCAGTGACCTACTGGGGCCGACTTGTCTACTTTGATACACCCACATTATATTATATATTAATCAGGGCCGACCCCATAAGGTGGTCTAATAACCCATCGGCAAGTACACACACTTGCGACACTTGTCAATCCACATGACGACACTTCCTTATAGAGGAATAACACATCTCTTATAAGGGTACAATAAATATATATATAATATACAGATGAAATACATTCCGAAGTTACATATACATTAACACTCCCTCTTAACTAGGAAGGTATTTCTCGACACAGATCTGCTAGACAAGTCTTCTTTTCTGGATCATCGTCATCGATGCATCGTCATCATCATCGTCACTGCTGCTACTATCTCAACCAATCTCTGACTCTACTCGTCATAGGAATTTCTACAGAGCCAGTCCTTTTTCATACTGGATGTAGGCCCACCACCTGCAGGTCTTCATCATCACTGGCCATACTGTGGAATCCTCAGGACTTATTACGTGCGTCACAAAACCTCGAAAGAGCATCCCAGGCTGTTACGAGCACACAGCTCTACCTATAGGATCTCCCAGGGCACCGAATTACATGTGACCTCACCACAAAACCTCGCAAGAGCATCCCAGGCTGTTACGAGCACACAGCTCTACCTATAGGATCTCCTAGGGCAACGAATTACATGTGGTCATGGCAAAACCTCGCAAGAGCATCCCAGGACTGATTACGGGCACACAGCCCAACCTATCGGATCTCCCAGGGAAACGAATTACATGCCATAGGACAAAAGCTTGAAAGAGCATCTGCCAGATATCCCAGGGAACCGAATTACATGCCATAGGCAAAACCTCGAAAGACTATCTGCAGATCTCCCAGGGCACCGAATTACATGTCCTCCCAGAGCAAAACCTCGAAAGATCATTTGCCAGATGTCCCAGGGCACCGAATTACATGCCATAGGCAAAACCTCGAAAGACCATCTGCAAATCTCCCAGGGCACCGGATTACATGCTCATCTGCACAACCTGATCCACGGCCACAAAGTATCAACCTGATACTCACCATACATCATCCTGATGTATCCATGATCATCCTGATGTATCCATGATCATCCTGATCATCATCACTGCAACGTCCTGCTGCATGTCATCTGGAGCAACATCCTGACGCTCATCATCTATGATCATCCTGATCATCACTGCAACATCCTGCTGCATGTCATCTGGAGCAACATCCTGAAGCTCGTCATCTATGATCATCCTGATCATCACTGCAACATCCTGCTGCATGTCATCTGGAGCAACATCCTGAAGCTCGTCATCTATGATCATCCTGATCATCAATGTATCCACCTGATACAAATACAAATACATGATACATATCACCATACATGATCCATCTGATCATACAATGTATCCACCTGATACAAATACAGATACATGGTCCAAGCATCCAACATGATGCATATACAAAATACGTACACATGATCCAACTGATCATATCCAACATCCAACATGATGCATACATACATAAATGATCCAACTGATCATATCCAACATCCAACATGATGCGTACATACATACATAAAAATGATCCAACTGATCATATCAAGCAGAAACCAGAACATCATCCTGATGCTCATCATCCAGGGCTTACATCCACAGCCATGTGAAGGATCCTCCTTCCAACATGCTTGGAATGGCTTCAGCAAATGTGTCCATCACTTCTTCCTCGAAGTGTCCTCGATCTGAAGAACGCCAAGCCTCTCTCTGAAGTACTCGAACTTCACTCTGGCTAGTGGCTTCGTCAACACATCTGCAATCTGCTCGTCCGTCGCAACATACAGGAGCTTCACAACTCCTCTCTGCACCATATCCCTGATATAGTGATATTTGATCTCTATGTGTTTCGACCTGTCATGAAACACTGGGTTCTCGGACAGCTTCACACAACTCTGGTTATCACAGAAGATACCAGTAGCCTCCAACGGGAGATCAAATAACTCAGACAGTAGCTTCCATAGCCATACTGCCTCGCAACTAGCTGAGCAGGCTGCAACATATTCTGCCTCAGCTGTACTCAGTGCTACGCAGGACTGCTTCCTGCTAAACCAAGAGATCACACCTGATCCCATACTGAAGCAGCACCCAGATGTGCTCTTCCTATCTGCAGCACTGCCAGCCCAATCTGAATCAACATAACCCTGTAGGTTAAACTTTTGATTTGCTTCATACTTGAGCCCATAATCCACTGTACCCTTCAGGTACCTCAGAACATGCTTTACAGCAACCAGGTGAACACTCCTCGGATCCGTCAAGAACTGGCTCAATGTGTTCACAGTAAAGCAAATGTCTAGTCTCGTGTTCGTCAGGTACATCAAGGACCCAATCATCTGACGATACATAGTGATATCAATCGGCTCAGATGAAGCATCACATAGAAGCTTCAGATTCGATGCCATAGGTGTGGCCATGGCCTTGCAATCCATCATCCCAAATCTCTTCAGGATATCTACTGTGTACTTCCCTTGACCAAGGAAGATCCCACCTGCACTCTGCCACACCTCCATACCTAGGAAATAGTGCATCATTCCCAAATCTTTCATGTCGAATTCAGCTGCAAGCTTCCTTTTAGTATCTGCAATCAGTCTGTCATCTCCTGTCACAAATAGGTCATCCACATACAGTAGTAGAATCACAGGATTCCCTTCCTCAACCTTGTAGTAAAGGTTGGAATCCGCTTTACTCTTGGTAAATCCCAAACTAGATAGGAAACTGTCCATCCTACCATACCAGGTTCTGGGAGCTTGCTTCAAGCCATATAAGGCTTTCTTCAATCTGTATACATATGATTCCCTGTCATGTATTTCAAAACCGAGTGGCTGTTCCACATATACTTCCTCTTCTACTACACCATTCAGGAAAGCAGTCTTGACATCCATCTGGTGTATTTTCCATTTCATTGCTGCAGCCAGGGAAAGCACTGTTCTGATGGAAGTATACCTGGCTACAGGTGCAAAGGTTTCTTCATAATCTATTCCTTCTTTTTGAGAGAAACCACGAGCTACAAATCTTGCTTTGTATTTTTCCACACTGCCATCTGCAGCATGCTTGATTTTGTAGATCCACTTGGAAGTCACAACAGACTTCTCTTTAGGTCTTGGGACAACATCCCAAACATCATTCTTCATTATTGATTGGTATTCCTCAACCATAGCATCCTTCCATTCTTTCTTTTCTGCTGCCTCTTCATGACTAGAAGGCTCTTTGTTCATAATGTCACAGAGTAAGGAAACATAACTGGTGTGTGATCTGGTTCTCTTCTTTGCTCTGTGTTCTTCTTCTGGAATGCCAAATCTTTCTGCATCATGAATGAGCTCTCTATCCCATACAGGTTTCCTCTTGTGAGAGTTATCCTCACGGGGTGGATCTACAGGTTCTTGTGGATCTTCAAACTCACGAACAACTTCTGGAACTGCTTCAGTCATGGTAGTGTCCGGAAATCTTGTTTCCTTAGGTTCTTCATAAACTTCGGTAGGTGCCTTCCTTGATTTGATGAATGCTGAGTTTTCATCAAATGTTACATCCCTGCTGACATCAATCTTCTTGAATCCTGGAAAGTATATTCTGTAAGCCTTCGAGCTTTCACTATAACCCACAAAGATGCCCTTCTTTCCTGAAGGATCTAGTTTAGTCCTCTTCTCTTTTGGGACATGAGTATATACTGGACAACCAAATATTCTGAGATGGCTGACTTCAGGTCTCTTACCAGAAAAGACCTCTTCTGGTGTCTTGTTGTCCAATATCTTGTGGGGTGTTCTGTTCTGCACATATACAGCTGTTCTGGCTGCTTCTGCCCATAGATGCATAGGAAGATCTTGATCATGCAACATTTCCCTTGCTGCTTCCATGATAGTTCTGTTCTTCCTTTCTGCAACTCCATTCTGTTGAGGATTATAAGGAGCAGTCAACTCCCTCTTAATCCCTGAATCACTGCAAAGTTTCTTGAAGTCATTTGAGGTGAATTCTCCACCATTGTCGGATCTGAATGTTTTGATCTTCTTGTCAGTTTGATTCTCCATCAAGTTTTTGAATTCCTTGAATTTGTCAAGCACCTCATCTTTGCCTTTCAAGAAGTATACCCAAGTCTTCCTGGAGAAGTCATCAATAAATGATACATAGTAAACATACCCACTTAGGGAACTGGATGACATGGGGCCACATACATCTGAGTGGATGATTTCCAGAATGTCTTTTGCCTTGCTTTCACTGCTTGGGAAAGCCTTCTTAGTGTTCTTTCCTTTTGCACATCCTTTGCAAACACCTTCATGTTTGGTCTTGATTTCAGGAAGACCCTCTACTGCCTTGCTTGCAATTGGAAGTGCCCTATAGTGCATATGAGCAAGTCTTCTATGCCAAAGTTCACTTGGCTCCATGGATTCATGTACCATGGCATGTTCAGGTTGTCCCTTCAATTTATACAAGCCTCCCTCTTGCTCTCCAATCACTACTGCATCATCTATGTTCTTTCCCTTTGGCCACATTAGGACTTGGCCATCCACAAATGCAACCCTCATACCTTTTGCATCCAATGCAGAGATGGAGAGTAAGTTCTTCTTGATTCCAGGTACATACAGTACTTCTTTCATCTTCAATGATTTTCTAGAATATAGGTTGTAGGAGGCTTCACCACTTCCTTTGATTGGATATTGATAATCATCCCCAAGTTTCACCTTATGGGGTGATTCATGTTCAAAAAGGTTCACAAAAGATTCCTTGAACCCAGTCATGTGTTTGGAGGCCCCACTATCAATCAACCAATCATTACAACCATGAGAAATAGTACCTGTGAGAGCAGAGATCAGAACATACTCTTCTTCACTTGATGAGTCATCATCACTATCACTTTTTGCCCTAGCCTTCTTCTTTGGAGGTTCATCATCTTCGGCAGCATGAGCATGAAACCTTCTTTTGCTGCCCTTCTTCTTCTTACTGGAGTTGTTGTTATTATCCCTTTTGTTCTTGGGACAATCTGAAGCAAAGTGACCCTTCTCATTGCATGTGAAGCATCTTAGGTCTTTCTTGTTCTTTTTATAGGATCTATTGTGGCGAGAGTGATCCTTCTTGGCTTTGCTTCTTTTGGTGTGAGTTGCAAGAGCTTGATCTTCACCTCCCATCTTTTCTTCACGAGCTATAAGTCTAGCTTCTTCTTGAGAGCATTCTTCCCGAAGTCTACTGAATGAGATCAACTTCTTCCTTGCACAAATTCCTTGAATAAAGGAGTCCCATGACCTGGGTAGGCCATTTAGAGTGGTCATCACCACTTCACCATTCTCCACCATTTCATCTACTGCTTCTAATTGTTCCTTGATCTGGGAGACCCTTGAAAAGTAAGATTGAATGGTTTCTCCATTCTGAAACTTCACTGCTTTCAATTGGTTCCACAGGGTCATCTTCCGATTTATGTTCTTTCCTTCAAATAGCTTGGTCAAAGATTCAAACATCTCTTTGGGTGTCTTAAGAGAAGACACATGAGGAATGAGATGGTCTTTGATAGAATCAGCAATGATTCTCTTTGCCTTGACCAAGTTCTTCTTGTGCAATGCCTTGGCTTCTTCATCCTCTGGGATAGGGATGTCTTCTTTCACATATGAGTCCAACTCATTCTCTTCCAGGATTAACCCAATCCTATACTTCCAGGCTCGGAAGTTATCAGCCCCTTCAAGCTTATCCTCAAGCTTAGTGTGGAGAGACATCTTTAAGAGTACTTCAAATGGAAATAGAAAAGATTTAGGACTTACCACTTGAAGTGCTGAAAACTGGATCTGGTCCCGGTTTAGGGTTTGTCAGAGAAACCCTAAAAATTCAAAATGTGAATTTCAAAATTCCGAAAGGATAGAAAGATGCGCCTTGGAGATCTGATCAGCCTAGTACATTCAGAATTTGAGATCAGCAAGGTCTTGCCCTTCAAAATTGCCTTTTTGTCCTCCCGGGTTCACTGGGGAGAGCCCTGAATTAGGGTTTGAGTTTCCCGGAGATCTACCCAGCCAAAAATCTCGATCCAAAGCTCAAACCTTCGATTTTTGCAAGGAGCTTCCAGCTGTGCCTTTAGTTTCCAGAAATTCCTATTTTTGTGGAAACCCTAATTTTTAGGGCCAAATCTGAAAATGCTCGGAACGGAATTCTGATTGGATAGATAGATGCGCCTTGATGAGTAGATCCAATCTACTATACTGAATTTCAAAAATCTGTGGAGAGAAACCCAATAAACAAGGAATACAAGCTTCCGTCACTGCAAAATGTTTTCTTCTCAGTTAAGCTCTGATACCATGTTAAATTTTTAGTATTAAATCACAATACTATAGGATCTTTGCTGAGAGAATAACATCTATAGTATATCAATGCATGACAATCATAATATGACAAGCATCACAAGCATCACAAGAATCAAAAGCATAGAGACAAGAGACACAGAGTTTCCGTGGGGAAAACCCTAAGGTGAAAAACCCCATAACTTCCTCAGAGATAGAGAGAGAAATGGCTCAACCAAAATACAACCAAATAACACTGAGATAGTCTCCTAGCAGATGATCCTCCTCCTCCTCAATAGTGCGCCACTTTTCAGAGAGAGAGATAGTTACTTTTTCGAGTGAGTAAAATAGAGATCTCCTATCTCTATTTATACTCACCTTTTTGCCCAGTGACCTACTGGGGCCGACTTGTCTACTTTGATACACCCACATTATATTATATATTAATCAGGGCCGACCCCATAAGGTGGTCTAATAACCCATCGGCAAGTACACACACTTGCGACACTTGTCAATCCACATGACGACACTTCCTTATAGAGGAATAACACATCTCTTATAAGGGTACAATAAATATATATATAATATACAGATGAAATACATTCCGAAGTTACATATACATAAACACCTGGCAGGCATTTCCAAATGGTCTCTTAACCTCTAGTTTTCAACATTTGGACAAATTTCATTTGTTCTTAATATGCAAAACATGATTTTTCTCACTTTGGCAGATTGATTTCTTGCACATGTGACCATCGTAAGGAAAACTGAAAACATGACTGGATAACCACTTCAACAAGGAACATATCCATGTCACCTTTTGAATTTTTCGATACACACACATCATTTGGTGGGAATTTGAAAATAGCCCTTTAAACTATTGATTTGACACTAAGGCAAAATTATCAAACCATAGGTAAACATGAGGAGATTTTTATTTTCATCAAAATTGGAAGTATGAGACATCCAATGGATAGAGGCCAAGAAGTTGATTCCATCCAGACCAATTTCATCCTTTGAACCTTCTTTCTCTCTCCTCAACGGGCATTCTTTTGAAGTAGTGCAAATCAAGCTAGGAGGCACTTTTGGCAGATCAATATCTTCACCTACAGAGACTTTTTGGACAAACTAATGATATGGTTGGATGCACCAATAAAAATTCTAGAGACCCATACCCTCAAAATACTTTAAGACATGAACCACAGGAAATGGAGGGAATTTTACTGAGGTCACTCAGGCATTTTTACCAGCAGTTTTATACTTAAACAATTTGTGCAATCTCCAAGGTGGATTTTTTATTTCACCAAAATGCTTCTTGTCTTTTTATCAAACACGCCACTTCATAAAAAAAATGCTTCTTGGTTTAATTAATTTGCTTTGATAAATAACTGGTAGTTAATTTCCTCTATTTCATAACATCTTAATTTATTTGTAGTAAATTGACTTAGCTGGGCAATTTAAATAAAAACTTGTTAACATATATTTTTCAGGCTTATTGCTGGCATATTCACATACTGTGTAACAATGGTTTTTCTTCCACTTGCCAATTCAATTTTTCACACGTGTGACTACCAAAGAGGAATCTGACACCATGGCTAGATGGCAAGTTCATCATGGAACATACCCATGCTATATGGAGAATTTATCAGCACAAGGACACTTTATGGAATACATTTCCAAATGCCTCTCAACCTTCATTTAGACAGCAAGACAAACTTTTTCTCAATTTGTCAGGCTTGTATTTTGCACGTGTAACCTTCGGAGAGAAATTTGAGCCCATGACTAGATGAATAGATCATCAAAGAACAAGCCCATGCCAACTGATGAATTTATCACCACAAGGACAGTTCATGGTGAGCATTTCCAAACGGCCCCTTAAGCTCCATTTTTCCACACTTGGACAAATTTCATTTGTTCTTAATATGCAAAACAAAATTTATCTCACTTTGGCAGATTGATTTCTTGCACATGTGACCATCATAAGGCAAACTGAAAACATGAATGGATAACCACTTCAACAAGGAACGTATCGATGTCACCTATTGAATTTTTTGATACACACACATCATTTGGTGGGCACTTGAAATTATCCCTTTAAACTACTATTCTAACACTTAGGCTAAATTATCAAACCCTCTGGTTAACATGAGGAGATTTTTATTTTCATCAAATTGGAAGTATGAGGAATCCAATGGATAGAGGTCAACAAGGTGATTCCATCCAGACCAATTTCATCCTTTGAAACCTCTTTCTCTCTCCTCGGCGGACATTTTTCTGAAGCAGTGCAAATCAAGCTTGGAGGTAGTTTTGGCAGACCAATATATTCACCTACAGAGACTTTTTGGACAAACCAATTATATGGTTGGATGCACCAATCAACACTATACAGACCCATACCTTAAAAATACTTTAAGACATCAACCACAGGAAATGGTAGACATTTTACTGAGGTCACTTAGGCACTTTACCAACAATTTTATACTTAGATAATTTGTGCAATCTCCAAGGTGGATTTTTAGTTTCACCAAATATTGAACCAATGGTATTAGATGATGTAGTACATCTCACTAAGCACAACCAAAGTGATTTCACCTTCAAAATCATCTTCCTCTGACCTAGGTGGACATTTTATTGGACTGGTGCAAAAACTACCTAAAAACCCATTTTGGCAGACCTATAACTTCCTCCTTAGACACTCTCAAGACAAACTGAGACCATGGTTAGGTAGACATATCAACATGCTATAGCCAGGTGCTTTCAGATAATTTTTATCATTATCCTATGAGGTACGGCGAAGATTTTCCTAAGGCCACTTGGACCAAATTTCAAACACTTAGCCATTTTTCAGAATTTCTCCAAACTGACAAATATCTATATAATTAGGTCAAATTGTAATAATGACATCATGAAGGTACTAGAACATCATCAGGTGGATTTTCATGTGCCATCATGTCCAATACCCATCATCAATTTGTACCACCTAGTGTTACAATACCCATCTCATGGCTCCAATGCCAAAACTGCCATGTCCTTCTTTCCATGTCATCAATCTTTATCTTCCTTTGTCGTTATTGGTTTGTCATCAATGAAAACATTGCTCAACAAACTCCCCCTTTTTCATTGATGGCAACCTTTTTCAAATTCTATCCCCCTTTGACATTAATGGCAAAGGGTCAACCACTTGGCCATTGAAAGCTTCTTGACATCATGCTAAAGTGTTTGCTCCCTCTTTCATGTAGAATTTTTCATTGGCTGATCTCCCCCTGTCATATAGGATTTTTGATTTGTTGATCTAATCTCCCCCTTTGACTGAGCTTGGTGTTGTTTCTTGGAGATCATTCTTGTACCTTTTCCACTTTCCATCTTCAATTGTTCATAAGTATACATACTCCCCCTTGCATAGAGACTTCTTCACTTGCTAAGTTTTCTACTCCCCCTGTCGACAATAAAGTGTGCTTCCTTTGATAATGAGTATGGAAATCTTTGTCTGAAGCCTTCTTATGTGAGATATCCAATGGCTGTTGTGACTGATTTTTCTTTGAGAGAAAACAATTTACTCCTCCTTTGTCCAAATCTTTCTTATGTGAGCTATCCAATGGCTGTCGTGACTGATTTTTCTTTGAGAGAAAACAGTTTACTCCAGCTTCCCTTAATAAGGTCCATCCAACTGATACTTGCACTATTTAGGAGACTTCTCAAGTCACAGTTTCAAGCACAACTTAATCCGATCATCCTATTAATATATCAATTGTTTAGTAAAATCAAACTTGTTATCACTTTCGAACTGAGGGTTTCATTGTCATATTGTGAAATAATTCCGCCTTGAAGTCCTTATGTCTGATGTTGTTCTTGTACCTAAACACTTTGATATTTCTCTGTCATATCATCAAATACAAAGTATTCTTTGTAGTAGATCTCAAGCTCTGTTTGTAGGCTAACACTACATATCAAATGCATCAGAATGCCAAGATGCACTTTCTATGCAACTTCTTCTGTTTTTGCATGAAAATGTAAACCTCGCGAATTCAATCATTTCCACAAATAACGCAGATTGGTGGGCATTTTACTTCATTGATGTGGGCATTTCTTGACTGCCAGGAGGCATTTACACAGTAGTACGGAAAATTTTCCATTTTGTACTCATGCTGCGGACATTTTAAATGGACATTTCCACTTGTTGCGGGCATCTTTACACTCACTGCAGGAATTTTCTTACCATTTGTGGACCGGTGTGGGCATAATTCTTGTTTCATCTCTGTCCCCTAATTCCTAGCAGGAATTTTGGAAATTTTTGCAGGCATTTTTAGTGCTTTGTTCCATTTGTTGAACATTTTGTTCACTCATGTGGGCATATTACTTCCATTGGCAGGCATCAACTAAGGTTGAGAGCATATTTCTTTTCCTATTGCGAGCATTTTCTTTTTCTCCAACATCAGAGCCATTCACATAAAATTTTGGAAGGATATAATGCGTGCATATTTATCCATGTGCGGGAATTTCCTTATTTCTTGCATGCATCTTGTAACCTTGTGTGTGGCCACTTGACTTCTGAGGGCATTTATATGTTCTTCCATGCAAACAAACATTACATTATGTCAGCGGGCATTTTAATCTCACATGCAGGAATTTTTCCTCCTTCAACACTTTCTGAAACATGTTTCATATGTTGAAGATTTGCTTGCATTTGAGCTTCTTAAAAGACTTCTCAAGTCTCTATTTGACAGAGATCATATATTCCTCCTTTACTACCTCTCTTGACTTCAAACTTTAGATGACTTGCAGTTTCAGCATGCTTAAAGGTTGTCACACAAATTTATGATGATCTTATGCTACATATACTTAAAAATAAAGTAACATTATCCCCTTTTTTAAGGCAATATCTAAATTCATGTTATGTAGAATGAATAGCCATTACCCACCATACGTCAATTCTTATTGGAAGAACATGTAGTAATCCAAGGGAATTACTTAGTTAATCCTCTACAAGTGCTTAGGTAATCCTCTAATCATGTCCTTTAATTTTCAGTATCCTTTAATATAGATATACTCTATTCAATTTACTTATATATTGATGGAGTTTTTTTCATTCTTATAGGCTATTAGAACGTCAAATAAATATACTTGGGAAGAAAATAATAAGAGGTATGTTGATTTTAAGGTAACATTGGAGGCGAAGGGTGATGGAAAGTGTTATTTCCCTTGCAATGATTTAAGAGGTTTGCAAACGAGAAGAATTTTAAGAACAACAGCTGAAAAAAATTGTAAGGAGAAGGGCAATGCTAAATGGGGGTATGAATATCATACCTTGGTAAGATGTTATTCATTACATAATGTACTTCTTGTAATAGTACTGATAATGTATTCTGTAGTGCCCCTAGACTACTGTAGACATTGAGGGCACTTGCTTAGTGACCCAACTGTTTGAAACATTAATTAAATAACCTTTTGAACTTATTTTTTGAGTATGAGTATCTGAACTGTTGAGGTAAATGAATAATTGCATATGTTAAACGATTAGCTATGACTATGGAAAATTATGTTGATGGATAATGCTTAACGACTAGCTGTATGGTGATTATGTATTTGGCGACGAAATGTATATTTGATAAGACGAATGAGCAGTTTGAATAAATCATAAATGTTTAACAATGCTAGAGTTAGAAACCAGATGATGATTGTTGAGAACAGTGCTACTAATAATTTGTTGCGAGAAGTGTGTGTAGAAACAAGTGAGACGGTTCACCAACGGACACACAAAGGAACATGGAGGGTCGTAGAGTATGGGTAAATCACACACAGGGGAAGCGACGACGATGTCAACTTCCGACAAGAATACCACGCATGAGCAGATAAGCATTGATCCGCTTGCTCAAGAGGAATGCGTGAGGGCGTACGAGGTGGGCCACGACGGAGCTGGTCACGTACGAGTTGAGGGGCGCGCAGTGAGAACGGACTCACTCCTCAGCGCCATTAGTCCCTAGATAGCATGTAGATGGAGGATGGATGGTAATGATTCCTAAAATCCCTACAAGAGTTCCCGCAAGTCAAAACGGAAATATGGTGACAGAAGGGCCCAACGATGAGGTACCCTGTCGAGAACGGAAAGAATGGACGCAAGGACCCAACGAGGTGGTACCATGCCAAGGAATGGAAACCATGGATGATTGGACCCGACGGAGTGGTGCCATGTCAGAGAATTAAAAATTAAGGAACCAGGATCCCAACGACGCGGCATCGAGATCCTAGTGAATTTGATTGTTAAATTAAATTGCATAAAAACTTAGGAGAATAACTCTAGATTATTGCTTAGCAAATGCATAACAATAGCTAAGACATTTGCACATGAATAGTTATATTTTGTTGAGCATTTAAAATAATAGAAATTATTATTTAGGAGCAAAATAGATTAGACACCTAGTCAACTAAAAGCTAGGAGTTGATTAAAATATCTGGGGGACAAACTAGAGCAAACTTAGGGATGTAGGTGCACTTCCCAGAGAAACTGACACTTGGATGGGTGAGTGTTTAATTAATTAAATTATTAAAAATATGTAATTATGCATGAAGCGACATGTGTCGCAGGAGACTTCCCTTTATAAGGAAGGCTTAAGGAATGGGTAAGGGGCCCATAATTTGGACGATTGTCGTAATTTTTGAATGCCTCAAAGACTTGCTGCTATCTAAGGGTTTGGATTAGAAATCCTGGTGGGAAGGGAAGCCCAAGCTGAATTTCTGAAATACTTGTGTGAGCTCTACGACCCAAAGCTCGGGGGAGGCCATGCGACTGAAAGCATGAGCCTATGGTTGGGTGGCGAAGCTAACGGTTGCTTCGCCTATGGTTAAATGAGCTTTGCTGGAGGGATCCTACGGAAGACGCAGACAACAATGGACCAGCTGGATCGGGTTGACAGATTAAGGTTTGCTTATTTTTGTTAAGTTATTCACTATTTTATTTTATTTTCCAATAACTATAATGGCTAATTTGTTTGTACGAAGTTTTTAAAGTTTCAGGTTCAGTTCAAGGGTACCCTAAAGGAGGGGTCCTACATTTGGTATCAGAGTCGGTCGAGCCTTGAGGGCACCGGACTTGTATTATACCTAGGGGTTGTCGGTACCTTTGTAAAGTGGATCGGCTGGAGCACGGATTCAGCTACAACTACAATGGACAGTCTACCTCGAATTCGACGATCTAAATCAGGTTCAGCTATTGTTTTTTTTTTCTTTTCAGTATTGGAATAGATATCCTAGTTTTATTTCAATATTTATGAACTGATCTAGTTTCTATGTAAAAGTATTATGTATTTCGTGTGCATTTTATGGTGTAAATTTCTATGTACTAAGACAAGAAAATCGAATTCATGGTTACAGACGGATCTGACGGATCTGTTGCTACTGTTAAACTCTTCTCTATTATATAAATTTTTACATTCTTTCAAACCTTGTTCAAAATGTTATATAGATATGTAAAGATCCTGTGTATACAAATCCCGTGTCAGGAAGATCCACGATTGGCTCAAACTAAGATCGGTGACTTGTAAATCGTTTTAATTTTTCCCCATCGATTATAAACACTCTGCATTTTTAATGAATTTTATCTCTCTGTCATTTCGAACTGTGTTAAACTCTGAAATTATAACCTTGAACCCATTTATGGTAAACTCTGTTATAATTTGTTTACTTCCTTTATGGATCACTGTATATTCTTTAAATGTAAAAGTATTCACGCACTACTTCTGTCCGCCGAGAGTGTATCGATCTAGAGATCGACTGAGTTTATGTATCTGTGTTTCATTTTTTTTTATTAACTTTTGTACTATGGCCACCCATCATGAGAGATTTGGATATCTCGATCGTGGGGAGCATGGTCAGGAAATCTAGGCTACGTGGAACTCCACTAAATGAAAACTAGGAGCTCCACTAAAGGGAAGACATTATTGGCGTTAACACCAAGGTTGGAAGAGCGTCATTTACCTAACTGCCATTTGTCATTTGGGTGTGACGCGTGGAGGAGGAGGGTGAAATTCAGGAAGCCACGGTGTGATCGAGGGTTGAGTTTATTCAGATATTTAATCATTAACCATCAATCTCGATTGGGGGGGAATAGAGGTGTGAGTTGCCTTAGGTCGAATCAATCGATCTCTGCCCTGTGCCAGAGAGAGTATTAGCTTAACTGAAACGGTGTGACTGAGGATGGAGTTTTATACCATTAATCGGGGATGGTGATTTCGAAGAGAAATGAAGGGTATCCCGGTGATGAGAAGACGTTATGATCTATGTAATAGAATCTCTGGATCTCTGTGAATTGACAGAAGACTTGAATTTCCCTGTGTGATAAACCATTACTGTAAAATTCATCGGAGCTACAAATCCAATCCATACTCTCTGTAATGTCGGGTTGGGAATCGCTCTGGGTATGTATATATATTGTTTGCCTCGAAATTTTAATCCGATTCACTGATTCACTTTGACCATAAGAAGTTTACATAGGATATGTTTAATGAGTAGAAAGGAATTCTTTTTATATATATATATATTTTTTTTTGGGATCTTGTACACCTTGCTCCAATAAGAAAAGAAGAAACTAATGTTAGATCACCGTCAAGGTTAGATCCGGATAGACAATCAGCCATCGCTACAGCCCCCTACTCTACCTCCGAATCAGGTTCAGTATTATTTTAGCTTAGTATAAAATGTTTAAATGTATTTCGTTGACTTGATGTGAAATGGCCTACGGGTTATAGCAAATTCTGCAAATTATGTATTGTGAACTCTTAAGACGACCGAAGCTAATTCTTATTTATTTACAAACTATTAATTATGCTAGAAGGTTGAGAATTTGCAGGCGTATTAGAGCCTGGAATCTTGCATAGTGTACAGTAAGAAAATAAGATTTTATTTTTATGATGGGAAGAAATGGTCATAGTCTTGTAGATTAAATTTAAAATCTCTGTTTGTCTATCCCCTGCATTGGCATTAGATTTGCGCCTTTAGCCCTCTTGAAGTGAATCGTTCCTATGGTAAAATCACCTTGAAATTCTTCTCGTGTTAATGGGCAATTCGTGAAGATCTTAACGCCCGTATGGTGAATAATCCAATTTGTAATTGACCAATAAAGATCTCTATGTATCCACTGGCGTTTTCCAGAATTCATGCTTTTAACTGTAATTGAATCTCTAAAAAAAAATTCCCTTTTCGTTTGTTCCCGAATTCATGGCGTTTCCAGAAATTGTTTTATGATTTTAATTTGGACTCTAACTAATAACTCGTAACTCTGTATAAGTGCAACTCTGATATTTTAATTCCCCATTTCTGCGCTGGCCATGGAAGACCCATACCGCCTTACTCATGTCAATCAATGTACCGATCGAAGCCCCTTTCCCCAAATCTCCGAATGCGGATTATGCCACGATTCTTTTCCCCTTTCTCCGTTGAGAATGGATTTTACATCTTTATTGATCGATCTCTATGGAGATCTTCCCTGAACTATTTATGCATTTGTTTAATTGTGATCTCTGTAGATCTTTAACGCCCATATTGGCGAGATATCTGTATGGACAGAAATCCAGGATTTTGTTGTAAATGCTTCTAAAATGTTAAATCTTCACCTCTGCATGATCAAGTAGCGCTAGAATTGGTGAGATCTCTGTATAGACAGAGTTCGTGACTTTTGTTTTAAATACTTCTGCAAATTTGGCGTGGTATTGCCAGTGCTATCACTCTTTCTTTCATAACTTCCGATCTTTATACCTCGTCAGAGGAGAGCGATGCACGCACCATTATATGCCTTCAGTATGGTAGGCGAACCAGCTGCTAAACCCTGTTATTCGATAATGAATGGTATCCAGTTTCTTTTAAACTTGACCTCTGATCACTGAACACGATCGGGTTGTCTACAGTTGCTGCTATTGCTAATCAAGGCTTGGTTACTTCGGATACACAGCGTGTGCCTGCGGCGTTCTTTGGTGATCGTGGTGATCAACAGTGGGACGGAACAACAATCTTCGAGGAATTTCACCTTCGACGAGTGCGTCTATTCCAACAGGTTTTTCATTGGTGGCATATTTCCTATTTATTTCAGTTTTATTCTGAGATCTAAGTATTTTATTTCTGCTATAAAATTGATAGGAGTAACTTTTAGTTTCTGAAAATAACGATTCATTTCGAGATCTGAGCAATTTTTATTTCTGCTATAAATTTGATGGACGTAACTTTTATTTTCTGAAAACAATGATTCATTTTGAGATCTGAGCAATTTTTTATTTCTGCAATAAATTTGATAGACGTAACTTTTATATTCTGAAGTAACGATTTATCCTGAGATCTGAGTAAATTTTATTTCTACTGTAAAATTTATAGGAGTAACTTTTATTTTGTAAGGATAACGAGTTATTCTGAAATCCGAGCAATTTTATTTCCGCTATAAAAATTATAGACGTAATTTTATTTTCTGAAGATAATGATTTATTCTCGGATCTGAGTAATTCTATTTTGTTGCTGTAAAATTGATAGAACTAATTTTTATTTTGTGAAGGCAACGATTTATTCCGAGATCTATGTAACTTATATTTCAGCTATGAAATTGATAAATGAAAACACCTTTATTCTTCCAAGATGAAAAACAGTTGTTTTTCTTACCCATCTGATCTCTATTTGTTTGTATAAGCGTAATCTCGAACTGATTCTCCGAACGCCACATTCTCGTTGGCTTATGATGAATGTAGATGCGTTCCCCATGTTACATCCAGAGTTGTATTTTTGTCAATAGAAATCTTCATACTCTGTTCGGATTGATGAAATTAGTGGATCCATTCCCATATTACGTTCAGAGCTATACTTCTGTCAATAGAAATCCTAATACTCTGCTTGGATTGATGAATCCGGTGGATCTGTGTTCCTATTATTTTCTTAGTTATGTTTATGGTATTGGAAATCTTAATGCTCTGTTCGAATTTCTGAATCTGGTGGATTTATTCTCATATTGTGTTCTTAGTTATATTTCTGGTGTTGGAAATGTTAATGTTCTGTTTGGATTGCTGAATCTGGTGGATCTATTCTCATATTATTTTTCTTAGTTAAATTTCGGGCATTCGAAATCATAATACTCTGTTGAATGAAGAAATTGTGGATCCACACTCATCGAGCATCGCTCTTATTTTAAACCTCTGAAACCACTGATTAGCGAAGGTGAATCTTAACGAGTCTCTGTGTTTCAATGGAGGCACACTACAGTGGAACTTCAGGGCTTCAATTCTTACCCTCACTAAAATCCCTGTGTATTTAGTTGTGGGATTGGAATTTAGAGTGCCTGCTCCTTATCTTGATTTATTACAATCGTTGTTTATTTTGTTATGCTTCGAATCAGTAGTGCGAGCATGTAATTCTTGCAGGTATCGCATAAACTGTTAAAGCGAAACTGATTCCTAAACCTGCTTATATTCTCTTATGAACTCTTGATAGCTTATGTGACGCTCTTTTATATTTGAGTATGTTTGCTTCCTATCGATCCCCAGTTAATGAAGCTTATGCATGTCCTTAAGGAAAGGGAAGCCATCCATTCTAATCGTCTTCAGATTGCCAGACTTAACCTAAAAACCACAAGGCAAAACTGCTGTAGATCTGAGCACCATCCAACCGAACCTTCATCTTACCTCTTTTTGCCATTGGAATAATCGAATTCAAGCTTGGATAAACGAGTTGCTCTCAGACCACGTATCGGTGGAAATCCTTGACTTTTGTTCCTGAATCGCTTGTCTGCCATGACCTCGAGCTTAGTGATGAGTCTGTGGTTGAGGAGCCCCACCATCTTGCCACTTGGGAAACGCAGAGGCTGGGGGCGACCACGTCTCCTTTCAGTTATACCCTTCCTTTCAGTCATGACCTTGGTAATTAAATATATATATACTTTTCTTTATATCACCTTGCTAATTAGTAGCCTACACGATGTATGATTTGGAAGTCAAAATTACTCACATACAAAATATGACCTAGCGAAATTAAGTAATCCACCGCATATGTATTATACCTTGAGTTGAGCTATAGTTTAGTCGTCATGTTATGCTCCTTAAGATACTCTATTAGGATTGACATTTGAAGGAGTTATACTTAAAGCAATTTTAATCATTTGATGATGGAACTCATTGTTTGATGGCTCATTTAGATTTTCCGCTATAGTTGAGTTTCTACATATAATTTCAAGAAAAAGCTTTCAAGGCAGGAAGGTTTTATTCAAAATAAATAGATGAGTAATGTTATAGAGTTGAATACATATATTTTGAAGAAAAAGATTTGAAATTATGAAAGATTTATTTGAAATAAATATATGAGTAATGTTATGTGATTTAGGTTATAGATTTGCATACATACTTTAAAAAAAAAAAAAAAAAAAAAAGATCTTTGAAGTTTTGTAAAATTTTATTTTAAATTATCAACTCCATAATAATATGGAGAAGGTTATGTGCACTTATCCTTGGACATATATAATGAATATATTTAGATATACAATCTTGCATTAGATAAAGGTGGTTAGTATAGAGTGTTTGTTTGACATTATACTTAAGTATTGAGGAAAGGCTTATGTGATCAGTTTGTTAACCAAACAATTAAAATGGTTATATCACTAGGTACTCACTGCATTTGCAAGTTTCTGATTTATAGCTTTATGTCCATCATCTTACTCGTAAATCCCCTTATGACCCCATACTTATTATGTCATGTAGGAAGCACTGAAGATATTATCGAATTCTAGGATAAAGTGGAGATTTTGTTAAAAGATCAATTTTAAATGACCTGACACTAAGACTCCTTTGTCGAGACTTCGACAGACGGTCGATAAGGTGAAACGAATTCAGAATTTGAAAGACGAAACATCAATGTAACCAGCATGATGAGCTAAACTCAACGCCATGAATTTTTGCTTTATAAAACACCATTTATGAAATCTAAAGACTACAAACTTGACTTGACCATGATATGATAAATGGGAGCATAGAACTTGGAGACACTGTCGAAACGTTGATCGAAGACAAACTTGTCAACTGAAGTATGTAGATGATAAACATGATGAGCTGAACGCAATGATTCTAACCATCGAAAATGATGAATTCTAAATGGAAATACAACTAATTCCCATGATACAACTCGATGAGATTATGACAACCCATACATGATGCGATAGGGAAATTATGTCAAAGGAGTCATATTACAATAGAAATGATGAAATGAGGTAAGGATGTGATAAGCTCATTGACTTGGACATGATGCTACTAATGAAATGACTAAGAGTTAAATTTAAATATGTTCGACTAAGTCACTAAATTTCGACGACTCGAATCCTAACTTATTGAGAACCAACATTATTAATACATTTAGAGGTATTTGGAAGTAGTCTTATGGAATTTTCTTTTTGGACTATTTGAGGGTCTCTCCTGATTTGTTGAAACCATGATTATATCTTACTAAATATTTTCTGATATTTACCTTCTCGACTGGAAGGGAGGATAACCTAATAGATTTGAAACCTTGCTTGGATTTGTTATGTTGATAAATTATTGGATGGCTATTGACGCAATGTAGCTTGTTGAAAACTTGAACTTCGTAGACCCTCGTGAACGAATAAGAGATATAGGAAATCCTGTTGGGACTGACAATTATGGAATGTATTATTGGATTGATATGAGACGAAATTACGATTAAGTTCCAGAGGATGTATCGGAACTATGTTGGACGAAATAGAAAACTAATAATAAGAACCACTAGTGCTTATAGCCATCATTATTGGAGAAAAATAGAATAGAATGACAGACGATGAGAATAGGAAATTAAAAGTTAAGCCTAGTGTCGTAAGGGTGAGAACAAAAATTTAAACTTCGGGACGAAGTTCTATACAAGAGGGGGTGTATGTAATGCCCCTAAAATGACTATGGACTTCAAGAGCACCTGTTGAGTGACCCGACGGAACAGACTTCAATAAAGTGGCGCTTCGAGTTAGGATCTGTCTTAATAAGGGAGAATCACCTGATGATGTGCATGACTATAGTTGATAAATGAACTAATGAATTGAATTATATGTGTGGACTGGGATAATTGATTGATCAGTTCTTGTTTAAATGCTTAGCCTTGATTGGTTAAGTCAAAGTATTGTAGGACAACTACAGTCCTAGCTTTGTGACTTGGGAAGACGCAACTGAGATGCGTCATAGCTTTCCGCATTTATTCTGAACTTCGGGACGAAGTTCTAAATAAGTAGGGGTGTATGTAGTGCCCCTAGACTACTGTAGACATTGAGGGCACTTGCTTAGTGACCCAACTGTTTGAAACATTAATTAAATAACCTTTTGACCTTATTTTTTGAGTATGAGTATCTGAACTGTTGAGGTAAATGAATAATTGCATATGTTAAACGATTAGCTATGACTATGGAAAATTATGTTGATGGATAATGCTTAACGACTAGCTGTATGGTGATTATGTATTTGGCGACGAAATGTATATTTGATAAGACGAAAGAGCAGTTTGAATAAATCATAAATGTTTAACAATGCTAGAGTTAGAAACCAGATGATGATTGTTGAGAACAGTGCTACTAATAATTTGTTGCGAGAAGTGTGTGTAGAAACAAGTGAGACGGTTCACCAACGGACACACAAAGGAACATGGAGGGTCGTAGAGTACGGGTAAATCACACACAGGGGAAGTGACGACGATGTCAACTTCCGACAAGAATACCACGCATGAGCAGATAAGCATTGATCCGCTTGCTCAAGAGGAATGCGTGAGGGCGTACGAGGTGGGCCACGACGGAGCTGGTCACGTACGAGTTGAGGGGCGCGCAGTGAGAACGGACTCACTCCTCAGCGCCATTAGTCCCTAGATAGCATGTAGATGGAGGATGGATGGTAACGATTCCTAAAATCCCTACAAGAGTTCCCGCAAGTCAAAACGGAAATATGGTGACAGAAGGGCCCAACGATGAGGTACCCTGTCGAGAACGGAAAGAATGGACGTAAGGACCCAACAAGGTGGTACCATGCCAAGGAATGGAAACCATGGATGATTGGACCCGACGGAGTGGTGCCATGTCAGAGAATTAAAAATTAAGGAACCAGGAGCCCAACGACGCGGCATCGAGATCCTAGTGAATTTGATTGTTAAATTAAATTGCATAAAAACTTAGGAGAATAACTCTAGATTATTGCTTAGCAAATGCATAACAATAGCTAAGACATTTGCACATGAATAGTTATATTTTGTTGAGCATTTAAAATAATAGAAATTATTATTTAGGAGCAAAATAGATTAGACACCTAGTCAACTAAAAGCTAGGAGTTGATTAAAATATCTGGGGGACAAACTAGAGCAAACTTAGGGATGTAGGTGCACTTCCCAGAGAAACTGACACTTGGATGGGTGAGTGTTTAATTAATTAAATTATTAAAAATATGTAATTATGCATGAAGCGACATGTGTCGCAGGAGACTTCCCTTTATAAGGAAGGCTTAAGGAATGGGTAAGGGGCCCATAATTTGGACGATTGTCGTAATTTTTGAATGCCTCAAAGACTTGCTGCTATCTAAGGGTTTGGATTAGAAATCCTGGTGGGAAGGGAAGCCCAAGCTGAATTTCTGAAATACTTGTGTGAGCTCTACGACCCAAAGCTCGGGCGAGGCCATGCGACTGAAAGCATGAGCCTATGGTTGGGTGGCGAAGCTAACGGTTGCTTCGCCTATGGTTAAACGAGCTTTGCTGGAGGGATCCTACGGAAGACGCAGACAACAATGGACCAGCTGGATCGGGTTGACAGGTTAAGGTTTGCTTATTTTTGTTAAGTTATTCACTATTTTATTTTATTTTCCAATAACTATAATGGCTAATTTGTTTGTACGAAGTTTTTAAAGTTTCAGGTTCAGTTCAAGGGTACCCTAAAGGAGGGGTCCTACATATTGACAAAATGTTTTATCATTTTAAATATATATGTTGTATATTATACACTAATGTTATTGCATTGTTTGTAAATATAAAGGCAATGCCCCCTAAATGTCGACCGCCATAGAGCTATTTGCCACATAATAGTAGAAATACTACTTTACAAGGTGACAAGCATGGAGATCATCAAGATATTGAAGATCAATTTCTTAATGATCCCATGGACGAAGATGACGTTATTGAGACAAATGGTGAAGATGAGATAAATAGATTTATCCAAAACACATTTGCTCCATTTGATGAGGACAACCTCCATGATATTCATGATGTTTCTCTACTCAAGAAGTCCCAAGAACCTCTTTATGAAGGCTCAACAATGAATATTCTATCTACTATATTGCTTTTGGTGAACTTGAAGGTTTTGAATGGTTTATCAAACACTTGTTTCACACAACTCCTAAGGTATGCAAAGTTGACTATTTTCCTCTATTTTTAGTGTTAATTAATTCGTAAATTAGGGATATGAAATATTTATGACGTATATTTTTCACATTTCATTTTTTTTAATGTTGCAGATTGTTGGGTGAATTTCTATTACCACCATCAAATAATTTACCACACACATGTCGAGAGGTATTCTTGATTATGAAAGAAATTGGAATGCAGTATAAAGCTATTGATGCATGTCCTAATGATCATATTATATATCATGGACAGTATGCATCAGAAAAAAAAATTCCCACAATGTGATATTAGTAGATATCGAACTGATCAAGTAACAAAATAGGTCCCTCACAAAGTTCTTGATTATATTCCCATAATTCCATATTTCCAACGTCTATTTAGGTGCCAAAGTATAACACAGTTTATGGATTACCATGCGAAGAAAAAAAGTGAAGATGGTGTTCTTCGAATGCCCGCAGATGGTTCTGCATTGAAGAACATCGAAGAAAAATGGCCAATTTTTAAAGATGAACCTCATAATGTTAGACTTTCATTGACAGCTGATGGTTTCAATCCATTTGGTGAGATTCGTTCTACTTGCTCATTGTGGCCTATTTTCATCATAAACAATAACCTACCTCCTTGGATGACGATAAAGAGAGAGCACACAATGTTGGCAAGATTATTCCAGCTATGTTTTTGAAAGTATTTATATATTTCATTAGTTTATTTGTTTAATTGTTGCATGAGAACACCTTTTATATATTGGGACACATAACTAAATAGAAATATTGTATGTTGAATGATCAATTAGGTAAGTACCAAGTTAAAGATATGAATGCATATATTGAGCCTCTTATCGATGAGATATTGAAGTTATGGGATGGAATCACTATGTATGACATCTCAGACCAATAGGGAAGAAACAATTTCAGTTCCATGGAATACTTGCATGGACAATTCATGACGCTCCCGGGTTAACACATTTTTGTGGTATGTAACTTTATGTTGCACGTTGTTAAAATTATATGTTTTTAAGGTAAAAAACATGCATTTTTTTTTAAATTAAGAATCTTTTGATGCTATAAAATTAATACATATATCTTGCAGGTCTTCAAACAAAGGTAAAATTTGCATGTCCAGTATGTGGTCCTAGGATAAAATCTCGTCGTTCAAGAATTTTAGCGAAGGAGGTGTTCGATGAGTACAACAACTTCCTCCCTAAGAACCATATGTGTTGAACTACCGGAAAAACAAAATTCAATGGTAAATAAGATAATGGAAAAAAACCACGAAGAATGACACCTCACCTATGGAAGTTGGAATATAACAAAAATCGTCGAGGTATGAAAATTGTATATGTAGCATATATGTGTACATAATATTATGATTTTTATATTTTTACTGAATTTTCTCTACCATATGTGTCATGAATTATTGTTAATGTGTTTTTGTTTATGTTTAATGAATGTCTTTAAGGCCTGAATGGGATTCCACGAGGAATGAAGAGTTATCCCATACAATTCAGTAGGTTTCCTTACTACGAGCACCTACAAATAGCTCATTTTTTCGATACAATGCATATTGAAAAAAAATGATATGGCGGATATTAGATGGAAGGTCCGACAAAGATAAAATTGAAAAACTTTGTAGTGACATTGCAGAAGCCAATCACGCATTGCAAATTGTAATTATTTCCAATGCCGGAGATGGGGACCGAAATATTACTATTCCATGGTTATTGACAAAGAAACAAAGCAATGCTATAAAATAGGTCATTCAAAAATAAGGTTTCCGAGAAGGTTTTTGTTTAACATACAAAATATCTTAACCAAAAAAGGTGATTTTGGCAGTGTTAAAACTCATGAATGGAATACATTCATTAAGGTAATTATTTACGTATATAATTTCCATTAAGTACATTTTTTAGTAATTGTTCTCTCCTATTTGAAAACATTAGATAATGATTTTCTTTTTGATACAGTACGTTCTACCTCTATCTCCCCCAGATAGTTTTGACGACAACATCAAACAAGTTATATATGATCTTGGTAAATACTTGAGGTAAGTAACAATTTATATGCATGAAAATGTTTGTTCTCTTTGTTGCATTGCATATTGACATATTGTGTTTTACAGCTTGGAACTTTATTATATATGCCTCAATATTGTTGATCATTGTTATTTTCTTGCATCTTTTGTAGATAGATTTCATCTAAAGAAATCCATAAAGAAGATATTAGGTATTGGAAGAGATAAATTCCTCATCAAATGTGTGAAATGCAGAAGTATTTACCTCCAGCATTTTTCAATGCACAAGAACACTATCTCATACACCAAGTTGAGGAGATTGAAATGCATGGAACTGTAAACTCAAGGTCAATGTGGATGGTGGAAAGGAATTTGAAGTCATTGAAGGCTTTTGTTAGACAAAGAGCACGTCCTGAGGGTTCTATGGTGCAGGGCTATATGTTATATCAATCCATGGTGTACATTAGTTAGTATCTTCCAAATTAGCAAAAAATAGCAATCTTCCTTGCATTTGGCATGTCGACTCCATCAACAAATTTGAAGGGGAGGTCCTGTTGGGGAAAGGTAGAACGAGGAAAGTGAAAGGTAATTTAATGGTGTACATTTAATTTAGTATACAATTAATTTTTCAATTTATGTAATTTTTATTATTCCATCAGTATTTTAAGGTAAACTTAATTTCCTTTAATGATAACTAATTTACAATTCTTAATTGTTATTTTTTCATATAGTTGGTCGCATGCGGGATGCACTACATTTATACATTGCAAACAATCTTGATTGGATGGAGGAATGGATAGAACGATGTACATAATACTATGGTACCTTATCATGGGAAGAGGTTAGTAAAATGATTAAAACAATGCATCGTTATTGAGAAGAATATCCCAGTGAACTTACACAAAGGGAAATTGATTTAGCATGTGGTTTAAAAGATAAAAAGGCAAGTATATTTACCCTGCTCATTTTTGTTGTTGTTTCCCATTGTATCAAAATATTTCTTTCGTTTATTTCTTCTTATATATTTATTTACCAAGTCAGGCATGATACAACTGATACATCACAATGCTATGTGGTGCAATGGTCATAAATTTCGCATCAAAAAGTTGGATGACAAGAAGAAAACCTTTGATTGTGGGATAACTACAGTTTTTCAAGTCACTAATGTTTCCTCTAGAAGTGACAAGCATCCAGAAGTATCTGAGAATAGGTACTATGGTTATTTGGAAGATATAATTGAGTGTGACTTTAATTCCTTTAAAATAGTTATGTTTGAGGTCAAATTGTACATGCTACAAATGAATGAACGTGACCCCGAAAGAACTATTATTGAGCATGGAAATGGATTTACAATGGTTAATACAAGGGCATTTGAACTGGGTACATAACCTTATGTTCTTCCAAGTCAATGTGAGCAGGTCCTTTACTCAGAGGTTCCAGGTAAAGCAGGTTGGTCATACATTGTTAGATATGATCCAAGAGGAAGACCGGTCAAGTATAATGTAGAGGAAGAAGACAGTGTTGAAGAAGAAGGTGATGCATATCAAGAGCAGTTGGCCACCGATGTAAATGTGTCAGATGAAGAATCTGATCAAGAAGTTGATCATCCAAATGATGTAGCAGAGAATGACGTAGTCATTGATGATATTGATGATGAATATATAAACAAAAATGACATTGATGCTGATGCTGATATGAGCTATCTTTTCAAGGATAGAGATTGAACCAGATGACGATACAGATGTTGAGTTAGATGAAGAAGAATAACAATGACATTGTATCAATGTTGGAATCTAGGATTTATGTGAGAACATATTTTTGCATAATGTATTATGTTTAAATTATTTAGTTATGTCATTTTTTATTTAGTATGTTACATCATCACCATCATCATCATCCTCATCCTCATCATCGTCATCACCATCATTTTCATCGTCATAACCATCATCTACATCATCTTCATCATCGTCATCGTCATCCTCATTATCATCATCTTCGTCATCATCATCGCCATCATCATCGTCGTCATCATCTTCATCATTGTCATCTTCATCATAATCATCATCTACATCTTCTTCTTCATCATCATCATCATCATCTTCATCATCAGCATCATCATCATCATCATCATCATCTTCATCATCATCATTGCCATCATCTTCATCATCATCATCATCCTCATCCTCATCATCATCATCATCTTCACCATCAACATCTTCATCATCATCATCATATTTATCATCATCATCATCATCATCATCATCATCATCATCATCTTCATCATCATCGTCATCTTCGTCATCATCGTCTCATCATCAAGACGCAGTGCAAGATATTTTTATTGGCCAACAAGTGCAAGATGTAGTGTTGTGCATTTTCTAATCAATTAGTCCTTTCCAAAAATCATAGGTTGTATCACCCACTTTTAATGTCATTTAGTTCTTGAAAGACATCCCTTTAAAGTTCATGAACGGTTTGCATTTTACACAAAGACAACATGAGTGCACTTTCATAGTGTTTTTAAATTCTATAAATTGATAATATTTATTCCTTTAGGATTTGATATTTTTTTTTGGAACACATGTTCATTATTGCATGAACATATCCCTGGATTGCAATTTTTTTTCCCATCAATTCTATGAGGGATCGTCACATATAGATACTCATATTGATAGATATGCACCAAATCTTGTAACCAATTAACGCACCCATGCAAAATGAAACAAATGACACTAGTGAGGATCATATTTATTTAGGCACAAGAACATCAAATTATTATAGACCACTTGATGCGTCTTAAATATGACTATGCATTCAATCCTACAAATTGCAATGTATGCGTTAAGGATCCATACCGAAATTCCCACCTGAAGGTTTCATATTGTAATTACTTTTAAGATTATGGTTTCTTATTATTATTATTTTAACATGGGTTGTGTGTTGTTTCTTTTAAAATTCATTACTTTACATTTGATTGGAGATATGCAGGAGAAGTAGTTGAAGTAAAATTATTTTGATAGAGTAAGTTTGCAAAACTATTGTTGGAATTTGCATTTTTTATCTATAAATTTGATTTTTTTAATACTACTCTTTGCGAATTATTATTATTATGTACTCTAGTAGAAATTCTTAGATGGATTTTGGGGCTTATGTAGAAAAAATAGCATAGTTAATACCATGAGGGATGCACTCGATCAATCTATGGAATATCACATGGATTCATGTTATATTAAAGAATACCCTTAAATTCACTAGATATTGAGAATACCTTCTGAAATATTTTTGTTGAACATCCCTTTGAATACACCGTTCCAATTAAAAAATTCTTATTTTTACTAAATATCCTAAGAATCCATTGCTTTTAAAAAAATATATATTTATTTTTTCTCTTAGTGTGTTGATATGACACAAGACGTGTAAGCCTTGGATGAGGAATATATATGCACACTAATGGAGTACTTTTTCTCCCTTCATTATTTTATTTTGAACCAATAAACAGATTGGATATTAATGGAGATTCTAACTCTAATTGTTTTGCATGATCAAATAGGGTCAAATGGGTTTATGTTACCCAAATAATGCCTCGTCTTCTCTTTCCCAAAGGAGCAACCAAGTAAAGAGACTAGAATCCAAGAGGTTGGCATTTACGTCATCAATATATCATAGCCTACATCACCTTCCTTAGTCAGAGAGGGGAAATCACTTATAGAAGCTACATACACATATTGCTATGACGCTTTATTTATTTTTACCCAGTGTGATTCATTAAAAATTCCTTCCACCAAGTAGTTTTTTTAGGTCTTAGTCAAATCCATGATTTCTAATTAAAATTTCAATCAAATCCTCAATTTCATTAGGTCCCATATTTAAGGGAGAATACATGCAACAAGTATACATGGGAGAGTTGGGGAATATTATGAACCTTATAATTCCCATAATCATGTAAGTCTTTATTTAGATTTTATTTAGTTGTGTAAATTATAAGGAATTATAAGTGCGTATTTAGTTGTGTAAATTATAAGGCATTATAAGTGCATATTTAGTTGTGTAAATTATAAGGTTCATTAGATGATTAAAATTAAGATTTTGATTTTTTTTTATTTAAAAGTTAAACTTTCTTTCATTGGCTTTGGTCTAAGTTTTTTTGGGTAGTCATTAATTCCATACCTCTTACCACTTGGGAGGCCATTTGGATATAGGGCTCTCTTACTATGTTGAAGCTTGGCCATCTTGCTAAAAATTCCAACCAACACATTTAAAATAAAACTAACAACATTTATATTTAAAATTTAAGTACAAAGTATGCACTTTACAATTCTAAGGCATAGTTAGAAGTTAGTTCCTATCATTACATTGATCTTTTGAGTTTACATGACATAGTTATATGCAAGGAGTAGAGGACGCAAGGAGTAGAGGAGAAATAGATGCGATGAGTAGAGTGTATGGCGGTAGACAATAGATGCGAGGAGTGGAGATCACGGTGCCAGAAGGAGTAGAGTGGTTATGGATAGCACAGAGAGAGGGGCAAAGACCCTAGAGTAGACGCATGCTGCCGCGAGGAACAGAGGAGACTGAAAGAGACAAAAAAGGGCCAAAATGTCTTCGATAAGTCTCAATGGTAACATTTTTTCCCCCAAAACCCCCATTTTTTCATTTAGGATTGTAGCTACAGAAGCACACAATAGGCCTATACCCTAAACCCTAAACAAACTCAAATTAGTAGCAATACCAAATCCAAATACATCTTTAATGACATGAGCCTGTTTAACTTGTTTCAAATCCACTATGCTATTACATGCCCTGAGAGCACTTGAAAAACCAACCTGGTCAGTGACCATGCTTGCTTGCAGCATTTGGCGAAATAATGGGCTTCCCGACCATGGCCATGATAGACCTATCCTCCAATCATCGAATTCCATTTGACGGTGTTTCTATGAGGAATTCCATTAAATGCTTGGCATGAATCAACCAAACTCCCTGATTTCATATACAAGCTAAGTAAGTTATTTCCTTAGAAATTTTCAAGTGGACGCACGCCTAGTTAGGGTTATAAAGGCATGAATCCATCTACCTTCTACCAAGTCATTGATTCGGGAACACTCCTACAAAATAACCTCATGCATTTTGGAGTCACCATTGTTACATGTTTTCTGCAAAATGTTGTATCTCACTGCTCCAAAATTGAATTGCTTCCCAACCTGAGGTTTGAATCTCTCAACTTTACTAATAAATGCTCATGATAGGTATTCATACCTAATGATTGGTTGAATAATATTGTTACAAAGACTTTAGCAGTCATTGCAAAAAAGGAAATATGTTGAGAGGCTCTGTCAAACACCTTCTGGGAATTCTCTAGGATCCCACATTTGGCATACATAGTAACTATTTCTTGCAATATGCAAGTTGGTTTTTAATTAATCATAAAAAATAATATAGCAAAAACTACCAACCAAAACATGCTATTGGATTGAAATAATTGATCAATCACATATTACCCCCAAAAATTGAAATGGACCGTGCTTGATTACCTTTTCTGAATAAATAGACATCCACACTCCAAGTGGTTTATACAAAATCCTTTAAACATGTCCTAAAACCACTCATCCGCAATAGGAACACTCAATTACTTCTCAAGCCTTGAAATCTCTCAATTTGGTACCAAAATTGGAGCACATTCCACATTGTTTCACATGTTTGGGTATTATGGTGAGTTTATAGTTTTGTGTGCAACTCCAAATACAAATGAAATGCTTTCATTGTGTTTTCTTTTGTTTTATTCTTTATATGCGTTTGCGATTTATTTTGTATATAATAATAGATACATTTGTTATAATGATAATTATTATAAAATAGTTTCAAGGGTTATTTCAAGTATTCATAAGTCAAATGTGAAATTTCTCCACCCAAAAGTTATATTTTTCAAATGTAAAGGTCAAATTATTTATAAGAGGAGACAGAGAATAAATTTGAAAAGATTATGAACTTATAAACTTCCATTGCTAAGATTGCAAAGTTTGCAGAAGATATGTTATCATGCAAGCCTCCCACTAGAACTTGTACATTATACTTCAGAGAACAACCATATAAATTCCAAGTCACACAAATGTTGATTTTTTTCCTTTATAGATGAATAACCATATAGGTGTTGATGAAATCTATAACAAATGTCATAATAAGGAGAATAATTTGGTGTGTAAGTTTTAACTTGCATACATATTCCCTACCTCATCCACTAATATGGTTTCCTAATCCTCATGTGGGAGATGTCTAGTTGAGGGAATTATATTCTTGGGTACAAAATGAGGAGAGCGGATCCATAAAAGCCTAAATATACAAATAAAAGGAACTTAGCATGAGCTTATAGGTGAGGGTTGAAACTACTAAGCTTAGAGATGTATCCAAAAACTATGTTAATGGTTTATATATGGAGGTGATCCCAATTCATAAGTATTTTCCAAAGGATTGTAGTAGTTTTCACATGGCTGTTGAAAGTGAAGGTGTCTCCAACCACTAATTTCAACACAAAAATTGGAGATCAAAACATGATTGCGGAAGGAAAATTTCTTACATAAATACAAAAGAAAGATGTACAAAAACCCTTCTGTCCCAAATAGAATTGAAAACTCTCCATCCTATCACAATTTAAGACCTTATATCCTAACATACTCCAATGGTACTAACTTGAAAGACAAATTTGTTGATGCCAATTTTATAATTTGATTCCCCTTCATATAAAAATTGAAAATATTGAACCAAACTATCTCACCAACTGGCAGGTCATTGAAGGATAGAGTAGTTTGTACTCTTTTCAAATCCATCTCATATAGTTTTTGTATGTTTTTGACACTAAAATGTAGAGAGGAAACCGATGATCCTTTTACCTTGACTAATGTGGGACTGTTAATAGGACAAAAAGTGTTTCCTTCTAAGATATTGGATCTAATTAGTTTTTTTTTGTTTATGATCCTTTTCTACCAACCACCCAAAAACTTATCATCTTTCATTCCCTTCAATGACTCTTATAATACCTTAGGCATAAATTGTTGTCCTGTTCAACATTGGATCATAGAGAGTTATAGAGTAGTTGTATTAACATGTCACAAACTTGATTGGAAGGGATCCAACAACACAAGTTGCAAAATAATTAAAAGTTTGCATTTAGTTAATGAGGCTTGGTTGGATGGAAATGAGTACAAATCAACCAACCAATGAAAACAACTACAATTCATAGCTCATTTGCATAAAACAATTATAGGTATGTGATGAATTTAGGTGGATTTGAGGGGTTAATATGATAACTAGATGAAGGAGGGAATATTCATAGAGGAACTAAATAATGCCACATGTCCACATATATCAAAGATCATAAATTTAATAATTTGGTTGGTCCCATATCTAACATACAAGTTTGGATCATCTTTCTTTATAACATGCTTGCTAGAAACCATGAGCCATGAATGATGTTTTCGGTATTGAAAATTCAACTAGAACATGTTGTCTCATTTTGATGATTGTAGGTACCACCAAATAGGATCTATCTTCCTCAAGTGAGGAAGATAGACTAGAAGAGTTTGAAAGAGAGATGTCTAATACAAGATCTAACAGGTCAAGATCAACTAGAGGTGAAAAGGTAAGGAGAAAATTTAGTAGACGCATGGAACTTTTTATTTCTGAAGGAGGATCATGTGATTATGATAATGAGAGCATAGGTGACATTGAGTTTCCCCTGAGGTATAGACATATTTTCAAACGATGGATACCCAAGGAGCTACCCCAAGTGGACACTGATTTCTTCCTCATTGGGAGGACATATCGCATTGCTCCATCCTCTTTACATGGATTGGTGCTATTTTCCATGGATTGCATAAAGGTGGCATATGTCACTAAAACTGAATTGATGGAGTATGTCGGAACATGCTACAAATACAATGACTTGTTGTTGTTTGTCCGATATACGTGAAGTATGCGGAGTGGCAACAAATTATTGTCAACTACTGGACAACAATATTAACAAAGGAACAACTCTGGATATTGATGGAAGGGAAAAAGATTAAGGAAATATCGTAGGGTCTATAAATAGCACACGACCAGGGTCAACACATAAGTTACACAATTTCATATTTGAGGGGCATGAAGCAAATAGTGTATTCGTATGTGCAACAAAATCAATAGCCACAGGTGAAGAGTTGTTGATCGATTATGGTTTGAATCAAATAGATGCGGGGGTTTCTATTATGGAGGTAATTTTCTTGTACAACATTTAACTCAACCTTTGATCGACGACTTATTATTTTTCTCTTGCAACAAATTTATTTATATGTCATGATTTTTATAATATACACATGGTTAATTATATGTCATGCTTTTCATTAATCACGTTTAAAAGACATTATTAAATATGTAATTTTCGTTTTTTAATATGTCTTGATTCTTATATTGTGGCAAGGTGATCGTGGCCATATGCCACAAGATGACTATGGAAAGTCACCAATGGTGACGCATGAGGTAAATGTTAGTTTAATAGTACCTAATAGCATCAATGTAATAGTAACCACAATTCCTGATTATATTACAAATGTTAACATTTGACCTTTTTTATGCTAATGAGCTCAATATTTAAATATGATATCATTCTTATTGTATTGTGGCAAGGTGCCGGTATTGAGAGCACACCTACAACTTCTAGACAGGTAAACGTGACTTTCATATTAACAATAATTTTTTTTACATTAATGACATTTATTATACATGGTTCAATTTTTACTTATCGATATGAATATGCCTTTCTTCTTGTATTGTGGCAGGGTAACCGTGGGAAGTCACCAATGTCGCGCATCAGGTAAGTGATAGCGTAATAGTACCTAAACATGATTATAGTACTTATTTTTGTTATTATATGCATTGTATTGTTTTTACGTGATTTTTTCTAATGATAGAAATAAATTAACTACTTTTATTGATTGGTGTTCATACACACCACATCAAGATGATGAGGTGGTCGTTGAGGAAGATATCTTTTATTCAACCAACCCAATGGAAATTGTGAACAAGGCTTTGAAAAAGTGCAATCAAGACCTTCTTAGATTGATTTTAATTAGACCTGGGTCTGAGGAAATCAAAGCAAAAATTGATGACTTGAGGAAAAAGATAGAACAATACGGGGTAAGTGGCATCTTTGAAATTTTTTATGAACTATGACATATATTCATTTATGTTATTTTAGTTCTCTTTTTTTAATATCATATAATCAATTGAAGTTTTATTTTTGTAGGAATTTTTGGAGATAACACCCGTGCATTGAGAACAGGATGCAAAGGTCGGTATTGGTAGTAGCGATGGTTCAACACATCGTCAATATACCATACCAACGAGTCTATTTTCCTCTCCATAACAACAATCCACTTTAGATGCTACGACCTCACCGTATGTTGGAGGTCAACATGGCCCTTCAACCACCACCACTTCACATGATGTTAGAGAGGACAATAGCATCGAATGTGAAATTTTCTATCTTGGTGCAATAGGAGTGGTTAGCAAGGGATCATTTCCCGTTAGCTTCTTGGTGGACAAAGACTGTGTTCCAATCAAGATACCGAAAATTGTAGGTATTATTTAATTTATTTAGTTTTTTTTTCATGTAATTCAAAGCCACATTCCTCAAATTAGTTTTAATAAATGATCATATTTTTTTTGCAAGAAATAATGTTTTTTATAAGAACCTGCATGATAAGGCATTGGAGATTTTTGGGCCCACCATTCATACATGATGGAAATCCCAAAATGACAAATTGAAAGATGATTTGATGAACCACATGGTTAGCTTGTTTTGAGAAACCTTCAACATAAAAGGTGTCACTGCAGCAGCTAGCTTAAATTTGAAATATGTCAGGGAAATTTATAGGGACAATCTGCAAATTAACCATAAGTATGAGTGTCCTCCGATGGTTCCAGAGAAGGAGTGGAAGTCACTCATGGAGGATGCAGAGGAGAAGGAATTCAGAAAACAAGGAAAGACTCGGCCAATCGGTTCAAGAAGGTATGACACATATCATATTTTCAATGAAGAATGTTCTTTTTTTTTTAAACTTTTAAATATATTTAAGTTGCGATATCTAACATATATGAAACCTTTCATAGGCTCCCCAAAACCTCTAAAGAGGCAAAGGAAAGAGTAGAAAAACATGGGAAACACAAACTGGGCCAGGGTGGATATCAGAAACTAAGGACACGAATTGTAAGAATCAAACGATCATTATTTGTAGCCAGAATTTTTCTAACTGTAGTGAACAATTAATTATTTATCACAAGAACTTTTCATGGTGTTATGCATTGCAGGGAAATGCTTTTCAAGAGGCAGCCACTGAAGAAAACTTGAGGCTTGGCTTCAAGTATAGTTTTCAGCATGTGCTAGAACGTCGAAAAACCTTTGGCCAAACCCCAATTTCCCCATTGATGCACATAGAGGTAAATAAAATAAATAAGGACATCATTATAATGTACCTGTGTAATCTATTCATGAATGATTACATAGAACAATAAATGTGTTTTTTTGTTTTCATGGTGAGACCAACAAAAGCAACGAGGGTAGCCGTACCGAACCGGTACCACGCGATGGTGGGGAGATGCCTAACCATTCAGGTATGCATGCTATAAAAACATATGTATTTGATATGATTTTAAATACATAATTGATGACGTTTACTAATTAATATTTTTTCATGAGTGTCATAGCATGTGCCTTCTCATGCTCAATCAGGAGAGGAACAAATGGTAGAACCAATGAACACTCCAGTTGACTCAGCTAGTCAGCCAGTAGGTAAATATCATTGTAATGATATTTGAAATAATGAAATACGTATCTCAATAATAAATGCGCATTTATATCTATATAAATGTCTTGGTTTTTGCAGATGATTCCCCTCTCCATTGACCTCCACGCCCTGCTAATCGACGTACCAGAAGTATGGTACGGGGGGGATGTCCAAACAATAAACAGAAAGAGAGGGCACAACAACTACAACAGGTCAAGACACCGAAGATGAAGTCCCCCTCTTCAAGTTTCTGAGAAAAAAAAAACATAAAAAAATGTAGTTGTAAACATTTAAGATTTGTATTTGACTGGGTGAAGGCATGAAATATTTTCAGTTTTGTTACAAGTTTCTTGATCTTGTCGGTGCATGGTGATGTTTTAGAATTGAGGTTTCACATGTGTATGTTATTGCTCAGTTCATATTTCTGAATATGTTTGACATATTTCGAGGACTATGGTTATCCTCAAGGGACTGGTCACCCGTTCCCGAGTTAACCTGAGGAATATGAGATGACCATATCATTTATAATTGGTTTAGATCTAATATACTTATGTTATTGTTATTTCAGCATTGTTGTATTTCATTAACAAATTAGATCTGATCTATATTGCTACTGTTATTACTGTTTTTGTTTTCAGTACTTTAACAATTTTTGTAGCTCTATGTTTGATAGTACTGTGTTGATTAGAACAATTAATATAACTATGTTTGTGATTTTTGAAATTCATATGCAAAATGTTTTTTCACTTTGTTGCATAGATTATTTTTGACTATGTGTGACATCTTCCGAGGAATATGGTTATCCTCAAGGGGATGGCCACACCTTGTTGAGTTAACCCGAGGAATATGAGATGACCACATGAGATTTCTTATCATGGGATGATGATTATGAGCTTCCACTCATTTACATGAGACACATGAGACGTATGACCACATATAGTTGAGAAGTCTGGGTAACCTACCTTGACGTTGACTTGATGTGCATGAGCCTAGTATGACGTCGTGTTGTCTTATTATGTTACGTTGACTTGCAGGTTTAGTTGCATGTGATGTTTATCCTTGTGGTGACTCGTCATTGACCCTTGCATGGTAACGTTGAGCTAGATACAACCCTTAAATGTTGATGTCCATCTTGTTGATGACTAGAGTGACCCCTTAGGATTGTTGTCCACCCTTGCATTGACCTTAAGAGACCTCCTTAGGTTCCATCCACCATAGCGCTACCTTATATGATTTTTTTAGAGTAATTTGCTGTCGTTTTTTATTGTGTGTTGGTCGTACTGTTGTGCTGCTACTGTTTTTTATTTGTGAGGGTTGGATGATCTATTTTAGGGTCTTTTCGAGTTTTTGATTCTCTCCTTTCACAGGTATGTTGTTCTAGTTGAAGCAAATGCACCTAACCTAACTCTAAGAGGTTGAAGTCTGAGGATAAAGGAGGTCTACCCCAACATCTGATGTTGAGTTTATAATTGGTTCAGATATGATATATATTGCTACTATTATATATAGATTTCTACTGTTATTACTGTTATTTTTTTCTTCAGTAATTTAATGGTTATTGTAGCTCATTGTTTTTGGGACATGCTGGAATTGAAGGATATTGAAGGATATTGAGGTATGGTTTCTGCATTGCTAACTCTAGATATCATTCATTAGATATAAGTACTCTAGCAAGTTGTAAAGAAAAATATTCTCGAATAATTAATTATATTAACATGAAGTGTGTGAAAGTCCTAAATGGTGACTTGCAAGTATGATATGAAGATAATTTTGTGGTGGGCATTTCTTAGGTTATAGATATTTACAGTGCTCGAGAGTATTCGATCTTGGTCACAATTGATCAGCAAAGTGCATTTGATAGGATTCTAGCTTCTATGCCATTCAAGGGGCAGGTTATGTAACTACTTTGCTTCCTCATTTTATTTATATTTTTTCTATCCTTGGATGACATTGATGTGTTAGTCCAAGTGGTTATTCTTCTAGTACATTATAGTTGGCTTGTTATTATCTCATCAACGCACCTATGACAAGTTAATGCTTTTGTTGCATTGTACTAGAAACTATCAAATAAACTTATCTTGTTAGTTTGCTTTTTCTGTGGTATTGGCACATTAATTTTCTATGCTATTCTTGTTTTAGATATTTAGTTGTGTTTCCTTATTTTTTCTTTCTTTTCTAGATACATATATTTAGATGTTTCTCTTATGTAAAGATATTATCAAGACAATAGGTGTTAAATAATATTGTAATAGGATATTCTAGTGGAAAAAATGGTAATCCCACCTGTATAATACCAAATTTTCATAGAGTTCCTTCAAACCTCATTAAAAAACCCAATATCTATAGTAGATCTAGAGATGTTGCAATAGGTAATTCTAGTTGAAAAAATGGAAAGCCCACCTATAGCATAGCAAACAGTCCAATGAATAGATTGCATCAAACCTCATATTAAAAAGAATACAAACAAGACGTGGAATAAATTGAAAATGGATAAACATTTATATAATGGAAATATATTATTAAACCAAAGGTGCTAAAGAATACCATAATAGGAAATTATGGTTGCCAAAATGGTAAGCCCACCTATAAAATGCCAAATTGTCCAATGCGGAGAGTGCCTCAAAAACTCATACTAAAATACTTTGTAACTGCAGTAGAAACGTAAAGATTGCAATAGGAAATTCCATATGGAAATATAAGAAGCATAGAGGGATGGAAAGTTCGAGGGTATCACCTTTGATGTTGAAGGAAATCATGAATTAATATTTGCATTGGCCTTTTAGGAAAATATTCCAACAAACTACAAGAACCACAAGCGTTATATACTTAGTTTAGGAGGGATCAAGTTTCTGACTTTGTTAGGAGATTCAACAATCAAAATCCAAAACCTGAGAAATCAATTGAACCCCAAGGAAATCACTCTTGCCATGCTCATTTAAAGAATTCAACAGGTGTCAAGGAGCTTTGTATCTATAGATTTATTCCAAGTTCTGAGGGTCTTCGACAAGCAAGCAAGTCCTATGACAAATGAAGATATCACTTGAAGGTTCATAGAATATCAACATGGTTGGGCGCAATTCAAGTAGGATCATTTGGGACTTTTGATTTCCTTTTTTTAATTTCCTATAGGATCTCTATGAGTGGCCTTGAATGTGTGGTCTCAAAGGATTCTATAACCATCGTTTGGAAATTAGCATCTCAGTTGAGGTGGATCCATTTTGTCTGGATACATAGGAATATGTGGCTTCAACATGATCCAAATATTGTGGTTTGGTTTTTCATGGGATTCATGGATCTTGCTCCAAATTATGTCCAATGTTAATTATTGCACTCATCGGCATTGTGAATTAGACAGAAAGATCAATTAGTATTATGTCTTGGTGGTGTTGGTATTGGTTAAAGATGGCCAATCACAACCATACTAGAGATTGTTTTCATTATGAATCTTTGGACCTACATCGAGCACAATAGAGAAGTAAGAATCTTCTCGCAGGTGTCCAAATAGATTTATCGCATTTCGACAAGAGAATGTAAGTCAAATTAATGCTCACAATTCTAGGCATGCAAAAAGTTTAGAGATAGTTTTATGACATGGTAGGAAAAAATAGATAGTGGTTCGATAGAGTGCTTAGTGATATTATATTTCTCTGTATTGAGAGTACAAGGTGTTTAATTATCGTTGAACTTTCAAGTGGAATTCATTTGGTTGTGATGGAAGTTTCTAAGTATGGGGTAAGGAGAAAGTTGTTTACTTATGTTGCATTTATGGCTAGCTCTATTTGTGGAATAGATGTAAGTTTTTTTAATCATGGTAGAGCAATCTCTTGAAGTATTGTGTTGCAAACCGATGTCCTAGGAGATTGACAATATTCAAGAGCAATTTGATGCTTCATTGCTATTTAAATGACACATTGATTATGCATCAAAACCTCTATAATATTGAAATAGAGCTATTGACTACCACAAATAATCAAATCATGTATTCATATATTGATACTATGTTTGAATGTAGACCTATAACCTTAGCTAGTTGAAGATCATTAACATCTGTAATTCCTTGCATGTTTAATGATCACCATTTATGAGTAGGATGTGAAAGATAATACAAGTAAAAACATGTTATTTTGTTACTGTGTTTTGTTAGAAATGGCAGTCTTCAAAAACCAACACTTTTACATTCCATGTCTAGGAATTATACCTTTATTCAAATGCCCTCCCACCATTTGATTTTTTTTAATAAAAAACTCAGATGCGTCTCTATAGTGACGGAAAGCACTTAATATTGGTTTACCCGGTAATGCTTTGGCATGGCTATAGTGTTGAACTGTTCGTCTCTATATGCAAGTAACCGTCGCTATAGAAACAGTTACTCGTCGCTATAGTAATAGTTACGTGTCGCTATAGCGACACATAACTGTTACTCCAATTACTAAATACACATTAGATGTATGAGAGATACTTCCATGATGATAAAAGGTTAGCAGATCATGATGTTTGCGCACCATTCTAAAATCGGGGCACATGGCTTACGTTACTCCATAGTGAGGGTTTCTATTTCTAAAAGTTACATAAGATTTCCCACCGATCGGATTTCTTTTGAGTCAATGACTTATAAACATATATATTCTGTGTTGGAATATTCTCACCATCATTTTTTATTCACTGCATGCATGCATGCATACTACATGCATCCAGACATCATGCATGTATTTGGTCATCAGTATGGTAGTCTCCCCAGCACCTGGAGCCTATTTTCAGCCCCCTAGAACCTGCTTCTAGCCCTCAGTATCCCTTCTTCCCACCTAGTGCACCTCATTTTCCTCACCTAGATGACATATGAACTCTACTACACTACTTGGATCATTAACAGTCAGTTGCGGCATTGATTGACCAGTTCTTGCATTTATTGCTCAGTTTAACTGCCTGTAGCTTCTGGTTGTCTATATCTGGGTACCACTTGACCTACTGTAGCCTCATGCACCCTCCTTGGAGTCTCTACCCCTTGATTTTTGCTCACATCTCTCAGTTAGACTCAATTAGAGTCATTTGACTAAGTTTTGACTATTTGTGACTACTACCACTGATTAGATGATGTCTCCAATGATATCCAAGCCACACATTGAGGAGAATTCGAATGACCTTAGTAGTATTCAAATTCATTTTATTGTATTCAGTTATTATTCTACTTTCACAGTTCTAGCTTACAGCTGATGTATGATTACGACAGTTTTTGTCATTTCTCGTGTTAATGAGTGATTACTGATTCCATTCTTCTTCTTTCTACTTCTCTACAATTCTTGAGTGATATTAGTTATATTTACTCTATTTGTGTGATCTATCATATAAAATATCACATGGTATCAGAGCTGGAGTCAGCTATTCGAATTACAGCAGTAGCAGTTGCAACAATTCATTGAGCAATTGTCTTTCATTGAGCACTAGAAGCCTCTGGACTTCCACATCAATTCCTGGTGAAATTATCTTGAATTCACTGGAGCAATCCAGTGAGGTCTAGCCAAGTGTGAAGGATCCAGTCACATGTGCTCATTAACCTAAGCCAGTGTTCATTCGAATTTGCAACAAATCTTCATAAAAAATTTCATTTGTTTTTCAGGTTATCTCCATCATTCGAATTCATCTTCAATTCGACTTCAACAACTACCTATGGATCTAAAATTGAATTCATTCAATTATTTCGAATGGAAATACAAGATGGACATATTCATGAAGTCCAAAATCCTTTCTAGAGTATTGAATTACACTGCAGTCGAACCCACTGGTGCAGTTGAGAAATCTAAGTACTTAAATAAAATTGATGAAGCAGTAGGATTGCTGCTCCTCGGTATTTCCAAAGACCTCCATTTTCATGCCATAGATCTAACTCCAATAGAGGTTTGGGACAAGCTCGAATCTCTTCTTAGGCAGAAAGATGACTTGAAAGGTCACAAACTAGAAAATGAGCTCATCTCATTGAGCCCTTGCAGTTTTGACTCTATCATTGAGTTTCTAAACAAGTTCAAAAATCTGATTTCGCAATTGAAGAGATATGGATTGAGAAATAAGAGAAGCAACTCATCCTTGCCATACTTGTTAAATTTTGAGCATTAATTCACAATACTCTAGGATCTTTATTGAGAGAACAACATGTACAATATATCAATGCATATCAATCATAACAAGCATGTCAATCATCACAAGAATCAAAAGCATGAGAGACAATAGACACACAGAGTTTCCATGGGGAAAACCCTAAGGTGAAAAACCCCACAACTTCCTCAGAGATAGAGAGAGCAATAGCTCAACCAAAGTACAACCAAAATACACAGAGATAGGCTCCTAGTAGCAGATGATCCTCCTCCTCATTAGTGCGCCACTTTCTTAGTGAAGGAAGAATAAGTTTCTGAGTGATCCAAATAGAGATCTCCCGATCTCTATTTATACTTGATCTGTTTTCCCAGTGACCTTATGGGGCCGACTTGTCTAGCTAGGTACATCAACCATATATTACATAAATCAGGGCCGACCCCACACATGGTGGTCTAATAACCCATTGGCAAGTTCACACACTTGCGACACTTGTCAATACACATGACGACACTTCTGTATAGAGGAATGACACATCTCTATAGGAGTACAATAATATATAAATGAAATACAAGGATGAAATACATTCCGAAGTTACATATACATCAACACTCCCTCTTAACTAGGAAGGTATTTCTCAACACAGATCTGCTAGCACAAGTCTTCTTCTTTGGATCATCGTCATTGATGCATTGTCCTTGATTCATCGTCATCATCATTGTTGTTTCTATCTCAACCAATCTCTGAATCTACTCATCATATGAAGTTCTACAGAGCCAGTCCTTTTTCATACTAGATGTAGGCCCACCACCTGTAGGTCTTCATCATCACTAGCCATACTATGGAATCCTCAGGACTTATTACGTGCATCACAAAACCTCGCAAGAGCATCCCAGGATGTTACGGGTACACAATTCTGACCTGTAGGATCTCCCAGGGACATATTATATGTGACGTCACCACAAAACCTCGCAAGAGAATCCCAGGATGTTACGAGCACACAACTCTACCTATGGGATCTCCCAGGGACAGATTACATGTGGTCACCACAAAACCTCGCAAGAGCATCCCAGGTTGTTACGAGCACACGGCTCTACCTATAGGATCTCCCAGGGACATATTACATGTGGTCATGGCAAAACCTCTCAAGAGCATCCCAGGACTTATTACGGGCACACAACCCAACCTATCGGATCTCCCAAAGACATATTATATGCCATAGGACAAAACCTCGAAAGAGCATCTGCCAGATATCCCAGGGCCAGATTATATGCCATAGGAAAAACCTCGAAAGATTATCTGTAGATCTCCCAGGGCCAAATTATATGTCCTCCCAGAGAAAAACCTCGAAAGAGCATTTTCCAGATATCCCAGGGCCAGATTACATGCCATAGGCAAAACCTCAAAAGACTATCTGCAAATCTCCCATGGCCAAATTATATGCTCATCTGCACAACTTGTTCCATGGCCATAAAGTATCAACCTGATACTCACCATACATCATCCTAATGTACACATGATCATCCTGATCATCATCACCGCAACATCCTGCTGCATGTCATCTGGAGCAACATCCTGAGGCTCGTCATCCATGATCATCCTGATCATACAATGCATCTACCTGATGCATACCAAGTATCTACCTGATACATATCATCATACATGATCCACCTGATACATACATAGATACATGATCCACACAATGTATCCACCTGATATATATCAACATACATGATCTACCTGATCATACACAGTATCCACCTGATATATATATAGATACATGGTCCAAGCATCCAACATGATGCATATACAAGTACATATAAATGATCCACCTGATCATATCCAACATCCAACGTGATGCGTACATACATATACATATAAATGATCCAACTGATCATATCCAGCATCCGACATGATGTGTACATATATATAAATGATCCAACTGATCATATCCAGCATCCAACATGATGCATACATACATATACATAGCACTAACTGGAGCACATCCTGATGCTCATCATCCAACGCTTACATCCATAACCATGTGAAGGATCCTCCTTCCAACATGCTTGGAATGGCTTTTGCAAATGTGCCCATCACTTCTTCCTCGAAGTGTCATCAATCTGAACACCAAGCGTCTCTCTGAAGTACTCGAACTTCACTTTGGCTAGTGGTTTCGTCAGAACATCTACAATCTGCTTGTCTGTCGCAACATACAGGAGCTTCATTGCTCCTCTCTACACCATATCCCCGATATAGTGATATTTGATCTCTATGTGTTTTGACCTGTCGTGAAACACTGGGTTCTCAAACAGCTTCACACAACTCTGGTTATCACAGAAGATACCAGTAGCATCCAATGGGAGATCAAATAACTCAGACAATAGCTTCCGAAGCCATACTCCCTCACAACTAGCTAAACAGGCTGTAACATACTCTGCCTCGGCTGTACTCAGTGCTACGTAGGACTACTTCCTGCTAAACCAAGAGATCACACCTAATCCCATACTGAAGTAGCACCTAGATGTGTTCTTCCTATCTACAGCACTGCCTGCCCAATCTGAATCAACATAACCCTGCAGGTTACACTTTTGATTCACTTCATACTTGAGACCATAATCAACTATACCCTTCAGGTACCTCAGAATATGCTTTACATCAACTAGGTGAACACTCCTCGGATCCATCAAGAACTGGCTCAATGTGTTCACCGCAAAGCAAATATCTGGTCTCGTGTTCATTAGGTACATCAAGGACCCAATCATCTGACGATACAAAGAGACATCAACTGGCTTAGATGAAGCATCACATAGAAGCTTCAGATTCAATGCCATAGGTGTGGCCATGGCCTTGCAATCCATCATCTCGAACCTCTTTAGGATATCTACAGTATACTTCCCTTCTCCAAGGAAGATCCCATCTGTACTCTGCCACACCTCCATACCTAGGAAATAGTGCATCATCCCCAAGTCCTTCATATCGAACTTGGCAGCAAGCTTCCTCTTTGTATCAGCAATCAATCTGTCATCTCCTGTTACAAACAGGTCATCTACATATAGGATTAGAATCATAGGATTCCCTTCCTCAACCTTGTAGTAAAGGTTGGAATCTGCTTTACTCTTGTTAAAGCCCAAACTAGATAGAAAACTGTCCATCCTACCATACCAAGTTCTAAGAGCTTGTTTTAAGCCATACAAGGCTTTCTTCAATCTGCACACATATGACTCCCTGTCATGTGTTTCAAAACTGAGTGGCTGCTCCACATACACTTCCTCTTCAACTACACCATTCAAGAAGGCTGTCTTGAAATCCATCTGGTGTATCTTCCATTTCATCACTACAGCCAGAGCAAGTACGGATCTGATGGAAGTGGATCTGGCTACAAGAGCAAGAGTCTCTATGCTGCCACCTGCAACATGCTTGATCTTATAGATCCATTTGGAAGTCACAATAGACTTCCCTTTAGGTTTTGGGACTACATCCCAAACATCATTCTTCATGATCGACGGATCATGGCATTCTTCCATTACTTCATCCTAGATCCTGGGAACTTCAATATCTTCAATAGATATCCTTGTTGCTGGAACAAATGTTATAGTCCTTCTTTGGTAGGTGAAGGTATACGATCTTTCCTACAAAACAAGTTAAATTGCATGATTAGAAACATCTCATAGTTTTCAGAACAAATTCTTACACATAAAGAAATATGTCATACAGTCATGCAATTATTTTAGCCAATGCTTCAATACAACATTCACCCATATCCTGTAACTTTCTAGATGCCTTCCAATCTCTACCAGAACATTGTTAAGAGTTTGCACTACTCCCAACATGTCAGCAAAGAGGTTTCATTCTAGATAAGTAGCAATGGAATGTTGTACAGTGCCATAGGCCACTTACCCATCAAATGCATATTAGTAGTATATTGATCATTAATGCAATCATTCTAATATGCACAATACACATCCTAAGTCTAGGAACATAGGCATATACATCATTGAACAATTTAAACAAACAAATATGCAAGAAATTTCAATTAAAATACTTATCTTTGTTTGTTTGTTGGGTGGACTCCCTCTGAGTCTTTGCTTCCTTGCAGGAGATGCTGGAGTCCTAATCTGAAGTAGCTTCTTCTACACCTTTCTATTGTGGAATGTAGAGAGATGGTCAACTCCCTCTAAATATCTGCATCCTTGCAGAAACCACTGGAATGTGCTCCCTCTTGATCTTTGCTTCCTGGATTATCTGTCCTTGAACTTATATCCTTCCTCGATCACTCCATAGCTTCTTGAAATCACCTGAAGTGAATTCTCCACCATTGTCGGATCTGAAGGTCTTGAACTTCTTTTCAGTTTGGTTCTCCATCAAGGTTTTGAATTCCTTGAACTTATCAAACACTTCATCTTTTTTCTTCAAGAAGTAAACCCAAGTCTTCCTAGAGAAGTCATCAATGAAAGAGACATAGTACACATACCCACTCAGAGAACTGGATGACATCGGACCACATACATCGGAGTAGATAATTTCCAAGATACCTTTTTTGCCTTGCTTTCACTGCTTGGAAATGCCTTCTTTGTGTTCTTTCCTTTTGCACATCCTTTGCAAACACCTTCATGCTTGGTCTTGATTTCAGGATTACCTTCTACAGCCTTACTTGCAATTGGTAATGCTATGTAGTGCAAGTCTTCTATGCCAAAGTTCACTTGGATCCATGGAATCATGTATCATGGCATGTTCAGGTTGTCCCTTCAATTTGTACAAACCTCCCTCTTCCTCTCCAATCACCACTGCATCATCAATAGTTTTACCCTTTGGCCACATTAGGACTTGGCCATCTACAAATGTAACCCTCATGCATTTTGCATCCAAAGCAAAGATGGAGAGAAGATTCTTCTTGAGCCCAGGTACATAGAGAACTTCTTTCATCTTCAAAGACTTTCCAGAATCTAGGTTGTAGGAGGCTTCACCACTTCCTTTGATGGGGTATTGATAGTCATCCCCAATTTTCTTTTATGGGGTGATTCATGTTCAGATAAGTTTACAAAATATTCTTTAAATACAGTCATGTGTTGGGAATCCCCACTGTCAATTAACCAATCATTACAACCATGAGAGATTGTACCTGTGAGAGCAGAGATTAGAACATACTCTTCTTCACTTGATGAGTCATCATCACTTTTTGCCCTAGCCTTCTTCTTTGGAGGTTCATCATCTTCGGTAGCATGAGCATGGAACTTTCTTTTGCTGCCTTTCTTCTTCTTGCTGGAGTTGTTGTTATCCCTTTTGTTCTTGGGACATTCTGAAGCAAAGTGACCCTTCTCATTACATGTGAAACATCTTAGATCCTTCTTATTCTTTTGTTGGTTGTGATAGGATCTCTTGCAGTGAGAGTGCTCCCTCTTGGGCTTGCTTCTCTTGGTGTGAGTTACGAGAGCTTGATCTTCACCTCCCATCTTTTCTTCTCGAGCTACAAGCCTAGCTTCTTCTTGAGAGCATTCCTCCCACAGTTTACTGAAAGTGATCAATTTCTTTCTTACACAAATTCCTTAAATAAAGGAGTCCCATGACCTAGGTAGGCCATTTAGAGTGGTCATAACTACTTCACCATTGTCCACTACTTCATCCACAACTTCAAGTTGTTCCTTGACCTGAGAGACTTTGGAGAAGTAAGATTGAATGGTCTCTCCATTCAACATCTTGACCCCTTTCAATTGATTCCGCAAAGTCATATTCCGATTTATCTTCTTCCCTTCAAATAAATTGGTCAGGGAGTCAAACATCTCCTTGGGTGTCTTCAGGGATGACACATGGGGAATGAGATGGTCTTTGATAGAATTAGCAATGATTCTCTTTTCCTTGACCAAGTTCTTCTTATGCAATATCTTAGCCTCTTCATCCTCTAGGATAGGGATGTCTTCTTTTATATATGAGTCCAACTCATTCTCTTCCAGGATTAACCCAATCCTATACTTCCAGGCTCTAAATTTATCAGCCCCTTCAAGCTTATCCTCAAGCTTGGTGTGGTGAGACATCTTAAAGAGTACTTCAAATGGAAATAGAAAAGATTTAGGTCTTACCACTTGACTCGCTGAAAAACTGGATTTGGTCCCAGATTAGGGTTTGTCGAAAAAACCCTAAAAATTCAAAATATGAATTTCAACTTTCTGAAAGGGTAGAAAGATGTGCCTTGATGAGCTGATCAGCCTGGTGTATTTAGAATTTGATATCTGCAAAGCTTCACCCTTCATAAATGCCTTTTTGTCTTCCCGGGTTCACTAAGGAGGACCTTGAATTAGGGTTTGAGTTTCCCAGAGATCTACCCAGCAAAAAATCTCAATGCAAAGCTCTAAACTTCTATTTTGGCAAGGCCCTTCCAGCTATGTCTTTCGATTCCAGAAATTCCTATTTTGGTGGAAACCCTAATTTTTAGGGCCAAATCTGAAAATGCTCAGAACTGAATTCTGATTTGACAGATAGATTCTCCTTGATGAGTAGAGTCAATCTACTATATTGATTTTCCAAAATCGGTGGAGAGAAACCCAATAAACAAGAAACCCTTGGTTTCCGTCACTGCACAGTGTCTTCTTCTCAGGTTAGCTCTGATACCATGTTAAATTTTGAGCAATAATTCACAATACTCTAGGATCTTTACTGAGAGAACAACATGTATAGTATATCAATGCATATCATTCATAAGAAGCATGTCAATCATCACAAGAATCAAAAGCATGAGAGATAATAGACACACAGAGTTTCCGTGGGGAAAACCCTAAGGTGAAAAACCCCACAACTTCCTTAGAGATAGAGAGAGAAATGGCTCAACCAAAGTACAACCAAAATACACAGAGATAGTCTCCTAGTAGCAAATGATCCTCCTTCTCATTAGTGCGCCACTTTCTGAGTGAAGGAAGAATAAGTTTCTGAGTCATCCAAATAGAGATCTCCTGATCTCTATTTATACTTGATCTGTTTTCCTAGTGACCTTATGGGGCCGACTTGTCTAGCTACGTACATCAACCATATATTACATAAATCAGGGCCGACCCCACACATGGTGGTCTAATAACCCATCGGCAAGTTCACACACTTGCGACACTTGTCAATACACATGACGACACTTCCATATAGAGGAATGACACATCTCTATAGGAGTACAATAATATATAAATGAAATACATGGATGAAATACATTCCGAAGTTACATATACGTCAATAATACTATCAAAACTAGGCCCTGACTACTTAGTATTTGTCTCCACCTTCCAGTCAGTGAAGCTGTCCATCCCAAAATGGAAGTTTCCCACACTTGAAGACTTCATCCAGTCTCTCACACTTGAGGAGGAGAAGTTAGTTCATATGGGAATGATAAAACCTAAGTTGGATTCATCACTTGTTGCCGCTGAAATGAAGAGAGCGAATGGCAAGGAAAAGAATTTTTTTTTGGACAAAAAGTCAAATGAGAAAAAGCAGAAGGAGGCTCCAAACCAAGTAGAAGGAGTTTTGAATTCCAAGAAATACATGCAAACTCATAAGGGGAAATACAAATGTACCTATTCAATAAAGGATTTCATCCAGAGAGTTTATGTATGAAGAAGACCATAGATCTAATAGCTTCACTTCTTGAAAAGAATAATATTCCAGTACCTGCATGTGCCAGGAAGAAAGAAGGTGAACCATCAAGAGTAGAGGACAAAGAGAGATGTGATTCTCTCCTGGCAGGTGCATCAACACAATCCTCCTTTGTCATAGATTCAGGAGCATCAAGACACATGTCTTCCTGAAAAGATCTCTTTACTGGTTTCGAATCTACTATTGGACCTTCCATCATGTTGGGGATGATTTTGAGGTCTCCTCTGAGGGGATTGGAAGGATAAAACTTGATCATGGGTACTTCTCAGATGTGCTCTATGTCCCTACACACACTACTAATCTAATTTCGGTCCACCAGATGACCCACATTGGAGAGCCCAAGAGGGTGATCTTCTCTCCAAATGAGGTTGAAATCCAATTCATGGTATCAGGATCTACAATTGGAAAAGGTGTTGAAAACCAGAAGTTGAAACTCTATGTGTTATCCCAATTTCTGCCTCTCTCAAAATAGTCTTCTCTTCACACTCATGCAAGTGAAGAGAGTAGGCTATGGCATCAAAGATTTGGGAATCTCAACTACAAGTACCTGCAAGATATGCATACTCAAGAGATGGTTGAAGGAATACGCAAAGTCAAGTTTTTGAAGGGAAACTGTAATGGTCTCTTGATGGGAAAGCATCCAGAAAATAAGTTTGAGAAAGGGAAGGCAAGGAGAGCCTCTCAACCTCTAGATCTGATTCATAGTGATGTTGTAGGACCATTTCTAGATCTATCTTTGAACAAGGAAATATATATTCTTACTTTGATGATTATTCAAGATTTACATGGGCATACTTTCTCAGATTAAAATCATAAGTGTTTGGATACTTTAATTTTTTCAAGTCTTCTGTAGAAACGTTTTTCAGATAGAAAGATAAAATCCATTCGCAATGATAATGGAGAAGAGTACATTAAAGGTGAATTTCAGACATTTCATGCTGAAGAAGGCATTGAGATGCGGAATATTGTTCCCTACACACAACAACAGAATGGTGTTGCAGAGAGAAATAACATAAGATTAAAAGATATGGCAACCTGCATGCTAAAGTCGAAAGGGTTGCACTCTAGTCTTTGGGTAGAAGCCATCAACTGTGCTGCCTACCTTCAAAACAGAGTTCCTCACAAAGGACTCAAAGATATGACTCCTTTTGAAACATAGATGGGATACAAACCTGATGTCTCTCATCTTAGAGTGTTTGGATCTAGAGCATGGGAAAGGATTCCAGCAGAGAAAAGGAGATCCCTAGATCCACAAAGCAGAGAGTATATTATGGTGGGTTATGCATTGAGTGAAAAAGCCTACAAGCTTCTTGATCCTTATACTATGACAACATTCCTATATAGGAGTGTACAGTTTGAGGAATGGCCAATTCATGATGCTCATCCTCTTGATCAAGAGAGATTTCCTACCACACCACCACTGCTTGACGAGAAAGAGTCAGATTCAGAGTATGAAAGCGAAAATGATGAAGAGCGAATGCTAGATCCACATCCAGAAGAACCTGAAGATCTAGCACCTATTAGTGAAGATGAGCGAATGGAAGACCAAGATCCATATGTACAGCTTACAGATCCTCCTCTTCCTAGATGGGAAACCACTAATCTTATATCTAGCGGAGATCTTGTGGGAGATCCACATGATTAAATAAGAACCACATCTGATTATCAGAATGGAAGGTTTCATCCTTCGCACATTACTATTCCATTTCTTACTGATAGATCTTTCTTCGGTGGAGGAGTCCACTTTCTTTTTGGGGTGAGTGATGTACATGATTGATTATTCTACCACAGTCTATCTTGAGGGGGGGATTTCTTCCCACTAGGTTTTCCCTCTTTCCTCACTTTATTTATTTAGATTGTTGTACGGGGTGACCTTTGGTCTTAGTCACTAGGGCCCTACTACTAGTTTTTAGTTATTTCCTCGTAGTATAGCTTGCAGGGGGGTGTTGGAATATTCTCACCATCATTTTTTATTTGCTGCATGCATCCAGTCATTAATATGGTAGTCTCCCCAGCACTTGGAGCCTATATTTATCCCCCTAGAGCCTGTTTCTATCCCTTAGTAGCCCTTCTACCTACCTAGTGCACCTTGTTTTCCTCACCTGGATGACATATGCACCCTACTACACTACTTGGATCACTAACATTCAGTTGCATCATTGATTGACTAGTTCTTGCATTTATTGCTCAATTTTGTAAGAATCTGAAAGAGATCTGGCAGCTGTAGCAACTCACAATCAACTATCAAGAATGTTGAAAAGAAGAAGAGAAGGAGACACTCAATGATCACTCATAAACACAGTAGAATAGAACAATATATCAGTATCATACAATGAATAAGAATGTAAGTGAATGAATACAATAGCCATGAATATGGCATCATATAGGATTCGAATAGGTCAAATAGGGCATTCGAATTCCTAACTTAGGGTGTGGCTTGGATGATAGTGGAGTCATCATCCAGTCAATGTATCAGACATCAATGGTAACAGTTAGTCAATTGTGGTGAACTAAGTCTAACTGAGTGATGTAGGTACTAATTGAATGAAGGAGGCTCAGTGGAGGGTGCATGAGGAGCTAACTGGAGTCAGAATGGGCATACTAGTCTCACTGGAGGTCCATCGGAGTGAAACAGTCAGTGGGGGAGTCAATCTAACCTTAAATCAAGGATGAACTGAGTGATAACTGACTGGTAGGTGAGAAAGGTGCCTAATTGGTTGTGGTAGGTGAGAAAGGCACACTTGCCATGCAGAAGACTGTAGAAGGGCACCTTTGGTAGGTGGGAGGCCCCCTGGGGGCTGTAGATAGGCTGTGGAGAGCTAGAACCAAGATCTAGGAGCTGGGAGATCCACCATGATGATGACTGGATGCATGCAGATGAATGGATGCATGTAAGATGCATCCATGCATACAAAACTGAAAAATGATGGGAAGAATATTCCAACACCCCCCTGCAAGCTATACTATGAGAAAATAACTGAAGAGTAGGGCCCTAGTGACTAAGACCAAATTTCACCCTGTAAAATAGAAAAATAGGGCCCTGGTTACTGAGGCCAAAGCTTACCCTGTACAATCAATCTAAAAATAAACTAAGTGAGGAAAGAGGGAAAACCCAGCGAGAAGAAAGCCCTCCCTCAAAATAGATTGAAAGGTGCTAAAGCAGCATCATGACTTACTCTTGAAGGAGGAAAGTGACCTTCTATAGGAAGGGTTGATTGATCCAAGATGAACCAAAAATGTGAGAAGGATGAGTCCCATCATCATGAAAATCTGAACTAGTTCTCCATCGATCAGCTGGATCACCAGAAGATGTGAAAGTAGTGGCTTCCCTTCTTGGAAGAGGAGGAAAGTCAGTTGAGAGATCATAAGGAACTAAAACTTGCATTTCCTCTTCATCTTTAGCATTTGTTGGATCTTCAGGTTCTTGTAGGTTTGGATCCAACATTTTCTCTTCATCGCTATCATCTTCAAAATCTGATCTACTATATGTCGAGGATTCGCTCTCTTTGAAATCACCAACACTTTCAAGATCTGAATCTGAAACCTCATGAGGAGGTGCAAGCAAAACTGGCTAAACATCACACACAACCTCTGAATTTGAATTCTCATGAAGAGAAACATGTGAAGCTGATGTCTCATACTTAGAATCTGAACTTCCATATGATGGAGATTTGTTCTCTCGAAACTCAACACCATTCTTAACCTATGAATCCAAAGGCTGATGTGAAGAAGCATATGAAACTGACTCATCATCGCTCCCAACCTCTGAGTCTGAAGAAGTGGAAACATAATCAGACATGTAACCACCATGAACCTACTTTTGAAGAAGCATGTAAATCTCTGATATCTCTCTTGAGCTGTTATTGGTGAGATCTTTTCCAAAAGAACTAGAAACAGACAAATATGGAAGATCACTAGTGGATGTAGTGCTGATGGACCCTTTTTCCATGGGTTTTGAATCAATAGATGCCAAATCTTCAGGTTCTTATGGATCTGGATCTTGCATTCATACTTATTTAAGAGTCCTCTTTTTCTCAGTCTTCTTGGATCTATTTTTGCCTTTCAAGAAACCTTTGCATGTGCCATGAGCAATCTTGTTGATCTTGCTATCTTCATGAGTGTGAGAGCGAAGAGCAGATTCCTTTGAGAGAGGTAACAAGTGTGAGAATTCATAGAGCTTGGACTCATGATTTGCAATACCTTTTGAAATGATTTCCCCTGAGACCATGTCCTATACTTCGACTTCATTTGGAGAGAAGATTACTCTTTTGGGATTTCCAACATGAGTCATTTGATATACAGAGAGTAAATTTGCTACAAGAGAAGGAACATAAAGCACATTAGAAAAGTATCTAGAGTAAAGATCAATTCTTTCGATACCTTGAGAAGGGATTTCTGAATCATTGCCCAATCTGATGGAAGGGCCTTTTTAGATCTTGAACTTGGAGAAGAGACCTTTGGAGGAATACATGTGTGTTGTGGCTCCTGAATCTATAATAAAAGAAGAATCTGATGATGCACTTTCCATGAGAGCATGACATCTTTCTTTACCTTCGGATCTAGAAGATTCACGATCAGGATCTTTCTTCCTTGTATATGCAGGAACAGGAAGATTGATCTTCTCGAGTAATTGAGCCATCAAAGCTATGGCCTTCTTCATACAAGCACTCTCAGGATGAATGCCTTTAAGACAATAGCTGTAATTTTGTTTTCTCTTGTGAGAATGCTTGGTATTCCTAGGGTTTGAAACCCTATCTGACTGATCTGGACTATTTGTGGGCCTTGTACCATTAAATTTCTTGCCATAAATTTTTTTCTTTCCTATATAATTCACTCTCTCTACAACTATAAGGGTTGAATCCAATTTGGGTTTGAACATTCCCATCGAAATCAACTTCTCTTCCTCTTGGGTAAGAGATTGTGTGAAATCATCAAATGAGGGAAACTTCCATTTTGGAATGGACAGCCTAGCTGACTGGAAAGTAGAGACAAAAATTGAGAAGTTTGCCCCCAACTTTGAGAGAATGGTAAGAATAAGATGCTTATCTTCCATCACTATCTCGTATCTTTTCATTTGTGATATCAAGCTTTTGAACTTGGTGAGAAAGGCATTGATAGATTCGAAGTTGCTAGGACTCAAACATATGAGTTCATTCTCCAATTTGTGTGCTTCTATATCATCTTTTGGCCAAAAAGAGATTTGATCTTGTCCCACACTTTTCTAGGAGATGTAAGATCGATGACATGAAAGTGTAGATCATCATAAATTGAGAGAAGGAGGAGACCAATTGCTTCATCAAGCTGATCCAAGTACTTGGACTTTTCAGCTGCACTGGTTGGTTCTACCATCGTTCCGTTGAGTATTCGGGTGAAGCTCTTTGATCTCATGAAGAGAGACATTTTGGATTTCCACTCAACATAGTTGGAAGATGTAAGCTTTAGATCCATCTAAACAGATAAAGTCGAATAGTTGAAGAAGATTCCGAATGGGTGAATAAACCTGCAAAGCAATAAAAGATGTGCTGGTGGAGAATGCTACACTTCGACTGAACATTACCTTAAAGACACTTGGCACATGGACTAAGTCCTTCACACCTGGTTAGACCTCACTGGATTTCTCCAATGAATTCAAGTAATAGCACCAGGATTTGCTATGGAAACTCAGAGGCTTCTGGTGCACAAGTGAAAGATAGCTGCTCAAATAAATGCTGCAACTGCTATTGCTGCAATTCGAATAGCTGCTTCCTGCTCTGATACCATGTAAGAATCTGCAAGAGATATGGCAGCTGTAGCAACTCAGAATCAACTATCAAGAATGTTGCAAAGAAGAAGATAAGGAGACAATCAATGATCACTCATAAACACAGTACAATAGAACAATATCTCAATATCATACAATGAATACGAATGTAAGTGAATGAAGACAATCGCCATGAAGATGGCATCATATAGGATTTGAATAGGCCAAGTAGGGCATTCGAATTCCTAACTGAGAATGTGTCTTGGATGATAGTGGAGTCATCCTCCAATCTATGTATCAGTCATCAATGCTAACAGTCAGTCAAGTGTGGTTAACTGAGTCTAACTGAGTGAGGTAGGCACTAACTGAATGAAGGAGGCTCAGTGGAGGGCGCATGAGGAGCTAACTGGAGTCAGAATGGGCAGACTAGTCTCACCGGAGATCCATTGGAGTGAAACAGTCAGTGGGGAAGTCAATCTAGCCTTAAATTAAGGAAGAACTGAGTGATAACCGACTGGTTGGTGAGAAAGGCACCTAACTGGCTATGGTAGGTGAGAAAGGCACACTTTCCATGCAGAAAAATGGAGAAGGGCGCCTTTGGTAGGTTTGAGACCCCATGGGGGATGTAGATAGGCTGTGGAGAGCTAGAACCAAGCTCTAGGAGCTGGGAGATCGACCATGATGATGGTTGGATGCATGCAAATGACTGGATGCATGAAAATGATTGGATGCATGCATACAAAACTTAAAAATGATGGGAAGAATATTCCAACAAGTTTAATTGCCTATAGCTTCCACTTGTCTGTATCGGAGTGCCACTTGACCTACTGAAAGCGTTATGCTCCCTCCTTGGAGTATCCATCCCTTTTTGTGCTCACATGGATCAGTTAGATTCAGTTAGACTCATTTGACTGATTTTTGACTATTTGTGACTACTACCACTGATTGGATGATGTCTACCATGCTATCCAAGCCACACATTGAGGAGAATTCGAATGACCATAGTATTATTTGAATTCATTTTATTGTATTCAGTTATTATTCTACTTTCACAGTTCCAGCTTACAGTTGATGTATGATTACAACAGTTTTTGTCATTTCTTGTGTTAATCAGTGATTACTAATTCCATTCTTCTTCTTTCTTCTTCTCTGCAATTCTTGAGTGAGATTAGTGAGATTTAATCTAGTTGCATGATCTATCCTATAAAATATCACATGGTATCAGAGATGGAGTCAGCTATTCAAATTGCAGCAGCAGTAGTTGCAGCAATTCATTGAGCAACTGTGTTTTATTGAGCACCAGAATTCTTTGGATTTCCAGAGCAATTCCTAGTGAAATTGTCTTGAATTCATTGGAGCAATCCAGTGAGGTCTAGCCAAGTGTGAAGTATCTAGTCACATGTGCATATTGTCCTAAGGAAGTGTTCATTCGAAATTGCAGCAAATCTCCATCAACAATTTCATTTGATTTGCAGGTTATCTGCATCATTCGAATCGATCTTCAATTCGACTTCAATAGCTACCTATGGATCTAAAAATGAATTCATTCAATTATTTCGAATGGAAATCCATGATGGACATCTTCATGAAGTCCAAAATCCTTTCTAGAGTATTGAATGGCACTGCAGTCGAACCCACTAGTGCAGTTGAGAAATCTAAGTACTTGGATAAACTTGATGAAGCAGCAGGATTACTTCTCCTCAGCATTTACGAATACCAATTGTTGCTATAGCCACAGTTATGCGTCGCTATAGCGACGTAAAAGCGTTGTCGGGTAAAAAAATGTAAAGTGCTTGCCGTCGCTATAGCGACACGTAACCAAGGATGATTTTAAGAACCCCCCCATAATTTATATGTATAAAAAATGGGCGAATCTCCCCGATATATAGGAAAACTTGAAGGAGATTTTATCAATAATATAATATGTATATATAATGTTTTTAGCAAATCTTTCATTTCATTATATAATGCTGTAAAATCTTGGCGAATATTTCACTTAGTTATTAAAAATTGTAAAAACTTGGTGAATCTTTCACTGATTTATAAAATATAGTAAAAATTTGGTGAATCTTTTGCCAATAAGACTTAAGCTTTTGATTATGTAGATTACTAAGGTAGTGCAATAGAAGAACATACACTGGAGCTCAACTCTAGACTCTCTCAACTCTTAGACTCTCGAATGAACAAGTGTATGAATGAGGAGAGGAGAGATTTATTTATACATTTGACAAGTAGTATTTGATCACTCACAACTAGAAGGTGTCGACAAAACTCGACTGGACGAACTAGATTCAGGGCAATTAGGAACTCTACTTGTTATCTCGTCCCTTAATGATCCAATGGACATGTGGGGTCATGAATCTTGTCAGTCCAACAAACTGATACAATTACATGAATATCCTAGTAGTGGGCCACTTCCTTTATATAGAGAGATAGTGCTTGGACCAATTCCAAGATTCCAACCAATATTCTCACCAAAATTTCTTCTCTTTGGTGTTGAATGGTAGGCGAGTTGCATATTTGTTAGTGAATAATTAAAATGGCTCAATCCACACAAATTTTCCTCGACAAGTGATAACTTTGCCCATCACTGTTTTAAAACATCCCAACACTATAAAAGCATCCATAAATTGATAAATAACAACCCCATGCACTTCTAAATTCACCCAGTGATGAGAATAACGCCCCATGCACTTCTAAATTCACCCAGTGATGAGAATAACACCCCATGCACTTCTAAATTCACGTAGTGATGAGAAAAATGCCCCAGACATTTCAATACTTGCCCCGGGCACTTCAAAATTATCCCAAAGATGATAAAAATTCCCTAAGCACTTCAATATTTTCCCATGCACTTCTAAATTCTCCCAAGGATGATAAAAATTCCCCATGCACATCAATATTTTCCCCAAGCACTTCAAAATTCCCTCGAGGCACTTCAATACTTACCCCAAGCACTTCAAAATTGACCCAATAATGATAGAAATGCACCATGCACTTCAATACTTGCCTCAGCCACTTCAAAATTCTCCCAACGATGATAAAAGAACCCAGACACTTCAATATTTGTCCTAGGCACTTCAAAATTCTCCCAGTAAAGATAAAAACACCCCCATTCACTTCCATGATTTCCCAGGCACTTAATTACTTGCCCCAGACACTTCAAAATTCGTCCAATGATGATAAAAATGCCCTATGCACTTCAATAATTTCCCTAGGCAAGGGAGAAAAACACACAACAATGATATAATCACCCAAGCAATCACAAAAATTCCTCAATCCACACAAATTTGACCCAATAAGTGATAACTTTTCCCATCAGCATTTTAAAATGTCCAAAAACCATAAAAGCATTCATACATTGATCAATAAAAACCCCAAGCACTTCTAAATTCATGCAATGAGGAGAAAAACGCCCCATGCACTTCTAAATTCACCCGGTGATGAGAAAAATGTCCCATGCACTTCTAAATTCACCCAGTCACGAGAAAAACGCCCCAGGGACTTCAATACTTGCCCCAGGCACATCAAAATTTTCTGAAAGATGATAAAATTGCCCTAAGAACTTCAATATTTTCCCAGACACTTCTAAATTCTCCCAAGGATGATAAAAACTCCCCATGCACTTCAATATTTTCCCAAAGAACTTCAAAATTCCCCCGAGTCACTTCAATGCTTGCCACATGTACTTCTAAGTTAACCCAGTGATGATAGAAATGCCCCATGCACTTCAATACTTTCCTTGACCACTTCAAAATTCTCCCAATGATGATAAAAATGCCCAAACACTTCAATATTTTCCCCAGGCACTTCATAATTCTCGCAACGAAGATAAAAACGCCCCCATCCACTTCTAAATTCACCTAGTGATGAGAAAAATGCAGCATGCACTTTTAAATCCACTCGATGATGAGAAAAATGCCCCATGCACTTCTAAATCCACCTAGTAATGAGAAAAACACCCCATGCACTTCTAAATTCACCCAATGAGGAGAAAAATGCTCCAGGAACTTCAATACTTGCCCTGGGCACTTGCACTTCAAAATTCTCCTAGAGAAGATAAAAATGCCCTAAGCACTTCAGTATTTTTCGAGGCACTTCAAAATTCTCCCAAGGATGATAAAAACTCCCCATGAACTTCAATATTTTCCCCAAGCACTTCAAAATTCCCCCAAGGCACTTCAATACTTGCTCCATGCACTTCTAAATTCACCCAGTGATTAGAAAAATTCCCCATGCACTTCAATACTTTCCTCAGCCACTTCAAAATTCTCCCAACGATGATAAAAAAACCCATACACTTAAATATTTTCCCCATGCACTCCAAAATTCTCGCGGTGAAGATAAAAAAAGCCCCCATCCACTTCCATGTTTTCCCAAGCACTTCATTAGTTTACCCAGACACTTCAAAATTCATCAAATTATGATAAAGATTCCCTAGGCACTTCAATACTTTCCTTAGGCAAGGGAGAAAAACACCCGACAATGATATAATCACCCAGGCAATCACAAAAATGCCTCAATCCACACAAATTTACCTCGGCAAGTGATAACTTTTCCCATCACTATTTGAAAATGTCCCAACACTATAAATGCATCCATACATTGATAAACAACCAACTGCAAGCACTTCTAAATTTACCTAGTGATGAGAAAAACGCCCCATGCACTTCCAAATTCACCAAGTGATGAGAAAAACAACCCATGCACTTCAATACTTTCCTCGGGCACTTCAAAATTCTCTGAAAGATGATAAAAATGCCCTAAGCACTTCAATATTTTCCCAGGCACTTCAAAATTCTCCCAAGCATGATAAAAACTCCCCATGCACTTCAATATTTTCCCCAAGCACTTCAAAATTCCCACAAGGCACTTCAATACTTGCCCCATGCACTTCTAAATTCACCTAGTGATGAGAAAAATGGCCCGCGCACTTCAATACTTTCCTCAGCCACTTCAAAATTCTCCAAACAATGATAAAAACACCCATACACTTCAATATTTTCCCCAGGCACTTGAAAATTCTCGCGGCGAAGATAAAAATGCCCCCATCCACTTCCATGTTTTCCCAGGCACTTCATTACTTTCCCTAGACACTTCATTATGTTCTGAAAGGTTATAAAGACAACATTAACACAGTGACCCAAACTTCCAAGCATTAACAACATGTAATATATATTTGCAAACACAATGACCCAAACTTCCAAGCATTAACAACGCTTATTTATGTACTTGCAAATATTTCAAATAAACTTATATTTACACCACTACTACTTAAAAAGAATATTTTCAATGTTTATGAATCCTTCCCTTCATAATCGGATTCTTAACCATGTCAGATATTCCAAACATAACAACTCAATCAATCTTATTCATATAGGTTTGGATCCATGACCCCCTCCTTAACCAAATCTCTAGGCTTGAAACCAAACATCAAATATGATAGTGATTGAAGTCCCCTTCCATGTGATGTCAAATATCAAATCAAAATCAATGATTCTACATGAAATCGAACATTGACGCTACCAAGCTTTGGTAGACCGCATTTACTATCCCACTCAACCATAGTTGTCTCCTAGTTGGAGATCTCTTGTTATGCTTCAAAAGAACCGCAGTTCTACATTAGAACCACTAACCAATCCAAGTTCTGAGTATTCATAACTAATGCCCACTACCTTTTTCCCAAGCCTCTAGGTAACTCTCTACTTCGTTTCCCATGAGGAATTAAATCCTCCATATCCTTGTCTCTTCTCTCACCTTCAAATCACACCATCCGATATTTCCAACAACAATTTTGTTTTGAGTTTCCAAATTCCAACCACAAAACCATTGAACTTCCTTGCCAATATTGGTTAAAAGAGGAACCATATGATGCCATCTCCAACCTTCACACCAAATACTTTTGGACTATCAAATAATACATAGACTAGTATTCAAACAAAAATATCAACTATGCATTTAATGTTTGCATCTCATTACCGTTGCAAGCACATCTTCGATGCCCATCATCGTGCATAGAGAAATATTCTCAAATGCTTATTTGTTTTTTCTACTAGAATTTGATGAACTCACCCCAAGGGGTATGATCGACATTCATACAGTGGTAGTGTTCTCGTTTGTAGTGTGAACACCAATAATTATGATTTGATTTACCACTTGATGTTCTAATACACAACCCTATCATTGATATCATCATAAACTTTGATGCCTTGTGTAATGTCCCTTATTTGGAATTTTATTAAAATGGCAATTTTCCACTTTTTTTCCCTTGTTCGACCTTTGACTAGTTTTGATCTCTAGGTCCCAAATTTGCCCCAAATGATCCCAAATCTTCTGAGAAGGTATATGAATGATATTAGAACATAAATATGTGTTTCAGGGATGCCTTTGGACCTTTAAAAGACTTCTGCAAATCCTCTTTCAATTCTGATCAATGTAGGTAACTTTACTAGTGATTTTCCTTTGACTAGTATTGGTCTCTAGGTCTCAAATTGACTCCAAATGCCTTCAAATCTTCAAGGAAGGTGTATGAATGATATTAGAACTTGAATATGATGTTTATGGATGACATATGGCCACCAAAAGACCTCTGCAAACTCTCTTAATATTCTGGACCAATTATGCAATTTTACTAGTAATTTGGGGTTCAAATCCCCCTGGGGTAAACAATGAAAATGGCTTCCCAAATGCCTCCAAACCCACTCAAATTTATGAACAGAGGTATTTAATGTGTTAAGTATGTTATTAAAGTCTCATATGCACCATTAATGGATTATTACAACTGTTCTCACCCTCTCCCATTCGACTGCAAAAATCCCCAATTCGACCCTTGGGGAAATGTCACTATTTCACCTCCCAATGCAACTAAATTGAGTAAAAATGCTTCAAATGCTCAAGTACAGTACATGAAACTTGTAGAAGACATCCATGGCAGTATATTTATCACAAATATATCAGAGAATCATCCATTCATTCGAAATCATCATCAACACATTGGCTCACAACAAGGTAGTGGGGAAATGGCATTGTTCTTCCATTAAAAATGAGATTTATACATTTCTACTTGGAATTTCGACCTGAAACTTTTTGGAGATGAAGAACAGAGTATTTAATTCATATTACAAAAGAAATGGGGCATTAAAAGCTTCCCCAAAGAGTACAATAGCTCACCAAAAACGCCCTCCCTCAAGGATCAAGAATATGCCATCAAAAATGGAAATGGTTGAAGGAGTGAGCTGCAATAGAAGAAACCATGAGCTGCCCTGTAGCTTACACCTGCAAATAAAGACTCCATTAAAGCTCCAAATGAAAGGTCTGAATGGCCTTTCCAATTACCAACTTGGATGGGAATCTTTCACCCTCGAAATTGGCTAAGGCAAGAAACTAGTCATCCACTAGCTCTCCCTCTTCACAAATGCAATTGCAAATTCTACAAATGATCAAAAGCTGGTTTCATTATTTGTTATTGACATTTATAAAGTTCTAATGGCCTCCATGGGTCGAATTCCTTCCAAGAGACTCATGCCAACTCAAGTTGGGAAGAGATTCCAAAGAATGCCACTTGTACAACAATTCCTAGTCTCCCACTTCCACCAAATCACATGTGGAAGCATCTTAGCTGCCCTAACACCCTTGAGCGCCCTCTTGGAGTCTATTTTTAGCCCTGACATGTCATATATGTCATATGTCAGCCTTCAGGTCTGATTTGTGTCATAGGTGTCATAGCATCTTCATCATTGTTGTCATAGAGCTAGGGAATCTAGCCCAAGTGTCTCACTAGCTCCAAATTGCCTCTTCCTCTTCCATGGGAGTTACTCTTCCTCTATATTTCGACCTTGGATGAGTTATGCCATGAATAATACCTTTTGGACTTCCCCAAGTATGTTACCATTCACCTTGAATTCGAATTGGTGAGAGAATGATGCCAAATGTAGTGGGGAAATCTAGCCATATGTGGGTCCCACTTCCTCCATGTGTCTTCATGATGAAATGACACTTTGATTTTCACTTGTATATATTTATTTAGCTCCTTTATTAAATATTTATGCCATTCTAATGTTCAAACATCATTTATTATCCCCATTATTCCAAATCCCAAAGCTTCCACCCCAAACCTAGGAAACTAGTAATTTTCCTCCTTGGCAATTATTTGACCCTTAACATCAACTTTGCAAACTCTAATGAATATGGCTAATGTGATTAGGCCATTGTGACCCAATTCCAAATTTGGGACATGACAAATCCTCCCTTCCCAATATTGCTTGTCCTCAAGCAATTTCAAACATGGGTGTTGAAGAACCTGCTTTCTGTATAATTCTTTGAAGTTGCCATTGAATTGCCAAACCTTGAGTCTTTGAGTTTCCATGAATATTTTAGAGAGGAACCAACATGCTTGCTGCTGCACTACTCTGATAAAAATCACTTTATTAAGTGGGGAAATCCATCTCCCATACTGCTTGTTTCCCCAAAAAATTTGAAACCAATGAGATAAAAATTATTCCAGGGTCCCATTGCTTGTATTGCACCCGAACAATTAAGAGTGCTCTCCAACCCATACCATCATATAAGAGGATTCCTGGATCCCATTTTCTTGTATGCATTCTTCCAAACATCATGAGTACAAAATATATATCATCAAAGTACATAACTACATAATGAAAATTAATATCAAGGAGGTGCTTCATCAAAGAATCATGAAAGTGCTTATACCTCCAAGCAAGTAGACCACCGTTTTCCAAGTGCATACAAGCTTCAAGTGACCAATCAAATCTGCTCCAATGACATAGGTGAGGATCCCATGTCCTATAAAGCTGCTCCAAAAGTATGTGATATGCATCAAAATATTCAGCCATGTATTCTTTCATCCAAGAAGTGAATGAAGAATCTCCACTAAAATCTGAACCAAATAATGAGCAGAAAAAACAAGGAGACTTCAAATGACTCAAAGAAGTCTCACCCATACATCCCTGAATGTGATTATCATAAAAATATAACAAAGTATGTGGCTTCCAACAAAAATGTTCTCCAATCATAAATCTATTCACCCAAGTGTTGGATGAAGTTCCTCCAACATCAAATGAATCAAGTGTTGAGCAAGAAAAACCATGAGTCTTCAAGTGACTCAAATGCATATCATAGGTGCATCCATGTAGATGTGCATCATCATAAAGTAATAAAGTATCCTGCTGCAAATGTGAATAAGAATGTGCTCCAACCATATCATACTCCTCATGTGGCACCATCAAAAAGAACCCTTTCACCCATACTTCATTGAGACTAATGTTGCAAAACATGGAATTGTAGGATGTAGGAGAATGAACCAAATCACCCAAATGATCAAAAAGTACAGAAGTTTCATCATGGGGAGGATCCATATGGGTAGTATCATGCAGCTCCTTCAAAAGTGTGAACTCTTTGTCATAGTTTGGTTCCAATGTAGATGAATCATGCTCTTCTTTAAAAATTGCACAACCTTCATCAAGAGGCAATTCAAATTCTTCTTCCACCACATCAAGTGTTTGGATCTCTTCAAGTTCATCTCCAAACACATCAAGAACATTCAAATTTTCACATTTCTCATGATCCACCATGTCATGAGAATCCTCCAAACAATCTACCATTTGACAATCTGAAACATAGGAGGAAAAACAAGTATCTTGCAACTTTTCAAGAAGTTGCTCATTTTGAATTGTGAGCTTATGAATATCCTCATTATTCTTCAAGTATGAATCATGTAACAATTCATTAAGCTCAAACAAATGGTTTCTATCAAAAAGCAAAGACATGAAATTACCTTTGATGTGGCACATTGCTCTTTGAATCTTCTCCATATCTTCAAGGAAGGATGTTTCCTCCAATGAAGTAGCTCTCCAACAAGAATTTGACACCAATGCTTGAGTCTCATGGAGAATGCTGAGGGACTCTTGGATATTATTTTCATTCATCTTTAAGGACCCTTCAAGAAAATGAGGCTCTTGCAAATGAACCTCCTCATCTTCTTCAATTTTGCTTGGACCAACTTCATGAAGCTCAAGTGGTGATGGGGAAGTTGATCTTGGTTCTTCTTCAACCGCTACAAGGTCTTCATTATCATGCTTAATGAAACTTGTACTTGTAGAAACACTTTCAAACGTGATCTCTATGTCACCAACATAGAGGTGTGAGCACCCATCAGTAGGTACTCCTTCATAGTTTAAGCATCCATCAGTAGATGCTCTTTGGTTCATGTCTAAGCTAGAAGGTGTCTCGAAATGATCTTCCATATTTTCAATAGAATCTTCTTCATGATCTTGTGATGTCTCTTCCTTTTGCTCCTTCAAGCAAGCTGATGCATTTTGCCCCTTGGTTTCCTTAAAATCAATAATTTTTTCCACAAGTTCGATAGAAAACAATTCGAATCCTTCCTTAATTTGCTTGGTCATATCTTCGAATATTGTTTTCATAATTTTTATATGCTCCTCACCATCATATGAGGCTCCCTTTTCATCCCTAGTCATAGTTTCCTCAAAAAATTTGCTCTTCTTCTCCTACTTTTTTTTTCTTCAACAAAAGCACTTTTGGTTTCAATATCTAATGGTGGTACCTGAATTATTGTCCTCATGAATATTATACCACATCAGGTGCCAAGATCATGCTCTGATACCACTGTAATGTCCCTTATTTGGAATTTTATTAAAATGGCAATTTTCCACTTTTTTTCCCTTGTTCGACCTTTGACTAGTTTTGATCTCTAGGTCCCAAATTTGCCCCAAATGATCCCAAATCTTCTGAGAAGGTATATGAATGATATTAGAACATAAATATGTGTTTCAGGGATGCCTTTGGACCTTTAAAAGACTTCTGCAAATCCTCTTTCAATTCTGATCAATGTAGGTAACTTTACTAGTGATTTTCCTTTGACTAGTATTGGTCTCTAGGTCTCAAATTGACTCCAAATGCCTTCAAATCTTCAAGGAAGGTGTATGAATGATATTAGAACTTGAATATGATGTTTATGGATGACATATGGCCACCAAAAGACCTCTGCAAACTCTCTTAATATTCTGGACCAATTATGCAATTTTACTAGTAATTTGGGGTTCAAATCCCCCTGGGGTAAACAATGAAAATGGCTTCCCAAATGCCTCCAAACCCACTCAAATTTATGAACAGAGGTATTTAATGTGTTAAGTATGTTATTAAAGTCTCATATGCACCATTAATGGATTATTACAACTGTTCTCACCCTCTCCCATTCGACTGCAAAAATCCCCAATTTGACCCTTGGGGAAATGTCACTATTTCACCTCCCAATGCAACTAAATTGAGTAAAAATGCTTCAAATGCTCAAGTACAGTACATGAAACTTGTAGAAGACATCCATGGCAGTATATTTATCACAAATATATCAGAGAATCATCCATTCATTCGAAATCATCATCAACACATTGGCTCACAACAAGGTAGTGGGGAAATGGCATTGTTCTTCCATTAAAAATGAGATTTATACATTTCTACTTGGAATTTCGACCTGAAACTTTTTGGAGATGAAGAACAGAGTATTTAATTCATATTACAAAAGAAATGGGGCATTAAAAGCTTCCCCAAAGAGTACAATAGCTCACCAAAAACGCCCTCCCTCAAGGATCAAGAATATGCCATCAAAAATGGAAATGGTTGAAGGAGTGAGCTGCAATAGAAGAAACCATGAGCTGCCCTGTAGCTTACACCTGCAAATAAAGACTCCATTAAAGCTCCAAATGAAAGGTCTGAATGGCCTTTCCAATTACCAACTTGGATGGGAATCTTTCACCCTCGAAATTGGCTAAGGCAAGAAACTAGTCATCCACTAGCTCTCCCTCTTCACAAATGCAATTGCAAATTCTACAAATGATCAAAAGCTGGTTTCATTATTTGTTATTGACATTTATAAAGTTCTAATGGCCTCCATGGGTCGAATTCCTTCCAAGAGACTCATGCCAACTCAAGTTGGGAAGAGATTCCAAAGAATGCCACTTGTACAACAATTCCTAGTCTCCCACTTCCACCAAATCACATGTGGAAGCATCTTAGCTGCCCTAACACCCTTGAGCGCCCTCTTGGAGTCTATTTTTAGCCCTGACATGTCATATATGTCATATGTCAGCCTTCAGGTCTGATTTGTGTCATAGGTGTCATAGCATCTTCATCATTGTTGTCATAGAGCTAGGGAATCTAGCCCAAGTGTCTCACTAGCTCCAAATTGCCTCTTCCTCTTCCATGGGAGTTACTCTTCCTCTATATTTCGACCTTGGATGAGTTATGCCATGAATAATACCTTTTGGACTTCCCCAAGTATGTTACCATTCACCTTGAATTCGAATTGGTGAGAGAATGATGCCAAATGTAGTGGGGAAATCTAGCCATATGTGGGTCCCACTTCCTCCATGTGTCTTCATGATGAAATGACACTTTGATTTTCACTTGTATATATTTATTTAGCTCCTTTATTAAATATTTATGCCATTCTAATGTTCAAACATCATTTATTATCCCCATTATTCCAAATCCCAAAGCTTCCACCCCAAACCTAGGAAACTAGTAATTTTCCTCCTTGGCAATTATTTGACCCTTAACATCAACTTTGCAAACTCTAATGAATATGGCTAATGTGATTAGGCCATTGTGACCCAATTCCAAATTTGGGACATGGGATCATCCATGGAAGCACACAACATCTCAACTTAACATCTAGACTGCTAAGCATGGTATATGTATACTTGTTCTCCACCAAACTAAAGAAAACTTCCAAAATGAGATTATTTTCTCTTCTAAAGACATCTACAACCATATACCAGTTCACCACACAAAAACCATAGGTGTCGTGAACAAGTCAGTTACAAGTCAATTGTAGCTACCAATTAGTAATGCCACTGAAAAATCTTTTTCTTGCGCACCTAAGAAGAAAATTTTACAAAGCCACCCTATAGCACTAGCCTTAGTCCACTAGCAAGAAGGAAAGCCAAACAACAACATTGGTTCCTAGTTCCTGCAAAAGTCCTCCAAAAAAGAACACCTCATTTATATTCGAAATAAACAACTGCCAATGAATGATCCAATATTTTCAAATGTGGGAAGATCGAAAGCACCCTTGCTAGAAACAAAGGCTTTGTAATCAAATAAATGTCCCAAAGGTGGGGAAGGAGTGTGACTAGAAAGTCCGGAAGCTGAGAAGTTCAACAAGTAAGAATATATACAAACCTAAAGGCCAATTAGCTCTGTGCCACTATTCAAAGACTAATTCTCAGTTCTGGCTTTGTCTACAAATAATATTCTGAAAATTTCCCATGAGATGATTCTGATTCAAAATCAAAGATACATGGATCATTGTGCACAATACAAGCCCTTTGAGTAAATTTGGCTCGTGAACCTTAAAATATCATCTCTATGTGCTTTTTAGTCTATGGGCTAAGACATTGGAATTAATCACCCACAACCCCTCAAATGCTATCATTATTGTTGAATATGTATACCTAGCCATCCTAGAAAATGAAATGTTTTATGCACCATGAAAGCATCTATGCCTTCATCAAATATCTTGAGAATCACATAAGTGAGAGACTTCTTAACATCACCTGCTTTGTCTCCTCAATTTGTGACATTCTCATAGAAGTTCTTCTCCAAATAGACAAAAAAAACACATTGATCACAAGAAATGAGTTTATGCACTTCAAATAAACTATATGTTAAATAACCAAAACACACCTTGTCCATCACATCCTCTTCAATTGGACTACCCAACCACACAAAAAAAGAATGCAAACCCTTAACAATTTTTGGCTATGAAAATCCCAACGCCATTCAACTGCATACATGTATTCAATTAATAATTGCAACAAAATAATCCAGCATAAACTAACATAAACAATGGTAATCCATGCCCATTTCACTGATAAACAAAACAATATACATAAAATGCATAATTATACAAAGAGAGAATAAATCATTTTTAATCAAAGGGATTTTAAGAAGCTAGCTACATATGAGCACTGTGCACAATACAAGCCCTTTTAGTAAATTTGGCTCTTGAAACTTAAAAGATCATCTCTAGAATCCAAAAAATGGACTAACACTCTATTGTCTTCTAAATGGAGGAACACCTGCAAAACTGTGTTAAGCATTGCCCTTTTCACTCATTACCTGTTTCTGCTTTTGTTTTCTTTTCAGGGGACTAGTTTGTGGTGCAATTGAAAAAATTGGAATTCTACATAGGTCTATGTGAAGTCCACATTAGTCCATTGATTTTCTACAATAAAAACATTTCCTATGATTGCATCAAACTTATGTAGACCAAGTACACAATTGCTTCCTACCCAACACATGCTCTAAAGAGAACTGAGATATATGGCAATGAAGGAAACATGGTTTTTGGTATGGCTTTCCAACATATTTTTGAAGAAAAGCACTGGTATATGTGGAGTCAGTGGATCCCAACGTAGGTTTGGATCACTTATGTATGGAGAAACAAGAGATTAAGAATTGTAGCCATAACTATGAGATTGGATATATTTATTGTTTTATATGAGCCAATATTATAAGTAAAGAGATTTAGAGCATGGTTGGGTAGCAGGGACCTCATATTATTTCTCCATTCTTCATCAATTGGAACCTGATGCTAAAAGACCCCAACCCCCTACAAATTTAATGCATTAAAGATATTTAATGAAGAAAATAGACATATGTTAGAGGGCGCTCATTTATCACCTATCACATAGCATCTATCGCTTTCTTAGCATCTACTAATATGATAAAATCCTATATCTTTGAGCTATACTTTCATCTGCTTTGACAAACTTCTATATTAGTTAGATTCTTGTACCTGCTATGATGTGTACCCTGAACCAACACCCTAACTCTCAACGAGGCAACTAGGTGACTATTATAGAATATGAATATGCACAAATCTGTTATTCCAAAGATTATAGTCCATAACACCCACTTATAATTTTTAGTTGACATCAATTAGGGATTAAAACACAGCACAAAGAACTGTATAATGGACATGTGCCAATTTGCTGACAAACTTTGTAACTGGCTTCTTTACAGGTTTCTATTTTGAAGATTGCTACTGGGAAAAAGGTGTTCATATTTGACTTAATAAAACTATTTGAGACAGAAAAAGATGAGTTGGACAACTGCCTCAAACTTGTTTTCCATTCTCCTAACATTTTGAAGTTGGGTATGATACATTTATTTTTGGGTAGTTTGTGAGTTTATTGGTTAGCATGGCTGATTTTTTATTAGAAGGCTCTAATTGATTTTCTAGATATGCCATATAAATCTATGCTTACAGAGTCAATGGCTTCTAGTTGAATATCTTCGAGGTTATGCTCTCTACAATGATCTGGAGCAGCTTTTCCATTTGTATGGAGATTTGATGTGTTTCCACTTCTGTGAAGATACTTTAGACCTTCAAAATATTTTTGGATCCTCTAAGGGGGGCCTCTCTAGCCTTGCAAAGGTGGGGAAATGTAAAGTTTTATGTTCTGAGAATCATTTTTTGTGTTTTTCATTTAGTACATCCTTTCAACCAACTATAACGAGAAAAAAATTAGTAGATGCTAAGACGGTGATAGATGCCAAGAAGGTGACATATATATCATTATAAGAAGGTGATAGATGCTATCGGAAATTAGTAGACAGTGCTAATTTATTTCTAGAGCTTATACTTAGCAATATGGGTGCTATTCTGGAGTTATATTATTCATAAAGATAGGAATATGCTTCCACATTCTTTCATTGAAACTTGTAGCTTAAAATTATTCATATACAAAGCCAATGGAATTTGCTTCCATTTGTATAATCTAGAGTTCCAAGTGATGTAAGATTGGATGATTATAGTGACCAATAGAGACATTGCTCATATTTTCCCTAAGCAATTGAAAAAATAGGATAATTCCAAATCTAGAAATGCATTTCTGGTAGATGTGTTCAAGGAGTTTGATCATCATCAAGAGAATATGCAACATTAGTAGAGTAGTTTTGATAGCATAAGAGAAGTGAGGTCATTCCCTTATGGAGGATTTTTTTTGGCATGAGTGGAGGAATTCCCTTGACCTAGGATGTCCATAACCTCCTTTTCAGTATGAAACATATACTGGTAAACACAAGGAAATGAATATATACCATTCAAGCACCCTTTCATCTAAAACCAGTAGATAAATCACATACATGATCAAATACTAATTTTAAATATTGAACATACAAGTAATACCGGATGACTACACATTAGGATTTCAAAATGTGCCCAACATTATATTGTCAAGTTTACTTGATTGCATTTTACAATTAATTTTTATGAAGGACATTTTATGGGAATCACTAATTTTCTTCTTGGAATGTCTTAGAGTTGTATCAGCAACTCTGGGTATAGACAGTAATCAACTAGGGGAAACATACCCTGAATAAAGTTGTTCCTAAAATGGACTTGGGACTATGTAGAATGAATACGTTTTTTGTGAACCTCATAATTTTTTGGAGTATGATGTCTTTCGGTATCAAAAACCATCGTTATAAAGTCAAATGCAAAAGCCAGAAAATGAATACCACTAAGCTGTAAACAAGAATACAAATCCAATTTTGAAAAGAGCAATCAGTTGGCTGAGCATTAAATCGTAACATAGCCATAACAATCTACGGCTATTGGCACATATAGAAGCCTCTATACAAAGAAGAAAGGTGACCAAAGTATTATATCAGAATTCACTTATTGTAATTGTCTAGGCAAAAGGATTGTTTTGAAAGGAAACATCAATTTTCTATTTTTTTTAATAACCAACAAATACTCACAAACATGCAACTAGCATAAATGCCAAACAAAATACATTCGTAAATTGGACATTGACTACTATACAATATATTTTTAAACAAAACCAGAAATGAAACTCAGCACTCAGCTCAAGTGCATCAAGAGATAGATGGGCAATGTTTAGGTCGTTATCGCACTCCTAAAATACTCAGATCAATCAAAAAATAAAAACCAAAATTCAAGATGTTGATTATGATCCCCAAATCTAAAATGATGGCACTTTTGATGCATTTCAAGACATATCTTCTAAACACTAAAATAACAACAGAACTTGGAAAGCAGAAGGAAGAAACAAGGGAGAACCTAGGAAACAATCTTGGAGTTGGTTTGGCAACAATAGGTAGAGGTTGCAGGTCCCAATCATTCGCCATAAAAGGATGATATACTTGACAATGCAGGTATGTTTTACACATCGAAATCCCAAACAACCATAGTCGACCAGTTCCCCCATATCAAGATAACAATTGGCTCAATTTCATAACAACTTGTTGCACAGAAGATGATAATAGCAACCCTATCGGTGCTCCTCCTACCTTGGGATGCTCTACAAGCCACTTTAAATCATTAATTGTTAATTGAAGCAGTTAATTGTTTCCTTCTGGCTCTAGAGGAAGAGACATTACCAGAGCGATTACCTTTCAAGAAAAATTTAGCAAAGAAAATCATGAAAAGAGCAGGTTGCATAAAAGTTGGCATTACTAATTTGGCATGTGTATTGTGTGGCAAGGATGATGCAGTTCAGCATGTTTTATGGAAATGTCAGATTGCTAAAGTGTTTTGGCCCTTTTGGGCATTTTTTCAGGTAGAATTTCATTCCCTTTTTGTAGCTCCATTCTCATGGAACGGGATGCTCCTCAGGGGTACTTGAGTGGTCAAGACTCCCGATGTACTTATTTGTTCCCTGAAGTAATATATGAAGCATTTCTTAGAAAAAGAAAAGTAAAAGAAAAGCATGAAAAAAATAAACCTTATGGAAGGCAGTGTTGTTCCTTAAATAAGAGATGGAGTCCCCAAGATACATAAATTTGTTGTCTGGGTTAGTGATTGCATGACAACATGGGGGGGTTTTCTTAACTTGAGTAAAACAAATCCATTCTAAGGATCAACACTGTTTTTTTGTGAAGGAAAAGGAAGATAATAGGATGCTTTAAAATCAGCTGATCCTTCACTACAAATATGGAACTCTATGAGCACAAATTTAACAGAGTTGGTTACTCAATGACATTAATTAAAATTTCTATTTCAATTTCAATTTGTAGTTTTTAGGTGATGGTCCAACTCAAATTGGGTTGTACAGGGACATTTTGATTCCATTATGAGATTATCTAAAAAGAAAGGCAAAGAAGAATGTATCAGTCTTCAAAAAAATTGTGATTTTCTCAATGACACATTGACAACTAACATGGATCCACCTAATCGAAGGGTGTTTTACTTGAGAGTAACGGACACTGAGGTTCCAATCTGATTGCAATGATATTAGATAGATTCCCAATTAGTACTTTTGTGGTTCATCCTGATCTAAGAACCCAACCCTTAAATTTGACAACACTAAGTAAAAGGATAAAAAATGAAAGATAAGGAGAATGTCACTTGTACTTTAATAATTTAATATTGCAATTTATGACTTTAAGAATTTAATATGCCCGACTGTAATAACTCTGCCAAAAACAAAGGAGTGGAATATTTTGAGCAGATCAAAGGAGTGGGATATTTTGAGCAGAACAAAGGAGTTAGAAGATCCTGTAGCAGAATGTTAGGCCACAGTGTTTACTGTAACTCTATATTGAGTCCATCTCTCGTTGTATCTTGCATTTTATATCTGAGAAGACAAGAGCAAGCCATAGTCATCATATTTTTTTTGGTTTTCCTTACTAGGTTTCCCAGGGTGCATCTTGTGTTCATTGTGTTGATGGTGTGTTCTTTTATTGTTGTAGCTTCTATTTATGTTTGTTGAGAGTTATGTTTGTAATATTACATTTTTAATAGGAAGTAAATACTTCATAATAGAGGATAATTGGTAATTGATTAACTAGTAAGATTTGTTGTGGAAAACTGTCTTGTAGAATATCCATCACAATTTAATAATTTATAGATCAAAGGATGTGTAGATCAACTTTCAATGAAGGCTCATCCATGCTACATTTTACCAATATTTTACCTTTTTAGAAGCAACTAATTTTGATTTACTTATGATTATGATTTGCAAGTGTTGCTTTTCTCTACAATGACCCAGCTATTGGATGTAATGGAAGACTATCTCACATGGAAAGGTCATCGTTATCTTCTCCTGGATGGTCACACTTTTGGAGTTAACCGAGGAGCCCTCATTGAGTAGTTCAATAGACCTGATTCAGATGCATTCTTATTTCTACTCAGGTGTCTTACATGTTCCTCTTGATTATAAAATACCATATACAAAACAATGAATATACTGTATACTTCCAATTTTGTACGCAATAATACAGTGATTTTTTGGAGTTTAGATTGATGCAATGGTATGTCATTTGTATTCAGTTAAGGAGTGTAGATCCAAGCAAATCATAAATCTTGTTTTTATAGTTTAGAATCTAGAGTTTGGGATATTTTACTTTTTTCAAAAACTCATAACATTGGATTTTGTAATCCATTTCTCTTCAGCATACAGGCAAGAGGTGTTGGAATAAATCTACAGGTTGCTGATACAGACTTACAGTCATCATATTTGACACTGACTGGAATCCTCAGGTTGGGAAAGATGGAGAATGGGGGAATAATTTCTTCCATTTATGATTGTAGTTAAACTATTGTTTCATATAATGGGTTTCAAATAGTACTCAAAGTAAGTCCAATACACTACCTTTGCACATTTTTTATCAGATTATATTGTTTAAATTTCAGGTTGATTTACAGGCACAAGAAAGGGCTCATAGGATTGGACAAAATAGTGATGTACTTGTTCTGCGTTTAGAAACGGTAGCATGGATGTGTTCCATGTTGTCATTTAAAAATATTTCCAAAGATCTCAAGTCACAAAATCTGAATGATATTGACATGTTGTGGAGTGAGACATATGATATTATGATGTATCATGTATAGGCAGATAAGCTGGTGGGAAGTCACATGTGCCACCACATCAAGATTACCATTTCAACCTCGACATCTGGAGGCCTAATCTAAGTGCAGACACAATGATGTTGATGGCTTCTCCTCTGTATTATGTGCATATTATGCTGTAATAAAACATTTTAACGGGTTCAAATACATTCTGAACATTTTGTGCCATATAAAACTATAAGAAGTTTTTCGAAACTCAATTTTAGTTTTACCCTTGCAATCTGCAATGATTTATAGGAAAATCATCTCATATGCTTTAGTTCTGCAATGGATAAATATTTGTACTGTAAATTTTCAGTAATTTCCTAATCATGTCATACCTCTTTATGGAAATAGTTCCATGAGATTAAAATTGTTCCCATTTTGGCATTTTGTAGTTTCTATTTTTGTTAACACGGTATTAACATGAGAAAAGTGCAAAGGCTATTGCATGAATTGATCTCTGAAAAAGCAAAATGTGCCCTCCCTGAATTGTTTACTTTGTGAATGCTTATTTGTTTGACACCATTGGATCAGGTTCATAGTGTTGAAGAACAAGTTAGGGTTGCAACAGAGCATAAACTTGGAGTAGAGAATCAAAGCATTATTGCTGGATTCTTTGACAATAGTACAAGGATTTTGCTTATTTACATCACCTATTTTAGAAATCAGCTTTTATGGTTATCTGAAGCTGTAGGAGTTTTGAGTTTAGTAATGTTGATGTATATGTAACTTCGGAATGTATTTCATATATGTATGTTGTATGTACTCCTATAGAGATGGTATTATTCCTCTATACGGAAGTGTCGTCATTTATATTGTAAATGTCGTAACTTATACTTGATGGGTTATTAGACCACCTTGTTGGGGTCGACCCTGTATAAGTCATGTGGGTCAAAGGATTATTAGACCACCCTATTGGGGGTCAGCCATGTGGATTGAAGGGTTATTAGACCACCCTATTGGGGGTCGGCCCAGTCAGCATTATGTTATGTGGTTAAGTTTGAGCCTACATGATTTATGTAAAAGGCAAGTCAAGTCAAGTATAAATAGAGTGCGGGAGGCACTCTATTTGCTCACTCACTTCTCACTCATGCACTCAAGGAGGAGTGGTGCACTTATGGAGGAGGAGGATCTGCTGCTAGGATATGTCTATCTCTAGGTTGTATCATTGCTCTATCTATCTCTGAGGAAGTTATTGGGGTTTTTCACCTTTATGGTTTTCCCCAAATAAATCTTGCGTCTATTGTGTGCTTGCATTATTGTCTCCATGATTGATATGCTGTAGATATGTTGTACATGTTGTTCTCTCAGTTAAGATCCTAGATCAGATTGAAGTAAATTCTGAAAATTTAACATGGTATCAGAGCTAGCCTGAAACAAGGCATGATATGGCATGTATGACACTTGTTGCACTTACGATGCTAGGGCTTGATATAGCTAAAACCAGTCATCGTAGCACTTTCGCTATAACTCCGATTTGGCTAATTTTTCGGATCTAAAATATTTACAGGTCTAAGATTAAATCACCTTGTACCTTGTATCCAAAGGAAAACCTCTAATTCGTTGTACTTTGTGATTTATGATCTGTACAATATAGGGTTTCTGCCTCTTCCAAATCTGAGTCAAAATCAGGTGACCTTGGGAAAAAGGTCATAACTTGGGCTAGGAAGATCCAATTGAAATTTCGTAAAAAGTGACAGGTAGTACACAGACTTTAATATCTCATAAAAAAATTTCAGAGGCCGAAGTTGAATCAGTGACACGTGGCACGCTGTACAAGTTAGCTCTCCTGTACTATCCCATAAACAGGTCACGTTGCGACACCTGGCATAAATCTGTCTCAAAGAATCCAATTGAGATCAGACCTGTCGGGATGGAAAGATAACAGGTTGGGCTATCTCGCAAAAAAATTTCAGAGGCCGAAGTTGAAACAGTGACACGTGGCATGCCGTACAAGTTCGCTCTCATGTATTATCCCATAAATAGGTCACGTTGCGACACTTGGCATAACTCTCTCTCAGAGAATCCAATTGAGGTCAGACCTGTCAGGATGGAAAGATAACAGGTCGGGCTATCTCAAGAAACTTTTTTAGACCCTGTGGATCGACAAGTTCGAAGTTAAACCAGAAACAATCAGGTACATATTTCTGTCAAAACAGAATTATTTTTTAGTACCTTCAGTCATGGCTTCCGGAATTTAGGGCTTTGGAGAAAGTTGGAATTTTTGTAAACAAAGACCACGGCTGAATGCTACTCATCAAAATAAAAATTTAGATACCAAGATCAGAATTTTTGGTTGGCCAGAAGGCCGAGCTTGATCAGACCCTAGTTCGGGACTTTGATCAGAAAAGTGGAAAATTAGGGCTTCTGTAAAAATGGGAATTTTTGAAATCTGTGACCACGGCTGGAAGCTCCTAAGAAAAATAGAAGCTTGGAGCTTTGGATCAAACCTTTTGATTGGGAAGAAGAGTGGGCTTCATCAAACCCCAGTTCAAGGTCACATCCAGTGAATCCGGAAGTTTCAAAGGCAAAATTGAGGAGTGAAACTTTGCAGTTTTCAAATTCTAAATATACCAGCTTGATCAGCTCATCAAGGCGCATATTTCTATCCTTTCAGAAGTTTGAAATTCAAAGTTTGAATTTTTGGGGTTTCTCTAACAAACCCATATCCAGCTCCAGGTCCAGTTCTTGCAAATCAAGTGTATTGGGTTAATCCTAGAAGAAAATGGATTGGTCACCTGCATAAGTGAAGAAGTTCCTGTCTCAGAGGGAGATGAGGCTAAGGCCTTCCATAAAAAGATTACAAGCAATCTTGACAGGTATGACTCATCGAGGTATCTTTTTAGATTTGTTCATGATTAAGTTTATGGTATGTTTTTCCTCATGTTATTACAGTTAGTACAATCTTGATTTTAGACTTGTCGTATCACCTTAATAAAATTATGAATGCACGATAGAAAATATTCATTGATTAGGGTGTTGACACTTATGATTGTACTAATGCATTATGGTGTTGTATGAGGTTTATGTTGTCTACTAACATGAAAGGTACACCAAGAAAGACAAATCATGTTCTGGTTCAAGAACATATGATCATGATGACATGAGGACAAAGATTCACCCATTGTCATGGATCTCATAGAAGATCCATTTACGAGGTATGTATAACTTGGTTTTATAATGGTTAACCTATGAGATATACAGGTTACTAGCACAAGTCATTGAAGAAGAACAAGAAGACATCATGTGAGTATGTTAGACATAACTAGCTAGCATGCTAATCCAGATATGTTTTTCCTATATCAAGATAGAATCCTACCTTGTGTTAGGATCTTATACTGTTGTGTTGTTGATAATGATTATTCATGAAGTCATAGGTTTGAATAGTCATGGTTGTATGCATATTATGTTTCTTACCATAATTGATGATATGACTAACCAGAAGAATCATGAAGGTATAGGTTTGAGTAATCACAGGTTTTATGCATATTATATCTCTTATCTTGATTGATGATTTAACTAACCAAAAGAGTCCTATGATCAAATAAGAATATGCATGAGTAAAAGAAGACTTCCCTGAAACCTTGAATACTAATGTTTATTATCTGTGTTTGAAATGATCCTGACTATACATGCTTGAGATTATTGTGTTTTGATAATATTAAGATTATACTAATGAATGTTTGATTATGTATGAGACCTAGGGGATAACACAATGATGATACTAACAAGCATGCATAGGGATCGAGAATGAATATAAGTTCAAGGACAAGTAATCCAGGAAACAAAGATCAAGAGGGAGTACACTACAGTGGTTTCTGCAAGGATGCAGATATTCAGAGGGAGTTGACCATCTCTCTACATTCCACAACAAAAAGGTGTAGAAGAAGCTACTTCAGATTAGGACTCCAGTAGCTCCTGCAAGGAAGCGAAGACTCAGAGGGAGTCCACCCAACGAACAAACAAAGATAAGTATTTGAATTGTCATTTCTTAAATAATACTGTTCAATAATGTATATATTGATGTTCCTAGAATTAGGTTGTGTATTATGCATATTAGAATAATTGCATTGATGAACAGTATACTACTAATATGCATGGGTAAGTGGCCTATGGCACTGTACAACATTCCATTGCTACTTATCTAGAATGAAACCTCTTTGCTGACATGTTGGGAGTTGTGCACACTCTTAACAATGTTCTGGTAGAGATTGGAAGGCATCTAGAAAGTTACGGGATATGAATAAATGTTGTATTGAAGCATTGGCTAAGATAATTGCATGTCTGTATGACATATTTCTTTATGTGTAAGAATTTGTTCTGAAAATTATGAGATGTTTCTAATCATGCAATTTAACCTGTTTTGTAGGAAAGACCGTATATCTTCACCTACAAAAGGACTACAACATTTGTTCCAGCAACAAAGATATCTATTGAAGATATTGAAGATATTGAAGTTCCCAGGATCTGGGATGAAGAAATAGAATGCCATGATCTGTTGATCATGAAGAATGATGTTTGGGATGTAGTCCCAAGACATGAAGGGAATTTTGTTATGACTTCCATATGGATCTATCAAGATCAAGCATGCTGCAGACGGCAGCATAGAGAAATATAGAAGTGATGAAATAGAAGATACACCAGATGGATTTCAAGACAGCATGGTGTAGTCATATATGTGTGCAGAACTTGGTATGGTAGGATAGACAGCTTTCTATCCAGTTTGGGATTTACCAAGAATAAAGTGGATTCCAACCTTTTCTACAAGGTTGAGGAAGGCAATCCAGTGATACTACTTTTGTATGCGGATAACCTGTTTGTTACAGGTGAAGATAGATTGATTGCCGACACGCAGCGGAAGCTTGCTGCCAAGTTCGACATGAAGAACTTGGGGATGATGCACTATTTGTTTTTGGCATGGAGGTGTGGCAGAGTGCAGATGGAATCTTCCTTGGACAAGGGAAGTATGCAGTAGAGATCCTGAAGAGGTTTGGGATGATGGATTGCAAGGCCATGGCCACACCTATGACATCGAATCTGAAGCTTCTTTGTGATGCTTCATCTGAGCTGGTTGATGTCTCTATGCATCGTCAGATGATTGGGTCGTTGATGTACCTGACGAACACGAGACCAGATATTTGCTTTGCGGTGAACACATTGAGCCAGTTCCTGACGGATCCGAGGAGTGTTCACCTACTTACTGTAAAGCATGTTCTAAGGTACCTGAAGGGTACAGTGGATTATGGGCTCAAGTATGAAACGAATCAAAAGTTTAACCTACAGGGTTATGTTGATTCATATTGGGCAGGCAGTGCTGCAGATAGGAAGAGCACGTATGGGTGCTTCTTCAGTATGGGATCATGTGTGATCTCTTGGTTCAGCAGGAAGCAGTTCTGCGTAGCACTGAGTACAGCTGAGAGCCTGTTTAGCTAGTTGTGAGGCAGTATGGCTACGAAAGCTACTGTCTGAGTTATTTGATCTCCCGTTGGAAGCTACTGGTATCTTCTGTGATAACCAGAGTTGTGTGAAGCTGTTCGAGAACCCAGTGTTTCATGACAGGTCGAAGCACATAGAGATCAAATATCACTATATCAGGGATATGGTGCAGAGAGGAGTTGTGAAGCTCCTATATCTTGCGATGGACGAGCAGATTGCAGATGTGTTGACGAAGCCACTAGCTAGGGTGAAGTTCAAGTACTTCAGAGAGAGGCTTGGTGTTCTTCAGATTGAGGACACTTCGAGGAAGAAGTGATGGACACATTTGCTGAAGCCATTCCAAGCATGTTGGGAGGAGGATCCTTCACATGGCTGTCGATGTAAGCACTGGATGATGAACATCAGGATGATGTTCTAGTTTCTGCTTGGATATGATCAGTTGGATCATTTTTATGTATGTATGTATGCATAATGTTGGATGCTGGATATGATATGTATGTACGCATCATGTTGGATGTTGGATATGATCAGTTGGATCATTTATATGTATGTACGCATCATGTTGGATGTTGGATATGATCGGTTGGATCATGTGTATGTATTTTGTATAAGCATCATGTTGGATGCTTGGACCATGTATCTGTATATGTATCAGGTGGATACATAGTATAATCAGGTGGATCATGTACGGTGATATGTATCATGTATTTGTATTTGCATCAGGTGGATACATTGTATGATCAGGTGGATCATGTATGATGATATGTATCAGGTAGATACTTGGTATGCATCAGGTAGATGCATTGTATGATCAGGATGATCATGGATGACGAGCTTCAGGATGTTGCTCCAGATGACATGCAGCAAGATGTTGCAGTGATGATGATCACGATGATCATGTGTATGTCAGGATGATGTATGGTGAGTATCAGGTTGATAATCTATGGCTGTGGATCAGGTTGTGCAGATGAGCATGTAATTCGGTGCCCTGGGAGATTTGCAGATAGTCTTTCGAGGTTTTTCCTATGGCATGTAATTCGGTGCCCTGGGATATCTGGAAAATGCTCTTTCGAGGTTTTTCTCTGGGAGGACATATAATTCGGTTCACTAGGAGATCTGCAGATAGTCTTTCGAGTTTTTTCCTATGGCATGTAATTCGGTGCCCTGGGATATCTGGCAAATGCTCTTTCGAGGTTTTGTCCTATGGCATATAATTCGGTTCCCTGGGAGATCCGATAGGTTGGGATGTGTGCCCATAATCAGTCCTGGGATGCTCTTGCGAGGTTTTTCCATGACGACATGTAATTCATGCCCTGAGAGATCCTATAGGTAGAGCTGCGTGCTTGTAACATCCTGGGATGCTCTTGCGAGGTTTTGTGGTGGGGTCACATGTAATAAGTCCTGCAGATCTGGACAGGATGAAAAAGGCCTCAGATGCTCTTTAGAGTTCTTGCTAGTCAAGAGACTCTTTTAAGGTTTTGTGATGCACATAATAAGTCCTGAGGATTCACAGTATGGCCAGTGATGACGAAGACCTGCAGGTGGTGGGCCTACATCCAGTATGAAAAAGGAATAGCTCTGTAGAACTTCCTATGACGAGTAGATTCAGAGATTGATTGAGATAACAGCAGCAGTGACGATGATGATGTCTCGATGACGATTATCCAGTGATGATGATCCAGAGAAGAAGACTTGTGCTAGAAGACCTGTGCTGAGAAATACCTTCCTAGTTAAGAGGGAGTGTTGATATATATGTAACTTCGGAATGTATTTCATATATGTATGTTGTATGTACTCCTATAGAGATGGTATTATTCCTCTATACGGAAGTGTCATCATTTATATTGTAAATGTTGTAACTTATACTTGATGGGTTATTAGACCACCTTGTTGGGGTCGGCCCTGTATAAGTCATGTGGGTCAAAGGGTTATTACACCACCCTATTGGGGGTCGGCCATGTGGGTCGAAGGGTTATTAGACCACCCTATTGGGGGTCGGCCCAGTCAGCATTATGTTATGTGGTTAAGTTCGAGCCTACATGATTTATGTAAAAGGCAAGTCAAGTCAAGTATAAATAGAGTGCGGGAGGCACTCTATTTGCTCACTCACTTCTCACTCATGCACTCAAGGAGGAGTGGTGCACTTATGGAGGAGGAGGATCTACTGCTAGGATATGTCTATCTCTTGGTTGTATCATTGCTCTATCTATCTCTGAGGAAGTTATTGGGGTTTTTCACCTTTATAGTTTTCCCCAAGTAAATCTTGTGTCTCTTGTGTGCTTGCATTATTGTCTCCATGATTGATATGTTGTAGATATGCTGTACATGTTGTTTTCTCAGTTAAGATCCTAGATCAGATTGAAGTAAATTCTGAAAATTTAACAAGTAATGTAAAATTGAATCTTAGTTGCAGTTAGTGCATACTGAAAAGTCCTGTGGTGTCACTACAGTGTAGAAGACCGAAGAGAGTACTTGAAAGGTCTTTTAAGAGGATAAAAGAAACAAGAAGTTTCCGGTGTTCTAGATGATGAAGCTCTGAATTATATTTTAGCTCGCAGTTTATTTCAGTAGTCTTTGCTTTGGTGGTGTTTGAGTTACTTAGTTCATTTAATGTCGATTGAAAATCTGAAGTATCAACAGGACTAAATAAAGATTAATTTGAATTCACTACCTATTTTTTAATTTTAATTCATGCTTTGATATCTCCAATATGGATGAGTGACATTGTCTGTTCATGTTGATGGGTTGTTGCTGATGAAGATTAGTTCCATATTTTTTTTTCAAAAATAGACTTTCCTATTTACACCAAGAAACTCATTAATGGTTGCTATAGAAAATTACTGGCTATCCATGACAAAAATTCATTAGTCTTTCAACCTAGCCCAACATTTAGTTCTTGAAACCTTTCCTTTTCCCAAGTTTGTTGAGTTGTGTTCCAAATGTTAATTCATGAATACCTCCATAGTCATGAATTATAATGGATAATATGAAAAAAATTCCATTATTGCCAAGTCTATTTTCATAATGCTTGAGACATCCCTTGGCTCCAAAGTCCTATACCTATAATATTGGAAGAAAATAGACTTTACATTTACCCTAAAAGAGAGAAAGACTAAATTATCCATTCTCATTCCCAAACAAAGCCACCTCCTCAAGTCACCCCCTTGAACACGAATGAATTTAACCCCTTCATTTAAGATACCATGGCTATGTTTTCCATGATCTTGGGAATGGATAATGAATCCATAGTTGTCGAAGCAATGCTGATCCTCTTGGATTGCTTTCATGATTCTCCAGTCCCAATTTTTAGATATTCCAAGACCATTTCTATAAATATTATGCTACAAATGGACTAATTTCATTTTTGAGAATATTTTAAGATATCCTTCTTACCTCAATATATCCTTTCATGTATTATTAGAGTGTCTCATTGGATGATCCGGGGAGAGAATTACAAAAGGACATCTGACTTGAGTTTTTGACTAGTATTCATGGGTTAGGAAGAAAGAAAAAGATGGAACCTTGCTAGGTTATGTAAATAAGTTTATGTATGTACCCTTCTCAGTCATCAATGGAGGATAATTAGACATGATGTTGGATTATATAAAACCCTTCTTATACACTGGAAATAAACATAGGAGAGGTGTTTGGATCCTTGCTGAATACTACACAATCATTTGGTTATATGTGACCGACACTACTCCTTATATGTTGCAATTTTTTTTCACAAACCAGTATGTTTGTCTTGGAACATGTTATATAACTCTAACATATAGATGAAACCTACTTCAGTAATTTCAAAAGGAAGAGCCATATAATCTATCCTATAGTGAGGTGGGTATCCATTCTCAATTCACAAGGGAGCAAGGGAAGCAACTGAAATACTCAAAGATATGAGTTTCCCACTTGAAAAACCTTAGAAGTATTATTTTCACGTCATAATATCATAGCTAAATGGAAATTCGTAACCTATGACAAATGATCACGAAAGCAGACTTACATAAGTGAAGATGGCGAATCAACACTCTTGGGTATAAGTTAAAGCTACCATGGAGGCTCAAAATGACCTTGATAAGGTGATGGAATAAGCTCTTCCTCCTCCATTCATAGAGAAACATAAGGCTTCATCATACTACACCTTTTACAAACCTGAAAATGTAGTGGCAATGATAGAGGACATGAAATTCAAATCCCTATCAAAAGAAAGAAGGAAGGAAGTAGTAGAAGACAATTTCAACAAGTAGAGAATGGAAGCTTGGTGGAAGATGAGGCTATACTTGAGAGAAGAAAAGGTACCCAATGGGGATATTTCCAAAGATAAAAAAAATATGAATTATATGATGATGTTCACCACGATGATGATGATGAAGAATGTCACACCACCTCAAGTATTTGGAATATCTATGAGGGAATGCTTGCACAAAACCCTCCCAGTTCAACCCCAAAATTTACCTCCCTACTTGCAAACAAGTATATCAGAAAGGGTTCCACATACTCACATTCCTAGTATATAAGGGGTATGGTGGAATTAGAGAAGATGGACAAGGTTCAATAGATCCAATCCCAATGGTAGAAAGGCCTAAGAATTTGGGTGTAGTGAAAGATCTAGAGATCCTGCCTACAAAAAAAAGATTTGCAATCTCCCTTAGTGCTAGTAGGAGCACATCAAGGTAACACAAAATAAGAAGCATACATCTTTGAGAAAGCTCCTCCTAGTAAAGAACAAAGTAAGTCTAAGGACCTTACAAAAGGTATACAAACATAAGATAGAGGGAAAGACAATGAGGAGATAGGGGTACAGGAAAGGAAAGCGACAAGTGAATTGATAAAAAAAACCCAACAACGACAATATAGATAAGAAAGAAGAGAGATGAAGGCACAAACCAACTGGCTAAGAAGATTAAAAGAGAATATAGATGAAGGGGAATTAGAAGAATAGAAGAAAATGAAAAGGGAAGAGGTCATCAAATTATAGGGGAGAGCCTCAATCTAAAATAACCAAAATTGAAGCTCTTGATATAGAAGGTCAATCTGCAAACATCCCAGAATAGAACATGCCATAGATAGCTAGGGTGGGTTCTCAAATGACTTTGTCTACCTAATATTTTCCTACTCTCCCATGGTTCTCAAATATGCTTATAGTGGCCCTCCTAGGAGAACTACTTAGCACACTTGGTGTTGAAACCTTTCAAGAGACTAGCTCTTCTTTTCCCCTTTTTGAGAATATTCAACCTTTAGCATCCATGGATCCCTACAATATCATTAGGGAAGAAAAGGTGAAGAATAAAAGTACCAAAGGATCTCTACAAGATCTAGAACCAAATTATCCACCTGCTCAACCAAGGATACATCCGATTTACAATGGTCTCAAGGGAAAGTTCACTCTGACCACTTTTGAGCCTATTACGATTAATCCCAACATCAAGATGAGATATGATGATTGGAAGGAAACACATGTAAAGATCAATACCTTCGAATCCTCACCCCATCGACATTATCGGGTTTTCCTGCAAGACCTCGAGTGATATAGTATACAATGAATATATCAATGACAACAATATCCCTACTATTGAAACTAGAGACATATAAACAACTATTAGAGAGGGAATGACAAGACTGGCATAATAACCTCTCTTCCTGCATAATTTAAAACAAATTTAGTTTTCCTCTGATATATACTTCTCTGCAAAAATGAATTTATAATTTGTCTTACCTCCCAGGTTGTTGAACAAATGTTGCATGAATGAGAGTCCAACCTGTGATGACCCATGATCTCCTTTTGAAAAGCTCTGTACCTATTTTCACACTCTCCTAAGCCACGCTTTCATACCCAGCTATCACTCCAACGCATTGCACTCCATCATATTTTACCTCCACTCCAGCATTGTAGTCAACATTGTGTGGCCTGGGATTGGAACCTACATTGCCTAGAACCCCTATTCTTTATGCATTCATTCCTCTCTGCTCCATTTTTCCACAATTTGAATTCGCCAGAACACTTGCAATTATTGCCCTATGAAGAAAACGATTTCAAAAAGGATTTGTTTACATATATTACTCTAGATCATATGGGGGGGTTGTTTGAAGCCACCCCAACTGAATATCGGGGGACGAAAGAGTTGTTTCAAGCCACCATGATTGGTTATCGGGGGGTGAAATAGCCATATGAACCCAACAATGAGTGTATATTGGGGTGAATGCCATATTTTTTACAGATTGAACCAGAAATGAGGGCGAATGACATATTTTTACCAATCTACCTAGAAATGGAGGGCGAATGCCATATTTTTAGCAAATTGCAGGGGGCGATTTCTAGATTTTGTGCAAATTGCGGGGGCCGATTTCCAAATTTCATAAGAGAGAGGGGAAGGCTATGTTCTTTCAAAATATTATTTTGTTAATAAATAGTGGACGATTTTATTTTTTTTCCAAAAATATTTAAATATACAAAATTCGTGCACGAAATTTTTGGAACCCCTCTAATTTTGCCCCTGGGCTATAATTTGCCCCTAAAATAATCTATGCACATAACTATTACTATAGCGATGAGTAACTATTTCTATAGCGACGGTTACGCATTGCTATAGCAACGACAAAGCGTTTCCGGGTAAACAAATGTTAATTGTGTTTCCTCACTATAGCGATGCGTAACCATTGCTATAGCGATGGTTTAGTGTCGCTATAGCGACGCAATTTGGATTTTTAAACATAGTTTACACATGCCACGTTTCATATATTTCCTACCACCATAGTGACGAACCTTTCAAAGTATTGCTACAACGACGAAAAATGTTGCCATGAAAAAATGGGGTCATGTTTGTTGCTATAGAAACGCATAAGTGTTGCAATAGCAACGATTTTCTGCAGGAAAAATGTGCACATGTACTAGTGGTTGATTTATGATTCATTCAGGCAGAGAGGCATATCATTGACTAAACAATGGATTTGGTCAGATGGGTGAGCAGGGAAATTCAAATCGGCATGCGCTTTTTATTTTTTGAGTCGCCTTCCCAAAGAAACAAGAGTCTAACACACCTGGTTCTTTTTTGAAATAGGGCATGGAAAGGGTGAACATGATGGTGCAGGTGTATGTGTGAAATGAGCACTTCAGAGTTACCATATGAGTCATGGTGCAGCCCGACTCAAATGCTCTATGGAAGTAGTTGATTGGGGCACACATCATTTGGGACATCAAGGTCGCGAACAAGCAAGGACGGTGTGCAGGTAATAAAGTCCAAATCAATTAATACGCTAATAACTTTCAATATCATCATTTCCAAAAGAACACCTACTCAGTAGGAATTTATATATGAAAACTTGAATTCCATGCAAGTTCTTTTGGGATGTTTCCCTTGGTGATGTGAATAGATCCATGTCGTGGTATTGTGAGACCATACCTGGTACGAGGGAATTACATTATGTTCGGAGTAAAGACATGGGTGACATATTTGCCATTAAAACAAGGAAGTATGCTTGTTTTTGCGATTTTTGCATTGATGCAAATGGATGCGGGATTCATCCATGTGAAAATTATGTATATGTGAAACCATGGAAATATATCCCTCTTAATCCAAAGGGACCACATCCAATTCCAACATGGCAAGAGATGCACACTAATGAGGAAATGGTCTCACTAGATCATGATCGAGTTTCGGATGTGGTTAGGGAAGGTACAAGACTTCATTAAGTTAATTAGTTCACTATATATTACACATATACAAATCTTGTAGAAATCCACGTAAGACATTTGAATAATATTTGTAATTTATCGCACAAGTGATGTATTCGTTGTCATTGCACCCCTCCAAAATCAAGAAAATGTGGCATATTATTTGATGTGGTGCACACAAATTAAAATCAGGTTGGTGTGACCCTATCAAGATGGAGAGTTCACATACCAAATTGGAGACCTGGTTCTAATGAGGCACTTTTTTGAATCCACTATGCTATTACATGCCCTGAGAGCACTCGAAACACCAACCTGGTCAATGACCATGCTTTCTTGTAGCATTTGGCGAAAGAATGGGCTTCCTGACCATGGCCACGATACACATATCCTCCAATCATCGAATTCCATTTGACGGTGTTTCTACGAGGAATTCCATTAAATGCTTAGCATGCATCAACCAAACTCCCTGATTTCATATACAAGCTAAGTAAGTTATTTCCTTAGAAATTTTCAAGTGGACGCATGCTTAGTTAGGGTTATAAAGGCATGAATCCATCTACCTTCTACCGAGTCATTGATTCGGGAACACTCCTACAAAATAACCTCATGCATTTTGGAGTCACCATTGTTACATGTTTTCTGCAAAATGTTGTATCTCACTACTCCAAAATTGAATTGCTTCCCAACCCAAGGTTCCAATCTCTCTACTTTACTATGCTTGTGATAGGTATTCTTCCCTAATGATTGGTTGAATAATATTGTTACAAAGGCTTTAGTATTCATTGCAAAAAAATAAATATGTTGAGAGGCTTTGTCAAACACCTTCTGGGAATTCTCTAGGATCCCACATTTGGCATACATAGTAACTATTTCTTGCAATATGCAAGTTGGTTTTTAATTAATCATAAAAAATAATATAGCAAAAAATACCAACCAAAACATGCTATTGGATTGAAATAATTGATCAATCACATATTACCCCCAAAAATTGAAATGGACCGTGCTTGATTACCTTTTCTTAATAAATAGACATCCACACTCCAAGTGGTTAATCCAAAATCCTTCAAACATGTCCTAAAACCGCTCATCCACAATAGGAACACTCAATTACTTCTCAAGCCTTGAAATCTCTCAATTTGGTGCCAAAATTGGAGCACATTCCACATTGTTTCACATGTTTGGGTATTATGGTGAGTTTATAGTTTCGTGTGCAACTCCAAATACAAATGAAATGCTTTCATTGTGTTTTGTTTTTCTTTCTTCTTTATATGTGTTTGCGATTTATTTTGTATCTAATAATAGATACATTTGTTATAATGATAATTATTATAAAATAGTTTCAAGGGTTATTTCAAGTATTCATAAGTCAAATGTGAAATTTCTCCCCCCAAAAGTTTATATTTTTCAAATGTAAAGGTCAAATTATTTATAAGCGGAGATAGAGAATAAATTTGAAAAGATTATGAACTTAGAAACTTCTATTGCTAAGATTGCAAAGTTTTCAGAAGATATGTCATCATGCAGGCCTCCCACTAGAACTTGTACATTATACTTTAGAGAACAACCATATAAGTTCCATGTCGCAAAAATGTCGATTTTTTTCCTATATAGATGAATAACCATAGAGGTGTTGATGAAATCTATAACAAATGTCATAATAAGGAGAATAATTTGGCGTGTAAGTTTTAACTTGCATACATATACCCCACCTCATCCACTAATATGGTTTCCTAAGCCTCATGTTGGAGATGTCTAGTTGAGGGAATTATATTATTGGGTACAAAATGAGGAGAGCGGATCCATAAAAGCCTAAAGATACAAATAAAAGGAACTTAGCATGAGCTTATAGGTGAGGGTTGAAACTACTAAGCTTAGAGATGTATCCAAAAACTATGTTAATGGTTTATATATGGAGGTGATCCCAATTCATAAGTATTTTCCAAAGGATTTTAGTAGTTTTCACATGGCTGTTGAAAGTGAAGGTGGCTCCAACCACTAATTTCAACACAAAAATTGGAGATCAAAACATGATTGCGGAAGCAAAATTTATTACATAAATACAAAAGAAAGATGTACAAAAACCCTTCTGTCCCAAATAGAACTGAAAACCCGCCATCCTATCACAATTGAAAACCTTATATCCTAACATACTCCAATCAGCTACTAACTTGAAAGACAAATTTGTTGATGCCACTTTTATAATTTGATTCCCCTTCATATAAAAATTGAAAATATTGAACCAAAGTATCTCACCAACTGGGAGGTCATTGAAGGATAGAGTAGTTTGTACTCTTTTCAAATCCATCTCATATAGTATTTGTATGCTTTTGACACTAAAATGTATAGAGGAAACCGATGATCCTTTTACCTTGAATAATGTGGGACTGTTAGTAGGACAAAAAGTGTTTCCTTCTAAGATATTGTATCTAATTAGTTTTTTTGTTTATGATCCTTTTCTACCAACCACCCAAAAACTTATCATCTTTCATTCCCTTCAATGACTCTCATAATACCTTAGGCATAAATCGTTGTCCCATTCAACATTGGATCATAGAGCGTTATAGAGTAGTTGTATTAACTTGTCACAAGCCTGATTGGAAGGGATCCAACAACACAAGTTCTAAAACAATTAAAAGTTTGCATTTAGTTAATGAGGCTTGGTTGGATGGAAATGAGTACAAATCAACCAACCAATGAAACCAACTACAATTCATAGCTCATTTGCATAAAACAATAGGTATGTGATGAATCTAGGTGGATTTGAGGGGTTAATATGATAACTAGATGAAGGAGGGAATATTCCTAGAGGAACTAAATCATGCCACGTGTCCACATATATCAAAGTTCATAAATTTAATAGTTTGGTTGGTCCCATATCTAACATACAAGTTTGGATCATCTTTCTTTATAACATGCTTGCTAGAAACCATGAGCCATGAATGATGTTTTCGGTATTGAAAATGCAACTAGAACATGTTGCCTCATTTTAATGATTGTAGGTACGACCAAATAGGTACTTGGCAGATCTATCTTCCTCAAGTGAGGAAGATAGACTAGAAGAGTTTGAAAGAGAGACGTCTAATACAAGATCTAACAGGTCAAGATCAACTAGAGGTGAAAAGGTAAGGAGAAAATTTAGTAGACGCATGGAACTTTTTATTTCTAAAGGAGGATCATGTTATTATGATAATGAGAGCATAAGTGACATTGAATTTCCCCTGAGGTATAGACATCTTGTCAAACGATGGCTACCCAAGGAGCTACCCCAAGTGGACACGGATTTCTTCATCATTGGGAGGACATATCCCATTCCTCCATCCTCTTTACATGGATTGGGGATATTTTCCATGGATGGCTTAAAGGTGGCATATGGAACTGAAACTGAATTGATGGAGTATGTCGGAACATGCTACAAATACAATGATTGGTTGTTGTTGGTTCGATATATGTGAAGTATGCGGACATACAGAGTGGCAACAAATTATTCTCAACTAATGGACAACAATCTTAACAAAGGAGCAACTGTGGATATTGATGGAAGGCCAAAAGCTTAAGGAAATATCGTAGGGTTTATAAATAGCACATGACCAGGGTCAACACATAAGCTACCCAATTTCATATTTGAGGGGCATGAAAGAAATCATGTATTCGTATGTGCAACAAAATCAATAGCTGTAGGTGAAGAGTTGTTGATCGATTACGGTTTGAATCGAATAGATGTAGGGGTTTCTATTATGGGGGTAATTTTCTTGTACAACATTTAACTCAACCTTTGATCAAAGACTGATTATTTTTCTCTTGCAAAAAATTTATTTATATGTCATGATTTTTATAATATACACATGGTTAATTATATGTCATGCTTTTCATTAATCACGTTTAAATACATTGTTAAATATGTAATTTTCATTTTTTCATATGTCTTAATGTTTATATTGTGGCAGGGTGATCGTGGCCATATGCCACAAGATGACCGTGTAAAGTCACCAATGGTGACGCATGAGGTAAATGTTAGTTTAATAGTACCTAATAGCATCAATGTAATAGTAACCACAATTAATGATTATATTACATCTGTTAACATTTGACCTTTTTTATGCTAATGAGCTCAATATTTAAATATGATATCATTCTTATTGTATCGTGGCAAGGTGCCGATACTCAGAGAACACCTACAACTTCTGGATAGGTAAACGTGACTTTCATATTAACAATAATTTTTTTTACATTAATCACATTTATTATACATGGTTCAATTTTTACTTATCGATATGAATATGCCTTTCTTCTTGTATTGTGGCAGGGTGACCGTGTGAAGTCACCAATGCCGCGCATCAGGTAAATGATAGTGTAATAGTACCTAAACATGATTATAGTACTTATTTTTGTTATTATATGCATTTTATTGATTTTACGTGATTTTTTCTAATGATAGAAATACATTAACTACTTTTATTGTTTGGCGTTCATAGATCACAGCACATCAGGATGATGAGGTGGTCGTTGAGGAAGCTATATTTTATTCAACCAACCCAATGGAAATTGTGAACAAGGCTTTGAAAAAGTGCAATCAAGACCTTCTTAGATTGATTTTAATCAGACCTGGGTCTGAAGAAATCAAAGCAAAAATTGATGACTTGAGGAAAAAGATAGAACAATACGGGGTAAGTGGCATCTTTGAAATTTTTTATGAACTATGACATATATTCATTTATGTTATTTTAGTTCTCTTTTTTTGATATGATCTAATCAATAGAAGTTTTATTTTTGTAGGAATTTTTGGAGATAACACCTGTGCATCAAGAATATGATGCAGAGGTCGGTATTGGTAGTAGAGATGGTTCAACACATCGTCAATATACCGTACCAGCGAGGCTATTTTCCTCTCCTTAACAGCAATCCACTTTAGATGATACGACCTCACTGTATGTTGGAGGTCAACATGGCCCTTCAACCACCACTACTTCACATCATGTTAGAGAGGACAATAGCATCGAATGTGAAATTTTCTATCTTGGCACAGTAAATGTGGTTAGCAAGGGATCATTTCTCGTTAGCTTATTGGTGGACAAAGACTGTGTTCCAATCAAGATACCAAAGATTGCAGGTATTATTTAATTTATTCAGTTTTTTTTCATGTAATTCAAAGCCACATTCCTCAAATTAGTTTTAATAAATGATCATATTTTTTTTGCAAGAAATAATGTTTTTTATAAGAACCTGCATGATAAGGCCTTGGAGATTTTTGGGCCCACCATTCGTACATGATGGAAATCCCAAAATGGCAAATTGAAAGATGATTTGATTAACCACATGATTAGCTTGTTTGGTGAAACCTCCAACATAAAAGGTGTCACCGCAGCAACTAGCTTAAATTTGAAATATGTCAGGGAAAATTATAGGGACGATCTGCAAATTAACCATAAGTATGAGCGTCCTCCGATGGTTCTAGAGAAGGAGTGGAAGTCACTTATGGAGGATGCAAAGGAGAAGGCATTGAGAAAACAAGGAAAGACTCGTCCAATCGGTTCAAGAAGGTATGACACATATCATATTTTCAATGAACAATGTTCATTTTTTTGAAAACTTTTAAATATATTTAAGTTGCGATATCTAATGTATTTGCAACCTTTCATAGGCTCCCCAAAACCTCTAAAGCGACAAAGGAAAGAGTAGAAAAATATGGGAAACACAAACTGGGCCAGGGTGGATATCAGAAACTAAGGACACGAATTGTAAGAATCAAACGATCATTATTTGTAGCCAGAATTTTTCTAACTGTAGCGAACAATTAATTATTTATCACAAGAACTTTTCATGGTGTTATGCATTGCAGGGAAATGCTTTTCAAGAGGCAGCCACTGAAGAAGACTTGAGGCTCGGCTTCAAGAATAGTTTTCAACATGTGCTGGAACGTTGAAAAAGCTTTGGGCAAACCCCAATTTCCCCATTGATGCACGTAGAGGTAAATAAAATAAATAAGGACATCATTATAATGTACTTGCATAATCTATTCATGAAAGATTACATAGAAAAATAAATGTCTTTTTTTGTTTTCATGGTGAGACCAACAAAAGCAGCGAGGGTAGCCGTACTGAACCGGTACCATGCAATGGTGGGGAGCTGCCTAGCCATTCAGGTATGCATGCTATAAAACATATGTATTCAATATGATTTTAAATCCATAATTGATGACATTTACTAATTAATATTTTTATGTGAATGTCATAGCATGTACCTTCTCATACTCAATCAGGAGAGAAACAAATGGCAGAACCAATGAACACTCCAGTTGACTCAGCTAGTCAGCTAGCAGGTAAATATCATTGTAATGATATTTGAAATAATGAAATATGTATCTCAATAATAAATGTGCATTTATATCTATATAAATGTCTTGGTTTTTGCAGATGATGCCCCTCTCCATTAAACTCCATGCCCTGCTAATCGACATACCAGAAGTATGGTACGGGGGGGAATGTCCACACAATCAACAGAAAGGGAGGGCACAATAACTACAATGGGTCAAGACAAAGAAGATGAAGTCCCCCTCCTTGAATTTCTGAGAAAAAAAACAAAACATAAAAAAATGTAGTTGTAAACATTTAAGATTTGTATTTGACAGGGTGAAGGCATGAAATATTTTCAGTTTTGTTACAATTCTCTTGATCTAGTCGGTGCATGGTGATGTTTTAGAATTGAGGTTTCACATGTGTATGTTATTGATCAGTTCATATTTTTTACTATGTTTGACATATTTCGAGGACTATGGTTATCCTCAAGGGACTGGCCACACGTTCGTGAGTTAACCTAAGGAATATGAGATGACCATATCATTTATAATTGGTTTATATCTAATATACTTATGTTATTGTTATTTCAACATTGTTGTATTTCATTAACAACTTAGATCTGATATATATTGCTACTTTTATTACTGTTTTTGTTTTCAATACTTTAATGATTTATGTAGCTCTATGTTTGATAGTACTCTGTTTATTAGAACAATTAATATAACTATGTTTGTGATTTTTCAAATTCTTATGCGAAATGTTTTTTCACTTTGTTGCATAGATTATTTTTGAATATGTGTGACATCTTCCAAGGAATATGGTTATCCTCAAGGGTATGGCCACCCCTTGCTGAGTTAACCCGAGGAAGATGAGATGACCACATGAGCTTCCTTATCATGGGATGATGATTATGAGCTTCCACTCATTGCATGAGACACATGAGATGTATGACCACATATAGTTGAGAAGTCCGGGTAACCTACCTTGACGTTGACTTGATGTGCATGAGCCTAGTATGACATCGTGTTTCCTTGTTATGTTACATTGACTTGCAGGTTTACTTGCATGTGATTTTTATCCTTGTGGTGACTCATGATTGACCCTTGCATGGTAACGTTGAGCTAGATACAACCCTTAAATGTTGACGTCCATCTTGTTGATGACTAGGGTGACCCCTTAGGATTGTTGTCCACCCTTCCATTGACCTTAAGAGACCTCCTTAGGTTCCATCCACCATAGCGCTACCTTATATGAATTTTTTGGAGTACTTTGCTATTGTTTTTTATTGTGTGTTGGTCATACTGTTGTGCTGCTACTATTTTTTATTTGTGAGGGTTGGATGATCTATTTTAGGGTCTTTTACAGTTTTGGATTCTCTCCTTTCACAGGTATGTTGTTTTAGTTGAGTCTGATGCAACTAATCTAACTCTAATAGGTTGATGTCTGAGGATAAGGGAGGTCTACCCCAACATTTGATGTTGAGTTTATAATTGGTTCAGACATGATATATATTGCTATCGTTATATATAGATTTCTACTATTATTACTGTTTTTTTTTCCAGTAATTTAATGGTTATTGTAGCTCATTGTTTTTGGGACATGCTAGACTTGAAGGATATTGAAGGATATTGAGGTATGGTTTCTGCATTGCTAACTCTAGATATCATTCATTAGATATAAGTACTCTAGCTAGTTGTAAAGAAAAATATTCTCGAATAATTAATTATATTAACATGAAGTTTGTGAAAGTCCTAAATGGTGACTTGCAAGTATGATATGAAGATAATTTTTGGTGGGTGTTTCTTAGGTTAGAGATATTTACAGTGCTGGAGAGTATTCGATCTTGGTCACAATTGATCGGCAAAGTGCATTTGATAGGATTCTAGCTTCTATGCCATTCAAGGGGCATGTTATGTAACTACTTTGCTTCCTCATTTTATTTATATTTTTTCTATCCTTGGATGACATTGATGTGTTAATCCACATGGTTATTCTTCTAGTACATTATAGTTGGCTTCTTATTATCTAATCAATGCACCTATGACAAGTTAATGCTTTTGTTGCATTGTACTAGAAACTATCAAATAAACTTATCTTGTTAGTTTACTTTTCTATGGTATTGGCACATTAATTTTCTATGTTATTCTTGTTTTAGATATTTAGTTGTGTTTCCTTATTTTTTCTTTCTTTTCTAGACACATATATTTAGATGTTTCTCTTCTGTAAAGATATTATCAAGTCAATAGGTGTTAAATAATATTGTAATAGGATATTCTAGTGGAAAAAATGGTAATCCCACCTATATAATACCAAATTTTCATAGAGTTCCTTCAAACCTCATTAAAAAACTCAATATCTGTAGTAGATATAGAGATGTTGCAATAGGGAATTCTAGTTGCAAAAATGGAAAGCCCACCTATAGCATAGCAAATAGTCCAATGAATAGATTGCATCAAACCTCATATTAAAAAGAATACAAACAAGACGTGGAATAAATTGAAAATGGATAAACATTTATATAATGGAAATATATTATTAAACCAAAGGTGCTAAAGAATACCACAATATGAAATTTTGGTTGCCAAAATGGTAAGCCCACCTATAAAAAGCCAAATTGTCCAATGCGGAGAGTGCCTCAAAAACTCATACTAAAATATTGTGTAACTACAGTAGAAACGTAAAGATTGCAATACGAAATTCCATATGGAAATATAAGAAGCATAGAGGGATGGAAAGTTCGAGGGTATCACCTTTGACATTGAAGGAAATCATGAATTATGATTTGCATTGGCCTTTTAGAAAAATATTCCAACAATCTACAAGAAGCACAAGCATTATATACTTAGTTTAGGAATGATCAAGTTTCTGACTCTATTAGGAGATTCAACAATCAAAATCCAAAACCTGAGAAATCAATTGAACCCCAAGTAAATCACTCTTGCCATGCTCATTTAAAGAATTCAATAGGTGTCAAGGAGCTTTGTATCTATAGATTTATTCCAAGTTCTTACGGTCTTCGAAAAGCAAGCAAGTCCTTTGACAAATGAAGACATCACTTGAAGTTTCATAAATATATCAACATGGTTGGGAGAAATGCTTGTAGGATCATTTGGGACTTTTGCTTTCCTTTTTTTAATTTCCTAGAGGATCTCTATGAGTGGCATCGAATGTGTGGTCTCAGAGGATGCTATAACCATCCTTTGGAAATCAGCATCTCTGTTGAGGTGGATCCATTTGTCTTAATACTTAGGAATATGTGGCTTCAACATGATCCAAATATTGTGGTTTGGTTTTTCATGGGCTTCATGGATCTTGCTCCAAATTATGTCCAATGTTAATTATTGCACTCATCGGCATTGTGAATTAGACAGAAAGATCAATTAGTATTATGTCTTGGTGGTGTTGGTATTGGTTAAAGATGGCCAATCACAACCATACTAGAGACTGTTTTCATTGTGAATCTTTGGACCTACACTGAGCACAATAGAGAAGTAAGAATCTTCTTGCAGGTGTCCAAATAGCTTTATCTCATTTTGACAAGAGAATGTAAGTCAAATTAATACTCACAATTCTAGGCATGCAAAAATTTTAGAGATAGTTGTATGACATGGTAGGAAAAAATAGATAATGGTTTGATAGAGTGCTTAGTGATCTTACATCTCTCTGTATTGAGAGTACAAGGTGTTTAATTATCGTTGAACTTTAAATTGGAATTCATTTGGTTGTGATGGAAGTTTCTAAGTATGGGGTAAGGAGAAAGCTATTTACTTATGTTGCATTTATGGCTAGCTCTGTTTGTGGAATAGATGTAAGTTTTTTTAATCTTGGTAGAGCAAGCTCTTGAAGTATTGTGTTGGAAACCGAAATCCTAGGAGATTGACAATATTCAAGAGCAATTTGATGCTTCATTTCTATTTAAATGACACATTGATTATGCTTCAAACCCTATATAATATTGAAATAGAGATACTGACTACCACAAATAATCAAATCATGTATTCATATATTGATACTATGTTTGAATGTTGACCTATAACCTTAGCTAGTTGAAGATCATTAACATCTGTAATTTCTTGCATGTTTAATGATCACCATTTATGAGTAGGTTGTGAAAGATAATACAGGTAAAAACATGTTATTTTGTTACTGTGTTTTGTTAGAAATGGAAGCCTTCAAAAACTAACACTTTTACATTCCATGTCCACAAATTATACCCTTATTCAAACACCCTCCCACCATTTGATTTTTTTTAATAAAAAACTCAGACGCGTCTCTATAGTGACGGAAAGCACTTAATATTGGTTTACCCGGTAACACTTTTTCGTGGCTATAGTGTCGAACTGTTTGTCTCTATATCCAAGCAACCGTCACTATAGAAACAGTTACTCATTGCTATAGTAATAGTTACATGTCACTATAGCGACACGTAACTATTACTCCAATTACTAAATACACATTAGATGTATGAGAGATACTTCCATGACAATAAAAGGTGAGCAGATCATGATGTTTGCACACATTCTAAAATCGGGGCACATGGCTTACCTTACTCCATAGTGAGGGTTTCTATTTCTAAAAGTTACATAATATTTCCCACTGATCAGATTTCATTTGAGTCAATGAATTATAAACATATATATTCTGTGTTGGAATATTCTCACCATCATTTTTTATTTACTGCATGCATGCATGCATCCGGTCATCAGTATGGTAGTCTCCCCAGCACCTGGAGCCTATTTTTAGCCCCCTAGAACCTGTTTCTAGACCTCGGTATCCCTGCTACCTACCCAGTGCACCTTGTTTTCCTCACCTGGATGACATATGCACCCTACTACACTACTTGGATCACTAACAGTCAGTTGCAGCATTGATTGAACAGTTCTTGCATTTATTGCTCAGTTTAACTACATGTAGCTTCCAGTTGTCTATATCTGGGTGCCACTTGACCTACTGACAGCCTCATGCACCCTCCTTAGAGTCTCCATCCCTTGATTTTTTCTCACACCTCTCAGTTAGACTCAATTAAACTCATTTGACTAACTTTTGACTATTTGTGACTACTACCACTGATTGGACGATGTCTCCAATGATATCCAAGCCACACATTGAGGAGAATTCGAATGACCTTAGTAGTATTCAAATTCATTTTATTGTATTCAGTTATTATTCTACTTTCACAGTTCTAGCTTACAGCCGATGTATGATTACGATAGTTTTTGTCATTTCTCATGTTAATGAGTGATTACTAATTCCATTCTTCTTCTTTCTTCTTCTCTGCAATTCTTTAGTGATATTAGTTATATTTACTCTAGTTGTGTGATCTATCTTGTAAAATATCACATGGTATCAGAGCTGGAGTTAGCTATTGGAATTATAGCAGCAGCAGTTGCAGCAATTCATTGAGCAACTATCTTTCATTGAGCACCAAAAGCCTCTGGAGTTCCACATCAATTCCTAGTGAAATTGTCTTGCATTCACTGCAGTAATCTAGTGAGGTCTAGCCAGGTGTGAAGGATCCAGTCACATGTGCTCATTTTCCTAAGGCAGTGTTCATTCGAATTTGCAAAAAATCTCCATAAAAATTTTCATTTGTTTTTTAGGTTATCTACATCATTCGAATTAATCTTCAATTCGACTTCAACAACTACCTATGGATCTAAAATTGAATTCGTTCAATTATTTTGAATGGAAATCCAAGATGGACATATTCATGAAGTCCAAAATCCTTTCTAGAGTATTGAATAGCACTGCAGTTGAACCCACTGGTGCAGTTGAGAAATCTAAGTACTTAAATAAAATTGATGAAGCAGTAGGATTGCTACTCCTCAATATTTCCAAAGACCTCCATTTTCATGCCATAGATCTAACTCCAATAGAGGTTTGCGACAAGCTTGAATCTCTTCTTGGACATAAAGATGACTTGAAAGGTCGCAAATTGGAAAATGAGCTCATCTCATTGAGCCCTTACAATTTCGACTCTATCATTGAGTTTCTAAACAAGTTCAAAAAATTGATTTCGCAATTGAAGAGATATGGATTTAGAAATAAGAGAAGCAACTCATCCTTGCCATACTATCAAAACTAGGCTTTGACTACTCAGTATTTGTCTCCACCTTCCATTCAGCAAAGCTGTCCATCCCAAAATGGAAGTTTCCCACACTTCAAGACTTCATCCAGTCTCTCACACTTGAGGAGGAGAAGTTAGTTCATATGGGAATGATAAAACCCAAGTTGGATTCATCACTTGCTGTCGCTGAAATGAAGAGAGCGAATGATAACGGAAAGAATTTTTTTTTGACAGAAAGTCGAATGAGAAAAAGCAGAAGGAGGCATCAAACCAAGCAGAAGGATTTTTGAATTCCAAGAAATACAATCAAACTTATAAGGGGAAATCCAAATGTACCTATTCAATAGAGGATTTCATCCCGAGATTTTATGTATGAAGAAGACCATAGATTTAATGGCTTCACTTCTTGAAAAGAATAATCTTCCAATACCTTCATGTGCCAGAAAGAAAGAAGGTGAACCATCAAGATCAGAGGACAAAGAGAGATGTCATCCTCTCCTGGCAAGTGCATCAACACAATCCTCCTTCATCATAGATTCAGGAGCATCAAAACACATGTCTTCATGAAAAGATATCTTTAGTGGTTTCGAATCTACTGTTAGGCCTACCATCATCTTGGGGATGATTCTGAGGTCTCCTTTGAGGGGATTGGAAGGATCAAACTTGATCATGGGTACTTCTCAGATGTGCTCTATGTCCCTACACACACTGCTAATCTAATTTCGTTCTACCAGATGACCCACACTGGAGATCCCAAGAGGGTGATCTTCTCCCCAAATGAGGTCCAAATCCAATTCATGGTATCAGGATCTACAATTGGAAAATGTGTTGCAAACCACAAGTCGAAACTCTATGAGTTATCCCAATTTCTGCCTCTCTCAAAACAGTCTTCTCTTCACACTCATGCAAGTGAAGAGAGTAGGCTATGGCATGAAATATTTGGGCATCTCAACTACAAGTACCTACAAGATATGCATACTCAAGAGATGGTTGAAGGAATACACACAGTCAAGTTTTCCAAGGGAAACTGTAATGGTTTCTTGATGGTAAAGAATCCAAAAAAGAAGTTTGAGAAAGGGAATGCAAGGACAGCCTCTCAACCTCTAGATCTGATTCATAGTGATGTTGCAGGACCATTTCCAGATCTATCTTTGAACAAGGAAAGATATATTCTTACTTTGATGATTATTCAAGATTTACATGGGCATACTTTCTCAGATTAAAATCATAAGTGTTTGGATACTTTTATTTTTTCCAGAAAAGTTTTCAGATAGAAGGATAAAATCCATTTGCACTGATAATGGAGGAGAGTACATTAAAGGTGAATTTCAGACTTTTCATGTTGAAGAAGGCATTGAGATGCAGCATATTGTTCCCTAGACACAACAACAAAATGGTGTTGCAGAGAGAAATAACATAAAATTAAAAGATATGGAAACCTACATGCTAAAGTCGAAAGGGTTGCGCTCTAGTCTCTGGACAAAAGCCATCAACTGTGCTACCTACCTTCAAAACAGAGTTCCTCACAAAGGACTCAAAGATATGACTCCTTTCGAAGCATGGATGGGATACAAACCTGATGTGTCTCATCTCAGAGTTTTTGCATCCAAAGCATGGGAAAGGATTCCAATAGAGAAAAGGAGATCCCTAGATACACAAAGCAGAGAGTGTATTATGGTGGGTTATGCATTGTGTGCAAAAGCCTACAAGTTTCTTGATCCTTATACTATGACAACATTCCTATATAGGAGTGTACAGTTTGAGGAATGGCCAAATCATGATGCTCATCCTCTTGAGCAAGATAGCTTTCCTACTACACCACCACTACTTGATGAGAAGGAGTCAAATTCAAAGTATGAAAGTGAAAATGATGAAGAGTGAATGCTAGATCCACATCCACAAGAACCTAAAGATCTAGCACCTATTAGTGAAGATGAGCGAATGGAAGACCAAGATCCATATGTACAGCTTACAGACCCTCCTCTTCCTAGATGGGAAACCACTACTCTTATATCTTCTAGAGATCTTGTGGGAGATCCACATGATTAAAGAAGAACCACATTTGATTATCATAATGGAAGGTTTCATCCTTCTCACTTTACTGTTCCATTTCTTGCCGATAGATCTTTCTTCGGTGGAGAAGTCCACTTTCCTTTTGGGGTGAGTGATGTACATGATTGATTATTCTACCACAATCTATCTTGAGGGGGGGATTTCTTCCCACTGAGTTTTCCCTCTTTCCTCACTTTATTTATTTAGATTGTTGTACGGGGTGACCTTTGGTCTCAGTCACCAAGGCCCTACTACTAGTTTTTAGTTATTTTCTCATAGTATAGCTTGCAAGGGGGTGTTGAAATATTCTCACCATCATTTTTTATTTACTGCATGCATCCAATCATCAATATGGTAGTCTCCCCAGCACCTGGAGCCTATTTTCATCCCCCTAGAGCCTATTTATATCCCTCAGTAGCCCTCCTACCTACCTAGTGCACCTTTTTTTCCTCACCCAGATGACATATGCACCCTACTACACTACTTGGATCACTAACATTCAATTGCATCATTGATTGACCAGTTCTTGCATTTATTGCTCAGTGTTGTAAGAATCTGCAAGAGATATGGCACTTGTAGCAACTCACAATCAACTATCAAGAATGTTGCAAAGAAGAAGAGAAGGAGACACTCAATGATCACTCATAAACATAGTATAATATAACAATATATTAGTATCATACAATGAATAAGAATGTAAGTGAATGAATACAATATCCATGAAGATGGCATCATATAGGATTCGAATAGGCCAAGTAGGGAATTCGAATTCCTAACTCAGAGTGTGGCTTGGATGATAATACTCAGAGTGTGGCTTAGATGATAGTGGAGTCATCATCCAGTCAATGTATCAGTCATCAATGGTAAGAGTCAGTCAAGTGTGGTTAACTAAGTCTAACTGAGTGATGTAGGTACTAATTGAATGAAGGAGGCTTAGTGGAGGGTGCATGAGGATCTAACTAGAGTCAGAATGGGAAGACTAGTCTCACTGGAGGTCCATCGGAGTGAAACAGTCAATGGGGGAGTCAATCTAACCTTAAATCAAGGAATAACTGAGTGATAACTAACTGGTAGGTGAGAATGGTGCCTAACTGGCTGTGGTAGGTGAGAAAGGCGCACTTTCCATGTAGAAGACTGGAGAAGGGCACCTTTGGTAGGTGGGAGGCCCCTTGGGGGATTTAGATAGGATGTGGAGAGCTACAACCAAGCTCTAGGAGTTGGGAGATCCACCACGATGATGACTGGATGCATGCATGCATACAAAACTGAAAAATGATGGGAAGAATATTCCAACACACCCCCGCAAGCTATACTATGAGAAAATAATTGAAGAGTAGGGACCTGGTGACTAAGACCAAAGGTCACCCTTTAAAATAGAAAAATAGGGCCCTGGTTACTGAGACCAAAGCTCACCCCGTACAATCAATCTAAAAATAAACTAAGTGAGGAAAGAGGGAAAAGCCAGTGGGAAGAAAGCCCTCCCTCGAAATAGACTGAAAGGTGCTAAAGTATCATCATGACTTACCCTTGAAGGAGGCAAGTGACCTTCTATAGGAAGGGTTGATCGATCCAAGATGAACCAAAAATGTGAGAAGGATGAGTCCCATCATCAGAAAAATCTGAACTGGTTCTCCATCGATTAGCTGGATCACCAAAATATGTGAAAGTAGTGGCTTCCCTTCTTGGAAGAGGAGGAAATTCAGTTGAGAGATCATAAGGAACTGAAACTTCCATTTCCTCTTTGTCTTTAGCATTTGTTGGATCTTCAGGTTCTTGTGGGTCTGGATCCAACATTTGCTCTTCATCACTATCATCTTCTGAATCTGATCTGCTGTATGTTGAGGATTCACTCTCTTTGAAATCACCAACACTATCAAGCTCTGAATCTGAAACCTCATGAGGAGGAGAAAAAAAAGTGGCTCAACATCACACACAACCTCTGAATTTGAATTCTCATGAAGAGAAACATGTGAAGCTGATGTCTCATACTCAGAATCTGAACTTCCATATGATGGAGATTTTTTCTCTCGAAACTCATCACCATTTTCAACCTCTGAATCCAAAGGCTCATGTGAAGAAGCAGATGAAATTGACTCATCATTGCTCCCAACCTCTGAGTCTGAATAAGTGGAAACATAATCAGACATGTAACCACCATGAACCTGCTTTTGAAGAAGCATGTAAATCTCTGATATCTCTCTTGAGATTTTACTGGTGAGATCTTTTCCAAAAGAACTAGAAATAGACAAATATGGAAGATCACTAGTGGATGTCGTGGTGATGGCCCCTTTTTCCATGGGTTTTGAATCAATAGGTGCTAGATCTTCAGGTTCTTGTGGATCTGGATCTTGCATTCATACTTCTTTAAGAGTCCTCTTTTTCTCAGTCTTCTTGGATCTATTTTTTCCTTTCAAGCAACCTTTGCATGTGCCATGAGCAATCTTGCTGATCTTGCTATCTTCATGAGTGTGAGAGCGAAGAGTAGATTCCTTTAATAGAGGTAATAAGTGTGAGAATTCATAGAGCTTGGAATCATGATTTGCAATACCTTTTGAAATGATTTCCATTGATACCATTTCATGTACTTCGACTTCATTTGGAGAGAAGATTACTCTCTTGAGATTTCCAACATGAGTCATTTGATGTACAGAGAGTACATTTGCTGCAAGAGAAGGAACATAAAGCACATTAGAAAAGTATCCAGAGTCAAGATCAATTCTTTCGATACCTTGAGAAGGGATTTCTAAATCATTACCCAATATGATGGAAGGGCCTTTTGAGATCTCGAACTTGGAGAAGAGACCTTTGGAGGAATACATGTTTCTTGTGGCTCTTGAATCTATGATAAAAGAAGAATCTGATGATGCCCTTGCCATGAGAGCATGACATCTTTCTTTACCTTTGGATCTAGAATATTCACGATCAGGATCTTTCTTCCTTGTACATCAGGAACATGAAGATTTCTCTTCTCAAGTAATTAAGCCATCAAATCTATGTCCTTCTTCATACAAGCACTCTCAGGATGAATGCCTTTAAGACAATAGTTGCAATTTGGTTTTCTCTTGTGAGAATTCTTGGTATTCCTAGGGTTTGAAACCCTATTTCACTAATCTGGACTATTTGTGGGCCTTGTACCATTAAATTTCTTGCGAGAAATCTTTTTCTTTCCTATATCATTCACTCTCTCTACAACTGTAAGGGCTGAATCCAATTTGGGTTTGATCATTCCCATTGAAATCAACTTCTCTTCCTCTTGGGTAAGAGATTGTGTGAAATCATCAAATGAGGGAAACTTCCATTTTAGAATGGACAGCCTAGCTAACTGGAAAGTAGAGACAAAAATTGAGAAGTTTGTCCCCAACTTTGAGAGAATCGTAAGAATAAGATGCTTATCTTCCTTCACTATCTCATATCTTTTCAACTATGATATCAAGCTTTTGAACTTGGTGAGAAAGGAATTGATAGATTCGAAGTTGCTAGGACTCAAACATATGAGCTCATTCTCCAATTTGTGTGCTTCCATATCATCCTTTGGCCCAAAAAGAGATTCGAGCTTGTCCCACACCTCTTTAGGATATGTAAGATCGATGACATGAAAGTGTAGATCATCAAAAATTGAGAGAAGGAGGAGACCAATTGCTTCATCAAGCTAATCCAAGTACTTGGACTTTTCAACTGCACTAGTTGGTTCTACCATCGTTCCGTTGAGTATTTGAGCGAAGCTCTTTGATCTCATGAAGAGAGACATTTTGGATTTTCACTCAACATAGTTGGAAGATGTAATCTTTAGATTCATCTAAACAGGGAAAGTCGAATAGTTGAAGAAGATTCTGAACATGTGAATAAACCTGCAAAGCAATAAAAGATGTGCTGATGGAGAATGCTACACTTCGACTGAACACTAAATTAAAGACACTTGGAACATGGACTAAGTCCTTCACACCTGGCTAGACCTCACTGGATTTCTCCAATGAATTCAAGTAATAGCACCAGGATTTGTTGTGGAAACTTAGAGACTTCTGGGGCACAAGTGAAAGATAGCTGCTCAAATAAATGCTGCAACTGCTACTGCTACAATTCGAATAGCTGCTTCCTGCTCTAATACCATGTAAGAATCTGCAAGAGATTTGGAAGCTATAGCAACTCATAATCAACTATCAAGATTGTTGCAAAGAACAAGATAAGGAGACACTCAATGATCACTCATAAACACAGTAGAATAGAACAATATCTCAGTATCATACAATGAATAAGAATGTAAGTGAATGAATACAATAGCCATGAAGATGGCATCATATAGGATTCGAATAGGCCAAGTAGGGCATTTGAATTCCTAACTCAGAGTGTGGCTTGGATGATAGTGGAGTCATCATCCAGTCAATGTATCAGTCATCAATGGTAACAGTCAGTCAAGTGTGGTTAACTGAGTCTAACTAAGTAAGGTAGGTACTAATTGAATGAAGGAGGCTCAGTGGAGGGCACATGAGGAGCTAACTGGAGTCAGAATGGGAAGACTAGTCTCACTGGAGGTCCATCGGAGTGAAATAGTCAGTGGGGGAGTCAATCTAGCCTTAAATTAAGGAAGAACTGAGTGATAACTGACTAGTAGGTGAGAAAGGCACCTAACTGGCTATGGTAGGTGAGAAAGGCGCACTGTCCATGCAGAAGACTAGAGAAGGGAACCTTTGGTAGGTGGGAGGCCCCATGGGGGTTGTAGACAGGATGTGGAAAGCTAGAACTAAGATCTAGGAGCTAGGAGATCCACCATGATGATGACTGGATGCATGCAGATGACTAGATGCATGCAGAATGCATGCATGCATACAAAACTGAAAAATGATGGGAATAATATTCCAACAAGTTTAATTGCCTATAGCTTCCAGTTGTCTGTATCGAAGGGCCACTTGACCTACTAAAAGCCTCATGCTCCCTCCTTGGAGTATCCATCCCTTGATTTGTGCTCACATGGCTTAGTTAGATTCAGTTAGACTCATTTGACTGATTTTTTACTATTCGTGACTACTACCACTGATTGGATGATGTCTCCAATGATATCCAAGCCACACATTGAGGAGAATTCAAATGACCTTAGTATTATTCGAATTCATTTTATTGTATTCAGTTATTATTCTACGTTCATAGTTTCAGCTTACAGTTGATGTATGATTACAACAGTTTTTGTCATTTCTTATGTTAATGAGTGATTACTGATTCCATTCTTCTTCTATGCAATTATTGAGTGATATTAGTGAGATTTAATATAGCTGCGTGATCTATCCTATAAAATATCACATGGTATCAGATATGGAGTTAGCTATTCGAATTGCAGCAGCAGCAGTTGCAGCAATTCATTGAGCAACTGTCTTTTATTGAGCACCAGAATTCTCTAGATTTCCAGAGCAATTCCTGGTGAAATTGTCTTGAATTCATTGGAGAAATCCAGTGAGGTCTAGCCAGGTGTGAAGGATCCAATCACATGTGCTTATTGTCCCAAGGAAGTGTTCCTTCGAAATTGCGGAAAATCTCCATCAACAATTTCATTTGTTTTGCAGGTTATCTGCATCATTCGAATTCATCTTCAATTCGACTTCAACAGCTACCTATGGATCTAAAACTAAATTCATTCAATTATTTCAAATGGAAATCCAAGATGGACATCTTCATGATGTCCAAAATCCTTTCTAGACACTAAGGTTTTTTGACCCAAAATCCGATGGTGAATAGTTTGAATTTGCTACAACTTATGGTCGCTCATCTGACAAGGCCAGTCTTTTTTTACCGTCAGTGGCATATCGACTAAAATCCGACAAAGTTGTAGACGTCGGATATTCGACGACCCTACCTCGTTGGTGATCTGACTTCCTTCAGATTGATAGGTAGTCTGATAACCGATAGCTTTAACTTCCAATATTGGTCGGGTATCATTCTTTTTCCATCGAATATGCGACGCACATTCCGACATCCCTTCCTTGATGGCGTCGGTTCAGTCATTGGTTACGCGACCCCCATACCATACAAAAAAAGGCGGATCCGACGTTTTGAGCCATAGGAAGCATGGTAAAGGCATCAGAAATTGTCCTGCGGTTGTCAGTAAGGTCGTCGGTTAAGCAACCCCCATACCATACCAACGAAAGGTGGATCCGACATTTCGAGCCGTCGAAAGCATGGCAAAAGCATCAGAAATTTCCCTGCGGTCATCGGTAAGGTCGTCGGTTAAGTGACCCCCATACCATAAAAAAAAGGCAGATCCGAGATTTCGAGCTGTTGGAAGCATGGCAAAGGCGTCGGAAATTACCCTACGGTTGTTGGATAATTTGTCAGTTAAGCAATGTCTATGCCATACAAAAAAAGGCAGATCCAACATTTCGAGCGTCGGAAGCATGGCACAGGTGTCAGATATTACCCTACGATGGTCGGTTAAGTTGTCGGTTAAGCGATTACTCAATACATTTTTTTTTTTTAAATAACATTTTTGAAATAAAACTTTTCATATTGAATACATGTTCTCTAATCCCTATGCTTATGTAACATTGTGGCATGTTTGTCACAAAGAGATGGTTGGTAGTGTGCTTCCATTGTGTCAAGGTACTCTTACCTAACTTCTCTAATTTGGTATACTGAGGAGTTTGTATATTCATGTATGAGATCATATTCTTTGAATAAGTCTCATTAGATAGTTAATGGGTAGTTACTTAATGTAAAAGGCTCATTTTTATTAAATAAGAACCAATAGGTGGTTGGTAGTTATTAATTTTGAGATTGCATGTAGTTAGGGTTTTGTTTATTAAGAAACTATATATAGCGCTAGAAGGATGTAACAAGGATGTATATTGTTTTGTCAAAGATTGGTATTGTATTGAAGCTTTGCTCAAAGGAGCTCATCCTCTCGAAGAGGCCCATGAACATTACTCTCTCTATTTGAATTTATTAATACAAATGTTATATTTTGCAAGTTTAATCTCTTTCCTGCATTTTCTTTTGTTCACTTATATTTATTTGAGGTTAAGGATATTGATTCCAAGGAAATTAAAGAGAAGGTTAAGGATATTGATTCCAGTGCATCATTTACTCAACCTTTGAAGTTATGGAAACTCGAAATTGGTTATGAGGAGCAACCAAAAATCACAACAAGCTCCAAGAAATTGTCAAAATTTAAATGACATGCGAGTGGGTTGTAGAAAGCCAACATCGTAGCCATTCACTGAGATCCTCTCTGTTTCGAGAATAATTTCATATTCTCTACTGAACAGGACCAACCACGTGAAGGTGGAAGCTCTTATGGCCCCTCCCCCCCCTCACGTCACTCTCAATTCCCCATACCCAATGCATGCACTTGAAAAAAAAAAATATGTGCAAATTTATCCATATTTTATCATGAACTTTCATCCATTATTCATTCAACAAATGCTAACATTCACTAAACCATTGTTTATGTCGATCCACACATTCATTCAATAAAAGATAACATTCAATAAACCATTCATTAATCATTCAGTCAACACATTCATTCAATAAAAGCTGAAATTCAGTAAAGGTAATAGTTTACTACACTAAATCATTAAAACATTAGAAAATTCATTAAACCATTCATTCATTAATTAGGCCAATAATTGTGGACGATATATTGTTATCAAAAATATTTAGACGAGATTTGAACCTACGACCTATGTCTAGTCCCAAGGATACCACCTTCAAGTTTGACCTTATCAATCAATTCCCGTCGCCATTTGCTCTCATATGATGTCCCAAAACCATTTCTCTCGACACCCACTCTTCATTTATTCTGCACGCATTTCACTATGCAACCATCTCATATTCCCTTGCATTTTCCATCAATTAGTTTATCAATTCAGTATGACCTACGTCCGCCATCCAATGAGTGTTTTCGCAGTCTTCAGTTTCAGCCTGGAAATGGTTGACAATTCATGGTATTATGTTTCCCTTCGGCTGCAAATGACAAACTCATAGTTCACTATGAAGGTTTGTCTGACAAATGTGATGGTCAGAGAAATCTTGATAGTGAACTATGAGTTTTCCATATTGCAGCTTAAGGGAAATGTAATGGAATGAATCATCACCTTTTTCAAACTGGAACTCAAGACTGCGAAAACACTCCTCGGACGGCGGGCGTGGGTTATACTGAATTGATAAACTAATAGAGGGAAAACGCAACGAGAATCTGAGACGATTGCATAGTGAAATGCATACAGAATGAATCAAGGTTGAATGTGGTAGCCCGCCATCTCCCATTGTGAAATGCATGCAGAATGAATCGAGCTTGAAGGTGGTCACCCATTGCCAGCTGCACTTCAAGATTGAAGGTGGTAGCCTTACGACTAGACATAGGTCGCAGGTTCGAATCTCCTCAGTGCAGTTCGTACCATGTTATTTTTTCGATGCAAACTATATTTTTTCTTTAATTTGCTGTTGACTTTAATTCCCTAGCGTAAGAGGAGCCATTATGGTCAAGTTGCATTCCTAAAAAAAAGATGAACATTGACAACAAGTAGAATGTCTCTAATTGTTTCCGATGTATGCTAGATTAGTTGCAAATATCATGCTTCAAAAGAAGCCAGCCTTGAATGGTAAATATACCAATTTGGAAGGGTTTAATGTGAGGTTAAGGATATTGATTCCAAGGAAATTAAAGAGAAGGTTAAGGATATTGATTCCAGTGCATCATTTACTCAACCTTTGAAGTTGTGGAAACTGGGAATTGGTTATGAGGAGAAACCAAAAATCACAACAAGCTCCAAGAAATTGTCAAAATTTAGACATCATGCGAGTGGGTTGTAGAAATCCAACACCGTAGCCATTCATTGATCTCCTCTCTATTTCGAGAATAATTTCATATTCTCTACTGAACAGGGCCAGCCACATGAAGGTGGAAGCTCTTATCCCCCCCCCTCACATCACTCTCAATTCCCCATACCCAATGCATGTACTTGAAAAAAACAAATATGTGCAAATTCATCCATATTTCATCATGAAATTTCATCCATATATGTGCAAATTCATCCATAATTCATCATGTGGAAACTTGAAATTGGTAATGAGGAGCAACCAAAAATCACAACAAACTCCAAGAAATTGGCAAAATTTAGACGACACACGAATGGGTTGTAGAAATCCAGCACTGTAGCCATTCATTGAGCTCCTCTCTGTTTCGAGAATAATTTCATATTCTCTACTGAACAGGGCCAACCACATGAAGGTGGAAGCTCTTATGCGCCCCCCCCCCCCCCCTTCACATCATTGTCAATTCCCCATACCCAATGCATGTACTTGGAAAAAACAAATATGTGCAAATTCATCCATATTTCATCATGAACTTTCATTGATTATTCATTCAATAAATGCTAACATTCACGAAACCATCGTTTCAGTCGATCAACACATTCATTCAATAAACCATTCATTAATCATTCAGTCAACACATTCATTCAATAAAAGTTGAAATTCAATGAAGGTAACATTTTACTACACTGAATCATTAAAACATTAGAATATTCATTAAACCATTCATTCATTCATTAGACCAAAAATCGTGGATGATATATTGTTATCAAAAATATTTAGACATCGTTTTTCCCGTCCTTCTTTTTATAAGTTTTTATTCTCTTCAGTAGTGGTACATAATCTATAAGAGGACCATCTACATTTGGACTTCCTCCTCCAGTTCTTGGTTCTTTAGTAGGCGCTTTTGGTGATGTATGCAATATCCTAGCTAATTGTTGTTCTAAACGTGGATTTTATGGCAAGGGGTTTGGATTTGCTGCAACGATGTGAAAATGTTACATCGTTATATTTTGCTATTGTAATGACAAGTTTTTCATTTTAAAAAATTCATTACGAAGGTTTTTTTTTACTTGGTGTGACCAAATCATGTTGTTGATGTTCTTGTCCAGTCTCAACCTGTACAGTTTCACCCTCTACATGCTCTACAGTTGAAATACAGTGAATTACAATTAATGGTCACCATTTGCAATGCTATACATAAAATTGTAGCAACTAAATAAATTCATTACTAGGATTCAAAGCTTCTTCATCGATTTGTTGTTGTCCCTCCTCCACACTAATGGGATCATTGCTTTCTTGTTAAAAATAGAGTCAATATTTTACATCAAGTATGTGTAACGAAAATATTCCACAAGTGACAAATCTTCATTAAACTATATAGATTCTATATACCTGTGCACCGGATGGATTGGTACCACAAGACTTTGTTTTCTTAGATAAGCTTCTTCGACGTTCAACAACAGCTCCAAAGCCTTCCTAGAAGCCAAGCTTCATGTCTTCCTCTGTGGGTACTTCATTAAATTGATCGGCCTGCATATTTGCTTATCGTCGTTAATTAACATTTTACGGTGCAATAAAACAAAAAATAATTTTCAATTTATTATTTGTATTCATTGTTGGTTTCTTGAAACTTAGAATCCATGCCGCCAAATTCGAATAACCACCAGGGCCAAGCTTGTGCTAGCCTACTTTTTCTAGTCTTGCCTTTGTGGCCTTTGATGTGTCTGATAGCCTATGCAAGTGTTGAAATACATTAGATGTTCCAAGTTCGATATAGAAATCAAGGATAATAAGGTTTAGAATTACATTGCAGAAAGTATTGCATACCTCCCTGTGCCTAGTGTTAGCTTGCCTTCTCTTCTCAGAGCCTTCTCCTTTCCATCTTCCACTAGAGCTCTCCACTCCATTGCTGGAATCATTGGTGGGCGCTCATACCTATGGTTTTTTTCGAGGTGTGTCCTATATTGGTCTCGGACAACCTTCACATGTTTACAAGCCTTTTTCAAGACATTGGCATGACCGAAGGTTTTGTCCCTAAACAGGCCAACCAACAGATTAGTGAGTTCATCTTTAAATGTTCCAGTTGTCTATCCCACCTTGTTCGGATGGTGGGCCCGAAGATCTCCAAGCAAAATTCATTCATATGTTTATAGAAAACATCGTTTCCTACACAACGATCATGCCATGATCATAATTAGTTGATAAAAATCGTTTTATTGGTATATTACAATGAAATTATAAACGCTAATTAACCTGATCAACTATGATTAATTACCTGGGATCCTCGCTATCTTTATTGGGACGAGATCTTCGTCCACCAAAAATGTTGTCTCCAGTGTTCCCATGCTTTTGACATGGGGAGATCCTGGAAATGTAGCTTCTTCAACATCAAAATTAGTAGGGGACTCGGTGTCGACCCCTTCTTGTGGATGATCCGTTGTCATTTGGTCGTGGTGCAAAGCCTCCCCACGAGCCTCGCTGGGCCAACACCACCTTGACCACTATTGTGTGGTCCCTTATAATTCTGCAAATACACACCATGTCTTATACGTTCAATACTATCATATAAAAGAGAATATTATAAATATTTAAATGAATTATTCTATGATTCAAGATTCCTCAACTTACTCGCAAGGTATTAGATCTATGTTCCAACAATGCAATCCTTTCTATAATTGCGCTTGTCTGTGGAACCTGGATTAGTAGAGAAAGGATTTCTACATTATATCTATTCAACAATTTCTTTGCCATCTTTAGTGGGTGTGTGTCTTCACCAATTTTTTCGCAATTGTGAAGCACCTCTGCCACTTCAGGTTCTAACAGAAAATCTTGCGATGCTAATCCATACTGCGATTCACTAGTGGGCTGCAACAAACATATATAAAGCACTACTGAGTTCTCTATTGATAGATTCCAAATTTTATATTAACGTAACATATCTATCATGATAGATTCGTAAAATTACAACACGGTTTACATTATCATAACGAAACCAGTATACACATGAAAAATACATAACAAAATTAACATTATGCTACGTATTATATTGGTACAATTGAAATGAATTATACCTGCGACCTCGAGGATTGCGATCAACTCATTGGATCAATGGTCATAGGCGACTTGCCTCGATTTGCTAATATCTAGGATCTGCCCCTAACAACACCCTAATAAAAAAACATAGTGAAAGTCACCTAAATGAATCCAAAACTATTCATGAAAAAACAATCAAAAAAATTATTATTCATATTATATTTTTAATATTACAAAGATGTATACCTGTTGCACCGACCCTGGTGTGGCCGACCTTACGGAACCGGCCTATATCAAAAACATAGACTAGAAAATTACGTAAACGAAACCAAAATATTCATTGAAACATTAATATAACGCTAAAACATTTTGACATATTTTAATTGTACAATTCAAATCAGGTCTACCTGTTGCCCCGAGGGTGTTGTCGTCTGATCAACATTCGACGGGTGTATTTCCTGATCAATGTTCTGCATCAAATATAAATAACATTATATAAAACAAACCAAGTTATTAATAATGGAAAAACAAAGCAAATAAAAACTCTTTTTTCTTATTATATTTGTACTATTAGAAAGATGTATACCTGCTCAATCGAGGAAGAAGTACTCCTCCGACCATTTGTTGGTAGGGATTTATCTTGATGACTGGCTTGCGAAGTAAATATGGGAAATTTAAACGAAATAAACTAACAAAAAATCCTTATGATGTTTAATTTATTAATAAAAGGTTGGGTAAAATGTTTTATAGTAACCTTGTTTGTATCTACTCTATTCACAGGGTAATTAATAAGCAACTCGTCCCCTACAGATATTGTTTTAATAGCAACTACAAAAACATGGTTTCCTTCATGCCCCTCAAATTCGCAATTTGGTTGCTTAATTGTAGACCCTGATTGTGAACTGTTTATAAACCCCGCAATATTCCCTGTGGCCTTTGGCCTTCTGTCCATGTACAACGTTCCTCCTTTATTTTGATTTTTGTCTTTCAATTGTAAATAGTTTGTTGACAATCCATAGCTACGCATACTTTTTGTATATCAGACAAGGCACATCCAATTGTTGTAGTTGTATATGGGTCCAACAAACTCCATCAATTATGTACATGTCCCATAACCGACCAAGATGCAATCCATGGAAAACAACTCGAGACCATGTATCAACGATGGTGCAATTTGATATCTCCTCTCATTCACACAAAAATCAGTGTTCAGTGGAGGAAGATCCTTCGGCACCCATTGTTTCACTAAATGTCTGTACCTCAAGGGCACCTCTTCGTCGTCTTTTGTCTCATCACCATAGGAACATGCCCCCCCTTGACCGTGAAAAAATTCATTGCGTCTATGGAATCTTCTTTTGGTTTTTTGACATCTAGTTGATACAATTCTTCTAGACCTACTGGATGTCTCACTTTCCTCTAGCCTTCCTAAACTCCCCTTGCTCGAGGAAGATAGATCAAACAAATATCTGTTTGGTTCTACTTGCACTATTGGAAAATAGTTTAGATTCAACCGCAAGGCATAGCGCCTCTTAAAAGTTGACGTGTATCGCCTTTTCTAATTTTACTTGATCCTCATTCTCTTTGTCAACATGTAGGCATTCAAGTGATGATCGGAAGATGACCAATTTATCTTTCTTAAGAGTAGAAAGTCATGCAATATTTATGATTTTTTTTTACTATTTGATTTAACGCTACATCACACAAGTAACACACATGTAACACACATGAAACACTACACATACATGTTACAGGATCTCCTCTAATGCTACAAGTCTTGGCTACTTAATGAAAACTATTTACCACACATTTGATTACCTTAGTGTAGACGTTTCCTGTAATATACTCAGAAGAGTTACTTTCAGAAATGACTGTGCCTCTTAGAGGCCAGTCAACTCTAGGAACCAAGTGACCCTATGATAGGGCTAGTACAACCAGAGAGAGAGAGATGACTAGGCTATGGTATGGTCAATCAAAGAAATTCAGTGACAGTAAAAGGGCTCAGTACAAAGACCAACCAGTAAGGTACAAGTCAAAAAAAAAGAATGGGTATAAAGACTCATAACCCTTGGGACTAAGGGGGTGTACACTACCTCAAACATGAACAAACTACCATAGTTATAACCACAAGACCAAAAACATAAAAGGCGATACAAATCAATATATGCAATATCTCCTTGTAACTACCTCTTATATGCAATATCTCCTTGTAACTACCTCTTATATGCAATATCTCCTTGTAACTACCTCATATATGCAATAGCTCCTTGTAACTACCTCTTGTAACTCAAATAGTACCACCAAAAGGTATGATAGCATGTAATCTTCCTAACTAAGGTCAGGAGGGTGGTACGAAGTGGGTATAAAGACTCATAACAATTTGGAGAAAGTGGGTGTACCTCAAATGTTGACAAAATACCATAGTACCCACAAGACCTAATACATAAAAGGTGGTACAAATCACAAGATATCCCAATATCAGTAAAACACCCAAAAGGTAAAAGGCAAGGTACCACCAAAATATTATCGACAAAATGAAAGGACCATAAGACAATTGACCAAGGTGGGGTACAACCATTCATCTCTCTCTCGAATGTACCATTGTTCCATATAACTCGAAAGACCATCATCACAGTAAATGGAAAAGTCCACATGGGTGATGTGATCACGTGGTCCTCTAGACTACTCCTACGGTCAAGCATTATTGGCTCCATGAAGGGGTGTTCAGTCCCTTCAGAAGACCATCTAACTCAACCATCTCGAAGACCTAGGAGAAGAGTACATTACACATCATCAAATAAGTATTGGTAACTACCGTGTATGAACTCAAAAACCCTAAAGCAACCGAGCGTGCAGAAGGGGAGCTATGAAAAGACAAGGCTCGTAGGCCAGAAAAACAAGCTCAAAAAAATGTACTGGGACCGATGTCACAGTAAGCGAGCTGAAACAAAAGTGGCCAGAATGCCAACAAGTAGCACTAAAAGGAAAAAGACCCTCTAAAAAGGTGATAATGCAAGCAAACTTCCTAACTAGGAGCTGGAGACCTCGACAAATCGTATCCTTTGCTAGGTGATGAAATCCAAATCGAACAATACAAAGTGAGAGACCGAATTTGAAGGATATCCCTCTACCGAAAGGGATCCTGGGTAAAAGAGCCCTAGTAGAAAAGTCACTAGGCTACCTCGTTCATGACACGTCGAAAAAGGTTTTCGGCGCTTCTACTTTATCACCCTTGTATCACCAGTATGGTGGCCGAAGAATACAAGGAAGACAATGATCGATGTTGCCTTAGGGCTAAGTGGAGTGCGGAATTCCACAGAGTCCATCCGGTTCTCGATCTCGCGGCGGTTTAACCCTTGAAACAATAGGAGGTCCCTCTACAAACTGGTCGTGACCGTGTCAATAAAGACTAGAGGATTTTAGTTCCTTAAAGACAACGACTATGTCTCTGATGAAAAATGACAAGGGGGAATTATTTGGATGCCTATCCCTGGTGTCCTACCTAACTAACAAATTGTTTTTATCCTCAAGTGAGGTTAAAGTGTGTTGAGTTAACGAGTTAAATTTTAATGGTTGTATTACTCAGTCGAGTGATGGAAGTGAAACTTGCCGTGTGATGACTGACTCAAACCATGCAAATGCATATGAATAAAATAAGCCTTTCCTTTCAATGAATGCTAGCTAAGGTAGGGAGAGATTTCTTTCAAACCATAACTACTCTTTCAAATTAAATGAATCCAACAATAACTTTCTTCTACTTCTAATGACTAAAATGCATGACAATGTTTAAACCTAATTAGCAAGCATAAGCATGACATTGTGATATTGTGAATAATCGTGTATGCTAGGACACATTATTTCAATTTAAAACCCATGTGATGTAGGCATATTTTGATATGAATCTTGAGAGTTGAGGTCTGTTAAGGCTTTAATGTTGAATAAAGTAGGAGATATAATATACAACGCAAAGAAAAATCACAAGATCTTTCAATTTTACAAGTGAAGGAACAATGACGAAAACCATTAAAGAAGATGCACGATAATGAATAAATAAATAAATAAGCATGACAACATGAGAGAGAGTGAGAGAAATGGGGTAGACTCGTATTCTATTAAGATGAACAATTAAAGGTAATGAGGTAAATTTGAGGACCTCTCTTCCAAATCTTAACTCTTTCTTTTTTGACATTTTATAATTGTAATATGTTTACTAAGTCAACTTTGATTAAGTACACATTGAACAATTACATTTAACATGTCATATTCCTTTTTATATTTAATAAAAATATGTCTTGATAACTTATGGATCCGAAACATGGACTATAAACCCCCCAAGATTCAAATCAATCCATCCCCCTTACAAAATGATGGTCCTATTAATTTTAAAAATGTTACAAAAGAACCACATAATGTGTATGGAAGGAAGATGTTTACAATTTGTTGATTGCCAATGAAGAGGGCTTTTTGTGGCTAAATTGTAACCATAGTTTTCTGGATCACACATAACTAACTTCGTAACGAAAGATTGACCTTGACATTGAATTCTAATGTGACGGTTTATTTTTACATGGAAAAAGTGGATTTGATATAATAGTAAAAAATCACAATGAAAAATAGTGATTCTAATAGTAATAGACCTCTTGTTGCAAATCTGTTCATAATTTTTACTATAAGTGAAGCAATCAGATTCAATTAGATATCCATGTTAGATGTTTAAGATATATTTCCAGTCGTATATGGAACTCATCCCTCCATGGCTTGTGGAGTGAGATATTGATTGTTGAAACCCAATGTAAAAACATTTAGTGTTAGTGCTTCTACGAATGATATCTCCCAAATTGAGCAACGAAACAAAATTCCACTTGCCAATTTCTTGAAGTAGATGTTGATGATGTTTGATGACATTAATGGTACATCACATGTTTTCTTAAATTTGTTTATACTACCCTGCTATTCCCCCTAGGAATCAAGGGTAGCTCAGGCCCCCCACATGAATGGACCCCATGACCTATAAGCCCCCACCCCACCATAGGTATCATTGCACCATTCCATCAAGCCTAATGGTATTCTGGTGATGACCTCTAAATAACTATGCATACCTAGATTATGGTTACCATTTTCTTGAGATCAAATGCATGGGAAGGATTAAAAAGGAAAAAATAAAAGGAGGAAGGGGTCTTCATTAGGTGTGTCCTCTTTATTTTAAATGCCTAAAAACTTGGTTATTTTCATGATTAATGACCTTCTTTGATAATATGAAAAATATTTATGAAAACAAAATAGAAATAGATAAGCTACGCAGTGGCTAGTCCCTGTCGAGCACGAAATGACAAGCGTTTCACTGGATGGGCCATGTCAAATTAAGAACTAAAACCTTTGTTCTCAAATTCCTCAAAAGGAAAATGAAGATGGTGTTAAGTTGTGAGACATTGCATGCCAGCATAATCCTTAAACATGGTTGCTACCAACATTCACATATATGAGCTACCAAGATCACCTAGAAAAAATGGGTTTTGTCCTATTTCCCATCACTTCCCTTGCTATCGACATGGTTTGTATTGACTTATAAATAGTTGGATTAAGAGAGTCTTGGGTAGTCTTGGGACAAATCCCCTCAAGTTCTCTTAGAGTAATGTTGTTCTACCTACAAATTACCTTGTACTTGTCTACAGCTATGTTAATGAAGAATACTCTCTTAGTAGCCAATTGATGTTTCATGGGTACTCTTTCATTTGTTATAATGATAGTTGTTGATTTGATAAGATTTAATATATTGCTCCTCTTATCAACTTTCTCTCTTTTTTTCAACCCCATTTTATTAATACTTTAAGATACTAGTCAAATCTACATTCAAAAAGATTAATTTCAGTATTTGAAGTGTTTTCAGTTTATTGATTTTTAGATGCAAGCACACATATTTGCAATCTTCACACAGATTTGAGCATTTGTACTAAGTATTGGGTTTATCTAGTGATAAGCGACTAGTAAGCACCAACTTCTCGCCTGTCACATGGAAACTTATGTTCCAGTCCTAAATAGGAAGGTTCATGTAAAGACAACCAATCTTCTGCATTTGTTCCATTTCTACGAACATTACTCTGATGCAAACTTCTGATGACAACATGGAAACTTAGCACGGCAAATGCAAGATCCTCTGGCACTATTCAGTGGAGATCTGCCTTATTGGTGTCACCAATTAACCAAAGCATGCCAATTCTTGTTTCCATTTGAGACAAGAAGGAAATACTTTTATTCACTTTCATTTGGGTTATCTCGTGCCCTACAGCGCTTGCAGCAGCAACAGAGTGCTGAAACTTCAAACTTCAATAATAATCTAGAAGTACGAGTTGGTAGGGTGCAGCGTCAAAAGGTTTGTGTTTATAGGCACCGTATATTGGATTCAGCTATGAAGGTAATGGAGATGTATGGTAGTAATAAGGCAGTTCTTGAAGTGGATTACTTTGGAGAGGTTGGCACAGGTCTAGGTCCAACTTTGGAGTTCTATACTCTTCTTAGCCATGAATTACAAAAGAAAGTGCTTGGAATGTGGAGGTCAGGTTCTTGTTCTAAGGAAGTTGCCGTGGCAGAAAATGTTGAGATGCAGGATGTTGAACACCATGGAGTATTTTTTCATACAAACAAAGTCAGTACAATCCCTACAGTTGAAACTGAAGAGTTTGTGCAGGCTCCTCAGGGGTTATTTCCTCGCCCGTGGCCACCTAATGGAGATTCTTTGCAGGGAAGTCAATTTTCCAAGGTAATAAATTATTTCCGTCTTCTCGGAGAAGTTATGGCAAAATATCATCAAGATGGGCGGCTTCTAGATTTACCTCTTTCAACATCTTTTTATAAATTGGTTCGAGTCTCATAAACCCTGTTCAAATACGATTTCCATCCAGGGTTCGAGTCTCATAAACCCCAAGTATTAGGGTCATATCGTGCATAAGAATTTTACACAGCCACTAATGATTTCAGCGATAAAAGCAAAGTGCAAAAGCGATTAGCCATAAGATAAAAATGCAAAACGGTTCATTCCATTAAAACATTAGAATAACAACCAAAACAGTCATCCATAATTTAAAAAGGAAAATGCAGAAGCACATTCGGATGCCCAACCCTTAAATTTTATACACAGATTGACATTTATACAAACACGGGGCCCCAAGGCCAAACCCCTTAGCATTTTGGGTATTCGTGGCATCCTCAAAAGCTCTCAGCTCAGCTCTGAATCTTACCGATTTGGTAGGCATTGCAGCGCTCAGCTCCTCAACCGGCACTGGCTCAGCTCCTCAACTGGCACTGGCTCAGCTCCTCAACTGGCCGGCACTGGCTATCAACACTCGGCTCTTACTATAATGCAGGTTCGTGCTCATCGGGAGGTTTCGAGCTCGTCGGGAAGAGCACACATGAATTGGTAAGTTTTTTTTTTCGAGTTTTTCTATGTTATATAATTTGTAGTTTTTTTATATTTTTTATATTGCTACACATTAATTTTAATTTTTATATATTTAATTTTAATTTTATATATTTAATTTTAATATATATTTTAATATTTATTAATTTGTAATTTTTATTTATTAATTTGTATAATTTTTATTTATTAATTTTAATATTTATGTATGTATTTTTTTCATATAAAAAAATAAAATAAAAAAAGATTTAATATAAAAATAAAAATAAGGTTTAAAGTTTAAAAATATTTTTTTATTAAAAAAAATAAATTAAAATTTTAATGATGAAGTCAGTGATAATGATGATGACAATGTTAGTAGTGATGACAATGACAATATCAATGACGAAGATGATGATGATGATGATGATGTTGATAACTAGATCATCGTCATCATTATTGTCATCACGACCATCATCTTCGTCATAGAGATGATCATCATTACCATTATCATCATCTTCTTCTTCAAAAACAACAACATCTCCTTATCTTATGTCCATTACACCAAGGGCACTACAATTGGCAAGGATGAAATCTTTCATCCCTACCATTTCCAAAGACATGTCCATGATCGGGTCATTGTCAGAAGAGCATGCCATCTTTAAAGTACAATATCATCGGTATCACTCGATGTAAATATGATGGATGTATTTGACATCACCCTTTTTAGAATCATTTATTGGGGGCATCTATTTTGAGGTTTTGGAAAAGACATATGGTCCTAGGTTAAAATATAGAGTCTTAGGAAACTACAATTGCCTCTAGGGATCATAGGACTACATAAGGAATCTTTGGCCTATGAGTAGGTTATGTTGTCCATTTTTCTATTTAGAACGCCATGGAAGGTTATTTAGAACCATATGATGGTTTGAGGTAAAAAACTAGGATGTTAAACCATACAACCACCTATGGGGATGATGTCTTGTATATAGTGCCTCAAATAACCACACTAGGCTACATATGGAATATGCCTTGCCCATTTGACTAATGCATGAACTAACCTTTTATTAAAAGGATAATGTTTACCAATGAGATTTGTGGACTAGGTGCATCTCTTATTTGCATTGCTTATACGCATGATTTTTGTTAGTTAGGCACATTACTTATGTGCATGATAGGTAAGGTGCATATGTTGGTTACATCAGTTAAATTTAGTGTGTGAGTTATGAATTTATATTTTTTTTTCATTATGTTGTATCTCTAACTAAAAAATCTTCTTGGCACTAGCGATGTGATAAGAATGCCTACAATATGGGTCACATGGGTAACAAGATGTATTATTGGTATCCATGCACAAGGTTAGGTTTGGAAGGAGTTAGGCCTGCTAGTGGGTTAATTGTTATAATGGGACATTAATCGTTATTTAAGGGCTACTATGTTAGTGTTTTAGGATACTAGTAGATTCATGGCCTATGGTTAGTGGAACACTAACCATAGGTTATGGTTGTGAATGTGAATTAGGTTCATAAGTTCCCCAAACCACCACACAAGAATGGAATTGGGAATCTTTAACATGTGAGTGAGATACCTTTATTGTTTTGAGTCTTGGCACACCAAGGATGATTTTTTATGTACATGGAAACATCTAATACCAAAATAACATGTATTAATTATAAAAAATTCTTGATGACAATTTCATGAGATAATTGATGACATCTTTAACCCATGTATCGATAAGAACTTTAACCCACATATCGATAAGTACATTTTGGTTTCAAATGGGACATTGATACATCATTTCTAGCATGTTTAAACAATTTTGGACCTCCTCCATTTCCATAAGTTGTAAGATAAAATGAAGAGAAATCAAGGTTTTTATGGATTGGCCGCATACTCCCTCTGTTGCCAAGAATCTTAAGATGATTACGATGATCATGATGATGACGGTGATGATGATCAAGATGGGGATGATGATGATGAATACGACGATGACGATGATGATGATGACGATGATGAAGATGAAGATTTCAAATGACGATGACGATCATGATGACGAAGAATGATGACAATGATGAAAACGAAGATGATGATGATCATGATGATGAAGATGATCATGATGTAGATTGATGATGATGATGATGATGACGACAATGATGATCATGATGAATGTGATGATGATGATGACGATGATGAAGATGGTGATGATGATGATGATGATGATGATGATGTTGGTGGTGATGACAACAACAATGATGATGAAGACGAAGATGATTACGATGATCATGATGATGACGATGATGATTATCAAGATGGGGACGATGATGATGATGATGATGATGATGACGATTATGAATATGAATATTTCAAATGACGATGATGATCATGATGATGAAGAATGGTGACAATGATGAAGATGAAGATGATCATGATGATGATGATGAAGATGATCATGATGCAGATTGATGATGACGATGATGATGATCATGATGAATGTGATGATGATTATGATGATGATGATGATGACGATGATGGTGATGATGGTGTGATGATGATGATGATGATGATGATGTTGGTGGTGATGACAACGACAATGATGATGAAGACGAAGATGATTACGATGATCATGATGATGATGATGATGATGATCAAGATGGGGACAACGATGATGATGATGATGAAGACGACAATGAAAATGATGATGGTGACAATGATGAATATGAAGATGATCATGATGCAGATTGATGATGACGATGATGATGATCATGATGAATGTGATGATGACGATGATGATGATGGCGTTGATGAAGATGATGATGATGATGATGATGATGATGATGATGATGTTGGTGGTGATGACAACAACAATGATGAAGATGATGATGATCACAATCATGAAGATGATGGTGATGACGATGATGAAGAAGATGATGATGATGATGATGATGATCCTGGTGATCATGATGAAGATGATATTAATGATCAAGCAGTACGCCATTTGGGGTAGCATGATAATTGTACTGCATTTCCTTAATTATAAGCTTCTCTCTGTTTTGAGAATCATTTAATATTCTCTACTAAACAGGGCCAACCACGTGAATGTGGAAGCTCTTATGGCCCCTTCCCCCCCCCCCCCCTCTCATCACTCTCAATTCCCCAATATAACCCAAAAAAAAATCTATGTACAAAAAAATTAAATGTCTTTTCTCATTCATACTAAATAACAAGAAAGGTTTCTAATTTTAGCATACAGGAAAATGGAAATTAGCTAAGAAACAGTTAATAATTTATTGTTAGTAATGCATAATAACTTAAACCTCTTGCTAAATCGATTTCCCTTTATGTTAGATTGGTGTCTCCATTGCGATGTGCAGCTTTAACCAATGAAGCCACACCTTCCCATGATATTCCATAACCAGATTGTTCACATTTTTCGATCCATACCTTCATCCAATCAAGATTGTTTGCGATGTATAAATGAATCGCATCCCACTCTCGACCAACTCTTTGATGACAATAAAATTAAAATTCAATGAAAATGTATATTAGTCACATAAAAAAGTATATAATTACAGTATAAAATGATGTAAAATACTAAATAAAAAAATAGAATATGTATGATATATAAACATAAAAATCACTAGTGAAATGTGTTATATTACCTTTCACCTTCCTTGATCTACCTTTCCCCTTCGGGTACTCCCCTTCGGGTACTCCCCTTCGAAATTTTTTTTGGAGTCTGGATCACAAATGCGGCATAAATTGAGCTTTGATGCCAATATAGGAAGATATTCACTAATGTACAACATGTTTTGATATACCATATATCCCTCCATCATAGAACCCTCAGCATATGCTCATTGTCTGACCAAACCCTTCATAAATTTCAAGTGCCTCTCAACCATCCACATGGACCTTGAGTGCGCAGGTCCACACAGTTCAATCTCCTCAACTTGATGTATGAGGTAGTGTTCCTGTGCATTGAAAAATGGTGAAGGTAGATGCTTTTGCATTTCACACATGAGACGAGGAATTTCTCTCCTCCGATACTTTATGTCTTCTTTATGGAATTATTTAGATGACAACCATCTACAAGTGACATGACAACCCAATCAAGAGATTAAAGAAAAAAGTCATTATATTACATAACATGAAGTAGAGAATGAAAATCATATTAAGAATAATTTCTATGTTGAATTAAACAAACAATAAGCACATGGAAAAATCACCACTTACCTCATGTATTTCCTGAGACTATATATTATTTGCTTGACATTGTTGTCGAAGTCGTCCAGGATAGAGAGAGGTAGAACATATTGTAACAATGATATACAAATAGTTTCAGTATATCAAAAATGAGTACTAGACAAACAACAATACCAACCATATTCACTGGAAAAAGAAAAAAAAATTATTAAATGCATACCATATTAATTATTACCTTCATGAAGACATGCCAATCGTGCGTTTTCACCCCCGCGATATCACCTTTCTTTGTTATGATATTCTTCATGTTCACACAAAATCCGGTGGGAAATTTAATTTTTCGAATGACTTATTTTACAACATTACTTTGCTAGTCCTTCAACATCCATGGAAGTGAGTTTATATTAATTTGCTCTCTGTTGCTATGAAATTGAATGACGTCTTTCATTGCATGGTTGTTATCTTGAATGTCTTTGCAAATTTTGAAAATTTTTTCTTTGTCACTTCTTCCATCCAATATTCGCCATAATGTTTCAGTCACATTCTTTCCGATATGCATTGTATCAAATAGGTGAGCAATTTGTAGGTGCTCATAGTAGGGCAACCTACGAAATTGTCTAGGATAACTTTTTATTCCTCGTGGAAGCCCATTAATTCCTTCATGATGATCACATGAACGACAATGATGAAATTAAATATTAAATCAATGTCAATTACATTAAACAACACACAATGTAATAAAATACAATATGATCATATACAATGATTGATATACGTACCTTGACAATTTCTATTATATTGCAACTTCCATAGCTGAGGTGTCATTCTCTTTGGTTTTAATGCAGTCTCTTGCTTGCCATTGAAAAGATGTTTTTTGGTAGTTCGATACCTATGATTCTTGGAGAGGAAGTGCCTATACTCATCAAACACCTCCTTTCCTAAGCTTTTGGAATGGCGAGATTTGATCTTAGGACCACAAACTGGACGTGCAAATTTCCCCTTTGTCTGAAGACCTAAATAAAAGGATGGAATATCAATATTGTCTATTATAATTATATAAAAAATGACTGGATTATTTAGAAAAACATGCATGCATATTATATTAACTAGTAGTTCGTAAAATTAAATGCAACTAAAGTGGAACTTATAATTACATACCACAGAAATGGGTTAACCCTGGGGCATCATGTTTTGTCCATACAAGCATTGCATGGAATTGGAATTGCCTTTGTCATATTGGTCTAGATAAGTCATACATAGTGATGCCATTCCATAACTTCAATAGCTCGTTAATAAGAGGTTCGATATATACATTCATATCTTTGACTTGGTACTTACCTGATTGATTTGAACATATAAAATAAATATTCTGATTATGAGATGTACCATTTAGATATATAAACCATATTTCACAATAGAAAAACTTTAAATATATATATAACATTATGAGACAAAAAACGACAAATGAGAATATACCACTGCATTAAAAAGAAACTGCAGTGTTCGTACCTAGAATAATCATCGACAACATTATGTGCTCCCTCTTTATTGTCAACCATGAAGGAATGTTGTTGTTGATAACAAAAATAGGCCACACCGAGTAAACAGATCTCATCTTTGCAAAAGGATTGACACCATCTGCTGCTAAAGAAATCCTAAGATTATGAGGTTCGTCTTTAAAGGGAGGTCATTTTTCCTCCATATCTCTAAATGTAGACCCATCTGCAGACATCCAAACAATGTCGTCTTGACTTCTGTTTTGTGCATGGTAATCCATAAACTACGCTATTTTTTTGCACCTGAACAGTCGTTGCAAACGGGGAAAATGGGAATATAACGTAGAACCTTGCGAGGCACCTTTTTAGTTACTTGATCTGTGTGATATCTACTGATATGACATTTAGGACATTCTGTTGCAAATTCATGCTAGTTGTAATAAAGAACATGATCATCGGGGCATGCATGAATTGCTTCATACTGCATTCCAATTTATTTCATGATGGCAGATAAATCTCGATATGTGCGAGGTAAAATATTTGACGGTGGTAACAAATATTCACCTATCATGCTACAACAAATTAAAATAAAAATCTAGTTAATATAATATAGAAATAATATTAATGAAACAAATTTTATCCGTAGTAATTTGACTTATATATGAATGAACAATAAGATACATGAAAATCATATATATTTTGTGATGGAATATATTACATACCATAACATCCGTGTGACTGATATGTTTGAAAGACCATTCATAACCTTCAAGTTCATATCGCAAAGAGAAGATTTGTCTTGGAGCCGTCATAAAGGGGTTCGTATGCCTTGTCAAGAAGAGGTATATCATGAATATCATCAAAATGTTCATCATTTTCATGATCATCATCATCATCCATTCCAACATTAAATGAATCATGGATCAAAGTATTTGTAACATCATCTTCAACTATGTTATCAATATGATCATCTTCTTCAATGTGATCATTAACTTGTTCTCCATTAATATTCATAGCTCCATGTCCCTCCGATACTTGTTCTGGAAGCACTTGTTGATCCGGACGATATGTCGTAGGATGTCTTTCCTTTATAATTACATGAAACAATCAATATATAAAAGTTAATATAAGAAATTCAAACACAAAATGTAAAATTTATGTGATACATTAAAAATTTAACAAATTTTATACTGTTGGGATGAAAAGAACAACGACCAATTGTACTGTTGGTCCAAAATAAGAAATATTATAATAATACATAAGAAATATTATAATAATACATAAATTTACAAAAGCAATCAAAATAAAAAACATATATAATGCAAAACTTACAAATGGATGGTATTCATGTCCCCCCTCAGCGTGCCCATGCTCCCTACAATGTTTTGTGGCTGTTGTGATCAAAATTCTTCTCCTCTTAAAGCCCTTGCATTGATTACATGGACAATAGCATTTACCATTACCCCTTCTTTCAACTCCTTCCCACAATCTAGCAAGCAATTGTCGATTTTGTTCGTCTGGACCAGGAATATTCATAGTTGACATTTTCTCGTAAAGAGCTTAAATGAAGATTATCGATCTTAGAAAATGAAGCTCCACAGTACTTTGCTCACTTGAATAAAAAAAACAACAAAAAATAGTCCGCTGAACAAAAAAAACATCCGCAAACTGTCCCTGGTATGGCAAACATGTTGGAATGGTTGGATATTTATAAATTTTAAAAGTCAAAAAGTCAAATTGACGTCGGATATCCAACGACTCTAATCTAGTTACCGTTGGGAAAACTCCGTCGGATATCCAACTTCTTCAGGTTAGAAATGGAGTCAGTTATCTGACATCCAAAGCATCGATTATCCGAATAGGTGTCGGATATCCTACGTGCCTCGTCGAATATTCAAAATTACATCGGATATCCGACAGAAGCCTCACGAAATTTAAAAAAAAACAAAAAAAGTAATTTTGAAAGAAAAATCCGACGACACAGTCCATTTCGTCGGAGGTCATCGGATTTTGGGTTCAAATCTACTAGTGAGAGTATTGAATGGCACTGCAGTCGAACCCACTGGTGCAGTTGAGAAATCTAAGTACTTGGATAAACTTGATGAAGCAACAAGATTGCTTCTCCTCAGCATTTACGAATACCAATTTTTGCTATAGCCACAGTTATGCGTCGCTATAGTGACGTCAAAGCATTGTCGGGTAAAAAATGTAAAGTGGTTGTCGTCGCTATAACGACACATAACTATTAATATAGCAATGAGTAACTGTCTCTATAGCGACAGTTACGCATTGCTATAGCGACAACAAAGTGTTTCCGGGTAAACAAATGTTAATTGTGTTTCGTCGCTATAGCGACGCGTAACCATTGCTATAGCAACGGCTTAGTGTCACTATAGCGACACAATTTGGATTTTTAAACATAGTTTACACATGCCACGTTTCATATCTTTCCTACCACCATAGTGACGAACCTTTCAAAGTGTTGCTACAACGACGAAAAATGTTGCCATGAAAAATGGGGTCATGTTTGTCGCTATAGAAACGCACAAGTGTTGCAATAGCAACGATTTTCCACAGGAAAAATGTGCACATGTACTAGTGGTTGATTTATGATTCATTCAAGCAGAGAGGCATATCATTTACTAAACAATGGATTTGGCTAGATGGGTGTGCAGGGAAATGCAAATCGGCACGCTCTTTTTATGGGTTGAGTCGCCTTCCCAAAGAGACAAGAGTCTGATACACTTGGTTCTTTTTTGAAATAGGGAATGGAAAGGGTGAACATGATGGTGCAGGTGTATGTGTGAAATGAGCACTTCAGAGTTACCATATGAGTCATGGTGTAAACCGACTCAAATGATCTGTGGAAGTAGTTGATTGGGGCACACGTCATTTGGGACATCAAGGTCGCGAACAAGCAAGGACGGTGTGTAGGTAATAAAGTCCAAACTCAATTAATAAGGTAATAACATTCAATATCATCATTTCCAAAAGAACACCTACTCAGTAGGAATTTATATATGAAAAATTGAATTCCATGTAAGTTCTTTTGGGATGTTTCCCTTGGTGATGTGAATAGATCCAAGTCGTGGTATTGTGAGACCATACCTGGTACGGGGGAACTACATTATGTTCGGAGTAAAGACATGGGCGACATATTTGCCATTAAAACAAGGAAGTATGCTTGTTTTTGCGATTTTTGCATTGATGAAAATGGATGCGGGATTCATCCTTGTGAAAAATATGTATATGTGAAACCATGGAAATATGTCCCTCTTAATCCAAAGGGACCACCTCCAATTCCAACATGGAAATAGATGCACACTAATGAGGAAATGGTCTCACTAGATCATGATCGAGTTTCTGATGTGGTTAGGGAAGGTACAAGACTTCATTAAGTTAATTAGTTCACTATATATTACACATATACAAATCTTATAGAAATGCACATAAGACATTTGAATAATATTTGTAATTTATTGCACAGGTGATGTATTAGTTGTCATTGCACCCCTCCACAATCAAGAAAATGTGGCATATCATTTGATGTGGTGCACACAAATTAAAATCAGATTGGTGCGACCCTATCAAGATGGAGAGTTCACATACCAAATTGGAGACCTGATTCTAATGAGCCACTTTTTTGAAAGAGTGAAAAAACAGGGTGCTTATATTATTAAAATATATTTTATGCCTAAATATATATCATGCCAATACAGTCATTTGGTGGTGGCAGCTCAGATACATCTAACATAAATCAAGGTGAAGGTGAGCCAACAAGATGGAAGCTGACAGGAGCTGACCATGATCATATTATGGAGACTTGCATTCCTATAACCCATTGGCCAGATTAATGAGTTACATGTATGCCACTTGCAACATTGCCATAGTTGTCATGTTGTCATGTTGAAGATTTTATTGGAGATTTTTGTGGAGGTTGTTTTTTCCTCGTTTATATAGGGTTTGTTTTGCAAGGTGACCAATAGTTTTATAAATGTATTTTTTTAGATGCTTTAATGCCAAGATTAAAAATACTAGATGGGAGGTTTTTGTGAAAAGTGATCCAATGTGACAAGCACATTGATACTTTGAATACACTTGAATGTATGGTTAGTGCTCCATGAACTTTTTCCATAATAGTTTTATAAATATTTTTGTAGATGCTTTAAAATCAATATTAAAGATCTACTAGATAGTTGAAGATTATCAATATCTAGGATAAACATGTGTTAAAGAGTCATAATCTCTAAAAAACAATAATTATTATTTAATACAATTCCACCTAACCTTATAAAACGGGTAAATCTTATTTGATTGTAATTCTAGGAAACAATTTTTTATTTAAAGTTTATGTGCATGGATAGAAACTAAATCCTCCAAGAAAGATCCCTAAGTTGCATGTATCCATTCATAGAATGTTTCATACACACCACAATCTTCTATATTTGATAGAAATAAGGAGATGCGATACCTATACGGCCTTAATATAGTTCTAATTAAATTTTAAATTGTAATTTAAAATACATCTATACAATGTAAAATTGTAATTTAAAATACATCTATGCAATGTAAAATTGTAATTTAAATTTTAAATTGTAATGTATTCTAATTTTGAATTTTGATTTCAAATGCAATTGTAATGTAATTGAAATTGAACTTTTAAATTGTAACTACACATTGAATTTTCAATTGAAATTAGACATTAAATTTGAAATTTTAATTTTAAAATTTAAATTGTAAATTGGAATGTGTAAATTGTAATTGAGCTGTAATGTGTAGACAACATAATGTAATTGTAATTTCAATTTTAAATTGTAATTTATTATAATTTTAAATTGTAATTTATTATAATTTTAAATTTTGATTTCAAATGGAATTGTAATGCAATTCAAAATTGAACTTTTAAATTGTAACTACACATTGAATTCTCAATTGAAATTACACATTAAATTTAAAATTTAAAATTGTAATTGAATTGGAATGTGTAAATTGTAATTGAATTGTAATGCATAGACAACATAATGTAATTGTAATTTCAATTTTAAATTGTAATGTACAATTGAATTCTAAATTTTGAATTTGCAATTGTAATGTAGTCGAAATTGAACTTTTAAATTGTAACCACACATTGAATTTTCAATTGAAATTACACATTAAATTTTAAATTTTAAATTGTAATTGAATTGTAATGTGTAGACAACATAATGTAATTGTAATTTCAATTTTAAATTGCAATGTACAATTGAATTCTAAATTTTGAATTTTCAATTGTAATGTAGTCGAAATTGAACTTTTAAATTGTAACTACACATCGAATTTTCAATTGAAATTACACATTAATGTAAAATTGTAATTTAAATTTTAAATTGTAATGTAATTTAATTTTAAATTTTGAATTTGCAATTGTAATGTAATTGAGATTGAAGTTTTATATTGTAATCATTGTGGCATTAAATTTGCAATTGAAACGACAAAACATAAATGTAACTGTGATACCTATATCTAGATGTAATATAAAAGACAATTGATTTCAAATCAAGATACAAAATACACATGAAGACATCAATATGATAAAATATACAAAATATCCAAAAGTCCATATCCAAAGTCCATATATGATAAAAGTCCATATATATGATAGAAGTCCATATACAAAACATGAAAATGTATACATAGATCATCCAAAACATGAAAATATCCAAAATATGAAAATATCCAAAACATGGAAATGTATACATCATCAACTCATTGGCTGCTACCCCCATGAGGCCCTTGATCGGCCCCGTGATTGCCTTCACTTGTAGTAGACCCATGTTGGCCTTGAGGTGGTAAACTATGAAAGAAGGCCTCAATCTCAACATACTGTAAAAGTTAAAATTGTGAACTCTATAAGTCAGTTAGATTTTGACCAATGCATAATATTTAACAAGAAGTGAAAAATTTTAATGGATGGATGCAAAAAATCACCTGAGTTGAGTCAATGGTGATATCTAGAATCTGGGTCAGAATATGGGTAGATGGGCCCTCATCAGGACCACGTGGTTGAGCTACATCCCAATCATCTGAGAAAGTGATCGCAGCATGGACACCCACCTATAATGATGCATGTGTAAGATGCCATTACATGTAATAAGTTAGATTTATTAAAAAATAAAACTAAAACATAAAATTTATAATTCAAGAATTAAAACATAAAGTATAAAATGAAATTACTAAATGTGAAATGAATTGGAACATAAATTAAAACTCACCTCTGTGTCTAGGCCTGGTTGATCAGGACATTCGTGGTCCTCGTGTGTATCATCTTGAGCAACGGCCTCGCCTTTGCCTTGTACAATTTGAAATTCAAAGTTAGGATCTAAAACATAAAATCTCAAATTAAGAATTAAAGCATAAATGATTTAAAATGAGATTAATAAACACAAATTAAATTGGAACATAAATTATAACTTACCTCGACTACTATGTCTGGTGGGTTAGAATGATCAGATGGACCAACCGACGGCTCACTACGAAAGAGCTCATCCATGTATGTGGTCCCTTGCATGGAGAAATAAAATACACCCCTTAAGTATTATTGAGCATTCAATTTACGACATATAATATGATGTAACATGAAAGCATATATACATAATTGTACAAAACTATACCTGTCCTAGAGTGCCATATCTACGATACATCTAAAAGTATGCATCTCGGACTAACTAAGCATACCCCCGTATGGCCTCATCATCAAAAAAATTGAGTAGGTCATCCTCGACCCACTCTATCTCTAGTTGTGCCGGTGCAGGGGGTGGTCTAGACGTCTCTCCCTACACAACAACAATAGCATTGCCCATGGCAGTGAAAAACGAGTATGTAATCTAGCCTCTGTAGAAAGGTCGGATGATTGTGTCACATCCCTTGACCTGATAACCATCCTATTTGGAATCAGTACCAAACTTGGAGGGGGTGGCACGAAAGTAGGGTCTCTACGAGCTCCAGGATATTGGTAGGAGCATCCTGGTGGTGTAGTCTCGGTGCATATAGAGAACAAAATCTGCATATATATGTTTTGCAAAGTACAACGGGACCTATTCATGGTGGGGGAACATGCCCCACACTCCGATGAATCTATCATACACATACGGTGTAGCGGCCTCGAGCTTAAACTCCTTGAGTCTAAGTGGTTGACCGATAGGGTGGTTAGGAGGGATGTTGAACAAAGTACCCTTGACGTCATGCCCTCTTTTGTCGCCTTTGACATCCACCCATTTATGGGGACCCATGACATCCTGTCTTCTCCTCTAGCATGTAAAATCCCATATGTCACTAAGAGGTTCCACTTTCTTGTATAGGGACAACATATCAGCAACTGCTGATAACATCATGAATAGTGAGCGTATAGTAGGAGAATCCTCCCTGAGTGTGCACATGCACGAGTGCACCCACTCTCATTGGGTGGTAATATTAGCAAGAGTGATGCATGCAACCTCATCATCGTATGATCCACTCGATGCACCTACGATCCAAACAAAAACACAAATGTTAGTGAAAATATATATTATAACTTGCAAGTAAAATTCAATGCATTCTATATTAAAAATTTACTAAAAATGTATCTAACAAAAAATATGCACCTGTGTCCTGGCGCACATCCTCCTACTTGGGATCAAGATGTTTATTTTCAGGATGAACCGACACACTATCTCTCCTGCTACTGCCACCAACGACAGTTGAAACCAGTGTGGCCTCGATCCTTGGTGAACGACAGCGTTGTCGATGGCCACCCTGTTGGGTGATGACAGATCCTATCATGCTCTGCCGAGCACGAAGCAATGAAGGTCTCTCTTGAGAACTCTCTCCATCACATTTCAATTTCTATTTCAAATTTCAAATTCAATGCAAATTCAAATTCAAATTCAAATTTCAAATTTCAATTTCAATTTCAAATTTCAAATTTCAAAATCAATTCCAAAATAAAATTTCAATTTCAATTTCAAATTTTTGTTTCAATATCAATTTCAAATTTCAAATTTCAATTTCATTTTCAATTTCAATTTTCAATTTTATTTCAAATTTCAATTTCACATCCAAAGCCAATGTCAATTTCAATTTCAATTTTGATTTCAATTCTAATTCCATTTCCAATTGTAGGGTCCGGTCATCACCATTCGTCACAAGGGTAATATATATATATATATATATATATATATATATATATATATATATATATTACAACCGAGATCAAATAGAATACATCGATCCCCTTCGACTATTTCATACTTAACAATAGCCAAAAGGACAATGTAACTTTCACAGATTGAGAAAAACATTAGTTATATTAGTTATATTACATTGTTAGTTTGACTATAAACTATTTCAAGAAAAATCTATCCCAATTATGACATAGCATATTCACTCTAAGTTGTTAATTAAGCATTATCTAAATTCCCTCACTTAAATCAAACCAAGTAACATTGGGACTCCAATTACTAAAGACCACATTATATGTATGAGAGATACTTCCATGAAGATAAAAGGTGAGCATATCATGATGTTTGCGCACCATTCTAAAATCGGGGCACATGGCTTATGTTACTCCATAGTGAGGGTTTCTATTTCTAAAAGTTACATAGGATTTCCCATCGATCGGATTTCATTTGAGTCAGTGACTTATAAACATATATATTCTGTGTTGGAATATTCACACCATCATTTTTTATTTACTACATGCACACTACATGCATCTAGTCATCATGCATGAATTTGCATGCATCCAGTCATCAGTATGGTAGTCGTCCCAGCACCTGGAGCCTATTTTTAGCCCCCCTAGAGCCTGTTTCTAGCCCTAAGTAGCCCTCCTACCTACCTAGTGCACCTTGTTTTTCTCCCTGGCTGACATATGCACCCTACTACACTACTTGGATCACTAACAATCAGTTGTAACATTGATTGACCAATTCATGCATTTATTGCTCAGTTTAGCTGCCTGTAGCTTCAAGTTGTCTGTATCTGGGTGCCCCTTGACCTACTGACAGCCTCATGCGCCCTCATTAGAGTCTCCATCCCTTTATTTGTGCTCACATCGCTTAGTTAGACTCAATTAGACTCATTTGACTGACTTTTGACTATTTGTGACTACTACCACTGATCGGATGATGTCTCCAATGCTATCCAAGCCACACATTGAGGAGAATTCGAATGACCTTAGTAGTATTCAAATTTATTTTATTGTATTTAGTTATTATTCTACTTTGACAGTGCCAGCTTACAACTGATGTATGATTATAACAGTTTTTGTCATTTCTTGTGTTAATGAGTGATTACTGATTCCATTCTTCTTATTTCTTCTTTTCTGCAATTCTTGAGTGATATTAGTGAGATTTACTCTATTTATGTGATCTATCCTATAAAATATCACATGGTATCAAAGCTGGAGTTAGCTATTCGAATTGCAGCAGCAGCAATTGCAACAATTCATTTAGCAACTGTCTTTCATTGAGCACCAGAAGCCTCTGGATTTGCACAGCAATTCTTGGTGAAATTGTCTTGAATTCACTAGAGAAATCCAGTGAGGTCCAACCAGGTGTGAAGGATCCAGTCACCTGTTCTCATTTTACTAAGGCCGTGTTCATTCGAATTTGCAACAAATCTCCATAAAAAATTTCATTTGTTTTGCAGGTTATCTCCATCATTCGAATTCATCTTCAATACGACTTCAACAACTACCTACAGATCTAAAACTGAATTCATTCAATTATTTTGAATGGAAATCCAATATGGACATCTTCATAAGTGAAGTACTTAAATAAACTTGAAGAAGCAATATGATTATTGCTCCTCAGCATTTTCGAAGACCTCCATTTTCATGTCATAGATCTAACAAATCCAAAAGAGGTTTGGGACAAGCTCGAATCTCTTCTTGGACAGAAAGATGACTTGAAAGGTCACAAATTGGAAAATGAGCTCATCTCATTGAGCCCTTGCAGTGTCGACTCTATCATTGAGTTTCTAAACAAGTTCAAAAATCTGATTTCACAATTGAAGAGATATGGGATTGAGAAATAAGAGAAGCAACTCATCCTTGCCATACTTTCAAAACTAGGCCCTGACTACTCAGTATTTGTCTCCACCTTCCAGTCAGCGAAGCTGTCCATCCCAAAATGGAAGTTTCCCACAATTGAAGACTTCATCCAGTCTCTAACACTTGAGGAGGAGAAGTTAGTTCATATGGGAATGATAAAACCCAAGTTGGATTCAACACTTGCTGCCACTGAAATGAAGAGAGCGAATGGCAAGGGAAAGAAATTTTTTTTTGACAGAAAGTCAAATGAGAAAAAGCAGAAGGAGGCTCCAAACCAAGCAGAAGGAGTTTTGAATTCCAAAAAATACAAGCAAACTCATAAGGGGAAATCCAAATGTACCTATTGCAATAGAGGACTTCATCCTGAGAGTTCATGTATGAAGAAGACCATAGATCTAATGGCTTCACTTCTTGAAAAGAATAATCTTCCAGTACCTGCATGTGCCAGGAAGAAAGAAAGTGAACCATCAAGATCATAGGACAAAGAGAGATGTCATGCTCTCATGGCAGGTGCATCAACACAATCCTCCTTCATCACAGAGTTAGGAGCATCAAGACACATGTCTTCCTGAAAATATCTATTTACTGGTTTCGAATCTACTATTGGACCTTCCATCATGTTGGGGATGATTCTGAGGTATCCTCTGAGGGGATTGGAAGGATCAAACTTGATCATGGGTACTTCTCAGATGTGATCTATATCCCTACACTCACTGGTAATCTACTTTCGGTCTACCAGATGACCCACACTGGAGAGCCCAAGAGGGTGATCTTCTTTCCAAACGAGGTCGAAATCCAATTCATGGTATCAAGATCTACCATTGCAAAAGGTGTTGCAAACCACAAGTCGAAACTCTATGATTTCTCCCAATTTCTTCCTCTCTTAAAATAGTCTTCTCTTGACACTCATGCAAGTAAAGAGAGTAGGCTATGGCATGAAATATTTTGGAATCTCAACTACAAGTACCTGCAAGATATGCATACTCAAGAGATGGTTGAAGGAATACCCAAAGTCAAGTTTTCCAAGGGAAACTGTAATGGTTGTTTGATAGGCAATCATCCAGAAAAGAAGTTTGAGAAAGGGAAGGCAAGGAGAGCCTCTCAACCTTTAGATCTGATTCATAGTGATGTTGCAAGACCATTTCCAGATCTATCTTTGAACAAGGCAAGATATATTCTTACTTTTATTGATGATTATTCAATATTTACATGGGCATACTTTCTCAGATTAAAATCAGAAGTGTTTGGATACTTTAAATTTTCCAACTCTTCTGCAGAAAAGTTTTCAGACAGAAAGATAAAATCCATTCGCACTGATAATGGAGGAGAGTACATCAAAGGTGAATTTCAAACATTTCATGTTGAAGAAGGCATTGAGACGTAGCATATTGTTCCCTACATAGAACAACAGAATGGTGTTGCAAAGAGAAAGAACATAGCATTAAAAGAGATGGCAACCTACATGCTAAAGTCGAAAGGGTTGCACTCTAGTCTCTGGACAGAAGCCATCAACTGTGTTTCCTACCTTCAAAACAAAGTTCCTCACAAAGGACTCAAACATATGACTCCTTGCGAAGCATGGATGGGATACAAACCTTATGTGTCTCATCTCAAAGTGTTTGGATCCAAAGCATGGGAAAGGATTCCAATAGAGAAAAGGAGATCCCTAGATCCACAAAGCAGAGAGTGTACTATGGTGGGTTATGCATTTAGTGCCACAGCCTACAAGATTCTTGATCCTTCTACTATCACAATATTCCTATATAGGAGTGTACAGTTTGAGGAATGGCCACTTCATGATGCTCATCCTCTTGAGCAAGAGAGCTTTCCTACCACACCACCATTGCTTGATGAGAAAGAGTCAAATTCAGAGTATGAAAGTGAAAATGATGAAGAACGAATAGATCCACATCCACAAGAACGTGAAGATCTAGCACCTATTAGTGAAGATGATCGAATGGAAGACCAAGATCCATATCTACAGCTTACAAATCCTCATTTTCCTAGATGGCCAACCACTACTCTTATATCTGTCGGAGAGCTTGTGGGAGATCCACATGATCAAAGGAGAACCATATATTATTATCAGAATGGAAGGTTTCATCCTTCTCACATTACTATTCATTTCTTCCCGATAGATCTTTCTTTGGTGGAGAAGTCCACTTTCCTTTTGGGGTGAGTGATGTCCATAATCGATTATTCTACCACAGTGTATCTTGAGGGGGGGCTTTCTTCCCACTGGGTTTTCCCTCTTTCCTCACTTTATTTATTTAGATTGTTGTACGGGGTGACCTTTGGTCTCAGTCACCAGGGCCTCACTACTAGTTTTCAGTTATTTCCTCATAGTATAGCTTGTAGGGGGTTGTTGGAATATTCTCACCATCATTTTTAATTTACTGCATGCATGCATGCATCCAGTCATCATGCATGAATTTGCATGCATCCAGTCATCAGTATGGTAGTCTCCCTAGCACCTGGAGCCTATTTTCAACCCCCTAGAGCCCATCTCTATCCCTCAATAGCCCTCCTACCTACCTAGTGCACCTTGTTTTCCTCACTTGGATGACATATGCGCCCTACAACACTACTTGGATTACTAACATTCAATTGCATCATTGATTGACCAGTTCTTGCATTTATTGCTCAATTTAACCTCCTGTAGCTTCTAGTTGTCTGTATCGGAGTGCCACTTAACCTACTGAAAACTTCATGCACCCTCCTTGGAGTATCCATCCCTTGATTTGTGCTCACATGGCTCAGTTAGACTCAATTATACTCATATAAGATCTACACATATAAAATGGTATTAGTTATTATTAGCTATAAATTATAAGATCTACACATATAAAATACAAACACCTCCTATAAAGGCCCTGAAATAATACTATTGAAAGTACTATTTACATCCTTATCATTATTGTCATGATGAGTGGATGAACATTATTTTAAAGTTTGAAATGTATATAAAACATGTATACAACATTATATCTAATTGAGACATTGGCAAAATTAGTTATAAATTATATGTGGAAAATTATCAATATAGTAGCACACTTGGCCACACTTGATTATACTTAATTTTAAAGTTATAACGATTAAAGTATGAGATAAAAATATAAGCAAATCTAAAGAATATGATTAAAGCATATATATATATATATATAACTTTAATGGAAGAAGTAGGACCTACCAATATTATTTCGATAACACTCACCCTTATGTATCTGTCTCTGAGCAGTTCGCTTGATCTTTATATGCTTACCTTACGACGTAGATTGCAGAGATAGAGTGTCACTTCCTTTGGATAGGTTGCATTTCTCTGCGACAGTCCTTTTGTGAAGGATGAGCTTTGTGTTATATATATTTTTATGGGGTTTATAGGAACTCCAGATCTATGTATATTCGATTATGCTTAGAGATATCCATGTTGTTGCTGAGTTAAAAAGAATTCCAGACTGGGTCTTTCGCAGAGGTACACACGACTGAAAATCCTGCTGATATACTTATAGTGCTAGCCTCGATCTGTTGCTGTTAAAATATCATTTTGATGATAGTATGAATCTATTTAGATCTCTGTTTCTTTTAATGGTGGATGCTGGCGTTGATTCCAGCCGAAACGATGGAGTTTGACCTTGCTTTGTTATAGTTTTGTCAAACGTTGATTTAAATCTGGTACATGCCAACGTTTGTATTGTTGGCTCAAGTTCGGTTGATATATGTATTTATCAGTATGGCATCGGTTTTGTTATATGCCAACGTTTTGGGATCGAATTCTCTGTTAGTGTGAGTTTCTATATCTAGGTGAAAGCATAGGGTACTTACTCTGAGTATTGTAGTAAAACCTAGAGCGGGTACTTCCTTGAGGAACGTAGTTTATTTCTCTGCTAGTTGTATTGCTAAACATAGTTACCCTTGCTGCAAGTGACCCTTGCATCCCCAAATCAGATAGTTGATTCAGCAGTCTTCATTACTCTTTTATTATGTGGAGTAATTATCTTATGAAAATCTTGCTTATATAAATGGGGCATTATTTCTGTAGTAAGATCATGAATACTATATAGACGGTCGTTATAATCTATATATATAGTTCGTTCCTTGTTTGAAGGTTGACCCTTAGATGCGATAGGTGGTTGTTATACCTTATACTATGTCTTTAATACAATATTAAACTTTGTGTGTGATAAGATATCTTTAGCGTCATTTGTTTATTCACATTTAACATATAATTTACATAAAATATTTATATATAAGGTCGATCCTGATAGACATCTACATACATAGATTCGGTTTTTAAAATAATGATTTGATCACATAATCAATCTAATAAAGTAAGGAGCTGGAGTTCTATATTTTATGAATATTTAGGATTCTTCACCTTATTAAAATGAAAATCCAAGGAAATTATCCTATTAGGATTGATATGGTTTATGCTCGACTTTTGTAACTAAATGACCTAAAGAGAGGGATAGGATTTCGGTTTGTTTAGTATCTTGGGTAGGTTTTTAGTACTAGTAATACCTCAGAGTGAGGTAATTGAAGGTTTGGTAAAGCACTCTATGAAAGAGGCCATGAGAAAGTAGAAGAATATCAAATGCATTGTAGTATGTAATTTCTAATTATGGAAAAATGAATAGAAGACATAACACTTTTTGTGGATGTAGCTTTAGATTGGGTGAACTACGTAAAAATATATTTTTCTTATGTGTTTATATGTGTGTATCTCGCCTTGATGTTGTGATTATATTTGATGTGTCACTTATGCGTACCTTATCTTTTAATTATTAATCACTATAATACTTTTGTTAATTATGTCAATGAGTAAGTGTGTTGAAGAATGAAAGTTAACTACTATTCATATTAGTCACATAATAGATATGCCAATGTAGAAGTATAATATGCCAACTCATTCCTTAAATTGCATATGCTCATGTAATATTAAATACAAGTGCAAACTATGACTTTGTTTTATAGCACACTATACTATTTGTTATAGAGTAAGTTTTTCATTAGAAAAATGATTTGAGTAACCATCTTGGTTATCATGTTGTTTGAAGTAGTGACTAGGGTTAGATATGGATTGTAGATGCATCATCTCTTTGATTTTACAAAACACCTCAAGTAGAATAAAAGAAGTTAACAAAACTTCAAGTAGGAGAGCTTATAGACTCGCTAATGAATCATTTGGAATTTTACATCTTTATACATGATTAAATATTCTCTCTCATATTTATGAAAGTTAATAGAGTTACGTAATCCATCGCGAAAAATTTATCTTGAAAATTCACTAAATTACTATTGTATAAATTTGGGGATGTGACAGGTGGGTTATGCATTGAGTGCAAAAGCCTACAAGCTTCTTGATCCTTCTACTATGACAACATTCCTTGATAGGAGTGTACAGTTTGGGGAATGGCCAGTTCATGATGCTCATCCTGTTGAGAAAGAGAGCTTTCCTATCACACCACCACTGCTTGATGAGAAAGAGAGCGAATCTTCATCACATGAGAGTTTAGATCCAGAGTATGAAAGTGAAGATGATGAAGAGCGAATGCTAGATCCAGATCCATAAGAACCTGAAGATCTAACATCTATTAGTGAAGATGAGCGAATGGAAGACCAAGATCTAGATCTACAGCTTACAGATCCTCCTCTTCCTAGATGGGAAACCACTACTCTTAGATCTCCCAGAGATCTTGTGGGAGATCCACATGATCAAAGGAGAACCAGATTTGATTACCGGAATGGAAGGTTTCATCCTTCTCACATTACTGATCCATTTATTGCCGATAGATCTTTCTTCAGTGGAGAAGTCCACTTGCCTTTTGGGGTGAGTGATGTACATGATTGATTATTCTACCACAGTTTATCTTCAGGGGGGATTTCTTCCCACTGGGTTTTTCTTCTTTCCTCACTTTATTTATTTAGATTGTTGTACAGGGTGACCTTTGGTCTCAGTCTTTGGTCTCAGTCACCAAGGCCCTGCTACTAGTTTTCAGTTATTTCCTCATAGTATAGCTTGTAGGGGGGTATTGGAATATTCTCACCATCATTTTTTATTTACTGCATGCATACATGCATACTGCATGCATCGAGTCATCATGCATGCAGTTTCAATCATCTAGTCATCAATATGGTAGTCTCCCTAGGACCGGGAGCCTATTTTCAACCCCCTAGAGCCTGTTTCTAGCCCTCAATAGCCCTCCTACCTACCTAGTGTGCCTTATTTTCCTCACCTGGATGACATATGCACCCTACTACACTACTTGGATAACTAACAGTCAATTGCACCATTGATTGACCCGTTCTTTCATTTATTTATTAGTTTAACTGCATATAGCTACTAGTTGTCTATATTGGAGTGCCTCTTGACCTACTGACAGCCTCATGTACCCTCCTTGGAGTCTCCATCCCTTGATTTGTGCTCACATGGCTCAATTAGACTAAGTTAGACTCATTTGATTGACTTTTTACTATTTATGACTACTACCAGTGATTGGATGATGTCTCCAATGCTATCCAATCCACACATTAAGGAGAATTCGAATGACCTTAGTAGTATTCGAATTCATTTGATTGTATTCAGTTATTATTTTACTATCACAATGCCAGCTTACAGCTGAAGTATGATTACAACAGTTTTTGTCATTTCTTGTGTTAATGAGTGATTATTGATTACATTCTTCTTCTCTGCAATTCTTGAGTGAGATTAGTGAAATTTATTCTAGTTGTGTGATCTATCCTGTAAAATATGACATTCCAGTCTAGATATGAATGTAAGCATTAAGGTGTAGTTTATAAAATGAGTAGAACCTAAATTAGATCCAATAATATAAATTCTTATACTATTACCAAAAGGGGTTACTAATATATTGTTATTATCATACTAGAGTAACCTTTCTAAGTGAGTAACTTCTATTCCTTAAATATAATAATGTATTACAGTAAATCATGTAAGCACAACTCATTCTATTCAATAAGAAATTTTAAGTGAAGAGACTACCGCAAGTTTTCAATTAAGACATGTTCCGTTCTCAACGAAGTATTCCACTCTTCATTAGTGTGGAATCTAAACGCTCCCTTACGAGCATCCCTATTGGTTTTCATTTCCCCAAGGTTATTCCATGGTCCTTTCGAATTTGACCACGACCGTTCACCTTTGGACACGTAATCGATGAGGTTCCATTAGCATTAGCTTGACCCCTCCTCGTTGTATGCAGTTAAAAACTCTACCGTTGATCGCGTTAGATAGTGATTATACAGAATAGTTGCACATCTCGTGTAGTTATGTCCGTTCTCAAAGATAATACCGATTATTTGGCAGATTGAGTTTATTTACGAGTCATTGGTATTCTCATAGTCATCTACCCTGGTAACTAACTGTAGGTGGAGTTGACGAGTTAATGAATCCTAGTCTATCTTTTGCTCCATATTTAATTATAATTAATCATTTCATGCACAATTAAATTGATGCTATATCATTCTTCAATTAAATAAATTCAAAGAAGCATTTCTTACACAATTAATCTAATGCAATACTATATTCCAAATACATAGATGTCTAGGTACCGCATCGTCGGGTCCTTTCGACAATAATTTCCCTTCTATCTGATGTGTGGGGATTTTGTGTAGTGATTTAGGAATCGTGACCATAAATCATCCAGCTACACTCTACGTGAGACTAATGGCGCTGAGGAGTAAGTTTGTTCTTACTGCACATACATCAACCTCATACGTGACCAAACCATTATGGTCTCACCTATACAACTTCACACTCATCTAAGTAAAGTTGAATGCATTTCAACTAGTGCATGGAATTTATTGGGAGTTGACATAGTCGCCGTACCCTCGTGTTTGCATTTCCCGTTCTCTATGGCCCCCTTTTATTCCTTTGTGAGTCCATCGGTGAACGATTTCATCTATCACTACACACATGCTCAGAGCACACATTAATAGCTTTGTTCACAATCATCATAATTAATTTCATAAATAACATGTAGACTTATTCATAAACATAATTTATTTCTTAAATTGAGTAGTCGTTAAGCAAAACATGCTCTGGTTCATATTCACAATTCATTTCATAAATTTGCTAGTCGTTAAGCAAAACATACATCAGTTCATAATCATCAAAATTTATCTATACATTTCTATATTTCAAAATTCATTTTGAGTGCAACATTTATCCTATGAGGTAGTCATTCAGTAGAAATTTCCATCATACTCCATCTTATTCATAATTATCATTAAGTCATACATCATGCTAAAACATATTAAACTTCCATGTCTCTTAATCTATAAATAACTCTATCCTACATCACACATAAATGTTCATTTATTAGGAATTTACTTAGCTAGGTGCCCTCAAATTCTTCAGTTAGTCTACAGGCATTACATACACCTCTTCCTGTTTAGAACTTCGTCCCGAAGTTCAAAACAGATATGGAAAACTACAACACATCTCAACTGCGTCCTCCCAAGTTGCAAAGCTAGGACTATAACTATCCCATTGTACTTTGACCTGGTCTATCACGCGGTGTCTAAGTTGTCGTGTTCATTGGTCCAACACACGGATCGGTTCAACAATCACGACCCCGTCGCCCATTATCTGCACATTACTTAGATCAATAACATGAGAAGCATTTGGTACATAGTGGTGTAAAGATGAAACATGGAAAACATTGTGTATCCTATGTAAAGATGATGGCAAGTCCAGTCGGTAGGAAACCGGTCCTATCCGTTCCAAAATCACAAAGGGTCCTACAAACTAGGGGATAAGTTGGCTCCCTTTCCAAACTTTACTGAAATTTTTCACGGTTTCACTCGCAGAAATACTTTATAGCTTGCCTTGTAACTTTGGTAAGTTCTATTCACATCCACATAACTCTTTTTTTTATCTTGTTCCTCCTTAAGTCGAGCACGAATGGTTACCATCTATTCCTCCATTTATTGTATTACATTTGTACCAAGCAATGCTCTATCTTCCAACCTGTCCCAACTCAAGGGCGTTCTATAGGGTTGTCCATATAAAAATTTAAAAGGCGCCACCTGTATGGAGATCTAGTAGTTATTGTTGTAGGAAAATTCTACTAATGGCAAGTATTCTTTCGATCTTTTATGTTGATCCATCACATACATCCTTAACATATCCTCTAACACTTGGTTTACCCTTTCTGTCAGTCCATCCATCTGCAGGTGATAGGCAATACTGAAGTTAAGTTGTGTGCCTAAGGCTTCCTGGAAACTTGTCCAAAATCTCCCAGTGAATACTAAACCTCTAGCAGAAATGATCTTCTTGGGTCTACAAAAAATGGGGACAGATTCCATCACTCCTCCCCGCTTTTCCACATTCGTAGAACGTTTTTCCGCCGTCTACTCTTTCACCACAGCCATGGAAGTGCGGCTTTACTGCTGAGCTTTGGAAGCAACTGTTTCCAGACTCCCTACCCTATCAGCCATCCCCATCTTTAGTTTTTTGGATGGTATCTTAAGACCCCACAACATTATCCCTCTTGTATGATCTCGAACCTTTAGCCTCGAAACTATTCCTTACTTGGTAAAGACCCCATATCCAATCTATTAAGTTCTCCTCTTCTACTTGTGGATTTGACATGAAACTTTGTAATGACCTTCATGGTGTAACCACACTCAAGCACCCAGTAGCCATGCATCCCTACCAGCTTGGTGGTGATAGTTGGAGATGTCTCTCCCGCATGTTGAATGAGCCAAGCAATGCCAAAGTCTCTCAAATGAACATTGAAATCCCCATCAAGCATAGGCACATTGCTAACTAAACAATTGTATTTTTCCTTTTCCCCTAAATGAAAAGCATTTGGAAATTCTCTTTCATTGCCTTCAAGACGAAAATTCAAAGACTCTAGTTAAAAGCAAAAAAAAAGTGGGATAAGTAATGAGGTAACAAATATTTTGTCTTAAAACATCCCCTCGTGTACTAGTAGATAGAATAATCAATTTTGTAGAGGATAATAACTCATTTATTTTCTTATAAATCATTCTTACACCCTCAATATTTTAGAAGAAGACCCACTAGTTGATTGGAACAGTAAGGTCACCACAAGCACCCATATTGCAGCACACAAGAATTGATATACAACTCCAGAAATACAGGCTAACTCAACCACAATAGTACTACATAAAATTTGCACACAACCTTGAGCTTCCATCTACCAATGCTTTTCTACACTATCCTCTACACCTATGAAGATATTCACATGAACTTCATTATCTTGGGCCTTCATTCAAGGAATTAAGCTCAATCCTTTCATACCATGATAAAAGAATGAACTTCATTATCTTGGGCCTTCATTGAAGGAATTAAGCTCAATCCTTCCATACCATGATAAAACAAAGAAGAGGCGGTAGGGAGAGACACGAAAACACTACAATCTGAAATTAGAAATTGAAATCCACACAATTATTTTCATTAATTTTTATTTATATAGGAACATACTATATGGTAAAAGGCAGAATGCTTCAATCCAAAAGAATTATCTAGATCATTCTACAACATAGTGCTTACTTAGTCCAAACTTTTCCAATCAATGTTGCTTTTTAGAATTGTTCAGACATCATTATTCATTATTCTTTTAACAATTAAGAAACATGTGATTTATCATTCTTCTAACAATTAACAATCAGTAATTGATTAACATGTGATTTGAACTTGAGTAGGAAAGATGGAACTTTTTTAATCACTCAAACTAAATCTAATTGAAAATATCAATCAAATGTTTAAGTACAACAATCTAAACCCTTTGACCTTGTATGTTTTAAATATCTTATTTTGAAGCCAACACAGGTAGAAATGTTACACATAAACATAGATTCATATAACGCCTTCAACCTAGAATGTATTAATTAGCCATGTTTTTTCAACGCATTGTCCAAAGAACAATGATATGAAAGAAAAACAGATAACTAGAAGCTATAAATAAATAATACCTCTGTTAGTAATCTCTTCTTGTTTTCCCAAGATGAGAAAAGGTTAACATATGAATGATGTTTTACCTAAATGAAGTTTAAGGAGATTTGCAGCAGGAAGTCCTGATATTGTGTAGCGGTGAAGTGCTTTCTCCTTGTGGGAAGAAAAAAGTAGTTTTATATAAGATTGTTGTTTCCTGCACAGGATATGACTATGGATTCTCAGATTATAGTGGGGATGCTTTGTCCTTTCCCACCTGCTCTCCCAAGAGCACAATGTTATCTCTAAGGAATTATGCATGTTTACGCATTGGTATCACAAACTGCAACAATTTTCAACAATGCTTCTTAGCTTCACTCACCCACTTCAAATTTTAAATGTTCTGAAAACATAAAAACCACTTACAGCAACCTCGGTGGTGAGGTTATCGTATCCAATTCCTGTGGAAGCAAGGTTGACACATGTCATGAGATCTTGGGTATTGAGATCAGGATCCAAATATGGTGGTAATGTCTCCTTAAGCCCCAATCCTACAACTCCAAACTAGAATAATTATGTTCGCTAAAATTAGGTACTAGGTAGGGTTATGCTACGTTATATACCAAAATAATTTGGAAGAATTATTTTATGTACAACTGATAACTATCTATTAATGTGCATTGCTTACATGCTGTTGAATAACATATGATTTATCACTCATCATTGAATATTATTTATATTAAATAACACAATCGTCATACAAAGTTTCAACATGAATGAATATTCGATAAACACTCCTAGATGAGGTAACAACAATATTTCCTTACACTTGTTTGTATTATATCATGTCTGTGCTAGAGGCATAGTTTATGACTCCCATGTTTGTATTGCTGTGAGTAGAGAGAGCCAAATATGATAAACAGAAAAATTTTGCTCGCAAATGTTGCTTGCAACATCATAATACACAACCCATATTAAAATATTTAGGATCAAACAAATGTTTGAGCCCTAAGTTTTGTTGTTTTATGTGAAATAAATATGCAATGGAGCATTGCAATCGTGCAATCGTGTTCTACTCATGATAGTGGCCACCATTACCAAAACTGAACTTGGAATTAACCCCCCAAAACCCTATAATATCATCTAAAAATGCATAAATAAAAATAAAAAAAATCCACTTTGGGATCCTAAATGATAACATAAAAATCTTATAAATAAGGAAAAATTGCATTTATTAATTAATTATGAAGTAAAATATTTGCAATTTATCCAATTATTTATTAATTTGCAATGTCCACCTGCCAACTATTCCAATTTGGAATTGTACACTTAGATCCTACAAATAAATAAAAATTGCAAGACTAACTCAAATTAAAGCAAGACTAACTAATAACAAATATTTAGTGGTCTTGTACATATTTATTTAAAATGTGAGGATGCTTGAATGAAAATTGAAATTCTAAGTATATTTATATAAATGTATTTTACATTCGAGCCAATTTAATTTTGGATTCAACATGTGCTTTGTTTTATGAATTTTTTTATATATTTAGTTTTTAGAGCCGACATGTGACAAATATGACACATCACATCCACTTTGGGTTGTAGAAAGAACCTCTCGACACAAAGATGGCCTTGTTTGTTGAAACCCATATCAAAGATTTTGTTCATAACGACTATTTATGGTACCTCGACTCGTTTTGCACTTTTGAGTAGTGGATTTTGGGCCACTCACCCACATATTTTTTGAAGCATCACTAGGCATGTCTCTTTGTACTCCTTTGGTTCGCAATGTCTTAAAACACACCACTTTGGAGTGTTTCTTTCTTAAGTCATTTTGTATATTTTCCACCTTTTGCTCATACTCCATACTTTCACCATCAACTGTGACATGCATTTCCGTCATCTTTTCCACTCAGTTCAACATTGTGGGGCTTGGTATGCAATAATTCCTCAGGTGATTTTCTTACTTGCCATGATTGATCAAGATCAAGCATCTTCAGTGCAATCCTTGCATATAACATTGATTCCTATATTGACTCGGTCGTTGCAATGACTAGTTACCCATGCACTGCTGTGAGATGGATTGGCGTCCATAGAGACACTCAACATATGATGTCTTCTTGGTTGTCAGAACTCAATTTGTTAGGACTAGTTTAATTTGGGTGTGTGTAGTCAACTCTCGTTGCTTTAGCAATTTTGAATGTGCATTTTTGTGCATTCAATACCTAGGAGTTGGAAATTTGGTACTTGGATTTTTACATGTATCTTTGATGTTGTTGACAACGTGGAGTTTCCTTGCCCTCTTTAGAATTTTAGCCATACTTCATGTTTGGTCCTTTAGTGTCCACATGGATCATTGCTTGTTCGATGGTTGATGGTGTGCACTTTCTGTTCGAAGCCTTGTCTGGTTCCTCACCAATACCTATTTATTTGGAGCATTCACATGGTGGTTGTTAATGTTATCCATTTTCATGCTTCTACAACCTATCCACTTCTTCAAAGTTCAACCATGTTCATTGAGGTTATTTGGATCGAGTCTTCTTCATACTTTTGGTTGGAGCTTTTAGTCTCCGCAGGTCTCCTACTCTTGCCATTCACTACATCATTGAGAGATAGTCTTAGTTTCAACTCCAATGTATTTCCAACATGTTTGTTTTTTCTCTCTTGTGGAGAGGAGTTAAACTCATGAGGTTTTCTCCTTTTCTCCAGTTATGAAATTTTGTACACGGGTACGGTACCTTATCAGGCCTTGTTGATGGGACCCGTGCTTGTTTTTCTTTTGTTTCCTCCCTACATTTTACTTATGGGGGGTGTTGGAGTTCCAATGTAACCAACTAAACTTATTTAGGAACTTTCATGTACCTAGTTGTTTTTAGTTGTAGCTAGACTTCTCCATTACTATAAACAAAGGCATTCTCTCTTGCACATTCATCAATTCAAGTTAATAGAGTTTTGTTTTGTTACTGTGAATAACATATTTGATTTGGGGTAGAACCTAGATCTCTTCACCAAACAACCAATAAACCGAACTTGAATGACCCATTCAGCCATATAAAACGAATCACCAATTCAAATTTATTTAACCAATTCGAGAGAATTTGGTAAATATGGTGGAAGCTATGGCTGCCTCTTCCAAACATACATACTGAATGTTAACATAAGTTCCTCGTTTCTCATAATCGGTATACAATTATTAGATCTGCATTGAGTCCCTCATTTCTCGACACTTGTGGGCTGACTTAACGTTAAGTCATTAGGGTTTCTTCCCCATATGATTGTAGATATTATATTCATCAATTAGGTCATTCTCAGTTTTGAAAATTAGCATAAACTATAACTTTATTTCATTATTAGGATGTAATTCAGAAAGTAGTATACTAATAAGGTTAGTTTATGTTAGTAAAAAATACTTGTTAAATTGTCATTGTTTAAATTGTAATTTTAATTGTAAAAATGGATTGAGTGAATTAGTTTATTTATCAAATACTCTAATTATGTAATTTCAATAATTTTGATCGATTTTTTTTAATTAAATACAAACTATCAACACTAGGAAACCATCCTTTTCAGTTCACAAGATTTCCAAAAGGACATGTAGCCACAAACTGTATAGTAAAATGAACTCAATGACCTAATGACAGTACAGTAAAATGACCTAGTTACCAGAGAGCAATTGAAATTCAGATAGCGATTGAAAGCACCTGAGTGGGACCTAATGGTTAAGAATATGTGTCATCTATGTGGAAGTCACCCCTGGGATAAAGGCTCACAGGTGGGTTTTGGGACGTCTCGACCCTTACTAAGTCACAAGTTACTGGTATATCTGGCTTGCCAGCTGTTGAATATATCTTTGAGAAGTTGCTGTTCCCATAGTTAACAAGAAAATAAGGATTCAAATAGTGAAAGTCTATTCCAGTTAATGGCAATTAATAAGATCTGACTGGATTGTTGTAATCATCGTACGAATTATAACAAAAGGCAACCGTTGCAGACTTGCAGGCTGCAACTGTAATTCACTGCGGCGCCCCTACATTTTTGTCTGTGTGACCTGAACAGCACAGCGGCTTGGATGGAGAATTTCAGTAGCGAGTCACATGCTTTTACGAAGACAGAAATGTTAGAGTCTGGTCTTACTCGTCAATACGGACTTAATTACCTCCCGTGAAAAGTTACAGTCCGGTCTTACTTAACAAGTAAAGTATTGATTGGTTCGACATTTTTGGCATATCTTTGAAATTTTTGGCATAGATTTCAGTGCAAAGTCCTTTTGTTTTTGTTCGAGTATTATGATTAAAAAGAGCAAGTGGTTTTTTTTAAATGATCTATGAGATAGTATTTTATAGATTTAATTTAATTTTAAATAATAGATATTTAAAATTTCTATTAAATTTTTAAATCAATATAGATATATCTTAAATTCAAATATATTAAGTATGGGATTCAATTTTTTGAGATAGTAATATTTTTTTTTTAATTTATCTTTTATATATCAAAAAAAGTTACATCTTAAGAAATTGGATCTTAATAAATATTGGTTTAAGATGAATCTATGTTGGTTTTAATTTTATAAATCAACATTAATTTTTTACTTACTTTTTATTTTTGATAAATTATGAATAGACATCGTAACCATTAATAAAAACTTTATCTTCCTAAAATACTAACTTTAAATAATTAAAAATTCACTTAATAATTCATAATTAAATAATACATAATTAAATAAATCCTAACTAGGATAACACTTCCTCTATCTTTCATTTTTCCATATGTTAAAAAAAATGATACAAGCGAAAGAAATATGCCTTTCCTAAAAGATATTTTCCACATCTTGCTTAACACTCCTACGGAGGAAAGGTACAAACCTTTATGTCACTAAATATTTTTTAATTAATAAATTTTTAATATAAGTCACAGGTTCAAAACCGACGGGGGGTAGGGTTGCTCATTGGCCCGTTGTGACAAGGTTTGAAGGCTAGGCAACCCCTAGGATAGAGGCTCTCCCTTGGGATAAAGGATCTCGGGTTGTCTCGGCCCTTGCTAAGTCACAAGTTTACGTTATATCTAGCTTGCGGGGTGTTCGATATACCCTTGGGAGGTTGTTGTTCCCATGGTTAAAAATAAATAAACTTTTAATTTAAGTTGTAAAAAAAAATCTTTTTTCCGTTGGGCATCTAGAGAGGACCTTGTATTTCAAAAAGAGCTAACAATACTCAAGGCTATAGGTGTAGTCTTTATTAATATAATCTCAAGATTCCAAGATGTAGATACACCATTGTGTACAAATAAAACTTAGTCACTTGAAATAACCCATTGGGAATACATAAGAGGAACACTTCAATCCTTGCCAAAAGCTTTTAGGTCTTGGGACATTAACTTACTTGTTTATGTTCAAGGAAGATGAGCTCTTAATCATTCTTAATTCCTAAGTAGTTTTAGGTCATAGTCAAAGACTAAATAAATTATTTAATCTAACCATAATATCCTCTTTAAATGTAATACCCCAACTTACCATCATGTACTTTCTAGAAGCTACGTGTCTTATCGGCCGAAATGTTGGGTTGCCTAGTTATAGTTTAACCTCATTCCCAAAAGCATAATCCCCTTGTATATATATATATATATACCTTCACTTTTTCTAATAAAGTTCATATATGTTTAATATTTTACACCCATTCACTTTGAAAAGACTTGAATTCGCTACATGAGTTAATAAATCAATATAAAAGAGAGAATCGTTTAATAAAAAAAAGAGAGATGTATAAACTTATCTATAGCATGTCCTAGAATATGATGGGTTAACATCATCCTATAAAATCGAAGTACATTATGGGCTAAATACACAATTGGAACTCTTACATTAACAAACTTTATGTTCCTCTTAAGTTTGAAGATGCATCGAGAGGCGTTTTCTACAACCCATCACGGGGATTTACCTTGTTTATCAATATCTTATCACTTTCATTCATAAAGGGCAGTTTTTAAATTTTGAAAATAAAGTCAACATATTGTAGGTATTGGGGGGTGGAAAGTAGATTATGGGGGATTCATAGGTACTCAAAGGGTATAAAAAGGGGTATCTAGTAAAAATAGGGAATATCTCATAAAAATAGGGTTTTTTAAAATCTAAAATATGTATTTGGATGGGGGTTAACAAAAGGATTTGGGTAGGTATTTCTCAATATCTAGTGAAATTAGGGGTATTTTTTAATATCCCATGAATGAAGGTGCTATGGCATAGTTTCAGTAAGTGAATACCTCGTGCAACCCATTATGAGTGAGAAGTATAATTATGTGCTCATGTGGAGTTGACATGTGGCACTTTAAGAAAATAACAAAATATTAAGTAAATAATTTTTTTACAATATCAACCCCAACTTAAAGTTCAAAACCAAAGAGATATATATTTCAATTATTTAAAACTAAATTTTTTAATGAAACTTGGATAATGAGTTCTCCATCATTAAACAATGATTTACACGAGAGATTTACATATTTTAAACTAGTATAAATCCATCTTAACTTTGGATAGACCAAGTGCCAAGAGGGACCAAATCCCTTGAGGTGCAAACTTTTCCTCAAATTTTACACTTTAAAATGGTCTGCACCTCAAGGGATTTGATCCCTCTTAGTGCTTGGTAGATCTAGAGTTAAGATGGATCTATACTAGTGATATCTAAACTACTCACCATTCCATTATGTTTTCATAACTAAGGATATAAAATTTGGCATGCTTTTAGTTAAGGACAAAGCTAGTTGAGACATTGAAGGATATCAGGCTAAGATCTTAAAACTTGAAATTCTATTCTATTTTATTCATACTAGACATCTTTTTAATAATGTTGTCAACCAAGACTTCCCTAAAGATGGAATGAAATTTTACTTGTCCCTATTTTCAAATATAGAACTAGGATAATCTTCCAATGATCAACCTATCATTACTATCCATGTTTTAGAAAAATTATATGGCTTGGTTCTTGAAATAAAACATGGTCTAACTTTAGGAAAATAATATAAAGCCAAAAGGGCAACCTAGGTTCAATAGTCAACATGCCACAATTGATCACCTTTCCAATCATAAATTTATCCTGGAGGATTATTGATGTAAAATATCATATGTTTTTCAAATCATTTTAGGAAAAAAAAACTTATTTTTATTGAAGGTGGGTGCACTTTTGTGGAGTCTACTATCATGATGCAATATGTTTATTATAGGTACTAATTTCCCAAGTTTAACAAAGATAAGCTCTTTGTTATTCCTTGTAGTATGAGAAGTAGTCATTGCATGCTTAAAATAAGTTAGACTAGATATTATGAGACTTGACTTAACTATTGCAACATAAAACAAGACAATTAAATTAATACCATTGATAATATTAAATCTTGCTTCCGTATGAAGTTTAAATATAACACCTAGAATGACAATCAAAGCATTAACATGAGTAAATTGAAACACTGTAAAGATATAAGCCTATTTTTGTTGATCAAAACTATTTCTCCAAGAAGTAGTCATTGCATGCTTAAAATAAATTGGGCTAGAGATTATGAGACTTGACTTAACTATTGCAACATAAAACAAGACAATTAAATTAATACCATTGATAATATTAAATATTGCATCCGTATGAAGTTTAAATATAACACCTAGAATGACAATAAAATCATTAACATGAGGAAATTGAAATACTATAACTTAGATATAAGCCTAATTTTGTTGATCAAAACTATTTCTCCAACATTTTGATCTTTAAGAAAAAAATAATATCACCAAAATTGGGACCAATATTGATGACCTCCATAGTGAATCTAAACATTATACTAACCCAAAAACATCTAGAGATGGATGAATTTATAAATTTGTGATATTAAGGAGGTTGGGAATTATGGCGATTTCTTTTAACTTTCTCTACCCTTAATAATATAAGATATAACTTTACATCCTAGTTTCAGAACTTAATTATTTTCAACAACCTTCGCTCTTATGAAAACCATAATGAATCTAGGTACATTCATTTCCATCGTGTTCAAGCAAAGAAAAGGGCATTCTAAATAGTATTAGTTTGATTCCTCTTATTGATCAACTAGTTATTGGTCTTATGGAACTATATACACTGTCATCATCATAATTAAAAAATGTATAAACTAAAATCAACCTTGAAAGATAGATTAACAAATATATTGTAACAAAATCCTTGGGGTTTAGATCAATAAGTTGGACCATCTACCAAAGGCATGTTTCCAATGGGATGGTCATAGGTTGAAAACCAATTGACTCCCTCAAGGTCATCAATCATTCTTACGGCTCATAATTGACATTATACTCCATCTAGATATTCTAGGAATGAAGGAAAAGTTCTCAAAAAATTATTTCAAAAAAAATTATAATATAAAGTCAATATTCCACCATAATTTACAAAAAAATTGTGAGACCAAATAACACATATTTAGGGAAGAAAGGATGGAAGTGGAGGACTTACTAGAATACGCATATATAGGAAGGTGAGGAGGATCCAATTAAGTCCATCTTTAGGTCAAGCAAGGAATTGATAGTATAATGGAAAGAAGAAAAATGATGAAAAACAGGTTTGAGAGTGGTGATAAGTCTAGGTGTAATACCCCCAATTTTGACTTGGAATGTATTTAACCAAAATGATGTAAATGATGTGAATGTGCTAGTATGGATTCCTAGTGTGGAGCTCAAGGCCTAGGCCTGAATAGTGAATGGCTAGGCATGTATGATGTATATATTTTTATTTGGACCATATGGTTGGCTTGTCATGCCAATTCGAAATATATGTAAATACTATGTTGCGAGAATAATAAAATGATCCAAGATGGATATATAAAGAGCACTAGAGGGGCTATGATTCCACTATAGGGGAAGAGGAATGGGGGGCCTATGGAAACTAAATCATATGTTACCAAGTTTCAACCTTAGAACTCATCCAAAATTTTCCATGTGCCTTAAATGATCCAATTACTTTCTCTTGACTATTAACCCAATCATTGAATGCATATGTGAGGTTGGTGGGAAAAGTCATTTCATGTAGTTATTGAAGCATCGGGGTTGTGACAATTATGTCAGTTATTAGCAGTCATATTTCTTCTATTGTCAGAAGCTATGTTAGTTGTATTTTCACCCTTACCTCATATCCTTGGATTCAACCCTCTTTTGATCACTCTCTCATGCATGTTTTCTACACTACATAGAGTTTTCCTATTGTTGTTCATGTCCATTACAAAACTGTGTTTAACCCATAAATTCAAATTTGGAGACAAAGTTGCATTTTTGGAAGGGAAAATAGATGGCTATAGGTGAGCATGTAGGTTGGGAAAGCTAGGAATCTTTACCCATTGAGCTATACTACTTTTGGATGCTTGAGAAGCCATGGATTAATGTCATGGCAGGTTCTCCAATAGATTACAACAGGTTGGAATCCTACTGCACACACTTGTAAGCATTGGAAGGGTTGGATTTCCTAAGGGAACTGTGGATGAGTGAAGGAAAATTCATTCCTTGTGTTGTGTGGGGTAGTTGGAAGGAGTTCCATGGATATGATCGCTTAGTGAGACCCCTGTAGAGCTCTATTGGATATTTTGGCTAAGCATATAGAGCAGAGTGGGTTGTGGGATGAGAGAGAGAATATTGTAGGTGTTTCTTTCTCCCTAGTGGCCTCATAACCCAAATTGGGGGTGGCCTCTCAGTACAAAGAGTATATGATAGACAGAGTTCCTACGGATGGGTGGAAAATCGCTCTTGCATAGCCAATTGCTTGGATATTCTTTATTTAAAGATAAGTATTCTTATGTATCTAATGTGCAGTGATTTTTATTTATATGCTTGTAATAATTCTTCCTACAATTGCATGTTGCATGCGTGGATCAAGTTTATTTTCTACTGTGTGTTTTTATTTCCATGTATGCACATGCATTTTAGCAATTATAAATTTGTAATTACGGTTATGGGGTGAAATTTAGAGGCCCTGAGTTAGTTAATGTCCCCTTTGCTAGCCGTGAATGTGAAGTTATGGCAAAAAATATGAGTTGTAGATGAAATAATTCTATGGAGGTCGGGTTCTGTTAAATGGCATATAAGGACCCAGTAGTAATTTAGATCTAAATCCAAAATTTTATAATTTTGGTAGTTTTAAGTGGGCCCCACTCATGCCATGTGGACGAGTGACATGGAGGAGCCACATGACGAGAGGGTCTGATATGGACAAGCCAAATTAGATATGTGTAAATTTGTGCCCACATATGATGGAGTCTAAAGGGGAAGCAGATTGGACCATCGGATGGAAGGTAAGATCGATGGTTGTGGCTCTTAATTAGCACATTAATAATATGCATGGTGATTAATAGTGGGAAAGTGAATCTATGACCGTTCGATGAAAGGGAAGATTAACGGTCATGGCCCATGATGCCTTGGGAATGCATGCGACAGTTAACAACAAGCAAGTGAAGATCCGACCATCGGATGAAGGGGGAGATTGACAACCAGGGTTCATAGCATGCCAGTGACATGGGAAATGGTTAATTTGGGAAAAATGACACATTGATCCAAAACTGCTTGGGGCACGTGTCATTTTTTTATTAACAACGCCTCACTAAGGAGCTTTTTCAAAACCGTTTTCACGAGGACGCGTTACCACTTTTGGTAACAGGAAAACCGATAATGCCCAAGGTCTAGTGGTATGGTGGTGTGGTGACTTGGTGGTGAGATAAAGGTGACATGGTGAAGCCACAAGATGACAGGTTGTACTTGTTCGACACCTCAAGAGGCACGTGTCAAGACATGCCACCTCCCTACCATGTCAGCAGGAAGTTATATTTTTATCATGCACTAGATTTACCCCCATTTCTTTTTTTTTAAATCAACAAAGTTGGATCTCGAGTTTAACAACGACCATTGAAGTAGCATAATTTTGGTCATATTTTGGAATGAAGGTGGATGTTTCAGAACTACAAAATTTCCATGCTTGGAGAAGATGAAAAATGTTAAAAGTAGTAAATTCAAGAATTTTATAGAAGGTGACTGGAGCAACGAATCAATGATATGAAAATTGCTAAATAATCCTAGTCACATATATTATCTAATCCAATACGAAATTTTTTTCTGTATCTCCATAGATGATCTTCTACAAGTGACTAAAGTTGGCCTCTAGAGTTAAATGAACCTGCAAGAAAAGTGTACAACTTGGGCCAATTTGACAATCTTGAATGACTGTAAATTTGTGCTAGAATTCAGAATTGAAATGCTTATAGCCATTGGAAAGATTATCCAAAAGGGAACAATTTGATAGAGTTAAATTATGATTTGGTGATTCAAATGTTTTTTATAATTTGATAAAAAAAGCGTATGTAGCCATAATTGACAAAATTGTCAATATGGGTATTTTCCAGAATACATGAAAACTTATTTTTATTTTGTAATAAATCTAATAACTGTGTTTATATCAACATTTTTGCAGATTCAGAATCATATCAGTGATTTTTAAGGTCAACAGTGAGTATAGTGTAGTTGGAGATCTTGGTGTTGGTTGGGACAAGAAGATCATCATCATGGATGATGCACATGATCCTTATGAAGTTGAGGTAGATGCAATGGGAGAGAATATATAGATTGAGAATTTAGAGACATAATATAATGTTAGGAGAAACCAAGTAAATCCCCCAAACATTGCAGATACCATGAGGATCCTAAGAGTGGAGCTGTAGAGTTGTAGAGTAGACAATGAGAGGCTACTTAGAGCTCAAGAAGATCAAAATTAGCTAAATGCAGTTGTGATTCAAAGTTTGGTAGATATTCAGAGGAAGATTAACTCTATACATCATTCTGAAAATCAAGAAAAGAGTGAGAGTATCTCAATGAGACATTCTCACAAGAGGTCCCATATTTCAAGAAGAGGTTTTAGAGGCAGATCATATACTCCAGAAATCTCTTCTAGTGATTCATTTGAATCCAAGGATTCTATTGAAGGATCAAGCTCTTCATCTCATAGGAAGAAGAGGAAGAAGTCTTCCAATAACAACTTGAATGACGAATTTAGGAAGGTCGTACCTCCTACATTTGATGGTGAGATAAAATCTGGTCAAGAAGTTGAGGCTTGGCTTCTTGGGATGAGGATGTATTTCCAAGTTCAAGACTACTTAGGAAATATGAAGGCAAGAGTTTCTATATTCAATTTGAATGGATTAGATGGAACTTTAACTTTGTGTGCACTAGTTGGAAGCACACAAAGTTAAACTTGATTGCTACAATAAGAGTTTTGAGTGCATTGATGTTGAAGGAAACCCAAGGGTTGTAAAATGAATTCGAAATGAAATTTTTGTTACGCATATTTCAACCATGTAGCTGAAGAATTTGTATAGGAAAGGTTTCCAATTGTATGCAACCCATGTTTTGGATAAAATAGAAAATGAAATTCCCAAATTGGAGGACTATCATGTGCTACAAGATTTCAAGGATGTGTTTCTCGATGAAGTGTCAGGACCTACTCCCAAGAGGGAAATTGATTTCACAACTAATATTTTTCCAAGAGCTACACTAGTGTCTAAGACACCTTACAGAATGAGTACACCAGAATTATTGAAGCTGAAAATGCAATTGCAAGATTTATTGGAAAAGAAATAAATAAGGCCAAGTGTGTCTCCATGGGGAGCACCTATATTGTTTGTGAAAAATAAAGATGGTACACTCAGGTTGTGTATTAATTATAGGAATTTGAATAAAGTGGAAGTGAAAAACAAGTACCTATTTTCTCGAATTGATGATCGTTTTGATCAAATGAGAGGAGAAAAACTATTTTCAAAGATAGACTTGAGGTCTAGCTACCATTAGGCAATGATCAAGGAGGAATACATTCAAAACATAACCTTTAGAACAAGGTATGGACACTATGAATTTGTAGTGGTTGCCTTTGGTCTCACTGATGCACCAACTACCTTCATGTGTCTCATGGATAACATTTTTAGCAGGTATTTCGATAAGTTTGTTTGATTTTTTCTAGATGACATTCTTATTTACTTTAAGAATGAGGAGGAGCATGAAGAACATTTGAGAATGGATTTGCAATTTATAAGGGAGCATAAGTTGTATGCAAAGCTAAGAAAATGTGACTTTTATAAAAATAAAATTCATTATTTGGGTCACATTATTTTGGAGAAAGGAATATCAGTGGATCCAGAAAATATTGAAGCCATTATGAATTTCCCAACTCCAAAGAATGTCACCGATGTGAGATATTTTATGGGTGTTACTGGTTACTATAGAAGATTCATTGGAGGATTCTCCAAGGTTGCACACCCAATCACTTCTTTGCAAAAGAAGGGAATGGAATTTGAACGGACACAAAAATGTGAGGAAAGCTTCCAGCGTTTGAAGAATCTTCTCACAAGTGCTCCAATTCTAAAAATAGAAGACCCAAAAAAATAATGTGTGGTGTGTGTAGATACATGTAAACAAGGACTTGGAGGAGTTCTTATGCAAGAAAATCATGTGGTATGTTATGATTCTAGAAAATTAAAGGAGCATGAAAATAATTATGCCACACATGATATAGAACTTACAGCCATAGTGCATGCTATAAAAATGTGGATCAACTATCTAATGGGAATAAAATTTGAGTTGAGGACAAACCATTGTGGTCTGAAATATTTATTTAGTAGCCGACATTAAATGCAAGGAAAGCTAGATGGCTAGAATTCTTATGTGAGTTTGATTTTGAGATCAAACACATAAAAATAAAAGAAAATGAAGTGGTTGATGCAATTAGCAGAAAGGTGTATGAATTGGATGTGGTAGTCATCATAACTTGCCAATCATATTTAAGACAACAAATTATTAATTATCTTGTTGAAGATGAATTAGATGTGCAAATAAAAGATAATTAACAACAATGGAATTTTGAAAAAAAGTATGAGGGGTATCATTTGGAAGAGGATGGACTTCTTATTTATAAAAAACATAATTTATATTCCAAATGTGGCAGACTTGAGGAGAATTGTTATGGATGAAATCCATAAAATGCCATATGTTGGTCACCCGGTATATCAAAAAACAATTGCTACAGCTAGGAAACAATATTTTTGGTTGGGGATGAAGAAAAATATTGCTGAGTATATTTCAAGATGTATAAAATGTCAGCAAGTGAGGTTTGAACATCAACACCCAACATGTTTGTTTCATCCTTTGCCAATTTTGGAATGGAAATGAGAAGTAATTTCCATGGATTTTACTACAGGTTTTCCAGTGACAGTGAAACAACATGATTCCATCATGGTTGGAGTGGATAAATTTTCAAAACAACACATTTTATAAAAGTTAAATCCACTTATAATACATATGCCATTGCAAGTATTTTCATGAAGGAAATTTTTAGATTGCATGGATTACTTAAGGCAATAATTTCATACAAAGATACCAAATTTACTTCAAATTTATGGAAAAGTCTTTTTGCATTTTTGGGAACACGGCTGAACTTTAGCACTTCCTACCATCCAAAAAAAGATGGGAAAACTAAAAGAGTAAATCAGGTTCTTGAAGACATCCTTCACATGTATGTGATGGAAAAAACCATCCAAGTGGGGAGATTATCTTCACTTGGTAGAGTTTGCATACAACAATGGGAAGAAAGCTTCTTTGGGCATGAGTCCATTTGAATATTTGTATAGAAGAAAGTGCAGGACACCAGTCACATGGGATAATCTAGTAAACAAAATTATACTTGGGGAAGAATTGCTTAAAGAGATGAATCCATTTCCCACCAGGTGTTTAGGAAAAAGACTCACATAGATAGATATCTTCATGACAACTCACATCACTTCCCACCTCAGAAACCTGGCGTGATCAATACCCTGGTAACAAGAGTACTTAGAATATCAGACGAAGAACACATTAAAAATGAAATTGATCATTTGGAAGGTGTGTTTGAGGAGAATGGATATAACGACAAACCATTCATGAAGATTGTCGCATCTGCCAAAAAACCTAAGAAAAGACCTAAGGATAATAATGAAGACACCGACAACAAGAAAATCTTCCTCCCCTACATAAAAGGCACCACAGACAAATTGGATAAAACCCTAAGAAGAAACAATATCCAAGTATTCTTCACCCCTAACAACACTATCAGAAACATGGTTGACTCCTTAAAAGACCCAATTGATCCAAGAACATACAAAGGGGTTTACTCCATCCCTTGTTCTTGCGAGCTACTTTACATTGGTGAAATTGGGTGCTCAATGGAAACAAGATTTAAAGAGCACAGTGCTGACCTGAGACATGGTAGACATAAGAAGTCATCTCTTGCTGAACACTAACACTTGACAGGTCACCAAATTTGTATAGAAAATGCCAGAGTCTTAGCTAGGGAAGACAACCTAATAAAACGATAAGTTAGGGAGAAAATTGAAATCAACTTAAACCAAAATTTCCTTAATAGGGATGATGGCACAAAGATCAGTGACTCTTGGAAACCGCTTCTTTACTCCCTACAACGTAGAAGACCCTCAGGAACCAGTAACCAAATCTAAGGTAAAATTAAAATTTAACATTTAGGTGAGAATCGCATCCCATATAATAACCTTCCTATGAGCATAAATAACTTTCTAAATTAATCATGTCTCCCCTAGACAACATTCATCTCATCGTAAAATCTTCATACCATTCTTTAGATTATAAATTAATTTAACAATTATACTATTGAAATTTATAATTATACTATTAAAATTTATAATTATACTATTAAAATTAAAATTACAATTTATCATGCAACCATCTCATTATTTAAACCAACATATTATACCATATTTATATTAGTTTATACCATATTATATTCATATGTTTATACTACATTATATTTATATTATATCATACCATATTATAGTTATCATACTATTGGAATTATAATTGAAAATTATACTATTAAACATTATATCGTTTCATAAAACCATCTCAGGCATTGTTGATGCCTCAAAATTCGCAGCACCAATCAGCAAGGGATTCTCCCCGGTAAGAAAGCCCAATTAGATCACTCACCGTTTGGTGTGAGGAATCCGTCCGGTTAACGGACCGACTACTGTATAAGGTTTAAAGATTTATTTTCTTTCACCGATTGCAACCCGATCCACTATTTATGTGTTTTATATTAAAGATGATATGCAAGTGCTCTAACTAAATGCAATCAATTAAAGCAAATCTGATCTAAATCTACCTAATCTAATTAATCTATCTCTGCAGGGAGCAAACTGAAAATATGAGTAACACATTGAAAATACACCCAAGAATCTCATAGGTAACTGTTCAATAACATAGATGCACTTACAACAGAAACTAAAAGATATCAAAGATAGCTTTGACAAAGTTAAAACATTCCATTACTCATTTAACACAGAATATTTGCACAGGAAATCAAAGCATTCATAACAGAGAATTAATTCAAAGTAGTTACGAACGATTTCACAGTATATGCATGAAAGATGCAGAAATAATTCAACAAAAATTTGGCACATTCCCAAGCAAAACGCAGTGCTACCTTTTCCTAGGAAAAATGGAGCTTTCTTTATATATGCAGCAAAATAGTTCATGTACAAGACAAATCAGTCCTTTCACCTGCCAAAATTCCTTTCATTCTCCTCTATTCCTCTATTTATAACCTTACAAAAATGATTCTAAAGCCTCTATGTATACCCTAAACCTAGGGAATCTCCTAATTTTGTCTTCTAGTGCCTTTTTACAAAAAGAATATTTCCCAGCTACTTTTCATGTTTTTACAAAAAGAAACACAAGGTCTCCAGCTGTCTTTAATATTTTAAAAAAATAGAGAGGCAAAATTAGCTTCCATCTATATTTAATATTTAGCTATTCATGCACTGCCAACATCAGCTTTCAATTGGCATTTCTGATTCAGCTAATCTATCCACCTTAGCTGGTTTGTTCACCTCAGCTATGTAGCTTACCCACATGCCTATTTCTCTCACAATGGTATTGACAGGCGCAGGGAGCATCATTTTCAGGGAAATCTCATGCTTGTCCAATTCTGCTTCATTGATTTTCACCCTTGTCGCTATCGATTGGGAGATGTCTTCGAGAAGGTAAGAGTGGATGGAGGCTTTCCCGATGAAACGATGGAGATCATCTGCTATCAGGACATCTATCTTCTACACTTATTCCATGTCCATGTTCAACTCATTCTGTAACTCTGACAAGCGTTGGCTTTGGTTAGGGAAATCTTCCAAGGCTGTAGGTATCATAATGCTAAACTTCTCATGGGTTTCCTGGATTCTAGTGTAGATGCTAGTGCATTTCCCAATAGTCTTTCGGATCCCATTGTTTATTTTTATACCACAACCCTTACAGAATTCAAGAAGCCGTGAATCTAACTGAAAATATGCTACAGGTTTGAAGGGCATCTTTGCAGGGAAGCCTGACTTTCCTTCTCTCCATTCAATCTACTTTCTGATGTCCTACATTACACGCACATATTTCTTCCTTAGCATAAGGGCTTCGACGTTGATTTCCTTCATCCTGGTAATCATTGCTTTCATTTTACATACTTCTTCCGTTATAAGCATTTGTGACTTATGGATCTTCCTTAGCATATCACAAGACTACTCATGGAAGGGGCTTAAGTCATTCTTTCTGCTACTTGCTAGCTCTACCTATTCTGTTATCAGCTCTTTTCCTTTCTCCAACTCCTCAACATTGGATTTTAACTCCTTTATCTGTTGATCGGCAACTGATTGTCTTGATTCCAACTAAGTGGCTCTGGCTTCGAGATCAATTTTCTCACCTTCTAGTATCATCATTTGTACTGCTAAGGCCTCCTTTTATGTGTCTAGATTTTGGTAATCTCTTGTTAATTTTCTTTGCTCTGATAAGAGGTCTTCATATTTCTTCATTTGTTTTTCTCCATCTGCCTGCTCCTTTATCATATTGTGTTTTAACTTGCGCACCTTTTGTTTTCTCGCCTCAACATCATCCTTTCGTTTGTTAATATTGTCCTCATTTGCTTGGGAAGCAGCTACGTTGATGGATGATATGAATGAGGGGTCGCTTTGCATGCCTTGTATGACGGTGGTCTCTTGTATAATGACGATGTCTGGTTGGGAGTCCACTTTCATTCTCTTCTCCATCCTTCTCAAAATAGATTTCCTCTTCTTGTCGAAGACAATTTTTTCTAGTTGAGCCATGGTGTGATCCTTTGATGGGGTACAAGGTATGAGTGGGAGCTCCCCTATGGGGATACGGCTTCCTGTGGTTATTTCTTGAGATGCTTGGGATGAGTCTATGTCCATGGTCTGTAGGATTGGGATCCCTACCTCCATAGCCTTCTTCAACTTCTATGCTTCTTCTCCTCTCTTTTTCTGCTCCTCTTCTTCAACTTTCTTTTGCTGTTCCACTGCTTCTCCCTTTGACTTCTCCTTCATTTCTTGCATCTTGTCAGCTTCTTCTTTTATGATCCTTTTAGCATTTTGTTCCTGGATCCTCTTAGCTTCTTCTTTTCTAATCCTTTCAACTTCTTCTTGGAGGACCCTCTGAGCTTCTTCTTCTCAGAGCTTGTCGGCCTGTTCGTTTTGCTTTCTCTGCGCTACTTCCCTATGGAACCTTTCCGCCTCTTCTCTTAGACTTTGCTCTTCCTCCTGTTTTGAAACCTAGGCGAAAGTGGAGCTAGAGCTCGCTCCACTCTTGGGGAGAAAGCACTTACTAAGTTCAATCATATTGTTGGCTCTCTTGAAAATTTCTTTGTCTTCATCAACATCGCTTGCATATTCAAAATGCACTTTAACTTCTGAACAATGGTCTGCAACTTTGTTGAGACTATCATTGTTTCTAAAAATATTTTCAGCAAAGTGGAAATCTCCCATCTCTTGAATAAAATCTTTGGTGATTTAACTTTAGAGAACTTATATACCCCAATGTAGAAGGGAAATGGTGGGAAAGAGGCCCTTTTCAATCTATTCATGACGCTGCCAACCCCATCTATAAAAACTTGTCTTACTACTTCCTTGTGGACCACATAGTCGGTTGCATACCTGGGCAGGAGAGATGGCGGTTTGGAACCCCCATACATTCTGAGGTAGGTGCCCTCCTTTGAGAAATAATAATCGCTATATTCCTCTATGACTGCCATGGCATTTTCAGAGAGGCAGTTTGGATTTCTATTGAAAATCAGTTTGTATAGAGGCATGATAAATTATTCACATATGGTATTATAATAACTCTTGTACTTCTGAGCCCACAGGATCTTATAAGCAGTATAAATTGGGGAGTTGGCCTTGTTCCAGACACATCCTAAATTTGGGAAAGGATGTCTTGACAAAATGCAATCTACAAGGTATGACGACATGTAGAATTTTGCTTTGTTCTGAACCAGTCCTTCTTTGGCATTAGCTATCACCAAAGATAGACTACTTCATAGGATGTTCACCCAATTGAAAATTGTACCACTAAAATCCACATCGTGGATTCAAGGTATCCAGCTCGATTTATAGATAGTTCCATCCGCTCTGCCGAAAATTATGCTCAGCATCAAGGCTATAATTTTGAAAGGAGGCCTTAGTGCATGTGTTTCATATTCTCCGCTCTCCTTTTTCCTCAGCTGCTTTCCTGTTATCAGTAACTTCTTGGAAAACTCAAGGTTATCCATATTGACGCTTTTGATCCAAGAATCATTCATTACGACCTGAGCATGTGGTAACTTGTAGGCTGCTTCTATATGGGCTGGGTAAAATGAGGCAAACACCTCTCCCATGCTATCAGATATAATCCTTGACGTGGAGTTGGCCTACGACAGAATCCACTGGATGACTTCTAAACAGGGGAAGAGTTATGGACATGTGGCTGCTTTTGCGATGCCATATTTTATGATGATTTGGTATAAGAATCCTTCCTCTAGGACTGCCCCAGGAACATCTTGGTCTCTTATCATCTGATATAGTCGCCCCCACTTGAATTCAGGGGAAATGCCAATGATTGGCATGGTGTCATCATATAAGATTTCCACCCTTGTTTCCAGACTGACTTCACCCCCTAACTCAGGTTCAGATACCTTAGACCTTTTCATGGCTCCTTTCAACATTGTATCAAAACCTAGTAGAAGAAGTTCATGCATAAGTAGAAAACATATAACAAATTCTAGAGAAAACAATTTATCAAGAGGCATGCATAGATTTGAAACAAAACATTGTTACACTTTCTTAAACCCATGTTGTTCTCAACCAATACTCAAAACAATAGTAGAAGGTGCATACGATAATCAAAAACATTATTTTCTACCAAAATAACAGTGATAAAACTAGCTTCTCTCAAGCAAGCTTGAGAGAACAAAACTATCATGCTATTTAGAGTGTAGTGTTTGTTCAAAAGCACACGCTCAACATAGTCAACCTACAAGTAAAAAAAAATAAACCGGGTGATTGTGACCAGGGCATGGCCGATTGAGTTGGTTTGGATCATCTTATTTTATGTTGGACAGTTTGTTGGGATGGGAAAACAGGGTTCAGTGAGGCTATCGGGGCCTTCAAAAAATTCATGGGTGACTAAGTAGGTACAGAGAGTAGTTTCATCAAGGATTCAAAGGTGTTCATGATGAGGGCGATGTTGAAAGGAGGGTCCTAAGAAGATAACATATGTTTAAGCACCCAAAAGCGTGATAAAGAGCCCACAACGAGGGACAAAGTCACCTACTTGTCAACCAGCGACTGGATTTGTGACCTTGACAATGTTGCGCACCTGGCTATCCTATGAGTGGTAGGAGCGACTTCGAGCGGGGTTTAGCAAATTCAAACAATAAACAAAACTACAAACCCCAACTTCAATTATATATTTCCTCCGCATGCTTGAGTAATTAAGGTGACTAGACCAGGTAAGTTGAGGCATTAAAGCGTCATTAAGGCAGTGGGGCCCAGCATCATACCGACACCATTCAAAATTAAATCCTTATCATCATTTTCGGCACAACTCAATGAGTTTGAAAGATTAGTGTTGGCAACACTGATCGAGTGCTCACGCAATGCGTAGGTGGCTCTTGATGAGTTTGGTGTAATATCACTTAACCTGCCGATCGTAGCTTTCTTTAGTGGGGTTTTCGTATGTCAAAACCTGCTTTCGACTGTTGTGGTGATCAATTTAGAATTCACTAATGTGCCATGTGGGAAAGGGCTTCCACCGTTTATCGACGCTTCTTACCGATTATAGGCGGTGGTTTCGGTGTGACTCACCAAGTCCTGCCGATACCCGTCACAACTTTTTAAAACAAAAGATGACCTTGCTAAGAAAACCAAGTGCTCGAAAGGATAAGAGTAATGCTTTGGCACTTCAGCGACTTTGAGAAAGGTAAGCCGACCATTTAGGGTGGACTTAGCGAGTTCACCGAAATGAGAAGTTTAAACCCAAACTGTCTATCGTGTCGGATTGACTTGACGAGTCTTGCTGAAAATAAAGTAAAAAAGACTACAGTACGACGTTTCAATGGGTTTGACTGAGTTCATCCGACAGTTGCGGCTCAACTGGGTGAGTTATGCCGAAACGGGAAAGGCTTCCCCAACTTAAAAAGACAACCGACCGTTGCGTCTTGACTCGACGAGTTGAGTCGCTATTTCGGTTAAAAACAATGAGTTTTACTTAGTGAAAATAAGCTTCACTTATTTGATCCTTTTGAGAAAAAACTAAGCAAATATTTTTAGATAGGACTTAACTCCAAAGAGAAATTTCCTAGGAGAAAAGGAGGGGCCCCAATAATTTTCACAAATTTTTTGGGGATCAGGTTGCAGCAGCAACAATTGGCGATTCACTGGTGAACACAGATATCTGAATTAATCTCTTCCCATGGTCAGAAAACTTATGAGTTGTTGGCTTCATAAGTAACAAATTGCTTTCGTAGCCCAGTTTCTGCAAATGGAGTGATCACTTTTATCATCATGGTCATTGGGGAAAAGGAAACTTTGACTCAGACTTATTTACAACTCTCTTAGGTCCAAAGTATGGAGTTCATTTTAAAATCTGTCTTTCAAATGCTAACTAAAATAGGACTCCATAGGATCGTAACAATATCTCACAGACATATTCATTTTTTCTTCATTCCCATGCTGTTAGCATCCCTTTTCGATGTTTTCTTAATTGACGACTTTTGTCGTTTGAGCCTTCCAAAATAAATTTTTTCAACTTTCAACATTTGATTTAGGTTCTTCAATCCATAATGTCCTTTTTTGTGAGTGAGATATTTATTTGATTTTCATGCTCATGGATGGAGAAGAACCTTGTTGGGATGATTATTTGAACAGCTCCTTTGATTGAATGTCTTTTCTTTTCTTGGCAATGCTTTAATTGAGGCAAGAATTTCTGGAAAACAGACTCTTTTACATAAGCTCTTTTGGCTTTTGATTTGTAGCATGGGATCATTTTAAATACCATACATCTGTGAGACATGCTTCCTCTCCATGGGTCTATTGTAGTGAACTTCCTGAGATAGTCATTAATGTGAGAGTGAATGGAGCCCCAATATAGTAACAAGGAAATACTAAATCTCAGTTAATTAACTAGGGTTATTGTGACCAAACAGAAAAGGATCTCTACATTCCTAGAAAACAGATAGCAAAAGCAAAGTTACCTAGAGATATTTCTTTATAAGTAGATTTCTACCTTTCAAGATTTTGAGATTTGCTCAGAGCCCTATCTTTCCAATAAGCCAAAATTTGGGCTAGGCTTTATTAAAGAATGAAAAACTTAAACAAAAAGTAGGGTAAAAACTCAAATGAAAGCAATCAAACCAAACCGACTAAAGATACTAAAAGTGAGAGAAAAAAACAACTCAAAATAACACAAAAAGGTAAACATAGGAAACAAACAACATTTATTTATGTACAACAAGAGCCCCTAGAGCTATGTGAAGTACTTCTTTAAAGCGAGGCCGTTGACAGGGAGGTTTTCCTCTTCCCCCTGTAAGTCTTTCAATTTGTACGTTGACGGGCCAAGCTTTTCAGAAATTTGGTAAGGGCTAAGCCATAAATGTTGAAATTTCATGTGCTTTCGCTTTTCATTCTGTGGGTGATCCCACTTCAGAACTAAGTCACCTATTTCGAAACTTCTCTTGCCAGATTTTCGTTTATCAAACAACCTCTTGACAATGTCTTGGTGTTGGTGGAATCGATCTTTGGCTTTCTGTCATGACTCCTCAAGCTTTAGCAGGGTATCAATTCGTGGTTGCAGGACTTGTCTACTAGAACCTCGAGAAGCTTGGGCTAATTATAAGGATGGGAGAAGTATGTTCGGAGGGAGTATGGCTTCCTTACCATAGACTAGAGTGTACGGGGAAACTCCTAATGCATTCTTCGGGGTAACTCTATCTTCCCATAAAGCATTTGGGAGGGCTATATGCCAACTTCTATGATTTTCAACGACGGCTTTCTTAAGAATTCAGATGAGGTTCTTGTTTATGGATTCAGCTAGTCCATTTCCCTGGGGATAATAATTTGCTGTATAATGCAATTTAATTCCTTTCTCATAAACAAATTCATTTTTTTTCATAGATGAAAAATAACTTGCATTATCAAAGACTAGGGAAATTGGAACCCCAAACCTAGTTATCTTGTTGTCTTCCAAGAACTTGATGATTGCATCTTTATTTACTTTGCGGAGCGGGGCAGCTTCTGTCCAACTGGTGAAATAATTTGTAGCCGTCAGAATATACCGATGTTGTAGCGAAGAATTCAGATTTATTTCTCCAATAACATCTATACCCCATTGCTTGAATGGTTTAGAGATAATAACTGGTTGCAGAGGTCCTGCTGCTTTCGGTAATCTGCTGGCACTTCTTTGACATATATCACAGTTCTGGACATAGGCATGAGCATCCTTGAATAAAGTGGGCCAATAATATCTATGTCTGAGTATTTTATGAGCTATGGTATCTCCATAATAGTGTCCCCCAGGAGGGCCATCATGTAATTCCTTAACCACTTTCTCAGCGTCTTCTTTCTCAAGGCATTTGAGAATTATCCCATCATAATTTTTCCTAAAGAGTATTCCATCAATTATTTGATAGGCTGCTGATTTCAGATGGAGTTCCCTTCTTTGTTTAGAACTCCAATGCTCTAGAAAATATCATTGCTGTAAATAATGCACTAGGTCCCTATACCAAGATTCAGGAGTGGTAAAAATGGGACATACCTCAATCATACTCAGCTCGGCTTCATTTTCCCAATTCAGCTCTTCATCAACCAGATTTTCAATGAGTAATTTACACAACCCTTGACCCTTAATAATGGTGGCTGGTTTGAATTCCAAATCACACTCTTGAAGAGCGGTGACACAGTTTCCTCTCCTTTCTTCCAATTCCTTCTGAACAAAAAGAGATCTGACGGCGGGGTGAGGAACTATGATTTTAGTTATGTTTTTTTAAATATATGGCCTGAACTGCTTTACCGCTTTAAATATTGTGCAGGCTTGCTTATCTACGGTGGGATAGTTCAGTTCAGCACCTTGCAAAATGGTGCTCATAAAGGATATTGGATATTCATCTCCTGACTCTCCCTTCTGAGTGAGCACAGCTACAAGAGATTTATCTGAGGCAAAAGTGTACATAATGAAATTGTTTTCAAAATTTGGACTTCTTAAAGAAGGTGTGTTATCTATGGAAGCTTTTATTTCCTTCAATGCTATCTTCTCTATGTCAATCCATTTAAACTACACACTCTGCTTCACCATTTGCTGCAAAGGTTTCACAATTTGAGCAAAATATGGTACAAACCGTCGAACAAAGTTTATTGTGCCCATAAAAGATTGCATAGCTTTTTTGTTATGGGGCATGGGAATATTGCTAATAGCCTGCACTCTCTCTTGGTCTATTGAGATTCCCTTCTTTGAGATGATGTGACCTACAATCTTACCCTCAAGAACAACGAAAATACTCTTCTTAGGATTTAGAGAAATACCATATTTTCGGCAACGATCAAAGATCCACTTTAAGTGGAAAACATGGTCTTCCCTTCTCTTTGAAAAGACCATCACATCATCTAGATAAACTACTACACAATGACCGCCCAATCCTTGAAACGCAATGTCTATGGCTAATGAAAAGTAGCTCCTGCGTTTATCAAGCCGAAGGGCATTTTGCGATATGCAAAGGTTCCCCACTTTGTACGAAAAGTGGTTTTGAGTCAGTCCTCCTCCGCTACCAATACTTGATTATATCTAGAGAATTCGTCTAGTAGGGAGAAGAGTTATGATCCTGAAACCATCTGTAAAATTTGTTCCATCAGAGGGACCGGGTAATTATCTTTATCGAAAGCTTTGTTTAAGTTCCGAAAATCTACACACAATCGTATCTCTCCCAAATTCTTCTGAACGGGGACTAGATTAGAGACCCATTCAGAATATCAGAATTTAAAAATGATATTTGCATCCAACAACTTCTTCAACTCTTTCTAAATCAGAGGTTCAAGTGTCAGATGCATCCTCCTTAATTGCTGCTAGAATGGATTAACACTTGGTTTCATTGGTATTATGTGTTGTATAATGCGAGTATCATATGTTTTCAGATCTTCACAAGTCCATGCAAAAACATCTTTATATTGTTGAAACAGTTTGATGAAATTATCTCTCTCCCAGCGAGCAACATTTACCAAGATTGACAAATTTTGGCTCAGCCTCTATGCCCAGGTTTACCAATTCATGCTTCATGGAGGAGCTATTAGTTTTGACGATTGCCGGTCTTCTAAATTTACTCTGAAGATCGAACAATCCTTCAATAGTCCTCACTCCTTTTGGCATGAAGTTTCCTTTAACAATATATTTGTTTTGTAAATCTAAATCATGCCTCTCTTCATCGATTATAGATTCTTGGAAGGCATCTTCATTTGTTAGGAAGCTGATAATCTGATTATCATCATCAAATACTCTAAGATTTGTAATGTTATCCGGTATAGATGGCCTAAAAATTAATTCAATAAAGCATTTGTTATTAGTAGGAACTAATCTGGAAGTAGAGGTAGACATCAAATCAGATGCAGCATTCTGTAATCTAGGAATAGAATTTATATTAAAAGCATCAAAGTGCAAAATCAAATCCTAGACTTCAGACTGATAACCTTTTAAATGTGGTGAAAGACAGTGAATTGTATCTCTTACCTGCCTTACAACTATCTCTGAGTCATCGAAGACTTTTAAGTATTTGACATTTAAAATAATAGCCTTCTTTAACCCATGGACTAGAGATTCATATTCAACAGTGTTATTTGTACATTCAAACTCTAGTCTACAAGATAAAAAATGTTTTTTTGTTTCAGGGTCAATCAAAATGCAACCTGCTCCGGATCCTTCTAGAGTTTTGGAACTGTCGAAGTATATAACCCAAAAAGTATTTTCCACTTTAATTAAGTTAGTATCACTATCACCTAAGTCAGTGAGTAATTCTACTATATTACAATCAATATCATCAGTCCCAGAAAAGTGAAGGAGATTGCATTGCTTGTCTGATTCATGGCCAAAATCCATTGATTGATAGTTACCTGGTTCAATCTCTAAAAAATAATCTCCCAAAAATGAAGATGAAAAAGCTACAACCTCGTTCTTTTCCTCTAACCGAGTTACATTTTGTTTCAAGTCGGGTTCTCTCAGTATTTTAATTTGATTTTGTCTATTCTGGTATGGCAACCACAAGTGAGACTAGTCTGTTGCAAATTAATCATTCAATTTCATAGACGAGTCCCTACTCAATATCAAACCATAAGCCTCAGGAATATCAACCACCATTATATCAATAAATTGGCACACTCTAGGGTCTCCTGACAACCTAATAAGTACATCCTTCATTTCTCCAATGACCTTAACAACAGTTCTATCTAACTTTATGATCTAAGATGGGATGGTATTGGATGCCCATTAATCTTTTTGTAGATTGATAACGGCATAACATTTGAAGAAGCCCAAGAATCTACCAAATAGTTATGCACATTATGATTAAAAATTTAAAATGTTAATAGAAAAGGCAAAGTTTGTGATCTAGATTTCCCTCCAATGCTAGCTTCATTTATCTCAATATTTTTCTCAATGTTTTCTACTGAAGTGCTAGATTGTGGGTAAAACGCTTCTAGCAATTTCTTTCTTTGATGAGGAAGACTACACATTTCAAATATAGAGATATTTGCTTTTTCTTTCTTGATATCTTCGATTATGTCATATCCCATGTCATACTCTTTTGGGCCCTTCCCATGATTTTTCGTTTTGTTTGTTGTATCCTTTGGTTGTTTGTCTATTTCCGTGTTTGATTATTTTTTCACTGTTGGGTTTGTCTCGGGTTGCAGTGGAATGACGGTTATGTGCCACTTTGGCATTTCTTTTGCAAACTTGTCTTTAGCGACATCAATGGTTTGATCGAGAACCGAGCCCTTACTCCTAGTGGTGACATTGATTGATGAGGATTGAACTTTATCGGTAAGATATTCAAATGAAGATTCTTGTGCGGGTGCCCAATCCCATAGGACCATCATAGTATCGGGAGTGGGTTCTTCCTATTCGAATATTTGTTCTTCTTGAGGGTCTTCCTGATATGTTACTTATGCATCTAGCATTTGATTCATCACCAAACTCATCGAGTTTATCCACTGTGGGTAGCTCTTTTCAGAGTGTGGTTCTTGATAGAAAGTGAAAAATTGATCCATTCCTAATTCATTTAAATTTAAAATAGTAGAGTTGTTTACACGTGGAAGAGGCTAGCCACTTTCATCCCTTTTCTTGTAGAAAGGTTTGAATGACTTTCTAGATGTGCTAGCTGCCTTATCTTTCTCCAGATCTACAATTTTATTACATAGCTTCTGCATCATTTTGACCACGTTTTCTAAATCAGCTAACGGTTCTTCCTTAGGTCTGGTTAACAACAGATTTTTCTTAGTAGTTGTTGGTTTTGTTTCCAAATGAAGGGAATTCTTAGCAATATTGTTCGCTTCTTCCTCTACCTTCTTGGCTTCTTCGAAGTTTTCTATCAGGGTATTTTTCTTTGTTCTTTTGACAAACATTTCTATGGGAGGATCAAGCACTGTAGTATAATATTCAACTAAAGATTCTTCAGCGGGTCTTGCTGCATCACTAAAATTATTTAACAATGTAGTAAACGTTTGATTAAATTCTTGAACTTTCTCTTTCTTTTCCATCCTCATGGAAATCATTTCTTCCATGAGTGTAGCGATTATTTTCTGATTTCCATATTTACTCAAGAAACATTTCTCCAATTCTTCCCAATTTGATATTGAACTATCTCGCAAACTAAAATACCAGGAAAATACCTTAGGTTCAAAAGTATAGGGGAAAAGTCTGCATACTACGTCTTCATGTTCTATATTGAGAAGATTCAAAGCCAAATAAAAGCTTTTAAGGTGATCTTCAACAGAGATACCTTTCCCAGGATAATACTTAGGTAATGCCTTTTCTGGATTCTTGGGCAGATCATGCAATGGCCCAACTAAATTCAATGCTCCTCTTGCTCTCCATGTGGGTACAACCATGACTCTCGGTGGAGAATGTGGTGGTGATCGCGGCAGAGAGTGTTGTGGGGTGTGAGGTGGAGTCTGTGGTATTTCTTGATTTGGAGGAGTTTTGGTTTTGATTTCACTAAAAGGTTCTGTGATTTCCTGTAAAGACAGATCTAATAATTCTTCTAGATTTTGAACAAGAACTGAGTCTCTTGTGTACTGGGTTTGTCTCCTTGGAGATCTTCTTCTGGGTAATAAGTGAATTATGCTCAAACCACCTAGTTCCCTAACATAAGAACGAATGTGCCTTCTGAAGTTTGTTACTTCTGCAAAAGGCACAGCATACAGTGACTCTTGATGGTCCACCTCAGGATTGGGATTTTCTTGATCTTGTGATTCCAGAATGAAATTGTCTGGGATAGTTGTTTCAAGCGGGTCTTTAGGGGGATTTCTTCTAACGAAAGGATCTCCTCTACCAGCCATGCACTAGTGGCCCTCCTTCTAGTGCCAAAAATTGTTGATGCCTCGAAATTTGCAACACCAATCAGCAAGGGATTCTCCCTGGTAAGAAATCCCAAATAGATCGCTCACCGTTTGGTGTGAGGAATCCATTCGGTTAACGGCCTGGCTCCCGTATAAGGTTTAAAGATTTATTTTCTTTAACTAGTTGCGGCCCGATCCACCTTTTATGTGTTTTATATTAAAGATGATATGCAAGTGCTCTAACTAAATGCAAGCAATTAAAGCAAATATGATTTAAATCTACTTAAGCTAATTAATTTATCCTTGCAGGGAGCATTAAACTGAAAATATGAGTAACACGCTGGAAATACACCCAAGAATCTCACAGGTAGCTATTCAATAACATAGATTCATTTACAGCAGAAAGTAAAAGATATCAAAGATAGCTTTGACAGAGTTAAAACATTCCATTACTCATTTAACACAGAATATTTGCACAGGAAATGAAAGCATTCATAACAGATAATTAATTCAGAGCAGTTAAGAACGATCTCACAGTATATGCATGAAAGATGCAGAAATAATTCAGCAAACATTCGACACATTCCCAAGCAAAACATAGTGCTAGTTTTTCCCAGGAAAAATGGAGCTTTCTTTATATATGCAGCAAAATAGTTCATGTAAAATACAAATCAGTCTTTTCACCTGCCAACAGTCCTTTCATTCTCCTCCATTCCTCTATTTATAACCTTACAAAAATGCTTCTAGAGCCTCTACGTATACCGTAAACCTAGGGAACCTCCTGATTTTGTCTTTTAGTGCCTTTTTACAAAAAGAATATTTCCTAGTTGCTTTTAATGTTTTTACAAAAAGAAACACAAGGTCTCCAGCTGTCTTTAATATTTTACAAAAATAGAGACACAAAATTAGCTTCCAGCTATCTTTAATATTTAGATATTCATCCACTTCCAGCATCAGCTTTCAGCTGGTCTGTCCACCTCACCTGGTTTGTTCACCTCAGCTATGTAGTTGACCCACATGCCTATTTCTCTCACAATGGTATTTCCAGGCACAGGGAGCATCATTTTCAGGGAAATCTCATGCTTGTCCAATTCCGCTTCAATGATTTTCACCCATGCCGTTTTCGATTGGGAGATGTCTTCGAGAAGGTAAGAGTGGATGGAGGCTTTCCCAATGAAATGATGGAGATCATCTCTTGTCAGGACATCTATCATCTGCATGTATTCCATGTTTGTGTTCAGCTCGTTTTGCAACTCTGGAAAGCACTGGCTTTTGTCAGGTAAATCTTCCAAGGCTAAAGGTATAATAATGCTACACTACGCATGGGTTTCCTGGATTCTAGTGTAGATGCTACTGCATTTCCCAATAGTATTTTGGATCCCAATGTTTATTTTTACACCACAAACCTTACAGAATTCAAGAAGGCATGAATCTAACTGAAAATATGCTATAGGTTTGAGGGGTGTGTTTATAGGGAAGCCTGACTTTCCCTCTCTCCATTCAATCTACTTCCTGATGTCCTCCATTACACGCACATATTTCTTCCTGAGCCTAAGGGCTTCCACGTTGATTTTGTTCATCCTAGTAATCATTGCTTTCACTTTACATACTTCTTTCGTGATAATCTCTTGTGACTTATGGATCTTCCTTAGCATATCACAAGACTGCTCATGGAAGGGGCTTAAATCATTCTTTCTACTGCTTTCTAGCTCTAGTTGTTCTATCATCAGCTCTTTTCCTTTTTCCAACTCCTCAACATTGGATTTTAACTCCTCTATCAGTTGATCGGCGACTGATTGTCTTGATTCCAGCTGAGTGGCTCTGGCTTTGAGATCAATTTTCTCACCTTCCAGTATCAACCTTTATATTGCTAAGGCCTCCTTTTCTGTATCTAGATTTTGGTAATCCCTTGTTAATTTTATTTGATCTGATAAGAGTTCTTCATATTTCTTCATTTGTTTTTCTCCATCTTCCCGCTCCTTTATCAGATTGTGTTTTCACTTGCACACCTTATGTTTGCCTACCTCAACATCATCCTTTAGTTTGTTGATATTGTCCTCATTTGCTTGGGCAGAAACTACATTGATGGATGCTATGAATGAGGGTTTGCTTTGCGTGCCTTGGATGACGGTGGTCTCTTGCATAATGACGAAGTCTAGTTGAGAGTCCACTTTCATTCTCTTCTCCATCCTTCTCAAAATAGCTTTCCTCTTCTTGTCGAAGAAAATTTTGTGAAAATCCTCACAGCAGATCTAAGACCTAATGTATACCTCACAAGAAAGATTAAGATTAAGAAGGAAAATATAAGAAGAGTGGTCAATGCAGTGTAAAGGATCAACACAATTATGATACAGTAGAACTCGGATAGAAGCAGAATAACATCACACTAATTCCTTAATCATAATATGAACAATAAATAATACAATGGAGAGGATTCAAATGCCAAGGTGGCAATTCGAATTAGCCTGCATGAACTGATCATCAGATCAGTAGAGTGTCATCAAAGCACAAGTAACCATCAACCATGTGTCACGCTGAGTCTAACTAGGTATAGTAGGTGCAACTGATGCATGGAGAACTGATGGAGGGCACATGAGGAGCTAACTAGAGTCATGAGGAGCTAATTGGAGTCAAAATAGTCAGTCTAGTCTCTTTGGAGGTCCATCAGAGTGTTTCAGTAAGTTAACTAGGCCATTTGTTTTTAAATCAAGGAACAGATACATAAATCAAGGAACTAACTAAAGTGTCACTGGTGGTAGGTTAGAGAAGTCGCCTTTCACATGTGGTAGGAGAAAGGAGGGTGCATCATGCACTAGGAGGGATAGAAATGAACATAAAGAAGCTCCCGGGGCTAGCAAAATGGGGACTAGGTGCTGGAGGACACCATGTTGATGACTGGGATGCATGCAATTTCATGACTGCATGCATGACTGAAATGCAAAATAACAGAAATGTTGTTAGGACTAGGGTGGAGTATAAGAATATCCTAACAACACCCCCCCTTAATCCATCCTGGGCCCTGGTAACTGAGACCAAAGGTCACCCAATACAATGAATAAAGAACAGTCCATGAAACAAGGAAATGGGGAAAAACCTCATGGGAAAAATACCCCCCCTCAAAAAGACTATAGGGCCCACCAAAAATAAATGCTGCAAACTCAAGAAGGTGTGATGCTTGATCATATGTCTGAAGGTATCCTCTTCTTGGGAAGAAGTGGTTCATGCTCCAAAAACATGTTCTTGTGATCTGCTTCAGTGCATGCAAGCAAATATGGAGACATGCGCTTGTACTTGCTCTTCAGACCGAATGTGATGAGAACAAATACAAAGGTATGAGGATGATCTTGGAACCTGTGATTCGAATGAACTGAGATGGGATCAAATCCATGAATGTGTAGATAGTCTTTTGTTATCTCCTTTGAACCATCATATGTGAGATCATGCCCAAAAGAACCATCACATGATAATGGTTGCTTGGAATCCAAATCAGCTCCAAGACTTGAAAAATGGTTTCTTGATATCTCCTTTGAACTAGTAGAGGTGAGATCAAAACCATGATATGCATGAGAAATTATCCCAAGCGAATGGAAATGCCCTTCATCTTCAATAAACTTCTGAGAGCATGTACAAATGATCATATAGTAGTACATAAGAGGTGAGTTATCAAGGAGAGGGAATGCATTACCTCCAATTGTTGATTTAACCTCCGAAACATTCAATAGATCATCATTATGCAAACCAATAGACCCTTGTGCAAGAGAGGATTTAAGAACCTCTTCAGTTTCTAGAGTGTGCGCTGGCATAAAATTCGAAATAGAAGATATTGAGAGCATGAGTGTAGAATCTGCAAGTTCTTCTTCTTTGTGGACAACTTCATTATGAGATATGTTTGATACTGAGTCATGATCAAAGAGACCTCTTGATGTATATGTAACTTCAGAATGTATTTCATCTATGTATTTCATATATATTTATTGTACCATTATTAGAGATGTGTTATTCCTCTCTAAGGAAGTGTCGTCATGTGGATTGACAAGTGTCGCAAGTGTGTGTACTTGCCGATGGGTTATTAGACCACCATGTGTGGGGTCGGCCTTGAAATATATATTATATTGTGGATGTATCTACATAGACAAGTCGGCCCCATAAGGTCACTGGGAAAACAGGTTAGTATAAATAGAGATCGGGAGATCTCTATTTTGATTATTCAGAAAGTCACACTTCTCTCACTCAGAAAGTGGCGCACTAGTGAGGAGGAGGATCATCTGCTACTAGGAGACTATCTCAAGTGTATTTTGGTTGTACTTTGGTTGAGCCATTTCTCTCTCTATCTCTGAGGAAGTTGTGGGGTTTTTCACCTTAGGGTTTTCCCCATGGAAACTTTGTGTCTCTTGTTTCTCATGCTTTTGATTCTTGTGATGCTTGTGATGCTTATTGTGATTTTTATGCATTGATATACTGTATATGTTATTCTCTCAGTAAAGATCCAAGAGTATTGTGAATTAATGCTCAAAATTTAACATGGTATCAGAGCTAACCTGAGAAGAAGATATTTTGCAGTGACAAAAACTTGAGTTTCTTGTTTATTGGGTTTCTCTCCACAGATTTTGGAAAAGAAGTATAGTAGATTGACTCTACTCATCAAGGAGAATCTATTTGTCCAATCTGAATTCAATTCTGAGCATTTTTAGATTTGGCCCTAACAATTAGGGTTTCCACAAAAATAGGAATTTTTGAAATATGAAGACATAGCTAGAAGCACCTTGCAAAAATCAAAGTTTAGAGATTTGAATCGAGATTTTTGGTTGGTTAGATCTCCAGGAAACTCAAACCCTAATTCAGGGCTCTCCTTAGTGAACCCGGGAGGACAAAAAGGAAAATATGAAGGGTAAAGCTTTGCTGATCTCAAATTATGAATACACAAGGCTGATCAGCTCATCAAGGCGCATCTTTCTATCCTTTCAGAAAGTTGAAATTCACATTTTGAATTTTTAGGGTTTTTTCGACAAACCCTAATCCAGGACGAGATCCAGTTTTCAACATTTCAAGTGGTAAGACCTAAATATTTTCTATTTCCATTTGAATTACTCTTTAAGATGTCTCACCACACCAAGCTTGAGGATAATTTTGAAGGAGCTGATAACTTCCAAGCTTGGAAGTATAGGATTGGGTTAATCCTGGAAGAGAATGAGTTGGACTCATATGTAAAAGAAGACATCCCTATCCCAGAGGATGAAGACGCTAAGGTTTTGCACAAGAAGAACGTGGTCAAGGCAAAGAGAATCATTGTTGATTCTATCAAAGACCATCTCATACCCCATGTGTCTTCTCTAAAGACACCCAAGGAGATGTTTGACTCTTTGACCAAGCTATTTGAAGGGAAGAACATAAATCGGAAGATGACCCGACAAAACCAATTAAAATGAGTAAAGTTTCAGAATGGAGAAACCATTCAATCTTATTTTTCAAGGGTCTCCCAGATCAAGGAACAACTAGAAGTAGTGGATGAAATGGTGAAGAATGGTGAAGTGGTGATGACCACTCTAAATGGCCTACCCAGGTCATGGGATTCCTTTGTTCAAGGAATTTGTGCAAGGAAGAAGTTGATCTCCTTCAATAGATTACGGGAAGAATGCTCTCAAGAAGAAGCTAGGCTTGTGGCCCGAGAAGAAAAGATGGGAAATGAAGACCAATCTCTCACAGCACATGCCAAGAAAGGAAAGTCCAAGAAGGAATCATCTCATAACAGGAGATTCTCAGACCACCATTATCATAAAGATAAGAAAGATCTCAGATGCTTCAATTTCAATGAGAAGGGACACTTTGCTTCAGATTGTCCCAAGAAGAAGAAATACAACAACAACAACTTCAACAAGAAGAAGAAGAATAACAAAAGAAGATATCATGCTCATGCTGCCGAAGATTATGAACCCCCAAAGAAGAAGGCTAGGGCAGAAAGTGATAGTGATGATGACTCATCAAGTGAAGAAGAGTATGTTCTAATTTCTGCTCTCACAGGTAATATCTCCCATGGTTGTAATGATTGGTTGATTGATAATGGGGCTTCCAAACACATGACTGGGTTTAAGGAATCTTTTGTGAATCTATCTGAACATGAATCACCACATAAGGTGAAACTTGGGGATGATTATCAATAACGAATCAAAAGAAGTGGTGAAGCCTCCTACAACCTAGATTCTGGAAAATATTTGAAGATGAAAGAAGTGCTTTATGTACCTGGGTTCAAGAAGAACTTACTCTCCATCTTTGCATTGGATGCAAAAGGTATGAGGGTTGCATTTGTGGATGGCCAAGTCCTAATGTGGCCAAAGGGAAAGAACATAGATGATGTAGTAATGATTGGAGAGCAAGAGGGAGGTTTCTATAAATTGAAGGGACAACCTGAACATGCCATGGTACATGAATCCATGGATCCAAGTGAACTTTGGAATAGAAGACTTGCTCATATGCACTATAGGGCACTTCCAATTGCAAGCAAGGCTGTAGAGGGTCTTCCTGAAATCAAGACCAAGCATGAAGGTGTTTGCAAAGGATGTGCAAAAGGTAAGAACATTAAAGGATTTCCCAAGCAGTGAAAGCAAGGCAAAAGACATCCTGAAAATCATCCACTCACATGTATGTGGTCGTATGTCATCCAGTTCTCTAAGTGGGTATGTTTACTATGTCTCATTTATTGATGACTTCTCTAGGAAGAATTGGGTATACTTCTTAAAGAACAAAGATGAAGTGTTTGATAAGTTCAAGGAATTCAAAACCTTGATGGAGAATCAAACTAACAAGAAGATCAAAACATTCAGATTCGAAAATGGTGGAGAATTCACCTCAGGTGACTTCAAGAAGCTTTGTAGTGATTCAGGGATTAAGAGGGAGTTGATTGCTCCTTATAATCCTCAACAAAATGGAGTTGCAGAAAGGAAGAACAGAACAATCATGGAAGCAGCAAGGGCAATGTTGCATGATCAGGATTTACCTTTGCATCTATGGGCAGAAGCAGCCAGAACAACTATATATGTGTAGAACAGAACACCCCACAAGATATTGGACAACAAGACACTAGAAGAGGTATTTTCTGGTAAGAAATTTGAAGTCATCCATCTCATATTTGGTTGTCCAGTATACACTCATGTCCCAAAGGAAAAGAGGACCAAATTAGATCCTTCAGGAAAGAAGGGTATCTTTGTGGGTTACAGTGAAAGCTTGAAGGCTTACAGAATATACTTTCCAGGGTTCAAGAAGATTGATGTCAGCAAGGATGTAACATTTGATGAAAACTCAGCATTCATCAAATCAAGGAAGGCACCTATCGAAGTTTATGAAGAACCTAAGGAAACTAGATTTCAAGACACTACCATGACTGAAGCAATTCTAGAAGTTGTTCGTGAGTTTGAAGATCCGCAGGAACCTGTAGATCCACCCCGTGAGGATAACTCTCACAAGAGAAAACCTGCATGGGCTAAAGATCTTATTCAAGATGCAGAAATATTTGGCATTCCAGAATAAGAACACAGAGCAAAGAAGAGAACTAGATCACATGTAATTTGTGCCCTAGGAGATCCGATAGGTTGAGCTGTGTGCTCATAATCAGTCCTGGAATGCTCTTTCGAGGTTTTTCCATGACCACATGTAATTTGTGCCCTGGGAGATCCGATAGGTTGACCCTTGTGCTCGTAATCAGTCCTGGGATGCTCTTTCGAGGTTTTGTGGTGACCACATGTAATTTGTGCCCTGGGAGATCCGATAGGTTGAGCCTTGTGCTCGTAATCAATCCTGGGATTCTCTTTTGAGGTTTTGTGGTGGGGTCACATGTAATAAGTCTTGGAGATCTAGACAGGATGAAAAAGGCCTCAGATGCTCTTTAGGGTTCTTGCTAGTCAAGAGACTCTTTTAATGTTTTGTGACGCACGTAATAAGTCTTGAGATTTCCACAGTATGGCCAGTGATGATGAAGACCTGCAGGTGGTGGGCCGACATCCAGTATCAAAAACGACTGGCTCTGTAGAACTTCCTATGACAAGTAGAGTTAGAGATTGGTTGAGATAGCAGTAGCAGTGACAATGATGATGACGATGATCCCGAGAAGAAGACTTGTCTAACAAATCTATGTCGAGAAATACCATCCTAGTTAAGAGGGAGTGTTGATGTATATGTAACTTCGGAATGTATTTCATCTATGTATTTCGTATATATTTATTGTACCCTTATTAGAGATGTGTTATTCCTCTATAAGGAAGTGTTTTCATGTGGATTTACAAGTGTTGCAAGTGTGTGTACATGCCGATGGGTTATTAGACCACCATGTGTGGGGTCAACCCTGAAATATATATTATATTGTGGATGTATCTACATAGACAAGTCGGCCCCATAAGGTCACTGGGCAAACATGTTAGTATAAATAGAGATCGGGAGATCTCTATTTTGATTATTTAGAAAGTCACACTTCTCTCACTCAGAAAGTGGCGCACTAGTGAGGAGGAGAATCATCTGCTACTAGGAGACTATCTCAAGTGTATTTTGGTTGTACTTTGGTTGAGCCATTTCTCTCTCTATCTCTGAGGAAGTTGTGGGGTTTTTCACCTTAGGGTTTTCCCCACGGAAACTCTATGTCTCTTGTCTTTCATGCTTTTGATTCTTGTGATGCTTGTCATGCTTATTGTGATTGTTATGCATTGATATACTGTATATGTTATTCTCTCAGTAAAGATCCAAGAGTATTGTGAATTAATGCTCAAAATTTAACAAGACCATCAAGGGGGGCGAATGCATCTTTGGGCTTGCTCTTGAAATGGTTTTTACCAATCCCTTCATTCTGTTTTCCAAATATTTCATCCAGATGGGCACATAGCTCTTTTGGAGATTCAACAGAAAGGAAGTGGGTTACCATGCAACGATACATAGGATACATCATTGCTGCATAGGATCTGTCACCTTCATTTAACCAATCATTCTCTTCTTTAGAGGATTCGAACTCTCTTTCAAAACAATAATCAAAGAGATCGTATCTCTTCAAATGTGTTATCATCTTTGGTTTCCATTCATCATAGTTGAATGGAGAAAGAGGAGGAATTCCTTCTGGATTCATGGAAGCTGTTTCAGAAGACCTACAAAAAACAATAGAAAATGTCTGCAACTGCTACTACTGCAAAACGACGGAAACTGCTGCAACTGCTGCACTTGAAATATTGATAATAACCTGCAAAAAAATATCAAGAATGGAGATAGACAATACTCTCAACAAGATCTGATACCATGTGAAAATCCTCACAGCAGGTCTAAGAGCTTATGTATACCTCACAAGAAAGATTAAGATTAAGCAGGAAAATAGAAGAAGAGTGGTCAATGCAGTGTAAAGGAGCAACATAATTATGATACAGTAGAACTCGGATGGAAGCATCATAACATCATACTAATTCATTAATCATAATATGAGCAATAAATGATACAATGGAGAGGATTTGAATGCCAAGGTGGCAATTTGAATTAGCCTGCATCAACTGATCATCAGATCAATGGAGTGTCATCAAAGCACAAGTAACCATCAACCATGTGTCACACTGAATCTAACTGGGTGTAGTAGGTGTAACTGATGCATGGAGCACTGATGGAGGGTGCATGAGTAGCTAAATGGAGTCATGAGGAGCTAACTGGAGTCAAAATAGTCAATCTAGGCTCTCTAGAGATCCATCAGAGTGTTTCAGTGAGTTAACTAGGCCATCTGTCCTTAAATCAGGGAACAAATCCATAAATCAAGGAACTAACTGAAGTGTCACTGGTGGTAGGTGAGAGAAGTCTCCTTTCACATTTGGTAGGCGAAAGGAGGGTGCATCATGCACTAGGAGGGATAGAAATGAACAGAAAGAAGCTCTCGGGGCTAGCAAAATGGGGACTAGGTGCTGGAGGACACCATGCTGATGTCTGGGATGCATGCAATTTGCATGCATGCATGCAATTTCATGACTGCATGCATGAATGAAATGGAAAGTAATGGAAATGTTGTTAGGACTAGGATGGAGTATAGGAATATCCTAACAAATTTTGTCCAGTTGAGCCACGGTGTGATCCTTTGATGGGGTAAACGGTATGAGTGGGAGCTCCCCTTTGGGGATGCGGCTTCTTGCAGTTATTTCTTGAGATTCTTGGGATGATTCTATGTCCATGGTCTGTAGGCTTGGGCTCCCTGCCTCCATAGCCTTCTTCAACTTCTCTGCTTCTTCTTATCTCTTTTGCCACTCCTCTTCTTCAGCTTCCTTTTGCTGTTCCACTGCTTCTCTCTCTACCTTCTCCGTCATTTCTTCCAGCTTGTCAGCTTCTTATTTTCTAATCCTTTCAAAATTTTCTTCCTAGATCCTCTTAGCTTCTTCTTTTCTAATCCTTTCAACTTCTTCTTGGCGGATCCTCTGAGCTTCTTCTTTTCGGAATTTGTCGACCTATTCTTTTTGCTTTCTCTCCGTTGCTTCCCTCTGGAACCTTTCTGCCTCTTCTCTTAGCCTTTTCTCTTCCGCCTGTTTGGAAACATGGGTGACAGTGGAGCTAGAGCTTTCTCTACTCTTGGGGAGAAAGTGCTTACTGAGTTCAATCATATTGTCGGCTCTCCTGAAAAATTCATCATCTTGATAAACATCGCTTGCATATTCAAAATGGGCTTTGAATTCTGAACAATGGTCTGCAACTTTGTTGAGACTATCATCCTTTTCTGAAAATATTTTCACCAAAGTGGAAATATCCCAACTCTTGAATAAAAGCTTCGACTGATTTAAATTTAGAGAACTTATATGCCCCAATGTAGAAGGGAAATGGTGGGAAATAGGATTTTTTCAATCTATTCAGGATGCCACCAACCCCATCTATAAAAGCTTGTCTTACTACTTCCTTGTTGACCACATAGTCGGTTGCATACCTGGGTAGGAGATATGGCGGTTTGGAACCCCCATACATTCTGAGGTAGGTTACCTCCTTTGAGAAATAATAATCGCCATATTCCTGTATGACTACCATGGCGTTTTCAAAGAGTCAGTTTGAATCTCTATTGAAAATCAATTCACACAGAGGCATGATAAATTCTTCACATATGGTCTTATAATAACTCTTATACTTCTGAGCCCACGAGATCTTATGAGCAGTATAAATTGGGGAGTCGGCCTTGTTCCAAATTCATCCTAAATTTGGGAAAGGATGTCTTGACAAAATGCAATCTATGAGGTATGATGAAATGTAGAATTCTGCTTTCTTCTGAACCAGACCTTCTTTGGCATTAGCTATTGCCGAAGACAGACTATCTGATAGGATGTCCGCCCAATTGAAAATTGTACCATTGAAATCCACATGGTGGATTAAAGGTATCCGTTGTAGTCCTAAGGTTCATGTGGTTACCATAGATACATTACATATTATAAGAAAACATACACAATAATACAGATACAAGAGATGAGACAGAGAGAGAGAAGACAAGCCTTTATATTAACCAGCAAGAGCAGAATACAGTCATAGAACCAATCTCGTCTCTACATCGGCTCAACAGCCTATATATATATCTGTCAATATGGTTACATAATCGTTTGTTGGTCTAACCAACTGACCCAACCTATACTAGTCGACATGACCTATCAACATGTGTTGCAGAGTGGTCGGGCGGAGGCCTAGTCGACAGGATGACCTAAGCCCCTCCAATATCTCCCCCACCTCAAAAATATTTCTTCTTCCCGAAGAAAACATTAACAACCATGAACTGCGATTCCTTTAGTCTCTGTCAGCAGTCTGGTAGTGGCCAATCGAGCCTCTCACCCCTTTCACCTTCCTGTTGGATTCATCTTCCATGGTCCAGGAGCTTCTGGGCTTCCACGCTCTGCCATTGCACCAACTCACCATCTGCCTGAAAAACTTCTGAAATGACACTGAATAGATGTTTATGTGTTTTAACACCGGGGACTTGATCAATTTAAGTGTTCTTTTATCATTATTAAACGTGAAGCGCTTTCTCTGTGTGGTATAGATGTCTTCTGCTTGAATACATAGTTTTCGTAGACTCAGCTGTCGTGAGGCTTCCTGCAAGTTTCGAATGTGTCACTGCTGCTTGTGGTCGATACCGACTGATATTGTTTGAGTTGACTCGAGTCGACATGACTTACTTCACTCGACATGATTTATTAAGTCGGCTAGAGACTGACTGAATTACAAAATTATAATACAAAAAGGTCAGCCCTCGACCATATTAAAAGACTCGACCACTTACAATATCAATAAATGACCCAACTATTTTGAGTTTCGACCACATTTAGTACCAACCATTTATAACCGACCAAAAAAATACAATTTTGTTGACCACATTATATCAACTACAATGAAGAGTCGACCAAATAACTTCGACTACATAAGTAAGACCTCGACCATTTTGCAATAGGTTAGCACCAACCAACTCTATGTGACCCTCGACCACTTCCTCTTTTCAACTATTACCCATTGCACATACCGACCAAAAACTTCGTCGACCAATACCGACCAAAAAACTATAGACCATAATTATGCATGGACCTTATGATTAAGAATAAAATCACAACCTAAATGTTGGTCAACTATATCGACATGAGTCACATATGTATGCAAACTTCAAAATGTAAAGCTCACGCATTGGTCAACGTTACTTTAAATAATATGAAAGTACTTTTACCCACATAATTGGATGCGGCGATTTGTCAATAGATGATGGACACTGGGCCACAACTAAAAGACAATATTCAACCAACAACAACAATGTAAGATCATCTTCTTTGTAACTTCTGTCAGCACGTCATCAAGTCGATGGTTACATCATTCTGGAAGGCGAACCCAATCATTTCTCTTCTAAAAGAACATTTGAATCATAGCATATTGGCCATTGTAGTCGCTAGTATCAAGAGGATAACGAGTTCTTCCAGCCGATAGATTACTTCATTGGCAATCAACGGGTCTAGCAATTAATAAACATTCTTGGATTGCTTTGATTTACAAACAATCATTTCCTTAGTTACCCGTACTGAGTAACAATCTTTGACTTTTATCGGCTGCATTGATCAATAATGCTAGTCGGCTACAGACTATGTCTTCCAGGATTCCAAGCAAGAATGTAGGATTCTAATCGATGAGCAGAGCTTATACAATGGAATTCTGGTCAGTGAAGAAGTGATCGTCGACTGAGTATTGTGATTAGCAAGTGGACTGCATGGTTAGCAGGTTAATGCTCGTCGAAGATCGATTGATGTCTTCTGGTCGATAGACGTTCCTTCCATTCATGACTTCTTCATTCAGTCGGTATCACACATTACGTACAGGTCATCCTCTTAAATTGAGACATTTTCAAAATACATTTTCTTTACACAAATGATGTAGCAATTGACCAAAAGTTTAAAACAAAATCAACCAAGGTCGGCCATACATATTTTACTCAACGGGCAGTTCCTTCGGTGAGACAACTTGTAGTTGATTTTGATCGACTTCCTCGTTCTTCTACAGACTTTGTTAATGAGCAAAACGGCTATGGTCGATGGGCTGTGGGGCCACTTGATCTGTGCCTCTCAGGTGAGAGCCTGGTGTCACCGACTTAGTGCGTGCTTCAGCTATAATGCATGGTTGATGTATATGGAAATAACGGTCGGTAGCATAGATTACACAGTGAACGATTCGCTACATGGAATGGATAGATGACTGGAGTGGGCTTCTCACGTTCCACAAATTTCTTTGAGACACGAACTTCTTACTCAGCAATATATATTATTTTTATCATAAGCATACCTTTTGTCTTTTGCAGATATTTACCAGGAGAAACATCGATATTCCTTTATCCATGAGAATAAATAAAACAGAGCATTCTCGAGTAATACATCGATCAAAGTGTAGCACTATTCATTTCTGTGACTTCCTCTTTATGGCAGGATTCATTTGCTTGGAGGCTCTAAGTTGGTCTTCTCCGCTACTGCTCTCCTCTTTCTTTTTGTAGAATTTTCCTGTCCAATCTTGGTCATCGCAAAATTCATGCAGTAGGAAGGATCTTCCAGAGCATCATTTCTTTCTTTACAGCAACATAGCACAACATCAGTATTTTTGATCATTTCTTGTAGGTTTCTTTCTTCTCACAATCTCCTTCAGGTTCGAACCGCTCCTCCTTTGCTGCTGCTATCACCCAGCCAAAAGAGAATGGCAACGACACCAGATGTTTTAATCCCAATGTTCATGTGGTTACCATAGATACACTACATATTATAAGCAAACATACACAATGATATAAATACAAGAGACGAGACAGAGAGAGAGAATACAAGCCTTTATATTAACCAGCAAGAGTAGAATACAGTCATAGAACCAATCTCGTCTCTACATCGGCTTAACAGGCTATATATATATATATATATATATATATATATATGTCAATATGGTTACATAACCATCTGTCAGTTTAACAGATCGACCCGACCTATACTAGTTGACACGACCTATCGACATGTGCTACAGAGTGTTTAGGTGGAGGCCTAGTCGACAGGCCAACCTAGGCCCCTCCAACAGTATCCAACTCAATTTATATATACTTCCATCTAATCTGCCAAAAATTCTTCTCAGCATCAAGGCTATAACTCTGAAAGGAGGCCTTAGTGCCTGTGTTTCATATTCTCCACTCTCCTTTTGCCTCAACTTCTTTCCTGTTATCAGTAACTTCTTGGAAAACTCAAGGGTATCCATATTGAGGCTTCTGAGCTAGGCATCGTTCATTAGGACCTGAGCGCGTGGTAACTTGTACGTTGCTGCTATATGGGATGGGTGAAACAAGGAAAATGCCTCTCCCATGCTGTCAGATATAATCCTTGATGTGGAGTTGGCCTGCAATAGAATCCACCCAATGCCTTCTGAACATGGGAAGAGTTTCAGTTGCATGGTTGCTTTTGTGATGCCATATTTTCTTATGTTTTGGTATAAGAATCCATCCTCTAAGACTGCCCTAGGAACATCTTGGTCTCTTATCATCTGATATAGTCCCCCCCATTTGAATTCAGGGGAAACTCCCGTGATTGGCTTGGTGTCTTCATATAAGGTTTCCACCTTTTTTTCTGCACTGACTTCGCCCCCTATCTTGGGTTCGGATACCTTAGACCTTTTCTTGGCTCCTTTCGGCATTGTATCAAAACCTGGTAGAAGAAGTTCGTGCCTAAGCAGAAAACATATAGCAAATTCTAGAGCAAACAATTTATCAAGAGGCATGCATAGCTTTGAAACGAAACATTGTTACACTTGATTAAACCCATGTTGTTCTCAACCAATACTCAAAACAATAGTAGAAAGTGCATACGATAATCAAAAACATCATTTTCTACCAAAATAACAGTGATAAAACTAGCTTCTCTCAAGCAAGCTTGAGAGAACAAAACTATGATGCTATTTAGTGTGTAGTGTTTGTTCAAAAGCACACGCTAAATATAATCAACTTGAAAGTAAACAAAAAGAAATCGGGTGATTGTGACGAGGGCATGGCCCATTGCGTTGGTTTGGCTTGTCTTATTTTACGCTGGACAGTTTGTTGGGATGGGAAAATAGGCTTCAGCAAGGCTACCGAGGCCTTCAAAAAATTCGTGGGTGACTAAGCGAGTACAGAGAGTAGTTTTATCAGGGATTCAAAGGTGGTCGCGGCGAGGGCGATGCTGACAGGAGGGTCCTAAGAAGACAACATACGTTTAAGCACCCAAAAACTGGACAAAAACATGATAAAGAGCCCACAACGAGGGACAAAGTCACTTACCTGTCAACCGGCAATTGGCTCTGCGGCCTTGACGATGCTACACACCTGGCTGTCCTATGAGTGGTGGGAGAAACTTTGAACGAGGTTTAGCAAAGTCAAAGAATAAACAAAACTAAAAACCCCAACTTCAATATATATGCCCTCCGCACGCTTGAGTAATTAAGGCGACTAGACCGTGTAAAGTGAGGCATTAAAATGTTGTTAAGGCAATGGGGCCCAGCGTCATACCAGCGCCATTCAAAATTAATTCCTTGCCATCATTTTCAGCACAGCTCAATGAGTTTGAAAGATTAGTGTTGGCAGCACTAACCAAGTGCTCGTGCAACGCGTAGGTGGCTCTTGATGAGTTTGGCATAATATCACTTAACTTGTAGATTGTAGCTTTCTTCGGTGGGGTTTTCTTATGTCAAAACTTGCTTTCGACCATTGCGGTGATCAATTTAAAGTTTCACCGATGCGTCGTGTGGGAAGGGCCTTCGGTCATTTATTAGCGCTTCTTATTGACTATAGGTGGTGGTTTCTGCGTGACTCACCGAGTCCTGCCGATACGCGTCGCAACTTTTTAAAACAAAGATGACCTTGCCAAGAAAACCAAGTGCTAGAAAGGATAAGAGTAACGCTTTGGCACTTTGGCGACTTTGAGAAAGGCAAGCCGACTGTTTCGGGTGGACTCAGCGAGTTCGGCTGAAACGAGAAGTTTAAACACAAACTGTAGATCGTGTCGGCTTGAATCGGCGAGTCTTGCCAAAAAAAAGTAAAAAAGACTAAGGCACGGCGTTTCAGAGGGTTTGACTGAGTTCATCCGATCGTTGTGGCTCGACTGGGCGAGTTATGCCGAAATGGGAAAGGATTTCCCAACTTAAAAATTCAACCGACCATTGCGGCTCGACTAGGAAAGTTGAGCCACTGTTTCGGTTAAAAACAATGAGTTTTACTTAGTGAAAACAAGCTTCACTTATTTGATCCTTTTGAAAAAAAAACTAAGGAAAGATTTTTAGGCAAGACATAACTCCAAAGAGAAATCTCCTAGGAGAAAAGGAGGGGCCCCAATAATTTTCACAAATTTTTGGGGATCAGGTTGCAGTAGCAACATGCATATAAATAAGTTTAATACTACTATAAATTATAAAAATTTATAATGATGATATTTACAATATGGAAAATATGATAAATTTACTTTTAGATCTCATTATGATATTTTTAAATATGGTATATTTACCCTTAAATCACACACCAATTTAATATAGTTTGAATATTAAATTACCAACACAAATTAAAATTTATAATACCATTTGAATTTAGGATTTTATAATGATATTAAATTTAAAGTCATAATTACTTATGAACCTCATTTTCATTAAATTAAACACTATATTAATTTTTTTTTTTAACATAAATGGTTGAGATTTTTTTTATATATAGAAAAAGAGATAAGAACCAGGATTACATAGTGTATGAGCAGGCCTACTCTCCAACAGCATTGGGTAGCCATAAATCTACCATCATCTTTGTCCATTTACAAAAAGTATGACAGACTTTCAGCCTTACAAAACTAATGCAATGTCTTCCCATAAGTTTTTTGACAGGACTATCTAAACATAATTTCGACAAATTTAACAAGAAATTACATACATAAGCTTACGTTTCATACTGCATAAAATTCAACCAAGGGACTGGAAAAAAGGACCCAAAAAGAAGTACCGAACAGCTTTAGAGCTCTGCGTCCTTGCCACAGTTGTTCAGTAAAGCCTGCTTGAATTCCTTGGTCTCAGCGCAAATGTCTTTAACATTCTCCTCAATCCTTTTTGCAATTCCAAGGATCTCCTTGATTTGGATAGTTCCACGAATCTCACCATTCTCCATAGCCACTACCAGGGCTTCAACTTTCTCTCTGAGCTCACGAACCTCCAGGCGGGCTGCATGCTCCGAAATAGACATGTGTTGCAGGGTTTTTTTATCTCCGAGATCTCAATTCTTAAGACATGAACATGTGCATCTAGAATAGGTAGGTGGTCGTCAACTACACTAAGGGAGGCCGCATATCCCTGTAATTTATCTAGACTAGAGCCCAGAATTGACTCACTGTTCACCACTGGTGTCACTCCATCATTTCCCCCTGCCGAGGTGTGAAGACGCTTCCTACAATCGGACACCACCACCTTCAGACGTAGCGCCCAAAATTTGCTCGCTTCTTTGCATTCCCTCATGATTCCCTAGCCAAGATGGAAACTGCTTCCTAAAATTTGGGGTAACACTGCCATGGTTCGGGATAGTTTTCATGCGGGAGAGGATAACCATAATTTGCCATCATTGTAGGCACAATAGAACAGGACTGATGCCGACCTTCTCGACCAGTTGCTTAATATAACCTAGAGCCTCAACGGGGCGTACGAAGAGAATGGTTGCATGCCTCCCATGTCGAAGCCATGTGATATATTCGTGCGAACATCCCTAACCTCAAAATCCAAACAGGGTTTAAAATTATAGCATAAAAGTTGATGAAGTTCAAATTCTGCATGAGGTGGTAACCAAGGCTCTCACCCAAATGAAGGCATTTTTCCATAGATAAAAAAATTAAAAAATTACCAAGTTGTGAGGACTTGACAATGTAAAGGGATCTAGACCTTGTTTTTCATTGTGTGGTTACTAACTAGAACACCCCTTTCAATTCTTGCTCCATCATTTTCCATCGCATCAGCTACTTGGTTATTCATTCTCATGATGTGGAAGAACCTGATAATTTTGAATTCACTAACAAGGTACTTAAGAAGACTGTGTATTTTGGAAGTAGGACTCTTTTTGTTCTTAATCAGACTCCTGGCCTCCCTGCTGACTAACATTGAGTCACCACAAACTGCTAAATCGATGATGCCATCCTCCCTTGCAATCTCCAGACCTTTTGTAAGGGCTAACCATTCTGCACTATTGTTTGTATCTCTTCCTAATCCCCATGCATGGTGCTTCTTATTTCCATCGAAGTCATAGAGAATTCCACCTGCACTTTCCAACCCAGTACACTATATTAATTTTACATTTAATATAAAACTATATTATATTTACATTTAAGTTAAACACTACATTATATTTCACATTAAACATTACATTACGCTTACATTAAATTTTTTTTACATTTACATTAAAATAAGCCAGACCGACCCTAAAATCACTAAATTAAACTATTAAGTTAAGAATTATTGGTTTCATATATATTTATGTGGGTTTCACGGGCATCTTTATCCTTGCAGGCTTCAACTGTCTCCTGATGATGATCCTAGAGTAGGGATCGAAACGTTTAGTTTCAAATTCGTTTAACGCAGCTCCTCATCACTCAAAACTAATTTTGCCCATATTGTTAATCTTTTACAAGAGTTGATAAAAAAGGATGCGCAATTCAAGTGGTCTGACATCCAAAGGGATTCTTTTGCCGAGATAAGAAGTGCTATTGCAGAGTCTTTTCCATTGATGTCCCCTTCACAAAGGATTTCATTCTTTACACATTTTCTACTGAATTTTTGTATGCTGTTGTGCTTACAAAGAAACAGGCTGAGGATACCGAAATCCCAACTTCTTTCATGAGTTCAACTTTTAAGGGAGCTGAATTAAATTATTCCCGAATTGATAAACAAGCTTACACAGTTTATAAGTCTGTTAAACATTTCAGGCCTTCTCTGCTGAAATATAAAACTAAAGTCATTGTACCTTATGCAACAATAAGGAATGTTTTGATTCAGAAAGAGCTTGGAGAGAAACATGCCCACTGGATGAATGCGCTGCAGGAGTGTGATCTAGAAATCAAACCTGCTAAAATTGTTAGATGGTAAGGTTTGTGTTTATTAGCTGCTCAATCTAATGATCCCGAACAAGCACAGCTTGAATGGAAACAGTAGGAAGCTACACTTGAAGATACTGTAAAATTCATTTCTACCCCAGCATCTGAATGGTATGATGATATTATGTTTTTTCTTACACATGGATTTCCCCTCAAAATTTGGACTTTAATAAATGTAGAGCTTTGAGATTAAAATCTACACCTTATCATTTTATTAATGATGTGTTATTTAGAAGAAATTATGATGGAGTTCTGCTCAGGTGTTTAGAAAAAATGGAAACTGATAATGTTTTCATGGAATTTCATGCAGGAACTGCTAGAGGGCATTTCTCAAGAGAGACAAATGCACACAAAATTATGAGGGCAGGTTACTATTATCGAACTCTGCTCAAATATGCATATTCTTTTTCTAGAAAATGTGAATCCTACCAAAGATGTGTTGGTAAGGTTAAGAAGCCTGCTTTTCCCTTACAACTAGTCATTGTTTAGTTTCCTTTCCAGCAATGGGGTCTATATTTTGTCGGTCCAATAAATCCTACCTCTTCTTTGCAACATCGGTACATTCTCACTGCAGCAAACTATTTCACTAGATGAGTAGAATCGGTTCCCCTTAGGGTTTCCAATACCAACCAAGTAATATCTTTTCTTGAAAGCAATATTGTCACCAGGTTTGGGGTTCCCAAGTCCTTAGTTTTCTATAATGCTTCTTATTTTTCTTCGATTGATCTCACCCAGTTTACCCTAGAGAAAGGGATTAACTCAAGTATTCTGCCAATTATTATCCACAAGGAAATGGATTGGTCGAGTCTTCTAATAAAAATTTGATAAATATATTGAAGAAGACTGTAGCCACCCATCACAAAAATTGTCATACCCAACTTTTCAATGCTCTTTGGGCAGATAGAGTTACTCCAAGAGTTGTTGTTGGCAATTCCCCTTACTGTCTAGTCTATCGAAAGGAAGCCATTTTACTCTCAAACCTCTTACTCCCATCACTACAGTTGGACCAATATTTCTTACAGGATGAATCTTCCACTCTTCAACACATAATTGATTCATTACTCAAATTAGAAGAGGATTAGGAGAAATCCAAAAATAAACTATACCAACATCAACAGTTAGTTAAAAGATGGTTTGATGAAAAATATTCAATTGAAAGAGACTTCCAAATAGGGGATTTGATTCTGAAATGGGACAAACAACACAAGGATAAAAATGACTACACAAAATTCCAACGCTTGTGGTTGGGGATATTTATTGTTATAGAAAAACTTGGCCCCAACACCATTCGATTACAGACAATGGAAGGTTCCATAGAGGCCTATCCTGTCAATATCCAACTTTTGAAGAAGTACTTCATTTAAGATAAGCCTTTGCTTATCTGTACATAATAGTTTTTTTGTTTTCTTTTGATTGTTTTTCTGTTCTTTTATTTTCTTCTGAAGAATCATGGCTATAAAACACTTGGCCAGTTGGTTGATCAGTTTATTTCAAAACCAATTGAGTTCAAAATTTTGGGAGAGCTATTCCAGCTTATAAATTCTTTATTTGAGAATGATCTTTCCATAAAATCTAGCAAGTAATCCATGCAGACCAATCAATTGGTATTTTCCTATTTGGACCACCATTTTAATATCTCATTTGATCAATAATCCTTAGAAGTGATTTGGTAATCATGTCATGTGTTCCATTAGTTCTTGGAAGTAAATTCTTTAGTCTGGTCAACCTTTCTGCTATTTTGATTCCCATATTGATCATCTTGGAATTAAATAAAACTCATTTAAAGGATTGTAAGTTATGAGATGGGGGGTCTTATCACAAGCCAACCTATCATGTTCATAGATATTTAGTGGAATGACACCCCCACATCTGGTCACCAAGCTAGGGGGTGGCTTTCAGATTTTGCTAGAAGAATGGAAGATCCTACCACAAGTCGGTCCATTCATTATCTGCAAGTATCAGTGAATGACACTGCTAGTATTTGGTTACTAAGCCAAGGTAGTGTCTTACAACTTACAATTTAATATTTTTTTCTTTTATTTGTTTATTTTTGTTTTTAGATACTTTGTTGAACTCAAGGACAGGGGGTCTTATAACAAGCCATCCTAACCATGATCATGAGTTCTATCTTGGACTGGAATTACCATCATATGGTTACCAAGCCATGGTAATTTCTTTCAGTCAAAAGATCAAAGCCAAGGAGTCTCTTGACAGAGCTAGCTTGTTCAGTTTCCATGTAGGATTTGTGAATGGAATTGCCAAAATATGATCACCAAGTCAGGGAAATGGTCTTGTTCCAACAAAGTCTCTTTTCAGCTTCTTTCCTTTCAAATATAAAAATAAATAAATAAATTAATAATGAATAAAATATATGAATAAATTAATAAAAACGCAAGGTGATTGATGATATGGAGATCTGGAATTAGTAGAAAAGCCTTTTCTACACTTATTCTTAACTGCCCTCTTGTGCTTTCATATTAGCACGGTGAATACCTTTTTTGTTTCTAGGTGACTGTTTCAATTGAGTTCAATCTTATGTGGTTCAAAATGAGCAAGTATCAATTATCTATATATCAACTCTGTTGTTTCTGTCATCTTTTGTGAAGTCATTTTTAGGTTATTGGTTGATATACTTTTCATGCTAACTTGTTACTTCTCGAATTTTGGGGACTAATTTTATAAAGATAACTGCTTTGCCTAGCCAGTCGCCATTTGTTGTAGGAAAAACAGATCCCTTTTTTAGCTCATAAAAAATGGGATCCCCAACAAAAAATAATGATCATAATATGATTTTTTTTCCTATCTTTCTTATGGGATATCATTATTGTTGGATTATTACCAAGTCTTTTTATGCTTCGGATTTAATAAATTTTTCTTAAAAATTCTTGTTTTTATGCGTTTTGTGAATTACAGAAAACATAGTTTTTCTTTGAAACATGTTATTTCCACAATCCACAATCCGCAATGCAGATTGCAGATGGCAACAAATTTTAAGTTTCGAATTTCTCCTTTTCTGCAACCCACAATGCGGATTGTGGATATCGATAAGTATTTGTTCAATAAAATCGCATTTACGTTTCCTCATTTCTGCATTCCACAATTGCGGATTGCAAAAATCAGAAATCAAAATAAACAAATTGAATTTGAGTACCGCAATTCCGCAACCCGCAATGAAGATTGCAGAAAGATTGATTTTTTTGTAAATTTCCCCACTCCGCTTTCCCGATTTTGGATTGCATATTGCGGAAACAATAAACTGCTTAAGTCAAAATTCACTCTTCCACAATTCTGCAACCCACAATGTTGATTGCGGAAACCAAAATCAAAATTTTCAAAAAAATCACATCCACATTTTCTTTCCGCTTGTTAGAGATATGGATCTAACTAAAATAGGTTATCTATCTATGAAAAACAATAATATATCAACAATAAGTACAAAAAATAGAACAAGAGACAAGAGTACACCAGATATACGTGGTTCACCCCAATTGGGCTACGTCCATGGGAAGGTAGTCTTCTATTATCTCCAGAATATCTCCCTCAAGATTGCAAGAGAGCAATGCCAATAACCCCAATACAATATAGAAAGATCATCAATATACAATCCACAATGGATGATACACAAAGGATGAAATGGATAAAGGTGAAAGACTCCCTTGACTCTATTATATACCAAGAGATGAGGAGGAAATACTCTCACATATTACATGTGGGATAATGTAATTCTCCATAATAACATCTCTTTATATAATAATGAATATCAAGAGTATATTTTACCATAATGAATATGGGATATAATGTACTCTTCTTTTACATAAGATTGTGGATATCTTCCGACATAATACCAAGACATTATTACCTTCCAAGGAATATAAAATATTCCAACACCGCTCTTCTTCATTTTAATCTTAACCGTCGATCTCTTTCAAATCTATGATCCTAATTGACTTCGATGTTACCCCTTTTGGTTAAATATTTCAAATTTTTACTATTTTTCACCATTTTTAAACTTCGAATTTCACCCTCAGCGAATGATTTTACTGCGATTTTCCACTTGTCAACGGATTCTCTCTTCCCCATTGATTTGTAGGTCAGTTTTTCATTCTTTTTTACCAATTGTTTGTGTAAATTCGGAAACAAATTTAAGTTTAATTAATTGTTTTCCTCATCTTTTATAAGAAATTTCCATTTTCTTTCAACCATGTCGAGAAACACTAGGTCTAGAACTACCCTCAATGAACTAAAAAACAAGGACCCAAATAGCGGTATATTTTCTGATACCAATGGAATGGTTTTCGAAACTTATCACCTGGACTAGTCACGGATTTAATCTATATTTGATAACACCGATTTCTCACAAATTCAGGGTGACTAGGAAGCCTATATAAACATAAGTAAGTCCCAGCTCCATGCCATAGTGGATAGGCTTTCTCTAATGCCTTTCACTGATGCCATCAAGTGGATTATTAACCATGCCAACCCGTAGGACCGCTCTTTTAACGACACATCTCAAACCCAATTGGCCTCTTTCCGAGAAAAGGTATTTTCTAGAATTTATGCACTCATACAACCACAACAGCTGCTTAAGAAGCAATTCTTGGAGTCCTCCTCGACCCAGTATAATTTTGATGAAATGCTCAAATCATGGATGGAAAAAACTTGTTAGCATTGCACCCAGAGCTGATAAAATTTACCCCACATCTTGGTTTAGGAGCCCTTCTCCTAGCTGGCTACTATGTTGTGCAGACTATACAGATTGCCGAACTGCACAGTCTTCAAAGTTGAATTGGCACCCCTGGACCATCACGATCTTACCACAGGAGATTCTTTCAATTGGGCTCAAATTTTGTTAGTAGAATTTAAAGAAGCAATAGTGAAATTCTATAAGACTCCTGCCTCAAGGAAGTCAACATTTTTCTTCTCTGCCTATATTATGGTTGTCTTCTGCTCACCTTTTCCTTTCTGTTCCATGGGGTGGAATTGGACATGGGATGGACCTCCAGTCCATATCTAATGTGCTACATTGTGGGAGGATATATCCGTACCTCTTATCTATGAAATCGTTGATCACTTCATGGCTTCCATCTATTAGAATGTTTTTAAGGAGGATGCTCCTACTTTTTCAGCCCAAGCCAAAGAACTGATCTCTACAATGGGAAATTGGTACATGGGAGAATATTTCTCCTACATCAGGATTTGGGGTAGCAAAACAACCACTTATTGCCCAGGATCCTACCTCATAGAATGGTGCTGGAGGAAATATATTTCCAAACAGTAATTGATGGTGCATTCTCGAAACTACATGGAGCTAAAAGGAATGGATATCCCAGGTTCCCCCTTTCCCTTGGGTCTCTGGTGATTCAGAATTCTACCCATGCAAGCTTTCTTTGGAAAAAGATCACCACTCCGAAGCTTGGAGAAGCTCCCAAGAGGATGCATGGTCCAAAGTCCTTCTTAGCCAATCATTTTACACAGGAGCACATCAAAAGTGCCTATATACAACAGACAACTCCTGATGACTCTATTTATGAAGGTGCCAATTCCTTCTTTGAAGTATTGAACATAAAATCTTCTCTAGAAGAGAAGAATTTCATCTTTCAATATCAATATGAGCTTAAGAACACAGTGTTGGAGTACAAGAAGCTCGAACTGTCACTTGAAGAAAGAACTCAGAGAGAATTAGTGGAGAAAGAGGCACACAAAGCACAAGTTAGCACTCCTTTGATAATGACTTATCCAACAGATGACAAAGGGAAATATCCTATTGAGGACACTCCACAAACTAAACCCCTAGCTTCTCTTAACACTCTTATAAAATCAACTATAGAAATGAAGAAGAGCCTGGAATTGATGAGTTCAGCAATTGAAACACAAACCATAGCTGCAGTTACTCCAGTCAAGAAACAAAAAATTGAAGGTTTAGCGCCACAAGTTACTATGATTCAAATTAATGAAAGTGACATGGAATATGAGTCAGTCCCTGCCAACTTCTCATATCCAATTCCTATTCCTATCAGCTTACCATAAGTTACTTCAGTCATTCAAAACTCTTCTGATCCACTTGAGAATTTGGTTGTTGATGATCCTTTCCCTGAATTTCATTCCCTGGAATCATCACTTCTACTACTGTAACATCTTATACCCCCTTCTCCATTCCTACCAATGTCTCTTCTAGTCCATCATCCGATGTTATAGTTCCTCCATCCTCATCAGTTGAACCACCTGTTTTCCCTATTGAGACTTCGCAAGAGTCGATTGTGACTCCAACCTCTGCTACACCTGCAGATCCTAACACATCATCCATTACCTCCATTTCTACACCTCCAACCTCCCAGTGCTACAATGAACTCCATTTCCATTCCCCCATATCACCATACCAATTCAACTCCTGTTGTGTCCCAACCTGTTCCTTTGGTCACAACTTCAGAAGTGGAAGCATCTGCTGTGAAATAAATAACATACTTTGGGGAAGATGAAGTGGTCTCTTTGGGAGAGTATTTCTGCAGTAGATCAGAGAAGGTTGTGGTGAAAAAGGGTCCTAAGAAAGCCAGCGAAGGGACTCTAGTGCAGGGCACTGTCCCTATTCAAGTCATATGGAAAAGAATCTCTATTGATGCAAAGAAGGAAGCTCTTGAGATAGTTGCGGCCATGGGAGATTTTGTAGGGGAAAACTATGATTATGTTGCCTCACTTAATAAAGAGATTGAGGTAAAGGAACAGGAATTGTAGACACTCAAGCAAGAGAAGATTCTGAAGGATGAGCAACATCAATCCCAACTACAAGGGTTGAAGGATGATTATGAGGATCAGCTTAAAACCTTGCAAGCAAAGAATGAAGCTCTCTAATAGAAGCTCCAAGAAGCACAAGTGCTGAATATAAGACATGTTGAGAAGATAGTAGGTTTTTAGCAGAAATTAAAAGATTTACAAAGCATGGCTGCTACCTCTTCCTTCTCAAATTTTTCTAAGGAAGAATTCATTGAATTGGATTTAAAAATTTATGATGATCACAAGAATTTGCTCATTCGATTGTTTGAAGGGTTAAGTGAAATTAGGGGTACTTACAACTCTTTGAACACTATTCAAATGTCCTCTATGATCACAAGCAGAAAAGGAATGATGCAACCAAATCTTTTGAGGATGTGATCGAATGGAAGAAGTATATAAAAGATAGACATGAAGATATGCGTGTCTTGGAAAAATTCAAGCTCAGGAGAATAATGGTTTCTCTTGAATCTTGGGAGAATGCATGTGACATGGTGGAATCCACAATTCAAAAAGGACAGAAGGTTTGCATTAAAAGATGGTTTTCATATGAAAACCTATTAAATCTATTGGAATTCCCCATCTTGGATCAAATTGAGAAGTCTCTTCCACCCAAGATCATGATTGAACAGGTTGAAGAAAAGCACTTGAAGGTCAAGGAACACATTGGGAAATTGGATCAGATTCACATAGCGGAGATTAAGGAGTTGATTGAGTCACCTATAGCTTCAAAAATGAAAATAAATCTCTTCTTATGTGAATGGGAAAAGCTGAAGAAATGGGAAATCGAGTCTCTTACCTGCAAAGCCCAATTATCACTCGAGCATGCCCAATATCAAGATATTGAATATTTGTTGGATGTATTTTCCAAGTGGCAAACTTCCCTTGGAAAATATTGAAAAAATATTTTGTAATCCCTATCTTTCTAAGAGATTTTCCCCTTTGTGAATTTTGTAATTATTATTTAAAGGGACTTAGATCTCATAGGGAGGGGGTTGGAAAAAAGGGAATACACTCGAGAGAAAGACTTGGAGACCTTCTATGTTGTGGAAAGTTGTAATGTTTTGCAATCTTTAATACAATTCAATCAGTTTCCTTTCCTTTCTTTTGTTATGTGTATTAAGTGTGCTTGATGCATTTTGGTTCCTTATTTCAGTCATATATTCAATAATCTTGTTTTGTATTGTTTATTTTTAACACATATAGATCTTTGTGTTGATGTTTCCCCATAAGATTTATGTGTTGGTTATGATCAGTAAATGTCTTTGCTTGATCCATATCTTTTCATGTTGAGAAACTATAAAGAAACCATTCTTTTTATTATATTTATATGTGAATTTATTAATTGACATATCAGTGGAAGAACAGATAAATAATTGAAAAACTTTCTATTTAAACAAATTGGTTTTTACTTTCGTTTTTTAATTGGAATTAGGTGATGTTAGATATGATCTCTATTTCCATTAATTAGCAATAATATTTACTTGAACTTACAGATTGGATTGTTCTAGATTCAAAATCACATTCTTAGATCTAGTTTAGTTAAGTGAGATTAGATAATTTTACTTATTTTCTTTCTGCATTTATTTAGTTCCTTTGCAACAGATTTCACGTCTTCCTCATCAGGAAGAAAGATACATCAGGATCACCCACACAGAGCTAGCGGAGGATAGATATATGTAAGAGTTAGATTTACGAAACAACTTAGGGATAGGGTAATCCTTGCATGGGGTTATTTGAATCCTTTTAGGCTAGGATTTCTCTTTATGTGTTGTATCCTCGAACACTTCCAGCACACCCAAGGCCTCAACATGGACCAAGCCTCAAGTAGATCTAATATCCTCTCATTCATATTGGGAATGAAAATAAAAATAAAGAATCTGTATCCTAATATTCCAACAATGGTTGTGCTTGTTTATGAACAAATTTGAATATAGACTTCTCAAGTAATTGAGCTTAGAAGGCGTGGAGTACTCACAACATTTAAGTTTGGGTAGAAAATGAACCAAACATCATCTCAACCTTAACATAGCAAGACCAAAGACAATAAATAATTTTCTTCATAAGTATCCATGTTGGTAAGTTGAGTGGGCTATAATTCCCTCAATTATGGATCACATGGTATCAGAGCGGATGTATCCTTGACTCTGACGCAACTTTTCCATTGTTTGGAGAAAAAATAAGACTTCACCATGGGAAAATCCTTGAAGAGAGAGAATCTAAAAGATTTTAAATAATTCAATAGGCATATCAAAGAGGAAGGCAGGTATTGGAGGTAGTAAGTAGAGGAGTTGGAAAAAGAAATCGCCACACACCACGACTCCTTCACTACCTCGTGGGAAGAATTGGAAAATAACATATTAAAACTCTTGCAATTGGGAGAGAAAATCGCATAGTTGGATAGTTGGCATTATGATAGACTCAATTAGATACTAGATCATCTACACCAAGATTTGGTAGAGAAAGAGAAGGCATTGGAAAAGATACATGAGGATATTCAAGGCCACCTTCCATTCTCATTTTCACAACTAGAATCTTAATTGAGACAAATCTAGTAAGCTCACCTTGCATTGAAATATCTAAAGAGAATTTTTGTGAATTTGAGAAACATACCAAAGGAATTGGTTATAAGATTATTCTCAGGGAAAATGGGCTATGATGGACAAAGGATAGGAAAAATAAATCAAGGAACCTTGAGACCTATTGTAGTTGAACTGAGCTTCAAACATGAAGGTTTGGGATATGATGGAAGAAAAAAATACCGTGGACAACAACACCATTTTCATGAAGGAAAAGGACAAGTTATAATTTTCTTGTCCCTTACGGGAAGGAACAAACATTAAGGAAGAGGTAAGCATACTTCCACTCAATCCTTCTTGTGATATATTTCATAAGTGTAGCAAAGAGAAGAGCTCCAAGATTCATCCTGCACTAACACTTCAAGGAAAAGGAGAGCCAATTAGACATAATAATAAGAACAAGACCAATACTAAAACCCTTGTTTGTCACTACGATAAGAAGAAGGGTCATAGGGATTAACACTATTGGTACATAGATTTATGTGAATTTCGTAGGAAGAAAGGCCATTGCATGGCATCTTATTGGGAGAAATATGCCACATGCCACAAGCCAAGTTTCTTTCATATGAGGAATGACAAGAAGACTTCCCAAAACCAGTAGATGAATCAAAATTAACACATGTACAAAAGAATCATGTCAAGCATCCCATCCAATGAAAATAACATTTTCCCACACTGCAAGTTGAATGGATATTGAGAAGATAAATGTTGGCCAATTCATCTAGAGATTCACCCCATTAAGTGTGTAGTCAAGAAAAGAGTGTAGAAAGTGAAGATTAGAAGAGATGAAGAGATCCTTTCCTTGGAATCTCGAGGAGCAAAAAGTGTCCACATATTTACAGTGGCACAAGAGGTCGGCCTCACCAATGAAGTAAGCAATAGTTCAGCTGAAGCAAGAGATAGTAGAAAAGGATATCAACCTTGGATCGATGTCTTACTCATTGAAAAATGACTCTCTAGCATATAATTGTTTCCATTCCAAGGAGAAATGGATCCTAGATGAAGAGGGAATCACACACTTAATTTCATTATGGCATATGCTTACTGGTATCTCATTTTTGAATGGATGATGCATACTTTCAATAGAGAACCAAATAAGTACATAATTAGACTTGGCTTAATTGATTTCCAATATGTACAACTTTCAAAGCCACGAAATGCAAGAGACTTGCATGTTGAGAATGGGAGTGAATTTTGATTAAATTTTTTGGGTCTAGAGATTGCTTAGAGCAGATTTAATGAGCATACATTTGCACTACAAAAAAAAAAAAAAATACCAGCATTTGACTTGTCTTCATTGAACTGCTGAGATGGACTGCTTCCAAGCCTAAGAGGGAGGTGGGAATAGATGTTGAGTGTATATTTTAGATCAAATAATTGCACAGAGATGAGAATTATTGAGCATAATTTTGCAGTGGGAACAAGTGAGCCAGAACCAAGAGATTAGCCATAACCAGGACTAGAGCCAGTAGCCACAGCCACAATGTTAGATCCATAGCTAGATTTCGAGTTGTAGCTCGGAGCTAGTGTTAGAGCCCACTTTCCAGAGAAGTTAATAGCTAAGTGCACATTGATCTAGTTTGGTTTCCTTGAGCTTTTGGAGACCAAAAAACATCTCAATTGGAAGGTATGATCTAAAATGGATCTAAACTCTTGAATGGTTGTAATTCTACTACTAGCAATGTAATTTGGAAATGATTAAAGGTGATACAAAACATTAAAAAATACAATGCAAACAAAAATGTAAATAAGACAAGAGAAAAAAATAAAATGAATAAAATGTAAAAATAAAATGAAATAGGAGGAAAAGGATGGGTTATGGGAAATGAAAGGTGATGCCTTTTGGCCTTCCTGTTACCCAAGATATCCCTATTTCCTCATTCATTTTCACTCGGAAAGGGATTTTTTTGGACTTGAGAAGAGGATGCATAGGGGAGCTATAAGCGGCCTTGTAAGTAGAGATTTCCAAGATATACTAAGCAACCATTCAAAGACGATTTTCCCATTTGGGTTTCCAAGTTAAATTTACAAGGTTCATTATGTGCTTGATTTATTTCTCTTGTTCCTTTTATTAATTACTTCCAATGTTTTAATGGGAAATCTCTATTTTAATGCTTCTTTGGTTGATAGGATAATTCAAACATTATTTCACATCCCCTCCCATGCCTCTGGCTCAAGGAAGGGAACATGACACTAAATATGGACTTACAAATTTCTAGCCCCATCATCATTTAACAAATTCATGCAAACAAAGATACAACACATGTGTGTAGATGCTTAATACAAAAATAAAACGGAAATAAAATATGCTACACACATCTAGCATGCATCTATCAGCGTAATCATAAGAGTAATCAATTACAAACATTTCATAATTAAAATACAAGAGAATACTTATCTTGAAAAAAGTTGTCATGAGCAACTGACTATGCAACTGCAACGTTCCACCCAACCATAGGCTGGTTGTGCTCATCAACCTATCAACAAAGATGCCACCCCCAATATGGGCATGGTATCCACAAGGAAAAGGAAAAAAAAACTAACACATATCCAAGTATACATCATATCTCAACCAAGCCAGTCAATAATTGGGTTTATCAGGATTTTAAGGTGGTAGAAAGGAAGGAATTACTAAGCTAGTGAGCTCAACCACAGAGATTGGTACCTCCATAATATTTAGCTAGCTTGGAACCCACAATACCTACACACCCAACACAAGGAAGTATTCCCTTCACTACTCCATAGTCCCTTAGGTCATACCTTCCTTCTAGTGCTATTCATGGTGCACATACAAAGGTAACCAAATCCCTATCATCTTTGGTGAGGTTACACCTTTCACTAGGTTTATCAAGCCAATTCTCAATCCTCTTCTACTCCTGGTTGCTTACACAATAGTTCAAATTATCCAAACAAGGGATACATATAACAACAGGGAAAAAATGTTGGCATAGTAAAACGTTTTAACTGTGGGATGCACAAAACATGATTTCCATGGGTTTTCCAAATCGTGGCACACCAAAGACAAATTGTGAGAGGGGGGAATTGACCCCTGGGGAAAAAAATCAAGTTTCCACGGGTATATAGGTGTTCAAATGGAAACAATGACCTCTATGAACCCCCATCTCGAATTCCCTTTCCCCCGAGTCATTCTGTAACCCCAAAATGCCCTTCTTTTAGCTAGAAATGAGGGAAAACACAGTAAAAACATGGAGGAAAAATCCCATCAACTCAAAACTGCATGAGGAATCCAAGCACATGGATGAATGATGGATTGGGAAGCAAAATCGTAGTTCTTTTCTTGTCCATGAAGAAAAACACGTTTTTTCCAAAATGATGGCTTTCACATACACGAAATTTGGAAATCCATACCTTCCATTTCCCAAAACAATAACTACCTCAAGCAAATCTTGGAAGAAATAAATGATTTTCTACATAATTCAACATGGGTAGTTAATGGTTCACGGGTTCTCTCATTGACACTTGTATTGACACTGTTGGCTTCAAGGGTTTGAATATTTCCCTCCCCATTCCTTGTAAAAATCATGCCCACATACTATTGTTGCATTGCATAGTTAGTTGTGGATGTTTTTATTTTCATACGCATGTACATCATATTTATGATTTTCCATCGTGCCTAGCTCGCACGCGATCCACATGCATCCATTTTTAATTTCTGATACATAAACGCTAAATTGAATATGGTGGGGCTTCGGCCTTGGGCTCCTCACCATGATTTTACAATGATAATACATCATTTACATATTTTAATGTGATAGGGTAAAAATCAGTGTGTTACACATTCATTCTCAACTATTAACTGAGGATGTCTTTCATGTTTTCAATTTGTCTTACAAAATAGAAATGCCAACAACTATGAAAATACCACCTTCCATTCAAATATAAATCATGCGATCAATGGGTCTCATCTAAGAGTTGTTGCAACTCTTTAGGTAGTTTCTAAATTGAATTTTTTAAATGTATTCACTGTTGGACAAATTTAAATGTGCATGGGCCATTTTTTGTCACAACTAGGTGAATTTAAATGTGCTTGGGGTGTTTTGATCACTGCTGGACGAATTTAAATGTGCTTGGGGCATTTTGACCAATGTTGGATGAATTTAAATTTGTTCATGGGACTTTTTTTTATCATTGTTGTTCATTTTTATTTATTGTATAACCCGTCACTCTCACTTGGGTGCACCTTCCTTCTGGTATTATTTTTTGGGATGAGTTCTCTATTGAGTGGTTTAATAAATCAAAAGTTCCTCTTACTTGGGAATTTTAAATCTTGTGCAATCTACTTATGACCTAGGAATTTCGTATATAATAAATCCATTTTACTCATTTACCATATTCCTTGGTGAAACATTGGGTAATTTCCTATTGCAAGAGATTTTCTTATCAACCAGTTTATTAATTTGTCTATTGGGGATACCTTTATTCTCTTTTGCGTAATCTTGCTAGTTCCTTACATGCAAAGTAACATTGTAATTTGAAAATCATCGGCACAATAATTTATCGAATTCTTAGCTTCATTACATGCTTAAGGTTAAGGCATTTCATTGATATTTGTGGGAATTTGTCTATGCAGTCCATGAAATCAATTGGTGTTGAAGCAGAAAGAGATTTGAGCATTTTTTAATACAACGTTATGGATTGGTTTTCAAAGCTTGTTTATGCCCCTAACATACTTTTGTTATATTTTGTTGCTAATTGACATTGATCTGGATCATTCTACATAGATCAATTTCAATTGAGAATTGACCTAGCATGTGTAATCGATCTATTTCAACTAGAATGCATTAATAATTGGGGTGTGTTTCCTTGGTAGGAAAAAGTTGTTATGACTCCTCTCATGGTAATGTAGACATGGAGTGATGGAAATAAAATTCATATCCATGCCACGATAATATTTTTGGCCAATAAAAGAACCCGAAAGAGATAACATACTTCAAGTGATAAACAAGGACCACACTAGAGTTGTACAAGTTCAAAGAAACGTAGATGAGGAAGGTGGAAAATTGAGAAATGGACCAAGCCTCAAGAAGAGCCATCCTTCCATGCATATTGGGAAAATAAAAATAAAGAAACTATATCCTAATGTGCCAATAGTGTTTGTACTTGTTGATGAACAAATTTGAAGATGGGATTCTCGGGTAATTTAGCTTAGAAGGTGTGGAGTCACAAAATTTAAGTCTCAGTAGAAAATGAACCAAGCATCATCTAAGCCTTGACAAAGAAAGAACAAAGACTATAAATATTTTTCTTCACAAGTATCCATATTGGTAAGTTGAGAGGGCTATAAGTCCCTCAATTACGAATCAATGGCCACCTAGTTGTAACCTAAAAACCCATCCATTGTGGAAATCCTAATGGCTCCAACCACCTTCAGAAGGATGTGATCCATCTTGGGAGGAGGTAGTTATATTTTAAGGAGCACTTATTTAGGTTCTTTAAATCCAAACACAACCTAATTTCCCCATCATTTTTCCTTATTGGTACCAAATTGGTAACCCATTATGAGTATCTAAGAGGGATGCATATTTTGGAATCTAGCAGGTTTTTTACCTCTCTTTCAATGATGGGAAAAAGAATGGGATTAACTTGACTCAATTTTTGTTTAACCATCTTAGAATATGGTTTAAGGGGAATCCTATGTTGTATGATAGTGGTATCATAGGTTTTCAATTCCTCATATTTCCGTGAAAAAACATCAATATATCCTTTAAAGAGAGTTACTTACCTCTATTTTTGTTGTGCAGTCAAAAATTTGGATAAATTAATGTACCTTGGATCTTCTTGAGTGACCATATTGAATTCTTCAACATCCTAATTCTTTGGGTGTAAAATAGGTTTGATAGGAATATCATTGCTTTCAAAATCTTCTCCAATGGGACAAGTCCCTTTGGAATGAAGTTATTTCTTAGCTATAAAATTTTGTGATTGGCAATCGAGTTCGTCATTTCAGAAACTGCCTCAATTTTGGCCTAGATCTAAACTCCTCCTTCTTCTTCATCACCTTGATCAATATTAGTGATTAAAAAGTCATCTATCATTTCCAGAAATATATTGATTTGTAAATCATCCTAAAAAACTTGACAATGTTTAATATTATCTGGAATGGATGGCCAGTATCTCATCTCAACTTCATACATCAATTTTGGCTTCTTTGGGGGCTTGAAAGTACTCGCTACTAAATCAAAATAATCATCTTGTTTATTTTGGTATTTGGGGAAAGTAGGTATATTAAAGGTGTCAAAATAATTTTCTATTAGGTTCCATACCTGATTCCTATAAGCCCTCATCTTCAGCTCCCTCTTTTGATATATCCCTTTGATCTGTTGCACAACCAACTATGAGTCCCTAAACACGGACAACTTAGTGATCCTCATGTTTTTGTTATCTTGGAGAGAAATATTAAGGGCCTTATATTCTACCAAATTATTGGTGGTTTCAAAATAAAATTTGTAGGATAACGAGACTCTTTCTCCTTAAGGAGGAATTAAGAGGACATTGGCCCCTAATTTGTCTTTAGTAGAAGCACCATTAGAGAAAATCTTCCAAACTTGTTCATTTCTCATATTAGGGACTTGAGGCATATTTGATTCAAAATAGCCATCCTAAAAAAATTCATTTACCGACAAGATGCGCTAGCCCATATCCTCATCAATGGCATAAAGAGGGAATTTCTTTGGGTTGTTTTGACTTCTGACTACATATGTGAATTTGGACTCTCTATATAATATTATGGTTTTCCTTGAAAACATGGGAACAATATCATACTTCATATCCACTTTCATTGTTCCCCCCAATTTCTTGGCCCATCTTCTTGATAGTAACATTCAATATTTAGCAAGTAGATCGGCTACTACCACATCCATCATGATACTCTTTGTTCAAAGTTGAGCTAGTGTGACTACTAAATCCTTTATCATTACCACACACTTAACCTTTATAGATTCAAAACTATACAAATCATGGTATGGTCTAATATCTCCAAACCCAACTGTTCCATGATGAATTTTGGAATCAAATTATGCAAGGTACCCAAATCCAACATACAGTTATGTAGAAGCTTGTCATGTATGCTTAGGGTCACACAAAAAGGAGTTTTTGGCTCTTGTTTCTCATCAATGTGAAGTCCAAATTTGACTATAGTATATTAATAATAAATATTGAGGGTGTCCAACTATTCTTCTAACATGGTACCACTAAAACATTTGTTAAATTATTTCTAATAGACAAGATTATTTGCTAACTTAGATAGAGGGAAAAAATATTAATCTTCCCCAAATAATTTTCAAGATTGAAGGGGGGAAGAGCTTTGTCATACTTTATTTGGTTATTCTTTTACTTTTTGGGCTGAGGATCATCACTTCTTTTGGATACCACTGAATTGACGATCTCCCTATCTTTGTCCTTTGACTGGTAATTGGTCTTGGAATGATTCTAGGTAAAAGGATTTTTATCTTTAGGATGACTGAAGGGAGGCATTTTTTGCAGGGAATGATCCGCCTGGTCTGCAACATGTGGTCTAGGCTTGAGGTCAAACTTTATTTACATCTTAGCTTGGAGTGTATCAACAAACAAGCGATATTGAGCTAATGGTTAATCAAATTTTCCTTCATGACCTTGCTACAAATCATATGCGTTGTAAAGTAGATAATTTTCATAGTCATATTGAGTTAGGTGCATGGCATTAGACTCATCTTAGAGCCAATGCATCTCTTCCTCAATATCCAAGTATCCTTCTTCCATGTGAAAATATAAGAAATTATTATTGTTGTTGTTATTTTCCTTGACATGAGGATGAAGAGGTTGTTCCTCGATTCTCCTTTCTCTATACATCATCTAAGGATTATAGGACCTTCTAAACTAATTTGGATTCTTGATCCTTCCCCTTGGGGAGTTTTATTTGGGATATCACCTTCTAACTCCAATCTAGTCAATTTATTTAACATGTTTTTTATCATTCGAGACATTTCTTCAATTTTGGCCTCTTGAAAATCCTTAACCCCTCTAGAAGTGCCAGCCTCATATGTTAACTTTCTTTTTCCTTTGTGATCCTAGTCATACCTAGGTTTGAGCTTGGCACTAGCTGTCATGTTTCCCTGAACATCAATTGCATCATCTTGCATGATGAGTAGGTTTGTTGACCATCTTTCCCTCAACATTATGGAAAAATATCATTCAAAAACCCCATCATAGGTGACCTTTGTAGTTTCCTGAGTGGGTTTAATGTTTACAGGGATCTTGTTGAACAATTTACTAAATATTTTATTAAAATCTCCAATTGGTTCATTATTTCCTTTCTCGAGGGAAGCAAATTTTTTCAGATAGTATAAGTGGACCCTCGTTTCTCCCCACTATATCATGAAAGTGGATTCTAAAAATTTCTAGGAATGAGTAGAGGTGGTAAAAATACCCTTGAACCATTTTCAAACATCTCCTTCCAAAGTTTGAGTAAAGAGCCTTATGAACACATCATCATGTTCAATTAATAGCTTGGTTGTGAAGTCTTGAAAAGCAATCATATGATATTTAGTAGAGGTACCTTTTTCACCATCATACTTGGGAAATATTTTGAGGTAAGTTTTAGGAAAATTATGCAGGTTTTGAGGAATATTTAAGGGGCCATGTCGAGCAAAACCCAAAGGTTAATCGGTGGTGGAGGTGGCAGGGACCACCTTCACTTTTAGCTCCACCCATTATGTGTTGAATGATAATATCCTTAGCTTGTGGAGTAATAGGAATCCTATATTTTTTTGGAATGAGTTGAGATGAAGACTGGCCACTTTCAAAAGTGGTGATAAAGAATTTTGCAGATTTACCAAGGGTGTTCCAAGGGTTTGCATGGGAGAATTATACCTACTAGTTTCAAATATGTATTCATATTCTTGAAACTTGGGATCAAAGGGAAGAGGAGATGGGTTTCTTTAAGCATTACCTAATAATGGAGAAGATGGTCTGTTGCAGTTGCTCCTCTAGGAGACTAGTCTCTCAAGATCTTGAAGGATTTAGAATTATCTAGGAGTGGGTTTTTTCTGGTTCACCTTCTTCTAGATTCCAATTTTTCCTTTGTGGATTCTCCAAGTGAACTAAAATAGCCAATGGTCTAACTCTCATTCACTACCAAGAATTAGATTCAATGGCATTATCGTTCCTAGGGAAAAATAGCTTCAATTTCTTTGTCCCTAGAAATAATGCCAAAAAAGGTGTTGATCCATACGATGTTCCAAGGTTTCTTTGGAACTATGCCAGGGCATCATTAAACTTTGTATTTGTGTGTATTGTAACTTCGTTTTTGAGAAATATATATTTCTTGATTTCTTTTGTTCTTGAAAATTTTGAATTATCATATTTTGAACATTATGAAGATGATATGTAATGAGTAGGAAAGCATTGTTCTTGTTATAACAAACACTTAGATTTGCAAGGTGAATGAGGTGATATAATTAATAGAGATGGAGATATAAAGTACTAACAAGAGTAAATTTTATTTCTCTAAATGGAAGAATGTGTATTGAGCAATAAAGAATTCAATATATAACATATAATGTAAATGCATACACATATATAGGTTTTGAGAACATCTTCTACACGAAGAACATATCGTGAATATTTCATAACACGTTAACAACATATGAACAATCATCATGCATGACCCATGAATGATATGAAAGGTTTCCTTAGAGGGATTTTATTAAATCATTAGGGAAATTACATAGGAGAATGACAGAGATGGGCATATAGGAGGAAGATACAAAATTATAATAGATATTATAGAATGCTATGCAAAAAATTCTGAATCTTCCTAGCCTAATAACACCACAATCATAATCTTGGTCCTCAAATGACTCAGTGATAAAAAAAAATAAGGAGGAGTTACACTATACTTCCAAAAAATTGCAATCATTTCCTTGTGGTAACTCTCTCCTTCCTCCTCTTGTTGCAACTACCTTTGTTTTCTTCTTTATTGTCTATTTCTATTATCGACCAATCAACCAACTGACCTTGAAGTTGTTACAACCATTGGAATTGGTGTCAATCGGATTGTTTCCATTCCTAGTGATTTTTCCTCCACCCTAAATGTTGAGCTATCTGTTGAGGTGGTATGGTTAACAAATCCTGATGAGAATATGTTAACGATGAGAATTTGGAAATATTCTTCCAATCCTTTCCCATTGGATATTGAAACAACTTTTTCTCATGGAGGCACATATCCAAGTATGTGTAATGAGCATAAGAGGATGACAACAAAATTATGAAAACTAACTAGAGATTAGAAAGAATCCCAAAATCATCAAGAAGTTTATCCAATATAACCTAACCTTTGACACCACCTTCTATATCTTCAAACTCTAGGTCATCATTTCTGCAATAGGAAACTATGGACTCATAGTTCTATCTGGGATAGAGGAATTCATTTCCATCCCAGGGGGATGAAAGGATTTGATTGAGGAATCCATTGAAGATGGATTTAAACTAATTACCATATGTGGCCAATTAAATGGATTTATCATGCACAATTTGAGGAAACTTGTTCTTCATAATAAATTATGAAGCCTCAATGATGATTTTCATTCTATCCCTTATTTCCAGTGCATCCAACTCTTCATTAGTCTTGGAATTCAGTATGTCCATGACTGATATAAAAATTTCCAACTTATTCTCTAACTACGTAAAGGTTCTATTGGCATCTTGTAAGGTAGTGGCATCCAAGTTCCATTCATCTTGAGAAATAATGAAGTGGTTCCAATTCTTGGTCAACATTATTGCTATTGGATTCCAGGCTAAGTGTTTGGATCCCTTTAAATGAGACTTCCATGAGTTCATGTTTGTGAGTTGATAGGGCCTCTTTTTGTAGCTTATACTTGGTGTCCTTCAAATCATTAATCATTGCATCCATCTTTTATGCCATGTGCTTCAGAATGTCCACTTCCTCTTCTTACTTCATGAGGTCCTCATTGATGTTTCTCAACTCGTCTTCCTTAAGATTCATGGAGGACAAAATACTAACCACTTGGTTGGTGTGGTCAGCTGATGAAGATGCAAGAAAGGAAGCACCTTTTGCAGATATCAAATTGTATTTTTCTTGCTATAAGTCATTGATTTCTCGCTCAAGTTTCTCTATTTTTGCTTTATATTCTTGGGAAATCTTAACCATATGATCATTTTCTTCCTAAATCACTAGCATATTTGGTGTATAAACATGTTGATTGTCTAGGAATTTTAACTTCTTGTTGAGAATTTGAATCTCATTGTCTTTGTCGTTTAATAATTTGTTTATAGGGGTAGGATCGAGTGGGTCTATCCCCCTTTCCACTACCTTTAGCTCCAACTTTGAGATTTTAAGTTGTTTGGCCTTGAGTGGGTCTACCCCCCTCTCCAATCTATTAACTATGTCGCAACGTGTGAATATTCATGGCATAATTTAGGACATCCCTAACAAGTACCTCTCCTTTCTACCTATGCTATTCAATTTTGTTAGTGGGGCCGAAGGAATCTATATTATAGGTAAATTAAGTGGATTTGTACTTTTCTAGAGTCGACCTTCCACCTAAATAAGTTGGCTCTAGAACAACCATCTTAAAGGTCCATTGCTTCAGATCCACTGTTGACAATAATCTAGGTTGTCCTACTGAAGAAATTCCAGCTCTAGGGAACAAGTTCGTCTTGAAATGAATATTCTCGGCCTGAATTTGATAAAATAATCCAATTAATATAGATCTAAATGCATGAGCTTAAGAATATGCTCATTTCTTTTGGGGTCATTGAGCAGCTGGAAAATATTATGTGGTAATGATTGGTCTAGCTGAAGATGAGGTCGCTTTCCCTTGAGCTTGATGGGCAATGATGGTTGATTGTTGCTCCTTCTTAGGATTTTTTTAAACTACCTTTCCTTCCATAGATTCCTCCATGTCTACATCAGAGGAGACCTCTGTAGAGGACCATTTTTCCCCTACATCCTTTTTCACTAGTTTTGGAACTACTTGTGACTTGGATTGGATACTAGGATGAAGGATTTTCTGCATTTCCTCCCAACTTTTCAAGTTGGAAATTATGTCCAGTTTCTCATGTGGTTGATGCAAGTATTATGCTAGATTCACTCTCTTTATCTTTTTTTATATGACTCCATGTGGTTCATACATATACTTGAATCCTAGTGATATATTCAAGGTTTTAAGCATGTCTTATACAATTTCCGGAGTTGTTCTAGTTTTGACCAAGAAAGGGCCAATATTCTTGGGAAGATTAAATGTAATAACACTCTTGTTTATGATGAAATGTATTTGATAAGAGTCAAAACTCTATCGAATTTATTCAAGGGCGAATATTCTAGGGGTCAAGACAGTTGGGAGGCAATAAGGAGGGACTTCTAAACCATAAATTATGATTTCAATATGGTTTCCATATAAGAACCAATGTCATATCGATGAGTCAAGGATTAATATAAGTATATTTTTTCATTTAGGAAATAATATATGGGGGGGGGATACCATATAATATAGAAAATACTACATCCATGACATATTTTACAAAATCCAAGTATTTTTCATTTGTAGGATGGAATCTAACTATCTTGAGGTACGACTTGGGGAAGTGATCAATAATATGATAGATGATCATGTAGAGTAAGTAGGGATGGTACCTAAATAATTTAATGGATGAGAAGGTACTCAATTTCTCATGAATCATTTCAACAATGAAGAGGGCGAAGTCTAACTTGACTCCAGGTTCACCAGATGGGGGGGGCATGGAAATTAACATACCAAAGACAGTATCATCAACTAATTGGTCATGGTTGTACCCAAGTACCTAGAATACCATTGACATTGCCACTTGGGACAACTTAGAAAAAATATCTGACCTGTAAGGGAGGGGCCCTAAAGGTAATTTATCTCTAGGGCACAACAGAGGTAAGAGGAAACTCTCATTGTGTTCTAGAACCAATTCCTTTTATTTGGCTCTCAAAGAGTCATTGTTGAAGTGCAATCGAGAGTTGTTTGTGGTTATCTCAAGCATATCATGGATTAATTATATGTTAATGGGATATATGATAGTCCCATATCAGGCCATTATGTCCTTTTTATCGGACGGATACCACTCAACACACGAGGTGACCGATTTCGAAAAGAAGTATGTTCTCGAAACGCATTCCAAGGGAAACCTGACTCCCAAAGTCATAAGAAATCCTGCCCTTCATTAAAGCAAATCTAGGATTCACTTGTGGCTTGGTCAGCATATGGAATTTTGAGTATGGGTTTGAAAAATTCACCCAATGTGTTTTCCAGGTGATTTTCCTACGAATAGGTTGTGCTTGATGGCTCAAGAGCCAAGGATTCTAGTGTAGAGGCCATCGAGAAAATTTGCAGTGAGTTTTAACTAGGGATAATGGACGAATCAAGGAGCTTATAAAATGCTCTTACACTATCATCCTTTTGTTTCTATTCTAATAGAACAATGCTCCACAACAAACCTTTTAGATTTTGCACTATAGTGCATCTTTTCTTTATCATTGTCTCATCCATTTCACAACCTCTACAGAACATTATACACACTTCTTTAGATGGCCAATTAGGAGGACTACCGATGACATCTCATCTCACCATATTCTGATCCATATATGTATAACACAAAGGATCCCTCTTGACTCCATATACACATTGGGATTGTTTTTGTCTCATCACACTTATCCACTTCATTACACTTTGGTACTAGATGTTTTTCTGATACATGAGACCCTCTAATATCCTTACATATTTCACAGTCTAGGTACATCATTTTTTAGCATGACATTAGTTCTTTTCGAGCCACTTCCCACAATAATAATATGCTCAACTCTTGTAGCTTTCTTCCCCGACCCTAGTTCCATTCCTAAACTAGGAGGAAAGCGAGGATGATTTCCAATTGAGCTAGCAGTAATTGTTAAGGAACAAGGATGTGTCCCCTAACAACAACTCCATGGGAAGAAGGAATACATTTCCATCTAATATAGAAACCACAAAGAGAAGTGCACAAGCCTTGAATACATTGAAAAATCAACCAATGACCTCAAAGAGAAGTGCACCTCCCTTGAGGACATTACCAACTCAACTAACAACCCCAAAGAGAAGTGAAACTTGCTTAAGGATGCACCCTTATAGAAAGTTTGCATTGTTTAAAACTATTGTTGGGAAAGTAGTTAAACATACTATTAAATATAGATTAGTGCCCAACATTTGAGTGAGTTAGTTTATTCAATCCTTTATTTTTTTATCATTGAGTGACATGCATGCTTAGATTAGGGTTTTTTTATCAGACACATTGTAAGTCTATAGAAAGGCTTCTCGGATTCATTATTAGACAAGAAATATCGGTATTCTATTCTCCAATTTCATGGTTTCTCATTCTTAAATCTATTTTGTCAAATTAGATACATTTTACTTGATAATTTGCTTTACCTCTTATGTCACTTCCCCTCCCATTGATTCGGCGGAAGGAAGGGAACATGACACTAACATTCTGGGATTTTACAAAAACTCAGCCCCATTCATTAGATTCATACAAATAAAACACATGTGTGCATATGCCAAAACATGCACAACAGAATTAAACTATCCACACACATTCCACATGCATTCAGCATATCAATAACAGTCATCAAATAATTAAAACATGGAAGAAGTAAAACACATAGAGAGAATACTTTCTTGCAATGGTGAAGTTGTCCCAAGCAACTAGCTATGTAGTTGTAACATTCCACCCATCCAGAGGCCAAATGTGCTCATTAATCTCCCAGCACAGTTGCCAACCTCGAGCTGGGCATGATTTCTACAAGGAAAGGGAACTTGCAACTGATGCACAACAAAATGGCTACCTCATCTAGCCAAGCCAATCCATATTTGGGTTTATCAAGCCAATATTGAACCCCGTTCTCTTTTTGGATTCTTGCACTCAAGCTCAAGCCACAACAAGCATAGTTATTAGGCATAGAAAAACAGTTTTAGCTATGGGATTCACAAACAAGATGTCCATGGGTTTTCCCCAAATCATGGCACTACAAAAACTTGTTGGGGAAAAGGAAAATCGACCACATGGAAGAATTTTTTTTCCCGAAATGTATATGAGCATTCGAATGGCCAAAAATGACTTCTATGGACCCCCAAATCAAGCTCCCCTCCTCCCAGCCTCTCTGTAGCACCAAAATAGCCCTGTTGACAACTAGAAAAACAAGGAAACATAGGAAAAAACATGGAGCGAAAACGCCCCACCATATAGAACTGCGTGAGAGAGCAAAACTCCTTAATGAATAATGGCTTGGGGAACAATTTCGTGGATCCTTTCTTTCCCAAGAAGCCAAAACACGTTTTCCAAAAATGGTGGCTTTCCCATACCCGAATTTGAATAGCCATACCAAGCCGTACCTATCCATTTCCCCAAATAATAACTACTTCAACCAATTCTTGGGAGAAATAAATGATTGGGTACAAAATTCAACATGGGTAGTTGAAGGTTCATGGGTTTTCTCATTGACACTTAGGTTGACTTGATTGGCTCCAAGGATTTGAATATTTCCCTCCCAATTCCTTGTAAAAATCATGCCCCCATACTCTTGGTGCGTTGCATTGCATAAATAGTTGTGAGTATTTTATTAAAATGCATATTTACATGATATTTACAATTTCTATTGTGCATGGATAGAATACAAACCATATGCATCAAATTTAGCACTAAATCGATAGTGGGGCATTGGCCTTGAGCTCCTCACCATGATTTTGTAATGATATTACATCATTTACATGTTTAATGCAATGAGGTCAAAATTGGAATATTACATCTTATATCTATATTTCAAGCTATTTGTTTAGATTGTTTCTCTAATTTTTTTTGTGTGTAGATATTGGTTTCTTATAATAGTGTGTAAGATTATTCCTTATGAAACAAGCTATTCCTCTAAAACTTCTGGAAAAATATTTTCTTATTCCATATTGACCACATGGTAAGGAACATGCCACTCATCATATCCTCAAGTTTTTACATGTTAAATAGTGCCATTTTTTTAAATACAACTTGACTTAGGACCATTCTTTCATACAAATCCACAAAATGAAGATCCTATATTCACTTAACTCTTATTTTCCAATATACTTTTGGTTCTTGTCTCTAATTCTAGTGCATGGTAATGCTACCCAATTATGACATGCTAGTTGCAATGGAAACCTTGAAAAACAAAAATCTGATCACTAAAAATAAATATTAGAGGTATCTGCACAACTTCTTAGAGCAAAGTTCAAAAAGATGAAATGTACAAAATTAAGTTACCTTCCAGAATTTGTAAAATTTATTTATGGAAAATTAGTATAAATCCATGAAAATTGTGTTCTAATATTGGTATGTTATTTTGTTTTTTAAAACAAAATGCATATGTTCTTGTTAGGCCTCGGGTTTGGTATGTAAACAATGAAAGTTTTTGGAAAAAAATTAGAGAGTTATTTATAATAGGCGGTTCTTGTGAGGCATTATTTTTCCCTAATTTTTAATGTTAATTTTATATATTTTTTAAATTAAGAAAGCCAATGAAGGCATGGAGTGAGAAGGTGAACTATTAGGCCCTCATATGAGGATCTTAACAGAATCAATGATTTTTTTTTTATTGTGTATGTCTTGATTTGTACGTGTGCATGTTCTTTTTTTTTTCAAAATAAGTAAACTGATCAAAAGTTACAAAGAAACTAAGAAACCTAGATGTTTTTTTATAAATTTGACATCAAACCAAGTAATAGTAAATAAAAAAATATGAAACAAGATTGTCTTCCTCAAAAATATATATATATTTGGAATGTGCACACAAGATTCTATAAGTGTGTATAATTTCATTAGCAACAAACACATAAAGCATATGTAGATTCGAGGTTGAATAACATGGAAATGAAAAAATGGATGTGTTTTGTTATTTGTAAACCCAAGAGGATAAATCATCCACCAAGAAGATGGAAAAAGTAAATCCAACCATTTTTTATTAATTAAAAACGCACGCATTATTATTCAAAAATAACGTGCACATGTTAATAACGCATGCGTTTTTTATTTAATAATGTGCGTACACTTTTATTTTAAAAACACAAGCGCTTTTTTATTTTAATAAGGTGCATGCGTTACTAAAATAAAAAAAATTGTGTGCATTCTATTTTCCCCTTTCTTTGCATCTTTCCCTATCTATTTCTCACACCCCACCCCTCTCTTTCCCTCCCACCATTTCCTAGTATATCCATCCCACAATCTCCTTCTCCATCCCTCCCACCCTACCCATTATATCTCCCTCTCCCAATCTCTCCCCCCCTCTCTCTCATACTCCTACCACTAACTCCCCCCTCTCTCTCTACCCCTAACCCACCTTCTCTCTCTATCTACCCCTAACCCCCCCCCTCTCTATCTCTCCTAATCCCCCTCCCCCTACCACTAACCACCCCCATCTCTCTCTCTCTCTCTCTCTCTCTCTTGGAGACAATGTCTGATACTAATGGGAAGATTGTGGCCATGACAAGATGTGCTCACATTGCCACAATGGATGTAGGTGATCGCAGATGAAAAACGGGGAAAATGACGTTAGTGAACCTTTTTTATTTTTTATGGACAAAAAAACGCACGCACATTATTTTACTAAAAATAAAGTGAGGGTGTTCTTTTCCACGCTCTCCATCATACATGCAAAAAAGAAGAATGCACAGGTGTTTTTGTAAACACATTTTTAAAATTTTAACACTCGTACGTTGCTTTGTAATGAAATTGGGTACCCACATTGTGCTTTTGTAACGAAATTAGGTATCAACATTGTGCAGACACCCATATATATATATATATATATCCTATGACGGGGTAGGGAGATTAGTCCCTAGATGCTCACTCGTCACTTATGCACTCATCAAGCACATTAAGGTCAAATACCATTACATTCGCGAGATAGTGCAGAGAGGAGCACTCCAGCTTCAACACATTTCTACAGATGAACTGATTACAATCATTCTGACCAAGCCTTTATCAAGGAAAAAATTGTATACTTCAAGGACTACATATATATTTAGAGAGAGAAAGAAAGAGCAACAATTAATAATATAATGAAATTATATAAATTTATTTAAAAAAAAAAAAAAATAATGTAATGATAAAGTTACAATAAATAAGCTTATTCAAATTATCTAGGATAATGTAGAGGATGATAACACTTTATATTAAATCTTGCCACTTATAAAGACAACATTTTTAACTCATAAAAAAGAATTTAAACTTCATCTTCAAAACATTTTTAATTCATAAAAAAGAATTCTCTAATTGAATTTTTTTAATTAATTTAAATCATAAAATTATTTTAAATATAATATTAATTAATTTAAATTTATAAATGACATCTAATAATTTTAATATAATTATTAAATGTTTGAATATAAAATTTTAACCATAATTTTTTATATAATTTTATTTTTATTTTATAAAAATTAATCATTATTTTAAATATCATATATTTATTTAAATTAATTATATATATATATATATATATATATATATATATATGTGGTCTCTTTGTATTTATGGACCACAAATTAAGTGGTTATTTTATTATATAATCTTTTATATCTACCAGATATTGCTTTTTGAAATTTATATTCTTAAAATTGTTGGCTGGAGTTGAAGAATCTAAGATCGCATTATAATTGAAGATTGTAATTTTGTTGTGGATCAAATCGTCAGTCAAATCGTCAACCTGTCATCCAAGCCAGAAGATATCTCAACTAAATGGAACCCAGATAAATAGAATAAATAGATAAAATGAAATCCATCTATTCTCATTAACAAAATTTAAGATTGTAATTTAAATTCGCTTCCATCACATTTTTTTTCTATAAATTTAGATCAAATACTAAAATAAAGAGCAATCTGAGGAATATTTATCCCACGCTAAAAATCGATTAATCTAACTTTACAGCCTAAAACTTCCGAGCTCTGACTACTTGTGCAAGAGGCACGTGATGGAAAGGTTAACTTGGATTATTAGAGTTGTAATGGTCCTGTAGTTATATTTAAAGAAGATCGAACATGTCGAACGGTTCAATATATCAAAAATCTTATTAAGTTGGTCAGGACTCGTGAATTCAAGTTCTTTTGTTTGTTCCATTGTTTGGATAAACTATGTTTGTTTGTTATTTTGTTGTATCGGCTATCTTTCTCAATTCCAGGCATGCCTGCTTAACCACGGTTTATGGTGATTTGTACGATTATTATATATCAGTTTGGAGGCTTCGATACCGGCAAGTTTTATTAATTGTCATAGAGTCATAGAGTTTTACGTGTATGGCTATCTTTCTCAATACTGGGTATGTCAGCTTAAGCACAGTTTATGGCAATTTGTACGATACTTTGGACGCTTCGAACCCGTCAAGTTTGATTAATTTTCATAGTTGGCACATATTTTGAATCCATGGATACGTCCGAATTTCAATCGCTTTCTAGGTCAACTTGTGTTAGCTACATCTTTCTGAAGGTCTTACTAGTAGTACACTCCCTTTTGAACTCCTGTCAACTGATAATAACCGTAACATTGAGCAGAAAAGTACAGTGCCCTCAAAATTCTCAGCGTTGTAATCACTTCTCCATGAAATAATCTCTAATAGGTAGCTTCTATAATTTTGTTACAGGATGGCGTTATTGTCTTCTAATCAAATCACTCTATTTATTCAGAGCGGTTGTTGCAGCTTGGAGTTCATTAAGTGGACACAATATCTACAACCATATTTATAAAAACCAGATAAGATCATGTTATAGATTGGTATTGTCAGAGCACATCAGTGACCCAAAAAAGAGAAATTTTATGTAACAATTTTCAGTGCAATAAAAAATTTTATTAAGAAAATAGGCATTTATATTTTAGAATTTGAATTTGAATTTGACCTGGATTAGGAAGGGTCATCTTCTTATACGAAGTTGGAAGATGAAACAAGATTGTAAGAAAATAAAACAAATATATTAAACAATTAAAAAATATATATATAAAATAGTACTTAACTTATCATCTATCTAAATTCATCACTAACCTCAAGTTAAATAATTATGCTAATCATAACTAACCTCAAGTTAAATGATACAAGTGCTAATCATATAAAAGTTATCCCATAATTATACAATACTGCCACTTTCCACAATCTTAAATCCAATGATCCTTTCTCATTTTCTCTTAAATTAATAAGAAATGCAGATTCCACCCATAAGCAAGGTTTTAACAGTTGGCATTGTTCCATATCCGTTGGATGGTAGATAAGGATAGCAGATTGTACCTTATAATTGTAATAAGATGTTGATAACTGATGCTGTGCAGAATTATTAACAGTGTTTATTTTATTTTTAGGTTGTATGCGTTTGTTAAATAATTAGCAGTAAACTTCACTGAATGCTAATGCATGTGAGAATAAAATAAATTTGCAGAAATATACATCAACTTACAGCTAACTTTACAGCATGTAAAAAATAATGCTTTTATTTTTATGCAAAGTAATCTACATATAAATATGTAACTGTGCAAGTTTTTGATCAACAAAAAATAAATAATAAAAGTTTTTGTTTTTTCCTATGTTGAATAAAAATCTCTTTCTTGTTTTCTGTGTAGTTTTCCTTATATTATTATAAATTAATTTGGCTCTTTCATAATCTTCACAAAAAACATAACAATATAGTATCCCGCATCCAACAACATTTTTGTATCACACCGGTTATCCGCTAATCGATGTGAACCATTTCAAAGCAGGTACAGTGAACCCATTGATCTGCCACCACCATGAGTTTCACCCAGTGTAAGTGGCATCCCTTGCGCCCAGTGTAAGTGGCATCCCTAGCAGTTCCATTGCTGGTAGTTTAAGTAGCGAAAAAAAACGTAAAACTGCTGTCCAAACTCGCCGGTTCAAATCCTTTCCACTCTATAACGACACTAAGTGATTCCCTGAATCGAATTTAAACAAACAATTAGGCCGAATCGAAGGAATCAGCAAAATTTTCGAATTTATTTTGCCGATTTCGCAGAATTTGGTAACTATGAAAGATAAAATGCTTAATGATATAAAGATATATATATAAAATACTCAAACACCATATTATCTCTAAACCTAATTTATTAATCAGAGTATTTTTTCACTTGCAATATATAGATTTTTTTTTAAGAAGAATCCCTTATATAACATGTCACATGGTATGAGATTTGAACATCATATTCTTCTTAATCATCCTCTCTACATTCAATTGATAATAACAGTATATATGCAAATAATCTACACCCTTAAATGTATATATAATGTATATATAGAAATAGAAGTTCCAATAATAAGATTAACTACCTAACTTTAAGAACTTTACTCTAAATGGCTATTGGAGAAAATGTCAAAGTTTTGCAAGTTTATGGAAACTCTTCATTAGTAATTGTGATTCATTGGATGCCAACTTGGAACACCGCCTGGAAACGTTGGAATTAAACTGGTGGGGCACTAACCCACCACCTCCTTTCTTATGGGCAAGGGTGAATCCGAAGAAATGGAAATTGGCTTAAAGTCTTAATGGCTAATAATTAGTTCCCTCCAAAGCAGTCTGATCTAAATAGGGTTATAGCACCCATGGTATGGGCATAATACCAATGTTTATTTGAAGTAAATTTGTTGATTGAGAATAGTTCCATCTTTAAAATGAGGCATTGAGTGCATTGATATGAATTATTGGGTTATGCTCATAACCTAGGAAGTGGAATGTTTTCCCCTGCTAGAAAGAGAGAATGTTAAGGGTTTTCCTTCAAACATTAAGAGGTGTTTGTTTTCTTTTGTTAGAGTATGATGATATGCGGGATATAAGGAATCTTATATATAATGTATATGTAGAAATAGAAGTTCTAATAATAGGGTTGACTGCGTGACTTTAAGAACTTTACTTTAGATAGTTATTGGAGAAAATGTCAAAGATTTGCAGGTTTATGGAGACTCTTCATTAGTGATTGTGATTGATTAGATACCTTGAAAAAAAGCAGCTGTGAAATAATAATATGAAAAATATAAAGAATCTATTAAGAACTTTGACAAGGACTTTTAATTCTTTTATAATATGGCTTATTTTCAGAGAACTGAATGATAAGCAGATTTACTCCCAAAGGAAGGTCTAATGTTACATATAAGTTCCATTACTTACATAAAAAACAAAAATGGTGAGATAGAAGAAAATATGACAGTACTTGACTATATATGAAGATAGCTGATTTTTTATCTCATAAATGCTACAAGTTTTGAGTTTTGAATATTTCTGTTTAGAAATGAAACAGGGTGAGATGTTATGAAGACTTCCTTGATATTTTTTGTAATTAAAAAGAGCCGTGACAAGCAGATAGATTAAAGTAGTATCAAATTTTCCTTGTTTTGGTGGATAAGATAGAAGTTCACAACAGAATATGAAATTTGTTGTTAGTGTGAAGGGTGTTTTGGTTTACTCTATGTAGAATTAAAAACCTTTATTTATATCTCCAATATTGTCATAGTTTATATATATATATGATTGGTAATTAATTATTTAAAATATTATGCATTTTTTAATAATAGTAATGATTCGACCCAAAAACTGCAGAGTATAGAATGCTTTTTATATATATGCATAAATGCCATCATACGGATTTTGTTTTTAGCAAATTTATAATGAGTATGTTCATTTAAAGGGTAGCAATTATTTAGCCCCAGCAAAAAGAATCATTTAAAGGAAAAGGGGCAGAATAATGGTGGGCGTGCCCATTGCCAAGTTAATCATCGCTTTTGATATTTGACAGGGATAGCTATGGTCAGGCGGTGGCTGATGTCACATGGAATGCCTATCCGTCCACTTAAATCATATCACGATAACAATCTTTACAAGATATTGCTTTCTGAAATTTATATTCTTAAAATTGTTGTTGGTTGGTTGGAGTTGAAGAATCTAAGATGGCATTATAATTGAAGATTGTAATTTTATTGTGGATGGTAGGTCGCAATAAATCGTCAGCTATGATCAGATTATTATTTAAATTGGAAAATATCGTAACAGAATAGAACTCAAAAAATATCTCAAGGAAATAAAATTAACGAAATAGAATCTAAATAAATGAAATGAAATCCATCTATTCCCACTAACAAAATTTAAAATTATAATTTAAATTCGATTCAATCACATTTTCCGTATAGATTTAGATAAATACTAAAATAAAGAGCAATCTGAGGAATATTTATCCACGCTAAAAATCGATTAATCTAACTTTACAGCCTAAAACTTCCGAGCTCTGACTAGTGCAAGAGGCACGTGATGGAAAGGTTAACTTGGATTATTAGAGTTGTAATGGTCCTGTAGTTATATTTAAAGAAGATCGAACATGTCGAACCCTTAGCCTGCGCCATAAACATTTTTTCTCGCGCAGACCTTGTGTTTTTCTCTTTCGATCGATTCAAGAGGGGGCAGCTGCAGCTTCTACAGAATTTTTGTTTTCCGTGTAGAGAGGGATTACAAATTACTCATACCTAGTTCTGAATCAATGGGGCGGACTCCACTGGGGCTGAATAGAGGCCCGTGGACGCATGACGAGGATCTTCGCCTCAGAAATTACATCGAAGCTCATGGCGAAGGTGGATGGAGAACTCTTCCAGTGAAAGCAGGTTTGTATCCACCTCTTAGCAAAGTAAAATTCAGATCTCTCTAGGGTTTCTGATTCTCTTTTGTCTAATTATTGCATCTGCCCAGGTCTGCTTCGATGCGGGAAAAGCTGTAGATTGCGTTGGATGAATTATCTTAGACCCGATGTGAAATGCGGGCACATTCTGCCGGAGGAGGAAGATTTAATCCTCAGGTTGCATCGGCTTCTTGGAAACAGGTACATATGGTAGATTTAAGATGAAAGTCTTATAAAACAGCCATTAGGGTTTGGCTTAGGTTTTCAATTTTTTTGCAGGTGGGCTTTGATCGCTGGCCGTATACCCGGCAGGACGGACAACGAGATAAAGAACTACTGGAATACCCACCTCAGCAAAAAGCTTATCAGTCAGGGTATAGACCCGCGGACACACAAGCACTTTTCCGAATCTCAGGACGAAGGTTCGAAACCCGGGGAGAGAGAAACCAATTACCAAAAGTCTCAACGAGAAAATAATACTACATTACCTGCCAGAAACATTGTCGAGAGAAGAGATGGTCTTCAAGCTGTGCCATCAAAAGGAGGATCAATCGCAGCCCATGGTAACGATGATAATCGGGAAGCTACTACACTGCCTGCAAGTAATGTTAATCAGCTTCCTGAAACATCACCAACATGCAATCCTCAGCCTCCTTCTGTTGCTATCAATTATTCCCTTCAAACATCTGAGATACCTTCAACGCCTTATCCATTTACAGAGAGCACTTTCAATACTAATAACATGGTAAGTGAGCAAATTCCTTATCCTTCATTACGGCCTAGCTTTGATAGTTTGGCACTGAGAGGGATAGGTCGTGGCGATCTCGGCCAATATTTGATGGAGAATCCCGTTAAAACCAGTAATGATATGATAACGTCCACCTTAAGATTAAGGTCTGGTTTACACGCTGCACCTTTCCTTGGACAGTTCGAATCAAATCATGCTTTTATATCTGGAAATGCATTGGTTTATAATGAAAAGCATCAGACGTCCGTGCAACCATCAGATATCCCTGCAAGTTCTGCAGCTCCTGATAAAGTCATACCAATGAGCTATCCTTATTATATTCCTCCAACTTCTATGGCAGCAGCAGCTCTTGGAGATTTTAATTCGGATAATTTCCATGTGCTTCTGGAATCATTTGCTAATGAGGACTTGCAGGCACTCCAAGAACTTAGTAGACATACTTCCAATGAACAGAATTTACAGCTATGTCCATTCAGCCAGCCTGAAGCTGCAAACCTTACTCATAACTTGTGGTCTATGTTGTCTCCAAGTTCACAATAGCATCCTTATGGTTTAATAAGTAGAGCAGCCTTCGGTATTATCTATTTGTAAAATAGTGTGGGCGTGCTAAAGGTCTGTACTATTGGCTAAATCATATTTTAGCATATAATATTGTGTGTGAGCTAAGCATTCAATGGATTTGAAGATTGCTTGCAGGTCTGCAAGTCAGTGTATACAGAATTTACAGTTATGAAGTTATGAGTATTTGTATGCTTATGTTTAACTAGACGTGTTCCTGTTCCTGCTCTAATAAAAGAAGGGAGAATTTGTCATTAAAGAAAAAGGAAGAATTTGTCGTTAGTTATTGGACTGAAACTTGAAAAAACAGCGACACAGGAACCTCTAACCATTTGGACGGTTTTGATGAAAACTATAAGAATACATTTTTTTTCTAAAAAAACGTTTCTAGAGATTATCTGCGTCTGTTTTATGCCATTGATAGCAGGGTTTTCTAGCTGAAACAACATGAAGCATGATTAATGTGCATACAGAATTATGGAGAGTGAAAATACTGATTCTACAATATAATCTTTATAGATGATCACGTGTACAGAAAGTATTCCTATTTAATAGATTTTGTGTGTAAGTGTGTTTGTAGCACAGCATGAATGAAATGTATATATAAACAAAAATTAGAACTATAAAAATATATATATCTCTAAGTGAAATCCACCTCGAATCTTATTACTTTGAATCTGCTTTGATCTAGGTTTAAGCATTAAGCCTACAAACTTTACAATTTGAACAACAATATGATCTCCCTTTTCTGTATTTTGTGATCCCTTTCATATATTTCCTTGTGTATCCTTGATTAACACAATACAGGACTGTTTGCAGCAAACAGGCCTATCTGCCAAAAACAGTCCATTGTCAGAAGAGATTTGAATGAAATAAGTATTTGCAGTACGGTTCAATATATCAACAAATGTGAATTTACAAGGCCTAATATTATTTGAAACTAACTTATTACCAAAGCTCTATATCTTAAAATATGAAGTTATACATTTTCATGGAGCAAAAGATCAAGCAATTGTTTGATGCATATTTTCGTACAGGTTGTCGTTTGCAGTGAATTCCATAAATATGCCAGAAGACCATGACAGTACACAACTATGGCTAGAGTAAAACAGCGTTGATTGCAGCCGAGGTACGGGAGGTTTGTGGACCATTTTTATGATGCAGATTCTTTTCAGAACATAAATAAAAATATATAATACTACCATTTTACAGACTTTCTGCCATATATATGCTAAGGGATATGTCCAAATCTAAACACTGCATTATTTATCTTTCACTGCATCGGCTGTCGTTCCCTATTTGCTTAGGAGGCAGGCTAGCAGATTATCTATGTAGTTTGCATCAGCTAATGATATTTTGGACATCATTACGTGGTATTTATCTTTATTTTCCAAATCCTATGGAAATTTTTGGAGAATAACATTATATATGGAAAATTATAAGAATGTTTTGATATATTTTTAAATATAATTTATAAAATTAATTTATTACTATTTAATATTTAATAATAATAATAATGTTTATTAAAATATTTCTGATTATATAATATTTATCTTTTATTTATTTATTTTTATTTGAATATATTTTCCTGTAATTTTTTTTAAATTATAATTATTTTAAAATATTTAATACCATATATTAATACTTAATATATGCATGCTTTTATTTTTATGTAATAAATTTGGTAGATAAACATAATTCCAAGGATCAAAATGCCACAGATAGTTCTTCCATACTCTAAAGATTTTAAAGATGTCTAAATCAATTCAAATCTTTAAAAAAAAAAACTAAATTTTCATATAATTCCGTGTAGCAAATGTCGCATATATATTTCTTCCAAACTCTAAATCCACCCAAGACATTCAAAATCCCATATACCAAATTTAAATTGTTTTGTCAAATTAAAAAAAAAACTGAAATTAAGGATTTATTACTTTATACATTTAACCAATCATTAATACCTATATTATTATACATATATTGTATAATTCTAAATACTAGATTTTATATATATATATATATGATTTGGTGATTTAATTGATTTTAAATAATTATTCACAAGAAAAATTGATAAAAAAAATGGAAGATATAATTAGTTTTTAAAATTGTATTAAAATATGATTTAAATGTGCACAATATGGATTTTTAAAATATTGGTTGATGTTTGATATTGTTTTTCATCAACTTAATAAAATTATAAAATTACTCATACTTTAAACATATTTCATTTATGCTCTCATTTTTACAATTATATTAATATTATTATGTCAAAAACATATATATATATATATAATAAAAACATGTTTTCAAGAGTTTTAGTTTTGCAATAGATCATGGTTAATTTATGAAAAACATTATTAAACAATTGAAATATTTAAGAAAATATATATTAATAATATTTAAAGATAGTAAATAATAATATTATAGTCTTGTTAGTAAAGGATTCGAGGTTCAATTTAAGTCATTTAAAAAAAAATTATTTAGGTCATAGCCAAACATCAATTTGGTGTATGAGACGCCTTTGTTTGTGGGACATTCATAATTTTCTCAAAGTGTTAAAATATTGGTGAATCTTACTAATACTTAAATTTGCAACTATAAAATGTCTAGTAATTTTTTTGTCAAAATATTCAAATTTCTAATAACATTATGTAGTTTTTGAATAAATTTAACAATTTTTAGAGTAAAAAAAATGATCATACCACCTTATGTTCCCTTTCTAGGTCTAGTAACTATGGTGCCATTTTCAAACACATAAATATTTTTAAAGGCTTCCTTCTTTGCAAGAACTTTAAAAAAATATTTCATGGTTTTGTTATGCGGGCCTAAGGTAATGCAAATTGACTTTTAAATGATACTAATTTATGTGATGCAGTCTATCAATTTTAAAGAAGTGCTATTGTTTGGTGTCTTTGGCCTTTTTGGTTTATATTTATCTATCAAAAATATTAAATTAAATTCATTGATATTATTCTAATTATTCCATTACAAACTCTACCTATTTTCAATATGTATCTAAATTTTTTGATACATACTTCCTAAAAAAGAGATTACTCACACACTGATATCCTCCCATGCCACTTTGTGATTTATCTTCCTCTACTATGAAAAATGGACTCTCAATAAAATCACATTGAGAAAAAATAAGTTAACATGCATTCACATTTTTTCTTCTTCCCACCATATTGAACTATGTAAACCCTACATCGTAGGACTATTTCCTTGTTAGAATCATACAACCTTTATTTGAGGGAATTATGGGTATTTCACTCTATGTGAAGCATGATGATGGATTTACTATGTGAAGCATGATGATGGGTTCATTAGTTCATTAATGATATTGACACCCACACAAAACTTAATCAGTGGGATTTTATCAATTATCTCCCTCCCATCTCTAGAAGGACATCTTATTTTGTGTCATTAAACACTTAAATATTAGTTAAGTCTATATCAATCTAACAATATAAAACTAGAAAAATCGAAACCACTATTTGTAAGAGGTGAATACCTCATAGATTAATGTTTGTAGTCCATTATCAATGGGATCTACCAAGTATAGAGAGTAATCAAATCTCTCGAGACTCAAACCATTTTTTAGAGTAGATGTTAAAGAATATTTTTAATTTATCTAATTTTGTAGTTTTATATATATATTCCTTTGTAAATGTTTTAAATCTAATTTGAGTGGACATGTTATTTTTTATAATATTTTCTTATTTTTCTAAAAAGATATGTGTTAGGAGGATGAGCACAAAAGGGGTTACATATCCCTTACTATACTATAGAATGTACCTCTTCTAAACAATCATAGTGTTAAATTGAGATTTGTAAAACAAATGACTTATGATGTTACATTAATAGTAAAAATATAGTTCATATTATCTTGACCATTGTTGTTCATAGAGATAACACAATTATCAAACTAATTCAAAGTTGTTAGGTGTGTCAAGTCCAAAGCATGAAAATAGTGTAATTGAAAAAATAAGCTTTTTAAGATATATTTTATATTCCCAAGTGTGACGTTTTACGTACTCTAAAGGATGAGGCATAAGAGGAATGCACTTCTTCCTTCGGGTCATGGGTTTACCATTTATCATTATACAGAAAGAATTTACTATTTCAACGCATTTTCTATTAATAGATCATTATTATCATAAGAATTGATTTAGTTAATAATTTATTATTATTAAAAGGATTTAGTCAAATCTAAAAAGAATAATAATGATTTTAATATTGAAAATAAATGCTTAAAAGAAAATTAAAATAGCAAAAACAAGTTGGCCAAGAATATTGTGGTGGTAAGTTGAAGAGGAATGAGGAGGATGAATTCTTTGAAACATTTAAACACGTTTAACTCTTATACAAATCGTTCTCTATATTCTAATATTACAGAAATGAGTACATCTATGTGTCCATCTCGAAGTAAAATGAAATCATAATAAATAAAATATAAAATTAAGCTACAGAAATGAGTACATCTATGTGTCCATCTCGAAATAAAATGAAATCTTAATAAATAAAATATAAAATTAAGCTACAAGTAAGGAAATTAATCCATATAGAATATAAAATTATTATTACATAAGATAATAAAAAAAAACTTTTAATATAGCTTTATGTACTAAGATATGGATAACCATGTTATCTATATTTTTTTTATCATGGTTTTCATACCTAGAAGAGGGCTTAATTCACATATTATTTCACATAAACAACTTTATATATGTAATAGTTAAGAATGTATTACTTCCTAAAAAAATCACAAATTCAAATCAATAAAATATGTATACCTAAGATATGGATAACCATGTTATCTATATTTTTTTATCATTGTTTTCATACCTAGAAAAAAGCTTAATTCACATATTATTTCACATAAACAACTTTATATATGTAATAGTTAAGAATGTGTTACTTCCTTAAAAAAAATCACAAATTTAAATCAATAAGATATGTATACCTTACTGTAGATTTTAACAAAATATATATAATATTTATATTATTCTTCACACCTCTAAAAGCTTTAAAACTTTTATATATATATATATATTACTCTCCATATCTATAAAAACTTTAAAACTACTAAAATATCTATATTACTCTCCATATCTATAAAAGCTTTAAAACTACTAAAATATCTCGTTTTCCTCACATTTACAGTCATGATTAAAGCTGTGGTACACGACTGAAGATGAAATATATTATTCATCTTCTAGCCCCAAGAACAAAGAAACTGACATCCAAATGCCAGCGACAGCAGGCCACGAAAAATGGCTTGGAAGTCAATTATGGTGAAAATGACAAAAACCGATGGCCTGTACACGCTGGGCAAACCCTTGTTGTAAACCACCTAATATCTTATATATGATTCAGAACTATGCCTTTATGAGTTATAATAGTCTAATTTTCTTGATTAATTGCCAAAATCATATAACCTAACTCTTAATCCGAAGGCAAAGTTGAGGTCCTACGCTAGGATTGATATTCAATCAATTCACCTGTAAATATAATTCTATGACCTAAGTACTCATCAACTTAAATTCAATCCTACGGCACAATTTGAGCTAATAAGGCAACACTGATGTTCAATCAATTCTGGTGTAAAGATAATTCTAAGACGCATTTACACTTTTACTGTCAAAATAATGATCTATAATCAAGGTTTATAATAGGTTCAATTCTAAACGACTGTAAACTTAATGTTGCAAGAAGCAACATGCCTTCGTGATAACTGATAACATTATTAAACGGGTGTACATGAAAAATTTGTAAAAGCAACTAAGAAACTAAAGAAGTTTGCGTTTGCAATTTTGTTTTTGTCAAATTCTAAAATCTCTTCTTTGTTGCCTGTTAAACGATTACTAGACTGAAATGGAAGAATTCCATGCATAGCCAAAGCTCTTCCATAATGTATTAAAATTTTTGCCATTATGTTGCCATAGCAGAGTGAGGATGGAACTTTCTAAGGTTGGGCTAAGTTTCAATATAAAACATCAGCGCTGAGGAAAGCCGTTACAAGAAGTCGATAAAAATTGAAGGGTTTGAAAAACTTGTTCAGTTGAAAGTCCCGTTTTCAATTCACAAAATAGCCGTTAACATTCTCATTCGTTCATTAATTTCATGGTAGATAAGCAAAACGAAAAACATTTCCAAGAAAATTCGACGATAATTGCAGATAGTAAATGTTTCTTGCCTTGTCCTGAAGATAAAGATGTAGTTTCTTCCACTGCAACAACATTATATTCTCCCATATATTCTCTCCCACTGCAACAAAAGAAAAATGAAACATAATCGTAATAATGTAAATCAAGCGCGCACCAACAATTTTATCTCAAACAAAGCGTTCTATGAGATTTAATTGTATGAAGATGGAAAAAAGGGATCAGATTCATTCAGGAGAATAAAAAATTACCTGCGTGAATCAAAGCTGTTGACAGTTTTTATTTCAGACACAAGCAGCGGCATCGTATAAATGAAATGTAGCCCAAATTGAATACATCCAGGAAAAGGGAATTCAGTTTACAAATACATCCAGACGAAAAGGGAACTCGCTTTACAGAAAAACTGATAATGAGCCCTTGGGTCCCAAATCCTAAATTCTTCCTCAAACTTATATTGCAGGAATCTTATACAGCTGCTGTGATTCCCTGGGAACTTAGATGATTCAATAATATAATTAACCACCATACAGATTATATGAGCTTAGCAATTTTGACTGTCAGCTGTAACTAACACATAATTCTTATGTACTAATTGATGCAGCGGTGGTTAGCATGTCATATATTGTGAATAGAATTTTGCTGTTGTGAAACTACCTCTCGCCTTGAAGACTGGTAGGAACCGTTTGCTTGGTGGGATTTGAACGCGCGAGAGAATGGTCGTTGAGATTCCATGAATGGTAGGAAAGCAACGGTCAGTTACAAGATTCATTTCAGTGTAGTTGATTGACTGGCCGTTGATTTACTTTTTGTTTTTATTATCTTGGTTCGCCATTTTCCAAGGTGATTTATTATTATTATTATTTTTATACATTTAATATTGCGAATGTTAATTTTGTGAAACTCTGTTGGGTTACGTGCTATGAATGTCAACGGAAGATGGGCATGGTACTGTGAACTAAAAGACGAAAGTACCTGATAAAGAGAGATGACCAATCAGGAGTACAGTAACAGTGGATAGAAGTACATGGGAAGACGGACCGACAAAGTTTATTGAAGATCTATTTTATTGTATTTCGATGGTTCAGCGGTTCCATCTCCGAGATGTGAGCTACGCATGACTTTTCGGGTTCAGAAAAGTGTATTTTCTGTTTTTGAGGTTGGGTCATTAAAATATAAGTTCTTTTAAATATTATTGAAAAAAATTATAGTTTTGAGGTGATATTCAAAATTTAAAGTTTTTTGTTAGTTTTTATCTTTTCCAAGCAACAAATGTTATTTAAGAGTAGTCTAAACATTGCGTGGAGGGGTGTAGCTCAGTTTGCTTGATGTGAAGGAAATGTTGTAAATGGAGGTTACAAGTTTAAATCACCTAGGTTTACTCGTGCTCCATACTTGGAGGTTGTGTAGGTACACCTAGGGGTATAGTGGTAGCCCACGGGATTGGATCCCTGGATTTGACGATCATGAATCTATTTTCGCAATCAAAATTGAAATTTAAACAATGTAAAATAATGATAATGTTGTTACTTAGACCCATCACTCTATTACCTAGTTCGAATTTATAGGGGACACTTGCAAATATGTCAATGCATGAAGGGACAAGTAGAAAAGGTGTTGATTCCATGATAAATGATGGTGGATATAAAAGAGCTAGGAGCAAGGGATATATCAAGTGTGGTGGATATGGCCACAACTATGGTTCGTCAATTCACCAACCAACCATTGTGTGTGAAATACGAGAATCTTCATTTCTCCATGCATGCTCACCATTTCCTCTGCTCACCTTCCCTATTTTGGCTATACATTTATGGCAATCCCTAGTTCAATTTTGCATTTCAGCTCTACATATCTCTCTTGACTCTGTAATTCACACACATAACCCTAATGCTAACACCCCAATTCAACTCTAAATTTCTAGTTCGACTCTACATTTTGGGTTTGCAATTTTGACTCACTCTACATTTTTTACTTGACTCTGCATTTCTATCTTGGCTCTTCAATTCACACACATAATGTTAATGCTCTACTAGGATTGCACTATGATAGTAGCTACAAGGTTTTCTATTAAAATTTCAAAATTAGAAACAATAATGGAGTTGTTATGACAAAGTACATATCCTACTCACATACCATTCAAACATTCATGTACTTAAGAAATGAAAATGCTCATTCAATTACTTCCATTAAAATCTTTTCCAAATTATCCAAAATATTTTAACAAATAAAGTCTCATTTATTCTTCACACTTGTTCTCCCTTTCTCTTTTTGTGACCTTGAATTCTTCCTTGTATTCTCTATCTTCTTCTCTTATTGTTGCTAATCTTCTTTGTTTAGAATCCTCTTCTTTCTGTGGCTTCCAAAGTCTTGTTAGAAATAGTAATTACTTATGTTAGCTTAGCTTTAGCTTTAGCTTTTACTTTAGTTTGTATTTAGAAGTTCAGTTAATAAAACATGCAACAACGTGCAAAAGCTATGTTAGAATTTTTAGGGTTTCCATAAGTGTTTAAATACACATTCAGTTTTGGTTTGTAATGCATGAGTTGATCTTCCTTTATCAATAAAGATTAAAGAGCCGTAGCTCATTCTGCATAATATTTGTGTTTATTTCTACCTCCATCCTTCAGTTTGGTATTAGAGCTTGGAAGAAGATCGATTGATCGGAGCAAGGAGAAGCTGTAGCTTCAAAGAAATTTGAAAAAAAAAAGTGCAGGGATTTTCGCGCCTCTCCCCTGTATAGAGGCGCGAAAACATTTTCGTGGCCTCACTATAGGCCAAAGGGGCGAAAATTTAATGAGAGGCGCGTAAATTATTCCATGAAAGTGTTTTTTTGTTTACTTTCACGAAGTTATTTTTTTTTATGAGATGCTTTAAGTAAGATTTTTTTTTACAAGAGTAGAAGAGACTTTTTTTACAAAAGTCTTTTTTATTTTTAAGGAAGTGAAGAGGAGTCATTATTATTAAAAAAACGAGATTTTTTTTTAAAATCCAGTGAAAGACTCTACAATGTCTATGGCTTCTAGCAGCAACAATGAGTCTCATATTTCTCCTCTTAGAGGGAAAAAAGACTATGATGTATGGGCCATGAGGATGGTGGTTTATCTCAGATGAGAAGATGTATGGGAATATGTCGTGAATGGCTATTCCAAACCAGCAGATGACGCGGCTTATCAAGCCGTTTCAAATAGAGAAAAGGATATTCTGTGAATTTACAGGAAGAAGGATGCAAAGGCACTGCATCACATAATGGACGCTTTGGATAATAGTGTATTTCCAAAGATATCAGCTTCATTGCATGCCAAAGCAGCATGGGAAACCTTGAAGACCAGTTATCAGGGTGTTGGTAAGGTACAAACAGCTAAACTCCAAAACCTAAGAAGAGATTTTGAAGATCTGAAGATGAAAGAATAAGACTCAGTAGATTCTTTCATGACCCAAGTCATGGGGATTGTTAATCAACTGAATACATATGGTGAAAAGATCGAAGATCAAAGGGTGGTTGAAAGGGTTTTGAGATCCTTACCCTACAAATTTGATCTGAAAGTTGCAGCAATTGAAGAAGCAAAGGATCTGAGTACTCTCTCTATAGATGACTTCATCGGATTGCTACTGTCATATGAATCCAGAATCAATAGGAATGAAGAGTCCTCTCTAGAGAATGCTTTCAAAGCACAAGTCTCATTCTCAAAAGGTAGAGGAAGAGGCAAAGGCAGAGGAGGATCAAGAGGAAGAGGCAGAAGTGGCTGAAGTAATGGCAAGGAAGATCAAGATCACGATCATAACCATGAAGGTAGGAACTACAACAAAGAAGGTAAGATAAATCTAATGTTAAGTGTTATTATTGCAATACATTTGCCCATTATGCTCATGAATGTAGAAAGAAAAAGTCTGATAAAAAAAACAGAATGCTAATGTGACTAATACCTCTGAGAATAAAGAAGATATGTTATTTCTTACATGTCATGCTGCACACAAAATCCCAAAGGGACTTTGGCTTTTAGATAGTGGCTGCAATAACCATATGACAGGTGATAGAGGTCTGATTGCAGACCTAGATGTATCAGTGAAGAGAGAGGTCAAAGTCGGCACGGATGAGGTAGTTCTAGTTCTTGGAAAAGGAGTTGTCAAAATTTTGACCAACTAAGGCCAACAAAAGACAATCACAAATGTATATTATGCTCCAAGATTGAAGCATAATCTACTTAGCATTGGGAAACTTACTGAAAAGAAATACAGACTTGTCTTTGATGGATCAGAGTGTGAAATCTATGACAAACCCCCAAATAGATAGTTGATCATCAAAGTACAAGTGACTAGGAACAAGATGTATCCACTAGTCATGAATTGCAGCAGCAAGGTAATCTCTTTTTCTCAAATAGCCACATGCATGGATGATTACTGGTTATGGCATTTCAGATATGGACATCTTTACTTTGGTGGTCTCAAGTTGTTGCAGCAGAAAGGGATGGTAAAAGGATTATTCCCTATGAAGGATCCAACAAACAGTTGTGAGTGTTGCATCATTGCAAAGCAACACATGCATAGCTTTCCTAAAGGAATGTCTCAAAGGGCACACGCACCTCTAGAACTTATTCATACTGATCTGTGTGGTCGAATGCGGAAACAGTCATTTAGTGGAAGCTATTATTTTCTTATATTTATTGATGATTTCAGTACAAAAACATGGGTGTATTTCCTTCATCAGAAGTCTAAAACTTTTGGCAAGTTCAAGGAATTTAAGGCTCTGGTTGAAAAACATAGTGGTTATCAACTCAAAGTATTGAGATCAGAGGGAGGGGGAGAGTATGCCTCAAAGGAATTCCATGATTATTGCAAACATCATGGAATCAAGAGGCAATTCACTACAAGATATACACCTCAACAGAACGGTGTTGCAGAACTCAAGAACAGAACCATCATGAATATTACAAGGAGCATGTTGAAAGGATGAAACTTGGACGCAGTGGCTTGTGTTTTTCATGTGATAAACAGATCTCCCACCAAAATTGTGATGAACAAAGTACCAGAGGAAGCATGGACAGGTATGAGTTGTAATATTTCTCATTTCAGAATATTTGGTTGCGTTGCTTATGCTCATGTTCCTAAATAGCTAAGAAAAAATCTAGATGACAGGAGTGAGAAATGTATCTTTCTTAGATATGGTGAAGAATCTAAAGCCTACAAACTGTATAACCCTATTACCAAAAGGGTTATCTTCAGTAGAGATGTGTTGTTCAAGGAGGAAGAGTCCTGGATTGTAACCATAGACAATGTTGTGGGAGCTGCAATAACCCAACCAGAAGATGAAGAAGAGGAGCTGATTCGACAACAGGGTCCAGTAGCATCTTCACCAGTAGCAAATACTCCAGCAAGAACACCTAGAATCTCACTTCGAGGTGAAGCATCAAGTCCGCAATCAGGTAATGAGTCTGATCATAGTAATAAAAAGACTAGAAGATTGGAAGATATTTATGATGAACTGAATACAAATATTAATTATGCTTTTATTGCTAGTGAACTTGTGTTTTATGAAGAGGCAGTAAAAGAAGAGCATTGGGTAAAAGCTATGGACAAAGAGATAGATTCCATTTAGAGAAATGGTACATGGGATCTAGTTGACCTACAAAAAAATAAAAAACCCATTGGTGTGAAGTGGGCCTATAAGACCAAACTCAATGAAAAAGGTGATATTGATAGGCACAAGGCAAGGTTAGTAGCAAAAAGTTTCTTGCAGCAACCAGGAATTGAATTTGGAGAAAATTTTGCACCAGTGGCAAGATTGGACACAGTAAGAGCAGTCCTAGCAATAGCAGCCCAAAACAGATGGAAAGTGTATCAGATGGATGTCAAGTCGACATTCTTGAAGAAGAAATTTATATGGAGCAGCCACATGGATATGAAATCAAAGAACATGAAGAGAAAGTTTACAAGTTGAAGAAAGCTCTATATGGTCTCAAGTAAGCTCCAAGAGCTTGGTACATTAGAATTCATTCTTATTTGATAAAAAATGGTTTTAGCAGAAGCAACAATGAACCAACACTTTACACAAAGGTAAATCAACAAGGACATATTTTGATAGTTTGTTTGTATGTTATTGATATAATATTTACAGTTGACCTGTCAGTAGATGAGTTCAAGGAAGCTATGAAGAAAGAGTTCGAGATGAAAAAACTTGGATTAATGAAGTTCTTTCTTGGCTTAGAAGTAGAACAGTCAGAAAAAGGTATACTTATTTCTCAAAGTAAATATGCTAATGAAGTTCTTAAGCGATTCATAATTCTTAATTGCAAACCAGTACCTACACCAGTGCCAACAGGTACAAAGTTGAGCAAAGAATATGAGAGTTCCAAAGTAGATCCAACATTGTTTAAGAGACTTGCAGGAAGTCTCATGTATCTCACAGCTACGAGACCAGCTATTATGTATGTTGTCTGCTTGATTTCCAGGTTCATGGAGTCTCCCAAAGGCTCACATTGGCAAGTTGGAAAAAGGATCTTATGATATGTTGCAGTGAATTCAAGCTATGGAATTTTATACTCAAGCACTGAGTATGCCGTTTTGATAGGTTTCACTGACATTGATTTTGCAGTAAGTGTGGACGACAGGAAGAGTACTTCCGGTCATGTTTTTCATCTTAGATTAGGGGTGATTTCATGGGCATCTAAGAAGCAACCCATTGTGAAACTTTCATTCGTAGAAGTAGAGTATGTAGCAACAACATCAGCAGCATGTCAAGCAGTCTCGTTACGTAGAGTTTTAGAAGGTCTTCAATAGAAACAAGAGGGACCAACAACAATCTATTGTGACAACAATTCAGCAATCGCTCTATCCAAGAACCACATTTTTCACTAGAAAAGCAAGCACATTGATACCAGATATCACTTCATAAGAGAACTTGTGAACAATGGTGAAGTTCATGTTGAGCATTGTAAATCGATTGACCAATTGGCTGACATATTCACAAAGCCATTGGCAAGAGAAATTTTTGAAACCCATAGAGATAATTTAGGCATTGTAAAAGCTGCAGTAGTCAGCAGTAGTAATTAAGAGGGAGTGTTAGAAATAGTAATTACTTCTGTTAGCTTAGCTTTAGCTTTAGCTTTTACTTTAGTTCCTATTTAGAAGTTCAGTTAATAAAACATGCAACAACATGCAAAAGCTAGGTTAGACTTTTTAGGGTTTCCATAAGTGTTTAAATACACATTCAGTTTTGGTTTGTAATGCATTAGTTGATATTCCTTTATCAATAAAGATTGAAGAGCCATAGCTCATTCTGCATAATCTTTGTGTTTATTTCTTCCTCCATCCTTCAAGTCTCCGACTCCTCTCCATACTCTCTCCTTCATTCCTTCTTCTCTTCTCTAGTTCCTCCTCTTCTCAAATTCTCCTCCTTTAATTTCCCTTTCTTTGGTTGATTTAATCTTGGCTCCCCAAATTCCCTTGAATTAATGAAATTAATTGCCGAGTAAAAGAAAATTTTACAACCTTCATCAAAATAAGGCCTTGAATTACAAAATGTGCCAGCTAGACCCTCTCGTAAATAACTTGTACACCACACTAAATTGTTGTATTAAAATTGCAGCGGATTTTTCGTTTGTTTTTTATTGTTGTTGTGAATCTTGGACAAGAAAGAATCTTGGCCATTCTTGGCCCTTGGCAGTTAATATAGGTCATTTGTTCCCCCCTCAATAGATATCGACCGTTCACATCGCTTTTTCCTTTTGGCATTGAATCAATGACATTCGTGGCATGTCTCTCCTGCATGAGTTCCCAAATATCCTCCTCTAATGAATGGTCAAATCTAGCCTTGGTTAAACCCCATGAACAATGGAAATTTACTCCATGATCCAATCTATGTACGGCTATGATCTCATCATGCGGTTTAGTCCAGACGCTCCTGCATCTGTCTCCTCAAGTAGGAAGAAAAATACTAAGCTCCTACTCACAACGCTGTTAGGAGCCCCAATACAATCTAGCTCTACCACATGAATTCATGTGATGTCTTCAAATCCCTTGTCCTTTCATCAAAGTAAAAAATATTTGGTATTTTAACCTCTAGTTCATCCAATTATCCTTTCATTGGGGATTTCTTCCATTTCCTCCCTTGGTTGAAATACTATATGTTCCTTCCAATAAACAATAATGTCATAATATTCTTTAGAAATATCGCCATAGTATTCATATAAATCAACAATATTGAAAATAGGTGAAATATCCAACTCTGTGAGAAACTCCAAGGAATAAGCATTGTTTGAAATCCTCTTTGCGATATTACATGGTCTAATTTTATTCATATTCAACTTGTTATGTATTCCCCTTGGAAACATTTCGTTCCTTAGATGGTGTTGGAAGAGCCTAGTCATCCTGTCGACTAGGTCCTCCTAGATGACCATAGTCGAGTCAGTCCATTCGGTTAGAGAGTTAGTCGACGAAGTAGAAAGTTATAACTAATTAACTACATTCTAATCTGTATAAATAGGCCGGTGATCCAGAAGATAGTGACTGCTACTTTTGTACATGTTGGCTCTCTGAAGTAATAAAGATCCTTGTTCCTCTGACTCCTACTACTTTACCTCTCTCTTTCTCTCATTATGTATTTGTGATCTTATATGTGTATCATCTTATATATTATGTGCATGATGTACTATTGGTAAACCATTGTAATCCCATAGATTACAACATTGGTTCCATTGTTGGTAGTACTGACCCGGTACATGAAATGATCACATATATATAAATGGTGAGTGAGAGGGAAAATAGAGAGTGGTGGAATCGAAAAATTGCAAAAAATTATTCATTGCATCCCATGAATGATTTATAGAATTTGTTCCCCATGAGATAAAGAAATTGCTCGACGTCGTTCATGAGCAAGTTAGACACACGCAATGAAAGATAATTAATTTGAAATGTTAACAATAGAGGTCACACGAATTTGTGTGAGTAGCTTGAGAAGATAAGTGATGACTACTATGAAGAATAAGCCGTTGAAGAAAGGACCTCTGCTGACAAAATCAAAGCAAGATTTTACAAAAAATTCCATGAATCTTTCCTTGTTACAATATGGAATATCTTGTTCAAGTTTTTAGTCGAAAAAGGAGCTGGTCACATAGTTGAATCCTAACCCATGTTGGCCTCTGGTGGAAGATCGGATTGGGAACAAAAGAAAAAAGAGTGGGAACTATTTGTCCATGAATGTGAGTGGGAATACTTTCTAAATAAATGAATACCATTGTTTATCTTGCCTGTGTCACTCTATAAGAGTCGAGTTGACATTGGGGGGGCTCACTGACCATGTGTGTTGAATAGAAGGATGATGTTAGTTGATAAATAAATTGGAGAATGAAGTCTAGTATGAATCCAAGTCCTCCTCAACAAAATAAATTTCCATCCATTCATAAGCAAATACTAGATATTTAGAAAATAGAAAGAGGCTCAAGTGACGAGAGCTGTTAAGATACATTGCAAGTCCACTACATAATAGAAGAATTATGAAGAATCCAGATAAGATGGTTGAGCATCCAAAAGAATAGTCTGAGTAGAGGGATAGTCAAACAAATGAGAAAGAGGGTGATCTTCCAACACTGGTAGAGTGGTTGCACATAATGTAGTTGACCTTGGAGTCCTTGCATACTACTATACCTAATGCCTCGATCCCCATTGACTCTCTACCGATAATAATGACGACTAGACCGACTATAATACAAATTGTCAAACAAGATCTAGGACTTGGACTAGGAGACAAAAAGATATGGAGTCTGATAATAGCCAATAGTGTAGGGCTAGATCTACATTAAACAAGCTATCTTACTATGGAATGGTGAGTTCCAATGTCAGGTATGAAACAATTAAAACAAATTTCCTAATATATTTAATCACTATCAAGCATTTCTCAAGAGTTAAAGCCATCATAAACATATCTCATATGGAACAAGATATATAGGAACGAGATCTTTTCCTTTGAGTATCTTGTCTTATGTACTTAGTACATTGTATAAGGAGGTTTCCCGCTCACAGAGGATTTATATTCACATATTTTCTTCATTCAAGTCGTGGAGTACTCTTTATGATCTATTTCTTCTCTTTTCATTCTCTTTTTGGAAATTGGTTGCATAACATTTGGTATCAGAGCTCTTTCCTCGGGACTGGTTTGTTCAAAACAAGTTATCTTCGAATTTTCAGTATAAATTTTTTCTAGAAGGTTTCAGAAATCAAGACTCAGAACCCATCTCAAAAAAGCTCTAAGCTATATCTATGGTCCAATTTCTAGATACTAATACATTACAAGTTCGAATATATTCACTTTGGATTATAGGGTTTTTTACTAGTCAAGAAACTAGTCTAAAACATGTGTTCTAGGGAAAAAGGTCATATATGGGGCATGCAAGATCCAAATTGAGTGAGACTCGTTGCATCATAAATGAGACAGAATAAAGCATATGCGGTATGGTTTTTAGCATCATATACGAAATATTGGACACGTGTCATACCGTACAAGTTAACTCTTATGGAAAAACAAACAATAAGAACTATTGGGAGATTCACAATAAATTCTTATTGGTGCATCCTAATTAGTTCAGACCTATGGAATTGGAAAAAGGACACATCAAGATATAGTAGGATGAATTTTCATACCCAGAGGAGCAAAAATTTAAAATTTACATCAGTTTCAATTTGGTCATAAAACAATATTCCAATCAGGGTTTGAAAACATATGCCATTTTAAATTTGAATAACTTTGAGTAGAAGGATCGTGGTGAAACCTAGGGTGTTATACTCACACTCTACTCAAACCACTAGAGGATCCATCCATGGTGTATGATAGAAGGGAAGACCTCTCTTTTCGAGTGTCCTAGTTGGAAGATATGATTAAAGGGTCTATGAGAAAATTTGATTTATTAGAGGAAAAGTTGAATAAAATGGAGGAAAATATGAAAGGTTCGGTGAGAATAGCCGATTTACTCAATCTAGAAGAGAAGTTGTTGGGAAATATGAAAAATATTTATAATCTCATACAATATTCAAGGGATACTCCCCCCTACAGGTGATGATGTGTTTTAGGATACTCGGGAGCATAAGATAATTTTCATGTTGAGAAAATTCCCAAAATAAGAATATTCCATGAGTAAATTATTCTAGTAATGGAAGTCATTAGGGATGGTCACTAAGGGGAACCCAAATTCCCAAGATTAACATGAGAAAGTTTGATGGCAATGATCCAATAACATGGATATTCCATATGGAGCAATTCCTTGATCTACACCAAGTTCCAACTTTGCAAAAGGTAACTATTGCATCATCATATTTAGAGCATGATCAATTTGTATGGTACCAATGGATTTGCGACCGTAAAAGGGACTCTATTATATCTTGGTCTATATTCACGAAATAATTGATTCCACATTATGGGGATATTAATAACAACACCTTATTTATCCAATTAATAAATCTCAAGCCAAAAGGTCCAGTTACCAAACACATCAAGCATTTTTAGAATCTAATTCTTAGAGTGAAGAAATTTTTTGAAGATAATCTGTTGGATCTCTTTATCAAAACCTTGAAGGATAACTTTCAACATGAGGTGCATATCTTTGAACCACCATCCTTGGAGAAGGCTTTCATGATGGAAAGGAAGGTTGAAAGTAAAAATATGACGATGGATACTAGAAAGACTACCTTCAACAAATACCAAGCGAATAATGTTCCTTCTTCTAACCCACCTCAAACGTTGACACCTCAACAACTAGATGAAAGAAGAGAAAAAGGCATATGATTTAATTGTGACAGGAAGTATAGTAAGGGACATAAGTGTGGTGAGAAGAAATTATTCTACATAGATTGTGAAGAGGAAGAACCAAAAGAATAGGAACCGTCTGAAGATGCAGAAATATAGGATACTACTTCTGAAGAGATTACTCCCACCATATCCTATCATGCATTAGTTGGTATTAACACTCGTCAAACTCTCAAGATCGAAGGATATATCAAAATGAAAAAGGTAACAGTGTTGATTGATTCTGGTAGTACTCATAATTTCATTCACTATAAATTATCCAAAGCTCTCAATTGCTTTGTATATCTAGCACTAGAGTTTCAAGTAATGATTGCAGATGGAAGAACTATCAATTGCTCATGGAAATGCCATAATATCAATCTTACTCTGGGAGAATATGTATTGAATATTCCAATGATTTCTATTCCGATGGGGGGTGTTGATGTTGTCTTAGGATTTCAATGGTTACAATCATTGTTAACAATGGCTTTTAATTTTCAGAATCTTTTCATGAATTTTTTATGAGAATGAAAAGAATATGAGTTAAATGGTATCACAGGGAAACCAACCAAGGTGATAAGCTCTAATTGTATGACAAAATCGATAAAAAAAATGGACATCAAGGTGTAATTGCATAATTATGCTCATTAGATGTTCAAACATCTAAGTCTCTTATTTCCCCAGATCTCCAAAAGGTCATTAATAAGCATTCCAATGTATTTGAAGATATTCCAAAATTTCTTCCACTTGTTTGAGATTTTGATCATGCTATTCAGTTAATTTCTAACATCCGACCTTACAGATACCCCTATGGCCAGAAGAGTGAGATTGAGAATATGGTTGAAGAAATGTTAGAGGCCTACATAATTAGGCCTAGACATAGTTCTTACTCTGCACTAGTGGTAATGGTACACAAGCTGGATGGATCATGGTCTATGTGCCCAGATTATAGAGAGCTCAAGAAGATTACCGTTAAAGATAAGTTTCCTATTCTTGTCATTGATAAATTGTTAGATAAATTACACAGAGAAGTTTTCTTCACAAAGTTGGATCTCCATTTCGAGTATCATCATAATAGAATGAAGGACGAAGACATCCCAAAAGCAACATTCATAACTCATGAAGGTCATTATGAATTTTTAGTCATGCCATTTGGTCTCACGAATGCACCTTCCACATTTCAAGGTTTTATGAATTCCATTTTCAAGACTTTCCTTCGAAAATTTGTGCTAGTGTTCGTTGATGATATACTAATCTATATCAAGTCTTGGGAAGAACATGTTCAACATGTTGACAGGGTACTGCAACTACTAAAGGAGAACCAACTATATGGAAAACCTTCCAAATGTTTATTTGGGGTAAAGGAGGTAGTTTATTTGGGTCATATTGTATCTCATGAAGGTGTCAAGGTAGACCCCAACACAATTAAATCCATGATGGACTGGATGATTCCCAAAACCATGAAGAATCTTCGACGATTCCTAGGTCTGACCTACCGTAAGTTTGTTCGAAACTATGGAAGAATAAAAGCACCTCTAACAACATTATTGAATAAAGATGCATTTTCTTGGACTCTAGAGGCAACTCAAGCTTTTGAAAAACTTAAAGAGGAAATGTGAAAAGCTCATGTTTTGGACACACCAGAATTCAAAAAAACCTTTATTGTGGAATGTGATGCTTCAAAAAATGGCATTGGTGATGTTCTAATGAGAGAAAGACATCCGCTTGCTTTCACAAGTCATCCAATTAAGGGAAATCACTTACAGAAGCTCGTTTATGAGAAGGAAATGTTGGCAATACTACATGCTCTTATGAAATAGCATCCTTATCTAATAGGTAGGCACTTCAAGGTCAAAATAGATCATGATAGTATTAAATACTTCTTGGAATAGAGACTATCTTCGGAGGAGCAACAAAAATGGGTAACCAAGATGTTGGGATGTGACTTTGAAATCATCTATCGAAAAGGGAAATGGAATGTGGTGGAAGATGCACTTTCTAGAAAAGATGAATATGTTGGGGCATTACTCTGTGCAATTTCTATTCTACAAATTGATTGGGTTGTAGAGTCAGCAAGGGAAGAATGGAAGAATGGAAAAATGAACTATTTGTGTCCACGGATGCTTATTCAAAAGCTACAAAACAATCCTAGTGCATTAGAAACTTTTTTGTGGAAAAATGATTCACTATGGTATAAGGATCGCTAATATTTATGTAAAAACTCCCAACTAAAACAAAAGGTCCTCTCAGAGTTACACACCTCTCTTATAGGTGGGCACTCTAGATTCCTGAAAACTTACCACATGGTCAAGAAGGATTTTTTTTGGAAGGTCTTAAATCTAATGCTCAAAGGTTCGTGGCCGAATGGTTGGTTTTCAAACAAAATAATGTTGACATAGTTAATACCTCAGGACTTCTACAACCATTAGAAATACCTTGCTAGAGATGGAAGGAAGTCTCAATGGATTTTATCACAAGTCTACTCAAGTAAGATGGAAAGAATGTTATTGTGGTGGTTTTTTATTATTAGACTCACAAATTATGTACATTTTTTTTCACTCTCTCACCCTTTTAATGCAAGTACAGTAGTTCCAGCATTTATGGAAACAATTCAGAATTTACACAGAAATCTGAAGATTATTATAAGTGATAGAGATCCAATTTTCACTGGAAAATTTTGGACTTAATTGTTTTGTTGTTTGGGTACCCAATTGACTCACAATTCATCTTACCATCCTTAATCTGATGGGAAAATTGAGATAGTGAACAAATGTTTTGAAGGATATCTTCGTTTCTTTGCATCTGATAAGCAAACACAGTGGGTGAAATGGTTATATTTGGCAGAATGGTGGTACAATACTTCCTTCCATACATCATCCAAAATGTTTCCATTTATGGCACTTTATGGGTACCAATGTCCCTCTATCACATCTCCCTTAAAAGGAAAATCTAAAGTTCAAGCCGTGGAAGATCACATAGAGCACTACCAAGAAGTTCTCCAGATATTTAAGGACAACTTGGCTATGTCACAAAACATGATGAAACATCAACCTAATAAACATCGCAGTGAAAGGAGTTTCACAGAAGGGGATTGGGTATTTGTGAGGCTACAACCTTGCAAGAAAATGTCCCTCAAGAAACTAAATAAGGACAATAAATTATCACCTAAGTATTATGGTCCTTATAAAGTGTTGCAGAAGATTGGTAGTATGGCTTACAAATTGGAGCTCCCTTCATCTTCAAGAGTGCATCCATTTTTCCATGTTTCTTGCTTAAAGAAGGTAATAGGAGACAAGATACCAATTCAAACAATCTTAGATGAGCTCGATGAAGAAGGAAAATTCATATTGGAACTTGAACAAATCAGTGAAAGAAGGACCAAACAGCTACGAAATCAGGCTATTACTGAGTACCTCATCAAGTGGAAGAACCTTCCAGTGGAAGATTCGACATGGGAAGATGAGTCCTTCATACAAAAGCATCCACAAATAATCAAGCATTGAGGACAACACTTGTCTGAAGGGGAGGGTCATGTTAAGATCTAAACGGGGGCACATTTGCCCCTATATTGTGGTGCATTACATTAGTTTTGATGTCGTCTTTGGTCCACTAGTGGTAGTTGTCATTAGTATGGTTATATTATTTATGTTGGCTTGGGTCAGTGAGTTGTAATTGTACCTCATAATATCCTATATATAGGAAGGATATATTTTCATTTCAGTATCTTGTCTTGTCTAGTCTTGTGTACTTAATACATTGTATAAGGAGACCTTGCCCCCTCAAAGAGGCTTTCTATTCATAAATTTTCTTCATTCTAGTCACGGAGTAATTTTTTTGATCTATTTCTTTTCTTTTCATGGTCTTTTTTGGAAATTGGTTGCATAACAAAGCACCTAGTGGGGCATAAATTAAACAAAATTGCTCAAAGACTTGGAGAAATAGCATGAGAATACAATAGAAGATTCAAAGATATTCTCAGTCAAATGCCGTCCAAAATGGATCAAGCTATTGTGATCTAGGTTTTTGTTGTAGAGATTTCTTTCTACGGATAAGAAGAAGCTCTCTTAGGATAAAGTGAGAAAGACTAACTCTATACTAAGACAAAAAGAAAACAAATGTGATCTTGTTCCCTAGATTAAACAAGTGTTTCAGAATTATTGTATTGAAGAGAATGAAAGAAAGTAACTCACCTTCACTCTTGATGTTTCGTCCCGCTTGTCGTTCTGATCCCAAAGTCCTCGCGATGAACCTGTTGAGATCAAACAATACACAAGCATATACAATTCTCCCATATCTCTGAATCACGACTTAGAATCTCAATCCACATAGATACAAGCCATGAAATTGAAATGCAATCAACACACATAAGTTGGGAAACAAGGCAAGTTAACTTTATTACAACTTGAATATTCTTACAAAGGTTGCTTGATGTCCAAGCCAAACTCCAGCTCCAAGTCCTTCCTCTAGATATCTCTGCAAAAATATTATGATCATAGGTTTGATGCCCCAAAAGTCCTCCCCTTAGCCCATGGAAGGCCTCTCTTTTATAGTGTTGGGAAGGGTTAACCACAAGGACATTAAAATGGATCTAGAGAGTGTTTAGTGGATCGGGCTTACTAAACAGAGAGAGGGGTTTGGATCAAATCAAAGTTAGCAATCCCAAAAAGATCTCTCGAAAGGTAAGTTTCAAAATCCATGGAAAAAGGCTAAAACAGGATTACCACGCCCCTAGGTCTAAGCATAATGCGGTATTATCACATCCTAGGGTAGGAGCATAGAGCAGTAACCCTAATTACCGCGCCCCAATAGGTGTGTAGAGTGCGATAATTCCTGTAGATGGAGTCAGTTTGGGTGACACATGGTAGGTAACAAGTTGTCTTCAGTGTTCAAGCAATAGACTTCACTCCTGGGTGTCCAAATGATCATTAAGGGGAAGTGTCGTTTAGGTCGCTTGGTATAAGGATGCGACACTAGGGTTTACTATGTAATATTGAGGTATAACAGATGCCTCCTAAAGTGTGAGGTCAGAAGAGACTGATGGCCGAAGGACTTTATAAATACTTTGCAGAGATAGCATCGAGGAGAGAAACGAGGAGCTTAAACAAAAACAAAATGTCAGATATACCACCTAGGTGGCCATTCCCATGCTCGAAAACAATTGACTCAAAGCATGGCTGCCAACGAATACATTGTAGATCCATGAGTACTGAGATGATATAGACTGTAGACAAATCATAGCTATTGTGAACAATCGTAGATCCATCAGACAATAATGACACAGCCATGGCCAATACATAAGTGGATCTGTGTGACAATACAAGGGTGAGGTCTTCTACATAATGACTAGGTGGAAACCTGACCAGAGAAATGCCATCGCAGCCTAGACGTAATCAATATACAAAAATGTGTCCAGGGTCTTCTACCCGATCGCAAACGATACGAATCTAGCCATGTGATTACAAGGTGTTGAAGTCAAACATGGTAGAAACCATTTGATTACCAGTTGTTAACACCCAAAAAGTGCTCACTACCTCATCTACCACATTATATGGCTCATTTGTCCATTTTCCTACCATATTTCCCTTAAAATCCCTTAAAATCCCAAAAAATCCCAAAAAATCCCTCTAAAAAGCCTCCAAAAGGCCTAAAATGCCTCCAAAAGGCCATAAAACCCTCAAAATAGCCTTAAAAAGGCTAAAAAAACCCCCTTTTCCTCCAAAAATAACAAAATCCCCATAAAAAGGGAAGAAAAATATAAAATAATGAGGAAAAGGAGGAAAAAACCCTATACAGCTGCCCAAAACCATGTGTTTCCCAAAACCATGGGTCAGCACTCCACCACCAAAAAACTATAAATAAGTGATGGAGATCCATTATTCCATATCCACAATCACAAGCACCCTTACTCTGCCAAAATCTCTCTTGAAACCCTAGTTCACCATTGAACTACTTTCACCTTGAGAGCCACTTTTGGCCCATCCCCACCATTGGAGAAGGAGAAGGAGCATATTGAAGCTTGGAGCATCCTCTTGGACACTGCAAAGGGCTTCATCAAACCTTTACATTGAAGGTAACATCAATACAAAAAGCCATTCTTTAAATTTGTTGTTTATGTTTCATGCTTGTTTTAGAAGTAATTTAATTTTTGTTTTAGCATAGTTATTTACATTTACTGAACTGCTACTAAGGAGTCCATTCTCCTTAGTAGGTGCTCATTTGCACAAGCTAGGGGTAAAACCCTAGCTACAGTTTTGGCGACTCCCCTAGATTTTGAATTTCTGGTTTCCGTTTTGAATTTTTTCCTTTCGGCTGTCCCTTTCGGCCGCCGCATACCGCGTCTTTTCCCTCTGCAGTCGCGTCCCGACCGCGCCTTTCAGGTCTTTACCTGCGATCCGACCGCGGCTCTCAGACTGCTTCCGACACCCCGCCGGCGGATTCAAGTCTGTTACCTGCGATCCGACCGTGGCTAATCATCCTGTTTGCCGCGATCTGACTGCGCCTGTCGGCCTTTTTCCCGCGTCCCGACTGCGGCTTTCTGCCTCTTTCGTGCGTCCCGACTGCGCCTGTTAGCCCTTCTGCCGCGACCCGACTGCGTCTTTTTCCCTATTTCCTGCGTCCCGACTGCGTCTGTTGGCCCGAAATCCGCGACCTGACCGCGTCTGTTTTCCCCAAACCCGCGGTCTGCCTGTTCCGATTCGCCACAGACCCGCGGTCTGATTTCTGCTTTTTTCCTGTTTTGAGCCCAGCCCCTTTTGCTGCAATATTTTCTGCATCTGAACAGCCCTCTATCCCACCTGCAGCCTCACTACCTTACAGCCTTTCTGCAACATAATTTTTGTTCCCTTTACAGAATTCTTTTAAAATTTCGTTATTTTTAAATCAGAAAATTTTGCAAGTTGAACTTTCAATTTCAGTATTATTGATAGTTGGAAGTTGCCTCCCTTGTGGCACTTCTATTTTTTGGGTTCATCACCTCACGAGCACACACTCTGTCACATAAATCAAGTGATCCTTAAAATGTACCTAACTAAACCAACATTCTAACCCCACTTGGGGAACACAAAAGAATCATTGTAGTTAGGTAGGATCAGGGGGATAGGCTTCCAATAACACCCCTTGGTTACTTTCACTTGAGACATAGTTGTTGTCCAAATAGGAAACCAAAATCCCCTAGTACTTTTTGGCATGGTCACGACCAGTTTATCAGAGGGCCTCTCCCTTAGGAGGGTTGAAGTCGGGAGATTGGTTCCGGAGGCTTGAGTGGAATACCGCACTCCATTCAGTAACCGAAGGGCTACCTTTCGTGGTTCGCGGGATATCCCTGTATAGGGGTATTGCGGTCAACGAACTAAACGACAGATTCACCTTTCTGGACGTGTCATGAACGGGGTATCTTAGTTGCCACTCTTCTAGGATTGACTACTCGGTGTCCCTCCCGGTAGGGGGATATCATAGCCACTTGGCTTTCCTACTCATATTGTCTGACTTGGATTTCATCACCTTGCAGAGGATATGTTTAGTTGAGTCAGAATACTTTTAGCTAGGTGTTTTGCATGCTCCTTTACCTCCCTTTGGTCTAGTGAGTCCACCATTTTTTTTCTTCTTTAGAAAGCCTGCTGCTTGTTGGTATTCTGACCATCTTTGTTGTTACTCCACCTATTGTAGCACAGCTGTTGCAGTGGGTGTTTTGAGTTGGTTGTTGGCCTGAGTGCCTTGTTTTTGAGCTCTCCTTCTGCACACTCGGTTGCATTAGGATTTTTTGAGCTGTTTTTATACTCACCTCAACCCACAGAGACTAGACACCATCTGTCACCATTGAGTCCCCGAGACATTCTCGGCGTCTCAGGGGCGAGCCCCCACAGCACGGTTCTCTTGACACCACCCATCATAGATTCCGATCATTATCCGTTGATACCACTCATCACAGATCTAGAGCCTTGTCACTTGACTCCACTCGTCAGCGACGTAGGACTCCGTCACCAGATAGTGATGCCCCTTACTTTACCTCTGATTCTGACGAAGAGTCTGAGAACCCTATTTACACTGCCCCTACTAGCCCCATGGCTGGCACGACTTCCACTCCGTTTGTCATAGGGACCATTGGTGGCACATCCACCACTACACCAGTTACTACATCTGTTTTGGGTATGCCCTCCATGGGACTCCCATCTACCGTCCCCCTCACGGTACCTATTCCCACAGCGGGAATACCTATCCCCACTACATCCGTGGCTCACACTACCCATGGTGGTGCTGGACCATCCTCCACCACCTCAGTTCCCCCACTTGGGGGCACCACCCCAAATCTTGTCCCTCCACTTGGGGGCACTGGCCCCAACTTGGTCCAACCCACTACTGTGTCACATCCTTCTTCCAGTTTTCCATTCATGGCTAGCCTCAACCTACCTGACCTGGCCAGATTGACCAACGATCCTATTCGACACGACCCTACATGGCCTCATATGCCTACTAAACTACCCTCTGACATCCCTAAGTTCGAGGGCAAGGCCGGTGAGGACCCACAAAACCATATCATGTCTTTCCACCTATGGTGTTCCTCTAACTCCATAGTGGATGACTCTGTTCGCCTCTATCTCTTACAGCGCACCTTCACTGGCTCTGCAGCCAAGTGGTATATCGAGCAACCTCATGGGACCCATGCCACCTTTGCTTCCCTGGCCTCGACCTTCCTGCAGTTCTTCCAGTTGCCTGTTCGCTATGACGCGGGCATTGAGATCCTTTTATCTTGTAGACAAAACACGGCTACCCATATCACGGACCACATCCATGAGTGGCGTCGACGCCGTAGCTTATGCAAGATTAAACTAGACGACCGTATCTTCCTAGATTGGTTCCTCAAATCCCTTCTCCCTGTTATTGCTAAGGATGTGGCCTCAGAAAGACCCCAGTATGAAGAAGAAGCCATCCTTAAGGCCCAACAGTTCGACCTCATTTACGCCCAGTCGGGTTACCTTTATACCATTATACCTGACGCCCCTCGCGGCGAGTCCTCCCAACACGATGCGCCGGGGGCATCCCACGCTGCAGATGGTATCATTGGCCGTGTTTCTTCGCATCCCCAACCATTTTCTATAGCACGTCCTACCCCTGGCCCCGAACTGTCGCGGGCTACTTCCCAGTCTGGAGCAACCAACTCGTATGCTCCCATGACAGATCACCATTCACATGGACCCTCATGTCCACCTCAGTGCTTCGGGTATGCGACTCCTGCTTATGCTCCCCCAGTCGCCCCTCAGCCTTACTACCATCAGCAGGCTGCTCCAGCTCCTGCACCTTCACAAGCCCCACCCGCTTACTATCCGCCACCGGCAGCCCCTGCGGCACATCCACAACCTGCTCCGCAGTCCTATCAGCAACCCCCTCAAGTTGCTGCACCTGCTCAGCCTCAACCTGCATACCATCCTCCGCAGCCTGCTCCAGCACCTGCGCAACCTCAAAATCCACCTGCTGCCCAAGGGCAAGTTTACGCCCAACAGAACCCGCAGCAAAACCAGAACAACCAACGTAACCAGGGCCAACAGAACCGCGGCAAGGGCCATAATCGGGGGAACAACCAACCTGCAGACCAAGCTGGTCCACCGGCTAATCCCCCCGACAACAACAATGCAGCCCCCGCTAACCAAAACCCTGATCGCCCGCCCAAGCAGGCTAAAAACCCCAATTTGCGAACGAACCACCTTTGTTCTATTTGCGGGGTCTATGGACACTACACACATGCTTTCCCACACTTGGAGCGAGCTCGGCAACTTTGGGTTGACGAGGCCCATCGCCAAGGGCATGCGGCTCCCCAAGCGCCACCCAACCCCCCCAACCTCAACAACCCCCTTTGGTGCTGCAAAACCCCTTACCGACCCAAGGCGTAGTGAACACTCAGCTGTTGGCTCCCCATCAAGCCAATGCACCCCAACAACAACAGATCACTTACGCTGCTCCTGATCAACCCATGTTTGACTCAGGTACCCACCACTTGCTGATGATGTCATCCGCTGACGTCAACCTCCAGACCCGTCGGAACCAATATGGCTCCACCTTTGAAGCCACTCCCATGGATAAACCTACTAATGCCCATCCCATCGATCAGGCATTACGTATACCTCCGCCACCCATAGACGGCGCTGCGAAAGCACCTCGTTTCCCACTTCGCCGAATCAACAATAACCCTAATGCGCGCGCTGCGTCAAACTACAACATTGTAGATGACCTAGCCCAATCTCCCGCAGCCATGTCTGCGTTAGAAGTCTTGAAGAACTGCCCTTCCCAGCGCAAGACTTTACTTTCCGCCATTGGGGGGATTGACCCAAATGATTCGCATTTGATGGCATTTGATTTAGACCAGTCTGAACCACGCCTACCTTCCAGCTTAGCATTCCAAGTTACTGTCTCCGTTCGGAATCTTGTCATCCATCGGTGCATCATCGATGAGGGTGCCTCCACATGCGTTATGTCTACATTCGTATGGCAGAAGCTGGGATCCCCTCCTCTCCAGCAGTCCACCACTGCATTATGCGCCTACGACGGTCGTTCGGCACAGCCCCAAGGCCTCCTAGCCAATGTCCCCGTCCAGTTAGGTGGCAAGACTGTACTCATTGACATTGAGGTAATCAATGCCCAATTGGATTATAACCTTTTACTTGGCCGCAGCTACATGTATGCCATGCGGGCGGTTGCCTCTTCTATCTTTCGCACCATGATGTTCCCCCATGAGGGACGCGTGGTTAAGGTTGACCAGCTCACCTACTATGATCCCAGTGCTCCTACGGCACCTGAAAATGTTCTCCCCATGGTTGAACAACCTGTTTCTCCTGCCACCACCTCGTTTGTTTCCTCTACGGGGCCTGGAGTCTACTCAGACGCGCCGATGACCTCCACCTTTCAATCCATTCCTCCGCCGTCATCTACGCCCGAAATGTCTAACTTATGTACCTTGTCCCACGACAACCTACCACCTAATACTCAACCACCCTTGTTGCCTAAACCACCATTAGTACCTAGCCACATTGGTGTCACACCGATCCATACGATCCCCTTCCTAGTCCCTCCATCGGGAGTAGTAAGCGCCCCGGTCATGGCTACCCTTAGCCTCCCTGGGTTAACTTTGGGATTACCTGTATGGTATCTTTCGCCTCCCGTTCGCCCGCCGACACCAGATGTCGTCCTCCAACCGGTGCAACCCATGGCTACTACCACTCAGCCACCTCTCGGTGTCTCTACCCCCTCGTCCTCCACGAACCCCCCTCCTACTCCCAAACCCACTGGGGGCAGAGGTCCACAACCTTACACTGTTGTACCACCTCCAAAGCCAGTCAAAAACCCTCCAGTATTTCGTGCTCCTCCCAAATGCTCGCTATGCGACGAGTTGGGCCATGTGACCCACCAATGCCCACAGTTACCAGCATTGCAGAAGCACATGCAGATGCTCGACGATGACCCCAACATCCCAACTGTCGAACTCAACCCCACTCCCAAGCCTAAAGATAAGTCCCTACGTACCAACCACTCCTGCGCCATATGCGGTATTTACGGGCATTATTCACATCATTGTCCCGATCTCCCGGATTACAGAGCGGCTCTCTATGAGATGAACAATCTGGATCTTGAGACGGCACCACCCACCATTGAGGAGATTTACCCCCCAGACTCTTCACCGTCCGGAGAGGTTAATACCATCTACATGATCTCTTCCACTACCATTCCCTCGTCAACCGATTTGATGACGCAAACTTTCCGTACCGATGAGGAGATTCTTGAGGCCCTTACCGCCCCGGATTATCCTTGGGATGATATGCATCATCGTTCCTACTTCATCCCAGAAGAATCCTCCTCTAGCACCGCTACCCAATACGCGGTTGAATCCAAAGACTTCCTTCCCACTAAGGTCGACTGGTTCAAGGACCCTATTCCTGCTCCTGATGCCTTCGAGGAAGGTAATATGGCCAACATCTCACCTGTCATCCAAGTTGATATCGCTGCCCCAGGACGTGCCCCTGAACTCATTACTTTAGGCGCATTCTGCAGTAAACAAGAGATTGAGGACTACATAAATCTTTTCAAAGAATTTCGTGATGTATTTGCTTGGTCCTATACCGAAATGCCTGGTCTTGACCCTGCCATTATAGAACACCACATTGACACATGGCCTGATGTACCCCCCGTTCGTCAGAAACAGCGCCCCATTCATCCCTCAAAGATCCCCGCTGTCAAAGCCGAGATTGAGAAGCTGCGCAAGGCAGGGTTCATTTATCCTATTGCCTATACCACTTGGGTTTCAAACCCCGTTCCCGTTAACAAAAAACAAGGCACCATCCGCGTATGTACTGACTTCCGTGACTTAAACCGTGCTTGTCCCAAGGACAACTTCCCCACGTCGTTTATCGATCAGCTCATAGATGCGTGTGCGGGACATGAGGTCCTATCCTTCATGGATGGTTTTTCCGGATATAATCAGATTCAGATCCGTAAGGAAGACCAGTATAAAACTGCTTTTACTACCCCATGGGGCACCTTTGCCTATCGCGTTATGCCTTTCGGCCTCAAAAATGCTGGTGCCTCTTTCCAGCGGGCCATGACCTATTGCTTTCACGACTTGGTCCATATCTTGTTAGTCTACCTTGATGACCTTACAGCTCGTTCCCGGAAACGATCAGACCACCTTAACGACCTTCGGCAAGTTTTTCTGTGTTGTCGTAAATACCAAATCCGCTTGAACCCACACAAGTGTGTCTTTTGCGTTCCGGCAGGCCGATTGTTGGGTTTCATTGTTTCCCAGAAAGGAATTACTGTTGACCCTCTCAAGGTCCAAGCTATCTTAGACCTTCCCTCTCCTCGCACGCTCCGGAAACTCCAAAGTCTGCAGGGGCGATCCAACTTCCTTCGACGCTTCGTTCCTGATTACGCCACCACCGTTCACGGTTTCTTGCGCCTGCTCCGTTCCCACATACCCTTCATCTGGGATGAGCAAGCAGAAGCTGCCTTCGAAGCCCTCAAGAAGGCTCTCACACAAGCCCCTCTGATCTCCCCTCCGGATTTCTCCCAGGACTTCATCCTATACGTCTCGGCCTCCGAGCATGCCGTGTCCGGAGTCTTGGTTCAAGAAGACGCTTCTCACCAGGAGCATGTCATTTATTACGTCAGCCAGACCTTGTCTGGTCCACCCCTCCGTTACCCATATGAGGAGAGACTTGCCCTCGCCGTAGTTTTTTCCGTACAAAAATTGTGACACTATATCTTAATGAGTCATACCACCGTTGTCGCCGACTCTAACCCCATGGTATATCTTCTAAACCGGCGGCTACTGCAAGGTCGTGTTGCCAAATGGGTCATTATCCTCCAAGAATATGACCTTACCTTCAAAACACCTAAGAGCACTAAAGCCCTCGCGCTTGCCTAGCTCATTACTGATCTCCCTTCCCTTCTCCCGGCCAAACCAATCTCCGATGAGTTACCCGACAATCACCTGTTCACTATCTCGTCCGATGAACCATGGTACGGTGATATCTTGTTATACCTGCACACGTAGAAGTTCAGACCCAAAGTTACCCGCAATGGACGCCGTCGCATCCGTCACCAGGCCTCTCGATATCTCCTCTTAGGCGATGTCCTCTACCGGCGCGGGGTTGACACAATTCTTCGTCGTTGCCTTACCCACGAGGAAGCTGAACACGTCCTTAATGACTGTCATAGCGGCGCTTGCGGAGGCCATTTCTCAGGGATGGCCACCGCCCAAAAGGTCGTCCACGCCGGATACTTCTGGCCCACACTTTTCACCGACTGCATCACTGCGGTCAAACACTGCCATAACTGCCAAATTTTTGCCCCCAAGGCCCGGACACCTCCTGCTCCGTTACACCCAATCGTCACCGTTGGTCCCTTTTGTAAGTGGGCCATAGACTTCATGGAATGTCGACCCCAGTCGGCCAACGACCACAAATATATTATTGTCGCTGTTGATTACTTCACCAAATGGGCGGAAGCCATGCCTACCTTCAATTGTACCGCCGACACTGCTGCCCGCTTCTTTTTCAACCATGTCATCGCTCGATTCGGGGTTCCTAAGCAGTTAGTCTCTGACCATGGTTCACACTTTGAAGATGCCGTCTGGCGTGAGTTTTCCACCCTCCTTAAATATGAACACCAATTTTCCTCTGCTTACTACCCCCAAGGGAACGGCCAAGTAGAGCCCATAAATAAAATCCTTAAAACCATCCTCCAACGAACGGTTGACAAGCATAAGTCCAATTGGAACCACATGTTGTTCCCTGCTTTGTGGGCTTATCGCACCTCCACTAAGACCGCCACTGGTTTTACACCATTTCATTTAGTTCACGGTGTAGAGTCTGTTCTCCCCATCGAGTGTCAGATTCCTGCCTTACAGATCGCCGTTGAGCTTCTCCCTGACACCTCCCCCCTCGAGCAACGTCTGCTGCATTTCGAACAAGCCGATGAAGACCGTCGGGCCACTCTCCAGAACATCGAAGCTGCCAAAAACCGCTCCAAAGCCGGTTATGATAAACATGTTCACCCTCGAACTTTCCACGAAGGGGACCTCGTCCTCGCCTACGACCAAGCCCATGACAAAACCGGTAAAGGGAAGTTTGAATCCATGTGGCAAGGCCCTTACATCGTACAGACCTGCCTCGGCCAGGGGGCATACATCTTAGCTGACTCTGAAGGCTGTCCTTTGCGCAACCCCCGTAATGGGTTGTATCTTAAGCGTTTTTACCCATAAAAGAAACCCGCGGCCTCATTGGTCTGCGTTGTACAGTACTTTATTTTTGTTTTTGTTTTTACGAACCGTTTCCACCACTGGAATCAGCACGACGAGACCGTCATGATGGTCACCTCGTTGCATTATTTTTGTTCCGCCATTTTTTGCCCATTTTTCAAACGCCACTAGTCGCCTCGGTTTGCGTGCCACATCGGCCGTTCTCCGTTTTTCGCATGTTTTATATCATCGGATTCATTTTTCCGAGCTGGTGATGATGCTTGAGATCATTTCTCGCTCTCACCTCCAGATTTTTCGGGCATTTTTCAAAATGCCCCCGTCACCTCGGTGTGCGTGCCCCATCGGCCGTTACCCGTTTTTGACACTTTTTATATCGCCGGATTCATTTTTCCGAGCTCGTGATGATGCTTGAGATCATTTCTAGCTCTCACTTGGTGCAATTTCAACATTGTGTCCCGACACCTTGCTGCCTCGGTTTGCGTGCCACATCGGCCACCATCGGATTGTTCCATATTTTTACATGAGCCCTCCACTCCTGTCATACTGCAAATGTCTCGTTATTTTGCCACCATTTCATCTACCCCGCAAGGAGGCCCACCAGTGTTCCCCCCTACCCTCGTTCTTGATCATCATTACTGATCCTTGATTGAACACTTCCTCCTTGCCTGGCCATTCCTTTTGTTCGGTATAATTTTATCCCTTTTTCGGGCCGGACAAGTCCTTTACGAAAAAGGCACTCAGGGAGTTTCCGTTAAGCTCTTTTCTGACTCCTAAAAGAATTAAAAAAAATATTGTCGAGCAATCTTGCTTCCTTTCATGCTCGTTAAAGTACCTGAAAGGGCGTCTATCTGGTATAAGTTTAACCCTTTTCTGGACCTGGTAGACTAATTACGAAAAAGGAATACTCTAGTCACACCGGCTAGAAGAGTTCTTCATTGCATCCTTTTATGATTCTTTGGGCCTTGGAGACTAAATCTACGAAAAAGCAGCCCCCTGGAGTCTTCTTACTTGCTTTCAGACTCTCTAAAATTGAAAGCAACCACGAGCATGCACTGTCCTGGGCTCGTAAAATCCACACGACAGTACCATTCCATCTTTTCAGAGTCTTCTTATCGCTTTCAGACTCCTTAAAATTGAAAGCAACCACGAGCATGCACTGTCCTGGGCTCGTAAAATCCACACGACAGTACCATTCCATCTTTTCAGAGTCTTCTTATCGCTTTCAGACTCCTTAAAATTGAAAGCAACCACGAGCATGAACTGTCCTGGGCTCGTAAAATCCACACGACAGTATCATTTTACACCAACTTATTCTAGTTCCTTAACCCATGAAGAAGTACCCTCCTGTGCCTCCTGGCACTATGATCGATCATCTCGGCAGCACCGCCAATCAGGTCGCCTTTGTTCAGAGTATTCTGCAGTCTCCTGCCATTTTACACCAGCTTGAGTCCCCCTTAGCCCAGTCACCTCCCCAGAGCCAGTACAGCTATGATCCCTTTCCCCTCAGTCAGTTTCATATGCTGCCAGATCATTCCCATTATCATACTCTGAACAAAGGAAGTTTGAGTCCACCCACTCTTCTTGCCCAGTTGTCCCCCCACAGTTTGTCCGTCCTGCCATCAGTTCTATCACATTTCGGTCCTGTACCTCGCGCTCCTGTCAAGGAAACATCATTGCCTTGATAGTTGCAGGTCTCCCTCTGTCGACGACAGCTCCTCTATTCCAGAGGATAGGCCCAGAGGTCCCTACGCCTTGGACTTATCACCATCTGTGGTAAGTGCCTACGGATCATTCTGAGAGGAGTCATCATTGCCTCTCCGAGTGGTTGTTCCTCACATGCTCGACTTCAGCACCTTGATCGCATCGTTGAGGATCGCGTAGGACTATATCCCATCAGTTTTTAGTCGAAGACCCCGGATTTCCCCCGACTCTAGCACATTGGTGAGTCCCTTCGGAACGCCCAGTTATATGTTCCCGTGGATGTCCGGGCTGCGTTGGCGTTTGTATTCGGAAGCCATCCAGTTACATGCTTCCTTGAGTACCCAGTTTCAGTTCCAGATCAGTCCCAGTTCTGTGTACCATTGTGAGTGCACCCCTTCTCACTCTGATCCAGCAGCTCATCAGCCTCTTTGGTACCACACTCAGTAGCACTGTTGATTGTTCCAGTGCACCAGTTCTGCAGTTCACACATGATCCGCTCAGCAGTATGTCCCAGATTTGTGTCCCCTCTAGACTCTTATGATGTACACAGTGGTCACGTATCTTACAGGTCCCCCTTTTCGGGCCTCACAGTTATGTTTATGTATCTTGATACGAGCATGGGTATGCCCGCCTCGTCCATATATTGAGATTATTCCTCATTCAGTTTTTTGAGGTCATGTATACTTCAGGTCCCCATTTTTTGGACCCCATTGTTATTATTATGTTATATCCTGATACGAGCATGGGTATGCCCGCCTCGTCCATATGATCAGATGATTCCTCACCCATTATTGAGGTTATGTACTTTCAGTTCTTGCAGTTGTTCGGGATCGTTGTTCCGGGCTTCGGTTTGTTTCTTCTCTTCTCTCCACACCCAGGAAAACCATTCATGACTTATGATGTCCATCGGCCATACGATGAGCTCCTGCCCTCGCACATCAGGGGGCAATCTGTTAACACCCAAAAAGTGCTCACTACCTCATCTACCACATTATATGGCTCATTTGTCCATTTTCCTACCATATTTCCCTTAAAATCCCTTAAAATCCCAAAAAATCCCTCTAAAAATCCTCCAAAAGGCCTAAAATGCCTCCAAAAGGCCATAAAACCCTCAAAATAGCCTAAAAAAGGCTAAAAAACCCCCTTTTCCTCCAAAAATAGCAAAAACCCCCTAAAAAGGGAAGAAAAATATAAAATAATGAGGAAAAGGAGGAAAAAACCCTATACAGCTGCCCAAAACCATGTGTTTCTTAAAACCATGGGTCAGCACTCCACCACCAAAAAACTATAAATAAGTGATGGAGATCCATTATTCCATATCCACAATCACAAGCACCCTTACTCTGCCAAAATCTCTCTCGAAACCCTAGTTCACCATTGAACTACTTTCACCTTGAGAGCCACTTTTGGCCCATCCCCACCATTGGAGAAGGAGAAGGAGCATATTGAAGCTTGGAGCATCCTCTTGGACACTGCAAAGGGCTTCATCAAACCTTTACATTGAAGGTAACATCAATACAAAAAGTCATTCTTTAAATTTGTTGTTTATGTTTCATGCTTGTTTTAGAAGTAATTTAATTTTTGTTTTAGCATAGTTATTTACATTTACTGAACTGCTACTAAGGAGTCCATTCTCCTTAGTAGGTGCTAATTTGCACAAGCTAGGGGTAAAACCCTAGCTACACCGGTCAATGATGTGAACCGTTAACAAATGCGAGGGAAATCACCAATGATGACAATGATCCCCAAGGTATCTGTAGTACATCTCAACGAAATGCGAATAAATGAGTTGATGTCGAGCACTCGAGAGATTATTCGATCAGAGGTCAGTGATGAAAACCTACTGTCGAATACGAGGAAACCTGCCATTGAGGCATGCAGGTACCAAGGTACTAGTGGTTGACTCCTAAGCCTAATTTCTGGATAGTTATTTGGCGTCGACAGGAATAGACTCGTCGAAGGTGGGCCATAATGATTCCCACATCATCAACACGAAATCGGAATAAGAGATAGTATGTAACGATGGAACAAGAGAACATGTACTGACACAGCGGAAGATTTGACATAGTGGATGACTTGGAGCAACACAAACCCTTTGAACATGTAACAGCATGAAACAGAACTTGGCAGCAGGGATTGTAAATAGCAGAGAACAAACACATGACGAGTAGGCTCATGGCCAAAGCGAGGACTCGAGATGATAAATACCCAATAGTAGACGAGGGACAGATGCATGCCATGTTCAAAGGTGATGACTGACAAGATGCCAACAAGATAAAATTGACTCATTTCCCATTTTTCCCTAACATGATGGACGAGTACCTCTTTGTTGTTTTACGAGCTTGAAGAGGATAACAAATGCTCGGTATAGCTCATCCTTTGGATGAGTCCAATATCACATGTTTTACGAACCTGAGAAAGGAGGGGTTCAGTCACAAAAGGGTCCTTCGATGTTTGATTTTACGAGTCCAAGGAAGGGAAACTCGATGATTTTTCATGTTTAGAGAGTATGAAATAATCTAAAGAAGAATCCAGGTTTTGACTCTTTCGTAAAAGTTAGTCCCCAAACCCGAAAAAGTGTAAAATAATATCTGGAAGAACTCTCCTAGTCAAAGGTTGACTGAGGTATACTTTTCTCGTAAATAGTCTAAATGGTCCGAAAAAGGGATAACCTACAAACGAATAGACGTCCTTTCAAATCCTTTTACGAGAATAAAAGAAACAAGTTCACTTGACAATCTTTTCCTATTTTAGGAGTCTAAAAAGAGCTTAAAGAGGACTCCATGTACAACTTTGTCATGGTTGGTGACCGAGTATGACAATGGAAAATTAAACTCGGCACAGTTCCTTTTCCGTAAATAGTCTAGCGAGGCCGGATAAAGTGATAAACCTATACTCGTTAGACACACTGTTTTACTCAATTTTTAACGAGCACGACAACAGTATCAAAATCACTCGGAATCTTTTTCATGTTTGGATCCAGAGCACGAAAAAGGAAAAAGTAAGCTCAAACCACATTTCATATTTTTAACCACAGCACAAAAAAGTGAAAAGTAAGCTCACACCTCTTACTGTTTTTAACGAGCTCGAAGAAAGGTTATAAGAATGCTCATGGTATCTACTTCATTTTTTAACGAGCTTGCAACAAAAAATGAACTATGCTCAGGATTATTTTCATGGTTTAGCGAGCTCGAAACCCAAAAGAAAGTTTGCTCGAAATGGGATACTTCCCAACCTGATGTCCAGAGGTTTGAAAGTTTTCCCCCAGTACAAGAAGCTGAGGGCTTACCTCTAGTATTATTTCTAAAGGTTGGAGAGATGTCCCCCAAGCTTTGTTTCATTTGTCTACTCTTTTTCTTCATCCAATCAAACTCATGGTTACTAATAGGAATATGTTCACCATGGGAGGACGAAAAAAATAGGATTAAATAGCATAGGCGAATGAAAGGAAGATTCAGATATTAAATTTGGAGAAAGACTCGACTTAAGGGGAAGGGATCTATTTCATTTTTTAACGAGCTTGATGCAGAAAGGGAACTATGCTCAGGGTGACCTTCTTCATTTTTTAACGAGCTTGACACATAAAGGGAACTCTGCTCATGATGGGTTTCATTTTTACACAAGCTTGAAACTGAAAGTAAACTATGCTTGTAGGGGCCTGTTTTATTTTTTAACGAGCTTGAAACAGAATGAACTATGCTTGAAATGGCCCATTTCATTTTTTAACGAGCTTAAAACGGAATAAAACTCTGCTCGAAATGATGGTTGGCTTCATTTTTACACAAGCTTAAAACCAAAAGTAAACTATGCTTGAGATTGGTTCCTACCAACATGATGGCCAGAGTTTGGTGGTAAGACCCCCAGCCTAAGAAACTAGGAGGAGAAATCCAGCATGATGTCCAAAGGATGGAGACATGCCCCCTATTCCTAAGGGGTAGAAACCACTAGAACATGTGGAACATTTAGGGAAGTCTGATGACTAGGATTCATGCGATGAGTGGGTTTCACAAAGGAAAGCTGATCAATGGTCACCATATTCCCATGATGAGGGAAATACATCACTTGAAAGAGTGTGGACACTACAGCTTTCATAGCATAGACATAATCATGTCCAAGGAGTAGATTAAAATCTAAGGGACCTTGGACTACCATAACATCAATACAGACAGTTTTCCCTCCTAAAGTGATAGGTAAATGAGGAAGGATCCCTAACGGTCCAGTAGGCCTTCTATTGAAAGCCAATATCTAGTTAGTGACTGGCATAAGCTGAGGAGAACCTATAGCTTTCCAAGCAGTTGAGGATAAAATACTAACAGAAGCTCCCTCGTCAACTATAGTGCGAAAGATTTCCTTATCGGTAACACCTACAGATATCTAGAAAGGAACATCTGAGGGGAGATGAGATTTTGCTAGATTATTCCAATCAAATGAAATAACCTCAATACTTGGAGGGGGTCCCGTGGAAACGGACTCTTGCCCCCCATGATCGGAACTGAACAGAAAAACATCAGTGGTTTTCAATCCACTCTCATCGGGGAGAGTAGGATGAGATGAAGACTATGTGAAGGTGACAGTTGCAGTCTGAACGCTCTCTGATAGAAAATTGGGATCGAGTGGATATGACAGTGACTCGATCACTTCACTTTCAGAAGGAAGAGTGGGATCAATTATAGATGAAACTGAATTGATCACCTGGTCAACCAGCGAGGGTTCGAGGGACAACTTACTATCACTTGTTGGAAGCACCAGTTGAGGACTAGTAATATCTTCCAACCACCGTGAAGCTTCATCCATGTTTGGAAAAAGGAAAGCATGGTGCATACCCTTGCATATCAAATAGGGATATAGGACTTTACCCTTCCGACCCTTCACCGACATGTCACTGGTCGAGTGAGTATCATCAACATGATGGTCAGAGGTTGGCGATACAAGCGGTTTGGGGTTTTTATACCACACTTCTGACACATGGGAAAGACCAGGACAATTTTTGAGAAGGTGATCACCCTTGCAAAATTTGCAAGGGAACTTGGGTTTACGAGGTGTTCAAGTAGAATGACTACCGTTGGAGGCAAATGGTTGACTCTTGGTCTCTTTCTTATCCTTCTTCCTCTTAACTTTCCTTTCCTTCTTCTTCTTATCCTCCTGATTACTAACATTACTGCTTTGATTAGGCGAGGAAGAAGGAATGGAAGAAGATTCATCTAACGAAGAAGGGGAAGGATCAGTTTGGGATTGATGCTATCATGATGGAGGGTTAACATTTGAAACATTGGGTACGGCCATAATTACCAGGTTGAATAACCACACCGGTAATCGTATGGTTAATCCAGGAAGATTTAAAGTGGCAATAAAGGGAGGACCAATATCTCCAACTAGAGGAAAGACAAAAGGTACCCCTTGAAAAGGGGCCTCTTGACTGGTAGTCCCAAAAGGAGCTTGGGTGCATGGAGATGAATTCTCCATGGGACAAGACTAAGTGATGTGTGCGAAGTCTCGCTAAAAGGAACTCAAAAACCCTCAGGCAACCGAGAGTGCGAAAGTGGAGCTAGAAGCAAAAGAGGCACACAGGCCAAAAAAGAAAGCTCAAAAAACTATACTGGGACCGACGTCATAGTAAGAGAGCTGAAACAAAAGTGACCAAAATGCCAACAAGCAGCACTAAAAAGGAAAAGACTCCCTACAAGGTAAAAGAGCAAGCAGTCCTCCTAACTAAGAGCTGGAGAGCTCAACAAGTTGTATCCTTCGCAAGGTGATGAAATCCAATTCGAACAAAACAAAATGAGAGACCCGATAATGGAAGGATGTCCCTCTACCGAAAGGGATCCTGGGTAAAGTGCCCTAGAAGAAAAGTCACTAAGCTACCTCATTCATGGCACGTCGGAGAAGGATACTGGAACTTCTTCCTTATCACCCTTGTATCACCTATACGATAGAGTACAAGGAAGACAATGGATCGATATGCCTTAGGAGATAAGTGGAGTGCGGTATTCCACAAATTCCATCCGGAATCAATCCTCGCGGCTTACCCTTGAAACTACGGGAGGCCCTCTCCACAAACTGGTCGATGACCGTGTCAATAAATACTAGAGGATTTTAGCACCTTAGAGGACAACGACTATGTCTCAAATGAAAATGACAAGGGGGAATGATTTGATTCCTATCCCCAGTGTCCTACCTAACTAACAAATTCTTTTTCTCCTCAAGTGAGGTTATGGTGTGTTGAGTTAGGGAATGTAAATTTTAATGGCTGTATTACTCAATCGGGTGATGGAAGTGCAACTTGTGGTGTGTAGACTTGACTCAAACCATGCAATTATGGATGAATTATGCAAGTCTTTTTCCTTCAATGAACTTCTAGCTAAAGTAAGGAAGAATTCTTTTCGTTCCCAATATGTACAACCCAATGCAAATGCAATTTTAGCTTTTTAATGAATGATAACCAATCATGTAAACCATACCTAGACTATCCTAAAGTGACAAAAAAGAGATATTTTTACGAACACCAAATGCAATAATTGTTTCCTATCTCTTTACACTTGAAAAACACACATCTAAGCTATGGAAAGAAGGATTCCACAAATGGTTCCAATCAAATGCAAGACAAAGAAAAGCACTTAATAATCATGGCTAACTCAAATGTACACAAAACTGAAACAAGCCTTTTCTTCTTCATATGAGTGTAAGACCAAAAATGCCAAATGATCAAATTAAAGCAAGAAGAATGCTTATGTTTTCCAATTTCATGACTATAGAAAAAGATTGAAAAAATCAAGCTTTTCTTTAAACTAAAGTGGAGACAAAGAATCAATCTTTTCCAATAATCATTAGATAGTTTAGCATGTAAAGAAAACAAGATGCATAACCCAAGGGAAAGAGGCTAAAAAAGACATGGATATCCCTCACTTTCGAGTCTTTAAAACAAGCCAAACACACCAAACCAAAAATGATCTCAACACCTTGATATGGGTCAAAATGACTATAGGATGCGCGATTCATGGCCCCCCACCCAGCCATGAGGGGGGTTTTTTTTTTCAAAAATAGATCCCATTTCACTTAAAAATGCAAGCACTGTATTGCAGCTGAGTAGCTTACAAAGGTCTGATAAATATCAGAGCAACAACCGAAGGCAGAGAAATAAAAAATTGACCAAAGGTAACCAAGCACACTGAGGAAAATTCCTTTTTTACAGAGATTATCGTGTGGCCATAATCATCCCAACCACGGTACTGATGGATTATCGCGCTATGAAAAGAGTAAGGGTAGCGGTAAACTGGTAATTACCGTTCTGTAAGCAATGGTAGGGGCACGGTAATGCTCAGAAAAAAAGAAAAAGGCGGGAATTTAAGAAAAGTTATTAACTTTTCAAGGGTTTTCCAACCCAGAGGACTCACTGATCATGGAAAGGGGTCTGATGCAGAGGGGAGGGGGTGAAGGGAGGTCAAAGAGACCCGCTTTCACTACTGGTTTAAAGAAAAAGCAAATTCAGAATCAAGAATAAATGAAAGTAAAAGAACTCAAACAACAGGGGTTCAAACCAACGGAGTTGCCAGTTTTTGTTTTAGAGATTTCTTCCTACGGATAAGAAGAAGCCTTCTTAGGATAAAGTGAAAAAGACTAACTCTATACTAAGACAAAAAGAAAACAAATGTGATCTTGTTCCCTAGATTAAACAAGTGTTTCAGAATTATTGTATTTAAGAGAATGAAAGAAAGTAACTCACCTTCACTCTTGATGTTTCGTCCCACTTGTCATTCCGATCCCAAAGTCCTCGTGATGATCCTGTTGAGATCAAACAATACACAAGCATATACAATTCTCCAATATCTCTGAATCACGACTTAGAATCTCAATCCACATATATACAAGCCATGAAATTGAAATGGAATCAACACACATAAGTTGGGAAACAAGCCAAGTTAACTTTATTACAACTTGAATATTCTTACAAAGGTTGCTTGATGTCCAAGACAAACTCCAGCTCCAAGTCCTTCCTCTAGCTATCTCTGCAAAAGGCTTATGATCATAGGTTTGATGCCCCAAAAGTCCTCCCCTTAGCCCTTGGAAGGCCTCTCCTTTATAGTGTTGGGAAGGGTTAACCACAAGGAGAGTAAAATGGATCTAGAGAGTGTTTAGTGGATTAAGCCTACTAAATAGAGAGAGGGGTTGGGATAGAATCAGAGCTGGCAATCCCAAAATTATCTCTCGAAAGGTAAGTTCCAAAATCCATGGAAAAAGGCTAAAAAGGGATTACTGCGCCCCTAGGTCTAAGCATAACGCGGTATTATCATGTCCTAGGGTAGGAGCATAGCATGGTAACCCTAATTACCGTACCCCAATAGGTGTGTAGAGCGTGATAATTCCTGTAGATGGAGTCAGTTTGGATGACACATGGCAGGTAATAGGTTGTCTTCAGTGTTCATGTAATAGACTTTATTCCTGGTGTCCAGATGATCATTAAAGGGAAGTGTCATTTAGGTCGCTTGGTATAAGGATGCAACACTAGGGTTTACTGTGTAATATTGAGGTATAACAGTTTTTGTTGTAGATATGCATCCATGAATCAAGACACCATTACTATTGCATGAATACACAACATATGATGACGTCTTAAAGAAATAATTAAGAGTCGATTTGAATGCATATTGTTCGACCAAACCTGTTGACAGACAACTAGAAGAAAAATAATACAATAGAAGATTCAAATATCTTCTTAGTCAAATGCCATCGAAAATGGATCAAGCTATTGTGATCCAGTTTTTTGTTGTAGATATGCAACCACGAATCAAGACATCATTACTATTGCATGAATACACGACATATGATGGCGTCTTAAATAAATATTTAAGATTCGATTTGAATGCTTACTATTCGACCGGACTTGTTGACAGATGACTGAAATAAAAATAGAAAAGATACAAAAATCACTTCAGCAACTTACTATGAGACACAAGGACTTGTGGTGTACCACATGTTCGTCAGAAGGCCATATTAGAGATAATTGTGCCTACAATGAAAGGAAAAAGTATCATAATGATAGGAATTCATATCAAGAAGAGAGAAGGAAATTCCAGGATGACCCCATACCATTCCCATAAGTGCAAAGACTAGAGAACTTTTGCATGACTCAGAGAAGCTACTTATGTGACATGTGAGAAAGGTTCGAGCCCCACTCGACAATAGAATTCCCCTAGAATGATGACAATGTAAAAGAAAAGTGGTGCGGCATATGTCAGACAAAGAAAAACACGATTGTGGAATGTATCAAAAACTTGAAGACAAAGGAAAACTACCATATAGTCTATCAAGCACAGAGAGTCAACCATAATAACCAGAAAGGTCGGTATTTCCACAAGAATAATGGAAACAACGGACGAGGAAGTTACAATGGTTGGGGAAGATAGAACAATTGAGGAAACCGACCAGTGGGTCAAGGAAAACCACGTTGCTTCATCTTCTATAGTGAATAACATTTAAGTCCCGACTGTCCTTGGAAAGAAAGGACAGACCTCAAATTTTGTACAAAATGTGGGGTGGAGGAACACAACTTATAAGAGTCCCCCATCACATTAGAAGCACTTCATAATAAAAATAATGTTAATCTCTTGTCTAGTGTTCCTAAACATGAAGCATTAAATACTAAAAATTTTCAAATAATTACCGGGAAAGGCACAAAGATTGGAGGAGATAATCCCCATGTCACAAATATACAAATAAAAGAAGCAAATTACCCTAACCCATTGAAACAAAAGGAAATATTTAATAATACACCAAAAATATTTGAAGAAATCACTTCTGAATAAAATACTGTAGAACCCATAAAACAACACTTAACAGTTTACTACAAATTCTAATGAAGGAAGAAGTGGTTCCACTACTAATCAATTTAATGTATCTCATCAAGAGAAATATAGAAAATGAAAGGATTGCTGAAAACCTCTGCAGTTTAATAAAAAAGATAAAATCAATACTGACCCCTTAGTTGATCTTGATGTCGAAGGATTTTTCACCTTGCAATTTATCCTCATCTTTGGATTGTAGGCCAATATAATGACACGATCTATATAGGAAATCCTAGGTCGACCATGACTAGAAAAGTCAGAAATTTATTTTAAGCTTGCTGACCAAGGATCGATTGAACCCATTAGTGTCTAGAAAAAAATTAATACTTCAATAATGGGCATCAAATCTTGTATTGTTTTTGAAATCATTGATCCAAGAGAAGGATCCAAATCTTTTCCAGCACTAGTCTATTGATCATGGGGTTGGAAAATGAAAGATTCCATCTTATTAGAAAGAGATAGAATAAAATTGAAAGGTGAATGAAAAAAGGTCATAGTACCTATTCATCCATCTCAAGGGAAATATTGGGCATAACTAGATGACAATGGCAGATATATAAGTAAATTATATCAAGTAATGAAGAACAACAAAGACTCGGTAGAACAAAATAAATTTGGTGAAATTCACTTGGGTTCTCCAATGTCGATCAGACATAACTCAAATTCAAAACTATATGATTGAAAAATAAGAAATGACGAGGAATATGTGAGAGGATTTCGGCCGATCAAATTTATTCCTTGTCAAATGACACAAAAGTGTTATTCAATATATACCATACCAAAAATATTCAAAAAGAAAAATCTTCCACTAGTATCGGAAAAAATCGAACCAACCAAAACTTCCTCCATCATGATACAAGGAACCTAAATTGCCAATAGTTCATATTGAAGAAGTATCTGAACACTTCAGTGAGGTAGGCCTTTTAGAAATCTTAGTAGAAGCTATTACATGCCAAGTGACGTGATGGTGGAAAACCCATGAGGAACACATACAAACTTGGACAACTGCCCCAACATTTTTTATTGAAGAATTCCTAAGAGAGGCTTCCCAATAAATAGAACAAATTAGTGAACCATCAGATCAATGAGTGGTTGTAGGCGAAGTAATCAACCCCTCTAGCTCAAGTTACAATATAGCCATAACTAAGGAAAACTAGTCAGACCATCTTCCGACTCAACTTGCTATGAAGAATGAACACATAATGGGAAAAAGATCCCAGTGGGAAAGAAATCACCGCCACATAACCCATCCATTGAATCCAATCCTAAAAATATCCACTTAGAACAAAGAAGATGATGAAAATCATAAATATTTCACACCCGCCCTTACAAAATTCAAGGAAGGAGAGCGACTGATTGAAACAAGAAACAAAAAACATAATACAGGAGCATCATGATATCTTTTTCCATGACTACAAGGATTGGAATGGAGTACCACAAGAGTTACGATAAAGTAAGATCGACATAATTCCTAACGCAGAGTTTGTGAAGAAGTATCTGTATAAACTAGCTCATGGATACAAGAACATAATGAAGAAACACCTAGGAAACATGGGAGCCACTCATATAAGACACCCCGTAAACTAGTCAAAAGGGGCCAGTCCCAGGGTCATCCAAATAGAAAAGCATGATCGTGTGGAGTTCAAGGGTTGAACATATTCACACTTACAAACCCATCCCAAATGTCCCTAGAATATGACCAAAGTCAGGCATGTTGAAGGTTATGCCTATTTCAAAACTCTAAACTTGGAATACTAGTATGATTAAGTTATGAGTACATGGGAGCCTACGACAGTTAATTGGACATAAGAGGTAGAGCACAAAACAAAAGAATGCACCCAAAACGAAATTAGACCGAAATCCAACATAATCCAGATATGAAGGGACAAAATCCGAGTACACAAGAAGAGAGAAGATCCTAGACTAAGTAATTCGCCCCGCCCCTTTGACGAGTAGAAGATGACAATGCAGTATGCCAACTTAGATCCAGATCAATCATAATCACCCAAGAATATAAGCGAAAGTTTGTCGCCAGGGCTAAATTGTTGTACCAAAAAACTCATGGCAAGGTACCTCCATTCCACCTCGATCAGTGTGTCATCATTAAAAACCTCCACCATTTCTTTAGAAGCACCAATTCACCTGTCTAATTTCTAATTTGTTACGAAGAAAACATTCCTATGGCTTGGGGTAGACCACAACAGACAGATGACTATCATAAATCAACTCAATTCCCAATGCATGCTATATGAATGTAAATGCTAAGATGTGGAATAAAATACCAACCTTCAACCAGATGTTTGATGTAGATCCCCGTTGAACTTTCAAATATCTACACTTGAACCTGCAGCTTAGTCTCAACAATAAACACAATCAAGTGCATATAATATATGAAAGATGTTAGCATAAACAATAGAATAGTCCATGATATAATAAGAAAATGTTACCCAATGATATTAAACAACCATTCACAAGATCAATTGGACGAGAAAATGAGTATTTCTATTAAATTACACAAGAAGTACATGATACAACCTCTTGCCGACAACTCATTTGAACCAAGAACTAGGTCCCTCCACTTGTGCCTCCACCACTTCAATCCCCCATGCAATGGAAAACTCACGAATAAATGAATGAGTCCTTCGCAAGATATGGAAGAGTTTGGTAGGTGAACATAAAGGGTTCACAACAACTAGGATCAATGGATGTAGACTCAAGCTATGGAAAAAAATACAATAGAGTTTCGATGCTCTCTCTTTCCTCCTCCTTCCATACACCATAAGAGCTCAATATATAACCCTCCAAAGGTAGGTGAAAGGTCGGATCGAGTCGTTTCGGGATACATGGAGGGCTAAGGGTCACAATGGCCGCTTTTTGGAGTAAGAAATATAGTTTTTACTATTATTTACCATTTAGCTCGATGTATGCGGGCTATAGTGGTACAACATGCGTATGCGTGAGTTGCAGTCAAGCAACTCGCGTACAAGAACAAAAATAGGGAAACAAGGGTTCTTGGAGGGAAAAAAGTGGTTCTGAGTCAATCAAATGAATAATGGAGGCCAATGAGTGCTAATGCTCATAGGGTGGCAAAATACACTGTAATATAATTGTCACACCCATATGATTCAATGCTTATCATACCCCAGTTGTTCCATGTATTATTCCCACGACGTATCCATGACCAGTGTGAGTACCCTCATGACAATATTGCACCTTACTCAAATAATTTTTGCATCCTCTCCAATCTAATCCATGTCATGTAGAAATCTGCTCCCTTCCCCTTGGATCATTTTATAAATAGCTATGCAAACACCCTGTACCACTTGCAAGTTTATCCTCCATGCTCCATTTTGTTGCAATCATGCAAGTCATATCACTAGGTATTGTATTTTTCCCTTTTGTTGTTCTACAAAAATACACCTCTTCTAATAATAAGTTCAGTAGATCCCATACACCGCACCTCGTTGATCTCTCCCCACCACCATCCGCGATATATGAACATTTCGAGAAACCTCGATGTTCTTTAGATGATATCTACTATTAATATTCCTTATACTTCCCACTCCCTAAAGCCCCTTTCTTCCACCAATAGCTCATTTGGGAGCTTGAGAAAGTAACACGTTGCAGTTAGAGAGGGCGTCAGTTTCCTTGGGCGTTTTCTTTTCTAAAACAACATGTTGTAATTTTCTTTGACGCACCACATGAGTAAATTGACAGTCGATGTTGTTCAATACTAGACATAGTGCTCATATGTTGTTTAGTACCAAATGATCCACTCAGTCCCAGTAGCCATAAAACTTTGTAAATTTATTTCCATCCCACTGTTCTCTTTGGGATGAAGAAAATTTTGGGGGTGGGGGAGATGTTGGAGGATCCTAATCGACCCGTTGGCTAGGTCCTCGAAGCCGACCATACTTGAGTCAGTCGGACAATTAGTCGACCAAGTAGATAGTTATAATTGACTAACTACCTTGTAATATGTATAAATAGACTAGTGAGCCAAACGATAGTGAGTGCTACTTTTGTACATGTTGGTTCTATGAGATAGTAAAGATCCTTGTTCCTCCAGATCCTACTAATTTACCTCTCTCTTGCTCTCATTATGTGTGTGTGATCTTATATATGTATCATCTTATATATTATGTGCATGATTTACTACTGTAAATTTACCCCTATAATCCCATAGATTACAACAGATGGGATAATACCAAATCTCCTTCCTCAAATATTTTAACTCTTCTTTTTAAATATCCTCTTTGTTTGTACTGTTGATTGATCTTTCGTAACTAGTTCTATACTTGTTCGTGAATTTCCTTCATCTGCTCTGCAAATGAATATGAATCTGCATTCTTCTGGATTCTCTTTGGGAATGGTACCAAGTCAGCTACACCTCTTGGTGATATTCCATTAATAATATGAAATGGAATGTTACCTGTCGAACTGTTTCAATTGAATTTTTGTTTGCAAACTCAACTTGAGATAGCATATTATCCCATTGCCTCGATATTTCACCAATTATACATTTGAGCATATTTCAAAGGCTTCTATTTGGAACAACACTTTGGTCATCGATCTGTGGATGATATGGATAAGTAAACAATAATCTGGTATTCAACTTATTCCAAAATGTCCACCAAATTTTTCCAAGGAACTTACTATCCCTATCAAAGGTTATGCTTTTGGAGGCATCATTAGTCTTCTTACAAGGAATAAAACGTGCCATTTTTTAAAACTTGTCAACAACCACAAAAATAAAATCATTACCTCATTGGGTTCTTGGAAATCCCAACATGAAATCCATTCTTATGTCCCCCCATGGAACTTTTTGTATTGGTAATGGCATATAAAATCCAATGTTTTGACTTCTCCCTTTGGCATGCTAACAAATTTTGTAATGTCTAGACCACTTTTTTACATCTTTAGCCATTCCTCTCCAATGGTACCTCTCCTCAACCAATGCTCTAATTTTTTCTACACCAAAATTTCCAGTCCGATCTCTATTATGCAATTCTTTGATCAAGTTTTCTCTTATTGGTCCCCTTGTTATACACAATTGATGTTTCTTAAAAAGAAAACCTTCCTGATTGAAGTAACCCAAATATGGATTTCTATCACCACTCCATGGTTCCTTACTCACCTTCCTTGCTTCAACAAAATTTTAGTCATTTTCATATAACTTCTTCATCTCCTCCAATCCTACTACCTCCACTATTATGGTAGATAACAATGTTGACCTCTTGCTCAAGGTCTCTGCTACTCTATTTGACTTCCCTAGTCTATGATTCAATACAGAAGTATAACTTTACATAAATTCTACCCACTTCATATGTCTTTGATTCAATTTTGAATGTCTATTAAAATTCCTTAATTCCTGATTATTAGTATAAAGAAAAAATACTTAGGAAACAAGTAGCATCTCCATTTCCTTATTTCTTGAACACGTGCATAAAATCCGTGATCATAAAATTAATATTTCTACTTTTCCTCATTCAAATTATCACTAAATAAATCTATGGGCCTTCCCTCCCATCTCACCACTACTCCTATTATTGTGCCACTAGCATCACAATCAAGCTTAATAGCTTTGTTAAAATTTGGTAAGGCCAACACTAGTATTTTAGTTACCTTCTTCTTCAACAACTCAAACCCTCTTTGAGTAGAAGTAATCCACTTAAAATATCCCTTCTTCATACATGTTGTCAGTGGTGCAAAAATTCCATCAAAATTCCTCATTAAATTCCTATAAAAACCATCTAATCCATGTAATCTTCGTACTTCATTTGTACTCTTAGGAACTACCCATTCTATGGTTGCATTCACCTTTTCAAGACCCATATTCAGTCCTTGGTGAGAAATAATGAATCCTAGGTATAATAGCTCCTCTTTTACGAAGTTACACATCTATAGATTTATAAGCAACTTCTCTTATTTCAAACAATCTCTAATACCTACCTTAACTATGCAAGATGTTCTTCCTTTGTATCATTGTAAATAAAAATATCATCTAAGTAAACCACCACAAACTTACCAATATAAGGTTTCAACACCTCATAAAAGTACTTGGAGCATTTGTTAGTCCAAATGGCATAACCAACCATTCAAAAAGTCTTTCTTTTGTCTTAAATGTAGTTTTCCATTCATCCCCTTCACGAATGCTTATCTGATGATAGCCACTCATCAAATCAATATTAGTGAAAAATATTGCTCCACTCAAACAATCCATAAGATCATGCATACTTGGAAATGGAAACCTATAATTAATTTTTATTTAATCGATATCCCTAAAATCATTACACATCCTCCATTCAGCTCCTTTCTTAGCTGAAAGTACAATAGGTACTACACATGGAATTAAACTTTCTCTGATCATCCCTCTTTGCAATAACTCACGAATTTGCCTATTTAACTCCTCATTTTCTGCTGATGTCATTCTATCTAGGGCTTTGTTTGGAAAACTGGAACCTGGTATGAAATCAATATAATGGGATATACTCATCGTGGGTGGTAATCCCTTTGGAATATCCTAAAAAATAATTTACTTAAACTCAAACAATATCCCCTCCACTTCTGTGGGAATGTCATCTCTCTTTAAATTTGAACCAAGACCTTTCGGTATGAGAAAAAAATTACCCTTTTCTCTTCATTCAAGAATGTCTTTGCTAAGAAACCATTATCTTCCCTCCAAAACAATTACTAGTGCTACTACTTTCACTTTTCCCCTCATTCAACGATACCATCAAGGTTTTATTTCCACCTATCTAAACCATAAAATTATTTTTAAACCCATCATACATAATCTTCCTCTCATACTGCTAGGGTCTTCCCAATGATATATGACAAACATGATTCCATTGGTACTACATTAAAACATCACACTATCTTGATAATTGCCAATTTTGAAGTTAAATAAACATTGGTGCCCTTTTTGAAACCATGAGATTCTATAAGCCTGAGTATGTGGTCTACACTTCAACTTTAGTTTTTCTATGACCTTTATGGACACTAAATTTTTTGTACTTCCTCTATCACCAATTAAGGAACAACACTTACCTCCATTTTTTCATATCATCTTGAAAATTGATTTTGTTTCATTTGGTTCTTCAATTATTGGCCAACTTGTAGGCTTCAACAAGGTCCTCCTGAAGATTAGATTCTTTCCAGCTTATGGCTGATCTATATCAACATTATCTCCATATATATATCTAGCAGTTCTTTCTACTCCTTGAGGAACATGAGTTTTATTTTCTTGCCTCCTTGTAGTATGTAAATTATCATGGAATTCATAAGCCCTATGTCATGGTGTTTGACACTTGTAACTAATTACAGTGAACCGTCCAATCTCCTTACCTCTAAAATTTCCTCTTCCTTCAAAATTTCCTTTGCTTCTAAAGTATTCATTTCTCCTTATGAATTCATGGGTTGGAGCATTATCATTGTTTATTTCATCTCCTTTGGCCCACTGATATGTCCTCTTCTAGACACAACTCTCCCCCCGTGTCTAACTGTTTCTCATCCTCAAACACTAGGGTTATTCCTAGATAATTTCTTCTCTTCCTTTAAGGAAAGCTAGTATGCTTCTCCCACTATTCTAGTTCTCACAATGTTCAATTCAACTTGTATTGCATACTTCAGTCCATTAATATACCTTCATCCCATTAATATATCTAGCCACAACTTCATCTCCCCCATCCCTATGTCTAGATCTAATGGACAACCTATAAAACTCCTAAGTATACTCCTTAACAATCATCTCTTTTTTCCTTAGGTTTTGTAGCTTCCTATACAAATTCAAAGTATAATCAACAATAAGAATCTTACCCTTTAATTTAGCCACCATTTTGTCCCAAGTTCTGATTTTGTTCTTTCCCTTCCTCTTCCTTTCTAATTGTACAGAATCCCACCATAAGGATGCATGACATTTTGTTTCATAAAATCCATCTTCTCTCTCTTAGGGTCTTCAATCTACTACATATAAAATAGTTTATCCATGTCCCTAATCCAGAAAATGAGCTCACATAGGTACAAAATTCCTAATTAAGTAGATGTCTCCATCATAGGTTTCCCTTTGAAATATGCGAGGTTTGTAATAATCCTTTCTCTTGGGTATTCAACTACTTCAAATTTCCCCTACAGTTTTTCAGCTTCTAATTCTTCATCATTTACATTTTGATACTCATCTACAACTCTCTTCTCTGAGTTGTCTCAAGGGATTCCATTTTAACTTGGAAAATCCTCATTTATTGAACCAGTTCCTTAATTAAAAGACACCATGCTTTGTTTTTCCCCTCCACTTGGCAATTAACCCTCTATTATCTGTACATCCCTTTTTAAAAATATCTCTTCTTATAGTTCTACCCAACAATTTTCCTTACTGGAACTGTCATTTCCTCCTAAACAATTCTACCCAACACACGTCTTTCAACTGGAGTTGTTCACAACTACAAGACACTCCTACTCTGATAACAAACTTGATAGAAACTACAAGGTTTTCTATTAAAATTTCAAAATTAAAAACAAAATGGAACCTTTATGACATAGTACATATCATACTCATATCCCATTCAAATATTCATAGAATTAGTAAGAGCAAATGCTCATTCAATTACTTCCATTAAAAACTCAAATACTACAACTACCTTAACACTCACGCAACCATTTAATAAAACAAGGAATTCATTAACATTATTCAATTACTTGTATTAAAACTCAAAAACTACAATTTGTCCATGCCTAAAGACTTGGAAATTTTCAAGCTGTCCAATAAAATGACAACAACCCCCTGGTCTAAGTCTCAAGTATTTTTTACTTTAAGATTAGATATAACCCATTTCTTATATTATCCATAGTCTTTTTAAAAAAAAGTCTCCTTTGTTCTTCACACTAGTTCTCCCTTTCTCTTTTCTTGGCCCCAAATTCCTCTCTATATTCTATGTCTTCTTCTCTTGATGCTTCTCTTATTCCCTATATAGAATCCTCTTTTTTCCATGGATTCCAAAAATCTTTGACTATTCCTCGTAGACTCTCCATACTTCCTTCTTCTCTTCTATATTTCCTCCTCTTTTTGAATTTTCCTCCTTTTATGTGCCCTATCTATGCTTCATTTAATCTTGGCTCCCTGGATTCTCTTGAATTAATGAAATTAATAACTGAGCAAAAGAAAATTTTATGGCCTCCATTAAAATAAGCCTTGATATACAAAATATGCCACCCAAACCCTCTCATAAACACCTCCTACACCACAATAAATCATTTTATTAAAATTTTAGTGGAATTTCCATTTATTTTTTGTTGTCATTGTGAATCTAGGAAGACGGTGAATCCTAGTCATTTAATGCAGCCCTTGGAACTTAATCTAGGCTATTCACGCCCCATCAACATATATGTACCATTCGTGGTTCTTTTCACTTTTGGCATTAAATATACACCATTCACATCATGTATCTCTTGCATGAGTTCTCAATTCTCCTCCTGCCACGAACAGTTAGATCTAGCCCTCACTGAACCCCACAAATGATGGTGATTTACATTGTGATCCAACCGATGGATAGTTGTGGTCTTGTTGTGAGAGCTTAGTACAGGATTTTGAATCACATTGGTTTTGATCAAAGCGACTGCCATGGTTTGGCTTGATTCCCTTGTTGTCCTTGAAGGGACTTCCCTTCTTCATCTTAGTTTCACTCTACGTTTCTTGGCCATCATGTAATTTTTTTTTGTTTCATGGGTAGACTATGCATGTTATTTCATTGTTTAGTTTTTGACATGTGCTAGAGATCCACCACCCCACCTAGAATCCAGGGAAGAATATAAAATGAGAATGTTGGTGGCTCAAAACCTTGATTTATTTATATTTTAAGGAATTCATGTCGGCGTAGTGATGCTAGAGTTTTTGCAAGAAATATGCTTGCAACACATAGTCTAATGCAATGTGTAAAACTCAAATTATTTGTTTTTTTTAAATAGTTCGTATTGTGTTCGTATCATGAAAGTGAACTTATTTTTAAAGTAATTAATGTTTCTATAGTAATATTGATGTTATAGTGAGAAATACAATTTTCCATTTAAAAAAAATTCATGTCATGATAGTCATGTCAACAAGGGAGAAATATGCCTACTAGGAATGGTTTTTAATATCAACAAAGTCATGGAAACATTATTGTTTGCATAATGCATGTTATCATTGTCATGCCTGTTTTTTTAATGAAAACTAAAAAAACTTTCAAATGTCATTTAGTGCCACCCACGTTCATTTATTTTAATACATATGCCTACAATATTACATGTCAACTCAAAACCCATATTTGGTGAAAATCTTGTTTGTTTTTAATGAAAACCCATAATCTGGTACAAATGTTGTTTATTTTTAATGAGAAGCCATAATTTTGTGCACATCGTAATGTAATTTATGGTGTGACACTCATGCCAATGTTATATCGACAAATTCTCACTATGTTACTGTAAGCCATGTAATGCACATGTGTTTTCTGTGATTCTTTTTCTTCTCATGGTTATATACTATATTATTGTGTTCATGGTTATATACTATATTATTGTGTTGTATGTTTTTTCATTTGTTAGGGTTGTAATGATGTTGCTATCTCTTGACGTACAGTAGGAACATCTAGAATCATAGTGGAGAAAAGATATAGAGTTGAATTTGTGGCGATAGTCACTATTTTATGTTGTATAGGTTATTGTTAAAATCTCTCTGCATCTTCCTCCTTTTCCCTGTAATGGTATATACTTCACTAATGACATATTTATGAGGTTTGAACATATATATCTAAGCACATAAACTAAAGAGATATTGAACATATATATCTAAGCACATAAACTAAAGAGATATATAGTGAAAATCAAATCAACAAACAACTAATCATGTAACAAATGATTTAACGTAGATCATTAGACAAACAAACTAGAAGCAGACAAGAAGAATATAATTATGTATTTCATTAACTTGAATAAATGGAGGTGAACAATATCTAAAGGAAGTAAATTGTTCATCCAGTGTAAGAGAGTCAAGTCAAGCTTGACTAGTGCAAAGAACCCTTGGTTATCCATGCTTACTTTCCTTAATTGAGTTACAATGAATCATGAATTCACAACCACTAGTTATGTTTGAAGGATGCTCAGTTAGCTAACTAAATGAACATGAAAAACCCTATATCACTCAAGAAGGGAGAAACTATATCATAATAACTAAAAAAGAGATACATGGAGTCCATGAATAGTGGAGTAAAATTCCTAGATTCACTCCATAAATCAAACATGGAATGTGGGACCCTAAAATCAAGAAAAATAAACCCTAATTGAAGGAATTCTCCTTCATATGAAAAACTAGACTTCATGAGTTCTAAAAAAGGAAGATAAGGTAGTTTAGGACCCTTAGAGTTTAGAAGTAAGCTCTAGGGTGACTTAGGTGGTCAATATGAGTGAGGTTTGGCCCACTAGAGTCATGAAGTCAAGGTTTAGGCTACTAGGTAGGAGAATTATGCTATGGAGAAGGTATTTTTCTCCAACACCCCTCCATAAGTCTGACTAGGTGAACTAAATAGATTTTAAAAAATGAAAATGGGTCCCGACAATTTGTAGCCATATTAGGTACCCATGCACATAATTTTTTTTTTCTTCTGTAAACTGGTAAAGAGGGAAAAAATCCTAGTAGGAAACCCCCACACCATAAAAGAGAATGTGAAAATAAGACTTTAAGGATCCTCCTCAGAAAATTCCTTTTCTCCCATAGAAGCTCTCAACTAGGTGAATTGCTGCTCGATAAAGAGCTTTGTTAAGATCCCTGCAAACCTTTGTGAACTTGTAATGTCCCCATTATGACCCCATTGCATTCAAATGTAAATGATGTAATATTGTTATAAAAACATGGTGGGGAGTTGAAGGCCAAGGCCCCACCATCGATTTATTGATGCATATGGTTTGCATGCTAGCCAGGCACATTGGAATTTCAAACATCATGTAAATATGCATTTTAATAAAATACCCACAACTAGCTATGCAATGAAACAAGAGACGGGGGCATGATCTTACAAGGAATTGGGAGGGAAAACATTCAAACCCTTGAGCCAATCAAGTCAAGCCAAGTGTCAATGAGATAACCCATCAAACCCTCAACTACCTATGTTGACTTTTGTACCCAATCATTCATTTCTCCCAAGAGTTGGGTGAAATAGTTAATGCCTTGGGGAATGGGAGGTATGGCTATCCAAATTCGGGTATGGGCAAGCCACCCTGCATGGAAAATCGTGTTTGGATTTCTTGGCAAGAAAAGAGCCATGGAATTGCTCCCCAAGCCATTCTTCACCCATCAGTTTTGCTCTCTCACGAGTTTGGAGCTTCCTGGGCATTTTCCTCCATGGTTTTTCTATGTTTTCCTTCATTCTTAGATGGGAGAAGGGCGTTTTTTGTGTTATATATATACTAGTGGGGAAGAAGGGGAATCGAATTGGGGTTCCATAGAGACTGTTTTGCCTGTTGAATGCTTAGATAGTTGGGGGAGAAATCGATTTCCTCCCTGTGATTGTTTTTCCCCATCCCACAATCCGTTGTTGGATGAAAACGATTTGGGGAAAACCCATGGCCATCTTGTTTGTAAATCCCATTGTTTAAAATGTGTATCCATGCCCAATGTTTGTGCTTGCTGTGTGAGAAAAGATTATGTTGGGGTATGGGTTATAGGTATCTATTGCTTTGGCTTGAGCTTGAGTGCAAGCATCCAGAAATGAGGAGGGTTTAGATCTAGCCTGATAAACCAAGCTGTGGACTGGCTTGGCTTAGCTGAAATGATTATTTGGCTAGGTATGAGCTTGAATGTCCCCTTTTCCTTGTATAAATCATGCCCAGCTCGGGGGTGGTCTCTGAGTGCTGAAAGAATACAGGATGGGAAGAGACCTATGGTTGGGTGGAACGTTGCAATGACATAGCTAGTTGTTTGGGACAATTGCACAATGAAGATGAGTGTATTCCTTATGTGTATTTACTTCTGCAATGTTTGATTTGATGATTATTTTGATATGCTGGATGAGCATGAAATGTGTGTGGATGATGTTTTATTCCACTGTGCATATTTTCTTGATTTGCATCTGCACACTTTTGTATTTGTTTGTATGAATCTAATGAATCGGGTTGAGTTCATGTAAAAGTCCCACAGATTGGTATCATGTTCCCTTTCAGGAATTGGGTCCGTGGGAGGGGACATTACAAAACTCCTTCTTTTGAAGTGCATGTGAGATCATTCATGAGATCCAAGCACTTTGAAGTGCTTGAATGGTGGTTCTTGACCACTCCTTGATTTTTAATGGAGTAAATACCATGAATATTTTGTGTAGAACTTAGTGAACTATAGGAGAAAAGGTTGTAGATATGGAGAATTAGAAGACATTCTATAGGTCTTCTTCAACAAGAACTTGGTTAGGGATAAGTTCTCCAATGGATTATTCAATTTGAACTTGATTTGGGTCAAGTTCTTCAATGTATAAAATAAATTTGTAGATTATCTCTTCTTTTGGGCCTATAAAAGGGTCTTCCTCAACTTAGTGGTGGATCATGGATGTGCATATGTCCTTGTAGTCCATATTTTGCGAAGCTTCTATGTCCTCTTTAATATTATGAACATATGTGAATATTTCTTTGTAGGACATGTGTTGTGAATCTTTTGGGGCCTTCTTCAACAAGACTGGAACTAGCATACCAACTAGGTAGCAAGTGAGCTGGGGAGATTGGATATCCATTGCTGCAAATGATCTCTCTAATGGATGCACCTGAGCTCTTTGATGGCTACAAAAATAAATATTTGATGGATGAAAATTATATCTTTGGTGGATGAAAATGCGCTTCTTTGATGGATGTAAATGAGCACTCCTTTGATGGTATCAAATGCACTTATTTGATGGCTTCAAATGAGCTCTTTGGTGGCTGCAAAATCCTTTTTGATGGCCACAAAATCATGGCTGGAAAATCCCTTCTTGAACCTACAAAAGCTTAAACCCTGACCAAAAAAATCATTAGTACACTAACTGGTTTAGTACCCCTACTGCTTTGATACCATATGAGATTTCAACATATAGACATAGGCACATAAACTAAAGAGATGTAAAATAAAAATAAAATTAGCAAACAACTAATCATGTAACAAATGATTTAACATATATCATTACACAAGAAACTAGAAGCATATAGGAGGAATAGAATGATGTATTTAATTAACTTGAATCAATGGAGGTGAGCAATATTTAAAGGAAGGAAATTCGAATTAGGTCAAGAGGAAACCTGAATCGCTAATCCAATGTAAGAGAGTCTAGTCAAACTTAACTAGAGCAAAGAACCCTTAGTTAACCATGCTTACTCTCCTTAACTGAGTTACACTGACTCATGACTTCACAACCACAAATTTTTATTGAAGGATGCTCAGTTAACTGACTGAATGAACATGTAAAACCCTAAAATAACTCAAGGAGGAAATAATTATCTCATAATAGCTAAAACAATAGGTCCATGGAGTCCCTAACAGTGGATTAAACTCCCCATATTCACTCCATAATTCAAACTTGGAATGTGGGACCCTAAAAGCAAGGAAAATAAGCCCTAATTGAAGGAATTCTCCCTCATATTCCAAAATAGACTTGATGAGTTATAAAAAAGATAGATAAGGTAGTTTAGGACCCTTATAGTTTAGAAGTAATATGTAGGGTGACTTGAGTGGTCAATATGAGCGAGGTTTTGCCCACTAGAGTCATGAATTCATGCTTTAGGTTACTACGTAGCAGAATGATGCTATGGATAAGGTATTTTGATCCAACAATGTTAACCTACAATAATTATATCCTAAGAGTTGATGCTAGCATGGAACCCCTACCTAAAAATTTTAAGGGATTACTAAGTAGATTTCGTAGCCCTATTCTTTCATAGCACATAAATGTGCAAAAATATGAACAAGAAAATTGAAAAATGGTATATGCTCTAATTCATAAATATTATGTTCTCTTAGACATTCAATCATTCTACCAATTGGATTGTTCCACTGAAACATTTGCAGAGGGGAGATGAAAAAATGTGAAAATGAGTTTTAAAAAACCACTCGAAATTGAATGTGGACAATGAGGTTAGGGGTTTCCATCTAAGGTGACAAAATATATTAATACTTAGTGTTTTGTTGAGTTTATACTATTTTGTTACTAACAATCTCATATTTGCTTGTGGGTGGGGAAGATAAAAATAAAGTGGCTTCTTCCTTTAGAGGATGCCACAACAAAACCACGGGTTGCAAAGAAGAAGAAGAAATCATTACTTCCTTTGGAGGATCCCTAGTTGAGGACACTCCTTTCCAAACCGTGAATTTAGAAACTATGGAAATTATAACACTACATATTGCTCGTAAACAAATTGTAAGTCTCTAAATTGGAATTTAGCATCGACCCCCCTTTTTATTTAAATTGTGTTATGTTATTTGTTTAAATTTTTTTTTTTTTAAATGGACATCGATTAACATTATAGGCTTCAAACAATCATTACAACATTCAAGTTGGCATTATGTAGGCTTGAATATAGTGTTAAATTTTCTTAAAGTTATGCTCAGTCGATGTTATCACTTTATTAGACTCCTTTTAAAAAATCTACTTGCAAGGGACAGTCTATCACATCCAATTTACATGTCTTGATGTAGACAATTATGCTAATGATAATGTAGTGGAGAGGCCTAGGTCAAAACACAAATTTTAAATTTTGATGAAAATTGTAAGTAACAATTTTGCAATAGTGGTATGGATCTTTGCTTGTTTTGATTTTCGGTTAGGCTAACAAAGTCATGAGTACACTGTATAGGTTATTCCTATTACCCCAAGTAGGATTTAAATAAGGTTGTGATGTTCCTCTCGTGTTGTTGAAGGCACACAAAGAGGACCATCCCCTCAATATTGATAGTCTAAAGAGTCATCCTTATATTTTTCATGTCCATTACAAACATGAAGATGATGATGATATACATGCTTAATAATGTCATAGTAGATCAATCGACTGCAAATTTGCACATGGTACTGATTCCTCATTTCTATTGATTGAATCTATTTCAATTTGATGTTTGAATAAACTATACATGGAGTAAATTCCTAGTTTTGTGATAGATTCCAATCTTATTTGTCGATTGAAGAAGTATTTGTATGGTTTGAAACAAGCCCCCCATGCTTAGTATGAGAAGATTAATCATTTCTTTATTAATCTTGTCTTCAGATGTTGTGAATTTCCTCATAGTATTTATGTATTACATGTTCACATTGATACTTTAATTGTGGCTTATGTTGATGATTTAGTCATAGCCAAAAACAATGTCGACTTGATTTTGAGCTTGAAGAAACAACTTGTTGATACCTTTGTTATGATTGATCTTGGTTTGTTGCATTTTTTTTTGGGCATTGAAATTTTGCAAATGAATGATGCTATATTCCTTTCTCAACCAAATTATGATTTGGATCTTTTGAAATGATTCAAAATGGATGACTATAAGTCTTGTGCTACACCTTATCAACTGAGCATTAAATTGTCCAATGATTGTGACTCTCCCCATGTCTACGCCACCCTTTATCAACAGGTGTTCAATAGATTTATTTACTTAACTCACAGTTGGCTTGATCTCTCTTTTGTTGTTAGTTTTGTTCCTCAGTTCATCCAAGATCCTAGAGAAATCCACTAGAAAGTTGCAAAGATAATTATTCGATATATTAAGGGAACTTATCAATATGGTATCAAATATTGTCGCAGTTCAAAATCATTGGTTGAGTTTATTGATACCGAATAGGAAGGTGGCATTGACAACTGAAAGTCCACTTATGGATATGTGTTTCGACTTAGTTATGGACCCTTGGTCTAGTCATGTAAGAAACATAAGTTAGTCCCTCTTTCGACTATAGAAGCATAATATTGTGGAGTTGTCAATGTTGGTATAGAGTAAGTTTGGAGCTTTGGATCCATCATATTTTCGAAGAACGTGGTTTTCCTATTCATGCCTCAATTGTTATCCATTGTGACAATCATAGTGCATTACAAGTTGCTAATAATCATGTTGCACACAGAAAAATGAAGCATTTTGAACTTCATGTCGACTACTTGAGACATATGATACAAAACAATGTTGTATTTTGTAATATCCCGAAGGTACTCCAACATGTTATAGAAATTGACAAGAAATTTATACTCAAAACGAGAACTATAGCCATAAAAACCCATATTTTTGCATAAAAAACTCCAAAAAACAACCCCAAATCAAAAAGTGGTGCTATCGGTAGCACGACTTTTTGATTTGGGGTCAAAAATATAGAAATGAACCACAACATTGATTATTGTTGTTTGTAAGAACCTTAAAATCAAGCTCTAAATTGAAAACTAATACTACCGGTAGCATAGTTTTTCAAAAAATGGCATTTTTATATGATTTTATCATAATTGAAAATTGTGCTTATTTAATCTCTTAATAACACTATATAAAACTTGCATTGAGTTAAACACAAATTATTCAAGAAATAATTTGAACACTCTTTTCATATAAAATACAAAAATTTATGATATTGATCATAAAATCATATATTAAACCATAAGACGTAGAAGTAATTCATATAAAAATTCAAGCACTCCTTTAGAGTTGCCATACAAACAATGCCATATTAATAAAAAAGACAAAAATGTTTCATGTGAAAATATTCAAATAAACATATGGATTCTGACACACCATCAGAAGCTACATTTTCTTCAGATGAATGACTAGATGAAGATGTAGATGACCCATATTCTTCTCTACTATCGATGAGTGCACCATCTGAATGTTCATGTAGGCCCAAAATTTTATATGCCATATTCCTTCTACATCTACGCCTTGGTTTAGCAAACTCCCGCGTTGCAACTATTTATGGTGCCAACAATCTTTTGATAATCTCTATAGTCTTGGAGCGAAGAGTGACTTTCCTTGTTAACTGGAAGTCATAAACTAATATGTTAACATCCTCTAATTTCAAAATGTCTATGCGACAATGATTTACATTTTGACCCTTTCTTTTTCTCTTTTTGCAAACCTTTTTCTCAATCACCATCTTTGGCTTGTACACACCATCAAATGGGTGCGTGTGTCTGTTGCATACCAATGTACTTCAATAGATATAACTTCTTCATTTTCTTTATTGACCTTCATAACTTTTGCAATCCTTAATGGATAACCACGTGGATATTTTGTGGCTAAAAATGCAATCATGCAACCCTCTTTAATATCTTGTAATGAGCCTCTGTAAAGGTCTTCCATCGGCCCACGCTGTGCAGATAAACCTCTAGACCTAATGTACATTTTCCTTTCTTCTGGTTGAGAAGGATCAACACCTTCAGGCCCAACATTTCTCTCCTCATTTTCATTTGACATACTGTGTGGCCAACTAAATGGAGTCTTCAAACAAATATCTTCATTTGTAGAGTTTGTAATTATGTCATTTTGCTCCATGAAAATTGATTCCCACCAAATAGAATCAACAACATCAAAATAGTCATATGTATATTTGATATAATTTTTTATTTCTTCCAAGCATTGAGAATAATCAACATCTCTATTGTGCTGCTTGAATTTTGAATCTCAGCAGCTGATTGCAACAACGATGTCTTTGAAGCATACATTTGATGACTTGGGATGAATTTTAGAAATGCTAAACCTGATGTAGGCCCCCATTCTGCACTTGTTGAGTACTTATTACCCCATAGTAGTTTTTTACCATCAATATTTTTTATACAAAATTGATGTTGAAAGCTAATGTCATTAAGTTTCTCAATGCACCTTTCTTCACCATGCGATCCCAAAATAAATCTTTGCATGTCAATAGTTTCCTCCAATGTTAGTACAACAGGCTATGGACTATATTTTTTTCTAATAATTTTAGTTAATGATGGAAGGATCACAAAATCCTTCCTCCCCAATGTCACTACAAAACGGATAAACATTTGATCAATATGGTAATGTGTATTCCCAACAAGAAGGAAACCAACTTTAACTTTTTGAAAAATTCCCAATTCAACAAGCATGTTAAGATAACGAAACACGATCTGATTTTTTTTTCCTGACTGGTGTTTTCCAATTGCAAATATACAACTCAAGGAAGATTACTAGACCAATGAGTCAGCACATGGTGAATTATGGTAATGGTCATATTTGGATCATTATGAATATTGGGAGCTGTAAAGTAAACCCTTGAAGACATTTGACCATTAAAAAACATACAACCAACCAAGTGAAACTACATAAAATTTTCCTCCTTTAAATTCTTTGGTACATGAAAAAAATGTGGAAATATGTTTCTTTTTTTATCCATGCCATCAATTATCAAACCCATATACTTATGTGGTTCATCATAACACTTCTTGTGATGTTTGTATAACTTTTTCCATTCAACTGATTGTTGATTGCGATGTGCTTGAAGTTCTTTAACAATAGAATCTACAAATAAAATAAAAAGAAAACATTGATGAGCTTTCGTAATTGATATTTATTCCAAAAAATAAGTTTGTTAGTGACATACCTCTCTCTATCCCTTCTTTGTTTAAGAAAATCACATATACTACAAACCCCCATCCTTGACCTCTTAGGAATACATACATTGTTGAACTATGTTTTCCATAGTCTTGTAAAATGTGCATATCTAATGAAATTGTTATTTCCTTCAACATCTTGAACAAATGTCTTGTACAAGTTGTAGAATTCCTTCCTTGAGAAATTATCTAGAATGTGTACGGTTTCTCTATATGGCATACTCTCTCCATGCTTAGAAATGACGCCACACATCCATAACATTGCAATGTTTTTTATCGGCCCACTAGCTTTGCATGATATTCTTTAGAATTAAATGTAGTATACCTTTCTAGCCTTGTCTGGATTCTTGATAGTCTAAGATTACCATTTGAGTGGATTCTTTTGAATTCCCTTTTGCAAAGAAAAATACTTCCAATGCGATATAGAAATCATGCACCCTTCCAAATATGAATTTTGCATATTTTTGTTCATTGATAGATATGGTCGCCTTTTCTCTAAGGCATATTTGTAGTGTATTTTTTTCACACAATTTTTTTGGAAACACTCACTTGAAATCAAATCAGTAATAGAACTGGGACTTGTGAGCAAATATTTTCTAGATCTTGTATAACTAGAATGCTTTGGATTGATATAAAATGGCCTAGCACCACACTTAATCTTGCTCATTGGTAAAATTTTCCTTTGTGTTTCATGAACCATTAAATCATCCTCATTAGAATGAATATCCTCGTCAATGTGAGAAATATCGTCCCTCTCATTGAGATCATCCTCACCAAAATTAGTAGGAGAATGATTATCCTCATCAGTATCAATTTTATCACTTGAGGTTAAATCGTCATCATCGATGGGTTCATCATCACCAAAATCATCATCTATCCCATTAAAATCCTCGCTTGGAGGGAAATCATCATCCATGCCATCAAAATCCTTACTTGGAGGAAAATAACCTTCATCATCATTGGTTCCTTCATCCTCACCAGAATCATCATCCGTCCCTTTAAAATCCTCACTTGGAGGAAATTCATCATCAGTTCCATCAAAATCCTCCCTTGGAGTAAAATCATCATCGGTGCCATAAAATTCCTCAGTCGGAGGAAATTCATCTTCACCGTTATTGGTTCCCTCATCCTCACCAAATTCATCACTCATCCCATTAAAATCCTTGCTTGGAGGAATATCATCATTGCTTCCATCAAAATACTCGCTTGGATGAAAATCGTCATCCCTACCATCATAATCTTCGCTTGGGGGAAAATCATCTTCACCATTATTGGTGCCTTCATCCTCACCAAAATCATCATTTGTCCCATTAAAATCCTCACTCAGATGAAAATCATCATTAGATCCATCAAAATACTAGCTGGAAGGAAAGCCATCTTCATCATTATTGTTGTATTTATCTTCACCAAAATCATCATTTGTCCCATTAAAATCCTCGCTTGGAGGAAAATCATCACATGTGCCATCAAAATCCTTGCTTGGAGGAGAAACATTAGTCCCATTAAAATCCTTTCTTGAAGGAAAATCATCATCAGTTCCATCAAAATCCTTGCTTGTAGGAGAAACATTATCAGTCCCATTAAAATCCTTGCTTGGAGGAAACTCACCGTCAGTGACATCCAAATCCTTGCTAGGGGGAGGAACATTATCAATCCCATTAAAATCCATGCTTGGAGGAAAATCATCATCGATTCCATTAAAATCCTTGCTTGGAGGAATATCATCTACACCATCATTAGTGCCTTCATCCTCACCAAAATTATTATCTATCCCATCAAAATCCTCGCTTCGAGGAAAATCAAGTTTGTTGTCTTGTAAATCCTCGCTTGGAGAAAAATATTGGCTTAGATGGAAACAATCGTTTGTGCCTTGAAAATCCTTGCTTGGTGGAAAATATTGGCTTGAAGGAAAATCATTGTTAGTGCCTTGAAAATCATCGCTTGGAGGAAAATCATCTTTGATGCCTTGAGAATCATTTCCTTGAGCAAAATCATCATTGGTGCCTTGAAAATCATCACTTGGAGGAAAATTTTCATCATCTTCCTCACTGTCTTTAAAATCTCCACAGGGAGGAAGCTCTTCATCATCATCATTAATGCCTTTAAAATCCTCACTTGGAGGTAAATCATCATCGATGCCTTTGAAATCCCCACTTAAATGAAAATTTCTACCATCTTCATGTACATCTTCAGACATTGAGATTGATTCAGACGAGTCCATGAATTTTCACTAAAAATTATAAGAGAATGAAATTTTCTCACACTCCTCACCAAAAATTACAATGGTGCAACTGTCAACCCCCAACAATCTTATAGCTAAAAGAACGAATTTTTCACTCCAAAGTTTTCCAACCCGAGCACTCCCTCCAAAATTTCCCTGCAAAATAAATCACACATTTCAAACACAACCATAACACTATTAAAAGCAATTTAATTTATCATATAAAAATTGTAATAATACTAATAAAATGACATGTAAACATTGCTATCCAAACTTTTTAATACAATATTAGTTATTTACATTATTTTTTTAAACCAAAAGTCATAACACTAGTCAAATTTCATTTAATGCCTTCTTCTCTAAATTTAGAAATAATGCATTAGCTAATTACACATTTTTTAATCCCCCATTCGTAAAACGAATAATGTTAAGCTTAATATTATCCATATCAACTATTTTGGTTTTCTATTCTTCATGTTTGAAATTTTGGGTAATTTAATAGTTCTTTGAAGGTCAGTTCTATTTTTTTTAAATAAATATTTCCATTTTATATTTCCTTTGGGAATGTTTCTTCAGTGCTTTTGCCATTTTTTTAAAATCCCACACTTATAAAGCGGTAAAAACAAAACTTATTTTATGCTATATTAACGTGGTTTGGTTTTCTACAGTCACCATTTGTAAACATTGATCCACAAGGCTTTGAAGACCATCGAAGAGCTTCAAACATTGTCAAGGTTAGTTAAATTATTTTTCGAATGTTAATTTTATTTTTAAATACTTTAAATTTCTACTGTTTTATTGTAAAAAAATTTCCTTTGGGCTTCGACATGCCCTCTGTAAAAACCTTGGTAATTTTTATTTGTTTTAGCCCGATGGCTCATGCACGCAAAGGATGGCCCTGGGGCATGCCCCTTTAGATGCACGAGTGAGGATCTAAGCTCCTACCCCCAAGGTCATTTGAATGGGAATTGGGCATCCCATTGCATAGCCCAAGGGCTATGCATAGCCCCTAGGGTTATGCATTGGACACCCAAAGGTGCAACCCTATGCATATCTAGTGGGCTATGCATAGGGATGCCCAATGCATAACCTTAGGGATATGCATTGGGCACCCAAAGGGAACCCAAACCGTTTCTAGGGTGGGAGCTCTAGGTGTACAAATGGGGCCCGGGGGTGGAGCTCTGCTCCCCCCCAACCCCCTTTGGGCGCCCACAGCACCCGCCCACTAGGATAACCAGTGGGCTATGCAATATCCCATGGCTGTGTTATAGCCATGGGATATTGCGTAGCCCACAAGCTATGCAATGGGTACTAAAGGGCACCCATTTCATAGCCCATGGCCATATCATAGCCATGGGATATTCCATAGCCCACGAGATATCCAAGTGCATAGCCCTTGGGCTATGCAATATCCTAGCTATGGGATATTACATAGCCTACATGTTATACAATGGGCACCAAAGGGCGTCCATTGCATAGCCTGTGGGATATGCAATAGCCCATGGCTATAGCATAGCCATGGGCTACCTGCCCGTAGCATAGCCCAAGAGCTATGCAATAGGCTTACCATTGCATAGCTTGTGGGCTATGCCCATAGCATAGTCGAAGGGCTATGCATTGGGCGCGGGGCACAAAATTCACATCCCTTGGGCTATGCTAATCCCGCAGTTGCTAAGCCCTTGGGCTATGGTAGGGATGCTACAGACGCCCGTAGCATATCCCAAGGGATATGAATTTAAAAAAAAAATTTCTCAAGCCCTATACATTTAAAAAATTATTATGCTTTGTATAACTATATGTTAACATTTTTTTTTAAGTGCAAATATTTTTTTAAACATATACTAATATTTTTTTGTTTTGTTTATGACTATAGGGAAAATGGCATCAAGAAATATATCTGTAAACATCTCTAGAGTGAGATTGTGATTGAAGTAATCGAAAAAATAATTGAGCCATCTGAGAATGTTGCACATGATGAATTTGTATCCAGTTATGATTTAAAATCCAAGAATGTTAGAGAATGGAAACACGCACCAGCTAAAGAGAAAATGGACTATTCTTGGTTTCTGAAAGAGAAATATCAATGTAACTCACACAGTATTCACTTATATTTTGTTAGATTTGCATATCTTAAAAATGATTATCACTCATTGGGATTGTTGCGAGATATTTTTTTGGTGCCGAGTAAAGACATTGTTTATGAACTAGTGAAACAAGTTAATACCTTTGTCAAAATCCAATATTCTTTGAAGGTTTCAAGCTATTAGATCGAGGAAATTTTCACAGAATTTTGTGCAGGAGTCATGCACGATATTGAGTGCAAGAGTGTAAGTTTCTATATTTTTATATCTTTATGAATTTCTTATACTTTGAATCATATGACCATGTAATAGATTTAATACAATATTTTTTTTATTTCGTAGGATTTTGCTATGCCACTTTCCCATATTCTGAATGGAATTTATTCTACAAAAGAAAATCTGATGGATGTCATTAATGCCCCTCTTCATAAGGGAGAAGCACCAAAGCAGGGAGAAACACGAAATAAAAAATGAGTGCAGAATGTTCCTGAAGAAGTACAAGCATAGAAGGGAAAATGAATCCAATAATAAAATGAAGTACCTAGGAAGGTTACATTCAAAAGGATATATCGCCCAACTGAACATGATCAACTAATTGTTGGTGATGACGATGTTACTTCTGCTGGTAATAGTAACATACACTCTTCTAAAATACCTATGGATGAGAATGTTTCCATTCCTAATCAACATGTTGTTGTTTTAGATACAACTGCTTCAAGACATAAAAAGAGGAGAGAATATGTTCAATCCAATGTTGAAAATCATAGTGAAAACTCAGGGGACAGTTTGGAAATCATCACTCCAGGTGGTGATCTAGATGATGGTGTTGTTAAGACAACATAAAATGCTATTCGAGATCGATTGTGGAGGGATAAGTTGGCTCACAATGGGAATACATTTGATTTAAATGTGAAGCAGCTTTATAGACACATAGAAGACCAAGAGAAGTATCAAATTAGGAAACCACATCACTTGCATGTTCATAACTCAAAAGGATCGATGAGACACAATCCCTATGCACATGTGGTTGACTACCTAGTTCTTGTTGACCCAAAAGATGTTCCTGTTAAAGATGCATTTGAAGAATCAATATGTTTTGATTACAACTACTATGTTTATGGGGGAAATCATTATGTGGAGGCTAGAAGAGAATTGATGGAAGAGTTTCCCAAAAACCCTATTTTTCAAACAATGAAATGCATCATTTACGTTGGTTTAATAGATGTGGAAGCAAAACTATTGGCATGGGATCACAACACATATATTGACTATAGGATGTCCATGAAATTATTTCAAAGGGTTATATTTATCCACAATGAATTTGAACAAATTTGTGGTGGGGATATATTGAAAGTTGATGCAGATTTCCGGAAACAATGTTGTATGGAAATAGGTATCCCTATTAAAGAGGGCAATGTGAAACCGAAAGGTTTGAAAGGACGTGATGCATTCAAAGTTGTAGATAACTATTTTCAGTTGGAATTTAGAATGGGCCCCATATGGGATTTGATTGATGACATATTTAGCACGTGGGATAATATTGGCGTAAAAAATCAAAAGGTAAAAAAAAATGAAGCAGTTGCATGGAGCAGTAGTCAAGGAGGCCCTGATGTTAAGAATTTTCCAAAAGATATGACCATAACACCTTGGACATCATTGCAAGGTGTGAAGGATGAAATATTATATCTACAATACTATCACGTGTAAAGTCAGGTGAATTATCCATGGAGGAAATGTGCAATGATTTTGAAAAGTAAGTTTATAGGTCATTTTTATTTTTTTAAGTTTATTTTTTGAGTTTAAGATTTTTTATTAAATAAGCATTGTGTTATTATTAGATTTCATTGTTAAGGCCTTTTATTTTTACATCATGTATTCATAAGGTTTACATGAAAATACAAGAGGATATGGTTATAATGTTGGGTGAGAAGAGTTGGGATGATGTCACATGCAACTATCCAGATTCAAGCTCCATGGAAAACTTAAAATATTTTTTTGTTGCATACAAAAAAGGTACGATGATTTATGATATTTCTTATTTTATTTATTTCTAAGTGAATTCATTTATATTTTATTACTTATAGATATAATTTTGTTTTCAAATATGTCAAAGAAGAATGCAGTACCAGAGTCTTTCAAAATTCATATTCAAAGACCCAAAATAGAACGACAAAGAAGACAACGTCTTGCAAACGTTGAACATGATGACACCCTTGATCATCACATTTGGAATGGGCTCGACACTGTGCAATATAAATTGATTTTGTGTGATTGTGAAAACATTGCAAATCTTGTTCCCAAAAAGTAGTACTACATATTTATTGTAGATATCCCTCATGGATACAATATCAAAAATATTACTTATGATTGTGAGCCTTATACATACCATTCATTAAATAAAGTGGTTCCGGGATTTTTGGACGTCACAACATCACCCCTATGGAGATTTATTGTTTTCCATTCCGATGTACAAGGAGGAGCAGTGCTAACAACCTTCAAGGATATAACAAACTCAAGGAAACAACTGTATTGTTAAGATATTAATTGTAGTATATTATTATACATTTGAATTTAGAAACCAAAATGATTGTTCTATAAGTTAATTAGATTCTTATCTATTTCTATTATAGGCATAAGCTTAACATCCGTAGCTCCAGCACTGATCCATTTATGAGTGATATTGAAAACATACATATTGCATGTTGGACAAAACATGAGACCTATGGAACTCTTTTAATCAATGTAAAGAGTGAAGGAAAATATAGTCAAATATTGTCTTATAATGCCGTGGTTAACAAGTTGACATATGAAGAAAGAGATTTGAAAGGAGATACTCTAAACATCTACCAGAAGCCACAAGCATTGATTAATTATCTCATAGATACTTTTTCAAGAGAAGGAGATTGGGTTTTAGATTTGTTCTCGGGATCAGGTAATATTTATGATATTACATATGAAACTAGTGTCATAATCTAAATTCAGTAATATATATTTTTTAAATTTATGTTTCATTATGTTATTTAAATTTTTATGTTTTGAATGTGGTGATTAGGTACAACAATAGCATGTTCATTACAAAATGAAGAAATTTCATATCCATTGACAATGATCTACTACAGTGCAATTATATCAAGCAAAGATTAATGTTATGAAAGTTATTCCAAATGAAATGCAGGAAGTTGCTTTGAAGAAAGGAGAATTTAGTGAGTCACTTGTGGCAAAGATGTCAAAAGAGCCTCAACCTCCTTTAAAAGGGATGTTCGGAAAATATCACTTTGGGCATTTTGCAGAAGTAGAGAACCAAATGGAAGAACACATTGAGGTCCAGGAAGAGAGCCAACCAGCAGAACCAACATAAAATGTCAATTTCGATGAATATTTCGGGATGCATGATATTGTTGATTAGTTTCATATCGTTGAGGAAAATGTCAAAGTTGAAATTTTTTTGATAAGATATTTTTGTAATGTTTTGAATTGAATATTTTATTTTGAGAATAACTATTATGTTTTTAATATTCTATTTAGAAATATATGGTATACATTTTGTTGAGTTTATGTGAATCATCACTTTATGGAAAATAATGTTAAAGAGTATCATTTTTATACATCAAATAGCAAAAAATACATTGAAAAAGGGTTTGAAATGTCTTTTTTTTTCTCATTTTGTTTAGAAATTTGCCCAAAAAATGACTTCTTTAGGATAAAACTTTAATGAAAAAACTTTGAAAATGCATATATTTTTTGTTCTAACTAGCTTCTAAATCTTACAAAAATTCAAAATTGTGTGTATTTTTTTACCATGACTAGCTATTAAATGTAGATTTTTTTGTAAAGTTTGGAAAATGGCCGTTGTAAATAAAATTTATAGTTTTCTTATGAACAAGAAGTTTCAAAATCACAAAACAATGGCTCAAAATGAAAAATGGTGCTACCAGTATACACACTTTTTGAAACCGAGGTAAAAACAACTACTAAAATTGACCCCTAAAAAAAAAAGAACAATGTCGGGTTCCCATCAAGTTGTATAACTTGTTAGCCTTGAAAACTTATGATTTTGGTTATTTTCTTTTATGGTGGCACTAGGTGTATGGACCGTGAACCATGTATATTATGATGATTATTGTTGAAATTATTTTATTATTCTATTATTTTCATTATTATATACCTATAACTAAAATAATGACACAACATGGACAACAACCTTGTTGGGGGGTGTTAGGATTCCACATGAGAAGGGGTTGGGGTTATGAGTTGTGGATCCCCCTATAGTACTCTAGTATTCCTAAGTTTGATGTTAATGAACAATGGTGGTCCTATTTTGTCTAATTAATATTTTGCATGCACTGTTGTGCCTTCACCAGAGAGAATATTCCCTATATGGATAATAGTGGGGCCCACTTTCATTGAACTCTTTTCTTGTGTGCCTATTTGTCTAATTTAAAGTTATCTTCAGTCAATTTGAGTAATTTTTTAAAATTGAGTTAAAATTGAGTTAATGTTAGTTAATTTAAGTTAAATTGAGTTAAATTGGGTTATTTTCAGTTAAATTGACTTAAATTGAGTTTAATTAAGTTATTTTCAGTTAATATTGAGTTAATCAGATAAATTAGAGTCATCCTCAGTTAATTTAAGAATATTTGGAGTTAATTCAAATTATCCTGGGTGCATGGAGGTGTTTTTAAGCAAATTTGAGTCAGTACGTGTAATTCGATTTGCCTTCATGCATGCGGAGTAATTAAAGGGTAATTCAGAGTTAGTTATGGTGAGTTTGAGTCATTGTTTGTAATTTTGAGTTAGCGAGTGACTGAGTTTTTTTGCTAGTAGTTTAGAGTCAGTATCAGTGGATTCAAGTTACTATGTTGAGAACTTGAATGGGTTAGTCAATGATTTTGAGGAGCACTCAGTGATTGAGAGTTATTTCTCAGTAGTTTGTAGTCAACCTCTTGGAGGCAATTCGAATTGGTCTAGAAGGATTCAAATTGCTCCAGATTTAATTCATTCATTCATTGTTGAGTCTGTTAGTGAATGCATAGGAGCCTCTAAAAATAATTGTGAATTCCAAAGAGGGATTTGGCATAGGATTTTGCACACATTTTGCACCAACTTTTCTTGTCGGTTATGGAGATCCTGTGCGAAAAAGTTAGTAAGTATCAGAGATCCATTCTCCGTTGATTTTGAATGCTCTACTAGGGGTTCAGATTAGTTATTTTGCACCTGGAAGGTCAATAAGGGAGATCTATACTCCATTGGATTCGAATTCCCTAGTAGGGGTTTGGATGGTCAAGAAGTGTTGTGACAGGGTGAGGAGAGTACTTTCACTGTAACGTTTTCTAACAGGAGATAGGGACAATCCTATGCAAAAAAATCCATTGTTGCGCTTGCATTGCAGGAGAGGGGGTACAATCCTATGGAAGTATTTCCTTAATTGGATGGGCTAGGATTGTCAAGAGAGGGGGACAATCCTGAGCAAGTGACGTAGTTGTTGTGCTCATCTTGCAGGAGAGGGGGTATAATCTTGTATAAGAGATTTTTTAATTGTGGTAAGTTGTTCTCTGAGAGAGGGGTTATAATCCTATGAAGGAGATCACATCGGCCATATATTTTATTTCGAGAGAGGGGGTATAATCTTGAGAAAGAAATCGTAGTGATCATAATCTTGTCTTTCGAGAGAGGGGGTATAATCTTGAGAAAGAGGGGTTAATGATCACGTTTTGTCTTGAATAAGGAGGGAACTTCTGTGTTACAAGTATTATCCTTAGGGATCGAGTTAGAAGAGACATTCTCGTGTGAATTCCAAGAACTCAACTCAAGGTTGACCTATATAGTAGTTTGGCTTGACAGTTTCTACGACTGGGAGGAAAGTTGTCCCGTTGATGCTAGTTGCACCCTTATAAAAGATAAATATTTATGCTATTTATATTCTTTATGTATTCTTCTATATATGTTCCTGTGGAGGCTGATAGATCTATGTCATTATATTTTTTTAATTTGTATATATTCTCATGGTGATTGGCTAACCCAATGTTGATAAATTGGTAGCTCACGAAAGAGGTACGTTGATGTGTTAGACTAGTGGCTAGTAACTATTTTGTTTATGGAATTATGAGTATTAGGAGGCCCTATTTTAGGATAGTCCATATGGCCATGTATGGATATTCTAGATCAGATCATCCATGGAAATTATGGCCGTTATTTAATGTGGAAAATATGATCTAAAATAGTGTTATATTTATGCTATTGGAGTTACTGTAGATTGTTGATTTAATGGTTGACTTAGAAGGATAACTACTTATGAATTATGAACATTATAGGTATGATATTTGGACATCCCGTATGGTTGTATATGGTTGTACTGTATTAGGTCTCACATGGGTTTATAGATTGGTCATTTCATGCATTAGGTCTGATATACATTAGCGTGTAGATATGCTTGTTAGAAAGTTAATAATGATGATGTATTGTGAAGTTAGAGGCTAGTTTGTTTACGTAATTATGTTCATTAGATGGATTGATATTTAGGGCATACCATAGGTCTATGTATGGATGTACCGGATCAGATCCAAGACAAGATTGGAGGTCTGAACTAATTATTATAGAGTTGCTATGAATAGGTGCTTAAACTATGCTTCCATAGAATGTTGAGATGCTGAATAGTTACAGTTATAAATGGAGTGTTATGAATGAATGTAAACTTGATTTAGTAGTTTTTTATATGGATACAGGAGACTACCCATAGGTGTTATGACAATTAGTTAACATATGAATAGATTTTGGTCTAAATGTATTAATGTGTCATTATACTACATTGCATGTAGAATGGGGAACTAGGTTGCATTGGAAGGGAAGTCTTCCTTAATGGTTGATTTTTTTTTTAAGTTTTGATTTGAATGGAATGTTATCCTAACCTTATAGAGTATTATTCCTCTATGCTTAGCTTAGATTCATTTATCCCCTTTGTTAAAGATCCCATGTACCCAAACTTTGTGTGTGTTCCAGGGTTGGGTATGTTACATAACTCTTGTTTATTGTAGGATATATGATCATATTGCTAATATGTTTACAAAGCCTCTACCAGTAACTATGTTTGTGAAAATTTTGGCTATTCTTGAGTGTTGTGAAAAATATTGCACAAGGGTGAATCCTTCCCACTTGGTAAGGGGAAGATATTAGTAGGTTGTAGAAAGTCTTCAGTATTAGGTTCCCCTATTGTGAGGGTGAGTGATCCAAGTGATCCTGCAAGTGGTTGTTAGTAAAACAAGAAATAAACAAACTTAGAAAATGAAAATGAAACAAAACAAAGAACAAACGGGAAGGAATGCAAACTCCAACAACCAATAAAATCCAAACCACATTTGTACTGCCCAATTGTCAAGCATGTACAACACCTATGGGATGTGAGCTTCAATTGAGGAAACAATCCCTCTTAGGGAGGTCTACCTAGTCCACACTTGATGCTAAGTGATACTTCAAGTGGTTGTTAGTAAAACAAGAAATAAACAAAGAAAATGAAAATAAAACAAAACAAAGAACAAATGGGTAGGAATGCAAACTCCAACAACCAACAAATGCCAAACCACTTTTGTATTGCCCAATGGTCAAGCATGTACAACACCAACAGGATGTGAGATCCAATGGAGGAAAACAATCCCTCTTAGGAAGGTCTATCTAGCCCACAGTTGATGCTAAGTAGATTTAAGAAAAAATGAGAAGAACACTTGCCCCTTGAAGGAAGGTGGCAAGGAATCTTGGTAGATGCTAGATAAGGGGGAATATGTGAGCTATAAGGGAGCTCAAGCACAATTCCAACAACATAAAATTGATCTTAGTTTCTCTCCTCTATAAGAATTCCCATGGATTCGTTTTATAGGCCAAGAGGTGAAAAGTAAATAACTAGATCCCAATGTGAACTCCTTAATCTCATGATCTAGCTCCAAGGTACATAAAAGAGGCCTTTTAAGGAACCCAAGTGTTTGAGGGTCCAAACTTGATCTTTTGGAGGTAATGGAGATTTCATGAGTCTTTAATGAACCGCTGGTGGTTGAGATTTTGGCGTTTTTGTTAGTCGCACGGATATCGAAGGATTATCCATGATGGTCGTGTAGTTGTAGTTTTGATAACACATGAAGCAACACATATTAATAGACATGTGGCCATGCGCTTGTAGTTTTGACTATTTTTGTTCATTTATAGACTCATGCTGCTTCTTGGATCTAATGAGGATGCATTTGGTGGTACGCATGCTCTATGTCAATGACTCTTTACTGTGCAAATTCAAAAAATGTCGCATGTGTGTGAGATTTGAGAGTTAACATATGCACCCTAATGTATGAGGTTCATAGGGTATTATAGAGCCGATAATGCATCATTGTTTCTCATGTGTTCTCTCTTTTGTTCGTGAAAGCATGTGAAACATATGTGGATAAATAGGACCTTCTAAAGAGAGAAGGTTGCTGTTGGAGTTGTAACCAAGAGTGTTGTTTTATACAAATGAGGCAGGCATACCCATGCTCATGAAAATATGTCGAAGTGGCTATAAAAAGAGGAGACCAAGGGGTCCACTCAATATACTATTGGTGCATGGATGAATGAGACTTCAATCTATGCAAGAGTAACTAAACATGGAAATGCTTTTACAGGTGTTGAGGAATCAGTACTACAGATAACGATGATGAGCCTACGGGGGTGGGGGCTAGAATACCAATGGGTATACTAAAGGTAGGACCTCACTGAACTACTTCTAACATCATTTATAAATGCGAACACTACTACCTTCGAATCGTATGAATCTCGCTGATGTGATAGATGTGTTGACAACGAGCATAGGATACATCACTAAGTTAGGGAGTGTTAAGGGCTCTCCCTACTCAGTTTGAGGAAATCCATTATAGTGATGGAAAGGGACTCCAAGGTAGAACTGCAACTAATGAAACTCTCAGAATGTAGTGATGTGATATCAATGAGAGTTGAAGTACATGATAAGATGAAGGTCTTCTCCTAAGAACCAAGATCATTTTGTAACCAATTGTTGGACTAACAGACATGAAAAATTACTGGATGGTAAGCATGAGGATCATGACTTCCTTTGATTGATGTAAACTTGGGGAGTATCGATCAACAAAATTCTTCACAATAAAGGAATAGAGTGTAATGGAGGAAGACCAACTGTAGATGAAGGGATTTGTTAGGGACACAAAACTGAGGGTGATGGACCACTGAAAAAATGCATAATTCTAGGGATAGGGTGACTCAACGACATCGATCAAAGGTTACCAGGGGTTGCTACCAAAAGAATAGTGATGTTCCCACTATTTTGAGTGCATTAAGAAACAATTTGTACATAAACATTAATTGGTGGGGTCCCCACAGTTTTTGGCGTGTTAGGGGACCAATTTGATGATGGATGGGATTCCCATGGTTTTGAGTGAATCGAGGAATCAATTTGGTGATTGGAGAAGTTCCCATGGTTTTGAGTGATCTAGGGAACCTTTTCCATGATGATGTGAAGTTTGTTTTGCAAACACAAAGATAGGTGCCCCATGAATCATACTGTGTAGTTTGTTCATGCGGGAATAACTAGATATTATTATTTGTTGCGGAAGGAGGGAGGGAACGTTGGTCTCTTCATGGAGGTGGTGGTACAGAGAATATTTCAGATGGTAGAGTGCTCATGGGGCATGAGTAGTCAACTATGGTTCTTTATCGTAACGTGTGCCAAGGAATTGATGGCACTGACTACTGAAGGTGGGGGAGTAACTGTACAGTTCTAAAATGATGAACTATGGGTTGATCGTTTCAAGGTTTATCAAATTCCTTGGGCTTGTGTGGGGTTCAACATCATGGGTGCCAAATAATGACTGGGATGAAATGGTGCACACAACCATGGGGGGAGAATGCTACCCGTAGTAGTGATATTGATGGCATATCATAACTAGGGATGAGGACCCTATGGTTATCAGTAGGAATATCTAGTACATACAATGTAAATAGAGGGAAAGAATTGATTATATGCCAATCTTTGAGATGATACATGTGATAAAATTTCAGTTCCATTGCTAAGGGTCGGTGGAGTCTTTTTCTTATAATGGAAAAACAAGAGAAAATCGAGTCTTGGTCACAATCCTACACAAAATGGGACAAATACACTAGTGTAGTAAAGGACATGACAAAGGTATTGACTATGCAAAATAGAAAACCAAAACATAACGCACTTGTGTGGTTCCACTGTAATAATAGATTCCAGATGGAACTTCCCTATTTGGAGAGCGATAAGTTACTATGTAGGTATCGTCATGTTGATCATGGTTCTACAGATGGTTCGTCAAATGGAGCTACGGTTTGGTCGTGGTGAAGGTTTGAAGTTTGGACAAATTTCTATTAAATGGATGTGGGGCTCACTTTTAGAAATCATTTGTACCTTTTGACATACGCATTCTAGAGAGCCGTTTTGATGATTCTGAGAGATTGGTGCAGCCATTTGCTGAGCAATGAGATCTAGGTAAACTTGAAATTTTTCCTCTGTATTTCTATCCGAGTGGATTTGAAGTTATGGGGACCCAGTTCCCTTACAATTGGTTTTTATCCATAAAAATCGGCCACACGAGTATTTGTAATTCTTGTGCGTGGGGTCACAAGAAAAAATAATTATCTCATGCTGACATAGCGCGAGATAATTTTGGGCAGCCGCGCAAAGTGCGGGATTTTCAAGCTTCATCTGTGCTAGACATCAGTGCAACTATTTAATAAGTAGTCATGTTGGTTCATGTCCAAAGTGTGAATGTCCCATGTTGTTATCTACAAGACTAAATCTAATTCATCCATGTGGGAGAGCGAACATGGAAAGCATGTACCTCGTGAAGTGGGATGCGTGGGTAGCTACTGAATAGTCGCGTGAGGAAAAACTCTATACACTGCAAATATGCACTAAGTGCACATTTTGAAATGAAAACCCACGTGGAGTTGGTTATTTAGATTTTGTTCTAGTTTTTTGAGATGACCGTATAGATCCTAATGTTTGACCTTGTGTGCTTACAGGTGGAGATGGATTATGTTGAGTGGAATGAGCACAAATACGAGGACTTGGTGGATGTTGTAAGAGGGAACTTGATAGCCACGCAAAATTTGATGTATGTAGTGCTCCTGAAGTTTTTCAAGTGCCCTTTCATGAGGTCATCGGACTATTTATGGGAGTTGATTGAGATGTGCGATCTAGATCAGTTGGTGTTTCATGTAGTGGGGGGAATATGAGCATTATTGCTCAGGATATATATTTTTTTGACTAGGAAGAATCGCTGCGAGATGCATGATTCGATCCATCCGAATTAGGGAGGAGGTCATTCGATCCAGGGTTTGATTGATCATTACTACAACGCTGAGGCAGGTGCCCTAGACTCAGGGCAGATATTGATGAGCCACTTTATTAGTCTACTAGTATAGGATGTAGCTACCACTGTGTTGAGAGTCCTAGGGGTGTCTTCCCTACATAGGATTATAGGTGACCAGTTACTATTGGTTGAGAGGGTGATAGCTATCCAACAAGTGGCTTGGGGTCCGATGCTACGAGAGAGCATGATGGAACAACTGGGAGAGTTGCATAGAGGTGGAAGGAGGATGATATTTTTCCATGGAAGTGTTTTGTGCTCCTACTTCTTAGAGAGGTATCCCACTTTGAGGCTGTTGGTTGTGGTTCGTCCTAGGGGGCCTCAAGAGCCTCGCATGATTTTCTAGGGGGAGGTGATTCCTCACCTTGGTGGCAACAAGGTAGGATCATATTACACACCTCATTTCATAGAGGTGTGGCTTCAACACATTGGGTCAATGGAGCAATACCCATGGACAGTTATGGACTTCATAGGGGATCTAGAGTTACCACATCTGGTTCATGGATGGGGTGCCTCAAGTATGTATTATGTTTTATCATTATATCTATTTTTGTACATAGTTGTGATTATGCACATACTTTATGATATGTGTATTGATGATATTTATTTGATTGGTGATGCAGATGTTGGTTCAGTGCCACTAGATCATAGGGATCATCACTGTCACCGCCATGAGCGAGATGCGAGACCTATAGGACCTATTAGGAAGGTCGTACGGGCTGTTGTGGCTGGTATGGATGTCGGTAGGGATTCTCCTGTTGGGGGGAAGTCGGTGGGGAGGCTTTGACATATTCCTTAGTTGATTTGGAGAGATGACTCGATGAGATTACCAAGGGGATTGAAAATCATGGGATCGTCGATTTGGATGATGAGGAGCTGGAATGAACCTTACAACTCCCAGTGGCCTCTAGGCCTCGCTGGCGCCAGGTGATGCGACAGTTGGAAGTGGTGTCTCATGTGCCACAAGGAGCATAGGGGGATAGCGGCCTAGGAAGAGGCCATGGTTAGGTCGAGGACCAACATGGGGCTAGTTCTGGAGGTGGCAAGAGGTGAGTCCATTCGAATGTTTTCTATTTTTCGACCTCATGATCCAGCGGCTGGCAAAGTGGCCTGAGTGTTGAGTTCCGTGTATATTTTGTGTTTTGCTAGGGTTGAGGGCCCTTTTATGTATATGTATTTTATGGAGGCGAGTTTATGATGTATCCCCCATAAGGATCACGATTATTTTTGTATATTCCCCTGGAGGGATATTTTTTGTACATGACACATATACTTTCAAGAAGATATATATTTATATACCATTGTGGTAACATGTTCCATATTTCTCATGTATGATGTGTTTATGTATCTGTGATGATGATGATGTTATCTATATGCTAATATGGTTTATGCATAGTATTAGGTACTGACCCATATGATGTAGATGGTTATCAACATATCATGTATGGTTGTGATGATATGTATGCATGCATAGGTACTTACACATGATATATATGCTTTGTTTGGATGTGTAGGATTATGTAGACGCTTGATGTATCAGGTGCCAGTTCAATACCTCATTGGTGATAGAGTTGGTGAATGCATTGGATTTTCTTGGGACATGGGTGAAAGTAATGGTTTCAAATTGTTGTATGAGAAGGTTTACTCGTAAGAAGATGCAGCAGAGGAGGGGATTGAGGACATGGAACACATTCTTTAGCTGCAAGACAACTAGTTGGGAATCCAGGTATACGTGCATATGGTGTATGCCAAGGTGGATGTCATCACTTAACAGAGCAGTGACAACATCATATTCAACTTGGTTGTTTGTAAGTTCCCCCAAACAAACTCCTCTAGTGTGGTAGAGAACTTGGGAGGGGGTATAAATAACCCTAGTAGCTGATGTGATATTTTTGGACCATCGAAATGCGTCATCTGTGAAGCCAATACAGATTTATATTTGAGAGGTCATATTCATAAACAAAAGATCATATTATTCTCAATCAAAGGGATCGCAAAAAAATATATAAAATGCTAGGTTGTGTAAATGAGACAATGTAAAGGGGAACATATGGTTTCACCCTTCCTTGTGGTGGGGGCCTTCAAATGTTGGAAGTTAGGGTGGCATTGAAGTGGTATCATACTCATTGGTTGATATACAACATTTGGAAGGGATCCCCTAGTGTTTCACGAACACCTGGAAATGTTTGTGGAGGATCCAAGTCTTCATTGAAAGATGAGGAATCATCACAAGTTAGTAAATTGGCCAAAGTGATACAGTATCAATGCTATCCAGTGGAGGGGGAACAAAATGCTCAATAGGTAAGTTTTGAGGGACTGTGCTGAGGTAGGAGAGTCAATATTGGACCCTCATTGGTTTGAGGTGAGATTCTCGTTCGATGCATAAAATGGGGTATTGGAACGAAAAGTGGGAGGTACTCGGGCATGGAGAGGTATATGTGGAGAGGATGAGGTAGCTTGATCTATAATGGTTGTAATGGCCCTGGGGGGGATCATGTGAGTATGATTCCACAGTATGATCATCCATCATGGTTATCTGTTACTGTAAGATCCGTAGGTGGGGGGTCTTGTAGGCTTAACAATGGGAACTTCCATAATAGCTAGTTTTGAGATAGGTGCAACTATTTTTTTCTCCGATGTAGTGACCACATTGATGGAAGTTGTTTCCTAAGTTTTTGGGAAAGGATTCTCAACCAAAGTGTCACGTACCCTTCTCTCAATACAGTGCAAGGAAGGAAACATGACCGAGATACCGGGCTTATTGGCAATCTCAACCCCATACATTACTCAGAAATTCATAACAATTTACAACATATGTGTATACAAATTCATACTCAATATAAACACAGCGGAATTAATCATATTTGCACACACACAAACAGTAATGCATCAGCATGTCTGTCCCAAGCAGATGATGAACTAACAAACAAAGAATCAATCCCATTCTTATGCTATGCACAAACTTCATATCAATTCCATTAACATTCATAATTAACATTCATAATTAACACACATAGAACACATAATGCATATAAGTTTAACCACAGAGAATACTTATCTTTGAGATGAAGTTGTCCAAACAACTGGCTATGAGAGAGCAACATTCCACCCAACCATAGATCTCTGTCCAGCCTATATTCTTTCAGCTGATAGATCACCCCAGAGATGGGTTGTGTCCCCACTAAGGAGGAACTAAACAGGCTCACTCACAGTCATGGTTTCACTCAACAGCTATTCTAAGCCAACACATAGTTCATTTTATCAACCATACAAGAGAAAAATGAGGGCAATGCTAAGCCATTGAGCCCATCCACAGAGCTACAGGCATCTCAATTAAACTCAATAGTTATGGCCCCCACAATACCTACCACACCCAACACAAGGAAGGTCCCCTTCTCTGCTGCACAGTCCCTCAGGCATCCCTTCCCTCCAGTGCTCTTCAAGATGGCCATAGAAAGGTCTAGCTGATAATTCCTTGAGATTCTATCATTCACTGGGTTTATCAAGCAAACCCAACCTCTGCTTAGTCATTCACACTTGGATTTCTCACAATTCTGTTATCCAATAACTCAATTCCGTCACTTCATTTTTGGGCTGTAAAAACTGGGTTTTCCAATAGATTTTGGGGTATCTAATACTCTCAATTTCGCCCCAAGGTTCATATCTATGAATCCCCCATTGGTTTTCATTGTCAAATACCAAATCTGGGCGTTTATGGCTCTTCAAAATGTGGGTTCTTGCAAAGTTGCGATTTCTGGTTTTTTTCACTGCTGGCAATTCATAATGAATGAAAATTGATGCTGGGTTCTTTAACAATGGAATAGAAATGAGGAAAAATCCATTCCCATGAGGTAGAGTGACTTGTGGTACAAGAAAACAGAGCCCATACTCTACCATACAAATTTCTGGGTTGCCCATGCGCCATTGAAGCCATGGACTGAAATCTTCAACAACTTCCTTACAAAAGAAATAAATATCATCAAGGAAAGTCAAATGGGTTCTCACAATGACATTTGGAAGCATATGGTTCATCCCCACAACCCCCTCACCTATCCCTAGTCGATACACATGGGCACTTGTCATTCGTTGCTTCCATAGCCAGTTTTGGTATTTTATTGCAATATCAAATATCTACATCATTTACAATATTCCATGGCTTAATAGCACATGGGTAACAAAATATCAAATGCTTGTCCATTCTAAATAAAATCCGAACATACACTAGCAGGGCCTTGGCCTTGAGCTCCACGCTAGGGAAACATAAATCACATGTACACAATATTTACATAAAAGCCAATAAATCACAAGGGTCAAAATTGGGGTATTACATTCCCCTTCCCCTTAGAACAACACCGTCCTCGGTGTTCTCAAAACTAAACAAAAATGGGAGTGCCTCCCTCATAGCATCCTCCAGCTCCCATGTATCCTCATCAGGACTAAGGTGCTCTCGTTGGACCTTTACCTGCCCGATGGCTCTGTTCCGAAGCAAAGTGACCTTCTTGTTGAGGATGCGCATAGGCTCTACTTGGAACTCTCCCTCGGGTTCCACCTGTATCACATTCCAATCAATCATATGATTAGGATCATGTACATACTTCTTAAGCAAAGATACATGGAAAACATTATGAGCTCTTATGTTAGCAGGTGTAACATCCCGAATTTTGATAAAAATTTAAAATTTTTGATAACAGCATTCATTATGATAATTATAATTGCGAAAATAATAATTGCTGATTACGACAGCATTAATTGAAAAGTTGTTAGTACTAAACATACTTTAATTTATGTTTAGCAGCAATATGACGGTGACAGATTTAACACAATAATTATTAAACATGATTATGATGACAATTGAGCTAAGAGATTGGAAGTAAAATGCGACACTTTTTTTTTGCAATGATACTGATAGTTTGAATTTTGATGCATAAGGGTGTCCTATGAGATACCCTCGAGTTTACTTAGCTGCAACGCTAATGCACTTGAATATTCTATGCGTAGATGACAGGTAAAAGGTTCAATAACTGTGTAGTTAAAAGTATGTGTGTAATTCAATTCAATCATCAAATAGAAAAATTGTGAATTCTTTTATGAAAACAAGTATCTACAGGTATGATGGTTTAGTTCTACTTCCCAGTTTCTCGACACTGTCTTAATTGATTACAAAGTCGATAATAGTAACGTCTAGAAAGTATACATGCTGTTTAAGTTGTCATCGTAAGCCAATGACGTTGTTTTAGTTTGGCTTTGGTCGTCTTCTTAGGGTAATTAATACTTGTATGTTATTAATGTCGTAAAGTATCGCCAACCGTCAAAAGTATTGTAATCAAAGTTAGGGTATGAAGTATCTGGCCAAGACATGTTCCTATTCTAGTTACTATTCAATGGTCATGTTGAAACATCAAGGTGTAACTCCTATGTCATTTTATTTATCATTTTAATTTTATATATGAAATAATAGAAATCATGGTTATTATGCTAACCATATAAATCCTATAGTTTCTATCCTATATATTAGTGTTATAATTGCAAAAATATTCATGATATAAATGAAATTCTACCATATTAAAATTTACATACAAATTGAAACTTAATATATATATAAATGGCTAGACTTAAGCCTTGATACTAATTTCGATCATAAGCATTGGAACTTAATCTATTAACAATACAATCCAAAAGTTTGAACTTTTAAAATATTTAAACGAAGGTTTGTTGTCGTTTTAAATGGTGCTGACATAAATTTATTGTCGACAGGGTAGCGAATTGACGGTTCAATAAATGGCATAGCCTCAAGCTGTTGTGAAGATCACGTCTCGATCCTGCATTAATAACTCAGTTCACAACTTAGCTTGAGGGGGATTATTATCAATCCACGTATTGAAAAGTCGATGTATTATCAACTGCGTCAACCTTGGTGTGATGATTTCTATAGTGAATTCCTCCGAGCTGGCTGTTGTTCGAACCTTTGTGTGCCACTGTGGCATTGCCATGCTTGTACCATGGTTGGGGCATTAATTGCAGAGGTTGTTTGTCCCAATGCCATCTCGCTGGCACTATTATGATCATTGATTGTATTGAGTGTGGACCGTTAGATTGCAACCCTGACTTCTGTCATCATTTTGGTTAAAGAGATTGGAAAGTCGTTCATTGTTCCATTACTTCGGTATGTGTGGCCGACATGCTGCCAAATTCTAGGGTTAGAATTTTGTATGAGGTTCGACCTCGAGACCTGTGGATTAAGGGTCGAAGTTGTAGGTTATCTTCCACTGTAATGGCGTTGTAATAAGAGATTTAGTCTCTGGTTTAAATTGTTATCGAGTTAATAGTTTATATCTTTTCTTTTTAGAGATTGAGTGGAGCACTCAATGCTGTAGAATGATAGATGGAAGCTTGGTCTCATTTATAGCATAGAACTCGTCGATTTACAGGAGAAAGTAAGAGCTCGGTCACTTGTTGAGAAGGTAACATTTTCGAAAATCTTAGTGTTTTCTTTTGTTGAACTTTGATTTAAGGTTGAACAAATAACAAATATTTAACTCTGGCTATCGTTGTGTCAAATGCAGGTTGTGAAGAACGTAATGAACCAGGGTTTGAAAAAGGGAGCGCTTCCATTTCTGGTAAGCTCCGGGTCCAAAACCCTCATAGGTGCCCTTCGTCTGTGGTTGGTGTGGTTTCAAAGGAAAGAGTAGCTCATTGTTCACCATGCCTCATCGTTGTCTGTTGGTTGGAAAAACTTTGAATATTCTCTTGTTATTCGAGTGAGATTGTATAGGAATGTGACCCTTGTTTGTTGGTATGATACTTTGTCTTTAAACTCTGATTCCTAAGTCGTCAAACTGGGAGTTATAAACTCGCCGAAACAGAGGGTTTTTTGTCTTGTTTAAAATGTTTACACTCGGGAATAATCCCTACGTGTTTTCATTTGGAAAACATGTTGTAAACTTTGTTCTAAGAACATTGACTTCGTTTCTTGAAGTTGGAACTTTGTATTGGTTTAAAACTGTGAATCACAACTTGTTGATTTAAGTTATGAGAATAAAAGGTAGAGCCAAGGCTCGTCTACTGTGTAAACAATATTTTTCTTCTCGGCAATGAAAATGTATGCTATTTATTTCTGTGTAAATCGTCTGCGTTATACGACTTAATGTTGTAGGTTGATATCATGATTTTTCGAGCTAGGGTTTATGTACTCTGTCGTAGATGATAACTTTGTAAAGTGTAATCCTGAAATGGTTTGTCTCTTTGTTTGTATAATGGAAAAAGACCAGGGCTATACCCTAGTTCGAGTTTTGTTTGAATAGAAATGAAATGTTTGAAAATGAGCTTTTAAAGAGAGCTTTGGTGTCAGAACTAGGATTCGATCCGTAGCCTATGTAGTTTGTAATGATTTCTATTTGCAAAAACAATGATAATGGAAATCGAATTCTAACTAGGGTTTGATAAGAACCCAGTTTTGGAAATCAAATTTTGCAGTTTATAATATATATATATAGTTTATAATATATGCGAATAAGATGAAGGATATCGAAACAAGGTTTATCATGTTTTTATTATTTGATAGGATAATAATCAATGCAATGTTACAATAGGGAAATGAAAACAATGTGTGTGTAAAATGTTAAGGTGTTAAGACTATATAAAAAGATTGTTATTTACAGCTTTGATATAATGAATACATTTATTTATTTGCAGCTATCTTATTTATATTGCAGTCATAATATAATGTATAGGAATATGAATTCTATCTATTTCCTATGTACAGAACTTTAAAATGCATTGATTTTCTATGTAAATCTTAGGGATAGGAAAAACACAATGAATTTTTACAGTAAAAAATCTATATTTATTTTCGATGAAAACAATGGAATATCCTACACTGTAATAAATACTATATAGTAATTACTACTGTTAAATATAGGGCAGAAACTGATAAACATACAAATTACTATTTAACTATTGAATCAATGGAAAATTGCATATCTTGTCATCTATTCTTAATTTGTGTATCTATACTAGAGTACGATGCATGAAACAACATGTGGAAAAATATAGATACTGGTTTATCAATTCGAAATCATCATCAAAACTTTAATATTCAGACTTTAAACAATTTTAGAAATAGATTCTTCTTCCAAACAGAAAACAAAGATTACTAACTTTACTGATCAAAACCATTAGCTAGGAGAAGATAGAAAATTTGTAAAACCTGGATAAATCTGTAGGACAACAAACAACCCAAGAAGACTGTTCCACCCAACCAAATTCCTGAAAGCAGTCAAGTACTTTCCTTAGGACCCCCGAGCCTTTCACTGAACCACTAGGAGGAAGAAACTTAGGAATTTAGGATCTCCTCTTGTAGTAGCAAGTAACTTGTTGAATCTCCAAGAGCTAGCAATCCAAAGGACTTGCTCCAACACCTCTGGCTCTCCTTAGCAAATAATTTGCAGACTTATGATTTGCACTCACCACTAGCCTCCCTATTCGAATCTCTCAGTGATCACCTGATGCACATGAGGAAAATATTTCTACAGAATATTGTGTAAGAGCTGCCTGCTCAATTCGAATTTTCCTTATGTAGGTTTCCTATGCCTTTTCAGTTGTTACTGGGTCATTAATTGAGCTGCCTGCTCACTCCCTCCACCTGGGGGATAATGCCACATTTTTAGGGATAGTTGTCCCATAACCAATAGCTAGTGGTGTGATGAAATTGTCGCCATTTGTCCCATACCTTCCAACAGATTCCATTCCTCCTAGTGGGTCAGTGAACACTCATTTAATAGTCCCCTTGGGTGTTTGTCTCCTATTTAATTTATTTAAATAATAATATTAAATAATTACATTCATCCTTGATCAAAATTGATCTTAATTACAAAATTTTGTAATTAAATTTAACATAAGGTATTTTGCAAATAAAATAATAATTTTCAGAAATTTGGGTAGATGACAGTAGGCAATGCAACTCTATATGAAACTGGCTCTATCCTATCTTTGACTTATCTAGGACTTCAAATGGCCCACAATATCTGGGTGACAACTTGGCACAACTCCCCAACTTGAGAGAAATTTTCCTTGGTTTCACTCTCAAATAAACATGATCCCCAATCTGAAATTCCTTATGCACTCTTTTCAAATCTGCATAACTCTTTTTCCTGTCCTGAGCTACCTTTAAATTCTGCCCGATCTTAGCAACTTCCTATTCCATTTCCTTGATCATCTCTGGTCTAGGTACTACCCTTTTACCGGGCTGTCCAATTCACTAGTGTCCTACATCCCTTGTGATACAATGCTTCAAATGGACTCATTCCTAATGATGCATGATGTCTATTATTGTATGCAAATTCTATCAAGTGTAGGTAATCTTCCCACTTTGATGGTTTATCCATCACATACATTCTCAACATGTCTTCAAGAATATGATTCATCCTCTTAGTTTGGCCATTTGTTTGAGGATGATATGTTGTACTGAAATTCAATTTAGTTCCCAATTCCTGAAACAATCCTTTTCAGAAATTGGAAGTGAACTTTGTATCACGATCATATATTATTCCCTTAGGCAATCCATGCAACTTGAATATTTCTCTCATGAAAATATTTGCAATGTCATTAGCCTTGTGCGTGGACTTTATTGGAATAAAATGAGCTACCTTTGATAGCTTGTCCACCACAACCATGATTGAATCATGCTTCTTCACTGTCATGGGTATACCTGTTATAAAATCCATAGAGATCACTTCCCACTTCCATTCTGGAATGGGTAAGGGCTGCAACAATCCTGCTGGATGTTGGTGCTCTGCCTTAACGTGTTGGCACTTTTGACACCTAGCAATGTACTCAGCTATGTCCTTCTTCATGCCATGCCAAAAGTATTGTTTTCTTGTTGCTGTTATAGTTTTATGATATCCCGAGTGTCCAGAATATGGCATTTGATGTAATTCATCCATCACTAGCTTCTTCAAATCTGCACTATTTGGAATGTATAGCCTACCTTTGTATATGAGGATAGTGTCTTCACCAAGCTGATATCCCACACACTTTTCATCCACCTTACCCTGCTGCAACTTCTCTTTAATTTGAAGGCAAGTTTCATCACCATTTTGGGATTCGAGAACTCTTGTCTTCAAATCTGATTTGCACATACTTAATGCCGCAACATGAAATTTTTTGCTAAGAGCATTTGCAACTCTATTCTCTTTTCCTTTTACGTGCTTAATTTCAAAATCAAATTCACAAAGAAACTCCATCCATCTAGCTTGCCTAGGATTCAAATTTGGCTAGTCAAACAAGTACTTCAAACTCATGTGGTCTGTTCTGAGCTCGAATCTCCTTCCCATCAAATAATGTCTCCACATCTTGAGAGCATGTACTATGGATGCTAATTCTAAATCATGTTTGGCACAATTCTTTTCATTTTCTTTTAACTTCCTTGACTCATAGAAAATCACAACTCCTTCTTGCATGAGCACCCCACCTAGCCCTTCAATGCAAGCATCTGTGCACACTACAAAATCCTTCTTTGGATCTGCTATCTTCAAAACAGGAGCGCTAGTAAGTAACTCCTTTAACTGTTGAAAACTTTTGTCACATTTTTCAGACCATACAAACTTGATATTCTTCCTTTCCAATGAAGTGATTGGATGAACTATCTTGGAGAATCCTTCAATGAACCTTCTGTAGTAACTATCAAGACCCATGAAAGATCTAACATCTGAAACATTCTTTGGAGTAGACCAATCCATGATGGCATTAATCTTCTCTGGATCCACTGCAATTCCTTCTTCAGAAATGATATGACCCAAATAATGAACCCTCTTTTGGTAAAATTCACACTTGCTTAACTTGGCATACAACTGATATTCTCTAAGGACTTGCAGCACCATCCTTAGATGTTCCTCATGTTCTTCTTCATTCCTTGAATAGACAAGAATGCCATCCAAGAACACAATCACAAACTTATCCAAATATTTGTTGAATACGCTATTCATTAGACACATGAATGTAGCAGGTGCATTGGTAAGACCAAATGGCACCACAGTGAACTCATAATGACCATATCTTGTTCTGAAAGTTGTCTTGTGAATGCCTTCTTCTTTTATCCTCACTTGATGGTACCCATACCTCAAGTCAATCTTGGAAAACACTTTAGCTTCCTTCAATTGATCAAACAAGTCATCAATTCTTGGCAATGGATACTTGTTCTTGACTGTCACTTTATTGAGCTACATGTAATCAATACACAGCCTTAAGTTCCATCCTTCTTCTTAAGAAATAATGCCGATGCTCCCAAAGGGGACACACTAGGCCCGATATACTTCTTGTCCATTAACTCTTGTAGCTGCATCTTCAACTCTACCAATTCCAGTGTACTCATTCTATAAGGAGCTTTGGAATTCGGTGCTGCCCCTGTAACAAGATCGATGGTAAAATCAATATCTCTCTTTGGTGGTAGTCCCGACACTTCATCCGGGAACACATCATGGAATTCTTGCAACAATGGGAAGTCTTCTATCATTGGTCCTTTGTCTTCTGACGAATCTGATATATGGAGTGCACATAATTGACAACCTTTATTATAAAACTTTTTCAACTGTAAGGATGAAATTTGTCTTACTGAAACTTGCTTAGGAATTCCTCTTACCAATCTCGGCCTTCCCTCTTCATCAATACATTCAAGTGCTTTCCCATAACAACCCCACTTGGCTCTATGCTTTTCCAACCAATCCATGCCAACTAAGGCATCATACGATCCCAATGGTAGTACATTTAAATTTGCATGTGTGTGGAGTCCATTCAATTCTATGGGGCGCTCCACCACTACATCACTAACTTTTCTCTTGGTCCCCATGGCTAATTGAACTAGCCAAGATTTATTATGCTTCACTTTTCTAAGAGAACAACCTTCAACCACTTTTGGAGAAATATAACTATGAGTAGATCCTGGATCAATTAAAACAGAAATAGATTGCTTAGCAATCTTACCTTCAACTTCCACCACTGATTATTGATGGTCTTCCTGATGATTATCCAATGCTGCATAAATTCGAGGCGTTTCCCTTGCCATGTTCTCCACTGATGTTGCTCTCTTTAGTTGTGCAACCTTCGGGGATTCTCCTTCCGATGTAGACAATACTTTAGCATGTGATTTTCTCCACATCTCGAACACTGAAGCAGTCCCTTAGATGTCTTTTCTGCTGCTACTGTTGGCTTGAATCCACTCCTTCTTGGATTTCCTTTCCATGTTGGGCTTACCTCTGATTTTTCTTTATTCTGCTCATAGCAATGCATTACCATTCTAATGGCTTCATCAAGACTTGGTGGATTAACAAATTCAATCCTATCTCTGAAACTTTGAGGTAGACTTCCAAGGAAGCATTGGATTTTTACTCTCTCATCTTTAATATAATCTACATACCTCAATAATTCCAAAAATTTATGGACATGTTCTTCCATAGATTTTTGTCCCAACCTGAGTTCATTGAACTCTTTTCTCTTACTGTCATAATACCTATCAGAAAGGTATTTTTCCTTGAAGTACTTCTTGAATCTCTCCCAGCTGATCTTCCTTTCACTGACCCCTTTTACTTGCAAGAGGTTGTCCCACCAAATTGAAGCTCTACCATTTATATTGTAAATTGCAATTGTGGATTTTTCATTTCCTAAGTAGTCCTGAATTCTGAAATAGTTCTTCATTCCAAGAAGCCATTCCTCTGCCTCTTGGCCAGTCTTGTCTTCTCCATCAAATGTGGGAGGCCTTGCCTTCCTGAATTCTCCCTGCAGGATTTCCTTGAACTTCTTTCTTCCATCAAATCTCCTAGGAACATACCTTGGACTTCTTTGAGAACCTCTGGATTCACATGATCTGCTGGAAAAATATCTAGAGGAGATATTCTTCTATGCTTCTTGCTCACCTAACTCTTCCTTGGGCTTGGAGTCCTCTTATTTGAATGACCTCTAGAACAACTCTCTGCATCTCTTCCTTCTTCACCTACATGACTTGGGTTGGACCCAAGGTTTATCTTCTACTGCATATCAGTGAGGCTTTGCAAAATAGCAGCATTGAGTTGGTTTTGTTCTTCTTGAGCCTTCATCAACCTTTAATTGAAGCTCACCATGGTTTCAACCAAATTCTGAGGAGTTATCTGCTCCCTTCTCCCATTAGATTCATTCTCAACATTCTCTTCATGCACATTTTCTCTTAGAATGTCTTCTTCATGATCATAAAGATCCTGAGCATCATTTATCGTCACCATTTTTCTTGTATGTTGCTTCTGCTACAACTATTAAATCTTATGAGTTGCAAGCACTGTGCATTATGAAAATATTTATTAGACATCTTAGGAATGCTTATGGAAACATAAACAATCAATATTTAACATAATAAAACTCATGGAATAATTCACATAGATGCTATGCATTCATTCGTTTGCTTATTCATGCAATTCTAGAAATTGTCCATATTGTCAACAATATGGCAAAACGGTCACTGACACTTTTCTGCTCTAATTATCTACGGTGTATGATAACCCAATTCAAATTTTGATTATGTGTCATTATTCCCTGCTGGATAATATTTCCAATGCCTATCCCCGTGCTCCATTCCGACATCGGGTGTGGAAATTACGTTACTTCAAAAATGACAACTTTCACCACAATTCTGCACATTTTTACACAGTTGTAAAATATCATGAACTGCCAACTTCAGCCACCTATGGAAGCAAATCCATAAATATTCAGAAACACTTTTCTACCGAGTGAAGTTAGTCCATATAACAAGAAACACTCAGCAATTCGTGTATCTTTGTTCTGATGCTCTATTCATCTTCTATAAAATTATGGATTTGACTACTTTCCACTTTTCACATTTTTCCAAAATTCCAAATTTTGGGCCAAAAATGGCTATTTCCCAAACGGTACATTTCTGGAAAATATTTGTCGAACATGAATTGTCTGTTTTCATGAGAATAAGAAATGTTGAGTTTAGTAAATTTCTTGAATCCTAATTACAAGGTCACTTTTATCCACTTCAAGTTTTTCAAAATTCCAAAAATGTGGCCCGGAATAGTGCTTTCTGGCCTTCTTGCACACCCTGACTCCACATCCTTTGGATTTTGGGCTCCAAAATTCCAAACTTAACACCGTGCCTACTCCATGACTGCTCCATATCAGTTTTATCTCAATCCGACCTTCGATCAAGCATCGAGACACTGATTTATAAAAGCCATTAATTCCAATTTTATGCCAAATCGGAGCATAATGAGCTCGGATCCTCACTGGACCTTCCATGTCCTTTGTTCATGGCCTTAGAACGCAATTGAACTCACCCAATTTTGATCCCACAAGCTCCTATTATCAAAAAAAAAAAAAAATTTAAATTTTTTTTTCGCCACCCTGCAACCCGCAACCCGCATCCTGCAACACAAAATTGTGGGTGAGGAAAGTCAAGTCGCGGTCATGGGAATGTAACCATCCTGCAACCTGCAACTTGAAGCATGAAACTATGGGTTCGGAAGGTCAAGTCACGGTCACGGGAATGTAACCATCCCGCAACCCACAACCCGAAACTATGGGTTCGGAAGGTCAAGTCGCGGTCACGGGAATGTAACTATCCCGCAACCCGAAACCCGAAACTGCGGATTCGAAAGGTCAAGTCATGGTCAAAGGAATGTAACTATCCTGTAATCCGCAACCTGAAACCCGAAATGCGGGTGCATGATTTCGGAAATCCAATACACAATTTTTGGAAAATTGCGTTCTCGAAACTCTACATCCGCAACCTTGGAACACCTCCGGCCCTACAACTTCCAGGGTTCATAACTCCTTCGTCCCTTGGCAAAATGAGGCGAGTCTGGTACCGTTGGAAATCTCTTGCAGATATCTATGCACCTGTGTGATCTTATTCCACACCTAATAAATCTGATCATGGCATTTTTCCAACCAAAAATACCTCCCAAACTTCATCAACACTGCGTTAAAACCTTCTGTTATATGCCTGTAACTCACAGTTTGGCCCAAGCAGCCCCAATGCTGCAACATGGGCTTTGATACCACTTTGTCATGTCCGCTTCTCTCAATCCGGTGCAAGGAAGGAAAAATGACCAAGATACTGGGCTTATTGGCAATCTTAGCCCCATACATTACTCAGAAATTCATAACAATTTAAAACTTATGTGTATACAAATTCATACTCAATATAAACACAACAGAATTAATCATATTTGCACACACACAAAAAGTAATTCATCAGCATGTCTATCCCAAGCAGATGATGAACTAACAAACAAAGAATCAATCCCATTCTTATGTTATACACAGACTTCATATCAATTCCATTAACATGAATAATTAACATTCATAATTAACACACATAGAACATAAAATGCATATAAGTTTAACCACAGAGAATACTTATCTCTAAGATGAATTTGTCCAAACAACTGGCTATGAGAGAGCAACGTTCCACCCAACCATACATTTCTGTCCAGCCTATATTCTTTCAGCTGAGAGATCACCCCCGAGCTGGGTTGTGTACCCACTAAGGAGGAACTAAACAAGCTCACTCACGGTCATGGTTTCACTCAACAGCTATTCTAAGCCAACACATAGTTGGGTTTATCAAGCATACAAGAGAAAAAGGAGGGAAATGCTAAGCCATTGAGCTCATCCACAGAGCTACAGGCATCTCAACTAAACTCAACAGTTATGGCCCCACAATACCTACCACACCTAACACAAGGAATGTCCCCTTCTCTGTTGCACAGTCCCTCAGGCGTCCCTTCCCTCCAGTTCTCTTCAGGGTGGGCATAGAAAGGTCCAGCTGCCAATTCCTTGAGATTCTATCATTCACTGGGTTTATCAAGCAAACCCAACCTTTGCTCAGTCATTCACACTTGGATTTCTCACAATTCTGTTATCCAATAACTCAATTCCGTCACTTCATTTTTGGGCTGTAAAAACTGGGTTTTCCAATGGATTTTGGGGTGTCTAATACTCTCATTTTCTCCCCAAGGTTCATATCTATGGACCCCCCATTGGTTTTCACTGTCAAATACCAAATCTGGGCGTTTATGGCTCTTCAAAACGTGGGTTCTTGCAAAGTTGCGATTTCTGGGTTTTTTCACTGCTGGCAATTCATAATGGATGAAAATTGATGTTGGGTTCTTCAACAATGGAATGGGAATGAGGAAAAATCCACTTCCATGAGGTAAAGTGACTTGTGGTACAAGAAAATAGAGCCCATACTCTGCCATACGAATTTTTGGGCTGCCCATGCTCCATTGAAGCCATGGACTGAAATCTTCAATAACTTCCTTACAACATAAATAAATGTCATCAAGGAAAGTCAAATGAGTTCTCACAATGACATTTGGCAGCATATGGTTCATACCCACAACCCCCTCACCACTCCCTAGTGGATACACATGGCCCCTTCTTATTCGTTGCTTCCATAGTCATTTTTGGTATTTTATTGCAATATCAAATATTTACATCTTTTACAATATTCCATGGCTTAATAGCACATGGGTAACAAAATATCAAATGTTTGTCCATTCTAAATAAAATCCGAGCATACACTAGCGGGGCCTTTGCCTTGAGCTCCATGCTGGGGAAACATACATCGCATGTACACAATATTTACATAAAAGCCAATAAATCACAAGGGTCAAAATTGGGGTATTACATAAAGTTTGAGTGAGGCGAATTGTCTCCAAAGCATCTTAAAATCGAGGGAGATCGGGACAATGATGTGTGCAATTCCAAAACTGTTAGCAAATCACGCATGCATGATTGGTACACAAGTATTTGTATTTAGGTGTGGGTGAAGATGAGGTGCCCCCTACTACTGTCATTGGAGCATGTGTCACATTGATAGGGGTGTTGAGAAAATTCCTAAGCTCTAGCAAGGAGGGGCATAGGTTAGTCGCGAGGCCTTGTTTACCGTAGAGAGTGCATGGTGGAGTGACTATTTGTGTGGGAGTATTAGTCATTATTGGGGATTTTTAATATTGTCAATTGATGCCCCTTGCTTTAGGATTAGCAACTCCTGATGATTTGGGTGTAGGGTTATGTTGGAGGGGTCCTTTGAGCTTAGGTTCCTTCATGCCCCTAGTGGTGTTATTAGTAACGACTAGTTGTGGTTTAGTTGTGGATGTCGTAGGGTTGAATGACGGTATAGATGGCATAACCGTCCTAGAATTCATAACAGACGAAACAAGGATAAAATCATAATGGGATACTGGTTTGGAAGCCATCTCTGGGTAGGGTGGTGTAAGGTACCATACATGTATACCCAAAGTGAGTCTAGGTAGAGTCAATTGAGCCACAATCGACGTACCTTGCATGCATATAGGCATCTACAACAATGGTATTTGAAAAATAGGAGGTAGCGACAAAATTAACATTTGTTCAATGCCATGGCTCAGCGATAGTGCTGATGACAGTGTTGAGGGAAAGGTGGGCCCACTTTTGGCAGTGAAAATTGTGCACATCAAGCCATTAGTGGTTGCAAGGATCTTAGGTGGCAGGCTAGAGTACACCCCTAGCAAGTTAGATTCCTTGTACATGCCTAGGGAAATATCAACGTAGGGGGTTTGATATGTCCAAGCGACAGTGGGTAGGATATTGTTTGGATTGGTGTTGGTATTGGGGTCGTAATAGTTGAGTTGGTTGAGGGTGACGATTTTCTCGTGAAAGGGAAACATCATTAGGCAGAAGACTGAGGATGTGACTTCCTTCATGGTGTACATAAATATGTTCCAATAGGATGTTGTAGTCAAGTTGTGCATTGACCTTCGATATTGATCATGACTATCTTTCCCCCCAACTTGATGGGGACATTTTGGTAGAATCCTCTAGGTTTGGATGGCTTCCCATAATATGCACGAAGGGATATAGATGAGGGGACTAGCTCAGGTTATCCCAATCATTTCCAAACATTAGAGGACATGACGTAAGTGGATGCACCTTCATCGATGATACATCGATAAATCATAATTGTTTTTACAGTGACGGGGACTTGGAATGCGACTAAGGAGGGTAGTTGAGGTTCACCTTTGCCGATATTAAAGGTCACGAGGCATGAATCGGAAGGGTTGACTGCAACAATTCCATTTATTAATTCCTTTCGTTGAGTTGGGAAATACTGCAACACTTCTAATGTTGACATCGCGGTAGGTGACTAAGCCAATTCATCCACAATACTATAATTGTGGGTGACTTTCATGTGGGGATTATTAGGTGTGCACTGAAGTGGGACTTTCTGGATCTGCAGGATCTTTTTTTTATTTGGTCATCGTATCCACAAAGGGCCCCGTGATGGGGTAGGTACATCTTCCACTTGGGGGGATTCAGGCCTATCATAAACTTTTGCACAAGTCTGAGGTTAACATCTAGCATGTATATGTTTTGGAAGGATCCATTGTCAGATGGTTGGGGTTACTGCTACTGAGTGACTAACCATTGATTGGAGAAGGGTTGTTTTAAGACAACAATTTTCAGTTGTGTAGGATTGGGCGCCTGAGGAGGATTTACCATTGTCTTCTTCTTGGCTTCCACCAACTATTGGTAGTCAGGGAGAAGAGGGAAATGGTGACTGTAATGACCATATACTCCCCAAATGGAGGAAGAATAATTGGTCCTCTGGTTGGTGTTCTTACCTTTTATGGTGGGGTTGTTTGTCCCTTTATTTTGGTTACATGGGTTCTGGTTCTACTAGGGAAGGGGATTACCCCCTTTTCCGTTGTTGTTGTTTTTTTTTGTTCTTTCCCGTCATCTTCCCCTGTTTTTTACGATTTTGAGTATTTGCAGAGTTCAATTGCTCGAACGATAACTAAAAGGAAAAGGCCCTATAGTAGAGGTCATAGCGGATGTTTTTAGTGTCACAATATTTGCAAAAATTGTCAAAAAAACCTTCGCTACGACCTCCGCCAATGGTAGTAGATGTATTTATGGAGGTCATAATGGATACATTTTATAAATAAAAAATAACTCGATGTCCGGAGGTTTTAGCGGAGGTTAGTTTATCGGTGCGCACAATAGAAATTAAGTGCATCAGTGCATTTCTTACTATAACGCACTGGTGTTGTATGATTACAACCGATAAAACGGTGCACTCAACTAGAACAAGCACCATGAAGAGTCAAATTTCAACGCCACACCAGTGTTTGAGTATAGTATACACACACCCGTGCGTCTGTACAACATAAATGCACTTGTGTGATATTTTATATCATATGCACTATACATTTTTCCATTATTTTCAAATTTAATAATTCAATACATTTATCTGATCGCATCGGTGCATTTCATACATGAATGCACCAATGCATTTAATACTAGAACGCACCAGTGCTTACAAAATATCAACATGGCCTAGTGCAGTTTAACACATGAAACACACCGCCAAGATTAAAAACTAAAAACTGGTGGGCATAAGATTTGATCGTTCTCGATGCGCATAAGCAATCTACATGCATCGATGTGATTCATAAAATCAAATGCACCGGTGCTCAATGTTATAAATGCACAGGTGTGCAATGGTAGTATAGGAGCCCCGGTGTGAGATATATCAGTAAACATACTGAATATGATTCTTTGAAGAATGGATACCGATATTTCATTCAAATATATATGTATATTATATATTATATTTTTTTAATTCCATTATTGATCTTAAATTGAAATATTTGTTTATAGTAAAATTCATTTCAGTTTTAATTATTAAAATTGTTTGTTTGGATTAATTTGTTATATCATAGATACAAAAATCTATTGTAATATTTAATCGTCCATACATTTAATTACCAATGTACTATTTACGATCGTTGTATGGCACTCAATAATTTATTTTTGCTCCATCTTCAATGAAAATATACATTTTTTTCTTGGGAAAAAATTACCAATGTACCATTTCACATGTAACATTTGACAATAATATTTAAGAATGCAATAGAATAATTTTTTTTATTTTAATATATATCAATAAGGTTTCCGTTGTCATACAAAATATGACAACATAGAGAAAACAATAATCAAAATGGAAACATGCATGTAATTATTGTTACACTTATTTGTAACTAGTCTTTGAATTCAGACACTATGTCCAGTATATTATTATACAAAATGTCTGATTTTCACAAACAATTATTTAAAAATATACAACAAGCTACAACAACTTGCATCATCAAAATTAAATATGGAGCATCATTCTTCGCTGGAATTGTTATCAGTGCTCGAACCACTTGCATCAATTGGTTTATTTGGCTGAATGTTTTATTGATTGGATCGATTGTTTTCCTCTTCTTCAACTTCTATCTGCAAACATAAAATTAAATTACACTGAGTGTATCTACATTACCAACGGGAATAATGAAAAATAAATAGATAGTATACATTAATGTAAATTGAAAAGCGACATACCATAGAATTAATCAACTCATGAATGATACACATTATCTCAAAACCAAATCTCATGCCTTCTATCAACATGTCTTATGTTGGATCCACTCCATACTTTGTTTCCTACAAGTGGTATGCCTCGTCACAAATCATAGATTTAATATAAAAGTTTTTTTTTTTTATTAATTATCAAATGAGAGAAGTAAAACAACATAGAGACTTACAAAATCCACAATTAGTTTTTGATACGCAAACATATCTCACAACCCTTGATTAAACGAATGTCAATCAATTCTTATGATGGCTCCTCTTTGTATGTTAACACATGTTTGAAGGAATGCAAGGATTTCCAGTGAAAACAAATTAAAAAAATTTAAATATACAAATCACTAGTAGAATATGAAAGATAAATGACAAAAAAATGACCAAAATCTACATATAAATGACCAATTGTGATTTGGCGACCACTAGTGGAAAATTAGTGGTTATTGATCACGTGACCAAAACCGTGGTCATATTTAACTTGGTCATTTATATTTTTTCTTGTGATCATATATTTAGTTGTATATTTGGTCATTAATGTGGTCGTTAATTTGGTCATTAATTGTGACAATTAAGGATCAAATATACAACCAAATTAACGGCCCAATATATAACCACAAGATAAGCTATAAATGACCAAGCTAAATATGACCATGTTTTTGGTCCCGTGATCAATGACCGCTAATTTTCCACCAGTGGTCGTGATTTGGTCATTTATATGTGAATTTTGGTCATTTTTTGGTCACTTATTTTTCATTTTTGTAGTGATCATTTCTCTATTTTAGTGGTCACTTATCTATTTTTGATCCTTTGTAGTCATTTTATTTGTGGTTGTTTTTAATCAATATAAAAACCAATTTAATCATTCATATGTGCTCATTATTTATTGTTGATTTTAATGTTATACATTATATTAATCAACATAAATTTTTAGTAATATTGATATTATGTCTAAATTAAAAAATCATATAATAATCATGCTCATCTAATACACATGTGAATCATGTAAACTCACAATATTAGTTAATTACAACACTAAATAATATCAAGTACCAACGTATATATAATTTTCAACCACATAAATTATATTATATGAAATGTCAAGTAGTACAATAAATATGAGTTTCGAATTGAATCTCCACTAATGTACTAATAGTGTTCCATAACAAATATTGTCTCCATACATTACATTAAAATCATCTACAATATCGATGACTTTTCAAAATATTACAATGGCCACTGAGTGAATCTTCCCCTTCCTTATGTTGATGATAATGCATCTACATCATCTTAGCACATTCCCTGAAAGAACAAATAAACATAAAAAATTAATGAATGATGACCTTTGAAAAAACAAATCAATTGGCAAGAACATAAAGAATAGGTTACAAATTGTTGCAATGAGTTACACTACTTAAACAAAATGGGAAAATAGTATAAATTAGACATCACTTAAAAAATGTGTCAATAAGTTCCCATCATTTAGGTAGTTCTATTTTCCTCATTAATATGCAACCAAATTCACTCCTAAGCTCCTAAAATATCTAAGTAAAAGCCACTTAAAAAATTCAAGTGCCCACATCTTAAGCTAGCTAATGATGACCTGGGCCTAATTTCAGTTCTCATTGTTAACAAAAGCTTGAATCTGAATATTGTGGCTGAAATGATCTTAATATTTGGCAATGGTATCTAACGACAGTTTAATCCCATTAAACAATCACAAGTATTAGGTGAAATTATTAAGCACAATAAAGGGGGCACAAGTACTGCCTATGGTTCAACAAATTACTTTCTTCTTCAGGTCAATTATCTTTTGAATTTTCTCATCTACTTGTCTTCTTTCTGCTAAAACCATTTTCTCCCTCTGCTATGTATTGAGTAAAAGAAACGTGCATATACTTCCCTGGGAAACAAGATACAAAAAGGCTATCCTACTTTACAACAAATTAGTTCAAGAAGGACCACTACTAGTACTAATTACATGGAAAGTTTGGATCACCACCCGAACATACATGGTAGGTGTATGGATTCCATTCACAAAATCACAAGGGGAGGGGATGGGGAAAGACTTGCAATAATAGAGCTCTGAAACCCTAACAAGTTATGCTAGTTCATGTTTTATAAGAAGGTTATTTTTTTTCTATTTGAATTCTCTATTGGCCATTGGGAATAAGTACACCATTAATATTTAGGATATACCTAAGCTTGAACCTCAAGATAGAGCCGAAAGTGTTTCTTCTATACTTCAATCAAAGTTGCAATCAAGGATATGTTCTCTTGTATTAGTGGTTTTATGGTCCTTTTAGAAGCAATTTAGATTCACTGCCATTTTTTCGCTTGCAAAATTGGTTGTGATGTATGTGGACCCCCTTCTAATACAAAGCTTCATAGATGTCACCGCAAACAAAGAAGATATGTGGTACAATTGAATGACACTTGCATTGGTATTGTTTCTAGCAATTTTTTCTAAAGTGATTATAGATCATCAATACAATTTTCTTTTTGGAAAACTTATTTGTTGGTGCAATCATCACTAATTTCTACAGTCTACCAAAAGGGTTTATGCCTTTCAAATTCTACTCCTCAAAGCCATGGAATGGGGAAATTTTTGAACTATATCTCAGTTGATGTCGCTATAGTGACTAATATTATAGTTGAAATGTTTCATGACCTTTGGTCAATGCCAATTCTGATATTTGTTGCTATGCTTATTCTATTTGGCGTAATTCAACTTGTTATGCTAGATGGCTTGGCTACTATGGTGACTTTGATGGTTATTTTTCTATTCATGGCCTCTAAACAAAAAATATATATAAGTGACAATATCATACCTTATAACATCATACATGGAAGCAAGATATAGAGTGCCAAAGAGGCAAAAATAGATGCCATGTGAGTTATCCAATAAGAGCGATCATCAATGCATACATCAAGACATAGCCCAATATGTTTTGTAAACATTGTCAGAAAGAAATTTCGAGTAGAAATTATCCAAATGATGTGTTGAGTATTAACAAAATAAAAGGATGAGTAAAAAAATAATTCCTAACAATTGTAGGCCAAATGAAAAAAATATTGTGCTCCGAACTGGAAATTCTCTAGAACCAAAGAAAATAGTCCCATTATACACATAATCATCACCTATCAAAATACATATAGGAACTAAATTAAATTGATACAAAACAGGCTCATTTCTTATCATCATGTAGAAGAATACATAAAAACTGACCCTGAGGCACACCCTAAACAAGATATCTCATTGATAGAGGATCCAATATTAAAGGAAATCTTTGGATTCTTGAATTTTGAAGCAAGCTATGTAATCTATTCTACAAATTTAAGGAAGTTTAATATATTTGAAATCTTACATTTTGAAGCAACCTATGGAATATATGCTACACATTTAAGAAAAAATTCAATTGATTGTTTCAACATTAAAGAGTATGTCATTTAAAAAATAAAAGAAGAAAATCAACAAGAGTGTTAGCACTCAAATCGACCCCAAGGTTGTGGAAAGCTATTTTTAAGGTAACACACAAAATCAAGCTTTAGGAAAGAGAGTTGGATTCTATCTTTCCAGAGAGGGATCTCTCATCAATTGTTTATCAAGGCTAGATATATGAATTAGAATTAAAATCAGATTTGTTGTTTGGTTGAAACAAAGTGGATATTCATTGGGAAATGGAGTAAAAAATGTTTATGATTATACAGTGGAAATGGTTTGCAAATAATTCATAACATAGGCAGGGTAGCTACTCATTTACAGTAAAAAAGATGCTTGTCTGGTGATACAGAATAAAATAAGAACAATCCATTAACACAGCGCATTATAAGATGGATTCTGCATTAACTTTAGTAGAACAAGTTTGTGGATGTTTGGAATCAAAGAAACAGAGCATAAACATATCAATTCTTCATCAATATACACTTACCCAAACATGAAAAGAGAACAATATGGAATAGATAACAAGGAAACATTCACATCGAGAAAAGGAAGTAGAAACTGTAAAACAAACAACACAAGAATCTCTGCTCAAATATACTTGCTCGACTCTGCCCATTTTATTAAAGGAACATCTCAAAATACATAACACAAAAGTCTCACGAGTTCCAACAGGTTTCAACCCTTTGCACCTCGATTACATATGAATATATAGATATCTTTCATCCCTTAGCCTTGAGTAACCCTAACAAAAAGTTGTTACAAAATTCGTGACACCTATACAAGCAGTCTCATCCTCTATGAGAATTAGTTACAACAAAAGGAAGCAAATGCTGACAGGTAGGATTAGCAGCCTTTACAAGTGCCCTCGAGCATCTACTAGATGGAAACAAACTCTAGTAAATAAACAAAATCCCTCAGTAACTACTTCCTCAAGCTACAAATCTTCATGATCCTCGAATCTTCATGCGTGCAGTTTTAGTTTTTCTTCCCCATACTTCTCAATGGTCTTCCACTGCTCTGGAGATGGAAGTTTTGATGTGTTAGCCTCCTTCAGCAACACTCGCATTTCTGTGTGATCACTATATGAATAGCTCCTGAAGTGTGCACAAGATTCTTTGAAGACCCAAACTAGCTCAAATTCCTTTGTTAACTTTTCCACCACTACTTTTCCTGTTAGAGGCTATTTCATGTTAGCAAAGCCTTCATGATCCAACCTGAATTCCCATAAATTTCCCTGATATTCTTCCGGTGTCCTCATGGTTCCATCCTACTCCCAAAAGAGAGGAAGTCCCTTCTTGAATAAAGGATCAAACATCTCCCTAAAAAGCTTTACTTGATGTGCTAAGATGTCTACCTTTGCTTGAATGGTGCCCAGCTGGTGATGTTTGTTCATTACTTTCCTTTCCCAAATGATAATGGATAGCCTGTCTTTTATGTTAGCTGTTTTTTACTCCTCCTCAGTCAATCCATTTAGGAAATATATGGCATTTGAAGCACTCTCAATTGGATTCTTACTTAGCTTCTCCTTTACTCTTGCTATGCTTTGTTGGGCTTGCTTGATTACAACTCCCTTGTCTAAAATGAAATCAAGATATGGCCTTAGATTTTCTCACTCTGCAATAATGTCATCCCAAATGACTTTCTTTGCTTCCTGCAGGCAGGTCTGACATGCGGCCTGCTTCACCAATTCCTCATTTTTTACCTGTATCTCCTGGTACTTGGTTTCCCAAGCCTCCTTTTCCTACTCTTCCTTTGACATCATGGTTTTCATATTTTTGTTTTGCTTCGTTAACCTTTCCACTTCTAAGTCTCTGTCACCTACCCAAATTTTGAAACTTATTATTTTATTTGCAAAAACATTATGTTAAATTATAATTACAAAGTTTTGTAATTATGACCAAATCTGGTCAAGGATGATTTTAATAAACATATTTTTATTATTTAATAAATTAAAATAGGAGACAAACACCCAAGGGAACTGTTAAATAAGTGTTCACTGACCCAGTAGGAGGAATGGAAGCTGTTAGAAGGCATGGGACAGATGTCAGCATTTTCACTCCACCACTAGCTGTTGGTTATGGGACAACAACCCCTAAAATTGTGGCATTATCCCCCAAGTGGGTGGAAAAGAGATGTTAGCTCATTAATGACCAGGTTAACCACTAAAAAGGCCTAGGAAGCCTAGATAAGGCAATTTGAATTGAGCTAGGAGCTCTACATTATTTTCTACAGAAATAATTCCTCAAGTGTATCAGGTGATCACTAAGAGATTCAAATAGGGAGGCTATGTTGAAGTGCATTGTGAGACTGCTGCAATATTTTGAGAAGGAACCAGAGGTGTTGGTGCAAGTCTCTTTGACTGCCAAGTCTATAGGACTGAATGATCCAAATTTTTGTTGCAATTTGATGACCTAAAGCTTCTACAGATTCTTGTTCCTAGTGGTTCAATGAACAAGCTTGAGGGTCATAAGGCAAGTAATTTGGCTATCTTCAGGAGTAGGTTGGGTGGAACAGGATCCTTGGGTTGTTTGTTTCTCCTACATTCAATCAGGTTCTACTGTTCTGTCTTATTGTTTACAGTTAAATTATTTTCTGCATTTGTAGATTTAGTATTTACAATTATACAGAAGAAACTGTTTCAAATTTTGACCTAGAGATGATTTTGTATAAGAATGATTAAGTAAATGAGATGATTGATTAAAAATTCCTTCTGCATTTTTCCCATATTTTTTTCTGTATAGTACTCTAGTACAGAGAAGTAGAATTAAATCAGATGATTGATGGGCAGAATGCCAAGTGAATAGATAGAATAACACTGTAGTGTTTCTTTTAATTCTGTAATTTCAATTTTACATGTTTAAACTCAGAAATAGAATAGCATATCATAAACAGATATATATAGCATTTTTGTACTTAGTAAGAAAAGTAAAACATTATATCTCTGCACAGAACTAGGTTTTCAAATTTTTACTATCTATTTTTGAAAGCTAATACTATGGATTCTATTATTTTCTTTCCAATAATAAGATGTCATATTTCCACTTATTTCAGACATTATTAATTTTAGAAATTTAACAGTTGCAAATATTCTTTTACACAAAATCAATACATGTATTTTATTCTCATTCCATTCCTTTCATTGAACATTCATGATTTAAACTTATCATTATTCCCATTATTTAAACAGTCTGCTATATTTCAAATTTTTGCAGAATAGATTTATTCTAGGTTTTATTTCCAAAATCTTATAGTTTTGCTAAGACTAAATTTTCAACTGTATAAAGTTTGCAACATGTACAGTGTTCATTTTAAAACCCTAATACTATTCTATAGTCAGGTTAAGGACCAAACAATTAAAACGTAAACATCAAATCCTTTGTATCAAGTTTCCAAAACCAAACACTTTAGTTTTGTCCAACTACTATATTTACGATGGCTACTTATACAAGATAATTGTAGAATGAGAGTTTTATTATTATTATAAACCATAGTATTTATTTAAGTGGTGTCTCAAACACCAGAAACCAAGTATCATCACCATTCTAAACTCTAACCTAAGCAATGCAAACTCAGGGTTCCGTTTTCGAGAAACCAGTTAACCTACAGCTCTAGGCCTTTATCAAAACAACAGTACAATTGTTAGCTAAAAACAATCTACCATCGAAACCTACAGAGTGGGGTTTTAATTTCAAAACGTAACATAGAAACCTTTGGCACGTAGCCATTTTTAAATAAATAGTTTTCAATACAACAAACAATAATTTATATAAATATGGGGACTACATAGAAACCATTATAAGTTTTGTTTAATGCAAACTGAATCTTATTTTACCATTCAAGTCAAAAGTATAAGCATCGTAGCACAGAACCATCTTTTTCACAGAAACGAGTCAACCCATGGCTCTCTACTTTCACCTAAACACTATATTAATTACTCAAACATCAACTTAGATAAATTATATATATCATACAAACACGACGTAAAGTTTTCTGAATACTGTGTTTCCATTAAAATTGACCAAGGGTTCAACCCTTTGACATTACATCATAAACCAATTACATTTCATCAAAAGTTACAGCGAAACGTTGCATTTGACAGGGCAGTAAAATGAGCTAAGGATTTCATCCTCTATACACACAGTGTGAGGCTCTTGATTATCATCACAATAGATTAAACCTCTACCAGGAACTATTCTCAGTTCTCGTAAAAAATCAAGATTCAACCAACATGCAAGGAGAACCTACGGGAATAAGAACCACTGAAGCTTACCGGATGGCATGGCAGCATGTTTCCCATAAACATTAGTCCTGTCATACATGCAGGCGAATGAAGGTACCTGCCAAGAAAATTCAGGAAGTGATTAAAAACTATTGCATCACATTATTAACCCTAGTAAGAGAAAACTTAAATTATTTTGAAAACGAAGATATTACCTTGTAAGAATTTGCAAAGGATCAAAGTTTGAACCATTGAAATCTTTCGACGTCACCCAACAGCCAAGCATTACAATATTATTTCCTCACCTCTCAACCTTCGACCCTCAAACCTTCTTAAAACTTGAGAAACCATCAAATTACAGTCGCAGGTCACACCATCGAACCTAAGGAAAGAGTTCTCCGTCGATCAAACTCCAAACCCTAAACTCTAGCAAACAGTCGGCCTCTCCACCAAACCAGTATCACCAAATGAATGCACAAGAACAGCATCAACGAAGACGTAGTGGTGATATTAGGGTTGAAGTCCCAAAACTGAGAGAGATCTAGATCAACGGGCGAGATTTGAGCCAGCATAGCACCACGTTCTATGAAGCATTCAAGCATTAAATTACCATTAGTAACCTTACCATCGTAAGTCCAGCTCAGAGGTGATTCACATGACAACTATGCACAACTCGGATTACTAGCAGTATCATCCACCAAATTTTCCATGTGAAGTTTGTTACGTTGACAGCCAGCAGTACATTCCACCATGGAGGTTAGCTAGGAGCATTACTACCTGGATGGGACACATTTAACCTGCCAACACATGACTATAGCAAATTTAATACTTGTCATTACCTATGTCAGTACGTTGGTCTAGTTTGCCAAGTGTAATATCCTATAATATCAATGTTTATAATCGTTAATACATAGGGTAGCAGTTAGGGCTACAAAGTATAGTTCATTTCATTTCCAAGTATTAAAACATCGAATGCATGGTTTATAGACATTGTATATTGATCGTCAAATGACTAGGGTCTTATTTCACATAAGGGTTTTGATACTTAGTACATAGTTTAGAATGCGTCATTTTGTACATCGTAATGCTTGTTTATATTACCATATCTTTTCATAAAAGTTGCACAATATATCACAATGCACAAATATTAAATTAGAAGGGCGCAATTGTATAGTGTAGCAAATTCACAAATATATAACCATCACAATTATGATGGTTGTATTATAATAAGCATTGCTATTTTTGTACGATGTTCCATACAATTGTAAATTGAGAAATGCATAAAAATACTTTAGTTATAATTAGGATTTCTAGTTTATCCATGTATTCAAAATAAACTATTTATTTCATGTTTCCATAATATAGAGCATTATACAAGTTGAAACTTTCACGATATTACCAACCGATGCAAAATGGTAAAATGACGACAGGATCAAGATAGCACTAACACATGGTAATCTAGCACACATCTAATAATTCATAGTGTAAGCATACCAAAGTAACACTTACAGACTTAGGATAGGGATCCATACCATTAACAATTCTCATGCACGGAAGTACATAGAGCTATTATTAAGCATTGATGGTTAACTGAAAACATATTTAGAACTACTTGTACTACTGGAATTGTCGTAATACCATTACCTGCGAATCTATGAAAAGGAAACACGTTCAAATGCTTTAGCTAAAATAGCTAAGTAAAGCTCAGGGTACCCCTTAGGACCCCTTCATCACCAATCAAAAGCAAACAGTCAGTAGTTTCCAAGAAAAAATTATCGCAAGATAAACTTAATTACAGTATGTAGATTACCATTAAACACAAGCAGAACTAAAGATGTATTTTGTGTTATAATGTATAAATTACCGTTATTGTATTTAGTTAAAAGATTAGTATATATTTTATTTCCGCATTAGCAATTTTAGTATTTATTGCTACTTTAAAAAATTTTAAATTTTTGTGAATTTTCGGGATTTTACAGTCTCTTAGACTCGCCTGTGCCATAGCCCCCACAAGGGAGAAATCACCCGATTCTATGGAGGAGGGTGTGGCCATGTTCTCCAACTGTGTGCTCTTCTCCTGTAATTTCCCTCCAATTCCTCAGACTTAGCTTTCCACTTCTTTTCACTCTCCACCATAGGAACCATATCACTCAGCCATAGCTTTTCTTTCTCTTCAAACTTCAATAATCTAGCTTCGCAGTCTATTAGCTCATTTTGTAGCTTTTCTCTCTTGTCCTCCAGCTCTGTCAATTCTGAGGCTTCCACCAGCTAGGTGGAGGGGATTTTTAGTTTCTTTTTAAATGACTGAAGGGTGTTATCTTTCTCGTCTAGTAGCTTTTGTAATTTATCCCTTTTGTCTTCCTGGATTTCAGTAGCCAATATTGCATTCTGCATCTTCTTAATTTGTGCCTTATGGGCCTTGTTCACCACTCTTTCTTGCCTGAGTTGATTTTGAACCTTGCTCTTATTCACTTGTAACTTGGATAATTCTAGTGCAGCCTTTAGCAGTTTGGCATAGATAACCTCCCTAGTCTCTTTGTACAAATTGATCATATCAGGAATAGGAATATCCTCCAAGTTCACCTTTAGCTCAGTGGCTTTGTTCTTGGTAGCCAAGGCCAGGTTTAGGGTGTTCTAGGAATGACTTTTGCTAGCCACCAAAGACACCTCTTTATTGGAAATCTGCCTCACCTCTGCATATAGATTAGACTCTTATGAGGCTGCTTCTGCACTCCCTTTATACTCCTCCAGTAGTTCAGCTCTACTCTTTCTCGGTGCAGCAGGTTAAGTGGATGTTTGGTTGAATACATATTCGCTGACCTCAAAGGCATGAACCTTAATCTTTACCTGCTTCTTCTTACTTTGACCAACTGCCACTGGTACCAACTGCTGCTCAGGTTCTTCTACCTTCTTCCTTTTGAAGGCTCTTTGTAGGTCATCATCTATATCCATGACATCAATCTTTTCCAACTTGTTGGTTTCCCCAGATCCCCTGGAAAAGGGTAAAATTGTTTCAACTACTAGGGAGGTGGAGTCATCGTGTGTATCTATCTCCATCTAACTTTTGCCAGGATATTCTAGAAAATTAGCAGTCTCAGCTAGCCCTGCAATTTCGAAATGTATAAAAGCTTTTATGTTACTCTCTTTTCTTCTGTATGAGATTATGTGGTGGGGGTCATAATTGATGGTTGCCTTTTATTTGAATCCCATATATCTCTTCATATCTTCAATGGATGGAAGGGTATTCTTGTTTTTAACAATGAATGGGCCTACAACCCATGGAAAGGTAATATCTGAAGTCTTCTTGTCATCCAAGAAATGTTCAATTTCCACTCTCAGCTTCTGTCCGATGAATTCCAATGTAAATAATCTAGGGGTCAGAAAAGCTGGCAACACATAAGGTGGATGGGAAAACCCATAAACGTTGATTGTGGTGCTGTGTTCTGAGAGGAACCAGTTGCCTATCTTCTTCTTTGGAGAAGGATGCAGCATCTCTTTCATTTCTATTAATAGCCTGGGTAGTTTCCTTTGAAAGATAACATTGTGGACTTCAAATATGATGTTGTTCATTGTTGATGTATTTGTAACTTCGGAATGTATTTCACATATGTATATTGTATTCTTATAGAGATGTTATTATTCCTCTATATGGAAGTGTCGTCATTTATATTGTAAGTGTCGTAACTTATACTTGATGGGTTATTAGACCACCTTGATGGGCTCGGCCCTATATAAGTCATGTGGGTTAAAGGGTTATTAGACAACCCTATTGGGGGTCGGCCTTATCAGCATTATGTTAAGTGGTTAAGTTGAGGCCGACCTAGTAAGGTTATTAGGCAAGTCAAGCCAAGTATAAATAGAGTGCGGGAGGCACTCTATTTGATCATTCACTTTATCACTTATACACGCATTGGAGAGTGGCGCACTAGTGGAGGAGGAGAATCTGCTACTAGGAGACTATCTCTTATGCTTGGGTTTTGTATCATTGCTCTATCTATCTCTGAGGAAGTTATTGGGGTTTTTCACCTTTATGGTTTTCCCCAAGGAAACTCTGTGTGTCTATTGTCTCTTGTGATTGCTTGTTATGATTGATATGTTGTACATGTTATTCTCTCAGTAAAGATCCTAGAGTATGTTGAATTAATGCTCAAAATTTAACATGGTATCAGAGCTAACCTGAGAAGAAGACACTATGCAGTTGCGGAAGCTAGGGATTCTTATTTTTTCAGTTTCTCTCCATAGATCTTGAAAGGTAGGAGGCTAGATTAACTCTCCTCAGTAAGGCGCATCTTTATGTCTAATTAGAATTCAATTCTGAGCACTTTTAGTTTTGACCCTAAAAATTAGGGTTTCTACAAAAAGTAGAATTTCTGAAATCTGAGACCATGGCTGGAAGCTCCTTGGAAAAATCAAAGTTTATAGCTTTGGATTGAACTTTTTGGTTGGGTGAAGCTCCGGGAAAATCAAACCCTATTTTGGGGTCTTGTCTAGTGATGTCGAAAATTAGGGTTTCTACAAAAGTTGGAATTTCTGAAATTTGAGACCATGGCTGGAAGCTCCTCTGAAAAATCAAAGTTTAGAGACCAATATATAAATTTTTTCATGGTTGAAGCTCCGGTAAAATCAAACCCTAATTCAGGGTCCTCCCTAGTGAATCCAGAAGTTTGAAAAGCAAATTTGACAGGTGAAACTTTGCAGTTTTCAAATTCTGAGTATATCGGATTGATCAGTTCATCAAGGCGCATCTTTGTATGCTTTCAGAAGTTTGGAATTCAAAGTTTGAATTTTTAGGGTTTCTCTAACAAACCCTAATCCAGCTCCAGATCCAGTTTTCAGCAGATCAAGTGGTAAGACCTAATAACTTTCCTATTTCCATTTGAAGTACTTCTTAAGATGTCTCACCACAGCAAGCTTGAGGATAAGCTTGAAGGAGCTGATAACTTCTGAGCATGGAAGTATAGGATTGTGTTAATCCTAGAAGAGAATGAGTTGGACACTTACACAAGTGAAGAGGTTCCAGTTCCAGAGGGAGATGAGACTAAGGCTTCACTCAAGAAGAACTTGGTCAAAGCTAAGAGAATCATTGCTGATTCTATTAAGGACTATCTCATACCCCATGTGTCTTCCCTAAGGACACCTAAGGAGATGTTTGATTCCTTGACCAAGCTATTTGAAGGGAAGAACATAAATAGAAAGATGACATTGAGGAATCAACTAAAGAAAATCTAGATCCAGAATGCGGAGACCATGCAATCTTACTCTTCAAGGGTCTCCCAGATAAAAGAACAACTTGAAGCTATAAAGAATGGAGAAGTGGTAATGACCACTCTTAATGGCCTTCCTAGGTCATGGGATTCCTTCATCCAAGGAATTTGTGCTAGGAAAAAACTTATCTCTTTCAGTAGGGTGTGAGAAGAATGCTCACAGGAAGAATCTCGGATTATAGCTCGAGAAGAAAGATGGGGAATGAATATCAAGTTCTCACAGCACATACCAAGGAGAGGACACTTTTCCTCAGATTGTCCTAGGAACAAAAGGAACAACAACAACAACTACTACAAGCAATATGATAGGTATGACTTACAGGTATGTTTTGAAATCTGTTCATGATTAAGTTTATAATATGATTGTCTTCATGTTATTGAGTTTAGTAACAATCTTGTTTAATTTTAGACTTGTCTTATCACCCTAGTAAAAGTATGAATGCATGATAGAAGACATTCATTGATTAGGGTTATGACACTTATGATTGTATTATGATTGTACTAATCCACTATGGTGTTGTATGAGGAGAATGTTATCCGCTAACATGAAGGTACAAATCAAGTCCTAGATCAAGACCATACTGACATGAAGACAAAGACTCATCCATAGTGATGGATCACATAGAGGTATGTATAATTTGGTTCTACAATGGTTAACTTATGAGTTATGCAGGTCATTGAAGAGAACAAGAAAAACATTGCTAGACATAACTAGCAAATATGATGACCAGGTATTTTTTTCCTATATCATGTTAGAATCCTACCCTATGTAAGAATCTTATACTTTTGTATGATTGATAATGATTACTCATGAAGTTACAAGTTTGAGTAATCTAGGGTTTATGCATTTTATGTCTCTTACCTTGATTGATGATATGACTAACCAGAAGAGTTCTATGGTCATGCATGAGTAAGAGAAGTCTTCCCTGAAACTTTGAATGCTAATGCTTGTTATCTGTGTTTGAAATGATCATAACTATACATGTTTAATATTATTGTGTTTTGATAGTATTAATATTATACTAGTGAATGTATGATTATGTATGAGATCTCGAGGATAACACAATGATGATACTGGTAAGCATGCATAGTTATCAAGGATGGATATAAGTTCAAGGACAGGTAATCCAGGAAGCAAAGATCAAGAGGGAGCACACTCCAGTAGTTCTTGCAAGGAAGCAAAGATTGAGAGGGAGTCCACCCAACAAACAAACAAAGATACGTATTTGAATTGTCATTTCTTGTATATTTGATTGTTTAAATAATATTGTTCAATGATGTATATACTTATGTTTCTAGACTTAGGTTGTGTATCATGCATATTAGAATAATTTCATTAATGAACAGTATACCACTAATATGCATGTAATGGGTAAGTGGCCTATGGCACTGTACAACATTCCATTGCTACTTATCCAGAATGAAACCCCTTTGCTGACATGTTGGGAGTTGTGCACACTCTTAACAATGTTCTGGTAGAGATTGGAAGGCATCTAGAAAGTTATAGGATATGGATAAATGTTGTATTGAAGCATTGGCTAAATTAATTGCATGATTGTATGACATATTTCTTTATGTGTAAGAATTTGTTCTGAAAACTATGAGATGATTCTAATCATGCAATTTAACTTGTCTTGTAGGAAAGATCATATACCATCACCTACAAAAGAAGGACTACAAAAATCACTCCAGCAACAAAGCTATCTATTGAAGAATATGAAGTTCCCAGGATCTGGGATGAAGTAATGATCGAAGAGTACCAGTCAATCATGAAGAATGATGTTTGGGATGTAGTCCCAAGAACTAAAGAGAAGTTTGTTGTGACTTCCAAATGGATCTATAAGATCAAGCATGCTGCAGTTGGTAGCATAGAGAAATACAAAGCGATATTTGTAGCTCGTGGCTTCACCCAGAAAGAAGGAATAGATTATGAAGAAACTTTTGCCCCTATAGCCAGGTACACTTCCATCAGATCAGTACTTGCTCTGGCTGCAGTGATGAATGGAAGATACACCAGATGGATGTCAAGACAATTTTCTTGAATGGTGTAGTTGAAGAGGAAGTGTATGTGGAGCAGCCACTCGAGTTTGAGACACATGACAGAGGGACTCATGTGTGCAAAATGAAGAAAGCCCTGTATGGTTTGAAACAGGCACCCAGGACCTGGTATGGCAGGATAGATGGATTCCTATCCAGTTTTGGTTTTACTAAGAGTAAAGCGGATTCCAACCTTTACTAGAAGGTTGAGGAAGGAAATCCAGTGATGCTACTATTGTATGTGGATGACTTGTTTGTGACAGGTGAGGATGGATTGATTTCCAACACGAAGAGGAAGCTTTCTACCGAGTTCGAGATGAAGGACTTGGGTATGATGCACTAATTTCTAGGCATGGAGGTGTGGCAGAGTGCAGATGGGATCTTCCTTGGACAAGGGAAGTATACAATAAAGATCCTAAAGACGTTCGGGATGATGGACTGCAAGGCCATGGCCACACCTATGGCATCGAAGTTGAAGCTTCTGTGTGATGCTTCATCTGATTCGGTTGATGTCGCAGTATATCGTCAGATGATTGGGTCCTTGATGTACTTGACGAACACGAGACCAAATATTTTTTTTTCTATGAACACATTGAGCCAGTTCCTGACGGATCCGAGAAGTGTTCACATGGTTGTTGTAAGCCATATTTTGAGGTACCTGAAGGGTACAGTTGATTATGGGCTCAAGTATGATGCGAATCAAAAGGTTAACCTGGAGGGTTATGTTGATTAAGATTGGGTAGGTAGTGTTGTAGATAGGAAGAGCACTTATGGATGCTGCTTCAGTATGGGATCAGGTATGATCTCTTGGTTTAGAAAGAAGCAGTCCTGCGTAGCATTGAGTATAGTCGAAGCAGAGTATGTTGCAGCTTTTTTGGCTAGTTGTGAGGCAGTATGGCTGAGGAAGATACTATCTGAGTTATTTGATCTCCCATTGGGTGCTACTGGTATCTTTTGTGACAACCAGAGTTGTGTGAAACTGTCTGAGAACCCGGTGTTCCATGATAGGTCGAAGCACATTGAGATCAAATATCAATATATAAGGTATATGGTGCAGAGAGGAGCAATGAAGTTCATGATGTTGCGATGGATGAGCAGATAGCCGATGTGTTGACCAAGCCATTGGCCAGGGTGAAGTTTGAGTACTTCAGAGAGAGACTTGGTATACTTCAGATCGAGATTCCTTCCAAGGGGAAGTGATGAGTCCAAAGACACAAATGCACATGAGCCATTCTAGCATGGTTGAAGTGTGTCTTCCCATGGCAGAGATATAAGGGTTGGGGCCATTCTGACATGGTTGAAGTGTGTCTTCCCATGGTCGTTGATGTAAGAGTTATGCCATTCTCGCATGGTTGAAGTGTGTCTTCCCATGGATGCGATATAAGTGTTGTGCCATTCGAGCATGGTTGAAGTGTGTCTTCACATGGCTGCGATATAAGTGTTGTTCCATTCCTAGCATGGTTGAAGTGTGTCTTCCCATGTCTATGGATATAAGTGTGATGCCATTCTCGCATGGTTGAATTGTGTCTTCCCATGGCGTAGATATAAGTGTTGAGCCTTTCACGGATGGTTGAAGTGTGTCTTCCCATGCCGGTGAATGTAATTGTTGCATGTTGTGCATTTGGGCTGTGCTCCGTGGACTATGAGGTGACAGTATGGTAAACAGGTTTTGTAGAGGCATATAATTGGTCCTGAGATGTTCTTGCAGGTTTTGCAGAGGCAGTGTAATCAGTCCTGGGAGATATTACAGGTTTTGCAGAGGCAGTGTAATCAGTCCTAAGGTGTACTTACTTGATGGCTTGCTCGCATAGATGATGAAGACCTACATGGAGGCTAGGCCTACATCCAGCATGAAAAAGGGTTGGCTCTGTAGATGTGATACATCCAACATGAAAAAGGTTTGTCTCTATAGATGATGAAGACCTGCAGGTGGTAGGCCTACATCCAACATGAAAAAGGGCTGGCTCTGTAGAACTTCCTATGACGAGTAGATTTGAGATTGATTGAGATAGCAGCAACAGTAACAATGACGATGATTCGATGACGATGATAAATTGATGATGATCCAAAGAAGAAGACTTGTGCTAGTAGATCTATGTCGAGAAATACCTTCCTAGTTAAGAGGGAGTGTTGACATATTTGTAACTTCGAAATGTATTTCACATATGTATATTGTATTCCTATATAGATGTTCTTATTCCTCTATACGGAAGTGTCGTCATTTATATTGTAAGTGTCGTAACTTATACTTGATGGGTTATTAGACCACCTTGATGGGGCCGACCCTATATAAGTCATGTGGGTTAAAGGATTATTAGACCACCCTATTGGGGGTCAGCCCTATCAGCATTATGTTAAGTGGTTAAGTTGAGGCCGACCTAGTAAGGTTACTAGGCAAGTCAAGTCAAGTATAAATAGAGTGTGGGAGGCACTCTATTTAAACATTCACTTTCTCACTTATACACTCATTGGAGAGTGGTGCACTAGTGGAGGAGGAGAAGATGCTACTAGGAGACTATCTCTTATGCTTGGGTTTTGTATCATTGCTCTATCTATCTCTGAGGAAGTTATTGGGGTTTTTCACCTTTATGGTTTTCCCCAAGGAAACTCTGTGTGTCTATTGTCTCTTTTGATTGCTTGTTATGATTGATATGCTTGATATGTTGTACATGTTATTCGCTCAGTAAAGATTCTAGAGTATGTTGAATCAATGCTCAAAATTTAACATTCATAAACTTGGTGTAGTCTGTGAGCGTCTCCTGAGTGAGCACCATCTCAGGCATATGTAATTTCTCTCCCTTAAAGGACAAGAACATTCTCAACAGGTAAGACTGGAATCTAAAGCTTCTAGTTTTGGGGAACTCCACTAGATGAGAATGGATATTCTCATCTAGGGCTTCATCAAACATAAGAAAGGAAAACTAGATAGACTGAATGGGCTCCTCGGGCTCAAGAGGACGTTTTCTCATGACAAAAAGCGGGATTATTAAAGGCTCAGTGATATACTGGTCTGTATTTAATTCTAGGAACTGGGCTAACATGATGATGACACATTTGGACTCTTCAGTGAATAGACTGGCTTCACTAGGGAAAGGTCGGTTCTGGAAGGAGACATTTGGAAGCAGGCTAACATGGAAGAAACTTTGCTTTAGCTTGGTTGGGGCCTGTCTGAAATGATAAATCAGAGCTTCTACTTTGCATTCTTTGGATTTTTGGCAGAACTCATCCGGGATTGACAAGGCCTTTCTAACAGTGAGGGGACTAACTGGGCATAGGACCTTAGAGATGGATGCGTCCATAATCACCCTCTCATAGGAGGAGTAATTGGTGGTGCACCAGTCGATGAACTCGAGACAATTTGGGGTTTGGTCAATTGCAAACAAATGAAAAAACGACTGGTAAACCTTATGCACGTCTACATTCTGCTTCCTAATGATATCCAACCTTTCTTCGTTTGTCTCAATGGAGTTGTTTATCAACACTGTGTCGTAAACCTCAACATCTTTATCCTCAAACAAATCACCTATCCTATGGTATTCCACACCTGGGGGTTCTATCTCACTCAATTCAGCCATTTAAATAGATTTGTATGGGACAGAAGGCCTACCTGGTTACTTGACAACTGGTCTGAGCTCCTTGCTGAGTTGTTTGCTTCTACATAGTCGTATGTAGCTTTCTAATGCACAGGACAAATGATACTCAAATGCTCGTGCAGTTGTATTTTTATACTATTTCTTTCCCTTATCATCCTTGTATCTTCTGCAGCAAAGAGGTTTTTCAAGCCATCCATCTATAAGATCTACTCTGGGTTGTGGATCTCTATCCTTGTTTAACCCCCAGAGCCTTTCGCAGACTTCATCCTTCAAGTGCTGCCTTCCATGCACCTTAGCTCCATTAAACCATCATCCATTGTCGATCTAGATTTCGCCCAGATCCTGACTGTCAAAAGGCATGGCCCCTACCAGGTTCACATATTTGGGAAGTGTCGATACTCTGCGCATGTCAAATCAATGAACAAATCCTCTACTGCAGATCTCAATTCCTTTAAATCAGCACCGTCTAAACTTGTTGCCCCTGACGAAAGTTCACAAATCCAGAAATTTCAATTCCCCATGCACATCAAATCACTGAAGTATGCGTTAGCTGTAGATCTGTCCTTCCTTCCATCGATCTGGATTCTAACTTGCCCGTAGGCTAGCATACTTCGCCCATGTTTAAAGCACACCCTGCTTCTTTCGCGAAGTAGCTTCTCATCCATTGATCATTATCGCTCTAGATATGATCCCTTCACCAGTGCCACCATTTAATTGTGGGTGTATTTTTGCATTCACCTTCCTCTGCTAGGTTAACACTTAGGATTTATTGATTATTTCTCTCTAAATTTAGGAATAAACCCTTTAAAGACCTGATTTGCATCCTTATGGTTCATATGGCTAAAAACCGAGGCCTTGCTTAATTCTTCCATGGGCTTGAGCCCCTTCAATAATCCAAAAAAAAAGCTGGTGCTAACAACTGGCTCCAATTGGGGATGGTATCCTCCCTGTGAGGTAGCAAAGAACCCCGCAGACCCAGCTCCTGATCTATTGGGTTGTTCTTCAAAAATTTGAACCATTGTTCCTACTTTTCTGTATGTAAAAATCAATACAAAAGAGATAGCTATTCCTCCAGATTTCAAGGCCTTCACTTCGGGCTTCAAATCCTTTGGTTCACCACATGCACTAATGCAAATGCAAAGCAATATATACAAAATATGATACAAAATTTACCTGTCATCCTTAGGACAAGTAGTGCTTCAGAAATATTCCATTCACTGGTGCACTATTTAATGAGATCCATCTTGATGCTCCATAATGAAATAATTTACACCTCTGCATGTTGCAATGATGTAAGGACATGTCCACATATGTTCAAACTTTCTATTCTTATCTTCTCTGGGAGAATCCCACTTTAAGACCAAATCATCAACCTAGAATTGCTCTTCCTTAACCTTCCTATCAAAAGTATTCTTCATTTTCTCTTGGTGCACTTGCACTCTGTCATAGGATTTGTCCCTTACCTCATTTAGCTCTATTATCTGATTTATCCTTCTCTGCATATGGCTGGGCTTATCTTCATGCCCCTGCAATAGCTTCATGACTGGCACTCCTAGAGATGTGGGAAAAAAAACTTCAGCTCCATATACTAATTGGAATGGTGACATCCCAATTGCTCTTTTCGTGTTGATCCTATCATCCCATGAAGCATACTTCAACTTTGTATGCCAAGCTCTCTTGTTCTTCTCTAGTAGCTTCTTAATTATCCTTACTAGGCTCTTGTTAGAAGACTCAACCAACCAATCCATTCCCTTGTGGATATTAGGGAATAGAATGGTTCAGGCTGACATGATATTTGTGATAGAAACTTATCATCTTCTTGGATTTGAAAGCAGCTGCATTATCCATCACAATTCTTCTAGGACATCAAAACCTAGCCAAAATGTTATTCTCTAGAAAATCCATGATCACAGCATCAGTTGCTCTCCTTGTGGGTATGGCATCAATCCATTTTGTGAAATAATTTGTTGCTGTCTGGATCCATCTTTGTTGGTCTGAAGAATTTGGGTTGATTTCCCCAATGAAGTCTAACCCCCACTGCTTGAAGGGTGCCTCTACTGAAATTGGGTGGAGATGAAGTGGAACCAGCTTCCTTTTTCCATCAAAGATCTGACACTGATGACATGTGGTAGTCTCATTATAAACATCTGAAAACATAGTAGGCCAATAAAAACCAGCTCTCGAAATTTATTTGATGTTACCTTCCATGAGTGGTGTCCTGCATAATATCCTTTATGGAATTCCCTCATTGTCTGTTGAGCTTCATCTTCCAACAAGAAATTCAACAATACACCACCAGGGTCCTTCCAATACAAGTATTGGTTCAAAATACAGAATTTTGCAGCCTTTAGCTTTACAGATCTAGCTCTTGTTTTACTCAGTCCTGCACGAGCTTGTAAATTTTGCAACACATATACAATATCAGAGTACCATGGGGACATAAAGAATTGTGGCTTTACCCGTATCCCTGTGTCTAGCTAGTTTGAATGGCTAGTCAAGAAGTTGAGTTGTAAAGACTCATAATTAGCTTCAGTCATCATATTGGCCAGCCCTTGTCCCTTAATCAACTTGGTAAGCTTGATCTCAAGATCATACTCCACCAACACAGCAATCCATTTTTCCCTCTTCCCTTATGGATCTGGTTGGGTAAGAATGCTTTTCATTGCATTATTTGGAACATGTGCAACAATGTGTGAATGAAGAATGTACACCTTGAAATATTTCAAAGATTTCACCAAAGCATAGGCCTGCTTTTCCATGATATCATATTTTAGTTCTCCCTCTCTCAATACCCTACTGAAAAATTCAATAGGCTGCTCAGCATTTTGGTTATTCTTCTGCAATAGGACTCCGACTACAGTATGCTCAGATGCATAAGAAAAAACTAGTAAATATTTAGTGAAATATGGGCTTGCTAGAACTGGAGCCTTAGTGATGTCCTTCTTAATACCCCTGAACAATTCCTTAGCATCTTCTGTCCATTTTATATGAATTTCCTTCTTTAGCATGTTAGTAATGTTCCTCAATATCTCAGCAAAGCTGGGAATTAATCTCCTTAGTAAACCTACCTATCCAATAAAGGACTGCACCTCCTTCTTGCTCCTAGGTTCCTCAACCTTCAGAATTGCACTTATCCTTTCTAGATCAATCTTAATACCATTCTTTGAAATAATATGCTCAAGCAACTTAACTTCATCTAGTGCAAAATTAGACTTTTTAGGATTCAATGAGATGCTATATTTCATGCATTTTATAAAGACTTTATCCAAATGCTTGATATGTTCCCTATCAGATCTGGAATGAACAGTAATAACATCCATGTAGACAACTACAAATTTATCCTTTTCTTCTGCAAAAGCAATGCCCATAGAACACTGAAATGTAGCTCCTGCATTCATTAGCCTGAAGGGCATATTAGCATACATGAATGTACCCTAGGGTGTGGTAAAAGCAGTCTTTTCTTGGTCTTCAGGGATTACTTTGATCTGGTTATATCCTGAAAACCCATCCATAGTTGAAATCCTTTCATAACCTACTAACCTCTGTAGAATGTGCTCCATCTTAGGTAGTGGGTAATTGTCCTTCAATGAAACCCTATTGAGGTTTCTGAAATCAATACAGAGTCTAATCTCACCATTTTTCTTTCTGACGGAAACCAGGTTAGACACCCATTTGGAAAACCTTAGAGTCACAATAATCTTGGCATTGAACAATTTCTTGATCTCTTTTTCTATCACAGGAAACAACCTGGGGTTCACTCTCCTTAACTTCTGTCTAAAATGATTTTCTCCATGATTTATTGGGATGGCATGCTGTATGATAGAAGTATCATACTCCTTCAGGTCTTTATCGCTCCAGGAAAATACATCTGTGTATTTCTTCATCAATTTTACATATTCTTCCTTCTCCTTTGCAGGAAGCTTCTTGGACAACCTTACAATTCACAATTCTTCTTCTGTCCCTAAGTTATGTTCTTCAACGACACCATCAGTGAGCTTCACCCTAGGGTCCTTGGCCACATCGTTTTGATCAAACAAGTTCTCCAGGGGGATTAGGCCTCGTGGAATAAAATTACTTTTCAGCTGGATTATGTCCTTTTCTCCCAATGTATTCTGCCAAGCCTTGTTTTCAGCTTCCACACCTTTAGCTGATTCTCCATCTTGGAAGAATTCCAAATTTTTGTTTTCTGAATCGATCTGAGTGTTCACAAATTCATCAGACAGCTCCAAGAATCTCTTTATCTGCATATCATCTTCAAAAAGTTTCCAGTATTTGGAGTTGTCTGGTATTGATGGTCTGTTTACAACGTCAACTTCATACCTCTTCTGAGAATAGATAGGAATCTTGAAACCACCAGCAGTTGTAGCCAAAGAATTAGCCACTTGATTTTCTATTATGGGAACCACCCTGATTTTATGCTCTGTAAAATAATTACCAAACATATCCCAAAATTCATTTCTGTAAGCTCTCATTCTGGGATGTTTAGTTTGGTAACTATCATTCACTTGATTCACCACAAGCTCTGAATCCCCAAACACTTCTATTATCTTTGCTCCCATGTCTTTCAGAGCCTACAAACCCAACAACAAATCTTCATGCTCTGCCACATTATTGGTACATTCAAAATTTAGTTTATAAGACAAGGCTTTAAATTCTCTGGCTAGAGATATAATCCAAACACCTGGCCCAGCTCCATTTTTACTCAGAGACCCATCAAAGTACATGGTCCACAACCCTTCCTCATCATGTTTCTTCTCCAAGGCCTCTTTCCTTTTTGCAAATTCCTCATCCTCCTTTATTTCAATATGTACAAAAACTTCAGGATCAGTGTGTGGTCCATCATTAAAAAATATAGAAGACCCCAAATAAGTATCAACAACATAAATAGGATGGTTTTCAGGTTTATCCTTGCTGTTGACTGCATATGCTAATATCTTCTCCCTATATAAAATTTTGTTACCTCTAAACAAAGGTATAGTGGCATATGATAGATCCATTTGCATAGTTCCCTTTAACTTTGACTGCCAAGATCTTGATAAAAACATACCAAACTTTGCAGGAACATAAGCTACTACAACATCCATCACAATGCTTTTAGCTGGAAGTTGTGTAAGAGTTACCACCATATCTTTTATTAATCCCAGACACTTGACCTTTCTAGAATCAAAAGAAAACAAGTCTTTATAAGTCCTAGTAACCTCCAGTCCTAGCCTTTCCACCACTGTCTTTAGCATTAGATTATGAGATGCACCAGAATCTAGCATGGCATTGTGCAAAATCATATCATGGATATTCAGGCTTAGGTAAAATGGGGGAACTTCTTCATCATCTATATCTTAAATTTTAGGTCCAAAAAGAATAGTGGGGGAATCATCTGTCACTTCTAAAATGTCAGGCTGAGGATCACCTTGATACTTGACCATTTTAGTAATCTCTTCCCTATATTCATTTTTCCTCAACAACTCATTAAAGGGGATATAAATCTTAACCTTTCACAACTCTGACTTCAGATTGAATGATGAAATTGGTTTATCTACATCAATTGGCATGGACTATTTGGTTTCCTTTGATTGTTGTTCCTTACTTTCTGTATTTTTCTGTGCAATAGTTTCTTTCTCTTTTTGTTTTTCTAAATTCTGTTGGGTGTTGGTAAGCTGATTTGAATTGGGCTTTCCTTTATTGGTAATTACATCATGGTTTCTCAGCTTCAACTTTCTTTGAAAATCATCAATGGCATTCTAATATCCTCTCTGATATTGCTATGAATCTAGCTCTGAAATATGACTGTCATCTTCTTGAGTGAAAAAAATTATGTTCTTCTTGAGTCAAATGTATTTCAAAATCATTGTCATCAAAGTGATGAATCTAGTTATCAATTGGATCTTCTTGTCCTTCCCCATCAACCAAATTTTCAGGGAATGGTGGTCTTATTTGTTGATCTTCAGGATTTCTTTGGTTTCTTTGAGGAAAAATAGGTCTTCTAAAGTTTGGGTTTCTTACTTGATTATTAGGATGCTCTCTATTCGGTGGTTTTTTATCTAGGGCCATCCTGTCCATCAATTTCTCCATAGTCTTCATCATCATCTCAAATTTGACATCACTTGCAGAGGAGGAAGCAGAAGTGGATGGTTGGACTTCTTGTCTCTTCTTATCTACTTCTATTTTACTTTTCAACTTCCCTGAAGCCACCATATTTGCTTCCACTTCTAGAGCATCATTTAACACAGATGACAAGGTAGGTGACTTCCTCTCCCTCAACATACATGAAAAGTCCCCATCAAAGGCATCTGCATAATGGAGCTTGGTAGCACCCACCAAGGGTTTAATATCAGCTGGGATGGAGTTGTATACCCTCATAAATCTACTAGAGAATTCATGGAAAGACTCAAAGTTTCCTTTCTTCAAATGGTCATATTGAGATAATATTTGCAAGGGACTCTTCTTTGCCTCCCACTTATCCAAAAATAATGTTTGAAAAGATTCAAAGGTAGGGATGGATGCTGGTGGAAAATATTTAAACCATCTCTTAGCTTCCCCACACAAACTCTGTGCAAAAAACCCCACCTTTGCATCATCATGGTCTACCTCCTCTAAATCAATAAAATCTTCAAACCTATCCATATGTTGTCTTGTTGTAAAATTTCCATCTCCATCATATAGAGAAATTCTCTGTGAGTAGTTTTGAGGGAGGTCATGCAAAAGAGTTGGCAAAGCTAAGGGTGCAAACCTGGCTTCCATTGGTCTAGGTGGGTTTTGAGGTATAGGAGGGTTCTGAGGATTCTGAGGTGGATTGCTAGCAAGGCTTATAGTATGTGGCTGAGAGGTTAGAGATAAAGGGTTATTTTCTTCAACTTTCACAATGTTCTGTAGATTATAGCACAGGGGCTCTAGCAAATATGACTCAAAACTATTTGGATTTATCTCTGTTTTCTCTAGTTCTGACTCTGATTTCGATCTTAATAGAGATTTTATAACACTTATTTCTGAATCCAAATCATAACACTTTTCTTGAGATAAGGGACTTTCAATATTAGAGGTGCTAGCTTTCTCTTTTACACTTCTATGCCTGAGCAAAATTTCTTGGTTTTCCAAACTTAGTAAAATTTCAGCAATAGGGTTACCTCTTGTATTGATATTCCTAGGGGCCAGGATGCCTTCTGAAACCTTCTTTGGAAACCAGTGTGGAGTCTCCAATATCCCCAGTGGAGTTACCTTCAACTGAAAATTATGATGAGTGGAGTCGCCAGGGAAAATGTACAACCCTCTTCAAATGCAGAAATCTCTATTTGCCCACTTAAATCCCTTCTCTATATGAAAACTGGAACTCTTTGTTGTTTTCTCCCAGGGACAATATAACTATCGTTCCCCGGCAACGTTGCCAATTATGTTAGCACTCAAATCGACCCCAAGGTTGTGGAAAGGTATTTTTAAGGTAACACACAAAACCAAGCTTTAGGAAAGAGAGTTGGCTTCTATCTTTCCAGAGAGGGATCTCTCATCAATTGTTTATCAAGGCCATATATATGAATTAGAATTAAAATCAGATTTGTTGTTTGGTTGAAACAAAGTGGATATTCATTGGGAAATGGAGTCAAAAACATTTATGATGATACAGTGGCAATGCTTTGCAAATAATTCATAACAGAGGCAGGGTAGCTACTCATTTATAGTCAAAAAGCTGCTTTTCTGGTGATAGAGAAGAAAATAAGAACAATCCATTAACACAGAGCATTATAAGATGAATTCTGCATTAACTTTAGTAGAACAAGTTTGTGGATGTTTGGAATCAAAGAAACATAGCATAAACATATGAATTATGCCTCAATAGACACTTATCCAAACATGAAAAGAAAACAATATGGCATAGATAACAAGGAAACATTCACATGGAGAAAAGGAAGTAGAAACTGTAAAACAAAGGACACAAGAATCTCAGCTCAAATATACTTGGTTGGCTCTGCCAATTTTATTAAAGGAACATCTCAAAATACATAACACAAAATCCTCACGGGTTCCAACAGGTTTCAACCCTTTGCACCTCGATTAGATATGAATATATAGATATCTTTCAGCCCTTAGGATCGAGTAACCCTAACAGAAAGTTGTTACAAAATTCATGACACCTATACAAGCAGTCTCATCCTCTATGAGAATTAGTTACAACAAAAGGCAGCAAATGTTGACAGGTAGGCTTAACATTCTTTACAAGTGCCCTCGAGCATCTACTAGCTGGTAACAAACTCTAGTAAATAAACAAAATGCCTTAGTAACTACTTCCTCAAGCTACAAATCTTCATGATCCTCAAATCTTCATGCGTGCAGTTTTAGTTTTGCTTTCCCATACTTCTCAATAGTCTTCCACTGCTTTGGAGCTAGAAAGTCTGATGTGGCTGCCTCCTTCAGCAACACTCACATTTCTGTGTGATCACTATATGAATAGCTCCTGAAGTGTGCACATGCTTCTTTGAAGACCCAAACTAGCTCAAATTCCTTTGTTAACTTTTCCACCACTACTTTGCCTGTCAGAGGCTAATTCATGTAAGCAAAGCCTTCATGATCCAACCTGCATTCCCATAACTTTACCTAATATTCTTCCTATGTCCTCACGGTGCCATCCTCCTCCCAAAAGAGAGGAAGTCCCTTCTTGAATAAAGGATCGAGCATCTCCCTAAAAATCTTTACTTGATGTGCTAAGATGTCTACCTTTACATGAATGGTGCGTAGTTGGTGATGTTTGTTCATTACTTTCCTTGCCCAAATGATAATGGACAACCAATCTTTTATGTTAGCTATTTTTTACTCTTCCTCAGTCAATCCATTCAGGAAATCTATGGGATTTGAAGCACTCTCAATTGGCTTCTTATTTAGCTTCTCCTTTGTTGTTGTTATGATTTGATGGTCTTGCTTGATTACATCTCCCTTGTCCAAAATGAAATCAAGATATGGCCCTAACTTTTCTTCCTCTGCAACAATTTCATCCCAAATGACTTGCTTTGCTTCCTGCTGGGAGGTTTGACCTGTGGCCTACTTCACCAATTTCTCATTTTTGACCTGCATCTCTTGGTACTTGGTTTCCCAAGTGACATCAGGGTATTCATATTTGTGTTTTACTTCTTTAACCTTTCCACTTCTAAGTCTCTTAGAATTGCATGTGCCATAGCCCCCACAAGGGAGAAATCACCTGATTCTATGGAGGAGGGTGTGGCCATGTTCTCTAAATCTTTTCTCTTCTCCTGTAATTTCCCATCCAACTCCTCATACTTAGCTTTCCACTTCTTTTCACTCTCTACCATAAGAGGCATATCACTAAGCCATAACTTTTCTTTCTCTTCAAACTTCAACAATCTAGCTTTGCAGTCTGTTAAGCTCATTTTGTAGCTTTTCTCTCTTCTCCTCCAGCTCTGTCAATTCAGAGGCTTCCACCAACTGGGTGGAGGGGATTTTTAATGTCTTTTTCAATGACTAAATGGTGTTATCTTTCTCGTCCAACAGATTTTGTAAGCTATCCCCCTTGTATTCCTTGCTTTCGGTAGCCAATAATGCATTCTACAGCTTCTTAATTTGTGCCTTATGGGGCTTGTTCTCCACTCTTTCTTGCCTGAGCCGATTTTGAACCTTGTTCTTATTCACTTGAAACTTGGATAATTCTATTGCAGCCTTTAGCAGTTTGGAATAGATAACCTCCCCAGTCTCTTTGTGCAAATTGATCATATCCGGAACAAGAATATCCTCCAAGTTCAACTGTAGCTCAGTTGCTTTATTCTTGGTATACAAGGCTAGGTTCAGGGTGTTCTGGGCATGGCTTCTACTAGCCACCAAAGACACCTCTTTATTGGAAATCTACCTCACCTTTGAATATAGCTTACACTCTTCCGAGGCTGCTTCAACACTCCCTTTATACTCCTCCAATAGTTCAGCTCTACTCTTGCTCGGTGCAGAAGGTTCAGCGGATGTTTGGTTGAATACATATTCGCTAACCTCAAAGGCAGGAACCTTAATGTTTACCTGCTTCTTCTTACTTTGACCAACTGCCACCGGTACCAATTGCTGCTCGAGTTCTTCTACCTTCTACCTTTTGAGAGCCCTTTCTGGGTCATCATCTATATCCATAACATCAATCTTTTCCAACTTTCTTTTCCAACTTGTTGGTTTCCCCAGGGTCACTGGAAAAGGATAAAATTGCTTCAACTGCTAGGGCCAAGTTAGAGGAGACAATTTGTGGTAATTTGTCCTTTGGTACCAAGGAGGTGGAGTCATCAGGTGTATCTATCTCCATCTGTCTTTTTCCAAGATATTCTAGCAAATTAGTAGTCTCAACTAGCTGCAATTTCAAAATGTATAAAATATTTTATGTTACTCTCTTTTCTTCTCTCTGAGATGATGTGGTGGGGATCATAATTGATGGCTTCCTTTGATCTGAATCCCATATTTCTCATCATCTCTTCAATGGTTGGAAGGGCAGTCTTATTTTTAACAATGAATGGGCCTACAGCCCATGGAAAGGTGATATCTAAAGTCTTCTTGTCATCCAAGAAATGTTCAATTTCCACTCTCAGCTTCTGTTTGATGAATTCCAATGTAAATAATCTAGGGGTCAGAAAATATGGAAACACATAAGGTGCATGGGAAAACCCATAAACTCTTATTGTGGTGTTGTGTTTTGAGAGGAGCCAGTCGCCTGTCTTCTTCTCTGGAGAAGGATGCAGCGTCTCTTTCATTTATATTAATACACTGGCCAGTTTCCTTTGAAAAATAACATTGTGGACTACATATATGATGTTGTTCATGAACTTAGTGTAGTCTGTAAGCATCTCCCGAGTAAGCACCATCTCATGCATCTGTAAGTTCTCTCCATTAAAGGATAGGAACATTCTCAATAGGTAAGACTGGAATCTGAAGCTTCTAGTTTTAGGGAACTCCACTAGCTGAGAATGGATATTCTCAGCTAGCGCTTCATAAAACCTAAGACAGGCACACTGGATGGACTGACTGGGATCCTCAGGCTCAAGAGGACATGTTCTCATGACAAAAAGCAAACTTATTAAACACTCAATGAGATATTGGTCTATATCTAATCCTAGGAACTGGGCTAACATGGTGATGACATATTTGGACTCTTCAGTGAATAGAATGGCTTCACCAGGGAAAGGTTGGTTCTGGAAGGATACATTTGGCTATAGGATAGCATGGAAGAAACTTTGCTTTATCTTGGTTAGGGCCTATTTGAAATGATGAATCAAGGATTCTACTTTGCATTCTTTGGCTTCTTGGCAAAACTCATCCGGGATTGACAGGGCCTTTCTAACAGTGAGAGGATTGACTTGGCACGGGATCTTAGAGCTAGATGCATCCATAATCACCCTCTTAAAGGAGGAGTAATTGGTGGTGCACCAATCGACGAACTCGGGACAATTTGGGGTATGGTCCATTACAAACAAATGAAAAAACGACTAGTAAACCTTATGCATGTCTACATTCCGCTTCCTAATGATCTCCAACCTTTCTCCGGCTGTCTCAATGGATCATTTTATCAACACTGTGTCATAAACCTAGGCATCTTTATCCTCAAACAAATCACCTATCCTCTGGTATTCCACACCTGGGGGTTCTATCTCACTCAATTCCACCATTTAAATAGCTTTGTATGGGACAAAAGGACTACCTGGTTACTTGACAGCTGGTTTGAGCTCCTGGCTGAGTTGTCTGCTTCTGCACAGTTGTCTGTCACTTTCCAATGCACATGAAAAATGATACTCAGATCGTCGTGTGGTTGTATTTTAATATTATTTCTTTCCCTTATCATCCTTGTATCTTCTGCAGCAAAGAGGTTTTTCAAGCCGTCCATCTGTAAGATCTACTCTGGGCCATGAATCTCTGTCCCTGTTTAACCCCTGGGGTCTTCCATTGACTTCATCCTTCAAGTTCTTCCTTCCATGCACCTTAGCTCCACGAAACCACTGTCCATTGTCGATCTAGCTTTCTCCTAGATCTTGGCCGTCAAAAGGTGCAGCCCCTACCAGGTTCACAGATTTAGGAATTGTCACTACTCTGTGCATGTCAAATCAACGAGCAAATCCTCTACCGTAGATCTCAATTCTGTCAAATCAACACTGTCTAAACTTGCGGCCCCTACTGAAATTTCACAAATTCGTAAATTTCAACTCCCCATGCACATCAAATCATCGAAGTACGCACCAGCCATAGATCTGTCCTTCCTTCCGTCGATCTGGCTTCTAACTTGCCCACGGGATAGCATACTCTGCCCATGTTTAAATCACACCCTACTTATTTCGCGAAGTTGCTTCTCATCCATTGATCATTATCGCCCTAGATCCGTGCCCTTCACCGGTCCACCATTTAATTGCGGGCGGATTTTTGCATTCACCTTCCTCTGCTAGGTTAACACTTAGGATTTCTTGATTATTTCACTATGATTTTAGGAATAAACCCTTTAAAGACCCGATTTGCATCCTTATGGGTCATATGGCTAAAAATCGAGGCCTTGCTTAATTCTTTCACGGGCTTGAGCCCCTTCAATCATCCTAAAACAAAACTGGTGCCAACAAAGAAAACCATGAAATGAATCATTTTTCCCATGGTTGATGATTTATGCAGCATGTACCTAGTGTATAAAGTAGTAAAATATTGAGATCCTCTGTAAGAATAAGTTATCCCGAGGATGAAGCAGTTGCACAAAATTTGTGATACGTATGGAGAATGCTAACACAAAGGCCTGTCATTTGTTCTCTTACTTGAACAAGTGGTGTAGTTGAAATTTCATTCCTAGCTGCAAAATAGAGAAATACATTGATTAGGTACTTCTCATTCAAGAATATCATGGAAAAAACATGCATGATACAAAGGAAAAAATGAAACTAGAAAACATCAAACCAACATATTTGCATGGTTTTTGTAGTGATGTTTTCTCCTAGCATCAAGTTTCAATGTAAAACACTGACTAGCAAAAATCATTGTAAAAAATGTTACCAAGCATCTACCTACTTTTGTCCACAGAAAACCCTAGCTTAACTTGTTTCAAGAAATAAGTAAACTGAGCATCCAGGCCATCCCCATGAAAAAGATTGTTCAACACACTAGTACATGGAATCGAAAGAGTTGTAATCCTTATTCTTCATTGGCCAAACATTGTTGTGTAAACTAGAGCTGGACACTAAAAAAACAAAAGAAATAAATGAGATAAGGTAGTGACTACCATCTATCTATGGAAAGAAACATGATATAGATATTGCAAAAAAGTTACTCAAGTCCACAAACATAAAATAATATAAAACATATTCCATTTATACCTGGAATCTATGGTTTCCCATCCATACATCTCAAGAATTAACTTTAACTCTTGTTCATTCTCTCTTATATTTGTGACCTATATGACTTATGAACATCCTATGTATTAACAACAAGAAACATTGCTAGACTTTTTGATTAAAATTATATTCTTGCAAAACCTATATTCTATCCAAGTGAAGAGGATGTGGAGAATGTGAACATTGGTATAGAGGGGGGCAATAAATTCGTCAAACTATCCAAGTTATTGCTTCCTGAAGTGAAGCATAAATATTTTAATTTTCTCATAGAATATATTTATGTGTTTACCTGGAGGTATGAAGACCTCGGGACTTATGATACATCCATCACTGAACATAAGATACCTTTGAAGCTTGGGGTGAATCCTTTCAGACATAAACTAGGGAAAACTAACCCTATCTTACTACCCATAATAGAGAAAGAGGTAAGGAAGCTATTAGATGCAAAAATAATAATTCCTTTGAGATACTCAGAATGGGTGGCTATTCTAGCTCCAATAAGGTAAAAGAGAGGGGAAATAAGACTGTGTATGTATTTCATAAATCTAAACAATTGTTCAATAAAACATAATTATCCACTGCCAAAAATGGACCATATTTTGTAGAAAGTGGTTGGAGCTAATAAAATCTCCATGATGGATCGATTTTCAGAATACAATCAGGTAGTTATGAGTAAAGAAGACAGGGAGAAATCACCATTCACCCTGGGAAACTTTTATGTATGATAAAATGTCATTTGGGTTAATGAATGCAAGAGCCACTTTTCAGAGGGTTGTGGACATAGCATTTGTTGGAGAGAGAGACATGTTCATATTAATTTACCTTTATGACATGTTTGTCTTCTCCAAAATAGATAAAGAGCACCTGTCACATTTAAAACAAACATTTAATAAACACAAGAAGTATGGAATGTCCCTTAATCCGAAGAAGTCACATTTTGCATTAAAAGAAGAAAATTTACTTGGGCACACTATTTCCAAATATGGAGTAAAGATAGACCCTAAGAGAGTAGCTGTTATTCAACTAATATCTAGGAACAAGAAATAAGTCAAATATTTCATAGGAAGGATAAATTTTCTGAGAAGATTCATCCCGGATCTAGTAGAACTAATAAATATCATTATCAACATGTTAAAAATAGGCAATGATGTGGAGTGGACAGAATATTCTAAAGAGGATTTTCATTAGCTTAAAAATTCCATAGGGGAAGCCCCTGTATTAATCAGTCCTGATTATACTAAACCTTTCATGATTTTCTCTTTTTCTTCAACACACACCATAACAGCTATGATTCTATAGAAAAATCAGGAAGAACACGCTTGAAGACACTTCGTCTATGCGAAAAATGATGAATCTCTCTATTCTAAATGATGTATATCTAGAACAAAACACAACAGAACATATAATGATACGAAAATTACAAGATCTACTAACACTTGAATTTGCATGTGAATTCTTAAACCAACTAACTTATAAAAAGGCTTCAAATAACAAGCTTATAAAAGGCTTAAAAATAACTGAAAGAATATAAATGAAAAAATGATGCAAACCATAAGAATGTGGACAACAGATGATAATAGAGTTCGTTCCTGATGGACTACGTCTGCGGGTCCAGCTCCAATGAGGACCGATCTAATTACTCTTCAAAAAAATGCTTGAACAGGTACATAATGCCTTCTTCAAAACTGCTACAAAGAGACTTAGGCTTCAACAATGAAGTCCTCTCTGTGAAAATCCTCACAGCAGATCTAAGAGTTGATGTATACCTCACAATGAAAGAATTTAGGAATAAGATTAAGAGTGGTCAATGCAGGAAAATGAGCAATATAATAATAATACAGTAGAACTCGGATAGAAGCAAAATAACTTCACACACACTAATTCATTAATCACGAATGGACAAATAAATAATACAATGCATGAGGATTCAAATGCCAAAGTGGAAATTTGAACTAGCCTTCATGGAGAGATCAAAAGATCACTGGAGTGTCATCGGAGCACAACTAGAAGTCTTCATCATCATCAGTGGAGTCATCAATGCACAAGTAACTATCAATCATCAGACAAACTATGTCTAACTGAGTGTGGTAGGTGTAACTGGCACAAGGAGGCACTAACTGAATGAAGGAGGCTCAATGGAGAGTGCATGAGGAGCTAACTGAAGTCAGAATGGGCAGTCTAGTCTCATCGGAGGTCCATCGGAGTGATACAGTCAGTTGAGAGTCATTCTAGCCTTAAATCAAGGAAAGAATTGAAGATAACTGAAGTACAACTGAATGGTAGGTGAGAGAGGGCGCATGGGATGCATGCAACTGCATGAAGGGTGCACTAAGCACTAGGAGGGCTAGAACTGATTAGTGAGAAGCTCTCAGGGCTAGCTAACTGAGGGCTAGGTGCTGGGACTGATGACTGGGATGCATGCAATTGTAGTCATGCATGCAGAATGCATGCTACATGCAGAAATGCATGCATGACTGAAAATGAAAATAATGAAAATGATGGGAGGACTAGGATGGAGTATAGGAATATCCTAACACCCCCCCTTAATCCATCCTGGGCCCTGGTAACTGAGACCAAAGGTCACCCAACACAAATGAATAATAATAATAGTCAATAAACTGAGGAAATGGGGAAAACCTCATGGGAAAAATACCCCCCCTCAAAATAGACTGTAGGGCACACAAAAAATAAATGCTCCAAACTCAAGTAGGTGTGATGCTTGGTCATATGTCTGGAGGTATCTTCTTCTTGGGAAGAAATGGTTCATGCTCAAAAATCATGTGCTTGTACTTGCTCTTCAAATCAAATGTGATGAGAACAAATCCAAAAGTATGAGGATGATCCTTGAACCTGTGATTCGAATCAGTTGAGGTAGGATCAAATCTATGAATGTGCAGATAGTCTTTTGTCTTCTCCTTTGAACCATCATGAGTGAGATTATGCCCAAAAGAACCATCAAGTATTGGTGATTTCTTGGAATCCAAATCAGATCCAAGACTTGAATCTTGGTTTCTTAAGATTTCCTTTGAACCATTTGAGGTGAGATCTAAACCAGTAAGTGCATGAGAAATTATCCCAAGTGAATGGAAATGGTTTCTTGAGATCTCCTTTGAACTAGTAGAGGTGAGATCAAAACCATGATATGCATGAGAAATTATCCCAAGCAAATGGCAATGGCCATAATCTTCAATAACCTTCTGAAAGCATGAGATAATGATCATATAGTAGTACATAAGAGGTGAGTGATCAAGGAGAGCGAATGCATTACCTCCAATGGCTGATTTTACCTCTGAAACATTCAATAGATCATGATGCAAACCAACAGAGTCTGGTGCAAGAGAGGATTTAGGACCTTCTACAATTTCTAGAGTGTGAGCTGGCACAAAATTCAAAATAGAAGAAATTTGGAGCATGAGTGTAGAATCTGCAAGTTCTTCTTCTTTGTGGACAACTTCAATATGAGATATGTTTGATACTGGTTCATGATCAATAAGATCATCAAGGAGGTCGAATGCATCACTTTGCTTGCTCTCGAAAGGGTTTGGACCAATCCCTTCATTCTGTCTGCCAACTCTTTAATCCAGGTTGGCCCATATCTCTTTTGGAAATTCAACATCAACAAGGGAGTAGAATACCATGCTTCGAGACATAGCATACATCATGGCTGCAATAGCTCTTCCACCTTCATCTAACCAGTCATTCTCTTCTTCAGAGGATTCGAACTCTCTTTCAAAACAATAATCAAAGAGTTCATGGCTCTTCAAATATGCTATCATTTTTTGTTTCCATTCAACATAGTTTAATAGATAAAGAGGAATTTCTTTGAAATTCATGGAAGCTGTAGAAGATCTGCAAAAACAATAGAAATATCTGCAACTGCTACTGCTGCAAAAGTGCAAAAACTGCTGCACTTGAAATCTTAATAATAACCTGCAAAAAACTCTTAGGAATGGAGATAAACAATACTCTCAACATGCTCTGATACCATGTGAAAATCCTCACAGCAGATCTAAGAGATGATGTATACCTCACAATGAAAGAACTTAGGAATAAGATTAAGAGTGGTCAATGCAGTAAAATGAGCAACAGAATAATAATACAGTAGAACTCTGATAGAAGCAAAATAACTTCACACACACTAATTCATTAATCACAAATGGACAAATAAATAATACAATGCATGAGGATTCGAATGCCAAGGTGGAAATTCGAATTAGCGTTCATGGAGAGATCAAAAGATCACTGGAGTGTCATCAGAGCACAACTAGAAGTCTTCATCATCATCAGTGGAATCATCAATGCACAAGTAGCTGTAAATCATTAGTCAAACTGAGTCGAACTGAGTGTGGTAGGTGTAACTGGCACATGGAGGCACTAACTGAATGAAGGATTCTTAGTGGAGGGCGCATGAGGAGCTAACTGAAGTCAGAATGGGTAGTCTAGTCTCATCGGAGGTCCATCAAAGTGATACAGTCAGTTGAGAGCCAACCTAGCTTTAAATCAAGGAAAGAACTGAAGATAACTGAAGTACAACTGAATGGTAGGTGAGAGAGGGCGCATGGGATGCATGCAACTACATGAAGGGCGCACTAAGCACTAGGAGGGCTAGAGCTGATCAGTGAGAAGCTCCTAGGGCTATCTAACTGAGGGCTACGTGCTGGGACTAATGATTGGGATGCATGCATGCATGCTACATGCAGAAATGCATGCAAGACTGAAAATGTAAATAATGAAAATGTTGGTAGGACTAGGATGGAGTATAGGAATATCCTAACACTCTCACTCTCCACAATCTCCCAAGAATGGAAAAAACGCCTCTTACAAAATGAGCAAAGCTTACAAATCCTTCAAAGGAACTTTGGCATCATATCACCAAAAAATTGAACGCATCTTCCCATCCTTCCCAAGGAAAATTACAATGCTTTTAATAACACAAAGATACCAAATCCACCTCCAAATAAAAAGGGAGTTATATTTATTTGATCCCAATTAATTGGGATAAGATCCATTTAAAAATGGGTAAAATATGGGCAAATATAAAAAAAAGACATGTTTGTTTTTAAAAACAATAAACAAATCCAAATATAATATATATATATGTGGTTTAAAACCATATTATAGTTGAATTCGTTTTGAAATAGGCCAAAAGGGAGGTGCACCCATATTCTGAGTTAAAATATGCTCCAAACTAATTTAAGACAAATATTTTTCATATCCCTTAACAAACGGAACCATTGGAGCAATGGTTAGAGCGTTGGCATTGGGGGAGGAGGTCATAGGTTCAAACCTGCAGACCTCTCCCCATATCACGATTTATGTTGTTTTATTGTTGATAAGGGATTGGACCTTGGTCTTCTGGTGCTATGTTTTGGATACGATGCGGTTACAACACAACACATGGGGCCCAAAACTTAGACCTTTTTCAAAACAGTACACATTTCAACTTCAAATAGCAATGGAGATTTATATGTTTAAGCAACAACATGTGGGAGTCTTGGTCAGCCAGATAGTGTGGAGACTTTGGCAGAGGAGAGGTTGGGGGTTCGATCCTCCCCGACCCCAATATTTTGGAAAAATGATCCATATTATGGCCAACTAGACTGCCATGTGGCATCCTTTGGTTGGTCCACTTGGATGCCGTCTGGACTGCCATTAGATGCCACTAGACCTGACCTACCACGTGGTGCTCTGTGGTAGTTCCACGTTAGTATCGTACAAGACACATGTCACCCTTAAAGTGGTTCCATGTGGCACTCCTTTTTGTCCAACTTTACATGTTTTTCCAAAATTTCAGAATTGAATAACGTTCATGTCCAGATTTCGTTTTGCACGAAACGAATGTCACCGAAAATCACTCATTGATCTCTACACGTCTGCAAGATTATATTCGCAATTTGAATACTTTAATTTTGATCTATCTCAGAGATCCTCCTGGATCATATAAAATTTCCTATATTAATCGAATTTCAAAGAGTGTGGAGGAATTAATTACCTCACGATTATGGTGATGTCTACTCATTTGATGTAGTCTCCGGTCTTCAGATACAAAATGACATATCACAAACAAGTAGGAGAACGATAATAATAATATGCAATATTGATTAATATAAACATGCAATCAAGGAAACAAGTTCTAAAGATTCAACACAGACAATATTTATGGAAAGAATATATATTACTTTATCAAAGCAATTACAAAGGAATATATTACAACTGTGCCTTGATGTCGCAACTTCTTCCAACAAGCCTTTTGCCTCAAAGATCCAACCTTGTTCCTAATAGAGAAGGTACATTTAGTTCTAAGATAATTTTAGGAGCATTTAAATGCTCTCACTTATCCTCCCTAATCCATGAAAGTGAGCTTGCATTTATAGGCCAAAGAGAATAGAAAGAGTTTAGGATTCTATGGAGAAGGTTAGGGGATCATCCTAAAGGGCTAGGGGTTCGATTGCCACCTATGCAGATTTGTAGGAATAATCCTCCATGAAATCTTCATTCTAGAAGACTCTCGAAACTTCTTGTTTTTGCATTTTAATCAGCACTGATGCACCTTGTCAATGAGCAACCTCCGCCACTAAGGGGTGATGCATGCTAAATGAAGGAAACGGGATCCAATGATGCAACCTGTCAATCTAAAAAGTGTGACATCAAGGTTCTGACGCATGTTGTGAACAAGAAGAGTGCGTTAGTGCTCCAAAACTAGGAAGGAGGAAGGCAAAACCTCTCCTCAATTCATTTGTAACTTGACACTTTAGGGATTGTGGTTAATATAGAGATACACACCTCATTACCCAAGTGATGATGAGATTTTTGTGTAACAAATTCCCCCCCAAAGTATGAAGCTAGTGGAATAGCATAGGTGAAATACTTTGACAGATGGAAATTGAGGCAAAAAACCATCAGTTGAAATGTTGAACAAGGTCTATATAGTAAAATAGACTCTGATACATGTCCCAAATGACTCATCACATGGATGCCAACCAAGATTGATGGGGTCGAGTTTGATCTCACTATGGTTAGAAAAAATGCCAAATGAAAACCCATAGGAAAAACAAACCCTCTTCAATAGATTCAACACATCCACAATGAATTGATGTTTTTCTCTACTGAAATAATGCCAAACGAAAGGTATATGAAAAGGATAGGTAATTTAATGATGATGCCCTAAAAATAAAATCATACCACAATAAATGGTAAAAATATAGAGTGAACTAATTCGCTATTGATCTCGAGTTCATTGATGTCTGGAGTTTTGGATCTGTCTTGTGCCATACTTTTTCATAACTCTTGCATAGTATTCCCTCTATTGGTATGCCATCACTCTCTCAGAGAAAAAGGTAGAAACCACCGATTGATGTCACACTCACTTGGTCCATCATTCACATTTAAAGTGTAACTCAAAGCTTGGCCAAGGCTACAAATGGGATCACTAAACCAACTCAATTGAACACCCCTTAAAGGATCCCTTTGATAGGAGCTTGCATTGGCATGTACAAATCATCTTGCAACACTCAATCTCTTTAGAGTAAATTTGTTGGATTTTTTTCTAGAAATCAAGGATTGGATTTTTCTTGCAATTTTTTTGGTTGTTGTTAGATAAGTTGCAATGATTCCTAAACTACGAAAATAAATTGCATGGAAGAATTTCCAAATGGATAGAGGGAAATAGCATGCAACCATTCTCTCTTTAGTTTGCATCATTGTTAAGAGGAACCAAATCCATGTTTCCTAGATTTTAAGTTGTTTCTCTGAATTTTTAGGTGGAAATAAATGGATATTCATTCCCAAAGAAAGACACAAGCTTTATGGAACTTTTGACATTTCTTGCAATGAAGTAGAGTAACATAAAAAATTATGTGGTGGTATGCCTCTTAATCAGACATATTTTTACAGGAAATCTTAAAGAATATGCTTTGCAAGACAAATGGTAAACTAGTTCTTATCCTAGATGACTTCTTATGGAATTTGGGCTTAGTGCAAGTTTCTTTCATCCCTAATGTGATCAAGTGTAAATAATTGGTGCATTGGTCCTAGAAGAGGTAGAATTCAGAGCCCATAAATATTCCATCTTAAGACAAGGTAAGGAGAACATTCGCTTTAATCCCCTATTGTTCAATAGGATGTCTATCTCCCTTCTACTAACTGTAATTATATGAAAAAGGATACTCATAATTATACCAGAACCCATGTGGCGTGATGTATACTCTACATTCAACTCTTGGCATGATCATGGTTCATTGACCTGAAATCATGCTTACTTGTATATGAATCATATAACTAGGGTGACAAGAAGCCCCCAACATTCCTTGCATTATTTGACTTGAGGACACTCAAGTCAACATTAGTATCAAGTAATTAGATACTAATAACTATAGCATGCATAATATCTCAAGGCAAGTAACATAAAGAATGATAGTGTAACTAGTTAGCATCCTTATAATTTCTTAAAATAGGATTATAAAAATAGAGGTTCCATGCAATTCATTTATGCTAGATCAAGTCCCCTTTCTACCATGAGATACTTTGAGATATGAGGATTTGAACACCAATTCCATAAAACCTAGAATAGGCTTATGGAAATCAGACCAACATATAGATAGATGCTAATCAATAATTATCTTAATTCAATTCAATTCCTAAAGATAGAATCGACCCTTAGATTTCCATAGGTAGGTCCTTAAGAGATTACCTAGCCAAATCCACCTTCAAATAAAAAGGGATTTGCATTTATTTGATCCCAATTAATTGGGATAAGATCCATTTAAAAATGGGTAAAAGATGGGCAAATCTCCAAAAACATACATATTTGTTTTAAAAAACAATAAACAAATCCGAATAGAATATATATATATATGGTTTAAAACCATATTATAGTTGAATTTGTTTTAAAATAGGCCAAAAGGGAGGCGCACCCATATTCGGGGTTAAAATCTGCTCCAAACTAATTTAAAACCAATATTTTTCATATCCCTTAACAAACAAAACCTTTGGTGCAATGGTTAGAGCACTGGCATTGGGGGAGGTGGTCATAGGTTCAAACCCGCAGACCTCTCCCCATATCACAATTTTTGTTGTTTGATTTTTGATAAGGGCTTGGACCTTAGTCTTCCGGTGCTATGGTTTGGATACAATATGGTTACAACACAACACATGGGGCCCAGGGGTTAGCCCTCAGTCCCGACCCTTTTTCAAAACGGAACACATTTCAACTTCAAATACTAGTGGAGATATATAGGGTTAAGCAACAACATGTGGGAGTCTTGGTCAGGTGGATAGTGTGGATACTTTAGAAGAGGAGAGATCAGGGGTTTAATCCTCCCCGACCCCAATATTTTGGAAAGGTTAACCATATTATGGTCAACTGGACTGCCACAGGGCATCCTTCGGTTGGTCCATCTGGACTACCACTGGATGCCACCTCATCTGGCACTCGACCTGACCTACCACATGGTTCTCTGTGGTAGTTCCACGTTAGTTCCATACTGGCCACGTGTCACCCTTACAGTGGTGCCACGTGGCACTCCTTTTTGTCCAACTTTACATGTTTTGCCAAAATTTCAGAATTGAATAACGTTCACGTCCGGAGTCCATTTTGCACGAAATGAATGTCACTAGAAATCTCTCGTTGATATCTACACGGTTGCAAGATTCTATTCGCAATTTGAAGACTTTAATTTTGATCTATCTCAGAGATCCTCCTGGATCATATAAAATTTCCTATATTAATCGAATTGCAAAGAGTGTGGAGGAATTACTTATCTCATGATTATCGTGATGTCTGCTCATTTGATGTAGTCTCTGAGCTTCAGATACAAAATGACATACGAAAAACAAGTAGGAGCACGATAATAATAATATGCAATATTGATTAATCTAAACATGCAGTCAAGGAAACAAGTTCTAAAGATTCAACACAGACAATATTTATGGAAAGAATATATATAACTTTATCAAAGCAATTACAAAGGGAGATATTACAACTATGCCTTGATGCCGCAACTTCTTCCAACAAGCCTTTTTCCTCAAATATCCAACCTTTTTCTTAATAGAGAAGGGACATTTATTTCTAAGATAATTCCAGGAGCATTTAAATGCTCTCACTTATCCTCCCTAATCCATGAAAGTGATCTTGCATTTATAGGCCAAAGAGAATAGAAAGAGTTTAGGATTCTATGGAGAAGGTTAGGGGATCATCCTAAAGGGCTAGGGGTTCGATTGCCACCTATGCATATTTGTAGGAATAAGAATCCATGAAATATTCATTCTAGAAGACTCTTGAAACTTCTCGTTTTTGCATTTTAATCAGCACTGATGCACCTTGTTAATGAGCAACCTCCGCCACTAAGGGGTGACGCATGCTACATGAAGGAAATGGGAGCCAGTGACCTGACCTGTCAATCTAAAAAGTGCGACATCAAGGCTCTAACGCATGTTGTGAATAGGAAGAGTGCGTTAGTTCTCCAAAACCAGGAAGGAGGAAGGAAAAACCTCTCCTTAAGTCATTTGGAGCTTGACACTTTAGGGATTGTGGTTAATCCAGAGATACACACCTCATTACCCAAGTGATGATGATATTTTGGTGTAACGTATTTCCCCCAAAAGTATGAAGCTAGAGGAATAGGATAGGTGAAATACTTTGACAGATGGAAATTGAGGCAAAAAAGCATCGGTTGAAATGTTGAACAAGGTCTATACAGTAAAATAGACTCAAATACATGTCCCAAATGACTCATCACATGGCTGCTAACCAAGATTGATGGGGTCGAGTTTGATCTCACTATGGTTAGAAAATATGCCAAATAAAAACCCGTAGGAAAAACAAACCCTCTTCAATAGATTCAACACACCCACAATGAGTTGATGTTGTTCTCCACTGAAATAATGCCAAACGAAAGGTATATTAAAAGGATAGGTAATTTAATGATGATTCCCTAAAAATAAAATTGAACCACAATAAATTGAACCCTCCTGAATCGTGAAAATATACATTGATCTAATTCACTATTGATCCTGAGTTCATTCACGTATGGTGTTTTGGATCTATGTTGTGCCATACTTTTGCAGAACTCTTGCATACTATTCCCTCTATTGGTATGTCATCACTCTCTCAGAGAAAAAGGTAGAAACCACAAATTGATGTCACACTCACTTGGTCCATCATTCACATTTAAAGTGGAACTCAATGCTTGGCCAAGGATACAAACTTGATCACTAAACCACCTTAATTGAACGCCCCTTAAATGCTCCCTTTGATAGGAGCTTGCATTGGCATGTACAAATCATCTTGCAACTCTCAATCTCTTTAGACTAAATGTGTTGGATTTTTTTCTAGAAATGAAGGATTGGATTCTTCTTGCAAATTTTTTGTTGTTGTTAGATAAGTTGCAATGGTTCGCAAACTATGAAAATAAATTGAATGGAATAATTTCCAAATGGATAGAGGGAAATAGCATGCAACCATTATCTCTTTAGTTTGCATCATTGTTAAGAGGAACCAAATCCATGTTTCTTGGATTTTAAGTTGTTTCTCTGATTTTTTAGGTGGAAATAAATGGATATTCATTTCCAAAGAAAGACACAAGATTTATGGAACTTTTGACATTTCTTGCAATGAGTAGAGTAACATAAGAAATGATGTGGTGTTATGCCTCTTAATCAGACATCTTTTTAGAGGAAAGCTTAAAGCATATGCTTTGGAAGACAAATGGTAAAATAGTTCTTATCCTAGATGAATTCTTGTGGAATTTAGGATTAGTGCAAGTTTCTTTCATCCCTAATGCAATCAAGTGTGAATAATTGGTTCATTGGTCCTAGAAGAGGTAGAATTTAGAGCCCATAAATATTCCATCTTAAGACAAGGTAAGGAGAAAATTCTCTTTAATCCCTTTGTTGACATGGTGACTGTCGACAGGGGTTCACTTCGCACTGTCGTCAACAAACCATCAACCGAACTCCCTTACGCACCGACCCAGAAAGGTTTTACCCTTTCTAGCAACACCCGCAAGGTGAGTGAAGTCTCACCCGAGATGCACAAGGGAGCTGCAGGAACCAAGTTTCCACAGTGGAGTTGAGGACATGCATCAAACACACATTGCACTCGCAGAAACCAAAGATTATATCTTTCGCACTATGCTAGCATTTCATCATTCGCATGTTCATTAATCACACACTCAACACATAATAGACATTCACATCAACATAATCTAACTACTCATTTGCATAAACAATGATTACCAAACCCATAGAGCATTAAACATCTCACAAACATTTGCATTCATCATCTAACAGAAACAAATATAGAACCATAATAGAACATCTTCATGCATTCATTAAAACCTGCGGAATGACCTTCGCAGAAACAGTCAATACATCATATCGCGGATACAAAACAGATCAACAACTGGATCAAAACTCAAAACGTCAATTGCTCTATTCATCACTCTCAGCTCTATACCCTTAGGCTTACAATCGCACTCCTATTTATACAAAACTAAGTGGTTACAAAACGGTCCACGTGACCCTTAACTAACAAACTAACTACTTTCGCACTTTTGCATTCTCCACGAATGACCCTTTCTTCTGCGGATTATCCCTTTCGCAACTGTCTGCTTCCACACTTCTTGCGGACTAATCCCGTGCCAACAGGCCCCCAACACAAACTTGTGGATTTCCCTCGAGCCACCTCAACTGGACACTATTGGTTTGTTCACGTCTGTCACTATGGTAAACTTTTGAATCTATTCTTGATTTCCAGAGCTCGTTGTCATGTACTTCTCGAACTCATCCTCCAGTCTCTTGAAACCTTGATCATCTGCCTCGAACTCATCCTCCAGTATCTTGAAACCTTGATCATCTACCTCTTATGCGCTTGCTCAAGTGCTTCAGGCTTGCTGTGACCTGGGGACAAGTTCTTCGTTGTCGTCAAATTGTGAAATAGGCTAGCTACTTTGGCACATTTGTTTCGCACATTTGGCAGTCCACTGCTGGAGCGAACGGATCTCCGCCCCTATGTTCTGGTGTTTGGGGACACCTTGGCTCTTCTAACTACTACCGCACTCTTAGACATATTGGGTGATACCTCATCTCTGATTCGTCCAGGTGTCCACACTGCTTCCTTTGCCAGTTTTTCATGCACAGTCGTCGTTCTTGTTCTTAGCGCACGTGGAGTGCTCCTGCTCGAAATGAAGTGCACCATTGCAAATATCTCACTTCCCTTTTCCATAGCTTCCTTGTTATTGTTCACCCAACTTCCTAACTCTTTACATCAAACTTACTGACTCGCATCATACAACCCACGAATTCTCCTCTTCAGACTCCCTCTACGTCGACTTGCGTTCAGCAATCCTTACACCGGTATTTATGCTTTCTTCTTGAAACTTGCTCATCATTTGAAAAATATTATCCACAACTAGCTGGATTTGTCATCATACTTTTCTATCGTCTTCCGTCGATGCTGATCCGCAGTAATCAGACTCATATTTGACTCCCGCATGTCGGACGTGCCAAGCATCGACGAGCGACCTTGCTAGCGATGTTGTCTGCATGCTTTCCGCGTTTTGTCCCGGAAAAGGAACCATTTGTTGACACAACTACTGTCGACAGGGGTTCACTTCGCACTGTCGTCAACAAACCATCAACCGAACTCCCTTATGCACCAGCCCATAAAGCTTTTACCCTTTCTAGCAACACCTGTAGACCGAGTGAAGTCTCACCTGAGATGCACAAGGGGGCTGTTGGAACCAATTTTTCGTAGTGGATTTGAGGACATGCATCAAACACACATTGCACTCGCAGAAAACAGAGATTATATCTTTTGCACTATGCTAGCGTTTCATCATTCTCATGTTCATTAATCACAAAATCAACATATAATAGACATTCGCATCAGCATGATCTAACTACTCATTAGCATAAACAACGATTACCAAACCCACATAGCATTAAACATTTTCATTCATCATCTAACAGAAACACAGATAGAACCATAATCGAACATCTTCATGCATTCATTAAAACCTTCAGAATGACCTTCACAGAAACAGTCAATACATCATATCACGGATACAAAACAGTTCAACAACTGGATCAAAACTCAAAAGGTCAATTTCTCTATTCATCACTCTCATCTCTATACCCTTAGGCTTGCAATCACACTCCTATTTATACAAAACGGTCCACATGACCCTTAACTAAAAAACTAACAGCTTCCACGCTTCCACATTCTCCGCGAATGACCCTTTCTTTTCCAGATTATCCCTTTCGCAGCTGGCAATTTCCGCACTTCCTGCAGACTAATCCCATGCCAACACCCCTATCATTCAATATGATGTCTATCTCCCTTCTACTAACTTTAAATATATGAAAAAGGATACTCATAATTATACCAGAACCCATGTGGCGTGATGTATACTCTACATTAAACTCTTGGCATGATCATGGTTCATTGACCTGAAATCATGCTTACTTGTATATGAATCATCTAGATAGGGTGACAAGAATTCCCCAACATTTCTTGCATTATTTGACTTGAGGACACTCAATTTAACATTATTAGCAAGTAATTAGATACTAGTAACTATAGCATGCATAAGATCTTAAGGCAAGTAACACAAAGAATAATAGTGTAACTAGTTAGCATCCTTATAATTTCTTAAAATAGCATTATAAAAATAGAGCTTCCATGCAATTCATTTATGCTAGATCAAGCCCCCTTTCTACCGTGAGATACTTTGAGATATGAGGATTTGAACACCAATTCCATAAAACCTAGAATAGGCTTATGGAAGTCAAACCAACATACATCTAGATGCTAATCAATAATTATCTTAATTTAATTCAATTCCTAAATATAGAATCGACCCTTAGATTTCCATAGGTAGGTCCTTAAGAAGTTACCTAGCCAAATCAGTGTAAATTTGATCTTCATTTTCTCACAAATTCAATAGTCAATTTGGGTAATTTTAGGTAATTTCATTATATACTTAATTTTTTAATCTTGAATTTATTGATGTGATTCACTCTTGACACAAATTTCAAACTTGAATTATGTATGGAGTGAATATAACTCAAATAATTTGTGACAAGACCTAGAATTGTGATTCTATAGGACCCAATATTTGTCTCAATACGAAGTGATATATAAGCATATTACCTCCATGTAATTCTTACAAGGGATGGAACAATGCCTTACAAAATGAGGAAAACATTGTTCCTAGATAAATCTCCAATGTTAAATCATTGCATGTCCTTTCTATAATATTTATATATTCATAATTCAAGAAAATTTTATTATTTCTTTTTGTATCAATATGAGATATTAGAACTAATTTTGTGTGAACAAATTTAATTGTGCAATACCAATTATACATTATCAATGATTGATGTTAATATATTAGCTCTCCAATTCATATCAACCCGAGATCAAGTACTTTTGTTTCCTCTATCTTGATACAAAGTGGTATAGAGGACTATTTCCTCCAATCATGTAACACTTGAAGATGGAGTAATACCTTACATAATTAGTGGAGAAGGCATGTTAAAGGGATTTGGAGACAAATTGAAGTCATAGTCAGAGAGCTAATAAAAAAGAGTTCAAACAATTCCTAAATAAATTTGTAGCGTTAAAGGAATTACATGCCTCTGCAAACTTCATGTGTAGGAGTGGGTTGTGGTCCCATTAACTCTCTTATTCAATCGATTGCTTGCACACCACCACCACCATTGCACAACACTTGTTGGCATCAATGAAAACTTCAGTCTTCAGGTTTTCTTTATAGAAATTGGTATATAATATATTGTATTTAGAAATATACTTGTATCTAATGTATTTGAAAGTTACTGTTTGGTATGGTGTAGGTAAGACAATTACTTGTCACTGTAAGGATTTGTCACTATGAATGAAAATGCAAGGAAGCTTGCTCAGTTTAGAGCTGCGTTAGAGGCGAGGGGAGATGGAAAATGTTATTGACCTTGCTCTGATTACAGGGGCTTGCAAAGAAGAATACTTTTAATAAGAACAGCTGAAAGACATTGTAGGGAGAAGGGGCACGCCGAAGGGGGTTATGAATATCTTCCCTTGGTAAGAGGTCATTAAATATTTACTGTATTCTCTGTAATAATCATCATGTCATGAATTTCAGTAAAATTTATTATCATTTTATTATATGTTCTATACACACTAATTTTACTACATTGTTTGTAAATATATAGACAATGCCCCCAAAATGTCGCCCTCCAGAGAGTTATTTTCCAAGTACTAGATAAATACTCCTTTATAGGGTGACGAACTTCAAGATCAAAATATTGAAGTTGATCAAGTTCTTAATGATGATATGGATGCAGATAACGTTAGTGATACAAATCAAGAAGATGAGATACATAGATTGATCCAAGACACATTTGCTCCAATGGATGAGGAAAACCAGGATGATAGTTGTGATGTTGATCCTCTGCTCGAGAAGTCACGTCAACCTCTCTATGAAGGATCAAAAACAAATCTTATATTTTCTATATTGTTGTTAGTGAACTTGAAGGTTTTGAATGGTTTATCAAACACCTGTCTCACACAGATACTAAGGTATGTAATTTGTTAATTATTTATGTCTGCATGTTCACATGTACATAAAGGGTTGAATTTTTTCCTATATTGCTATTGTTATCTAATTTGTAAATTATGGATGTGATATTGATGATTAATATTGTTTACATTGACTTATTCTTCTGAATTTTGTAGATTATTAGGTGATTTTCTATTACCAACGTCAAATATTTTACCATGCACATATCGAGAGATATATGTGATTATGAAAGAATTTGGAATGGAGTATCAAGCTATTGATGCATGTCCTAATGATCATATCATATACTATGGACAATATGCATTAGAAAATGAATGCCCACAATGTCAAACAAGTAGGTATCGACCTGATAAAGTGACAAAAAAGGTGCCTCACAAAGTTCTTCGTTATATTCCGATAATTCCACGTTTCCAGCGGTTGTTCAGGTGTCAAAATATAGCACAGTTATGGATGTCCATGCAAAGAACAGAAGTCGAGACAACGTTCTTTGAATGCCTGCAGATGGTTCCGCATTGAGGTACATCGAAGAAAAGTGGCCAATTTTTAAAGAAGAACCGCGTAATGTTAAACTTTCATTGGTAGCTGATGTTGTCAATCCATTTGGAGAGCTTCGTTCTCCCTACTCAGTGTGGCTTGGTTTTGTTATAAACAATAACCTTCCTCCTTGGATGTCGATCAAGAGAGAGCACACAATGTTGACAATGATTGTTCCAGGAATTTAATTAATTTGTATTTTTTTACTTGAAAGTCTGATCACTAAATATTTCATTTCTTTGTTTCATGCATGATAATTATGTCTTTTATATATAACGACATATAGCTAAATATAATTAATAATGTATGTTGGACCAACTAGGTAAGTACCAGGTTAAATATATGAACGTATATATTGAGCCTCTTATCGATGAGTTGTTGAAGTTATGGGTTGGCGTCATTATGTATGAAATCTCTAGACCAGTAGGGCAAAAACGATTTCAATTCCATGGAATACTTGCATGAAAAATCCATGATGCTCCCGAGTTAACACATTTTTGTGGTATATTGTTACTTTCTTTTGTTCTTTAATATTATATATATCTATTGAAAATATCATGCATTATTTTAAATGGTAATTCTAATTCACTACACTAATTCATATATCTTGTAGGTATTCAAACAAAGGGTAAATTTGCATGTCCAGTTTGCGGTCCCAGGATAAAATCTCTTCATTCAAGGAGTTTAGTAAAGGAAGTGTTTGATGAGTATAGGAACTTTCTGCCTAAGAACCATAGTTATCGAACTACATACAAAACAACATTCAATGGTAAAGAAGAGAATGGAAAAAAACCACGAAGAATGACACCTCACCTATGGAAGTTGGAATATAATAGAAATCATCAAGGTATTCCAAATTATTTATGTATCATATATTATATAAATCTTGTTTTTTTTAGTGAATTATGTTCGGCGCGGTATGTACCTATATTGATTAATTAGTGTTAATTTGATTTTGTTGATGTTTCATGAATGTCGTTAAGGCACGAATGGGATTCCACGAGGAATGAAAATTTACCTGATGCAATTCAGTAGGTTTCCATACTAGGAGCACCTAAAAACAGTTAATTTGTTTGATACAATGCATATCGGGAAGAACATAACAGAATTGTTATGGCGAATATTAGATGGAAGGACTAACAAAAAAATAATTGGAAAGATTTGTAGTGACATCCAAGAAGCTAATCACGCATTGCAAAGTGTGATCATTAATTCTAATGGGGATGGACGTCAACAGAATATTAATCTTCCTTGGTGCTTGACGGAGAAACAGAGCAATATTGTAAAAGAGGTCATTAGAAAAATTAGGTTTCCGACAGGGTTTTCGTCTAACATAAAGAATATCTTAACGAAAAAAGATGATTTTGGTGGGGTTAAAACACATGAATGGCATACATTCATTAAGGTAATTATGAGTTTATAATATATTTCCTTATTGGTATGCATTATTTTATTAATTTTATTCTCTTATTTGGAAATAAATAATTTATTTATTTTGATACAGTATGTTCTAGCTTTATCTCTCCTAGACGACTTTGACAACAACATCAAACAAATTATTTATGTTCTTGGAAAATACATGAGGTAAGTAATGTTTTATATGGAAAATGTACTTGTTATGTGATTTGTAGCATAACTTATTGACGTATTATGTTTTATCCGCAAATTTTAAATATGCCTTGATATTATTTTATTGCATCATTTGTAGGTGGCTTTCATCAAAAGAAATCCATAAAGAAGATATAAGGTATTGGAAGAGAGAAATTCCTCAACTAATGTGTGAAATGAAACAGTATCTACCTCCAGCATTTTTCAATGCACAAGAACACTACCTCATACACCAAGTTGAGGAGATTGAATTATGTGGACCAGTACACACAAGGTCGATGTGGATGGTGGAGAGGCAGTTGAAGTCATTGAAGGATTTTGTTAGACAAAGAGCACGTCCTGAGGGTTCTATGGTTGAGGGACATATGGTATATCAATGTATGGTGTATATTAGTGAATATCTACCTAAATTAGTAGAAAATATGAATGTGTCTCGCATTTGGCATCTCAACTCCATCGACAAATTTGAAGGGGAGGTCCTATTAGGGAAAAATACAATGAGGACTGTGAAAGGTAATTATTAGATGTTGTGGAATTAATATATTAAACATGTATTTTTCCAATTTGTATTTTATCCTATATGATGCTTATTAATTCACAATGTGTTTTTTTACTTGTTGTCAATGTTTAAGTTGAAAAATCACAAGGCTATGTAGTGTCATGGTCGTAAATTTTGTATAAAAAATGTTGGATGATAAGATAAAAACCTCAGATTGTGGGATAACTGTAGTGTTTAAGGTCACCAATGTTTCCTCTAGAAGTGACAGACATCCCAAAGAAACTGAGAATAGGTACTATGGGCATTTGGAGGACATAATTGTGTGTGATTTTAATTTCTTTAAATTAGTTTTGTTTGAGGTGAAGTGGTACAGGCTACGGATGCATGAACGTGATCCTGAAAGAATTGTTATTGAGCATGCTAATGGATTTACCATGGTTAATACAAGGGAATTTGAGTTGGGTACAGAGCCTTATGTTCTTCCAAGTCAATGTGAGCAAGTCTTTTACTCAGAGGTACCAGGTTAACAAATTGGTCATACGTTGTTAGATATGATCCAAGAGGAAGACCAGTAAAGTCTAATAATGTAGATGATGAAGATAATCATGAAGAAGAAGGTGATGATGATGATTCAGATCAGGAGAAGGTGGCTGCAGTCGATGTGTTAGATGAATAATTTGAAGAGCTTGATCACCCAAGTGTAGAAGATGATGATCTCATTGACAATATCGATGACTGTATTAGCGAAGATGACGTTGATGATGATGTTGATGTGAATGATCATTTCATAAATATCTATTCTGAACTAGATCCTGATACAGATGTTGATTTGGATGAAGAAGAAGACGAATGATATTTAATTGTTGAAAAGTAGAGGTACGTGTTAATATCTTATATATCATGATGATCTTTATATGTTTTTATTTTGTATAATAGAGTATGTTGCATGTTCTTTATTATTTCAAATTGGGTATGGGGAAATTGAGAGTGATGTGAGGGGGGGGCATAATTAGAGCTTCCACCTTCACGTGGTTTCCCTTGTTTAGTAAAGAATGAACTATTCTCGAAACCAAGAGAAGCTCAAAATTGCAGTGTGTACCATAGCTGAAATTTGACATGGTTTAACTAGACAATCTAGATGTGACATGTGAATGGGGTCAACGTTGAATTTGTGCATTTATGGACTGATCAAATTTGGCATGGTAGGAAAACACACATGCATTTTTTGTATGGGAGGGTTTACCCATTAAGGCACGATTGCACCTAATCATGTCCTACTTCACCTCACTTACAAGCCGTGACATGTGAATGGGGCCAATGTTGATTTGTTTTCAAAAATTGCTTGCATGGACTAAAATTTGACATGGTTTAACTAAACACATGCATTGACAGTATGGGAGGGTTTCTAGACTCAAATATTTCCTTCGAATTATATCTAGCAGATAATAATTCCTAGACAATAAATCTTTATCCATGTCAACTTTAGCCTCTATTTATCTATTTATCTAGCATATATTTACCAGAGTGTAGAAATGATTTGGCGATATTATTAACCATATGCATCCGGATTATATGTCACAAGTATCTAAAATTGGTATGATATAATTGTTGATGCCATAGCATATGATGGTTTCATCACCATTGGATACCATGGGAACAAGCCCCTTTGAATTAATTTTCCTAACTTTTACATATGATCAAATTCATCAAAATAACCTTATGCAACCAATTTAAAACCAACACTTGTGTCCTTTAAAACCCATCCTCCTAGTACCAATTCCACATTTTATTGGTGTGTGTGTTGTGGTAAGTAGAGAGAATCTCTTGTCCAACTTAACAGTGTTGATGATGACATCACCATAACCTAAAACTTGTAGGGTGGAGTTATCACCAATATTTATCCATTGTGTTATTGTCAATCATAAGACAACGAGAATTGATGTTTGGTCATATGCCCAGTAGTTCCCAAATCAATGATCCATTCCTCCAAATAAGTGGAGGACCAAGATGTTACACAGAAGAATGTGTATCGTGAGAAGATCCAACAATTTGATCGAAAATATTCTAGTTATCTATTGTTTATCTTGCAAGTTCTTCAATTTTTTGAAGATGGATGATGTAAGATTTCAAGGTGTGTACCTCCTTATGACAGTAGTTGCATTAGTTTCTTCTTTTTGGAGAGTTTCCAGTTTCCCCCCTTACCTTGTTTGGCCTCATGCTTAGAAGGGGTCAAGATATCCTTTCAATGGGTGTGAACTCGAGGGGGTAATCTCGTATCAAGTATATTGACATGAGTGTTAATCATTGTGTCAATGTGAATGTAGAATACAAAGATAAACCTATACTACTAATAAAAAACCATATTAAATAACCCAAGGTCACATGTCTAAATGAATGTCTATTTAAGTAATGTGAGCATTCAATGTATACTTATAAACAACATCACATGTTATTGTAATCATCTCTTATTATATATTCAATACATTATATTTATCTATATGGATTCTTTTATGTTATCCCATTTATTTTGGATATTTTCTTGATGAACCAATCTGTTTACTATATTGGTCTCATATCCCAACTTAGGATAATATTCATGGTATTACCCACTAACCCATAGTCAAATCTTCTTGCGAGTGAACAGAGTTGTGGCAAAGACATGTTATGGATCCATCATTGCAAGCTTGTGGCTTGTGACCAATTTGTTTCCAAAAACACTTATCACGAAAATCTATATTGCAAATTTGAAGAGGAATTAACTACAAATAATTGCAAGTAAAATTCAAATTTAATTCAAACATTGTCTACAAAATAGATCCATCTTAATGGTGATTTTTTTTTCTATTGCAAAGAAAATAGAGACACAAATACCAAGTAAGTTGAGTTGTCCCAATTCAATAGAAGTAGAGAATATTAGTCTCACATCAACAAGAAGACAGTAGTTGTGTGAACATCCACCATCACTTAACAATTCCATAATTCCATAGTAGTTGTTCATGTATACAACATTTCGCTTTTTAGCTTCACTTCCTTTAGAGTACTTGACTTTTTTTATTTTGCTTACGCATTCGTACATGGGAATAGCATAGAGACCATGGTACATAACATATGATAAGTCAACTGAGGGGAACTGATGGAAATGGATGGAATGGCTAGTGAAATGACATGATAGGAAAAATGGATAGGTGAAATGTTGTGAATGACATTAAATGAGGGTCATAATTACTTGGATCCCTAGGGATACACCTGATTCATAAGTTTACACACTTAATTTAAGAAAGAATTATAACCACACCATAATGCATCCTTAGCTATGAGACACCCATATAAGATACATGAGTCATTATATACTAACAATGTTGACCCCATACGATTATGTCCACACATAAAAAAGCATTAACCATAAATCAAATATATTAAAAAATTATATAATATATATTAATGTGTATATATATATATATATTCAATATATTAAAATATTAAAAACAATAATTATAACAAATAAATTTATATGTAATTAAAATAATATATAAAAAAATATACATTATATAATATATATTATTTTATATGTTATAAATTACATATAAAATAATATATAAGATTATTATATATTATATATTGCAAAACATTAAAAATTCACAATTTCATGGCCATCCCTGCTCAAAACAGAGATCAGACCCCGCGCCCACGAGAGAGCAGTCTTGTGCCCATCCCCACTCAAAACAGAGGTCAAACCCCCATGCGAGAGCAGCGGATGCTAGAGAAGGGGCGCTGCGAAAGATAGAGGAGCAGGGGCATCACAAAGGAGCAAGGGAGCCACAGAGGAGTAGTGGTGCAGTAGGGGAGAGAGCAACAGTAGAGCAGAGGAGCAGGGGCGTCGCGAGGGAGAGAGGAGCAGGTGCACCGCAGAGGAGAGAGGAGAAGGGGATCCGCAGAGGACAAAGGAGAAGAGGAGCAGGGGAGAAGGGGAGCCGTGAGGGTTTCACTTCCTTTGGAATGGATTCGGTATGTTGAATTTCCTCACTCCTCCTCCAATGTGTGCATAGCCACTTGAATGCTAAAGTGAGAGGCTGCTTCATCTAAATTCTCTTACCCTCTAGTTATTTCCTTCAACTATAAATTAACATAATTTTCTTCCAACCAGACCCCAGTATTATCTAAGTAATGCTTCACAAACTAGGGCCTCATATTACTTCCTCCTTGTTGTTTGAGTACCTAAAGTAATTCTTCACGGAAATGTTATGTATTTGCACCTACTGACTGCCCCAAATATGCTAAAAAGATTGTCTTAGAATAGTCTGTAATTTTTGTTATAGAGGGTTCCCATAGACTTATTATATCATTATGCTGCAGCGAATTGCAATACCATAATTTTGCCATAAATATGAAGAAATGCAAGCCCAGGTTATGTCACAGTGAATTGGGCATGTGAGGTCTACTATTTAGAGTCATTCAAAACTACTTCAAGCTTGTTGAAACCAAAATTGCATGATCTTCATAGTCTAATTCATTGTCCTATCAATAGTGCCTTTTTTTAGACATGTCAACCATTTGTTTTCTTATCTTCACGTTTCCTTTTTGTGTGACTTTGATCTTTTGCATCACAGATTTTCAAACTTCCTCAATTGTTACTATTGTTTTTAAAAGGTTCTTCATTGTCCTTCGTAACAATTAATCCTTTAAGTTCATTATTCATTTCTTGGGTATCTAATGAACTCAAGGTTCATCCAGATAATGAATAGAATAGGCAGAGTGTGTGGAAGCCTTTTGCTGCTTCAAGATTGTTGTCATCAACTTCATCCTTGTTCACTAGTTGAGTCTTTTTCATCCACCGTTGAGTGGAGGGATTAATCTAAGGGAGGAAGGTGTAATTAATTCCATGGCCACAACAGATCATAGAAAGTGCTCTTATAAAGAAGTTGCAGATGTGTTTTTTGTTGACACGTTAAAATTTATTCAATCTAAAATTGATCATGTGATTAAATTCCAACACTATGTGACGAAATTAATAAATTTGACAAATAATTATGAAGAAAAATATCTTATAAACAACACGTTGTTGGGTTCCTTAACCAAGCCATTTCCTATAAGTTGTCATCTAATTCTCCTCAACCAACACATGGTTACCACAACATGGTATCATCGTAAAATGCACAAGAAGATGGATTCCAAAGCACTCAAGTAAACTTTGCACAAAATATTCATCACAAATAGAATGCAGTTTATAAAAACATTACATTGATAATAAAAAAATATTGAAGGTCACAAAAACGGATTACATTATAGACAGTCACTAGACTAACATAATTCAAGTTTCTAGGAAAACAAGTCTTAAAACCAAAAAAATGACTATTGGGCACATTGGTTTGACATAATTGGTATCTTCACATTGGGAAAGTAAAAAAAAAAAATTACTCATTTGTACTACAACTACCAAATTTATTTTTCCAATATAAATAGCTTAATCCCAAAATGGCTGTAAAGATCACTTAAAATCAGTCCAAATTTATCTATGTCAAACCACTTCAATTTAGTATTCATATGTCCTATAGATATTTCAACAGAAGATATTTAAGCACCTAATTTGCCAGAAATGTATTATCACTACGGTTTCTTATTGCACATAGTACTCTCACACTTCAACCCTCGGTCTCAGTCATTGTCTACGGGCATTCTCTTATGTGCAGTGAGCATATTCTTCAAAGGCCAGCATGCATTTTTAATTTTGGTGAGCACTTGCAAGCATTTTAAAAACAGATTTCCATAACTGCTAGCATTTTAAATTCATCTGTAGACATTTTCTTAGAGTTGTGTGCACACTTTATCCCTATTTGCAGGCATTTGGCATCTCCTTGCCTAGCTGTGGACAATTCTTTAATTTGTTGCATGCATTTGTAACTGGCCAAATCAACATTTATTTAATGTTTGTGTGCTGCGGGCATATTTGTGTCACAGTCAGCCAATTGCGGGCATCTGATTTCATGTCCGGGCATTTTTGAGTGAGCAGTGGGATTCCACACTATGTCTGCGGGCGAATTCTCTGTGAGCGCGGGAATTTATGAGTAAGAAGCAGGGAATTTGAGGTTCCTGTGAGCATTTACACAAAGTAGTGCGGGCAATTGACAACTGGTTGTGGGCATGTATAAGCCTGCGGGCATTTTCTCCAAGCCCTACGGGCATATTTGCTAAGCCTGCGGGAATATTTTCAAATCCTACTGGCATTTTCTTAAGTATGCAGGCATATTAGCTAAGCGTGCGGGAATTTGTATAAGCCTACGAGCATTTTCTCAAAGCCCTACGGGCATATTTGCTAATGTTAATTTTTGAGCATTAATTCAACATACTCTAGGATCTTTACTGAGAGAATAACATGTACAACATATCAAGTATAACAATGCAAATCAATCACACCAAGCAATCACATGAGACAATAGAGACACAGAGTTTCACTGGGGAAAACCATAAAGGTGAAAAAAACCCACAACTTCCTCAGAGATAGAAAGAGCAATGATACAACCAAAGTACACAAAGATAGTCCTCCTAGTAGCTGAACCTCCTCCTCCACTAGTGCGCCACTTTCCGAGTAGTGTAGAAGTGAATAATGAGATGAGCAAGTAGAGTGCCTCCCGCACTCTATTTATACATGACCTAACCTGCCTAATAAAATAGCAAGGCCGACTTGTCTAACTCAGTCTAATAACCCATGGTTATACTAATCAGGGCCGACCCTACACCTGGTGGTCTAATAACCCATCACTGCAAGTTACGGCACTTGCGACACTTGTCAATACAAATGATGACACTTCTGTATAGAGGAATAATAACATTTCTATAGGAGTACAATATACATAGGTGAAATACATTCCGAATTTACAATTACATCAACACTCCCTCTTAACTAGGAAGGTATTTCTCGACATAGATCTGCTAGCACAAGTCTTCTTCTCTGGGTCATTGTCAACGAATCATCGTCATCGTCACTACTGCTGCTATCTCAATCAATCTCCAATCTACTCGTCATAGGAAGTTCTACAGAGCTAGTCCTTTTTTATACTGGATGTAGGCCCACCACTTGTAGGTCTTCATCATCACTGGCCATACTGTGAAATCCTTAGGACTGATTACGTGCGTCAACAAAACCTCGAAAGAGTATCCCAGGACTGATTACGAGATTACTGCTCAACCTATCAGATATCCTAGGATCTTTTACATGTTGACCTTAACAAAACCTACTCAGAGCATCCCAGGATATTATGAGCACACCACTCTACCTGTCTGGATCTCGATAGAGCATCCCAGGCTATTACGAGCACACAGCTCTACCTGTCTGGATTTTAAAGGATCTTTTCTATGTGAACTTTCGCAAAACCTACTCAGAGCATCCCAAGATGTTATGAGCACAGCGCTCTACCTGTCCGGATCTCGATAGAGCATCCCAGGCTGTTACGATCAAACCGCTCTACCTGTCCATATTTTAAAGGATCTTTTCTATTCGAAACTGTAGCAAAACCTACTCAGAGCCTCCTAGGATGTTACGAGCACAACGCTCTACCTGTCTGGATCTCAATAGAACATCCCAGGATGTTACGAGCACACCGCTCTACCTGTCTAGATTTTAAAGGACCTTTTCTATGCTACTTGCAAAACCTACCAATGGCAATAGAGTATCAACCCGATACTCACCATACATCATCCTGATGTACATCATCACATGATCAACCTAATCATCATCATAGCATCAACCTAATGCGTATCATCTGGAGAAACATCCTGAAGCTCGTCATCTGTGATCATCCTAATCATCATCATAGCATCAACCTGATGCATATCATCTGGAGCAACATCCTGAAGCTCGTCATCTATGATCATCCTGATCAAACAATATGTCCATTTGATGCATACAAAGTATCTACCTGATACATATCATCATACATGATCTACCTGATCATATAATGCATCCACCTGATACATACATAAGTACATGATCTACCTGATCATACAATGCATCCACCTAATACATACATAAGTACATGATATACCTGATCATACAATGCATCCACTTGATACATACATAAGTACATGATCTACTTGATCATACAATGCATCCACCTAATTCATATACAAAAAATACATGATCCACCTGATCATACAATGTATCCACTTGGTACATAAATACATGATCCACCTGATCATATCAAGCATCCAACATGATGCATATACAAATGCATGATCCAACTAATCATATCAAGCATCCAACATGATGCATAAACAAATATATCAAGCATCCAACATGATGCATATACAAATACATGATCAAACTGATCAAAGCATCCAACATGATGCATATACAAAGCAGTAACTGGAGCATCATCCCGATGCTCATCATCCAGTGCTTACATCCATAGCCATGGGAAGGATCCTCCTCTCACCATGCTTGAAATGGCTCCTGCAAATGTGTCCATCACTTCTTTCTCGAAGTGTCGTCAATCTGAAGAAGGCCAAGCCTCTCTCTAAAGTACTCAAACTTCACTTTGGCTAGTGGTTTCATCAACACATCTGCAATCTGCTCATCCATCGCAACATACATGAGCTTCAATGCTCCTCTCTGCACCATATCCATGATATAGTGATATTTGATCTCAATGTGCTTTGACCTATCATGGAACAATGGGTTCTCAAACAACTTCACACAACTCTGGTTATCACAAAAGATACCAGTAGCCTCTAGCGGGAGATCAAATAACTCAGATAGTAGCTTCCGGAGCCATACTGCCTCACAACTAGCTGAACAAGTTGCAACATACTCTGCCTCGGCTGTACTCAGTGCTACGCAGGACTGCTTCCTGCTAAACCACGAGATCACACCTGATCCCATACTGAAGCAGCACCCAGATGTGCTCTTCCTATATGTAGCATTGCCTGCCCAGTCTGAATCAACATAACCCTGCAGTTTAAACTTTTGATTCACATCATACTTGAGCCCATACTCAATTGTACCCTTCAGGTACCTCAGAATATGCTTTACAGCAACCAGGTGAACACCTCTGGGATATGTCAGGAACTGGCTCAATGTGTTCACCGCAAAGCAAATATATGGTCTAGTTTTCATCAGGTACATCAAGGACCCAATCATCTGACAATACACCGTGACATCAACTAGATCAGAGGAAGCATCACACAGAAGCTTCAAGTTCGATGCCATAGGTGTGTCCATGGCCTTGCAGTCCATCATCCCGAACCTCTTCAGGATCTCTACTGCATACTTCCCTTGTCCAAGGAATATTCCATCTGCACTCTGCCACACCTCCATGCCTAAAAAATAGTGCATCATCCCCAAGTCCTTCATCTTGAACTCGGCAGCAAGCTTCCTCTTGGTATCGGAAATCAATCCATCCTCAATTGTAACAAACAGGTTATCCACATACAGAAGTAGTATCACAGGATTGCCTTCCTCAACCTTGTAATAAAGGTTGGAATCTACTTTACTTTTAGTAAAGCCCAAACTGGATAGGAAACTATCCATCCTACCATACTAAGTCCTAGGAGCTTGCTTCAAGCCATACAAGGGTTTCTTCAACCTGCACACATACGACACCCTGTCATGTGTCTCAAAACCAAGTGGCTACTCCACATACACTTCCTCCTCGAATACACCATTCAAGAAAGTTCTCTTGACATCCATCTGGTGTATCTTCCATTTCATCACTGCATCCAGGGAAAGTACTGATTTAATGGAAGTGTACCTAGCTACAGGAGCAAAATTTTCTTCATAGTCTATCCCCTCTTTTTGGGAGAAGCCTTGAGCTACAAATCTCGCTTTGTACTTTTCTATGCTAGCATCTGCAACATGCTTGATCTTGTAGATCCATTTGGAAGTCACAACTGACTTCCCTTTAGGTCTTGGGACTACATCCCAAACATCATTCTTCATGATCGACTGGTATTCCTCGACCATGGCATCCTTCCATTCTTTCTTTTCCTCTGCTTCTTCATAACTGGAAGGCTCTTTGTTCATAATATCACAGAGTAGGGAAACATAACGGGTATGTGATCTAGTCCTCTTCCTTTCTCTGTGTTCTTCTTCTAGAATGCCATGCCTTTATGCATCTTGAATGATCTCTCTATCCCATGTAGGTTTCCTCTTGAGAGTTCTTCTCACGGGGTGGATCTACAGGTATTTGTGGATCTTCAACTTCACGATCTGCTTCTGGAATTGATTCAGTCATGATAGTGTCTTGAAATCTGTTTTCCTTTGGTTCTTCATGATCTTCAACATGTGCCTTCTTTGATTTGATGTAAGCTGAGTCCTCATCAAATGTTACATCCTTGTTGACATCAATCCTATTGAACCTTGAAAATTATATTCTGTAAGCCTTCGATCTTTCACTGTACCCCACAAAGATGCCCTTCTTTCCTGAAGGATCTAGCTTTGTCCTCTTTTCCTTTGGAACATGTGTATATATTGGACAACCAAATATTCTGAGATGGTTGACTTCAGGTTTCTTACCAGAGAATACCTCTTCTGGTGTCTTGTTGTCCAATATCTTGTGAGGTGTTCAGTTTTGCACATATACAGCTGTTCTAGCTACTTCTGCCCAAAGATGCATAGGCAGATCTTGGTCATGTAGCATTGCCCGTGCTGCTTCCATGATTGTTCTATTTTTCCTTTCTGCAACTCCATTCTGTTGTGGATTGTAGGGAGCCATCAACTCCCTCTTAATCCCTGAGTCACTGCATAGCTTCTTGAAATCACTTGTAATGAATTCTCTGACATTGTTGGATCTAAATGTCTTGATCTTCTTATCAGTTTGATTTTCCATCAAGGCTTTGAACTCCTTGAACTTATTAAACACTTCATCTTTGTTCTTCAAGAAACATCCCCAAGTCTTCCTAGAGAAATCATCAATGAAAGAGACATAGTATACATACCCACTCAGAGAACTGGATGACATCGGACCGCATACATTGGAGTGGATAATTTCCAAGATTCCTTTTGCTTTGCTTTCACTGCTCAGAAATGCCTTCTTAATGTTCTTTCATTTTTCACATCCTTTGCAAAAACCTTCATGCTTTGTCTTGATTTTAGGAAGAACTTCTACAACTTTGCTTGCAATTGGTAGTGCTCTATAGTGAACATGTGCAATCCTTCTATGCCAAAGTTCACTTGGTTCCATGGATTCATGTACCATGGCATGTTCAAGTTGTCCCTTCAGTTCGTACAATCCTCCCTCTTGCTCTCCAATCACTACTGCATCATCTATAGTTTTACCCTTTGGCCACATTAGGACTTGGCCATATACAAATGCAACCCTCATGCCTTTTGCATCCAATGCAGATATGGAGAGTAGGTTCTTTTTGATCCCAGGTACATATAGAACATCTTTCATCTTCAAGGACTTCCCAGAGTCTAGGTTGTAGGAAGCTTCACACTTCCTTTGATAGGACATTGATATTCATCCCCAAGATTCACTTTATGGGGTGACTCATGTTCAGATAGATTTACAAAATATTCTTTAAACCCAGTCATGTGTTTGGAAGCCCCACTATCAATAAGCCAATCATTACATCCATGAGAGATAGTACCTGTGAGAGCAGAGATTAGAACATATTCATCTTCACTTGATGAAGTATCACTTTCTACCCTAGCCTTCTTCTTGGGAGGTTCATCATCCTCAGCAGCATGAGCATGAAACCTCTTCTTGTTGAATTTTTTTTTGTTATCTTTCTTCTTCTTGGGACAATTTGAAGCAAAGTGTCCTACTTGAAGCAAAGTGTCCTACTTCATTGCAATCGAAACATTGAACATGAGATAGATCTTTCTTTTTGTGATGAGAGTGAGAATGGTTCTTGTTATGAGATCTCTCCCTCTTAAAATTTCTTCCCTTGGTGTGTACTATGAGAGCTTGATCTTCATTCCCCATCTTTTCTTCTTGGGCCACAAGCCTTGCTTCTTCTTGTGAGCATCCCTCCCATATTCTACTGAATGAGATCAACTTCCTTCTTGCACAAATTCCTTGGATGAAGGAGTCCCATGACCTAGGTAGGCCATTCAATGTGGTGATGACAACTTCACCATTGTCCACTACTTCATCCATAGCTTCAAGTTGTTCCTTGATCTGAGAGACCTTAGAGAAATAAGATTGAATGGTCTCTCCATTCTGGAGCTTTACCCCTTTCAATTGGTTCCGCAGAGTCATCTTTCGATTTATGTTCTTCCCTTCAAATAGCTTGGTTAGGGAATCAAACATCTCCCGGGGTGTCTTTAGATATGACAGATGTGGTATGAGATGGTCTTTGATAGAATCAGCAATGATCCTCTTTTCCTTGACCAAGTTCTTCTTATGTAAGGCCTTATCCTCTTCATCCTCTGGGACAGGGACCTTAGAACTTATGTAGGTGTTCAATTCATTTTCTTCTAGGATTAACCCAATCCTATACTTCCATGCTTGGAAGTTATCAGCCCCTTCAAGCTTATCCTCAATCTTGGTGTGGTGAGACATATTAAAGAGTACTTCAAATGGAAATATAAAAGATTTATGTCTTACCACTTGATTTACAGAAATCTGGATCTAGTGTTGGATTAGGGTTTGTCAGAGAAACCCTAAAAAATCAAAATGTGAAATTCAACTTTCTGAAAGGATATAAAGATGCACCTTGATGAGATGACCAGCCTGGTATACTCGGAATTTGAAAAATGCAAAGTTTCACCCTTCAGAAATGCTTTTCAATCTCCTGGATTCACTAGGGAGGACCCTGAATTAGGGTTTGAGTTTCCTAGAGCTTCACCCAACCAAAAATCTCGATCCAAAGCTCTAAGCTTCTATTTTTCCAAGGAGCTTCCAGCTATGTCCTCAGATTTTAGAAATTCCTATTTTTGTGGAAACCCTAATTTTTAGGGAGAAAATGAAAGTGCCCAGAATTGAATTCTGATTGGACAGAAAGATGTGCCTTGTTGAGGAGAGTCAAAATACCCTATTTCCTTTCAAGGTCTATGAAGAGAAACCCAATAAACAAGAAACCCTAGTTTCCGCAACTACATAGTGTCTTCTTCTCAGGTTAGCTCTGATACCATATTAATTTTTGAGCATTAATTCAACATACTCTAGGATCTTTACTGAGAGAATAACATGTACAGCATATCAAGTATAACAATGCAAATCAATCACACCAAGCAATCGCATGAGATAATAGAGACACAGAGTTTCACTCGAGAAAACCATAAAGGTGAAAAAACCCCACAACTTCCTTAGAGATAGAAAGAGCAATGATACAACCAAAGTACACAGAGATAGTCCTCCTAGCAGCTGAACCTCCTCCTCCACTAGCGCACCACTTTTCGAGTAGTGTAGAAGTGAATAATGAAATGAGCAAATAGAGTGCCTCCTGCACTCTATTTATACACGACCTGACCTGCCTAATAATCTAGCAGGGCTAACTTGTCTAACTCAGTCTAATAACCCATGGTTATACTAATCAGGGACAACCCCACACTTGGTGGTCTAATAACCCATCACTGCAAGTTACGACACTTGCGACACTTGTCAATACAAATGACGACACTTCTGTATAGAGGAATAATAACATCTCTATAGGAGTACAATATAGATAGGTGAAATACATTCCGAAGTTACAATTACATCAACAGCTAAGAATGCGGGTATTTGTATAAGTCTGCTAAGCCTATGGGCATATTCTCCAAGCCCTACGGGTATATTATGAAGGCCTACGGGCATATTTTCCAAGTCCTGCGGGCATCATTTCTTACTGCTGACGGGCATTTTTCTTGATAGGATGCGGGAATCTTCTCCATAAGTTGGCAAGAATTTTCTCCTTCATGTTGTAGGCATATTACTTCCATTGCAGAAATGTACACCTCCTGAGGTCATATACTTATGGTTTTGCGGGCATTACAGGAAACCTTCCTATCAAACTTCATACACTTTCTTGACAAAAATCTTCAATTGAGGACATTTTCCAAAGTTGCGGGCATCTTCACCTCTTCCTACGTGCATTTTTATACTGACTGCGGGAATTTTTCCTAACTGTAGCTTCCTCAGGATTTTGACATGCCCAAAAAACAGAGTTAACTACCACTAAAAATCCACCCCATCATCTTGCTGCGGCTGACTCATTCATCCTTACACACCCGAAATCTCAGAGATAGTCATCACCCCCAGATTTCATTACTCCAATGGGGCTACCTCAGTTATATACTCGAAAAATTAGCGCTATCTTTCACAACACTATCGAATCCCACAATTTGAATAACTCTTCATTTGTATTTATACTAGATTTTCCATGAATTTTTTAGCCGAGTTGTCAAAAATGATATTGTTTTAATTTTAAGTTTAATTTTATTTGGAGCCGACTTGTCATATCTTATTAATCAAATTTTTATTTATCAGGCCCACTTGTATATATGCACATCTAATTTTTTCTTGACATTTTCACAAGGATCTTCCTAAGGCTACTAGTAAATTTGGATCCATTTTTCAACTAAAGTTCTGATGTTTCACATTAATTTCGTTGGTTGGGAAACTATCATAATTCTTATGAAAGGTGGGATTTTCGTCGAAAATTCGATGTCGGTATATCGAATTTCTCAACTTTCGTAGGAATTCCTATGTAAATCCCACATTTTTTTGGAATTCTAATGGCTTCTCAACCGACGAAATTTATGTGAAATGTTTGAACTTCCTTCAAAAAATGGATCAAAATTCACTAGTGTGCTCCCTTCCTCCTAGTTCCTTTATTTATACTTCTCTTTTCCAGAATTTTTGGAGGCCGACGTGTCATTTTTAATTTTCATTTTATCAAATAATATTTTTTATTTCCATATTATCCTTATCAAATATATATATATATATATATTGTCTTCTTTTCCACATTATCAAACTACCCCTCAAATATGCCTGCAACTGTCCTTTAAAAATGCCCGCAGTGGGCCAATAAAATGCCCGCGGGGCTACATAAAAATGCCTGTATGGTCTCAACAAAATTCCCACAGGGGTATGTCCATACTTGCCTTTATATTACGCCCATAGAGGTACTTTTAAATTCCCGCAAGGGCTTCTTCATATGCTCACAAAGGCTCCACAAAATGCCTGCAACATTGTCCTGGGGATGCCCACAGCTCTCCATAAAATTCCTGCATGACCACTAGAAATTCTCTCAAGGCTTCAAAGAACTGCCAACAAGAGCACTAAAATTCCTGTAGACCTTGTCTTCAACCTTGATTTTTTTCTTGTCATGTCATCACTTCTTTGTCATGATTTCAATGTCCTCCATGTCATCTTTTCCATGACATCTATCTTGATGTGTTTGCCATATCATGTTTGCTTGCATTCCATGTCACCAATTCCTTCACATATGCCTTGTCATCAATGCTTGATACCTTGTCTACTTGCCATGCCACCAATGCCTTCACATATGCCTTGTCATCAATGTTTGTTGCCTTGTCATTGTTCTTTGGCATGTCATTGTTCTTTACCATGTCATCATATTTGCTTGTGATCTCACCAATCATTGTCAACCTCCGTCACTCTTCTTTATCAAGTTTGTCAAGCCATATCCTTTGTATTTTGTGCTATGTCATCATCACCATCATGTCTTTGTCCATGTCATCAACTTAACCTTTGTCATTAATGTGATGTCATCAATGAAAACTATGCTCGTCACAAATCTCCAATCAATGAGCTTTTATACGATAGATGGATAAGTTGATGAACATTTTCTGTGCTGGTTTCAAACATTTTTAGGTATGTAGCATCTTTGTCATATCCTCCTACAATAATGAGCAGCAATAAAAGTGAACTTCAACCCCTTTTCCCACCTCCAAGCTACATTTTACAACATTATTAGCAAGATATATGGTGACAACAAATTTAAATTCAACATCTAGGCAAGTGAGAAGGGTGAAAATAGTCCCAACCTTCCATCCCACTAAAGTGTTCATTTTTCATTTGCTAAACACTTACAAGTCGACATGGAACACTAGTAAATTGGATATTGCAAGCAAAGATTCCAATACAAAAAAATATAAGTAGGATAGTATTATCGAGGTAAGAAGGATGAGCTACTACAAAATGATTGTTAGAAGAAGATTGTAACATTTGTGTCACTTGTTGAAGGGGGGCAACTTTCAACACTAGAAATCTTATTCTATGAAGAGTCCCATGAACACCAATTACCAGCCTAAATGGATGAAGTTAAAATTACACCTTTGAGTGAAAATATCTTTTGATAATGTTTTTTGGAAGAAATAACTTTTGATATTAAAACATTACAAGTAAATATATTTGTGTGCTAACTTATATCTGCTTGGCAACTTATCTTCTTGTTTTCTCGAGTGTAGGTACCACCAAATAGGTATCTGCCAGATCTATCTTCCTCGAGTGATGATGAAGATATACTCAGAGAGGTTGAAAGTGAGACATGTTGTACTAGATCTACTGGTTCTATATCAACTAGATCTGAAAAGGTAAGGAAAATATTCCGTATACGCATGCAATATTTTATTGCCAACGGAGGGTCATGTAATTATGATGTTGAGAGCATAGTTGACATTGAGTTTCCCTTGAGGTATAGACATCTAGTGCAACGATGGGTACCTAATAAGCTACCTCAGGTGGACACAAATTTCTTCATCAGTGGGAGTATATATTGCATTGCTCCTTCATCCTTACATGGATTGGGGCTATTTTCCATGGATGGCATAAAGGTCGGCTATGGCATTGTAACTGAATTGATGGAGTATGTCAGACCATTATACAGATACAATCACTGGTTGATCTTGGTCCAATATACTCGAAGTATGTGGAGATACGGAGTTTTCCGCAAATTATATACAACTAGCATAAAACAATAAAAACAAAAGGGCGACTATGTATATTGATGGAAGACCAAACGCATCTGAAAACATTGTTGGCTTTATAAATAGTACATTACCAGTGATAGCAACTAAGCAACCAAATTGTGAATTTGAGGGACGCGAAGAACATCGTATATTTGTATGTGCAACAAAAACAATACTTCCAAGTGAAGAGTTGTTGATAGATTACAACTTAAATCGAATAGATGTGGCTTCCATAGTCCAGGGTAACCGTGGAAGGTCATGCACTATGCCTCATCAGGTAAATGCTAAATATAGTAACCAAATATGACTACAATAACTAAATCTTTCGATTTTTTTTTGTTAACATTCGATTTCCACTGTTGACATTCGATTTTTTCGTGCTTATTATAAATATTTCCATGTGATAACATGCTTATTACACTGTTATGCTTATCTCATTTTTGTTTATGTTACAATTATTGACTCAACTTTTATTGATTGATTTATTGTGTTGGGGTGGTGGCAGTGGAAAGCCACATGCTGCTTCCACGGTCCAGGGTGACCGTGGAAGGTCACACTCTATGCCTCATCAGGTAAATGCTAATATAGTAACTAAATATGACTACAATAACTAAATGTTTTGATTTTTTTATGTTAACATTCGAATTCCACTATTGACATTCACTTTTTTCATGCTTATTATGAATATTATCATGTGATAACATGATTATTACACTGTTATGCTCATCTCATTTTTGTTTATGTTACAATTATTGAATCAAATTTTATTGATTGATTTATTGTGTCAGGGTGGCGGCAGTGGAAAGCCACATGCTGCTTCCACGGTCTAGGGTGACTGTGGAAGGTCACACTCTATGCCTTGTCAGGTAAATGTTAAATATAGTAAATAAATATGACTACAATAACTAAATGTTTCGATTTTTTCTGTTAACATTCGATTTTCAGTGTTGACATTCATTTTTGTAATACCCCATTTTGACCCTTAGGATATATTAGCTTTTAATTTAAATATTGTATACATGTGATGTATGTTTTCCTAGCGTGGAGCTCAAGGCCAAGGCCCCGCTAGTGGATGCTCGAATTTTATTTAAAATCCGAGTATTAGATATTATGTTACCCATGTGCTATTTAGCCATGGAACATTGTAAAAATGATGTAAATAAACATCATACAATAAAATACAAAAACTGGCTATGGAAGCAACTAATGAGAAGGGGCCATGTGTATCCACTAGGGAGTGGTGAGGGGGTTGTGGGATTGAACCATAAGCTGCCAAATGTCATTTTGAGAAACCATTTGACTTTCCTAGCTGATATTTAATTCAGTTGTAAGAAACTTGTTGAGAAATCAATCCATGGCTTAAATGGAGCAGGGGAAACCCAGAAATTCGTATGACAGGTATGGGCTCTGTTTTTTGTGTACCACAAGTCACCCTACCTCATGGGAATTCATTCTCCCTCATTCTCATTCCATGGTTGAAGATGCCAGCTTCAGTTTTCATCCATTACACATGCCCAACAGAGAGAAAAAAAATAGAAATCGCAACTTTGCAAGAACCCATGTTTTGAAGTGCCATAAACACCCATAAATTCGTATTGACAGTGAAATCCAATGGGGGATCCATAGTTATGAAACTTGGAGCGAAATTGAGAGAATTAGATACCCCGAAATCCATTGGAAAACCCAGTTTTTATAGCCAAGAGATCCAGTGATGGGATTAAGTTACTTGATGATGGAATTGTGAGAAATCCAAGTGTGAATGTTTGAACAGAGGATTGGATTGCTTGAATTTAGCTTGAGATGTCTATAGCTATGTGGTTGAGCTCACTGGATTAGCATCCTCCTCCTTTTCTTATTACATGCTTGACAAACCCAACTGTGTGTTGGCTTAACATGATTATTTGAGTGAAACCATGGCTGTGAATGAGCATGTTTAGTTCCTCCTTAGTGGATACACATCCCATCTCGGGGGTGATCTCCCAGCTGAAAGAATATAGGCTGGACACAGATCTATGGTTAGGTGGAACGTTGCTCTCATATAGCCAGTTGTTGGACAGTTTCATCTTAAAGATAAGTATTCTCTGTGGTTTAAATTGTGATCATTCTGTGCTCTGTTCTGAATGTTAATTATTCATGTTAATGAAATGAAATGATTATCTTAATATGGTTGATATGAAGCTTGTGCATAGCATGAGAATGGGATTGATTCTCTGTATGTTGATTCATCATCTGCTTGGGATAGATATGCTGATGCATTCTAGTCTGTTTGTGTGTTATTGTGTTTTAATTCCGTTGTATAATTTAATTATGCATTTTATTTTAAATGGTAAAATTTAGTCTTATGGCTTTGGGGAAGAATCAAACAACCCCATGTTACAGTCATGTTCCCTCTGTGGTTTGGAATGATGGGAGGGGCTGTGACTGCTTTTTTCGTGCTTATTGTGAATATTTCCATATGATAACATGCTTATTACACTGTGGTAGGGGTCTGCTCATCGTCATGGAGCAGAACATGTATCTTCTCCTTCAGAGGTAAAAGCAAATATTATTGCAATATCTCATTTTTGTTTCTGTTACAATTATTGACTCAACTAAATATAGTAACTAAATATGACTACAATAAATAAAAACTCCGACCCCAGAATATTTCAATGTGATAACATGCTTATTACACTGTGGCAGGGGTCTGCTCATGATCATAATGTCACATAATGCATGTCTTCTACTTCCGAGTTAAAAATAAATATTATTGCAATATCTCATTTTCTATTATGTTACAATTATTTTCATAACGTTTATTTATTGATTTATTGAGTAAGGGTGGTGCCAGTGGAAAGATACCTATTGCTTCCATGGTCCAGGGTGACCGTAAAAGGTCACACTCTGTGCCTCTTCAGGTAAGTGTAAAATATAATAACTAAATGTTTTGATTTTTTATGTTAACATTCAATTTCCACTATTTACATTCGTTTTTTGCATGCTTATTATGAATATTTCCATGTGATAACATGCTTATTACATTGTTATGCTTATCTCATTTTTGTTTATGTTACAATTATTGACTCAACTTTTATTGAATGATTTATTGTGTCAGGGTGGTGGCAGTGGAAAGCCACATCTTGCTTCCACAATCCAGGGTGACCATGGAAGGTCACACTCTATGCCTCATCAAGTAAATGTTAAATATAGTAAATAAATATGACTACAATAACTAAATGTTTCGATTTTTTTTCTATTAACATTCGATTTTCAGTGTTACCATTTGCTTTTTTCGTGATTATTGTGAATATTTTGATATGATAACATGCTTATTACACTGTGGCAGGGGTCTGCTCATTGTCATGGAGTAGAACATGTATATTGTCTTCCAGAGGTAAAAGTAAATATTATTGCAATATCTCATTTTTGTTTATGTTACAATTATTGACTCAACTAAATATAGTAACTAAATATGACTACAATAACTAGAAACTCGAACCCCAAAATATTTCCATGTGATAACATGCCTATTACACCGTGGAAGGGGTTTGCTCATGATTGTAATGTCACAGAATGCATGTCTTCTACTTCAGACGTAAAAATAAATATTATTGCAATATCTCATTTTTTATTATGTTACAATTATTTTCATAACGTTTATTTATTGATTTATTGTGTCAGGGTGGCGCCAGTGGAAAGGCACCTACTGCTTCCATGGTCCAGGGTGACCTTGGAAGGTCACACTCTATGCCTCATCAAGTAAGTATTAAATATAATAACTAAATGTTTCTATTTTTTATGTTATCATTCGATTTTCACTGTTAACATTCACATTTTTCAATGCTTATAATGAATTATTGATTGATTTATTGTGTCAAGGTGAGGACCGTGGAAAGGCACCTGCTTCTTCCACGGTCTAGGGTGACCATGGACAGTCACCCACTTGAAGTAGATCAATACGGGTTGAACGTGGGAAGTCAACAACCACAACACCGTGTCATGTAAGTGTTAGTGCTTAATAGTAATTAAATTTCATTACAATAACAATATTTGAATGATGTTAAAATTATTTTGCTTAATTTTATTGTTTGATGATTTTAGTCCAGTGCACTCGATCTAGGTGATGAGGTGATTGAGGAATACATTTACTATTCCATGGACCCAATGCAAACTTTAAGGAATGCCCTGAAAAAGGAAAACATAAAAATGCTTTCCTTGGCTCGCATAAGGCCCATGACGCAGGAGAACAGGGAAAGGATTGAAGAGCTGCAAGATCAAATACAATCTTATGGGGTAAGTGGCATATTCACATATTTTTTTAAGCTATGACATGATTTCATATCTGATATTATGTTTTCTATTTTTCCAAGTGATCTGATAAAGTAAATTTTTTCGTTTGTAGGAGTTTTTACAACCCGTGACTAGAGAACTCGTCGAGACAAGTATAGGTACCAGTGATGCTCCAATGCAGCAAAAATGTCGACAAAGAAATGTACCAATGAGTATTTTTGACACTCTTGTGGTTGGCCTCGAATCCATTGATGAGGGAACTGTTTTTTATCGGCATGACATGCCAAAGCATGATGAGATGGAGCCTGGGACTCCACATGACTCTAGAGATGAACGTACTATAGATGACCAGGAACTTTTCCTGGAGCAACATGAGTTAAAAGCAATGGATCACTAGATCTCACCTTTCTAGTGGATGGAACTTGTGTTCCGATCAAGATTCAAAAGATTGCAGGTATTTATTAATTAATTTATTCATTTTAATCATGAAATTGAAATGGACATACATTGAAATTATTATAAATTAATGGATTACATGTTTTTGCAGGAAACAATGTTTTCTATAGGAATTTGAATGACAAAGCATTGGAGTTGTTTGGCCACACAATTCGCACATGGTGGAATATCCAAGATAACGGAAAGGGAGATGAATTGATAGACCACATGGTAAACTTGTTTGGCAATACATTCAACAAGAAAGTGGTTGCAAAGTTATCCAACGAGAATTTAAAATATACCAGGGCCCAATATAGGGATAAATTGCAACTTGACCTCAAGCATGAACACCCTCCCATGGTTCCATAGAAAGAGTGGAAGGCACTCATAGAGGATGCAAAAGATAACTTGCTAAAAAGACAAGGAAAACAACCACGACCTAGTAAAGCAAGGTACAACACATATCATCTTTTTAGTGAAATAAGGTCAATTATTTTTTTCTTTTTTGTTATAAGTAAAAATTCTTATATCTAACGTTTTTCAAAATTTTCATATATAGGCTACCTAACACATCCAAAGCAACCAAGGCTATAATGGAAAAGCACGGGAAACATAGTCTGGGCCAGGGTGGCTATAGAAAACTAAGAGCCCGAATCGTAATAATTAAATGATTAACTGTGGGGAATATTTATTTAACAATAGCGAACAAATATCTATTTTTGATACTGGAAATTTTAAACTTGTTATGCATTGCAAGGAAATATGTTCCAAGTTGTTGCCACTGAGGAAGACCTAAATCTTGGTTTCAAGTATGGTTTTCAAAGTGTGATTGAATATCATAAAAGCTTGGGAAGACTCCAATCTCCCCAATGACGCAAATGCAGGTAAATAAAATGAATAAGGACATCATTGCAGTATACCATTAAATTCTATTGAGTTTTGATTATATCACCCATAACTAAATATTTATGTTTGTTTTTAAGTAACAATGAAACCGCAACAGTGAATCTAGTGGTACTTAGGACGTTCCATTTGATGTTGGGGTGTGCATGTCCCATGATAGTGGGGAGCAGAGTAGCCATTCTGGTATGTATTCTTTGGAAATAGAAATATCTATTGTGATTATAGATATATATTTCTTGATGTATACTTATAAATTTTCTTCTTTCAATGGAAGACCATGTAGCTTAGGAGGGTGAACGGCAAGAGGAACCAAGTAGACAAACAATTAACACACCAGTTGTCATAGCTACAAAGACGGGTAAAGAGAAATATTGTAATGTTAATAAAAAAATGAAATATTTATTTCAATAATATTTCAACATATCGATATGCTCATTTCCGTTGTTGCAGTTCACACCCCTTCAGAATAGTCTCCACACCCTACTCAGCGATGTACAAGAAGTATGATACATGAGGGCATGGGAACACAAATAATAGTAGGACATGGTGTATTAAAAATTGCACCAAATGATGATTCTGATACCCTACTCGTCAGTTATTACAATGCAAAAAAACAAAAATCAACGAAAAAATAAATGTATAAATTCATGACTTGTATTTGGATGTATATCAATGTTGTTAGTCTAAAACATTTTACCTAATTATGCTTCAATGTTTATAGGTTTATATGTTTTGATGACTAGCCTAGTTATGCATGAATGTTTATATGTTTTCTATGTAAAAAAAATCATTTATTGGGTATGGGGAATTGAGATTGATGTGAGGGGGGGAGGGGCCATATGAGCTTCCACCTTCACGTGGTTGGCCTCGTTTAGTAGAGAATATTAAACTATTCTTGAAACAGAGAGGATCTCAATAAGGTATAAATAGCCTTTTATTCCTATGTATTAAATATTGTTGTAAATTTTTAAATGCATGTCTATTTCTTAAAATATTGTTAATAAATTTAACATTTCACGGTTCATTGATTTCTACAGGACTTTGTAGTAGGATTTAAATGCCTGTTTATTTGCTTATATGTTATTTACTCATATGAGAATTCTGTCTTTAATGATTTATGCGGGTCTTGGTTATGGAAATGCATATCGTGGACAACTCTTATCAAGTTGTATGGGCGAATGGATCAGGCGAAAGGAAAATGATAAGGTAAGGGTTTTGACGAGTTTTTTAAAGTGGGTTTTGACATGGTTTTTTCCTTATGCTTTCCAAGTTATCCAATTATTTTAGTGTTCAGAAGATCCATCTTGAAATGCATCAAATATGCCATTATTTTATGTTTGGGAATCATAATAAACATTTTGAATTTTTTTTCTATTTTTTAATTGATGCTTACTAGTGAAGGAAAATAGGCATCCATTGTGTTGAAATACCACTCTTAGGTCACGAACATATTCATCACACACTAAGACAAAAGTCTTAGTGAACTATGACATAGTGAAAATAGGCATAGTATACACAAGTGAATGAGATCCCCACTAAAAAATTATACATATAAGCCTAAAGAAGATCAAATGAAGAATTATGTTGCAATGCTTCAAAACCTGCGTAAGTGGGATCGATAAGAAGTCAACAATCATATCCACCTAAAAAATTCTTGGAAGTTGTTTCAAACTCAACAATTTGGCCCCACAACCTTGTTCGAATAGGACATGTGAAACACTTGGATACTCTTGGAGTGAGTTGGAATATCAATTCAATACGAAACTTGTCCAATGCATTAGCTTATAATGTTTTGGCACTGGCTTCTAGGATCTCATGTCTTTGAGAGAGGTCTTCATATAAGATTGTAGAGAAAGGAACCTATGGACCCCTTCTTCAAACAAATTCCAGGTGCTCAAGAATGTATTGTATGCCGCCACATTTTATTGCAACTATTGTTTCTTCATTTTTTCAAAATAGAGGAAGGCCATTTCAAATTTATATTCTTAATGCATGTCTTGATAAAAAATGTGTATGTGTTTCCATTAGGCTTAGTATTGGCTTCACACATCTTTTTGAAACTTTGCAAATCCACTTGTACATAACCCACATTTACATATGCATTAGAGAGGATGGACCTACTAAGATGAGTTGGCTATATGCCATGCATTTCTATTTATTCCATTAAAAATCTTGCATGGCAAGGAGCAAAATTGAATGCTATCATGATAATGTTGTAAGTGACAAGTTTAGGTTTGAATCCATACATATTGTATGGCTAGGTATGAACAACAATAATAGATTCACATATATTATGCTTGGATTTCTTACTATTTGATTTTGTCACATCCAAACAGGTATCCATTTCAATTTCAGATATACATTATGTAATCCTAATTTCTAAGATTTCCTCACAGAGATATTTTTCTTTTGAAGTGTTAAAGGAACAAAAATATTGACCATAATGAAAAACTCAACAAAACCTTGGAGAATAGTATTTCAATCTTGCTTAGAAGCACCTAGCTAGTCCCTTTTATTATCCATTTAAAAAAAAAATTATGCATGTCAACACTTGAGTTAACACAACATTTGAATTCTGAGGGCACTTCCAACTCCAAACTCTTAGCTACAATATATAATGTTTTTGAAAAGCATTTCTCTGTTGACTTTACAATTAGATCAATCAAAGGAGATATACTAGATAAATGTCTTTTTTCATTCTCTTCTTTTGCACTTGAAAATTCTAAAAACCATGATAAACTCACCATCAATTTCATTTAATCATCTTTGTTCTCAAAAAAGATGATAAGCTCTTGTCCAATGCCAAAAGTCACTAATTTAATGTCACCTGTCTTGGACATTTAGGTTATACTCATAAGACATCAGTTTCCACACCCAATCTGCAATTTGGAATGGGTCTCTCAACTAGCAAACCATTTCCCATGGTTGCAAGTTCACAAGTGTCAATATGAGATACCACACACACTGCTTTTCATCAATGCTTGAAGGATTGTTGTTAACACTTTCTAGACCCTCCTCACAAATTTTGGCATCTTCTGAAGGTCAATATCAGACTTATTCTTTGCAATAGTCATTGGGATTTTCCATGCTTATTTTATCCTTAACTGAATCAAAGGAGGCCAATCTGAATGAAATATTCACAATTTTTTCATGGGGTGTTCTCTTATCTGCAAGATTTATTGAATGGTCCATAGACAATTGTTTGGGATAAGATCTACCTAGTGCAAATGAGGGTTGTCAAGATAGTATAATCAATTCAGTATGGTTGATGGCACAGTATGGTTGATGTAGGGCGTTGACCCTAGTACTATCATGGGGAGTGGAGGCATTTCCCACCATTGAACCTACGAAAGTCGAGGTCGTGGGAGGGCTGTGCTGAGCAAGCTCCCGTGGATGTGGGATGAAAACGAGTGGGTTCCTGCTGGGGAATATTGGTCAATGTGTTCGATCGACACCTCCACTTACGGGTTCTATACATGGCCATACGCATAGTCAAGATTCCATGGTATATTCCAGTAGAGGATGGGATGGTGAGGTCAGGATCTGGAAGTATTGGTGATTAGCTGGTTGGAGTACTAATGGGATGGATGGGACCAATGATGGATTGGATGGTGTTCTTGATTGTTATTAACCATCATGATTATATGCTTGATTTCATCATTATGTTTATGTAATTCTATTGTATTGCTTCTGTATGAATGATTATGAAGGATGAATGATGCATTGTTTAATTGTTCTTCTATATGTTGTTTGAGAGCATGTAATAATGATCTATTAGGAGCATTAAATGTGATTATTAGTACCCACGCTTAAGACTTATGTACTGGCCATGAATACACCAATTCATGAGTACATTACTATGATTGGTCAATCGATGAATAAATTAATATGGTTATATTAGCTAATAGTAGCTTGGTTGATGAATTGTTGAAAGTATTACTTGTGTGTTGAAAGTATGAGTTTGTTGACTTGTCAAATATGTTTTAGATTTATATAAATTGATTGTATTATTGAATGACAAATATAGTTATATATATATAATATAAAATATGTCATAGTATAATATAGTATATGAAAATATCTTATTTGACATATGAATGAAAGGATAATATAAATAAATGGATAGATAGGATTTGCACAAATTTTTAGAAAATAGTTGTCATAGTTGCATTAAGATGGAAGCATGATAAGTGAGACTTTGCAACCATGTTTATTAATATTTTAATTATTTAAATCAAATTGCTATTTTTTGGAGAAAATGAATTTATTGATTGATGATTATTACTTCATTGGAATTTAGTGATGGATGAGGAAGATGTTGAGGAATTTTGATATAAATAGGAGACTTGAGAGTGGAAGGAGGGAGGTTCTTTTTCTCTTGGAGAATATTTTGGGTGAGATTTTTTCTAGGATGGGGATTTTGGATATTTTGGGATGTGGATTTCGGAAGAGTTGGAAGAGTTTGAGAACTCTTGGAAGATTTGATACATAGCCTACTAGTGCATCACTGTTCTATTCTTTGGGGGTCTCGGGCACGGAGGGTCAGGAGGCCATTTGGATGGGACCATCCAATGGATTATTGGGGCTAGGGAGCTGGCTAGGCCCCCAGTTGGCTAGGAGGTAAAACCGTGGTTCCTCTTTGGGAAATGAAGTTAGAAGCATCGAGATGAAGATGGAAGCTTACTCAATTTGGACTCCGTCGCCATTATTATAACGAGGTATTTTTCTTGTGATTTTAAATTGTTTATATGTTGTTGTAAACTTCTTATATGTGCTATGGTTACATGATGCTTATATCCTGTTCAATCATATAGTTAATAAATCCACCATTTGAGGTTGTATTAATACTCTTATGCATTTCTAGAATGAAAAGAAAATAAATGCTTATTTAGATTGTTCAGAATTTTATAATGCATATAGAGGAATTACACATGGTATCAGAGCCTCGGCTATAACACTCGGGCCAATAGGGTCACCCTGAATGTAAATTATGCCAAGTAAAAAGGAAGCAGTTGTAGGAAGTTCGTTCAAATCATTCAATATTACTTGAATTGGGAAATTATTAAAACGTTGAAAAGAATATGATTTACATGGATGCCAAGAATCATGGCATAATCATTGGTACAACTGTTATTAAAACACGTACATGCATTATTTAGGAGATCTAGAAGCTAGGTCTGATTGTTCCTCTTGAAATGTCTTTACGAATATTCACACCAACCAACACCAAAAGCTTCAACTTGAAAAATTGATAATTTTATTTTATTTTGGCACAAAAACATCCAAATATTATTTAAATTAGAAGAGTACACAAGCTGATATCTGAAATAGAGAAAGAAAAACACATCAGTAAACTAAATTTAACAAATAAACCTGTTAGGGTCAACAAACAAAATATTGCCAAGATAAACAAAATTTGCAGCTATTACATTTTATGCAATACTGTAATTGCTTCTTAACAAGTATCCCTATTAAGATGAGGACAAAGTTGCATGCCAAAACTTCCTTTCCTGATTTTTTTTCTCTTTTGACCTCGCCACACATGTATACAATCATAGTCACCAAGGATATTTTCAGTATTCTTGAACCCATTGATGGCAGATATGTACGTGGTATCATTACTGCTCTATGGTTGTTGTGATCGTTTCATTCCATAACCCATGAAAGGGGACTTGCGGTGTGATTGAAAATTAACTTGTGTGAATGAAAAACCATCCATTAAGTAAATAAAATGAGACATTATCCAACCAACTACAATAAATACCAGATATTGTTTCCCTTTCCAATCCGTTTCCTGAGTGGATTCAAATTGGTATGTGCTCCTAACGGTGGGACACATAGGACTATGATGAATCCTTAGTGTGAGGGTCCTATTTCCATTAACATACCATAAACATTGTGATAATGAGGATGATTCTGGAGTCCACCCAGTTCTTCATCACCTCTACGAATATTACTCTTGGGCATAGTTTTCATCAGAGTCTTGAAAACAACCGGTTTATTCATATCATTCCATATACCATCAACACAATTCGAAGCAAAATCAGAAATCAATTTCAACCACCATGCTCGAGTTTTTCTTGCGTAAAATCAGTGAAAACAAATTCTCTAAGCCGGACCTCTCCCACATAATTTTTTCCATGTGCCTCCAGGATCCATACATTATTTGAGCATCCACTATCATAGACAAAATATCCCTCCTCCCTTTTGATGTCAGGATAAATCATCCAAACAAATTTAAAACCTTTACTATGAAGGTTGCTTGCTAAATATTGAGGATTGGGAAATTGCTCTAGATCAAATGTGAAACAACGAAAGTCATGTAATCTATGTCCATCCATATGACATTAAAAGGCATCTTTTTTTTCTAGGAAACTTTTTGCCACCTCAAGAACCCTGGTGTCTGTTTCATAGCTCCAACGACATTGGTGATAGCCAAGTGACCATATTGGTGGCATGAATGCAGTTCCAATAGCATGTGACAACATCATCAATGATCGCATGCCAGCATAAAATCATCCTCTGCGAGAGATCCACCAAACTACATGCTGCTTATGAAGCTCAAGGTCAATAATATGTCAAAGGAACTCTATGAATGAACTCCACAGATTGAAAAAATATGTAAAATGCATATGTGCAATATGGAATGATCCTCAAGTATGTTATAATTACTTCCAACAATTATCCAAAAGGATGGATGCTTCCCTTGCTAAGTCACTTTTGATCATGCCAAAATACCCATGCACATCCTCAATAATAATACTCGATAGAACAGTGATATCACAGCCCATGATTAATGGAGTCTCTGGACATAAATTCGAATCTTCTGCTGATACAGGTCTGATACATATTTATCTTGTGAACCCATTCAATTCTTAGCTATTTTCATCTCCATCCTGGATATCTTCTACAAGGGTCTAATTCTTCATACAAAAGCATAATCATCAACAAATTCAATACACTATAGGAAACTTTGCTCAGATCCCACCATAATTCACTGAAACCTCAAGTTTTAGTAAGCCTTTTTTTCAGGTTGACTTCAAACTTGATTCTTTATGGTAGGTGATGCTACTATAGGAATTCAAAACCCCTATTCCTTTAAACCACCACTATTTAGGAGAACATTGATTTTTGCTTCCCAAAAAGTTGTTCTTTTGCATAGAATTTAAGAAGATACTAAAATGACCTCCACTCTGCTACTCAGGATTTGTAGATCAAGATGTGAGACCTGCTAGATACCCAGAATTTCTCCTAAGACCTGAAAAATGGCTTCAAATTTACCCATATTTTTGTTTCTCTTTGATGTTCATAGGTGTGCAATAATGCTTTAGACACTTCATTGAATTTGCCAATATCTCTTGGTGGACACCCATACAAAATGGGTGGTAACGGGAAGTATTGATGGAGACAATTCCAAAGACACTTCAACATGATCTTTATTGAACCATAACAGTGCGAACATGTAATAAAAGTAAAGAGCATCTACGCAAGATTTGTGACAACATGTCCAAATTTATTGTACCTACTCTTCTTCTCAAACTATCCTACTTGTTGGTATGGGAAATCACAAATCATGCATAAGTGGATACAAATCTATGGCAATCCACTAGGCACTTGCTATCCTATACATTATACAAGTATCCTTTTCCAGACCTTATTTTTCGTTGGGAAATCCACTAAGTCGGTCAGGGATGAAGATGCTCGATTAAAGGGAGAGGGTTTTTCACCTGCTAAAATAAAAGGGGGGGTAAACAAAACCCGAAAAAATATTAGGTAAATAGCTACACCCCCACAAAACATAGGTGAACAACTTAGGTTCCTATATCTTCATTCCACTATTTATTCCCAACTATCCACTATTTATCCCCAACTATTCCTGCCTTGGTATAACTAGAATCATGCGCATCGGCAATAGGATGTATTTCCCTTACTAACTCTTTTCCTGCAGACAATTAAAAAGAAAAAAAAAAGGGAATATAAGGGTCGCGGCTGACCAATGTTGAGATATTGTTAAGGATACCCAGATTTGGGTACATATTGTAGAGCAGAGGTAGCAACCTTTAGATAAAATGAAAGAAAGAATTAACAGATTGCAACAAAAAATTTGTGTGCGCACAGGGAAGAAATCCATCAACTATGCAGAAACCAACTGTAGAAGAAATATAAGCATTAACGTCAACTGCGGTAGTTGAAGTGCAATGATTAATGTTGCCTTCAAATCATATAAATGCTAGGATGAACCCATTTGGCTGGATGGATGGGTAATTCCTTTAAATTGCATTCACTAAGTCCAACAACTCGATGAAATGAAGAAAAATATTTATGGGCCACTATTATTAAATAGTATCTCATGGATTGATGAGTTGATGTGTGTATTGATGGGAGAATTTGGAGTGTATCCCACTCATGCTGCAAAAACTTATTATTTACGTTATCACTAAATATTCAAAATTATGCTTTTCATCCCATCAACATCAATATAGATACCAGCATCAAAAATGAAAAATTACAAGAAGTTGTGTCTCTATAAATAGTTTGAAGTGTTCAATCCCTATATCCTCTACCCATCCAAGCCATGCATTAATATTCGAGGGGGGGTTACTTAGTGATATATCAACATGGACAGCTGGAAAGCCACGAGAACAACCCTCCTTTTATGTATAAGCACTAAGTTGTACTTGAAGGAGTAGCAAGTCAAAGGAACATGCATTCCCCTCCACAAGAAAACACCAGCCTCGGGATGGGTTCCTTGACTGAAAAGAAGTTGGTTCTTACCTACTATCATCGAGTTCACCCTCACTCTCTAGAAAGGGAAGGAATGGAGGTAAGGTTATCCCTTCTGCTCATAGGAAAGATAGAGGGAAGGCCCTAGCCTGCTGGCTGGAAGGGATAAGTCTTTATGAGGGTCTTCCAAGAGTATGAATTTAAAACTATAAATAACATATACATTTCAACCCAAGGAAGAGTTGGCTCGTATTTCATCCAATAGCCATGATATGCACACAATGAATCAAAATTTTAGGTTCATAGATTGACGTGAAATAATACTATTCAACAAGTAACTCATAAATATCACATGATGCTATCAATGAAATTATGGCACATCCATAGCAGAATCCAAGCAGTGGTGGATAGTATAGTCAATATTTAAATGAGGCATCATTTCAAGTTGACTAAGTAAACTTGCATTGAATGCTAAAGATTCATTTTTTTTCTTAGGATAAGAGCTTCCCTCAATGTAATTTAAAATTCTAAAACTTCACGTACTTGTGCGAGTCATTGTTAAATTCCTCCAGTGTAGATAGAACATCAATTCTTGATATTTGGTGCACGTAACCGATTATGTTAGCTTTGATTACCTATAAACTAGAAATTTTAGTTAAGACACCTTTGAATTTTCTGCCTATGTAATTGTATATGATCTGAGAGATGCTCGTTACCAAGTAGAAATTTTAATTAAATCTCAATAAATTTGAGGTTAACTTATGGATGAGTTGCTGAGATTTCCAGCAGAAACCTAGACTAAAATCATCTGGCATGGAAGAAAGTTGAGGGATGATGATAATACTATCCACCAGGAATCATTGTTGGTTCTAAGCAGCTCTATTATCTTAATCATTTTGTTGTGTTGTTCTCATTAAAATTTGGTTAATTCATTATCCTTTCTTAGAATCACATGAAATTTCAATATATATATATATCTTCCGAAAGGAAAATATCCATCACTCTAAATAAAGAGTGATCATAAACTGCCCATGACGAGCTATTCATTCATATTCAAGAGTTTACATTATCTTACAAAATTCTGTCCATTCCGGATCAGAAAGCTTCCAAAAACACTGTTCTTACATGCAATTCCAAATGCTATAAGATTTTGCAGTGAGCTAGCTACAAAGGCATGCGCCTTTACAAAACAAAAATACATCCTTTCACTTGAAAACTCATCTTCGCCCTAAGCGTGTTGAGGCTGAAATTCCACTCTAATCTCTCTTGGTGGAATTAGCAGAGCTTTTTTTGAAAGTAGATCAGCCTCAGCATTGGGTTCTCGGAATACATGTCTGAAAGTGATAGAGCTAAAACTATTGATTAGGATCTGAATTTGAGTTAACAAAGACTGCAGATGAGGAGCTCTAATCTGTAACTTGTGGTTTTCCCAATCGATAACCATTTTTGAATCACCAAAAACTTGAAGATTCAGAATCTAATGCCTTAGAGCAGTAAGCAATACTTCCCACAAAGTTGTTAATTCAGCTTTGTTGTTGGTACTGTGCCCAGTGCCATAGAGGATGTTTAATTTATAGTGATCATTTAGGTATTTAACTCCTGCTAAGCCTCCTAATTGTGGAATACCTTGACTGGCCCCATCGAAATAGGCCCAAGGAATGGTGTTATCAATGGTGGGATGGATCAAAACTCTCTGCCTCTTTTGAGTCTCTTATTTTTTTTGTTCTTTTGTCCACTGCACGATTAGGGATGAAGTGATTTCAGTCAGGATTCTATTTTCAAGAAAGATGACATAATTTCTTACCCACCAGATGTCGTAAAGGAAAAAGGAAGGGAAAGCATCGAAAATGCGTACCAAAGGGTTCTTCCACAAATTATGACAGCAAATTTCTAGAGACGGATCCAAAGGGACTTCAGCATCCACGAGCTTCTTGGTGGAATCCTTCCAGACCGTTTCTACATAGACACATGATGAGAATAAGTGGGATGAAGTTTCAAAAGAGGCTTGACATAGAGAGCATCGACTGGGGCATTTCCAACCTCGTTTAACCATATTATCCCAAGTAAGAAGCTTGTTACTAAGGACAAGCCACAAAACAATCTTGGCTTTCCATGTGCCTCCCGTTTTCCAAATCACAAACCACTGCCATTTTTTTCCACCACTGAACTAGTTTTTGTTAAATGCTTCATAGCCAAGTTTGGCTATGTAGTCTCCATCTAGACTATTCAAGGTCCAGACAAGTTTATCTTCAGAGTCTTCAAGCAGTGCAACAAAATTCAGTCTGAGAAGGTTTACATAATTAGTCCATTTTGTGGCTTCTTCGCTTCCAAGACCTAAAACATCCGCTGAAATCCAACTATCAACTTGGGAGACATTAACCTTAGTATCCGCTAACACCAAGATATTAGATCTCTTAAGTTTCTGAACTGGCCCTTCTAAAAGCAAAAATCTGTCTCCCGCTCCAACCCATGGGTCTGTGCCAATATGAACCTGTTTTTCGTTGCCTATTCTCCAAGCAATCCAATTAGAGGAAAGGATAAAACCAAATCTTTCCACCCAACAGAGCCTCCTTTAAATGATTTATTTCTACTTCTGAAACAATCAACAATGGATGAGTTTGTACAGTACTTGGAAATTAGAGTTTTTCCCCATAAAGATGAGGAATGTTGTGTTAATATCCACATAGATTTGGTTGCCGGTGCTTGACAAAAAATGAGAGGATTCTTGATCCCCCATCCCCCTAGTTCTTTTAAATTTGTAACAGTGGTCCATTTTTCCAGGGGGATACCTTCTCTTTTGCTGCTTGAAGTCCAAAGAAAGGATAGGCATTTCTTCCTTAGCTTGACTAAAATTCCTTTGGGAATGTAGGAAACCGTTGCCCAGTAGAGAGGTATGCTTTGAAGAACCTCGTTTAATAATGTTAGCCTCCCTCCTCTAGACATAAACCTGTTTTCCCAACAGGAGATACAACCTTCAACTTTCTTGACAAGCCATACCCAATCTTTGAACGAGTAAGCGTTTGGTTTTAAAAAGAAGCCAAGATATTTAAAGCCATCCTGAAATAAGGATAAGGGGACAAACAGGAGGGAAACTGCTCTATGCCTAAGATCTTCAGGGAAATCATGGACCACTAGGTTTGATTTTTCTAGATTTATCTCCATACCCGTAGCCTACTGATATAAAGAGAGAATATTGTGTAGTGCAATTAGATTGTCCTTAGAACCTTTACCAAAGAGTAACACATCATCCACAAAAACCAAGTGAGACAGTGTAGAAGAAACATACACTTGAATCCCTTGGAATGCACCTGATGTCTTGGACTGTTGCATTAGTTTGCTGAGGGCTTCAGCTATGAAGAGGAAGAGAAAAGGGGACAAGGGGAACCCTTTTCTCAAACCTATGGAAGCTCTGAAAAAGGAGGAAGGAGAACCATTAATAAGAACTGCAAAAGAGGCTGAGCTTACGCAACCCATTATCCAATTCACCAGTTCCACCGAGAAGCCGAGATGGATAAGCAAGAGTCTGAGAGAGGTCCAATTGACTTTGTCATATTCCTTTGAGAGATTTAATTTTAGAGCGAAATATCTCTCTCTTTTTTTAATGATCACATGAATTTTTTCCTGAGCCAATGATACAACATCATGGATCTGTCGATTAAAAAGGAAACCAAACTGCTCCGCTGAGATGATTTCGCTCATTATAGGCTTCAAGCAAAGAGCAATGATTTTCAAAATAAGTCTATAAATCAGGTTGCAGCAGGAAATTGGTCAGAAATCAACAAAGGTTTGAGCCCTCTGTTTTTTTGGAACGAGGGCTAGAAAAGTAGAACTTAGAGCTCCTAAGACTTTCCCGGATTTGTGAGATTCCTGGACAGCCAAAAGCAAATCTGATTTTATAATATCATAAAAACCCAATAATAATTCCACTGTGAGCCCATCAATACCTGGGCTCTTACCTTTCTGGAAGGATGAAAGCGTATCTTTTACCTCTTCCTCCATGACATCCTTCATTAAGGAGATATTCATTTCCTCTGAGATTTATTTGGGAAAAAGTCTCAGGACTTTTAACATTTCTTGTATTTTGCACCCCTCCTTCTCTTTGAAAAGAGAACTAAAAAAGGAGACACCTGTTGTTGCTTTATCTTGGAAATTGGAAACAGTTACTTTTTCATTATGGATTTCACTTATTGAGTTTAGATTTTGAAGGAAAATTTATGGAAGAACTTAGTATTATTATCCCCTTCTGTTATCCATACTGCTCGGCTTTTCAATCTCCATATAGCCTCTTCTTTCACTAAGAGTTCCATTCTTGTTAGTTCTAGAGTCTTTAGTTTCTCCATCTTTTCAGAGGAAAAAACACCCAAAAAATTGTTCTTGTATAGAGCAGAGATTCCTCTTCGGCTTCTTTTAAAAGGGCTTGTTGATTCTTGTTATAATTAATGGACCAAACCCTAGAAGCCTCCTTAGATTTGCCTAAATTGTCCCTTAATTGCTTCATGCAGGAGTCATGTGAAGAGGGGTTAACTGGAAGCCAATGGTCCTTGATCAATTGTAAGTAAATTTCTTCCTTAAGCCATAAAGGGTTGAAGCGGAAGGGAGATTTCGACTTGTTTTCCTAAAGCAGTTCGAGGAGAATGGGATGATGATCTGAGAGTCCACCTTCCCCAACCCAAGAAGAGATAGAGAGATGAATGTCAATGATAAGTTTTGAGACAAGAAATCTATCTAATCTCTTCGAGATGAATTTGTCACCACTTCTTCTGTTTCTCCAAGTTGGTTCTAATTTGTAGGGGGTGACGTTCACAAGGTTGTTAGCTTCAAACAGAGAGATAAAGAAATTACTAAGGGAGTTAGGTCTAGTAAGGTTTCCCTAGATTTCCCTAACTGAGACCGTTAGATTTAGATCACCTCCTAAAATTGCACGCTGATCCTCCAATAAACCGAGGGATGCCAAGTTTTCCCAAAAGGGTCAGTCGTTAATAAAAGGACCATAAGCATTCTGCACAGTAAAGAAAAGACCAGTTGCAGAATCTTTCAAAACCATTTTTAGTACTGAATCAAAACTTTCAAAGACCACTTTTTCCATCGAAGGACTCCATCCTGTTAATAACCCCCCTGAGTGTCCATCCGCATCTTGAGAGAAAAAAGACCAATCCTTGATCCAATGCCCAACTAAATCAATAGCTTTGGAGCCTTCTGTCATTGTTTCCTGAAGAAGGATTACGGTTGGATTCTGTTGGCAGGCAGTTTGATGAGTCAGCATCACAACATCGCGGATGTTGCGCAAGGCTAAAGGTACCGCGAAAGGAGGAAAACAACGAGCAGGGCGACAAGTATTTTTTTAGTTTTTGGGTCATTTGGACTGCATCATGTATATTTTGGGTCATTTAGACCGCACTATGGGTATTTTTGGGTCGTTTGACTGCATTTTGTGGGATTTTGGGTTACTTTTTGTAGAATTTTGTTAAGAAGCAATTAGGCGGTTGCCTAAGTGGACCACAAATGTAAAGGAGAAAGCCTATAAATAGATGTAGGTTTGTAAGTGGTGAGATCATATTTGTAGAGCGCATAATAGTAAATCTTGATGCCTAATAGATCTTGATCTGAAGCAGAAGACTGAGTATCTTGTTGTATCTGGGTTTTTTCGGAGATAATATGATGTTTCAGAGCTTTTGAGCAAAATATTTGTGTCGTTTCCATCTTTATGTGGTAAATGCATGTTGCGATATGAATATATGAATGATGCGTTGTTTCCTTGTTGCAATTAATGCTTTACTATTTTATTTTTCGCATAATTATGGTTCTGTCAATGATAAGATCTGTTGAATAATGTTGCAAATATGCTTAATGTCTGAATGGAATGCTTAGATCTAATTGTGAATGTTGTAATAATTTATTCAATTGATGCACAACATCCTCCTTCATTTGGGGGAAACATGATTCCGTCAACTCTCCCTTGAACATCTCGGGTGAGACCTCATCTACTCCACAGGTGTTGCTGGACATGGTTAAACCTGTCTGGGCCGGTGCTCAGGGAGATCGCGGTGGCTTGGATGTCGAAAGCGTCTGGAACTCCTTGTCGACTGGGTTTGTGTCAACAAATGGTTCCATTGCCGGGAATGTAGTGCGAAGTGAAAGGAGGATATGTTGGGGCATCTGACAAGACCGGAGATCCAAGATTGGTTTGACCTAAAGTTGCGAGAATTCATAGAAAAATAAAATAAGAAACCTGGGTTGTCGACAGATTGGTTGTTGGCAAAGTATATCCATGACGGTCCACATGAATACTTTTTCTGTGTGTTCCCAATCATCCTGTATGAATGGTTAGCAAAACTGACCTTCCAGAAGAGGAACTTCCAAGGTGGTGAACTGACATCCTGGACCCCAGAACTGATCCAGGAGCTGCAAGAAGTTGACAACAAAGCATCGCGGGCTGTTGAGGTTTGGTTCGACAGCATACTAGAAGGATACATCATTGAATTTGCAGTTCACACCATAAATTCTTATAGTGAGGCAGAAAGGGAATTCTTCAACGGGCCAAGGGGTAGATTTCTATTGTCGCTACAATTGTCCATTAAAATGCTCAGTTGTGAGAAGGGCATACTGAAGATGCACCTAGATCAGTAAGAACCATGGTGGGTGGAGGTCATGGATATTACGACGGAAGGGGGGCGGTACATGGAATGATAAGGGGTTGATGGGTGCGGTTCACGATGAGACTGTGAAGGAAGCCGAGGAAGAGAGTGGTCTTACAAGGCGAGGAGCAAGGTTTCGACAAGAAAAGAGGCAGAGGATAGGAGAATGTCCTACTATGATCAAGATGCAAGGCCGCAAAGGAAGACCACACATGATGAAGCAACCTCACAGTGCCAACAAGGACCACCAGGCTACGACCAGGATAGAGGCGGGACCAAACCCCAGTAGCAAAGTACCCACACCTCCACTCACTATCTCTCAACCAGTAATAAATACAACTTTGACACCACTGTGTTCATCAAATCAATAGTAGCTCACCGATCGTAGGATGGAATCCCAGGATGGTGGGAGAAGATGCAAAGTTACAGTTGTTCCATGAGAATGGAACAGATAATCCCGAGTAGTACTGGTTCTTATGTGAAGCAGTATGGACTGTAAAGAAAATTACTGGTGATAATGCCAAGAAAGGACAATTAGCGACAACCCTTCAGGGTCACACATTAGACTGGTTCATGAAGTTTGTGGAGGTTCTTGTAGGTGCTCCAGAAAAGACACTAGATGAAGTTCGAGCTGGATTGATTGCAGAGTTCAGAAAACCCAAATATGAAGCGTAGTATATTACAGAACTAAAATAAATTAAGCAGTACCCCAATGAGACTGTGTGGGATTTTGACTAGCGATTCAAAACATTGTGGCAAGGGTCAGTTTCGACATGAGCACTGTCCAACACAAAGAATGGTTCATCGTGGCATTGCTCCCTCACATTCAACTACCGTTGATGCAACAGAACATTACAACATCGAGTGAAGCTCTAGAGATTGCGATGCGGTTGGAAGCTTCACTGCTTGGTGAGAACACCGCGGGTATGTCGTAGATTCAAACACAGTTGGCTAACTTGACAATACAACTGCAAGACCTTAAGAAAAAAAAGGAACAATGTGAGGAAGTATGGTGTACGCGATGTTGCGGAGAGGGGCATACTAAGGATAATTTCCTAGACTTCTGCAATTATCTGGTATCAAGAGCACCAAATCCACTAAGCGATGGCCATATGCCGTGGTGTCGCATCTGTCAGGTATATGGGAATCTCCATGAGTAATGTCAATACATGCAGAAGATGGTCACAAAACCAATGAATTTGTATTGTACCTTCTGCAAGTCTGTGGGACATGAAGACAAGGACTTCTAGGCATATGGGATACTCCATGAACGAACGTAGATGCATTCTATGTGAAGGACGACCAACGTGTCATACAACAACCGCAACCACAGCCACAGGTAGCCCAACCACTACCTCAGCTGCAAGTGTAGTTTGTACCGCAGCAGCCACCACAATAGTTTATGCCGCAATATGCTCCGATGTAGATGGCTGCACAATAGCCGCAGTACGTCCAGTAGCCACAATACGTGCATCTCAGGCAGTATGCGCAACCGCAACAACAACCGCAATACCAGTAGCAAGGAGGATTCTGGGGAGGATGCGACGGCGGCTTTGGTCAAAGAGGAGGACAAGGATGAGGAGGACGAGGCCCTGTCCAGTGTTATAATTGTGGAGTGTGGGGACACTACCAGTGAGATTGCTCACAATTGCAGACAAAATGTACATTTTGTTTTGTTACCGATCACACTATTGAAAATTTCCCGTAGTTGATTGCGTGATGGCAAGCAGGGAACGTTCCACAGTTCTAGAATCAGAATTAGGTGTAGCAACCAGCACAAAATCAAGTACATCAACTACTGCACCAGGACCAACATCCGAATCAGAATGCTAACCAGAACATGAACCAACCTGGGAATCCGCCACTGAATCAGACTCAAGGTGTGACTATTGCGACAATTTCTGCGGAGCTAAGGACACAAGATGTTGTTGTCGCAGTTATCACTAGTGGAGGTGCGACAACAGGTGAAGACAGTCCACAGTCTCTCATCCGGTTAGTAGGGCAGAAGAAAGTATTGTTTGACATTGATTCCAAGCGTGAGGCATTCTTCAAGCGTGTCGTGTGATGGAAAAAGACCGTGGTAAGGAAATTATTGGCGACATGCCCCCTGTTTTTTATGCCATCTTAGAGGAAGGTCCATCGCGGTAGTCTGGTACCCTATAGAATTTTTTGAAAGTTGTTTATCGCTAGAAAGGGATCCAGATGCTCTTGTCGAGCTTGAAGGGCTGTTGCAGCGACCAGCCAGGGGACGAAAAGAGTCTGTAGTAAACTCCTTAAAAAGGTGGAAGACAAGTAAGGAGATGCGAATGAACATTCAAATTGGAGATTATGAAGTTGATTCATTTATTCTGTATCTTGGTTCGGATGTCAAAATCTTAACCAAGAAGGCCTGGTAGAAAATGGGGAGTCCCACGCTGAGCTGGTCTCCTATACAGCTCCATCTGGCTAATTAGGCCAAGGTGACACCGATTGGGAGAGTTCCACGCCTGGTTGTGGACATTGAGGGAATGAAGACATACGTTGATTTCAATGTGATTGAAGTAGTTGAAGGGGGAAGGTCCTATCTCGCGTTTGTTGAGATTGGATGGGCCAACGACAGTGCAGCAGTAATCAATTTTAAGAAGTGGATGATGACTTTTGAAAACTGCGATCTCATAGTAATAGCTTCATTGGATCTGGCTGTAGGACGCAGGTATATTGAACCAGTAAAAGATGAAGCTCCCAGCGGATGGGACCATGCATACAATATTTCAGAAGATTATATTCATCTGACTTCCAATGGTGAGCTTGGGTGGTGCATCTTTAGCTCCGCGTCTTCCGACTCTGATGACGCATTAGAGAATTGGCAGAACCACCTGCATGAGGTGTCACTCCGCAACTGTGGGTTAGTCATGCAGTCATTATGTCGCGTTGCGACTGAGACTATTGCACTGCCAATATATAAAGGGTTTCATGGCTTGTCTAATTTTCTTGTGGAATTTGAAGAAAAGGTCTCAGAACCACGGCGATTGCTTGCATTGGAGGAAGTGTTGAAGGCTGCTCCAGCACGCTGGTGGGCGACACATAAGCAATCAATTGCGGGGTGGCCGCAGTGCCGGAGATTGCTGACGGTTCACTTTGGTGACACTGAAGTTTACCACACAGGGAAATATGATGGACGGAATGACCCTGGCAGTCATTTGATGGAATGTCATATGTTGTGGGCATCGCGACCAAAGGATGAATGGGTCCATGCCTTTGTTCATACGTTGGACGAGATGCCACGATCATGGTATACTGCAGCCAAATTGCGAGGGGAAATTACCAATTGGTTGGAGTTGACAGTTTGTTTTACTCATATGTTCAGCTTTGCAGATGCCAACCCGGATGTCCATAATGCTTTGTAGCTCATTCGCGACTTAGTTCTGAAGGTTGTTCCGGTGGCATATCCTACGGATCCGCATACGCATTGCAAGATGCAGTCCATGTTGGAATGTTATAATATTACTGGTGGACGAGAGGATGGTGATGATCTGTGGAATGTCAATATTCCGGAATCAGAAGGCAGTCGCGATGTGGTAGCACCAGATGCACCAACTGATCCAATCAGTCAGCCGCTGAAGCTCCGAAAAGTCAACATTGGAACAAAGGAAAGTCCAAATTTTGCAAATGTTGGGGACTATTGGGATGATGAGATGATGGGAAAAGTTACCGACTTGCTGCATGAATTCCAAGACTTGTTCCCTACGAAGTTCTCTGAGATGAAGGGAATATTGGGGGATTTAGGGGAAATGAAGATCCCATTGAAACCAGATGAAAAATCGATAAGGCAGCGACCATATCTACTGAATCTGTGCCATAAGGAGAGGGTCAAAGTAGAACTTGAATGCATGTTGGATGCTGGCATTTTTTGAACCGGTTGAGGAATCCGATTGGATTAGTTCTATGGTGGTGCAGGACAAGAAGACAGGCGAAGTGCGCATTTGTGTCGACTTACGGAAGTTGAACGACGCATGTCTGCATGATCCATTTCTGACCCTGTTCACTGATGAAGTGTTGGAGGACGTGGGTGGCCAAGAGATGTATTCTTTCATGGATGGGTTCTATGGCTATCATCATATAAGAATTGTGAAAGAGTACCGCCACAAGACAACCTTTGTGACGGAGTGGGGTTGTTTTCAATACATAGTGATGTCGTTTGGGTTGAAGAATGCACCAACAATATTCTCTCGGGTAGTAGTTGTTGCTTTCAGGCATTTCATTCAAAAGTTTTTGCAGGTGTACATGGATGACTGGACGGTCTACGGATTGATCAGTGATCATCTAGCCAACCTACGATTGATGTTGGCGCCCTGTCGACATCATCAAATATCGCTGAATTTGAAGAAGTGCATTTTCTATGCACCAATTGGGATATTGCTGGGTCACATTGTCTGCAAGCAGGGATTGTTGGTCAACCCCGCAAATATTGTTCTCATTCTAAGCTTAACACCGCCAACTAATGTCAAGCAGTTGAGAGCGATGTTGGGACACACTGGGTATTATCGCAAGTTCATCAGGGGGTATGCAGCGATCACGGCCCGTATGGAGAAGTTGCTAAATAAAGATGCGGTCTTTTAGTGGTTTCCTTAATGTCAAGTTATTTTTGAGACGTTGAAGGATAAGATGGCCTTAGCACCGATACTGGTCTTTATGGACTGGAGCAAGGAATTCCATGTCCATGTCGATGCATCGTCAATTGCACTGGGCGTAGCACTTGCGCAGCCAGGGGAAGGGGATCTGGATCACCCCTTTGCTTTCGCAAGTCGGAAGTTGTCGTCTACAGAGAGAAACTATACAACTACAGAGAGGGAAGGTCTAGCGATGGTATATGCGTTGCCGAAGTTTAGGCATTACCTATTATGCAGTCACTTTAAGATGTTCACAGACCACTCTGCATTGAAATATCTGGTCAATAAGCCTGTGTTGGGGGGGAAGATATGTTGCTGGCTAATTCTTTTTTAGGAGTTCAATTTTGAGGGGATTGTGAAGCCGGGATGCTTGAACGTAGGACCAAATCATCTATCACAGATTGAGATAGGAGAGGAACCAACCAATATTGAGGACGGGTTTCCTAATGCGTAACTATTTAAGGTTGAAGTAGCTGATGAATACTATGGAGAAATCATTCAGTTTCTAGCAATAGGAACTGCGCCGTACGGGTTCACCACCAGTCAGAAGAAGCAGCTGGTGGTCAAGGTTGTAGATTTCCAGCTGATTGCAGGCTAGTTGTACAAACTGGGATCTGACTAGATCTTGAAGCCTTGTGTTCTATCTCATGAGCAAGCACAGATATTGTCGGAAGCACATGCAGGAGTAGCTAGCGGTCACTATGGCGGTCGTGTGACTGCTAGAAAGGTGCTTCACGTAGGGCTTTGGTGGCCGACGCTTCACCATGATGCGACCGATTATGCACGGACCTGCGATGTCTAACAACGAACTGGGAAACCCTCTAGGAGGGATGAGATGCCATTGAAACCTCAAGTTACACTACAGCCATTTGATAAATGGGAAGTGGATTTTGTGGGCCCTATCAACCCACCTAGGAAGCACACTAGTGCAAGATATATCATTACGGCGACAGATTATTTGACACGATGGGTGGAGGCTGCAACAGTCATAGATTGCAACACAACAACAGCAGCGTGGTTCTTGTTTGACAACATCATCACTCGGTTTGGCAACCCGAAGGTATTGATGAGCGATCAGGGTAGTCATTTTATCAATCGCATCGTCAGCGCATTGGTAGCGGACTACATATACAACATAAGAATAGCACGCCATATCATCTGCAGGCGAATGGGACAGTAGAGGCTTTCAACAAGATCTTGGAGCATGCGCTAACAAAGGTTTGCAATGTGAATCGCGATGACTGGGATTTGAATATTCTAGCAGTGTTATGGGCATATCGCACCACTTGTAAAAGGTTGACAGGACATACACCATTCAAACTGGTGTATGGGCAAGAAGCGATATGCCTATGGAGTCCATCGTTCTGATTTTGTGCATCGCGGTAGCAACAGGTATGGATGATGAAGCGGCATTAGGAGAACGTCTAGCGTAGCTAGTGCAGCTTGACGAATACCGCTTTATCGTAGGCTTTCACCAGAATGTGGATAAGGATCAGCAAAAAGCTTGGCATGATCGCCATCTCAAGAACAAACAGTTTCAGCAGGGTGACCTAGTGTTGTTGTATGACAACAAGTTTTTCAAGCATCCCAGGAAGTTGCAGATGCATTGGCTTGGTCCATATCGCATCAGTAGCATCACTTCAGGACGAGCAGTACAATTGCAACAGTTTGATGGAGCGATGCTCCCAAAGTTGATTAATGGTAGCTGGTTGAAGCCCTACAGGACGGGCTTGGAGTAGTGTGATTACTGAGTTGCATCGGCAAAAAAAAAAAAATGCAGGATGCTCGGGGGAAAGATGGCACACTAGCAAGGACAGAATACGCAAGCCGAAGTGTTTGGGAGTAGCTTGGGAGCAGGTTCATGACAGCAGCAGGGTTGCGACCGGGTCAAATCAACAATCATTACGGATCATTAGCAAATGGAACTTTTTCCCTTGGTAGGTAGGATCGTTAACTGGCCCGGATTGCCACCAGAGTAACGCACATTTGGCATGAAGAACACACCATGGCAGTATGGCCGATGTTATCAAGGGTGATGTGTCGCATGGTTTGACATGCATGACAGCTAGAGGCAGTATAATCACCACTTCGGCCGTCCGCAGTCTAGTCTATACACACGGGAAAAAGCAGAATGATATGATTGGCACCTTATCTGAGCGGGTTTTTCAAATGATTATCGAGGAAGACGCCCGGACGATGGCGATGCATAAATATAGGAACCAGAGGATAGTCAAGCACAGACGTATTTCTAGTTGAGAGGTATTTATGCTGCGAGAGGGTTAGGCATCTCGCTAAGTTAGGAATTCCAAGGAGGTTGTGGAAATGATCCATTTCATTTCGTGTTGTAGAACACTAGGTGCGTTGAGGGCCCAAACGACGAGTGTGCATGAGCGCCTGGAGCAAGTAGCGCTGTCGACACTTGGGTGTTACACAAACGAAGTCTCATCCGAAATGTCTAGGCAGGTGGTGGTAATTCAAAGCTTCGTGGTTTTTGCGACCACATAGATGACAGAGGTAGCATCCCCCTAGTCCCGATTGTACATGATCGCCAGTGCGAAAAAGATGTGCCAGAGCAGTTGGCTTGTTTCACCCCTTAGCGTTGTTCGTCAACCCCTCCTCAGTCTGCACCAGGTTCCCAGAGACTGGAGGATGAGTTTCAGAGGTACATGACAGCAAGCCGGAGGATGAGCAGTTTCAAGTGAGAAGTACATGACAACGAACCGACGATCATCGTAGTAGTAGGAGCCGTATACAACAGCGAGATCTATATAGCAAGAACAGTCGGAGAGACCTATTCCAACCATATATGAGTCCGAGTAAACTGTGTCCAGTTGACGTGGCTCGAGGGCAAGCCACAAGATTGTGTTGGGGTCCTAATGGCAGGTGGTTTGATGAGTCAGCATCGTAGCATCGCAGATGCTGCGCAAGGCTAAAGTTACCACAAAAGGAGGAAAATGGTGAGCAAGGAGACAAGTATTTTTGTAGTTTTTGGGTCATTTGGATTGCGTCATGTATATTTTGGGTCATTTAGACCGCAATATGGGGATTTTTAGGTCATTTGACTGCATTTTGTGGGATTTTGGGTTAGTTTTCATAGAAGATTGTTAAGAAGCAGTTAGGCGGTTACCTAAGTGGACCACAAATGTAAAGGCACAATCCTATAAATAGATGTAGGTTTGTTAGTGTTGATATCATCTTTGTAGAGTGCATGATTGTAAATCTTGATGCCTGAGAGATCTTGATCCAAAGTAGAAGACTGAGTATCTTGTTGTATCTGGGTTTTTTCGGAGATAATATGATGTGACAGAGCTTTTGAGCAGAACCTTTGTGTCATTTCCATCTTTATGTGGTAAATGCATGTTGCGATATGAATATATGAATGATGCGATGTTTCCTTGCTACAATTAATGCTTTCCTGTTTTATCTATCGCATAGTTATGGTTCTGTCAATGATAATCTCTGTTGAATAATGTCGCAAATATGCTTAATGCCTGAATGGAATGCTTAGATCTAATTGTGAATGTTGCAATAAGTTAGTCAATTGATGCACAACATCCTCCTTCATTTGGTGGAAACATGGTTCCGTCAACTCTCCCTTGAACATCTTGGGTGAGACCTCATCTGCTCTGCAGGTGTTGCTGGATAGGGTTAAACCTATCTGGGTCGGTGCTCAGGGAGATCGCGGTGGTTTGGTTGTCGACAGCATGTAGAACCACTGTCGACTAGGTTTGTGTCAACAGATTTAGGGTTTTTATCAATGGTTTGAGGGCATTTTGTTTGGGGGGGCTAACCCCCTACAATTGAAAGAGAGAAGACACATTAAGGAACCTTGAGTTGGGCACTGCCTGCTCTAAGGGCCCTAGTTATAGTGGATTGTTTTCCATCTTTGATCTCCTTAACAGCCCGACTTTTAGCCTTTGAGAGGAACAAATTCCTTCCAAGAGAAATTTTGGGAGTTGGATCCAATTCCAGACCTTTGGTTAATACTTCAACATTTTTTTTCTAAAAAACCCTTTTTTTCTAAGGAGGCAGATTTAGGCTGGGTATTGTAAATTTTCGGAGGTAGGAGTTTTGTAGCAAATGGAGGCAAGGTAGAGGGATTCCCTTTCGAAGGGGAAGGCGAGGGGGGGGACGTGTGAAAAAGGGAAGGGGCGGGACAATGAGTATCTGGAGAAACTGACACATCAGAAATAATGACATCAGGAGATAATGAAGGAGGGGGAAAGGGAGATGAGATATCAATCTTACCGGGAGACGAAGGCGTGTGTCCAAGAGGATCTCCAAGCTTGTTTTCTAGTGAGGCAGCAGTTTCTGATATAATTAGACCAGTCTCCATTATTCAGGAGTCCGTTGTTCCGGTCTCCGCTATTCCAGGTTCCGAGTATGTGCTTCCCGTACTAGGGCTGATAATATCATCCTTCACCACCTTCTTCACCCAGATCTTCTTCTTATTGAGTGGAAAAACTGGATCAAGACAATCCTGTTCCAAATGGCCAACCTGCCTGCATCCATAACATCTGAATGGTATTTTCCAGTAGTCCAACCGTTGGTTCCAGATGCTATCGAACATTTCAATTTTCAATTCTTCGTAGAGTCCATCACGAAGGTCCAATTCTACCAGGATACGGGCACATCTACGATCAACCTTAAACTCCCAATTATATTCTAATGCAATAAAACGACCCAACTTTCCTCCAAGAGCTTCAAGGATCTGTTTTTGCCAGAAAATTAACGATAATCCAGGGAGTATTACCCAAACTCATTGAACGTTCTGTGTTTCCCTTCTAGCGTCAAAATCCACTTTCCATTCTTTTAGAATCAAACCTGATGGGCCCCAATTCCAGCAGTGGATTAAGAGACACTACCTGTCGATTTCTGAGTGCACACAGAAGAGTATCCAACCATGGGATAAAATGTGAAAGGAGGGTAACTGATCCAGCATAGGATTCCAATTGAGCTCCATCTAGCTTCTCAGGGCCGGTTTGCCGACCTACTTGCCGCAAAACCTACCAATTAATGCTGCAGAGAGATATTCAGGGACTTCTTCAATGCCGATTTCTTTGCCAACCACAAGCGAAGATGCCACCTTTTTCGTTGAAGCTCCTTTCTTTTTACGTCCAATTCTCGTGTTAGAGGTTTTAAGCGCACTGTTAACATTATTCTGGAGCATGGCTAATGGTACCGTCTCAAGAACAGACTGGTGCGAGGGAGAACAAACCATCACTTCAGCCATCTTTTCCATGTTGCACTTGAAGCCATAATCGTCTGGGAAGATTTCGCCATGTTCAGGTGAAGTTTCATAATTGACCTCATCAATTACCATGATGAAGGTATGTGTGGGGAAGTACGGGAGGTGACATAGAATAGAGAGGGAAAGGGAGAGGGAACGGGAAGACGGAGTTAATAGGAATACACCAGTCATAAAGGATGGAGGACGTGTGTAAAAGGAAGGGGAAGACTTGGGAAGGAAGTGGGGAGGTACGTGAAGGCTGGGAGTGAAGGACGAGCCTTACGTCATGAAGTAGGAAGGACAAGGATTAGGACCGAAAAAAAATTAGAGGAAAGCAGAGGAAAAAATTATGAACAAAATTGGAGACGAACCTTCGGGAAATCGCACATAAACTGATCCTCCCCCCATATATATATATATATCAAAAAATTTATGAAAAATATTTTTTAATAAGAAAATATATGAAGGATCCAAAACTTCAAATCGTTCCTTACACTGTCAGAAGTAACCCGACTATAAAAGTTTGAATGAATTATAATCAATGTCACTGCCAAACCTATGAAGGGTTCTTATTTTTCCTCATCTCGGTTGTTTAGAAATCCCCTGGATTCCATGTTTTAGACTTATCTAAAATTCATTTATGACATTTATAATAGTTGGAGGGCACAACTAGTAAGAGAGTTATTATTGTAAAAGGAGACACCTCTCTACGGTTAAGTTCATAGGTTGTTTCACTATATCATTAAGACGACACTTACGAGCCTTTATTTCACCTCCACCATTTAAAGGAAAATGGGATACCTTGAATGTCATACCGTGCAGCAGGATTTACTTTAAGTGCACTTATTGTGTTGTATATGATGCATCATACCTATCCTCTCAATTGACTAACTAACATCACAGTATTTATCCTTATCCTTATTGTTTTGAAGATTGTTTATGATTAAGTGAGGGAGTCGAGTATCACTACCGTCTTTATCATGTTTGAGAATGCTCAATTAGTGTAACAACCTTATCCCTAATAGTTCAATACAAATAATTAATAAAAATTTGCACGCCCTCATTTAAGAGAATTAAGAGAAGCGTAATGCATTGGATAATCCAGGAATATGTGCATTATTTTTACAAATCAAAATTCATGAACTCTAGTATGTATAAAAAAAATATTATTCTTGTTATAGAATAAAGCTTGATACAAAGTATATATGAATAATAGGCATAAAACCATCCTATAGGTTTAAAACAATATTAAAAGAACGTTCTTTAATCATTTTAGATGAAAGAAGCTATGAGTGACCAATATTCATTACTATATATATGAAATAATATTTTTTATAAATGTATAAATCCTTATATGTAGCACATCCCAATTTCAAGGACTAACTATGTTCTAGTCATTGTTGTATATATATTAATGTCACTTGTGAAAAAAAAAGTGTTAAAAATTAATACCATAAAGAAGGTAAAAAAATTAAAGAAGGTAAACATTATATGTATAGACTTACATGGATAATAATATGTAAATGTAAACATGAAGTATGTGGCATTAAATAAGATTTTGTGGGACAAAACTGCATGGAAATTTTAGTCAATTAAGCAAAGGCATGTAAATAATAGCACAACCACAGAAGTAATAATTGTTTATTTAAGTAGATTTATAGTGAAAACTATATAAAAATATGAGTATAAGTAATGAATGTCCTCAAAAAAAATTGTAAGGAATGGTAACGGTCTATGTGACTAAGAAAATTTCCGTTACAAACTTGTGTATGAATGACCTAGTGACTAAAATAAAGATTGGTACAAAGACATGCATAACGAGTGCAAAAGCTATATTATTCAACTAGAAGACATAAATGTTCTAACTTGAAAATAAATTGTTAAGGGAAAGCAAATAAGGGTGTAATAATTACCAAGTAGGAATTATAGATCGTAGTAATGGACACCTATAAGAAATTGATTCTCGAACAATTATGCATCGTGTAATACTCTTGTTGACAAGGGGCATGCTCTTCCTTAGCTATGACAAAGAAGAACCTAGACCTCACATTGACCATGTTCGGATCTAATCATATTAGGTAATAAGTAAACGAGGTCAATAGTATGACCGTGAAATCAAGAAGCATATGTATATTCTTAGAAAATACTTAATAATATTTTGGAAAATGTTCCTAATTGGAGGGAACCGTGGTATGCCAATCCCTTGAGGGGTGGTGAACATATAACACCAATCAAGATGTAGTGATAATTAAAATTAAAGTGTAAATTAGCTATACTTAATAAGACTTAGAAAAAATGAGATAAGGGCATGGATAGTGGACTAGCAAATGAGTTATACTTTAAAATATGAATTAGAAGAGGATCATAATGGGAAATGTGTCTTGCATTGACTAAGTTATGAGTAGACGAAGATTCAATTCCTATGATAAACATATTCGAGCAATGCCTTGGGATTAATAGCACATTTTCCCCACGTTAAGGTATGAGGAGGTTAGTTATGTGGGAACATGTGTATTTTACCAAAACCATTGAATCAGTAAGTAGGATGAGTATGTGTATCGCATTTCTATGTCATATGCATCATGGTGGGTATACATATCCGATTAATTGCATTAAGTAAAGAAGCACCCTTCACATTGTGAAAATAGACTAAGGTATTGTTGATAATGTGGAATCCTTTTCATATACTCATAGCTATATGATGTACCTATGTATATATGTAGGTCAAGATTCATGATGTTCATGAGTTGATCACACTATTAGACAATTTAGTTAAAACTATAAGGTTGGAAACGGTCTATGTGTTAAAATTGAAATCGTAAGTATTTTGTGGATAACATGAGACTTGCGTGTATGAAATATCCTTTCACAAATGTTAATTGATAAAGTGTACTTGGTAGATAGAAATAGAATTATTAAGTTATTATGTAGTATTTCATTTAAAATACCATTGAAATTTGGATATAATTAAAATTACTAATGAGGAAGTAAATGGTGTTTGTTAGAAAATATTCAATGAAGCTAAGAATCAATAAATGAGTCATAACAATACACCTTGAACCTAAGGAAATGCTATATGGGAGACAAGGTATTCTATGAAGTGTGATATAGAAAACAACAACAAATTATGATTATATGTTAGCTAACTAGGACTAAATGAATTGATAAACCTTGATGAAGTTAGATATATTGTGTGTATAACATGTAAAGCATAACTTGAGAACACATCCTATGTGATGGAAGAGGTAAAATTATATAATATCGACATGTTGATCATGTGAAGGTATCATGGGACTAGCATGGCTATGGTATTTTAGTCGGAAAGAATACATATATGGTATCGACATTTTCCTTAAAATTGTGAATGACCATAACTTCGGGATGAAGTTTCTTGAAGGGTGGGTGTATGTAATGACCCATATTTGCACACTTAGTAATTAAAACTCTAATGCAAATTATCTTAACGTTTTCATTTGTTTATTATATGTTAGAATCATCTAAGCTGATTAATACTGTTGTTATGTGAACATATGGACTCCCTGTGTGTGGACAGTAAATGGAATATATTGTTTTAATTTATTAATGACAATGAATATGTTATTTAATTTGAACATGCAAAATTGAATATAGAATATCCATATGTGGAATGCTAATTTAGTTGTTTGCAAAAAGAACTTACATGATTATATGTAAATGTCATTTTATAGATATGGATTAACACTTGAAAGAGTTGGGTATTTCTATACATGAGTTTCATGTTAATGATGAACTATTCCACTTATTGATTGGCTATGAGATAGGTGGATTCCTATAGTTCCAATGGGCACGAGATGTCTTGGACATAAGGAGGATAATGCCGTTATATCAATTTTTCATGCTATTTAATTGTGAATTCCAATATTTGTATGACTTGTGGGTGAGTGTGAGTTTTGACAGGAATTGAGACTTTCCCAAAGTGTTTGTTCAATGACGAGACCCCTTAGATCAGTGATGGAACAGTATGGTTGATGTAGGGAGTTGACCCTAGTACTATCGGGGGTTGGAGGCATTTCCCACCGTTGAACCTCCGAAACCTAGGGTCGTGGGACGGTTGTGCTGAGCACGCTCCCATGGATGTGGGATGACGACTAGTGGGTGCCTGCAGGGGAATCTTGGTCGATGTGGTTGATCGAAACCTCTGCTTACGGGTTCTATACATAGTCATACGCATAGTCGAGATTCCATGGTATATTCCAACAGAGGATGGGATGGTGAGGTCAGGAGCTGGAATTAGTGGTGATTAGGTGGTTGGAGCACTAATGGGATGGATGGGACCAATGATGGATTGGATGGTTTTCTTGATTGTTATTAACCATCATGATTATATGCTATATTTCATCATTATGATTATCTAATTCTATCTTATTGCTTCTGTATGAATGATTATGAATGATTAATGATGCATTGCTTAATTGTTCTTCTATATGTTGTTTGCGAGCATGTAATAATGATCTATTAGGAGCATTAAATGTGATAATTAGTACGCATGCTTAAGATGTCTGCACTGGCCATGCATATGCCAATTCATGAGTACATTACTATGATTGGTCAATCGATGAATAAATTAATATGGTTATATTAGCTAATAGTATCTTGGTTGATGAATTGTTGAAAGTATTACTTATGTGTTGAAAGTATGAGTTTGCTGACTTGTCAAATATGTTTTAGATTTATATAAATTGATTGTATTATTGAATGACATATATAATTATATACATATAATATAAAAAATGTCATAGTATAATATAGTATATGAAAATATCTTATTTGACTTATGAATGAAAGGATAATATAAATAAATGGATAGATAGGATTTGCACAAATTTTTAGAAATGAGTTTTCATAGTTGCATTAAGATGGAAGCATGACAAGTGAGACTTTGCAACCATGTTTATTACTAGCATTTGCCCCTGGAGGGGCAAAATAAATGCCAAATGTATGAAAGTCAAATGAAGGTTTAGGGTTGATTGTATTTTAATGCTACTGCCTTTTGCGTTTATGTTTATGTTGAAAATAGGTTGTGGTAGAAGATGATGTTTTGCTAATGCGTTGAAATGCGTAGCATCAAGTAGAAAGGGAATATCCCCAAGAAGCAATCCCAATTAGATTGCTCACTGTTTGTTGTGAGGAATCCGACTGGTGAACGGTCCGGCCACCGTGTAAGCTTTAAAGATTTGTTTATTTTATCGGTTGTGGGCTGATCCAATGTTTATGTAATTTTGCATTAAAGAATGCTATGCAAGTGCTTTAATATAAATGCATGCAATTAAACAATATGTTCTAAGCTATTTAACTTAAATAAACCTATTGTTGAAAGGAGCAGAGCTTTGATAACTTTGATTTTAATTACAGTATTTCATTACTCATGAGGCATAGAAATTTTTCCAAAGAAAATGAAATGATTCACAGCATAGAATTAATTCATATAAGATAAAAAGGATCTCATTGAATATAGATGAAAATCGCTGAAATAGTTCCAAAAACATCCATGATAACTCCATACAAAAGAATGTACCAGCCTTCACAGGCCAAAATTGTTTTCTCCATTCATGTAGCGCAAGTAGTTCTTTTACATAAGAGGAACATTATTTCATTTTTCAAAAGTCCTTCTTGCTAACCTAGCTATATATAGCTTTACAAAATGGCTATTTTACAAAAAAGGATAAATATCCGAATTATTTACAAAACAACGAGAAATAACTTTAGAATGTTCTATTGATGTCCCAAAGTATAAAATCAAAATTAGAAACTTAGAAGGGTGCGTTGGCTTTTTCAAAATGTGTTCAAAGTACTTCATCCTTGGATTGGTGCTTTTGGGGATTTAGGCACTTCTATGGCTGCTGGTATTGTTGATTATGATAGTGAGGCTATTGGAGTTACTGGTATTAGTGGAGCAGCTGATGCTTCTAATGGGGCTTGTGATGCTGCTAGTTTCCTCTCTTCCTCTTCTATATAACTTATCCACTGATTTGCATCTCTTATAATAATGTTTCCAGCTAAGGGAACCAAAAATATGAAGGACACTTCTTGTTTAACAAGCTCTTCCTTAAGGATGAGTATTTCTTCCATTGTAGCTTGATGAAATTTTTCGAGGAGGTGTGCATGAATGGAGGCTCTTCCGATGAACTGGTCCAGGTCCTCTGGGGTTAAAGCGGCTATCTTCTTCACATAGTCAATTTCCTCTTGCAAGTTTTTTCTTATCTCATATAAGCGTTGTGTTTTATCTGGAAAATATTCTATACTTTGGGGCATGATCATTTTGCAAGACTCATGAGTAGCTCATATTTTGAGGTACAAGTTCTTACATTGTTCATAGGTATGTAATGCCACACTGTTCAACTTTACTCTGCAATCTTTAGAATAGGTCAAAGTGCGTATATCCGCTATGTATTCAGAAACAGACTTAAGGGGGAAAGTTTATGGGAATCTTGATTTCCCTTTTCTCCATTCAATGTGCTTGTTAATATCTCCATCAATACGAGTGTGTTTCTTTCTGATATTGTTGGTGTCGGCACTAATTTGTTTCGTCCTGGCCATCATTGCTTTCAATTTGTAGATTTGTTCTGATATGAGTGTCTGGAAATCACAGGTCCTTGTCAATATTTCACAAGCTTGTTCATGAAAAGGGGTCATGTCACCTACTTTGTTGTTTGCAATATTTTCTTTTAACTCGTCAATCAGCTAGATGAAATCAAGTTTCTTGGATTCCAGCTTCAGGTTCTTATCTCCAAGTTGTCTTTTTTCTACCTCTGATGCTCTTGCTTGGATTGACAAAGCTCTCCTTTCAGCTTCCAGATGTTGAATTTTCCTATTAAGCTCCTCCTTTTGAGACATAAGAGCATCATTCTTTTCAATCATTAAATTTGTATAATTTTTCTCCTTGACTAAGGCTTCTTGCAGCTGGCAGGTTTTCTCCTTTTCTTCTGTCAATTTGTCTTCCAATATGTTGACATTGTCAGCAGTTGCAAGAACAGCAGACACAGAAACAGATGCCATGAAGGTAGGGTCATTTTGGGTACCCTTCATGACAGTAGTCTCATGCCTGGTGATGACATCTACCTGACAAGGCCTTTTGATACTTGTAATTGTTTCCTTGATGATGGATTTCCTTTTCTTATTAAAAGCAAACCTATCATATGTGGTCACCTTTCTACCCTTAGATGGTGTGAAAGGAACAAGTGGAAGATTCTCAATAGGGATGTTCATGTCGAGGTCTTGTATGCTTGGACTCATAGAACCAGCGTCTTCCTTTTTTATTTTCTCTTCTTCAGCCCTTTTCAGTGCCTTTTCTTCTGCTTTCATTTTCTTGTTGCTTGGCATCTTCTTACAGTCTAGTTTGTTCTTCCTGCTGAATTCTACGGTCTTCATACTTAGCTTCTTGAACTTTCTGGGCTTCTTCTTCAGCCCTTTTCAGTGCCTCTTCTTCTGCTTCCTTTCTTAATCTTTCATTTCTTGTTGCTTGGTAGCTATCTCTTGCTTAGTTGTTTCTTCCTGTTGAATTGTACAGGCTTCATATTGAGCTTTTTGAACTTTTTGGGCTTCTTCCTCTCTAAGTTTAACTTCTTGTGCTTTCCTTGCCTTTTCCTTGGTCCATTTTTTGATCTGCTCAACTTGTTGCAGAAGTATTTGTTATTCTGTTGAGAAATTATCAGTTGCTCGTAAGGCTTCTTTACCTTGATGATGTTTTGATCCCTTGGGAGTGTTGGAACTGGAGCTAGGTTCACTTTTGCTATTTTGGCAAATTAGCAACTCAGTCATGTTGTTGATTCCTCGGTATGACTCTTCCTCAGAATCATAATAGTGGGCATACTCGAAATGACCATGTACATCTTTGCAATGCTGGGCAACCTTGCCCCGTCTATCATTTCTCTGATATATTCTCTGTCCAAAATGAAAACTTGTTAGATTTGCTATAAAATCTTCTGTTGATGCGATCTTGGAAAATTTATAAGCTCCCAAATAGAAGGGCAAAGGAGGAAATGTGGCTTTGTTTGCTTTATTCATTACACTACCAATTCCATTTAGGAAAACTTGTCGCACGACTTCCTTATGAACTATATAGGCCGTGGCGTACTTTGGTAGGATATAGGGGGGTTTTGTGCCTCCAGACATTCTTATGTAAGTGCCATCCTTTGAAAAGAAGAAGTCACCATATTCTTCCAGAACTGCCATGGCGTTTTCTGATAGGAAAATGGGCTCTTTATTGAACATCAGCTCATAGAGGGGCATGATGAAATTTTTACAAATGGTTTTTTAATTGCTCTTGTAATTTTGAGGCCTGAAGATTTTGTACGCGGTGAACACCTGTCCTCCTTCTTGATTCCATATGCATTGTAGTTTTGGGAAGAGATGCTTCACCACAATACAATCTATCAAATAGGAGGGCATGTAGAACTCTGCCTTTTTGACTTCTAAACCTTCTTTGGCCATAGTTATGGCTGATGCCAGGCTTTCCAAAATCATTTCAGCCCAATTAAAGATAGTTCCTTTGAAAGCTACATAGTGAATAATGGGTACCCATTGAAGCATAAACATGGTCCCATCAAGTCTGCCAAATATTTTGCTCAACATGAGAGCAACCATTATGAATGGAGGTCTCAAGTTTTGAACCTTATACTCTTCATTATAGTTCTTCCTGAACTGTTTTCCTATGATGAGAAGCTTTCTTGCTGATTCCAGGTTATCCATTTTGACCTCTGCTAACCAGTCATCATTCAGGTACTGAGTTGGACGAGGTAACTTGTATGCTGATGAGATATAATGTGGATCAAAGGATGCGAAGGCTTCTCTCTTGCTATTAGTTAAAATTCGCGCTTGGGCATCTGTGTGTTGCAAAATCCATCCGATGACCTCTGCACAAGGAAAAAGATCAAGGCGAGTAGCTGCTTTTGAAATGCAGGACGCTCTGATGTTTTGATATAGATATCCTTCTTCTAACAGAGCGTCTGGGATATCCTGGTCTCTTATCATCCGGTAAATGTCACTCCATTGGGCTTCTGGTAGTGCACCTGTGATGCATTTAGTATCGTGATAAATGGTCTCAATCCTCACTTCTTCAATGGATTCTGTAACAACTCCCTTTGACTTTTTTCTAGCACCTTTAGTCATTTTTAAGTATTCCTGCCTCAATACACGTCGTCAATCATAAGAAATTAGAACATGAGATGAGTGGCATACATGCAAACATGTCAAACAATTTTCATAGGTGTTTCTATATATATTTATAGAAACGTTAAAAACTACTTTCTGCCGCTTTAAAATATTGTTTCTTAAACGCGCAGGCATCAACTTTGAACAATAGTGTTTGCAATTCATATGGTTTCATATCAAAAAATGAATTAAAGTCAACCACTTTGGACTGTTATAAATATTTTGACCAGGATTTTTCACTGCGTGTTGGCAAACGAAATAGGAATATAAAATAATTTGTTATTTGTTTTTTACCAGGGTACTGCGCTGCACTTCAAATCACGTTGTAATTAAAGAATAAAAACAAATTGCGCTTCCAAAATTTCAAGCAGAAATAGAAAGCTCTAGAAGATGGATATTATGCATATGCTTTCATAATTTAAATATATATTTGTAAATTAAATAAAAAAGGAAAGGGGAAAAGAGAAGCGAATTTATGCAAGGCTGCAGGTGATTTTATGTAACTTAAGTGTAACAATTCATCGGAGAAGAAGGAAAGGTTCATTTTCCCTTTTATGGAAGAGTTGATCGGAAATGTCCGCCATTGCGGGAAAATTTGGTGAATTCCTCTGTTGTTTCAGAAAAACAACAGTAACTATTCCATCGTGCGAGACTTGTTCATAAAAAAAGGGCATTGCGGTAGACTTAGGCGAGTTCCTCCGCAATTTCGGAAAAAGAACAGTAATTATTCCATCGTGCCAAACTTGTTCCTCAAAAAAGGGCGTTGTGGTATACTTAGGCGAGTTTCTCTGCTGTTACGAAAAAAATTGGCGAGTTCCTCGGCCGTTTCGAAAAAAGCACATTAACTCTTCCGTTGTGCCTGACTTGTTCGTCAAAAAAGGGCGTGGCGATAGACTTAGGCGAGTTGGTCCGCCGTTGCAGTATACTTAGACAAGTTTCTCTGCTGTTGCGGTAGACTTAGGCGAGTTTCTCCGCCATTGCGGAGGATTTTAATTAAAACTTTCCGCAATTTCGGAGACATCTAGGGAGGACGTTCACATCATTTATGAGGATAATTGAATAAGTAAAATCTACTACTTAATAAAAAGAACATTCTTATATCCTATGTGTCATTAAATTAATTGAAGTAATTACTTTTCAAATCATATCAAATATGATCGATTAACAATACACTTGTAACCTATGAAACGAATTTAATTACAATTTGACTTTTATTTCAATTGTGCACAACATATGAATACTTTTATAGAATTATAAACTGAATCTAAATACCAATTCAATTTTCGATTCAAATATTGAAACCTATCAATAAATTTTTTAAAATTATAAATGTAATATAAATACCATTTATTTTTCATTTTGAATATTCAGAACATATTAGTAATTTTATAAGATTATGAACTGAGTCTAAACACAATTTCATTACAAATATACCGAACATATCCATTCTTTTATAAGATGTAAAAATGGGTCAGGTTACTTTTCAAATTCTTTAAGAATGTGGACCTTCTATTTATATACAGGCGTGATGAAAAAACTAATCCATATACTTTACAGCCGACTAATTCAATGCTAACGCTGTCAAACTTTTGGACAGGAATACCAAATCTCAAAGTTACAGGGTCGCGGGAAGTTTCTGGTTGGAAAATGGGTTGTGGGCATAACATATTTTGAATAAAGAAGACGATACATTTGAAAAATTTAAAGCAAGAGAGCATAAGAAACCTCCGTTGCAAAGTCATTTGGCACCGGTCATAATCCCCACATCTAAACTTGGGTATCTATACAACTAGTTTTGTATGTATAACATCACTGAGCTTCCTAGTTTTGAAAAGCTTTATTTCTGTGGTATCAATTCTAGATTCATTGTTGTGTGAGAAAGTATTGTACAAAGGGGCTAGTTCCCTGGGGTATATCAATCTACGGCTAAATAAATTTAACGTAATTCCTTTCTTAAAAAGAATAGGTAGGGCATGTTGGTAGAATAAACAAATCAATGCGCCGCATGACCCAATGAAAATTAAAATTATGGGCACAGAGGTCATGAAAGAGCTAACAGGAAAAAGTAATGTACCAACCTGTTAAGACAAGGATGGTGATTGGTGCGACGGTGCCGAAGTCCTGGAGCATGTGCGCGTGAATTGTGACTGGTGCGACTGTAACGAAGTCCTGGAGTAGGTGCGCATGAATTCAAATAGAAACTGAAATGGAAACAAACCTTCAACGAATGAAATCGATTCTTTCAGTATTAAATGTGACCGTAAAAAAAATAAGGGCAAATGGTTCTGTCGTTGCAGAAAAGATAGGTGGATTTGACCGTCTCTGCGGAAAGTGAACGCAAGGTGGGAAAGTACACGTATCTTTTCCACAACAGTGGAACGAGTTGGCTAAATTTTTTGCCTTACGCTTTCGCGCCTGTCCACGGCGGGAAAACTTGGGTTCTCTTTCCGCAAAGGAGGGCAATTCCATGTAGCTTTTCCACAACGGCGGGCAAGTTCGCATATCTTTTCCGCAACGGCAAGCAAGTCTGCGTATCCTTTCTGCAACGGCGAAACCATTTGGCCGTCAATTCCTTGCTCTTCCATTTCATGTTTCCGCAAAGGCGGGCAAGTTCACCTATCTTTTCCGCAACGGAGGGCAAGTCTGCATGTCTCTTTTGCAACGGCGGAACTAGTTGGCTAAATTTCCCACCTTACGCTTTTACGCCTTTCCACGGCGGGCAAACTTGGGTTCTCTTTCCGTAAGGGCAGAAAAGCTAACCAAAACTAGTCGGTGTTGCAGGAGATTTTATGTAACTTAAGCAAAACAATTCATGTTAGAAGAAGAAAAGGTTCATCTATCCTTTTGCGGAAGGGTTGATTGGAAATGACTGCCGTTGCGGGAAAGATAGGCGAGTTCGTCCGATGTTTTGGGAAGAGAACGTTAACTTTTCCGTCAAGCGAGATTTGTTCGTTGGAAGGTTGTTGCGGTTGACTTACCCGAGATCCTCTGCTATTGCGGAGGACTTTAAGGGAAAATTTCCATGATTTCGGAGACATTTAATCTATTTCCTTCGACAAAGCGGATAAAATGTTTTAAACCTTCCCAGCGTTGCAGCTTAAGTCAAATCGATTCTTTCACTATTAAATGCGACCGTCAAAATGGAAAGATAAGGCCAAATGGTTCGGCAGTTGCGGAAAAGATAGGTGGACTTGCTCGTATTTGCGGAAAGAGAACCAGAGTTTTTCCACCGTGGAAAGGCGCGAAAGGGTAAGGCGAGAAAGGTTTAGCTTCCCTTTTACGGAAGGGTTGATGGGAAATGTCCGCTGTTGCGGTAAACATAGGCAAGTTTCTTTGCTTTTTCGGGAAAAGAACCTTAACTATTCGAATCCCCATCAATTTATGAAGCAACGGTCCTCTTCAGGAGGCAAAGCTTTTTGTTTTATATTCAAAATCAATGTTTTCCTCTCAAACCAAACTCATATTTGTTGTTATAACAACCAAGAAGGTTCTGCTGTATTTTTTTTTGTTTTTTTTCTCGAAGGTATAGGATGTTCATGTCACTGCACTATAATTTATTTACTTGTTCACTTGTATGTTCAACTTTTAAATTTCGAATTTAATCATGTATGTGATTTGTTTACTGGTTTCACATGTAACCGTGCTTGATTGATATATATTCAGTTCCTTGTGTTTACCAATATATGTTTCTACTAACTTGGGAAAATATACTTGCACTGCAATACATTTTGTCTCCTACAAAAGTTGCCACTTTTGAAAAGTTGATCTTGTATTTCTCAGAATTTTCTTGCTTCCCGGTTCTACAATAACCTATTCGTGCTACTCACCCCCTGTTGAAATTCCTTGTTGGTTCTGTTCCTTTTGTCCTGTTTGCTTCAAATTTATTTTTCACATCTTCTGTTCTGCACCACATATTATTTTTACCAAGATACTCTTTACTCATTCCAACTTCATTTAAACCTGCTTCTTATAACTTTCTATCATTTGGATCAAGTTGTTTTCCCACATTTGCAGCTTTAACGAGATAAAAAAAGACCATATATGCATTAGCTTTATATTTTTTGCAACAACCACAGGTGCTTGAACTTCTACTGAGTTGCCACTACAACAGAATCAAAAGGTGTTGTAGTTCCTATGCACACACCCAGATTGTTCTTAGTTTCTTCAACTATGCATATGTTTTTTTCTTTCATTCTGCATTCTCAAATCATAAATATGAATATCAAATTGGATACCTACACTGCAGATTAGAACATGTTTCCAAACAGAGGATATTTTGTAACACAATATAGAATATATAAAATACATCAATTGTACATTGTTACCAGCTTACTAACAAGGCCTAGGTTCCAAGCAAAGAGCATCAAGTATTGCTCCCAAGTCACTACTCAACTGTTACTCATCTGTTTCAAAACTACAAGGCCCCAAGATATATCACAAAACAAGACCTAGAAAGATATCTAGCTATAACAGCTGCTACTTTTCTATGGAAGCAGCTACCCTTCCATTTCAAGGGTGTTTAATTTCATGTTCCCCACTGTCAGTTGACTTGCCATCTTGTAAAAAAAAACTTCCTTAGTGCGATACATGACCACTAGAGATTGTTCCTATCAGTCAAAGATCCTAAAAGGATCCATCTATTTCCATCAAGCAATGAAGGATACCACTACATCCAAATTAAATACAAGGTTGATTGGCTTGCCATCAATGTCAATTGTTCTGATTTTTGTTCACCATACCAAGTATTCTATGTAAACTCTATAAGTCTATTTTCAAAAGATATTTGTTCTAAGAATGAAAAAGGCATTTCAAAGCACAGGTTTCCACTTCATTGATTCACAAGAGATGTGTTTTCTACATATGTATACCCTGTTTCATTTTGAGCAGATTCGTTCCAAGTTCGTTTAAAGTGCGATACTGTTAGAACAAATTGTCATAGATTTTTATATGAGAGTTCCCAAGACTGTAATTCACATTCTACACCATCAAACTGATATTTCTATCTATTGTGCCCTTTTTCTTATGTTCTTAAACTGCTAGCTTGAACCCAACACCTTTTTTTCTTATTTTTACATTCCAAATACTCCAAGCAGGTTCAATCATCAAAGTGATTAAATGTACATGCAACATATTGCACAATACCATGTATGATTTGATTTCTACCTCTTGTTTTAACTTGTTTTAGATTGCACTCCCAATCAATATACAGTTTTTTTACCTATACTTACTTAGCTTAATGCTTATTTCCAGGATTGTCGCATTGGACACATTTGAAATTGTCACTTCGGAAGCAGCAATAGTCAGAGACCCATCACCTTTCAACTTTACCCCCAGCTTGACCTCCCATAGCAGTTCATCTGTTCCAGAAATGAACACCATTGATCCCCAAAACCCTTCACTTGTTATGCCTTGCTCGCAAAACGCAACCACAAGCCCTATTGCAGCTTCTCTTTAGCAAAGGAGTAGGATGCAACTTTATGGATTATGTGGCTGCAAAGACTTGGAAAAAAGCAAGGTCTCTTCTTGTATTTTGCGGTGCACATATGGACTATCTTTCATCCATGAATACCTGCAGAAGGAAAAAGGTGGAGATATGCGAAGCCCTGAAAAATATTTAACTCTTGATATTGCAGTGAATGTAAGGCCTTGGCGGTCAATGTTGCCAATGTCTATTGTTGCATTTTGTAGAGTCATCCCTTGTGCTTTATGGATTGTCAAACCCCATGCCATTTGAAGTGGTACTTGCCTCCGTGTACCCCTTGTGATAGGAGGGATGGGGACATAATTTGGATTGGAAGAATCCCACGGGGGTCCTTTGTAGTGTAGAAACTCGATCACAACATAAGATGGTAATCTAGGAGGTTGATAATTGGAGTTGTAGACAATTGCAATAACTTTCCCAACTGAGCTGTTTACAAGTCCTGCAGATACACACAAGTTGGATGTCAACATGACTTCTTCACCAATTGCTAGTAGAACCTTCAATGGAAGTTGTTCATCAGCTATTGAGGTTTGCACATGTTGTTTCTTTTGCTTTGCAAAGCAATGTGCAATTGGCATGTTTAGGTCTTTCAGCATTTGCTTGTTGTGCAACTCAGCAGAGCTATTAGTTGCATACAAATGAGTGGAACTATCAAATGCATTATTCTCTTCATGTGAAAGGGCTGATGTTGTCCTTGACATGAGAAGGGCCCAATCTTCAAGAGTTTGTGTTGCATTTCGAATATTGAGTAGGATTTGACAGAAGGAAACTTGAGAAGGGTTGTTTCCTTGTTGTCGAAAGATGGTTGAAAGAGTGACAAAAGTGTCAAATGTGTGCCAAAGAGCATTGCCTCGAGATGTGCCAGCATACATGGAGATGTCCTTTACAGTGGGTAGTTGTCCAAAATCACCAAGGAAGATAATGGAGCAACCACCAAAGGGGGTTGTACATTGTGAAGGGAAGGCTTGACGTAAGTGAGAGTCAATTTGGGATAGCATTTTTGGGCCAACAAAACTCATTTCATCAATGATGATGTATCAGATATGGCGAAATTGTTCTTAGAAAGTTGAAAGGGATTGGCCTTGAAGAGGATGCATGTCAACAATGGGTATGCGAAGGGCAGCGTGTATTGTTAGCGCATTTATGTTAAAGGCAACAATACCAGTGGGAGCAAGGAGGAGTAAGGGGGAAGGGTTGTTGCTCGCGAGATGTTGGAGTGCGGATCGAAGGCAAGAAATCAAAAAAGACTTTCCTGTTCCTACAGTTCCTTGAATAACCATTTTGAGTGGGGGAAGATTTGTAGAATTTGTGGAGTGTGCAAGGATAAGGTCAAAGGCCATGCGTTGTGTGGGAGACAAAGAGGCAGAAGAACACAAAGTTGAGAAGTTGTCTTGGGGTATTTGGGAGGACAATCGCGCATGATCAATGAATGATATGGTTGTTGCATGCATGTGTGAGGGAATATGGTTTTCAGACCAATTATGTTCTTTATCAAAGTCACGATGGCCAAGCATGTCAAGGTCATCAACAAAGAGGTTGTTTCCAGGGCGAAGTTGAGAAAGGGGTTCCCATTCATCCATGGTAGGTGCTAAGGGAATGTGGTTGGAAGAAAAAGTAGAATCATCAGAGGGAGGTGTATTGGGGGTTTCTGGAAAATGATCAACATACCATGCAGTGTATGTGTCTTTAATGCGAATCCAATTAGAATTTTTGGCCAATTTTGTGGAACCAATGTCATCGTGGAGGTTGCGAAATGGTTTGTATAAGAGGATCTGACTCCGACAAAAGGAAACAAAGGAATCTGCAGTAAAGGGTGGAATGGTAGTGAAGCGAGGAAAGACATGAACAATTTTGGCAGGGATGTTTGGTTTCCATTAGGAATGCTTTCTACGAGACGAGTATGACCAAGAACGTGCAGCTTCAAGAAGGGTAAGATGTTCGAGTGTAGTGGGTCGTTGCATGTATGCAAAAATGAAGGCTGGTGTTGGTGGGGTATCGAGAGAGTCATTGGAAATACGTCGGAAAACAATCTGGCTAACGTTCAAGGATAAAAAGGAACGGCTGCAAAGACAAAGAGGGATCTTTTGGAGCATGTGGCAAGTCTCTTGTGCGACAATGTCTCGATCTGCAACAATTTCAGATAGGAAGCATCTTATTGGTTGAAGGAGTGGTGCATCATGTGGACTTGCATGTGCAAGACGAGAAAGAAGTGCATGGTAGCTTTCTGATTTTGGCTCTGCCTTTGCTGCATATTTTGAAATATATTTGAGTACATCATGTCTAGAGAGAACAGGTTGGCAATCAACATTAGCTCGCCAAATTGAGAGCATGGTAGGGTTGTGAATATTTAGGAGGGAATCGTTCCTTGTAGGGTTGTATTTTATTCGCCCATTTGCATCAATGAATAAGGAAGAGGTAGGTTGTAGCTCAAATGGAAATTTGTAACAACATTGAAGCGATGATCCTTTTTTGCGGAGGCAAGAAGATTCAGAACATTTTGTGTGCCTTTGGACATAGTTAACAAGTTCTTCATAGTCATCAAGGTGATTTGTTGCAAGTATGGAGTCTGATGCAATGGTGCATGGATCATTTATAGCAGAGGCTTGCAAAGATGGCGTTTGAGAATGGTTGATGCGAGGATTCCATGCTATAACAAACTTGTCAAAGTATTGTTTTGCATCTTCGACCTTTGCAACATTTTCCCAATCTAACGTGTCCATATTTGGTGCATTGTCCAACCATAGGAAGCCATGTATATGTGATGATCCCCTATGTTTCCATTCATACCTACATGGAAAATACAAGTGTTAGGAACAAATATTTGAGGTTTTGAATATATTGAAAATCCATCAGACTATGGTTTGTTATCAACCTACACCAGTAGTCTTTTGTAGAAAGGCCTTTTTGAAGAACTTCTTCCAGGAATATTTTGAATCGTTTGTCCATGTATTGAGATGCAATGTGTGGATTGGATATAAGGTTGTGAATTCTCCATTGGTATTGTTGATGTGAATTAGCTGGAGCTTGTCCAGGCATCAAAGAGTGCAAGTCTGGCCACTTCTTATCAACTGCGCTAAGTGTGGAGAAGAATGTTGGTGTCCCTTGTTGTGCAATCATGTTAGTTAGTTCACCTCTGCTTTTGTTCCAGTATGAGTGTGTCCCGTGGAGGGTGGAGCCAAACCGCATGACCTGCTCAGCTATTTTAGCATTGGGAACATCTTGTAATTGTTGTTGAAGTTATGCGACTATTGGAGGCAACGTTTCTTCAATGTTACGTTTTACAAACAAGGAAGCAGTAACATGGCTACGGTGGTGCATCATGATGTTATATATGTAATAACGAAAATGAGGATGTTGGCCAAATCTATTGTTGTGGTATCGAAGTAGGTGTAGTGCATAATCGTCGATACCAACCCCTTGAATGTGTGCTTGTTTAAGCATTGCAACTCCAGTGGGAAACAAGGTTGGGAAGGCCATTGAGAGGAGGCCAATTGTGTTGTATTCATTGATAGGGGAAGTATCTATTGGGGGCCATTCAATGCAAGGTGGAGTGGGTGCATTGCTTGTGCTTAAGAAGAGTTTGATTTCATCAACCTCAGTTCTACAATTTGTTTGTGTAGATATAAATGAGGAGAATTGTTCTTCATGGGGTTCAAGGAAGGTGAGTGATTGAATAGCAGCATTTGAGGCATTGGCAACAAGTGGGGTTTCTTCGGCTCTGACATGCCGAAGTAGGGAGGAAATGTCAGTTGGTTCAAGAGGCAAAGAAGACAATGCAATTGAGTTAACTTGAACATCCTTGTAGTAGGGGTCATTTGAAAGCTTGTATTCAAGAGCAGCAAGAACACGTGTTCGGCTGACAAAGAATTCATAAGGCTTCTTGTTAGGATTGGATTTACAAACAATTAGGATGTCAATGTCTGAGAGCAAGCGAGGGAGGAAATTGGCAATGCTTTAAATGTTTTGTGGGAAGCTAAATTTGGTGTGTCCAAAATATGTATATTGACCCCCACGAGCATGAGTGACCTATAAAATTGGGTTAACACGATAAATGAGCATTTCTTCAACTTGAGTAAGGATAGCTAGCACAGTTGGTTGTACCCCTGGGTCCATGTTGTTTGCTAAGGAGTAGCGATGGACATTTTTTTCTGCAATACAACAAGAGCATGCAGAAGAGTGCTTTGTTTTAATTCCACAATAAGACTCCATGCATATAGAGCATACATCCATGCTAGATAATTTGTCAACCCTTTTACGGAATTGATGTTGCACACTATCTAGGTGGATATTTGTTGGATGTGTTGGGGTGGTTGTGCATGGTGTTGAGGGTGGTAAGGAAGCTTGAACAATGTGAAATGGAGAAGGGATATGAACAAGTTGGCGAGCAGCTCTATATAGAAGGGGTTGACGTTTGTTGTTTTGTTTTTTCTTTTCAGCATAAACAATTCTTCTGCATGCATTGATTTGATCATTGACATCATTGGTTGACATGGCTACAAAAAAAATTGTTTTGTGGTTATCAACTTTATTGTGCCTTTGTTGGAAGACAAACATAGTATATATTGAATAATTGAACAAGTAAACAAAGATAGAGTGTAAAAGATAAATGGAGCATGGATAATATATGACAAGTTATTGCAAGAAGTATAAAGTTGACAAAGTTAGCATCATTTTAAGTATAAATGTGAAATTGGAAAGATAGGTTCCAATGAATATGTACTTTCACAAAATGTTACAACAAAAGTAAATCATATAATATTTAAAATTTCCGATTGATGGTTACAAGTAGTAGTTAAACAATGTTAATTTTAAGTAAAAATTTGTTTATAAACAAAGAAGTATAAAGTTGACAAAGTAATCTTTATTAAAATTATAAATTTGAAAGTGGCAAGATAGGCTGCAATGAATATATAATTTGACAAAATGTTACAACAAAACTAAATCATATAATATTGAAGGCTGCTCATTGATGGTTACAAGTATTAATTACATAGCATTGTCTATAGAAAAAGTATGTAGTGGATAAGTATCAAGCAGGAAGAGAAAAAAGCTACATTTGAATTGCACAAAATTGTGTGACAAAGGATTATCAAAGGTACAGTTCAAAGCCTACAAATAATTGAGTGTGTATTAAGCACAATGACTTTGTTTGGATCAACTGAAGCAACAGGTGGTGATGACGATGAAGCGTATTCAGACATAGCAAGAAGCACCTTCAAGCGAGCATTTGAATTAGAAGTCTCTGTCTTCACCGATAAGGTTAGAAGGTATTTGTGATCACAAACACGTTGAACAATTTCCGACATAGATGCTGGATGACTTGAGAGAAGGCATAAATCCTGTGCAGATATGCCCACGAGTTGTTGCGCAGAATCATCAAAAGCTATGACACCGTACATTTGTCCAGTGGGATCAAGTAGATCAAGTTTTAGTATGTATCGATAAGCACATTCTGTAAACTCCCCATCACATTTTGCACAATGCCATACATTACCAAGTTTGTGGGAAAAAATTTTCATGCATTGTATTCCATCGACAAATAGAGGACATGCAAGGAAATAGAAGTCATCGATGTTAATATGGGTGATTGTAGCAATAAGTGAATACCAAGTTTTTTTTTCAGAGGGTTGCAGAGATTGAAGTGCAGAGATGGAAATGCATTTGCAAGAGCTAGTAGAAGGTGAGGTTGATTTTTTGCTCAAAGATGGCGAGGCTGAACGAAATCCATTGTCATCAAACCATGTTTGGAGAAGATGAGATTCCTCAATATTTGGGTTTATAACAAGGTTGGTGTTTGAGAGGGTGGCAATGGTTTTTCCAATTTCCATTGAAGTCTGTAACATGGCCACCTTTAATTGCAAGGATAGGGGGAGTAGGAAAACCTCGAAGGCTTCCAAGGTGGGAACCCTCAATTGTGTAATGATCATTCCAAAGTTTTATGTCTATGCTATACCCTGACATGTCCCTCAACCCAATTTTTCGTCGAATGGTTTCAGAGCCATCCCTTTTGCGTATAGTTGATGCAGGGGAAACATAAATCACAATTCCAATAAGGTCAACCATGGAATTGACAGGTGTAGTTTTGATGTCATGGATAGATTTAAAGTGGAAGCAATGAAAAGGGATTAATGGGTACTCTTCCAAACATGGTTCAATGGTTGAGGAGGGAGTAAGAAAAACCTCAAAAGAACTTATCAAATGGTTGTATGTTGGGTTGACTACTTTAACTGTGCCATTTGAGATAGTGTAGATTGTGCCAACTTGTATTTGTTCATATAATGAGGTGGCTAGTTCATTGAAAGCAGAGATATGAATCTCATCTTTGATAGCACTAACAAGGTTAAAGCCAAAGAGTTGACCAAGCCCTTTTTTATTGGTGTAGGTTGTCATACTAGTCTTTCCAGTAACGCGACCTTGAATTGACCAACTTTTGTTGGAAGGGTTGAGCGATGTGAATTGAAGAGAAGGTGAAATAGGGTTTGTGGTTGCGTTTTGTGAGCAAGGCATGTCAAGTGAAGGGTTTTCGGGATCAATGGTGTTCATTTATGGAACAGATGAACTGATAGGCGAGGTAAAGCTGGGGGTAAAGTTGAAAGGTGATGGGTCTCCGACTATTGCTGCTTCCGAAGTGACAATTTCAAATGTGTCCAATGCGACAATCCTGGCAATAAGCATTAAGCTAAGTAAGTATAAGTGAAAAAAATGTAGATTGATTGGGAGTGCAATCTAAAACAAGTTAAAACAAGAGGTAGAAATCAAATCATACATGGTATTGTGCAATATGTTGCATGTACATTTGATGACTTTGATGATTGAACCTGCTTGGAGTTGGTGGTTTTCCATAGTGTTGTTGTAGCTAGTTGGAAGAAATGTATTGTAGCAATGAATTCCATCAGAGATACAAATTCGGAAGCGGGCAGTTGTTCAGTGAAGACAGTTGACTTGTTTGAGAGCAACAACTTGTACAAGCGAGCAGAGGTCAACAACACCATTCATCAAAAGTGAAATAGCATTTTCAGTTAATAGAGTCTCCATACCAACATATTGAAAATAGTGGCACTACAAAAGCAACCTGGAAAAGGGAAAGATTGCTATTAGCAATGAATGTTTCTATTGGAGTAATAAGGAAACAAGTAGAAACAACATCATAGATTATTTATTTAATTTTGAAACTTAAACTGTACATTATTGAAAGACTTAAGATTTGGTAGAAGGTTAGAAGAGTAATTGGCATGTAAAAAGAAGAAAAAACGGTGTTGGGTTCAAGTTAGCAGTTTAAGAACATAAGAAAAAGGGCACAATAGATAGAAATATCAGTTTGATGTTGTAGAATGTGAATTACAGTCTTGGGAATTCTCATATAAAAATCTATGACAATTTGTTCTAACAGTATTGCACTTTAACCGAACTTGGAACGAATCTGCTGAAAATGAAATAGGGTATACATATGTAGCAAACAAATCTCTTGTGAATCAATGAAGTGGAAACCTGTTCTTTGAAATGCCTTTTGCATTCTTAGAACAAATATCTTTTGAAAATGGAGTTACAGAGTTTACATAGAATACTTGGTATGGTGAACAGAAAATCAGAACAATTGACTTTGATGGCAAGGCAATCAACCTTGTATTTAATTTGGCTGCAGTGGTATCCTTCATTGCTTGATGGAAATAGATGTATCCTTTTAGGATCTTTGACTGATAGGAACAATCTCTAGTGGTCATGTATCGCACTAAGGCAGTTTTTTTTTACAAGATGGCAAGTCAACTGACAGTGGGGAACATGAAAGTAAACACTCTTGAAATGGAAAGGTAGTTGCTTCCATAGAAAGGTGGCAGCTGTTATAGCTAGATATCTTTCTAGGTCTTGTTTTGTGATATATCTTGGGTCCTTGTAGTTTTGAAACAGATGAGTAACAGCTGAGTAGTGACTTGGGCGCAATACTTGATGCTCTTTGCTTGGAACCTAGGCCTTGTTAGTAAGCTGGTAACAATGTACAATTGATGTATTTTATATATTCTATATTGTGTTACAAAATATGCTCTGCTTGTAAACATGTTCTAATGTGCAGTGTAGGTATCCAATCTAATATTCGTATTTATGATTTGAGAATGCAGAATGAAAGAAAAAAACATATGCATAGTTGAAGAAACTAAGAACAATCTGGGTGTGTGCATAGGAACTACAACACCTTTTGACTCTGTTGCAGTGGCAGCTCAATAGAAGTTCAAGCACCTGTGGTTGTTGTGGCAAATATAAAGCTAATGCATATAAGGTTTTTTCTATCTCGGTAAAGCTGCAAATGTGGGAAAACAACTTGATCCAGATGATAGAAAGTTATAAGAAGTAGGTTTAAATGAAGTTGGAACGAGTAAAGAGTATCTTGGTAAAAATAATATGTGGTGTAGAATAGAAGATGTGAAAAATAAATTTGAAGCAAACAGGAAAAAAGGAACAGAACCAACAAGGAATTTCAACAGGGGGTGAGTAGCATGAATAGGTTATTGCAAAACCAGGAAACAAGAAAATTCTGAGAAATAAAAGATCAACTTTTCAAAAGTGGCAACTTTTGTAGGAGACCAAATGTATTGCAGTGCAAGTATATTTGCCCAAGTTAGTAGAAACATATATTGGTAAACACAAGGAACTGAATATATATCAACCAAGCACAGTTGCATGTGAAACTAGTAAGCAAATCACATACATGATTAAATTCTAAATTTAAAAGTTGAACATACAAGTGAACGAGTAAATAAATTACAGTGCAGTGACACGAACATCCTATAACAACAAATATGAGTTTGGTTTGAGAGGAAAACCTTGATGTTGAATAGAAAACAAAAAGCTTTGCCTCCTGAAGAGGACCGTTGCTTCGTAAATTGATGGGGATTCGAATAAGTGAGTTGATGTCACAATAACAGTAGCAAAAAACAATACAATCACAGAGGCTTGACCCATTGAATTTTATAAAATATTACGAGGAAAGGTGGTGGTGCATTGGTGTCTAAGCACATTTAAGCATTCTTGCATTGAAATCTATTCTTGTATTTGCAGAAGATACAATGTACAGCAGGTCCAATCCATCAACTTTTGGTCTGCGTCAATAAGAAAAGATATGTACAACTCAAGCGATATTCATAACTTTGCGATGGATTAAACCCAAGGAATTAAATGTTGATGTGGGAAACCTTATAGAAGGTTGTTCCATGTCCAATCTGTAATTGAATGCTCAAGTTTAGAAAAAGAAAATTTATACCTGGTAAGATTTTTCCATGCAGAGATGGATCGAAGCCTTACACTGGGAATGTGATTATTTTTTAAAACTAAATGCATAGAAAAATAATTTGATCTGCGGGAGATGGATGATTCAATTGAAGCAATGCAGAGGCCCATCTCAGAAAACCAAAACAAAACTGCATTTTTCTATGCAGGGGGGGGTTTTTCCATTCGGTCGCCGGATCGAATCACATGACCAAAGGAATGTTGATGTATATGTAACTTCGGAATGTATTTCACATATATGTATATTGTATTCCTATAGAGATGTTATTATTCCTCTACACGGAAGTGTCGTCATTTATATTCTAAGTGTCGTAACTTATACTTGATGGGTTATTAGACCACCTTGTTGGGGTCGGCCCTGTATAAGTCATGTGGGTCAAAGGGTTATTAGACCACCCTATTGGGGGTCAGCCATGTGGGTCAAAGGGTTATTAGACCACCCTATTGGGGGTCAGCCATGTGGGTCAAAGGGTTATTAGACCACCCTAGTGGGGGTCGGCCCAGTCAGCATTATGTTAAGTGGTTAAGTTGAGGCTGACCTAGTTGAGTAAAGGTCAAGTCAAGTTAGTGTATAAATAGAGAGTGTGTCTCTTTCATTTTACACATTCTATTCTCTCACTCACACTTGGGAGAGTGGCGCACTTGTGGAGGAGGAGGCTCTGCTGCTAGGAGAAGACTATCTCTTGTATTCTGGTTGTATCATTGCTCTATCTATCTCTGAGGAAGTTATTGGGGTTTTTCACCTTTATGGTTTTCCCCAAGTAAACTCTGTGTCTCTTGTGTGCTTGCATTATTGTGTCCATGGTTGATATGCTGTAGATTTGTTGTACATGTTGTTCTCTCAGTTAAGATCCTAGATCAGATTGAAGTAAATTCTGAAAATTTAACATGGTACCAAAGCTAGCCTGAAAGAAGGCATGATATGGCATGTATGACACTTGTTGCACTTACGATGCTAGGGCTTGATATAGAAAAAACCAATCATCGTAGAACTTTCGCTATAAATCCGTTTTGGAAAATTTTTTGGATCTAAAACTTTTACAGGTTGAATATAAGATACCCGTGTACCTTGTGTCCAAAGGAAAACCTCTAATTCATTGTACTTTGTGATTTATGATTTGTACAGTATAGGGTTTCTGCCTCTTCCAGATCTGAGTCAAAATCAGGTGACCTTGGGAAAAAGGTCATAACTTGGGTTAGGAAGCTCCAAATAAAATTTTGGAAAAAGTGATAGGTAGTACACAGACTGTGATATCTCAGGAAAAGTTTTCAGAGGCCGAAGTTGAACCAGTGACACGTGGCACGCCGTAAAAGTTTTCTCTCCTGTATTATCCCATAAATAGGTCACGTTACAACACTTGGCATAACTCTCTCTCAGAGAGTCCAATTGAGGTCAGACCTGTCGATATGGAAAGATAACAGGTCAGGATATCTCAAGAAAAATTTTCAGAGGCTGAAGTTGAAATAGTGACACGTGGAACGCCGTACAAGTTCTCTCTCCTGTATTATCCCATAAACAGGTCACGTTGCGACACTTGGCATAACTCTCTCTCAGAGAATCCAATTGAGGTCAGACCTATCGGGATGGAAATATAATAGGTTGGGATATCTCAAGAAAAATTTTCAGACCCTGTGGATCAAAAGGTTCAGAGTTACACTAGAAACAATCAGGTACATATTTCTGTCAAAACGGAATTATTTTTGAGTACCTTCATTCATGGCTTCCGGAATTTAGGGCTTCGGAGAAAGTTGGAATTTTTGTAATCGAAGTCCATGGATGGATGCTACTCATCAAAATCGAAATTTAGAGACCAAGATCAGAATTTTTGGTTGGGTAGAAGGCCGGGCTTGATCAGACCCTAGTTCGGGACTTTGATCAGAAAAGTGGAAAATTAGGGCTTCTGTAAAAATGGGAATTTTTGAAATCTGTGACCATGGCTGGAAGCTCCTCAGAAAAATAGAAGCTTAGAGCTTTGGATCAAACCTTTTGATTGGGAAGAAGAGTGGGCTTCATCAAACCCCATTTCAAGGTCACGTCCAGTGAATTCGGAAGTTTCAAAGGAAAAATTGAGGAGTGAAACTTTGCAGTTTTCAAATTCTGAATATACCAATTTGATCAGCTCATCAAGGCGCATATTTTTATCCTTTCGGAAGTTTGAATTTTGGGGTTTTCTCTGACAAACCCTAATATAGCTCTGGATCCAATTCCTGCAAATCAAGTGGATTGGGTTAATCCTAGAAGAGGATGGATTGGTCACCTGCATAAGTGAAGAAGTTCCTGTTTCAGAGGGAGATGAGGCTAAGGCCTTCCATAAGAAGATTACAAGCAATCTTGACAGGTATGACTCATCGAGGTATGTTTTCAGATTTGTTCATGATTAAGTTTATGGTATGTTTGTCTTCATGTTATTACGGTTAGTATAATCTTGATTTTAGACTTGTCATATCACCTTAATAAAATTATGAATGCACGATAGAAAATATTCATTGATTAGGGTGTTGACACTTATGATTGTACTAATACATTATGGTGTTGTATGAGGTTTATGTTGTCTGCTAACATGAAAGGTACACCAAGAAAGACAAATCATGTTCTAGTTCAAGAACATATGATCATGATGACATGAGGACAAAGATTCATCCATTGTCATGGATCTCATAGAAGATCCATTTACGAGGTATGTATAACTTGGTTTTATAATGGTTAACCTATGAGATATACAGGTTACTAGCACAAGTCATTGAAGAAGAACAAGAAGACATCATGTGAGTATGTTAGACATAACTAGCTAGCATGCTAATCCAGGTATGTTTTTCCTATATCAAGATAGAATCCTACCTTGTGTTAGGAGCTTATATTGTTGTGTTGTTGATAATTATTATTCATGAAGTCATAGGTTTGAATAGTCATGGTTGTATACATATTATGTTTCTTACCATAATTGATGATATGACTAACCAGAAGAATCATGAAGTTATAGGTTTGAGTAATCACGGGTTTATGCATTGATGATTTAACTAATCAGAAAAGTCCTATGATCATAGAAGAATATGCATAAGTAAAAGAAGACTTCCCTGAAACCTTGAATACTAATGTTTATTATCTATGAATGATCATGACTATACATGTTTAAGATTATTGTGTTTTGATAGTATTAAGATTATACTAATAAATGTGTAATTATGTATGAGACCTCAAGGATAACACAATGATGATACTAATAAGCATGCATAGGGACAAAGGATGAATATAAGTTCAAGAACGGGTAATCCAGGAAGCAAAGATCAAGAGGGAGCACACTCCAGTAGCTCCTGCAAGGATGCATATATTCAGAGGGAGTTGACCATCTTTCTTCATTCCACAACAGAAAGGTGTAGAAGAAGCTACTTCAGCAGCTCCTGCAAGAAAGCAAAGACTCAGAGGGAGTCCACCCAACAAACAAACAAAGATAAGTATCTTAATTACCACTTCTTACATATTTGTTTGTTTAAATAAAATTGTTCAATGATACATATGCTTATGTTCCTAGACTTAGGATATGTATTTTGCATATTTGCATTAATGAACAAGATACTACTAATATGCATATGATGGGTAAGTGGCCTATGGCACTGTACAACATTCCATTGCTACTTATCTAGAATGAAACCTCTTTGCTGACATGTTAGGAGTTGTGCACACTCTTAACAATGTTCTAGTAGAGATTGGAAGGCATCTAGAAAGTTACGGAATATGGATAAATGTTGTATTGAAGCATTGGCTAAGATAATTGCATGACTGTATGACATATTTCTTTATGTGTAAGAATTTGTTCTGAAAACTATGAGATGTTTTCTAATCATGCAATTTAACTTGTTATGTAGGAAAGATCATATACCATCACCTACAAAAGAAAGACTACAACATTTGTTCACCAACAAAGTTATCTATTGAAAATATTGAAGATATTGAAGTTCCCAGGATACGGGAAGAATGCCATGATCCATCGATCATGAAGAACGATGTTTGGGATGCAGTCCCAGGAGTTGAAGGGAAGTTTGTTATGACTTCCATATGGATCTATCAAGATCAAGCATGCTGCAGATGGAAGCATAGAGAAATATAAAAGTGATGAAATAGAATATACACCAGATGGATTTCAAGACAGCTTTCTTGAATGGTGTAGTTGAAGAAGAAGTGTATGTGGAGCAGCCACTTGGTTCTGAGACACATGACAGGGAGTCATATATGTGCAGAACTTGGGTATGATGCATCACTTTCTAGGTATGGAGGTGTGGCAGAGTGCAGATGGAATCTTCCTTGGACAAGGGAAGTATGCAGTAGAGATCCCGAAGAGGTTCGGGATGATGGACTGCGAGGCTATGGCATCGAACCTGAAGCTTCTGTGTGATGCTTCATCTGAACCAGTTGATGTCACTATGTATCATCAGATAATTGGGTCCTTGATGTACCTGATGAACATGAGACCAGATATTTGCTTTGCGGTGAACACATTGAGACAGTTCTTGACAGATCCGAGGAGTGTTCACCTGGTTGCTGTAAAGCATATTCTGAGGTACCTGAAAGGTACAGTGGATTATGGGCTCAAGTATGAAGCGAATCAAAAGTTTAACCTGCAGGGTTATGCTGATTCAGATTGGGGAGGTAGTGCTGCAGATAGGAAGAGCACATCTGGGTGCTGCTTCAGTATGGGATCAGGTGTGATCTCTTGGTTCAGCAGGAAGCAGTCCTGCGTAGCACTGAGTACAGCTGAGGCAGAGTATGTTGTAGCCTGTTCAGCTAGTTGTGAGGCAATATGGATACGGAAGCTACTGTCTGAGTTATTTGATCTCCCATTGGATGCTACCGATATCCTCTGTGATAACTAGAGTTGTGTGAAGCTATCCGAGAACCCAGTGTTTCATGACAGGTCGAAACACATAGAGATCAAATATCACTATATCAGGGATATGGTGCAGAGAGGAGCTGTGAAGCTTCTGTATGTTGCGACATACAAGCAGATTGCAGATGTACTAACGAAGCCACTATCCAGGGTGAAGTTCGAGTACTTCAGAGAGAAGCTTGGCGTTCTTCAGATCGAGGACACTTCGAGGAAGAAGTAATGGACACATTTGCTGAAGCCATTCCAAGCATGTTGGAAGGAGGATCCTTCACATGGATGTGGATGTAAGCGCTGGATGATGAGCATCAGGATGATGTTCTGGTTTCTGCTTGGATATGATCAGTTGGATCATTTATATATGTACGCATCATGTTAGATGTTGGATATGATCAGTTGGATCATTTATATGTATATGTATGTACGCATCATGTTGGATGCTGGATATGATCGGTTGGATCATTTGTATGTATTTTGTATATGCATCATGTTGGATGCTTGGACCATGTATCTGTATATGTATTAGGTGGATACATTGTATGATCAGGTGGATCATGTATGGTGATATGTATCATGTATTTGTATTTGTATCAGGTGGATACACTGTATGATCAGGTGGATCATGTATGATGATATGTATCAGGTAGATACTTGGTATACATCAGGTAGATGCATTTTATGATCAGGTGGATCATGTATGGTGATATGTATCATGTATTTGTATTTGTATCAGGTGGATACACTGTATGATCAGGTGGATCATGTATGATGATATGTATCAGGTAGATACTTGGTATGCATCAGGTAGATGCATTGTATGATCAAGATGATCATGGATGACGAGCTTCAGGATGTTGCTCCAGATGACATGCAGCAAGATGTTGCAGTGATGATGATCAGGATGATCATGTGTACATCAGGATGATGTATGGTGAGTATTAGGTTGATACTCTGTGGCCATGGAAAAGGTTGTGCAGATGAGCATATAATTTGGCCCTGGGAGATTTGCAGATAGTCTTTCGAGGTTTTTCCTATGGCATGTAATTCATGCCCTGGGATATCTGGCAAATGCTCTTTCGAGGTTTTGCTCTGGGAGGACATATAATTTGGCCCTGGGAGATCTGCAGATAGTCTTTCGAGGTTTTTCCTATGGCATGTAATTCGTGCCCTGGGATATCTGGCAGATGCTCTTTCGAGGTTTTGTCCTATGGCATATAATCTGTCCCTAGGAGATCCGATAGGTTGGGCTGTGTGCCCGTAATAAGTCCTGGGATGCTCTTGTGAGGTTTTGCCATGACCACATATAATCTGTCCCTGGGAGATCCTATAGGTAGAGCTGCGTGCTTGTAATAGCCTGGGATTCTCTTGCGAGGTTTTGTGGTGACCACATATAATCTGTCCTTGGGAGATCCTATAGGTAGAGCTGCGCGCTCGTAATAGCCTGGGATGCTCTTGCGAGGTTTTGTGGTGAGGTCGCATATAATATGGCCCTGGGAGATCCTATAGGTAGAGCCGTGTGCTTGTAACAGCCTGGGATGCTCTTTCGAGCTTTTGTGACGCACGTAATAAGTCCTAACATTTCCACAGTATGGCCAGTGATGATGAAGACCTGCAGGTGGTGGGCCTACATCCAGTATGAAAAAGGACTGGCTCTGTAGAACTTCCTATGACGAGTAGATTCAGAGATTGATTGAGATAGCAGTAGCAGTGATGATGATGATGACTCGATGACGATTATCCAGTGACGATGATCCAGAGAAGAAGCTTGTGCTAGAAGACTTGTGTCGAGAAATACCTTCCTAGTTAAGAGGGAGTGTTGATGTATATGTAACTTCGGAATGTATTTCACATATATGTATATTGTATTCCTATAGAGATGTTATTATTCCTCTATACGGAAGTGTCGTCATTTATATTGTAAGTGTCGTAACTTATACTTGATGGGTTATTAGACCACCTTGTTGGGGTCAGCCCTGTATAAGTCATGTGGGTCAAAGGGTTATTAGACCACCCTATTGGGGGTCAGCCATGTGGGTCAAAGGGTTATTAGACCACCCTAGTGGGGGTCGGCCCAGTCAGCATTATGTTAAATGGCTAAGTTGAGGCCGACCTAGTTGAGTAAAGGTCAAGTCAAGTTAGTGTATAAATAGAGAGTGTGTCTCTCTCATTTTACACATTCTATTCTCTCACTCACACTTGGGAGAGTGGCGCACTTGTGGAGGAGGAGGCTCTGTTGCTAGGAGAAGACTATCTCTTGTATTCTGGTTGTATCATTGCTCTATCTATCTCTGAGGAAGTTATTGGGGTTTTTCACCTTTATGGTTTTCCCCAAGTAAACTCTGTGTCTCTTGTGTGCTTGCATTATTGTTTCCATGGTTGATATGTTGTAGATTTGTTGTACATGTTGTTCTCTCAGTTAAGATCCTAGATCAGATTGAATTAAATTCTGAAAATTTAACAAGGAACTCACCTATTTTTTCCGTAAAAGCGGACATATTCGATCAACTCTTCTACAAAAGGGCAGATGAACCTTTCCTTCTTCTCTGATGAATTGTTTCGCTCAAGTTACGTAAAATCACCCGCAGGCTCAGAAAAATTCACTTATCTTTTCCACAAAAGCGGTTAAAACTCGGCTAAATTTTCCGCTTTACGCTTTTGCGCCTGTCCACGGCGGGAAAACTTGAATTCTCTTTCCGCAAAGGTGGGAAAACTTGAATTCTCTTTCCGCAAATGAACCTTTCCTTCTTCTCTGATGAATTGTTTCGCTTAAGTTACGTAAAATCGCCCGCAGGCTCGGAAAAATTCGCTTATCTTCTCCACAAAAGCGGATAAAACTCGGCTAAATTTCCTGCTTTACGCTTTTGCGCCTATCCACGGTGGGAAAAATTGAATTCTCTTTCCGCAAAGGAGAGCAAGTCTGCGTATCTTTTCCACAATGACGGAACCATTTAGCTAAATTTCCCGCCTTATGCTTCCGCGCCTGTCCACGGCGGGCAAACTTGGGTTCTCTTTCCGCAAAGGTGGGAAAGCCCACGTATCTTTTCCGCAATGGCGAGCAAGTCCGCGTATCTTTCCTGCAATGGTGAAACCATTTGGCCGTCAATTCCTCACCCTTCCGTTTCATGTTTTCGCAAAGGCGGGCAAGTCCGCGTATCTTTTCTGCAACGACGGGCAAGTCTGGAGGTTTTCTGGACGTGAACGCGCAAGATGTACAGGCCTACATCATAGGAGAGCACGTCGACAGCTCCGTGGCTCTCTGGTCAATCATCAGCTTGGCTAACAAAAAGCCTTGAAGCTAGACCAAGCTGCCAGAGGGAACCAGACAAAACCAGGAAAAACCTGGAGAAGACTAAATCGACAACCGGTTCATGAGGAGTTGATCCAACGGACCGAGAACAAACTCCAAGTGGAAAGATTCCATTCGCTCCATAAGCGAGGAATCTAGCCATCGTGGACGTTATGGACCTCCATGGTGAAACACCTACGACGTAAATATTTTAATTATTTAAATCAGATTGCTATTTTTTTGGAGAAAATGAATTTATTGATTGATGATTATTACGTTATTGGAATTTATTGATGGATGAGGAAGATGATGAGGAATTTTGATATAAATAGGAGACTTGAGAGTGGAAGGAGGGAGGTTATTTTTCTCTTGGAGAATATTTCAGCTGAGAGTTTTTCTAGGATGGGAATTTTGGATATTTTGGGATGAGGAGTTTGGAAGAGTTGGAAGATTTTGAGAACTCTTGGAATATTTGATACATAGCCTACTAGTGCATCACTGTTATGTTCTTTGGGGGTCTCGGGCATGAAGAGCCAGGAGGTCATTTGGATGGGACCATCCGATGTCTTCCTGGGGCTAGGGAGTCGGCTAGGCCCCTAGTTGGTTGGGAGTTAAAACCATGGTTCTGCTTTGGTAAATGAAGATAGAAGCAACTCAAGATGAATATGGAAGCTTGCTCAGTTTGGACTCCGTCACCATTCTTATAACAAGGTATTTTTCTTGTGATTTTAAATTGTTTATATGTTGTTGTAAACTTCTTATACGCTGCTATGGTTACATGATGATTATAGGTTGTTCAATCATATAGTTAACAAATCCACCATTTGCGGTTGTATTAAAACTCTTATGCATTTCTAGAATGAAAAGAAAATAGATGATTATTTAGATTGTTCAGAATTTTATAATGCCTATAGAGGCATTATATAATTTCTATTGACTCTAATTCTATCTCCTAGATAATGGGTTGAATTAGATGAGATAAGACCCACTAGCAAGAAATTCATAGAGACATTTCCATATTGGCATGAGTGAACACTAATTATGATTTCATTAAGAACAACTTGACAATAGGGAAGGCCAACATCCAAAGTCAAGGAATGTTAGGAATGGATGAATCAGGATTGAAATTCCGTTGAACATAAGCATAATTTTTTTATGACTTGAGCAACAATTAATACCCATAAATAGAACAATGATATAGGTCCAACTATATAGGAGGCAATGTAGGCTACTCCATAGTGATTGGAAGAGTAACCAACTAAAGGTGTTACAAACTTTGGATCATGATTCATCTTCTAAGGTCATTACTGAAACCCAATTTATAAATAAATACACAACACGAGTTCTTTGTTCAAAGGTGGCGCAACTTTTCTTGCCACAATATTATACATGGAACTTCTAACTTCTTTCCCACCACTATACTTGCTTATAAATATTTGATTTTTTTGTCTTTTTCATATTAGTTAATCCTAGAAAGGAATAAAGGAATGCCATGATATAGTGCAATAAATGAGTGTTGCAAGGTGTGTAACTATGTTCCAAGTGCATGGAACTGACCTATTCAAAACAAAATGCAAAAATGGTACTAGGAAAGAAATGGACACTCATCGGTATGCTTATTCAAATAATACAATCCAAAATACAAATGTAATGGGTGCAAGTCATGAGGAATATAGTGAATTCAATGGAAGTGTGAAAGATGAAACAAAGCATTAGTCATAACTGTGCAAGTAGTAGTGAGAAAAGGAAAATGCACAATGAACAAAAGTGGGATCCTTAAACAGGATGGTAAAAAATAGATGAGAAAGAGACACATGAATCTTCCTCTCAAGGTCATGGTACAAATAAAAAGGGTCCTGATCTTATGAGAAAAACTAATTTTAGGCACTAGAATGGAAAAAGGGTCTTGACTACAATGTCCCATGTCATGTAGGATCTTCTACCGGACTAGTTCAAAATGAAGATAGAAGATGTTAATGCTTTAGTATCCAATATATTCGTCCCCATGGAAAATTTGGGTGGAAAAAGGTTTAAATGCATCATAATGGAGGGAAATCCTAAACCTATATGCAATATTTCAAATATACTTGACCAAATCAAACAATGTGTAAATAATGATCCCTAAGAAAATAGGAATCGAACTCAAAATCCTATATTCAAGAAACAACGATTCAATGATCATTTCTTAAATGTCTAAAAAGAAAGGTATGATAAGAGCAGGGTATTTTTTAAGGATTCTAATATTATACTTAAGTATAGTATCGTAGGCGATTATTTTGTATTTTATAAAAACATGTACATAGATAGGTAGGCGAATATTAAATATGAAACATACAATTTACTACTGAAATATGTAAATTTTGGCGAATATTATGATAAAAAAACATATTTTATGTAAATATAGGCGATATTAGAGACTAAAAATGACCAAATAGCGAATTTATTTTTTGAAAAAAGCCCAAAAAATAGCCAATTGGCGAAATTTCGCCCTTAAAAATTACCCTGGATAAGAGCTACATTAATAGGGGTATATTCAACTTTGATATCTTCAACAATATTCATTACCGTGGTAGAATCTACTAGTGAAGAATCAAGAAGACCAAGGGATGAGGACGTACAATCAATAATATTAGACTCATAAGGAAGATCAAAGTTGAAATATAAAATAGAGTCTTTAGGAATAGATGCACCAACATAAGAGTCTAGAGATATATTAAAGAAGTGAGACTCATTAATAAAACCAAGTTGCATATCAATGATAGAGTCTAAAGGCTTAAGAACTACAAAGTCTAAGGATCTAAAAACAATGAGATCAAACTCAAGAGGAAAATTGGGGGTGGATTTGATTGCAAATGGGTCTAATCCAGGGTGTTTATATTTGGAAATGATGGAAATATCGGAAATAATGTCAAAATAAATCATAACCTCTAGAAGAGATTCATCTAAGGGAATAGCATCATCTTAGATATAACGTATGTCAGACATTTACTTGGACCAATAGGAGGGAGAACATACTCTAATACCCCCATTAAATAAATCACCATGTCAAGTTTCAAAACCATGTCCAAAGAAGGCGAGTTGCATGAATGCATAGGCTTTTCCTTCATAGCAATTGGAAACATGAGATACACTGCCACATAATTCACCCATGGTAGTGTAGTTTCTACCAAAATTCTATAATTAAACAAAGGGGACACATGGTATAAATCTGAATAAAGAGAAGGATAAATAAATGCAAATTTTTTAGTAGTGACAATGCTTCGAGGAGAATGCGTCATATGAAAGAAAGAACACACCTCATCATTCATATCATATATCCAATCACATCCAATAAGCATATTGAATTCCAATGGGTCTTCCATAATAATAAAATTGACTAAGACAAAATTCCCACCTAATGTTACAAGAAAATAAGGAAGAATCCCTACCGGTTCACTAGGTAATCTATCAAATGCCAATAACTAACTAGCAACTGAAACAAGGTTGGAAGAACCAAAACTTTCCAAGCATAAGTGGATAAAATACTAAAAAGGGCTCCTTCATATACAACACATTGATGAATCATGCTTGAATTAACTCCAACTGTTATTTGGAAAGGGGTAGAAGATGGAAGTGATCCCTAACTAGCCTATTCCAATTAAAGGAAATGATCCTAAAGTTGTAGGGGGGGGAATTGAAGTGAACAAAATTCCCCCTTTCCCTAAAGGTTCTACTTGATGGTAAACAAAACTTGAGTGGTAATAACATCTCCAATGGAAGAGTGGGATCAACCACATATTTCATTGTCTCAACCACTTCAATCTTGAGACTCTTTGATGGAAGAGTGGGATTGATGAAAAATTGCATTGACTCTATCACGTCATCAACCAAAGGTTGAAAGGGTTGTCGGGAAACCATATGTTTTAAGGACAAGAATCTCCTTGAGATAGGTACCATAATTTTTTGTATCTCTATAATAGTAGGGAGTAAGTGAGTAAGGTGATATCCCTTGCAAATATTACAAGGGAGATTTGATTTGCATCCTATTCATCTAGATTTCTCATCAGTGTCCATACTCTCATCAGTGTTAAACACAGGAAGTTTGAAGGGGCATTTGGAAATGTCTGCCATAAATTGACCTTGTTCTGATAAATTCTACAGATGGGATGGGTATGTTCCATGATGAACTGGCCATCTAGTATTGGTGTCATATTTCTCTTTGGAGGTCACACATGTGAAAAATCAACCTCTCAAGTTGAAGAAAAATTCGGTTTTACACAGAATCTGAATATGCCAGTAATAAATCTGAAAATACACGTTAACAAGTTTTTTTGTTTAAATTGCCCAGCTAAGTCAATTTAATAAGGAATGATTAATATGTTATGAAATGGAGGAAATTAACTACTGGTTATTTATCAAAGCAAATTAATTAAACCAAGAAGTATGTTTTTTATGAAGTGGTGTGTTTTGATAAAAAGACAATTTCCAGATTTGAAGAGGCACAAGTGTGAAAAGACACAAGCCCAGATTGAAGTGATGCAATGGTTAAAGGATGAGATAGATAATATATAAGAAAGCATTAGATATGGAAGGAAGAGGTTTTCACAGCCCAGATAAAATAAGAAGGAAGATCAGTTAGAGACCAATGAATTGAAGAAACAAAATTAAAGAAAAGAAGTTCTGGAAAACTGAAGACGATAGAAAAAGGATGGTTGGGTGGTGCTAGGGGAAGATTGAAGAAGATGAAAGTGTCTTATAGGTTCTTAAGTAAAGATCTGTATCATTATAGATATTAGAGAAAGAATAAAAGGAACAGGGGCAGTCTCTATAGCTTGGATTGAAGATCAGAAACATAGGACAAAGAAAGTATAAACTGATGTATATCCCATTGAAGTTATAAAATCAAATCAGGGAGGTAGGGTGGTGCTAGGGAAGGCTACGGGCCTACAAGTGTGTTGTCGCCTCCTTCAAGTGATAGCTAGTAAATAAGGTGTTGAAGCATCCTTTCAGTTGTAGCTGATAAACCAGGGGGTTGTAGTCTCCTTCCAGTAGTGGCTGGTAAATAAGGGTGCAGTAGCATCCTTGTTTGTTGTAGTAGGCAGAAACTAGGGTGTTGTAGCATCCTTCAGTTGTAGCTGAGAAAGTTGGGGATTGAAGTCTCCAGCAAGTTGTAGCTTGCAAAAACTTTTGTAAACATAATTTTGCAGTATAGAAAGAGTTTGTGGTTTTCCCAATTGGGTTTCCACGATAAAATTTGTGTCATGTGTATCTTTTTGATTCCATGTTTTAATTAAGTTTAATAAGTGGTTTAAAATGGTAAAAAGTTAACAATATTGATTCACCCCCCCCCCCTCTCAGTATTGACCAATATTCCAACATTTTTTCCCTTAGAATGATTTGCAGTGGTTGGTTGCTTTCCCCCCAGCATGACTTGCAATGGTTGTTTGTTTGTTTCTAGTATGACTTGAAGTGACTAGTGAGTTGTCTCCAGTATGACTTGCAGTGACTAGTGACTTTTCCCATTGTCTGCAATTTTCTAAACTGATGGGCAATATTGTAGATCAATGATGTGATCATGCACTAAACTCTTGATGTATTGCATATGGATCTCTATATGCTTGGTTCTTTTCCTCTATATTGGATCAGTTGAGACCCTTATAGTACTCTGATTATCACAAAATATGACTGTGGGAGTGTTAAAGGAAATCCCAAACTCTGAAAAATACCCTACAACCACACACATTGAGTTGCAACATTCACTACTCCTCTGTACTCAACCTCTGCTGAAGATAGTGAGATTGCACTCTGTTTCTTACTTGACCACAAAACAGGGCCTCCTCCAAGCATGAAAACAAATCCAGAAGTGGACTTCCTATCTAGTCTATCACCAGACCAATCTGAGTCAATAAAGCCAAGAAGATCTAGGCTAGAATCTGCAACATAGTGAATCCCATTAGACTTGGTGCCTTGCACATAATGCAAGATTCTTTTTTCATCCCTCCAATGAATCTCATGTGGCTTCTCCATGTATATTGAGGCCACACTCACAACATAAGCAATATCAGTTCGAGTATGAGTCAAGTACAACAAGCTGCCAACTAGCTACCTATACAGGGTGCTACCCACCAATGGTGTAGAATCTGCTTCTTCAAGTCTGACTCCTGAAACGAAGGGAGTCTTTGAAGGCTTGCAATCAGCAATATTGAACTTCTTTAGCAAGGTTGAAGCATATTTTGACTAATATACCTTAGTTCCAAACTTAGATTGTGAAATCTCAAGCCCCAAAAATTGCTTAAGAATTTCCAAGTCAATCATGGAAAAAGATTGATGCAAGGAGGTCTTTAATGAAGCTGTTTGATCAATAGATCTACCTGTGATTAGTAGGTCATAAAAATATAAAACAATAATCAATATGGAGTCATCAATCAGCTTCATGTATACATTTGGATCATACTTGCATCTAGTATAAGATTGTGACACGAGGAAGTTGTCCATTTTGGCATACCAATCTCTGGGAGCTTGCTTAAGCCCATATAACGACTTCCTCAACCTGCACACAAGGTTAGGATCTGATGTATACCCTTATGGATGTTTCATATAGATATCCTCCTCAATATCCCCATGGAGGAAAGCACTCTTGACATCCATGTGATGCACTTCCCAGTGCTTGGATGCAAAAATTGCTAGAACTAGTCTTATCGAATCCTTTTGTGCAAATGGTGAAAAAGTCTCATTTTAGTCAAGGAAATGGACTTGGGAGAATCCATTTTCCACAATCCTTTCCTTATACTTCACATCTGCACCATCATCTGCAAATTTGGTCTTGAAGATCCACTTACACCTTACCAATTTTCTGCCTGGGGGAAGCTTGACTAGCTCCCAAGTTTCATTCTTTTGCGGTGAATGAAACTCATAATCCATGGTTTCCTTCCATATTGGATCATGTGAGGCTTCCTCATATGTCTGAGGATCTATATCAACCATAAAAAAAAACTTCTCATATGGATAAGGATCATTCATAGTAAGAGCACTCTCAAATTGTCATCTAGTCCTCCTAGGATCCTGAGGACTTCCCACAAGTTCACCAGCTACTTGAAGAGTCTTAGAAGGCCACTTATGCCTTGTAGGTGAACTTGGATCTGCAATAATATGGTATTCATAATCAGAAATACCAGAATCAGAAAATTCAAGAGAAGCATCACTTACACTCTCAGGTGGTGGTGTAGAGGGTTCTCCAATTTCAATAGATTGCAAAGGCTCTTCTTCAAATTGAACACTCCTCTCAATGAAGAACTTATGAGAGGGAATGTTTAGAAAATTATAGCCCTTGGATTCTTCTGAATAGCCAACAAAAATACATGGTTTGATTTGGGGCTGCATGGCCCTCCTCTTCTCAAGTGGAATTTTATCCCAAGCCTTGGAGCCAAAAATATTGAAATGAGAAACATCAGGTTTGTGCCGAGTCTAAGATTCAAAAGGAGTGGTTCCTTTCAATTTTTTGTGACGCACTCTGTTCTATATTTAGGATGAACATTTTATAGCCTCATCCCAAAGTCTTGGAGACAAATACTTGGCCTCAAGCATGCATGTAGCCATCTCTTTGAGAGATTTGTTCTTCCTCTCAGCAACACCATTTTGCTGAGGTGTGTAGGGAACAGTGTGTTGCATCTGTATGCTAGCAAAAACAAATAATTTTTGGAAATCATATTTGATATATTCCCCACCATTATTAGATCTAAGCATCTTGATATGTCTACTAGACTGGTTCTCAACTAAGGTTTTGAAAATCTTGAACAAATTAAACACTTCTGACTTTAAATTGAGGAAGAAGATCCAACAATATCTGGAAAAGTTATCTATGAAGGTTAGGATGTACTTTGCATGGTTCAAAGAATCATGGGGGAATGGAACTGATATATCACGTTGGATAATCTCAAGGGGAGCTGAGGTTCACTCAATTTTGGACCTTTCAAACTAATGCTCAGGGTGTTTTCCTAGGATGCAGCTTTGACAGACTCCTTTAGAAAACTTGATATTGGGAAGCCCTATGACCATATCCTTCTCATGGATTTGAGAAAGATACTTGTAATTTAGATGAAAAAATCTCTCATGCCACAATATGCTTGATTCATTAGCATGAGTAAGTAGAGAAAAAGTTGATGGGAAAGGCACAGAATGAGAGAATCTATAAACTTTTGAGCTATGGTCAACAGTACCTAAGGCAACAATTCATCCTGTGGACATCTCACAGATTTCAACATCATTAGGTGTAAAGATAACCTTTTTGGGAGACCCAGTGTGAGTCATCTGATAGACTGACAAGAGGTTTGAAGAAAGACTTGGAACATACAACACATTAGTGAAGGAACCAAACTCTAGATCAACACTGCCTTTACGTTTGCAAGTAGTTTCAGAATCATCACCCAACACAATGGTTGGACTACTAGAAGAATCAAGAGAGGAAAAAATCTCTCTTCCAGACACCATATGCCTTGAAGCTCCAGAATATATGATGAAAGAGTTAGGATTGGATGTGCGTTCCATCAAATCATGCACTCTCTCCTTGTATTCAGAATTGTGTCCTCATTCCTTCTTTCTTGCGCTCTCAGGAAGAGGAATATTTGCTTTCTCAAAGAGATGAGCCATTTGATCAATGGTCTTCTTAATGCGTGAGATCTCATGATGAAATACCCTATTTCAATAGGTGCACTTAGCCTTATCTTGCTTCTTATTAGGATTCTTTTTTAAATTTGAGGAGTCTTCATGGGCTTTTTGTTTGTCTTTCTTCTGATCAGGTGGCTTCTTGAAGTTTCCCTTCTTCTTTCCTTTCGAATTATTTGAATATCTAGCAGCCAAACAATGATCTTTTGATGGATTTTTTATTGCTCCCATCAAGACCAACTTTTCTTGTTCTTATGTGAGAGATTCCATGAATTCTAACAAAGTAGGACTCTTCCAGTTTCGAACTGCTTTTCTTGTAGCATGAAAGGTCGAAACAAAGACTGAGTAATCTGGGCCAATCTTGGAGAGGATGGCCAAGATCAATTTCACATATTTCTTTTCAATTCCACATTGCTTCAATTGAAGAACAAGAGACTTGAACTTTGAGAAGAAGCCATGTAGGATCTCGAAATTATTTGGACTCAGTAAAACTAGTCCATTATCCAATTTGTGGCCTCTCAATTCATCTATCTTGCCAAACAAGTCTTGGATCTTTTCCCAAACTTCATTTGGAGTGGTAAGACCATCAAGATGGAAAAGGATATCCATGGATGTGTTGAGATAGAAGATACCATAAGCTTCATCTCTTCTGTTGTGCCACTTTTCCTTCTCAATTGCAGAAGTAGGCTCATTTTCAGTTACCATAGTCACCCTATAGAGGCCTTTGCTTCTCAACGGGATCTCCATCTGTGCCTTCCATTCAAAATAATTGAACGGAGTGAGGATGATTTGATTTTACTGATCCATGGAAGCTCTCAAATATCCTTTGGAGTGGTCTGGGTGCGCCCCTGAATGCATAGTTGCACCCTCTAGGTGAATGAATGCACCCCCTCAATGACTGGTTGTGCCCTTTCTCAGACTGGTTAGATCCTGCAGGACAAAAGGAGGAGAATAGAAAATATTGATATCTATGATACCATGTTAAATTATTGTACACACCAAGATCTACTCAAACAATTACAAACTATCACAAATGGCCTTGCAAAAACAAGTCATAGAACGCTAAAAACAGACATGTATTTGATGCAAACAGTATAACTCTATTGAATAAGTCTACATAAGCCAAACTTAGGAAATGTAATGGCTGTACATAAATATAATTACATCATATATTTGAAGGCTAAATATTCCATTCGAAATCCTCACAAAAGCAAGCTTACTAAATCTATGCAAAACCCCCCTAGGTGCAAAGAGTGCTTTCCAAGTCACCTTTAAAGCTCACAAATTGGTAAATTAGTGATAATATGGTGATGTATGACGGAAAATAATCCTAAGTTCATAATTTAGGAAGAGGAAACATCATGGAGCATTAGTTGGCCAAAAAACAGTTAAGGCAAGTCAACTAGCTTGTCAAGGCGCCTCTCTATTCCAGAATTGGATAAAATCTGCCAGAATCAGATCATATCTTATCCAGAATATTAGAAATGTGCCCAAGTGACTCATAGATTCTTGTGGTCCACCCAAAGGAGACTTGTGGTCCACACAATGGGTAATTTTGGCCAACTACCTAGTCTAACACCTAGGAATTAATCAAAATGACTAATTAATGCTATCCAAAGTATTAAATGAGATGGATGGGTTTTAAAATACTCTAAAATTTTCCCATAAATCCATATATGTATTCAGATACATAAGCTTCCATTAATAAAGTTTGGCTTGGGTTGATACTATACTAAATTAAGGTATGGAAGGGTCGGTTACATACTAAAATTCGCCCAACTCCCATAGGTAACAATTTTAATCTTAAGACATAATACTAATATGCATAGGTTACTATACTCTGTCCAAAACAATGAAATGATATTGCAGAGGAGGTCAATATAAAGTGATAAACTCTGTCATCCTAGAGATCGAGTTAGGGAAAGGATAACTTTGTCAATGCAGAGATAAATCTAGCGATCCAAAGAATCGATTTATGTAGAGGATAAATCTATCAATGGAGAGATTGAGTATGTTAAAACACTAAATGTAATATGTATATATCAAATTATTCACCTAAATCTTATCATACAGCGAGTCGATCTATACTGCTATCACATGAATGTGATATGCAGAGATCAAGATATTCACTGACATCGCAGAGCTGAATCTTAACATTAATGTGCAGAGATAACAATGACCAACACACAGTTATATTTATAGTGATTGTACTGAAATCCTGTGTTAACCATGGAGTATATATATATATGGAATCTATCGATCCATGCATGATATGTGCAAAGACCGCATACCCTACACGAATTTCATCACACATTCATACCATAATAAATAGATACTATACATACCGAGATCACAGAGCTACGCTATATATATATTTCAATTGAGTATGCTAAAACAATCAATGTAATATGCAGAGATCAAGTTACGCATCTAAATATTAACATGCGGTGAGTCGGGTTATACTGCTATCACATGAATGTGATATGCAAAGATCGATTTCTCCACTGAGATCGCAGAGCTACGCAATATCTACCCCTCCCATGACTAATTTCAGCTTCATTGGAGAGTCTGCCTTGGATGTCACGCCCCCCCCTCCCTCCGAGAAGTGGTGTCTTCCCCGGCTTATAAGAAAATGGAGTTCCCCCCTAAGGTCCTCCACCCGAAACCCTCAGTTCCGTCCAACGATCTCCCTCCTCCTCCTTTATTATAAAAAGAAGTGCAGAGTATTAAGATCGCAAATAAATGTGCGTCCCTCTCAGTCGAGATCGGTTCTACAACGTGACACATACAACTCTATCAATGACATTTGTAGAGATTGTTATTACTCAGCGGTGTGAGCTTCCACCAAATGCTCGAGGTGGTTCCCCTTGCCAGAGAGAGACCAGCTCTGATCCTATAATAGTCGATTGCTCACCTCCAACTGCCAAATGGAGGAAAGTGGAGGAAAGTTAGTGATATGTTTTTACTAACATGTTGCCCTCATAAAGGAAGAGATCGGAGAACTTCTTAACAAGGAAACAATTATTCCCATTTTATTCCAGGTCTTCCCTTTGCCCAATGGTTTAACCAAACAACGATGGTTAAGAACCATATCTTCTCGTGTCTAATATTTAACTTGTTCTTAGAAATACTTATAAGTGTTTTGAGCATTCGCATAATATCCATATATAGTACTACCATCATATTACAATTGTAATATGATATTTTTTTAATGATTCCTTTTATCATAAAATTACCTCATTTGAAATGTTTATGGGCATTTCCTTTACTAATAATACAATTATTTTAATGGTTGCATATATAGTATTATCATTCTATATATAATACTTACCATCATATTACCTCACTTATAATATGATTATTTTATTTACATGCTTATCTTACCATTTCAATGATGGTAAAGGTAATATTTAAAATAGTAAGCTAGTAGTAATTTTGAACTTCTTTTATTTAGGGGTTTGCTATATATCTTTACCATTCTCATGTTGGAAGTAAGATAAACATTTATGATAATAATAATAGTTAGGACAATCACTCGGTGTGATTACTAATACTTAGCTTTACGCTAACATATAGGTCATAGGTGTCGGCCTCAGTTAAGATGAGACAGAAAAGTTATAGGGTGACAATTAACAATTTCCTCAAGTGCTCGAATCATCAAGATGACAGTCGTCATCACTAACTAAATTCTCATGGTTACCCAAGCAACAATCCTTTCCCCCTAGTGGATTCTTGTTGCCCCGTCGTTTTAGTTGCGTTATACCTTCAGTATCCTAGGTCTAAAATCAACCATTACAACTTAGGAAATAAATAACAAAGCTTACATGGTTTACTAGTGGGGCCTTGGCCTTGAGCTCCTCACTAGAAACAAATACATATAGTTATATTTTAAATTACACAAGAATGGGGAAAAAGCAGGATGTTACAACAAGTCTACATATTGGAAAGAAAAACCAAGGTGCTCTAGAATCGAGAGATTAGGTAGGTAAAGGTCCAATACACCTGTTACAGTCTTGCTGATGCTACATGGGAGCTGGAAGATGTTTTGAGGGAGGAATACCTTCATCTTTTTTAAAACGCGTGAAGGCATGTATGAATAAGTATGCATCAAGGATGATGCATTATTTAAGGGGAGGGGAGTTGTAATTCCCCTAGTGTGTTAAGCCCCTAGACACATGTTGTGATTATTATTTGTGTCATTATGTGGCACTAGGTTCCCAAAATATGGACTATGGGAATTATTATTATTATTTTATATGATTTGTTTTTAATTAAATAACTAGCTCAACATGGACAACTAATGTGGCTTGGGGGTCATGGATTCCACATGTGAGGGGGTTGGGGACTAGGAGTTGTGGCTATCCCTAACAACACTCTTTGTTTACTATTTTTGATTATTTTAGCCTATGTTGGTACCATTGAGGCTAATTCATGATTTAGTGGGCCTTCCTTGTTGAATACACTTCTTTGATAGTTTTGTAACTCATTTTTGGAGGTTACATTTGGTTTTGTAACCCCCACTTGCACAATTGTGCCCTCACTATCTATTTTTATCCTTGACACCTTAAAAGTCATGTAACTCCTCTTTTGTTATTCCGGGAGGGATTCTTTGCTTGTGTAACTTTCTCTCCACCTAATTTGAGTTTCCCTTCATGATTGAGTGGTCCCCACTTGAATTCGAGTTGGCTTGGGAGGTTTGTAGTCTCTATGTTTGGAATTCAAGTTTCTCTCATGATAATTCGAATGGTCACAGTGGAAGTTGGAGAAGCTTCTAGTAACTAGTATGGTTACTCTCTAGTTAACCTAAGTTAGTTTCTACCCAGGGATTTGAATGGCTATAAAAGGATTCAAGTTGTCTTCATTGGCGTCTCTTTTGTCTCTTGTTGCACCTATAGTGAATTGGGAATGTTTTCTATGCCAGAGTGTTTCCTGGATAGATGTCTTTGGAGGAATGCTCTATGCCAGAGTGTTGCATGGATAGAGTTTGGAGATTGAAAGCATTGTAATGAGGTAAGAATACTGATCTATGCTAGAGAGTTTCCTGGATAGATTTTATTAGAGTACTGTGCTTTCTCAAATGGTGTGGCCTAAGTTTCCTATAATGGAAATGTATTGTGCTTTCTTAGGTTGTGTGGCTTGAGTTTCATGTGATGGAAATGTATTTTGCTTTCTCAGGTTGTGTGGGCTAAGTTTCTTGTGATGGAAATGTATTTTTCTTTCTGAAGTTATGTGGCCTGAGTTTCATGTGATGGAAATGTATTGTGCTTTCTTAGTATGTATGGCCTGAGTTTCCTGTGAGGAAAATGTATTGTATTTTCTTCGGTGAGCAGAGGAGAGCGCAGATATATGGTCTGGTTCCACCACTTATAATAATTTATGGTTTATGATACCTGTATCATTGTGTCTAGAGTGACATTCCAATAAGGTACACTTTTTGTTTCATTGAAAAAGAGTTTTGAATGACTAAGATATAGCTATTTTATTTTGGTAGGGTTTTTCCTCACAGTGGTGAGAATGGCACAACTATATGATCTGGTTTTCCTATTTATGAGAAATTTTGGGTTATGAAACATGTTCCATTGTGTCCACAGTGATGTTTCCAGTAAGGAATATATTTTGTTTCATTGAAAAATATTTTGTATGGCTAAGATATAGTCATTTTTGTGTGGTAGTGTTGATAGTGTTGAAAAAGAACACATCATGTTATTGGTTGAGAATACCTCTTCTTGTGGATCCATGACCTCAACTTGGGGGTGACCTGTTCAAGTATGGCTTAAATTAACTGTTTCTATGGCTAGATGGAACGTTGTCCCATTGAGACCAGTTGCCCCTTAACCAAATGAGTATTTTATATCTGTTTATTGCACCGAGAGGCGCTCTACAGCCCAGGATGGGGGAGATCCTGTAACGTTATATAACGCTAGGAACGTTATAAAGTTGGTAACATGTCGGCAAACAATAATAGGGATAGTGAATATTATGGGAGATATCTTGTAACGTGATATAACGTTAGGAACGTTATAAAGTAAAAACTAGTAAATATTATGTCGACCTAATAATGTAAGGTTGTAATGTTTCGTTTAAAATACACTCGCTATATAATGCACCACAAAACAACAAAAATATTATAGAAAAAAAAAGCATTCTCAAGGAGCTATTCGAGACATTCGAGAGGGAGAATTTGATTAGGTAATATATTTTTTTTAAATGTAGCAGCTCCTCCCACGCCACACCCCTCCACCACGTCCATCCCCTGCCAGACCCCTCCTCCACCACGTCCACACCTGCGCAGCCGCCTGCACCTCCCCTCCTTCCCTCCACCGTCCTCCCCTCCTCCTCCCACACCGCACCCATTCTCCACCACGTCCATCCCCTACCAGACCCCTCCTCCACCGCGTCCACTCCCTACGCAGCTGCCTGCACCTCCCCTCCTCCCCTCCTCCTCCCATGCCACACCGATCCTCCACCGCGTCCATCCCCTGCGAGACCCCTCCTCCACCGCGTCCACCCCTGTGCAGCCACCTGCAACTCCCCTCCTCCCATCCACCATCCTCCCCTCCTCCTCCCATGCTGCACCCATCCTCCACCACGTCCATCCCCTGCCAGACCCCTCCTCCACCGCGTCCACCCCTGCACAGCCACGTACAACTCCCATCCTCCCCTCCACCTCCCACGCCGCACCCATCCTCCACCGCGTCCACCCCTGCACAGCCGCCTGCAACTCCCATCCTCCGCTCCACCGTCCTCCCCTCCTCCTCCCATGCCGCACCCATCCTCCACTGCATCCATCCCCTGCCAGACCCCTCCTCTACCGTGTCTACCCCCACGCGTCCTGTACCTCCACTACTCCTTGCTCCATCCACGCCACACCCCTCCTCCACCGCATGCTCCTCCCCTCCCGCCGCCTGTACCTGCAAACACAATATAATTTAATATTAAATTTAAATTTAAAATATAATTTAAATTTTAATATTACATGATTTTAAACTATATTGTAATGTAATATATTTAAAATATAATTTATATTTAAAATTATATATTGATTTAATTTTGGTTTTAAATATATATTAAATTTAATTTAATATTTAGATTAATTTTAATATTTATATTTAATTTAATATTTAGATTAATTGTAATATTTATATTAAATTTAATATTTATATTAACTTTAGGAATCTCACAGGTATATATATAAATGCTTTGCCATGCATAATAGGAACTACCTATGGTATAGTGGTAAGGGTGTTGGGATAATGGGTGTGAGGTTCAAGGTTCAATTCTCCCAGATCACTTTTTTGTCTTGAAAATATTAGTTGTATACTTGCATGGATTTCAGTGTATGTTTTTTTTTTGTTGCATTTTTTCCAGTGTAGTTGTTATTCCATCGATGCATTGACATCCGAACAATGAGAAGAACAAAGAAAACGAAACAATGATCGACAAAGAGCATATCAAGAGAGAAAAAGGAAGCAATTGGAAGAGCAAAGAAATAATGAAAATGTACGAAATGATGGCAGCAGTGGCAGTGGAAGTGACAACAACAGAACAACAAATAAATCGAAATGTAGAGAATGACGAGAGGGATCAAATCAATATAAAGACAAATCTCAGCCGAAACCTCATCAATCCAGAATCCAAATGAACCAACAGCACGTGCGTATAAAAGTTTCAGATAGAGAACAATACCTTAGCCGAGGTTTGCACCTCGGGAGATTTGATCCCTCTCGGTGTTTTATAGAGCCTAGGATTTGGATCTAAGCTGGTTTACATAAATTGACGGTTATATATGTGCTTATGGATCAGATTTGCTTATGAACTGTATGGTTGTAGGTGACAGTCATGAGATCTGATATGTTAATTTTTTTTATATGGTTGTAGATGGAAGCCCTCATATATGTTTTTTTTTATGTTATTATGGCTTTAGGTGGTAGTTAGTAGAGCTGATTTTTAATACCATTTAAATGATCGATTTCAGTAGCCTGTATATTTGTTTATTATATTGTTTATGGTACAGCTTATGGAATTTATTTTATTAATGACTTATATGGTTGTATTAGATCATATATTTGATGTTTAGATACATGTTGATAGCTTGATCATACCTAATTACATTTATGTCCACATTTACCTTGCATAGTATGTGCATATGGAAAAGGATATGCATTGCAAGTTTGCATTGTCTTTTTAAATGATGATTGTATTATTTTAAATTGGCTTATTGGCATGTTGGCCTAGCCTTAGATAACCTTATTCTGTTGTGTATTACCTTGATTCATCCTTCCCTTGGGTTTCCTAGTGACCATGGCCTTGGTTAACGGGTTGGGGACATCACAAATACAAAGAAAAGTGAACTCATTATGGAGTTGCAATCGACATGATGCCTATATGGCTACTAGAGGCTCTCTACTTTCACAGTTTTGCTTCAGTATCTGCTCCATTCTTCTATTCAACTATGGAAAACTAAATCAATACGACAAGAACAAAACTCCTCCCATTCCTAGCGACCCGGTATTTAACATGTCTTGGCAATTGTCTATGGTTGCAGTTATGATTTTTGCATGCCTCAACTCTTGATTAGGATTAGGGTTTTGAACCCTGTGGAATTTTCTTGAAAGTCCAAACATGACCATCTCTCTATGTGAGCAATGGGAGCTAATGTGGCATTTACTTGGTACCCGTGGTGGTCAACATGATGGGTCCAATTGGAGGAAACATAACTTCTTAAAGCAATCTTTGATTGAGGTGATTTTTGCATCATTTGAAAGATCTTGATGTGTAGAATGTTGTCGAAAGGATTTAGACTATTTCCACAAAGATTTGACCCTCATAATGACCATTCAATGCCCCAAATAAGCTTTCAAACTTACGGACCCCATATCACCAAAGCAAAACATGCCTCTAAAGCACACCCTACAAACCATTAACTCCATTTTTTTAACCTAAAAATACTAAAACCTACGACAAATAACAAGTTATATAATAATTAATTTCAAATCGTTATCAAACACCAAAAATTAAACATTATACATCCTTATATTCTAAGCAAAAGATTTTATATCGAAATCCAATACATAAAGGATTATATCAAAATACATGTCAAAGATATGTATATAGTCTGGAAGATACACTTTCCTAGGAATTATTTCACACACACGTAAATAAAAAAAACATAAACAATTACAACCCTAACTTGTTTGGACTGGATTTCTTATAATTTTGTACCAAATCTTGTCAAATGTGAACCATAAATACCAAAAAAACATAAACAATTACAACCCTAACTTGTTTGGACTGGATTTCTTATAATTTTGTACCAAATCATGTCAAATGTAAACCATAAATACCATTAGAGAAGTTAGTGTACAAATAATTATAAGAAGTTACTGGAGTCCTTAAAGGAATCGTTCCTTGAATTATTTGATTTGATATTTTACCTATAAGATTGTAAGTACCTTTAAGTAACTAAACTCTGCCATCTACTTTTGTTGATTTTGAATGCATTGTAAATTGGCCCATTCCTTTTCTCACCCACTTCTGTCTTTTAGTTGACAAGACTACCCTCTGCATCATCCGTTGACATTAATTAGTTGTGTACCTTGCTGAGTTAGATCTACCATGCAAAAATACAGTCCAAAACTTCTACCGAGAAGTTTGGTGATAGGTAAGGCCGGTGGACCTATCGCATCTTCAATGTTTTGGATAAAATATGTTTTTCTTCCATTGATGGTTACATCATATTAACCTTCTAAAATGTTTATATTATATTATTCTATTTTATAATGGAAATTCTTAATTTAATTATTTATTGTTTATAAATAAAAATAATTAAAAAAAAATCTTCAAATACTTCGTAGATATAGATAGATATAGATTTAAGATGAATTTATATCGATAAATATTAAAATTTAAATAAAATCAAGTTTTTCCAAAGAAAAAAATATATATCATATTTTTTGGTAGAAAAACATAATACATTCTTTATGTGCATTTAAGCACTATTTTAAAGCTACATACTTGTTGTATAGTTATGTACTTGGAAATTCCGTGAAAACAGAAAACTCAAAATTGTTTACATTGTTACAATTCAAAACAAAATACTTTGACAGAAGTCAATTCTTTACATAATCAGAAATGAGTTAAAAAGACCATCTTAGTTTCAACAACACCTGATATGTTCCTGGATATTGATGTTGTCCCTTCTCCCACAATAAGACCCTCCTTTGACAAGGAGTCAGCTTTCTCATTGAGTTCTCTTAAAATATGGCAGATCGTGAAAGAAATGTAAGCTCCAGCCAACCTTTTAAGGCAATGACTAATTCCTTGCAGATTAATGTTTCTTAACTAATTTTTCCAAGCATGAAGTTTACCCAAAGGGATGAGTCGAGCCATAAACCTCCAACTCCTCCATGCCTTCTTCCAAAGCTAGACGTAGAGTAGTTCCTAAAGCCCATCCCGTTGCCCAGTTGTTTGATCCTCGACCCCCATTTGCTTTCCATTCTATTTTATAGTTCTCCAAGAATGTAATAGTGCCCCCTGGTCCACACTAGTCATTTTCACAGGCCCCATCAAAGAAGGTTGTGCATCCCTTGAAGTCAGAAGAGATCAGCTTGATCACTCATTTAGTTTTTATTGGATCATTCTCTATAAAGCTTAAATGTAAAGCCAAGACTTGGGCAGTTACCTGGAAGGCAGGAAGAGGCCTATCCTAAAAAAAATTAAATTATGAGCTCTCCATATACCCCAAATTGTGAGAAAGGGGATGCATTTTATCTTCTTTAGCTCTGTAAGCTCGAACCAAGGGGCTAAGTTCTGCTCAAAAGTATTAGCTAGCCACTGTTGATCCACATTTAAGCCTATACATATTTTAGACCACACAGTTTTTTAGAAAGAACAAGACATAAGTAGATGCTCCAGAGTTTCCTTATTACTCATGCACAGCATGTAGATGCTAGGTCCAAATAAATTTGTTTTTAAAATATTTTCCCATGTCATCACTTTCTTTTGTAAAGTCATCCACATAAAAATTTTGCACTTATGCGGAGATTTTACCTTTCAGATAGAACTCCACCACCATTTAAAATTGAAAATTTGACTGCTCTATAAGAGTGTATAAGCCTTTTTTACCAAGTATGATCCTCCCACTTTATTACCAGTCTAAACTAGAGCATCCGGTTCTTCATTAATGGTTATAAAACCCTTATGTATACCTTGTCTCCATCTATTCCATTCACCAGTACATAATTCATTTAAGTTCAAGTCCACAATCGTATGCCAAGACTCTCTCTGCGGACCCTTTATGCTTGGTAATGCAACATCCTTTAGTTTTGTGATCCCTCTGTTGTTTAAAGAATTTAAGAGTCATTGTGAAAGTTTGATTTGAGGGCCACACCACATAATGCCATTCTTTCCCTGTAATATATTTTCACCCATGCCAACCTTCCAAGCTAGTAGATCCCTTATCACCGGATAAGTCTTACAAATGGCTTTCCAAAAAAGAGACCCTACCTTGAAAGATTTCAGAGGCTAATCGAGGTAGTAATGTCTGCTCCCCCCATATATTTTATATATTAAATATTTTATATAAAGTCAAGTTATCATGCACTTAATCACATTTCAAAATTTGTATTTCTTTCAAAAAAAAAAAAATTACAAACCAACATATTTTGAAAATTTAATTACAAATCAACATATATTTTATTATGTGATAAAAATAAATTCTTAAAAAGAATTTGTCATTTTTTTGTGAGATTAAAGGAGTTGAAGATGAAAAACACCTTCCTAACCTTTAACCTTTAAACTCATAAAACACAAATATAATGTCTCAAATCTCAATTTCAATATATTTGTTTTAAGATTAGATTTTCATAAAATTTTAAGTCAAATCAAATGATTTTTTTTTTATTAAAACCAGATAAACCAAATAATTATTTTTTATGAAAATAAAATTCACATAATACACTTTACTTTTTTAATTAAATGTTATAATTTTGTTTTAATTTAAAATTATAAAATTATAAAATATAAATATATATAATAAACTTTAATACAAAATTTATGTCATATATATATATATATATATATATATATATATATATTATTGTTTTTGAAATACAAAAGTTGAAAAAAATTAATGTATAAAGTTGTTGTAATTTCACCCATTTTATATATATTTAAATTAAGTTTGTGAAATCTTTGAACCAAACAAAATAATGGTTTAAAAATCAATGTATTTAATTTACCTACTTTAACGAGACGTTACAACTAACATATATAGGACACCGTTATTATTTATAAAATGACTGTAATATTGTAATATTCTGTCCATTTCATAGTCATAATCGACGTTAAAGCTGCAAAGAGATTCATTGAATCTGCGTCAGTACCAGAAAAGGCATCTTCTCTGCCTTTGGTGGACGACTGGTGAGTGAGTATGAGTCCTTTAAACTTCCAATTTTCAAACCCTAAAATTACCATGGGAATCAACTGCCTGTCAATCATCTCATCTACTCTGAATTGTAAGATACAACGTGGGCCTTCGAAAGCGAAGGAAAGGGAGATAGTCCTACCATTCATGGACTCCACAAGTCTCAACTATCATTCTCGATCCGCAGGTTCAAAGTTCAAACCCCGCAGGTAAACGCTGCCTACCAGTCTGCAATGCGAGTGACAGTTACAGAAGAACGTATTACAAACGATCAGATCCGGAGTTCAACATTTTTTTATTCACAGAAAACACTATTCTCCACATAATATAATAATATGATCACATGATGCCGACGCTGCATGCAGTACACATACTTTAATGAAAACTTTGAAAAGGAAGAACTGTGTGTTTGTTACAGCTGACAGTCAAAAAGCCCGTGCAGATATCTGTATCTGTATGCTCGCTATGATCCATCCAAGATCCCCAGGAATTAGAGCATAAATTTCAGAATGGATTTGAATCAGATTCTTCAGTATAGATTTCAGGAAGGAGTTGGGCCTGTGGGGTCTTTTGTAAAGTACTCGACTCGACCCAAGGGCTTATTGTTAGTTTTCTGTAAAGCGAATTCATGTATTTGTACACAATACAAGCCGATAAATGGATTTCTAGGTATCTGAAAAGAAAACTCCCGACAGTTTTGAGGCACGTAAGTAATGAATCCCTGATCCCTCCATGGATTAAAGTGATCTCGCTTTTGTCCAAGATAATTAAAAGCTTTTTTCCTTTTCTGGAAATCTACGCGAAATATTTGACATCGTTCATCATAATTATCTCTTGGAGATTGAATTGATTGGTTTGCTTTGAAATTATAACTGCAATGGAGTGTTTATATTCTAATATAATGTCTCTGCATCTTTTCAGGGTATCGCCTAATCGCAGAGAATATGCAGGCAAACAGCGGGAGAGTATATTGGAGAAGAAACTGCGTCTTTATCTTCAGTACAAGGCAAGATTCATTTACTATCAATTCTCTGGAAATGCTTTTTAATTTTGCAGAAGTCAGATGAACTAATGAAAATAAAACTGTTTGTAACAGTCTGTTTTTTCTTAATGAACTGTAAACATTTACTTAGCCAGGACATGCTAGCGAACAAGATTCAACCATTAGATATGAAACCAGGAAGCTCAATGTCAAATCATCTTCTTATTGATTCACACCATTATTTGTAATCATAGAATCATGAATTTCTTTGCCCATATGAAAATTTAAGAACTCGAACACATAAGCCTTTTAATGTTCGATTAGAACAGATCTAGCAGAGGCCAACCTGTTGTCTTTCATTTTTCTCACTGAAGAATTCTGATGAGATTTTAATAATGTGGCCAGAGAGGCATTAGGTACTTTGGTTTTTTGAAAGATTAAGAATTCAATGGGAGGAACTTGTAAGAGGACCATTTAAAAAATCCCAAAACTTGCATGGGTATGGGATTTTAATTACTTAGGATTAATGTGCAGGTTACAGGAAGTCGAGGCTCTTTCTTAATAGTGTGAAAAGTTTAGGTTGGGATTGGGCATGGAATTAATTTATGAAGGAGTTATTGTTCCTTTTAATTATGTCATAATTATTTTAAGGAAATATTTTTTTTAACCACGGGAACAACAATTTTTTAAGGGTATATTTAACAATCCTCAAGCTAGATATATTAGTAACTTGTGACTTAATAGAGGTTGAGAGTGATCCTTATCTAGATTGTTGATTTTCTCTATTCGATTGTTGATTTCCTCCATCTAAATGGAATTAATAATCGAGATAAGCTCAAACAAGGCTGAGGTGTCCCTAAACCCACAACCGCCAATAAACAACTCTACCAATTTTATTAAAAAAATGAAAATCATTTTTTTGCATGCTATACACAAGAATCCGAATCATAATCCTCAACTACCATCTTCATATGATTGGGTTAACATGTATATGAGTTTTAAAGAATTTTATAATTTATTCTTATTTATGTTGATTTCAATTATGTTTTTGATGTCCAATAGTTAGCTAACTCATCCCAAAATGCACGTTCAAATATCTCTCAAATCCTTAAAATATTTTTCCTATCTCACAAGACTAACCAATACCATTTATCAACCCATCCTTGAGAACATCATTCTCATTTTGCTATACCAACTCACCTATAAATGTTATCCTATTTAAGAAATTTGGGTGATCGTTGAATCTTCGCTTTGAAAAATCATATCATATCTTTGGGAACGTTAAACTGCTCAACTTTATGATTCATAAGTAATTTAGTTATTTAGTGTTTTGAAGATTTACAAGTTTTGAAAACCTTAAATGTTTTTTAAATTAAGTAATTGTACTACTTTGTAAAAAGTAAAAAGGTTTCAAATTTTACTTTTACTATTTGTAAAAGAAAAAAATGAAAATGTGTTTTTTACCAAAATTATAAAAAAAAAGTTTTTTTTAAAAGATTAATAAAAGAATTGCAATTTAGTCTTTGCATTTTGTAGTGATTAAGGGGTATATTTTATGGTTATTATTATCATGGATTTGTGGAACAATTTTCATTTTGCCACCAATCATTTTCAATGGTAAGAACTATGAGAACGCAAGAATAATGCAACCTGTGAGATCATGTCTAAAGATCACAAGGATCAACTCATAGCAAGCCAAAAGGATGGTGTAATAACAAATTCTCTCTCATTCAGCCACCCATGGATGAGAAGCTATTTTAAAAGATTGCATAAGCATCTAGCTCCAAAGAAACTTGGGGAATTTTAGAATCCATTTACAATCAACATCAATTTGAGTCATAGAGTGTTTCACTTGTTAAAGAAATACATATCGTAGCAATGGTCGAAGATACAACAAATGAAATGAGAACTACAATAGTCATGGACAATATTGAGAAGATTGAAGAATGTGATGAAGTTGAAGAAGACTATGTGTGCACACTAGATCATGGTGAATCCCACTTTGTTGATATACATGTGGATGATGAAGTTATTGATGAAGAAATTGAATTTGCAAAGTAGATCATGGTGAATCCCACTTTGTTGATATGCATGTGGATGATGAAGTTATTGATGAAAAAATTTGAATTTGCAGTGAGTGAAGCTCACTATGAAGATGCATAGGTGGATGATGAAGACAAAGATTAAATAATGGTATTGAATAAATTGATATAGCTAAAGTAAAAGCAACAATAGAATTTGAATGTGAAGCACTTGAAGCTACAAAAGAAGAACAAGGAAATGAATCAGATAAGATATCCATGTTGAGTCTAGAAGAGGGTTTGGAGGACTGGTCTATGATGAGGATGAGTTCCCATAAGAGGTTTGATATATGAGGAGTATTTCATCCGTGAAGAGGAAATGTTACAGATTAGAAAAGAGATGAGGTTGATTGAATATTTCATGAATGGAGTGGATAGCAAGATTAAAGGGAAGGATCCTGAAGTGATCCATATTTCATTAATTCAAGTAACTGATAGTATGTGTGCAACTGTTGAAGACATGGTTGATGAAGCCCATGGCGAAGATGTTGAAGAAAGCAGTGTTGAAGCTATAAAAATGGAGAAGTTTATTGTGATGTGGAGCTCTAAGGAGCTCAAGTATTGCCAACATATAGTGAGGTGGATGGAATCCATTGGGTAGATTAATGAGAGTGAAGAAAATTACCACAATAACTTTACATACTTGAAGGTGAATGAGCACTCATAAGAAGTACAATAAATAGAAGAAATGAAGTTGAACATGTTGAAGGTTGCAGCGAATTTGAAAAAAAGGAGAAAGTATTGAGAATGTTCACAAAAGTAAGCCCAGAGTAAACTTGAAGATGAAAAAGAAGATAAAAAGAGTCGAATAATTCAAAGTAGAAAAGAAAGAAAGCTTGTAGAAGAAGATTCAACTACATTAGCTTGCACCCGTGAAAAAGGTAAAATTAAAGTATTTTGAGTTATTTTTGAATCCATGTAAGCCTAGATGAGATTTAGAGGTAGGCCATATTTTTTTTGAAATCATAGCTTTAATTAAGAGGAGTGTTAGAGTATGGGAATTACTTTTGCGGTTAGTTATTAGTTGCTAACATAATCAAATAATGATTAGTTATTTATATCAAAATTAGTACATCACATTTAGATAATTTATTGTAGCTAGATCTTTTTAGAAAAATATATTTAAATTATTTTATAATGTAATACAAAATAAGATAATTTAGTGGTTTGATTCTGTCATAAGCTAAAAGGACTAAAAGAAGTGGTAACAACTTGGATTAAAAATAGAAAGATGAATGACCGGCAGGAAATAACTCAACTAGAACTAAAGATTCAGAAAGCTCTTGAAGATAGTTTTTCTAGCCCTTTAGATGAAAATTCCTTCGAAGCATTAAAAAAACTTGAATTTAAAAAAGAGGAGTTGCTGGTTCAAGAGGAAAAAGAGTGGCATCTCAAGAGCAGAGCCATCTGGCTGGCTCATGGAGACAAAAATACAAATTTTTTTCATAAATTTGCTTCGGCTAGAAGAAATATGAACTCCATCTGGGAAATCCATGATGCTCAGGGTATAAGGATTTCTAGGATTGATCAGATAAAACCAGAAGCTGTCAAGTTCTTTGGGAAATTTTATATGGATGAAGGTGATTGTATTTTGCAAGAACAGATCCAAGTGGCCAGGCTTTACCCGAGGTTCTTTAATGAAGATAATTCTGAGCATTTGCAAGAGGAAGTTTCCCTATCTGAAATCAAGGATACTTTAAAGTGTTTTGCTAAAGAAAAAAGCCGTGGGCCAGATGGATGGCCGGTAGAGCTTTTCATCCATTTTTTTGATATGATGGGAGATGAATTAAAATGTATGGTAAATTTCTCAAGGGTTCATGGTGCTATTCTTGGAGGTCTTAATTCAACCTTTGTCACCCTTATCCCAAAATGTAACAAACCTGTCACCTTTGGAGAATTTCGACTGATAGCTTTATGTAGTTTGGTGTACAAGTTGATTGCTAGGATAATAGCTCAAAGATTGAAATCTATTCTCTCGGAATTTATATCTCCAAAGCAATTTGGGTTTCTCTTTGGGCACCAGATTCATGATTCTTTGGGGATAGCTCAGGAAGTATTGCACAACATAAAAATAAAAAAGATGAAAGCCATTTTACTTAAAATGGACTTGGAGAAAGCCTATGACCGTGTTAATTGGAATTTCTTGAGGCTAATTTTGATTAGGATTGGTATTCCTCCTCAGATGATTAGGTGGATCATGGCATGCATTTCATTGATGAATATTGTAGTATTAATTAATGGTTCTCCTTCTGCTTTCTTCACCTGCTCGAGAGGGATCCGCCAGGGATGTCCTCTGTCCCCTCTGCTATTCATTCTTGTTATGGATGGGTTTAGTAGGCTTGTTAATCAAGCTGTAGAAAATGGTTGGATCAAGGGAATAAAGCTGGCCAAGGATTGTGTTTGCACCCACATTTTATTTGCGGATGATGTGTTGGTGGGAGGTATGGAGACAGTGGCAGAATGGCAAGTTTATAACAATGTTATACAGACTTTCTGCGTTGCGTCTAGAATGAAGGTGATCTCTTCTAAGTCCAGTATTTACCATCTTAACTCTAATGATCTATTCCTGAGAAGTAGTACCTCTTTCCTACCCTTCCAGTGCTGCCCTCTGGAGGAGGGTTTCAAATATCTAGGGTTCCTTTTGAAGCCTAATAATTACCTCATCAAAGATTGGCTCTGGATTTTGAAGAAAATTGAGAATCGAATTAAACATTGGTCCTTCAGACTTCTGTCCATTCGGGCGAAGCTTATACTTGTCAAGACAGTGCTTACTAGCATTCCTATCTACTGGTTCTCTTTGCTCGAAGTGCCTTCTTTCATCATTTCAACTATAAGAAAATGCATATTTAACTTCCTCTGGACAAGGAATTATGATTGTGCTAAAATGCCAATGATTGCTTGGCATGCCATTTCAAGACCTGAGAGATATGGGGGTTGGGGCATCAAGGATATGGAAGCATTCAACATTGCGCTTAGGCTCAAAAACCTTTGGAGATGTATGTTCGGGACAACCCTGTGGTTCAAGATTATGCAACAAAAATATCTAAAGCCATACTTGTTATCATGGATTAGAAACCCGAGGATGAAAGGATGGAATTTTTCTCCTGTTTGGAGGGGCTTCATGAAAGTATTTCATTGGATCAAGCAAGACCTTGTATGGCAAGTCGGATTAGGCGCTAACATTCGAATTAGCTTGGACCATGTCTTAGGAATGGAAGATGGTTATCATCTTTCTACTCCTCTAATCAACTACCTACAGGTGATCGGGTTGAATACTCTTGATAAAATTTTGATTCATTCGAGTGGTATCTCAGCTGGGTGGTTGAATTCTTATAATCTTGGTATTTCTGGTGTATATGCAAATGAATGGGAAAGATATCTCAGATCTTTAAACTCTGCTAGTGTGAATACCAACCTAGATCCTGACCGTCTGGTTTGGAGTGGGAATTCTATTTCTGGAAAAGTTACTACAAAGTATTCTTATATGAGAATAATACAAGGAAATTACATATTTCCACAGGACTAGTGGTACAAGAGAATATGGAATGGTCTATCCCTTTGAAAATTAAATGCTTCTTATGGCTAGTTGTACAAGACAAGCTTAAGACCTAGGAAAACCTGTTAAAGCATGGCTGGTGTGGACCAAGTAGATGCAGCCTTTGCTTGGCTATAGTTGAGACTTCACAACACCTCTTTGTTAATTGTGGTTTCACTGCCAAAGTTTGGGCCTACATCTCTGCACCACTGAAGATTACTCGCCCTTGGGCCTAGTAACTTGTGCACTATATTGATTTACACCACACTTATTTCCATTGTTAGACCAGAGGCAACAAAAGTTGTGGATGCATTGTCATGGGTGTGTTTGGATCAAGATTCTTAAGTTCATATCCAACCTTATCATCAAGATAACAATGATATTGATAGAGGATGGGTTTAGGTACTTTATAGAAAATATCATAGAATGACATGATTGTAACCCAAAAAATATAGTTTATATATCGACAATTGTTGATATACTGACAATGTTAAACCCACATCATTGATACCTCCTAACCACTATTGTCTAAAATAGTTAATAATGTGTGTTTTAAACCTCCCATTTGAACCCCTAAGTTGTCCCCTAACACTAAACAATCTAAAAAAAAACTTAAAATTTATACCTTAAAAGATCACTCAAATTCCTACCGTGAATGTCCCAATGGATTTAAATCTGTTAAAACTCATAACCATGTTAAGTGAAAATAATGATGAGCATGAACTTATGGATTATATTATGTTCAATTTGAATGGAAGTAGCACCATTCAATCTAAGGGATATTATAGAGCCCTAGAAAACCATGAAACAAAGATTGAGTACTTCGATTCAAAATCTAGATTTATGGAGTGAAAAAGTATAGGTTAAAAAAGACTAAATAAATTCATTTGGCTATATCCTACTATTTTTATGAAAAATAATATTGAGAATGAGGGTGAAGTAACAACCTTTTTTTCCCCTTATCTTGCCTCTTCGTATATAAGAAAAGGGATTGAAACCTTGTAGAGAATGATATGGTTTATACAAAATGTGGATGACTATATCTTAGGGTTGTTGAACATTTATGTATCTAAATATACCAAAAATGGCCATCTTTTAGATATAGATGGTAAACAAGCTTCTAAAACCTCACTTATTTGTTAGGTGCTATGGATTTTGAGCATGGTCAAGACACACAAAATGATAAGGAAGTGTTATTTCTTATTAAAGTGCTTCACAAAGAGGGTGATGCATTACACACTCTTAAATCTGGGTTTGGATTATTTTATTAGAAAAAAATTAATAGGCAAGAGACATCTAAATCGTAATCTTCATATCTTAATTATTAGAATGGTTATAAAAAAGATCCTAAAGAGGTTGGAACAATCTATGTTGTCTAAGAAATCTCACCTTTTTATTTTAATTGTAATGAAGATAGAACTAGGTTAGTATTAGGTGAAAAGACTTCTTTGATAACTAGTTTGTTTATTTTTCTAGATCACATAATGTTAAAGAAATACATAAGTAGAAGACTAATTCTATTTTTATGTATTCTAAACATAAAACTCAAGTGATAATGTACTAGAAGGATACGAAATCTCTTACCCAAATCAAAGGGAGAAATGGATCAAGATAAATTGGGTAAATCAAAGGGAAAGATGGGATCAAGATAAATTACTTAATGGGAGGATGCCAAATATTGCATAAAAATATGTCATTTTAAAGAGGTATGTACAATGCATTGCATATGTTTCCTCCCAAAAAAATGTCATATCGTTGTAAAGAATTATTTAGAATAAGTTTATATGAGATTTCAATTCTTCCCTTTTGGTGAAGAAACACAAGAGATGGAGGTTCAGCTTAAACACTTCTTTGAAGTAGATGAAGTGCATAATGGGAAGATGCCAAATATTGCATAAAAATATATCATTTTAAAGAGGTATGGACAATGCATTGCATGTTTCCTAAAAAAAATGTCATATTATTGTAAAGGATTATTTAGAATAAGTTTATATGAGAATCTAATTCTTCCCTTTTAATAAAGAAACACAAGACATGAAGGTTGAGCTTCAACACTTATTTGAATTTACTAGATGAATTGCATTTAAAAAGAGGGACTCAATTCAAAGCTCATATTAATTGGCTTGACATAAAATATATATCTATAAATGATTTTTTTAAGGCTATTACAACTCATGAATGCTTTGAAAACATTTTTGCACTTAAAGATACTAATGATTGCCTCACTAAGAAACAATATATATTTGGGGAGCTTATTAATGACTATATGTTTTTATGTTTTTATCTCATTTTCAAGGCCTTATAAATGGATAGACTGTAGTTATGTATAATTTTAATTGGGCATAGTCCTTTATTTACTTTGTTAGGAATACGAGAGAATGCATGAATAGTTGTTGACTTTGGTTGGGGAGCTTATTAACGACTATATGTTTTTATCTCATTTACAAGGCCTCATAAATGGATAAAAGGTAGTTATGTATAATTTTAATTGGGCATAGTCCTTTATTTACTTTGTTAGGAATACGAGAGAATGCATGAATAGTTGTTGACTTTGGTTGGGGAGCTTATTAACGACTATATGTTTTTATCTCATTTTCAAGGCCTCATAAATGGATAAAAGATAGTTATGTATAATTTTAATTGGGCATAGTCCTTTATTTACTTTGTTAGGAATACGAGAGAATGCATGAATAGTTGTTGACTTTGGTTGGGGAGCTTATTAACCACTATATGTTTTTATCTTATTTTCAAGGTCTCATAAATGGATAAAAGATAGTTATGTATAATTTTAATTGGGCATAGTCCTTTATTTACTTTGTTAGGAATACAAGAGAATGCATGAATAGTTGTTGACTTTGGTTGGGGAGCTTATTAACAACTATATGTTTTTATCTCATTTTCAAGGCCTCATAAATGGATAAAATGTAGCTATGTATAATTTTAATTGGGCATAGTCCTTTATTTACTTTGTTAGGAATACGAGAGAATGCATGAATAGTTGTTGACTTTGGTTGAGGAGCTTATTTACGACTATATGTTTTTATCTCATTTTCAAGGCCTCATAAATGGATAAAATGTAGTTATGTATAATTTTAATTGGGCATAATCCTTTATTTACTTTGTTAGGAATACGAGAGAATGCATGAATAGTTGTTGACTTTGGATGAGCTCATAGATTCACCAATGGAGATGGACAAGGATAAGTTAAACTAGGTTAGATGAATTTTTCATGGAACCTTTTTCGACATGACGTACCTTAGATGTAAAAGTAAGTTATTGGAAAAAATTATCGTATTTATACATATTAAATAAATACTTAATTTTATCCCAGTGTTAGTTTATCTCAAACTTATTACTAACTAAAACTAATAAATCTCTTAAATGTACCATGCAATTTACCAAGGCTAGTTTATCTCAAACCTATTACTAACTTAAAAACTAATAAATCTCTTAAATGTACCATGCAATTCACGAAGGCTTTCTCCATTGGAATTTAGAATATTCTTCCTCGTATTAATTGTGTCGTATTAATTGTGTTGGGAGAAATAGTTTTATCATATAGTTAAAAGGGTAATATGTTAAAAATAATAAATCTCAAGAAATGATGTAATAAGTGTTATGTTATCGTGTATATGTTTACATTCACCCTCTTTCTATTTCTAAGCTCACATGAGAACTTGTGATTTGCGGTATGCGGTAGAAAGATTACCCCTGAAACAAATTCTAATTTTATTTGTGTGATATTTTTATCCCCTCTAGAAACGTAAGGAGCTTCAGAGTATTCCTATTGTTTCTTGATTTAACCGATGTATTGTAAGAGGATTTTTGATACCCTCTTCGTTGAGATTGAATTTCTCAAGGTATAAGAGATGGTTGAATAAAGTTCCTTCATTTTAACCACGTGTAAATCCTTTAGGTTCGAATTTGTGATTTATCTAATAAGACTCTCCCCTCAAAGGCCTTATCCTGTTAGGTGGTGTAAAAGAGGGACTTTACAAAGTGTCATTTAGACATTATGTTTATTTAAAATCTTTTTAAACAAAATAAGGTTAGTATTGAATTTATAATTTTGTATTATTATTAAAAAAATTAAAAGTGAAATGATTTTTTTTATCTAGAAGTATTTGAAAATATTCATAAAATAAATCTCATTTTAATGGAAACAAATACGATCTTAACTAGAAAGACCAGAATTTAAGTCATGGGTTGTCTTTGACCACTGTTTGTGATGATGTCTTGTTCTATTACATGAAGGAAAATTTTCATTTCTCTTACTTGATTGTTGATTTTTACCATATTTTTTTCAAGCAAAAAAAAATTGCATGAGCTTGCTATTTATTAGAATAAAAAAGTACATTCTTCAACCATAAAGTGTCCAAAAGGGATGACGGTTTCTAATACCGCCTTATACAAAAAAGTTCCAAGAGATTAAACAAAAACATCCCACATCAAACAATAAGTGTCTAACCCTTACCATATTTATAAGAGGCATAGACACTAACAAGGACGTCTTTAATTTCTTAATTTGAGATTGGGTGCCATGGTAAAAATTGAAATCTAGCTTTAGTTTAGAGAACTCATATAAGTTGATTTTTTCTAAATCGAATGAAACATATTATGCCCAACTATCTATGTATATTGTTGGGAATTTATGTTCCTCAAGCTTGGTTGAAATATTGGCAGTGGAACAAAGCCAAGGTATTTAAGAAATAGAAATGTACTGTTGGTTGTATATTACTCTATCACAAGTACCCCATCTTACAAGATTGTTTATATAAGTTCTAGATACTCAAGTCTAAATAAACCACTTGGCTCTTTTTCTTTTGTTTACTCTCTAAAATATATTATAGATCCTAAGAAGGAAATAATTCTTGTTCAATATCTTACTCTAGATGGTTAGGTTCTTGTGGTCATGGTGTGCATGCATGTGCATAGGGTGGATAATGGGGGTTAAAGGCATGTGTGTGTATGCCTTTTGTGTGCATATGGTGGGTGGTGGAAGGTGGGGGTGTGCATTTGTATGATTTGCATACATGTGCACACCCTTAGATCCTATTCATGTCAACCTCCAAGGAGGTGATGGTTTTCATGTGTGTGCATGTGTGTTCATGTGCATGCACATGTACACCTTCACCCTTTGAGAGAGTGAGCATTAGGGCATTTCTAGGGGATGGTGGTGCACATATGTATGCATCCATGGTGCATATTTTCACCCTTATGCATGCATTCACATGTAAGAGATGGTGGGTAGTTCCCCCTCAACCACCCAACCACTTGGAAGTGAGGGTGTGCATGTATCTACTTTTTTTTCCAGTGAAAAAAGCATACCATAGATATTCAAAAATAGAATCAAATAGTACGTGGATATCAACGAGTCTATAAATACTTCTTGGTATATAATACCAGCCAAAAAATATCAACAAAACTTTCCACCTCAAAAAAACAAAGGAGCTTTTTAACATAACCTCTCCATGGCATATGATATAAAAAAATAGAGCCCGAGAAGCAAATATTCTCTATAGTTCAACATTCAAAAATATCTTTAATGCCAGAGTTAATGATGTGAGAATCCATAAATTCCTCCCACACAATGACGCCTTCTTATCCATTCATCGCTTGCTTTGAGAGCTTGTCGGCCTGTGAATTATGTTGTCTATAGATATGATCAAAATAAATATTTTTGCACTGAAGGGTTTCTGCCCTGATTCTTGTGCACTAGTGCATTAAGATTGAAATTTTCAAAGAATAATCACCACTGGCCCATTTGATGGTAACTCTCGAGTCGCCAAATACTTTGAGATTACTAAGTCCAAAAATATTGGCAACTTTTAACACAACCCAAAGTGCCATCAACTCAGCTTTCATGTTGGATCCCTCTCTACAGAATAGACGCAGAGTGAAATAGTGATCTGTTGCTTTAAATATAAAACACCCCCAGCTGCACATAATCCAAAGTTGGCTACCCCATAAAAAATGAAACAGGTCTATCAAAAGGAGGAGAGAAATGGCTCACTTTTTGAACCTTTGGAATCGACTTCGCACATTCATAAGTATAGTGTAAATAAAGAATTTGCTAGCTGATTTTCTAGCATTCCATAAGGCCCAAGAGATCATAATTGGAACAATTTGGTGAGAATTGTTTTTATTGAACCACTGTAGTGTACAAGCATCAAAATTATCAAAACCCCAGCTATTATCCAAGTTTAGATGATCACAGATTGTAGACCATACTTATCTGGAATATAAACAAGTCACAAGCAGATGATGAGTAGTATCCGAGTTTTTCTTACACAGGGGGCATATGCTTGGCCCATGCCATCCAATTTTTAATAGATTATCCCAAGTTTTAAGCTTTCCAGGTAATGCATACCACATAAAACATTTCAATTTTAGTGGTAAATTCCATTTCCATAGATGACGATACCACTAGTGTTGAGGATAGATGCAGAAGCTTTTAATAATGGAAGTGTAAGCCGACCTAGCCGTAACCCACACCAGAAACAGAGTTTCCTTTCTAGGCAATAGCATCCTTTTCATGAGACAATATAAAACCGACAGCATTTAAAAGTTTGGTATACCGATCCCAAATGTAAGCATAAGTTCCAATAAATCCTAAATCTTTAGCGATGTACCAATAAGAACCATGGGCCTAAATGTGTTTCTTCTTTCTGATTTTATCGAGAGTCATCATATCGAACTCCATCAGATGATTAAGGATTTCCTTTGAGATTGAATTATCTTCTCCCATACCTAATATTAGATCAGTGCCAACCAGAATACTTGTGACATCCCCAACCTTCGAAGAAAGGGCCAGCACCAACCAATTATAAACTTTGATAAAACTACCCCAGATAGGAGATATATTCTTGGTTTTTTTCTTTGGGTTGTATAGCTAGCTACTAACCTATCCTTTAAGATATTTCACTGACAGTACTTTTGACCAAAGGGTACTACCAAACAAACCCCTCCAGAAGCTCTTTAGCCTGAGAGAAATGCTGAAATGGGTGAGATTTTTAATGCCCCAACCACCATTGCATTCTGGTCGAGGCATACTATCCCAGCTGATCATGACCAACTTACTTCTTTCAACACCACCTGACCAGAGAAAATTGAAGAACAATTTTCTTAAGGAATTGATGATATATCTAGGAACATGGGAAAGAGAAAACCAGTAAACCGAGATACCTATCAAGACAGATTTAAGAAGTGTGAGTCTGCCTCCAACTGAGAGGAGCCTAAATTACCATTAGTTAATTTTGTTTTCAACTCTTCTTAGTAACCATATCCGATCCTTGATCAAGTATCCATTGGGCTTCAGGAAATAGCTTAGATATCTAAACCCTTCCTCCAACCAGCTGCACTGGAAAGGTAGAATTTCTTTTATTCTATCAAGCCTGGTGTCCTCAACCTTATAGTGATAAAACATAGATTTTGTAATACTTACCAACATTCCAGAAGTAGCAAAAAACTCCTTGATAATTTCCTTGTAAGTGGCCCACTCATTAGGAGAGTCAATTCCAGCTAACAAAACATCGTCAACAAACAAAATATGTGTAATAGATAAGGCTGTAGAGAATTTTATACCCTTAATTTTGCCATCATTTTTACCTTTGGAAATCAGTCTGCTTAATCCTTCAATGATAAGCAAAAATAAGAGGGGGATAAAGGGAAACCTTTCATGATTCCTCGGGTACATTTAAAGAAGCTCGAGGGAGCATCGTTGATCAATACAACAATGTTAGTAGAGGTCACACAGGTCATGATCCATTTCAGAACCACAGGGGGAACACCAATCTGAGTGAGAACATATCTCAAAAAATCCCAATCCACTCTACCATAGGCCTTCTCCAAATCCATTTTGAGCAAAATAGCCTTCAACTTCCTTTTCTTAATAGTATGAATGATCTACTGAGATAAACCAATGGAATCCAGAATTTAACGATCTTGAAGAAAGACAAATTGTTCAGCTGATATAAATTTGGATAGAGAAGGCTTCAAACGGACAACAATGATTTTTGAAATCAATTTATAAGCTAGGTTGCATAAGGAAATAGGCCTATAATCCCCAAAAGACTTAGGATTATTGCGTTTAGGAATCAAAGTAAAGAAATTTGAGTTCAATGCCCCTGAAATGAACCCTTCAGTTCTCGAAAACTCCACCATCCTAAGTAAATCAACTCCCATAATATCGAAAAAGTGGAGAAATAACTCAACTGTCTAGTCATCAGGCCCTAGACTTTTCTCCTTGGCCAAAATATTCAAAGTGTCTTCAATCTCCTTCAGTGTAACCTCCTAACCCAACTCCCTAGCAGCTTGATCATCAAAAAATCTAGGAAACAACCTAGCCACCAATAACTGTGTGCTGAGATCGCATTGACTCGAGGACTAGTAAATGTCGCTGAAAAAACTTTTAGTAGCCAACTGAACAACATCCTTCCCAAAAACAGAATTTCCCAAACCATCATCAACCTCCCAAATTGCATTTTTATTTTTCCGATGAGAAGCAAAGACATGAAAAAACTTTGTATTTCTATCTCCAAGCTCAACCCAAAGAGATATGCTTTTGAGCCTCCAATCCATCTCGTCTTGGTTCATAATATTTTCTTTTTTTTGTTCCAAAATTTTAAGAAGATCAAATTCCTCTTTATCCAATAAAAGCTCGAAATTCCTCATGTAAAGATGTTTGATCTTATCTTCTAGTTCCAAAAATTCCAAAGCATTGTATTTTTTCTGAGTATTAATCCATTTGGTTACCAAGTCCTTCAGATTTCTTAATTTTTGAATTAGAGAATCCATGGGATTCATATTCTCATCTGAGGGCGTGTTTTTCCAGTAGTCCTTGATATCCATGCAGAAAGCCTCATTTCTAAGCCACGAGCAATTGAACTTGAAAGGATACATATTATGTGTCTTCTTATCATCTAGTTGGAGGAACACAGGCCAATGATTTGAAAGCTTTGAATCTCCCACCCAAGATCTATATCGTTGAAACGATTGAAGTAAAGGAGCTTTAACTATGAATTTATCCAACCTCTTATGAATTTTTTCCTTACCAAATCTTCCATTAGTCCATGTAGGGGCAAGGACATAAGGAAGAACATCCACTAAATCATAGTCATTCAGAAAATCAGTGAAACAACCATCCAATTCATCGATCTTAGCCTTAGCTCCCCAAAATTCAGAGGCATATCTGGTAAAATTTACATCACCTGCAATAATTAAGTTTTCCACGCTCAGCAGACTTGAACACTTGAGATAATTCCAGAAAGGTAGTCTCCCCTTATAGGGTCCATAACAATTAAGGATAATTAATTTTTTGTTTAGGACACCACACCAACCATCAAGGAGAATACCCCAATTTGTTTTATAAGTTTGAAATGAAAAGGAGCAAGGATTCCAACCAACCAATAATCCTGCAGAAATCCCAGACGAACTAACAACAGAAAATTCCCAACCAGGTAACAACTTTGAAAGATTCTCCACAACAATAGAGTCATCACATATAGTTTATTGAAGTAAAATAAGGTTAGGACTAATAGCTTGAAGTAACTTGGATAAGGCCCTAGTCCTAACAGCCTTCCCAAACCCCTGACGTTCACAGTCATCATAAACATTAAGTATCTACTTAGATCCAAGGACATCTATCTATAATTTAATTAAGATTTAATAAGTCATAATAATACATTAAAATTATAATGTCTCTCTTATATATTTAAAATAAAAAAGAAAATTAAATTTATATTTTTAATTAAAATTGATTAATAAAATCGATTAATCAAAATATATAATATAATATTAAACATAGATATCCAAACTTATAATATATGTCAAAAACTAAATAATTATAATTTTTTAAAAACTATAATTAAAAAACTAAATAATTATATTTTTTTTAAAACTATAATTAAAATTGTATATATTTATAATTTTATTAAATAATAATATGATTTAATATATTAAAATCGCACATATTAAATGATAAAAAATATTATTAAAATTTTTCTAATTAAAATTGACACATTAAAAACAAAACAAAGCAAAACATCAACTTCAACATCCAAAGTTGGTATAAAAAAACACGAGTGAAACAATTAGAGAATAATTATCATTATAATTTGAAGATTATATAACATTTTAATATTTTTCAAGTGGGATGTGTAGTTTTTTTAAACGGTTAACTTAACTGGTTTTAAAAAAGGTTGCGGCTTAGTTGTAGCTCGCAATACAAAGTTGTTGAATATATAATTGGGCTTTTAAGAATTCCTTGTTTTAACTTTCCACATCTCTATAGAAAATCGTACGGGTAGAGTGTCTTACAGGTTAAAGTAGTAATAAAATAATAATGGAAACAAGCTTTAGGACAAGGACTTAAAAAACAATTGCTTCTAATCTTCAAAAAATCTGAATGGGGGTAGTAAGGACGATTGAATTAGTCAAGCTTTAATTTGTTATGTTTTTAATATTCTATTTTCTTGTTTTTAGCATTGTTCATTGGATTTCCGCCCTAGTGTGCGAGGGGTGATGTCTTCTTATTGAAGGCACTATTGTAAGAAGCACCTTGTTCTAGATAAGAGTTCATAGATTTGTAGATCTTTGTTCTTTAATGATGTGATTCTAAGGGGTTTGGAATTCATCTCCCATTTTTGAAGTGACTTTAGAGTTTAGAGAGCACTTTATTGTCCATATTATTTCTCAATTGTTATGATGGGTTATGATTTCTTCAAATTATTGTCTCTTTGCTTTTGGTTGTTAGGGTTCTTTCCTTGATTCTTAGTTTTTTTCTCTTGGATCTTCATGGTTTTGAATTGTTTCTAGGACTGGATCTTGTTATGATACCTTTGGAGAATTAATCTTTGGATACGAATTTGGAACTCTTTCACCTTTAGGATCCAAATGATTCTTGGATGGATCTGTCTCTACACTTTCCTTTTCTACTCCCTCTAAAACTTCATGAACCTCATATATGTTATTATTCACTAAGGGAGAATATTTTTTATTTTCTTTTGGGTGTTGTGCCCCCTTAAAGAGTTGCTTTATTTGCTTACTAAAAATTTCCCTAAAGGGAGTCTAGTCTTAGAATCTAGATGGATTCATTGGTTTATACTCTTGGATCTTTAGACAATTATTATTAAAGTGTGTTTAGACATAACAAGAGATGCATTTGAAAGGGATATTCTCATAGTTAAGGACTTTTTGATGACTTTATCAATCTATATTCATTTGCAAATCCTCTGAGAGGCCCTTATCTAGATACACTTCCACACATATTATTGTACAAGAATACAAATTGCCTTTTGGTTATACTTAGTCAATGAATAATCCCATGTTGTTCGTTATTCCTCTAAGGGTGATTTTATCTTAGAAAATGAGTAGGAGATGAGGAAACCTAACCCACATAGGGGTGATACTGTTCTCGTCTTCTGAGTTGAAGTTAAGAGACAGATGATATTAAAACTAGCCCCTAGATTGCATGAAGTAGGGACTAGAACAAAAGATCAAATCTCAATCTTCCTTTTTGTGGAATAGAAACAAAAATAACCTCTTCTAGAAGAAAACAAAAATACATGTCCTTGGATCTTGGGAGCCCATCGCTCTGCTACCCATGATTCTATAGATCTTGGACTAGATAAAATCCATGTGAACATTCCCACTAAGGAACACTTATAGAATATTATGGATCTTTTTCTTAGATCCAGAGTAGAAAAAATCAACTAAAAGATGTCATCCAACTTCTTAAAAAATCTTCTCAGCCTCAATCCAACTCTTTTGGTTTAATTTCAGGAACTAACTAGTGGATTGAATACCTTGATATTTGAATGCAAATCATTCATCATTGAATATCCGCTACTCAAAAGGAAGACATAAATCTAAAATCACTCAGACTTGAAACCTCTATGCAACTAGACATAGATATGAACATAAAATTACTTAATCCCACCTATGGTCACACAACTAACAATAAATGAATTTGCAAGCCAAAGTTTCAAAATGTGGCAACTAAGGAAACCCTAGACATGAACGCAATTCATGTTTCTCCAATTCATTTCAAGTTTTTGATGTCATGTAGACTTTTATTTAAATCATCAAAACATAAATAAATTGTTATTTAACTTATAATAAAATTTATAAATCTTTGTTTCTAATAAAATAAACATCCCACTAGTCTAGATCATTCATTAAAAAAATAATTTTCATGACTGCAATAATACTACATATAACAAATTAGTTTCAAAGTATAATGATATAACAAAGTGCGTTTACCATAATGGAATAGGGATCCTCTTCCTTGTCATTAGGGTAGGAATTTGAAAAAAAACTTACTAATCAATTTTACCGGATTTTGCAGTTAAAATTTTAATATTATGTATAAACGTTTTTAGAATTTCTTTGTGTTTTTTGAAGAGTGGTTTAAAATTTTAACCTTATTTAACAGGCATTTTTCTTGTCAAATTCCAACCCTACTCACCATCACTAACCTTTTCCACTTAATTACACTCAAATTATTTTATCCAAAAATAATATTCCTCTTTCTCAAAGATGGAGCTAGCCATATCAATATGGAACCTTATGAAAGAGAATGTTTCATATACCAAGCCATAAGTTCTTCTGTGTAAGGAAATTACAAAATATACATAAAAGGGGTTAATCATATCCGTTTGGAACCTTATGAAAGAGAATGTCTCATATACTAAAACCTAAGCTCTCCTTTGTGACCTAATAAAAAAATATACATAATGTGAAATAAATATAATAATTAAATATCTAAGTTGATCATGTTGTTATCAAAATGATAGAGTTTTCCATGATCTAGAGTTCCTACGAAAGGAGGATAACGTTAGCCTAGCCGTAATTTGTTTTGGGTGCATCGATGTAGAGTGGATATCTCGGTAAGCTAAAGTAGGATTCATGGTCAAATCTAGAATCTTGAGACCATTTGTAGGAGGTGTTTATTTTACCCTATTGCATGGAGACAACAAAGATAATGTCCCTTCATGGGAACCCTTGGAAGAAGCTTTAGATATGCCTTAATGGAAAACACCCCTCACCTTTCAGGATGAGGGATTCTTGTGCTCCTTCCCAAACTTAGCACATAATCATGATATGCTCCTACCCTTGTGAATATCAGAGAGTTTGTTTTGTTGTACAAAAGCACCTTTCTTGCGTTCTACATTCTATTGGATTTAATACACGTGGAAATCGATGATATGGAGAATATGGCCCTAGTTTCTTGTTTCTTGTTTTAATGGGTTAAGGCCATTGATTGTCTCACTTATGTTGTAGTTGAGAGACAACTAGGGTGAATAATTCACAATTAGATTTTTAAAATTGGACTTTTCATTTAATTTTGTTATCAAGCAAAGAGGATAGGTAGTGAATCCTTAAGGAAGGTCTATGGTTCTGGTTAAGGAAGGTTTATGGTTTTGGTTCCATTTAGGCCTTTCTCTCTTCTAATGTGTTGTCAATGTCAACACTTGGATGACATATTTATCGCTAACTCCAAATTCCAATGTCTATAAAGTCCCAAATTTGTTGATGCATTTGTTGGAAAAGGGCATCCTTGCTTACATATGGACCACCTCTGGGAGTGTAATGTACCAAGGGATGATAATATGGAGCATTGAAGGGGGATAATTAATGTAATGTATCCATAATCATGGAATATGACCACTCAATAGTTGGTGGGAAATAAATAGGCTCTTTATGTAGTTAGAGGGAATAATATAATAATGAGGGGTGGTTGGCATAGACACCAAGATCTTTTTTGTAGGGAAATATGATGATCCTAGTATCAAAGAATGCATAAATTAGTCGAAGGAGAAATTTCCCACTTGTTGGAGAAAGTGTCTATACTTATGTCTAAAGGATGATGCTACCTTATGGTGGAATTTACTTGACATTAAGATAGTAGAATTTTGTGATGATGAATATATGGAATGTATTTTTAGACAAGTAGTCTCATGCCAATAATGAGGATATAGAAAGAACTAAGGGTTTATTTTTCAAGTGAAAAATTCCTGTTACAAGTTCATGAGGTCAATATTTCTATAAAATCTAGCAACAAATATAATTGCATTAATGTTAACTTGGATACAATATTATATGTCCCTACAAGCCATATTCAAAGCGCATAAGTTAAGGGTGAGAATGTTCATTTTTTTAAAGATTTGAAGATTATTATGGATAAGTGTGTTTTCTCTAAGGTTTTACATGATACAGTATGGATGATATGGATATTATTTTTGGATATCGGTTGATGGATTCAATTAGCATAGATAATATTAATGTGCAAAATATTTTTTTGAAGCCTTCACACAAGAAAAAAAAGTCACACTATAAGATATTTCTCTCACTAAAGCTCAAGGGCCCAAAGTGGCATATGAAGCAATGATTGAATGGAAACTAATTGTAGTACCTACAAACAAATCAAATGAACTATTTAGAAGAGGAGTCCACATAATCACTTAAAAGAGAGCATGATGAATGAAATAGTAAAAAGGTAGAATAATTTATAGAGTTTCATTCCTTAAAGGAACTAGATATTGAGAGTCCAAAAAGAATGAGCCAATAGCTAAGGTTGTTGTATATCACAATGCACACCACTAAGAGAAACACAAATCATGAAAGCAATATTGTGAACATCAAGAATATTATTATGGACCAACATGGAACTAAAATGGAACTTAGTATAGAGGTACATGGTGGCATAAAATAAATGCATGGGATATTAGAGTACCATATTGAGAACAAGTAACCAAAGGGAAATCAACATCAAGATCAATATGGCAAGGTGGTAGTTAGACCCATGTACACATTTCACTAGGATGGATGGATGCTTGTGCTCGGTACCAATTAAGTGCATATTTTAATAGATCATATTATATGGATTCCACTCATGTTTGAAGGATGAAACATGAGAAGAGGGATGGAATGTAATTTTCCTAGGGAGGAAAAGGTGGAGTACCTAAGGAAGTAACCAAGGGAGATCATTAATGCAATGTGGCGATAATCATGGAATATTCCCACTTAGTAGTTGGTGGATAATAAATAGGCCCACTAGGTTTTTACAAAGAATAATATAATAATGAGAGAGTTTGGCATAGACCCCAAGGTATACCCATGAGTAACTAGATTTGAAATTTGCAAGTGTGATAATGAAGAGAGGATCATGTCCATGTACACCAATGAAATATTGGTCATTCTTCATGGAGTGGATAAATGGTCTTAATTCCTCTTAGCTACTAATTTCTTCGTCAAATTTTATGATCTCATCTTGAAGGACTTATTGAGACAAGGTGCTTTAATAGAGGAGTTGCAACAAAAGTGGACTACCTAGCTCGAAGAATATGACGTAGATATCATCTAAGAGAAATGTAAGGAAAATAACAATGATGATGCCTTATCTCAACTCGATGAACCACCTAGATTTAACTCCATGTCAGTTACCTATCCTATTAGGTAAAAGGTGTCATCATAGAATATGTACTAGACCTTCATATAAATCACGTTTGATGTGAAATTATTTATGGGAAGAAGGGCCAACCTTGGACTATAAGGAGTGGTGTTAGCATATTGAAAAATCACATCTAATTTAATCCTGGATCTCCTCTTATTATACAACATATTCAATAAAGGCAGATCAATCTCCCATAGTTGGTCATCTAGGTTTCAACAAAATTTATAGAAATGACTTTTCCATATTTTATTGGAAAAAAATGAAGCTTTATGTGACAATTTCCCACAATTAGGTGGAAAATTTTCCTTACCTCAGTATTGTGCAATGTAATTCCATCCCAACTAGAAGTAGGGATCTCATCATTGACCTACCACTCTCTAAATGTAAGAATGTTATCTTTGTGGAAATCGATTGTTTAACCAAGTATGCACATTTGACTCCCTCGATTACTAAGTTTTTGACTTCTAAGGTTATAATTTATTCTTTAAGCATGTCTACAATCTCCATGTAATCCTCTATCACATCATTTTTTATAAACATCCAATATTTTTAGTCACTTTTAGTAATACATTTCTAAATTAGCAAGGTTCTCCTTTAATATGGCTATTGCATATCACCCTCAAATAGTTGAGAAGAATTAGGCTATTAAGAAGATCGTAGAGGGATACTGTAAGGCCTTAGCCTTGAGAGACTTCAATCACCTCTATTGCACGATCACCTTGGTGGTCATTGGATAACATAAAAAGACATGACATGAGGTTGATGGCTAGATGTGTAGTGCTCTGGTTTTACAGCAGAGCACTAGGAAGAATTTCTGAGTTAATTTTCTATGTATCTAACTTATTCAGGTATATGGGAGTAAATTTCCAACCAAATTTCTAATCCTGTTAAATGAGATTTAGTTTACTGCTTTGTCCTTAAAATTCATACATTCGTATAAAAAAAATAAACCAACATATCAATATTTCCTTGCAACAATTGTTTTCAGCATAAGAATATGTTTCACCGTAATAAAGCAGTAAATAGCAAAGTATTTGCAGGTTTCAGAGTAAGTCTCAGCGTAATAATCAAATTAAATAAATAACAAGGAAATTACCTGATGCTGATGCTAGTCGACCGTAGGTTGTAGAAGGTGATGTTATAGTTTCTTAGTCAGCCAAAACGATGTGTCCACCCTACCGACCAGCTATTATCTTGATGGCCCTTGGAAATTCAAGGATTTCCAAGCCCCCGAGCTCACAAACTGATAATCTCGAGAGCAATATTCCTCCGGTTCTCCAAACCTTTTATGCACTTCCAGCTATCCCCCTTACCTTCCACTTCATACCCTCTATATACATTTTTCCCTACTCGAGAAGGCCTTGGGCTTACTCCACCGCCCCCCAAACTCCCCTCTCGAGCCCCTCAAACATTAACTCCTTTCCTTTTGTATTTAATGTTATTAATGTCATTAATAAAATATTATATAAATAGTTGACCCTATTATGTCTAACTTAGAAATGGAAATAACCACACTTTAATCATTTATTAATCAATATTTAAATTTTACCTATATTGCAATTGTTATGACATAGATTGTAATATTATTAAAATAACATTAATTAAGTAATAATATTTAATTAAATCACCACAAAGTAACAGTAAATGGTGAATTTAATAAAAAAAAGGTCTTTTAAATCATTTGTTTATCACAATGTTTACCAACAAGTAATACATAGCTTAATTGATTTGTTTTACACACCTTAAATAACTTTATATTCATTATCTGAGTTCGATCAATGCATGATTAGCATAATTACTTACGACAACTTATACATTTATTCAATATGTTAAGTGTTTGTTTATCGATACTAGTGTACATGTGCAAGGTGTGCATGCGTGGCCAATGTATGCACAGATCACAAATGTACTATAGACAAACCCCATCCCGCCTATGCATACCTGCTAACTAATAGTAGTATTTACCCCCATGTAGAAAAACAAGCATAATATACATAGTACAAGTACTTTAACATCCTCAGTTATTTATCAGTTAATTCTTTACGATTTCACATCATTATCTTTATCTTTACATTAGTTTAATCAATCGTGTACAAGGAAGGGTACCTACTACCACCAACTCGGGATCAAGGAATACCCAACCCTCAACAGTACTAACTAACACATCCTCCCATCATAACCTGCGTCCTGCATCCTCCCTATCCTTCCTCTGCTAGTACAAAAGTGGATGTCGGACTCACCGACCTGACCACATAGAACTTGAGAGCGATAGCGTCGGCTGTACAGCGGACCTATCCTCCCCTAGCAGGCATCCGATCGTCGTCATCACAACAACATGGGGAGCGTGTCTCAGCATGGCCCTCCCATGACCTTGGGTCTCATGGAAACATAGGGTGGGAAACACATCCATCCCTCTCAACATACTGGGCCTACGCCCTTACGACTCATACTTTGCTGCTATCGAGATTATCAGTTTGTGCTATCGTATCATCATTCTTGGCTGCTAAGGTCTATTGTACAAACAAGTTTTCTTTGTGTCCCATATACTAGATCAATTAACTGGCTATCCCGTAGCCCTTGTGTCTTGTAGGTTAGTATTTCGCAAAGTACAATTTATAGAAGCATTTCCCATTGATCGCCAATTGATCCATGTTATCAAAAATCATTTTATTTCATGTAACCTTTTAGTTCATCATAGATGCATATGACATATAATACTTCAATAATTCATATAAGAAGATGGTATCCACGTACCGAATCATATATTTCACATCTTATTAATGAAAACATATAAACATATACTGTAATCGTAAAACAAAGAAATCATATGGTAATCATGACGTCGTAACCGCATAACATAGTAACATCATAATCATGGTGAAATCATTAAACAAAGTAACATCATATAATGAGGTCCATCATATTGGGATATAGTTTACTCAGTCGAGCTGAGTTCCACAAAATATATAAGAAAATAAAGTATGGCGTGTCTAACTGATAAATATGCCTAATCAAAATATGGGCGTTACAAGATGAGTCAGTTTTGGGGTTCCTTGGCTTGTCAACAAGGAACCCAATGGACATGTTGGGTGCCCTAAGTGCAGGAAGGAAGGGTGCACCACAGACATCAACATCTAGCACTAGGTTGAGAAACCAAGAGAAGCTTGGAGGGAATTCGGTTGCAAGGAAGAGAAGGTTTCCATGGACAACCTTGTCCATGGGCATGCACAATGCATGATAAATGAACTTGTAATAAGAATTGACTGGATTATATATGACTTGGGTAGTCTCAGTTGGGCGCACATTGTTTGGGTAGACTAAGTGGGTGCACTTGGACACATGTTGGATGGATGGATGTTGACTTCATGCACTTGTTGGTGTAATGCCCCACACTCTAATTTTATTTATGTGGTGCACATGATTGTTGATGTACATCCAAGAATAGATTATTAAATGCACTGCATGTTCATATTAGTAGCATATGTATGAGGTATGCATATGCTAGCTACATTCCCACACCTCACACACATGCACTGGTATGGTTGTTGGTCTATTATATATATTAATCATGCTTATGTGGATTGCTAAATCATGTTGATTATAATTAGGGTTAGGTAATTAAAGTTAATGAAATAATATTTATTAAATGGATTAAGACTAGGAAATAATTGATAGGTTAGGCATTTGAAATCTTGATAAAAATTTAGTCCATTGCATAGTTGTTTGATTTCCAATGAAGAATATTTTATTTGAGTTGGTAGATTAGGATAGGGTTGTCAAAAATGGGTTATTATTATATTATAAAGTTGTATTTTGAATTGTGTGCCAACATTATCAAATAGTTTAATTAATTGAGTTATTGGGGGGGTTTGCAAAGGAGAGAAGGTGGATAAGGTTTTAGAGGTTGGAGATGACTTAGAGGAGAAGAAACCTCGATAATAAGAGGAGGGGAGGGAAAAGGTGTAGTGGTTTGAAATTTTGGTTTGAAAAACATATATTGAAATTTTCTAAGTGATTGTGTTGTTGTGTTATTGTGCTATTGTTCTTCAAGTTTTGGGCACGAGGACCAGAAAACCCTTTTGATTTTTCTAGAACAGGGGAGCCAAAGAAGTTATTCTTAGTGGATAGGTGGTTAAACTTAGTAACTTGGGTAATTGTTGAAGTTGCAATGAATTCAAATATATTGGGAGTTTCCTTGGACTCATTGGCCAAAAGAAGAAGGTATTCTTCTTGCAAATTTTTAAGTTGGTAAATTTATATTAGAAACTCTCTAGGACTATAAATAATATTTTATATTTAATTGTTGTGATCAATTTATTGTATAGTTAATAATGAAAGAACTTGCAAGTTATTTATTATATGGCTAGATGTTAGTACAAGGAAATATATGAAAGTTGAAAATCATATTGCTAAATCAAAATAGATAGATATTCAAAATATTTGTATTAAAATTCAATGTGTTTACATCTAAAGAACATTATGTATTTCAATATTTAGCTTAGATAACATACTCTGGTTGGGAGGGGGTCCTACTATTGGGAACACCTTCTTGGGCGCACTTGGGCACAAGGAAACTAAGCACACTTGGAGGCACTTTTCTAGAAACACTACTTGGGTGCACTTAGGCACAACTTGTTGGATACGATAGGCACACCTGTCAGGTGCACTTGCTATGGATGTTGATATTATGGGTGCACCTACAAGGCACACTTGTGATGGATGTGGATGCAATGAGTTCACTTTCCACACACAATTGCGACAGATATAGATGCGATGTGCACATTTGTGGGCATTGAGGTGGTGGACGTACTTGCGGTTGTGATCCCATGGAAAACACCATTAGAGATGGATCTTGATGGACAATTCATGAGGGCACATTTGTGTTGGATGTGGATATTACAGTCCACTTAGACTTGGAGGGTCTTACAAGAGCTTGGAAAGGCTCATATATAGTTGAGACCTCAAAGTGACTAAGGAATTCATCATCTTTGGCAAGTGATTGATTCACACAAATTCAAAGTGAGCTAAGTTACAATTGTGCTAGGTTATGGGTTTTTCACAATAGGACGAATTTGGACTATATAAGTAAAAAATGAAGAGGTTAACATGACTTGTAGGAGGCATGCCTACAATATCTTTAGGGTCTGGTTTGTACATGACTATTGAGCATTGGCAGAAGGGTATCTTGCATTATATTCATTGTACTTATGTTATAGAGTGGTAGGTAAGCGACCACCCTCCCTTGTTGTATACTATAAACATTATTCTCATAAATCATGTTTAAGGCATCCACTTTGGGTGTTGCTTGTACATGTTCATGTGTATTGTGGCTTGTTTATTGAGATGATTATTATTCTATTTCTTGCGATGCTCTATGTTGTTTAACTATTGCCATTGGCTAAGTGAAAAATCATGTTCAGTATAAGTATTTTTGGGTTGTACATGTGCATGTGTATTGTGGCTTGTTTATTGAGATGATTATTATTCTATTTCTTGTGATGCTCTATGTCGGTTAACTATTGACATTGGCTAAGTGAAAAATCATGTTAAGTATAAGTATTTTTGGGCTATTTTAAAGGTTTTGGTTAGGCACATGCCAAATTATTGATTGAACTTGGTTGAGTAGGATTTAATTGCATTTGATTTTTTCTATTCTAAGGTGAAGTTATGGGCATACCTTAGGTGAAGAGGTGTAACTATATGGTTGTAGTAGGCGTAGGTTGGTCAAGCTCCCGTGGTAAAGGAAGACAATGTCGCATGACCTCAAGTGCTAATACAAAGTTTGAAAATTTATATGTTCTTAGAAAAAAGATCGGACATACTGTATTTTAATATAAGGTGGTATCAGAGTTGAACAATGGTTATATACATTGCTCTTCACCATTGTCACTCCCATGATAAGTGGTATTGAGAAGAACTTGGTGTTGTTGCGATGAACTTCACCACTATCACTCCTATGATAGGTAGTATCAGATTAGTTATGAGCGCTCTTAACAACTAACATTTCCATGATAGTTGGTTTCAAAGAAAAGTTGGGTGTTTTTCTTAGTTGTCTCTTTTGTGACAATGGTTTGCATATCACTTTGGGAATTCCTATTCTCCCTAGGTTAACTTAAGGAAAGGATCAATCCTTGGGGCAAGTTGGTATGCAATTGAAAAGGATGACCTAAAAGTTGTGATCGCAAACTTGTGCCTAAGAACACCAGACACCCAGGGTAATTCATTCGCAAGGACTTGATTACTTAGGATCCCTTCATTGTGACTTGGGAGGAAGTATACAACTTCAGTGGTAGGATATGCAAGTAGAAAAGAGAATTCTTGAGGCAATGAGATAAGTATCGAGGCTTGGGTAGAATTTTTAGAGGTGTTGGGAAGGGTTGTAGCATTTATGGGTTGTGTTATGAAGGGAATGGAGGAAGAGCCATGGAAGACTAAAAGGGAAACCATGACAATGGAGTGGGAACATCGGGATTAGGAGATCCTTGAAATGTACTAGACACATGTGATGAAGGTAGAGTAGGCTAATGAGCATCCTAAAGATTGGGCTCAAAATTTCCAAATTTTGGCAAACCAAGTTGAAACCTGGGGATTGAGGTTGAACTCATTTGGAAGGAAGTAGGTGAACTTCACAACATGCAAGCATATATAGTTTCTCAAGTCCAAAGGTTAGGGTGTTGCTTATTTTCTTTATTTCTAGGATCATTTTTCCATTGTTTTTCCTTTGAAGGAAGTTTTGGTGACTTGGACGAAGTACAAGTGTGACCAACGTTTGTTTTCAAGCTATAATTCTTGAGAGTAATCCATGTGAATATTTCAAAGGCTATGTTGGAGGTTCTAGGTGCCTTATAGTAGGTCTAGGAAGTTCATGGTAGTAGGTCAAAAACAACAATTTGTGATGGTGAACCCTATAGTGGGTTTTGGATAAAGTATTGTTGTAGTTGATGGAGGTGGCCTTGGTAGCTATTTTTCATGATCCTTTCACTCTTAAAATCTATATATGCATTGATACCTAGCAGAGGGACATGGATATTGGGGCAATGCCAAAGGTGCCTAGATTTGTGAAGGGTTGGAAAAGGAGGAGTCATTTTGTTAGAAGGATGAAATGTGTAATGAAATTATGCCATTTTATTCTCTATATTGTTGTTGCTTTAGGTAGCATACTATCTAAGAAGTAGGACAATGAGTGAAGGAGCTACCAGTGCATGATTTCCTTGAACAACTTGTTAAGTTATAGGAGGTGATTTGATAGACTTGAGGAGGAGAAGAAGACATTTCCTCGAGAAAAAGTGATGATAGTACCTAAGTAGTGGATTCTTGCTTGGAAGGAGAAGGAAAATCTAGAGTTCTAAGTGGATAGATGAAGGATTTAAAGAAATCAACTATGAAAAAGAATGCATTCTAGTTAGATGGATATAATGGAAAGTAGAGAAAGTTGACTTGAAATATGCTTACCCACCTTTGTGTACGAGAACTTAGGATGTGGTAGAACAAATTGACTTGAAAGGTGCTTACACACCTTTGTATATGGGAACTTAGGATGTGGTAGAGCCTTCCTTTGGGAATATTCTCATAATGAACTGGTAGATTGAACATGACTAAAGTACTAGTGTAAAAATGTCTCCCTTAGTAAGAGATATGTAATTATTTGGATGGCTCATTGCACTTAACAAAATTTGGACAGATTGTTGGAGAATTTGATGGCAGTGGTTGCGATGGCCATCTACAACCTTGTTTCCATTGATAATTTCCTTGGGGTGACTCATTTATAAGGAATAGTGGTGATGGAACCTATGTGTTCCAAAGAATGTATCAAAATCAACGAGGAATTCAAAAGTGTTGGATTGTAGAGGGTGGCTTGACAATTGAGGAAAGGTATAGGACTTTACTATTGTTGAGAAAGTTGTGCACTTTGATGTATCAAAACAAAGGAATTAGGTTCAAGGTGGACTTGCACTAGCAATAGTTATGAAGGTCAACAGTGACAACACATGTCAACATACAATCTTTCAAACATACAATCATGCACAAAATAAGGTGGGATAGATGGATCTCTCACTCTTGAAGCAAAAAATTTTAAGTGTTGGGTCTAAGTAGTGCATGAAGGAACTCATCTGGTAAGACTTTTAGTTTTAATACAGTAGCATGGTTGAAAAAAAGGATCACTCATCCTTGCATGAGTTAAGTGCTCTTCTACTTTATAAGGATTATCAAGTTGATGGTGACACATTCGTTGGCTTAGAAGGACTGGAGATATTAGAAGAAGCCATTGAGACTCATCCACTAGTGAAGGGGTTAAGTGAATCAATACAAAATCAAGTCAAGAAGAGGCATCAAATAGAAAAGTTGACTAAGGTACCTTTGTGATAGTTTTGAGGCAAAAGTGGTGACCTTGCCTTAGTCCAAAAAATTTGTGCAAAGAAGGCTAAATTATGGAGGGAAGTGGTTATTCTATGCATGAGGATGTGCATTCTCATGGGTTATACTTGATAGTTGGCTTGATTGTACCCATTTTTTAAGTCATGAGAGTAAAAATGTATAGATTCATGGTGTAATTGACTAAGTACATATAAGCAATAGTAAGTCATAAGTGTGCAACACTTGGACATATGCACAATCTTCTTAGTGGAGGTTGGGTTTCCATAGCAACATAAGGTAGTTGTAGAAATAGTACGTCATGATTGTAGTAGAAGGAAACAACCACGATAGTGTTATCTAGGAGACATAATGGGTAGAGTTCAAAAAATATGCTTCATTCAAAGGAAGTATTAGAAAATGAGTAGTTGTTTAAGTATTCTAGTAGAGATACTGTGGAGTGGTTGAACAAGACAACTATGAATGGTTCCACATGAGTCTAGGAATCATATATGGATGGAAATAGGTTCTTATGGATATTTCCAGGGATGGAAATAACTCTTAGTGGGGGAGGATATAAGGTTCTAGCCTTGAAAAGCTTCAAGGACCTCCATCAAATGATCACCTTAGTGGCTACTAGTTGGAACGAACAAACATGACATGATCTTGATGGCTAGATGAGTTAGTTTTGGGGTGCCTTGGCCTGTTAGAAAGGAACACTACAAATTGTTAGATTCTCTTGCATGAAGGTGAGACGCACCATAGACATTGGCAACTTGCATTAGTTGGATAAACCAAGAGAATTTTGGAGGGAACTTGCAAAAGGTAGAGAAGGATGTTGTAGACAACCTTGTCTATAGGCATGCATGATGCATGATAGAGGAATTTGAAATAAGAGCTAGATGCATTGTAGATGACTTGGGTAGACTTAGTTAGGTGCACATTGGCTAGGAAGAACAAGTGGGCACACTTGGTTGGATGCATGTTAGCTAGGAGCAGTTGGATGCACATAAAATGGAAAAATGTTGGCTTCATGCACTTGTTGGGCACATTTGGGCATAAGAAAAATGGGCGCACTTGGAGGCACCTTGCCAAAGGAACAACCTAGGTGCATCTTATTGAATGCAATGTGTGCACCTATTGGGCATGCTTATGATAGGAATGGATGTGATGGGTGCACCTATTTCTCACAAAATTGTGATGGACATGTATGTGATGGGTGCACATGTCAGACACATTTACGATGGTCATAGATGTAGTTTAAGGAATCCATCTTAGGTGTTGCTTGTACATTTGCATGTGTATTGTGTATTGTGTATTGTGTCTTGTTTATTGGGATGAATGTTCTATTTCCTATAACTTTTTATGTTGGTTAATTGTTGACGTTGGATAAATGAATAATTGTCTAAGTGTTGAATCTTGTTAAGTATAAGTATAGTTGGGATGTTTTAAAGGATGCAATTGGATGCATGCTAGATTGTTGAATGAACTTGGTTGAGTAAGAATTAGTTGCATTTGATGGTGTGTAGTCTAAGGCACAATTATGGGTATACCTTAGGCGAAGATGCATTTTTTGGTTGTAGTAGGCACAAGTTAGCCAAGAACTTAAACAATTGAGGCACGGTAGTGCTGCATGACCTTAGGTGTTGAAACAAAGTTGGTAAATTCCTATGTTCGAAGAAAAGGGTTTTGACAAACTGTAGGTCCATGAAAAATACCTTCAAGTGTACATAGGGATTAAGTAGGGGAAAGTGGGTGGGGTGGTCATACATTGCATAGTACTATTACAATATTACCTATAGTACTCTACAAAAATTACCCTCTTCAATGCATTATATGGAAATAAGTGTCCATCACTCAATGTCTAGGTCATTCAAATTGTTAGAGTCCTTACAACTAGAAACACTCTATAAGACATGCAAACCATCCTTAATATCTTAAAGGATAACTTGTCTAAGGAAGCAACCTTATGATTAAGATTATTGAGAATGATAACTAGTAGCTTTAGATATCGTATTTTTTTGAATGCATCCTTTTGCTAACATACCCTTTTATGAAAACAATGATTTAGAATAAGTTCCAACCAAGGTTCTATCGGCATCCAAATTGTGGGAAAAGGTTGGGGAGGTTTCTTATGCTCTAGGCATTCCTAGCAAGGGGTTTAACTCAATAATGTATTCCATGTGTCTTTTATAAAGAAGATGAGAGACAATGAAATGTTCACTTAAATGGAGATTCATCTTATAGACAAGGAAGGTAAACTCATTTGGAGCTTGAGGGTATATTGTAGGTAAGGGTGAGAATATTGTAAAATGAAAATTTTGACTATGAGGTCTAGTGGAAGGGATTAATAGAACATGAAGCTACATGGGAGGCCGACATAACACTCAAGTTTGTAGTTGTTGTAAATGTATCAGTATCAAGAGTATTGAGGGTATCCATTGGCTAAAAAATAAATCTCCATTTTTGTTTTACTTGGTTGAGGTAGCACCTTTTGAAATAAATGGTTTGGGGTTTAGATTTTGAGCTCTATTCTTACTGTAACTTAAGTAATAAATCTCCCACTTAAACCATATATCAAGCCTCTTTTAGTTTTTCTAGTATTTTTTTAGCATTAGCCTTTATTGTTTGAATTTTCAATTATGAGGGCACGAATTTTGTTAAGAGGGAGAGGCATGTTGGGTATCTAATTATGTAACCATATTTCACAGGTATTAGACATTGATTAAGTTATTTATTTTATGTAGATGATTATGATTTTGTCAGAGTATTAGATATGTAAACAACACTATGTGTGTAGTTGAACTAGTGTTTATATATGTATGATCTAGTGTGAAGGTGGTGTGAATTTGACTATGTGAAGTAATATTTGTGTTTGAATCAGTATTCTTTGTGTGTGAAGGAGGTGTAAGGTTTATTGCAAGAACTATGTGAAGCCAATCTAGGTTTAAGGTTTTGTTCCAAACCTCAAAATATCTACTCCCATCAAGATTTCATATTTCACCTTATAATACTCCAAGGCTTATAAGAGTTGTGTCATGTCACCATACTACCAATGAAAAACAAGATTAGTCTTGGGGAAAAAAGATATATATATATATAGTAAAAATAGAGCTGTTTTAATTGGAAAGATGTATTGGGAGGGTGGTTCAACAAAATGAGTTTTAGAAACTTTATTTCTTAATATTTATTTAATATCCTTGGATCATAGGGTGAAATGCTTTGAGATAAAGATACCACTTTATGTAAGAGGAGCTTAATGACTTTTATTAATAACTTAATATAATTCAAAGTTTTTCCAATAAGGATTTTTTATTTTTTTTAATGTGATTCCGATTGGCACCAATCTTGGGACCTAGAGAATTAAGCCCTCTACCTCCACCTAGTGTAGATTTAGCCATGGAAACTCCAACCAAGTGAGCTATCCCACAAAGCTAATAAAAAGTTTCTTATATATATATATATATTTATATATATTTCCCCACATTTATAATTGGGTGTTATTATAATGATAAAGTAATTGAAAAGAAAAATTGTTTCTTTTTAAACTTACATTTAAAAATCACTTTATAACATGCTTCCCCATATTACTAAAATGATATTTATATATAAAAAAAAAATCTTAAAATAACAACTCAACTTACTTCAAATAAATAGAACATTCAAAATCTTCATCTTTCTAAAATGAATTTGCAATGTCTATTTAAAAATCTTACTTAACAAATAAGCCAGGACTATTGCTTAAATTCCTTCTAATGATTCTTAACAAAATAAGCCATGGTTATCCTTTAAAATTAATCAATTTCAACATTTTAACATTTTAATTTAATTGTTTAAATTCCTTCTAATGATTCTTAACAAAATAAGCCATGGTTATCCTTTAAAATTTAATAAATTTCAACATTTTAATTTATTTCCGCTTTTATATATATATATATATATATATATATAATTAAAAAATAATGAATATAGTCCGCCATCGCAATTTTTAGGATACCATAATAGTGTCCTAAAAGTTGTGGTCCCAGGTTTAAACAACTTTATTTATGTGCTTATCTTCATGCTTTAAAAAGTCCGTTGATAGGAAAGTTTTTTAATTCATCGTTGATAGGAAAGTTGTAAATTGATGATTTAACTTACTGAGTTGTAAGATATTTTTGTTTAAAATATTGACGAAACAATCTACTGTTGAGAACTTTACATTAAAAGGTTTATGGTCTAATTTTATACTTTTACTGAGCTTTGCATAAATAGTTATCACTTTAAGATTATTGCCACCCGATGCATAGTTTTTATGCCACATATATAGATTCATTCATGCTTTTACTTTCTGCACTTTAATATTATTGCCAGCGACGCGTAATTGTTATGCTACATATATACATTCATGCTTTACTTTTTGTATGACAAAATTTAACATGTTTTTATTGTCTTGCTGGGCGAACAATAGTACTTGGTCAATTAATATAGTTGCAGTAGGCTTGTTGATCCTTGGATCTCAAAACAGTTAACAAATCTGTTATAATTACATTAAATGACTTGCAGCAAGCTAAATATTGTTAGAAATCTTGCTAATATTGTTAATACAAATTGATTTCAGTGATTTTACTGAAAAAAAAAAAATGATGATTTATCAGCTTGTCTAATCACGACACTGTTGTTATAACTACATTAAATGACTTGCAGGTTAAATATTGTTAGCAGTCTTGCTAATAACTACATTAAATGACTTGCAGGTTAAATATTGTTAGCAGTCTTGCTAATATTGTTAATACAAATTGATTTCAGTGATTTTACTGAAAAAAAAAATGATGATTTATCAGCTTGTCTAATCACGACACTGTAGAAAAGATTGAAATTTGTACGTTGTGTTATGACACAGGATTGAATTCTCTGTTTCTTTTTCCAATAACGTACATCCAGCTTTTAGTGAAGTCGTTTCTGCCTTTGAAGTTTGCTTTAGATACCATACTGACTTAACTATATTGACCTAATTTATCTTTGAATGTTAGATGACATTATCACTGGCTTGCTAATGGAATTGTAAATACGGAAAGACAAACACAGCTGTATAATTTTGACTATGTTCATATCGTCAGTAATGTTTTTCTGTCCCCATGACAGGTCTCTTTCTTTTGAGTCATACATTGAAGGTGTGTTCTGTAGTTCACTGACAAATTCATGACTTTTTTTGGCGTTCAGATTTCTCGAGATGTCGAGTTCAAACTCACAAATTGGTTTTTCCTCCTCAGCTCGATGTTCATATTGATAATAATAATAATAAAACTTCGATAGAGTGCATAAAATGAATCTTTGAATTTCGATAAGACTTTTTTTTATAATAGAACAATGAATTTTAGGGAGTGTTAATCAGAATATCACTTCCACAAACACAATGAGTCTCAGAGAATTAATAATCATCATCATCAAAATATCACTTCCAGAAACACAAACTAATAATGTTGAAAGTAAAATCTGTAGAACTAATAGTTTAGCTTTGAGAGAACATTTACATTCATAACATGATAATTAATTATATTGAAATTGGCAACATAAACAATAGAATTCTATGATATATTTCATCTACAGCTTATGCACTCAGTTGATCTATGAAGTATACGAAGTACTTGAAAGAATAAAAAATCTGACTTCAAAACTCTTTCCATTCATTATTTTCTTTTACAAATTACGTTTTTATCAAACCTAGGTCTCCACAATATGAACAGAAAAAATCTTTTGATCTCAGCTAAGGTCACAAATTCATTTCTTTGACGTTATATATACATGTATTCACTCAAGTGATTAATGCGATTTCTCCATTGCTTCTCTTTTTTATTGTTTTGTGTTTCCTTAACGTGCCATAAAATTCGTATTTTTGACTATCACTTTTTTGATGTAAAATTCTTCTCACAATGGGCTGTTTCTTGCAGATAATCTGGACTCCCAAACTTTAACAGATTTCAACTGCCTAATCAAGGGACAAAATGTATTTGTTTCTTGCAGATAATCTGGACTCCCAAACTTTAACAGATTTCAACTGCATAATCAAGGGACAAAATGTAAGCAAATATAGAATCAAGGAAAAAACTGTAATTACGCATCTAATTGTGCATGCAATTTACTGAATAGCAATTTTTGTTGATCAGCAAGATTATTGTATGTGTCAAGTAGTATAAGACTGACTAGGACAAACAAATTAGGATGGCTGATCCAGCAAAATTGTTATTGTATGTGTTAGGTAGTGTAATGCTGAGGATATAAAAAGATTATTGTTCCAGCAAGATGACGGTACAGTATTTGTTAGGACCTTGCTTAATGCTTTTGTCCGTGTAACTTTTTTATATATGTTAGGTTATATATATATATATAAGTTGTGATAGGTTATAGTGTTAATAACAAGTTACTTGTTTTGTATATATAGTTGTGTGAATTGTTTTTTATTTATATATTAATTACTAGTTATTTATATAAAACTATTAATTATTATATATATATATATATATAATTAATTTGAAACAATGTTATAAAATCAATTTCAATTTAGTATATTTGTCTTATCTAATTTAGTGTATTTATTTATTCTCATTCTCATGTAATTTAGGAAAAACATAATAACTAATCCATCTCAAATTTTAAAATATAAACACATTTATATGTAAATATATACATATTTGCGAATAAAATATAATGTAAATATCTATGAACATGAGAATTATATCCAATTAGGAGTATATAATAAGGATTATTGAGGTTCAATATGTCTTTGTATCATAGCTTTCACGCTCCAAAATTGTATTTGTGTTCATTAATATTGTTCCCAGCAAAACAGTCCAACCAAGTATGGTTTTTAGGTTTTCTGTGTAATAACTCACGACAAAGCCCCCTTCATTATAAGAAGTGTAAATACTTACACATATGCTTACAGACCTTCATTACTTCAACACAAGCAGAGAAACGTTCATAACTTCAACATTAATAACTCTAATAGCTGTATACAAGGAATTACAAACCCGCCCTCGTCGAACCGTTCTTAAAACAATCTTCAAATGCATTGAGTTTTTACTGTGCCACACCACAAAGACTATTGATACTTACACGACATTTTACAGATATCTAATATAGAAAAACTCTACCTACGTCAACCATAGGGATGGTATTGTGGACTTGGAGACAGCATAGACCACAAGTCATAACCAGTAAGGCTCTCAGCTTTAGGCTGACTTGAAGGGAATAACTGTACATTCTGTGCTACAGAAGTCTGTGCACTTGGTTCTTCGAGCTGCAACTCCTCATTACCAAATGATTCCAGAAGCGAAGGAAAGATATCAGAATTAAAATCTGCAAGATCTGCTCCCATAGCAGTCGGAACAATAGGATAAGGATAGCTGCATGTGGCTGTAATTCGATCAGGAACTGCACAATTTGTATGGCTCAGTTTGTTATAAGTTGCCTCCTCAACTACGAAAGAATGTTGGGGATTTATTTCCAAATTTTGCAGGCTTTGTAGGGACATCTGATGTTTTTCATTGAGCAATGCATTGCCAGATATAAAATCATGATTTGAATCGAATTGTCCGACCAAAGGTGCAGATTGTAAAGCAGAGCTTAATCTCATAGTGGATGCTATCATATCATTGCTGCTCGTAACAGGCTTATTCATCAAATATTGGTCTAGGTGGTAACGACTTAGCCTTGCTAGCTGTTCCGATCTACTAAAGGAAGCAGGGTCTAAGAGAGGAAAAGAAATTTGCTTACTTCCCTTATCATGATTAATATCAACTGGATCCGACACCGCCTCGGGAACACTTGTAGAAGAACTTTCTTGAAATGTCGTGGAAGATATCACCGTAGCCTGAGGCAAGATATTGATAGGAACCGACACAGGCTGAGAATTGGAAATCAGTGATGGTTCAAGAAATTGATTGTTGGCGACCGTATTGGCAGGCAAGGTAGCAGCTGCCTGATCTTCGTTTCCATGATCAACTGCCATTGCTTCTCCGTTGGATGCTTCATCTTGAAGATCGCCTTTGCTTTCCTCAATGTTTCCAGGTATTGCAGTGATTATTTCCTGTTTGGACTTTTGCCTGGTTTCGCTATCCCCAGGATTCGAACACTTGACGTCCTGAGATTCGGACAAGGGCTTGTGTGTCCGCGGGTCTATACCTTGACTGAGCAGCTTTTTGCTGAGGTGCGTATTCCAATAATTCTTGATCTCGTTGTCCGTCCTGCCCGGCATACGTCCAGCGATCAAAGACCACCTGCAAAGAAATCGGATAAGCAAAACCCTAAGGAAAAGATTCATATATCAAATTCTACGTTGATTTTAAAGATTTTCATAAGCTAATAAAAGCGTACCTGTTTCCAAGAAGACGATGCAACCTGAGGATTAAATCTTCCTCTTCGAGTAGAATATGCCCGCGTTTCACATCTGGTCGAAGATAATTCATCCAACGCAATCTGCAGCTTTTCCCGCATCGAAGCAGACCTGGCCGGAAGATACAATAATTAGGGAAAATGAAAACAAGAATCAAGTCAGATCAGAAACCCTAGAAGGCTGATCATGCTGAAATCTAATTTTTTTACTTTGCAGAGATTTCATGGCCGATACAAACCTGCTTTCTTTGGAAGAGATGTCCAGCCACCTTCTCCATGAGCTTCGATGTAATTTGTGAGGCGAAGGTCCTCTTCAAGCGTCCATGGACCTCTATTCAGTCCCTCATTCAGAGAGCAAGGACTGCGTCCCATTGAATGAGTTTATAATCCCAATCTACAGGCAAGCCAATAGAATTCCCTCTTGAAACCTGTAAATGTAAAACCCCCTTAATCACAGCTTATAAACAGGCGAGAAACGCCGAGGTCTGTGTTCTGAAAATTGTTTATGGCGCCATGAACACGAATGCGGGATAAGCGTTCAACATGATTGATCGTACTTAAATACAAATGAATCTAAACGCACAGTACAGCTCTAATTATGATCTGTCATGGCTCTTTCCACGAAGAATCACTAGTAGTCAAAGGGTTTGACGGTAAGGTAAGATCAAACGATAATTCACGCATGGTGATTCAGTTCATCGCCAAATCTACTGGTCATTAATTTAAACAAACCCGGGCAATTACAAGGGCTTTCTTACGCGTTTAAGATTTACGAGGCAAATTTTTATAGATAAAATAAAAGCGTAATCCGTAGCGTTTGCGTCCTGTGATTGTCGTTTTACTGGGCGGATAAAACATTCCATGTAATTTACGCCACCGCCTGACTTTTAGTATCTGTGTATATAAAAAGCGATTATAAAAGCTTTGCGTGTCCAAACTTTGTTGTTTTTTTTTTCTTCGACAGGATTCATGATGATTCTTTTCTTAGGGTTCAAGCGATTGCTGGCCCCTTCACATAAACCTGCTTCCTCATTTTAAACAAACAATAAAATCTGCATTGCGCATTTCCAAAGATCGATCATATTCATCTTGATATCTTCGCAAGTATTTTAATGGTTGAAATATGTGCGGATATATATATGCTTGTACATATGTCAACATATATTTAAATAATTAAGATGCTTTCTCTATTGTCTTTTTTAATACATTCCAAATACTTATTTAAATAAATAAATTATTGGGCTACCTTCAATCATTGGGATAGCTTCTTTATTACCTTTTTGTGTTTGAATAATGTAAATAATATATGAAATAATTTATTTATCTTTTCAAATATAATATACTTCATTTGCTAATATTTAATAGAATATTGTTTGTATGTTTTGAACATCTTTTTCATTTTTTAAGTTTACTTTTGTTTCAAAATTATTTTAAATTTACGATATGGGAGTGTAGTCGTAAGAACAAGTACTGAGGTGATATAGATTCATATCAAATTATGTTAAAAAGTTAGTTATATATATATATATATATATATAATATGTAAAAAATAATTAAAAAAACTTATAAGTATAATCTTAAATTCAAATAAATTTATTTCAAATTTAATTTAATTTTTAAAATTTATGAAACTTTGTATTTAAAAATATTTAAAAAAAAAAAACAATTTTTTTTAATATATTAATTTTAGTTTTATTGAAAATTATTAACTATTATCACAACCATTACTATAACATTAATAACCACCATCACCAATTTAATCAACATTATATATAAATAAATACCATTCCTAAATCATTACATTTTAAAATTTTACCTTCTTTCAATATTTAATCATTTGCTTTAGGAATTTATAACATTATATGTATTAAAATTTTATAATTAAAAACAATAAATTTAAAATAAGTATAAATTCTATAATTAAAATAAATAAATTTAAACTAAATATGTTATTAATTTTATCTAAATTAAATATAACATTAATTTTATATAAAAAATTAATATTTATAAAAATAATTTAAAATTTAAATCGGAGATGGCAAATTAAATAGATGAAGAAAGAACCTTAACTTTAAAGTGACAATGGAGAGATCAAAACAAAAATTTAGGAATTAAAAAAATCAAATAACAATACAAATAAATAAAGAATTTATATAAGAAGAAAAATGGTTTAAGAATTAAAAAAATTAAATAACAATATAAAAAGAAAAAAGTTAAAAGTTTAATAATTAATTATTTATTAAAGAGAGATAATGGTTTAAAATATTTTTAATAAAAAGAAAAATTTAATTTTTAGAAAAACAAGAAAATATTATAATATGATATATTAATAATAAGAGGCCAGAGAGAAGTAAGGAAATCTAAAATAACATGTTTTAATATAATATTAGTAAAGAGAAGAAAAATAAAATTAATATTTTTTATAAGAAGAAATTTAGGAAATTTATAATTAAAATAAATGAATGATTTAAATTATAATGAATTAATAGATAGGAAAAAAGAATAAAATTAAAAAAGATAAAACTTAATTAATTAATTAATAAGATTAATTTATTTGATATTAAATAATTAAATAAAATATAATTAATTAATAAGAAGATTTAAACATCAACTTGTTAAAATGTTATAATATAGAATTGTAATAAATTATTGAGGGGTGAAAGGAGGGCATGGAAATCTAATGTAATTTGATTAAATATAATATTATTAAGAAGTAGAAAATAAATAAAAGTTTAAAAAAAATATATATATATTTTATAAAACAATTTATATTTAAAAAAAATGATTTAAATGTAAGAAATTAATAAGTAAAATAATGGATAAAAGATAATTATTATTTTAAAATATGATGTATTATTGAAAAGGGTATGAAGATAAAAATAAATTATAAAACTATAATATGAAGAAAATGATTAAGAATGTGAATAAAAGAAGGAAAAATACAAAGCAATGAATTAAGGGGAAAATAATAGTATGAAAAGATGATGGAAATGTTACTATTAGAATGAGAGAGAATAATAAGAGGTGAGATCAGAGGTTGCCATGTTTCTTTACATTCAATTCATCATAGAAATCTAACAAAATAATTAAATTTGATATTTTATTTCTAATAACTCTAATTCAAAACTAAGTATAATTAAAAACTAAATATTATAAAAATAATTACCATACTTTAAACATAATTTCTATTTTTTATATAATAAATATTAAAATAAAAATTTAATTTTAATAAAAAATTATGTATATTTATTAAATTTTTTATTTGAATATATATATTTTTTTTATAAAATCTATTTAATAAATTTAGATTAGAACATTTCTTAATTAAAAAACTATTCTATATTTTGAATTTAAATATTATTAAAAAGATTGAAATATATTCATATCTTTACACAAAATTCCTAATTTTTAAATAATAAAAAAAACATAAACATGAAATTAGTAAAATACATGTACATAGTATAATCTTCTTCTTCATTCAGAGAACTAAAATTCGTGAGTATCCCTAACCATCCACATCTACATTCAACTTCCCTCTTATATTACAACATAGTTTCTATTATAACTACATACCATGTAATATGATTTTATGTGTGAGCAAGAAGTTTACGAGTAGTAAGTCTTCATGCATATAAAGGAAGCTCATGAATGTTTATAATTTTATGATAGGGACATCACTGAGGATGGTTATGATTTTCTATAGTCTTATAATCTAAAGGAAGGAACATATAGTGTTAATGTTATTAAACAAACTAAATAATAACATGTATTTATCAATATAATATTTTAATATTTCATTTATAAATCAATGAACAGCTTCAACATCACATCTAAATAAGTAGAAAACACAATCTTTTCTCTATGCTTGGAGGATGGCTATGATTTTCCATAATCTTATAATCTAAAAGAAGGAACATGTAATGTTGACATTATTAAACAAACTAAATAATAACATGTATTTATCAATATAATATTTTAATATCTCATTTATAAATCAATGAACAACTTCAACATCACATTTAAATAAATAGAAAACACAATCTTTTCTCTATGCTTTGAATAAGAACCAACTCCATGTAAATGGTAATAAGTTATGTATGTACCCAGAGACTTTTCTCATCCCATTTTCTCTAAAAATTTTCAACTCAAAATTGAAGTCACATATTTGTAAATCTTAAAATGACAAAGAGCTACCTCTCCCAATTCAGAATCTTGACCAAAATTTCACTTAAATTATCCATTTTCTTTCCTATATTCATTATATTAATAATCCATTATCCCTCCTATGTTCATTAGATTAAGAGTGTACACTTAAAATGGTTGAACACAAGTGTTAAGTGTTCGTGCGTACAGAAGGAATGAACATAGAAGGGCCGAAGACTAAAATTTCACTTTAACTATCCATTATCTTTTCTATCCTCGTTATGAAGAATCCATTTTCCCTCCTATGTTCATTATATTAAGAGTAAGAGTGTACACTTGAATTGGTTCACTATGAGTGACCTCCTATGTTCATTATATTAAGAGTAAGAATGTACACTTGAATTGGTTGACCATGAATGCCATTTGTCTTGGCTAATGAAAGCCATGAAAAAATGAAATGAACCATCCTCGCAAGCTTTCTTTCTCAATATAGAGAAGCTATTCATTATATACCTTATATTAATAATTGAGTTTCAATAACAATTAATTTCTTACTATACTTAGAATTCATAATTTTGAATTCTAAATATAGAGCATATGTTATTAATAATTGTGACCAAACTCATTCAAGACATCATGCTTTTTAATTTTTATTAATAAAAAGTTTATTAAACTATTGTCTCATTGATAATTGAGTTTCAATAACAATTAATTTCTTACTATACTTAGAATTCATAATTTTGAATTCTAAATATAGAGCATATGTTATTAATAATTGTGGCCAAACTCATTCAAGACATCATGCTTCTTATTTTTTATTTTTTATTGATAAAAATTTTATTAAACTATTGTCTTTTAAATTATAATTCATTTAAATATTTAAAAAACAAATTTCTAATATATTTAAAATATTAAAATTATTATATATATATAATCCAATGGGTTAGCTCAAGTGGTTAAGAGCTATTTTTTTGTGGGAAGAGACTCGAGGGTGTCTATACACGGTATATGGACCTCACTTAATGTTCCCATCAGGTTAGGCTCCGCAGAGGATGAGGCCCACTTGGGTGGCCCCTGGATTTCTTCCATAGAAGTAGCAACCCCTTGAGATCGTGAACCACATTAACTATATATCACAATTTAAAAATAAATCTACATAAAAAACTACTCATTATATACCTTATATTAATAATTGAGTTTTCAATAAGAATTAATTTCTTAATTTATTTAGAATTCATAATTTAGAATTCTTAATATTGAGTCACCAATATGTTTAATGTGGTTATTAATAATTATGGCCAAACTCATTCAATACATGTTTCTTATTTTTCTTGATGACGATGATGATGATGCACTGAGACCAACTTTGGTCTATCGGACCTTAAGAAGGTTATTACTTGGTTTGCATTAAAATTTTGTTCCTATGCTCAAAACGCTTGATAAGAAGCTTTCCAAGCTCATTATAGTTTTGGCAAGTTAGGAGGTTAGCAAGGTTTGTATTGTACCAAATATTATGAAACTCGTATCTAATGTGGATGTAAGTAGGACACTCTAAAAGAAAGTAATTTTCAGCCTCAAAACTTCATATATTTATTCACAGAAATTTTAATTTAATTTAACTTTATAAAATTTTAAAATATTTAATAAATTTAAAATAATTTTAATTATTTTAACAAAAAATTAAATATGAAAAATAAATATACATTTTTTCTAAATACACAATTTTAAATTTATATAAATAATAAATATCAAAATATAATTATTCCAATTATTTATTATAATATTGAAATATACTTATCTTAATATTCTTGACACAAACTTTTCAACATACTTAAACTATCAAAAATAATAAATATATTTGATAAATATTTAAATTATCAAAATTAATAAATATATTTGACAAATATTTATATAACATTGAATTTTAATGATTGACACGGACTCTTCAACATAATTAAATTTGTAAAATTAATAAATATATTTAATTAAAAATGAAGAATTTGATTATATTTATATTTATATTTTAGATATCTATTTTTATATATATTTAAAGTATTAATATAAATATATATATTTGACAAAAATATAAATTTGATTATATTTTTGATGATCATTTTAATATATATGTAAACCATCAAAATTAAATTAATTATATTTAAGTCAATAGACGTATTTATTTCAACCTAGGGTGATTCAATTTTTTAGACCGACAAGGATTAGTGAATGGTTAGATTGAATTGATCCCCAATATTCTTCGTTGTGTTAATTAATAGAGGGTTAAGATTTTAAAAAGTATCTTCCTTGCATATTTTAATTTGACATTATTAATAAAATTATAAGTACTATGACAAGAAAAATTACTATGTCCATGGTGCAATGGTCGTCACATTATACAAATTTCCTGCTCTTCAATTTTCATCACTTCGCATTAAAAATCGATTGAATTGCATAAAATTCTAAGCATAATATTATTCTAGGTCCATCACGGTCTTTGGGGGCCATGGTGTTTGGGCATACCTGTATTACTTTTCAGGTGATATTCATCATTTTTAAATATATTGCCAATTTTGTTGATTGATAGTGAGTCATAGAACCCTAGATTGAGTGCCTCACTTTGATCCTTCTCCACGTTTTCATATGCATTACTCGTAGATGTACTACTTTTAATTATTTTTTATATAAATTTTTAAACTTTTATATATAAAATAAAAAAAATTATTCTTATTAAATTTTTATTTTGAAATATATTTTATAAAATTAGATTTATTATTTAAACATAAAACTTAATAATATTTATATACATTTTTATGTTAAAATCTCAAAAAAAAAATTATAATCAAATAATTCATCATGTTCTAATCAAATTTAAAAATTATTAATATTTTTTTTTATCAGACTTATAAAATATTCATAATTAATAAAAAGTTCAAACAATCTCAAATTAAAGTGAAGAACTAACGAACAATCTTGAAAATGAGAGGGGTCAAAATTCACATGAATATAAGTTATAAAAATATGTAGATTTAACATTTTAAATTCACATAATAAGATATTTTGTGACAATTTATTATATGAATATATTTTAAATATATACATTTTTTTGTAAGCTAAAAATTATATTACATAATTTATAAATACAAGCCTTGGTATGGCCTCAGGGATTCAAAAAAAAGAAATAACCCAATCTAGAGAGTAGTGAAATTATACAATCTTTCTACATCATACTGTACATATTTTGACTAAAGTGTTCTACATCCAAAAGATGACTTAAAATAGCCTCTATCAAGTTGTAAAGACTTTGACTACTCATTGTCTTTACACAGCTACAAAAAGGAACATTGAACCAGCTAGACATATCCTATAGTACAGAGCCATAAAAGAATAAACTAGGAAACCAAAAAGAAAGAAGAGTTGCATTGCATAACCCATCGAGATAGCTTGGGCGCGCGCCAATGTTGGGTTTCCATAGATGGACCGGAATCCACACTTTGTCACCGTAAGGGAGGCTTTGCAACTTCACTTCGCTTCTCCTCGTTGGTCTCGAGGCTGTTTAGTTCTTTAGCCATGTTGCTCGTAGGGAGAATTAACTCGGGCTCCACTTTCACTTCCACTGTGAGAGACACATCTAGGACCTCCACCTTAAGACCTTTGCCACTGCAATCAATAACCCTCATTGACGCTGTGGAAGCCATTGCAAGAGGAGGACCTTCTAGGGTGGGAAAAGTATTCTCAGTCAGTGTGTTCACAACAAATTACAAGAGAGGTATATGTAGCATCTCTGCAATATCAACACACTAGTCAATGACTTCTTCGACTCGACGAGCCAGATCCTGAGACTTCACCTATGATTCTTCCCCAAGGCTCTTACTGTCATTCTTGATATCATATAGAACATCCAACATGGAAGAAAGGAGACCGACCATTTCACCATCCTCAAACTCTATTGAACAATGACACTAGTATCCCCCCAATGACTGGAATCGCACATGCTTTCTCACCATGACTTGAATAGCTTGAACATTGGTTATCGCTCATTTGTTACCCCAGGGTCCTTTGTACTCAGAAAAAAACATCCCATTATGAATGAAAGAATGGCTCTAGGGGGGCTTTGTAGGTACAACATATCCCATGTTTCAATGAAACATGGGAGCCCCAATTTTTATATGCAAAGGTAATGTTTAAATTCCTTAGTCATTTTTGGAGTTTTTTTATCCTGCTTATCCCGCTTTCTATGTATTTTTCATCATTGGATCTAGTTAGTAATTTTCCCTTTGAAAATTCTTTCATTTTTTGTGTGTTTTTGTGAGTTGTGGAAATAAGCAATTTTCCCCAAACATTGTTCTTTCCGCAATCCACAATCCGCAATGTGGATTGCGGAAGCTTGGTTTTTGGTTTTTGGAATGTTTTCTTTCCTCAACCTGCAATCCGCAATGCAGACTATGGATGCGGAAATACTTGTCAATAATCATGGTTTGTCGCACCCGCAACCCGCAATTGCGGATTGTGGGAATTTTTTCAAAATAAATTGCACTTTGCATTTCTGCAACCTGCATCGCAGATTGCGGATTGCGGAGAGTGTTTAAAAAATAAGTTTGCATTTTACTATCCCACAACCCGCAACCCACAACCCGCAAATTGCGGATAGCAGAAAGTTCTTATTTTAATTTTCATCGTTTGCGTTTCCGCAACCCGCAATCGGCAATTGTGGATTGCGGATTGCGGAAACTTTTGGTTTTTTATATTTAGAGTTGTGTTCCCGCAACCCGCAACCTGCATTGTGGATTGCAGATTGTGGAAAGAATGTACATACTTGAAAGCAATAAAATTCTGCAACTCTCCTTCCACATCCCACATATTAGATCTCAGCCATTGATTTCTGGTCATCCTACGGTCCAGATTGCATCCGACAGAATTGTTAAATATGTTGAATTGTTTCTATTTTCTTTATCATTTTTTGATTTCGAGAATTTACCTGCTGCAAGGATTTTCACTGAGAATTTTTACCAAGGTCGTTTTATACCTATTCGTGTTAGCATAAGTTGGTTTACTCTCATATTTCATTGGTTGTTTGTGGATTTGGTTAATTTTAAACTGTTTTTAATTGGTTTTAATTTATCTTACCAGAATTTACCAGTTTCCACCATGTCGAGAGTTACCCGTTCTAAGACTGCGCAGAAAGCCCCGTTGAACAAAGACCCCAACTTTGGCTACCTTGTTGATACTAGTGACATAGTCTCGGAGACCTATCAGATTGATTGGTCTAAAATTTATGCCATTTTCGACAATGACGACCTCTTTGACATTCAAGAGAACTGGCCTGTCTATGAGAAGATTAGAAATTCCCAGCTTCATGCCATAGCAGCCAGACCTTCCCTTCTACCATACACGGATGCAGTCAAGTGGATAATTGACCATGCGAACCCCAAAGACCTTTCCTTCAACAAAAGTGGAGAGTCCCTTCTGGTTTCCTTCCACCCTGAAGTTTTCATTAGGGATTATGCCCCTAAGCCAACCACCTAACTTCTTAACACTGCTTTCCTGGAATCTGCCAACTCAAGGTTTAAATTCGATGAAATGATAAAGTCATGGATGAATAACCCTGCCAAATTCATACCTAAGGCTGATAACCTATACCCCAGGGTAATTTTTAAGGGCGAAATTTCACCAATTGGCTATTTTTCGGGCTTTTTTCCAAAAAATAAATTTCTCTATTTGGTCATTTTTAGTCTCTAATATCGCCTATATTTACATAAAATATGTTTTTTTATCATAATATTTGCCAACATTTACACATTTTCAGTAGTAAATTGTATGTTTCATATTTAACATTCGCCTATCTATCTATATACATGTTTTTTTCAATCCAAAATAATCGCTTAGCATACTATACTAAAGTATAATATTAGAATCCTTAAAAAATACCCTGCTATACCCTATTTCATGGTTTAAGGAACCTTATTCCCTCTTAGCAGCCCTGCTTTGCAGGCTATATGGTCTACCTAATTGTTCCATGTTCAAAGCCGAATGGGCACCCGTGGCCCATCATATCCTTACAACTGGAGAGTCATTCGATTGGGCTTTGATTCTCTCAGTGGAGTTAAATTCAGCGATTGAGTGGTATCAGAAGACATGAACTAGAAGAAAGCCCTCTTTCTTTTATTTAGCATATGTTATTGATGTGTTCTACTTAGAATTCCAGTACCCTTTTATGTGAAGGAATTGGACACTTTCTGATCCTCGTGTTCACATTTATTGTTCAGCATTGTGGGAGAACAATTTTGTTCCTTCACTATATGAGATCTGTGATCACTTCTGTGGTACAATTTATCATCATATATTCAGGGAAGATGCACCAGCCTTCTCTCCTAATGCCAAAACACTCATTAACACCATTGGTGACTGGTATGTGGGAGAATTATTCTCCTATATCATAGTTTGGTGAAGTAACATAGTACATCTGCTGCCAAGGATAGTCCCAGACAGGTTACTCCTTGAAGAAATAGCCTTCCAGACTGTAACAGATGGGGTATTCCTGAAGTTGACTGGACCCAAAAGAAAGGGATGGCCTAAGTTCCCTTTGAACCTTGGACCTTTGGTCATTCCAACATCGACATATGCTGCAATTATGGGGAACAATATTTTTTCTTTAAAGTTGGGACAAGCCCCAAAGAGAATGCATGATCCCAAAGGATTCCTGGCTGCCCATTTTTCCCAAGAACATATGAAAACAACCTATGTGCATGAGGATGCTTCTGGCGATTCCATTTATAAGGGGACAAATCTGTTTTCTGAAGTCCTGGTTAGTGCTAAGACTAAAGAAGAGCATAGTTTCAGCCTTGAGTACCAGAAAGAGCTCAAGACTAAGGTTTTGAGTTACAGGAGAATGGAGCTACAATTGGTAGAGCAGGTCGGAAAGGAAAGGGAAGCCCAAAAGGAAGCTACTCCTCTGATGTTGACATATCCAGATGGAGGGAAAGGCAAGGGCCTTGTAGAATATGTTCAACAGACCAAGAAGATCCTAATTTAGTCAGCTGATGAGTTGAAGAAAGAGCTGGCACATATGACTTCAATGCTAAAAATTACTAGGGCTTAAAGGAGGGATGTTACAATAGGGAACTACCTCTAGTGGTCCTAAAATCATCCATGCAGGGTGCATTAGGTGGTTACTGGATCCTAGATGACATTTGCACACCACTAGGGGGAAATGACATCATCAACTTCTAGGTAAATGAAAATAATGCTAAGTAGGACAAGGATGGAGTATTAATTATCCTAAAAAATTATGCATTTTTAAATGGATTCTTGAAGGAGGAAGTATATGCGAAGCATCTTTCACGATATGAGATTGATGGATCAGAAGACAAATTATATAGGCCAAAGAAAGCCCCGTATGTATTGAAACATTCACCCAGGGTATGGTACAACAACATTGATGAATATTTGAATAGCAATAGATTCAACAGGAGTCCAAGTAATCCAACCCTGCATGCAAAGGTAAATCAAGAAGGTAAAATCGTGATAGTTTATTTATTTGTTGATGATTTAATTTTCATCGAAGACCTCTCAATAGATTATTTTAAAACAAACATGGTAACAAAGCTTGAGATAACTAATTTGGTCTGGTGAAGTATTTCCTTGATATAGAAGTTAATCAATATGAGACTGGTATTTTTATTTATCAATCAAAATATGCTAAGGACATATTGAGAAGGTTTAAGATGGTGAGTTGTAAGCCAATTGTAACACCAATTGCAATTGGTACAAAGCTAAGTAAGAAGGATCATGGGTCAAGTGTTGATCCAACATTGTATAAGAGACTGGTTGGTAGTATCATCTATTTAACATCAACAAGGTCTGACATCATGTAATATGAAAGTTTGATTTCTAGGTTTATGGAGTCTCCGAAGAGTATTATTTGGTAGGTTGGTAAAATAATTTTGAGATGTGTTGCTGGAACAAAAAAATATGGAATATTGTCTACATCAAACTTAGATTTCAAGATGATTAGTTATACTAACAATGAACTTTCATGTAGCAATGATGACGGGAAAAGACCATGTGGTTATGTGTTCAGTCTTGGATCTGGTACAACAAGATGGGCATCTAAGAAGGATCCCATCGTGACATTGTCACATACAGAAGCAGAGTATGTAGCAACGACTAGAGAAGCGTGTTAGATAGTTTGGATGAGAAGTATTTTGATTGATTTGTTGCATGAACAAGAAGAGAACTCAAATATATTGTGATAACAAATATGCCATTATGATGTCAAAGAATCGTGTTTTTCATAATAAGTGTAAGCATATTGATACACCGTATCATTTTATTAGAGAGTTTGTGAATTGTAATGAAATTACTTTTGAGTTTTCTAGATATGAAGATCAAATGGAAGACATATTTATGAAACTTTCGTCTACAGAGTTATTTGTATTTCATAAAGATAATTGAGGAGTTTGTATGTTGTAGTAGGTAGCAATACTCAGTCTGAAAATTTTGAAAAAATAATTAAAGTGGAGAATGTTGGAGATAATTATTTCTTCATACCCATGTTCAATCAAATTGTCATTTCAAGATAACACAGTTAATGTTTTGAAGTAGCAAGGCTTGACGTCTGTTCAAGTTCAATTCAAGTGGTGAGGTGTTGAGGTGGCACATACTCACAATATTGAAGAAGTTTTGCAAACGGTTTTAATGGCACTCCAGTTCAATGTTATTAAACATTTATGCTTCACCTAGTATATCTATTGGCATCATTTGAAGTCTTTTCAGAATTCTGCAATCAGAGGTCTCATCTGATGTGCATTGTGCTAAGTTTCATCCTTTTTAGAAGTTTGAGATCTAAAGATTCGATGAGATGAAAAGTGGAAACAGTTGAATGGGTGTGAGAGAGCTATCATCAAAATTTTGTCTACTGATCAAATGCAGAAAGTTTTGGAATTGTCAATGGCCAAAACCCGACAATGTATCAGGAGTGTTATATCAAAGGTGTCAACAAGTGTGTTCGGGAGAAGTCCAAACAGAGCAAGTTCGATACTGTATCGCAGTTGGAGTTGTATGGCAGAGCCATCAGGAGGAAGCCCGAAAACGCAGTAGAGTAAACCTTGAAGAGACGACATCGGGAGAAGTTCCAACAGGAAAGAGCCGATAATGCAGCAGAGTGTTTGTATTGGTGGTTCCATTTCGAAGCAGAGTGTTTGTATTGGTGGTTCCATTTCGAAGTGCATCGAAAGCATATATGAGGAAGTTTCAATAGTTGTACATTTCAACTGTGTTTCAGATATTTTTTTATGGTGATTTAGTCACCAGCTTTGTAGTCACCGGTTGAAAAATCATTTTCCAGCCCAATGGAAATTGGGGTTGTTGAGAAAAATAATATATATATATATATATATAATTTCACGTGTTAATGTGACGGAAAGATACAATGAAACGGACATTGAATAGTTTTACAATAGTCCAATATGTCTCTGTGCATATTTCTATGTGTTTGTGAGTTTCTAAACTCTCTCATCCCCTTCAATTGCAATGCTTCCGATAGTCGTATCTTTGCCACTCGCCATCACATTGACAATTATCCTATCGTTAATTCCAATCTTCTTGTGATCCCCAAGTGTTATTTTCAACTGCCCACTTGTGAACCAACATTTGAAATTGTCCTAATGCAATTTGAGTTGGACACCACTACTACAAGAAAAAGGGCATTTTAGCCTCACATTGGCACCACTATTTGTAAAGGATTTGGTAAATCCTAAATTTTTAAATAGTGGTGCAAAAGTGGTGATAATGTGGGGATACGCAAGTGGTGCTAAGATTTATGATGCAAAAGTGATGTTTGTAAAAAAGTTGTTTTTGGTGTTAAATGAATATGTGGCATTCCATGGTGTATGATGCAAACCACCAAAAAAAATCTTAGATGGAATGAAGTTTTGTGGTGCAAAACACCAAAACCAATCCAACGTGGATTGAGACTTTTTGGTACAAAACACCAAAATTATTATTATTATTATTATTTAATATTATTATTATTATTTAATATACACAATCTTGTATATGGTGCAAAACACCATAAAATAACAAGTGGTGCAAAGCACCATAAAATAATAAATGGTGCAAAAAAATATAAATCACATATTATATATATTTATATATAATATGTGATTTATATTTTTTTGCACCACACACACATATATATACTTCTTAACAACTTTAAAAAATGTATATTAAAACATTTCCTTAAAGTTTATTTAATTTTAATCCATCATTAACAAAATCAATAATTTAGTACATTAAATAGATACAAGTGAAGAGGCATATCGTGGCAATTTCCCTACAAGTAATTATAGCTTTTGCATGTCATTAAGCATATTGTTGGAATGGAAAATTGCTATTGCCATCAGTGGGCATTTAAAATAACAAAATTGAATCAGAAAATGAAAAAATGACGTCGGAGCCTTCAGCTCGAATTCCAAACTTGACATGCCATCTTTTTCTAAAAGGAGACTTATGTGCAACGAAATGGTATGATACAATTCAAAATTCACTGCCTTGAATATTTTGGATAACTAAGCAAAATAACTACACATCATGCCAAAAGCCAAAGAAAGTTGGGTAGCTTTAGCCAGGAAATCAATGTCCCGTATTGAGCGGAAAGCCTCCTGCACGATACATATTGGTAGTAATTGATGTAAGGGATAGTGTGGCTGGATACTTCTTCAATGTCTCAACCTGCACATGAAATTATAATCATAGACTGAAATGGGTGGAGAGCTACAACACTTCTAAATACAAAAAAGGTAATAACTGGCTAAAAATGAATATGAAAGGTTGTGGGGGAGACCTGTAGTATCATCGTAGTTGATAAGATTATCACTACTAAGTTGACGAAAATACACCCTCTGATCTGGCTGCCTGAATGGAGAATGGTTTCTACTAGGTGTACTGTATCAGGCTCAGAAACCGATGTTGAGTGTCCCCATGGAGGCCTGGGTTAGAGTAGGACCTTGCAGAAAACTCATACCCATTGCTCCACACACACAAATTAGAGTTCCCAGAATTTTTGCTCTGCTGCTAAAACACTTCAGGTCTACTTTCTCTATTCTACACAATTGACATTCACATTAGCTATCAGTTATAAGATCAAAATAATTTGTTGACGGTTTCAGTAATCTAAATGAAAGAATCAACTCCCAATGAAAAATCAGCTTGTGAGTAGTTATAAGATCAAAATAATTTATTGAGATTTTAAGTAACTTAAAAGTATTGGGCAGGTTGTTAGTTTTAGTAATCTAAATGAAAGAGTCACCTTTCATTGAAAGAAAAAAGAATATTGTTAGTGTAAGTGAAATAAATATATAGTGGTTTCTAATAGAAAGGAGTTAGCCTTGGGATTTGATTTCATTAAAGACTTTTTCTTAATAATTCATAACATTTAACTACTCTATTAATTTACTAAACTAAATCTATATTAATATATTTTATATTTGTGTAATTTAATCTGAGAAAACGTTATATCACTTAAAAAATCTTAATCTTATATAACTCTGTGCTTCAAAACATTATGTAATTTAATCTGAGAAAATGTTATAGAACTTTAAAAAATCTTATCCAACTATGTGTCTTCAGAACTTGGTAATTCACAGCATTTAACTACTCTATTAAATTACTAAACTAAATCTATATTAATATATTTTATATTTGTGTAATTCAATCTGAGAAAACGTTATATAACTTAAAAAATGTTAATCTTATATAACTCTGTGCTTCAGAACATTATGTAATTCAATCTGAGAAAATATTATATAATTTTAAAAAACCTTATCCAACTATGTGCCTTCAGAACTTGGTTATTTCTCCTATATATAAAAACTTCCATATATAAGATGATCAAAATTGATTTATATGAAAGAATTTTTTAAATAAACCTAATAATTAACTGCAATTTAGTGCTTTGATGAAAGTGAAATAGTGTTAAGACCTTAAAAAAATGAGTTTATGAAAGTGAAATGGTATTAAGACCTTTAACAAAAATGAGTTTATTTGATTATAATAAATTTATAATTTTGGTGAAAGGGAAGTTGTTTGACTTATAAATATAAAAGTGAGATTAATTGATCTCTTTATTTAGAAAATTTAATACATGTAACATAAAATAATATTGATTTAAATCAATCTTAATAAAATAATCCTAGAAAATGATTTGCTCTTTCCATTTCAGTATTTCATAAAAGAAATTCATGGCAAACCTAATAAGTTCATCTTAATTGACCAAACAAATTTGGTAAACTCCACATTCTAAGCAATTGCAATATTCATAGACAAAGAATGCCAAATTAAGTAAAATCAGTGAGTTAGACACTTAGAAGTGCAAGTACTGACCCCAAAATCCATGCCATGACGAATATAAGAGTGGGGGCCAAGTTGGGCATTGCAGAAGCAAAGGCAGGAGAAGTATCCTTCAATCCCATTAGCAAGAATGCTGGAAACACACATACATTGTAATATACCAATCGAGCACAAAATATTTATGAGAATCCAATATTAACTCTAATTACAAAATGAAGATGGATTTCAACTTCAGATATTCAACTCACCCTCTAAGAGACAGCAGAAAGAACTGTCCCAACAGAGATAAACTCACTGTTGTTGGCCTCTTCTTCCTGCATTCCAAACAAAAAACCATGACTTTGAAATATTTGGAATTACAAGTAATAAGGAATATCAAATGAAATAAAAGGAATGAGACATACATGACTTTGAAATATTTGGAATTACAAGTGAAAGGAATATCAAATGAAATACTGTTGAGAAAACTGGAGACTCCGAGAACACTCAAAGACAAGGCTATGCCCAAGTTCCTCATGCTATAAGGTGCTCCATTATAGAAATACTCCTGTAACGCTACTACAGTAACCACTTCTGCTATTCTCACCAACACAAACTGTGGAGTTAGCCAAAAAACACTGATAGGTATTGGGGCATGGGGTTTGTCAAGTAAGTGATGAGTTTCTGCTACATGTGTCCTCTTCTTTTCTGTGAGAGCCGCAGTCACCATGCAAAGAACGGAGATGAACATGCCAATTCCAATGCTCTGGAGAACAGTGAATCCTCAGTCATTTCCTATCATTCCTCTGGCTAGTGGTACAATAAAACGGTCATATAATCACGAAAACAAGCCTAGAAATGGTGGAAAATGCTAAAAGAGAAACTGACGGGAATTTGAAATGGGGACATATCCTTCTATCCATGGTGCTTCCCTGCTTTATAAAGAATGATGTGCTCTGTGATAGTGTAGCCATTCCAAAGGCTAAGCAAGAGAACCAGATGGGAACCATCCTCAATATAATCTTTGTTTCCTCTACTTGAGTTATTGTGAAGACCTTCCATCGATTTGGATTCGCATTCCCCTATGTATCGGTGTTCCATTCTAAAGAATATTGTACTATTATGGATGCTTTTTCAAGAAACCTAATGCGTTGCAAACCCAAAACAAATATATCAAAATAATTTTACTGGTTGTTGACAGTCAAATAGTTATAATTAGGTTGATTAGCTAGGTTATTTAACTATTGTAGAAATACCACAGGCTAAACCTTTGCTAGGCTTACAACCAATGATTACAAACTCATACAAAAATCAATACAACACTAAAACCAATATACTACCGGATAAAAACTAGATGATCTGTGCCTTGGAATTTTGTTCTTTACTCAGTTGATTGGCTCTCACAAGTTCCTTGTTCTCTTACTCATTGTTGTGGCTCACTCTAATCCACTTCCTTTATCATTGGTTCTAGAGGCCAGAACATCACTCACAACAAACGATCTTCTTGCAAGGGATAAGACAAGGAGGGGAATGGAGCTATGGCTCTTCGCGCATCTCAACAACCCAACGTTCTGAGGCATATCCTTCCACCTGCTAGAAAAAAATGGAACTCCAAACTAGACCCAAAATTTTAAAAAATAGGCTATAGAAAGGCTCACCTCCGAAAGCAAGCTCGTTTCTAGTGCACAATCCTTCGCTACTTCCATCTTCCTCGTTTCCATTTGCAGAAGTGTTGTGGATTCTATGAAATGTCATCTCCAATCTTCTTAGGTGAGAGACTCCGTAGACTAATCTTGGGAGCCAAAGACAAGGAAACTCCCACTCTCTCTAAAATGGACAGTTGCATGAATTTTTTTCAGTAGATATGGCCGAGGAAAAAAAACCTTCATTTGCGCCTTGGGATACTCCCTGATGCAAACTCTCCAACCAAAGGCATGGGCCCTCTTTAAACTTACATGTGCATGGAGATACAAATGCTAAAAGAGGGAGGGTGCGCAGGCTTACAGATAGACACAAACAGGGCCACTCACAGACTAGAGGAAGAAGCTGGCACGGGGGTGAACACATACACCCTCACATGAAAAATACAAATCTTGAGTTTCAAGCTGCAGAAGCCCACTAAAGTACCAAGTGTAGTTAAAGAGGGGAAGATCAGGTAAGGTCTGAATCTTCAATGCCAACCACCAAAAATTAAAGAGAAAGCACACAAATTGGTACAAAGGGACTCTTGAAGAGTAGGCGAAATCTTCAAGAGACTTGACACAATAAACTCAAGGATTTTACAAAAACTCAAGGAAAATGCAAAGCATTACAAAAAACTCAAGGATTTTACATTTGAAAGAAATTATGCACAAAAAGATCTAGCAATCTATGGTCCAAGTTGAGTAGATCTTCGGACGAGGGCCAAAAACCATTAAATCTAGAAATGATTGCCTCAAACTTAAGGTAAGTAAAAATATTTTTTACCTCTGGTTGTGAGATCTCCAGTGTTGGCATTGCTTCCATCTTCGCCACAATGTAAGGCCTGGGCAGAGTTGTGTTTTGATTTAGTATTCCACTCTCTTGTGCACCTATTGTGTCCTTGTAAAAAGCCGAAGCCTGGGAGGAATACTTTCACGATCCCTCAACACCATTTGTCATTTCAAATCCGTCCAACCACGAAATCTGGGAAATACACCTTCTAATAATCATGGATTTCTCTCAAACCGTTATGAATTTGGAAAATCTGTCTCGTGGTGACCTAAATGGTGGCTTTTCGCAAAATACCCATGTGGCGGAATTTTGAAATTTGCCTTCATTTTCCTAGAAATAAAGCTCGAATCTGACTGCCTCGCAAAGTGACGAGAACGTTGACTGACTACAAGTTTTCTTCATAACAACAAAAGCAATTTACCCCTAATTTTGTAAATTGTGACTGTCAAAAGTTAATTACACGTTAAAAACGCCTTTTAGCTTCATAAACTGGGGGGAACTCCATGAATTTATTCAAGTTGGTCTTCTGGTGCGAAGGTATACATACCTGCAAGTGAGGGGCTCCCAAGTCACCGCATTCTGGAAGAACACTGGCAAAGGTGAATTGATTCGGTTAAAAACCTACTTGTTTCATTTGGTGTTACCTCGGTGGCCCCTAGAAATTATAGTCTAGATACCAGTCCAGATACAGGAAATTCCAAAATACGACCTTGATTGCATAGCATCTCTCATCGTTAGATGAGTTTGATTTGATATGAAGAGTAGAGGTTCTATCAATGCCCTATTTCGATCAATGGAATGGATGTTTTTTTTCAATATACACTAGTTTGAATGAGGATCAAAACCTAGTGCCAAAACACTTTTTTCAATGTTAAAAATTTACCCTCCACATGGTGCTAAAATTTTAGGCGCCAAAACTAATTAGTTGTATAATATGATTAATTGCTTCTAAAAAACATAGTAAATAGTTAAATTTGTTTTTTATTTTAACAAATTGATTTATGAGTTGTTTAATATGATTAATTACTTCTAAAAAGCATAGAAAATAATTAAATTTGTTTTGTTTATTTTTATTTTAATGGTTTGATTTATGTATTTCATTTGGTTTATATATATAACCTATATTAATATTTACAATTACAAATGGAAATATTTAGTAAAATAACTATATTACATATTAATAACTATGTTAATCTATATTAAAATAACTACATTATATATTCCTTTAGTGCTTGAGGATGAGGTGTCCTCCACTCACCATGTCCAAGGCCCCAAGGCCATGTGCGGTTCTTTATGGCATTATTAATGGATTTGGATGCCTAAATAGTTTATTTATGGCCAAAGTCATGGTCTTCTTCTATAAACTGTCATTCCTAGATCCCCAAGACACGTGTGTATTGCTCAAAACCACCTAATGTAACCATCATCACTAATCATAGGCTAGGCATACCCTTAGGAGACCATGTGTGCTTGGTGGAGGCAACCTTCTTGGTCATGGATGCCTAGAATATTCTTTTAGGGACATATGTTCAAGCCTCTTCCATTGACCATGTCAAAGGGCCTAAGGTCACAAGACCTAAATACATGGTGCCTTGGATACCCCCAAAAAATCATGTGTGGTGCTTCAAGGCATTTTTCATGGATGTGATTCTTCCATAATTTATTTAGGGCCAAATGAATGGTATTCCTCCCTAGAACTTCTTTCCCAACAACATGATACACATAAATACTACTCAAAACCACCTAATGGCACTGATATCCTCAATCATAAGCCAATGATACCCTAACAATGCCATGTATGGTTGGTGGATACAAATTTCTTGGCCTTAGAAGGATATAATATTCTTTTAGTTATTCATCTTCATGCCTCCTCACATGACCATGTCTAAGCTTGCAAGTCCCCAATACTTGGACACATACTGCCATGGATACCCTTGTAGAGTCACTCATGGCGCTTTAAGGAATTGTTCATTATTTTGCATGCCTCAATGTTTTCTTTAGGGCCAAAGGCATGGTGTTTCCCCTATAATGTCATTCCCTGGTCATTGAGACACATAAATATTTCCCAAACCCACCTAATGGAATCATCATCTGTAATCATAAACCAATGATACCCTTAGGAGGCCACGTGTGGTTTGTGGAAGCAACCTTCTTAGCCTTGGATGGCTAAAATACTTCTTTAGGGCACAAGGTTTAGGTCTTCTCCATTGACCATGTCCAAGTATTCATGTCCCCAAGACCTAGATACAAAGCTCGATGGGTACCCTTACAAAATCATGTGTAGTTCCTTGAGGCAATTTTCATGGCTCTTGAGATGCCTCAATGATATATTTAGGGCCAAAGGTGCAGTATTCTTTTCTAGAGCATCCTTCCCAAGGCCCTAAGGAACCTACATACTTCTCAAACCCGCATAATGTCATTAGTATCCTTAATCATAGGACAATGAAACCCTCAAGAGCCCATGCGTGGTTGGTTGAGGTGATGTTCTTAGCCTTGTATGGCTAGAAGATTCCTTTAGGGGCACAGGCTCATGTCTCCTCCTTGACCATGTTTAAGGCCCCAAGACATGGATATATAGTGGAAACATATCCATGCAAGGTCATGCATGGTGCTTCATGCATTGTTCATTTCTCTAGATGCCTCAATGGTTTCTTTAGGGCCAAAGGCATGGTCATTTTCCCCGAAACATCATTCACAAGTCCTTGAGATATGTAGATACAACTCAAAACCACATAATGGAAATGACATAATCAATCATGGGCCAATGATACCCTCAAAAGGTTGTATGTAGTTGCTAGAAACAATATTCTCATCCCTAAATGGATAGCAGATTCCTTTAGAGCTTGAGACTCAAGTCTCCTCCACTGACCATGTCCAATGCCTCAAGGATGGTTCTTTTAGGGAAACATTCGTGGTCTTTTTCCTAGAGAATCATTCCTAGAGCCCTAAGACACGTACATTCTGCTCAAAACCATCTAAAATCATTAATACTCTCAATCATGGGCCAATGATACCTCAAGAGGCCATGTGTGGTTGGTGGATGCAATATTCCTAGCCTTGGATGGCTAAAAGATTATTTTTGGGCCAAAGATTCAAGTCTCCTCCCCCTACCATGTCCAAGGCCCCAAGGCCCTAAGGCATGGATGTACGTTGTGCCACGAATATCTCTACGAAGTCATCCATGGTGCTTAGAGGCATTGCTCCATGGATACAAGACCTTAGGAGACAACTTGTTATTGGTGGAGGAAACCTTCATATCCCTAGATGGTTAGAATATTCCTTTAGGGATTGAGTTGTAGGTCTCCTCTATTACCATGTCCAGGGTACTAAGACCACAAGACCTAGATACATAGCACAATGGATACCCATGCTAAGTCATGTGTAGTTATTTGAGGCATTGTGCATAGATTTATATGCCTCAATGGTTTCTTTAGAGCCAAAGGTATGGTTTTCATCCCTATAATTCCATTCCAAAGGCTCTAGGACACCTTCATAATTTTTAAACCACCTAATGGCACCAACATCATGGATCATAGGCCAATGATCCCTTCAATAAGCCATGTGTGGTCGGTGGAGGAAACTTACTTAGTTCTAGATGCCTAGAAAATTCCTTTAGAGCCTGAGGTTTGGGTCTCCTCCACTAACCATGTCCAAGGCCCTACGGCCACAAGATCCAAATACATAACACTACACATACCACTCCAAATTTATGCATGGTGGTTTGATGCAATGTTCGTGGATTTGAATGCCTCAAAATTTTCTTTAGGGCCAAAGGCATGGTCTTCTTCCCTAGAACATCATTCCCAAAGCCCTAACATGCTATATACTACTCAAAACAACTTGTTGTTGCCAACATCATAATCATAGGCTAATAATACACTCAAGTGGCCATGTGTGGTTGGTGGAGACCACCTCCGTAACCTTAGATGGCTAAAATATTCCTTTAGGGATTAAGGATCAAGTTTCCTCTACTGACCATGTCCAATGCCCAAATGAAAAAGGCCTAGATACATAGTGCCATGGATACCCCTACGAAGTTATGCATGATACCTTTACACATTGTTCATGGCTCTAAATGCCATAAGAATTAATTAGGGCCAAACACATAGTCTTATTCCTTAGAATATCATTTCCAAGGCCTTGAAACAAGTAGATATTACTCAAAATATCTAATTGTACTAAGATCCTCAATCATAATCCAATGCTACCTTTAAGAGGCTATGTGTGCTTGGTTGAGGTATCCTTCTTATCCTTGGATGGATAGAAGATTCCTTTAGAGCCTGACGTTTAGGTCCCCTCCCTTGACCATGTCCAATGCCCCAAGTCCTAATGACTTGGATGCATAGTGCCATGGATACCTTCTGAAGCCATGTGTGGTGATTTCTGGCATTATTTATGGCCTTGTATGCCTAAATGGTTTATTTAGAGCCAAGGGCATGGTCCTCTTCTATAGAGTGTCATTCCCAAGGCCCCGAGACATGTGTCTAATGCTCAAAACCAACTATTGGCATTAAAATCACTAATAATAGAGCAATGATACCCTCAAGAGGCCATATGTGGTTGGTGAATGCATCCTTATTTGACATGGATGGCTAGAAGCTTCCTTTAGGGCTCTATTTTTAAGTCTCTTTCATTGACCATGTCGAATTCCCTAAGGCCGCAAGACCTAGATACATAATGTCATGGATATCACTGCAAAGTCATGTGTGGTTCTTCAAGGAATTGTTCATGGCTGTGGAATCCTCAATGATTTATTTAGGGATAAAAGCATGCTATTCCTCCCTAGAAATTCATTCCCAACACCCTAAGACGTGTACATACTCTTCAAAACACCCTAATGTCACTAACATCCTCAACCATAAAACAATGACCCTTGAAAGGTGATGTGTTGTTGGTGGATAGAACCTTCTTATCTCTAGATGGCTAGAAGATTCGATTAGAGATTGAGCTTCATTCCTCCTTCCATGGCCATTTCCAATCCCCCAAGTCCCCAAGACTTGGATACATAATGCCATGAATACCCTTGCAAAGTCACGCATGGTTCTTTAAGGCATTGTTCATGGTTTGAGATACCTTAACGGTTTATCTAGGGCCAAATGAATGGTATTTCCCCTAGAATTTCATTCCCAAGGCATTGAGGCACATACATATTTTCAAACCCACCTACTCGAGTTATCATCCTTAATCATAGGCCAATGATACCCTCAGGAGGCCATGTTTGGTTGTTGGAGAAAACCTTCTTAGCCTTGGATGGATAAAATATTTCTTGAAGGCCCAAGGTTCAAATTTCTTCCACTGACCATGTCCAATACCTCAAGTCCCTAAGACCTAGATACAAAGCTCAATGGATACCCTTGCAAAGTCATGCATGATGCTTTGAGGCATTGTTTAGGGCTCTAGATTCCTTAGTGGTCTATTTAGGGCCAAAGGCATGGTATTTTTATCTATAGCATCATTCCCGAGGTCCTAAGACAACTACATACTTCTCAAAATCACATAATGGTGTTAATATCCTCAATCATATGACAATGATACCCTCAAGAGGTCATGTGTGGTTGGTTGAGGCGATCTTCTTAGACTTGGATGGCTATAAGATTCCTGTATGGCTAGAGGTTCAAGTCTCCTCCCTTGACCATGTCCAAGTCCCCAAGGTCCCACAAAATGGATACATAGTGGCATGGATATCCATGCAACGTCATGAATGGTGCTCTAGGCATTGTTCATCACTCTAGATTCCCCAATTGTTTCTTTAAGGCCAAAGGCATGGTCGTTTTCCCTATAAAATCATTCCCAAGGACCTGAGACATGTAGATACTACTCAAAACTACCTAATGGCAATAACATAATCAATCATAGGCCAATGATACCCTCAAAGGCCATGTGTTTTTAGTGGAGGAAATATTCTTATCCTTATATGGATGGAAGAATAATTTAGAGCTCGATATTTAGGCCTCCTCCACTAACCATGTGTAAGGCCCCAAGGCCACAATACATATATACATAGTGTCATAGATACCCCTCCGAAGTAATCAATGTTGCTTTTAGGTAGTATCCTTGGATCTAGATGCGTCAATTATTTCTTTAGGGCCAAAAACATGGTCTTCTTCCATGGAACATAATTCTCAAGGGCTTAAGACATGTGCATGCTAATTAACACCTCCTAACTATAACAACATCCTCAATCATAGGCCAATTATACAACTAGGAGGTTGTGTATGGTTGGTGGAGGCAAACTTCTTACCCCTAGATAGTTACAAGCTTCCTTTAAGGGCAAAGGTTAAGGTATCCTCCACTAACCGTGTGTTGTTGTTGGAGGAAACCTTCTTGGTGAAGGAAACCTTCTTAGCCCTGGATGGCTAGAAGATTCCTTTAGTGGTCGATATTTAGGTCTCCTCCATTGATCTTATCTAAGGCTAAAAGGTCATAAGACCTAGATACATAGTGTCTCAATGGATTTGGATGCCTTAATGGTTTCTCTAGGGATAAAGTCATGGTCATCTTCTATGTAATATCATTACGAAGGCCTTGGGACACCTACATAAGGTTGTTGCTTTACTTTTATGACTCCAATAAAGGACTTGAGATCCATACCTCTATGCAAAAACTCTTGATTATGCTCATATCCAACTATTATGTAAAATATCAACTTTAAATGGTGTATGTTATGGTTCATGGTCTTGATCATTGCCCATTACCTCAATAATATTATGTTAGGGTATGATTCTTTCAATTTCTTCCCCAACTATTTACTCAACCCATTGCTAGTATGCAAAACCACATATTTCCACCCATATCCCACTTTGAGAATAATGATATCTTATACATTGCATGATCTGCTAAGTTATATTTTGAGTCATTGCTATTAGCCTGATATGCTTAAAACCGTCCTTTAAGGCATAGTTCCTGTAATTCCTCTCATGACTATGTCTAAGGTTTGCATACCTAGTGTCACTTATATGAATACTCAGATGCCAAGGATAGTGTTTGGAGTTTATAGGTGTGGTTTAAAGCTTCCCTTAGGGTTAAAGGCCCAAGTTTCCTCCTATGACATTATACAAAAACCTAAGACCCGTGCATAATAGAAAAAAACCCATAATGGTGTTGATTTCCTTACTTAGAGGTAAATAATAACCCCAATAAGTCATGTGTAGTACTTTGAGTTGTATTTTTCCTTGGATGCACAAAATATTTTACTAGGGAATAAGGCCTAGGTTTCCTCTCTCAAACATGTTAAGGGCCTAAACACTCATATATAGTGCTTAAAAACAACCTCTTACTTACATTAATACCCCCAATATCAATCCAAGGATACCGTTAGGAGGCCTTATGTGGTGTTTCAAGGTATACTTGTTAATCTTATATGCCTAGAGGTTTCCTCTAAGGTCCAAGGCATGCGGTTCCTTCCTTAATCCCTTCCTTAATCATCTCTATGCCCTAAAGACTTATACCTAGTTTTAGTTCCTCCAAGTCCCACCATTATCCCTATTATAAGGCGATAGATCTTCTCAAAAAGTCATTTGTGTTAGTGTGACAAATCATTATCATTGGGCTACATGCCTAGAAGTTTAATTTAGGCTAAGGCCTAGGTTTCTTCTCTTAACTAGGTCGAGGGCCAAAAAACCTATCACTAGTGATCAAAACCTTCTAATGCAATCAATATCCACACATAGATGTTAAGAATATTCTTGGGAATATATGTGTATAGACCATATTTCTTGATCCTAGATTCCTAAAAGATTCATTTAGGTCTCAAGGAAGAGGTTCCTCCCTCGAACATCTCCAAGGATTCGAGACCCATGCCTTGTGCACAAAGCCTAGTAATGATATTAATATCCATTAGAAAATTTAATAATATCAACAAAAATATGCCCTGTCAAATAATAAAATCTCAATTCAAATCATTTTTATTAATATTTTATAATAGTAATAAATTAAAAATGGTTGTATTTAATTATTTGTCAAATTTAAGAATCATGGGTATTTATTTGCTTGAATAATATTGAAAAATGAATAGTCGACTTGAGCTATTTAGAAAATAATTATTTGTGAACTTGTTGTGTTTGTGGTGCAACACCTCATAAATGAATCATGTGAGCTTGTTGGTTTAAATAGTGACAAAAACAAATAATTGAATTTGCTCTAACTGTGGTTTAAAACCTCATAAATTAATCATGGACATTTATTTGAATGAAAAAAATTGAATTAAGTTACTACAAAATAATTATTTGTGATCTTGTTGTGTTTATGGTGCAAATCATCATAATTAAATCCTTTGTACATGTCCATGTGACAAATATGAGCTTAGCCCCACTATATGGTACTTGACAACATGACATTTCTTTATGCTTAGGATTCCTTTAGGCTAAGGCATATGATTGTTCGTTCAACAATGTTGAGGGCCATTGGAACTATCCACGGTGATTAAAAACTTATAATAGTGTGAATGCCCATACTTAGAGGCTAACAATACTCTTAGGAATATGTGTGGGGACCTTTGTGGTGTCTTTCTTGGTCCTAGATTCCTAAAAGCTTCTTTTAGAGCCTTAGCTAGAGGTTTTCTCCATTGATCATATAGATGGATCCAAAACCCATGTCTTGTGTTAAAAACCTAATAATAATACTAATTTCCATCAAAAAAATTTAAGAAGATCAAAATATCTCAAATGAATAATCAAATTTGAATTCAAATAATTTTATTCTACTTTATAATAATAATAAATTAAAAATAGTTGTTTTTATTTATTTGTCAATTGTATTTATATGTTTAAATAATATAAAAAATGAATAAATGAATTGAGCTATTTTCCAAATATTTTGTTTGAACTTGTTGTGCTTGTGGCCTAAACGTCATAAATGAATCACGTGAATTTATTTGCTTAATATTTGAACTTCTTGTAAGTATGGTGCAAAAACTCATAAATTAATCTTTGATCATTTATTTTAATTGATATGAAAAAATAAATAAATATTGAATTGAGTTATTTTCAAAATAATTATTTGTGAATTGTTTATGGTGCAAATCCACATAATTAAATCCTACATGTACATGTCCATGCGGAAAATAATAACTTAGCACCACTTTATGGTACTTGCCAACATGGCATTTCTCATAAAGGTAAAACTCAATTTCCAATAATATTAACTAATATAACACCATATTAACACAACAAAATATAAGTGGTGCTAATACCACTACTTTAACACCACAAAATATAAATGGTGCTAATACCACCACTTTAACACCACAAAATATAAATGGTGCTAATAACACCACTTTAACACCACATAAATGTAAGTGGTGCCAATACCACCACATTTACACCACAAACTATAAGTGGTGCTAACTTATGGTGCTAAAAGATGGATTTTCTTGTTGTGTGCACAATGATGCATGGCATATGGAAAGCCTAGGTGGCACTTTCTAGGTACTAGATTTATCCTCATAGAAAACATAACAGGTCACTTCAAATGACAATGCTAATGTTCCTTGCAACCGAGATAAAGTTGAACATGAAGATGAGAGTATATGTTGTGTTAGTTTTAAGATAATATAGCAGAATAAATCTATTCATTTGCAGCAGAACAAATCAAGATCACTAAAAGAATAACCAAAGCACATAAACAAAGAGACACGAAGAATTATCCTAGGAAACCTTTCAAGGGAAGAAAACCCAGCAAACTTCCTTACTTAGAGAAATAAATCAAGATACAAATTACATCATATATACAATAAAAGATGAAATCCCAGAAAAGTATTCTATTGTCCTCGTCTTCTATGCCCTGCATTTGCACATAAGATCAGCTGACTTGAGTAATAGTGGATGGATCAAATGAGTGATAGTTCACTCTATTTATACAATCTTGTTGGGGCCAAATTGCATATTTTAAGGAACCAACTTACATAATAATAATATTTTATATTCTTCTTTGGGGGGCGAATTAGTTGTGAGGATACCTCACTAAGCTATAATCACCAACATTCCCTATTATCTAGGTAGGTATTATCATGTAGGAACATCTGTATATCATTTGAGTATCACAGCTTGTCTTGAACATCTCGTAATCATAAGGAAGGTCTTCAACACAACTTAATCTATCGAGATGTGTCATGCTTCAACTTAGTATGTCGAGGAGCATCAGAGAATTGCACTTCTCAGTCTATCGAGAAGTGTTGGATGCTACAACCTAGTTCGTCGGGGAGCATCATGCTAAAACTCACTTTGTTGAGGAGCATATGTGAACTGTACTTCTTAGTCGGTTGAGAAGTTCCATGCTATAACCCAATCCATCGGAAAGAATCATGCTACAACTCAGTTCGATGAGGAGAATAAGTAAACTGCACTTCTCAGTCCATTGAGAAGTGCCATGCTACAACCCAATCCATTGGGGAGCATCATGCTACAACTCAGTCCGTTAAAGAGCATAAGTGAACTACACTTCTCAAACTATTGAGAAGTGCCATGCTACAACCCAATCCATCGAGGAGCATCATGCTAAAACTTGGTTTGTTTAGGAGCATAATACATAAAAGTCAACTCCCTCTCTCTCCCTATCAGGGGAGAGTCACACCATTCTCCCTATCTTAGGGAGAATGTCACGTCGATGATGCAGCCATTAGCACTCCCTCTCAATGAGGGAGGCATTTTCCATTACTCCAATCCCATTGTGGAAGTACACAATATTGGCTTTGGAAAGAGGCTTGGTGAGGATATATGTAATCTAATCATTTATCAAAATATACTAGAGTTGGACTGCTCTCCTCTGCACCCTATCTCTAATGTAGTGGTACTTGATCTCCACATGCTTTGATCTGTCATGAGATACCAAATTCACTAAAATATTTACACAACTTGTGTTGTCACAATGAATCAGTGTTGGCTCTAGCATCTGTCCAAACAGTCCAGAAAGGAGCTTTCGAAGCAATCAAGCTACAACACTCACTGCAATGTACTCAGCCTCTGTTGTGCTAAGACCCACTGAGGTTTGATTCCTACTACACTAGGAATTAACGACAAACCCCAAATTGAATCAACACCTAGAGGCGCTCCTCCTGTCTACTGTAGCTCATCCATTTGTTCCATCTCTCATCAAGTGATTCTATTGAGATGAGCCTCTTGATCTCTCTATTTCACTAGATATCACTCCAGACTCCCTCTAGAACTATACTGCAGACTCCCTTTGCAACTCTACATCATACTCTCCCTCTATAGCTTCTCACTGGCTAGTCCATCAGCCTATATGAGTTTTCTGAATTGCATCTTAAACACTGGCTCTACAAGGCTTATCATGAGAGTATATTGGTTTGGCATCAACCAGGTATATCATGGATCCATTCAACTGACTATACATGCTAGGATCTAACTCGGAAGCTAATTCATTCAACTTCTTCACATTTGTCACCATAGGTGTAGCCATGGACTTATAGTCCATCATCCCAAATCTCCTCAGGATATTAATAATATACTTCCCATTACTCAATAAGATCTCATCAAACCTCTAACACACCTCTAATCCCAAGAAATATTGTATCAGGTCAGGGTCCTTCATCTCGAACTCAAAGGCTAACTCCCTCTGCATCTATCAATGAATCTCTTTGTTTCAGTGGGGAAAAACATCACGATCAAGGAACCATGATCAGTAGTTTGTGCCACCTACACATGCTCAATCCAGAGCCACTTCTCTAACTGGACATATGTATATTTCACCTCCTCAGAGGTCAACTGATTAGTTCTCATCCTAGAGCATACTAACTCACCACTCAGGAACAAGTAATTCTCTAACCACTTACAGAATCTTCCATGAGTCCAAATGGAAGCCAACTGCTCGTCATGTGGTCCCCACATCTCAGGTAACATTCTATAGTAAATTCAGAGAAATCACCAGTTGCTACTAAGTACAATTCCTCATGATCATAAAAAGGATAAACATCTGTAGTAGAGAGCAACCAATATTCGTTGAAGCCTCCTGCTTCCATCATCAATATCCATATGAGATCCTTTGGACCCGTGGGTTATGGTTACATGTATGATTGAATGTACTAGGTCCACACTTGACCCACCCCTAGCTAGGTCTCATGCCCAACATTAGAGAATGCTTGATGCTCAAGCTCTAGGAGGATAGTGCATTCAACTCAGATATCTGAACTAAGATATTTGAACGAAGATATCTGCAGTGAACAATTTTAACTTCCCATTGAAAAACATAGCCTTAAAGATAAAGTTAAATTTCAAATATTTGGCGTCATGAATTCGTAGTTGACATACTACACCGTGAACAATAAACAAGAAACTCTAACAATGGATTGTTTCTTGCGGGACTAATTGCAGATATTACTGCGTTATAGTAATTGAAGGAGCGTATGTTGGAAAGAAAAATTGTTAGGAACCCATGTCTTTACTTTGTTAGTATGTTGTTGTTGGACGCATATGCTTTGTAAGTCATTCCATAGTATTTGTTGATCAATAGTTTATGTTATTGTTGTTGGCGCATATGCTTTGTAAGTCGCCCGTAGTATTGTTGATCCATAGTTTGTAACGGCCCATGGTTTTGACCCATAGTATTGGCGCCTAGAATTAGTATATAAGTGTGTGTTGAGACCTATGAAGGCACCGTGAAGTTAATTGTATTGAGCTTGCTCAAAGGAGGTTGCCCCCTCGAAGTGGCCTGTGATCAATATAAAAGTGATTCTGAGTTCTGTCATTTCTGCTATTTCGCATATTCTTGTTAATTAATTGTTGCAGGTGCATCACATCTGGTATCAGAGCACTTTCTTGGGCTCGCTGGGTGAAATTTCTGCCAAATTTTTTTTCGTATCTGTTGCAGGTTCGGATTTGGGAATAATCTCTATCCGCTTAACTGTGGGAAGTACTTGGGCATAAGCCCTAAAACTCATTGTGAGGAGTACCACAGGAACCCCAAAGTAGCTGGCCCATTGAGAGGACCTGCCAGCGAAAAGGGCAACGACCCCTACCTGATTGACTAGTTCCTACCCATGAGGTAAATCAAGAGTTGTCATTTGTGGCAAAGCGGTTATCAGTTTTACCTGAGCTGTGGAGTGAGGGGTACTGCCCTAACACGCAAGCCGCCAGACAGCATTGGTGGCCGAGTGAAACCCCTGAACTATTAGGAAGCCACACATACCTGGGGTCCATATCTACTTTCAGCTAAACTATTGTCGATCACTGCTGCAGCGTTTCAGATCCATTTTGCAAGCCGTTCCAGATTCAACCATTTTCAATCCATTCGGTGCTGTTCCAGATCCCTTTCGAGCCATAGCCGCTCCAGTCTGAGAAATAAATAAATAAATCAATCAATCAATCAATCAATCAATTTTTTCTCCATATCTCCCTTATTTTCACTCTGTTTCCCTTGAAATTTTTGGGGAACCCCTGTCATCCCATTCTACATATTTCAGTCCTGAGGACCCTATCCCCAATTCCCCTTCCCAAAGCCCGAAATCCCACATTTGTCTATTTTTAGGGTTTGCCATAACTTCCTCAGATTTCACCCAATCACCTTCAAATTTTACCACAGATTTCCCTTCTGAATTCTGCTTCTTTGTTCCCCTCTGCCAAATTTTCCCATTCTTTCACCCTGCTTCTGAAATCCTCATTTTTGTTTCCCTATCTATCCAACAGTGTCCAAAACCTAGTCAAACCCCAATCACCCTTCTGATTTTTTCCCAAGTCCAGATTTTCCTTTACTGAAGTAGTTTCTATTTTTGTTTTCCTATCCAGTCAACCGAAAAAAAAAAATAAAAAAATCCTGGTTATGGTTGTCACCCGTGCAAGAGCAAAAACCATGGAGGATGCACTTGCAGCCATCCAAGCCAAACTCCAGGATCTGGATGAAAAATTTCTCGATCTCCATCTTGAACATTAAGCTATGAACAACAAACGGCAGTCCGAGTCTTCAGCAAACAATGGGTTCTCTTCTTCCAGCAATTTCCGTGGTCTGAAGCTTGATTTTCCTCGCTTCAATGGTATCGATCCAACTGGATGGATCTATCGTGCAGAACAGTATTTCAGTCTGCATAATACTTTTGATATCAACAAAGTTCCGTTGGCATCCTTTCATTTGGAACAGGAAGCTCTTCAATGGTACCGTTGGTACATCAAGGCTCATTCAGAGCCCAAATGGCCAGACTTTTGCCAGCTCCTTTTGCAACGATTTGGTCCTAGTGCTTTTGATTACTTCACAGGAGCCCTCACTAAACTTTTCCAAACTGGCACTGTGAGAGAGTATCAAACCGAATTTGAGAATCTAGCCAACCACACCGAAGGATTGTCTGATGACTTTTACCGAAGTTGTTTTATCAGTGGTCTAAAGGATGCCATCCGCTCTGAGGTCAAAATGTTATGTCCCAACACAATGATGGAAGCACTAGGGTTGGCTAAGTTGGCAGAAGAAAAGATTGCAGCCCAACAACGCTCCAAGCCCACTTTTGTTCCCTTCCGAAATATGGGTTCTCAATGACCACCTATACCGCAGGCTCCTCGACCAACTCCTATCAAGTGTTTGTCTGAAACAGAGATGCAAGCATGTAGAGAAAAGGGGCTTTGCTATAATTGTGATGAGAAATTCACTCGGGGACATAGATGTGTTCAGCAAAAGCTCTATCTCTTGGATGTGGAGTCTCCGCCTGCCTCTAAAATTGGTGACGAAGATCCAGAAACACTGGATGCTTCGGTCGACATTCAGGAACCGCCTATTGACCCTCCGTCTCAGGATGCCCAGCCAAAGATATATCTCCATGCTTTAGCTGGAATCACCACCCCCCAAACAATGCGGGTCAGGGGTTACTTCAAGAAGCTTCCTCTTACAATACTCATTGATTCTGGTAGCACTCATAATTTCATTGACCCTCGGATCGCCAAACAAGCTGATTGTTTAATCCATCCTTGCTCCAACTTTGAAGTCATGGTTGCCAATGGGGGCACCTTACCTTGCAAAGGGAAGTGTCGAAATGTGCATATCTCTATGGTAGATTATACCTTGCGCTCTAACATGTTTGCCTTGCCATTAGGAGGATGTGATGTGGTTTTGGGTGCTCAATGGTTACGCACACTTGGCCCTATCTTATGGGATTTTGCTGAACTTTGGATGCAATTTTCCCTCAATGGACACAAACACACATTAACAGGATTACAACCAGGTTCTCTCAGCATCATCAGTTCACATCGCATGGAAAAACTCCTCAAGAAGAATTCACATGGTGTCATCGCTCAGATCCATTCCATCCAGATGCAACCTTCAGCGGTCTCCACTACTCCTTTGGATCTACAACAAATTCTGGATCGATATACAGGTGTCTTTGCTGAACCAGTGGGATTGCCACCTTCCAGGCCAGAAGCCCATCGTATTCAGCTCCTTCTTGACAGCGTTTCTCCCAACATCAGGCCCTATCGCTACCCATTTCACCAAAAAACGGAGATTGAAATGCTCGTTCGGGACTTATTGAAGCAAGGTATTGTTCGCCCAAGCACTAGTTCCTTTTCTTCTCCAGTTATTCTTGTCCACAAAAAAGATGGGTCATGGCGCCTATGCATTGACTTCCGAGCACTTAATCACCTCACCATCAAGGATAAGTTTCCAATTCCTGTTGTTGATGAGCTTCTTGATGAGCTTCATGGGGCTCACTTTTTCTCCAAGTTGGATCTTCGTTCTAGGTATCATCAAATTCGGGTTCATGAGGATGATATCCCTAAAACAGCTTTCGGCACACATGATGGCCATTATGAGTTTTTGGTCATGCCCTTTGGCCTCACTAATGCTCCTTCCACATTCCAGGCCTTAATGAATAAAATATTTCGACCCTACTTGCAGAAATTCATTCTGGTATTCTTTGATGATATCCTCATCTACAGTAAAACATGGGATGAACATCTCCATTATTTGGATCTTGTCATGCAACTTTTCTAACCATCATCTCCATGCCAAGTAGTCTAAATTTGTTTTTGGACAGAAGGAAGTTGAGTATGTCGGGCACATTATCTCAGCATAAGGGGTTCGCGTGGATCCTGCCAAAATCGATGCCATGAACAATTGGCCGCATCCTCAGACACTCAAGAGCCTTCGTGGTTTTTTGGGGTTGACTGGCTACTACCGCAAGTTTGTCAAGGATTATGGGAAGATTGCAGCTCCATTAACTGCTCTATTGAAAAAGGATGCCTTCACATGGACACCTGCTGCTCAGTGTGCATTTGACAAACTAAAACAAGCTATGTGTACTACACCTGTGCTAGCTATGCCCGATTTTTCCAAGCCCTTCACTATTGAGAGTGATGCTTGCGGCAATGGACTTGGTGCTGTTCTCCTTCAAGATGAACACCCCATTGCATTCACCAGCAAAGCCCTTTCAGGTAAGAATCTAGCTGCCTCTACCTATGAGAAGGAAATGATGGCTATTTTGCATGTAGTACAGAAGTGGCGCCCATACCTATTAGGGAATCATTTCTGCATCAAGACTGATCACCAGAGCCTAAAATATTTCTTGGACCAGCGTGTCTCCTCCCCGGCACAACAGAGATGGGTTAGAAAACTCATGGGTTATGACTATGAGATCACTTACAAGAAGGGTAAAGACAATATTGTGGCAGATGCTCTTTCTCGCACATTTGAGGCCCAAGGTTCTCTTTCAACTATTTCTATGCCTGTTCCAAATTGGTTGCAATCTGTTCAACAAGGTTATGTCAATGACTCCTCCTTATCTCAAATCATCCAACGCTTGACCAACAACCCTTCTGTTGTACCACATTACTCTTGGGATGGTGCTTCTCTGTGATACAAGGGTTGTCTAGTGCTTCCCCAGAGCACAGATCTTCAACAGGCTGTCTTCTATGAACTCCATGCTTCTCCATCGGTAGGGCACTCTGGGTTCCTCAAAACATATGAACGAGCACGGCGTAACTTCTTTTGGCAGGGCATGAAAAGGACAATTCAACAGATGGTGGTCGAATGTGATACCTGCTAGCGCAATAAGGGTGAAACAACACTCCTTCCAGGATTGCTTGAACCCTTGCCCATACCTACACGGATTTGGACAGATATTTCTATGGATTTCATTGAAGGGCTCCCTAAATATGGTGGGAAGACAATGATTCTCATTGTGGTTGATTGCCTCTCCAAATATAGTCATTTTTGTGTTCTCAGCCATCCCTATACAGCCTCCTCCGTCGCTCAAATTTTTCTGGACCAGATCTTTCGTCTTCAAGGCATCCCTTCTTCCATTGTCTCGGATCGTGATGCGGCTTTCACCAGTCATTTTTAGACAGAACTATTTCGCCACACTGGCACCAAACTGAAGATGAGTTCAAGGTATCACCCACAAACAGATGGTCAGACTAAAATTGTCAATAAATGCTTGGAAACTTATCTTCGTTGCTTCACCTCGGAACAACAACATCAGTGGGAAAAATGGCTCCCTCTCGCTAAATGGTGGTACAATACCTCTTACCACACTGCCTCTAAAATGACCCCATATGAAGCAGTCTATGGTCAGGCACCTCCAGCTCTTCTTCCATACACCCCCACTAGTTCACCAGTTCAGGAAGTTGACACGTTCCTTCAAAACCGCGATCAGATTCTTTGCATTTTGCGGGACAATCTTCACATGGCAAGAAATCGCATGAAGCAACAAGCTGATCAGCACCGTTCTGAGTGCACTTTTCAAGTCGGCGATATGGTTTTTCTTCATCTCCAGCCATACAAACAATCATCCTTGAAACTCAAAGGGCGTCATAAGCTCGCTCCAAAGTTCTATGGACCATATCGGATTCTTCAGAAGATTGGGTCCATTGCTTATAAATTGGAACTTCCTCCTTCTTCCCGCATTCATCCAGTCTTTCATGTCTCTTGTTCTGAAGAAAGTTCTTTGCACCAACATTAATGGACAAACGATTTTACCCAAACTGGGTAATGAAGGATCCATCCTTTTGGAGCCAGAGGCCATCCTCAATCGGCACACGCGTCAGCTTCTCTCTCGCTCTATCACAGAGGTCTTAATTCAGTGGCACGGCGTGCAACCAGAGGATGCTACATGGGAACCACTCCTTCAGATTCAACAACAATTTCCACATCTAAAGCTTTGAGGACAAAGCTTTTTTTTAAGGGGGAGGGGATGTTAGGAACCCATGTCTTTACTTTGTTAGTATGTTGTTGTTGGACGCATATGCTTTGTAAGTCATCCCATAGTATTTGTTGATCAATAGTTTATGTTATTGTTGTTGGCGCATATGCTTTGTAAGTCGCCTGTAGTATTGTTGATCCATAGTTTGTAACGGCCCATGGTTTTGACCCATAGTATTGGCACCTAGAATTAGTATATAAGTGTGTGTTGAGACCTATGAAGGCACCGTGAAGTTAATTGTATTGAGCTTGCTCAAAGGAGGTTGCCCCCTCGAAGTGGCCTGTGATCAATATAAAAGTGATTCTGAGTTCTGTCATTTCTGCTATTTCGCATATTCTTGTTAATTAATTGTTGCAAGTGCATCACAAAAATTGGAAGAGATTGCAAAACATAGAATCAACAGGAAATTGCAATTATCTTTACATAGACTCATTCATTCATACGGTTGTTCAATTTATAAATTGTGCATGTTTAATTTTATACATGAAACTAAATTGCACACACAATTGCATGAACCACATCTTTTCACATCTTTTCCAAACCAGTGGTTGGACGAGCAATGAGATCGAAAGCACTCCCATTTTTTTATACTGACAAATTCCTCCTCTTCCATAGAGCTGGGGAACAGGGATGGAATTTGACGAGCATATGCCTTTCATGAGGCATTTTACCTATCAAAATACGGTTAAATTTTTTAACAAACCGTATCAAAGAACAAGCAAACAATTTGCTAGGACGCATTTTTTACAGTTAATTATTTTTCCAAACCGTCATTAATTTTTATTAATAAAGTTGTTAAAAGTAGGTGGGTGATTTTGTCTTCAATGGGGATGTATTTTCTTTCATTCCATTTGTTCTTTCTTTCTTATATTTTCCTAGCGTTGTCCCAATATGGGGTTGTTCCCTTCCTTTTAGTGCCTCTCCCTAGCCTTTGTGTCCTTCCTTTAGAGGATAAGTTAGTTTTCAAATTCGAAAGTGCAACTCCAAGAGAGAGGTGGGTACCATTTTAGAAGAATAAGTTGGTTTTAAAATATGTTAATGAAGGAATTAACCCAACCACCCACCAAGCATCAATGATTTATTAGCTACCGAATTTACCAAGCATTAACAATTTATCATAGTACTAAATGCACTAAGCATCACTTATGGAATTTTAGACATGCTTTCTTTTTGGTTATAGGCCTTAGAAGCTAGAAGAACATGTTGAATTTAGATATACATTTCTTTAGATAGTTTGAAAGTGCTCTCCTCTAGCTGCCATGAACTTGGAGCTATTAATTTTGATAAAATGTTATTTCAATTTTTTTTATAAATTTGGTAATAATCTAAAAACCAATTTTAATGAAACTATTTTTTTTTTTCCTAAACATGAAATTGTTTTTGTTATTTTGATATTGAGTTGGGTTAACACTTATGACTGGATAAAGGCATGGAAACAAGGTTTTGTTGTGGGAGGCTCCCAATCCCACTTTGTACACTTCCAATACTTCCAAGTTACAATTCATAGGTCTTGTTGCTAAAGGCTTTTCAAGTATCTATTCACATTTTTTTAAATGATGTATTTGATATATGTTAAAACTTAATAACATTTTATTATTCTTGTAGTCTTAGATATTGGGTGAAACAATTACTTTTACTTTACTCATGGTTAAAAAAGCTTCTAAACTAGTTTCACATTGAAAGTGGTTTCTTCTTATCCATTTATAGCCAAGGGAAAGTGAATGGCCCAAAGAAGAAAGCAGGAACCATGAACTCATTGGTAGAAATTTTGAGCCTCCCCCCAAAAAAACACATTGAGAATTAAATTGAATCCCATGGTTGTCAATTTGAATGGAAAAAATGTATCACATCACTAGCTCTATATTAACAGAAGGTGTACCCAAAAAATAGTTTTTACCATAAGTTTTGCATCATGGATAATACATAGACAACTCCATTTCCATGAAAGGTGCAATAATAGTTGAGGAATCCAAAATAGTCCATAACTTGAAAAAACAAGCTTATTAAACTTCTTTTTTGAGAAAGGAAGGGGAGAACACCATAGTACAATCTCAATTCAATGTGTTTTTTAATGAATTGCCTCTAGAAATGACATTTTATATTTATCTCGCCTTTTAACTCAAGTTCTTTGGAATAAAATGTCATAATTTCAATTACACCATTGATGCAACATGTTAACCTTGAAATTTTGATATGTTGCATTACATGTGGCCTAACATTAACCTCTAGAAAGGATTCTAGGTTCTACCTTTTGTTTGTTTCCTAACTTTATCACTTAATCTACTTAAGATGCATAATGCCAACAGACGTTACTTTTGAGTTCTTTGTGTCACTGTTAGTAGGTTTTTTTTGTTCCACCCTTCCACCCTTGATTTTGAGTACGTGATCAACGAAAAACATGGGTAAATGGGTCAATTGTTATCTTTTAATTGGTAATTAAACTCCTTAATAAAAACATATATTTTAATTGAAAATTAAAATTTCACAATTTCAATTACATTATTGATGCAACATGTTAACCTTGCCAAATTTTATATGTCATCACATGTGGCCTCACACTAACCTTAGGAAAGGATTCTAGGTTCCACACTTTGTTTGTTTCTTAAGTTTATCACTTAATGTACTTAAGATGCATAATGCTAACACATGTTACTTTTGAGTTGTTTATGTCACTCTTAATAGGTTGTTTTTTTTCACCCTTGATTTTCAAAACAAATGTTCAACTAAAACATGGGCTTGCCGACAAAACGAACCCCAACCCATAACTAGTATTATTAATGTGTTTGAATAGGTCGATAAAGGTAAATGGGGCACATACTTTTATATTAATGTACTTGTTGCTAATATAAAAAGCTCCCATACTTAAGTCACCCAAAGGATGGTATTGTGAGCTTACATCCAAAATGGACCCAACCCCTAAGTAGCAAGGCCCTCAGCTTTATGCTGATTCAAAGGGCATAGCTATACATTCTGTTCTATAGAAGTATGTGCACTAGATTCTAGGAGCTGCAACTCCCCGAGTCCCCGTTACCCGGTGATTCCCGAAGTGAAGGGATGATATTTGAATGAAAATCCCCAGGTGCTGCACCCATAACAGTCGGAATAATAGGATAGCGATAGCTGTTCATGCAAGTGCAATTTGATCAGAAACAACAGAATTTGTAGGGCTCAATTTATTATAGGCCACCTCCACAGAATGATATACTATGATAGAATGGCGGGGATTCATCTCCAAAGCTTCGAATCTCTGCAGGGACATCTGAAGTTCTTCATTAAGCAATGGCCAATTGCCAGATATAAAAGAATGATTTGAATCGAATTGTCCGACAGAAGGTGCAGTTTGTAAAGCAGAACTTAAATAGCTCTTAGTGGATATTATCATATCATTGCTGCTCGTAACAGGATTGTTCATCTGCATATATTGGTCGAGATAGTAATGACCTTCCCTGGTCAGTGCCAAACTACCAAAGCATGTACAAGGCGTTAAGGGAAGAAAAAAATTTGCTTACTCTCAGTACTATCAGTATTAGTTGAATTCGACAACATCCCTGGAAAATATGTGGGATTAGTATATTCTTGAAATTGATAAACCATGGAAGATATCACAGCATTTTGAGACGAGAAATGGATAGCAACAGACGTATGTTGATTATTACATGTGTAGGCAATGTATAAGCAGATGCCTCATCATCTTCATTGCCATGGCCTGAGATTGGTCCTCTCCTTTTGATGGCACAGCTTGAAGATCAGCTCTGCTCTCGGCAATGCTTTTGGTAGTATTATTTTCTTGCTGAGACCTTTGGCTGGTTTCATTCTCGGCAGGATTCGAACTATTGTCTTGAGATTCAGATAAGTGCTTGTGTGTCCAGTAATTCTTGATTTAGTAAAGTAAAGCCAATCGATTCTTTAGCATCGTCAAAAGCTACTTGTAGTAAATTTCTACAGAACTTGGAGGCGTATTTTATTTATGAGAAACTGTAGTGTTTTGCTGGTGGTTTGGTGGTTTTGGAATTACAGGTGGATTTGGAGTAATAATGTATATATTGTTTATATTTTAGAATTTGGATGGACTAGTATTTATACTTTTAGACAATAGATAACTGTATTGTACAAATTGATTTTATGGTAGTAGTTCAAAATTCCAAATAACTTGACTTATGAATGTTCACCAACCACAAATTAAGTGGTTGTACTGATGTAATGTGAATTGAGTTTATAATATTTGTTCTAATCCAAAGGTATGATGCCATGCTTTCCTCCAAATTAATTATGAATTCATATTTATTGAGGTAAATTAGTTAGAGAAACTCTTTTAGGTAGTTCTTACCAGCATGTTATTTGAATTAAAACTCCCTTCAAATTAGTGTTTTGTCATATGTTATTTAATATAAGAGTTAAAAATTCAAATCTCCCTCTTAACAAGTGTTGTCTTAATTTGTATAAAGTCTGGTCTTTGTTATCATCTTTTCTACTAGTTCAATACATCATAAAATAGAAAACAGTACTATTAATCAACAAAACCTATATCTTATTGATTAACGACTTGATGAAGCTTATATAAAAAACAACCATCTAGTAAGGATAATAACACAATTCAACTATACCATAAAAAAAAATAGAAAACAGTATGAATCAACAAAACCTATATCTCATTAATTAACTAAGTTATCATCAACAGACAATTCAACTATACAATTCTATAAGAAACATAAATTAATAATTTCAAGATAATCGATGCTGCTGGCACAACCAACTGGAATTCTATGGATGAACGGACAAGAAGATAGATTTTACTATCGATAGGTAGCCACCAGCTAGGTATAGAGAAAATAGATTTTACCATCGATAGGTAGCTTTAATTCTTCCTGCTCGGATCAATTCTTTCATAAATCAAAATGGAGAAGAACAAATATATATATATTTTATTTTGACTCATATTTTTGGTGTATATGTAATATTGATAAAGAATATATATTTTGATTAATAAAATTTAACAAATAAAATAACATAAGTGGATCTTAATATTTATTTCAAAGTCTTCATAAACCATTAAGCATTTAATAAATTAAGGTGATCTTGGAATTGGCATAACGAAATCTGCAAATCTGCCCTTGACATTCCTCAACCCTACGTGTGTCATCTTTAAAGTCTATGGCGTCATGATCTCACTCAATTTACAAAAGAAAAAGACGAAGCCATTTGAATGAATGAAGTGATTCAGAAAACAAGTACGCTATCTGCACCGATGAGACCGTAAATGGGAACCGAAACAATCAGCATCAATCGACAAGAGTTCAGAAGGGGCATACGGTGGACAACAGACCTCGTAAAGCTGACGTAATTTGAGGGGAAAAAAGTCGTTGAAATTCAGATGGATACAGAGAGTCAAAGTCTATGCCAACTATCACAATTAATTAGACATGATGGGATCGATAAGGCGGGATCGGAGCCACCATGTGGAGTGAGTCGAGTCTACATGCCCAGAATTGACATAGGAAGAATACTTTAATAGCAAACAACAGTATTGCACTTTGATGAGTTTGGATGGTAGTATGAATTAGCATAATCATTTAACTTGTGGTTGGTAAGTAGTACGAATTAGTCTAGTCATTTAATTTGTGGTTTGTAAAGATGGACAAGTTACAAATTAAGTGTTATGAACAAATTTTCTATTACTTGTTCTCTATGCTTAGTTGTAAGTATATGTCGTCCATATCTTATTTATTTGTTATTTTCTTTTCTTAAATAAGTTGCTTATCACTAACTCTTATACATGCATTAGTAAAAATTAATAAAAATTATCCATACATTAACTATCCATCTACATAAAAACATCATTATACACTCACATGAAAGCATTGGTCAAAAATAGAAAAAAATCACACCCAAGTGAATAGCATTTGCATAATGTTATCTTATCTTGACTTTTGTTTGTCCATATGGAATGCTTATGTTTGATCGGCATATTTGTTTATCAAACGATCAGCATTTGCATAATGATATCTTATGTTGACCTTTGTTGATCAATATGCAATGTTTATGTTCAATTTACATCATCATGGTTAGGGTCATTCTCATTCTTTTTTTTCTTCATCTTTCTCATCATCATTTGTATTTTGTATAATATTAATAATATTATATATTGACTTTTATTATTATTATCATTTTTATAATAATATTTTATGTTGATTTTTGTTTGTTATAATATTTATGTTTGATTAACATATTTGTTTATTAAATCTTAAATAATTAAAAACTTAAATAGAATTTAAGTTTAAAAAAAATTGCTTTCCACCCTAAATATTGTTCAATTAAAAGAAAAGATTTTATATGTTTTCATTATCACATGGGAGAAATTGAGAAATTGAGAATGTACGATTTTGCTAAAAGGTGCAAGTGGAGATGAAATAAAGAAAGTTAAATTTGTTGCCAGGAACATTATCGCTTTTAATAATAATTGGAATGATTTTTTTGGCTCGACTATGGTGGTGTTTGATGTGTATGCAATTTGTGTTAAAGTTTATAAGACAGAAAAGGATGGAACACCAGTGGGCATATTCATTTCCTTCTCATTATTAACTACGAAAATATATCTAGGATTGGATCAAACCATAAACCATGGGTCAATACCACGGAACAAAAAATACTATGGGACATCAAAGTGTCATAGTCAAACTAACCAACTAATCACTCAACTAATTAATGCACTTATGAGGGGTAGTGGACCGGTGAGATTACAATTCTTAACACACCCCCTTAATCTCAACTTGGACAATATTCAACACTATCAATGCCTAAGTGTTGTGCCTGCTGGTTATGTCTCAGCTAGGAATACATTTCATTCAAAAAACTTAAGCTTTACTTTCTTCCTTGATGTGTACTTGAACTGCTTCTTCTTTGTCTTCTTGATCTTGATGCTAAGTATGTATTCTTTAGTGTCTTCTTTAGCTTCTACATAAATTTTTTTTTATTGCTTTTCAGTGGTACTGGAACATAGTGCAAGTCTTCTTCTTCTTCTGTTTCAACAAGTGTTATCTTAATGTCCACTTTACCTGTACACTCAAAAATTTTGTCAAAAAAAATATGAATATATTTCAACTCTTCTTGGAGAGCATCCACATCTTCGTGTTCCTCATCATCATGTTCTTCATCTTCCTCATCATCTTCTTTTTTTGTTTCAATGGAAGCTACTTCATCATTCTAATTAACCCATTGTGCATCATTTACTGCTTCCTCAAAAACTGTGGGCTGACATGGAAATAGAGCATGCTATAATTGCTCATCAATAATAGGAGTCTCCTCATATAGCTCCCTCAAACTTCTGTTTTCTGGTTTTGTGATGGACTGTCTGTCGGTGTGGCTTCTATGTTGCTATTAACTATCTCTTGTTAGAAAAATAGGATCACAGAGCAATAACAATAAACAGAAATGCAAATATAATCACACATACACATTACAAGAGAGACACCAATATATTGTGGTTCACCCAGGATGAGCTACGTCCACACTAAATTTGTCAGTCCTTATTATTATACCATCCAACAAATGAAGGGATACAACCTACAGCACATCCACTGCACTTCCTCTTCATTGTCTCATAGTCTTTCTTCATGATCTTAGAGATCTTTACAATGCATAATACCTAATACATCAACCCTAGTCGTATTACAATGTCTTTCTTATAAAGGGAAATACCATGGGCCCATAATCTGTTGGCGAAACAACCCAAAAAATTCCTTCGGGGGCAAGTCCCCCCAGCCGGGGGAGTGCAACCACTCCCTCGGACCCTCTAGGGTGCATGTCGTGATCATAACCAAACCTAGGGTACAACATAGCTGAAACAACATCATCTATGAGACTAGAAGATCAGGCTCCACAATCAACGTCTCTTTCTCTAAGAGACCATCACTCACGTCATTGGGGACTGCTACATTGCCAGGTTTGTTTTCACTGTCATCAACAAACTTTGTTGGGCTTACATGATCATTGGATGTATCATAAACATAGTCTTCTTGACTGTCTTCCGATACACTGTGGGATTCCTGGTGCTTTGTGTGGCTTGTAAAGTCATCTTCTTCTACAACCGGTTCCTCTTCACTAAACTCGGCCTTCAATATATCCCATGCTTATTTTGGAGTATAAGTTTCAACAATGCTACAAAAAATAAAATATTCTATATTGTTTGGTATGAGACTTAAGACAACAACTTGTCGTCTTTCTTTCTGAAATTTTATCAAATTCTCAAATTCTGCTAGATCAATATGATTCTCTTCAACTACAAAATGCCACAAATCTTTTGATTTTAACAAATTCCTTATTTTTAATTCCCGTTGATATTAATTGGTTCCATCAAAGGTCTTCCATGATCCTATTGATGTTAACAAATTTCTTACCTCTTCAATTTCTATCGGTAGCTCTTCTAGCACCATCTTCAAGATTCGATCTTCTTGGTCATTTTTCTTCAATATCAGCAGTCCTTCAGACTTCAAACCCTTGGAAACTTTGATGGAAACATTGATGGAAAATCCATATCTTCTCTACCCTTTTCTACACGGGCTCTTCATGGATCGATCTCTGCAAGTGTCGATCTTCTTCAATATGATCTGAATAATGCTGGAACGTTGTTCAATCTTTTGGCTCAGCATCAACAATACTTTCTCTTCAAAACTTGTTCTGGATATTTTATTAAAGGATTCATATCCTTTAACACAATGTCGCACTTTGTCTTGCTAGCATAGTGCGTCAGGACAAAATCCATATAAGTGAACTGTGATTGACGTGCTTTTCTTGAACAACAGTTGCGTTGATGTTGCGCTTCTTTTGTGCAAAGCTTGTGTCGGCGGCGCGGTTCTCCAAAGAAACAGGTGCGTCGATGGCATGCTTTCTCTAGTGTAGCAGGTGCATCAATTTGGACGGTGTCGCGATTCCCGATAGGGACAATTGCGTCAACATCTCTAAATGGAAAAATAAAAAAATATAAATACGACCCCAAAGATGTGAAGATGCTATGAAGAAATGTCACGCATCCACATTGATGTGTTCCCGTCTTGTGTGTGTGCTTTCCACTATGTGAAAAGGCTTACCAAAATACAATAGGTATGGATCATGCCATGTGCTATGATACCATGTTCAAGTTTATAAGACAAAAAATGATGGAACATGAGCGGGCATATTCATTGCCTTCTCATTATTAACTGCAAAAATATATAAGATTACATCACACCATAAACCACGAGTACTCAATACCATGGAACAAAAAATATTATGGGACATCAAAGCGTCCTAGTCAAACTAACCAACTAATCACTCAACTAATTAATGCACTTATGAGGGTAGTGGACCGGTGAGACTACAATTCTTAACAATTTGCAGATTCATTTTTTCGTCAAGAGGACTGAAGGATTGGCAAGGGTAAAGGTTTGGATGAATATAAATGTTAAGGTATGACATGATTTTTCCACCGTGAGTTTTTAACTTGAAGATGGAAGTGTGAAAATTGTCGCACCACTCATTGTAAACATGGATCTATCAATTATTTTCATAAAATTGCTTAGCACATACTTGGATATGTTGAAGCACTTGCAATATTTTGATTTCTAGGTATATGAATACAATATAAAGTGCCTCGTGGATGATTTTTGAGTGAATAGATCTAAGGCATGCATGGATCTATATTGAAAGATCGAGCTTCCTTAGTTTTCCAATAGATCTGTTTGGTCAATCTGATTATGGCATTGGATTTGAAAGGCAAATCATGATTTTTTGAATTATGAGAATGTGCACTCAGAGTTGTAATTGTAATTGAATCTTGGAGTCCAAACTTTCATGATTGTCTAAATTGAGGGTATCTCTACAAGATTAATCAATAATTCATCCCTAGTCTCAATCATTCGACCACAGCATGAACCCTGATTCGACTTCAGTCTGAACCCGGGCGGGAAGCGTGGTGCAAACCTAGATATTATCTTCAATTTTTACAAGCACGTGATAAATGCCACTCTACTATGCACAAGGACTATTGCATTCTTAGTTGTAATTTGAACACAGTCCACCAGTTCCTATTTGAAAACAAAGTCAAATTTCCAGTCACAATTTGTTTATATCAATGATTGAATTGAGAAGCCAGACTTTGAGCATTAAGAGTCCAGACATATGTTAATGGTGTTGAGAATTACCCCTACATACTACCGAGTAGTGCCTTGATCTTGTAGAAATATGTGCACATAGTAATTGGTATTTGTGCCTATCCCTATGATATGAGCCTTATGACCCAAAGCCTGAGCTGATTCCGTCTCAATGAAAAGAAAAATATCATACTAATAAATCGCAGCTCTAAGAATATGTCTGGCAGAGTGTTTGTGTTAAATCCAATTTGCTTTCTAAGTATATATATATATATATGCGCGCGCGCGCTATTGTTTAAGACAGGTTGACTCTGTCCATCTGGTAGAACGATTAGGAGAAGGAACAGTTTCTCTCGTGAGCTAGGCCACTATGGCGCTGCTGGTGAAATATGATAGCTTCAATTCGGTGTAGAAATTGCCTCTCCAGTTCAAATGCAATTTCTCATAGAATCCAACGGATCTAGGTTGCATAGATCACTGATTCAACAAACCTATAACTTCCCTGTCGACCCACAGTTACAACGTACATACATCATTGGAAGTATGAACCTCCTGTGACCACAAGTTAAAACACTGCGTAAATTGGGCGTGAGTGGTGGGAAATCACCTTATACACGTGACAATGATGGGTTGACGGACTTGGAGTATGAAAAGCCGCAGTCAAGGTAGTGGACTCTTAGTTTCCCCTATGTCGTGGAAAACCTAATGTAGACCTCGTTTACTAAGCCTCTAAGCTGCAATAAATTATATTCGAAGTATTCTTTACTATCATATGAAACCAAGTTCTATCACGTTTGAGCTTCCATGATCGTTCTTTCTCAGTGATTTCCTAGGGTATTTGCAAATCTATTCATTCAACGGTTTCTTGGTCACATATTGTTTTTGCTATGACAATATCTCTCTCTCTGTGATGAAGTGTACTTGGTGTTGGTAACGTGGCAAAGTGCGTATTCCCTAGCATATCACTTAAATTGTTTATATGATCCACCTAGTATAATACTATAAACCAAACCTATAGGTAAATCCACTCAACAATTCAAAATCATCAAGTAGTGACCAATCCAAATAACCTCAAACATCTAATCCATCTCTGTCATTCATTTGGACATAAAATTGTAAATCCTCATCGATATCCCACACTCAGACATAATAAACCCAAATAATTACAAACTTCACATATATAGCTTATGGTAATTCACTCTCCCAGGCTCGTTCAATGCTTGGACAAGCGGCGTTGTTCCATTGACGTAGCACCTACTTGTCAAGCGGTGTTGTGCCATTGTGCCAAATGATAGCAAGTAATTTGCAACAAATTTCAATAGATCAAACAACTATTATTCTAATGGTAAGAAGCTAATAAAATATCTTATTAGCTACTTACGATTAGAATAATAGTTTCTTGATAGGGATGAGGATTATTATTAACAGAAGTAGCTAATAATAGACTATTCATAAATTACCCTGTAAATTGTAAATTATAATATTTACTTGGGCCAATGAAGAAAGTAAGATTAGTTGTTGCATCAACATGAACAGAGTATGAGCATAAACAATATCATATATGATATATAGGTTTATATGTCAAACAAGTGAGGAAGACCATTAAAGTAGACCATGTATAAAGGTGTAAATACCCTAAATAAATCTCTACATCCTAAAAATGGTAAGAAACAAGTTATTGCTATAAACCCTCATAAATAGTAGCATATATTTCTAATCCTATGGTCTCATAAATTAACATGACCATCCAACAAAACTTAACCACACTTCTTTGTATATATGGTGAAAAACACTTTTACTTTTAACTTATGTATTTTTCTAATACTAATAGTTAGAATAGTCAATATTCAAAGAAACCCAAAACCAAAATTTTGAAGAAGAAAAATATATAGAAAATATTTGCATATGAAATAAGCAATAGTAATGTCCTACTTACCTAATTTTAGATACTTACATATTGAAAATCTCAATATGAGCATATTTCCATATGGTTTCTATATTCAAAATCTCATCTCTTTTGAATAATACCATATATAGTATAAACAATATTTGTTTTCATTGAAATAGTATAAGCAATACTACTCACCATATAATGAACTAAAAGTTTTAGGCTTGAGATTATTTTCCAAGCATTGGAAAGGAGGGTTGGTAAATTTTACAGGCTTCACAAATGCCAAGAGTATACAGGTGGAATGGTTTCATGCAACAACGATTGGTGGAGATAATCCCAAGATTTCACAAGCATTATGTTTTGCCAGGTATGTTGAGGTTTTCATTGACACTTAGCAAGTCTGATGCAACCCTTATATAGCAACCAATAAGTGGAAATAAGTGCAATATTTGTGGTTTCTTTATAAATGAAGAAAAATTATGCTATCCATTCTTTCTCTTATTATCTCTTTCAAAAAGTATAATCATAGTGAAGCTTCAGCCTTATGTAACCTATCTTTTTAAGTAATAATGTTGGTGGTCAAAACTTGTATACCCAATCATGCTCAATATTTATACTTCCCTCTTACTTTCCTCACTTAAAAATTGGTACAATTAGCTTTGCATAGCTTATTATATAAGTACTTATCCATTGATACGCATTTGTTAATTTATGTTGAAAATCTCTTTGATATTGTTTTTATCAAGTTTAATCTATGGAAAATTGACTAGTATTGGGCAGAGTACGTTGAAGATGGACATTGTGGATTTCTTTGAAGGGTGCAATTTGAAACTAGAGGATATAAAATTTGCATACAATACGAGCTATGGCCCCATTGGCATGTAAGATTTTCTTATTTTTTGTTTTCTCAACTTTTGTTAAACATATGTTTTGAAAGCATTATGGACCAAGGTTGTTGTCTTAAATAATAATTTATAGGGCTAAAAAAATACTAGTAAAATTTGGATCTTAATCATAACACAACCCTCCTCATGCTATCAATATGCATATATATCAACAATTATAAATACATTTAGCATTAACTTGCTATCAACATTTTAGATATTTATGTTATACTTTGCTACAAGTACTACGTTGTCATTTTTTGTTGTGGTGTGGACACCACTTTTCGTTTGTGGTTCTCTTTCCAATAGACTAAACATGATATTAAAAGATGATCTCAAGACTATGGCATTGGGAACTTCTAAGATCAATTACTTGGACCCAAGAATTTCAATTACTTAGTGCAAACACCATGAAGTTCCCATTGAAAAGGTAACTATTTTTTTTTGTTGCACTTTTCGGTGCTATCATAAAGGCTATTGTATCATCTATTAGTTTTAGTACTTTGATTCGGATTACATCGAATTCAATTTTTTCTAGATATTCAATAAGTCACTTTTGGCCAAATTTTATTGGGCAATGGATGTGTTGTAGGACTAAATATCTTTGAGTATGTGTTGCAGTTGTTGATAGATAACATAAATAATTGTGATTCTATTTACATGTTATTATCTTAGAATCTACCATTTGCATATCAAACAGTTTGTCGTTAGTTGTTTCTGATAATTTGGACATTTGTTATAAATTTTAGTGCTTGCTCTTCTATTTCAATGCTGTTCTAGTTCAATGATTTCTTGATTTAACCTTGTTTGGATGGATACATGCACGCATTGTGGCATTAAATGACCATTATTTTTTGAAAAATGGTGGTTATTTAATTTAAAATTTACAAATTCTTAGATAACTAATGTAAAATTACATAATATATTCTATTTAAGGGTGCTAGCTCAATGGAAGAGCACCTGTCTTATCGCGGGTAAAAGACTTGAGTATAATTCGTATGTTCTGTAAATTTATTTTTTTCAAAAATCTATTAAATATTAACTATGAAATTGGGGTATGTGACAAACCCTCCCTTCTCCTAGATATCCTAGTGATGAAGTAGATGCCCTCCTCTGTGGATTGAAACCATAGATCAGGACCAAACTGAAAGGCCTATCTATGTTGATACCCATGAGGGATCAACCACATCAAAAAAGTTGAGTTCCCCTTTAGGCATGTATCCTATTGATAGAACTTTGAGAGCCTCAAAACCCTCAATAGGTCGAGCATTTCTATGCAGTAATAGGTGAAGGGTACAAGTCTCTCTCCCTCTATCTAGCCTCCCAATCATGGACAACATTGTACAAATCAACCTGCACCTGTTCCTCCTATTGCAGCTTTTACTACAATGTATTTGATTGACATATAAGTTCCATTAGTCTCATAAACAAACATAGACATGTATATAAAAAACATTAAATGATCATTTTATTTATTAATATCAAAGATTAATTTTGTTCTCATAATAAATGAATTTAACATGCAGTATGCCTATAAAACAATCAAGCAATGCATGTAGTGCTTTTTCTACTATAAGTGCACCATACACAGTGCACTACAATACTATCAACACATCAATTGCATAACTGAAATAAGCTAAAATCAAAATAACATGGGCACCCAGTGCATTACAAAAAACATAACACATCGTAAATAGTGTGCTACATTGATCGTAGCACATCAAGTGTCAAAATTTCATTTGGAAATGTCGAAATGGTGCGCTTCTAAAACATACTGTGTTGATGCATGTGAAATACTAAAATGCACTACCATTATTTAAAAAATATTAATATTTGTTGCGTCTCTAATTATGCAACACTTATGCGATATTAACACATCACCGCACCATACACGGTGCGTACAAGTTTTTAGAGTGCACTGTAGTCGGCGCAGCTCTTTGTGAAAATTACTATTTTTTCAATGGACATGCCAATGGATATGTTAAACACAAACACACCAACATGGTGGTCTGTATGATTTATAAATACGCACTAGTTGATGTGGATAATAGTGCGATAAACATTTTTATGTTATTATGGAAGTGCATCTAAAAATTCATAAAGCACTCGTTAGACGGTGCTAATGGTGTTTACGATCACTGGTGCATTACCATAGTTAACTGCACCGCTAATGGTGTGCTATGGTTTGTAAAAATGCACTAGAGCCCATTAATGTACTGAAAAATGGTTTTTAAATTTTTAGCAGTGCATCATGAAATGCATAGCACACCATCCAAGTGGTGCACTTTACATTGATAACACACCACTACTGATGCAAACAATAAATTTACAAGGTGCACCGTCTGTAGCGGTGCAAGCCGAACAAATTGATTCCACCGCAAAAAACAACAAAAAAAAAACAACAACAAACTAAGGTGAATCTCCATTTTCTATCTTCTAATAATTTGAATTAGGAGGTAACAAAGAGTTTACATGGGCCCTTTTGCATTTAGGAGGAATGGTTCCAATGTAAATGAAATTTCAAATTTTGTCCACCATTTGACAAAATTCAAAAGCCACCAAGTAAGCAATGGAAGGCAACAATTCAACCACGTGGAGCATCGATGGCAGGGTGTTTCAACTAGGTAAGTAATACAGTGGTTTTTAGGCGGCCAAAAGCATTATAGGATGGTAAAAATGATTTTTCCATCCAGTGTTTTTTTTCCCTTGTTTCGGTGTTCCTAAGAATAGGATGCATCAATGTATTTATAGCGAAATATTGCACTAGAAATGAATATAAAAAATAAAATAAATTCATCCTGCATTTTTTAATGTTACCCTAGTCTGATGCACTCCATTATGGATGCACCGGTGTTTTCATAGCGAAATATTACACTAGGAATGAATATAAAAATAAAATATTAAAAAATCATCCTACGGCTTTTAATATTTCCCTAGACCAATGTAGTCCATTATGGATGCACCAGTGTAGTTAGAGTGAAATAATGCATCGACAATGAATATAAAAAGTAAAAATTTTACGTCCTGCATTTTTTAATGGTACCCTAGTCTGGGGCACTCCATTATGGATGCACCAGTACAAACAAAGAGAAAGACTGGACCAACAACTAATATATAAAATCATCCCACATTTTTTAATATTACCCGAGTTTGATGCACTCCATTATGGATGCACCAGTGAATTTACGATATATAAATCCACCATCCACAAATATAAAATTATCAAACCGTTTTTCCATCTGGGTGCTTTTGTTTACCTTGGTTCAATGCTCTACATGATATTACGCACTGTTGCGTTGTTAAGATAACAACACATTGTTAATGAATAGAACAATATAAACATATTTTCCATCCTTAAAGATTTTTTATTTATTTTACCCTACACCAATGCGTATCTAATGCAATGCACTGGTGTAATGGGGTGAGGTAAACACGCCACTCGTGAATATAAAAATATAAAAATGTTTTTCATCCTGGTTTTTTCGTTTACCCTACTTTAATGCTCTCAATTACATGGCACATTAGTGCATTTTATAGATAATAATGCACTTTTAATGAATTTAATGATATATGGTTTTTTCTTTAGTTACACCTTGCATTGGTTCTTCCAATTACACACATTGCACTAGTGTTGTTCAAATATCTAAATGCATCGTAATTCCTTTTTCTTATTAAAAAAAAACGAATTTTCTAGGCAAGAGGGAAAAATATTTTGGCTTAAATTGGTGTGTCATTTACGTGGTCACACTAGGGCATCATCGTATTTTAAATTCACCGGTCTTTGTTGGTTGCACAAATATAAAAGAAATTGTTTTCTCTCTACTTGACAAGGATTTCGATCACTGTGTGATATGTTTTTATTATGCACCAATGCGTACAGACATTAGGCACACTAGTGCATTTTATATGCATCAAAGCATAGAATAAAAACATTCGCTAAAACCTATGCCCAATTGCCTTCACTAGTGAACCCCACTATAAACAAATATTTGGACTCTTTTTAGAGGAGCATCTACAAAAACCTCCGATAGAAGGTCTTTTCATTGTAGTGGATGAAGGAGTTGAGCAAGAAGTATAGGGTGGACAACATAATCCAAAAAAAAATACACATGCTACAAATGTCCCTAGAAGGTAGTCACTAGGATAAATACCATCACAGTCCAAAATGCCTAGAACTTAAGAGCGAGACGAACCATCAAGTTATGGGAGACAACAAACAACTATATCGAAGGTAAGTAATGATTTAAATGCTACATTAGCCATATTAAGGATCCTAATTAGTGATTCAAATCCTACATTGGCCACTAGTATTTTAAGGGAGTTATATGAACAAGATGAATAAGTAGATAATTTTTTTAAATTTTTCTTTAATTGCATACATTTGGTAAATTTTAATGAAGTTGTTAAAGAGGAAGTTTGGGTGAAAGTTGTGGATGAAGAGAGTGAATCCATAGAAAGGAATAATACTTGGGAGCTTGTATATGTTCCTAAAGATAAGGGTTGTATAGGTGTGAAATGGATCTAAAATACAAAGCTGGATGGTGAAGGTGAATTTATGAAGCACAAGGTAATACTTGTGGCTCAAAGGTTCAGTCAACAACTTGGTATTGATTATAATGAAACATTTGCACATGTAGCTAGACTTGAGGCTTTGAGAATGGTGTTGGCTATTGTGGGACATAAAAAATTAAATGTACATTAGATGGATGTTAATTCTGTGAAATTATAAATCACAGTAGATCATGGAGCTGAGTATACCTTGCAGAGAAAGAATGAGCAGATAAATTGAGTTACAGTGAAAATTGCAGTAAAAACTAAGCAGACAATTGAACATGCATGAGAAATCAGACAGGAACATAATAATGACACATTATCTAATAAATAGTATAGTCAACAATGATGTTACAATAGATATAATTTGAATCTCATAAGAGAATTCGAGCCTCAATTAATCTAGCATAGGAATTGTCACCTCTATCAGTGCTCCGGAGCTCCCAAACTCAGTTAAACTCAACCAAATATCCGTTAACTAAAGCTACTATCATTTAACTTACCAAGGAGGGAACAATCATGATTTTGTCATGCAAATCATTTAGAAAAGGACGCATGAGGCCACAATTAGTGGAAATCAGAGCACAAACCCCCCATAAGATTCAACTAACTCAGGTGGACTGAACCAAATCACTGAGTTGGCTGCTAAAATGTAGGGAACTGCCTCTAGTGGTCCTAAAATCATGCATGCGGCACACATTAGGTGGATACTTGGTCCTAGATGGCATATGCACACCACTAGGGGGAAATGACATCATCATTTGCTAGGTAAATGAAAATAATGCTAATAAGGAAAAGGATGGAGTATTAATTATCCTAACACCCCCCCTTAATCCAAACTTGGCATCTAGGCCATGGTTATTGAGGCCAAAGGTCACCCATACAATCAAATAAATGATAAAAAATAAATAATTGTCCATGCAACAAGGTAATGGGGAAAATCTCATGGGAAACCCCCTCCTAAAAAATAGGACAATAGTAGGGAACTCAAATAATCTTCACACTAAGCAAGGAAGGAAAACGTTTCCTAAGTGAAAGCCTTTGTAAAAATGTAGGCAATTTGCTCCTATGTAGGATAGAAATGCAGGTGTTGGATCTAGATATGGATCTGGATTTGCTCCTCTAATGTACCTCCCACTGTGTCGAAGTTTTATTTTCCAAATCAAGTCTTCTAGGAACCTTTCTTTTTATTGGAGTGAATGGCTCATTGTAGTCCAAATCATGAACCTTTGAGTACCCTTTTTCAACCAACGAAGATTTGTACTTGGTTGTAGATCCACCATGGCAAGTCTCTTCAAGGAATTGTGGATCAAGCCCCACCATCATGTAGCACCTCTCTGAGATAAGTGGATTTGCATGACATAGTGAAACGTTTGCATGATACTAAGATCTGGTGGTCCTATGGTCAGTTGGATCCCCAACTATGTTCCCAGCAGCTACAAGGACTTTGTGAGCCCATATTGGCCTTGGCAATGGATTGGGAGCATGTGTTGGATCTGGATCTGGATATACTTGAACTTTATCCTCAACATCAAGATCCTTATCCTCATCTTCATTAGAAGAGATATCACTCTAATATTCCTCAGATGTCAATGGAGTAGGAAGAGAGTATGGAAAAAAGTGAGAGAATTCATCTTTCCTCGAGGAATGGTTTGCAACCCCTTTCACTATAATATTCCTAGTAGAGATATCTGCAATATCAACTGTGCTAGGACCAAAGACCACTTTCTTCGGTGAACCTGTTTGAGTCATCTAATAGACAAAAACAAAAAATCGCTAACAAAGAAGGAACAAATAGAAAATTTTTGAAATTTCCATGCTCTAATTGTATTGTGCCCTTCCCTTCAACTGAGATATGAGAATCATACCCGATGTGAATACTAGGACCATAATTGAGATCTAGAGAAGAAAATTATTCTTTGGAGGAAACCATGTGCTTGGAGGCTCTTGAATCTATGAGGAAGGCTTGTGATTGTGAAAATCCGGCCTTCAGTGCATGGCATCTCTCATGACCATCAGACTCACTTCCAGAATTAGTCTCTCTTGTGCCTTCTGGGAGGGAAATGTTGTATTGTTCAAGAAGTTTGATCATCTGATCTATATTCTTCTTCATGCATGAACTCTCTGGATGGTTTCCTTTCTTGCAATAGGAACACTTGGATTTCTCAAATCCATTTTGCTTATCCTTCTTAGAGAAGGAGGCTCCTTCCGATGGTTTAGAATTTGGAATCTGCTTGGTCTCAAATTGCCTCTTCTCTTTACCCTTTTGCTTCCCTTTTGTGTTAGCACTTTTTGAGTCTCCAACCATAAGAGCTTTATTTTTGGAGGCCTTCAAGGCACCCATCTAAATCAATTTGTCTTGTTCTTAGATGAGAGGTTCAGTAAAAACATCTAAGGATGAAATTTTCCAACCAGGGATTGACAATATCCCTGAATGGAAGGTAGAAACAAAGATGTAGAACTTAGGACCAAGCATGCTTAGAATGGATAACACCAATTGCTCATCCTTCTTCTCAATGCCACACTGCTTACATTGCATGAGCAAAGATTGGAATTTGCAAAAGAACTTTTGGATGGTTTTGAAATTGTTGGTTTGAAGAGAAATCAACTCATTCTATAGAATATGGCCCCTTAGCTCATATTTTTTTCCAAAGAGGGTCTCCAACTTCAACCAAACCTCTCTTGGAGTCTTGAATCTTTCAAGGTGGAAGAGTAGATCTCTGGAAATATGAATACACGTGAAACCAAATGCTTCATCCAATCTATTTAGATACTTGTCCTTCTCAACAGTTGCTTGAGGTTCGACCTCCTTTCCCATTGTTACCCTATATAGTGACTTGTTGCACAAAACCATCTGCATATCATCCCTCCAACAAAGATAATTGAAAGGTGCCAGGATCCTGGGAGAGAGAGGAGCATTTGAATTCTCCATTAAAGTTGTTGGAGCAAATACAATGTGGTACTACTGCTACTGCTGCACTGAAAAACTTTTAGTATCCTGCAAAAGAATCTCAATTTTGGAGATAGACTACTACTGAGCACTGCTTTAGGACAATAGACACATTTTTTCTCGATCCTTCACACCTAGATAGGCCTCGAAGGATTTATCCAATGAATTCAATGCAATGGCACCAGGATTTGTTGTGAAAATCCAAAGGATTTTGGTGCACTATTAAAAGTAGCTTCTCAACCTACGCTCACTGAGATTTAATACCATGTGAAATTCTAAATGGCAACAGATCATGGAGATGAGTATACCTCACAAAGAAATAATGAGCATAGAAATTGAGTTACAGTGAAAATTGCAATAAAAAAGGAGCAAACAATTGAACATGCATGCAAAGAACTCAGATAGGAATGGAATAATGTCACATGATCCAATAAACGTTATAGTCAACAAAGATGTTACAATAGAGAGAATTCGAATCTCAGAGGAGAATTCGAGTCTCGGTTAATCTAGAATAGGAATTGTCACCTCTATCAGTGCCTAGAGATCCCAAAATCGGTTAAATTCAATCAAATCTTAGTTAATTGAAGCTATTGTTAGTTAACTTACCAAGGAGGGTGTAATAATGAGTTTGTCATGCAAATCACTCAGAAAAGAGCGCATGAGGCCACAATCAATGGCAATTGGAGCAAAAAACCCCCACTAGAGTCATCTAACTCAAATGGACCGAACCATATCACTGAGTTGGCTCCTAAAATGTAGGTGTCACATACCCAATTTTGTGAGTTAGTAAATTTGGTGAAATATTAAAAATTTCGATAATCGTTAAGGAACTCCGTAATTAAATGAAAGAGTCTGCCATCATTTCATAATAAAAATGATGATTTCTTAGACAAAACATTTGATATGCATAACCATTTATTCTCCGTCAACCAATACCATATAAAACTTGACTTCATTATGTGAAGGTCTTAACATCAATATTTCTTGTAATGTTTTCCCATAACTATGCAAAACAATTTATTTAACATAATGAACTCCTATAATGTAATCTATACATGGGACATCTTCATGAAATTTTACCCGTTAATAATAAACATAAATATACCTAAAACAAGAGTACATTTATATGGCTATGCATAATCAACATATTACAATAATAAATTATTCTTTTAGAAAGACATCTACATAGACTACAAGGACTTCTCAATTATCAAGGAGATTCAAAGATACAAGATACATATAAGAGAGACCAAAATATCAAGATACACACATAAAAAACACATTAGCGAAATACTATTTTAACATGGTTCACCCAAACGTGAGCTACGTCCACAAAAATGTGATATATTATTTATCAAATAAGAAAAATTACATTTTGCAACACTATTGCTATAATATTTACCCTCACTTTTCTCTAAGCTTCTCTCATAAAGTACTTCCAAGATACTACCTTCTAACCCAAAATAATCGAGGAACTATATAATTTCTTAAAACATAGTTCCAGGTCTATATATTTTATTAACCTTAGTTTTCTTTTGAGTTGTTCATTCCCACATTAAACGAGGATAGAGATCATAGTTCAAAAATCACACTAAACATATATTTATTTTCTTTAACCAAAAAATTTGTTTAGTAAAGATATCTCTCAAGACATATATATATATATATTCAACTGGCCCACGCAGATTCTATACCGAAAGTAACTAATAAGTAAATTAGCGCAAGCCTTAATGATTAACTACCTATAGCATAGAGTTGGGTTCGACTCCCTTAGCCGTTTGTCCCCATAGTTACATCTCCAAACTATAATACTGAAACATAAGTTAACGCATTCAATTGGCATCAATAAAGTACTGAGGCAACGATCTTCAGGCAGCATCTTGTCTAACGGTAACCCCAGCAATTCTTTCCTTCATGCAGCATAGTAGTAATGCAGTATGACAGAGATCTAGGGGTTTACTTAACCAAGAGACAGAGATCCACAGTATTAATCCTTTCGGGGCAGCAACACAGTGTGACAGAAATCTACTCTTGGCAGTAAGCCAATTCGACAGCATACACACACCAATCTTCGATAGAGTTAAACCCTATATAAAAATTTCGACAGCATATATAGATACAGCTTCGACAGAATTAGATCCTATAACAATTTGACACACAACCTATACCTACAGCTTCGACTCTATCAAGTTTCGACAGCAAAAAGATATAGCTTTGACAGCATAAAAAACGATTCGACCACATATAAAGAAATCGACCGCATATAAAGAATTCGACAGCATATATGAAATTAAACAAGCAACAAAGAGAGTAAAAGGAACACATCTAAAAATCATGCTTCAGAACATCTTTCTTTGTCAATAATCTTTCGAGTGAGACAAATGGTGGATAAATGGGAGTTTGGTGGCGGTGAGGAGTCGGAGTGTTCCATGCGAAGAACAGTTAAGTAAGAAAAATAAATGTGGGTGCTCCACTAAGGAGACACCCTCCTAAAAATTCTCCCTATGGTTTACCTCCAAGATTGAGTGCTTAAATTACTACAGTTTTCCAATAATTCGAAGTGAAGATCCGTCCTTGTATTCTATACATATATGTATTATATTGTTTTATTGTTTTTTTTTCATGAAACCATCCTTTGTCTCTTATTTAGATACATTTTATACCTTTATATATAAATAATAAATGTGCATTGTCACTCCACTCTTTAGGTAGGTAGTTATGAGTTTTTGCCATATATTTTCTTTTTTGATATTACACAGGTATTATTTTCTTTTTATATGAATTATGTCATATATATATTTTTCTTCTTCGCATTATATAACCTATTTTTTTTTATGATAGGTTATATCCTTACATATAATATGAAGTAATAATATATTAGCAATTTAAATATTTGCTCGACCAAATGTTAGCTTAGAGAAACATGATAAATTTTATTTCTTTCTTCCACCTTAGTTCAAAAGATGACTATAACATAGCTGTTAATTCCATTTTAGGGGTTCATTCCATTGTAAGTGTTCTTTAGTTGAGTCTTCGGCATTCCTCGGTACTTATTATGGTCATCATAATGGTTAAGACTACTATTAGTATATCGTTTAAATCTTTTGTTATCTGAGGGATATATTTAGTTTTCTCTTCATGCACTTTGGGAAGCACTAGGATGATACTTTCCATCTAATTATGGCATAATTAGTCATTCCTTTTCCTCTAGTATATTAAGTTGTCTTCCGTTTAGTTGTTTAGTTGTGTTGTCGTCATTAACCTTCTAAGTTTTTACGTTTTATCATTTAAGAATTAACCACATAGTTCAGAAGGTTTTCTGGTGGGGCCTTGGCCTTGAGCTCCTCACCAGAAACCAATACAATAATCAGTTACTTTTATAAAAATTACTAGGGCTTAAAGGAGGGATGTTACAATAGGGAACTACCTCTAGTGGTCCTAAAATCATGCATGCACGGTGCATTAGGCGGTTACTGGATCCTAGATGACATTTGCACACCACTAGGGGGGAAATGACATCATCAACTTCTAGGTAAATGAAAATAATGCTAAGTAGGACAAGGATGGAGTATTAATTATCCTAAAAAATTATGCATTTTTAAATGGATTCTTGAAGGAGGAAGTATATGCGAAGCATCTTTTAGGATATGAGATTGATGGACTAGAAGACAAATTATATAGGCCAAAGAAAGCCCCGTATGTATTGAAACATGCACCCAGGGTATGGTACAACAACATTGATGAATATTTGATTAGCAATACATTCAACAAGAGTCCAAGTAATCCAACCCTGCATGCAAAGGTAAATCAAGAAGGTAAAATCGTGATAGTTTATTTATTTGTTGATGATTTAATTTTCATCGATGACTTCTCAATAGATTATTTTAAAACAAACATGGTAACAAAGCTTGAGATAACTAATTTGGTTTGGTGAAGTATTTCCTTGGTATAGAAGTTATTCAATATGAGACTGGTATTTTTATTTGTTAATCAAAATATGCTAAGGACATATTGAGAAGGTTTAAGATGGTGAGTTGTAAGCCAATTGTAACACCAATTGCAATTGGTACAAAGCTAAGTAAGAAGGATCATGGGTCAAGTGTTGATCCAACATTGTATAAGAGACTGGTTGGCAGTATCATGTATTTAACATCAACAAGGTCTGACATCATGTAATATGAAAGTTTGATTTCCAGGTTTATGGAGTCTCCGAAGAGTATTATTTGGTAGGTTGGTAAAATAATTTTGAGATGTGTTGCTGGAACAAAAAAATATGGAATATTGTCTACATCAAACTTAGATTTCAAGATGATTAGTTATATTAACAATGATTTTTCATGTAGCAATGATGACGGGAAAAGAACATGTGGTTATGTGTTCAGTCTTGGATCTGGTACAACAAGATGGGCATCTAAGAAGGATCCCATCGTGACATTGTCACATACAGAAGCAGAGTATGTAGCAACTACTAGAGAAGCGTGTTAGATAGTTTGGATGAGAAGTATTTTGATTGATTTCTTGCATGAACAAGAAGAGAACTCAAATATATTGTGATAACAAATATGCCATTGTGATGTCAAAGAATCATGTTTTTCATAATAAGTGTAAGCATATTGATACAACGTATCAGTTTATTAGAGAGTTTGTGAATTGTAATGAAATTACTTTTGAGTTTTCTAGATATGAAGATCAAATGGAAGACATATTTATGAAACTTTCGTCCAGAGAGTTATTTGTATTTCATAAAGATAATTGAGGAGTTTGTATGTTGTAGTAGGTAGCAATACTCAGTCTGAAAATTTTGAAAAAAAAATTAAAGTGGAGAATGTTGGAGATAATTATTTCTTCAGACCCATGTTCAATCAAATTGTCATTTCAAGATAACACAGTTAATGTTTTGAAGTAGCAAGGCTTGACGTCTGTTCAAGTTCAACTCAAGTGGTGAGGTGTTGAGGTGGCACATACTCACAATATTGAAGAAGTTTTGCAGACGGTTTTAATGGCACTCTAGTTCAATGTTATTAAACATTTATGCTTCACCTAGTATATCTATTGGCATCATTTGAAGTCTTTTCAGAATTCTGCAATCAGAGGTCTCATCTGATGTGCATTGTGCTAAGTTTCATCCTTTTTAGAAGTTTGAGATCTAAAGATTCGATGAGATGAAAAGTGGAAACAGTTGAATGGGTGTGAGAGAGCTATCATCAAAATTTTCTCTACTGATCAAATGCAGAAAGTTTTGGAATTGTCAATGGCCAAAACCCGACAATGTATCAGGAGTGTTATATCAAAGGTGTCAACAAGTGTGTTCGGGAGAAGTCCAAACAGAGCAAGTTCGATACTGTATCGCAGTCTGAGTTGTATGGCAGAGCCATCAGGAGGAAGCCCGAAAACGCAGTAGAGTAAACCTTGAAGAGATGACATCGGGAGAAGTTCCAACAGGAAAGAGCCGATAATGCAGCAGAGTGTTTGTATTGGTGGTTCCATTTCGAAGCAGAGTGTTTGTATTGGTGGTTCCATTTCGAAGTGCATCGAAAGCATATATGAGGAAGTTTCAATAGTTGTACATTTCAACTGTGTTTCAGATATTTTTTTATGGTGATTTAGTCACCAGCTTTGTATCATTTTCCAGCCCAATGGAAATTGGCGTTGTTGAGAAAAATAATATATATATATATATATATAATTTCACGTGTTAATGTGACGGAAAGATACAATAAAACGGACATTGAATAGTTTTACAATAGTCCAATATGTCTCTGTGCATATTTCTATGTGTTTGTGAGTTTTTAAACTTTCTCATCCCCTTCAATTGCAATGCTTCCGATAGTCGTACCTTTGCCACTCGCCATCACATTGACAATTATCCTATCGTTAATTCCAATCTTCTTGTGATCCCCAAGTGTTATTTTCAACTGCCCACTTGTGAACCAACATTTGAAATTGTCCTAATGCAATTTGAATTGGACACCACAATGATGCATGGCATATGGAAAGCCTAGGTGGCACTTTCTAGGTACTAGATTTCTCCTCATAGAAAACATAACAGGTCACTTCAAATGACAATGCTAATGTAGATAAAGTTGAACATGAAGATGAGAGTATATGTTGTGTTAGTTTTAAGATAATATAGCAGAATAAATCTATTCATTTGCAGCAGAATAAATCAAGATCACTAAAAGAAAAACCAAAGCACATAAACAAAGAGACACAAAGAATTATCCTAGGAAACCTTTCAAGAGAAGAAAACACAGCAAACTTCTTTACTTAGAGAAATAAATCAAGCTACAAATTACATCATATATACAATAAAAGATGAAATCCCAGAAAAGTATTCTATTGTCCCCGTCTTCTATGCCCTGCATTTGCACATAAGATCAGCTCACTTGAGTAAGAGTGGATGGATCAAATGAGTGATAGTTCACTCTATTTATACAATCTTGTTGGGGCCAACTTGCATATTTTAAGGAACCAACTTACATAATAATAATATTTTATATTCTTCTTTGGGGGGCGAATTAGTTGTGAGGATACCTCACTAAGCTATAATCACCAACATTCCCTATTATCTAGGTAGGTATTATCATGTAGGAACATCTGTATATCATTTGAGTGTCATAGCTTGTCTTGAACGTCTCGTAGTCATAAGGAAGGTCTTCAACACAACTTAATCTGTCGAGATGTGTCATGCTTCAACTCAGTATGTTGAGGAGCATCAGAGAATTGCACTTCTCAGTCTATCGAGAAGTGTTGGATGCTGCAACCCAGTTCGTCGGGGAGCATCATGCTACAACTCACTTCGTTGAGGAGCATATGTGAACTATACTTCTCATTCGGTTGAGAAGTTCCATGCTACAACCCAATCCGTCGGAAAGCATCATGCTACAACTTAGTTCGACGAGGAGAATAAGGAAACTGCACTTCTCAGTCCATTGAGAAGTGCCATGCTACCACCCAATCCATCGGGGAGCATCATGCTACAACGCAGTCCGTTAAGGAGCATAAGTGAACTACACTTCTCAAACTATTGAGAAGTGCCATGCTACAACCCAATCCATCGGGGAGCATCATGCTAAAACTCAGTTTGTTGAGGAACATAATACATAAAAGTCAACTCCCTCTCTCTCCCTATGAGGGGAGAGTCACACCATTCTCCCTGTCTCAGGGAGAATGTCATGTTGATGATGCAGCCATTAGTACTCCCTCTCAATGAGGGAGGCATTTTCCATTACTCCAATCGCATTGTGGAAGTACACAATATTGGCTTTGGAAAGAGGCTTGGTGAGGATATATGTAATCTAATCATTTATCAAAATATACTAGAGTTGGACTGCTCTCCTCTGCACCCTATCTCTAATGTAGTGGTACTTGATATCCACATGCTTTGATCTGTCATGAGATACCAAATTCACTAAAATATTTACACAACTTGTGTTGTCACAGTGAATCAGTTTTGGCTCTAGCATCTGTCCAAACAGTCTAGAAAGGAGCTTTCAAAGCAATCAAGCTACAACACTCACTGCAATGTACTCAGCCTCTATTGTGCTAAGACCCACTGAGGTTTGATTCCTACTACACTAGGAATTCACAACAAACCCCAAATTGAATCAACACCTAGAGGCGCTCCTCCTGTCTACTGTAGCTCATCCATTTGTTCCATCTCTCATCAAGTGAGTCTATTGAGATGAGCCTCTTGATCTCTCTATTTCACTAGATATCACTCCAGACTCCCTCTAGAACTGTACTACAGACTCCCTTTGCAACTCTGCATCATATTCTCCCTCTATAGCTTCTCACTGGCTAGTCCATCAACCTATATGAGTTTTCTGAATTGCATCCTAAACACTGGCTCTGCACGGCTTATCATGAGAGTATATTGGTTTGGCATCAACCAGGTATATCATGGATCCATTCAACTGACTATACATGCTAGGATCTAACTCGGAAGCTAATTCATCCAACTTCTTCAGATTTGTCACCATAGGTGTAGCCATGGACTTACAATCCATCATCCCAAATCTCCTCAGGATATTAATAGTATACTTCCCATTACTCAGGAAGATCTCATCAAACCTCTAACACACCTCGAATCCCAAGAAATATTGTATCAGGTCAGGGTCCTTCATCTCGAACTCAAAGTCTAACTCCCTCTTCATCTATCAATGAATCTCTTTGTTTCAGTGGGGAACAACATCACGATCAAGGAACCATGATCAATAGTTTGTGCCACCTACACATGCTGAATCCAGAGCTACTTCTCTAACTGGAAATCTGTATATTTCACCTCCTCAGAGGTCAACTAATTAGTTCTCATCCTAGAGCATACTAAGTCACCACTCAGGAACAAGTAATTCTCTAACCACTTATAGAGTCTTCCATGAGTCCAAATGGAAGCCAACTACTCTTCATGTGGTCCCCACATCTCAGGTAACATTCTATAGTAAATTCAGAGAAATCACGAGTTGCTACTAAGTACAATTCCTCATGATCATAAAAAGGATAAACATCTGTAGTAGAGAGAAACCAATATTCATTGAAGCCTCCTGCTTCCAATCATCAATATCCATATGATATCCTTTGGACCCGTGGGTTATGGTTCCATGTATGACTGAATGTACTAGGTCCACACTTGACCCACCCCTAGCTAGGTCTCATGCCCAACATTAGAGAATGCTTGATGCTCAAGCTCTAGGAGGATAGTGCATTCAACTTAGATATCTGAACTAAGATATTTGAACGAATATACCTGCAGTGAACAATTTTAACTTCCCATTGAAAAACATAGCCTTAAAGATAAAGTTAAATTTCAAATATTTGGCGTCATGAATTTGTAGTTGACATCCTACACCGTGAACAATAAACAGGAAATTCTGACAATGGATTGTTTCTTGCAGGACTAATTGTAGATATTACTGCGTTATAGTAATTGAAGGAGCGTATGTTGGAAAGAAAAATTGGAAGAGATTGCAAAACATACAATCAACAGGAAATTGCAATTATCTTTAGATAGACTCATTCATTCATACGGTTCTTCAATTTATAAATTGTGCATGTTTAATTTTATACATGAAACTAAATTGCACGCACAATTGCATGAACCACATATTTTCACATCTTTTCCAAACCAGTGGTTGGACGAGCAATGAGATCGAAAGCACTCCCATTTTTTTATATTGACAAATTCCTCCTCTTCCAGCTGGGGAACAGGGATGGAATTTGACGAGCATATGCCTGTGATGAGCCATTTTACCTATCAAAATATGGTTAAATTTTTTAACAAACCGTATCAAAGAACAAGCAAACAATTTGCTAGGACGCATTTTTTACGGTTAATTATTTTTCCAAACCGTCATTAATTTTTATTAATAAGCTTGTTAACAGTAGGTGAGTGATTTTGTCTTCAATGGGGATGTATTTTCTTTCATTCCATTTGTTCTTTCTTTCTTATATTTTCCTAGCATTGTCCCAATATGGGGTTGTTCCCTTCCTTTTAGTGCCTCTCCCTAGTCTTTGTGTCCTTCCTTTAGAGGATAAGTTAGTTTTCAAATTCGAAAGTGCAACTCCAAGAGAGAGGTGGGTACCATTTTAGAAGAATAAGTTGGTTTTAAAAGATGTTAATGAAGGAATTAACCCAACCACCCACCAAGCATCAATGATTTATTAGCTACCGAATTTACCAAGCATTAGCAATTTATCATAGTACTGAATGCACCAAGCATCACTTATGGAATTTTAGACATGCTTTATTTTTGGTTATAGGCCTCAGAAGCTGGAAGAACATGTTGAATTTAGATATACATTTCTTTAGATAGTTGGAAAGTGCTCTCCTCTAGCTGCCATGAACTTGGAGCTATTAATTTTGATAAAATGTTATTTCAATTTTTTTATAAATTTGGTATTAATCTAAAAACCAATTTTAATGAAACTATTCTTTTTTTTCCTAAACATGAAATTGTTTTTGTTATTTTGATATTGAGTTGGGTTAACACTTATGACTGGATAAAGGCATGGACACAAGGTTTTGTTGTGGGAGGCTCCCAATCCCACTTTGTACACTTCCAATACTTCCAAGTTACAATTCATAGGTCTTGTTGCTAAAGGCTTTTCAAGTATCTATTCACATTTTTTAAATGATGTATCTGATATATGTTAAAACTTAATAACATTTTATTATTCTTGTAGTCTTATATATTGGTTGAAACAATTACTTTTACTTTACTCATAGTTAAAAAAGCTTCTAAACTAGTTTCACATTGAAAGTGGTTTCTTCTTATCCATTTATAGCCAAGGGAAAGTGAATGGCCCAAAGAAAAAAGCAAGAACCATGAACTCATTGGCATAAATTTTGAGCCTCCCCCCAAAAAAGCACATTGAGAATTAAATTGAATCCCATGGTTGTCAATTTGAATGGAAAAAATGTATCACATCACTAGCTCTATATTAACAAAAGGTGTACCCAAAAAATAGTTTTTACCATAAGTTTTGCATCATGGATAATACATAGACAACTCCATTTCCATGAAAGGTGCAATAATAGTTGAGGAATCCAAAATAGTCCATAACTTCGAAAAACAACCTTATTAAACTTATTTTTTGACAAAGGAAGGGGAGAACACCATAGTACAATCTCAATTCAATGTGTTTTTTACTGAATTGCCTCTAGAAATGACATTTTATATTTATCTCGCCTTTTAACTCAAGTTCTTTGGAATAAAATGTCACAATTTCAATTACACCATTGATGCAACATGTTAACCTTGAAATTTTGATATGTTGCATTACATGTGGCCTAACATTAACCTCTAGAAAGGATTCTAGGTTCTACCTTTTGTTTGTTTCCTAACTTTATCACTTAATCTACTTAAGATGCATAATGCCAATAGACGTTACTTTTGAGTTTGTTGTGTCACTGTTAGTAGGTTTTTTTGTTCCACCCTTCCACCCTTGATTTTGAGTACGTGATCAACGAAAAACATGGGTAAATGGGTCAATTGTTATCTTTTAATTGGTAATTAAACTCCTTAATAAAAACATATATTTTAATTGAAAATTAAAATTTCACAATTTCAATTACATCATTGATGCAACATGTTAACCTTGCCAAATTTTATATGTCATCACATGTGGCCTCACACTAACCTTAGGAAAGGATTCTAGGTTCCACACTTTGTTTGTTTCTTAAGTTTATCACTTAATGTACTTAAGATGCATAATGCTGACATATATTACTTTTGAGTTGTTTATGTCACTCTTAATAGGTTGTTTTTTTTCACCCTTGACTTTCAAAGCAAATGTTCAACTAAAACATGGGCTTGCCGACAAAATGGACCCCAACCCATAACTAGTATTATTAATGTGTTTGAATAGGTCCATAACGGTAAATGGGGCACATACTTTTCATATTATGTTTTTCTCCTATAATATGTGCCTCATTTAAGCCTATCCATGTATTCCGACACATTAATAATATTAATATAATTGTTGCTAATATAAAAAGCTTCAATACTTAAGTCACCCGGATGGTATTGTGAGCTTACCCAATACTTAAGTCACCCAAAGGATGGTATTGCGAGCTTACATACAAAATGGACCCCAACCCCTAAGTAGCAAGGCCCTCAGCTTTATGCTGATTCAAAGGGCATAGCTGTACATTCTGTTCTATAGAAGTATGTGCACTAGATTCTTGGAGCTGCAACTCCTCGTTACCCAGTGATTCCCGAAGCGAAGGGATGATATTTGAATGAAAATCCCCAAGAGCGCACCCATAACAGTCGGAATAATAGGTTAGCGATAGCTGTCCATGCAAGTGCAATTTGATCAGAAACAACACAATTTGTAGGGCTCACTTTATTATAGGCCACCTCCACAGAATGATGTACTATGATAGAATGGCGGGGATTCATCTCCAAAGCTTCGAAGCTCTGCAGGGACATCTGAAGTTCTTCATTAAGCAATGGCCAATTGCCAGATATAAAAGAATGATTTGAATCGAATTGTCCGACAGAAGGTGCAGTTTGTAAAGCAGAGCTTAAATAGCTCTTAGTGGATATTATCATATCATTGCTGCTCGTAACAGGATTGTTCATCTGCATATATTGGTCGAGATAGTAATGACCTTCCCTGGTCAGTGCCAAACTACCAAAGCATGTACAAGGCCCTTAAGGGAAGAAAATAAATTTGCTTACTCTCAGTACTATCAGTATTAGTTGAATTCGACAAGATCCCTGGAAAATATGTGCGATTAGTATATTCTTGAAATTGATAAACCATGGAAGATATCACAGCATTTTGAGACGAGAAATAGATAGCAACAGACGTATGTTGATTATTACATGTGTAGGCAATGTATAAGCAGATGCCTCATCATCTTCATTGCCATGGCCTGCTATTGGTCCTCCTCCTTTTGATGGCATAGCTTGAAGATCAGCTCTGCTCTCGGCAATGCTTTTGGTAGTATTATTTTCTTGCTGAGACTTTTGGCTGGTTTCATTCTCGGCAGGATTCGAACTATTGTCTTGAGATTCAGATAAGTGCTTGTGTATCCAGTAATTCTTGATTTAGTAAAGTAAAGCCAATCGATTCTTCAGCATCGTCAAAAGCTACTTGTAGTAAATTTCTACAGAACTTGGAGGCGTATTTTATTTATGAGAAACTGTAGTGTTTTGCTGGTGGTTTGGTGGTTTTGGAATTAGAGGTGGCGGGAATTACAGGTGGATTTGGAGTAATAATGTATATATTGTTTATATTTTAGAATTTGAATGGACTAGTATTTATGTTTTTCTTTGATTGCATCAGGATTAGACAATAGACAACTGTATTGTATAAATTGATTTTATGGTAGTAGTTCAAAATTCTAAATAACTTGACTTATGAATTTTCACCAACCACAAATTAAGTGGTGAATTGAGTTTTATTTTGACAACATAACATGCATTTCTAATCCAAAGGTATGATGCCATGTTTTTCTCCAAATTAATTATGAATTCAAATTTATTGAGGTAAATTAGTTAGAGAAACTCTTTTAGGTAGTTCTTACCACCATGTTATTCGGATTAAAACTCCCTTCAAATTAGTGTTTTGTCATATCTTATTTAATATAAGAGTTAAAAATTCAAATCTCCCTCTTAACAAGTGTTGTCTTAATTTGTATCAAGTCTGGTCTTTGTTATCATCTTTTCTACTAGTTCAATACATCATAAAATAGAAAACAGTACTATTAATCAACAAAACCTATATCTTATTGATTAACGACTTGATGAAGCTTATATAAAAAACAACCATCTAGTAAGGATAATAACACAATTCAACTATACCATAAAAAAAAATAGAAAACACTATGAATCAACAAAACCTATATCTCATTAATTAACTAAGTTATCATCAACAGACAATTCAACAATACAATTTTATAAGAAACATAAATTAATAATTTCAAGATAATCGATGTTGCTGGCACAACCAACTGGAATTCTATGGATGAACGGACAAGAAGATAGATTTTACTATCGATCGGTAGCCACCAGCTAGGGATAGAGAAAATAGATTTTACCATCGATAGGTAGCTTTAATTCTTCCTGCTCGGATCAATTCTTTCATAAATCAAAATGGAGAAGAACAAATATATATATATTTTATTTTGACTCATATTTTTGGTGTATATGTAATATTGATAAAGAATATATATTTTGATTAATAAAATTTAACAAATAAAATAACATAAGTGGATCTTAATATTTATTTCAAAGTCTTCATAAACCATTAAGCAGTTAATAAATTAAGGTGATCTTGGAATTGGCATAACGAAATCTGCAAATCTGCCCTTGACATTCCTCAACCCTAGGTGTGTCATCTTTAAAGTCTATGGCGTCATGATATCAGTCAATTTACAAAAGAAAAAGACGAAGCCATTTGAATGAATGAAGTGATTCAGAAAACAAGTACGCTATCTGCACCGATGAGACCGTAAATGGGAACCGAAACAATCAGCATCAATCGACAAGAGTTCAGAAGGGGCATACGGTGGACAACAGACCTCGTAAAGCTGACGTAATTTGAGGGGAAAAAAGTCGTTGAAATTCAGATGGATACAGAGAGTCAAAGTCTATGCCAACTATCACAATTAATTAGACATGATGGGATCGAGAAGGCGGGATCGGAGCCACCATGTGGAGAGAGTCGAGTCTACATGCCCAGAATTGACATAGGAAGAATATTTTAATACCAAACAACAGCATTGCATTTTGATGAGTTTGGATGGTAGTACGAATTAGTATAATCACTTAACTTGTGGTTGGTAACTAGTACGAATTAGCATAGTTATTTAACTTGTGGTTTGTAAAGATCGACAAGTTACAAGTTAAGTGTTATGAACAAATTTTCTATTACTTTTTCTCTATGCTTAGTTGTAAGTATATGTTGTCCATGTCTTATTTATTTGTTATTTTCTTTATTTAAATAGATTGCTTATCACTAACTCTTATACATGCATTAGTAAAAATTAATAAAAATTATCCATGCATTAGCTATCCATCTACATAAAAACATCATTATACACTCACATAAAAGAATTGGTCAAAAATTGAAAAAAATCACACCCGAGTGAATAGCATTTACATAATGTTATCTTATCTTGACTTTTGTTTGTCCATATGGAATGCTTATGTTTGATCGGCATATTTGTTTATCAAACGATTAGCATTTGCATAATGATATCTTATGTTGACCTTTGTTGATCAATATGCAATGTTTATGTTCAATTCACATCATCATGGTTAGGATTATTCTCATCCTTTTTTTTCTCTTATCGTTATCATCATCATTTGTATTTTGTATAATATTAATGATATTTTATATTGACTTTTATTATTATTATCATTTTTATAATAATATTTTATGTTGATTTTTGTTTATTATAATACTTATGTTTGATTAACATATTTATTTATTAAATCTTAAATAATTAAAAACTTAAATAGAATTTAAATTTAAAGAAATTGCTTTCCATCCTAAATATTGTTCAATTAAAAGAAAAGATTTTATATGTTTTCATTATCACATGGGAGAAATTGAGAATGTGAAATTGAGAAATTGAGAATGTACGATTTTGCTAAAAGGTGCAAGTGGAGATGAATTAAAGAAAGTTAAATTCGTTGCGAGGAACATTATCGCTTTTAATAATAATTGGAATGATTTTTTTGGCTAGATTATGGTGGTGTTTGATGTGTATGCAATTTGTGTTAAAGTTTATAAGACAGAAAAGGATGGAACACCAGTGGGCATATTCATTTCCTTCTCATTATTAACCACAAGAATATATCTAGGATTAGATCAAACCATAAACCATGGGTCAATACCACAGAACAAAAAATACTATGGGACATCAAAGTGTCCTAGTCAAACTAATCAACTAATCACTCAACTAATTAATGCACTTATGAAGGGTAGTGGACCGGTGAGATTACAATTCTTAACACACCCCCTTAATCTCAACTTGGACAATATTCAACACTATCAATGCCTAAGTGTTGTGCCTGCTGGTTATGTCTCAGCTAGGAATAGATTTCATTCAAAAAACTTAAGCTTTACTTTCTTCCTTGATGTGTACTTGAACTGCTTCTTCTTTGTCTTCTAGATCTTGATGCTAAGTATGTATTCTTCAGCGTCTTCTTTAGCTTATACATAAAAAACAAATTTATTGCTTTTCAATGGTACTGGAACATAGTGCAAGTCTTATTCTTCTTCTGTTTCAACAAGTGTTATCTTAATGTCCACTTTACCTGTACACTCAAAAATTTTGTCAGAAAAAATATGAATATATTTCAACTCTTCTTGGAGAGCATCCTCTTCTTTATCATTACCATCATCATCATAACCATCATCATCATCATCATCATCCTCATCCTCATCATCTTCATCACCATCATCTTCATCATCCTCATCGTCATATTCATATTCATCATCATCTTCATCATCACCATCCTCTTCTTTATCATAACCATCATCATCATCTTTACCATCATCATCATCATCATCATCATCGTCATCATCGTCATCGTCATCTCCATCATCATCATCATCCTCACCACCATCTTCATCATGATTGATGATTGACCATCATCATCATCCTCTTCTTTATGATCACCATCACCACCGTCATCATCATCATCATCATCCTCACCACCATCTTCATCATGATTGATGATTGACCATCATCATCATCATCATCATCCTCTTCTTTATGATCACCATCACCACCGTCATCATCATCATCATCATCCTCATCACCATCTTCATCTTCATCTTCATCATGATTGATGATTGATCATCATCATCATCATCATTTCCATCCTCTTCTTTATCATCACCATCATCATCCTCATCACCATATTCATCATGATTGGGTATTGATCATCATCATCATCGTCGTCATCATCATCATCCTCTTCTTTATCATCACCATCATCATCATCACCATCATCATCATCATCTTCAACATCATCATCATCATCATCATCATCATCATCATCATCATCTTCATCAGCATCATCTTCATCCTCATCATCCTCATCATCATCATCATCACCATTACTTCATCACCATCTTCATCTTCATCTTCATCATGATATTCATCACCACCACCACCATCATCATCATCATCATCATCATCATATTCATCATCATCATCATCATGTCCATCATCATTGTCATCATGATATTCATCATCTTCATCATCGTCGTCTTCATCATCTGCTACTCCCCCTAGTCAAAACCCCCTCCTCTCCCTAGCCCTTACTAACCCAGACTCTCTCAGTCTCTCTCTCTTCCCGACACCTCCACCTACCTCTAACCATGCCTTCCATCTCTCTTTCGAAGTCCCTACAACCAACACCCTCTCCTCTCTCGCTTTCTCTCTCCCTCCTTCCCCCCACCCCAACCATTACCAACCCCCTCTCTCAGTCTCTCTCCCTCTTTCTCTCCCCCTCGCTAACCCCCCTCCTAGCCGCACACGCGTTTTGTTCAACTAGGTACATTATTTAGCCGTGCACCAAACATATTAAACACCTAGGTTTTTTTAATATTCAAGAAACGCGTGTGCATTTTGTGTGTGAATAACGCTCGCGCGTTATGTGTTTAAATAATGCTAATGCATTATGTCTGTGCAAAAAAAATTGCAAAATAATTTTATCCTCCCGCATTCTGCATTTTCTCCTCCCACCTTCCCATCTCCCATACAGCATGACACTTCACAATTAACAATCAAAGCATTGGAGGAAGCTCCAGACACTCCATGTTCACAATCAACAAGTTTGAAGAGATTCTACAGTTGGCATTTGGAATTGAGGATTCCACATTCACAATTACCAAGCTTCAAGGGGATTTTTCATTCACAAATTCAAGCTTCAAGAGGATTCTACATTCACAATTTCAAGCCTCAAGGTAATTCTATATTAACAATGTCAAGCAAGTTTGATGAATCTATATGAACACAACTGAAGAAGAATCTACATTCCCTATTGAGCAAGCTTGAAATTTCTATATTCACAAATGAAGAATTTTCTATATTCACAAATGAGGTAAAAACTTTACTTTCACATTTGAGCCAGATTGATGTTCACCTATATTCACAATTGAGGAAGTATCTATATTGACAATTGAGCAAGCTTGAAGAACCTATATTCACAGTTGAGAAATAATTTGGATATTTGAATAATTGAGCACACCTCTAGGATATATTTTCTTAGTATTGCTCATTGTGGTCATGGGGAATCCACGCAATTGAAAAATGAAATCGGCAAGGAAAGAGAAGCCTCAAGAAACCATGGAAGAAGTTAGAGAAAAGAAAATATTGGACATGTGGAATCGAAGGAATTCCATGGAAACTCATCCAATTCCAATCATAGATGATGCCATGGTCGTTCCTACCCATCCACCTCAAGAAATACGAAGAAATTCACTAGAGGGACCCTCAATTTCAACAACATTTGATGAACAAGCACTCCATGGCACTAGTGAAGAAGTAAGATGTAGGTGCTCATCGGGGGATGTTTCAATTCCCACATCAAGTCAACCTCAGAATATGGTAGTGAATGACTTGTTGGGTAGTGGTTATACAAGCAACGAAGTTAGAGAGGCATTGAGTGGAGGATTAACAATGGAAGAAGCAAATGTTATGGAGACCGTCCAAGAGAATGAAAGACAAGGGGATCCTATGGAAACACCAGAGCGTCCTAGTGATGGTGTACATGCTCTAGTTCCAACACCCTTACCTCGATTAGCAACTGCATGCCGAAGAACTCCGAGATGTATACAGGTTGATGAAACCCTCATTAGTTCACTTGAAGGTATGTTGTCTAAACATTCTATTGCTTATCAAACTTGAAAAATACTTGATAACTTTTTTTATTCTAAATGTGATGGGGACAAGCACAAATTATTTTTATCATTGTTGAAATCTAGGCATATGACTGTTGTTAGAAGAACATTAGGGATAAAGATGGCCAAAAAGTTAGAACCAAGTTCTCATATCGTTAAAAGTTTAGTAGATGCATTTAGTACAATTGGAAAGAAATCTCGCTCAAAGGATTGCAATGCGGCTCATCGTGTGTTGTCACAATCAATCATTAACAAAAGCACTAGGGCACTTCGTTTTCTTAAACCTACATCCAAAATTGTTAATTTGAATGTGAAGACACTTCGTAGGTATTGTGTTAGAAGAGAACAACTTGAAACCGGTCAAACAGATGTTTGGGCCTTCATTGGCAGGTTGCCACGCTCTGATATGAAGCTCATTGATGCGGTAAAGGGATTAGTGCAATCTTTTTGGCATGACAACACTAGACCTTCTTCCAACCAAAAAGATGTATTAAAATTGAGAAGGGGTTCAAAGGATCGTGAACCACACATTAAACATTTTCTCGATATGACACAAACAGAATTATATGAGAGATTTAGGAATGAACATAACGAACTTGACTTGGGCCAAAGATCCTTTGAAAAATGCAAACCATGGTATGTTAAAATAAACACATATTGTTGTCGATACCACATTGAGTATGGTTAATATTATGACACATATACATATATTTTTCGTGTATTGCATAACACTCTTGTGCAGGAATGCTCAGCTGCATTACCACCGATTCCATCTAGATACTTTATTCATAGCATGTTGTGTATCAGGCCAAACGATTGCACATTTTATCAAAAAAATTGCATAGATGGGACATGCCTAGGGTGTGGTGGATTCGCATTATTTGAAAAATGCATACACGTGACCGATGAGCATGAACTTGGGAGGTAGGAGGTGAACTTGCAATCATTCAAATATGTCACGTATGATATTGATGGAGGGAATGAAAGAAAAAAAATAGAATTGGTCACTTCTCAGGTTGGTAATGAGTTATTGAATACATTTTTTCTTCAGATTGCAATTTCAAATGTAACAATCTATTGATATATGTATTTATTATTGATCTACCAGGTACAGGTTTCTGACTTCATGGAGGAATTCTTTGAAAAGACACAACATTATGTAAAGCATGTGCATGTGGCTCGTTGGCAAGATGAGCAGTTTAGAATGTGCAGGGATACATTTCCTATTGGGACTATCCTGTCAGTGGGCGATTTTGCGGAAAACTACACTCTTCAACCGCAAAATGAGATTCAGAGTCAATACTATCACTCAGACCAGGTCAACATAATGGTCCATATCACCTATAGACATGGGGTAGATGGTACTGAAGACAACAAGGTGATATTGAAGGAGTATCACTTATACATAAGTGATGACAGGTGTCATGACTTGGCTTTTGTACAACACAGCTTTCAAATATTCTACAATCACTTTGTTAGCACTCAAATTGTGCTGAATGATATGGCAGCTTTTGGCGTGGATGGAAATACCTCATGAACATCAACACCCGAGTGGATAATAGGATCTCGGAATACCTCCCCTGAGACTGTAATGTCCCCATTTTGACCCCTTTGTATTAAATCGTAAATGATGTGCATATTGTAATTTAATCATGGTGAGGAGCTCAAGGCCAAGGCCCCACCGTTGATTTAGCGTTTCATGTATCGGCAATTAAAATAGATGCCTATGGTTCTTGTGCTAGATAGGCACAATGTATATAAGACATCATGTAATTACGAATTTTTAATGAAAAACCCACAACTGGCTATGCAATGCAACAAAAGAGATGGGGCATGACTCTACAAGGAAAAGGGAGGGAAATTACTCAAACCCTTGATCCAATGGTATTAATCCATGTGTCAATGGGAAAACCCATAAAAACCACCAACTACCCATTTTGTCTCATGCACCCAATCATTTAATTCTTCCAAGAAATTGGTTAAGGCAGTTAATGTCTTGGGATGGGAGAGGTATGGCAGTCAGATTTTCGTGCATGGGCAAGCTACCAACCTGAAAATCGTATTTTTGGCTTGCTGGGCAAGAAAAACCCCCACGAAATGCTTCCTAAGGCAAGTATTCATGCATTACATTCTTCCTCTCACGCAGACTGAGCTCACAGAAAGTTATCCTCACGTTTTTCACCATAACCCTGCGTTTTTCCATGCCCAGGAACTCGTTTTTGGATTGTGCAACAGCTGGGGAAGGAGGGACGCGAATTGGGACTGAGGGAGAGGTCGTTTTTGCCATGGGGCGTTTTTCTGGAATGGGTTTTGCTTCCCCAGTCGAAATTCCAAGTGCCAATACGTTTTGAGTCTACCCACATTTTTCTGAAGTCCAGGAAACCCCATCTCATGCCTCCCACTGTTGGAAAGGTTTTCTCATGCTCAGCAAGTGTAGGTTGTTGTTAGGTGCATCCCTGTTTTGTTTGGAACCCATGAGCAAGAAACTGGAATGGTAGTGGACAGAATTGGCTTGATAAACCTAGTGTAGGGAGTATCCTCTCAAGAAGATTAAGAGGGCTGGCTACTTTTCTATGCACACCCTGAGAGCACTAGAAAGGAAGGTATGGCTTGAGGGACTGTGTGGCAGTGAAGAGAATACTTCCTTGTGCTGGGTGTGTAGGCATTGTGAGTGCCAAGCTAAATAGATCTGGGAGAGGTACCTATAGCTCTATAGTTGAGCTCACTAGCTTAGCAATTCTTCCCTTCCATGTCCTAGCAGCCTGATAAACCCAATTGAAGATTGGCTTGGCTCATCTTGGTGTATGCTTGGCTATGTGTGAGTTTGCTGTTCCCTGGTTCCTTGTAGAGATCATGCCCAGCTCGGGGGTGGCAGTGGTGCTGAGAGATTGAGTAGCACACTAGCCTATGGTTGGGTGGAACGTTGCAGATGCATAGCCAGTTGCTTGGGATTGCCTTATTGAGATAAGTATTCTCTTGTGTAAATTGGCATTTATCATTTGATGAATATTATGAATGTATGTGGATGTATTAAACGAATTTACTTCTGCTGTGTATTTAAAAGTTTATGCATTTCCATATGATCTTGTATAATTCTTCAAAGGTCTCTATTTAATGGCTGTCACAGAATAGTTTGAATGTATGTTAGATATCAACAGGATTTATTTAATTTCTGTTGTGTTCTATAGCCTGCACATATACATGTCTTGTGTCAATGAGTTAAATGAATGGATATGTGGCTAATTGCCCGGATTGAGCACCACGTCCTCTCTATCATGCTGTATGGTAGGAAGGGGACATTACAGAGACCGAGGAGTCGGAGGTCAGCATGGTAGGGGACAGTTCAAGGAATGAAGCAATCAGGGAAGAGCCAGTGGTTTTTAGAGATCATAAGGTAAACAAACATGCTAAAACGCACCAGAAATAAGCAAAGTAGGCAATGACGGCTGAGATTGAATACCCCGAAGATCGACAGTTCCGAGCCCACTGCGCGAATGAAGATGTAGGAAATATAGCATAATGAGAGGGTGGTAATCGGCAGGCAAGTGATAAAATAAATCGACGGCGGAGAGTGGCGTATAGAAAGATCTACGGTGCACAGTCCCCACGTTGATCCAACAAGCACGAAGCATGTTATGTTTGAAATCGCCGCGGTAGAAGTTATGTATCGTGCAACTATCAACGGCATAGACTCACCAAGGGAAAATCAAAGGCCCGATGATCACCACGCTGATTTTTCTCGCTGGTGATTTAACTGCATCTCAAATCACGGTGGTCGACAGGGACATTCCATCCAATAGTCAGACTTGGAACTATGTGTGACAAAATGGGAAAGCCACAGAAGTAAAAAAAAGGGGTTGCGGTCTTAATCCAATCACCGATTCCCACACGAGAAAGGGGCATCTCCTCCAGAGATTATTGATGGCCACATGGGATAAGCCACCTTAGCACCATTAAGGGTCTTTTATGTATGATCTGAAATGCACGGTTGTACATGCATTACATTAGTCCTATCCTCATTCATCATGATAAATCATTTGGAAGGTCTAAGTCAAAGAATCATGAGAGCATAATTCGCATGGAGACGCCGTCGCTATTGGTCATTATAAACCTGACTCTCCAGGCCTGTAGTTTATGTCGAATCCCAAAGGGTGGTGAGTTCATCTGTTTGGTTATTTTTGCATGCAAGATAACAGACATGGAGAGAGAGCAAGAGGCCGAGGTAATAGTTACACCAGAACATGTACTGTCTGAGATAATGGAGGATTATACTCTCCCACCTCTTATGTTTTCCGACCAAGCAGAAGACGGTTCTGCCAGAGAATCGGAAGAACCCGAGGCACTATAGGAGTGTTGGAATTTGTTGCAACAGAAGGGAGGAAAATCCCACGAGGAAGAGGAGCCGAAAAATATCCTCTGATGAAGATATAATCCAGGACTGGATCCTCTCTACCGAAGAGGTGCCCCCTGTTTCCCCACCTAAGGAAACTTGAACGAATGTTCCCTCCGACGCTGGTGATTTCCTCGATTGGTATGATCAAGTGAAATCCCAGAAATAGGGTGGTGACACTCTTACGTCTTTTGCATCCCATTATCCGACAAGTTAGTTCTCTTGGCTATACAAGTATACTCTTAGTTTCCAAGTTTTAAAGATACTCAGATGGTTTGCAAACCCATTTTTGGAAAGACAGCGTGCAGGGGAAACAGAAAAGCATCCAACATATATGTATCCAGGCATTGAAGAGTTCATGAAAGCAAGCCGGCTGGCAGCAACTACATTTTTGTATTTTGTACTTTTGTTTAAAATAGTTGGATTCTGTAGAGAAGAAGCTATGTAATTGTAAACGACAGTTAAAATCTGTCCCGTAGATATTTGTTTAAGGATAGCGATAGCAAACGATGTCTGTTTGACTGTTAGATAGGTGTCGATTTGTTGTAACTAATTTTTGTTGAGAAGGAGCCGAGTCTAGAGCTCAAGGCCACCTATATATACAGTTGTAATCAGAGACACAAGGGTTGGAAATTCTAATGAGAAAGTATTTGTATTTTGATGATCAGTTTGTAATACATTTTCTTGGAGTTGTTTAATAGAATTTGTAGAGTTGGATTCCTGTGTAATCGGTCTGGTAGTATGTACCTTTCTTTTTCCCATGTGCAAATGTGTTTCTATCTTTTTTTATTCCATTCTATGATATTTCCTTCATGCTTGGATCAGGGTAACAGTTAAGTAGAATTCATAGAGATTATGCTTTGCTTAGCTTTTTCCAAGTATTTCACCAAATATATTCTGCTAAAGTTGATGTAGGATTCATCCTTGTTAGATGCCTTACATTGATGGACTGTCTCTTCTCTCTTCTGTTCCACAAATTAAATCTCTTTGACTACTAGTTGCTTGCTACCTTGCCCTTGTGAATGCGTTCACTAAATCTTTGTGAATAATGTTTGCAGAACCAGTTAAATGTGACTCCATCGCCCCAAATGAAATTCATGTGTTTTCAACCAAGTAACTCTTAAATCGTTATAGTTCCACAAATAGAAATTTGATCTTCTATGCATTATCGTAATTGAATATATTTAATGTTGAATGTTGGTGTATGATTTCCCTGATTGACACCTTTGAAGATTTCCAGTATTCTGTGAGTTTGTAGAGAGAGCCCTCTCTGTAGAGAGATCCCTCTCTATTTATGTTTGATCAGAAGCGTAAACCAAAGATTGGTTAGTGGTTACCCGAGATTACCCTCTTTCAGCCTTGGGGGTCAGTTTTGGTGTTAACACACTTGAAGGATAACAATATATAGATGGAACAACATTGGATTTGGTCTGACAGTTGTGTAGGGAAATTCAAAAATGCCCGTGTCTTCCAATGGTTGTGTATGCTCCACAAAAGGCACAAGGTGCCACATATTTCGAACTATTTTGAGACCGGACATGGAAAAGGTGAACAGGATGGAGCAGGTGTGTGCATAAAGAATGCATTACACAGGCAAGAAATGAAGTTCACAGATGGACCTATCATCCGAAATGCAAAAAGCATCGTTGAATGGTGTGCTTCAGTCACAGGGGAGGGAGCAAGAAGGCAGGAATATCACTCAACCAGGAAAGCACATGTGGTTAGATATTTTTGGGAGGTGGTGGGTGTAGATCATTCACAGTTATATGACTGCAAGACCATCCAAGGAACTCGTGCATTTCGTTCAGTTAGAATGTCGGACAATGCTATATTTGAAATGTGGACAAGGAAACTGTCATGTTTTTGTTCTCCAAGCAGTAGTGGTGAATGGGATGAATGTGAATCCATGGATTGGGTTGACGGCTAGGACCATGTATCACTCCCCATTGGTTGATGGATAGCTACAGAATTATCCCAATTGGAGGAGGGACAATCAAGTATTTCACCAGACTATCACCACATATCAGATCTCGTACAACCAGGTTCGATTAATATTATAATATTTTTTGACAACTAGTTGTGTCTAATTAGTTGTGTATATTTTTGATATTTTTGGCAACTAGTTGTGTGTAATTAGTTCACTAAAACATTGGAACTATATTTTCTCTAGGGAACATATACGTAGTAGTTTCCATGAGACGCAATGCATGGCACATTGACTATTGGCTGGAAGGTTTCTTAGAGGGGAAGAAAACCCTAAATGTTCCATTGCGGGACTCTGAGGGAGTTTATTTTCCGATTGGGTCGATGGTTATAAAGGGAGAATATTTGAACCAAGTTTCCCACTCAACAAATAGAAAAGGGCATACATATGAATATTATAGACCAGGTGAGATTGTATACCATTATACAAACTTAGTTATTGGCACAAACCTCCAGCTACAAACAATGCCAAGGAAGAACTCATCAAAGGCACGATACTTATTTCCTTATTCTGAGCATGAGAGGTTAAAGGAAACCATTGGTATTCAAGCTAATCCTGATGGTCTAGTCAAATGACCATAGGTAGGTAATCTGGTACGTGGTTTGCTTGTTTTATTGCATACTATGTTATAGGTATGTGGTGTACATGTATGTTATGATTTTGTTTTGTGGTCTCATTGAGTATTGACATTAATATTTTGAATATTGCAACCATACATTGATAGCTTGATAGATTCATAAATTGCATAGATTTGGTACAACTTGATAAATTTCACAAGTATCATAATCATCATCATCATCATCATCTACATCACCACCACCACCACCACCATCATCATCATCATCATCATCATCATTATCAACGTCTTCATCATCATCACCATCATCATCTTCCTCACCATCACCATCATCATTGCCATGTCTAGGTTCCTCATCAACATCTCCATCATCACATCTTCTTCGTCATCATCATCATCATCTTCATCACCATCACCATCATCATCAATGTCTTCATCATCATCATCATTAACTCTAACTCTAACCCTAATTCAATTTCCTTCTATAACTCTAATTTCCTTCATCATCATCATGCTAGCTATACCTTCCTGATGGACGATTTTGAAAAGTTGACCCTCGTGTGCAAAAATTGCACAGTCCCTCACTAAGCAAAATCCTAGTTTCCAAGATGACAAGTGGGCCAGGGGACTGGCGGAGAGGGGCACCCCTAGCACTGTCCCCACATCCTGAATGCAACAGAGTTGACGGTTCATCGATTGGAGCGACGGTCTTCATTCTATGGCTCGTTCCATCCGGCATCCAAAAGGCCTTCAGAGACACCTGCCAGATGCCTCCTGGGACCATAGAATCCCAATCGTGCAACAAAAACAGGTTCCGGGGAGACATGCAGGTGTGTTTAGACGATTTTGCAAAGTTGACCCCCGTGGGAAAATATTGCACAATCCCTCACTGAGCAAAACCCTAGTTTGCATAATGCACCTACAAGATGACACGTGGGCCATGTGACCGGAGGAGAGGGGTACCCCTAGCACTATCCCGACGTCCTGAATCCAACGGAGTCGACGGTTCGTCGATTGGACCCATGACTGTCATTCTATGGCTCATTCTGTCTCGCATCCAAAAGGCCTTCAGGGACACTTATTAGATACCTATCGAGGGCATAGAAGTCCAACCGTGCAGCAAAACTAGGTTCCGGGGAGTCCTGCAAGTGTGTCTAGGTAGGTTCTGGCTGGGAACGCTAGCCACAAGTGCTCGGCGAACGATTTTGCAAAGTTGACCCTCATGTGCAAAAATTGCACACTCCCTCACTAAGCAAAACCCTAGTTTCCAAGATGGACCTAAAATATGACAAGTGGGCCAGGGGACCAGTGGAGAGGGGCACTCCTAGCACTATCCCCATGTCCTAAATCCAACGGAGTCGACGGTTCATCGATCAGAGCGATGGTATTCATTCTATGGCTCATTTCGTCTGCATCCAAAAGGCCTTCAGGGACACCTTCCAAATGCCTAATAGGGCCATAGAACTCCAAGTGTGCAGCAAAATCAGGATTTGGGGAGTCCTGTAGGTGTGTCTAGGTAGGTTTCGGCTGGGAATGCTAGCCACAAGTGCCCAGAGGATGATTTTGCAAAGTTGACCCCCGCGTGCAAAAATAGCACACTCCCTCACTAAGCAAAACACTAGTTTCCAAGATGGACCTACAAGATGACACGTGGGCCATGGAACCGGCGGAGAGAGGCACCCATAGCACTTTCCTAATGTCTTAAATCCAACGAAGTTGATGGTTCATCGATCGGAGCCACGACCGTCATTCTATGGCTTGCTCCATCTCGCATCCAAAAGGCCTTTAGGGACACTTGTTGTATACCTACCGGGGGCATAGAACTCCAACCGTGCAACAAAACTGGGTTTCGAGGAGTCCTGCAGGTGTGTCTAGGTAGGTTTCGGCTAGGAACTCTATTCATAAGTGCCCGGTGGATGATTTTGCAAAGTTGACCCCCGTGTGCAAAAATTGCATAGTCCCTCACTGAGCAAAACCCTAGTTTGCAGAATGCACCTACAAGATGACACGTGGGCCATGGGACCGACATAGAGGGGCACCCCTAGCATTGTCACAATGTCCTGAATCCAATGGAGTTGACGGTTCGTTGATCGGATCCACGACCATCATTCTATGGCTCGTTCCGTCTCACATCCAAAAGGCCTTCAGGGACACTTGCTGGATACCTACCGGGAGCATAGAACTCCAACCGTGTAGCAAAACAGAGTTTCGAGGAGTCCTGCAGGTGTGTCTAGGTAGGTTCTGGTTGGGAACGCTAGCCATAAGTGCCTAGTGGATGATTTTGCAAATTTGACCCCCATGTGGAAAAATTGCACTCCGTTACTGAGGAAAACCCTAGTTTCCAAGATGGACGTACAAGATGACACTCGGGCCATGGGACCGGAGGAGAGGGGCACCCCTAGCACTATCCCGACGTCATGAATCCAATGGAGTCAACGGTTCCTCGATCAGAGCGACGGTCGTCATTCTATGGCTCGTTCCATCTCGCATCCAAAAGGGACGTCCTGCAGGTGTGTCTTCTGGGTAGATTCAGGCATTCTCGAGGATCTAAATTTATAATTATCTTCTGGGTAGATTCAGGAATGGAATAATATTTGGTGGCACTTCCAAGCTTCCCAAACCATTTGGTCAGCCACAATATGTGCGACTCCTTTGACGAAAGATAAATTCAGGTGTGGACGACAACATTTGATACACTAGCCAAATGTATGTTGTTGGAAGAACTTACATATTTCAACAAAGGAGCATTTTCCAGGTAACTTGAAAACCCCTTCCAATTTTCAGCAATAAAATAAAGAAGTTCAACATATAAATTTTCAGGCAAGCTTGTCAACCAATCAGACAACCAAATATAGGGAGATAACCACGCCCAAAAAATTCAAGCTATTATAAAACTCTTGTTTATCAAGATAAGGATGGACTATGTATGCATTAAGAGAATATAGATGAATGAAGTCTCTTTGATGAACTTGTCCTCTTGCTTTCTCCATAATTCATTTAAAAGCAGGGAGTATTGTCCATGCTTCGATTGGTTTACATAAACGTTTATTCCCAAAGCTGACGTCACATAAAACCACTTCCTCAGCTCTCAATTAGGTCTGAATGGCATGTCTAACTTGTGTTAGCTGTGGATAACGAGGAATATGAAAGGGAAGGTACCTATAGACCCAAGTTTTCGATGATAGAGGTGAATTACCACTTATCAGAGCACGGAATGTTGAACAAAAGGCTAATGGAACACAACGAAGGATTCCTTGGTTCTACTTGTTATTGAAAATGATACTTTATCTTCACGAAACTAGTAAAAGACATGCCTGTATTATAAATGGAGATCATGTTACAATTTTCGTCAGAAGAAAAGCATAGATACCTACAGCCGCCATATTTCCTTTTGTAAGCCGATTGTCCATCAGAAAAGCTAATGTAATAGCCCATTTCCCAACATCTTTCCTCTACTCAACCCTACACTCATTTTCCACATGAAATCACTGCCTCCACATGTAATAACTACATTTTTTGTCGAAAATTGATCTTCTTCTACTAACAAATGTAAAATGAAGGATTCATTGTCATTGCTACAAGATGTTCTAAGGTCAGTTTCTCGTCAAACAAAGATTGTATAAATCCTGTTAAGATCGATATGTTCCAGCTCATGATCTGAGAGCTTCTTTATCTTAGACATAAACAAAAGAGCTTCAGGATGAATACTAGAGAGTTGTTGCTTTACAGCTTCAACCTTCTCAAGACGTGGGGGTATAAAATGAGCCATAGAATGACAAGCGTGGCTCAGATCGATGAACCGTTGACTCCATTGAATTCAGGACATCGGGACAATGCTAGGGGTGCCCCTCTTCATCGGTCCCATGGCCCACGTGTCATCTTGTAGGTGCATTCTGCAAACTAGGGTTTTGCTCAGTGAGGGACTGTGCAATTTTTGCACATGGGGGTCAACTTTGCAAAATCATCCACCAAGCACTTATGGCTTGTGTTCCCAGCTAGAACCTACCTAGACACACCTGCGAGACTCACCAGAACTTGGTTTTGCTACACGGTTGGAGTTCTATGTCCCTGACAGGTATCCAGCAAGTGTCCCTGAAGGCCTTTTGGATGCGAGACGGAACGAGCCATAGAATGACGGTCGTGGCTAAAATCAACGAACCGTCAACTCTGTTGGATTCAGGACATCAGGACAGTGCTAGGGGTGCCCCTCTCTGTCGTTCCCATATCCCACGTGTCATCTTGTAGGTCCATCTTGGAAACTAGGGTTTTGCTTAATGAGGGAGTGTGCAATTTTTGCACACGGGGGTCAATTTCGCAAAATCATCCGCTGGGCACTTGTGGTTAGCGTTCCTAGATGGAACCTACCTAGACACACCTACAGGACGCCCCGGAACCCGGTTTTCCTGCACGGTTGGAGTTCTATGCCCCCGGTAGGTATCCAGCAAGTGTCCCTAAAGGCCTTTTGGATGTGAGATGGAACGAGCCATAGAATGACGGTCGTGGCTCCGATCGACGAACCGTCAACTCCATTGGATTCAGGACATTGGGACAATGCTAGGGGTGCCCCTCTCCACCAGTCCAATGGCCCACGTGTCATCTTGTAGGTACATTCTACAAACTAGGGTTTTGCTCAATGAGGGACTATGCAATTTTTGCACACGGGGGTCAACTTTGCAAAATCATCCACTGAGCACTTCTGGCTAGCGTTCCGAGCTGGAACCTACCTAGACACACCTGTAGGACTCACCGAAACCCAGTTTTACTGCACGGTTGGGATTCTATGGCCCCATTAGGCATCTGGCAGGTTTCCCTAAAGGCCTTTTGGATGCCAAATGGAATGAGCCATAGAATGAAGACCATCGCTCTGATCGACGAACCGTTGACTCCGTTGGATTCAGGATGTGGGGACAGTGCTAGGGGTGCCCCTCTTTGCTGGTCCCCTGGCCCACCTATCATATTGTAGGTCCATCTTGGAAACTAGGGTTTTACTCAGTGAGGGAGTGTGCAATTTTTGCACAGGGGTGTCAACTTTGCAAAATCGTCCATCGGGCACTTGTGGCTAGCGTTTCACTTCTTATGGTGAAAAATGGGATGGTGATGGTGAAAACATGGGTAGGAGGAGCACGATGAGGATGAGGATGGTGACGACGATGATGATGATGATTAGGGTGAGGATGATGATGATGAGGGTGAGGATGATTAGGATGAGGATGAGGATGAGGGTGATGATGATGATTATGAAACTTGTGCAATTTATTAAAACAAACATAGGACCATGAAGATGTTGATGTTGATGATGATGATGATGATGAATATGATGATGGTGGTGGTGGTGGTGGTGGTGGTGATGAAGATGATGATGTTGGAAATGGTAATGATGATGATGAGGGTGAGGATGAGGATGATGGTGAGGAGGAGGATGATCATGATGATGGTGAGGATGTGGATGAGGGTGAGGATGATGAGGATGATGATCATGATGGTGGTGGTGATGATGATGAAGATGTTGATGATGAGGTGATGAGAATAATGATCGTGATGATGAATATGTTGACGACGATGATGATGATGAAGATAATGGTTTACCGTGATGATGATGAGGATGAGGATGAGGGTGAGGATGATGAGGATGATGATGATAATGATGATGATGATGATGGTGGTGGTGGTGGTGGTGGTGGTGGTGGTGGTGAAGATGATGATGATGATGATGATGATGATGATGATGATGGTGGTGGTGGTGGTGGTGGTGGTGGTGGTGGTGATGAAGATGATGATCATGATGAAGATGATGATGATGATGATGAGGGTGAGGAGGATGAGGATGGGTATGAGGGTGAGGGTGATGAGGATGATGATCATGATGATGGTGATTATGTGGATGAAGGTGAGGATGATGAGGATGATGATCATGATGGTGGTGGTGATGATGATGAAGATGTTGATGATGAGGGTGATGAGCATGATGATCGTGAAGATGAATATGTTGACGATGATGATGATGATGAAGATGAGGATGATGAGTATGAGGGTGATGATGATGATTACGAAACTTGTGCAATTTATCAAAACAAACATGGGACCATGAACATCTTATTTTCGTTCATCAATACAACATTATCAAGGAATATCATTAAAGTAGTTAGGTATTTCATTTTCCATGGATTTTGGATGATTACTTTTGCATTATGACAGGTGGAAAATCGACATATGAAAGAGGTAAAGCACAAACTAGTGTCTTACATACTAGGGTTTAGTAAGGATAGGGTTTATATCTTCAACGATATTATGAGAGTGAATTCATGACCAGCTATTGGTTAGTATATTTGAACAAACTAGGGTATATTTGTTACATATATTTGACCATATGTACATGAAGGCCCAATGAATTTTATTACACTTTAGTTATGCATTCCTTACCATTCAATCGAACTGCATAGATGCTCATGTACGCATAGTTTGATGAAATACAGTAGCATTGATGAAATGTGTAGCATCTATTGGACTTCCTCTTACTGTCTGAAAATGTCATAAGATTACATTGATGGTATGCGTAGCATGTTACTATTATGACAGAGATTTTTTCCTTGCAACCATAATCATGATCAATGGGTATGAACCCTTGGAGTTGACAAAAAACCCAATTTTAAATTAGATATCAAATTAGCATGCATGTGCTAAGTTCATTGAACTGTTGAAAGATATTATTAGTTTTTTCCATTAAGATAATGTTTTCATAACACAATGGTGAGATGTTACTTGATCAATGCAATAAATGTAAGAGAATAAATATTGCTTGAAATGTAATTTTATAAATTACAATAGCATAATTTATCAATTTGTGGAAGAGATGAATCATCACAAGCACAAGTTGAAACTCAAGAGAAAATATGGAATATATTGATAGTCGAATGTTTGTAATACAAAATATGGGAAAGTAGTCGGCCCTCAAATGGCCTGTCAATGTACAATGTGTACATGTATGTCAAAATACATCTATCCAAGACTATGCAACATCAAAAATCAATCTTTCTCTTGTTTTTCCTCGACTTTCCTCTATCGACCATCTCCCTGGGATTGCTCGGCATCTCAGAAGTCTGCAAAAAAAAACATTATTTTTACCAAATAACTGCACTAATACCCTACAATCAACAAACTTAAAAAATTAACTTATAGCCAAATTATTTATGACAAACACTCACCAAGTCCTCATGGGGTATAGATGTCAACAGTGTGCTCATGGAAGGCATCTCTATAGTTGTGCTCTGCAAATAAAAGATCTTAATTCAACAATTCAACATTGATCAACGTGTTTGGATAAATTGAATAAAAAAACTTGGTCATTAATGAACATCTCACCGCAAGAGGAGACCCGGTCAGAACCATGGATTGAGCAGAGGGACCAGGCACTTCTGCCACTAATGGCTACAATCACAAAATGGATAAATAGTTAGACATGCATGAATAAACAATATAGTAATATGGTTAAATACTATGCATTGTGATTGTCCAAATAGTTACCTCCATATGACTCATGGCTATTGTAGATGCGGCACTGACTGCAGCATCAATGACCTTTGTTAGGTCAGGGGTAGATGGATCTCTCATGTGTCTTCTATAGAGGGCATCCACATTCTTTCCAGGAGTGGAGCCTCTCTTGTACACTTATCCCTTTTGCACGTTGGGACTACGGGGAGATCGAACTGCAGACAGTCTTGAACGTATATCTGCTGGTGGCTACAATCACCAATACTGACGTATTTAGAAATGCATTGGTTAATGGAATAGAATGTATTAACAAACTGAAAATGATGAAATACATACCGATGTACTATATACGTCAATCAATTCTAAGAAATGGTTCGCTGTCCATTGTGTCTCCGCGGGCATGCTATCGATTGTATTCCCACCGGGGGGGAGCTCACTAGATGAAATCATTTCCATCTAATGGGGATCTACAACCTACAATTTAGAAAACTGTAAATATTAGATCATGTAGCATTAATTAAGTAGCATGTGATAAAAAAATAACATGTGTTGAAATAATGTCATGTTGAAATAGTTACCTCAGCATGAGATGTTGTCGTTGAAGGTATGACAACATCTTGTAACTCAGAAGGTTCTACTGCATGAGCCTCTTGGCCCTCATTCCCTTCTTGTGGAAACTACAAGTTTTAAAATCATTAAAAATATTAGCAGTCTATATATGTGTATAGTAAGGAAAATAATTTACAAATGACACTAAATTGTTAACTGGATCTACTCATGTATTAAAATAATGTCATGTTGAAATAGTTACCTCATTGTGAGTTGTTGTCACTGAAAGTATGGCAACATCATCATCATCATCATCATCATGCGGTGCTAGTGCATGAGCCTCTGGACTATGCTCTACATCATCAGTGCAAAGGTCTTCAACCCCGTGCCCTTCTTGTAGTAACTACAAGTTTTAAAACCATTAAAAATATTAGCAATCTATATATATGTGTATAGTAAGGAAATATAATTTTAAAATGAAACTAAATTGTTAACCACTAACTTACCTGTGTGAAATACTCAGTAAAGGTATCATCTGTTCGGACATGACCAAAGCAAGGATGGCCGCATACTGTGCATGGGTGGGGTTGATGGCTGTGCTCATGCTGTGTAGGTACAGTGCCACTATTAGATGTTGCTCGGCCACTTGAAGGTGGTGGCTCTACCCCACCAGGAGGTGGTGGATCTACCCCACCGATAGGTGCTGGCTCTACTCCACCCATAGACGATGGCTTTGATGGGCCTACCTAGTGCGTACCATGAAGATACATGGTATGGCGAACAACCGCCTGTGCCAACAGTAGGAAGGAATCTTGTGTCTCTGGCACCAACTGATGTGCAGGCGGCACATCTGGCTTGGGTAGCCTCCTACGAGGTGGAGCTAGGGGCGATTGGGATATATGTGCCTCACATTGGGACGTTGCTGAGGCATCCCCATCCCAACACCCGGGTACTCCAAGATATCAAAATAGTTAACATGCTTCCCCAGCACAAACTTTGCGTACATCTTTCTCAGAAAATACAAAGGCATTTCCTTGTTATTGTGTGGTGGTGCATCAAACACCATGTACCATTGGTCCATCTAGTTATCTATGAATGGTTGATATGTACACCACTCGATAGAAATGTGCCTTTTATTTGCATTAGGGACTTCACCAGCCCGTGGATTTCTAAACAGGGAAAAGATTTGTTCTTTTGAGATTTTCAACTTCTTGACTTCTCTCTAGCTAAGTCCATCCACATATTGTTGCCTCTTTCTTTCTCTAAATGTGGCAATATCTTGCAAAGCACCATTAGACCTACTAAAGGTCTCTATCATTTCATCCAAATTGGATGCAAGCATAACATGCCTGTCATCAATAATAGCAATTGAGGCTCGAATTTCTCTGAGCCTCTGAATTGCTCTTTGGATGTAAGAGTGGGAATCCATGGTCATCACTGCAAACAAAAAATAAAAATAAAAATCATTAGAAACGTATATATGTGCTATAATGACATCTCTCAAAAATGAAAAATGTACAAACTTTGTGCAAGAACGAATACATTACAAACATAAATATCATCTCATGCATACATTACAAACATAAATATCATTTCGTATGACCATTGCAGGGATACATTATGGGTCATTGAGGGCATAAGGGTGGAGACCATGTGGGCATAAAGACCACGATGATGTGGAAAAGATATGTTTTTTTATCGGTTAAACTGAGGTATCCTATTGATGGACAGAATGAAGACATGCTGGTAGAATGATGAAGAAATGACTAATGATATGGGCATAATGTTGTGATGTGCATATGGACAGTGTAAAGTGTATGAATGGAGATATGGCAACAGATTGATATGACATGAATAATGATGACATAATCAATATGTGATCTAATTGGTGATATTTGCTGATGGACAGAATGGAGTTATATTGAATAATGAGTGCTTGATGAGAATGATGAAGTGCTTTGGAAACAAACAAGGGCTTCTAGTTGATGATGTATGTAATTTGCAGACTTAAGAAGAGTCTGAAATATCATTTGTAAATCTATGGTTGTTGGGGTGTTGGTGCATCCCGATGAGTTGCAGCTGACAGAATTATCTTGTGAATAGGATTGTCATTGATGACAACATTAATGACAAAGGTGTAAATGGCATGACGACAAGCAAACAAGGTGACTTGACAAGGACTTGAAAAAGACAAGACAAAAGACAAGGTGATGGGAATTGACACACATAATGAGCCAAATGACCCATACTGTGGTCATTTGGAGTTGGTCCTAATACCCTAGACAAGGATGACTTGGAGATAACAAGTTACATGAACAAAGAAGCATGAAGTGAACAAAGAAGCTTAAAGTTGACACTTGACAAAGAGATTGCGGGCATCCCTTATGGCATCTGTGGGCATCCAAAACTGAAGATGATGGACATGTGGGCATGTGGACAAGGTGACATGTAGGAATATTGAAGATGCATATGTGGGCATGTTTGTGGAAGCTGCAGGCATTTTGGAGGCATGGAAAAGACCCCCATGCGAGCAATTGAAGAAGGTCTAGCTGCAGGCATGTTCAAAGGCATAAATATGGCCCTTGCGGGCATGAGTTACAAGCTAGTGCGGGCATGATGGAAGAAAAAGAAAATGGTGATGATGTGGGTATGAAGACCACATTTAGGTGGGAAAAAGAAAGTCTAAATAAATATATACATATATATTTATAATTTATGAGGTGTTTATGGAGCAACAGTAGAAATTAGAGTTTAACCTTTATCTTTTGATTAATTGGGGCTACAGTATGTTGATGTGCTGCTGGCATACAAACTAAGATGTTGATAATATGTATGGACAGAATGCATTCATGATTATTGGGGCTACATACGATGAACAAAATGTTGATATAGGGAAGCATGAAACAGGGACATAATGCTTGCTTGGGTTATGACAATTAATGATAATCAGAATGATGTTATAGACAAATATGTTGGGTGACAATGATGATTGATGTGATCAATGAGCCATTGTGTCTAACAGGGTGGATGTAAAATTCATTAAAATTTTAAAATTTTAAGTTTTGGCATTTCATTTACAAATATTTTTAGGTGACAATGATGATTGATATGATCAATGAGCCATTATGTCTAACAAGGTGGATGTAAAATTCATTAAAATTTTAAAATTTTAAGTTTTGGCATTTCATTTACAAATATTTTTAGATTAGGGAAACATAACAATTTATAAAATTAATGACAATATGAGGCAACGATTTAGATGCTTACCTTTCTAATCGTCCTTGCAAGATGAATTTGGGATTGTTGAGCCTCCAAATCTCCTCAGTTGAGCTTCTCCAATGCATTTTGGGAAGGCGAAATCGATTGAGTGTTCGTTCTTGGGTAAAACAATGGGTCAAACAATGTCACAGTTCGCGACACTATTTTTTTTTGTCATTGCGCCGAGAGGCGCTCTATAGCCTAGTATGAGGGAGATCTTGTTAGTCGAGTGTTTGTCGAGTTTGTCAAGTAACAAAATAATACAAAGTAAACAAAAAAGAATAATACAAAGTAAAAAGTAATAAATATTATGTTGGCCATAAACAAAAAAGAATTATACAAAGTAAAAAGTAAATATGAGACTTAAACTAGAGACTTTAGAGCTTAGGATTAGGTGGTAAATATTATGTCGGTCATAAACAAAAAATAATAATACAAAGTAAAAAGTAAACAAAAAAGAATAATACAAAGTAAAAAGTAATAAATATTATGTGGGCCATAAACAAAAAAGAATAATACAAAGTAAAAAGTAAATATAAGACTTAAACCAGAGACTTTAGAGCTTAGGATTAGGTGGCTCAGGTATTGCACTGAAGGAGCTACTCAAGGAGAGGTTTGCACCTTGGGAGATTTGATCCTTCTCGGCGCTTGATAGAGCCTAGGATTTGGATCTAGGCTGGTATTAACCATAATGCTCGAGCGTTATGGTGATCACCATAATGGTTGAGCGTTTTGTAATCCTATCCTACATGTTAAATGACATGGCAATTTCAGAGCCCACCATTCCTAGTTTTACATAACGCGCGAGCGTTGTGGATTTACACAATTCTCGCGCATTTCGCATTTACCCAATTGCATCTAAAAGGTCCCTCAACTTCGTGCGAGGGACCTTAGTTGTAAGATAATATAGCAAAATAACTTTATTCATTTGCAGAGGAACAAATCAAGATCACTAAAAGAATAACCAAAGCACATAAAAAAGAGACACAAAGAATTATCCTGGGAAACCCTTCAAGGGAAGAAAACCCAACAACCTTCATTACATAGAGAAATAAATCAAGATACAAATTACATCATATATACAATAAAAGATGAAACCTCGGAAAGGTATTCTATTGTCCTCATCTTCTATGGTCTGCAATTGCACATAAGATCAACTGACTTGAGTAAGAGTGGATGGATCAAATGAGTGAGAGTTCACTCTATTTATACAATCTTGTTGGGGAAACTTGCACATTTTAAGGAACCAACTTACATAATAATAATAGTTTATTCTTCTTTGGGGGGGAAATTAGTTGTGAGGATACCTCACGAGCTATAATCACCAACAATCCCTCTTAGCTAGGGATGTATCATCATGTAGGAACACATATGTATATCATTTGAGTATCACGGCTTGTCTTGAACGTATCATTCTCATAAGGAAGGTATTCAACACAACTCAGTTAGTCGATATGTGTCATGATTCAACTCAGTCTGTCGAGGAGCATCAGAGAATTGAACTTCTCAGTCTATCGAGAATTGCCATGCTACAATCCAATTCATTAGGGAGAATCATGATACAACTCATTCCATTGAGGAGCATATGTGAACTGCACTTCTCAGTCGGTTGAGAAGTTCCATGCTACAACCCAATCCATTGTGGAGCATCATGATACAACTCAATCCGACAAGGAGCATAATTAAATTGCACTTCTCAGTCCATTGAGAAGTGCCATGCTACAACCCAATACATCGGGGGGCATCATGCTACAACTCACTCTGTCAAGGAGCATAAGTGAACTGCACTTCTCAGTTTATTGAGAAGTTCCATGCTAAAACCCAATCCGTCGGGGAGCATCATGCTACAACTCAGTCAATCAAGGAGCATAAGTGAACTGCACTTCTTAGTCTATTGATAATTTCCATGCTAAAACCCAATCCGTCGGGGAGCATCATGCTACAAATCAATTCGACGAGGAGCATAATACATAACAGTCAACTCCCTCTCTCTCCCTATCAAGGGAGTGTCACACCATTCTCCCTGTCTCGAGGAGAATGTCACATCGATGCTGCACCCATTAGCACTCCCTCTCAATAAGGGAGATAATTTCCATTACTCCAAGCCCATTTTGGAAGTACACAAAATTCGCTTTGGAAAGAGGCTTGGTGAGGATATCTGTAATATAATCATTTATCAGAATATACTAGAGTTGGACTACTCTCCTCTGCACCTTATATATGATGTAGTGGTACTTGATCTCCACATGCTTCGATCTGTCACCAGATACCAGATTCACTAAAATCTTTACACATCTTGTGTTTTCACAGTGAATCAGTGTCAGCTCTAACATCTGTCCAAACAATCTAGCAAGGAGCTTTCGAACCCATCGAGCTGCAACACTCACTGCAATGTAATTATCCTTTGATGTGCTAAGACCCATTGAGCTTTGCTTCCTGCTACACCAAGAATTCACAGCAGACCCCAAATTGAAGCAACACCCATAAGTGTTCCTCCTGTCTACTATAGCTCATCCATCTGTGCCATCTCTCATCAAGTGAGACTACTGAGATGAGCCTCTTGCTCTCTCTATTTCACTAGATATCATTCCAGACTCCCTATGGAACTGTACTATAGAATGCCTTTGCAACTATGCATCATACTCTACCTCTAAAGCTTCTCATTGGCTAGTCCATCAGCCTATATGAGTTGTCTAAACTGCATCCTGAACACTGGCTCTGCACAACTTATCATGAGAGTATACCGGTTTGGTATCAACCAAGTTTATCATGGATCCAGTCAACTGACTATACATGGTAGGATTTGAATCAGAATCTAAGTCATTCAACTTCTTCATATTTTTCACCATAGGTGTAGCCATGGACTTATATTCCATCATCCCAAATCTCCTCAGGATGATAATAGTATACATACCCTGACTTAGGAAGATCTCATCAAGTCTCTGCCACACCTCTAATCCCAATAAATATTGTATCAAGCCAGGGTCCTTCATCTCGAAGTCATAGGATAACTCCCTCTACATATGTTAATGAATCTTTTTGTCTCAGTGGGGAACAACATCATGATCAAGGAATCATCATCAGTAGTTTGTACCACCTACACATGTTGAAGCCAAAGCCACTTCTCTAACTGGACATATGTATGTTGCACCTCCTTAGAGGTCAACCGAGTAGTTCTCATCCTAGAGCATACTCTCCACTCAGGCACAAATAATGCTCTAACTTATTCTAGAGTCTTCCATGACTCCAACTAGAAGCAAACTGCTCTTCATGTGGTCCCCACATCTCAGGTAACATGTTGAAGTAACTTCAGAGATCTCACCAGTTGCTACTAACTACAATTCCTCATGATCATAAAAAGGATAAACATTTGTAGTAGAGAGCGACCAATATCCGTTGAAGCCTCCTGCTTCCAATCATCAATCTCTATATGATAGCCTTTGGACATGTGGGTTATGGGTACATGTATGACTAAATGTACTAGGTCCACACTTGACCCACCCCTAGCCAGGTCTCATGCCCAACATTAGAGAATGTTCGATGCTCAACCTCTAGAAGGATAGTGCATTCAACTCAAGATTAATCTTCCCACCCTATCACAGGATGTCCGAAAGAAGGTATTGTCCTACCACCAGATCGTTCACCCCTATCCAAGTCACATGGATAATACTAGGGGAATGCCTGGCTGATGCCACAGATCTTCGTTTTCAAGCTCGTTACAGCTCCCTCTATGCTAGAGCGCCCTACTCCCTCTGTCACAGAAGCCATCCTACTACCTTATTTGGAACTTGAGCTGAGAGCCATGCTCCTAGAAGCGTCCTTTTTTTTAGCATCCTTCTCCCTCTCAAACACTAAATATCAACGGGATCAATAACCTAACTGACTTCACATCCATCACTTGTCCTTTAGAGCAAGTCTCATCATCCTTCTCTTGTAGGCCATAGCATATGGTCCTTCCTACAAGTCAGATTTAATCAAATAGTCAACAACATTGCATACTAATCCATCAATTCAATGCAATGACATAGTTTACATAGTTACGTAATCATTCAAGGGGATTTAGCATCTTAGCCAATGCTTCAAAACCCATTCATATCCCAAGCACACTCGGTAACTATTTAGATTCCTTCCCATCTTCACTAGAACACACGCACTGCTCTGAGCATGTTAGCAAAAAGGTTTCATCCTGGACTAGCTCCATCAAGGGATCATGGGATGTTGTGCAATACTATAGGCCACTTAACATCACATGTACACTACTCATCAATCCCAGTCACATACATGCATAACACGCTACACTATAACATGCATAACACACTTCCTGATTCTAGGAATACAGATCTACATACAACTATTATGACAAGATTAAAAACAACATATTCTTCAAATATGTTCAAAACATTGAGATCTGGTCTATAAAAACAATTTTAAAAAATAATGACAAATGATCATCCAAATACAAATACTTATCTTTTGTTGTTTGTTAACTCCCTCTTAATCTTTCACTATTCACAAATTTTATCATCACTCATTACTCAATACCATGGATCTTGACATCCATTCTAATAATATCTCTCATATCAAACCAAAGACATCAAACCTCAAGTGTGTGATGCATTCACTTTAAAATACTATAAATGGGCCTTCTTAAACTTTGTAACTTTGTTCCAACACCACTTGAATCAAACACTTCAAAAATCTTTTTACTATGTTTTAGACATGACGTGAAAAAAAAACTTTTCATAAAAAAAATCTTTAAATACCTTATCTTTTTTAAAAATGATTTTCCTTTATGAAACATTACAAATTTTAAAGATATCCCATGACGTGAATCCCCTTAAAAAAAATTACTCTGTGCCTTTCTTTTCTCCACCCGGTTGGTTACCAATGATTTCACTTCCATAAAGGAGATTTCGTGAATAGAAAACCCACTCTGGTTGAACAGATATTAAAACGATATTCAACTACATACGGTTCTTAAGCAAATATTAAAACAAATTTCAACTACGTACGGTTCACAATGCGCATCTGAGTACATTTTACAAATACCTAATATAGTCAATAACCTAACGACATTTTACAAATAGCTAATAAAGTCAATAACCCAACGACATTTTACAAATAGCTAATAAAGTCAATAACCCAACGACATTTTACAAATACCTACAGATGTAATATAAAAAGCTCCAATACTTACGTAACCCTTAGGGATGCTATCGTGAGCTTGCCCACAAAATGGGCCCCAACCCATAACTAGCAAGGCCCTCAGCTTTATGCTGATTCAAAGGGCATAGCTGTACATTCTGTTCTATAGAAGTATGTGCACTAGATTCTTGGAGCTGCAACTCCTCGTTACCCGGTGATTCCCGAAGCGAAGGGATGATATGGAGCTGCACCCATAACAGTCGGAATAATAGGATAGCGATAACTGGATGTAATGCAATTTGATCAGAAACAACACAATTTTTATGGCCACCTCCACAGAATGATGTACTGTGATAGAATGGCGGGGATTCATCTCCAAAGCTTCGAAGCTCTGCAGGGAATTATGAAGTTCTTCATTAAACAATGGCCAATTGCCAGATATAAAAGAATGATTTGAATCGAATTGTCCAACAGAAGGTGCAGTATGTAAAGCAGTACTTAAATATCTCTTAGTGGATATTATCATATCATTGCTGCTGATCGTAACAGGTGTGTTCATCTGCATATATTGGTCGAGATAGTAATGACCTTCCCTGGTCAGTGCCAAACTACCAAAGCATGTACAAGGCGTTAAGAGAGGAAAATAAATTTGCTTACTCTCAGTACTATCAGTATTAGTTGAATTCGACAAGATCCCTGGAAAATATGTGGGATTAGTATATTCTTAAAATGGATAAACCATGGAAGATATCACAGCAATCTGAGACGAGAAATGGATAGGCGCAACAGACGCATGTTGATTATTACATGTGCAGGCCATGTATAAACAGATGCGTCATCATCTTCATTGCCATGGCCTGCGATTGCTCCTCCTCCTTTTGATGGCACAGCTTGAAGATCAGCTCTGCTCTTGGCAATGCTTTTGGTAGTATTATTTTCTTGCTCAGACTTTTGGCTGGTTTCATTCTCCGCAGGATTCGAACTATTGTCTTGAGATTCAGAAAAGTGCTTGTGTGTCCGCGGGTCTATACCTTGACTGAGAAGCTTTTTGCTGAGGTGGCTATTTCAGTAATCCACATTGATGTGTTCCCGTCTTGATCTGCAACCTCTAGAAGATGTGAGATCAAATCTCTTTCCATTATGTGAAAAAGGATTACCCAAAATACCATAGTACCATAATTTGAGTATACAATTTGATATGGAAAAAATACGTAATAAAAAAATGGACAATACAAATAAAATACGGAAGTAGACTTCTTATATATAATAATTTTAATCAAATATATAAACCAAATTAGCATAAATGTATATTTAAAACCATTTATAAAACCATTCATTTTTATAAAAAAGTAATAAATTGAATGTTATTTATATTTTATAGTTATTAAATAATTAAAATTTGATTTTTTAAAAATGGTTTTTAAAATTTATTTTTTCATATTCAACGAATTAGAATTGCTCCTAATTTCCATACGGGAAATGTCAATACGGACGAATTATGCTACTATGGAAAATACAGGTATGGATCATGCAACACGCTTTGATACCATGTTAAAATATGAAGACATAAAATAATGGAACACAAGTGGGCATATTGATTGCTCTCCAAGAAGAGCTGAAAAATATTCATGTTTTTCACAATTCTGACAAAATTTTTGAGTGTGCACCTAACTTGGACAACAACATAAAATATGTTGAAACAGAAGAAGAAAAATAAGACTTCCACTATGTTCCAACACCAATGAAAAACAATAAAACTGTTTATTGTGCAGAAACTAAAAAAGACGTTGAAGAACACCTACTTAACATCAAGTTCAAGAAGACAAAGAAGAAGAAATCCAAGTACACACCCCGGAAGAAAGTAAAGCTTAAGTTTTTTGAATGAAATGTAAGCTTAGCTGAGACATAGATAGTGTTGAATATTGTCTCGGTTGAGATTAAGGAGGTGTGTTAAGAATTGTAATCTCACCGGTCCACTACCCGTTATTGGTGCATTAATTAATTAAGTGAATAGTTGGTTATAGTTTGACTAAGACACTTTGATGTCCCATAGTATTGTTTGTTCCATAGTATTGGACAGTAGTATTGTTGTGATGTAATCCTATATAAGCTTATGGTTAATAATGAGAAGGCAATCAATATGCCCACTTGTGTTTCATTCTTTTCTTCATATTTTAACATATTTGGAGTAACAATGTATGCATATATGATATTTTTACACTTATAGGTGTTTATATCTTAGCATTTGGGGTGGACTAGTATTTATGCTTTTGGTAGATTGCATTAGGATGAGACAAGTGTACTGTCCAAATTGATTTTATTGCAGTAGTTCAAAATTCGAAATAAACAATTATTTAAAAGAAAAAAAGAATATAAAAATCACTCCTTGTTGATGCATGGATAACTCGTAGCTAATACATAGACACCAAATAACACATAACTTATTACTTATCTGTGACACTTAACTTGACCTATAAATGTTCACCAAACACAAATTAAGTGATTTTGCTAATGTAATGTGAATTGAGTTTGTAATATTAGTTTGTTATTTTATCTTGGCACCATAACATGCATTTCTAACCAAATGTATGATGGCATGTTTTCCTCCAATTTAATTATGAATTCAAATTTATTAGAGTAAATTATTTAGAAAAACTATTTTAGCTACTTCTTACAAGCACGCTATTCGAATTAAAACTCCTTTCAAATTAGTGTTTTGTCATATGTTATTTAATATAAGAGTTAAAAATTCTAATCTCCTTCTTAATAAGTATTGTCTTAATTTATCAAGTCTGGTTTTTGTTATCATCTTTTTTACTAGTTCAATACATCATAAAATAGAAAACACTATTAATCAACAAAACCTGTATCTTATTAATTAAAATAGAAAACACTATTAATCAACAAAATCTATATATTATTAATTTACGACTTAATGAAACTTGTATAAAAAACAACCATCGTCTATCTCGTTAATTAACTACTATCATCAATAGACAATTCAACTATACAATTCTATAAGAAACATAGAAATTAATAATTTCAAGATAATCGATGCTGCTAGCACAACCAACTGGAATTCTATGGATGAACGGACAAGAAGATATATTTTACTATCGATAGGTAGCCACCAGCTGGGTATAGAGAAAATAGATTTTACCATCGATAGGTAGCCTTAATTCTTCCTGCTTGGATCAATTCTTTCTTAAATCAAAATGGTGAATTAAAATCCAAGAACAAATATATCTTTTTTATTTTGACTCATCTTTTTGGTGTATATGTAATAGTGATTAAGAATATATATGTTTATTAATAAAATTTAACAAATAAAATAACATAAGTGGATTATAGGTGGTTTCGGAGCATCCACAGTGTCAAAGTTTCGGAGTTGATTTTTCGAATCCATATCAAGATTCATCATCAGGACCAACTTCGACTTGCGTCCTAATGATGAATCTTGATATGGATTCGACGTTGCCTCCGAAACTTTGACAGAGTGGATGCTCCAAAACCACCTGTAACAAACAACCACAAAAGTTTACCAACAAAAACAAAACATGAGTAGATCTTAATATTTATTTCAAAGTCTTCATAAACCATTAAGCAGTTAACAAATTAAGGTGATCTTGGAATTGGCATAACGAAATCTGCAAATCTGCCCTTGACCTTGCTCAACCCTAGGTGTCTCATCTTTAAAGCCTATGGCCTGATTTCAGAAAACGAAGTACGCTATCTGCACCAATGAGACCGTAAATGGGAACCGAAACGATAAGCATCAATCGACAAGAGTTCAGAAGGGGTATACGGTGGACAACAGACCTCATAAAGCTGACGTAATTTGAGGGGAAAATGTCATTGAAATTCAGATGGATACAGAGAGATACAGAGATTCAAAGTCTATGCCAACTACCACAATTAATTAGATATGATGGGATCGATAAGACGGTATCGGAGCCTCCATGTGTAGTCAGTCGAGTCAACATGCTCAGAATTGAGAGAGGAAGAATATTTTAATAGCAAACAACAACATTGCATTTTGATGAGTTTGGATTGTAATATGATCAATTAGTATAGTTATTTAACTTGTGTCTCATAAATAAGGATAGGTCACAAGTTAAGTGTAATGAACAAATTCTCTATTACTTGTTCTCTATGTTTAATTGTAATCATAGTAATATAATTAGGCTGTATTGGCATTTCTCGTACGAAATTCAAAGCAATTCGAATTCGTGGAATATTTAGTATAAATTGATATAAATTCTTACTAATGAAAAAATAAATTTTAAAAACCATTTTGAAAAAACCAAATTTTAATTATTTAATAACTATAAAATATAAATAACATTCAACTTATTACTTTCTTATAAAAATGAATGGTTTTATAAATGGTTTTTAATGTACATTTATGCTAATTTGGTTTATATATTTGATTAAAATTATTATATATAAGAAGTCTACTTCTGTATTTTATTTGTATTGGATTTTCTTATTACATATTTTTTCTGTATTACTCTACTATGATTGTAATCACATGTTGTCTATGCCTTATCTATTTGTTACCTTCTTTAGTTGAATGGGTTGTCTATCACTAACTCTTACACATGTATGAGTAAGAGTTAGTAAGAGTTATCTATGCATCAATTACCATTTTTTTATATATATAGTTTTATAAAAACATAGATGGTATTCGACCCCAAATACCATCAATGGCATTCGAGAATTATCTATGCATCAACTACCACTTTTATATATATATATAGTTTTATAATTGTTTATATTTTTTTGGTCCAATCCTTCTTCAATCTAAAAAAAACATAAATGGTATTCCACCCCAAATACTAAGATATAACACCTATAAATATAACTAATTCACAATCAAGTAAACATAGTAAACATATTTAATGAAACTAATATTTATATATGAAACACCAACCACCCATAATATTATTCTTAAATTTGTATACATTAATCACCAAAAACAAGATCCACAATATTTTGAATTTGATATGAAGTGTCCATCAAAGTCTTTTGAGCTCACAGGAGCTCAAAGCAGCAATATAAGAACATCTTCATCATCCTGCTAATTTATTCATTACATAAAAACATCATTATGCACTCACACATGAAAGCATTTGTCAAAAGTAGAAAAAAATCACTCGCAAGTGAATAGCATTTGCATAATGATATCTTATCTTGAGTTTTGCTTGTCCATATGGAATGCTTATGTTTGATCCGCATATTTGTTTATCAAACGATCAACATTTGCATAATGATATCTTAGGTTGACCTTTGTTGGTCAATATGCAATGTTTATGTTCGATTCACATCATCATGGTTAGCATTCGTATTCTCTTTTTGTTTTCATCGTTATCATCATTATTTGTAAAATATTAATGATATATTATATAGATTTTTATTATTATTATTATTTTTATAATAATATTTTAGAGTGATTTTTGTTTATTATAATATTATTTTAAAAATATTTGTTTATTAAATTTTAAAGACTTAAATTTAATTTAAATTTAAAAAAGTTGCTTTCCACCCTAAATATTGTTCAATTAAAAGAAAAGATTTTATATGTTTTCATCATCACTATCATCCATATCTATGTCCATATATATAAAGTTTCTTTATAGGAGAAATTGAGAATGTACGATTTTACTAAAAGGTGCAAGTGGAGATATAGGAGAAATTGAGAATGTACGATTTTACTAAAAGGTGCAAGTGGAGATGAGTTAAAGAAAGTTAAATTTGTTGAGATGAGTTTAAGAAAGTTAAATTTGTTGCGAGGAACATTATTACTTTTAATAATAACTAGAATGATTTTTTTGGTGGACTATAGTGGTGTTTGATGTGTATACAATTTGTGTTAAAGTTTATAAGACAGAAAATGATGGAACATGAGTGGGTATATTTATTTCCTTCTCATTATTAACCACAAGAATATATCTAGGATTAGATCAAACCATAAACCACAGGTCAATACCACGGAACAGAAAATACTATGGGACATCAAAGTGTCCTAGTCAAACTAACCAACTAATCACTCAACTAATTAATGTACTTATGAGGGGCAGTGGACCGGTGAGATTACAATTCTTTACACACCCCCTTAATCTCAACTTGGACAATATTCAACACTATCAATGCCTAAGTGTTGTGTTGCTGGTCTATGTCTCAACTAGGAATACATTTCATTCAAAAAACTTAAGCTTTACTTTCTTCCTTGAGGTATACTTGAACTGCTTCTTCTTTGTCTTCTTGATCTTGATGCTAAGTATGTATTCTTTAGCGTCTTCTTTAGCTTCTACGTAATAAACAATTTTATTGTTTTTCAATGGTACTGGAACATAGTGCAAGTCTTCTTCTTCTTCTGTTTCAACAAGTGTTATCTTGATGTCCACTTTACCTGTACACTCAAAAAATTTGTCAGAAAAAATATGAATAAATTTCAACTCTTCTTGGAGAGCATCCACATCTTCATGTTCCTCATCATCGTGTTATTCATCTTCCTCATCTTCCTCTTTTGTTGTTTCAATAGAAGCTACTTCATCATTCTCATTAACCCACTGTCAATCCTTTACTGCTTCCTCAAAAACTGTGGGCTGACATGGAAATAGAGCATACTGTAGTTGCTCATCAATAATAGGACTTTGCTCATATAGCTCCCTCAAACTTTTGTTTTCTTGTTTTGTGATGAACTCTCTATCGGTGTGGCTTCTATGTTGCTATTAACTGTCTCTTTCTCTAAGAGACTATCACTAACGTCATTGGGGACTGCTACATTGTGAGGTTTGTTTTCACAGTCATCAACAAACTTTGTTGGGATTACATGATCATTGGATGTATCATAAACATAGTCTTCTTGACTATCTTCCGATACAATGTGGGATTCCTGGTGCTTTGTGTGGCTTGTAAATTCATCTTCTTCTACAACCGGTTCCTCTTCACTAAACTCAGCCTTCAATATAGCCCATGCATCTTTCTGAAATTTTATCAAATTCTCAAATTCAGCTAGATCAATATGATCCTCTTCAACTACAAAATGCCACAAACCTTGTGACCTTAATTGTTGCATCAACATGAACAGAGTATGGGCATAAACAATATCATATATGATATATAGGTTTATATGTCAAACAAGTGAGGAAGACCATTAAATTAAACAATACATAAAGGTGTAAATACCTTAAATAAATATCTACATGGTAAGAATAGTAAAAAACAAGCTATTGTTATAAACCCTCATAAATAGTAGCATATATTTCCAATCCTATGGTCTCATAAATTAAGATGACTAACCAACAAAACTTAACAACACTTCTTTGTATATATGGTGAAAAACACTTTTACTTTTAACTTATGTGTTTTTTCAATACTAATAGTAAGAATAGTAAATACTTAAAGAAACCCAAAACCAAAATTTTGAAAAAGAAAAATATATAGAAAATATTTGTATATGAAATAAGCAATAGTGATGTCACGTAGTTACCTAATTTTAGATACTTACATATTAAAAATCTCAATATTATTATATTTCCGTATTGTTTATATATTTAAAATCTCATCTCTTTTGAATAATACCATATCTAGTATAAACAATATTTTTTTCATTGAAATAGTATAAGCAATACTACTCACCATGTAATGCACTAAACGTTTTAGGCTTGAGATTATTTTCCAAGCATTGGAAAAGAGGGTTGGTAAATTTTAGAGGCTTCACAAATGCCAAGAGTATACAGATGGGAGTGTAATGTCCCTTTTTTTGAAATTTATTAAAATGGTGAATTTTTCAACTTTTTCCATTAGTTCGACCTTTGACTAGTCTTGGGTTCTTGACCTCCAAATGGCTCCAAAAGCTCCCAAATTGTTACGGAAGGGGTATGAATGGTTTTAGTGAATAAATATGAGTTTCATGGATGATTTAAATACATCAATAAGCTTCTACAACTCTCCTTTAAGTTCTAGCCAAAGTAGGGATTTTGACTAGCAATTTCTCTTTGACTAGTATTGGTCTCTTGGTCTCCAAACGACTCCAAATGCTTGTAGAATGAGTCTGAAGGTATTTGAGAGGTATTAAGACATATAACAGAGGCTGATGGATGCTTAAAAACCATTAAAACACTTCTGAAACATTCATTTACAATCTGGACAAAGTAGGGAATATTACTAATAATTTTGAGCTTCAAATCCCCCTAGGGTAGTGGACAAAGATGGCTTCCCAAATGCTCTTAAACCCTTCCAAATTTATGAACAGAGGTATGGTACTGATAAGTGGATTTAATGAGATCCCCAATGTATCCTTAATTCGTTCTTATGTCCTTCTGCAACTCCTTAAAATCATATGTTTATATACAATATTTCACATAGGGGGGAAAGCTAGTTATTTTCACCATGACTTATGAAATTCGAATTTTAGGTGCCAAGGGATTATGCTATGTTAAAGAAAATTATTTATAACTTTAATAACACTCCATATCAACAAAATCACATAGAATAACTAATATAACTCGAAATAGTGTCTCTTCAAACTCCAACAACAACATCTAAGGGAAATGGCATCATTTACTCATTAATAATAAGATTTACATAGTTCCACTTGGAATCTCGAATTCAATACATGATGAACATGAAGAATAGATCATTTACATCATATGATAAAATAATTAAGCATTAGAATCTCCCCCAAAAAGAAAAATATCTCACCAAGTGCGTAATTCCTCAAGGATCACGAATATGCCAAGAAATAGAAGAATGGTTGTAGAAGCAAGCTGAAGGAGATGTGAACATGAGATTCCCTATAACTTCAACCTGTAACAAAAGAATCCATTAAATCTCCAAATGAAATTTCTGAATGGCCTTTCCAATTACCAACTAGGATGGGAATCTTTCACCCTTGAAATTGTTGCTAAGGCAAGTAGAGTAGCACTCCACTAGCTCTCCTCTCCAAATGCAAAATAAAAATTATAAAATGATCAAAAGATACCATCCTGAACTTTATTATTGTCTTTTCCAAACTTATAAGGTCCTCCATGTGTCAAATTCCTCCCAAGATCTTCATGCCAACTCAAGTTGGGAAGAGATTCCCAAGTATGCCAGTTGTCCTTCCAATTCTAGCCCTCTCCTTCTCCAAATTCGAATTGGTGTTTCTTTGGATTCCCTAACACACTTGAGCGCTCTCTTGGAGGCTATTTTTAGCCCTGACATATCATATATGTCATATGTCAGCCTTTAGGTCTGATTTGTTTCATATGTGTCATAGCATCTTCATCATTGTTGTCATAGAGCTAGGGAATCTAGTCCAAGTGTCTCACTAGCTCCAAAATGCTTCTTCCTGTTGATGTATTTGTAACTTTGGAAGATATTATTCTATGTATTACATTTGTACTTTATTGTATCCCCAATGGAGATGTATTATTCCTCCGATTGGAAGTGTTGTCAGTTGTACTTGCAAGTGTCACAAGTTATATTGTAAGTGTCGTAACTTATACTTGATGGGTTATTAGACCACCTTGATGGGGTCGGCCCTGTATGAGTCATGTGGGTCAAAGGGTTATTAGACCACCCTAGAGGGGTTGGCCCAGTCAGCATTATGTTAAGTGGTTAAGTTGGGGCCAACCTAGTTGAGTAAAGGGCAAGTCAAGTTAGTGTATAAATAGAGAGTGTGTCTCTCTCATTTTATACATTCTATTATTCACTCACTTCACATTAGTGAGAGAGAGGAGGAGTGCGCACAAGTGGAGGAGGAATATGCTGCTGAAGATATCTATCTCTTGGGTTTGATCATTGTGATCCTTGTATTGATGCTTATTCTATCTTTGAGTAAGTTGCGGGGTTTTTCACCTTCTTGGCTTTCCGTGGTGAAATGTTGTGTGTCTCTTGTCTCTTATGCTTGATATGTTGTACATGTTGTTCTTTCAGTTAAGATCCTAGATCTATTGAATTAAATTATGAAAATCTAACACTTCCTCTTCCACTCCAATTTGACCTTAATTGATTCATGCCAAGTATATTAACCTTCCAAATCATCCCAAGAACCTTGGGCTTCTTATGGATTCGAAATGACAAGTGGAGGATGCCATGTGGCATAGAAAATCTAGCTTGTGTGGGTCCCATATCCTCCATGTGTCTTCATGATCAATTGCCACTTTAATTTTCCATTGAATTTATTTATTTATCACCTTTATTAAATATTTATTCCATTCTAATGTTCAAACATCATTTATTATCCTTGTTATTTCAAATCCCAAAGCTTTCCACCCCCTAACCTATGAAACTAGTAAATTTCCTCCATGGAAGTTCATTTGGATGGGTATATTACAACTTTGAATTGGAAATTTCTCTTAATGTGACCCACCTTGTCCATTTGGATCTAATTTAACATTAGTACTAACTTGGACTTCATTCTTGGCATTTATTTGACCCTTAGCATCCATCTGAAAAACTATCATGAGTATGGCCAAGGGGCTTAGGCCATTGTGACCCAATGCAAAATTTTGGGACATGACAAATCCTCCCTTCCCAATATTTCTTGTCCTCAAGCAATTTGAACACATGTATTTGGAAGAACCGGCTTTCTTTCCAAAATTTTGCTTCCCAAAACTTCTCTTCTGTAACCTTGAGTAGAGCCACCCATGCACTACAATTGTGTGTTTCCAAAAGCAAGGAGATATGGTTATTCTTTTTCATTTTGATATCCCCTATAACATCAACACTAAACACCAAAATTTTAATTAAATCCATCAAAACCATGTTTTCACAATTACTCTTTACTTCTTTCATATTTTGGAAACTCTTTCTGATACCACTGCATAATTCTTTGAATTTGCCACTGAGTTGCCCAACTTTGAGTCTTCGAGATTCCATGAAGATTTTAGAGAGGAACCACCATTCTTGTTGATGCACTACTCTATTTAAAATCACTTTATTAAGTGGGGAATCCATTCCCCATACTACTTGTTTCCCCAAAAAATTGAAACCAATGAGACTAAAAATTATCCCAGGGTCCCATTGCTTGTATTGCACTCCAACAATTAGGAGTGCTCTCCAACTCATACCATCAGGTAAGAGAATTCCTAGATCCCATTTTCTTGTATGCATTCTTCCAAACATCATGAATACAAAATATATATCATCAAAATACATAACAACATAATGAAAATATACATCAAAGAATCATGAAAGTGTTTATGCCTCCAAGTAAGTAGACCACCATTTGCCAGGTGCATACAAGCATCAAGTGAACAATCAAATCTGCTCCAATGAAATAGGTGAGTATCTCATGTCCTATAATGCTTCTCCAAAAATATGTAATATGCACCAAAACAATCATCCTTTTATTCTTTCATCCAAGTAGTTAATGAAGTTTCTCCAACATCAATTGAACTAAGCACGGAGCAAGGAAAATCATGAGTCTTCAAGTGACTCAAGTGAACATCATAAGTGCATCCATGAAGATACGTATCATCATAAGGTAAAAAAATATGCCACTGCAAATGTAAATAATGAGGTGCTCTATTCATGTCATCATCAAAAGGAGAGTTAGGAGTTTCATACCCCTCATGTGGCACCATTAGAAAAAAACCTTTCACCCAATTTTCATCCCCAATTGATGTGGCTGAAAAATAAGTAGGGGGTGAGGAATTATGAACCAACCTTAAATCTTTACAACTCTTACCCATCAAAATATTGAATTCATCTTCTCCATAATTGGATGGTCCAACTATTGTGAGATCATGTGCCTCCTCCAAGGCTTTGCAACTCTCTCCATGAGGCAACTCATAATCCCTCTGAACAAAGACAAGTGCTTGTCCTTATTCTTGTTTGAGTGTAGAATCTTCAAGCACCTGCATATCAACATGTACCTCATGTTCCACCATTACATGAGGTTCCTCCTTTGTGACATAAATTTGTTCATCCATTGCTTTCTTTTCCTCGAAAGGAGAACCACTGCTCCCTCCTATTTCCAATTTGCTTCCAAATTGACTAGCAAACAATTCTAACCCTTGCATTAGTTGTTTTTTCATGTCTTCAAAGAATGTTTTAAGGAATTTTCTAAACTCCTCATTATCCACTAAGGTTCCCTTCTCATCCTTACTCATGGTTACCAAAGAATGCACTTCTTCTCCTACTTCTTCCCTTTCACCAAAGTACTTCCATTTTCAGTTTCTAAGGGTGGGGGATGATTTCTATGAATTATTGTCCTCATGAATGTTCATCCACATCAAGTGAAAGGACAATGCTCTGATACCACTGTAATGTCCCTTTTTTTGAAATTTATTAAAATGGTGAATTTTTCAACTTTTTCCACTAGTTCGACCTTTGACTAGTCGTGGGTTCTTGACCTCCAAATGGATCCAAATGATCCCAAATTGTTACATAATGGGTATGAATGGTTTTAGTGCATAAATATGAGGTTCATGGATTATTTAAAGACATCAATAAGCTTCTGCAATTCTTCTTTAAGTTCTGGAAAAAGTAGGGAGTTTGACTAGCAATTTCTCTTTGACTAGTATTGGTCTCTTGGTCTCCAAACGACTCAAAATGCTTGTATAATGGGTCTGAAGGTATTTGAGAAGTATTAATACATATAATAGAGGATTATGGATTCTTAAAAACCCTTAAAACACTTCTTCAACATTCATTTACAATTTGGACAAAGTAGGGAAGATTACTAATAATTCCGAGCTTCAAATCCCCCAAGGGTAGTGGACAAAGATGGCTTCCCAAATTATGTTAAAACCTTCCAAATTTATGAAAAGAGGTATGTTAATTATAAGTGTATTTAATTATCTCCCCAATGTATCCTTAATTAGTTCTTATGGTATTCTGCAACTCCTTAAAATCATATGTTTATATGCAATATTTCACATAGGGGGAAAAGCTAGTTATTTTCACCATGACTTATGAAATTCGAATTTTAGGTGCCAATGGATTATGCTATGTTAATGAAAATTCTTCAGAACTTTAATAACACTCCGCACATCAACAAAATGACATAGAATAACTGATATAAGTCGAAATAGTGTCTCTTCAAACTCCATCAACAATATCTAGGGGAAATGGCATCATTTACTCATTAATAATCAGATTTACATAGTTCCACTTGGAATATCAACTTGAAGACATGATGAACATGAAGAAAAGAGAATTTACATTATATTATAAAATAATGAATCATTATAAGCTCCCCCAAAGATAACAATATCTCACCAAGTGCGCAATTCCTCAAGGATCATGAATATGCCAAGAAATAAAAGAATGGTTGTAGAAGCAAGATGAAATAGATGTGACCATGAGCTTCCCTGTAGCTTCAACTATAACAAAAGACTCCATTAAATCTCCAAATGAAATTTTTGAATGGCATTTCCAATTACCAACTAGGATGGGAATCTTTCACCCTCGAAATTGGTGCTAAGACAAGTAGAGTAGCACTCCACTAGCTCTCCTCTCCAAATGCAAAATGAAAATTCTAAAATGATCAAAAGCTACCATCCTTCTTTGTTATTGTCTTTTATAAACTTCTAAGGTCATCCATGGGTCGAATTCCTCCCAAGATCTTCATGCCAACTTAAGTTGGGAAGAGATTCCCAAGTATGCCACTTGTCCTTCCAATTCTATCCCTCTCCTTCTCCAAATTCGAATTGGTATCTCTTTGGATTCCCTAACTTACTTGAGCGCCCTCTTGGAGGCTACTTTTATCCCTAAAATGTCATATATGTCAAATTTCAGCCTTCAGGTCTGATTTGTGTCTTAGGTGTCATAGCATCTTCATCATTGTTGTCATAGAGCTAGGGAATCTAGTCCAAGTGTCTCACTAGCTTCAAAATGCCTCTTCCTCTTCCATGGGAGTTACTCTTCCACTCCAATTCGACCTTAATTGATTCATGCCAAGTATATTGACATTCCAACTCATCCCAAGAACTTTGGTCTTCTTATAGATTCGAAATGACAAGAGGAGGATGCCATGTGGCATAGAAAATCTAGCTTGTGTGGGTCCCACATCCTCCATATGTCTTCGTGATCAATTGCCACTTTGATTTTCCCTTGTATTTATTTATTTAGATCATTTATTAAATATTTATTCCATTCTAATGTTCAAACATCATTTATTATCCCCCTTATTTCAAATCCCAAAGCTTCCACCCCCCAACCTAGGGAACTAGTAATTTTCCTCCATGGTAGTTCATTTGGATGGGTATATTACAACTTTGAATTGATAATTTCTCTTAATGTGACCCACCTTGTCCATTTGGATATAATTTCACATTATTAATAACTGGACTTCATTCTTGGCATTTATTTGACCCTTAGCATCCATTTGACAAACTATCATGAGTATGGCCAAGGGGCTTAGGCCATTGGGACCCAATGCAAAATTTTGGGACATGACAGGGAGTGTTTCATGCAACAATGATTGGTGGAGATAATCCCAAGATTCCACAAGCATTATGTTTTACCAAGTATGTTTAGGTTTTCATTGACACTTATGCAACCCTTATATAGCAACCAATAAGTGGAAATAAGTGCAATATTGGTGGTTTCTTTATAAATGAAGCAAAATTATGGTATTCATTCTTTCTCTTATTATCTCTTTCAAAAAGTATAATCATAGTGAAGCTTCAACCTTATGCAACCTATCTTTTCAAGTAATAATGTTGGGGTGGTCAAAACTTGTATACCCAATCATGCTCAATATTTATACTTCCATCTTACTTTCATCACTTTTAAATTGGCACAATTAGCTTTGCATAGCTTATTATATAAGTACTTGTCCATTGATACACATTTGTTAATTTATGTTGAAATTCTCTTTAATATTGTTTTTATCAAGTTTAGTATATGGAAAATTGATTGGTATTGGGAGGAGTACCTTGAAGATGGACATTGCGGATTTCTTTGAAGGGTGCAATTTGCAACTAGAGGATGTAAAATTTGCATACAATAGGAGATATGGCCCCATTGGCATGTAAGTTTGTCTTATTTTTTGTTTTATCAACTTTTGTTAAAAATATGTTTTGAAAGCATCATGGCCCAAGGTTGTTGTCTTGAATAATTAAAGTTAAACATATGTTTTGAAAGCATCATGGCTCAAGGTTGTTGTCTTGAATAATTATTTATAGGGCTAAAAAAATGCTAGTAAAATTTGGATCCTAATCATATAACAACCCTCCTCATGCTATCAATATGCATATATATCAACAATTTTAAATACATTTAGCATTAACTTGCTATCAACATTTTAGATATTTATGTTATGCTTTGCTACAAGTACTGTGTTTTCATTCTTTGTTGTGGTGTGGACACCACTTTTCGTTTGTGGTTCTCTTTCCAATAGACTAAACATGAGATTAAAATATGATCTCAAGACTATGTTATTGGGAACTTCTAAGATCAACTACTTGGACCCAAGAATTTCAATTACTTAGTGCAAACACCATGAAGTTCCCATTGAAAAGGTAACTATTTATTTTTTTTTGCACTTTTCCGTGCTATCATAAAGGCTATTGTATGATCTATTACTTTTAGTACTTTGATTCGGCTTACATCAAATTCAATTTTTTCTAGATATTCAATAAGTCACTTATGGACAAAATTTATTGGGCAATGGATGTGTTGCAGGACTAAATGTCTTTGAGTATGTGTTGCAATTATAGATAGATAACATAAATAATTGTGATTCTATTTACATGCCATTATCTTAGAATCTAGAATTTGCATATCAAAGAGTTTGTCATTAGTTGTTCTGATAATTTGGACATTTGTTATAAATTTTAGTGCTTGCTCTTCTATTTCAATGTTGTTCCAATTCAATGATTTCTTGATTTAACCTTCTTTGGATGGATACATGCACACATTGTGGCATTAAATGACCATTATTTTTTTTTAAATGGTGGTTATTTAATTTAGAATTTACAAATTCTTAGATAACTGATGTAAAATTACATAATATATTCTATTTAAGGGTGCTATCTCAATGGAAGAGCACCTGCTGTATAGGTAGGAGGTTGGTGGTTCGATTCCTCCATGCCCTATTATATAAAATGACTACAAATAACCAAAAAGAGATAAATAACCACTACAAAACTTAGAGATAAGTGACCAAAAAACCACCAAAATTCACATCTAAATGACCAAATGACGACCACTGGTATGAAATTAGTGGTCATTTAACACACGAACAAAAATGTGGTCATATTTAGATTGGTCGTTTATAGATTATATTGTAGTCCTATTTGGTCGTATATTTGGTCATTAATTGTCACAAATCATGACCAAATATATGACCAAATTAATGACCAAATATATGACCACAAGATAAGCTATAAATGACCAAGCTAAACATGACCACAGTTTTGGTTGTGTGATTAATGACCACTAATTTGCTACAAGTGGTCACCAACTCAAAAGTGCTCATTTATATGAGGATTGTGGTTGTTTTTTATCATTTATCTCTCATTTTGTACTAGTGTACCTCTATAAGATACTCAAGGTCTTCACCAATATCTCCACCAGAACAAAATCAATCAACAAATCTAGGAGGGAAAACCCAAACTCCAGAGAGGGATCCAGCATCATCTCGACAACCGAGTGCACCTACTGGTTCTTTAAGGTTGGATCGAAATTTTGTCTCATTTTTTTTTATCCATGCCTAGGTACCTTGGTCAATCTCGGTTCCCTTAGTCTAATAGACAATTTCTTTTTATGTTTTTGGTTTGTCAAGTTTTCAAGCAAAAATCGGTTTCCTATAAATCTATAGGACGAGTTAGATAAGATTTAGGCTTGCTCAATTATTGCTAGATAATTAGTAATTATTAATTTATTTTTAATAAAGATGTAATGTTAGTGTGACATGTAGCTAAATATTCTACGTAAAATCAAATGTTCAAGAGGCCCTAGTGTTTGAACATTCACTATGATACTAGAATGTATCACCCTAATGTTTAATTACAGAGTTAATCACAATACAAGTATTTTTCAAGGCTAAATATTCACCAACCTAATTACAAGAGACCAAAAATTTCTACATTTTTTTCAATATTCCAATTAATAAATAAAGAGAAGTGAACACATGAGTACATACTTGAACTGGTGAGAAATACTTATAGTTTCACATGAGAAGGACTTACAGTTGCACCAACGACCTTCTGGTTGACCGAACTAGGAGGAGCATACCACTGTGAGAGACAACATGGAAACCATAATTCTCTCCTCTCAACCAACCCCTCAATCACATCCTGAGAGCCCCTGATCCCTCACTCAGCAATACCAATCCATCCCAAACTATCATCATTATAAATCAACCCTCAACCTCCCAACCTCCATCTCCTAAAAAAAAACTAAGACCCATGAGCAAGAGGAACAAGGAAGGACTATAAGAACCCTTCCGCTTCTCCTTACTCCTTTTTAATCTTTTTCAAGCTCCCATAACTTGGACACATGTCCACATGCAATATTAACTAGACACAATTCTAATTAATAAGGAAAACATATTATAATTACTTATCTTATTATTTCCCCTTATAACCCCTCTTAATCTAAGCCATGATTAATTGGTCTTAATTTCATTAATTATATATTTAGGTTTTTATGAATCCCATGTACTTATAATATTATTAATATAGACCTACATTATCTAATGTTATCGTACAGGGATAGGACCGACTCGTGTGGCCATTACGAGTGTGTCCCATGTCTACACTATAACCCAGGTATGCCCCCTAGCATTATGGTGTCTTCCTCATCTCTACGATGTTTTGCAAGAGAAAAAAGTAATGCTACTTTTCATCTTAGCATAATTTGAAAGAAGACAGGCCATGATGCCAAATTTCCCTACATCATAATATAGCTCATAATTAGTTTCAATAAGATTCATTTTGCATCCATGGAATTTTGATGAATTCAGGGACTAACCTAGAACTGCAAAGAATAATTATAATGGTGTGCCACTAATACTTAAAATCATGCCTACAAATTCTTGGCATCAAATGCATCTCTCAATCAGGTGACCAAGAGCCTCGGTTTAGTATTCTACTAATAATATTTCAATGTTCTACGCCATGAGCTTCCACATATTTATTGAGAATCATATCCTAATTAGGTGACCAAGAGCCTCACTTTAGTGAAGATTTTGAGAAGCATGGAGTTCATCCCATGATGGAAGAATCTTAATAAAGAAATTTATGGTAACTGCAAAACTACCAAAATTACTAGAAATATGTTCACAAAGATTGAATGTATCACATAGGCGATGAAGTAGGATATAAAGATAAATATAATTTAACCCTTAAGAGCAATATTTTCAAGCATATAACCCAGATCTAAAATTCAAATTATGACAACATAATTTATAGCCATACTTGCACTTTTGTCACCACTAACATGGAAAGATAGGAAAACCTATATGTGCAAGCAGCTATGAAGTTGCTAGCTCCAGGATGACCTCGCCACCATGGCTCTTCCATAATCATATTCCCTTTTGTATATTTCTAAGACCAAGAAATAAATATATTTGGGAAAGAAAGGGAATTATAGATATTTAATTTGCCTATTTTTTTATCTTGGTAATGAAAGAAATCCCACTACAATTTGACTCTATGGCAAGGTTTCCAGTTTCTAAGTGGGAGGTCATCGTACTTGACATTACCTTTCCTATAGAATTATGGATACCCTTGTGGTGAAACTACTTGCTTTTTCTCTGCTGGCATGTAATGTGGGTTGGATTCATCTCTCTTGGTTGGTAAAGATGAATTCACCTTTATTGGATCGAGGAGTGAGATTGAAAGTGTAAGTAGAGTATTCCTCACTGTCTAGGGGTAGGTGGATCTATTTCCTCCTCTAACTGGAAGCTATAGGTGGTGAGTTGAGTAGTTTATCTCTGTAGTTAAGAGTATTCCATAGTGGTTTCCATGCAGTGACTTTTGTGACTAATGGATGCTTCATGTACTAGTTCTATTTCCTTGGTTCAGGAAAAGAGGTAATATTCCCATGAATGGAGGTAGGCCCATCTTCTTTATACATTAATATTATGTCTTCATTAGGTGTGATAAACCCATTTGATGCTATACTAATGATAAGGTGCCTCTGTGATGATGTGGAAATGCAATTAAAAGTATCAGTTGATCGGTGGAGGCAGACCCAGCTATGATGTGATGAGAAATAAATTCAATATTATAGTGATTCAAGGTTTTATTCCATTTGATAATATTTCACTATACATAGTAGTGTTTTTTCAACTAATAGGTAGTTTCTACAAATAATAATAATAGGCCCCCCTTAACCCAACCTTTCATGTATATTATAGATCATAGATTGATTCCATGAATTTTTGAGTTGAGACTTTTGTTTTGCTTTAATTAATAGCTAAATAAGATGATTCAAAATATGATTAATTGTAGGTGTAACTATATTCTGAATTGTCTTATTTCGATCTTTCCAGATGATCCTAATCTTTCTTCTTTTCATAATACAACCTAATAAAACATATGATTTGAAGACATTTGACTGAGGTATTGCTGTAGAATTGACTAGTTTCCTATTCTAAATGGCCAATTTTAGACGTCAAATTGACTAGCTTAAGAATTGACCAATCATTTGCTAAGTTTATGCAATAGAAATGACCGACTAAATGCCATGTTAACTTAGTTACAATTACTAGCCAGGCCCTTGCACAAAGTTGAGGGACCTTATAGATGCAATCATAGATGTAAAAAACTCACTCAAGTTTTTGAAAACATAAATGGGTATGTGTTTATTACATCTAGCAATGTGTAGGCTCAAGTCCGCCACGATGAATGCCACGCAGGATAGGTAAAGGATGAGTTGAGAAACAAGTACTCATGTTTTCTAAACAAAACACCTACCCGATATATAGAGAAAACACGAGTACTAAATTTTTACTCAAAAAAAGTGTACTCCTTCTATGTGAACAAAACAAGTACTCATTATGTTCTCATAACATTTACTAGTATTAAATATGGTCATTCCATGGCTAAGCGCAACATTAAAGTTTCAATACTAAGAAACACATACCCCCTTAAATCATACCCCCCAAACCCCATAATACACACCCCTCCAAAACCACCTAGCACCCCCTCTCCAAATCCTTAGCATACCCTCCCTAACCCCCTAACACCCCCTCTCTAACTACCTAACACCCCCTACCCCTAATCACCCACACCCCCTCTCCAAATCCCTAACACCCCCCCCAACTCCTCAACACTTCCCAAAACCCCCCTTATCCAACTTCCTAACACCCCCCTTCTCCTAATTACCCACACACTGCACCTACCATTGTCTCTGATCCCAAGCCCCTAACACCCCCCCCTCCCTACTTTATCTCTCTCTCACACCCCTTTCCTCCCATCCCTAACCCTTACTAACCCCTCATATCACTCTATTTCTCCCCTACTCCACTTACCCTCAATATCCTAACACCCCCCAATGTCTCTAACGCCACTTACCCCCTCTAACCCCTTAACCTCCCACTCCCTCTCCACCTCTAACCCCTTACCACACCCCAATCTCTCTCTCTCCCCCAACCCCCTAACACACCATCATCCCATTGGTTCTTGTTATTTTTTCATCATTTAAGTCAATAGATCTAGGATCTTAACTAAATGAACAACATGTACAATATATCAAGCATAAGAGATAAGAGACACAAAACATTTCACCGGGGAAAACCAAGAAGGTGAAAAACCCCGCAACTTCCTCAGAGATAGAATAAGCATCAATACAAGGATAACCATGATCAAACCCAAGAGATAGATATCTTCAGCAGCATGCTCCTCCTCCACTTGTGTGCATCCTCCTCTTCTCTCACTAATGCAAAGTGAGCGAATAATAGAAAGTGTAAAATGAGAGAGACACACTCTCTATTTATACACTAACTTGAGTTTCCATTTACTCAACTAAGTCAACCCCAACTTAACCACTTAACATAATGCTGACTGGGACGACCCCTCTAGGGTGGTCTAATAACCCTTTGACCTACATGACTCATACAGGGCCGACCCCATCAAGGTGGTCTAATAACCCATCAAGTATAAGTTACGATACTTATAATATAACTTGCGACACTTGCAAGTACACATGATGACACTTCCAATCAGAGGAATAATACATCTCCGTTGGGGATACAATAAAGTACAAATGTAATATACAAGTGAATATCTTCCGATGTTACAAATACATCAACACTCCCTCTTAACTAGGAAGGTATTCTCTTGACACAAGTCATCAATACATATATGAACAAGTCTTTAATTCTGGAGTTGGATCATCATCACTGGATCACGGAGCATCATCATCATCACTGTTGTTGTACTCAACATCTCGATCACTAGGATATCTCTGAATTTTGCTTGTCATAGGAAGTTCTATGGAGACAACCCTTTTTCATTATGGATTTAGCCCACCACCTGTAGGTCTTCATTAACACTAGCCATACTCTGGAATTCTCAGGACTTATTACATGCATCACAATGTCTCGAAAGAGTATCCTAGGATCCTTTATGTGCCGAAGCATGACAAGCAAGATCTCCCAGGTCCACTTACATGTGACTGTCAAAAAACCTTAAAAGAGTGTCTTGCCTAGAAAGATCTCTAAAGAGCATCTGAGGCCTTTTACGTGACTAGCACAACATGTCTGGATCTCCAGGATGTATTACATGTGACTCCCACCACAAATCCTCGAAAGAGCATCCCAAGACTGATTACAAGCGTACTATTCAACCTATCGGATCTCCCAGGTCTAGTTACATGCCATAGGACAAAGCCTCGAAAGAGCATCCCATGACTGATTACGAGCGTACTGCTCAACCTATCGGATCTCCCAGGTCTAGTTACATGTCCTTTCAAAGCAATGCCTTGAAAGAGTATCCCATGACTAATTATGAGCGTACTGATCAACCTATCGAATCTCCCAAGTCTAGTTACATGCTCATCTGCACAACTTGTCCATGGCCACAAAATATCAACTTGATACTCACCATACATCATCCTGATGTACATGATCATCCTGATCATCATCATAGAATCGTCCTGATGCATATCATCCAGAGTATCATCCTGACACTCATCACACATGATCATCCTGATCATCGTCACTGCATCATCCTGATGCATGTCATCCAGAGCATCGTCCTAATACTCATCACACATGATCATCCTGATCATCATCACTACATCGTCCTGATGCATATACATATACATGATCCAACTGATCATACAAAGCATCCAACTGATGCATATACATATACATGATCCAACTGATCATACAAAGCATCCAACTGATGCATATAACTATACATGATCCAACTGATCATACAAAGCATCCAACTGATGCATATCAAAAGCAATAACTAGAGCATCATCCTGATGCTCATCACACAACGCTTACATCCACAGCCATGGGAAGGATCCTCCTCTCACCATGCGTGGAATTTCTCCTGCAAATGTGTCCCATCATTTCTTCCTCAAAGTATCTTCAATCTAAAGAACACCAAGCCTCTCTCTGAAGTACTCAAACTTCACTCTGGGTAGTGGTTTCATCAACACATTTGCAACCTGCTCATCTGTCACAACATACAGGAGATTCACTGCTCCTCTCTGCACCATATCCCTGATATAGTTATATTTGATCTCAATGTGCTTCGACCTGTCATGGAAAACCAGGTTCTCAGACAACTTCACACAACTTTGGTTTTCACAAAAGATACCAGTAGCATCCAATGGGAGAACAAATAACTCAGATAGTAGCTTCCTCAACCATACTACCTCACAACTAGCCAAACAAGCTGTGACATACTCTGCTTCGGCTGTAATCAATGCTACATAGGACTACTCCTGCTAAACCAAGAGATCACACCTGATCCCATACTGAAGCAGCACCCAGAAGTGCTCTTCCTATCTGCAGCACTGCCTGCCCAATCCGAATCAACATAACCCTCCAAGTTAAACTTTTGATTCGAATCATACTTGAGCCCATAATCAATCGTACCCTTCAGGTACCTCAGAATATGCTTTACAAAACCAGGTGAAAATTATGGGATCCGTCAGGAACTGGCTCAATGTGTTCACCGCAAAGCAAATATCCGGTCTCGTGTTCGTCAGGTACATCAAGGACCCAATCATCTAACGATGCACCGTGACATCAACCGGCTCAAATGAATCATCACACAGAAGATTCAAGTTCGTTTCCATAGGTGTGGCTATGTCCTGGAAGTCCATCATCCCAAACCACTTCAGGATCTCTTCTGCATACTACCCTTGTCCAAAGAAAGATTCTATCTTCACTTTGCCACACCTCCATGCCTAGTAATGCATCATACCCAAGTCCTTCATCTCAAACTCGGTAGCAAGCTATATTGGCAATCAATCTATCCTCACCTGTAACAAACAGGTCGTCCACATACAATAGCAGTATCACTAGATTGCCTTCCTCAACCTTGTAGTAAAGGTTGGAATCCACTTACTCTTGGTAAATCCCAAAATAGATAGAAAGATGTCTATCCTGCCATACCACCTCCGCCTGCTCATGTTCCTCCAGTTGCACCAGCACAAGTGCTTCCTCGATGGGTCCGTTCAACATGTGAAGCAGCTAGTGATCTTGCCGGTGATCCTAGAGATCAACGTCGAACACGTTCTCAGTTTCAGCGAGCCTCTTCTCTTTTGGCTCAAGTTTCCGAGAATCATGATCCAGAAACTTTTGCAAAAGCTTCAGGGAATCCAGATTGGGATGCAGCCATGGATGAAGAATATCGTTCCTTAATGGCGAACGATACTTGGGATCTTGTACCTCTTCCAAAAGGAAGAAAAAGTGTCAGATGTAAATGGGTCTACAGAACTAAGTATGCATCAGATGGAAGTGTTGAAAGACTTAAGGAAAGGTTAGTTGCCAAAGGTTTTTCCCAAGTTGAAGGGATTGACTACAATGAAACCTTTGCTCCCGTCGCAAAAATGAACTCCATCCGCCTTGTTCTTTACCTTGCAGCCTTACATAACTGGGAAGTCCATCAAATGGATGTCAAGTTTGCCTTCTTACATGGTGATTTACAGGAGGAAATTTACATGGAACAACCTCCTGGATATGTTCAAGATAACTCTAGCCTTGTCTGCCGCCTTAAGAGTTCCTTATATGGCCTTAAGCAAGCTCCTAGAGCTTGGTATGCCAAAATGGATAACTTTCTCCTTGACATTGGTTTTTCTAGATGCCATTCTGACCCCAATGTCTATACCAAGAAAGTAGGAAACCATCTCATCATACTTGTTCTATATGTTGATGACCTTATTCTTACTGGTAGTGACCCTAAGCTTATAACCCATGTGAAATCCAGTCTTAAACAAAATTTTGAAATGTCAAACTTAGGACATTTGCATTATTTTCTTGGTCTCCAAGTCCTGCAAACCAAAGAAGGAATCTTTATTTCTCAGTCTAAGTATGCTTGTGACCTTTTTCGTCGCTTTCACATGGAAGATTGTACACCAGCCCCTTCTCCCTTCCAGTCTGGAGTCAAACTTTATGCGACTTGTACTTCACCTGAAGTCGATGCCACCTTATATCGTCAGCTTGTTGGTAGTCTCTTATACTTGACTCATTCTCGTCCTGACCTTTCCTTTGCCGTTGGTCGTGTTGCCCGTTATATGCAAACACCTCATGAAAGTCACTGGAAAGAAGCTAAAAGAATACTTCGATATATTAGAGGTACAATTCAGTTTGGGATTCATTACAATACAGAGGGGAAACCTTTGTTGGTTGGTTTCACTGATTCAGATTGGGCCGGTGATCCTGATGATCGAAAGTATACTGTAGGTTATGTTTTCAGTCTGGGATCTAGACCTATTACTTGGGCTTGTAACAAAAAACAAGCTCTTGCTCTTTCTTCAGCAGAGGCAGAATATCGAGCAACAGTTAATGCCAGTCAGGAAGCTTTATGGCTTCGACAGATCCTTTCAGAGTTTGGATTCGAGCAGCAGCAGCCTACTCCCCTTTGGTGCGACAATCAAAGTGCCATCAAGCTTGCCAAAGATCCAGTTCTACATCAATGCAGCAAACACATTGAGCTCCATATGCACTTCATCAGAAATCTTGTTCATGATCGTGTTCTTGAAGTGCTCTTTTGCCCTACAGATGATCAAGTTGTAGACATCTTCACCAAGTCTCTTACAGAAGCGAAGTTTTCTAAACTTCGATCTATGTTAGGAGTTCAGGAACTTGTCATTAAGGGGGGATAGGCTCTAATGCCTCCTTCCTTCTCCTAATAGTGTCACTTTTGTAAATCCTTCAATCCTATCCCAAGTTGTTCTTAAGGGGGGATGTTAGGATATTTAGACACTTAGGAGTTAGTTAAGATCAACTTGTGTAATATATCTGTTAGGGATAGTGTGTTTCTTTAGTATGCATTAGTATGCATTTGTAAATACTTAATCCGACGGTCACGATATGTTCCCGACATAGAGTGCTCCGACGGCTCAACTTATCTTAGATCAAACCTAACCTTGATCCGTGGCTTAACACCCGATTGGTCCATGATCTCTATTTAAAGAGCATGGAGGGTCATTGTTTAGTTGATCGATTATGAGAAGCTCATTTGTAACTTTCTTTCTTTGCATAATAAATTGTCCCGTAGAAGCTATTTGGCCGGGGCCATGGAGTGTTTCCCTCAAGAGGGTTTAAACCACATCAAAACATCGGTGTGTTGATCTGTGATCTGTTTGTGTGAAGTGGTTGCTCTTGGTGTTCGGTCCTTTGGTAGTACCCTGTGTACCTGAACAAGAATGACGGCCGTGGCTATGATCGAGGAACCGTCAACTCTGTTGGATTCAGGACGTTAGGATAGTGCTAGGGGTGCCCCTCTCTATCGGTCCCATGTCCCATGTGTCATATTGTAGGTCCATCTTGGAAACTAGGGTTTTGCTCAGTGAGGGAGTGTGCAATTTTTGCACATGGGGGTCAACTTTGCAAAATCATCCGCTGGGCACTTGTGGCTAGCGTTCCCAGCTGGAACCTACATAAACACACCTACAGGACTCCCCAGAACCCGGTTTTGCTGCACGGTTGGAGTTCTATGCTCCCGGTAGGTATCCAGCAAGTGTCCCTGAAGGCCTTTTGGATGCGAGATGGAACGAGCCATAGAATGACGGTCATGGCTCCGATCGATGAACTGTCGACTCTGTTGGATTCAGGACATCGGGACAGTGGTAGGGGTACCCCTCTCGGCCGGTCCAATGGCCCACGTGTCATCTTGTAGGTACATTCTACAAACTAGGGTTTTGCTCAGTGAGGGACTGTGCAATTTTTGCACACAGGGGTCAACTTTGCAAAATCGTCCACCGAGCACTTCTGGCTAGCGTTCCGAGCCGAAACCTACCTAGACACACCTGCAGGACTCACCAGAACCTGGTTTTGCTGCACGGTTGGGATTCTGTGGCCCCATCAGGCATCTGGCAGGTGTCCCTGAAGGCCTTTTGGATGCCAAACGAAACGAGCCATAGAATGAAGGCCATCGCTCCGATCGACGATCCGTCAACTCCATTGGATTCAGGATGTGGGGACAGTGCTAGGGGTGCCCCTCTTTGCTGGTCCCCTGGCCCACCTGTCATATTGTAGGTCCATCTTGTAAACTAGGGTTTTACTCAGTGAGGGAGTGTGCAATTTTGGCACAGGGGGGTCAACTTTGCAAAATCGTCCACCGGGCACTTGTGGCTAGCGTTTCCCTTCTTATGGTGAAAAATGGGATGGTGATGGTGACAACATGGGTAGGAGGAGCACGATGAGGATGATGATGATGACGATGATGATGATGATGATTAGGGTGAGGATGATGATGATGAGGGTGAGGATGATTAGGATGAGGATGAGGATGAGGGTGATAATGATGATTACGAAACTTGTGCAATTTATCAAAACAAACATAGGACCATGAAGATGTTGATGTTGATGATGATGATGATGATGAATATGATGATGGTGGTGGTGGTGGTGGTGATGAAGATGATGATGTTGGCGATGGTAATGATGATGATGAGGGTGAGGATGATGAGGATGAGGATGAGGGTGAGGAGGATGATGATCATGATGATGGTGAGGATGTGGATGAGGGTGAGGATGATGAGGATGATGATCATGATGGTGGTGGTGGTGGTGATGAAGATGTTGATGATGAGGTGATGAGAATAATGATTGTGATGATGAATATGTTGACGATGATGATGATGATGAAGATAATGGTTTACCGTGATGATGATGAGGATGAGGATGAGGGTGAGGATGATGAGGATGATGATGATGATGATGGTGGTGGTGGTGGTGGTGGTGGTGGTGGTGGTGGTGGTGAAGATGATGATGATGATGATGATGATGATGATGATGGTGGTGGTGGTGATGAAGATGATGATCATGATGAAGATGATGATGATGATGAGGGTGAGGAGGATGAGGATGGGTATGAGGGTGAGGGTGATGAGGATGATGATCATGATGATGGTGAGTATGTGGATGAGGGTGAGGATGATGAGGATGATGATCATGATGGTGGTGGTGATGATGATGAAGATGTTGATGATGAGGGTGATGAGCATGATGATTGTGATGATGAATATGTTGACGATGATGATGATGAAGAAGATGAGGATGATGAGTATGAGGGTGATGATGATGATTACGAAACTTGTGCAATTTATCAAAACAAACATAGGACCATGAACATCTTATTTTCGTTCATCAATACAACATTATCAAGGAATATCATCATGACAGGTGGAAAATGGACATATGAAAGAGGTAAAGCACAAACTAGTGTCTTACATACTAGGGTTTAGTAAGGATAGGGTTTATATCTTCAACAATATTATGAGAGTGAATTCATGACCAACTATTGGTTAGCATATTTTAACAAACTAAGGTATATTTGTTACATATATTTGACCATATGTACATGAAGGCCCAATGAATTTTATTACACTTTAGTTATGCATTCCTTGCCTTTCAATCGAACTACATAGATGCTCATGTATGCATAGTTTGATGAAATATAGTAGCATTGATGAAATGTGTAGCATCTATTGGACTTCCTCTTACTGTCTGAAAATGTCATAGGATTACATTGATGGTATGCGTAGCATGTTACTATTATGACAGAGGTTTTTTCCTTGCAACCATAATCATGATCAATGGGTATGAACCCTTGGAGTTGACAAAAAACACAATTTTAAATTAGATATCAAATTAGCATGCATGTGCTAAGTTCATTGAACTGTTGAAAGATATTATTAGTTTTTCCCATTAAGATAATGTTTTCATAACACAATGGTGAGATGTTACTTGATCAATGCAATAAATGTAAGAGAATAAATATTGCTTGAAATGTAATTTAATAAATTTCAATAGCATAATTTATCAATTTGTGGAAGAGATGAATCATCACAAGCACAAGTCGAAACTCAAGAGAAAATATGGAATATATTGATAGTTGAATGTTTGTAATACAAAATATGGGAAAGTAGTCGGCCCTCAAATGGCCTGTCAATGTACATGTATCCCTAAGTACAACAATGTGTACATGTATGTCAAGATACATCTATCCAAGACTATGCAACATCAAAAATCAATCTTTCTCTTTTTTTTCCCCGACTTTCCTCTATCGACCATCTCCCTGGGATTGCTCGGCATCTCAGAAGTCTGCAAAAAAAACATTATTTTTACCAAATAACTGCACTAATACCCTACCATCAACAAACTTAAAAAATTAACTTATAGACAAATTATTTATGATAAACACTCACCAAGTCCTCATGGGGTATAGATGTCAGCGGTGTGCTCATGGAAGGAATCTCTATAGTTGTGCTCTGCAAATAAAAGATCATATCTCAATTAATTCAACAACTCAACATTGATCAACGTGTTTGGATAAATTGAATAAAAAAACTTGGTCATTAATGAACATCTCACCGCAAGAGGAGACCTGGTTAGAACCATGGATTGAGCAGAGGGGCCAGGCACTTCTGCCGCTAATGGATACAATCACCAAATGGAGAAATAGTTAGACATGCATGAATAAACAATATAGTAACATGGTTAAATACTATGCATTGTGAGTGTCCAAATAGTTACCTCTGTATGACTCGTGGCTATTGTAGATGCGGCACTGACTGCAACATCAATGACCTTTGTTAGGTTAGGAGTAGATGGATCTCTCATGTGTCTGCTATAGAGGGCATTTACATTCTTTCCAGGAGTGGAACCTCTCTTGTACACTTGTCCCTTTTTCACGTTGGGACTACGGGGAGATCGAACTGCTGACAGTCTCGAACGTATATCTGCTGGTGGCTACAATCACCAATACTGACGTATTTAGAAATGCATTGGTCAATGGAATAACATGTATTAACAAACTGAAAATGATGAAATACGTACCGATGTACTGTATACGTCAATCAATTCTAAGAAATGGTCTGTTGTCCATTGTGTCTCCGCGGGCATGCTATCAATTGTATTCCCACCGGGGGGGAGCTCACTAGATGAAATCATTTCCATCTGATGGGGATCTACAACCTACAATTTAGAAAACTATAAATATTAGATCATGTAGCATTGATTAAGTAGCATGTGATAAAAAAATAACATGTGTTGAAATAATGTCATGTTGAAATAGTTACCTCAGCATGAGATGTTTTCATTGAAGGTATGACAACATCTTGTAACTCAGAAGGTTCTACTGCATGAGCCTCTTGGCCCTCATTCCCTTCTTGTGGCAACTACAAGTTTTAAAATCATAATAAATATTAGCAATCTATATATGTGTATAGTAAGGAAAATAATTTACAAATGACACTAAATTGTTAACTGGATCTACTCATGTATTAAAATAATGTCATGTTGAAATAGTTACCTCATTGTGAGTTGTTGTCACTGAAATTATGGCAACATCATCATCATCATCATGCGGTGTTGGTGCATGAGCCTCTGGACTATGCTCTACATCATCAGTGCAAAGGTCTTCAACCCCATGCCCTTCTTGTAGTAACTACAAGTTTTAAAACCATTAAAAATATTAGAAATCTATATATATGTGTATAGTAAGGAAATATAATTTAAAAATGACACTAAATTGTTAACCACTTACTTACCTGTGTGAAATACCCAGTAAAGGTATCATCTGTTCGGACATGACCAAAGCAAGGATGGCCACATACTGTGCATGGGTGGGGTTGATGGTTGTGCTCATGCTATGTAGGTACAGTGCCAATACTAGATGCTACTCGTCCACTTGAAGGTGGTGGCTCTACCCCACTAAGAGGTGGTGGATCTACCCCACCGACAGGTGCTGGCTCTACTCCACCCATAGACGGTGGCTCTGATGGGCCTACCTGGTGCGTACCATGAAGATACATGGTATGGCGAACAACCGCCTGTGCCAATAGTAGGAAGGAATCTTGTGTCTCTGGCACCAACTGATGTGCAGGCGGCACATCTGGCTTGGGTAGCCTCCTACAAGGTGGAGCTACAGGGCGATTGGGATCTATGTGCCTCACATTGGGACGTTGCTAAGGCATCCCCATCCCAACACCCTGGTACTCCAATATATCAAAATCACCAGCACAAACTTTGCGTACATCTTTCTCAGAAAATACAAAGGCATTTCTTTGTTGTTGTGTGGTGGTGCATCAAACACCATGTACCATTGGTCCATCTAGTTATCTATGAATGGTTGATATGTACACCACTTGATAGAAATGTGCCTTTTGTTTGCATTAGGGACTTCACCATCCCGTGGATTTCTAAACAAGGAAAATATTTGTTCTTTTGAGATTTTCAACTTCTTGACTTCTCTATAGCTAAGTCCATCCACATATTGTTGCCTCTTTCTTTCTCTAAATGTGGCAATATCTTGCAAAGCACCATTAGACCTACTAAAGGTCTCTATCATTGCATCCAAATTGGATGCAAGCATAACATGCCTGTCATCAACAATAGCAATTGAGGCTCGAATTTCTCTTAGCCTCTGAATTTCTCTTTGGATGTAAGAGTGGGCATCCATGGTCGTTACTGCAAACAAAAAATAAAAATAAAAATCATGAGAAACGTATATATGTGCTATAATGACATCTCTCAAAAATGAAAAATGTACAAACTTTGTGCAAGAACGAATACATTACAAACATAAATATCATCTCAGGCATACATTACAAACATAAATATCATTTCATATGACCATTGCAGGCATACATTATGGGTCATTGAGGGCATAAGGGTGGAGACCATGCGAGCATAAAGACCACGATTATGTGGAAAAGATATGTATTTTTATTGGTTAAACTGAGGTAGCCTATTGATGGACAGAATGAAGACATGCTGGTAGAATGATGAAGAGATGACTAATGATATGGGCATAATGTTGTGATGTGCATATGGACAATGTAAAGTGTATGAATGGAGATATGGCAGCAGATTGATATGACATGAATAATGATGACATAATGAATATGTGATCTAATTGGTGATATTTGCTGATGGACATAATGGAGTTATATTGAATAATGAGTGCTTGATGAGAATGATGAAGTGATTTGGAAACAAACAAGGGCTTCTAGTTGATGATGTATGTAATTTGCAGACTTAAGAAGAGTCTGAAATATCATTTGTAAATCTATGGTTGTTGGGGTGTTGGTGCATCCCGGTGAGTTGCAGTTGACAGAATTATCTTGTGAATAGGATTGTCATTGATGACAACATTAATGACAAAGGTGTAAATGGCATGATGACAAGCAAACAAGGTGACTTGACAAGGACTTGAAAAAGACAAGACAAAAGACAAGGTGATGGGAATTGGCACACCTAATGAGCCAAATGACCCATACTATGGTCATTTGGAGTTGGTCCTAATACCCTAGACAAGGATGACTTGGAAATAACAAGTTACATGAACAAAGAAGCATGAAGTGAACAAAGAAGCTTAAAGTTGACACTTGGCAAAGAGATTGCGGGCATCCCTTATGGCATCTGCGGGCATTCAAAAATGAAGCTAATGGACATGTGGGCATGTGGACAAGGTGACATGCGGGCATCTTGAAGATGCATATGTGGGCATGTTTGTGGAAGCTGCGGGAATTTTGGAGGCATGGAAAAGACCCCCATGCGGGTAATTGAAGAAGGTCTAGCTGCAGGCATGTTCAAAGGCATAAATATGGCCCTTGCGGGCATGAGTTACAAGCTAGTGCGGGCATGCTGGAAGCAAAAGAAAATGGTGATGATGTGGGTATGAAGACCACATTTAGGTGGGAAAAAGAAAGTCTAAATAAATATATACATATATATTTATAATTTATGAGGTGTTTATGGAGCAACAGTAGAAATTAGAGTTTAACCTTTATCTTTGGATTAATTGGGGCTACAGTATGTTGATGTGCTACTGGTATACAAACTAAGATGTTGATGATATGTATGGACAGAATGAATTCATGATTATTGGGGCTACATACGATGAACAAAATGTTGATATAGGGTAGCATGAAACAGGGACATAATGCTTGCTTGGGTTATGACAATTAATGATAATCGGAATGATGTTATAGACAGATATGTTGAATGACAATGATGATTGATGTGATCAGTGAGCCATTGTGTCTAATAGGGTGGATGTAAAATTCATTAAGATTTTAAAATTTTAAGTTTTGGCATTTCATCTACAAATATTTTTAGGTGACAATGATGATTGATATGATCAGTGAGCCATTGTGTCTAACAAGGTGGATGTAAAATTCATTAAAATTTTAAAATTTTAAGTTTTGGCATTTCATTTACAAATATTTTTAGATTAGGGAAACATAACAATTTATAAAATTAATGACGAGATGAGGAAACGATTTAGATGTTTACCTTTCCAATCGTCCTTGCAAGATGAATTTGGGATTGTTGAGCCTCCAAATCTCCTCGGTTGAGCTTCTCCAATGCATTTTGGGAAGGCAAAATCACTTGAGCATTCGTTCTTGGGTAAAACAGTGTCGTGGTTCGCGACACTATTTTTTTTTGTTATTGCGCCGAGAGTGTAATGACCCTTTTTCAAAATTTTATTAAAATGCCAATTTTTCCACTTTTTCCCCAATTTCGACCTTTGACTAGTTTTACTGTTTTGACCTCCAAATCAACCCAAATGCTCCCAAATATTCTGTAGGAGTGTATGAATGGTATTTAGACTTGAATATTAGGTTCAGGGATGTTTTATTTCCCTCCAAATACTGCTACAAACTTGATTTTTATTCTAATCAATATATGTAATTTTGACTAGTAATTTGTGCATCAAATCCCCCCGGGGTAACACTGCAAATGGCCTTCCAAATGCCTCCAAACTCCCACGAATTTATGAACAGAGGTATGTAATTTTTTAAGTGTGTGATTAAGGTCTCATATGAACCATTAATTGATTTTTACTACTGTTCTAACTCTCTCACATTCAACAGCAAAAACCCCCAATTCGACCCTTGGGGAAATGACACTATTTCACCTCTCAATACAAACAAACTAAGTAAAAATGCTTCAAATGCTCAATTAAAGTACATGAAACTTGTATAATATATCCATGGCAGTATATGAATCACAAATATATCATAGAATCATCAATCCATTCGAAATAATCAACCTTATAGTGTCATACATCAAAGCATTGGGGAAATGGACATTGTTTGCTCATTAATCAATAATTTTGCATACATTCAATGGGTATTTCGACCTGAGAGTTTCTGAATATGAAGAACAGAGGATATGAAGCTATTATAATAATAAAAATATCATATGAAGCTCTCCCAATGAGTGCAAGATCTCACCCAAAGCGCAATCCCTCAAGGAGCCCGAATATGCCTTCAAAATTGGAAATGGTGGAGAGAAAGTGCTGCACTAAACCAAACCATGAAACTTCCTGTAGCTGCTACCTGCAAATAAAACTCCATTAAAGCACCATGAAAGACCTGAGTGGCCTCTCCAAACACCAACTTGGATGGGAATATTTCACCCTCGAAATTGGCTAAGGCAAGAAACTAGTCATCCACTAGTTCTCTCTTCACAAATGCAATTTTTCTCAAATCATCAAAAGCCATTCTCATACTTGATTTCTACATTTTATAACCAAAATTATCCTTCAATGGGTCGAAATCCTATCAATAGATTCAATAAATTTCCATTTAGAAAATATTCCTCATTTGCCACTTGTCTCCTAGTTCCAACCTTCCATCTTCTCCCAAATTTGAATTTGAGTCTCTTTAGCTTCCCCCAACTCCATGAGCGCCTTCCTTGAGCCTATGTTTGGGGATGACATGTCATAATGGTCAGGTGTAAGAAGTCAGGTCTGAATTTTGTCATAAATGTCATAGATGCTTCATTATTGTTGTCATAAAACTAGGGAATCTAGCCCAAGTGTCCACTAGTCTCCAATTTGACTCTTCCTCTCCCATGGAGGTTACTATTCCATCCCATTTCAACCTAAGATGCTAAATTCCATGTGTTATGACTTACCAACTCACCCAAGAGTGTTCACCTTCCCATGAATTCGAATTGGCAAGAGAGAGCTGCCATGTGTCATTGAAAAATGAAGCTAGTGTGGATCCCACCACCTCCATATGTCTCCAAAACCACTTGCCACTTAGAATTTATCTTGAATTTATTTATTCACCATATTTATTAAATTCTTGAACCCTTCTAATGTCTAAATATCATTTATTAGCTTCCTTATTACCTTCCCACATGTGCCCATCCAACCTAGGAAACTAGTAGGATTGATGGGATTGTCTTACTATGCACTTATTTGAATGGGGACATTACAGTCCTCCCCACCCAAGATTGCTTGTCCTTAAGCAATTTCAGATTTGGATGCTGCAAAATATTCTCCTCTTCCCATGTGGCATCTTCATTTGGTAAGTCCTTCCATTACACTAAATATTCTTTGATGATTCTACTCCTCAACCTTCTTTCCCGTGTCTTCAAAATCTTTTCCGGAACAAGTGTGAGATGACCTTCATCATCCAAAGGAGGAAGTATTTCTGAAGTGATGATTTGCTGACCAGGAGATTTCTTGAGACAAGAAACATGAAATACATTGTGGATTTTACTCCCTTCCGGAAGTTCTAGTTCATATGCTACTTCTCCAACCTTCTGCACTACCTTGTATGGCCCATAGTACCTTGGTTTTAATTTTTCTGCTCCATTCTTTTTTAGAGATGTTTGTTTATAAGGTTGCAACCTTAAATATACTAAATCATTGACTTGAAAGGTTCTTTCTTCTCTATGCCTATCAGCATATTGTTTTTGCTGATTTTGAGCAACCTGCAAATTGTCTTTCAAGAGCTTTAAAATTTCTTGGCTCTCTTCCACCCAATATTTATCCTTTGGGGCTCTACTATCACCAAATATAATGTCAAAAAATGTAAGTGCATCATAACCATATAATGCTTTGAAAGGAGACATTCCTATTGACATATGATAAGTGGTGTTATAGCAAAACTCACCCAAGTGTAGCCATTTTGCCCATGCTTTTTTCTTCCCTCCCACATAGTTTCTTAGGTATCCTTCCAACCATTGGTTTACACTCTCTGTTTGTCCATCAGTTTGTGGATGATAGCTGGTACTTGGATTCAATTGAGTGCCTACCAATCTAAAAAGTTCTTTCCAAAAAGCACCCATGAATCTACTATCTCTATCACTGACAATGCTCTTGGGGAGCCCATGCAATCTGAAGATTTCTTTGAAAAACATATCAGCCACTTGTGCAGCACTAAAAGATGATGTAACAGCAAAGAAATGAGCAAATTTTGTCAACCTATCAACTACCACATAGATGCAATCCTTACCCAAGGATTTAGGCAATCCAGTGATGAAATCCATGGAAATGCTGTCCCATTTTTGCTCCGGAATGGGCAATGGTTGTAATAGGCCAGCTGGACATGTAAGTTTTGATTTTTTTTGTTGACATGCTTTACATTCATTCACATACTTCTGAACATCTTCCTTCATCCCCTTCTAAAAAAATCTTTGCCTCAACTGTCTATAAGTTTTGAAAATCCCTGGATGGCCCGCTAGTGGGGAATCATGTGCTTCTTGCAAAATTCGGTACTTGAGCTTGGAGTTATGAACTAAATAAATTCTTCCCTTATAATATATCAGCCCATTCAAAATCCTATAATTATCATCCCCTTTGATTCCATCCAACACATCACAGGCAAATTTGTCTTTGGCATATTCAACTAATAGCATGTTTTTCCAATCCTTGGCAATATCCATGAGAGAAAAAGAAGGCCTTCTTGACAAAGCATCTGCTACTATATTATTCTTTCCTTTGACATATTCAATATCAAAATCATAAGCTTGAATCTTGCTTACCCACTTTTGTTTCCTTTCATTTAGATCTTTTTGGGTGAGAAAGTGTCTTAGACTATTGTGGTCAGTTTTCACCACAAACTTGCTGCCCACCAAGTATTGTCTGAATTTGGCCAATGCATGCATAATGGCCAGCATTTCTTTATCATAGATGGAGTAAATTTTTTCATGAGGCTTCAACTTTCTGCTCTCAAAGGCTATGGGGTGTTGGCCTTGCTTTAAGACAGCCCCTAATCCTCCACCTGAAGCATCACATTCCACAACAAAAGGTTTAGTAAAATCAAGAAGTGCAAGTATGGGACAACTACTCATTACCTCTTTCATTTTTTGGAAGGCCTTTTCAGCCTCTTCATCCCACTTGAAAGCATCCTTCTTAGTCAAATCAGTGAGTGGAGAAATCAACTTGGAGAACCCTTTCACAAATTTTCTGTAGTAGGTGCATATGCCAATAAAGCCTCTCAATTCGGTAATATTTTTTGGTGATGGCCATTCCAAGATAGCCCTGATTTTTTCCATGTGTACATTCACTCCTTCTTGCCCAATAATGTGCCCAAGAAACAGTAGTTCTTTCATCCCAAACTCACATTTTGATAACTTAGCAAATAAGGACTCTTCTTGCAAGATTTTCAACACAATCTCTAACTGTTGCAAATGCTCTTCCCATGTTTTACTGTAAATGAGAATATCATCAAAGAAAACCAAAACAAACCTTCTTAGTTGCTTGCAAAATATCCTATTCATACATGCTTGAAAGGTGGCTGGAGCATTAGTTAACCTAAAAGGCATGACAAAAAATTCAAAGTGGCCAAAATGACATCGAAAAAGCGGTCTTTTGCACATCTTCATCTTTCATTCGAATTTGGTGATACCCTGATCTAAGGTCAATTTTTGAGAAGTATTTGGCCCCATGTAGCTCATCCATGAGCTCATCAATCCTAGGAATAGGATACCTATTCTTGATAGTCTTTTTGTTCAAGGCTCTAAAATCTATGCACATTCTCAATGTTCCATCTTTTTTCTTCACTAGCACTACTGAAGAAGCATAAGGGATAGAGCTTGGTCTAATGAGTCCCAACTCTAGGAGTTCTTGGATAGCTTTTTCAATCTCATCTCTGAAATTTTTAGGATGTCTGTAAGGTGGTATCTAAATGGGTGAAGTACCCTCCTCCAAAATAATACTGTGCTCAACCCCCCTATCCGGTGGCCTACCATGTGGAAGGTCTCTAAAAACCTTTTCATATTTTTGAAAAAGTCTCTCTATCTCCTTTGGATGTTTGAAAATATTTATAGTTGGCTTGGGAGATGTAATATGACATTCAGCAGCCCATTCTATATCCCCATGCCTCAATATAGATCTCATACTATTGCAAGTTACTACTTGATTTGGATAAGTGTGTTGCCCTCTCACAATTTTTTGTACTCCTTTTGAATCTTGGAATTTCATTTCAAGAATTTGATAATTTACTGTATGCTCTCCTATTGAATACACCCATTGCACTCCTAAAACCACATTAGTATCAGCAACATCAACCACATAAAAACTATCAACAAAAGTATAGTTACCTACGGTGACTTGCATCTTTGGAACCCATGTTTTGCATTGCATTGTGTTGTGACCGAGAATGACAACTATGAAGCCATCAAATGGTTCAATAGGTATATTTCTTTTCTCTACCATCTCTGCATCAATGAAGTTATGAGTGGCTCCTCCATCTACCAAAACTAAAGTTCTTTGTCCTTATACCACACCTTTGCATCGGATAGTATGATAGCGAGGTACTGTTGAAAGCACTGCCATTCTTGCTTTGTCCGGTGAAGGCTGATTTTCTTCTTGTCTTTCCTCTTCTACTGCTGTCTCATATGCCTCTTCTTGATCTGAAATATGTCCATCTTCATCCATGCCCCCCATCATACCCCTCATTATCAGAAAATTTCTATGTATTGAGCCTTTCCTTTGGTACATTTGTGCCCCGGTGTCCATGGTTGGAAGCATGTGAAGCACAATTTCTTTTTTCTAAGTTCATCCCTGTTTAGTCCCTCCTTTTTATTCCTCTCAAATGACTCTCTTTGCCAAGGTTTCTTGTCATATCCATCCCTTTGCCAAGGTTTCTTTTCAAATTTGTAGCTAGGCTTAGGAGGAAATCTCGTTCTAGGAAGCACATTTTGGAGATCCCTAGTCAAGCTCTTTGCATCTTTTAATGTAGTTGTCTTGTGGGCTTTGACCAAACCTATTAAGGGTTCAGCCAAACCTTCAGTGAACAACAATACTAATCTTCCCATAGATACATCAGCCACCTTGACTGATAATTTTTGAAAGTCCAACATATATTCAGTAGGGGACCCAGTTTGCTTCAATTGAGCTAGTTCTTTGAAAGGCAATTCTGGATCTTTTTGTTCAAATATTTCTAGTACCCTGTCAACAAATTCTCCATATGTTTTAACCTGATTATGACCCAAGGTTTTCATCCCATGAAACCACCATTCATTGGCATCTCCTTCCAAATGCAAAATGGCCATTTTTAATGCATCCTCTTCCAACATAGGATTCAGCTGAAAATATACATCCAATTTTTGCACCCAAGTGTTAGCAGAATTTTGAGAAGAACCATCAAAAGTAGGAAGTGACATTTTTCCAATAGCACTATTCAATTCTTTGTTTTGGAATGGACTCCTATTGTCTCCCTTCCTTTTAATCTTTTGCATATCATCAATGTAGTCACTGAGTGGTACACCTCTTTTACACTCTTCATTCAAATCATTCCAATCATTTACTAGTTTCTTGTAATCCAATTCAAGATTGGGCTCTTCTTTGGGTGTGAGAAATTTAGGTGCAGTATGCCTTTGTGTGCTTTGAAAGTCATCAGGTCTATTATGAGGTCCTGTACTTGAGAAAATATGCTCATTCCCTTTCATCTTTTCCCCTGAGTGTGAACCACTATTATCTCCTATCATCCCTTTGCCTGAAAGTTGGCTACCCAACAATTCGAAACCTTTCATCATTTCTTTATTCATATCTAGCATAACCATGGTAATTCCTTCAAAACATGGTTTTAAGGCTTCAATAAATTCCTCCTTATGCCTTAATTTTTCCTCCTCCTCTCTACCCATTGTTTTAGAAAAAAACTCTTTTTCTTCTACTATCTCTTCTTCAACCAAAACTTCTTCAACTACTGATTCAAAGGGTGGTGGTTTATTTGTTTGGCTTATTGTTAATACCATCAGGTGCCAAGACCATGCTCTAATACCACTTGTAATGACCCTTTCTCAAAATTTTATTAAAATGCCAATTTTTCCACTTTTTCCCCAATTTCGACATTTGACTAGTTTTACTGTTTTGACCTCCAAATCAACCCAAATTCTCCCAAATCTTCTGTAGGAGTGTATGAATGGTATTTAGACTTGAATATTCGGTTCAGGGATGTTTTATGTCCCTCCAAATACTGCTGAAAACTTGATTTGTATTCTGATCAATATATGTAATTTTGACTAGTAATTTGTGCATCAAATCCCCCTGGGGTAACACTACAAATGGCCTTCCAAATGCCTCCAAACTCCCACAAATTTATGAACAGAGGTATGTAATGTGTTAAGTGTGTGATTAAGGTCTCATATGCACCATTAATTGATTTTTACTACTGTTCTAACTCTCTCACATTCAACAGCAAAAACCCCCAATTCGACCCTTGGGGAAATGGCACTATTTCACCTCTCAATACAAACAAACTGAGTAAAAATGCTTCAAATGCTCAAGTACAATACATGAAACTTGTAGAATATATCCATGGCAGTATATGAATCACAAATATATCATAGAATCATCCATCCATTTGAAATAATCAACCTTATAGTGTCATACATCAAAGCATTGGGGAAATGGACATTGTTTGCTCATTAATCAATAATTTTGCATACATTCAATGGGTATTTCGACTTGAGAGTTTCTGAATATGAAGAACAGAGGATATGAAGCTATTATAATAAGAAAAATATCATATGAAGCTCTCCCAATGCGTGCAAGATCTCACCCAAAGCGCAATCCCTCAAGGAGCCCAAATATGCCTTCAAAATTGGAAATGGTGGAGAGAAAGTGCTGCACTAAACCAAATCATGAAACTTCCTGTAACTTCTACCTGCAAATAAAACTCCATTAAAGCACCATGAAAGACCTGAGTGGCCTCTCCAAACACCAACTTGGATGGGAATCTTTCACCCTCGAAATTGGCTAAGGCAAGAAACTAGTCATCCACTAGTTCTCTCTTCACAAATGCAATTTTTCTCAAATCATCAAAAGCCATTCTCATACTTGATTTCTACATTTTATAACCAACATTATCCTTCAATGGGTCGAAATCCTCTCAATAGATTCAATAAATTTCCATTTAGAAAATATTCCTCATTTGCCCCTTGTCTCCTAGTTCCAACCTTCCATCTTCTCCCAAATTTGAATTTGAGTCTCTTTAGCTTCCCCCAACTCCATGAACGCCTTCCTTGAGCCTATTTTTGGGGCTGACATGTCATAATGGTCAGGTGTAAGAAGTCAGGTCTGAATTTTGTCATAAATGTCATAGATGCTTCATTATTGTTATCATAAAACTAGGGAATCTAGCCCAAGTGTCCGCTAGTCTCCAATTTGACTCTTCCTCTCCCATGGAGGTTACTATTCCATCCCATTTCAACCTAAGATGCTAAATTCCATGTGTTATGACTTACCAACTCACCCAAGAGTGTTCACCTTCCCATGAATTCGAATTGGCAAGAGAGAGTTGCCATGTGTCATTGAAAAATCAAGCTAGTGTGGGTCCCACCACCTCCATATGTCTCCAAAACCACTTGCCACTTAGAATTTATCTTGAATTTATTTATTCACCATATTTATTAAATGCTTGAACCCTTCTAATGTCTAAATATCATTTATTAGCTTCCTTATTACCATCCCACATGTGCCCATCCAACCTAGGAAACTAGTAGGATTGATGGGATTGTCTTACTATGCACTTATTTGAATGGGGACATTACAGAGAGGTGCTCTACAACCTAGTATGAGGGAGATCTTGTTAGTTGAGTGTTTGTCGAGTTTGTCAAGTAACAAAATAATACAAAGTAAACAAAAAAGAATAATACAAAGTAAAAAGTAATAAATATTATGTCAGCCATAAACAAAAAAGAATTATACAAAGTAAAAAGTAAATATGAGACTTAAACTAGAGACTTTAGAGCTTAGGATTAGGTGGTAAATATTATGTCAGTCATAAACAAAAAATAATAATACAAAGTAAAAAGTAAACAAAAAACAATAATACAAAGTAAAAAGTAATAAATATTATGTGGGCCATAAACAAAAAAGAATAATACAAAGTAAAAAGTAAATATAAGACTTAAACTAGAGACTTTAGAGCTTAGGATTAGGTGGCTCAGGTATTGCACTGAAGGAGCTACTCAAGGAGAGGTTTGCACCTTGGAAGATTTGATCCTTCTCGGCACTTGATAGAGCCTAAAATTTGGATCTAGGATGGTATTAACCATAATTCTCGAGCGTTATGGTGATCACCATAATGGTCGAGCATTTTGTAATCCTATCCTACATGTTAAATGACATGGCAGGTTCAGAGCCTGCCATTCCTAGTTTTACATAACGCGCGAGCGTTGTGGATTTACACAATTCTCACGCGTTTCGCATTTACCCAATTGCATCTAAAAGGTCCCTCAACTTCCTGCGAGGGACCTTAGTTGTAAGATAATATAGCAAAATAAATTTATTCATTTGCAGCGGAACAAATCAAGATCACTAAAAGAATAACCAAAGCACATAAAAAAGAGACACAAAAAATTATCCTAGGAAACCCTTCAAGGGAAGAAAACCCAACAACCTTCATTACATAGAGAAATAAATCAAGATACAAATTACATCATATATACGATAAAAGATGAAACCTAGGAAAAGTATTCTATTGTCCTCATCTTCTCTGGTCTGCATTTGCACATAAGATCAATTGACTTGAGTAAGAGTGGATGGATCAAATGAGTGATACGTCACTCTATTTATACAATCTTGTTGGGGAAAACTTGCACATTTTAAGGAACCGACTTACATAATAATAATAGTTTATTCTTCTTCGGGGGGCAAATTAGTTGTGAGGATACCTCACGAATCTATAATCACCAACACTCCCTCTTAGCTAGGGATGTATCATCATGTAGGAACACACATGTATATCATTTAAGTATCGCGGCTTGTCTTGAACGTATCATTGTCATAAGGAAGGTATTCAACACAACTCAGTTAGTCGATATGTGTCATGATTCAACTCAGTCTTTCGAGGAGCATCAGAGAATTGAACTTCTCATTCTATCGAGAACTGCCATGCTACAACCCAATTCATCAGGGAGAATCATGATACAACTCATTCCATTGAGGAGCATATGTGAACTGCACTTCTCAGTCGGTTGAGAAGTTCCATACTACAACCCAATCTGTTGAGGAGCATCATGATACAACTCAATCCGACAAGGAGCATAATTAAACTGCACTTCTCAGTCCATTGAGAAGTGCCATGCTACAACCCAATACGTCGGGGAGCATCATGCTACAACTCAGTCTGTCAAGGAGCATAAGTGAACTGCACTTCTCAGTCTATTGAGAAGTTCCATGCTAAAACCCAATCCGTCGGGGAGCATCATGCTACAAATAAGTTTGATGAGGAGCATAATGCATAACAGTCAACTCCCTCTCTCTCCCTATCAAGGGAGTGTCACACCATTCTCCCTGTCTCGGGGAGAATGTCACATTGATGTTGCACCCATTAGCACTCCCTCTCAATAAGGGAGACATTTTCCATTACTCCAAGCTCATTTTGGAAGTACACAAAATTCGCTTTGGAAAGAGGCTTGGTGAGGATATCTGTAATCTAATCATTTATCAGAATATACTAGAGTTGGACTACTCTCCTCTGCACCTTATATATGATGTAGTGGTACTTGATCTCCACATGCTTCGATCTGTCATCAGATACCAGATTCACTGAAATCTTTACACATCTTGTGTTGTCACAGTGAATCAGCGTCGGCTCTAGCATCTGTCCAAACAATCCAGCAAGGATCTTTCGAAGCCATCGAGCTGCAACACTCACTGTAATGTAATTAGCCTCTAATGTGCTAAGACCCATTGAGGTTTGCTTCTTGCTACACCAAGAATTCACAGCAGACCCCAAATTGAAGCAACACCCAGAGGTGTTCCTCCTGTCTACTGTAGCTCATCCATCTGTGCCATCTCTCATCAAGTGAGACTACTGAGATGAGCCTCTTGCTCTCTCTATTTCACTAGATATCACTCCAGACTCCCTATGGAACTTTACTATAGAATGCCTTTGCAACTATGCATCATACTCTACCTCTAAAGCTTCTCATTGGCTAGTCCATCAACTTATATGAGTTGTCTAAACTGCATCCTGAACACTGGCTCTGCACAACTTATCATGAGAGTATACTGGTTTGGTATCAACCAGGTTTATCATGGATCTAGTCAACTGACTATACATGGTAGGATTTGAATCGGAATCTAAGTCATTCAACTTCTTCATATTTTTTACCATAGGTGTAGCCATGGACTTATAGTCCATCATCCCAAATCTCCTCAGGATGATAATAATATACATACCCTGACTTAGGAAGATCTCATCAAGTCTCTACCACACCTCTAATCCCAAGAAATATTGTATCAGGCCAGGGTCCTTCATCTCGAAGTCATAGGATAACTCCCTCTGCATATGTCAATGAATCTCTTTGTCTCAGTGGGGAAAAACATCACGATCAAGGAATCATCATCAGTAGTTTGTGCCACCTACACATGTTGAATCCAGAGCCACTTCTCTAACTGGACATATGTATGTTGCACCTCCTTAGAGGTCAACTGAGTAGTTCTCATCCTAGAGCATACTCTCCACTCAGGCACAAATAATGCTCTAACTTCTTCTAGAGTCTTCCATGACTCCAACTGGAAGCAAACTGCTCTTCATGTGGTCCCCACATCTCAGGTAACATGTTGAAGTAACTTCAGAGATCTCACCAGTTGCTACTAACTACAATTCCTCATGATCATAAAAAAGATAAACATTTGTAGTTGAGAGTGACCAAGATTCGTTGAAGCCTCCTTCTTCCAATCATCAATCTCCATATGATAGCCTTTGGACCTGTGGGTTATGGGTACATGTATGACTAAATGTACTAGGTCCACACTTGACCCACCCCTAGCCAAGTCTCATGCCCAACATTAGAGAATGTTCGATGCTCAACCTCTAGAAGGATAGTGCATTCAACTCAAGATCAATCTTCCCACCCTATCACAGGATGTCTGAAAGAAGGTATTGTCCTACCACCAGATCGTTCACCCCTATCCAAGTCACATGGATAATACTAGGGGAATGCCTGGCTGATGCCACAGACCTCCGTTTTCAAGCTTGTTACATCTCCCTCTGTGCTAGAGCGCCCTACTCCCTCTGTCACAGAAGCCATCCTACTACCTTATCTGGAACTTGAGCTGAGGGCCATGCTCCTAGAAGCCTCCTTTTTTTTAGCATCCTTCTCCCTCTCAAACACTAAATATCAACGGTATCTATAACCTAACTGACTTCACATCCATCACTTGTCCTTTAGAACAAGTCTCATCATCCTTCTCTTGTAGGCCATAGCATATGGTCCTTCCTACAAGTCAGATTTAATCAAATAGTCAACAACATTGCATACTAATCCATCAATTCAATGCAATGACATAGTTCACATAGTTACATAATCATTCAAGGGGATTTAGCATCTTATCCAATGCTTCAAAACCCATTCATATCCCAAGCACACTCTGTAACTATTTAGATTCCTTCCCATCTTCACTAGAACACACTATCAAGAGCGTGCACTACTCTGAGCATGTTAGAAAAAAGGTTTCATCCTGGACTAGCTCCATCAAGGGATCATGGGATGTTGTGCAATACTATAGGCCACTTAACATCACATGTACACTACTCATCAATCCCAGTCATATACATGCATAACACGCTACACTATAACATGCATAACACACTTCCTAATTCTAGGAATACAGATCTGCATACAACTATTATGAGCAAGATTAAAAACAACATATTCTTCAAATATGTTCAAAACATTGAGATCTGGTCTATAAAAACAATTTTAAAAAATAATGACAAATGATCATCCAAATACAAATACTTATCTTTTGTTGTTTGTTAGCTCCCTCTTAATCTTTCACTATTCACAAATTTTATCATCACTCGTTACTCAATACCATGGATCTTGACATCCATTCTATTGATATCTCTCATATCAAACCAGAGACATCAAACCTCAAGTGTGTGATGCATTCACTTTAAAATACTATAAATGGGCCTTCTTAAACTTTGTTACTTTGTTCCAACACCACTTGAATCAAACACTTCAAAAATCTTTTTACTATGTTTTAGACATGACGTGAAAAAAAAACTTTTCATAAAAAGAAACTTTAAATACCTTATCTTTTTTAAAAATGATTTTCCTTTATGAAACATTACAAATTTTAATGATATCCCATGACGTGAATCCCCTTAAAAAAAATTACTCTTTGCCTTTCTTTCTCCACCCGGTTGGTTACCAATGATTTCACTTCCATAAAGGAGATTTCGTGAATAGAAAACCCACTCTTGTTGAACAGATATTAAAACGATATTCAACTACATACGGTTCTTAAGCAAATATTAAAACAAATTTCAACTACGTACGGTTCGCAATGCGCATCTGAGTACATTTTACAAATACCTAATATAGTCAATAACCTAACGACATTTTACAAATACCTAATAAAGTCAATAACCCAACGACATTTTACAAATACCTACAGATGTAATATAAAAAGCTCCAATACTTACTTAACCCATAACCCATGAGCTTGCCGACAAAATGGGCCCCAACCCATAACTAGCAAGGCCCTCAGCTTTATGCTGATTCAAAGGGCATAGCTGTACATTCTGTTCTATTGAAGTATGTGCACTAGATTCTTGGAGCTGCAACTCCTCGTTACCCAGTGATTCCCGAAGCGAAGGGATGATATGGAGCTGCACCCATAACAGTCGGAATAATAGGATAGCGATAGCTGGATGGAATGCAATTTGATCAGAAACAACACAATTTTTATGGCCACCTCCACAGAATGATGTACTATGATAGAATGGCGGGGATTCATCTCCAAAGCTTCGAAGCTCTGCAGGGAATTATGAAGTTCTTCATTAAACAATGGCCAATTGCCAGATATAAAAGAATGATTTGAATCGAATTGTCCAACAGAAGGTGCAGTATGTAAAGCAGTACTTAAATATCTCTTAGTGGATATTATCATATAATTGCTGCTGATCGTAACAGGAGTGTTCATCTGCATATATTGGTCGAGATAGTAATGACCTTCCCTGGTCAGTGCCAAACTACCAAAGCATGTACAAGGCGTTAAGGGAGGAAAATAAATTTGCTTACTCTCAGTACTATCAGTATTAGTTGAATTCGACAAGATCCCTGGAAAATATGTGGGATTAGTATATTCTTGAAATGGATAAACCATGGAAGATATCACAGCATTCTGAGACGAGAAATGGATGGCTAGGCGCAACAGACGCATGTTGATTATTACATGTGTAGGCCATGTATAAACAGATGCGTCATCATCTTGATTGCCATGGCCTGCGATTGCTCCTCCTCCTTTTGATGGCACAGCTTGAAGATCAGCTCTGCTCTTGGCAATGCTTTTGGTAGTATTATTTTCTTGCTCAGACTTTTGGCTGGTTTCATTCTCCGCAGGATTCGAACTATTGTACTGTTGAGATTCAGAAAAGTGCTTGTGTGTCCGCGGGTCTATACCTTGACTGAGAAGCTTTTTGCTGAGGTGGCTATTCCAGTAATTCTTGATTTCGTTGTGAAGATGCTCCTCCACACTGATGTGTTCCCGTCTTGATTTGCAATTTCTAGAAGATGTGAGATCGGATCCCTTTCCACTATGTGAAAAGGATTACCTAAAATACCATATTACCATAATTTGAGTATTATACGGCTACAATTAGATATGGAAAAAATACTTAATAAGAAAATGGACAATACAAATAAAATACGGAAGTAGACTTCTTATATAATAATTTTAATCAAATATATAAACCAAATTAGCATAAATGTACATTAAAAACCATTTATAAAACTATTCATTTTTATAAAAAAATAATAAATTGAATGTTATTTATATTTTATAGTTATTAAATAATTAAAATTTGGTTTTTTAAAAATGGTTTTTAAAATTTATTTTTTCATATTCAACGAATTAGAATTGCTCCTAATTTCCGTACGGGAAATGCCAATACGACGAATTATGCTACTATGGAAAATATAGGTATGGATCATGCCACACGCTTTGATACCATGTTAAAATATGAAGACATAAAAGAATGGAATACAAGTGGGCATATTGATTGCTCTCTAAGAAGAGCTGAAAAATATTCATGTTTTTCACAATTCTGACAAAAAATTTTGACTATGCACCTAACTTGGACAACAACATAAAATATGTTGAAACAAAAGAAGAAAAAGAAGACTTCCACTATGTTCCAACACCAATGAAAAACAATAAAACTGTTTATTGTGCACAAACTAAAAAAGACGTTGAAGAACACCTACTTAACATCAAGTTCAAGAAGACAAAGAAGAAGAAATCCAAGTACACACCCCGGAAGAAAGTAAAGCATAAGTTTTTTGAATGAAATGTAAGCTTAGCTGAGACATAGATCAGCAAGCACACCACTTAGACATTGATAGTGTTGAATATTGTCTCGGTTGAGATTAAGGGGGTGTGTTAAAAATTGTAATCTCACCGGTCCACTACCCGTTATTGGTGCATTAATTAATTAAGTGAACAGTTGGTTATAGTTTGACTAAGACACTTTGATGTCCCATAGTATTGTTTGTTCCATAGTATTGGATAGTAGTATTGTTGTGATGTAATCCTATATAAGCTTATGGTTAATAATGAGAAGGCAATCAATATGCCCACTTGTGTTTCATTCTTTTCTTCATATTTTAACATATTTGGAGTAACAATGTATGCATATATGATATTTTTACACTGATAGGTGTTTATATCTTAGCATTTGGGGTGGACTAGTATTTATGCTTTTGGTAGATTGCATTAGGATGAGACAAGTGTACTCTCCAAATTGATTTTATTGCAGTATTTCAAAATTTGAAATAAACAATTATTTAAAAGAAAAAAAATATAAAAATCACTCGTTGTTGATGCATGGATAACTGGTAGCTAATACATAGACACCAAATAACAGATAACTTATTACTTATTTGTGACACTTAACTTGGCCTATAGATATTCACCAACCACAAATTAAGTGATTTTGCTAATATAATGTGAATTGAGTTTGTAATATTTGTTTGTTATTTTTTCTTGACACCATAACATGCATTTCTAACCAAATGTATGATGCCATGTTTTCCTCCAATTTAATTATGAATTCAAATTTATTAAAGTAAATTATTTAGAAAAACTATTTTAGCTACTTCTAACAAGCATGCTATTCGAATTAAAACTCCTTTCAAATTAGTGTTTTGTCATATGTTATTTAATATAAGAGTTAAAAGTTCTAATCTCCTTCTTAATAAGTATTGTCTTAATTTATCAAGTCTAGTTTTTGTTATCATCTTTTTTACTAGTTCAATACATCATAAAATAGAAAACACTATTAATCAACCAAACCTATATCTTATTAATTAAAATAGAAAACACTATTAATCAACAAAATCTATATCTTATTAATTAACGACTTGATGAAACTCGTATAAAAAACAACCATCGTCTATCTCGTTAATTAACTACTATCATCAATAGACAATTCAACTATACAATTCTATAAGAAACATAGAAATTAATAATTTCAAGATAATCGATGCTGCTAGCACAACCAACTGGAATTCTATGGATGAACGGACAAGAAGATATATTTTACTATCGATAGGTAGCCACCAGCTAGGTATAGAGAAAATAGATTTTACCATCGATAAATAGCCTTAATTCTTCCTGCTCGGATCAATTCTTTCTTAAATCAAAATGGTGAATTAAAATCCAAGAACAAATATATCTTTTTTATTTTGACTCATCTTTTTGGTGTATATGTAATAGTGATAAAGAATATATATGTTTATTAATAAAATTTAACAAATAAAATAACATAAGTGGATTATAGGTGGTTTCGGAGCATCCACAGTGTCAAAGTTTCGGAGTTGATTTTTCGAATCCATATCAAGATTCATCATCAGGACCAACTTCGACTTGCGTCCTAATGATGAATCCTGATATGGATTCGACGTTGCGTCTCAATGATGAATCCTAATACTCCAAAACTTTAACACTGTGCCTGCTCCAAAACCACCTCTAACAAACAACCACAAAAATTTAGCAACAAAAACAAAACATGAGTAGATCTTAATATTTATTTCAAAGTCTTCATAAACCATTAAGCAGTTAATAAATTAAGGTGATCTTGGAATTGGCATAACGAAATCTGCAAATCTGCCCTTGACCTTCCTCAACCCTAGGTGTCTCATCTTTAAAGTCTATGGCCTGATTTCAGAAAACAAAGTACGCTATCTGCACCAATGAGACCGTAAATGGGAACCGAAACGATCAGCATCAATCGACAAGAGTTCAGAAGGGGTATACGGTGGACAACAGACCTCATAAAGCTGACGTAATTTGAGGGGAAAAAGTCATTGAAATTCAGATGGATACAGAGAGACACGGAGATTCAAAGTCTATGCCAACTACCACAATTAATTAGATATGATGGGATCGATAAGACGGGATCGGAGCCTCCATGTGTAGTCAGTCGAGTCAACATGCTCAGAATTGAGAGAGGAAGAATATTTTAATAGCAAACAACAACATTGCACTTTGATGAGTTTGGATGGTAATATGATTAATTAGTATAACTATTTAACTTGTGTCTGGTAAATAAGAATGGGTCACAAGTTAAGTGTAATGAACAAATTCTCTATTACTTGTTCTCTATGTTTAATTGTAATCATAGTAACATAATTCAGCTGTTTCGGAGCAATTCGATCGAATATTCAGTATAGATTGATATAAATTCTTACTAATGAAAAAATAAATTTAAAAAACCATTTTTAAAAAACCAAATTTTAATTGTTTAATAACTATAAAATATAAATAACATTCAATTTATTACTTTCTTATAAAAATGAATGGTTTTATAAATGGTTTGTAATGTACATTTATGCTAATTTGGTTTATATATTTGATTAAAATTATTATATATAAGAAGTCTACTTCCGTATTTTATTCATATTGGATTTTCTTATTACATATTTGTATTGAATCGTATTGAATCGTATTGGTATCCGTATTGGTACTCTAATTATTCTACTATGATTGTAATCACATGTTGTCTATGCCTTATCTATTTGTTACCTTCTTTAGTTAAATGGGTTGTCTATCACTAACTCTTACACATGCATGAGTAAGAGTTAATAAGAGTTATCTATGCATGAACTATCATTTTTTTATATATATAGTTTTATAAAAACATAGATGGTATTCCACCCCAAATACCATCAATGGCATTCAAGAGTTATTTATGCATCAACTACCACTTTTATATATATATAGTTTTATAATTGTTTATGTTTTTTTTTGTCCAATCCTCCTTCAATCTAGAAAAGACAGAAATGGTATTCCACCCCAAATACTAAGATATAATACCTATAAATGTAACTAATTCACAATCACATAAACATACTTAATGAAACTAATATTTATATATGAAACACCAACCACCCATAATATTATTCTTAAATTTGTATGCATTAATCACCAAATACAAGATCCACGATATTTTGAATTTGATATGAAGTGTCCATCAAAGTTTTTTGAGCTGAGAGGAACTCAAAGCAGCAATATAAGAACATCTTCATCAATCCTGCTAATTTATTCATTACATAAAAACATCTCAATGCACTCACACATGAAAGCATTTGTCAAAAGTAGAAAAAAACCACTCGCAAGTGAATAGCATTTGCATAATGATATCTTATTTTGACTTTTGCTTGTCCATATGGAATGCTTATGTTTGATCCGCATATTTGTTGATCAAACGATCAACATTTGCATAATTATATCTTATGTTGACCTTTGTTGGTCAATATGCAATGTTTATGTTCGATTCACATCATCATGGTTAGAATTCTTATTCTCTTTTTGTTTTCATCGTTATCCTAAGTAGTCTGATGACATGGGTCATGAACAATACATTCAATTTGCGCAACACACTGAGGTGGAAAAGGGCCTGGAAGTTGCATGATATTTTATATAGATTTTTATTATTATTATCATTTTTATTATTTTAGGTTGACTTTTGTTTATTATAATATTATTTTAAAAATATTTGTTTATTAAATTTTAAAAACTTAAATATAATTTAAATTTAAAAAAGTTGCTTTCCACCCTAAATATTGTTCAATTAAAAGAAAAGATTTTATATGTTTTCATCATCACTATCATCCATATCCATGTTCATATATATAAAGTTTCTTTATAAGAGAAATTGAGAATGTGAAATTGAGAATGTACGATTTTACTAAAAGGTGCAAGTGGAGATGAGTTAAAGAAAGTTAAATTTGTTGTGAGGAACATTATTACTTTTAATAATAACTAGAATGATTTTTTTGGTGGACTATAGTGGTGTTTGATGTGTATATAATTTGTGTTAAAGTTTATAAGACAGAAAATGATGGAACACCAGTGGGCATATTCATTTTCTTCTCATTATTAACCACAAAAATATATCTAGGATTAGATCAAACCATAAACCATAGGTCAATACCACGGAACAGAAAATACTATGGGACATCAAAGTGTCCTAGTCAAACTAACCAACTAATCACTCAACTAATTAATGCACTTATGAGAGGCACTGGACCAGTGAGATTACAATTCTTTACACACCCCCTTAATTTCAACTTGGACAATATTCAACACTATCAATGCCTAAGTGTTGTGTTGCTGGTCTATGTCTTAGCTAGGAATACATTTCATTCAAAAAACTTAAGCTTTACTTTCTTCTTTGATGTATACTTGAACTGCTTCTTCTTTGTCTTCTTGATCTTGATGCTAAGTATGTATTCTTTATCGTCTTCTTTAGCTTCTACGTAATAAACAATTTTATTGTTTTTCAATAGTACTGGAACATAGTGCAAGTCTTCTTCTTCTTCTATTTCAACAAGTGTTATCTTGATGTCCACTTTACCTGTACAATCAAAAAAATTGTCAAAAAAAATATGAATATATTTCAACTCTTCTTGGAGAGCATCCACATATTCATGCTCCTCATCATTGTGTTATTCATCTTCCTCATCTTCCTCTTTCTCTGTTTCAATAGAAGCTACTTCATCATTCTCATTAACCCACTGTCAATCCTTTACTGCTTCCTCAAAAACTGTGGGCTGACATGGAAATAGAGCATACTATAGTTGCTCATCAATAATAGGACTCTGCTCATATAGCTCCCTCAAACTTTTGTTTTCTGGTTTTGTGATGGACTCTCTGTCGGTTTGGCTTCTATGTTGCTATTAACTGTCTCTTTCTCTAAGAGACTATCACTAACGTCATTAGGGACTGCTACATTGCAAGGTTTGTTTTCACAGTCATCAACAAACTTTGTTGGGCTTACATGATCATTGGATGTATCATAAACATAGTCTTCTTGACTGTCTTCCGATACAATGTGGGATTCCTGGTGCTTTGTGTGGCTTGTAAAGTCATCTTCTTCTACAACCGGTTCCTCTTCACTAAACTCGGCCTTCAATATATCCCATGCTTCTTTCTGAAATTTTATCAAATTCTCAAATTCTGCTAGATCAATATGATCCTCTTCAACTACAAAATGCCACAAACCTTGTGACCTTAACAAATTCCTTATTTTTAATTCCCATTGATATTAATTGGTTCCATCAAAGGTCTGCCATGATCCTATTGATGTTAACAGATTTCTTGCCTCTTCAATTTCTTTCGATGGCTCTTCTAGCACCATCTTCAAGATTCGATCTTCTTGGTCATTTTTCTTCGATATCAGTAGCCCTTCAAACTTCAAATCCTTGGAAAATTCGATGGAAACATTAATGGAAAATCCATATCTTCTGTACCCTTTTCTACACAGGCTCTTCCTGGATCGATCTCTGCAAGTGTCGATATTCTTCAATATGATCTGAACAATGCTGGAACGTTGTCCAATCTTTTGGCTTAGCATCAACAATACTTGCTCTTCAAAACTTGTTCCGGAGATTTTATTAAAGGATTCATATCCTTTAACACAATGCCGCACTTTGTCTTGCTAACACAGTGCATCAGGACAAAATACGTATAAGTGAACAATGATCGACGTGCTTTGCTTGAACAACAGTTGTGTTGATGTTGCGCTTCATCTATGCAAAGCCTGTGTTGGCAGCGCGGTTCTCCTGAGAAATAGGTGCGTCGATGGCATGCTTTCTCTAGTGTAGCAGGTGCGTCGATTTGGACGGTGTCGCGATTATCGATAGGGACAGCTGCATCGACATCTCTAAATGGAAAAATAAAAAAATATAAATACGACCCCAAAGCTATGAATATGTTTTGAAGAAACGTCATGCCTCCACGTCGTTGTGTTCTGTCTTGTGTGTGTGCTTTCCACTATGTGAAAAGGATTACCAAAATACAGTGGGTATGGATCAGGCCATGTGCTCTTATACCATGTTAAAGTTTATAAGACAGAAAAGGATGGAGCATGGGTGGGCATATTCATTGACTTCTCATTATTAACCACAAGAATATATATATTACATCACACCATAAACCATGGGTACTCAATACCATGGAACAAAAAATAGTATGGGACATCAAAGCATCCTAGTCAAAATAACCAACTAATCACTCAACTAATTAATGCAATTATGAGGGTAGTGGACCGGTGAGATTACAATTCTTAACAATTTATATATTCATATTTTCATCAAGAGGACCGAGGGATTGGCACGGGAAAAGGATTGGATGAATATGGGTGTTAAGGTATGACATGATTTTTCCATAGTGAGTTTTTAGCTTGAAGGTGGAAGTGTGAAAATTGTCGCACCACTCATTGTAAACATGGATCTCTCAATTATTTTCATAAAATTGCTTAGCACATACTTGGATATGTTGAAGCACTTGCAATATTTTGATTTCTACATATATGAATACAATATAAAGTGCCTCGTAGATGATTCTTGAGTGAATAGATCTAAGGCATGCATGGATCTATATTGAAAGATCGAGCTTCCTTAGTTTTCCAATAGATCTGTTTGGTCAATCTGATTATGGCATTGGATTTGAAAGGAAAATCATCTTTTGAATTATGAGAATGTGCACTCAGAGTTGTAATTGAATCTTGGAATCCAAACTTTCATGATTGTCTAAATTGAGTGAATCTCTACAAGATTAATCAATAATTCATCCCTAGTCTCAATCATTCGACCACATCATGAACCCTGATTCGACCTCAGTCTAAACCAGGGCATGAAGCGTGGTGCAAACCTAGATATTATCTTCAATTTTTACAAGCACGTGATAAATGCCACTCTACTATGCACAAGGACTATTGAATTCTTGGTTGTAATTTGAACACAGTCCACCAAATCCTATTTGAAAACAAACTCAAACTTCCACTCACAATTTGTTTAGATCAATGATTGAACTGAGAAGCCAGACTTTGAGCATTAAGAGTCGAGACATATGTTAATGGTGTTGAGAATTACCCCTACACACTAGCGAGTAGTGCCTTGATCTTGTAGAAATATGTGTACATAGTAATTGGGATTTGTGCCTATCCTTATTATATGAGCCTTATGAACCAAAGCCTGAGATGATTCCTGCTCAATACAAAGAAAAATATCATACTAATAAATCGTAGCTCTAAGAATATGTCTGGAAGAGTGTTTGTGTTAAATCCAATTAGATTTCTAAGTGTATATATATATATATATTTATACATACTTCCTTGTTGACCCATAGTTACAACGTCCATACATCATTGGAAGTATGAACCTCCTGTGACCACGAGTTAAAACACTGCATAAACTGGGTGTGAGTGGTAGGAAATCACCTTATACACGTGACAGTGATGGGTTGACAAACTTGGAGTATGAGAAGCCGCAATCAAGGTAGTGGACTCTTAGTTTCCCCTATGTTGTGGAAAACCTAATGTAGACCTCGTTTACTAAGCCTCTAAGTTGCAATAAATTATATTCGAAGTATTCTTGACTATCATATGAAACCAAGTTCTATCTCATTTGAGCTTCCATGATCATTCTTTCTCAATGATCTCCTAGGGTATTTGCAAAATCTATTCATTCAATAGTTTTGTGGTCACATCTGTCTTTTGCTATGAAAATATATCTCTTTGTAAGAAGTGTACTTGGTGTTGGAAGCGTGGTAAAGTTTGTATTCCCTAGCATATTACTTAAATTGTTGATATGATCCACATAGTATAAACCAAACCTATAGGAAAATCCACTCAACAATTCAAAATCATAAGTAGTGACCAAACCAAATGACCTCGAACATCCGATCCAGCTCTGTCATTCATTTGGACATAAAATTGTAAATACTCATAAATATCCCACACTTAGACATAATAAACTCAAATAATTACAAACTTCACATATATACCTTATGGCTTCACATACATGTGCTAAATGTTGATAATGGTAATTCACTCGCCCGGGATCGTTCAGTGCTTGGACAAGCGGGGTTGTACCATTGACGTAGCACCTACTTGTCAAGCGGGGTTGTGCCATTGTGCCAAATGATAGCAAGTAATATAGATCAGTGACAAGTAGGTGCTATCATTTGTAACAAATTTCAATAGATCAAGCAACTATTATTCTAATGGTAAGCAACCAATCAAGTATTTTATAATGCAAATTTTATAAAATACTTGATTAGCTGCTTACCATTAGAATAATAGTTTCTTGATCTATTGAAATTTTAATAGGAATGAGGATTATTATTAACCGAAGTAGCTAATAATAGACTATTCATAAACTACCCTGTAAATTATAATATTTACTTGGGCCAATGAAGAAAGTAAGATTAATTGTTGCATCAACATGAACAGAGTATGGGCATAAACAATATCATATATGATATATAGGTTTATATGTCAAACAAGTGAGGAAGACCATTAAATTAAACAATACATAAAGGTGTAAATACCTTAAATAATTATCTACATGGTAAGAATAGTAAAAAACAAGCTATTGTTATAAACCCTCATAAATAGTAGCATATATTTCCAATCCTATGGTCTCATAAATTAAGATGACTAACCAACAAAAATTAACAACACTTCTCTGTATATATGGTGAAAAACACTTTTACTTTTAACTTATGTGTTTTTCCAATACTAATAGTAAGAATAGTAAATACTCAAAGAAACCCAAAACCAAAATTTTGAAAAAGAAAAATATATAGAAAATATTTGCATATGAAATAAGCAATAGTGATATCACGTAGTTACCTAATTTTAGATACTTACATATTAAAAATCTCAATATTATTATATTTCCGTATTGTTTATATATTTAAAATCTCATCTCTTTTGAATAATACCATATCTAGTATAAACAATATTTTTTTCATTGAAATAGTATAAGCAATACTACTCACCATGTAATGCACTAAACGTTTTAGGGTTGAGATTATTTTCCAAGCATTGGAAAAGAGGGTTGGTAAATTTTATAGGCTTCACAAATTCCAAGAGTATACAGATGGAAGTGTAATGTCCCTTTTTTTGAAATTTATTAAAATGGTGAATTTTTCAACTTTTTCCATTAGTTCGACCTTTGACTAGTCTTGGGTTCTTGACCTCCAAATGGCTCCAAATGCTCCCAAATTGTTACAGAAGGGGTATGAATGGTTTTAGTGAATAAATATGAGGTTCATGGATGATTTAAAGATATCAATAAGCTTCTAAAACTCTCCTTTAAGTTCTGGCCAAAGTAGGGATTTTGACTAGCAATTTCTCTTTGACTAGTATTGGTCTCTTGGTCTCCAAACGACTCCAAATGCTTGTAGAATGGGTCTGAAGGTATTTGAGAGGTATTAAGACATATAACAGAGGCTCATGGATGCTTAAAAACCCTTAAAACACTTCTGAAACATTCATTTACAATTTGGACAAAGTAGGGAATATTACTAATAATTTTGAGCTTCAAATCCCCCTAGGGTAGTGGACAAAGATGGCTTCCCAAATGCTGTTAAACCCTTCCAAATTTATGAACAGAGGTATGGTACTGATAAGTGGATTTAATGAGATCCCCAATGTATCCTTAATTCATTCTTATGTCCTTCTTCAACTCCTTAAAATCATATGTTTATATGCAATATTTCACATGGGGGGAAAGCTAGTTATTTTCACCATGACTTATGAAATTCAAATTTTAGGTGCCAAGAGATGATGCTATGTTAAAGAAAATTATTTAGAACTTTAATAACACTCCATACATCAACAAAATCACATAGAATAACTGATATAACTCGAAATAGTATCTCTTCAAACTCCAACAACAACATCTAAGGGAAATGGCATCATTTACTCATTAATAATAAGATTTACATAGTTCCACTTGGAATCTCGAATTCAATACATGATGAACATGAATAATAGATAATTTACATCATATTATAAAATAATTAAGCATTAGAATCTCCCCCAAAGAGAACAATATCTCACCAAGTGCGCAATTCCTCAAGGATCACGAATATGCCAAGAAATAGAAGAATGGTTGTAGAAGCAAGCTGAAGGAGATGTGAACATGAGATTCCCTATATCTTCAACTTGTAACAAAAGAATCCATTAAATATCCAAATGAAATTCCTGAATGGCCTTTCCAATTACCAACTAGGATGGGAATCTTTCACCCTCGAAATTGTTGCTAAGGCAAGTAGAGTAGCACTCCACTAGCTCTCCTCTCCAAATGCGAAATGAAAATTCTAAAATGATCAAAAGATACCATCCTGAACTTTATTATTTTCTTTTCCAAACTTCTAAGGTCCTCCATGTGTCAAATTCCTCCCAAGATCTTCATGCCAACTCAAGTTGGGAAGAGATTCCCAAGTATGCCAGTTGTCCTTCCAATTCTAGCCCTCTCCTTCTCCAAATTCGAATTGGTGTCTCTTTGGCTTCCCTAACACACTTGAGCGCCCTCTTGGAGGCTATTTTTAGCCCTGACATGTCATATATTTCATATGTCAGCCTTTAGGTCTGATTTGTGTCATATGTGTCATAGCATCTTCATCATTGTTGTCATAGAGCTAGGGAATCTAGTCCAAGTGTCTCACTAGCTCCAAAATGCTTCTTCCTGTTGATGTATTTGTAACTTCGAAAGATATTATTCTATGTATTAAATTTGTACTTTATTGTATCCCCAGCGGAGATGTATTATTCCTCTGATTGGAAGTGTTGCCAGTTGTACTAGCAAGTGTCGCAAGTTATAGTGTAAGTGTCGTAACTTATACTTGATGGGTTATTAGACCACCTTGATGGGGTCGGCCCTGTATGAGTCATGTGGGTCAAAGGGTTATTAGACGGGTCAAAGGGTTATTAGACCACCCTAGAGGGGTCGGCCCAGTCAGCATTATGTTAAGTGGTTAAGTTGGGGCCAACCTAGTTGAGTAAAGGGCAAGTCAAGTTAGTGTATAAATAGAGAGTGTGTCTCTCTCATTTTATACATTCTATTATTCACTCACTTTGCATTAGTGAGAGAGAGGAGGAGTGCGTACAAGTGGAGGAGGAGTATGCTGCTGAAGATATCTATCTCTTGGGTTTGATCATTGTGATCCTTGTATTGATGCTTATTCTATCTCTGAGGAAGTTGCGGGGTTTTTCACCTTCTTGGTTTTCCCAAGTGAAATGTTTTGTGTCTCTTGTCTCTTGTCTCTTATGCTTGATATGCTGTACATGTTTTTCTTTTAGTTAAGATCCTAGATCTATTGAATTAAATGATGAAAATCTAACACTTCCTCTTCCATGGGAGTTACTCTTCCACTCCAATTCGACCTTAATTGATTCATGCCAAGTATATTAACCTTCCAAATCATCCCAAGAACCTTGGGCTTCTTGTGGATTCAAAATGACAAGTGGAGGATGCCATGTGGCATAGAAAATCTAGCTTGTGTGGGTCCCACATCCTCCATGTGTCTTCATGATCAATTACCACTTTGATTTTCCATTGTATTTATTTATTTAGCACCTTTATTAAATATTTATTCCATTCTAATGTTCAAACATCATTTATTATCCTCGTTATTTCAAATCCCAAAGCTTTCCACCCCCTAACCTATGAAACTAGTAATTTTCCTCCATGGAAGTTAATTTGGATGGGTATATTACAACTTTGAATTTGGAATTTCTCTTAATGTGACCCACCTTGTCCATTTGGATATAATTTAACATTATTACTAACTTGGACTTCATTCTTGGCATTTATTTGACCCTTAGTATCCATTTGAAAAACTATCATGAGTATGGCCAAGGGGCTTAGGCCATTGTGACCCAATGCAAAATTTTGGGACATGACAAATCCTCCCCTCCCAATATTTCTTGTCCTCAAGCAATTTTAACACATGTATGTGGAAGAACCAGCTTTCTTTCCAAAATTTTGCTTCCCAAAACTTCTGTTCTATAACCTTGAGTAGAGCCACCCATGCACTACAATTGTGTGTTTCCAAAAGCAAGGAGATGTGGTTATTCTTTTTCATTTTGATATCCCCTGTAACATCAACACTAAACACCAAAATTTTAATTAAATCCATCAAAACCATGTTTTCACAATTACTCTTTACTTCTTTCATATTTTGGAAACCCTTTCTGATACCACTGCATAATTCTTTGAATTTGCCACTAAGTTGCCCAACTTTAAGTCTTCGAGATTCCATGAAGATTTTAGAGAGGAACCACCATTCTTGCTGTTGCACTACTCTATTTAAAATCACTTTTTTAAGTGGGGAATCCATTCCCCATACTACTTGTTTCCCCAAAAAATTGAAACCAATGAGACTAAAAATTATCCCAAGTTCCCATTGCTTGTATTGCACTCCAACAATTAGGAGTTCTCTCCAACTCATACCATCAGGTAAGAGAATTACTAGATCCCATTTTCTTGTATGCGTTCTTCCAAACATCATGAATACAAAATATATATCATCAAAATACATAACAACATAATGAAAATGTACATCAAAGAATAATGAAAGTGCTTATACCTCCAAGTAAGTAGACCACCATTTGTCAGGTGCATACAAGCATCAAGTGAACAATCAAATATGCTCCAATGAAATAGGTGAGTATCCCATGTCCTATAATGCTTCTCCAAAAATATGTAATATGCACCAAATTGAAAAATTCATTTGGGATCATTTGGGATTATTTGGGATATTACATATTTAAGAATCAGTTTTTGTATTTATTTATTTAGATCCTTTATTTAATATTTATTCCATTCTAATGTTCAAACATCATTTATTATCCCCCTTATTTCAAATCCCAAAGCTTCCACCCCCCAACCTAGGGAACTAGTAATTTTTCTCCATGGTAGTTCATTTGGATGGGTATATTACAACTTTGAATTGAGAATTTCTCTTAATGTGACCCACCTTGTCCATTTGGATCTAATTTCACATTATTAATAACTTGGACTTCATTCTTGGCATTTATTTGACCCTTAGCATCCATTTGACAAACTATCATGAGTATGGCCAAGGGGCTTAGGCCATTGGGACCCAATGCAAAATTTTGGGACATGACAGGGAGTGTTTCATGCAACAACGATTGGTGGAGATAATCCCAAGATTCCACAAGCATTATGTTTTACCAGGTATGTTTAGGTTTTCATTGACACTTAACAAGTCTGACGCAACCCTTATATAACAACCAATAAGTGGAAATAAGTGCAATATTGGTGGTTTCTTTATAAATGAAGCAAAATTATGGTATTCATTCTTTCTCTTATTATCTCTTTCAAAAAGTATAATCATAGTGAAGCTTCAACCTTATGTAACCTATCTTTTCAAGTAATAAGGTGGTCAAAACTTGTATACCCAATCATGCTCAATATTTATACTTCCATCTTACTTTCATCACTTAAAAATTGGCACAATTAGCTTTGCATAGCTTATTATATAAGTACTTGTCCATTGATACGCATTTGTTAATTTATGTTGAAAATCTCTTTAATATTGTTTTTATCAAGTTTAGTCTATGGAAAATTATTGGTATTGGGAGGAGTACCTTGAAGATGGACATTGCGGATTTCTTTGAAGGGTGCAATTTGCAACTAGAGGATGTAAAATTTGCATACAATAGGAGCTATGGCCCCATTGGCATGTAAGTTTGTCTTATTTTTTGTTTTATCAACTTTTGTTAAAAATATGTTTTGAAAGCATCATGGCCCAAGGTTGTTGTCTTGAATAATTAAAGTTAAACATATGTTTTGAAAGCATCATGTCTCAAGGTTGTTGTCTTGAATAATTATTTATAGGGCTAAAAAAATGCTAGTAAAATTTGGATCCTAATCATATAACAACCCTGCTCATGCTATCAATATGCATATATATCAACAATTTTAAATACATTTAGCATTAACTTGTTATCAACATTTTAGATATTTATGTTATGCTTTGCTACAAGTACTGTGTTTTCATTCTTTGTTGTGGTGTGGACACCACTTTTCGTTTGTGGTTCTCTTTCCAATAGACTAAACATGAGATTAAAATATGATCTCAAGACTATGGTATTGGGAACTTCTAAGATCAACTACTTGGACCCAAAAATTTCAATTACTTAGTGCAAACACCATGAAGTTCCCATTGAAAAGGTAACTATTTATTTTTTTTGCACTTTTCCGTGCTATCATAAAGGCTATTGTATGATCTATTACTTTTAGTACTTTGATTCGGCTTACATCGAATTCAATTTTTTCTAGATATTCAATAAGTCACTTATGGACAAATTTTATTGGGCAATGGATGTGTTGCAGGACTAAATGTCTTTGAGTATGTGTTGCAATTATAGATAGATAACATAAATAATTGTGATTCTATTTACATGCCATTATCTTAGAATCTAGAATTTGCATATCAAAGAGTTTGTCGTTAGTTGTTCTGATAATTTGGACATTTGTTATAAATTTTAGTGCTTGCTCTTCTATTTCAATGTTGTTCCAATTCAATGATTTCTTGATTTAACCTTCTTTGGATGGATACATCCACACATTGTGGCATTAAATGACCATTATTTTTTTTTAAATGGTGGTTATTTAATTTAGAATTTACAAATTCTTAGATAACTGATGTAAAATTACATAATATATTCTATTTAAGGGTGCTATCTCCAGGATGACCTCGCCGCCATGTCTCTTCCATAATCATATTCCCTTTTGTATATTTCTAAGACCAAGAAATAAATCTATTTGGGAAAGAAAGGGAATTATAGATATTTAATTTGCCTATTTTTTTTTATCTTGGTAATGAAAGAAATCCCACTACAATTGACTCTACGGCAAGGTTTCCAGTTTGTGAGTGGGAGGTCATCGTACTTGACATTACCTTTCCTATAGAATTATGGATACCCTTGTGGTGAAACTACTTGTTTTTTCTCTGTTGGCATGTAATGTGGGTTGGATTCATCTCTCTTGGCTGGTAAAGATGAATTCTCCTTTATTGGATCGAGGAGTGAGATTGAAAGTGTAAGTGGAGTATTCCTCATTGTCTAGGAGTAGGTGGATCTGTTTCCTCCTCTAACTGGAAGCTATAGGTGGTGAGTTGAGTAGTTTATCTCTGTAGTTAAGAGTATTCCATAGTGGTTTCCATGCAGTGACTTTTGTGACTAATGGATGCTTCATGTACTAGTTCTATTTCCTTGGTTCAGGAAAAGAGGTAATATTCCCATGAATGGAGGTAGGCCCATCTTCTTTATACATTAATATTATGTCTTCATTAGGTGTGATAAACCCATTTGATCCTATACTAATGATAAGGTGCCTCTGTGATGATGTGGAAATGCAATTGAAAGTATGAGTTGATCGGTGGAGGCAAACTCGGCTATGATGCAATGAGAAATAAATTCAATAGTATAGTGATTCGAGGTTTTATTCCATTTGATAATATTTCACTATACATAGTATTGTTTTTTCAACTAATAGGTAGTTTCTACAAATCATAATAATAGGCCCCCCTTAACCCAACCTTTAATGTATATTATAGATCATAGATTGATTCCATGAATTTTTGAGTTGAGACTTTTGTTTTTCTTTAATTAATAGCTAAATAAGATGATTCAAAATATGATTAATTGTAGGTGTAACTATATTCTGAATTGTCTTATTTCGATCTCTCCAGATGATCCTAATCTTTCTTCTTTTCATAATACAACCTAATAAAACATATGATTTGAAGACATTTGACTGAGGTATTGATGTAGAATTGACTAGTTTCCTATTCTAAATGGCCAATTTTAGACGTCAAATTGGCTAGCTTAAGAATTGACCAATCATTTGCTAATTTTATGCAATAGAAATGACCGACTAAATGCCATGTTAACTTAGTTACAATTACCAACCAGGCCCTCGCACAAAGTTGAGGGACCTTATAGATCCAATCATAGATGTAAAAAACTCACTCAAGTTTTTGAAAACATAAATGGGTATGTGTTTATTGCATCTAGCAATGTGCAGGCTCAAGTCCACCACGATGAATGCCACGCAGGATAGGTAAAGGATGAGTTGAGAAACAAGTACTCATGTTCGCTAAACAAAACACCTACCTTATATATAGAGAAAACACGAGTACTAAATTTTTACTCAAAAAAAGTGTACTCCTTCTATGTGAACAAAACAAGTACTCATTATGTTCTCATAACATTTACTAGCATTAAAGATGGTCATTCGATGGATAAGCGCAACATTAAAGTTTCAATACTAAGAAACACATACCCCCTTAAATCATACCCCCCAAACCCCATAATACACACCCCCTCCCAAACCACCTAACACCCCCTCTCCAAATCCTTAGCATACCCTCCCTAACCCCCTAACACCCCCTCTCTAACTCCCTAACACCCCCTACCCCTAATCACCCACACCACCTCTCCAAATCCCTAACACCCCCCAACTCCTCAACACCCCCCAAAACCCCCCTTATCCAACTCCCTAACACCCCCCTTCTCCTAATCACCCACACATCGCACCTACCATTGTCTCTGATCCCAAGCCCCTAACACGCCCCCTCCCTACTTTATCTCTCTCTCACACACCTTTCCTCCCATCCCTAACCCTTACTAACCCCTCATATCACTCTATTTCTCCCCTACTCCACTTACCCTCAATATCATAACACCCCCCAATGTCTCTAACCCCACTTACCCCCTCTAACCCCTTAACCTCCCCCTCCCTCTCCACCTCTAACCCCTTACCACACCCCAATCTCTTTCTCTCTCTCTCTCTCTCTCTCTCTCTCTCTCTCTCTCTCTCTCCCCTACTCCTCCACCTACACCTAACCACCAACCCTCTGTCTCTCCTCCAACCCCCTAACACACCATCGTCCCATTGGTTCTTGTTAGTTTTTCATCATTTAATTCAATAGATCTAGGATCTTAACTGAACGAACAACATGTACAGCATATCAAGCATAAGAGACAAGAGACAAGAGACACAAAACATTTCACCGGGGAAAACCAAGAAGGTGAAAAACCCCGCAACTTCCTCAGAGATAGAATAAGCATCAATACAAGGATAACCATGATCAAACCCAAGAGATAGATATCTTCAGCAGCATGCTCCTCCTCCACTTGTGCGCATCCTCCTCTTCTCTCACTAATGCGAAGTGAGTGAATAATAAAAAGTGTAAAATGAGAGAGACACACTCTTTATTTATACACTAACTTGACTTTCCATTTACTCAACTAAGTCAGCCCCAACTTAACCACTTAACATAATGCTAACTGGGCCGACCCCTCTAGGGTGGTCTAATAACCCTTTGACCTACATGACTCATACAGGGCCGACCCCATCAAGGTGGTCTAATAACCCATCAAGTATAAGTTACGATACTTATAATATAACTTGCGACACTTGCAAGTACACATGACGACACTTCCAATCGGAGGAATAATACATCTCCGTTGGGGATACAATAAAGTACAAATGTAATAAACAAGTGAATATCTTCCGAAGTTACAAATACATCAACACTCCCTCTTAACTAGGAAGGTATTCTCTTGACACAAGTCATCAATACATATATGAACAAGTCTTTAATTCTGGAGCTGGATCATCATCACTGGATCACGGAGCATCATCATCATCACTGTTGTTGTACTCAACATCTCGATCACTAGGATATCTCTGAGTTTTGCTTGTCATAGGAAGTTCTACAGAGACAACCCTTTTTCATTCTGGATTTAGCCCACTACCTGTAGGTCTTCATTAACACTAGCCATACTCTGGAATTCTCAGGACTTATTACGTGCATCACAATGCCTCGAAAGAGTATCCTAGGATCCTTTATGTGCCGAAGCATGACCAACAAGATCTCCCAGGTCCACTTACATGTGACTGTCAGAAAACCTTAAAAGAGTGTCTTGCCTAGCAAGATCTCTAAAGAGCATCTGAGGCCTTTTACGTGACTAGCACAACATGTCTGGATCTCGAGGATGTATTACATGTGACTCCCACCACAAATCATCGAAAGAGCATCCCAAGACTGATTACAAGCGTACTGCTCAACCTATCGGATCTCCCAGGTCTAGTTACATGCCATAGGACAAAGCCTCGAAAGAGAATCCCAGGACTGATTACGAGCGTACTGCTCAACCTATCGGATCTCCCAGGTCTAGTTACATGTCCTTTCAAAGCAATGCCTCGAAAGAGTATCCCAGGACTAATTACGAGCGTACTGATCAACTTATCGGATCTCCCAGGTCTAGTTACATGCTCATCTGCACAACCTATCCACGACCACAAAATATCAACCTGATACTCACCATACATCATCCTGATGTACATGATCATCCTGATCATCATCATAGAATCGTCCTGATGCATATCATCCAGAGTATCATGTTGATACTCATCACACATGATCATCATGATCATCGTCACTGCATCGTCCTGATGCATGTCATCCAGAGCATCGTCCTGATACTCATCACACATGATCATCCTGATCATCATCACTGCATCGTCCTGATGCATATGCATATACATGATCCAACTGATCATACAAAGCATCCAACTGATGCATATAAATATACATGATCCAACTGATCATACAAAGCATCCAACTGATGCATATCAAAAGCAGTCACTGGAGCATCGTCCTGATGCTCATCACACAGCACTTACATCCAAAGCCATGGGAAGGATCCTCCTCTCACCATGCTTGGAATTGCTCCTGCAAATGTGTCCCATCACTTCTTCCTCAAAGTATCTTCAATCTAAAGAACACCAAGCCTCTCTCTGAAGTACTCAAACTTCACTCTGGCTAGTGGTTTCATCAACACATCTGCAACCTGCTCATCCATCGCAACATATAGGAGATTCACTGCTCCTCTCTGCACCATTTCCCTGATATAGTTATATTTGATCTCAATGTGCTTCGACCTGTCATGGAAAACCAGGTTCTCAGACAACTTCACACAACTCTGGTTTTCACAAAAGATACCAGTAGCATCCAACGTGAGAACAAATAACTCAGATAGTAGCTTCCTCAACCATACTGCCTCACAACTAGCCGAACAAGCTGCGACATACTCTGCTTCGGCTGTACTCAGTGCTACGCAGGACTACTCCTGCTAAACCAAGAGATCACACCTGATCCCATACTGAAGCAGCACCCAAAAGTGCTCTTCCTATCTGCAGCACTGCCTGCCCAATCCGAATCAACATAATGCTCCAAGTTAAACTTTTGATTCGAATCATACTTGAGCCCATAATCAATCGTACCCTTCAGGTACCTCAGAATATGCTTTACAGCAACCAGGTGAAAATTATGGGATCCGTTAGGAACTGGCTCAATGTGTTCACCGCAAAGCAAATATCTAGTCTTGTGTTCGTCAGGTACATCAAGGACCCAATCATCTGACGATACACAATGACATCAACTGGATCAAATGAAGCATTACACAGAAGATTCAGGTTCGATGCCATAGGTGTGGCCATGGCCTAGTAGTCCATCATCCCGAACCACTTCACGATCTCTACTGCCATTAGAGAAATTTTGAGGTAAAAAATGGGCCTCCAAACAAAGAAAATGTACTTAAAACTTCAACTAATCACATTTCAAAGGATGACATCATCCCCCTTGGTTGAGGTGGCAATGCTTGCTTATTTGTCACATTTTCAATGGTGGATGAAAACCCATGGTTAACCATGGTAGTGCTTTGAAGCCATAAAGTCAAATACTCATGATGAAGGTCCTTTCACACTTTCCATAAAATAATATTATTGTCAATTTCAAGTAAAGTACTCATAATAAAAGAATATTATTGTCAATTTCAAGTAAAGTACTCTTAATAAAATAATATTATTGTCATTATCAAGTAAAGTACTCATAAAAATATTATTATTTCCATTTTCATATTTTTTCAAAGTAATAATACAAATAAATATTATATTTTTGCATTTGATATCCTTTTTTCTAAATGTGTATTTCATATTTTGAATTTCAAATTATATATTAATTTCATTTTAATTAATATCTCAATGTCAAATTAATTATAAATTTATATATATTATGCATTCCAATTCAAAAAAGGAAAAAATATTGATAAAGATAATTTTGTATTTATAAGATAAATTAATATAATTATTTATTATAGATATTATATTTAATATAATACTATAAAATGTCATTCAAATCTAAAAAGAATACTATAAATATAAATACTATATAATACAATTATATTTTTAATCTAAAAAAAAGTAATTAGTTCAAATGTCATTCAAATTAAAGACAACTTATGATATAAAATTAAAAATTAATCTTTTTAATGAACGAAAATAAAACTTAACTCATTTGATTCAAATTAACACAAATTCATCTAAATTTGAAAGGTAAATTTTAAAAGTACATTTCATTCAAAGATGAGGGGGGGATTTTTAATTTAAAGATGAAGGGGGAATTTTTTTATTTATTTTAAGTCATTGGGGAAATTTATAAAAAAATATCAGCTACATTATCGTCAATTGTCGTTCAGTAATATCCCAAAATCCAACAAAGAGGGACTCCTAAAATACACATGACAAATTGCACTAAAATTAAAAACAATTGTAATTAGTAAAATTTATTTTAAAATATTTTTTTATACAAATCATAAACATCCTATTTTATGAGAATTTAACTAAATTAATTCTATTATAAAAACACATAAATTGGTTTAATAAGAAAATAAGTAATTTAACTTAAAAAATACATATATATTTATTATTTTAATTTATAATTTTTGAATAATAAGTTAATCATATCATTAACATATGTAAATTTTGTTAAGAAACTAAAAAAGATAAGTTATAATAAAAAATTAAAAAGAGACATGTATGTTAAATTTTAATTTTTAAACATTAAATTAATTATATCATAAAAATACATAAATTATATTAAGAAACAAAAGAACACAAGTTATAATAAAAAATTAAGAAAAGATATATATCTTTTTATTTTAAATTTCAATTTTCAATATGTGGTTGGAGAAAATTTTGATTGTTTTTTCATTTTGTCTATATTTTATTACTAAAAATTATTTGATTTGCTTTTCATTGTGTCTATATTTTATTATTAAAAAAGATTTGATTGCCTTTTCATTATGTTTAGGGGAGGGATGCCAGTTGTTGGACACCCCACCTGGATCCCCCCCCATGCCACGTGGCCACCTCAACAGGTGGCGTCTACTGGCTTATGAGGCAGCACCACCTGTTGGGTAGGTGGGTGCCTTTACGCTGCACGTGGGGAGCACTTTTTCACGGTCCCATGGACCTTTTCCCAAGACGAACTTTTGCCCCTTTCTGTTTGGGCCTGGAGTGTGGGCATTGTGTTGCCCCGGTCATTGACCACCCCACCCTCCGCTGAGGTGATGCCCTTCCCTGGTATCTGTTCATAGGTTAGTTGGTGGTTGCTCCTGCTTGTTGCTTCGGACATGGTGGCCTTTGGCTCACTGGTGCACTTCCGATTGTTGAGTGGTGGCCACGACATGGATTATCCCTGGTTCAGTGGTGGAGATGGCAGGTTCCTGCTCACGTGGTTTCAGTGGTGGAGATGGTGGCTTCATGTTCCTGATCTAGTCGCTGTGGTTCCTTTGTTCTGTGGTTTCGTTCCTGGTGCAATCGCTGCGATGGCTTTGTTCGATGGTTTCGTTCATGGTCTAGTCGCTGCGATGGCTTCTGTCCTGGTCCAGTCACTGCGGTGGCTTTGTTCGGTGGTTTCATTCATGGTCTACTCGCTGAGGTGGTTTCGTTCCTAGTCCAATCCCTGCGGTGGCTACGTTCGGTGTCTTCGTTCAGTTGCTGCGATGGCTGCATGGCTGTGGCTTCATTCGGTGGCTCACTGGTAGGTTTCCTACCAGCCATCATTGCGACAGTGTTTTTCAACACTCTCAACCTGCTGGGGATTGTGTGGGCCTTTTGTGCTGCATTTCTAGGTTTAATGTTGCATTTTGAATTTTGGTTTAAACGCTGCAGTTGAATTTTGGTTAATTTTGGTGAATTAGTTTACGTTTATGAATTTTGGTTAACTAGTTTATGAATTTCGCAATATGGTTCTGTGGGTTTACGTTTGAACTATTCGGTGGTTTTTGGTTTACGTTTGAGCTGTTCTATGGGTTTACGTATGAATTGTTCGGTGGTTTTTGGTTTGCATTCTGGGGCTGCCAGGATTTGGTGAATAATGAATAATGAATGGAATTGTGCTCCTATTAATGTTGAATAATGAATTATGAATGGTGAATAATGAATAATGAATTTGTTTATGTTGCAATAGGGTTTATGAATGTTGTAGGGTTTATGAATTTATTTTGTTGTTTGACTGTGTTTCAATGCGTGCAGTAGGGTTAGGGTTAAGGTGATTTTGTTAGGGTTTATGAATTATTGTTGATTAGGGTTCGTGAATTTTGTTAGGGTTAGGGATAAGGTGAATTTGTCACGGTTTATGAATTGTTGCAATCCGTGCAGTAGGGTTTGTGTTGCAAACCCTGCAGTATGGGTTTATGCATATTGCGGAGGTAAAAACTTGTTATAATGCATAATTGATATGGAAAATTGATATGAAGGATATGCTATTACAGAGTTCCATAATTGTTTTTATGCGGAATTATTATGCAAACTTGTATGCGAACTGGGCATGCAGAATTGTTGTTTATTTACAGAGTTATGTTGAAAAGGTGAAATTGTATTTTGCATGAAGGTTCTATGGGCTTTATAATTGATAATAGTTTGGGCTGAATAATTGAAGTTTCTATGGTTTATTTTGCAATAGGGTTTATGAATTTAGTTTGTTGTTGGTTTATGTTGCAATCCCTGTAGTAGGGTTAGGGTTTAGGGATATTGCTTTAATTTACAAGTAGGGGAGGGATGTCTATTCTTGAAACTACGTGGGAGGGATGTCTATTCTTGAAACTGCATTACTTGCATTATGGGCTAATTGCTTGCATTATGGGAAAAATAGAAGAAGTTAAATTTTCAGTTTTTCCTGTTGATTTGGTTGTAGGTATTTTGTTCAATTAGTTGTTGGGTAGACCATAGCATGCATTTATATATACATGGTTTTATTAAACAGTTTGTTGGCTTGATTACTGTTGTTTGTTGCTCTAGCCTTCAAAAGGATATCGAATTTGTTTTTGGTTCCTTTTAAAGTATCATGTCTTCTTTGTATCTAACAGAACATTATTACATAGAAAAACTAATCAATCGTGAACCTATGGTGACCTTTGGATTCAAACTTATTGCTCTCATGACAAGGGTTCCAGTAGAAAATATTCTTTAGATGAATGTTTGGTCGAAAATAGACAGATTCCCTATTATTTGATAATTATTTTGGTTGAAGGGCTACCGACTATAATTCATAGGCAAACTAAATTGCAGACTATACTCATTGCTCTTAGGTGTCATAATTCATGCATGAGAGCCCTCTATGGAACATTCTTAGAGAAGCATTATTAGTCCTAGGAGAGAAATATGGGGATGTTCCCAATGAGTTAGCATCGCATGGATGGGTATCACAACCTAGGTAATGGTTCAAACCCATTCCTAGCTATTACTTTAAGGCTTATAGTCCATGTTTAAGGATCTAGACCATGCCACATACATCATAGAAGGAATATAGAGCTCTATATTTATTGCTCTATATAGGAGGAATATAGGGCTGTATAGAAGGAAGGAAACATAGGTGTGTCAAGAGTTGTACATTAAAAAAACACACTTAAAAATACTTTAAAGTTACGTCTTTCAAATATTGTCAAATGCGACATTAAATACAAAAAACAGTGAATATATTGTTGATGAACCCTAACCCTACTACAGGGATTGCAACATAAACCAACAACAAACTAAATTCATAAACCCTAAAAAATGTTAATGAAATGTTTAATCAGGGAACATTACAGCGTGCTGTGGAAATGATGAAATTGTATATCAAACATTATGATAAACCCCCCATTACAATGCCACAAACATTAGGGAATGCTATGACCTAGGATTGTATCCAAAATGGTATAGGATTGTATCCAAAATGGCCATGTTACAAACATTAAAGCCAGTGATTACAAAATCCACATTGCAATGTGGTCACAACAAAAAATTTGGCATCCCTATGCTTGATGTTCTCCAAGATCTTCACTACCCAATATTGTTGAGTTTCCTGCTTGAGCCAAGTTGGTGAGCCTAGTACCTAAAAATGGCTGATTAGGTTGTGGTTGATTGCCTCCATATGATATCCAATTTGCTTCTTGTAGCCATGGAGGAATTAAGTATCCACAGTGCACACTTGTGCTACTAACCCCTGCATTAGATTGAGCCCCCCGATAATCATACATACGATTGACACCTGCACTGGTAGGAGGGAATAAAGTGGGCATGCACATTTGTTGATAGCAGGGGACTTGGATGTTTAGGAGGTCTTGGAAACATGGAGTATTATCTGCAATATGTTCCAATGTGTTTGGCATCATCCTACTCCCCTCCACTATGTTTGCATCAATGGCAACCCTTTCTACCGGCCCTTGTTCTTTTTGAAGCAATTGTTGAGCCTTTCTCAATTCCTTTTCTTGCCTTTCCATATGTTTTTGATGAGCCTTTTCTTGTCTTTCTTTCTCTCTTTCAAGCCTTTCTTGTTCTCGAAGTTCTGTTGCAACAATCCTTGCAGCCTTCTTTTCTTTAGCTAAGTCCCTCTTTCTCTGTTTTAAATCTTGGATTTCAAGTTTCCTATGCTCAGACTCAACTAATAGTTTTATATAGTCTTCTGAGGTGAGTAACTATGAACTTCGGCATAGACGAAGATTGTCTGTTGTTGCTTTCCTTCTTTTTTTCGACACTCTCTCTACTGGTAGCTTTAGGAACCGACCAAGCAACTGGCCCTTCGTTGACACTCGCTGCTCTTTGCTTGACACTTTCCTTTCAATATTTGGGTCAATGTTCTCCTTCTCTATCTGAACCATATTGTCCTCTTCAACTGGAACCTCATTGTGGACAATATCTTCTTCTAGATTTCCATTGTCCACAAAATAATAACAATTTCATCGTCCAATTCTCTTGGCTGTGAAGGTATGTTCAATCTTTCTTCATTGGTCCTTGAGAGATTTTTTTTGTCCAAATTCATCATGGCTTCTTCCAGCCATGATGGTGGGGTAACCTGGCTTGGCAAAGTCAATTCTCCATTGTTGCTTCCTGGAGCATGATCAACATTTTCATTGACATTCTGATTGACAGCTGCATGATCAATAGAGGCATTAAGAAGATCACATGCAGAAGTTGCAGTTGTTTCAGTTTGTATAACAACCTCCATGTTACTGTCAAATGGTTTATTGTTATATTGTGTTTCACTTACATGTTCATCATCATCACCACAGTAGGGTCCTCCTTGAGAGAGGGATATCATATTATCAGTAGCAACAACGTCTTCCTCTACTTCCACATCTTCTTGGCCATCAACATGTGCTTGGACATCCCCTTCTTCCTGACCATCCAGTTCAAATGCCTGGCTACAACTAGTATCATGCATGAGAGCAATCTGGAGCTAAATTGAGGGTGCTTTCAAGTTGTGAATCTATTGGTGAAATTCATGCATGCAAACTCACCATCACATTCAAGTTGTGAGACTCTTCCTTGGCTACAAATCTGTTGTAGTTGGAAATTCATATTGGGTCATGGATCTGTTGTAGCTACATGAAAATACATGACTGCCTATGTGAAAATAGCATAGATTCACCTACTCATATTTATGTAGCATGATAGTCACTACATAGAGAAACCTTTAGGTCAATCACTTAATTAGGGAGGATGATCATAGGAAAGCTGGAATGGTGGAAGAAGGTCCTCTTCAAAAACTACTTCCATGGAGATCAAAAACAATGCATTGATGGCCCACTAGCTAACAGAAGAGGATCCCACATTTGGAAGCTCTTAAAGGCAGTTGTCCCCATAATTCAATCCAATATAACTTGGATTTCACGGAATGGTCAGTTGACAAGCATTTGGAATGCCAAAATAATGGGAAATAAACATCTAGAACAAAATCAGGATCTGCTCCCTTTAAAAAATTGAATGGACAACCAGAACCTCAACACTTTGTTTGATATATCCATATGGTCAACAAGCTCTGATTGCTGGATTGGATGGTCAATTGGATCGCCTCCGTCCCAACTTCAACCTCTTGTCTCCTCTTTCTTTGCTTCCCTAAAATCCTGCACACCTTGGGATCTCTCTACATTTTATCGAAGGAGATGGGGAGCCTCGGAATATACTGTAAAGGATGGGTATCTTCAACAGATCCAATCCCTTCCTCTCTCTCAGCATTCAGCCATTTGGATATAGGTTTGGCATTTAGATGGTATCCGATCAACATTTTTTGCTGGCTAATAGTTTCATGGGAAGATTCCGACAACAGAAAATCTACAAAACAGGGGAGTCGAAGGCCCTTCTTGGTGTGTATTATGCCTATCAGATTAAGAGACAATCCGTCATCTCTTTTTGTGATGTTGCTTCTCTAAATAGGTCTGCAATATGCTTTCATTGGAATCAGTCATTGGGCACACATGCCCAATCCTTGGAAAGAAATGCTCCCACTATTGAGTAAAAACTACAGGAGAACTCTAAAAAATATACCCATGGACTACTCTTCCCAAATATCTTCGTTGAAAAATTTGGTCAGCTCAAAATATGGCCCTTTTTAATTAGGAGCAAGATACCCCAAATGAGCAGCAGCTAAAGCAAAAGGACTCCTCATGGAATACATAAGCTCAAGATATAAAACAAACTTAGTTCATCAATCTTTGGAACCAGACGAGGAAAGTTGGCTACAACAATTTTCACTCTTAGCTCAGAGATCTAGTCCAAGCATCTGCAAGCCAAATCTAGGCATATCCTAGCAACTTCGAATAGGTACACAAGAATTTCAGAGCTGGCAACTCCTCTATAAGTCCTCCATTCTCTTCTTTGATGGAGCATCTAAAGGAAATCCAGGAGTGGCAGGTGCGGGGGGTCTTGGAAAGTATAAAAACAATCAAGCATAATGAAGCAAGAATGAAATCTTTGACTATCATAAGAGACTCGAGCATAATTATCAATTTGATGGTCTTGAAACTAACCCCATCGGATAGCAAACTTGCTTCAATTATAGCCTGAATCCAGAAGCAGATTGGAAGTTTGCATAAGCTATCATTTTATCAGGTTTTACGAGAACACAACCATCAGGCCAACTCATTGGCCAATGAATCTGTCACTCTCAAATTTAGGTGTCATTTGAAAAAATAAGGGGTGGAACTTTCACCCAATTCCCTAACACTCAAGGTTTTGGAGATGAGGACATGTAACATCATATTTAATTATTACTAGTCACATAAACGCCGCCAATGGATTACAAGTGAGGGGCTTGGATTTGAAAGGATGAATGAAATTAATTTTGCTCTAGTTCTTGAATACCTCAGTGAGGGTCTTCATTGGTAACGTTGGATAATGAACCATTGTGGGGGAGAAGCTAGCTGCATCGAAGAGAGGAAGACCGTTTGGCTAGAAATAAACCTGGTAAGGGCATCTCTCAGTCTTTGGCAAGTTTACTGGAAATTCTGCTTGTTAGATTTTGTCTCAGGGTGTGCACAGAGTGCAATTGTTTCTTGGTCTTGGCCCCTGGAAGACAAGTGTATTTTGTGTGCAATTCCCCTGTCAGTGTTTTTCATCTAACTTTTGGTATTTTTGCATCTTTGGAGCTTACTTGGCATAGGCCCTCCTAGTTCTCTGGCTTTTGCTTACGTCGTGGTCTTTCTCCATTGGGTAAAATTTTCTCTGGTTTATTTATGTCCTAGCTACTAAGATATCCTTCAACTCTGTATTAAAAATTGGTCAATGGGCAGTTTGTTTTGGTAGTGTAATTTGTGGACCATGGGGACTTCCTTTGTGTGTTCTAACAAGGATTTTTTTGAGTAATTTTCTTTGTGCGTCATCTTGAGCCTCAGAATACCCTTGCTTGAGCCTCAGAATACCCTTGCTAAGAGCTAGCATCATAGTTTTCTTCATTGTGTTACTCACATGGATTATAGGGAAGCTTAGGAGTTTAGAAGGGTTTTACAAAGTCCTTAAGATTCCATGCAATGCAACAGATCCTCTTTTTTAGGTAACCTCTAAGGTGCATGATAATGAGCACCAGTGCACTTCACAAAATGCTATATCATGAATACCCTCATTGTGACATCTCCAAAAGTACAGTAAGTTTTTTTTTTTTTTTTAATTTTAAAACAATGGATTTAAAATACTGAAACTCCAACCTTATGAAATAGAAATATCAATCTATAAACAGTAAAATTATCTATCAAGAAGAAATTATTTCAAAACATAACCAGATTCCAAGTAGTAGGTTATGCTACTTCTTAGTTCTTTGGCTAAAACATATGAACTTGATTTTCAGGTGGTGAGAGGACTATTGTAAAAACCCCTCCAAATTCCTCCTCGTCCAAATCTCCAACAACCCCAAGAGAACAAGGTAATGTACTTTAATTCCTAGCACAAGTTTTAAGCATGTTTTGTTTTTCTTTTCTTGCTTACCCTAACTCACTTATGCCCGATCTTCAAGTTCCAAGTAAGGATGTAAAAAAAATATTCAAGCAACAGTGATACTTCTAAAACGAAGGTTTTCTAACTAAAGTGCTAAACCTTTTAGAGAAGGACAGAAAACGGGCGTACGATATCACCTCGAAAGAGACACCTCAGTTCTGATAACCTGTACAAAAGTCATGATTCTCGAGCCACGTGGCTAAACTTGATGACAACAAGGGTGAAAACCTGGCCTATCGATGGTATCACACGACGTGAACATTATTTTGCTAGGACAGTGGAATTAAAGGATCCAGCTACTTCAATGTCAGGAGATGTAAAGGAACCTTTAAACCCGAAAAGACTATTTCGAACCAAGTTCTTTTCAAAGCGACTGTGCCAATCCTGTCTGAGGTCCATTCTTTTGCAACAGGTATTGAGGACTCTTTATCTCTAGCTCTAGTTATTATTTTGGCCTGGAAAAATCCTCCACGCTGCATTAATACCCAGGTAAGGAAACAATGTCTTAACTGGAAGCTCGTGTTTGTGCATTCAGGTTTTTCTTTTTGGGAGGATAAAAAAAAAAATTATATTTCTAAGAATGCTCCTTCGAAACTTTTTGCAGATACCCGTGAGGACATTTCTCGGCTGCAACAAGATGCAGGTTCAAGGGTAAGTAGCATTTCCTACTGCGTTGGAACCTTCAAGCTTACCCTAATAAAAAATTCCTTGAAAGGTTTGAGGTTACTACTGTAATGTTATTAATTGGGAGTGAAAGACCCAGTACTTTCATGGGTCGACTCAGGACTTGAAAATCCAGCCTATTTTAAAGGTGGAAGACTGATTTTTACTAATTTTGTGGTTCATACCACCATTTATTTAGAATACTAGTATCTGCTGAGGTTTTTAATACCGGCTTCTCATGGAGTTTAAGATGAAACTGTAATATTATAGAAGGATGGTTCTATTTTTACCCTTATAAATTCTTTTTATACAACCAAACAGAGCGTGGGACTTCCTCGGCTCTTTACTACAAGTTTGGAGGAACTCAAATAAGGGTTTGTGAGAATGTAACAAAAAAAACCGTTCTGGTTTAACCCAATGATTTTCCTTTCATCGTAAACTTCATAGGACCCTGAAAGAAAGATGTAATTTAAATTTTTGGCATCTCCCTTCTTAATCTGGGCATTATGCGTGTTGGAGTTTTTGACTGTTTTACTTGTTTGTATATTTAATTTAAAAAAAAATACAAAAACACATGTTTATACAGCCATCGTATTAAAATTAACTATTACTAAGTTTTCTATTCTTGATGCACAACATCTACAGGAATACCTGTTTATACAGCAATCGTGTTAAAAATTATTACTATTTTTTTTATTCATGATTTACAACCCTGCAAAATTGTTGAGTCTAAACCTTAAGGAAAAATCGTACTCTGTGTTTATTTGGCAGAAAGGTAAGGCCTATACTTCTAAGATTCTAAAATCCACAAGGTAAAACTACGTGTAACCCTTAAAATCCACAAGTCAAATAATAGTTTTGTCTCATTACAATTTGTAACCCTTCGGTTATTCGACCAATTTCTGGTCTAGTTTCCTTATTCAATAATAATTAAAAATAACAAGAAATAATAATAACAAAAATGTTTTGTGGGGGGTGGATCTTACACTGATGTGGCAAAAACGGAAAATTGATGTACTGGAAGCAGAATGTAATATGTTGAGCAACATGATTATTAGTCTTAAGTAAAGACTCCCACTTTGTAGATTCTAATCACAGGATGTCAACAAACTATGTCCAAGCAAATTTAAAGGAGGAAGACACAGTTCACTAAATGGTGGAGTACATGGAACTTGAAAACTAGAACTCCCTTCCTTCCAACTTCGGACAGGAATAATCCAATAGCCACCATGTCTTTCGCTAATTTCTATGTTCAGTAAAGCAATTAGAATTTTAGGAGTCTTTTAAAAGTTGTATACCTGTAAGTATATCTGCAAGAAACTCTGGGATGTATTAACTGTGGACTTTTGCAAGTTTTGTTCTGTGGCATTTGAGAGCAGCCAATTTTGTTTGAAAACCTAGGACAACTGTTTTTTTACATTTGTTGTTTACCTTTGCTACAAATTTTATCATATAAAGTTTACCAGTTTCGTTTTGAAAAAAATAAACATTCCTCGCTAATGTTTTATGCTGTTGGTATTTCGTGGGTATGGCATTTTTCATTTTTGGTCTAGTTTGGGTGCCTCTAGCTGCGTTGGATTAGTCCCAGATTAGTCCCCATTCCTTTCTCTACTATAGGGATTTTTTCTCCATGAATTTTCTTTAGTTGACTCAAGTGCCATAAGGGCTCAATAACTCCTAAAATTCAATTTTTGTCATTAGATGCTAGTATGATCGGTTCTGTTGCTATCCGTCTTCTGTTAAGCTGCCTGGTATTTCACGTTAATGCATTTGCTCGAATTGTCTTGTCTTTAAAATATATTCACTTCTAATATATTTATCCTTTTTGGAATGGAGGCTTAACTTTCTCTCTCGAATCCTTTTTAATAGTGCTTTCTGATGTAATGACTTTGGCTCCAATCTTTCTAGACTAACAAGTAACAAGTAGCTGTATTGTGTTTGGTACCATTATGACTTTGATAGTAGATACCATGTTGGGTTTTTTTTCTATATATAGATCAGATATGAGACATAAAGATAAAAATAATTATTTTATCATTCAAGAAGTCATCATATACAATGAGGGGAATCCCCATTTATTGCATTAATGTGGTGGTTATTGCATTAATGTGGTGGTTATACTGCCCAATTGTCCTAAACACTTTCTAACAAATACCCTAATGCCAATTAATTAAAGTCATTAATAACACCAAGACTTTATTACGTTGCTACTTTAGTATTGGAGTGTTAATACTCCAAAACCCAAGCCCCCCTTTAAAAAGTAATCAATCACCAAAACAAGATTAACCACAACACTAACAATTAATTGCTATTGAATAGATTGTAGATAGGGAATTGAATGCACAAGTGTGTTTGGTTTCAAGGCAAATACTAACAATTAGTTGCCTTTCGAACAAATTGTAGAGAGGGAATTGAATGCACAAGTGTGTTTGGTCTTAAGGAAAACACTAAAGTTTCATGGCATGCTTGTAAATGTCTTAATCTGTGTATAGATGTTTCTTAAAAAAAGGTTAGCTTAGATCTGTTCATGTTTTTGTAATGATATTCTTGCAGAGACGCAGTTGGAAGAACTTGTTTTCATACATCGGTCCTGGGATTCTGGTTGATCCTGGAAACTATAGGATGCTTCATTTGCGTAACTCAATTCAGTCACTGCAGCATCAAACTCTGAAAATTTATATGTTTTATGTCCTTTGTTTTGAAGTTGAGACTGATTTACAGGAAGGGTCAAAGTACAAATATGAGGTAGATATAACAAATTCTTGATCAAGGAGAGAGTCATTGATTGGCAATCACTTTGAACATCACTTGTAATTTTAGTCAAACCATATTAGATTTCTTTAGAGCTTCCCCAACAAGGCATATTTTTACAAAGTTAGGACTATTGCCGTCGGATCAGAACACCTGGTTAACGCAGTAGGTTAATGCAGCAGAAAATCTTTGCTACTACTCGGTGTGCCCTTGGGGCAAGGCTCGAGTCAAGGCTCTCACCTGATCTTGACTCCTCTGTTTCCTATGATAACAGTCTCAACAAGCAGAAATTTAGATGCAAGCAGAAATTTAGATGAAGTAATAAAACACAACAAGGATCATTTTGTAATTAGTTTTCATGAGTAATGGGGCTCTCAATAAATATCCAAATATTAGTTGTAATTTTGTACCTACCATGAATAAAATATAAGAGGCTGTTTCATTGTAAGTTACGGTGTTCTACATATTGCTTTCAAGGTTTTGTGGAATGTTGTGTCAAATTCATGTATCTTTCTTAATATAATATTTTCTACAACATGCCTAATTCAAACTTAGATTCTCTCTAGCATCATAATTCAATTTTCCTTTGCACTATGACCAGAGAAACATTGTTTTGTCTGAAACCAACTATTTGAAAGACACATAATTCAATTTTCCTTTGCACTGTGACCAGAGAAACATTGTTTTGTATGAAACCAACTATTTGAAAGACACTCGCCGATGTTTGGATTTTAATATAGATGAACTAAATCTAAGGATGTCTGCTGCAATATATGACTCATTCACAACATCTATGTAAAAGGACAGAATGCAATCCCTCTCTGCATTGGATCTTCAAAACATTAAAAAATGGTTCACAACATCTATGTAAAAGGACAGAATGCAATCCCTCTCTGCATTGGATCTTCAAAACATTAAAAAATGGAAGTTATCTGCACATCCGGTAGCGTTTCTGGAAATTGTTGTATTGAAGATGTTGGTTAAACCCTGGAAATAGTAACATCTTCAGATAATAGTGACCAAGGGCCCTCAATACGGATAAGGGCCTAGGAATTGACACAATGATTCATATCATTAAATGCTATATGAACAAGGGCCTGAATATCCATCAAAGGATTTATAGACATTAAGAGTTGGGTTGTGTCAAATGCTGACAAAAGTACAAGTGTATTGTTTAAGTACTATGAACCAACAGACAAAATTAACAATATAAACTGTGGACCATCTTAATAGATTGAATAATGGTGGAGATGTCATTCAGAATTAACCACTCTGCTCTTGATATGGTAGACCAATTTAAAATTTTCATATTGGACCGGGAAACACATCAACACACAAAAAGGCCTGAAAATTAATCCAATTATCTATACATTTATAGATACATATACACACAAATTTATTTAAAAAAGTGATTTCCATCCAAGCAGGTTTTTTAAGGTACTAAACATTTTCCATTAGGTACACATGGAGTGAGCATTGTGATCTTGCACAGCATGATCCCTGTGGACCAATAGGGTCCAAAGAGCTTGTATCCCATGACCAATGCAGGATCTCTAAGGTCCAAATATCACCTCAAGGATACACAAACATCTTAAAAATATAATGACTAGCATGCATTAAGTATTACAAGGTTGTCCATTAAGACAATATTAATGACATGTATCATTTTAAAACAATTGACACGTAGCAAAGATGTCATTTCAATTCTAATTTCCAGCTAAACAATAAAAATCTTCATGATCTCTATGGAAAATCAAGACCACTGCCAATTGTTAGCTATTTACCAAAGGCTCGAGTGTTGTGTCACTGATTTCTGGAGTAATTTTTTAACATGTATTATAACATCAACAAGAGTTAGACCATTTATGTCTCCTTTAAAGTGCTTGGTGTGTACGCTATCTTTGGAGGCTGATGTGGCACTTTCGTTCAACCACTTGGATTATCTGGGCATGCAACTTCTTATTTGGTCACTATTTTAAAATCTAGAACTGATCTTTGACTAAATGATTTTTTGTAGGAGGCAAATTTGACGAATTTATGAAAAAAAGACTTCAAAGAACCAATCGTATATCCTAAACCGTGATAGCTGTGAAAAAATGGAGAGAGGTTTTTTTAGACAAGTCCGTTCTTGACAAAAACCTCCTATGGTTTTCAAAAATTCATTTCCATCTCTTCAAAAACCGCGCCCAACTTTTGTGACTAAAACAAGAAATCATTTACTGTCTAAATCTGAAAAAATGAGCTGTAAAGATTCATTCGAATCTGCTAAACCATCAGGCTTGTTGCAAAAATGAGGGAGGTTTTTGTTGCTGGGCTCGTTATTGACAAAATCCTCTTCTAGTTTTTCAAAATTCATCTCCAAATGTTCAGAAATGGTGTTTGAAATGAGTGACTAAAACAGAGTGCCAGATAACATTGGGTGCATTTGACACTAGTGTGCTATGTTTAAGTATTTTTCAACTACACTCGACACCAATGCTTTGGATTTCAACTTGCATGCTGTCGGAATATAAAAGATTTCACGAGGTAGACTTTGGTGACAACAATAGGTCCAATCTAGGATGATATGTAAAAGGTATCTTGATCTCTAGGCATTATTTCAATATGAAACAATCTTGTAGCAAATCCCGTGATTAAGAAACATTAGGATTTTCAACCATCACAAGCTTAGGATGATTAGGATTTCAAACTATCAAAATCTTTAGGATGAATAGGATTTCAAACCATCACAAGTTTAGAATATTGTTAACACTATTTTTCATGCCAGTCAATGAAACGTGGGTACTTCAAACTAATTCTTGATGCCAGTCACTAATATTATCAAGTGAAATAATGTAAACACAAGAACACAAATTCAAAACTGCCATTGAACATTAAACATTACTATCCAGGTACAAAAAGTCATCAATAATTGGTTCAATAGATCGATTGGTCTAATGGGACATTAAAAAATTCAATTCAATTCAATTCCAATGTTTCCTTTCCATAGAACACCCTTTCAGCACTAGCATTAACTTTTGGACAATCTCTCACAGTGCTTAAATGTTTTAATCTGCCATTATCAATAGGTGGCAGGTTTTGCTAATCTAAATCTATTTTCAGTTACAGGATGAACTGGATTACTTTGATCTTTTCTAAAAGAGATTTTTTCATTCATACATCTGAAGCCCCCTGATTGATAGACTGGTGGTGGTTTCTCAGACACCTTTTGTGACAGTGATTGTTTCTCTTTCACTTTGACCTCAAGCTATGTTTCGAGATCCTTTACCTGCAAGACATGTAGGAGTAGCCAAAACCTTGAGACTTTTGTGCATTGAACGAAACAAATAACAATCCTTAGCAGTTAAAAAAAAGTTAAATGAAAAAGTGAATATAAAGTTTCAACATTACCTTTTCTTGAATATTTCTAGACATTTTTTCTTCGAACTTTTTCTTTGCGTTTTTCCAAATATTGTAGTCTCTCCTTCTTCGATTGTTGTTGTTGCTCTTTGAGCTTGGTGTCAAGTTGATCTTCTATCTGTCCTTCAAGATCCTTTACTTGCATGACTAGTAAGAATAGGCAAAGTCTTTACTTTAGTGCACTAAAGTAAACAATTATCAAGCCATAACACTTACAGGGATAGTTAAATAAAAAATGAAAATAAGCATTACCTTCTCTTGAAGATTTCAACACATCAGTTCTTTCCATTTGAGTTTTTCCCCATATTGCATGCTCTCCTTCTTCCATTGTTGTTGTTGCTTTTTGATCTTGGTTTCAAGTGAAAAAGACTAGATTGTACACAAATTTGCAATAACAGTTCACTGGTTTATCTTTACAAGCTTAAAACAAAAGTGAAAAAGACTAGATGATAACAGTTCACTGGTTTATCTTCATAATAATCACACTAGCATCTTGTACACAAATTTGCAATATTTATATTAAAACCTATTCACTGAATATTAATGACTCCCATAAGTAACAAGATCACATAACTGAACACAAGTCTGACATGAGAGCAACTATGTGAAAACCAGAAGAAAACGACATTAATTTTGCCAGTTCACAACTAGCACTTCTAAAAAGAAATCAAGGCAGATTACTTTGAAATGGTTATATGCTTAAGAAGAGTTTTTTTACAACCTCAACATGAGTGATTATAGGCCTCTAATATGAAGACCCGCAGAACATCTATGAAGGGAAATGACCCAAAAAACATATATGAAGTAAAATGTTAGTGGCAGCCACAATGGAGGATAGCCTACCCCTGAATGAATTATATACTTAATAGGGTTCTTGAAAAAGATTCTCACATTATTCATTAGCATCATCATATAAAATAGATTGGGAATCACCAAAGTTGCGAAAAACATGCTCACATTATTCATTAGCATCATCATATAACATAGATTGGGAATCACCCAAGGTGTTCGATAAGTAGTCTCAAATCATTCATTATGTTACTTTCTGGGTCTGAGATCCAATTTAAGTACCTTGATATCTATTTGCATTCAAATTAGATAGAATGGACCAACCAAATCCAGAACTCTGAACATAAGAAAAATAATTTATATCATTGCATAACTTATTGATATCAATTTACAAAATTACAATAACTCAGATAATCAACTTACAAAATTACAATAACTCAGGCACATACACACATCAATGAACGTAAAGTTGAACTCTCATAAGTACCCATACACAAATCATGATATTTATGTGGAAACCATAACCATGACTCATGCAACATTATAGCACCAGAAGATAAAGTTCCAAGTGCAAAGATACAAAATCATGTGCAATGTAAACTCTGTAAGCACTCAGTATGCTGAACAACCTAAAATAACCTTTAACACCTCTCTCACAAACAGACTGAAGACTAGACAAAAAGCAACAATTTGATTGTCTTGCACAACAACTGTTAGGAATCAGTGGCATGTATTATATTTGACTAGATGTACAACGGGTTGTGGAAATAGAAAGTAGAGCAAGATTGTTGAAAAATAGCCAAATTAATTATCTGGATGATGGTGCCCTTTGACTGGTAAAAATGTGTTACTCTAACCTGAGTGATGGTGCCCTTTCGCTGGTAAAAATGTGTTACTCTAACCTGAGTGCATTGACAAAAGCTAGGTCGACTTCACTTGAGGGGCTAATAATTTATTTTTAATCTTTTCTTTTGCTTATTTTCACCCCAAGGTTTACATTGATTCTTTCAAGGGTTTATATAATTAATTACATCAAGTTCATCTCCCTTAGGAGGTACAATCAAGTACAATGAAAATACATTAAATGACATCTTCCGAAGTTGCACAAAATCAAACGACCACAAACATGGCAATCTGCGTGGCAGAACCCATAGCCATAGCCAATGAAATATCCTACAAGAGATAGTGATATGTTAAACTCCAATTTTCATGATATTATAAACACCATGTAATTGATAATGCATTTACAAAACAACAATATTTAGATGCAGCGCAAACACTTAAAACAACGAAATTCATATCAAACATAGCATAGTGGAATATGTACTTGCCATATATAATTTAAAGTATTTCTTGGCCTGTATCTTCTTCCAAAACCCATTTTTTACCCTTCATTATTCTTTTTTAACGCCATTCTGTACAAGCATATCTACCTTTAGATTGTTCCCATGTTTCACACTTTTGTCTTATATGTGTATCCCTTACCCATTCTTCAACAGAGTCTTCACTAGAACTATCTACTTTTTGAGTAAACTTTGATACTATCCGTCTATGGAACCACTCAAACATTTGAACAAGTGGATTTGAAGGTTTGGAGCCACCTCCATGTTGAGTATTATGATATGCTACCCATGCTTGCTTATGAGATTTTTCCATTCCTTGGGTATTCCAAATTCCTAAGCTACCATACTCGTTGGCAAACCATGGTGCATGAGCATAGAGTATGTGCTGCAAGAATAAAAATGATCAATTAAATTTTTTAATTAAGAATGACATAATAAAATTTTTTGAATATGATGCATGGTAAAGGAAGAATATATATCTTCCCTTTGGGTCAAAATATATAATGGTATATAGTTTGTATACTAGAAAATGTGATAGGAACAATAGATATCTTCCGTCCTATATGGAGGTTTTCCCATATCTTAGAATGATGATGTTAACAAGTGAGCATTTGGGTTGATAGGCATATCCTTAACTATGTTGAATCCAAATTCAATTGGGAATGTAAAATATTTTTCCACAATAATAACAATTTTGTGGACTTGTAATGTTTCTAGTGCTTCTCTTTGATATTTTAACTTATGTTATGTAACTTATGCCATCTTTTATTCTCAAACACATATCACAATTTGAGCTTGTCCCTTGATTTTCTTTGTAATATTTCTTAGAATTAGCTCCTAATAATCACAAATTAGAAGAGTTTTCATTATAGTTTTTCCTTTTGATTTTATTATAGTTTTCATTATAGTTTTTCCTTTTGATATTATTATCATTTGTGTCTTGTAGTGCATATTCAACTTTCTTTTTGCATTTTATAGTTAATATTCATTTAGCTAGCAATATATTTTCTATTGGGATCTTCTATGATTGTGGTTTTATTGGTCAAATCATTTAGGATGATCCTTCAACATTTGTTTGTTTGTTGTTTATTATTATTATTCCCAAGGAAACATGTGAGGAAACCCAATGGATGTTTCCCTTCATTTATGAATGAATCTCCTCTATTAAACCCATCCATGTAAATTAGTGTGCCTCACCCACATGAATTTGAGCTAAGCACCTTTGGGCTTGAAACTAGTCAAATGCATGATAACCCCTCATAATTATCAATGCATCCTTTATCATTATTGATAAAAACTTCACTATAATCATGTTGCAATTCTTTGCATATCTTTATTTTAACATAGCACACTTGTGAGTCTTGTGATCTCTCAGACGACTTACAATACAAATTATAACACTAAAACATGAATAAATGCATTAGTTAGTTGGATGACTCCATATGTAAAACTAACATGATATACGAGATTGCTTCCTTCTAGGTAGAATGATTGTATCACTTGCTTGTGGTACTCATCACACTCACACATCATTAATGCATAAAGAACACGTTGTTATGGGAGGCATAAGTGGGTGGGAAAATTATATTAAGCTTGAACTGATCATACATTCTATTATGAATTATTTTTATTTTATTTTATTGATAATTAACCATATTATAATATATAATGTCTTTTATAATATATAATATATATTATAAAGCTTAATAAATAACTTAACCATGTTCTATTTATTTTGGAGGCTTAATATGTAACTGGAACAATTTTCCATTATCTTCTTTATCATAAAGATGATTCTTTCTTAAACTTATCCTCGGTCATTAAAATAACAAGATAACATTTTTAACATCCTCTTGATTACACAAGTATTCTTTAAGCTCTTGATAAACCTCCCATCCTAAACTTTGGCTTATGGATTGTTAAGGTGCAAGTCATATATAAATCAATATATTATCCTCTCCTCATCATTCACATGCTAAATTGGCTACGGTAAAATCTCGTTAATTTGAAAGTTTTTTTTTCAAGTAAATGAGTCTATCTTTTCCTCATCATTCATATGCTGAAATTAATAAAGGTAAGAGCAATTTAAGATGAAGCCATCTTTTATAATAGTCTTTGTTACTTTACTTATAATGTTCATATGGTTAAAAATCAAACATTTGGGAATATTAATATTTATTGTTCAAATCTTTTCATACTTTATTTTGAAACTTGGAAGTTATATGGGATATCATCTTAATCATATTTTTGTAAGAGAACTATCTTTAAGAGGGTTTTTGAATTGGGTATATTATTTTCCAAATCCATATTCAAAGATATTCAAAGTTTGGAAATCAATTAAGTTTTCAAAAAATAAATTAAGTTTTATATTATTTTCTCTGAGAAAGTTAACATTAATTTACAATAAAATAAATATCCCCCCAAAAATTATGATTTTGATATTAATTTACCAATATAGATTTAATGAATAAAGAATAATAATAGATTTAATCAATACCGAATAATAATAATAATGCAATCTGGATTATAATAATATTATTAACATTTTATATGTAAATAAATTTTCAATTAAATTACATTATATTAAATTCATGAGAAAAGTACTAAATATAAAAATTCAACATAAAATTAAAAAAATAGCTCTTAAAAATGTTTTGTATTATTTAAATTCATTTGCAAGTTCAAGACAAATAAATGCTAAAGGACAATAAATTTTTGGGAATTTACAATGAATCTTAGTCACATCAATGTAGAGTTATTTTATTAATTTTATTTTAGTGAATTTTGAAAAGTAACTCAACCATGATTATTTATATTGTGCATAGAAAATAGTGTGGGAGCTGACTTGTCATATATACCTACCCCATAAAACCCCAAACTCATAATATTTTAATATATCTCATATTTTTGTAGTACATCTCTTAGGAGGCCATTTTTTGACCTCAAAAACTCTCTAATGATACTTCCCTTGTCCAAGGAAGATTCTATCTACACTTTGCCACACCTCCATGCCTAGTAATGCATCATACCCAAGTCCTTCATCTCGAACTCGGTAGCAAGCTATATCGGCAATCAATCTATCCTCACCTATAACAAACAGGTCATCCACATACAATAGTAGTATCACTGGATTTCCTTCCTCAACCTTGTAGTAAAGGTTGGAATCCGCTTACTCTTGGTAAATCCCAAACTAGATAGAAAGATGTCTATCCTACCATACCAAGTCCTAGGAGCTTGCTTCAAGCCATACAAGGCTTTCTTCAATTTGCACACATATGACTCCCTGTCATGTGTCTCAAAACCGATTGGCTGCTCCACATACACTTCCTCTTCGACTACACCATATCCATCTGGTGTATCTTCCACTTCATCACTGCAGCCAGAGCAAGTACTATTCTGATGGAAGTGTACCTCGCTACAGGAGCAAAAGTCTCTTCATGGTCTACTCCCTCTTTCTGGGAGAAGCCACGAGCTACAAACCTCGCCTTGTATTTCTCTATGCTACCATATGCAGCATGCTTGATTTTGTAGATCCACTTGGAAGTCACAACATACTTCTCTTCAGGTCTTGGGACCACATCCCAAACATCATTCTTCATGATCGACTGGTATTCCTCGATCATGACATTCTTCCATTACTTCATCCCAGATCCTGGGAACTTCAGATTCTTCAATATCTTCAATAGATAGTTTTTCTTGAACTTCGTTGCTAGAACAAATGTTGTAGTCCTTCTTTTGTAGGTGTTTGAACCTGGTCTTTCCTACAAGACAAGTTCAATTGCATGATTAAAAACTTATCATAGATTTCAGAACAAAATGTTACACATAAAGATATATGTCATACAGTCATGCAATTATCTTAGCCAATGCTTCAATACAACATTTATCCATATCCCGTAACTTTCTAGATGCCTTCCATCTCTACCATAACATTGTTAAGAGTGTGCACAAATCCCAACATGTCAGCAAAGAGGTTTCATTCTAGATAAGTAGCAATGGAATGTTGTATAGTACCATAGGCCACTTACCCATTACTTGCATATTAGTAGTATCTTGTTCATTAATGCAACTTTTCTAATATGCATAATATTCATCCTAAATCTAGGAACATAAGTATATACATGACTGGACAACATCATTTAAGTAATAAGAAATGACCATTCAAATACTTATCTTTGTTTGCTTGTTGGGTGCACTCCCTCTCAATCTTTGGTTCCTTGCAGGAACTACTGGAGTGTGCTCCCTCTTGATCTTTGCTTCCTTGATTATCTGTCCTTGAACTTATATCCATCCTGGACCACTATGCATGCTTAAGTGTGCACTAGTGTCATCATTGTGTCATCCTCAAGATCTCATACATAATCATACATTCATTAGTATAATCTCAATACTATCAAAACATTATGATTCTAAATAATCTTAAATATGGATGATCATTTCATACATAGGTAATAAGCGTTAGTATTCAAGGTTTCAGGGAAGACTTCTTTTACTCATGCATATTCTTATTTGACCATAGGACTCTTGTGGTTAGTCATATCATCAGTCAAAGTAAGAAACATAATATGCATAAACCCTTGATTACTTAAACTTCTAACTTTCATTATCATTCATACAAAAGTATAATATCCTAACACAAGGTAGGATTCTAACTTGATATAGGAAAAACATACCTTGTTATCATGTTTTCTAGTTATGTCTAACATGCCCAAACAATGTATTCTTGTTCTCTTCAATGACTTGTGCTTAGTAACCTTCATAACTCATAAGTTAACCATTGTAGAACCAAATTATACATACCTCGTAAGTAGAGCTTCTATGCGATTCATGACTATGGATGAGTCTTTGTCTTCATGTCACCATGGTCATATGTTCTTGAACTGAAACTTTCTTGATGTACCTTTCATGTTAGCGGACAACATCAAACTCATACAACACCATAGTGCATTACTACAATCATAAGTGGCATAACCCTAATCAGTGAATGTTTTGTATCATGCATTCATACTTTTACTAGGGTGATAAGACAATTCTAAAATTAATCAATATTGTACTAACCTCAATAATATGAAGACAAACATATCATAATCTTAATCATGAAGATATTTCGAAAACATACATGTATCTCCTCAAGTCATACTTGTCGAGATTGCTTGTAGCATTCTTATGTAAGGCCTTAGCCTCATCTCCCTTTGGAACTGGAAATTCTTCACTTATGCAGGTGTCCAATTCATTCTCTTCTAGGATTAACCCAATCCACTTTGATTTGTTGAAACTAGATCTGGAGATGGATTAGGGTTTGTCAGAGAAAACCTAAAAATTCAAACTTTGAATTTCAAACTTCTGAAAGGATAGAAAGATGCACCTTGCTGAGCTGGTCAAGCTGGTATACTGCAAATTTGAAAAATGCAAACTTTGACCCCTCAAAATTTCCTTTGAAACTTCTGGATTCACTGGACAGGACCCTGAACTAGGGTTTGATAAACCCCACCCTTCTGCCCAACCAAAAGGTTCAATCCAAATCTCTAAACTTTGATTTTTCTAAGGAGCTTCCAGCCGTGGTCACAGATTTCAAGAATTCCAACTTTTGCAAAAGCCCTAATTTTCCATCTTTCCGATCAAAATCCCAAACTAGGGTTTGATCAAGCCCAGCCTTCTGCTTAACCAAAAAATTCGATCTTGGTCTCTAAATTTTGATTTTGATGAGGATCATTCAGCCTTGGTCTCCGATTCCAAAAATTCCAACTTTCTCTGAAGCCCTAAATTCCTGCAGCGGTGACAAGCCAAGAATGAAGGTGCTCAGAATCTAAATATGGTTTGACATAAATATGCACCTGATTTTTTCTGGTGCATCTCTGAAATTACGAATACAAAGGGTCTGAAGCGTCATCATGTGGTAGCCTGACCTGTCATCTTTCCAACCCCATAGGTCTGACCTCAATTGGATTCTCTGAGAGAGATTTATGCCAAGTGTCACAACGTAACCTGTTTATGGGATAAAATAGGAGAGAGAACTTGTACGGAGTGCCACGTGTCACTGGTTCAATTTCACCCTCTGAAAAACTTACCTCAGAAATTATAGTCCATTCCATACCTGTCACTTTTTACGAAATTTCATTTGGGTCTTCCTAGCCCAAGTTGTGACCTTTTTTCCTAGGTCACCTGTTTAGGACTGAGATCTGGAAGAGGCATAAACCCTAACTTGTATGGATCCTAAACCACAAAGTACAACGAATCAGATGATGTGCTTCAGACACAAGGTACATCGAGATGTTATCTACGACCTATAGAAGTTTCAGAACCTGAAACTTTTCCAAAATGGATTTATAGTGAAAGTGCCACGATGATGGGTTTTTTCTATATCAAGCCCTAGCTTCCAATTTGTCGCAAATACAACAAGTCTCATAAATGCCATACCATGCCTTCCTTCAGGATAGCTCTGATACCATGTTAGTTTTTCATCATTTAATTCAATAGATCTAGGATCTTAACTGAACAAACAACATGTACAGCATATCAAGCATAAGAGACATTAGACAAGAGACACAAAACATTTCACCGGGGAAAACCAAGAAGGTGAAAAACCCTGCAACTTTCTCAAAGATAGAATAAGCATCAATACAAGGATCACCATGATCAAACCCAAGAGATAGATATCTTTAGCAACATGCTCCTATTCCACTTGTGCACATCCTCCTCTTCTCTCACTAATGCAAAGTGAGTGAATAATAGAATGTGTAAAATGAGAGAGACACACTCTCTATTTATACACTAACTTGACTTGCCCTTTACTCAACTAGGTCGGCCCCAACTTAACCAATTAACATAACACTGACTGTGATGACCCCTCTAGGGTGGTATAATAACCCTTTGACCCACATGACTCATATAGGGCCGACCCCATCAAGGTGGTCTAATAACCCATCAAGTATAAGTTACGATACTTACAATATAACTTGCGACACTTACAAGTACACATGACGACACTTCCAATCGGAGGAATAATACATCTCCATTGGGGATACATTAAAGTACAAATGTAATATACGAGTGAATATATTCCTAAGTTACAAATACATCAACAGTTCTCTCTCTATATATCACTCTCTCTCACACACATCCCTATGCCTCCCTATACCACTAAGCCCCTCCTCTCTCTTTGTTTCTCTCTCTCTCCTCTTCTCCCTAACCCTTACTAAACCATTCTCTCACTCTCTTTCTCCCATACTCCAATTACCCCCAATATCATAACACCCCTATTGGGCATGGCCCAAGAAGAGGAAGTTAAGAAGGAAAGTATAGTTAGGCGAGCCCTAACATTGACCATTTTTGGGAGAAAGGTGACTCCGCAAATCCTGAGAAGAGGGTATGGAGCAAAGTGCATTTGGGATAAAAGGACATGTTTTCCTAATAAAGTCAAAGTACTAAGAACAACCAGAGGTGGTTGGGGCATTTAAGGGCTGAGCGGTGGCTTGACTGCTGCAGGAACATGAAGTTAAGAAGCGAAATCGTGTAAAGGATGCTCCACTACAGAAGTCGTAGGTATGCTATCAGAGAAAATGACGAAGTCATAGGAAGCAGCTCCAAAGGGACAACAGAGTTAAAGCTTAGCGTGGTATACAAGAGAACCACGGGGTTTTAGGTTTTTGGGTACTATGGGGGTTGGCCCATAGTTATTGTAATATGTGACCTTCAGGCACACTTATATATAGGGGGTAATTTTGTATGAGGAAGGGTTGGTTGGTGGTTAGAACGGTAAGGGTAGCTTGATTTTGAGTAGGAAAATAACGATCAAAGAGAGAACATACTCTATAGTTAAGTGCATAGAAATCTGAATGTAGAGAACAGTCTGCAGCTAAGTGCGCAAACTGGAACTATTACCCCTCTAAGCTAATAGAATAAGAGTTCCCATGGACATAGATATCTCTTGGGGTGAACCACATAAATCCATGTGTTTATGTATATGAGTTATAATGTGGTTATATATATGATTTTATGGTGTGTTTATGTCTTTGGTTTCGTATGTATGTGAATGGTAATTGTATGCCGAGTAAATGGAATACATGTGTATGGATTCTATGGAGGAACACTTAGAATGATGAATGTCTAGCTAACTGGTGAATACAGTAGAGATTCAACGTAGTTCTGTATGTTGTTGATAAGCTGCGAAGTGTGAAGTAACCTATTTATTCTAGTTCTGTGTGTTTATGTTAAGTAGGACTTATAAAGAGGTTGTTGACCACATCTTCACATCGCCACGGTTACAGAAGATTGATTCTGTAACCCCCCATATTCACCTCGGGTGAGACTTTAGCCTGTTTGCAGGGTGATGCTAAAAGGGACAGTGAGAGGGGTTTTGTTGTTGCTGCGTCAACTATGCCGAACCCGGGTCTGCCCAGGGAAGCCAACAAATGGTTTCATTGCCGACTTTGGACAGACATTTCGGTGATGTGTCATGTTGATGTGGAATCTAGAGAAGAGTGAAGTACAAAATTGTGTGATTTAGATAGAACATGAGTTTGAAAAGAAAGAAAACAAACATCCTCGGCTTACTACAGAACATTGGCTACAGAGATACATATTTACTGATTTGCTTGAATTTTTATTTGCATCTTTTTCTAACGATTTACATGATTGGATATCTAGGGTAGCAGAAACAAAGAACTGTTTTCAGGGTGGAGAACCTACAATTTTGAATACAGAGTTGATTCAGAGTCTTAAAGGGATTAATAACGAGATTTCTAGAGTAGTAGACTTTTGGATGGATAGCTTGTTAGAAGGATATATCACAGAGTTTTTTGTGGACACTTTGAAGTCCTACAACGTAGCTGAAAGATACTTTTTCAAAGGATTTATAGGTAAGTACTTGAAAAACCTGATTTTATGCATTAACATGGTATTAGCTGAAAAGGGTGTGTTAAGAATGCAGTCATATTCCTAGGGTTTGAGTATGTAATGTTAAAAAACGCAGATAGTGACATAGACGAAGACACTGGCATTCTGTGTAGTAGAAAAAGATATAAATTTAGCACTAAAAATAGGTCTTGTGAAGGTGATCCTCGCACATTCCTAGAAACTGAGTTAGAAAGTGATAGAAACTCGTCTCAAGCTGAGTTTGATAGTGAAACAAAACCTAGGAATACTTCCTATCAGACTATCACTCCGCAGAAACCTATAGTTGTTGAAAGAAATATTACTAGTTCCCAGAACACTAGTAGCAGTAATACTACAGGAACAAGTACAAAGAATCATCAAAGTGGTGGTATACCTCCACCATTTCAGTCCACGGGTAGTACTATAGTGTTTCAAAACCCTACATCTCCTAGAAGAAGGATGGCAGATTATATAAAGCTACATGTTTTTAAAGGAAATGGTCTAGAAGATCTAGGGAAAAATTGATTTCTCTGCGATGTTGTCTGGAACATTAAACAAGTACAAGACGATGATATAAAGCAATCCCAACTAGTCACTACATTCAGAGATAGAGCTTGAACATGGTTCATGAAATATTCTATTGGACATAACATAACACTAGATGACATAAAAGCTACATTGATTAGAGAATTTAAGAAGCCTAAAGTAGAGTCTTAATGCATTATAGAGTTGAAAGAGATAAAACAGAAAGCTAATGAGACTGTGTGGGAATTTGATCAGAAGTTCAAAGCCTTGTTGGACCAAGTTAGCTTTGACATTGCACCGCAACAGCACCAAGAGTGATTTATAGATGCATTATTGCCCCACATAAGATTACCATTGATGCAACAGAAGTTTGCTTCGCAAACAGAAGCATTGGAAATTGTGATGAAGATAGAAGCTTCGCATATAGGAGAAACTAGCACAGGTATGGTACGAATATAGACAACTAGCGAACCTGACATTACAACTACAAGATATACAAAAAGGAAAAGAAGTAAAAGAAGAGATTTGGTGTACTAAATGTAAAGGAGAAGGACATTCCAGGGAACATTGTTCCGTATTCAGATATTACCTCGCCAGTGGGGCACCAAACCCATTAAATCAACCTCAAGGACCATGGTGCGAGATTTTTCGATGTAGAGGACATCAAATAGAGGTCTATTACCTACTACAGAAGTATGTACAGACACCAAAGAACCTATACTACACATTTTGTAAATCAGTTGACCATGATGAAACCAACTGTAGAGAATATGGCCTCATGATAGAAAGAAAGCATGATGTCTACAGAGTCCAAGGAGAGATACAAAAAACAAATGAGAATGGACAATATGATCAGGGTACATACAGAGGACGTGCTGGATTTAGAGGAACAGGACGTAATACTGGCCCAGGACGAGGTAGAGGTCATATTATCTATTATAACTGTGGTCAACCTGGATATTTGGAAAGGGATTGTCAGACCCTTGCACTACTTGTAAGTAGTGTAAATATTATGGCCATGTCATTGAAGCATTGCCCATTTTGCTAGGATAAATGAAAAAAAAAAGACTAGAAGGACAGAACCAAAATATTCAGATGATCGTAGCTGAGAAAAGGAACGAAGATCGCAACATCCATGTCATGACACGAAGTGGAGCTTCGACAAGAGATGATATGAAAAACGAAGCTTCAACTTCTGATAATCACATAAACAAACCAAATCCTACTGATGGCCCTTGGGTGAGGAGAACAGTTGGAAATATACCTACATTCGATCTTAACAAATAAAAAGAAGTATTCATGGAAGAAAGAAAATAATTTCAGGACTTGGGAGCTTCGACTACAAGGATCCATTTGCGAACCGATCAGACACCTGTACTAGATATTCCATTCTTGTATGATGGGTCACAAGCTTCGACAGAACAAACAAGTCCTGTAACACAGTTTTTGCATAGTTGCATGAAGATGCTAAGGCATGAGCATGCCTTGGGGGAATTACAGACCGTGATGGGATACTACGAGTAGTGTAGTACACTAAACGATGCACATAGAGTAGTCCATCACATTAAGAACCATTAAAGGACAGGAAGATAAATGAGGTTAAGCTCACAGATTGGAGATTTTGAAATGAACCAGGTCATTCACGATTTGGGTTCAGAGGTGAATGTGCTGACAAAACAAACATGGGAGAACATGGGGAAACCAAATCTATCTTCATCTCCAATACGGTTTAGATTATATAACCAACAGAAGTTTATACCTTTTGGTAGGCTATCAGGTGTTCCTGTTGATATTGATGGAGTGCAGAGTACAACAGACTTTGAGGTGATTGAGATCATAGATGACATTAATCCTTATCCTGCACTATTAAGGATTGACTTGGCATTTGATAACCTCGCAATTATCAACTTGAAGAAAAAAGAAAAGATATTTGAAGGACGAGATATCAGGGTTATTGCACCCTTGGATCCTTCACAAGGAACAAGTTATGTTGAGCCAATAAGAGAAGAATACAGAGCTCAATAGCTACAAGATGATAGTTAATCAAGAGGATTACATTAATCCTACAGAAGATGGAATGTTGAACTAGAGATACGACAGTTCATGTGTATCAGAGTCAAACATAAGACTTGAGAACTAGCATAGTAGAATGCATGAAGTATCAACTAGACGATGTGCGAGGATTACAAAGATGCTTCGTTGGATTGGAACAGAGGTAATTCCAATTCCTACTTATGATGGTTTGAGTAGTATCATGCATTCTTTAATGAATATCTAGCATAATTTTCATATGAACATAGGCTATCATATCTAGATATAGCATTGCGAGCTACACCTGCTAGGTGGTGGGCTACGCAGAAGGAAAATATGAACATAAGGGAAGAATGTCAGCACTTAATGGAAGTTAGATTTGTTGAACAAACTAAGAATGTACAAGCAAAGTACAAGGGACAGACTAATCCTAGAGATCATATAGTATCTTGCTTAAAAACATGGCCACATATACCAAAGACAGAGTGGGTCCATCTGTTTGTGCACACATTGGATCCAATAGCAAAGATTTGGTATATAGAAACAGAAATTCGACATGGTACAACAGATTGGCACATGATGGTAAAGAGATTTCAACTAACTTTCAGTTTTGAGGATGACTACCTAAGCATTAATGAGGCTCTGTAGATCATTAAAAAGAAGATATTTGATGATGTCCCATTGCCTGTGTATAGTCAACCAGATTGGGAAATACAGTTGGAACATGCCCTCGAGTGTTATAATTTTACACTAGATGAAGATGAAAATGAAGACCCTCGCGATGTGAACATACCAGAATCTGAAGGAAAACACGATGTACAAGGACCTGATTTGGAGATTCCAAATATGAGTAACCCCATTAAGACTAATAAGATAAATATTAGCATGGATGAAGAACCAATGTTCGCCTCTATTGGAGACTACTGGGATGAAGAAATAGTGGGACATATTGTAAATCTACTACATGAGTATCATGACTTGTTTCCTACCAAGTTTTCTGAAATGAAAGGCACTTTAGGTGACTTGGGAGTTATGAAAATACCTCTCAAGCATGATGCGAAGCCTATCAAACAAATACCTTACAGATTGAACCCCATATATAAAGAAAGAGTGAAAGCATAAATTGATAAAATGTTGGAGGTAGGGATAATTGAACCAGTAGAAGAGTTAGAATGGATAAGTCCCATGGTGGTTCAAGACAAGAAAGCTAAAGGAGAAATCAAAATTTGTGTGGATCTCAGAAAGTTGAATGAATCATTTGTGCATGACCCATTTCCTACTCCATTCACAGAGGAAGTACTAGATAATGTAAGTGGATAGGAGGCATACTCTTTCACTGATGGATTTTCTGGCTACCATCAGATCAGAATTGTTGTGGAAGATAGACAAAAGACTACATTTGCTATTGAATGGGGATCATTCCAGTACACTCTTATGCCTTTTGGGTTGAATAATGCACTTGCTATCTTTTCAAGGGTGGTTGTAGCTACATTTAAGGATTATATTCATAAATTCCTGGAGATTTACTTTGATGATTGGACATTATTTGGCCTTTTGAAGGACCACCATGCGAACTTAAGGATGATGTTAGCAAAGTGTAGACAGTATTAGATTTCCTTGAACTTAAAGAAGTGTAGCTTTTGTGTTCCTTATGGCATTTTGTTAGGACACATAATATGCAAACAAGGATTGATGGTTGATCCAGCGAAGATAGCTATCATAGTAAATCTCGCACCGCCTATTCAGTTAAGAAGCTACGCACTACATTGGGACACACAGGATATTATAGAAAATTCATTAAGGGATATGCATAGATAGCTACGCCTATGGAGAAACTATTGAAAAAAAAAAGTGAACTATGAGTGGACTGAATATTTCCAAAGAGGATTGGATACACTGAAAGAGAAGATGGTCACAACACCTATTCTAGTCTTTCCTGACTGGAATAAGTCATTTCATGTACACGTAGATGCTCATCTATAGCACTTGGAATTATACTAGCACAACCTGGTGATGGAGGCATAGACCATCCAATTTCATTTTCTAGTAGAAAGTTATCTTCGACAGAAAATAATTACACCACAACAGAGAGAGAAAGCTTAGCCATGGTATACTCATTGCAAAAATTCAGGCACTATTTGCTAGGTTCACACTTTTGCATGTTCACTGAACATTCAGCTTTAAAGTACTTGGTCAATAAGCTAGTGTTAGGGGGAAGAATATGCAGATGGATTCTACTTTTTCAGGAATATGATTTTGAGATCATAGTGAAGCCAAGAACATTGAATGCAGGACCTGACCATTTGTCAAGGATTGAGTCAGGAAAGGAACCTAGTAATTTGGAGGATAACCTACCAAATGCACAGTTGTTTTATATTCACATAGCATATGACTAATTCAGAGACATTGTAGAATTTCTAACCATGGGATTAGCACCTGTAGAATTCACTACATAACAGAAGAAACAATTAATGGTAAGATCAGTTGATCTTACCTTGATTGCAGGGAAATTATATAAATTGGGACCAAATGAAGTGTTGTGTAGGTGTGTACTAGAGTATGAGAGACCTATCATACTTGTTGAAGCACATTCAGGAGTATCTAGAGGACACTATGCAGGGAAATCCACTGCACAAAATATTTTGAGAGCAGGATTGTGGTGGCCTACTATACATAAAGATTCAAAGGAACATTGCTGGAGTTGCGATGTATGCCAGAGAACAAGAAATCCATATCGTAGAGATGAGATGCCACTGATGACACAGTTGAATTTACAAGCATTTGATAAATGGGCTATTGAATTTGTGGGACCTATTACCCCACAAAGGAAGAAAAATGGCTCGAGATACACATTACAGCTACAAATTATCTAAATAGATGGGCATAAGCAAAACCAATGAAGGACTATATTGCAGCTACAACAAAACAGTTCATATTTGAGAACATCTTGAAAAGGTTTGGATGTCCAAAGATCCTGATGAGTGACTAGGGAACTCACTTCTTCAACAGAACCATTGAAGCCCTGACAGAATAATTTCAGATATATCATCAGAAGAGTACACCATACCATCCACAACCTAATGGAACTATAGAGGCATTTAATAAAGTATTGGAGAATGCATTGACCAAGATATGCAATACAAACATGGATGATTGGGACCTCAGAATACCAACAATGTTATGGGCATATAGAACAACTTGTAAAAAGTTGACAATTCATACACCTTTTAGGTTAGCATATGGGCAGGAAGCTATCATGCCCATGGAATTCATAGTACCAAGCTTGAGAATTGCAGCATTCATAGACATGGATGATGCTGAAACGATGAATGAAAGACTATTAGAGTTGATTGTATTGGAGGAAGACTACTTCATTGTAGGCTTTCACCAACAAGTACATAAATCTAGGGAAAAGGTATGACATGATAGACACATCAAGCACAAGTTATACCAAGTAGGAGACCTTGTTCTCCTCTATGATATCAAATTTTTGAAATTTACTGGAAAGTTTAGAATGCATTGGTTAGGGCCATACACTGTTAAACATGTTACTAATAGTGGCACAATGCTAGCCACATTACTTGGAAAAAAATTACAAGGACTTGTCAATGGGAGTAGGTTAAATCCTTACAGGGATAGCCCTACTCCTACAACTAGAAATTAAACAACACAATGGTGTTTAAGTGTCATGAGCAATTGAATTGGACACTAAACAGAGAGTAGAGTCTGCACACAACAGTTTTTCCATAATGCGAAGTTCACAAATATGAAGACGTGCTGCAAAGCACACATATCAAGTCAAATTGCAAAGTAAAGAAGGGGGTAGTGTTACACAATTCCATAAAGAGAAGGGAAACACGAAGTGAGCTTCACCACTCACCTAACCCTCAGCGAAGCTAGAGAAAGCTAGTCGTTACAGTTTTTGTCCGAAAACTAGCCGTTATATAGTATTTTCGGGAAATCGTATTTTTCCGCTTTAAGGATCACTTGTCTGTTGAAGACACATCTAATGCAAGGAAATAACATGTATAAGCTATATTTGGGAAGCGAAGATAGAAATTAATGTTAACTTAGTCATTTTTGGGCACGTCTCAGTTCGGGTTATGGCTATATATAGGACATAAGCACACAATTACCTATTTTACTGTGATTGTTATTTTTACCGCAAGTAAATTCTAAGATTTTACCAGTGCAGAATAGAACATTCCGACAGTACATGTTTGAGCAAGAAGAAATACAAGAGGTATTAAATAAATTCCAACAGTTTGGTATAGAAGCAGTTATGAAAACACCTGTGAAGAAAGAAACCCATGAAAAGGGTCCGTCGTCTAGGATCTCACCTTGGCATGCACAGGAGTCTAAGCATAACGGTAAGAATAAAGTAAAATAACAACAGAAGCCCCAGTCTACAGAAACACCATGAGAGAAACAAAGAGAGAGACCTTGTGAGAGGCCGATTCTGTTGATACCTAAGTACATTCCGCCATGAAAAGATGATGCATAGGTGGTAGTGTTGAAGAGGAACCCATAGTATGAAATCCCTTTTCCACTGATGTCAAGCCATGTTCGGGAACATGAAAACTTGTTGGGCAAGATCCCAGATGTTAAGTTCATAGACTACAATCTCCTGAATGTTGCCAATTATTCACAGGTCCAACCAGACCGATATATGTGTAGAAATTTTGATGAAGCCACTAAGCAGACGACCATAGAAGCACAGGACTAGATTGAACCGTTACAGTCTTCAAGGCTGTTGAACCTCTTGAGAATTCCACACTTCGGGAAAAGTCTAGAACTAACAGTTGTTGTGCATGTGTTGCTGTCATGCACACACCAGGGATACTTGTGGCTAGACTGCAAGATAGAAATAAACATTGATATGATCTACAAGATCACACATCTTAGCAAACGAGGTACTGACCCCGCAACGGAATTTGTGGGTAAGAAAAAATATAAATACATCACCAATAAGATGAAGAGCGACTTCAGATTAGTTAAAGGAATTTAGGGCTATCAGGTAGAACAGATTGAATATGATGCCATGAGGTTCACGGTACAGTTTCTCGCTGGAAGGATACTCAGAAAGTGCAGACCGATAGAAGTTTCGGCTACCACGAATCCCTCGCTGCTAAGGCTAAGGAGGGGCTACCATTCAACTGGGTAGGCTACATGTTAAATGAATTTATGGACGATGTAGCAGATGCACAGGACAATGGATACCAGTTTCATTACAGTTGGTTGATAGTTCTCATCGCATTTGTGGGCTTTACAGAGCCAAACTACCAACATAACGTACCGGTGCTCCCTGGAGACTTCCACGGACCTTGGTACGCAAATATGTGGAGTAACACAAGGACATAAAGGAAAAGTTTGAACAATGTGAAACTATACACATTTTACCAGCAGTTATGCGAGGTGATTACGCGTACTTCACGTGTTCCGAAAGAGGTGATAGTGGTGTACATTGGGAAGATGAGATTCAAGGCTGATCTCCATTCTATCTTTATTCAACCCAAAGATCCAACAAAACCAGACTAGTATGAGGGTCAATATTAGCTGGAAGCACAGAATATTGAGGTCATTATTGAGGATTGGTCATCGAAATGGAAAGTTGATGCGCTTGAGGCACTCCTTACAACATCTGATGATAGCAGCGATGACAGTGACAAGCAGGATAAAGATGGTGGTGGAGGAGGCAATGATCAAGAGGAAGAAGAGAAGGAACATGCACATCATCAGACTGGTGATCTTCCAGTAGGAGAAAAGAGAAAGAACCCCACCACAGATGTGTCGTAGGGGTCAAAAAGAAAGAAACAAAAGCGAGTAAGACTCCACTTGATGAGAAGTTGGAAGATGATGACTATGACTGCATCGCATCTAGATTCCACACCCATATTGAAGAAACACTCGTAGAAAAAGACAAGAAGCAGGAGCAGCTTCAAACAAACATGGCACAAAGGATCGTCGAGCTGAAGAATATGATGGAAAGAGTAGACAAGGTACAAAGGGATATAATGAAAGGATCAGAATCTGAAGATAGATCAGAGGAAACAAGCCGGAGAAAAAGGAAAGCACCCGCACTAACGATGTGACCCTGGATCGTGCACATCTAGCCAAGAAATGTTATATTTCCATCAGATGAAGTCATTGAAGGTGCGAAGTAGCTCGCACACTTAGACATTAATGTGGGAATGTTACCTATAGAAGGAATGCATGATCTACAATTGCAGGTCATAGAAGAGATTAAGGAAAGGGACATGGTAGCATACAACCAGCATATGAAGCTGGAAGGGAACTACAATGAGTTAAAGAATGAATGTTGACTGAGAGCTGATGAGTTAGTAGACGCTCACGAAAAGAAGAAGAAGTTGTAGAAATCCGTAGAGGAAGTATGTGCTAAGGTTCCAGACTTCATCGAAGAAGTTGAAATAGAAGCGACTATAGTCAAGATTGGTACTGTAGTCGACAGTATTAAATCAAAGATGGAGGACATGCATATCAGATACAAAGAGAATATTGCACACTTGGAGGCTAGACGACAACCCAACACTCCACCAGAAGTAAAGGAAGAAAGAGAAGAAGAGTTAAGAACTTTGACAGATAGCATCTCCGTGGAAGTTGCGAGGTGCCAAAATTTCTTAGAAGAAGTAATCAAGTCATGGTCCATATTGTAGGAAGACCTAGACTTGTAGAAGATCCAGGGTGAAGTACAAAAGAAGCATAAGGACCTTGACTCAGTGAACACGGTGATGAAGGACTTGCCACCGAGGCAGAGAATACAGAAGTTTGTAGAAACAAAGGAGCTCCAAAAAGAGATGCAGACATTAAGGACCAAGGAAGTAGAAACTACGAAAAAGTTGCAACCAATGCAGGAAGAGGCATTGGCACTCTCTGAAGAGATTGAGGTGAAGCTGCAAGAGCTTCGCATAACAGAAAATAAAGTTAAGGACCAGATGCATGAACCGGTATCTGCAATGTTGCTTGACATAGTGAAAGAATACAAGAAGGAAACTAAGGAGGTTTTTGCGAAGTTGAGTGCAACATATCAAGAGTTCGCAGCAAAGATGAAGATCCCAACTGGCGCGAAGTCAACAAAACCTAGTGGAAGTTGATCTGGGGAGATCCATAAGTAAGTGTTAGGGTCTTGTTGGGCATGGCCCAAGAAGAGTAATTTAAGAAGGAAAGTACAGTTAGGCGAGGCCTAACATTGACCATTTTTGGAAGGAAAATCCGCAAATCCCAGGAAGACGGTATGGAGTGAAGTGCAGTTGGGAGAAAAGGACATGTTTTCCTAATAAACCCGAAGTACTAAGGACAACCAGAGGTGGTTGGGGAAGTTAAGGGTTGAGCAGTGGCCTGACTGATGTAGGAACATGAAGTTAAGAAGCGAAATTGTGTAAATGACACGCCACTATAGAATTCAGAGGTACAATGTTAGAGAAAACGATGAAGTCAATGGAAGCAACGCCAAAGGTACATTGGAGTTAAAGCTTAGTGTGGTCTACAGGAGAACCACGGGCTTTTAAGTTTTTGGGTACTATGGAGGTTGGCCCATAGTTATTGTAATATGTGACCTTCAGGCACACTTATATATAGGGGGTAATTTTGTATGAGCAAGGGTTGGTTGGTGGTTAGAACTATAAAGCTATCTTGCTTTTGAGTAGGACAATAGCAATTAAAGAGAGAACAGACTCTACAACTGAGTGCGTAGATATCTAAATGTAGAGAAGAGTCTGCAGCTAAGTGCGCAGATTGGAACTGTTACCCTTCCAAGATAATAAAAGAACAGTTCCTGTGGATGTAGCTCCCTCCTGGGGTGAACCATGTAAATCCATGTGTGTATGTATATGAGTTATAATGTGGTTATATACATGATTTTATGGTGTGTTTATGTCTTTTCTTTCGTATGTATGTGAATGGTAATTGTATGTTGATTAAATGGAATACATGTGTATGGATTCTATGGAGGAACACTTAGAATGATGAATGCTTAGCTAACTGGTGAATCCAGTAGAGATTCAACATAGTTCTATACGTTGTTGATAAGATGCGAAGTGTGAAGTAATATGTTTATTCTAGTTATGAGTATTTACGTTAAGTAGGACTTATAAAGAGGTTGTTGGACCACATCTACACATCGCCATGGTTACAGAAGATTGATTCTGTAACCCCCCATCTTCACTTCAGGTGATACTTCAGCCTATTTACAGGGTGATGTTGAAAGGGCCAATGAGAGGGGTTTTTTTGTTGCTGTGTTAACTACACCGAACCCGGGTCTGCCTAGGGTAGCCAAAAATTCCCCTCTGTCTCTACCTCTAACCCCTTAACACCACCCTTCCTATCCACCTATAACCCCTTACCACACCCCAATGTCTCTCCCCTCACCCCCCTCTCTTTCTCTATCTCTCTCTAACCCCAACACCCTGTTAGGAACCCGTGTTAACCCTTCTCTTTACTTTGTTAGTATATTGTTGTTGGACGCATATGCCTTGTAAGTCGTCTCGTAGTATTATATGTTCCATGGTTTTGATCCATAGTTTTTATTAGCCCATAGTATTATATGTTCCAAGGTATTGATCCATAGTATTGGCGCATAGACTTAGTATATAAGTACGTGTTGAGGCCAATGAAGGAACATAGAAGTTATTTGTAATGATCTTGCTCAAAGGAGGTTTCCCCCTTGAAATGGCTCGCGATCAATAAAAATATTTTGTGTTCTAATATATCATGCATTTTATCAATTAATTATTGCAGGTTCCTCACATCTGGTATCAGAGCACTTTCTTGGGCTCGTTGGGTGGAATTTCTTCCAAAAAAAAAAATTGTATCTGTATTTGTACTTCCTATCAATTGCAGGTTGAAATTCGGGAATAATCCATATCCGCTTAACTATGGGAAGTAATTGGGCATAAGCCCTAAAAATCATTGTGAGGAGTACCACAGGAACCTCGAAGTAGCTGGCCCATTGAGAGGACCTTCCAGTGGAAAGGGAAATGAACCCTACCTGATTGACTAGTTCCCACCCGTGAGGTAAACCAAGAGCTGCCATTTGTGGAAAATTGGTTATTAGTTTTATCTGAGCCGTGGAGTGAGGGGTACTACCCCAATACGCAAGTCGTTAGACAACATTGGTGTTTGAGTGAATCCCTGATCCTTTAGGAAGCCGCACATACCTCGGGTCCATATCTATTTCCAGCTGATAAATCGTAGATTATATAACCATTGCAGATCTGTTCTCATCACTTCTGCGCCGTTGCAAATCCATTCCGATCACTTCCGCATCGTTGCAGATCCATTCTGATCACTTCTGCACCATTGAATATCCATTTTGGCCATATATTCTTTGTTTTAACTTTGTTTCCCTTGAAAATTCACTGACACCCCTACAATCCTATTCTGCATATTTCATTCCTGAGGACCCTATCCCAAATTCCACTTCCCGAAGCCAAAAATCCCACATTTGTCTATTTTTAGGGGTTTCCATAATTTTTCTTGGATTTTCACCCAATCGCCTTCAAATTTTGCCACAATGTTCCTTTCCTATTTCCGATTCTTTGTCCCTCTCTGACAAATTTTCCCATTCTTTCACCTCGCTTCTAAAATCCTCATTTCCTGCTTCCCTGTCCATTCGAAAGGTCCAAAACCTAGTCAAACCCCAATTATCCATCAGAGTTTTTCCCAAATCCAAATTTTCCTTTAATCAATAAGCTTTTGTTTTTGTTTTTCTACCCATTCCACCCCCCCCAAAAAAAACAAATTCTTGGTTATTGTTGTCACCTGCACAGGATCATAAATCATGAATGTGATACTTTCCAACTCCTTTTAGGATTGCTCAAACCCTTGCCCATCTGTACATGGATTTGGACATATATTTTTATGGAATTCATTGAATGGATCCATACATCTGGAGGAAAGGACAATTATTTTGGTTGTGGTTTCTCGCCTCTACAAATATAGTAAACTTTTTGCCCTGGACCAACTCTTCCAACCTCATGAAATCCCTTCTTCCATTGCCTTATCTCGTGATACAACTTTCACCAGTCATTTTTGGATAGAACTATTTTTCCACACTGGCACCAAACTGAAGATGAGTTCAGTATATCACCCACACACAGATGGTCCAACTGAAATTACCAATAAATGTTTGGAAACTTATCTTTGTTTCTTCACCTCCTAACAAAAACCTCAATGGGTGAAGTGGCTCCCTCTCGCTGAATGGTGGTACAATACTGCATCTAAAATGACTCCATATGCAGCAATATATCATCAGGCACCACCATTTCATGTTCAATACACCCTCATTAGTTCACCAGTTCAGGCAATTGACACGGTACTTCAAAACTGCGATCAAATTCTTCGCATTTTGTAGGACAATCTTCACATGGCCATAATTCGACTGAAACAACAAGCCGATCAACACCATTCTGAGCACACTTTTCAAGCAGGTTCTATGGTTTTTCTTTATCTATATCCTTCCAAGAAATTCTCCCTTAAACGCAAAGGGCGTCAACTTCTCTCTCAATCTATCATAGAGGTATTAATTCAGTGGGATGTAATGCAATCAGAGGATGCTACATGGGAACCACTCCTTCAGATTCAACATCAATTTCCACATCTAAAGCTTTAAGGACAAATCATTTTCTAAGGGAGAGGGGGTGTTAGGAACCCGTGTCAACCCTTCACTTTACTTTGTTAGTATATTGTTGTTGGACACATACACATATGCCTTGTAATTCATCTTGTAGTATTATATGTTCCATGGTATTGATCCATAGTTTGTATTAGCCCATAGTATTATATTTTCCATGGTATTGATCCATAGTATTGGACGCATATGCTTTGTAAGTCGTCTCGTAGTATTATATGTTCCATGGTATTGATCCATAGTATTGGTGCATAAAATTAGTATATAAGTACGTGTTGAGGCCAAGGAAGGCACAAAGAAGTTATTTGTATTGAGCTTGCTCAAAGGAGGTTTCCCCCTTGAAGTGGCCTGCGATCAATAAAAATATTTCATGTTCTAATATATCGTGCATTTTATCAATTAATTGTTGCAGTTTCCTCACACACCCACACTCCTCACCTATACCCCCATTTATCTCTAATCTCCCTAATCCTCCTCAAATGCATAACCCCCTCGATCTCTCTCTCTCTCTCTCTCTCTAGCCCCAACACCCACACTCCTCATGTATAACCCCCTTTCTCTCTAATCGCCCTACTCCTTCCCAAACCCCAAACCCCCCCTCTCTATCTCTCTCTCTCTCTCTCTCTCTCTCTCTCTCTCTCTCTCACACACACACACACACACCTGTGCCTCCCCCTAACGATAACCTCCCTCCTCTCTCTCTCTCTCATCCTTATTAACCCCTTCTCTCACTCTCTTATCCCTTGAACCACTTACCCCCAATCTCCTAACACCCCCCCTTATCTCTACCTCTAACCCCTTAACACCCCCCTCGCTCTCTACCTCTAACCTCCTAACAATCCCCCCTCTCTCTATCTCTCTCATACTCCCCCTACCCATAACCCCCCCTCTCTATGTCTCTCCTACTTCCCCTACCCTTAACCCCCCCTCTCTATGTCTCTCCTACTTCCCCTACCCTTAACCCCCCCTCTATCTTTATCTCTGATAACCCCCCCTTGCCACTAATAACCCTCTCTCTCTCTCTCTCTCTCTCCCCCCCCCTTAATCCTTACTAATATTTTGTTGGGTATGTGTTATATTCTTTGCATGTGTGTGGGGGGGGGGGGTGTGCCTTTGACCATGCACCCGATGATACCAACTTATTTATATTCAGAATTTTTTGGGGCTATTTTCGTCTTATTTTTGGGTTTTTCTAAAAATATGTAATTTAATCATGGTTAAGGGATTGGGGTCCATTTCTAATCCAGGTTAATGGATTAGGGTTATGGGCGCTGTGGGATATCTATATTTGTATTGTGAGTGGTTAATAATGATGATGAGAAAATAAGAGGTGCAACTTTAAGTTTTGTTGGTTTTTCTGGTTAAGGGTTTCTAGGGAAAATCTCTATGTATTATGTGTTAATGTTGTGGTGTAATATATGTTTTGCTTAAAATAATCTATATGATTTTCTTCTCTGCATAGGTTTAAAACTTACATGTGGTATTAGAGCATGATTATTGTCCTTAGGGGGATGCCTTTACTATTGAGGGTTTGACACGGTTGATAGATCTTGGGTCTATGATAGACCTAGGTTCAATGGGAGATTTGCAATGTTGATTTGTGCATTGAAAGAGAATGGAAATCACTTCGAGAATCAAGATAGAGAAATTTAATGGCCAGAACTTTGAGCTATGGAAGCTCAAAATAGAGGATCTTCTTGTAGATCGGGAACATTGGATTGCTATGGATTTGGGTACACAACCCATAGGAATGACAAACTTATAGTGGGATACTGGTTTCGAAGCCATTTCTGGGTAGGGTGGTGTAAGGTACCATACTGGAATACCCAAAGTGAGTCTTGGTATAGTCAACTGAGCCATAACCTATTAGAAAAACAGGGTTGCAGAGCAATAACAATAAACAGAAATGCAAATATAATCACACCTACACATTACAAGAGAGACACAAATATATCGTGGTTCACCCAACTTGGGCTATGTCCACACTGAATTTTCCAGTCCTTATATTATACCATCCAACAAGGTGAAGGGATACAATGTGCAGCACAGCCACTGCACTTCATCTTCACTCTCTCACAGTCTCTCTTCTGATATCAGAGATCTTTACAATGCATAAAACCTAATACGTCAACACTAGCCGTATTACAATGTCTTTCTTTTATAAGGGAAATACAATGGGAAAATACCACGAGTTACCCAAAACCATGGGCCCGAACCCCCTGGGGATCGTGCCGAGATCATAACCAAACCTGGTGTATAGACATGGTTGAATAATAATATCTCTGAATCTGGAGATCAGGCTCCACAACCAACAATCTTCCACTTGGAGACTGATCACAACAACTCCACCGTTTCTATACTTGCTGGACCTTAGACTTGGCAACTTTCTCATCTTCACCTTCATGATAGAAGGCCAACTAAAACCGAGCAGGAACTCAGTTTCTCTCTGGTCACTACCTTTGTGAACATGTCTACAGGATTCTGGCTCGTATGTATCTTTTCCAGCTTCAACAATTCATCTTCCAGAACAGAGCATATGAAATGGTACTTGAGCTGTATATGTTTAGTCCTAGAATGGAATGCTGAGTTCTTTGCAAGATGAATGGCACTCTGGTTGTCACTATACAACCTGCTATCCTTCTGCTTCTTACCCACTTCCTCCATAAACCTCTGCAACCAAATCATCTCTTTACTAGCCTCTATAACAGCAACATACTCTACTTCCGTTGTTGAAAGTGCAACAACCTTCTGTAGTCTCGAAATCCAACTTACTACTGTTCCACCTACAATAAACACATACCCTATGGTGCTCCTCCTACTATCCTTATCCCCTACCATATCTACATCAACATATCCCTGTAGGACAGTGTCTGAACCTCCAAAACATAATGCCTGAGTGGTAGTACCTCTCAAATACCTGAGAATCCACTGTATTGCCTTCCAATGTTCTTTACCTGGATTGTTCATATATCTGCTCACAACTCCCACTGCTTGTGCAATATCTGGTCTTGTGCACACCATGGAATACATCAAGCTTCCAACTGCTGATTTATAGGGAATCTTGGACATGTAATCTGTCTCTTGTTGTGTCTTGGGACACATTTCCTTACTTAGACTGAAATGGTTGGCCAAAGGTGTACTTACTGGTTTTGCATTCTGTATTCTGAACCTCTCCAACACCTTTTGTATGTACTCACTCTGAGACAATGTCAATTTGCGATTTTTCTTGTCTTTTGTTATTCTCATACCAAGGATTTGCTTTGCAACACCCAAATCCTTCATCGCAAATGAATTAGCTAGCTTTCTTTTGAGTACATTTATATCCTGCATGTTAGACCCTACAACAAGCATGTCATCCACATACAATAACAAGATAATATATCTTTCATTATATAGCTTCTTGAAATAAACATAGTGGTCAGAATGACATCTACTATAACCTTGTTCTGTCATAAACCTGTCAAATTTTATATACCATTGCCTTGGAGCTTGCTTCAAGCCATACAAGCTCTTTTTCAACCTCCACACCAAGTTCTCCTTACCTTTGACCTCATACCCTTGTGGTTGTTGCATATATATCTCTTCCTCCAAATCCCCATGGAGAAAAGTTGTTTTTACATCGAACTACTCAAGATGCAAATCTTCTACTACTACTAGACTTAAGATAGTCCTAATTGAAGTCATCTTAACAACAGGAGAAAATATTTCATCAAAATCTATACCTTTCTTCTGTGCAAACCCCTTTACAACAAGTCTGGCCTTGTATCGCTTCTTACCTCCTTCTTCTTCCTTCAACCTGTAAATCCATTTGTTCCGCAATGCTCTTTTACCAGCAGGAAACTAAACCAAATCCCAAGTCTGGTTTCCTACCAATGAGTCCATCTCCTCATTCATGCCTTGCTCCCACTACTTTCTAGTTTCCACCTGCATTGCTTCTTCATAACATTATGGTTCACCGGCATCAATCATCAACAAATAATACATTGAAGGAGAGTATCATTCAGGGAATCTACTTAACCTGGTAGATCTTCTTGCAGTTGCAGGAGTTTCAGGTACTTGCTGTTGTTCTTGATTTTCCTGAACCTTGGGAACTTCATTTTCTTTAATTTCATCAAGTACTGTGTACTCTATGTTTTCCTTTTCCTGTTTCTTTCCCTGCAACTGATCTTTATACATGAACTTTTCATTGAATATCACATATCTACTCCTGATGATTTTGTTATTTTCATAATCCCATAAGCGATAACCAAATTCATTAACCCCATATCCAATAAAGGTACATTTCTTGGGTTTAGCTTCAAGCTTTGTTCTATTATCTTTATCAATATGGACAAATGCTTCACAAACAAACGTTCTCAGAAATGAGTAGTTTAGCTTTTTATCTGTCCATGCCTCCTCTGGAATACCACCATCCAAAGCACTTGAAGGTCCTCTGTTTATTAAATAAACAGCAGTATTTACAGCATCCGCCCAAAACTGTAAGGGCAACCTTGCATGTAGTCTCATACATCTTGCAGGCTCCATGATCGTTCTGTTCATCCTTTCAGACACACCATTTTCTTGTGGTGTTCTTGGGACTGTCTTCTCTATACGAATCCCATGGTATGAACAATAACTATCAAACTCCTTGCCGCAGTACTCACCTCCATTATCAGATCTGAGACACTTCAACCTTTTTCCTGTCTCATTCTCAACCAAAGCTTTCCACTTTTTAAAAGTAGCAAACACATCATATTTATGTCTAATGCAATAAACCTAAGTTTTCCTAGTTGCATCATCAATAAATGTAACATAATAATGAGAGCCACCAAGATATTGTACCTGAGCGAGTCCCCATACATCTGTATGCACAAGCTCTAACTTTTCATTTTTCTTCTGTTTCCCAACCCTGAGAAATCTGAGTCTCTTCTGTTTTCCATAAACACAGTTCTCATAGAATTCCAAACTTACCTACTTCAAATCTAGTAGCAACTTCCTTGAGTGGAGAATCTGCATCCCCTTCTCACTCATGTGGCCAAGCCTATGATGCCACAATGTTGTATATGTTCCTGTGGAAGCTAAAGAGATAGAATGGTCAGTATTATGAGGACATAAATACAACGTACCTACCTTGTCTCATTTTGCTATCACCATTGATCCTTTAGTGATCTTCCACCACTTTTCTCCAAATGTAGATAGACAGTCGCCATCTCCCAACTGCCCTATTGAGATCATATTTATTTTCATAGCAGGAATATGCCTTACATCTTTCAACAGCCAATCAGTTTCATTCTTAACTTTTATCCATACCTTACCCATTCCAACAATTTTACATGGCTCATCATCACCCAATAAAACATGTCCAAAATCACCTGGAACATAATCATGAAAATATTTCCTATGGGGTGTAGCATGACATGAAGCCCCTTAATCTACTACCCAATAATCACTAGTATTATCTAATGCAAGAATCAAAGCATCTTGTAACACATCACCTGCTACATTTGCTTCTTGGGTAGTTTCCTGCTGTTCGTCTCCTTTCTTCTTTAGAGATCTGCAGTCTTTCTTCAGATGTCCTTTCTTTCCACAGTTCCAGCACTCTATCTTTCCCAATTTGGACTTGGAACTGCCCATTTTAGACTTGCCACGATTACCTTGGATCTTTCCTCTCTCCTTTTGTCTTCCCCTGCTCTCCATGGTCAATGCATTACCTGATGTCTCACCTGTGCTTTTTCTTTGCATTTCCTCGCTAAGAATAACACCAATAACATCATCAAATTTCAAGGTGTTTGAACCAGAGACAGAGTTACTTACAGCCATGACCAAGCTATTCCAGCTTTCTGGCAATGAACACAAGATTAGAAGAGCCCTAACCTCATCATCAAAGTTCACACTTACAGAACTTAGTTGATTTGTAACCGTATTAAACTCATTTAAATGATCAGTAACAGATCCACCTTCAGACATCTTCATATTAAATAAATGCTTCATTAGAAATACCTTGTTATACCTAAAATCTTCCCATCATGAGATTTAGTGTATACACCTCTGGAATTACCTTGATTGAGTGATTGACCTGGAAGGATTTGTACCTATTTTATACTATGTTTTGAGAGGTCGTCACAGGTTGCACTCCTGCAACATGCGACGTCGCACCTTTCTCCATTACAGGGTGCGACGAAGTCAGTTAGAAGACAAAAATAGCTTCTTCGAGCTCCTTCTCGAAGCTTGCTGACTTGGGACCTTATCCCTGACCTCTTGGGAGAGTTGGCACTCAATTCCTAACACCTTGGAAAGATCCCTTAAGTCTCTCCTATCATCTCTCAACCTATCCTATCCACATCCTATTCACTTAGTCCTATTTAAATGAATCTCACTCCCATTCTAAGGGGAGGAAGTATATGGTATTCTTATGCTAGTGAAATCAAGCCCAATAGATCTAACATTCTAGCTTGGGGAACCTTCACTTCTCTCAAGGAGCTTTGACATGGCTTGTCGGAAGTAGCTTGCAGTGTTAAAGCAGTGGTTGTAATCTTCTTCTCTATTGTACTTCTCCACTCTTCAATATAGTTAATATAATTGCTTTCCATAAATATTGTCTCTTCGATGATGTTTAGAGTTTTCCTCCTTAACTGTTAACTTAGATCTGTCATATGAGATATATGCTTTCACTTCTCGTGGTTTGTTACATGTTCAACAGGGTTTAGCTACTCGCAATCTGGCAGCGCTGGGGCATTGGATCGACGAAGGAGAAAGGGCTCTACGAATCTAAGGTAAGTGATCTACCTTTACATTTGTACTTCTACAAGATCTAGGAAAGTATTTTATGTTACGTCCTATTTGTTCTAGATTTACATTAAGATAGGGAGATCAGGCCTTGAGTCCGCTCTCGGTAGATTGTTCATGAAACCTACCTTGTTGGAATCTGATGGTTTTTCATACAGCTTACCCAGTGCACTCATCAAACCCTCCATTGTCGTTTCTTTTGAGATATTGAAAGCCACCGATGAAGCCAGGCTCAGCCGTATTGTGCCCAGAGCCTTTCTATCAAGAACCTCCCATTTTTCATCCTTCATGGCTGCCGGCTTCTTTGCTCTTCCCTCCCAACGACAGGAATAGATCCTTCTGGTACAGATAGTCCTCCATTTGCATCTTCCATAACTGGAATTTTAGGCCTTTAAACTTCTCAACCTTAAACTTTCATTCTTCCGCCATTGCTCCCACTCGAATTAAAAACCCTAGCTTCCTGTGGGTTTATCTTCCAAATGGACCTTTGGATCTGATACCAATTGTTAGAAAAACAGGATTGCAGAGCAATAACAATAAACAGAAATGCAAATATAATCACACATACACATTACGAGAGAGACACAGATATATCGTGGTTCACCCAACTTGGGCGACGTCCACACTGAAGTTGCCAATCCTTATATTATACCATCCAACAAGGTGAAGGGATACAACCTGTAGCACAGCCACTGCACTTCCTCTTCACTCTCTCACAATCTCTCTTTTGATCTCAGAGATCTTTACAATGCATAAAACCTAATACGTCAACACTATCCGTATTACAATATATTTCTTTTATAAGGGAAATACAATGGGAAAATACCACAAGTTAACCAAAACCACGGGCCTGAAAACTGGTGGCGAAAATAGCCCCAAAACATTTCCTTGGGGGCTATGCCCCCAAACCCCCATCGCTCCCTGGGGATCGTGCCGGGATCATAACCAAACTTGGGGTACAGACACGGCTGAATAATAATATCTCTGAATCTGAAGATTAGGCTCCATGACTGTCATCTCTCGTACCCTGGTGGGGTTACAAGAAAGGGATCTAGAAGATCAAAGGTACCAACGGAATCACCGTTTGTTCAACGCCATGGATTAATGATGATTCTAATGATGGTGTTGAGGAGGAGGTGGGCCCATTTTAAACAGTGAAAATTGTGCACATTAGGCCATCGGTGGATGTGGGGATCTTGGGTGGTGCTCTAGAGTACACTTCTAGCAAATTGGAGTCCTTGTACATGCCAAGGGAAATATCAACTTAGGGGGGTTGATTTGTTCCGATGACAGTAGGTAGGATATTGTCAGGGTTGATAGTGGCATTGGGATCATATTAATTGAGTTGGTCAAAGGTGACAATATTTCCATTTAAGGGGAACATCATGATACAAAAGACAGAGGAGGAAACCGCATTCATGGCATACATACAACTATGCCCCAAGAGGATGTTATAGTCGAGTTGAGCATCGACTACCTTGATATCGATCATGACCATATTTCCCCCCAGCTCTATGGGGACATTTTGGTACAATCCTCTAGGTTGGGATGGTCTCCCATCATATGCATGAAGAGCGATAGATGAGGGAACCAACTCAGGTGACCCTAATAATTTCCAAACATTAGAGGACATGACGCAAGTGGATGCACCTTCATCGATGATACACCTTATATGAATCATAATGTTCTTTACTATGATGGGGACTCGAAATGCAACTAAAGAGGGTAGTCGCAGTTCACCTTTGTCAAGATAAAAGGTCATAAGGCGCAAATCGAAAGGATCGATGGAACCGAGTGCATTGAGTAATTCCTTTTATTGGGTTGGGAATGACTATAGCACCTCTAATGTGGACATGGTTGCAGGTGACTAAGCCAATTCATCCACAATACTGTAATTTTGGGAGGCTTTCATATGGGGGTTATTAGGTGTGTGTCGAAGTGGTACTTTGGGGATCCATGGGATCTATTCAACACTTGGGCATGGTGTTTGCAAATGACCCCCTAAGGGGATAGGGATATCATCTACTTGGGGAGCTTCAAGCCTATCATAAACTTTGGCTCAAGTATAGAGATTAACATCCAGCATGTAAATATTTTGGAAGGATCCATCACCAAAGGGGTGGGGGTCTTGCTATTATGTAACGACCCCTTGATTGGAGAAGGGTTGTTGTAAGACAACAGTTTGGTGTTGGGGAGGATTCAGTGCCCGAGGAGGATTTATCATTGTCTTATTCTTTGCTTCCACTAATTGTTGGCAGTCGAGGATAAGAGGGAAATGATGGGTGTAATGACCATATTCTCCAGAAATGGAGAAAGAGTAATCGGTACTTAGGTTGGCATTCTTCCATTTCTTGGGGGTTGTTTTTCCTCACATTTTGATTACCCGAGTTCTAGTTTTTTTGGGGAGGAGTATTACCCCCTTACCCCTGATGTTGGTTTTGCTTGTTCTTCCCTTTATCCCCCCCCCCCCCCCCCCCCGATTTTGAGTATTCTTAGGATTTTTAGTGTTCGATTGCTCAAACTATTGAGCTTGTTGTGTGAAAGAAGGATAAATAAGGTTGAACCTCATGTGAGGTGTGGGGATCTGACTGGTCGAAAATGGAAATGGATAGTAAGGGTTATATCCCAGTGGTGGGATAAATGAAGTTTGCACTCCATAAGATGTGGACATAGGAATGACTTGTTTTATTTGTAGTGTAGGAATTGTTTTTGCTTGTCTAACAGTCAAGTAAGTAGGACTATAAGGTCCATACTGTAGCTGACCAATTGGTGGGGTTGGTATAGGAGGAGGGGGTACTGACACAGAGGACATGGGTGGGTATTTTGAGGCCATAAATGGTTCCTGAGTAGGAGGAGGAAACTTTCCTAGATGGGAAATGGACGCTATAATCCCATTTGTCGAGTATGAAGAACCCGTGGGTGTAGGATCCAATGACCGGTGCCGTGTTAATTTTTTAGCATTAATTCAATATACTCTAGGATCTTTACTAAGAGAATAACATGTACAGCATATCAATCATATCAAGCATGTCAATCATGTCAATCACAACAAGAGGCAAACATAAGAGACAATAGACACACAGAGTTTCCGTGGGGAAAACCCTAAGGTGAAAAACCCCACAACTTCCTCAGAGATAGATAGAGCAATAATACAACCAAGGTACAATCAAAGTACAAGAGATAGTACTCTACTAGCAGCTCCTCCTCCTCCTCAACTAGTGCGCCACTTTCCAAGTGATGTACAAGTGAATAATGAGATGTCCAAATAGAGATCTCCCGATCTCTATTTATACTTGTCCTGTCCTACCCAATAAACTAATGGGGCCGACTTGTCTAGCTTAGCCTAATAACCCATGGTTAACTTAATCAGGGCCAACCCCACACATGGTGGTATAATAACCCATTGGAAAGTTACGACACTTGTGACACTTGTTAATACAAATGAAGACACTTCCTTATAAAGGAATAACACATCTCTATAGCAGTATAATATACATAGATGAAATACATAGGTGAAATACATTCCGAAGTTACATATACATCAACACTCACTCTTAACTAGGAAGGTATTTCTTGAAATAGATCTGCTAGCACAAGTCTTCTTCTCTGGATCATCATCAGCGAATCATCATCATCGTCACAGCTGCTGCTATCTCAATCAATCTCTGAATCTACTCATCATAGGAAGTTCTACAGAGCCAACCCTTTTTCATACTAGATGTAGGCCCACCACCTGCAGGTCTTCATCATCACTGGCCATACTGTGGAATCCTCAGGACTTATTATGTGAATCAACAAAACCTCGAAAGAGCATCCCAGGACTAATTACGAGCACACATCTCAACCTATCGGATCTCCCAGGACCTTTTACATGCTACTGCACAACCTGTCCACGGCCACAGAGTATCACAAAGCACAACCCAGATGCACATCATACGACACTTACATCTACGCCATGAGAGAACACATCTACAACCATGCGAGAATGGCACAACACTTATATTGCAGCCATGGGAGAACACATCTACAACCATGCTCAAATGGCCAAGCACTTATATCGCAGCCATGGGAGAACACATCTACAACCATGCGAGAATGGCACAACACTTATATTGCAACCATGGGAGAACACATTTACAACCATGCTCAAATGGCCCAGCACTTATATTGCAGCCATGGGAGAAAACATCTACAACCATGGGAGAACACATCTACAACCATGCTCGAATGGCCCCCAGCACTTATATCGCAGCCAGGGAGAACACATCTACAACCATGCTCGAATGGCCCTGGCAATTACATCACGACCATGGGAGAACACATCTGCCACCATGTCGGAAAAGCCCAGCAATTACATCGCGACCATGGGAGAACACATCTACAACCATGTCCGAAAAGCTCATTGGCATCTGTGTCTTTGGAACTCATCACACATAATCCAACTGATTATGTAATGTATCCACCTGATACATGTCATCACATATGATCATCTTCATCATCATCACTGCATCGTCCTGATGCATGTCATCTAGAGCAACATCCTGAAGCTTGTCATCCATGATCATCCTGATCATACAATGCATCCACCTGATGCATACCAAGTATCTACTTGATACATATCATCATACATGATCCACCTGATCATACAATGTATCCATATGATACATACACAGATACATGATCCACCTGATCATACAACGTATCCACCTGATATATATCAACATACATGATCTACCTGATAATACAAACGTATCCACCTGATACATATGCAGATACATGGTCCAAGCATCCAACATGATGCATATACATATACATGATCTAACTGATCATAACAAGCATCCAACATGATGCATACATACATACATATAAATGATCCAACTAATCATAACAAGCATCCAACATGATGCATATACAGAGCAGTAACTGGAGCATCGTCCTGATGCTCATCATCCAGCGCTTACATCCACAGCCATGTGAAGGATCCTCCTCTCATCATGATGGGAATGGCTCCAACAAATGTGTCCATCACTTCTTTCTCGAAGTGTCATCGATCTGAAGAACACCAAGCCTCTCTCTGAAGTGCTCGAACTTCACTCTGTCTAGTGGTTTCGTCAGCACATCTGCAATCTGCTCATCCGTCGCAATATACAAGAGCTTCACTGCTCCTCTCTGCACCATATCCTTGATATAGTGATATTTGATCTCAATGTGCTTCGACCTGTCATGGAACACTAGGTTCTCATATAGCTTCACACAACTCTGGTTGTCACAATAGATACCAGTAGCATCCAACGGAAGATCAAATAACTCGGACAGTAGCTTCCTCAGCCATACTGCCTCACAACTAGCCAAACAAGCTGCAACATACTCTTCTTCATCCGTACTCGGTGCTACGTAGGATTGCTTCCTGCTAAACCAAGAGATCACACATGATCCCATACTGAAGCAGCACCCAGATGTGCTCTTCCTATCTGCTGCACTGCCTGCCCAGTCCGAATCAACATAACTCTGTAGTTTAAACTTTTGATTCGCATTATACTTGAGCCCATAATTAATTGTACCCTTCAGGTACCTCAGAATATGCTTTACAACAACCAGGTGAACACCTTTGGGATCCGTCAAGAACTGGCTCAATGTGTTCACTGCAAAGCAAATATCTGGTCTCGTGTTCGTCAGGTACATCAAAGACCCAATCATTTGACGATACACCGTGACATCAACCAGATCAGATGAAGCATCACACAAAAGATTCAAGTTTGATGCCATAGGTGTGGCCATGGCCTTGCAGTCCATCATCCCGAACCTCTTCAGGATCTCCACTGCATACTTCCCTTGTCCAAGGAAGATTCCATCTGTACTCTGCCACAACTCCATGCCTAAAAAATAGTGCATCATCCCCAAGTCCTTCATCTCAAACTCGGCTGCAAGATTCCTCTTGGTATCGGCAATCAAACTATCATTACCTGTTACAAACAGATCATCTACATACAACAATAGTATCACAGGATTGCCTTCCTCAACCTTGTAGTAAAGGTTGGAATCCACTTTACTCTTGGTAAATACCAAACTGGATAAAAAGCTATCTATCCTCCCATACCAAGTCCTAGGAGCTTGCTTCAAGCCATACAAGGCTTTCTTCAACCTGCACACATATGACTTCCTGTCATGTGTCTCAAAACCAAGTGGTTTCTCCACATACACTTCTTCCTCGAATACACCATTCAAGAAGGCTGTCTTGACATCCATCTGGTGTATTTTCTATTTCATCACTGCAGCCAGAGCAAGTACTGATCTAATGGAAGTGTATCTGGCTACATGAGCAAAAGTTTCTTCATAGTCAAATCCTTCTTTCTAGGAGAAGCCACGAGCTACAAATCTTGCTTTGTATTTCTCTATGCTACCATCTGCAGCATGCTTAATCTTGTAGATCCATTTGGAAGTCACAATATACTTCCCTTCAGGTCTTGGGACAACATCCCAAACATCATTCTTCATTATTGATTGGTATTCCTCGACCATGGCATCCTTCCATTCTTTCTTTTCCTCTTCCTCTTAATAACTGGAAGGTTCTTTGTTCATGATATCATAGAGTAAAGCAACATAGCTAGTATGTGATCTGGTCCTCTTCTTTGCTCTGTGTTCTTCTTCTGGAATGCCATACCTTTTTGCATCTTGAATGAGCTCTCTAGCCCTTTCAGGTTTCCTCTTGTGAGAGTCCTTCTCACGAGGTGGATCTACAGGTTCTTGTGGATCTTCAATTTCACGATCAACATCTAGAATTGCTTCAGTCATGGTATTATCTTGAAATCTGGTTTCCTTTGGTTCTTCATGATCTTCAACAGGTGCCTTCCTTGACTTGATGAAAGCTGAGTCTTCATCAAATGTCACATCCCTGCAGACATCAATCTTCTTGAACCCTAGAAAGTATATTCTGTAAGCCTTCAAGCTTTCACTGTATCCCACAAAGATACCCTTCTTTCCCGAAGGATCTAGCTTTGTCCTCTTTTCCTTTGGAACATGTGTATATACTGGACAACCAAATATCCTGAGATGGCTGACCTCGGGTTTCTTACTAGTGAAGACTTCTTCTGGTGTCTTGTTGTCCAATATCTTGTGAGGTGTTCTGTTCTGCACGTATACAGCTGTCCTAGCTGCTTCTGCCCATAGATGCATAGGCATATCCTGTTCATGCAGCATTGCCCGAGCTTCCTCCATGATTGTTCTATTCTTTCTTTATGCAACTCCATTCTATTGAGGATTATAGGGAGCAGTCAACTCCCTCTTAATCCCTAAATTGCTGCATAGTTTCTTGAAATCACACGAAGTGAATTCTCCGCCATTGTCGGATCTGAATGTCTTGATCTTCTTGTCAGTTTGATTCTCCATCAAGGCTTTGAATTCCTTGAACTTATCAAATACTTCATATTTGTTCTTTAAGAAGTAAACCCAAGTCTTCCTAGAGAAATCATCAATGAAAGAGACATAGTATACATACCCACTCAGAGAGCTGGATGACATTGGACCGCATACATCGGAGTGGATAATTTCCAAGATCCCTTTTGCTTTGCTTTCACTACTTGGAAATGCCTTCTTAATGTTATTTCCTTTTGCACATCCTTTGCAAACTCCTTCATGCTTTGACTTTATTTTAGGAAGACCTTCTACAAATTTTCTTGCAATTGGTAGTGCTCTGTAGTGCACATGTGCAAGCCTTCGATGCCAAAGTTCACTTGGCTCCATGGATTCATGTACCATGGCATGTTCAAGTTGTCCCTTCAATTTGTACAATCCTCCCTCTTGCTCTCCAATCACCACTGCATCATCAATAGTTTTACCTTTTGGCCACATTAGGACTTGTCCATCTATAAATGCAACCCTCATACCTTTTGCATCCATTGCAGATATGGAGAGTAGATTCTTCTTGAGCCCAGGTACAGAGAACTTCTTTCATCTTCAAAGACTTCCCAGAGTCTAGATTGTAGGAGGCTTCACCACTTCCTTTGATAGGATATTGGTAGTCATCCCCAAGTTTCACCTTATGGGGTGACTCATGTTCAGATAGGTTTACAAAAGATTCTTTGAACCTATTCATGTGTTTGGAATCCTCACTATCAATAATCCAATCATTACATCCATGAGAGATAGTACCTGTGAGAGCAGAGATTAAAACATATTCATCTTCGCTTGATGAATCATCACTTTCTGATCTAGCCTTCTTCTTGGGAGGTTCATCATCCTCAGTAGCATGAGCATGATATTTTCTTTTGTTGCCCTTCTTCTTTTTGTTGAAGTTGTTGTTGTTGTCCTTCTTGTTCTTGGGACAATCTAAGGCAAAGTGCCCTTTCTCATTACATGTCAAACATCTTAGATGTTTTCTATTTTTAAAGTGGTGAGAAGGTTTCTTACAATGAGAATGCTCCCCCTTGAACTTGCTTTCCTTCTTGGTGTGAGCACTGAGAGCTTGATCTTCATTTCCCATCTTTTATTCTCAGGCCACAAGCCTAGCTTCTTCTTGAGAGAGTTCCTCCCGCAGCCTACTGAAGGAGATCAACTTTTTCCTTGCATAGATTCCTTGGATAAAGGAGTCCCATGATATGGGTAGGCCATTTAGTGTGGTCATGAAAACTTCACCATTGTCCACAATTTCATCCACAGCTTCAAGCTGTTCCTTAATCTAAGAGACCTTAGAGAAATAGGATTGAATGGTCTCTCCATTCTGAAGCTTTACCCCTTTCAATTGGTTCCGCAGGGTCATCTTCCGATTTATGTTCTACCCTTCAAATAGCTTGGTAAGGGAATCAAACATCTCCTTGGGTGTCTTCAGAGATGATACATGTGGGATGAGATGGTCCTTGATAGTATCAGCAATAATCCTCTTTGCCTTGACCAAGTTCCTTTTGTGAAGAGCCTTATCCTCTTCTCCCTCTGGGACAGGGACCTCTTCACTTATATAAGTGTCCAACTCATTTTCTTCCAGGATTAACCCAATCCTATACTTCCATACTCGGAAGTTATCATCCCCTTCAAGCTTATCCTCAAGCTTAGTGTAATGAGACATCTTAAAGAGTACTTCAAATGGAAATAGAAAAGATTTAGGTCTTACCACTTGATTTGCTTAAAACTGGATCTGGTCCCAGATTAGGGTTTGTCAAAGAAACCCTAAAAATTCAAAATGTGAATTTCAAAATTTTTAAAGGATAAAAAGATGCGCCTTGATGAGCTAATCATCCTGGTATATTCAGAATTTGAGATCTGCAAAGTTTCACCCTTCAGAAATGCCTTTTAGTCTTCCCGGATTCACTCGGGAGGACCCTGAATTAGGGTTTGAGTTTCTCGGAGCTTCACCCAACCAAAAATATCAATCCAAAGCTCTAAACTTCGATTTTTTCAAGGAGCTTCCAACTATGTCTTCAGATTTCATAAATTCCTATTTTGTGGAAGCCCTAATTTTTAGGGCCAAAACTGAAAGTGCTCAGAATTGAATTATGATTGGACAGATAGATTCTCCTTGATGAGTAGAGTCAATCTACCTTACTGCTTTTCCAAAATCTGTGGAGAGAAACCCAATAAACAAGAAACCCTAGTTTTCGCCACTGCACAATGTCTTCTTCTCAGGGAAGCTATGATACCATGTTAATTTTTTAGCATTAATTCAATATTCTCTAGGATCTTTACTAAGAGAATAACATGTACAGCATATCAATCATATCAAGCATGTCAATCATGTCAATCACAACAAGAGGCAAACATAAGAGACAATAGACACACATAGTTTCCGTGGGGAAAACCCTAAGGTGAAAAACCCCACAACTTCCTCAGAGATAGATAGAGCAATAATACAACCAAAGTACAATCAAAGTACAAGAGATAGTATTATAGCAGCTCCTCCTCCTCCTCAACTAGTGTGCCACTTTTCGAGTGATGTACAAGTGAATAATGAGATGTCCAAATAGAGATCTCCCGATCTCTATTTATACTTGTCCTATCCTGCCCAATAAACTAATGGGGCCAACTTGTCTAGCTTAGCCTAATAACCCATGGTTAACTTAATCAAGGTCGACCCCACACATGGTGGTCTAATAACCCATCGGCAAGTTACGACACTTGCGACACTTGTAAATACAAATGATGACACTTCCTTATAGAGGAATAACACATCCCTATAGGAGTATAATACACATAGATGAAATACATAGGTGAAATACATTTCGAAGCTACATATACATCAACATGCCGAGGAGCATCGGGGAGGATAGTGTAAAGGTATCTGGATTGTGCATAGATAAGATTGAAATGTTGGGATTTCAAAATAGCCTCTTCCTCACTTTGAAGCATGGAGGTGGCTATATCTTTGGCAATGGCTGGTTGGAGTGATTTGATGAACCAATCCAACACAAAGGGTAGTTGTATTTCGATTTTAAATAATGTTCAATGTCTATGCCACTCATGGATATGGTCCACGACGTGGGTAGATGTGTTTGTTGAAACTCTGTGAGAATTTTGAGACAAAGGTCATGGCGAATCAGAAGTTGAAAGTATGTGAGGAATGTGGTGGCCAATGTCACAAAGGTGGCATGGGATGAACTTGGTAAATTCACATACCATTTGGTTTTCGTTCCGGTGAGGATGTGCTGAAAGAGGTGAATCCTCATAGAATCTTCCACTATAGTGCTGGAGGAACACCATAGGTGGAAGGACATGACATGATTGGTGGGATAATCCCCTTTCTTCATTTCGAATTTAGGAATACCGGAGGGAAGTTTATCTAGCATAGATGGCCATGTTGGATCACATGCAATAGGATCATTGATCAGTTTCTCCAAATCTGGGCGATTTAGGCTAGCCATGAAAGCTAGGGTAGGAGGATTTGGTCCTACCATAATATGTTGTGTGTGGTTTCCACAAGGTGGAGATCAAGGTGGTGTTGAAAATACGGGGTCCATCAAAAGTATGCCGATTGGGTACTCGTTGGGTGCGGAATTGAATTCCCCATCTAACGAATGCTCCTAAGAGAAATTTGAGTGAATATACATGGAGATAAGTTGAAAATATGAGCTGAAGAAGTAGTTTTTTCTTTTTTCCTCCAAAATTTGATGAGGTATGCTAATATTATTTTATTATTTCCAATATTATTTTATAATTTTCCTTAGGAGGCCCATTTTAGACCTCAAAATTTCTCTAATGTGTTAAGTGGCTTGACAGAACAATGGAGAGAAACTCTTTCTACTTGGAGGAAGTAGGTAAGGGATCTTTGGAATGATTTCAAATGTGGGAATAAGTGAGCTATGGAGGAGCTTGTTAAATTTTTCAGAATTTACTTCAATCTGATCTAGGATCTTAACTGAGAGAACAACATGTACAGCAAATCTACAACATATCGATCATGGACACAATAATGCAAGCACACAAGAGACACAGAGTTTACTTGGGGAAAACCATAAAGGTGAAAAACCCCAATAACTTCCTCAGAGATAGATAGAGCAATGATATAACCAGAATACAAGAGATAGTCTTCTCCTAGTAGAAGAGCCTCCTCCTCACAAGTGCGCCACTTTCCGAATGAGAGAAGTGAGTGAATGAATGATCAAATAGAGATCTCCTGATCTCTATTTATACTTGTTCTATCCTTCCCAATAAACTAATGGGGCCTAGTCTAGCTTAACCCATGGTTAACTTAATCCGGGTCGACCCCACACTTGGTGGTCTAATAACCCTTTGACCCACATGGCCGACCCCCAATAGGGTGGTCTAATAACCCTTCGACCCACATGACTTATATAGGGCCGACCCCAACAAGGTGGTCTAATAACCCATCAAGTATAAGCTACGACACTTACAATATAAATGATGACACTTCCGTATAGAGGAATAATAACATCTCTATAGGAATACAAACACTTCCGTATAGAGGAATAATGTAATCTCTATAGGAGTACAAAATACATATATGAAATACATGGGTGAAATACATTCCGAAGTTACATATACATCAACACTCCCTCTTAACTAGGAAGGTATTATCGGCACAGGTCTGCTAGCACAAGTCTTCTTCTCTGGATCATCATTAGCGAATCATCATCCTCGAATCATCATCATCGTCACTACTGCTGCTATCTCAATCAATCTCTGAATCTACTCGTCATAGAAAGTTCTACAGAGCCAGTCCTTTTTCATACTGGATGTAGGCCCACCACCTGCAGGTCTTCATCCTCACTGGCCATACTGTGGATATCTCAGGACTTATTACGTGTGTCACAAAACCTCGAAAGAGCATCCCAGGATGTTACGGGTACACAACTCCGACCTGTAGGATCTCCCAGGGCCATATTATATGTGACCTCACAACAAAACCTTGCAAGAGCATCCCAGGTTGTTATGAGCACACAGCTCTACCTATAGAATCTCTTAGGGAAAGATTATATGTGGTCACCACAAAACCTCGCAAGAACATCCCAGGTTGTTACGAGCACACAGCTCTACCTATAGGATCTCCCAAGGACAGATTATATGTGGTCATGGAAAAACCTCGCAAGAGCATCCCAGGACTTATTACGGGCACACAGCCCAACCCATCGGATCTCCCAGGGACAAATTATATGCCATAGGACAAAACCTCAAAAGAGCATCTGCCAGATATCCCAGGGCCAGATTATATGCCATAGGAAAAACCTCGAAAGACTATCTACATATCTCCCAGGGCCAAATTATATGTCCTCCCAGAGCAAAACCTCGAAAGAGCATTTTCCAGATATCCCAAGGCCAGATTACATGCCATAGGAAAAACCTCGAAAGACTATCTGCAAATCTCCCAGGGCCAAATTATATGCTCATCTGCACAATCCGTTCCACGACCATAAAGTATCAACCTGATACTCACCATACATCATCCTGATGTACACATGATCATCCTGATCATCATCACTGCAACATCTTGCTGCATGTCATCTGGAGCAACATCCTGAAGCTCGTCATCCACGATCATCCTGATCATATCATGCATCTACCTGATGCATACCGAGTATCTACCTGATACATATCATCATACATGATCCACCTATTCATACAATGTATCCACCTAATACAAATACAAATACACGATCCACCTGATCATACATGATACATATCAACATACATGATCTACCTGATCATACAATGTATCCACCTGATAGATATACAGATACATGGTCCAAGCATCCAACATGATGCATACAAAATACATACAAATGATCCAATCGATCATATCCAGCATCCAACATGATGCGTACATACGTATACATATAAATGATCCAACTGATCATATCCAGCATCCTCCTGATGCATATACAGAGCAGTAACTGGAGCATCGTCCTGATGCCCATCATCCAGTGCTTACATCCACAGCCATGTGAAGGATCCTCCTTCCAACATGCTTGGAATGGCTTCTGCAAATGTGTCCATCACTTCTTCCTCGAAGTGTCATCAATCTGAAGAACACCAAGCCTCTCTCTGAAGTACTCAAACTTCACTCTGGCTAGTGGTTTCATCAGCACATCTGCAATGTGCTCATCCGTCGCAACATATAGGAGCTTCATTGCTCCTCTCTGCACCATATCCCTGATATAGTGATATTTGATCTCTATGTGTTTCGTCCTGTCATGAAACACTGGATTCTCAGACAGCTTCACACAACTCTAGTTATCACAGAAGATACCAGTAGCATCCAACGGGAGATCAAATAACTCAGACACTAGCTTCCAAAGCCATACTGCCTCACAACTAGCCGAACAGGCTGCAACATACTCTACCTCAGTTGTACTCAGTGCTACACTGGACTGCTTCCTGCTAAACCAAGAGATCACACCTGATCCCATACTGAAGTAGCACCCAGATGTGCTCTTCCTATCTGCAGCACTGCCTCCCCAATCTGAATCAACATAACCCTGCAGGTTAAAATTTTGATTCGCTTCATAATTGAGCCCATAATCAACTGTATCCTTTAGGTACCTCAGAATATGCTTTACAGCAAGTAGGTGAACACTCCCTAAATCCGTCAGGAACTGGCTCATTGTGTTCACCACAAAGCAAATATCTGGTCTCGTGTTCGTCAGGTACATCAAGGACCCAGTCATCTGATGAAACACAATGACATCAACCGGCTCAGATGAAGCATCACACAAAAGCTTCAGGTTCAATGCCATAGGTGTGGCCATGGCCTTGCAGTCCATCATCCCAAACCTCTTCAAGATATCTACTGCATACTTCCCTTGTCCAAGGAAGATTCCATCTGTACTCTTCCACACCTCCATGCAAAAAAAAAATAGTGTATCATCCCCAATTTCTTCATCTCGAACTCGGCAGCAAGCTTCCGCTGCATGTCGGCAATCAATCTATCTTCACCTGTAATAAACAGGTCATCCATATACAAAAGTAGGATCACTAGATTGCCTTCCTCAACCTTGTAGTAAAGGTTGGAATCCGCTTTACTTTTGGTAAATCCCAAACAGGATAGAAAGCTATCTATCCTACCACACCAAGTTCTGCACATATATGACTCCCTGTCATGTGTCTCAGAACCAAGTGGCTGCTCATTATACACTTCTTCTTCAACTACACCATTCAAGAAGGTTGTCTTGAAATCCATCTGGTATATCTTCCACTTCATCACTGTAGTCGGAGCAAGTATTAATCTAATGGAATTGTATCTGGCTACAGGAGCAAAAGTCTCTATGCTACCACCTGCAGCATGCTTAATCTTGTAGATTCTCTTGGAAGTCACTGCAAACTCCCCTTCAGGTCTTGGGACTGTATCCCAAACATATTCATGATCGACTGGTACTCCTCAATCATGGCATTCTTCCCAGATCCTGGGAACTTCAATATCTTCAATATTTTTAATAGATAACTTTGTTGCTGAACAAATGTTGTAGTCCTTCTTTTGTAGGTGATGGTATACGATCTTTCCTACACAACAAGTTAAATTGCATGATTAGAAAACATCTCATAGTTTTCAGAACAAATTCTTACACATAAAGAAATATGTCATACAGTCATGCAATTATCTTAGACAATGCTTCAATACAACATTTATCCATATTCTGTAACTTTCTAGATGCCTTCCAATCTCTACCAGAACATTGTTAAGAGTGTGCACAACTCCTAACATGTCAGCAAAGAGGTTTCATTCTAGATAAGTAGCAATGGAATGTTGTACAATGCCATAGGCCACTTACCCATGTATATTAGTAGTATATTGTTCATCAATGCAACTATTCTAATATGCATAATACACAACCTAATTCTAGGAACATAAGCATATACATCATTGAATAACATTATTTAAACAAAATAAGAAATGGTAATTAAAATACTTATCTTTGTTTGTTTGTTGGGTGGACTCCCTCTGAGTCTTTGCTTCCTTGCAGGAGCTGCTGAAGTAGCTTCTTTTCTGTAGCTCCATTCTGATGTGGATTGTGAGAAGTGGTCAACTCCCTTTGAATATCTGCATCCTTGCATAAACTACTGAAGTTTTCTCCTTCTTGATCTTTGCTTCCTTGCAGGAACAACTGGAGTGTCCTCCCTCTTGATCTTTGCTTCCTGGATTACCTGTCATTGAACTTATATTCATCCTTAATCACTATGCATGCTTATTAGTATCATCATTGTGTTATCGTTGAGGTCTCATACATAATCACACATTTATTAGTATAATCTTAATACTATCAAAACACAATAATCTTAAACATGTATAGTCATGATCATTCACAGATAATAAACATTAGTATTCAAGGTTTCAGGGAAGTCTTCTTTTACTCATGCATATTCTTATTTGATCATAGGACTCTTCTGATTAGTTACATCATCAATGCATACACTCGTGATTACTCAAACCTATAACTTCATGATTCTTCTAGTTAGTCGTATCATCAATTAGGGTAAGAAACATAATATGCATACAACCATGACTATTCAAACCTATGACTTCATGAATAATCATTATCAACAACACAATAGTATAAGATCCTAACACAAGGTAGCATTCTAGCTTGGTATAGGAAAAACATACCTGGATTAGCATGCTAGCTAGTTATGTCTAACATACCCGCATAATGTCTTCTGGTTCTCTTCAGTGACTTGTGCTAGTAACCTGCATGTCTCATAAGTTAACCATTGTAGAATCAAGTTATACATACCTCGAAAGTAGATCTTCTATGTGATCCATGATAATGGATGAATCTTTGTCTTCATGTCACCATGATCATATGTTCTTGAAGAAGAACATGATTTGAATTTCTTGGTGTACCTTTTATGTTAGCAAACAACATAAACCTCATACAACATCACAATGCATTAGTACAATCATAAGTGTCAAAAACCTTAATCAATGAATATATTCTATTAAGGTGATACGACAAGTCTAGTAATTAATCAAGATTGTATTGAAATGATATGAAGACAAATATATCATAAACTTAACCATGAACCAAATTCGAAACATACCTGTCATGATTGCTTGTAATCCTCTTATGGAAGGCCTTAGCATCATCTCCCTCTGAGACGGGAACTTCTTCACTTATGCAGGTCACCAATCCATCTTCTTCTAGGATTAACCCAATCCACTTGATTTGCAAGAACTGGACCTGGAGCTGGATTAGGGTTTGTCAGAGAAACCCCAAAAATTCAAACTTTGAATTTCAAACTTCTGAAAGGATAGAAATATGTGCCTTGATGAGCTGATCAAGCTGGTATATTCAGAATTTGAAAACTGCAAAGTTTCACTCCTCAATTTTGCCTTTGAAACTTTCGGATTCACTAGACATGACCCCAAACTAGGGTTTGATGAATCCCACTCTTTTTCCCAATCAAATTTTTGATCCAAATCTCTAAGCTTCTATTTTTCTAGGGAGCTTCCAGCTGTGGTCACGGATTTCAAAAATTCCCATTTTTGTAGAAGCCCTAATTTTCCACTTTTCCAATCAAAGTCCCGAACTAGGGTCTGATCAAGCCCGGTCTTCTGCCCAACCAAAAATTTTGATATTGGTCTCTAAATTTATATTTTGATTAGTGGCATTCAGCCATAGTCCCCGATTACAAAAATTCCAACTTTCTCCGAAATCCTAAATCTGGAAGCCATGAATGAAGGTGCTCAAAAATAATTTTGTTATTACATAAATATGTACCTGATTGTTTCTGGTGTAACTCCTAACTTTTTGATTCATAGGGTCTGAAACATTTTCTTGAGATAGCCCAACCTGTCATCTTTCCATCCCAATAGGTTTTACCTCAATTGGATTCTCTGAGAGAGAGTTATGCCAAGTGTCACACCGTGACCTGTTTATGGGATAAAACAGGAGAGAGAACTTGTACGGCATTCCACGTGTCACTGTTTCAACTTCGGCCTCTGCAAAAATTTATTCAGATAGTACAATCTGTGTAATACCTATCACTTTTTATGAAATTTCATTTGGAGCTTCCTTGCCCAAGTTATGACCTTTTTTCCAAGGTCACCTGTTTATGACTGAGATCTGGAAGAGGCAGAAACCCTATATTATACAGATCATAAATTACAAAGTACAACGAATTAGAAGTTGTCCTTTGGACACAGGATACATGGGGATCTTATCTTCTACCTTTAAAATTTTCAAATCCGAAAACTTTTCCAAACTGGATTTATAACAAAAGTGCTATGATGACTGGTTTTTTCTATATCAAGCCCTAGCATCGTAAGTGCAACAAGTGTCATACATGCCATATCATGCCTTCTTTCAGGCTAGCTCTAAGACCATGTTAAATTTTTCAGAATTTACTTCAATCTGATCTAGGATCTTAACTGAGAGAACAACATGTACAACAAATCTACAGCATATCAATCATGGACACAATCATGCAAGCACACAAGAGACACAAAGTTTACTTGGGGAAAACTATCAAGGTGAAAAACCCCAATAACTTCCTCAGAGATAGATAGAGCAATGATACAACCAAAATACAAGAGATAGTCTTCTCCTAGTAGCAGATCCTCCTCCTCACAAGTGCACCACTTTCTAAATGAGAGAAGTTAGTGAATGAATGATCAAATAGATATCTCCCGATCTCTATTTATACTTGTTCTATCCTGCCCAATAAACTAATGGGGCCTACATGTCTAGCTTAACCCATGGTTAACTTAATCTGGGCCGACCCCACACTTGGTGGTCTAATAACCCTTTGACCCACATGGCCGACCCCCAATAGGGTGGTCTAATAACCCTTCAACCCACATGACTTATACAGGGCCGACCCCAACAAGGTGGTCTAATAACCCATCAAGTATAAGTTACGACACTTACAATATAAATGACAACACTTTCGTATAGAGGAATAATAACATCTCTATAGGAATACAAACACTTATGTATAGAGGAATAATGTCATCTCTATAGGAGTACAAAATACATATATGAAATACATGGGTGAAATACATTCCGAAGTTACATATACATCAACAGAGCTCTAACAAAAATCCAACACCGTAAATTTCTCTTTTTTCTCTCTACAAGATGCATGCCCATGGCTTCCTTTTATAAGGCAAGAGGGGCCAAAGAAAAAACTAGCTCCAAATGTGAATGCCATTACCTAATGAAGTGGTTCCAAATACACAAGGGGGGGTATTTAATGCCACAAGGAGTGTAAGGATCACAAATTCTAATTATGGAGGTGATGGGCCATTGTAAAGCCTTCAATTGTTCCATTGGTGGGTGAGATTTGATAGTCACGGGCATATCGAAGGAATTTCCACGCGAGGGTTGCACGGGCTCTGAACTGGTTTAACATGCTCTATAGTGAAGGTTAATGAGGGTTCATCCACACAACCTATCCATTTGATTGTTCTTGGGAAATTTTGGATTTGTTGAGGATGTGTTTGGTGAGATGCATTCTATATGTTGATGAAACCTTACTGCAAGAATCACCAAAAAGTTGCATGTGTACGATATTTAGGCATTAACACTCCCCTACTCCGCTACCTACACCTAACCCCCACCCTTTCTCTTTCCCCAAACCCCCTAACACACCACCTCCCATTGTTTCTCTCTCTATGACACACACACATCCCTATGCCTCCCCCTACAGCTAACCCCCCTCCTCTTTCTCTCCCTCTCTACCCTCCTCTCCCTAACCCTTACTAACCCCTTATCTTACTCTCTTTCTACAATGCTCCACTTAAACCCAATCTCCTAACACCCCCCTCCATATCTACCTCTAACCCCTCAACACCCCCCTTTCTCTCTATCTATAACCCCTTAACAACCCCCACTCTCTATCTTGCTCATACTCCCCTTACCCCTAACCCACCCTCTCTATGTCTCTCCTACTCCCCCTACCCTTAACCCACCCTCTATCTTTGTCTCTCCTAATCCCCCTCCCATTGCCACAAATGAACCCCCATATCTCTCTCTTTCTCTCTCTCTCTCTCTAACCCCAACACACCCACTCCTCACTTATACTCTCTTTTCTCTCTAATCACCCTAATCCTCCCCAAACCCCTAACCCCACCCTCTCTCTCTCCCCGCACCCTACTCCTCTCTTTCTCTATCTCCCCCCTCCCCCTAACTCTTACTAATATTTAGTGTCATTCTATATACCTAGCCATCCAAATATTTTTTGTGTTATCATCACCAAGCCAAGTCTAACACACCAAGTCATATTCACTTTCTTCATGAAAGATGTTCATTCTATATACCTATCCATCCAAATATTTTTAATGTTATCATTTGTTATCATCATCAAGCCAAGTATAACACACCAATTCATGTTCACTCTATATACCTATCCATCCAAATCTTTTTAATGTTATCGTTGCCAATCCAGTTCTAACGTGCCAAATATTTTTAATGGTATCATCACCAAGCCAAGTCTAATGTACCAAGTGGCCAAGTGCAACACATCCAACACATGTTAATTCTATATACCTATCCATCCAAATCCATGTCAAAATATGTTCATTTTATTTACCTAGCCATCCTATTATTTTTAATGTTAGCATCACCAAACCATACAATGTAATGTTACTCAATTTAGCATTAGAAATTGAGTAGGTGTTTTGTCAATACATATCGAGTACTCATTTTGTAACTGCATATCAGGTACTTGTTTTGTAATTGTATATCGGGTATGCGTTTTGCTTACCATGAAACCTTTTTTTAGCGGGCTCATCAATTTGAATTTAAAAGAAACACGTACTTATTTCTTAGCACTAGACCTGTTAAATGTACAACATCATGAGTCATTCTCCAAGCCAATCTTCTGCAGCCAGTATTGAGCCTCATGTGTTCAAGTAGGGAACCTGAGTTGGACTCAGGAACTTGGAGTAAATTCTTGAGTTGGACTCAAGAATGACTAAGCCTTTAATTGTAAAAGGTTATTCCTCATGTGTTGAGGTGAATTATTTGATGTATCAAAGTGATTATGTTGTAAAGTCTTGTTGGACAAGGCTCAAGACTTGTGTGTCAAGTCATATTCTCATGTGGACCTCCAGTTATAGTAGGTACCCATGGGGTGGATCTCCAGTTATAAAGGCAGATGATTTGCATGTTGAAGCATTAATGTTGTGTGATATATTACTAACCATGGTCACCGATTTCTATTAAGTCTCCTTTAGAGACTGGCCACCTCTAGAGTGAATTACTTTAGCATATGATCATTTGGTCCGAGATTAATATAATATGATCATAGCATCTAACAAATCTTTTGAGTATAATCTGATATGATAGATAATTAAAGTTAACACATATTGACCATGCAGTAAAGATAAGAGATAAAGATAAATGCATGGAGAAAAATTAGAGAATTCAAATTGCTCATGAGATGACTAAGTGAACTCGAATTGTTAAGCTTAATTTAAAGCCACAATGTATGCCTCAGTCAATTAGAGAACTCGAATTGATCACTATAGTGATTTTAACAAGAAAGAATCAGTTAAAGAGAGTTAACTAAGTGATAACAAAGAAAATCTAGTTAAATAAGTGTTATTGCATGACGACACTAATTATGTTAAACTAAAAGATGACACTTATGTTAAACTAAAAGATGACACTTATGTTAAACTAAAATACGACACTTGAGTTGCGACACTTGCATGACGACACTTAATTTAGCCACCTAACTAAGTGGGAAAGATTTTAGTTAAGGGGAGAGTTCATCCTAAGAATCAGTTCAGTGAGTTAATGCACTACATGTGAAGTGGGGCGCTCTTCTTCATGCAATATTGATTCATCCAGATGGATGGCAAGTTCATTATGAAGTCAGAAGATAAAAATAGAAGCCAATGCATGTGAAAAATATATAAATATGTTTTACAGGATTGATGAATTCAATGTGAAGTGAATTCTAGTGTCCCTTGAAGTCAATGCACTTCTATTTGTGCAAGATATTATTTTGAGTCTCTCTTCTCTTCTTTATCTTTCTCTTGCTCTGCAATTTCACTGGGGGTGCTTGATGTAAAATACATTCTCGGTTATCTATCATAATTATACTCTGAAGATTTGTTGGGGTTTTTCATCCTCATTGTTTTGAGGGTTTTCCCTAGGGTACATCTTGTGTTATGGTTGAATTTTTCATATGATTGAATGGTTCATTGATTCAAGTATTTAGTGTTTAGACCTAGATAGCGTTTTTTCTGCAATTTCCAAATATATAATTTTTTTTTAAATATTTTGTTTTCCTATTTTTTTCTTATTTTTCTTGTGTTATGACCCCTTAACTCAAAACCACACTGTTAATATTTTCTACGTAACTTTTTCGTTTCTCAAGCATTTAATTTTTTTTTTATGTTGCACTACTAGACACCGACCTCTACATACTATAAAAAAATTGTTTCTTGATCATTGCATTAAGACCTTCAAACGATGCACCCACACTTGGAATACTCTTTTCAAGGTTTGATCACTTCGATAATTAAAAAAATTAGAAATTATTAAATTTATTTTGGAAAAATAGTGCCACGCTAGTACTAGTTGTTCTCTATATGTCTATTAGATTTCATAGGTTGATTCCATCATTTAGGAACTCAAAGGATGCACCCACAAAAACATATACCTTATAATTTGTCGAGGAAAAAAGTATCTGTTAGAAAATATAAAACTTTAGATAGTTATGAACATTATTAATAGATAAAATTTATATATCCAAAAAAGTGATTCAATTTCCTACATTTCATCTTTTTTACTCATAGCACAATTCATTGTGTATGTATCTCAAAATATCCATGTAAGTTGGAAGATGCCTGTTTTTCAGTTTTCTATTGCATCTAACGTGTCAAAAGAGACCCTCATTAGCTTGCACACACCCAACTACTCTTATAAGGCCATGTTTTCAATCTAACAATTTCTAGGTACAGTGCAAAGAACACATTAAATAAATATAATAAACTGGTGGAAAGAAAATTGACACGACTTTGCAAACTTTTTTTAGAAAAATAATAAAAAAAACTCATCGATTTATGTATTTATACTTGACATGTTGCACATTAAATGATACAGATCTAGACAATATTTATCTAGTTAATGAAAACTCATGGTAATAATTGTAAGAAACTCTATAATGTGTTATGGCTACATTAACAACCAGCCTCAAGATGAGAAGACTTGAATACCCAACAAGAAATCCCATGGCGGAACGGAAGGAAAGGAAAAGCAAGACTAGACCTTAATCAATGAAACACATATGTTGAGAACAATGAACTTCTTCCTACGAACTCAAAGGAGTCACCATAGCCATGACTAGATGTCCCAACCAAATCCAACTATTTATCTCTCAGAGGGATGAATAGAGCAGAGACAAGGATACCTAGTTGTGGAAAAACATATGATTGATTTACAGACAATATCATGCAAGTTGAGGTCACAATCTTAAATCTGGTGCTCATATTTAACAAAACTAATAAATCTTCTTTCATTTGATCGTAATACATGTCCTATTTCTAATTACTCCAAAGTTGTACAATATAGATGGAATCATACCAAAGGAGCTTGCAAGTATGAAAACATGGCAATGTATTCGTTCTTAGCAGCAGGGGTACACTCCAACCACTTGCCTCACTTATGATATGTAACTCGGTAAAAGACATATAGCTTGTAGTATTGGTTATGGTGACATTTGCATTTATCATTGTGTTGATTTTCAATTGAAAATTGACTCTTCATATTCTCGTTAAAACCAATTTATCTGGTATTGCTACCTTATAGCCTTGTTACATCAAGTGATCGATAGCTGTGTGAATTGACTAATCCCTTTAATATAGGGCCCATGAAAAATACAAATTGGACTTCAACTTATAGAATGCACTTTAGTCAAATGTTTGGCTTTATAAAGTTACAGTTAATTATACAGATGGGTGTTTATATTTTATAATTTGAGGTGGAGTAGCAAGTATGATTTTCCTAGATTGCAGGAGGATGAAACAAATGTACTGTTTAGATTGATTTTATGGGTGTCATTCCAAATTTGAAATAAATAATTATAAAAAAAATATATTATAAAAATTAACTAGTGGTTGAGGCATGGACAATCGGTGATTACAGCTACCCATGGAGAACAAGTAATAGTTAACTTGTTCAAGACACTTAACTTGTTTCCTATCAGTGTTCATTGACCATAGTGCAAGATAATATTTTTATTAGCCTTGAGACATCATAATAAAAAGTAAATTTTTTCACATAAAAAGAAAGTTTTTCAGGATTCGCAATAGACAAACATTTTCACTAATGAAAGGAAACTATAAGAGAAATTAGAATTTTTATTGGATTTAAACATAGATTTGAAAAAAAATTATAATATGAGCATAACTAAACTTATCAGGCCTAAATAAAAAATTGGAAACCACTGTTGTAGAACAAATATTAAAACAGTAATCAAATACATGGAGTTCTTAGCACACACCTAAAAATTAATTCAATAAAGATCATTGATAAACTTACCACATTTCCAAAACTTTAATATATGAAAAGCTCTAATACTTACATCAAACTTCCCTAAAGAGTCCCAATAATTTCATCACCCATACATAAAGAGACATGTTAATAAATATCATGACATTTAGAAACCTCAAGTACTTACGTCAACCCTAGGGATGGTATTGTGAGCAGGGAGACAACATGGCCCACAAGTCATAACTACTAAGGTTCTCAGCTTTATCCTCATTTAGAAAGCATGCATGTACATTTTGTGCTATTGAAGTATGGGCAGTTACACTATCTTCTTGAAGTTTCAACTCCTCATTACCTAGCCATCCAAATATTTTTCATGTTAAATCATCAACAATCCAAGTCTAACACACCAAGTCATATTCTCTTTCTTCATGAAATATGTTCATTCTATATTCCTAGCCGTACAAATATGTTTCATGTTAAATCATCAACAAGCCAAGTCTAACACACAAATTCATATTCACTTTCTTCATGAAAGATGTTCATTCTATATACCTAGCCATCTAAACATTTTTAATGTTCTCATTTGTTATCATCACCAAACCAAGTCCCACCCCTCTCCTCCTCTCTCACTCTCTCTCACACATACCCCTCCACTTACCCATAACTCCTAACCCTCTCTAGATCTCCCCCAATCCCCTAACACCCCCTCTCTCACCCCCCTAATCCTCTCCCTATCTCTAACCCCCCCTCCTCTCTCTCTCTCTCTCTCTCTCTCTCTAAATATTACTAACCCTCTCTCTCTCTCTCTCTTTCAATCCCCTACTCCTCCACCTACACCTAACCCCCACCACTCTCTCTTTACCCCAACCCCCTGACACACCACTGCCCCATTGCTTCTCTCTCTCTGACACACACACACACACATCCCTATGCCTCTCCCTACCACTCAACCCCTCCCCTCTCTCTTCCTCTCTGTCCTCCTCTCCCTAACCCTTACTAACCCCTCCTCTCACTCTCTTTCTTTTGTGCTCCACTTACCCCCAATCTCCTAACACCCCCTCCATCTCTACCTATAACCCCTTAACACCCCCCCCTCTCTCTCTAATTCTAACACCCTAACAACCCCCACTCTCTATCTCTCCCAAACTCCCCCTACACCTAACCCCTCTCTCTATGTCTTTCCTACTCCCCCTACCCTTAACCCCTTCCTCTATCTTTGTCTCTCTTAATCCCCCTCCCATTGCCACTATCCACCCCCATCTCTCTCTCTCTCTCTCTCTCTCTCTCTCTCTCTCTAACCCCAACACCCCCACTCCTCACCTATACCCCCATTTCTCTCTAATCACCCTACTCCTCCCCAAACCCCAACCCACCCCCTCTCTCTCTCAACTCCTCTCTTTCTCTATTTCCCCCCCTCTCCCATAACCCTTACTAATCTTTAGTGTCATTCTTTATACCAAGCCATCCAAATCTTTTTCATGCTATCATCACAAAGCCAAGTCTAATGCACCAAGTCATATTCACTTTCTTCATGAAAGATGCTCATTCTATATACCTAGCCATCCAAATATTTTTAATGTTCTCATTTTTTATCATCATCAAGCCAAGTATAACACACCAATTCATGTTCATTTTATATACCTAGCCATCCAAATATTTTTAATGTTATTGTTTCCAAGCCAAGTCTAATGTGCCAAATATTTTTAATGGTATCATTACCAAGCCATGTCTAAGTGTCCAAGTGCAACACATCCAAAACATTTTCATTCTATATACCTAGCCATCCAAATCCATGTCAAAATATGTTCATTTGATTTACCTAGCCATCCAATTCTTTTTAATGTTATCATCACCAACCATACATTTCAATTGTAGTGTTACTCATTTTAGCATTAGAAATTGAGTACGTGTTTTGTCAATACATATCGAGTACTCATTTTGCAACTGCCAAACATGTACTCCAAATCAGGTACTCGTTTTGTAACTGCATATCGAGTACACGTTTTGTTTACCACAAAACCTTTTTTTGGCGGCCTCATCAATTTGAATTTAAAATAAATGCATACTCGTTTCTTAGCACTAGGACCGACCCTCCACATGAGCTGGCATGTCATACATGTGCCTATGTGTCTGCTTCATATTTTACTTCGGATTAACCAAACATTTGCCATGGAATGTGGTAAACCATGGTTACTTGAGCAATTCATCCATTTTATCAATATGCCTGTGTTTTACCATGTTGGCCTGATTTTATGACCTAGCCAACTTAAGGAGATACAACCCACACAAGTAGCTTGAAGCAGCTTCTGGTGTGTTTGGGATGGCAATACCTCGTAGGTTATGGTCCTACTACCAGTTGAATTTATTCTCTTAAGGAGAACTATAAAATTCAACAAAAATGTAATCCTAAGTTAATCTATTATCTATGATATGAACCCTAAATCTAATCACTAAATGCAAGCTAATCTATTTTGCGTTCCTAAAGAAAGTCTTCTGTTTTTATTGTTTTAGGTTTTGTTTTCTGATTTATCAACTAACAATTTCAAAATATAAACAAAATAAATCTAAATAAAATCTATCTAATCTGCTAAAATTTAACTTATAAAAATAAAATTAATTAACTTTATCTATCCTAACCTATCTCAGCTGAGAGCAATTTTAAAATCTAAATTCAATCTCCCGATGATGATAAATAAGTCTAAAAGTAACAACTCTAAATCAATGAACCAACTCAATTGAATAAAAGCTGTAACATGAGACTAAAATAATTTTGAGAAAAGAATGATTAAACAGCACAGTAATTTCATAATTCTTTTATCAAAATGTATCAAAAAGATGATTAAATTAACACACTTCAATATTTGAATAATAGAGAATTAACCAATTGTAAATCAAAATATCTGTCAACACATGAAGTATTCTAACCAATTAGTTAACAAAAAGAAATATGAATTGCATTAGTTTGCTAAGTACAACTTAAATCAATCTAGATGCAATATCAAATTATCAAATACGAAATGAGTGATTAGAGCCTGTTTAAAAGATTTATATAAACCACACCAAGTATGATAATATATAATGAAAACTAGACAGTCAAATACCAAACATCTATATATATATTTCAATAAACCATGATCACACGATACCAGTTTATGGAAAGCTCCTAAAGGATCCAAGAGAAGACAATTCTTCTTAACTATCCACCAGTGAAAAAGTTTAATATTTTAGTATCAGCCTTTCTGCACAAAAAATCCCATCCTTTGTTCGATGATCTTCATCCTCTTTATAACGCTAACGAGTGGCTAAAATAAATTCTATTCAGTTGACTGCTAAATATAAGCTACTAGGCTATCTACTATCCAACACTTGGATCATATTTACAGTAGTTTCAACTTCATTGATGCACCTAGAATTCGATGATCATTGTGCTGTTAACTCAAAGTAACAACTTTGCCCATGTGGAAAACGACTATCAGCAAACTTCGACACCTGGCATTTTTGTTATCCCAAACAAAACAACTCCAGCATTTTGTGGTAAACTTTTTCGATATAACATCTAGCATCCTGAACCAAAATCTCTCCATCTTCGACACCTGCAAAATAAACCAATGGCGTATAAACAACTATAGATAAGATATGAAACAGAAATGAGTTGTTTAAATTAAATAATCAAACAGCCGTACTATCGTTACCTATCAAAATTAAAACGGGGTATATGTTAATTTTTGCTTTGCAATACAATTGCTTTCCTAGCTTCGGAGAGTCTAACCCTAAGCTTCAAAATCCTCTCTTCATGAGTCTTCTCATTTTTAAGTAATTCATCATGTGACGTGATAATCAGTTTGTTCATCGATTTGAAACTGTTTTTCTTTGCTTTCATTTGTTGCCATCTATTTATCCATGTCAATAACTCATTCTTATGTTGATGTAACTTAGATATTAAATGCCTGTTGGCTTCTTCCATTTCTTCTAGCTTTCTTTCTAATGTTTCTGAGGAAATATACTGCCGCAGATCATTATTTTGAAATTCTTCATGATTCAGAGACAATCCATCTTGAAATCCTTCTTGGGATTGTTCTAGATATTTGCTTCTTCAACTAAAAGTTTTCTTGGAGATACGGGAGAATTATCCTGAATATCTTTCTGCCCTTCTTCACAATCGTTGAATGGAGTCTTCACGGAAAAAAAATTTCCTCATTGAATTCACTCTCGTCTTCAATGCAAACATAATTAATACTCTATTTTTCAGTTTTAGGCGTAGAAAAGCCTGTCATACTTGTGGTGAATCTTTGATTCTTCATTTCAAATTGAGCAATGGCCTCTTTGAAATTTCTAGAATTGTGTCTTATCTCTCCATTTTCTACTTTACCTACATCATCTTCTGAGAGTGAACCAACACGGCCAAGATGCTCGAACTTACTTTGAGAATGACTATCATTTGTGTTTTTGGTCGATTCATTTTCTTTTGACTGTTTCAAGGGATTAGGTATGGTTACTTCTTCCAATTCGGCTTCTAAACATAACTCATCAAGTCCTTCTCTTTTTGCTGCCGAGCAATCATCCTGAAGGGATCTTCTTCTTTTAGCTCAGCACTTAGGTACAACAGTGGGCCAAAACTGAGTCCCTGCAAACTCATTTTGCATTAGGAATTCATCCCAGGTTCGGTATGACATAGATAACTGGTATTGAATAAGGATTTTAATCAATCCATAATAGAATAGACTATGATCTGGGTTACCAATCGTTTTCTGAACATTTCCAGCCATTTTATACAGACTATGTAGAAAAAAGAAGGGTAAGTTCATCTTCCATCCCTTTAAGGCCATTAGAATTCTAAGATGGTATAATTGAATGTGTGAGAAACGGCCATCACAAGATATGTACCTGGAAATAATTTGAAACGGGGTTTGCCACTGCTCTTTCAAATATCTGACAGGAAACCCAAATTGAAGATGAGCATGTTCTTTAGATAATGGTAACATGAAATGCTTGAATTTCTTTCTGTCTATTTTGGTCCCTTTAAACCAGCATTCTCCCGAGCGTGGGAGCTTAGTGGCCTTGGAGATAAACTCTTCATCAATAATGAATTGTAAATCTCCCACCTGAACAATATTCCCGTCGAATGAGAGGAAAAACTGACGAGCTACTTCCACATTATGACCACTAAACTCATAGAAGAATGGTTTCCATCTGGCCTTCTCAAACAATGCAATGGATTCTGGGTCTGATTCCAACAATTCTGGTCCTGAAACCTCAAAACGACTCTAAGGAGCCATTTGTTGAACTACAGGTTCCTCTTGCAGCAAGGAATGATATAGAGTGGTGAAAACGGAGGGAATGGGGTTGTATGAATGTGCAGACATGATCAAAACCCTCCTAACTCATGGGAAAATATATAGTAACCCTAAACCTACTGCTGCGGGTGAGAACATGACCATCAAACAACCTCGTATATCAAAAAAAATATTGATAATATATGGGATCATTACCAAATATCTAAAATCAAAGGTTTTCATGGCTATGATATGAGTAATGAACAAGGTGATGTCCATAAAATGATTTCAGGCTTTAATGTTTGCCGAATAGGTGTTAAAAAAATGATCATTCGCATCCTACAACCGACAGATGGCCATCAAACTTCAACATAACCGAATCATGCAAGGGTGTTCATAGTACAATCTTGATGTTTATAGTTCATTGCCAAATTATAGTCATGATGAAGCCTAAGTCGTGTCAAAATCAGTAATAATATACAAATCAATATACATTAAATGATAATTTAAAATGCCACGATTTAAAAATGATAATATCTTGCTTTATAAAACCTTGTCACAATAGTTCAACTCAAAAGATAATAATAATATGATATTTGTTTTAAATTTAAATAAGTATTAAGAGATATCATTCTTATAAAAAGATTATCATTGAACTAGGAATTTATGACATGTGAATCGACAATATGGTTATGATAAAATCCAATTTTGTGATATTTCAAAAAGTTCTCAAAAATCAACCTGTTCCTTTATATACAATGTATATATTATCTATTTACAAAAAAATAAAATATGATCTACAAATGATAAGGATAGTGTAGATATTTAACTAAGGGTTAGAAAGATTTATGTACCAAATTAATCAACCCTAGGTAAATATATTAAACTGTACTCAATCTTTAAAGATCATATTTTAAAAGAAAAGAAGACCAAATGAAATTGAGGAAAAATAGAATCATATTCAAGCAATATTAACAATGAATGATAATAGTTAGTAGATTATACATGTAATCACTGAAAATGATACTTCGAAAAATTGCTCATTTTTAACTGCTGCTAGCCAAATCACTTTGAAAAATCATGAACCTGAATTAAATGATTTCCTCCATTAATTATCAATACCTTCCATTTGAGAATACCTTCAAAACAATTCAAACGGTATCTCTGAATTAATTTGTGATAAGTTATAAAAGGAACTGATCAATTTTATTGAATAAAGCAGGAAAATTGAGAGGGTTGTTTCCTGCCAACAAATGGCGATGACCTGGGCGAACCAGTTATCTATGCTCATCATCTTAAACGCTAAAACAAACATAGTCTTAAAATTTGTTCAAAATGAATCAGAAAAACTTAATCTAATCATAATCATAATCAAACAACATCCACAGATAATTTTCAGAACCATCTTCATTCCTGTAGTTAAAGATTTCGTTATAGACAAGCTAACAATTCCCTTGTCAAAACAAAATACTTAGTATAAAGGCAATCTGCATCATAGTATAAGGATAAACCTACTTACTTCTCTGAAAAATTTTCAAAACCTGCTCCAATTATAAATACTTATGGATTTTCCATTGACCATTAATTGAAGACCACTGTCCAGGAAAGGTAAATTGATAAAGACAGCACCATTCACGAGTTTTATCAAAGATAAACAAGACGGCTCGTGATGAGACCTCCTGTCCCTTGATCTTTCGATCAAGAGCCATCACCCTGGTGATCAAAAATGATGTTATCTTTAATACAATTGATGATCATGATTAGGCCAGCTTGTGATGAGACCTTCTATTCTCCAATCAACATCTAACTTATGAAAGATAATTATGCATGGAGTAGATCAAAAATCTTAGCAAATAATAAACAAACTTTTAAAATAATTGACTAATGATGCAAATTAATAAAGATTTTCCCAAGTACTATGCTTTGAAAAGGAGAATTATCAGTCATCTTAACGTATAGGTATACAGATAATGAAAGATTAATCTTGATCGTAAGCACAAACATTATTAGTAAATGATCCGAATCAGATTCAAGAAGAACTGATAAGTCTGATCAAATCTTAAGACTTTGTCATATTCCAACTAACCAGATCAAATGAACAAACTAATTTTTGAGTCCCCATGGTTTATTTATATACAAATACCCTTCTCAAACAAAGATATGTACAAGTTTTTTTTTTTTTTTTGAAAAAAAAACTCTAAGTTTATTTGCTTATGAATATGTACAAGAAACAATTCAACAAACTTATGTACAGACGATTGCAAAAGATTATGATGAATTGACAGACATATGTCTTTCAATAAGAAAATGAATTTTGTGGAAAAGATTACAGATAGATCAAATTAGCATTCGAAAAGATGATAAAATCAGAAATTTACAATGATTCTGTTTTATAAGAAAAATATACAAAAAAAATCAGAACTGACAAATTTTTGTGATTTTAGTGATTAATTATGTACAGAAAATTATTCACAACAAATTTGATCAAGAATGAAAGCAACTATTGTATTTTACAGAAATTGAAATTTTAAAAGACATAACTGTACAATTATTTACAATATGAACAAGTTTATGTACAGTAAAGATTTGCAATCTAAAGGATCAACAGAAATACCTTTTAAGCACCAACCCATTTACAGGTAAATTTTCGAGTTGGCCTTCCAAAGTTTGGAGATGGAAAGTACTAGGACTGAGTTTTTCAAAAATAACGAATGGTCCTAACCAAAAACTCTGAAATTTGGTATGTTTCCCCTTATCTTCATGAGCCTTATCCCATTTGCGAACTAAATCACTGACCTGAAACTCTCTGTTAGAACTAGAAGACTAATCGAACCAAGATTTGACTATCTGTTGATGTTTAACAAAATGATGCTTATCCTTATCTCGTTCTTCTTCTAATTTTAATAGAGTATTGATTCTCTTCTCTAGTACTGGACATTCCTCATCCTGGATAGACTGAGCAAGTTGAAGAGAAGGTAAGAATAAATGTGGTGGTAAGATGGCTTCAATTCCGTAGACTAAAAAGAAAGGTGAATTTCCAATGGAAGACTTAAGAGTAACCCTATCAGCCCATAATGCATTGAACAGAGCCGTGTGCCAATTTCGATGGTGAGTTGAAACAGTCCTTTTCAGAATTTTTAACAAATTTTTGTTGGTTGATTCAGCTAAACCATTCCCATGAGGATGATAATTCGTAGAATATCTAACCCTTATCCCTTTTTCTAACGCAAATTGAGTCAATTCAACTGATGAAAAGTAAGAGGCATTATCAAAAACCAGAGAATCAGGAACACCAAATCGTGTAATAATAAAAGATTCAATGAATAGAATTACTTGATTAGTGTTAACTACTCTTAAAGGAACAACCTCTGTCCATCGGGTAAAATAATCAGTTGTTGTTATGATATACTTGTGACGTAAAGATGAGGGTGGGTTTATTGGACCAACAATATCAATTCCCCATTGTTGAAAAGGTCTCTCCATTGAAACTAGCTGTAAAGTGAAAGCTGAATTTTTGACTCGACCTACAGAAATTTGACATTCTTGACACATTCTTACGAAAGCATAAGAATCTCTGAATAAAGTAGGCCAATAATAACCAACCCTGATAATTTTGTGAGCAATGGTTTCACCTCCAAAGTGACCACCTGTAGGGCCGGAATGCAACTCCTTCATGATTGTTTCAGTTTCATCCTTATCTAGACAACGAAGTAAGACACCATCTGAATTTTGCCTGAACAAAGTGTTATCAATCAAAAGATAAGGTGCTGATTTCAATCTTAGTGTTCTTCTTTTCCTAGGATCTAGATGATCAGGAGTAGTTCCTGTTTCAAGAAGAGTTGTTAGATCTGAATACCAAGGGTCTTGTGGTGGTGGATAAAAATAAAGTTCCCTAACTAGCAGAGTGTAATCAATGTTTATTTCAAAATCTATGTTTGGCAAATGAGCTACTTCTGCAGCAAGCTTACATAACCCTTGACCTTTAACCACCGTTGAAGGTTTAATTTCCAAATCATACTCTTGAAGAGCAGTCATCTACAGAGCTCGTTTATCTCCTAAGTCCCTTTGAATTAACAAGTTTCTCACTGCAGGAAATGGTACAATCACCTTGGTTCTTGACTTAAGCAAATAAGGACGAAAATGTTTGACAGCTTTAAACACAACAAAGGCTTGTTTATCAACTTCGTGATAGTTTAATTCAACAGCTTTGAAGTTTGAACTCATAAATGAAATTGGAACTTCATTGTTCTGTTGGTTTAATTGGGTTAAGACTGCTGCATATGAGATATCAGAGGCAAAGGTATACAAGATGAAGTCTTTGCTAAAATCTAGGCTAAGTAAACTAGGTGCTTCTGAAATTGCCTCTAAAATTCTCTGAAACGACTCCTTTTCAGCTAACCCTCGGTTGAAAACATCATCTTTCTTTATCATTTTTTGTAATGGACGAACTATCTCTGAAAAACTAGGAATGAATCTCCTAACAAAGTTTATTTTGCCAAGAAACGATTGCATTGCTTTCTTATTTGTAGGGAAAGTTATCTTTGCTATGGCCTGTGTACGTTCTGGATCAATCATGATCCCATGTCTTGATACCACACAACCTAACAGGATTCCTTGCGTAACAGCAAAAATTGTTTTCTTTGGATTCAAAGATATTCCATATTTTCTACAATGTTCGAGTACCTTTCTTAGATGTGAAATATGGTCAGGTCTGTGTTTTGAAAATACTGTAACATCGTCAAGGTATACAACCACTGAATTATTGATCAACCCTCTAAAAGCAATATCCATTGCTCTTTGAAAAGTTGCGCCAACATTAATTAACCCAAAAGGCATCTTATGATAAGCATAAGTTCCCCAAGGGGTCTTGAATGCTGTTTTGAGTTGATCATCAGGGGATACTAAGATCTGATTATACCCTGAGAAACCGTCAAGTAATGACAGCATCTCAGAACCAGAAACTTTTTGTAAAATTTGTTCCATAGGAGGAACTGGGTAATTGTCTTTTTCTGAGGCTTTATTTAGGTTGCGAAAGTCAACACACAATCGAATATCACCGTTTTTCTTTCTCACTGGAACCAGATTTGATACCCACTGCGTATGTCTAATTGGAAAGATAATTTTGGCAGTTAAGAGCTTATTAAGCTCTTTCTTAATGGTTGGTTCCAGATTAGGATGAAACTTCCTGAGTTTCTGCTGAAAAGGTTTGGTTGCTTGTTTTATATGAATGACATGCTGCATGACTTGTGGATTGAAGGTTTTTAAGTCATCATATGTCCATGCGAACACGTCCTTAAATTCTTTGACTAATTTAATGAATGTTGATTTTTCTGCAGGAGTGCAATCTAATCCTAAATTCACGGTTTGTGGATTAGATTCTGTTCCTAAGTTTAGAGTTTCAAATCCCATTTGTGAACTGTTGGTTTTGCAATTAGGAACTGTTTTAAATTTATCATGCAAATCGTAAAACTTCTCCAATTGCAGAACATAGTTAGGGATCAATTTTACCTTTTCCATAGCCTGTTCAACTGAACAAACTTGATTTATTACCGTAAAGTCATGCAGATTTTCGTCATGAGTTATTTCATCAATTGCTACATCCTTGAACATGTCTTCATTTGTCAGAAATTTTACAATCTGCGCATCGTCATCAAAAACTCGCCAGTTAATTATATTATCTGGAATTGAAGGTCTAAAAATTAAATCAACAGAAAAGAAATCTAAAGTGAAATTTTCAGACGGAATTAACTTTGAAGCAACATTAGCTAATAAGTCAGCTTCCTGATTTTGAAACCTAGGAATAGAATGAATGTTGAATGCTTCAAAATCTGAAATTAAGTTCCATACCTCACGTTGATAGTTCTACAAATGCTCAGAAATATAGTGTATGGAATTACGAACCTGCCTGGTAATGATTTCAGAATCTCCATAAACGATCAGCACCTTTATATCGAGATCTATTGCCTTTTTTAATCCTTGAATCAATGCTTCGTATTCTACAATATTGTTTGTACATTCAAATTCTAACCTACAAGCTATACAAATCTTATTTCCTTTTGGATCGATTAAGAGACAACCAACTCCGGCACCTTCTTTGGATTTTGATCCATAAAAATATAAAGTCCAACCTGAACTATATGCAACAACCTTGCTTTCTACAATATGTACATAATTACTATTTGCACTATTTACAATATTATTTGATGAAGAACCTTGTTGAATCATAGTAACATTCATAATTTTTGAGTGTTGTTTTTTATCAGCAAAATCATATTTGTGAGATTCAAAATTCCCAAAACCACGTTCAAGCATGTAGTTTCCCATAATAGATTATGGAAATAATACTGGCTCACTTGGGTCATGCATCTCTGTGACTGTATGTTTCAAATACCTCTCCCTGCTTATTTTAATCTGGTTTGCTTTTCCATTTTTGGGCAGCCAGAGAGTTGACCAATTAGTCGTAAAGAATCCATTCAAATTTTGTGACCAGTCTCTGTTGAGAAATAATCCATAAGCATCTGGGATATCCACAACTACAATATCAATAATCTGAAAAATAGAAGGATTGGAAGCAAGCCTAATCAACACATCTTTCATTTCTCCTAACACTCTCACATTTGTCCTATCATGCTGAGTGATTTGTGACTCTGATGGAACATACTTACCATTCAACCTTCGACAGACTGACAAAGGCATCACGTTGGTTGTGTAGGACCCCTCATTTAGGGTCCCATTGAAATGAACCTGAAACTTTAACAACTTCATACAAACCGATTAGCCATCATAGTTATTGGAAAAATAAAATAAAAAGCGTGAATAACTTAACAAAAATAAGCAAAACTTTAACCTGTCAACCCGATCCAGTTAGTCCATTGTCGCCTTCTTCTTCCGTAGGATCCCTCCAGCAAAGCTCGTTTAACCATTGGCGAAGCAACCGTTAGCTTCGCCACCCAACCATAGGCTCATGCTTTCAGTCGCATGGCCTCCCCCGAGCTTTGGGTCGTAGAGCTCACACAAGTATTTCAAAAATTCAGCTTGGGCTTCCCTCCCCACCAGGATTTCTAGGCCAAACCCTTAGATAGCAGCAAGTCTTTGAGGCATTCGAAAATTACGACAATCGTCCAAATTATGGGCCCTTTACCCATTTCCTAAGCCTTCCTTATAAAGGAAAATCTCCTGCGACACATGTCGCTTCATGCATAATTAAATATTTTTAATTAATTATTTAATTAAAACACTCACCCATCCAAGTGTCAGTTTCTCTGGGAAGTGCACCTACATCCCTAAGTTTGCTCTAGTTTGTCCCCCAGATATTTTAATCAACTCCTAGCTTTTAGTTGACTGGGTGTCTAATCTATTTTGCTCCTAAATAATAATTTCTATTATTTTAAATGCTTAACAAAATAACTATTCATGTGCAAATGTCTAAGCTATTTGTTATGCATTTGCTAAGTAATAATCTAGAGTTATTCTCCTAAGTTTTTATGCAATTTAATCTAACAATCAAACTCACTAGGATCACAGTGCCGCGCCGTTGGGCTCCTAGTTCCTTAATTTTAATTCCTTGACATGGCACCACTCCGTCGGGTCCAGTCATCCATGGTTTCCATTCCTTGGCATGGTACCTCATCGTTGGGTCCTTGCATCCATTCTTTCCGTTCTCGACAGGGTACCGCATCGTCGGGCCCTTCTGCCACCATCTTTCCGTTTTGACTTGCGGGAACTTTTGTAGGGATTTTAGGAATTGTTACCATCCATCCTCCGTCTACATGCTATCTAGGGACTAATGGCGCTGAGGAGTGAGTCCGTTCTCACTGTGCGCCCCTCAACTCGTACGTGACCAGCTCCGTCGTGGCCCACCTCGTACGCCCTCACGCATTCCTCTTGAGCAAGCGGATCAATGCTTATCTTCTCATGCGTGGTATTCTTGTCGGAAGTCGACATCGTCGTCGCTTCCCCTGTGTGTGATTTACCCGTACTCTACGACCCTCCATGTTCCTTTGTGTGTCCGTTGGTGAACCGTCTCACTTGTTTCTACACACACTTCTCACAACAAATTATCAGTAGCACTGTTCTCAACAATCATCATCTGGTTTCTAACTCTAGCATTGTTAAACATTTATGATTTATTCAAACTGCTCATTCATCTTATCAAATATACATTTCGTCGCCAAATACATAATCACCATACAGCTAGTCGTTAAGCATTATTCATGTGTACAATTTTCATATCAAAGTTAATCGTTAAACAACATGAAATCATCCATTCACAATAACTACCCAAATGCACATATATCAATCAATCGTAATCATAAATATAGTCAAAATAAAATCATAGGGTTATTTTATTAATGTTTCAAACAGTCGGGTGACTCAGTAGGTGCCCTCAATGTCTACAGTAGTCTAGGGGCACTACAGGTTGATGCACCAGAATCGACCACACAATTGTGGATGTTTCTATTAAAGATTTCAAAAGTGAGAAGGAATGGAGGAGTAGTAGACTTTGAGTTCTTACCTATCAGTGTAGATTTGTCAGCTATTGATTTACCTTTGTCATTAAATACTGTTTCAGCATTTGAATTATTAGTAGCTACATTTTGCTGAACATTAGGGGAAACAGAACTGACGGCAGGGGTAATGATAGGACCATTAGGCATGGGATAAATTTGAAGTAAATCATACATACTAATGTTGGCATGCAATTTTTTCAAATCTTCAATTATGTCATACTCACCTATACCCCCATTTCTCTCTAAACACCCTACTCCTCCCCAAACCCCAACCCCCCCCCTCTCTCTCTCAACTCCTCTCTTTCTCTATTTCCCCCCTCTCCCATAACCCTTACTAATCTTTAGTGTCATTCTTTATACCAAGCCATCCAAATCTTTTTCATGCTATCATCACAAAGCCAAGTCTAATGCACCGGGTCATATTCACTTTCTTCATGAAAGATGCTCATTCTATATACCTAGCCATCCAAATATTTTTAATGTTCTCATTTTTTATCATCATCAAGCCAAGTATAACACACCAATTCATGTTCATTTTATATACCTAGCCATCCAAATATTTTTAATGTTATTGTTTCCAAGCCAGGTCTAATGTGCCAAATATTTTTAATGGTATCATTACCAAGCCATGTCTAAGTGTCCAAGTGTAACACATCCAAAACATTTTCATTCTATATACTTAGGCATCCAAATCCATGTCAAAATATGTTCATTTGATTTACCTAGCCATCCAATTCTTTTTAATGTTATCATCACCAACCATACATTTCAATTGTAGTGTTACACATTTTAGCATTAGAAATTGAGTACGTGTTTTTTCAATACATATCGAGTACTCATTTTGCAACTGCCAATCATGTACTCCAAATCAGGTACTCATTTTGTAACTGCATATCGAGTACACGTTTTGCTTACCACAAAACCTTTTTTTGGTGGCCTCATCAATTTGAATTTAAAATAAATGCATACTCGTTTCTTAGCACTAGGACCGACCCTCCACATGTGCTGGCAAGTCATCGATGTGCCTATGTGTCTGCTTCATATTTTGCTTCGGATTAACCAAACATTTTCCATGGAATGTGGTAAACCATGGTTACTTGAGCAATTCATCCATTTTATCAATATGCATGTGTTTTACCATGTTGGCCTGATTTTATGACTTGGCCAACTTAAGGAGATACGACCCACACAAGTAGCTTGAAGCAGCTTCCGATGTGTTTGGGATGGCAATACCTCGTAGGTTATGGTCCTACTACCAGTTGAATTTATTCTCTTAAGGAGAACTATAAAATTCGACAAAAATGTAATCCTAAGTTAATATATTATCTATGATATGAATCCTAAATCTAATCACTAAATGCAAGCTAATCTATTTTGCTTTCCTAAAGAAAGTCTTCTCTTTTTTTTGTTTTAGGTTTTGTTTTATGATTTATCAACTAACAATTTCAAAATATAAACAAAATAAATCTAAATAAAATCTATCTAATGTGCTAAAATTTAACTTATAAAAATAAAATTAATTAACTTTATCTATCCTAACCTATCTCAACTGAGAGCAATTTTAAAATCTAAATTCAATCTCCCGATGATGATAGATAAGTCTGAAAGTAACATCTCTAAATCAATGAACCAACTCAATTGAATAAAAGCTATAACATGAGACTAAAATAATTTTGAGAAAATAATGATTAAACAGCACAGTAATTTCATAATTCTTCTATCAAAATGTATCAAAAGGATGATTAAATTAACACACTTCAATATTTGAATAATAGAGAATTAACCAATTGTAAATCAAAATCTCTGTCAACACATGAAGTATCCTAACCAATTAGTTAACGGAAAGAAATATGAATTGCATTAGTTTGCTAAGTACAACTTAAATCAATCTAGATGCAATATCAAATTATCAAATACGAAATGAGTGATTAGAGCATCTTTAAAAGATTTATATAAACCACACCAAGTATGATAATATATATAATGAAAACCAGACAGTCGGATACCAAATATATATATATATATATTTCAATAAACCATGATCACACGATACCAGTTTATGGAAAGCTCCTGAAGAATCCAAGAAAAGACAATTCTTCTTAACTATCCACCAGTTAAAAAGTTTAATATTTCAGTATCAGCCTTTCTGCACAAAAACTCCCATCCTTTGTTCGATGATCTTCATCCTCTTTATAACGCTAACGAGTGGCTAAAATAAATGCTATTCAACTGACTGCTAAATATAAGCTACTAGACTATCTACTATCCAACACTTTGATCATATTTATAGTAGTTTCAACTTCATTGATGCACCTAGCATTTGATGATCATTGTGTTGTTAACTCAAAGTAACAACTTTTCCCATGTGGAAAACGACTATCAGCAAACTTCGACACCTAGCATTTTTGTTATCCCAAACAAAACAACTCCAGCATTTTGTGGTAAACTTTTCCGATATAACATCCAGCATCCTGAACCAAATCTCTCCATCTTCGACACCTGCAAAATAAACCAATGGCGTATAAACAACTATAGATAAGATATGAAACAGAAATTAGTTGTTTAAATTAAATAATCAAACAGTCGTACTATCATTACCTGTCAAAATCAAAACAAGGTATATGTTAATTTTTGCTTTGCAATACAATTGCTTTCCTAGCTTCGGAGAGTCTGACCCTAAGCTTCAAAATCCTCTCTTCACGAGTCTTCTCATTTTTAAGTAATTCATCATGTGACGTGATAAGCATTTTGTTCATCGATTTGAAACTGTTTTTCTTTGCTTTCATTTGTTTTCATCTGTTTATCCATGTCAATAACTCATTCTTCTGTTGATGTAACTTAGATCTTAAATGCCTGTTGGATTCTTCCATTTCTTCTAGCTTTCTTTCTAATGTTTTTGAGGAAATATACTGCTCCAGATCATTATTTTGAAATTCTTCATGATTCAGAGACAATCCATCTTGAAATCCTTGTTGGGATTGTTCTGGGATATTTGCTTCTTCAACTAAAAGTTTTCTTGGAGATACGGGAGAATTATCCTGAATATCTTTCTTCCCTTCTTCACAATCGTTGAATGGAGTATTCACAGAAAATGTTTCCTTATTGAATTCACTTTCTTCTTCAATGCAAACATAATTAATATTTTGTTTTTTGGTTTTAGGCGTGGAAAAGCCTATCATACTTCTGGTGAATCTTTGATTCTTCATTTCAAATTGAGCAGCGGCCTCTTTCAAATTTCTAGAATTGTGTCTTATCTCTCCAATTTCTACTTTACCTACATCATCTTTTGAGAGTGAACCAACATGACCAAGATGCTCGAACTTACCCTAAGAATGACTATCATTTGTGTTTTTGGTCGATTCATTTTCTTTTGACTGTTTCAAGGGAATAGGTATGGTTACTTCGTCCAATTCGGCTTCTAAACATAACTCATCAAGTCCTTCTCTTTTTGCTGCCGAGCAATCATCCTGAAGGGATCTTCTTCTTTTAGCTCGGCACTTAGGTACAACAATGGGCCAAACCTGAGTCCCCCCAAACTCATTTTGCGTTAGGAATTCATCCCAGTTTCGGTATGACAGAGATAACTGGTATTGAATAAGGATTTTAATCAATCCATAATGGAATAGACTATGATCTGGGTTACCAATCGTTTTCTGAACATTGCCAGCCATTTTATACAGACTATGTAGCAAAAAGAAGGGTAGGGTTGATGCACAATCATGGACTCCTTTAAAGACACTTTAGATGCCACATAATACTGAAAAACATGAAACCTCTGACTTTAGGGTACAATTAGGGGTACGTCCCTAATGGATTTGAAGATGAAGTAAAAAGACAAAATATAGGAAATTGAATAAAATTTCATAATATATAACATTTATCTATAAAAAAATTGTGTAAATGATTATAAAATTAGTTTCCGTTAAATTAGGTTTTCAAATTTTCAGCATATCATAACATATATGTTTGTGCGGGTGCAGCACTTATTGAGGTAAATGATGTCAATTTTGGATAAAATCTTGCAGACATATAAAGAACATATGGGCCTAGTGCAACACTATTTATTCAATTTTTTTCATGAATTATTTTTATTATTATTAATTATTCAAGTCAAAAAACCTTGAAATGAAAACGTTATGTGCGGGTGCAACACTTTAAGAGCAAAATTTAATGAAATTCTTGATTTCTATATATAATATTGTAGAGCTCACTCTCCTCTAGTGCACCATATAGTTTTCTTGGGAAATGATGAAGGCAATCAAAAGTTATATAAAAAAAATAGTTTTCGGACATGCGTTTCTAATTTCTAAAGTGGCACTAAAAAGTGGAACCAACTTCGTGCATGCACCCGATAAGTTCATCTTCCAGCCCTTTAAGGCCATTAGAATTCTAAGATGGTATAATTGAATGTGTGAGAAACGGCCATCACAAGATATGTACCTAGAAATAATTTGAAACGGGGTTTGCCACTACTCTTTCAAATATCTGATAGGAAACCCAAATTGAAGATGAGCATGTTCTTTAGATAATGGTAACATGAAATGCTTGAATTTCTTTCTGTCTATTTTGGTCCCTTTAAACCAGCGTTCTCCCGAGCGTGGGAGCTTAGTGGCCTTGGAGATAAACTCTTCATCCATAATGAATTGTAAATCTCCCACCTGAACAATATTCCCGTCGAATGAGAGGGCAAATTGACGAGCTACTTCCACATTATGACCACTAAACTCATAGAAGAATGGTTTCCATCCGGCCTTCTCAAACAATGCAATGGATTCTGGATCTGATTCCAGTAATTCTGGTCCTGAAACCTCAAAACAACTCAAAGGAGCCATCTGTTGAACTACACGTTCCTCTTGCAGCAAGGAATGATACAGAGTGGTGAAAATGGAGGGAATAGGGTTGTATGAATGTGCAGACATGATCAAAACCCTCCTAACTCATGGGAAAATACACATTAACCCTAAACCTACTGCTGCGCGTGAGAACATGACCATCAAACCAACTCGTATATCAAAAAAAATATTGATAAGATCTGGGATCATTACCAAATATCTAAAATCAAAGGTTTTCATGGCTATGATATGAGTAATGAACAAGGTGATGTCCATAAAATGATTTCAGGCTTTAATGTTTGCCGAATAGGTGTTAAAAAAATGATGATTCGTATCCTACAACCAACAGATGGCCATTAAACTTCAACATAACCGAATCATGCAAGGGTGTTCATAGTACAATCTTGATGTTTATAATTCATTACCCGATTATAGTCATGATGAAGCCTAAGTCGTGTCAAAATCAGTAATAATATACAAATCAATATACATTAAATCATAATTTGAAATGTCACGATTTAAAAATGATAATATCATGCTTTATAAAACCTTGTCACAATAGTTCAGCTCAAAAGATAATAGTAATATGATATTTCTTTTAAATTTAAATAAGTATTAAGAGATACCATTCGTATAAAAAGATTATCATTAAACTAGGAATTTATGACATGTGAATCGATAATATGGTTATGATAAAATCCAATTTTGTGATATTTCAAAAAGTTCTCAAAAATCAACCTATTCCTTTATATACAATGTATATATTATCTATTTACAAAAAAATAAAATATGATCTACAAATGATAAGGATAGTGTAGATATTTAACTAAGGGTTAGAAAGATTTATGTACCAAATTAATCAACCCTAGGTAAATATATTAAACTGTACTCAATCTTTAAAGATCATATTTTAAAAGAAAAGAAGACCAAATGAAATTGAAGACAAATAGAATCATATTCAAGCAATATTAACCATGAATGATAATAGTTAGCAGATTGTACATGTAGTCACTAAAAATGGTAATTTGAAAAATTGCTCATTTTTAATAGCTGCTAGCCAAATCACTTTGAAAAATCATGAATCTGAATTAAATGATTTCCCCATTAATTATCAATACCTTTCATTTGAGAATACTTTCAGAACAATTCAAACGGTATCTCTGAATTAATTTGTGATAAGTTATAAAAGGAACTGATCAATTTTATTGAATAAAGCAGGAAAATTGAGAGGGTTGTTGCCTTCCAACATACCACTAGTTATAGTATGCTACACATCATAATTTTTTACAAAAATTTAGACCTAGATAGCATTTGTTTTGCAAATTCCAAATATATATTTTTTTTCTTATTTTTCTTGTGTCATGACCCATTAAATCAAAAGACACACTGTTAATATTTCAGTGATAACTTTTTTGTTTCTCAAGCATTAAAAAAAACTATTTCATGATCATTGCATTAAGACCTTCTAAGGCTACACCCACACTTTTGAGGTTGGATCACATAGATAACTAAAAAAAATATAAATTATTAAATTTATTTTGGAAAAATAGTGCCCCACTAGCACTAGTTGTTTTATATATGTCTACCACTTTTTCTTAGGTTGATTCCATCATTTAGGAACTCAAAGCCTTCACTCACAAAAACATATACCTTATAATTTGTCAAGTAAAAAAGTGCATGTTAAAAAATATCAAACTTTAGATAGTATAAACTTTATTAATAGATACAATTTATATATTATAAAACTTGATTTAATTTCTACATTTCATCTTTTTTTAGTTAGAACACAATTCATTGTGTATGTATCTCAAAATATCCATGTAAGTTGGGGGATGCCTGTTTTTTTCAGTTTTCTATTGCATCTAAAGTGTGAACTTTAGCAATCTAACAATTTCTAGATACAATGCAAAGAACACATTAAATAAATATAATAACCTGGTGGGAAAAAAATTGACACTACGACTATGCAAACTTTGTTTAGAAAATTAATGCAAAACTCATCGATTTATGTATTTATACTTGAGTGTTGCACATTAAATGATACAGATCGAGATAATATTTATCATGTTAATGAAAACTCGTGCTAATAATTGTAAGCAACTCTAAAATACATTATGGCTACATTAACGACCAGCCTCAGGACGAGAAGCTTTGAACACCCAAGAGGAAATCCCATGGCGGAAGGAAAGGAAAGGCAAAGCAAGACGAATCCTTAATCAATGAAACACATATGTTGAAAAGAATGAACTTCTTCCTACAAACTCAAAGGAAACACCACAGCCGTGGCTAGCTGTCCCAACCAAAGCCAACTATTTATCTACCGGAGGGATGAGCAAAGCAGAGACAAGGAGACCTAGTTGTGGAAAAACATATGATTGCTTTGCAGACAATAGCATCCAAGTTGACAATAGCATGCAAGTTGAAGTCACATAACTGAAATGCAATCCAACAAGCAATCTCAAATTTGTGCTCATATTTAACATAACTAATAAATCCTCTTTTATTTGATCGTAATACATGTCCTATTTCTGATTACACCAAAGCTGGATGGTATAGATGGAATCATACTACAGGAGCTTGCAAGTATGCAAACGTAGCAATTTATTCGTGCTATCCTATCCTCGTTACGTAGCAATTTATTCGTGCTATCCTATCCTCGTTAAAACCATTTCAGCTGGTATTGCTATCCTGTATCTTTGTTACGACCCATCCCTTTAATATAATGCTATGAAAAAATACAAATTGGATTTTGTTTGGTTTTATGAATTTACACTTAATTATTTAGATAAGTGTTTATATTTTAGAATTTGAAGTGAAGTGGTAAGTATACTTTTCCTAGATTACAAGAGGATGAAACAAATGTAATGTACAAAAAAAAATTTCACATGAAGAAAAATCACAATAACAAATTCTTTCAATAAAAACTATGTTTAAGTATTCGCAGTGGACAAACATTTACACTAATGAAAGGCAACCATAAGGGAAGTTAGATTTTTTTGTTGGATTTAAAGATAAGAAAAATCACAATAACAAATTCTTTCAATAAAAACTATGTTTAAGTATTCGCAGTAGACAAACATTTACACTAATGAAAGGCAACCATAAGGGAAGTTAGATTTTTTTGTTGGATTTAAAGATAATTTTGAAAAAAATTTACAATATGAGCATAACTAAACTTATCAAGCTTAAATAACAAATTGGAAACCACTATTATAGAACACATATTAAAACAACAATAATAAAATACATAGATTTCTTAGCGCACACCTTAAAAATTAAGTCAATAAAGATCATTGATAACCTTACCACATTTCCAAATATTTTTATATAGAAAGCTCCAATACTTGCATCAACCTTACTTAAAGAGTCCTAATACTTAAGTCACCCATACATTAAAGAGCTATGTCAATAAATATCATGACATTGACATTTAGAACCCTTAAGTACTTACGTCAACCCTAGGGATGGTATCGTGAGCAGGGAGACAGCATGGCCCACAAGTCATAACTAGTAAGGTTCAGCTTTATCCTCATGTAGAAGGCACGCCTGTACATTCTGTGCTATTGAAGTATGTGCAGTTGCACTACCTTCTTGAAGCTGCAACTCCTCGTTACCAAATGATTCCAGAAGCGAAGGGAAGATATCTGAATTAAAATCTCCCATAGCTGCACCCGTAACAGTTGGAATAAGAGGATACCGACAGCTGCATGCAGCTGCAATTTGATCAGAAGCTGCCCAACTTGTATGGCTTAATTTATTATAGTCCGCCTCCTCACAAGGATGTACGTCTATGAAAGAGCTGTGGGGATTCATTTCGAAATCTTGGAAGCTCTGCAATACATTGCCAGATATAAAAGCTGCATGACTTGACTTGAACTGTGTGGAGAAAGGTGCAGTTATTAAACCAGAGCTCAATCTTGCAGTAGACGTTATCCTATCATTGCTGCTCGTAACAGGATTCTTCAACAAATATTGGTCGAGATCGCAATGACCTACCCCGTCCCCTGCCGAGCTACGAAAGGAATCAGAATATATTTGTTTGCTTCCCATATTATTAGTGTTGGTTGAACTCGACAAGTTACCTGGAAAACATGGAAATTTTGAAATGCATCAGTCATCGAATATATCACAGAATACTGAGACAAAAATGGATAGGAACAGGCGCACGGGGAGGATTACATGGTAGTGATGCTTGAGGAAACTGATTATTTGCGGGCCATGCAGTAGATGGCCCATCATCTTGTTTGCCATGGGCTGGGACTGCACCTCCAACTTTTGATGGCACAGCCTTCAGAACAGCTCTGCTCTCGGCAATGCTTCTGGGAGCTGGTATGGTCGTATTATTTCTCCGTTGGGATATTTGCCTGGTTTCTCTATTCCCGGGATTCGAACCCTTTTCCTGAGATTCGAAAAAGTGCTTGTGTGTCCGCGGGTCTATACCCTGACTGATGAGCTTTTTGCTGAGGTGGGTATTCCAATAATTCTTTATCTCGTTGTCCGTCCTGCCGGGTATACGTCCAGCGATCAAAGACCACCTGCAATGTAATCAGATAAGAGAAACCCTAATCGAAAAAAAAACTTCTATCTTTATTTTTAATGATATCAATTTTATAACTAAAAAAGTATTTATGGATCAAATCTTTCTGGGTGCTGACTTTTTATTTTATATAATAATCTCTCAGAATGTCCACACAACTTTCACAAGTTTCGACTTCCACAAGTTTCGCAGCTTCGGCAAGTTCAGCGACTTCAGGGTTTAGCGATATCGACTACTTGCACAGTATCGATCTGAGACTTGGGACTGTCAAATTTCGAGAGATTGTCTCTTTGTCTTCCAGTTGATTATAACATCTTTGTCTTCCAGTTGATTATAACAGTTGAATTACCAAACTGTTCTAACTTCTTTTATAATTGAGCAGGCAGACACCCAACTGTCTCAACATTCTCTATATAAACATGTAAACTATTGTAATATACATCTTATCTTATCTAAAAAAATTATGCATTTTCTACATAACTATAGAATGCACCTCTTTAACATGATGATTTATGTGAGTCGATCAGTAGAATGTATACGATACCTATTTCCAAGAAGACGATGCAACCTGATAATTAAATCTTCCTCGTCGGGTAGAATGTCTCCGCGTTTGACATCAGGTCGAAGATAATTCATCCAACGCAGTCTGCAGCTCTTCCCGCATCGTAGTAAACCTGGGCAGGTGCAAAGATTAGACAAAAACAGTGACAAAGAAACGAGTTAGATCAGAAACCCTAGAATGCTCATTTTACTTTGGAGAAAGGTGAATACAAACCTGCTTTCACTGGAATAGCAACCCACCCGCCTTCCCCGTGAGCTTCGATGTAATTTGTGAGGCGAAGATCCTCGTCACGCGTCCACGGGCCTCTATTCAGCCCCAGTGGAGTCCGCCCCATTGATTCAGAACTGGCCGACTTACTAGTACGTTCCCTCCCTCTCGACACGCAAAAGAAAAACAAAAAGAAAGTAGAAGGAGGTGCAGACGCTCCTCTTGGATCGATTAATCACTTTTATCGCGAGAAACGCTAAGCCCTGTGCTCGAAAATATTGTCCATGGCTCTATGATTACTTCTCCAGGATACGGTATTGTGCATTGAATTATCACGTGGAGGATGAACAAGTAGTCAGAGGTTCTTACAGTAAGGTAAAATTCTGTCGATTACTAACGCATCATCAAAAGCAAGCTTCTGTTAAGAAATTTGGGTTACTGTTTCTAAATTTTAGAGGGGCAGTTTAGGAGTAAGTTCAATAAGCTTGATTACCCCTGGGCACCCTGATTATATAATTTGAGCAACCTCAAACTGCGATTTCAATCCTTTGACACTGATTTTGATAAAAAAATATTGCGGATTTTAGATGTGAATCGTCTAAAATTTAGCAATGTACTGCCTAGAGGGATCAAATATATGTATAATACAAGAAAGAAGATATATTTTACAATTCACTATTAAAAAGATCCAGGTGGTCAATTTAGATGTACGGCTTAGAAAAATCAAACACAGGGATTAAATAACTATAGGCAACTTTTTTGTGAGACACTCTCACTCCTGAAGATGGACCCTAGGTCCGAAAAGTAGAGTACACCTTACCACTCACAAGTCATCCACACATGTCTTCAACATACTCTACCTGTGAAAACCTGAATGCTAACTTTTTTTTAATTGGATAAATTTGTATCTATAGATATTTGATCTTCTCAAATGCATTGTAAATTCTGACTTTAGATAGATCTAAGCTAGATGATCACATTAAATTTGTTAATCATCATAATTATGATCATGAAATATGTAAAAAGAAAATTAAAAATTAAATGAAAATTAAAATAATAATAATTTTGAATGATAAAAAATGTAAATAATACAAAAATAAGAAAATATATATATAACCAATAAGAAATAGATTACAAAGTAATCAATCTGAATTGATTTTCTTCCACTTTCAGAATAGCCACATCTTCTATTTTTGTCATCTTTTCATATGATCCTAGTATGTATCATTTGAAAAAAGAAATTAAAATGAAAAACATATCATAGTATTTATCAAAGTTCCATATAAACTTATATATTTAAAAAAACAAAATTTACCCATATATAAAATTAGTATACTAATTTATATTTATTTTAACTTTAACTCAAGCTCAAAACATATACAACTTAATTTTTTTATCTTTTAAATTTGTAATATAAAAGATCTAGATTTATACCTTTAATTTATCATAATATATATTTTAATAAAAAATTATCATGCGAATTAAATCCATGATCTTTCAATCATTTTAAGCTCAAATCTTTCAATTATTTTAACGTTATTGAACTTAGCTACTTCACCGACGACATATTCACATTTAAGTGGCCTTTACTCTTCTTACTATATTGATAATCCATACTGTATCCAAAATAGATTGACCTGCATTTATAATCCAAGTAAATATTTCATTTGCGTGCCTTTTTTATTATATTTATAATGACAAACTTTGAAAAGGCCCTTAAATAAATAGAATAGAACTGGGAGACAAAACCTGCATTGGACTTGTCGTCCTGTAAACGTCTTTAGCGTGATCTTAGGGATCTTTTCCAAAATATGGTTGTAGATATTGCATTCTGCAATTAACCTTACCAGCAGAAAACGGCCAAACGATTTGAATGAATGCAGTGATATCAGAAAACAAGTACAATATCACCACATGTGAACGGAAACGATCGGCAGGAATTGACATGAAGAGAGCAAAGGTGGTATACGGTGGAAATGGACCTTTATAAGAAAGCTCATTTTGAAGGCGAGACTCAGAGTGATTGAAATTCATATGGATCCATTGGAGTCAAAGTCCATGCCAACTATCACAATTTAAAAGACATGACTGGATTGAAGCCTTCATGTGAGGCTGTATAATCATCGTACAAACTACCATAAAAGCTGGTTAAATCTACAATCCCAGAATTGAGAAAGGGAGAATATTCCAATAGCAAACAAAATTATTGCGCTTCACGCGTTCTGACCGTAATACGAACTAATTCACAATCACATCAAACGTGCTTCGTGAAGCTGATGGTTGTTATCTTGTATATGAAGCACCGGCCATCCATATAAAATTTGTACGAAGATCCACGGTAATATTCCAAAGTTGATATGAAGCTATTTGTAACTTGTATATGAAACACCAACCATTCGTAGTAATATTCCTAAGTTGATATGAAGCTATTTGTAACTTGTATATGAAGAACCAACTAACTATTCATATAATTAAAATTAAAATTAATAAGAAGATCCATGGTAAGATTATTTTCCTAATAGGAAGATTCATGTTAATATTCTTAACATCAACGATTCAAATATGGAATATTCATGTTAATAATTTTTTCATATAAACTTTTAAAACTATTAAGATAATGTAAGATTCAAATTTTAAAAAAACTATTTTTTTTTGTTAATCTCTTTCCTTAAGTTTAAGTAGTTTTTAGTCAATCTAGTTAATCACTTTTAAGTCTGATTAGGGATTAAAAGGATAATTCCAATCCCTTATAAATAATTTAAAATTAAATATCCACTAAATTTAACTACATCTATAAATCCATTATAATTTTACTTCATAAAAATAGTAAAATTTATTATCTGAATTAATCAAAATAAATTAAAAATATTATGTTTTGATCATATTTCTAAATAAAAATTACATTTTTACTATAAATTCATAATAAATTCCATTATAACTTTACTTCATAAACATAGTAAAATTTATTATCTCCATCAATCAAAGTAAATTAAAAAGATTATATTTTGACCATATTTAGAAATAAAAATTACATTTTTAACATATCCTCCATCAATGGGGGCTTGTGAAAGGCATTGTTAATGAAATTTTGTAAGGATTGTTTCATGGCTTTTGTATGCATTCACATGACTCCTTAATGGTGATCTCGTTGTCATATATGAGATGTCTCAAACAAGGATGAACTTATGGGTAATTTTGGGAGCAATTGGTTGTTATTCTCTCTTCCATGGGTGATGGGTGGGTGATACAACAGGGAAACACTTTAGCACATTTGTTTGAAAATTGATCAAGTAGAGAAAAGCCTCTTTGCTATTTTCCAAATATAATAACCCTCTTTACTATTTTCCAAAGATAATAACTTGGAAGGCATGTCTTGCTCAAGTCTTTATTGAATTTTGAAAATATTTCATCTTAAGCTCCTTATGGAAAGGTACCAGGCCCAAGCTAACATTTGAATGGTGTTGCAACCATTAGGGATGACATAACAACATTCACACCAAGTTGGATCTCCTCATTGAAGAGGTGAGCATGGTCTTGCAAATAGGGTATGAAGTAATAGACGCAATTTCCTAGGTTTTAATTAGGATATGTCTTTTCTAGTTTCTCTCATTTTGATTATGAACAATTGTTATAGAATTATCAAAATCTCCTTGGTTGGCTTCTATATGCTAAAGGTTTTATGCTTTAAACAATTCAAAAAGAGGGGAAAGTTCTAGTAATAGGAAAAACTATTGCACTGAGAGTAGTGAAGTTCCTTACAATTCAATATAGGGGATATGTTGTCATGTAACATTATTTAATGTTACCAAATATAAAATCAAGTCTAGCATACATCCATCTTAAACCTAGATCTATTAAGTAGCAATCAAATTTTTTGAAATGTAAATGTTTTCTTGTCATACAAAATTTAAGATAAAAATTTACACCTCGACAAATTGGATCTCTTTAAATATTGTCCAATAAATTCAAATTTAAGATAAATCTAATAAAAAAAACATTAAATAATAAATAAAAGATATTTAAATTAAATTTTAAAAGATATAGATTATATTTTTATCATGTTTTCAAAATAAATATGGATGGCTTAAATTAAATTCATTTAATCTATTTGAATATAAATTATATTTTTACTATGTTTTTAAAATAAATATAATAATTAAATAAAAATTAGTTATATTATATAATTTAATATTGGTTTTAAATCAATTTCAAAATATTGAAGGAAAGAGAAATTTAAATTAAATTTGATTTAAAATATAATTTGATATTTTTTAAATATATTTATATAGTTTAATGTTTAAAATATAGTTTAATATTTCAATATTTTTTAAATATATTTATATAGTTTAATGTTTAAAAGGCATTTTTAAAATATTGAAGACAAAAAGAATATGTTGTAAAAAATAAGTTTAAAATATTGAAATGAAAAGGGAAAAGTGAATTAAGCTTACGGAGTTTCAAATTATCATTGTTTTTCTTAGTTTTTTAAACATAAATGGATTTTTTTTTATTAAAAAAGTGTGGTTATGGATAATCTAACAAGTTAATATAAAATTTATAAAGTAATATTGTCTTAAAAACTTTAAAATCTTAACAAAAGTGCTCTATGTTTGCATTATTCTAAGGGTTCTAGAGTTACAACTAACTACTTAGCTTGTGTATAGCCATACAAACTACCTACTAAGAAAATTATCTTGCATAGCGTCACATAAATTAAACTAACTACTTAGCTTGTGTATAGCCATACAAATTACTTTACTAAGAAAATTATCTTGCATAGCAGCACATAAATTAAGGATTATGCATGTATAGCTATACAAACTACATTACTAAGAAAATTATCTTGCATAACATCACATAAATGAAAGATTATTTTGTTTTTTCCAAGGCTATCATTTTATCCATTCCAAAGGAACCAACATAAAGAGCCACAAGGGAGGTTGGATTCCTCAATTCCTCACACCCAGGCCTCTATTTTAGCTATAGCTCCAAGATTTTGTCATAGAGAAATCTTAATCTTTACTTAGCTTCCTCTAGTCTTTAAATGTTTCTTTTCACACTAATTTTCATGTCTATTTGTTTGCAATTATTATTCTCTAATTGAGCCTTTGAAAGAATCATTTGTCTTTGAATCACTTGCAAATCCCTTTTGTTTTTGTACTCCCAATATTTTCTCCAACCCTCCCATTTCTTCACATACAGAGAGAAGAATTCCTAAGCTTCATCATAGTGCCTTTCACATCTTTGAATACCTCTTCTAAGATAATCATTTTCACAAATAGAGAATTTGTTTGGATGCTCATGTCCATGTTATCCATCTTCACAACCTTGATCCAACTTCAACTTCTTGACTCCAAAAATATACCTTGCTTCCAAAACTGCACAAATTCACAAACTTTGCAACCCTTCCAAAATATCTATAACTAATGAGAAGACACAATGAGATATACTATGGTGGAATGGGTTCCATTTTATTTTGATCACTATGCCACATGCTTTTGCAAGTCCCATCTTGGTAGGATTAAAAAGAGTGATCATCCACTACAACTGATAAGGTATGCATGAATTATTGTGTTCATTAATATGGTATTAATCCTTGCGAGCAATGCATGTCACTTGTCTCTTGTTGATAATTATACCATACTATGACTTTGAGTTTAAGTGTGATTCCTATCATGCTTCATGTTTAAGGTGTATTTCATAGGACTTGGCATTGGATAGTATCACTACTACATTTGGGGACAAAATTAGGCGTTTGAGGAAAAAAATAGCTTTTAACGTCGAATTTAAGTTGAATGGGTGCGAAATTTTAGGGGATATATATACCATGTCCCAACAAACTTTGATTAAGTGGAATTTCTATATGAACATCACTTAAGAAACATTAGGATATAATTAAATGCTTATTTAATGTCCAATATTCGACATTAAGTGGTTTTTAAAATTTTCAGCTGATTTCAATTGAGTATTGTTATGATTTCCTCTCTTAATTTGAGCTCCTTTTTTATTTAGATCTTGATGGTGAATTGATTCTCACATGCTATGTGACTTGGAGGGATAGTTGACATTACATAAATTGCTTGGATAGTTGGAATTGGATAAAGAGTTAAAGTATCAATATTTTTAACCCCATGATATTAATAATATACACATAATTTCAAAGCGTCAACCCTAATATATACACCTAATTTTTCTAAGATACTAACCTAATCCATGTAATCCACCTAAAAAATAACCTAAACCACCTAAACCACACACCTAGCCTAAAGTACTTATGCAAACACTTAAGACATGCCCCTAACATGTGCACTTTCTATTCTCTCTTTTAAAAGGAGTTGATCCATTAAGAATCATGAGATTGCATTGTTTTTGGGCACTTTCATGAAGATGGTACCCAAAACTAATGCAATAGGAGAACACGAGCAGTAAAAATCAAAAGCATGCACGTGCTTTTGGCCTGACAATTGCCGAACCTCCACTAAAGCATCCATGTTGGCACAAAATCATGCATGCACTACTAATGTGCACGCATTATTAATGTGCATGCATAATAAAAAGCACGTACATCCATTAAAAATGCATGTGCACTTCTAAGAACGAGTGCACACTTCTAAGAACACTGCATATTTTTAAAAACACACATGTGCTTTTATTACATAAATGAACAAAATCAATATCTTGGCCATAACTTTTGGTCCTAAAATTGGATTTTGATGCTCCTCATACTATTGGAAAGGTATTTTTGAGACCTACAACTTTGTAGTTATATTTTTTTCATGATTCAACACCATTGGTTTCCTATTTTCAAAAAACTAAATCTATGACTCTTTTGTCATTTTACTCTCTCATGCATAGTCAAGGAAGGGAGGGATACTGGAAGAGGGATGTCGAGAGAGAGAGAGATCCGGGGTTGGGGGGGGGGGAGAGAGCGCATGTGATGGATGGAGGGAGACAGAGGAATGGAGAGGAAGAGGGAAAGAGAGATCGATAGAGAATGGGGGATAAAGGCAGAGAGAGAGGAAAAGGGAGGGATGGTGAGAGAGAGTGGAGAAGAGTGAAAGATAGCAATACAGAGAGAGAAAAATATAGAGAGGTATGGGAGGAGTGAGGTAGAAAAGAAGGGAGGGTGACAAACAAAGCAAGGGAGGGAATGGGAGGGAGGAACTGGGGCTTGGAGAGAGCGAGAGAGAGAGAGAGAGAGAGGGGGGGGGGAGGGGGGAAGTTAGGGAGTGAAAGAGAGCAAATGATGGGGGGGGAGAGAGAGAGGGGGCGGTGGATGGAGAGAGATAGAGAGAGGGGGGATGGAGAGAGATAAATAGAGAGAGAGAGAGAGAGACAGAGGTAGATATGTAAAGAGAAAGGGAGGGATGTAAAGAAGGACCAAGGTGGGGGTTAGAAAGAGATCTATCCGAGGAGGGAGGTAGGGAGAAAGTGAGGATGAGGGAGAGAGAAAGAAAGAGAGAGTGGGGAGAAGAAGAGTGGGGAGGAGAAGAGTGAGGGAGGGAAGGAGGAAGGGAGGGTAGAAGATATAGTGAGGTAGGTAGGTAGTTAGAGGGATGAACAGAAAGAGAGGGGGGGAGGATAAGGTGGGTTTAAGAGAGAGATCAATGTAATGAGAGAGAGTGAGAGAATGAGGAAGGGAGGGTGGAGTAGATAGTGATGTATAGAGGGAGTTAGAGGGATAAGGAGATAGATAGATAGATATTAGGGGGTTTGGAGAGAGGAAGGGGGAAATTGAGGGAGGGAGAGAGTCGAGGGGAGGGAGTGAGGGAGAGAGAGGGAGCAGGAGGGAGGGATGGGGAGGGAGGGAGAGAGGGAGGGAGGGATAGAGGGATGGAGGGATAGAGTGAGGGAGGGAATGAACATGAGAGAGAGAGAGAGAGAGGGAAGAAGAGGGAGCAGGAGGAGGAAGGCAGGGTGTGTGTGTGTGTGTGTGTGTGTGTGTGTGCGAGAGAGAGAGTGGGGGATGAAAGGTGGGTGAGTTCGATAGAAAGGGAGGGAAGAAGAGAGAGGGAGTGTGAGAGAAGGTGGGAGAAATATAGAGAGAGGGATGGAAAGAGAGGGAGAGAGTGGGATGGAGGGAAAGAATTGGAGAGAGAGAGAGAGAGAGATGAGAGGTTAGGGGTTTCGAGAGAAAGAGATTGGGGGTTAGTGGTTTAGAGAGAGAGAGAGATTGGAGGTTAGGGGTTTAGAGAGAGAGATATTGGGGGATAGGGATTTAGAGAGAGAGAGAGAGAGAGAGAGAGAGAGAGAGAGAGAGAGAGATTGGGGGTTAGGATTTTAGAGAGAGAGAGAGAGAGATCGCGGGTTAGGGTTTTAGAGAGAGAGAGAGAGAGAGAGATTGGGGGTTATGGGAGGTTAGGGGTTTACATAGAGAGAGATTGGGGGTTAGGTGTTTATATGGAAAGAGATATTGGAGGTTAGGGGTTTAGAGAGAGAGATTGGGATTTAGGGGTTTAGAAAGAGAGAGGGATTGGAGGTTAGGGGTTTACATAGAGAGAGATTGGGGGTTAGGGTTTTAGAGAGGGAGAGGGAAATAGAAAGAGAGAGATTGGTGGCTAGGGGTTTAGAGAGAGATAGAGATATTAGGGGTTAGGTGTTTAGAGAGATTGGGGTGAGAGGGGGGGAGAGAGAGAGAGATTAAGGGAGGGAGGGAGAGATATTAGTGGTTAAGGGTTGAAAGAGAGAGAGATAGATTATGGGTTAAGAGTTTAGAGAGAGAGATATTGGGGGTTAAGGGTTTAAATAGACAGAAAGAGAGAGAGAGAGAGAGAGGGATTGGGGATTAGGGGTTTAAATTGAGAGAGAGAGAGAGAGAGAGAGAGAGAGATTGGGGTTAGGGGTTTAGAGAGAGAGAGAGAGAGAGATTGGGGATTAGGGGTTTAAATTGAGAGAGAGAGAGAGAGATTGGGGTTAGGGGTTTAGAGAGAGAGAGAGATTAGGGATTAGGTGTTTAAAGAGAGAGAGAGAGAGAGAGATTGGGGGTTAAGGGTTTAGATAGAGAGAGGGGGATAGAGAGAGAGAGAGAGATTGACGGTTAGGGGTTTACACACACACACATAGATGGATGGAGGGAAGGACTGAGGTAGAGAAAAAGAGAGATCAATGCAGGGAGAGAGAGGGGGGGGGTGAAGGGAGGGAGGGTGAGAGAGAGATCAAAAGAGGGAGGGAGGTGGGAAGAAAGACACACACACACACACACACTGTGTGTGTGTGTGTGTGTGTGTGTGTTAGAGAGAGAGAGAGAGAGAGAGAGAGAGAGAGAGAGAGAGAGAGATTTGTAATTCTAATAAATACCTTTCCAACTATATAAGGAGAATAAAAATCTAAGTTATCAATCAAATTTTATGGAAAAAACAGTGAAGGCATGTTCTTATGTAACAAAAACGTGGATGCATTTTATTCTATTGGTCAAAATATTCATAATCGTATTTTAAAAATAATGGGAAAATGGTAATGAATCATAGAAAACCTAAAACACAAAAGTTGTATAGATCAAAAATGCCTTTCAATCGGTATAAGGAGCATCAAAATCCAAGTTTTGGATCAAAATTTATGGAAAAAAAGTAAAGGCATGTTTACATGTAATAAAAGTATGTGCACATTATTAATGCGTGCATGTTTTGACAGCACGTGCGTGTTTTGATAGCGCGTGTACATTATTAATGTGTGTACATTTTGATAGTGCATGCGCATTCCTACAAATTATAAAAAAAGGTAGGACAAACTGTCTTCATCTACGTGATGGATGAGTTGGTCTCTTTGGTTTTAGGTTCAGATTGACAAACCTCTTGGTTTGGATTTTATAAACCATAACACATCCATTTCTTCAGCTCCTTGTTTTTCAACAATGATTTTGCATATGCTCCAGTAGTTCATTTCGAATGAAACTTCACACACTTATAGAGCTCTATGTGCAGATTCTAAATATATATATTTTTTATAAATAAAATATTGTGTTCTATTATTTATTTATTTTTATTTGCACATATGTGAAAATTTTAAAATACATATAGGTCTTTTATTTTCGTTATAAATTTTGATTAGATCAACTCTTTTGAAAATGGGAAAGAACCCGCATAAGTATAGACAAATACCTAGGCACTATAAAAAATAGTAGTTGATTGATTAGGTTAAGACCCTCATAGCGGGGTCTAATGCTCGACCTTGTCATTTTAGGGCTTTGTTGACTTCCTTAATTTTAAAAAAATATAATTAAATTTGGAAATTTTGGAAAAGTAGTACTGCACAAGAACCGCATTTTATCTAGAACTCTACATATTTTTTTTCACACATTTGGACTATTTACATACTAAACCCGAGGCCTAACCTGAACATATGCGTTATGTTTTAGAAAAAAATAACATACTAATATTATAAGAATATTATTTTTGGGGAGTTATACCTATTTTCTATAAATGAAATTTATATATTCTGGAAGGCGATCCAATTGTCTACATTTCATCTTGTTACACCATAATCTAAAAAGTTGTGTAGGTACCTATAAATTCATTTTAATGATCGGATTTATGTTTTTCAGGATGTCTAGTGCAACTAATGCATCATAAGTGGGTATCATTACCTTGCAACAACCCTTCTCTTATAATCAAGTGTGAACCCACATGTTAGGAATGAAAAACTAAGTATATCCATATATATTCTCAAAGTAAACCTTCAATGGTTCAAAAACTTATATTGCACTTCCTGTTGAAATGATTACATGTTTAGGCTAGTGTTCACTAGACCACAAATTCAACCCAAGATAAGAATATTAGTTGATGACAATATGACCATGATGTCATTGTAACCGAAATGCATATAGATGAACAAAAAATATTTTCTTTGGAAATGCATTTGAGGAATCTAAAACAAAGCCATAAAACACCATACAAAGGAGAAAGGATGATTGCATGGCCTTGAGTTACAACAAGTATAAAATGTGCATGAAATGAATAGTCATTAGTCATGCCAAAAGTGGTATGTATTTGGATTCTACAAATATATCGATGATCAACACCTTAACTTCACAACTAACTAAGGAATTACGTATATTTCTAAGACAATTTGAATACTATTGAAGATTTATCAAGGGTTTCACCAAGTTAGCTTCTTTTGTTAATATACTATAAATGGCATAACCTATAATGTGTATAACATATTTAATGACTACCATGTATTACATCTATCAAATCTAACCCTTGACCAATATTCATTTATCTACCTCTTGCTTCATATTCATGTCTCTACATCTCTTCAATTTAATAGTGACTTTGAGAAAAATAATAATGGCCAAATTATTTAGGTTAAAAACATTAAATAATTAATTAATAGTGAAATTTTAGGATTTTGAAAATTAATGGTCACATAATAAGTGAGGGAGGGGTATCTTCACCTTATGAACAATTTAAAATGCCTAGCTCATAGAAGATGTGAATTCCTAGGGATCATATATCTCTTAGAAAAAAGTCTTTATTCCTCTTATATCCTCCCCATGAATATTTATTTTACAAACATGATTTTAATAAAAGGGAAACCACTCAAACAAGTAAACATTAATATAATTCTATGTTTAGCATCATAACCAAATTTCATGTCGTTTCCCCATGTAAATTAATTAGACATTCACTCAATGATTCTATAACATGCCCATGAACGGCATTGATTAGTATTCATTTATGCAAACAAATATGCTTAGCATTGTGTTATATCTTCTTCATTCTACAAACATGATGCATTATTTTATTCACCCATAATGCACTTCAAGTTCAATTCTTTTAATGACACTTTGCTTATGTCAAAAAGCTGAGTGAGTTAATAATGCACTTACTTCAAATGCTATTCTCTTAATGACACTTAATGTCAAAAAGTTGATTGAGTGAATATAAGAGAGGACAAAACCTATTCTTCATATTCTTCATTATCTCAATAATAATTATGAGTAAAACCCAATGATAAAATATGTAATATCCCAATTTTATTCCCTAAGTTTATTTGATGAAATTTTGGACATGTTAATAATTTATTTATGTACTTTGTATTTTCTTAATATGTCAATGAGTAAACATGAAAAAACCAGAATCCAAGTCTATTAAGGGAAAAGATAACTTAAGAGATGTAAAATCTAAAAAATTAAAGATATTTTTTTCCAAAAACTTAACCACTACTATGAGGTGTCCTCCTCACACTAAACCTAAAGAAGTATCTAATAATAGAAAACTCTCATATAAAGAAGAAAAGAGAGTGTTTTTCCCATAAGAAAAGAAGAAAGACTAAGAGAAACTATTATAAAAAAGAAGAGAAAGAAGAAGATGGCGGAAGAGAAGGGTAGAAAACCCCTCAATAAGAATTTGTAGAATACAAATATCTTGTTTACAACTAGGTTCATTATGAGGAAAATCTCTATGGCCATTGAGTAAATTATTGATTTGTTTGGCTTAAAGGCATGTAGTTTTGGCAAGGTCGTCTCTAAACTCAAAACTTATCACAAGGATAGTCAAATATTATTTTAGGTTATTTGTGTCAAAAAGACCGAAATCCCCTTTAGTCTGTCACTATTGTGAGCACAGAAATATATATAGGTGTATAGCTAAGAGAGAGTCCTTAGAACTTATGATTGAGAAGGTCCTATATTGAAAATATGAAATTAAGTACTTATATGTTCCCTAAGTGACAAGAACCGATTAAGTGAGCAGTGGGACTAGGTCGGGGGTTATTATTAATGATTTTTTAAAAGAAAACAAAATCTCTTATTAATCTATGGTTGGGAGGCACATCTTACTTACCTTAGCATGTCGGAAAATTTCAAAGATTGAACACAAAAGTATAGTGTCATGTATTTACGTTATGTTGTTATTAAATAGAATTAACGAAATACTGGTTATATTGTTATTAACAGAAATTTATAGTTTTGCTCTTTGTAGTATTTAAATGATGGAAATGTATAGGTTGTATGAATTAAACGTAAATCCGTTTTGTTATATATAATTTTAAGTATATGAATATTTTTATTTAAAGAGCATTAGTATATACATGATTAATTATGAAATGATTTAATTTTTTTCCAATATTTATAGAATTAGTTTATAAATGAGTCTAAAAGACTACTACCCTAATGGTCGACTGTTCATGGTAAAATAAGTACGAGGATAAGTTTTCCTTCTATAAATTAATTTTAGACTCACAAAGGGAGAAGAAGATTAATGACTAGAGAGTGATTCGAATCATGATATTAATTTATTAATAGAAAGAAAACTATTTATATCAATAATAAATTAAGGTGAAAAGATTGAGTTAACGTAAAGGCTAAAGAAAAAATTGTTTTATGTTTACAAGGTAAAACAAAATGAAATAGAAGTGATACAAGAAGGTTTGTTTGTATTCTATATTAAAGAAATATATATATGGTTTCAACAAGAAGGTTTTTTTTTATTCTATATTACAATGCTAAGGTCTAAGGTCTAATGGGTTCAACAATTAAAACAAAAAAACTAAGATGAACTAATAAATTGTTGATTGAACAAGAAAACGAATAATACAGCTTCAATTGTATAATTTGGCTATCGACATAGTTAGAACAAGAGAGGAATTGGAATAGATTTAGGAAGTCTTAGGACAATACGAAGAAGACAAAAATCCGAGAGTGAATTATATGTGATGACAATAAAATAAAAAGTAATAGGTCTAATGGAGGAAGTACTAAGTCAACAGGAGTGTCACATCCCCGCTCATCAATCCGACCAATGGAGGGGACATGAACAATTTATAGGTTCTAATTTTCGCCTCCATGGCCATATTACAAAATTTATAAGCATTTAAATGTGTGTGCAAAAGCATAAATATAAACACAACGGAAATAAATCTTTCCACACACACACCATACATATACCAACATATTCATCACACGAATAAAAATAAAAGCATGCACATAAATAAACTCTTTCTCATGCTACTCATAGGAATCCAATTTAATAACTCAAGCTAGGCCATTATGTTCATTACTACATGAATTTATTAAACATTCACAACACATAGATTTGGCATATTCATAAAAATAGTAAACAATTATCTTTTAACTGAAGTTGTCCAAGCAAATGTCTATGGAAGAGAAACATTCCACCCAACTGTAGGAACTCTATCCAGCACTATATCTCTCTGTTGAGAGGCCACCCTCAAGCTAGGATATGTATCCATTAAGGAGGAACTACACATACTCACTCACAGCCATAGACACACACACTCATGCTAAGCCAGCACACAATTGGGTTTATCAAGCATGCAAAGAGACAAGAGAGGAGAATGGTAAGACAATGAACTCAACCATAGACCTACATGCATCTCAATTGGTATCATCCAACCTTGGCACCCACAATACCTACCACACCCAACATAAGAAAATGTCCCCTTCTCTACTACACAGTCCCTTAGGCGCCCCTTCCCTCCAGTGCTATTCAAGGTGGGCATAGAAAGGTACGAGGTGCTAAACCTTCATATATTTATTTCCTTCACTAGATTTATCACACAATTCCAACTTTTGGTCTCTCTTTAAACTCAAACCTCTCTTGGATTTTCTAATTGTTGGTCACACCACGAAATTCAATTTTCAGGCTTCAAAATCTAGGTTTCCTCATGGATTCTTAGGTCTTCAACACTCTCAAATTCTCCCCAAGGTTGATACCTATGGATCCCCCCACTAGATTTCACAACCCACACAAATTTTTGGGCATTTTGACACTCTAAAATGTGGATTTTCCTCTAGTTACGATTTTTGTTCCTTCCCCTACTGGGAATGCATAGCTTGCTGAAACGTGGAGTCTAGTTTCCCAAAAATAGAATGGGAATGAAGGGAAATTAACTTCTGGATACACAAAACTAAGCCCATATTCAACCATAAGAATTTTTGGGTTCATGTAATGTCCCTTCTTAGGAATTTTATTAAAATTGCAATTTTCCACTTTTTTCCTTAATTCGACCTTTGACTAGTTTCGATCTCTAGGTCCCAAATTTGCCCCAAATGATCCCAAATATTCTGAGAAGGTATATGAATGATATTAGAACATAAATATTTGTTTCAGGGATGCCTTTGTACCTTTAAAACACTTCTGCAAATACTCTTTCAATTCTGGTCAATGTAGGTAACTTTACTAGTGATTTCCCTTTGACTAGTATTGGTCTCTAGGTCTCAAATTGACTCCAAATGCCTTCAAATCTTCAAGGAAGGTTTATGAATGATATTGGGAATTGAATATGATGTTCAGGGATAACATATGGCCACCAAAAGACCTCTGCAAACTCTCTTAAGATTCTGGACCAAGTATGCAATTTTACTAGTAATTTGGGGTTCAAATCCCCCTAAGGTAAGTACTGAAAATGGCTTCCCAAATGCCTCCAAACCCACTCAAATTTATGAAAAGAGGTATGTAATGTGTTAAGTATGTTATTAAGGTCTCATATGCACCATTAATGGTTTATTACAACTGTTCTCACCCTCTCCCATTCAACTGCAAAAATCACCAATTCGACCCTTGGGGAAATGGCACTATTTCTTCTCCCAATGCAATTAAACTGAGTAAAAATGCTTCAAATGCTCAAGTACAGTACATGAAACTTGTAGAAGACATCCATGGCAGTATATTTATCACAAATATATCAGAGAATCATCCATTCATTCGAAATCATCATCAATACATTGGCTCACAACAAGGTAGTGGGGAAATGGCATTGTTCTTCCATTAAAAATGAGATTTATACATTTCTACTTGAAATTTCGACCTGAAACTTTTTGGAGATGCAGAACAGAGTATTTACTTCATATTACAAAAGAAATGGGGCATTAAGAGCTTCCCCAAAGAGTACAATAGCTCACCAAAAACGCCCTCCCTCAAGGATCAAGAATATGCCATCAAAACTGGAAATGGTTGAAGGAGTGAGCTGCAATAGAAGAAACCATGAGCTGCCCTGTAGCTTAAAACTGCAAATAAAGACTCCATTAAAGCTCCAAATGAAAGGTCTGAATGGCCTTTCCAATTACCAACTTGGATGGGAATCTTTCACCCTCGAAATTGGCTAAGGCAAGAAACTAGTCATCCACTAGCTCTCCCTCTTCACAAATGCAATTGCAAATTCTACAAATGATCAAAATCCATTCTCATACTTCATTTCTACATTTTATAACCAACATTATCCTTCTAAGGGTCGAAATCCTCTCAATAGATTCAATAGATTTTCATTTAGGAAATATTCCACATTTGCCACTTGTCTCCTAGTTCCAACCTTCCATCTTCTCCCAAATTCGATTTTGAGTCTCTTTGGCTTCTCCAACTCCCAAATTCGCCTTCTTTGAGCCTATTTTTGGGGCTGACATGTCATAGTGGTCAGATGTCAGAGGTCAGGTCTGCAATTTGTCATAGTTGTCATAGATGCTCCATCATTGGTGTCATAGGGGCTAGGGAATCTAGCCCAAGTGTCCACAAACTTTCACTTTGACTCTTTATCTTCCATGGAGGTTACCAATCCTTCCAAATTCGACCTAAGATGCTAAATGACATGTTTTATGACTTACCAACTCACCCAAGAGTGTTCACATTCCCATGAATTCGAATTTGCAAAAGAGAGATACCATGTATTATGAAAAATCAAGCTAGTGTGGGTCCCACATCCTCCATATGTCTCCAAAACCATTTGTCACTTAGGATTTCTCTTGAATTTCTTTATTCACTCTATTTATTAAATACTTGAACCCTTCTAATGTCTAAACATCATTTATTATCCCCCTTATTCCAAATCCCAAAGCTTCCACCCCAAACCTAGGAAACTAGTAATTTTCCTCCTTGGCAATTATTTGACCCTTAACATCAATTTTACAAACTCTAATGAATATGGCTAATGTGATTAGGCCATTGTGACCCAATTTCAAATTTGGGACATGACAAATCCTCCCTTCCCAATATTGCTTGTCCTCAAGCAATTTCAAACATGGGTGTTGAAGAACCTGCTTTCTGTATAATTCATTGAAGTTGCCATTGAATTGCCAAACCTTGAGTCTTTGAGTTTCCATGAATATTTTAGAGAGGAACCACCATGCTTGCTGCTGCACTACTCTTATTAAAATCACTTTATTAAGTGGGGAATCCATCTCCCATGCTGCTTGCTTCCCCAAAAAAAATGAAACCAATGAGACAAAAATTATTCCAGGGTCCCATTGCTTGTATTGCACCCCAACAATTAAGAGTGCTCTCCAACCTACACCATTAGATAAGAGGATTCCTGGATCCCATTTTCTTGTATGCATTCTTCCAAACATCATGAGTACCAAATATATATCGTCAAAGTACATAACAACATAATGAAAATGTACATCAAGGATATGCTTCATCAAAGAGTCATGAAAGTGCTTATACCTCCAAGCAAGTAGACCACCATTTTCCAAGTGCATACAAGCTTCAAGTGACCAATCAAATCTGCTCCAATGACATAGGTGAGGATCCCATGTCCTATAATGCTGCTCCAAAAGGATGTGATATGCATCAAAATATTCAGCCATGTATTCTTTCATCCAAGAAGTGAATGAAGAATCTCCACTAGAATCTGAACCAAATAATGAGCAGAAAAAACAATGAGACTTCAAATGACTCAAAGAAGTCTCACCCATACATCCATGAATGTGAGAATCATAAAGATGTAACAAAGTATGTGGCTGCCAACAAAGATGTTCTCCAATCATAAATCTATTCACCCAAGTGTTGGATGAAGTTCCTCCAACATCAAATGAATCAAGTGTTGAGCAAGAAAAACCATGAGTCTTCAAGTGACCCAAATGCATATCATAGGTGCATCCATGTAGATGTGCATCATCATAAAGTAATAAAGTATGCTGCTGCAAATGTGAATAAGAATGTGCTCCAACCATATCATCATAAAAAGTAAATTTAGGATTTCCGTACTCCTCATGTGGCACCATCAAAAAGAACCCTTTCACCCATACTTCATTGAGACTAATGTTGCAAAACATGGAATTGTAGGATGTAGGAGAATGAACCAAATCACCCAAATGATCAAAAAGTACAGAAGTTTCATCATGGGGAGGATCCATATGGGTAGTATCATGCAGCTCCTTCAAAAGTGTGAACTCTTTGTCATAGTTTGGTTCCAATGTAGAGGAATCATGCTCTTCTTTAAAAATTGCACAACTTTCATCAAGAGGCAATTCAAATTCCTCTTCCACCACATCAAGTGTTTGGATCTCTTCAAGTTCATCTTCAAACACATCAAGAACATTCAAATTTTCACATTTCTCATGATTCACCATGTCATGAGAATCCTCCAAACAATCTACAATTTGACAATCTGAAACATAGGAGAAAAAACAAGTATCTTGCAACTTTTCAAGAAGTTGCTCATTTTGAATTGTGAGCTTATGAATATCCTCATTATTCTTCAAGTATGCATCATGTAACAATTCATTAAGCTCAAACAAATGGTTTCTATCAAAAAGCAAAGACATGAAATTACCTTTGATGTGGCACATTGCTCTTTGAATCTTCTCCATATCTTCAAGGAAGGATGTTTCCTCCAATGAAGTAGCTCTCCAACAAGAATTTGACACCAATGCTTGAGTGTCATGGAGAATTCTGAGGGACTCTTGGATCTTCTTTTCATTCATCTTTAAGGACCCTTCAAGAAAATGAGGCTCTTGCAAATGAACCTCCTCATCTTCTTCATTTTTGCTTGGACCAACTTCATGAAGCTCAAGTGGTGATGGGGAAGTTGATCTTGGTTCTTCTTCAACTGCTACAAGGTCTTGATTATCATGCTTAATGGAACTTGGGCTTGCAGCAACACTTTCAAAAGTGATCTCTATGTCACCAACATAGAGGTGTGAGCACCCATCAGTAGGTACTCCTTCATAGTTTAAGCATCCATCAGTAGATGCTCTTTGGTTCATGTCTAAGCTAGAAGGTGTCTCGAAATGATCTTCCATATTTTCAATAGAATATTCTTCATGCTCTTGTGATGTCTCTTCATTTTTCTCCTTAAAGCAAGCTGATGCATTTTGCCCCTTGTTTTCCTTAGGATCAGTATATTTGGAATCTCTTCTTGAATAAATCTCAAAAGCTCTCCTCAAGGAGGACATCATTTCATCCACACATATATGATACTCGCTCCAAGGGTTTTTACAAGAAGGGCATAAACCTTTCTTCACTAACTCCACATCTTCATTTTTGGGCCTATTTTCAAAAACATGTTCAGCATAGTACTCAAAAGACATGGCATTTTGTGTATTTTTGCTAAAAGCAAGATATTCTTGATATTTTTGATATTGTTGGGGCAAGGTTTTATATTTTGCTCTCCATCTTTGGAACTCACTCATAGAATTATCCTTGGTTGGTGTGACACACTCATATTCATCAGATTTAAAGTCATAAGAATAATCTTCATTTCTCTTGAAATTGTAAGAAGTGTTGCATGATGGCACCTCTTCCTCATACCATTCACATTCTGCTTCATATTGCTCATAAGCATCTGCATATTCCTCATAAGAATTGTACTCATAGGATTCATCATAATAGTAAGACATGGCTGCCAATTATTCTTGAATGTATGTACCTAATACACAGGTGCAAGGACCATGCTCTGATACCACTGTAATGTCCCTTCTTAGGAATTTTATTAAAATTGCAATTTTCCACTTTTTTCCTTAATTCGACCTTTGACTAGTTTCGATCTCTAGGTCCCAAATTTGCCCCAAATGATCCCAAATATTCTGAGAAGGTATATGAATGATATTAGAACATAAATATTTGTTTCAGGGATGCCTTTGTACCTTTAAAACACTTCTGCAAATACTCTTTCAATTCTGGTCAATGTAGGTAACTTTACTAGTGATTTCCCTTTGACTAGTATTGGTCTCTAGGTCTCAAATTGACTCCAAATGCCTTCAAATCTTCAAGGAAGGTTTATGAATGATATTGGGAATTGAATATGATGTTCAGGGATAACATATGGCCACCAAAAGACCTCTGCAAACTCTCTTAAGATTCTGGACCAAGTATGCAATTTTACTAGTAATTTGGGGTTCAAATCCCCCTAAGGTAAGTACTGAAAATGGCTTCCCAAATGCCTCCAAACCCACTCAAATTTATGAAAAGAGGTATGTAATGTGTTAAGTATGTTATTAAGGTCTCATATGCACCATTAATGGTTTATTACAACTGTTCTCACCCTCTCCCATTCAACTGCAAAAATCACCAATTCGACCCTTGGGGAAATGGCACTATTTCTTCTCCCAATGCAATTAAACTGAGTAAAAATGCTTCAAATGCTCAAGTACAGTACATGAAACTTGTAGAAGACATCCATGGCAGTATATTTATCACAAATATATCAGAGAATCATCCATTCATTCGAAATCATCATCAATACATTGGCTCACAACAAGGTAGTGGGGAAATGGCATTGTTCTTCCATTAAAAATGAGATTTATACATTTCTACTTGAAATTTCGACCTGAAACTTTTTGGAGATGCAGAACAGAGTATTTACTTCATATTACAAAAGAAATGGGGCATTAAGAGCTTCCCCAAAGAGTACAATAGCTCACCAAAAACGCCCTCCCTCAAGGATCAAGAATATGCCATCAAAACTGGAAATGGTTGAAGGAGTGAGCTGCAATAGAAGAAACCATGAGCTGCCCTGTAGCTTAAAACTGCAAATAAAGACTCCATTAAAGCTCCAAATGAAAGGTCTGAATGGCCTTTCCAATTACCAACTTGGATGGGAATCTTTCACCCTCGAAATTGGCTAAGGCAAGAAACTAGTCATCCACTAGCTCTCCCTCTTCACAAATGCAATTGCAAATTCTACAAATGATCAAAATCCATTCTCATACTTCATTTCTACATTTTATAACCAACATTATCCTTCTAAGGGTCGAAATCCTCTCAATAGATTCAATAGATTTTCATTTAGGAAATATTCCACATTTGCCACTTGTCTCCTAGTTCCAACCTTCCATCTTCTCCCAAATTCGATTTTGAGTCTCTTTGGCTTCTCCAACTCCCAAATTCGCCTTCTTTGAGCCTATTTTTGGGGCTGACATGTCATAGTGGTCAGATGTCAGAGGTCAGGTCTGCAATTTGTCATAGTTGTCATAGATGCTCCATCATTGGTGTCATAGGGGCTAGGGAATCTAGCCCAAGTGTCCACAAACTTTCACTTTGACTCTTTATCTTCCATGGAGGTTACCAATCCTTCCAAATTCGACCTAAGATGCTAAATGACATGTTTTATGACTTACCAACTCACCCAAGAGTGTTCACATTCCCATGAATTCGAATTTGCAAAAGAGAGATACCATGTATTATGAAAAATCAAGCTAGTGTGGGTCCCACATCCTCCATATGTCTCCAAAACCATTTGTCACTTAGGATTTCTCTTGAATTTCTTTATTCACTCTATTTATTAAATACTTGAACCCTTCTAATGTCTAAACATCATTTATTATCCCCCTTATTCCAAATCCCAAAGCTTCCACCCCAAACCTAGGAAACTAGTAATTTTCCTCCTTGGCAATTATTTGACCCTTAACATCAATTTTACAAACTCTAATGAATATGGCTAATGTGATTAGGCCATTGTGACCCAATTTCAAATTTGGGACATGACAGTTCATCCCATGCTCTACTAAATTCATGTGTTTATTTCCCAGCTGCTTCTTATAATAGAAATAAATATTAGCAAATAACTTCACTTGGGTAGTTGCATACCATTTATGGCACATGGTTTGTGAAGCTAACACTTGGAAATAAAGGATTTAATCCCACATAACCCTCTCCTCTCCCTAGTGGATAAACATAGCCCCTCATTTGTGTTGTTTCCATAGCCATCTCTTAGACTTATAAATATTTACATCATTTTACATTTTTCCATGGCTGACTAGCACATGTCCACAAAATATAAGATACTTTCCTTTATAATCCCAACATTCACTAGTGGGGACTTGGCCTTGAGCTCCACACTAGGAATCATACATCACATATACATAAGATTTACATATCAAGCCAATATATTCCAGGGGTGAAAAATGGGGGTATTCCATTCTCCTCCCCCTTAGAACAAAATCATCCTCACTGTTCTCAAAACTAAACAAAAATGGGTATGCCTCTCTCATGGCACCTCTAGCTCCTATGTAGCCTCATCGGGACCAAGGTGCTTCCATTGCACCTTTACTTGTCTGATGGCTTAGTTCTAGAGAAATGTTACCTTCTTCTCAAGGATGCACATAGGTTCCACTTGGAACTCTCCCTTGGGTTCCACCTAAATCACATTCCAATCAATTACATTATTAGGATCATGTACATACTTCTTAAGCAAAGAAACATGAAAAAAATGACGAGATCTCATGTTAGCAAATAATGAAATCCTATATGCAATTGTGCCTATCGTATCAAGGACTTCGAATGGCCCACAATATATCAATTCCAAATTGGCACAAATTCCCAACTTTATGGAACTTTTATTTAGCTTTACTCTCAAATAAACATGATACCCAACTTTATGTTCCTTGTGCATTCTTTTCAAATCTATGTAACTTTTATTCCTATCATGGGTTTCATTTAAATTCTACCTTATCTTAACAATTTCCTGTTCCATTTCCTTGAGCATTTCTATCCCAAGCACTATCTTGTTTACCGGACTATCCCAACTCAGTGAGGTTCTACATCATTTGTCATACAGTGCCTCAAAAGGACTCATTCCCAATACGCTTGATGTCCATTATTATATGAAATTTCTACCAAATGTAGGTAATCCTCCCACTTGTATGGCTTATCCATCACATACATCCTCAACATATCCTAAAGAACTTGATTCACCCTCTCAGTTTGGCCATCCGTTTGAAGATGATACATTGTACTAAGATTCAACCATACTCCCAATTCCTGAAATAATTCTATCCCAAAATTGTATGTGAACTTTGCATCTCGATCTGAGACTGTTGCTTTAGGTAACCCATGCAATCTAAATACCTCCTTCATGAAGATATCCGCTATGTCATTTGTTTTATGGGTGGACTTAACTGGAATAAAATGGGATTCTTTTGAAATATTTTCCACCACAGCCATGATTGAATCATGCTTCCTTATTTTCATTAGAAAACCTATTATAAAATCCATAGAAATTACTTCCCACTTCCATTTCGAAATGGGAAAGGGATGCAATAGTCCTGTTGGATGTTGATTCTCTACCTTAACTTGCTGGCACTTTTGACACCGAGAAATATATTCTACTATATCCTTTTTCATCCCATGGCAAAAGTATTGTTTCCTTGATGTTCTTATTGTCTTTTAATATCCTGAATGTTTAGTGTATGGAATTTGATGAATTTCATCCATTACCACCTTCTTCAAATCTGCACTTTGGAATAAAAAATATTCCCTTATAAAGAATAAAATCTTCTCCAAGTTGATACCATTCATACTTTTCATCTAATTTTCCTTGTTGCAATTTCTCTTTTACTTGAAGGTAAGTCTCATCACTATTTTGGGCTTCAAGAAATCTTGTTCTTAAATCTAATTTGCATATACTTAAGGCTTCTACATGAAATTTTATGCTAAGGGAGTCTGCAACCTTGTTCTCTTTTCCTTTTACATGTTTGATTTCAAAATAAAATTTACACAAAAATTCCAACCATCTAGCTTGCGTGGCATTTAAACTTGGACAATCAAACAAATACTTTAAGCTCATGTGATATGTTCTAAGCCGAAATCTTCTTCCTTAGAAAATAATGTCTCCGCATCTTGAGGGTGTGTACTATGGATACTAGTTCTAAATTGTGAGTTGCAAAATTATTTTCATGCCTTTTTAATTTTCTAGACTCATAGCAAATCACAAAGCCTTCTTGCATAAGCACTCCCCCTAGTCCTTCAATGCAAGCATCCATGCATACTACAAAATCATTCTTTGGATCTCCAATCTTCAAAATAGGGGCACTAGTAAGGAGCTTATTCAATCACTGAAAAAATTTCTTCACATTTTTCAGACCATATAAACTTTACATTCTTTCTCTGCAGCGATGTAATTGGATGAGCGATATTGGAGAATCCCTCAATGAACCTTATATAGTATCCCACAAGACCCATAAAATACTCTAACATCCGTGACATTCTTTAGAGTAGACCAATCCATTATAGCTTCAATATTTTTGGGATCCACTGCATTTCCTTCTTCTGAAATAACATGACCCAAATATTGTACGATTCTTTGATATAAGTCACACTTGCTTAGCTTTGCAAACAATTGGTGATCTCTAAGAACTTGCAATACCATTCTAAAATGTTCCTCATGCTCTTCTTTGTTCTTTGAATAAACAAGAATTTCATCCAAGAAAACTAACATGAACTTATCCAAATACTTTCTAAAAGTACTATTCATGAGACACATGAATATGGAGGGTGCATTGGTGAGACCAAATGGCACCACCGTGAACTCCCAATGGCCATATCTTGGATGGAAATTTGTTTTGTGAATGTCTTCTTATTTTATTCTCACTTGATGATAACCAATCTCAAGTCAATTTTCAAAAACACTTTGTCTCCCTTCATTTGATCAAACAAGTCATCAGTTTTGGGCAATGGTACTTATTCTTGACTGTCACTTTATTTAGATTCTTGTAATCAATACATAGCCTTAAATTCCCATCTTTATTATTGAAAAATAGCACTGGTGCTCCCCAAGGAGGCACACTTGATCTGATATACTTATTGTCCATTAATTATTGTAGCTTCATTTTTAACTCTACCAATTCTAGCATGCTCATTCTATAAGGAGCTTTGGAAAATGGGGTTTCCCCTAGAATAAGATTGATTGAAAAAACAATGTCCTTTTTTGGTGACAGTCCTAGCACTTCATCGAGAAATACATCCTTGAACTCTTTCACCAACCAATAATATTATATCTTCAGGCCTTTTTCCTCTAATGAATTTGATTTATGGACTACATATAGCTGGCATCCCTTCTTGTAAAACTTCATTAACTATAGGGCTGAAATCTGACTTGCTGAAACTTGCTTGGGAATCCCTTTCACCACTCTCGGCCTTCCCTCTTCAACAATTCATTCAAGGACCTTTTTATAGAAATCTATCTTGGATCTATGTTTTTCCAACAAGTCCATACCAATAACAACATCATAAGATCCTAATGGTAATACATTCAAATTTACTTTTGTGAGAAGTCTGTTCAACTTTATGGGGCACTCCATCACTAATTCACTCACGTTTCTTTTTGTTGGTGTGTCTAACTAAACTAGCCATGACTTATTATGCTTCATTTTTCTAAGAAAACAACTTTCAACCACTTTTGAAGTACTATAACTATGATTAGATCCTAGATCAATCAAAATAAAAATAGATTGCTTAGTAATCTCACCTTCAACTTTCAGTAATACTAATTGATGGTCCATCTAATGATTATCCAAGGATGCATAAATTCAAGGAGTTTCTCTTGCCATATCCTCCACTATAACTACTTATTCTAATTTATACAAGCCTTGGGGTTATCCCTTCGATGTGGATAGTCTTTAAGCATGTGGTTTTATCCACATCCCAATACTGAAGTGGTCATTTTGGTCCTTTTCTACTACTGTTGCTGGCTTGATTCCACTTCATGCTTGCTGACCTTGTTGGAAATTCCTTGGTTGATTTTTAAATGGTGGAGCCCATAGTCCACTTGTCCTTTGGTCAAATCTCCCCTTTGGATTTCCTTTCCATGCTGGATAAGATTCCTATTTCCCTTTGCTTTGCTCATAGCAATGCATTTCCATTACAATGGCTTCATTAAGGGTTAGTGGATTAACAATCTCAATCCTATCTCTGTAAATTTGGGGTAGATTTTCATGGAAGCTTTGAATTTTTACCTTTTCATCCTTGATGTAATCTACATACCTTAGTAATTCCAAAAAATTATGGACATGTTCTTCCATGGACTTCTGTCCCAATTTTAGTTCATTGAACTCCTTCCTCTTGCTATCATAATACCAAGCATATAGCTATTTTTCCTTGAAATACTTTTTAAATCACTCTCAGTTGATCCTTCTTTCTTGGATTCCCTTTATTGCATGAGGTGATCCCACCAAATTGAAGCTTGACCATTGATATTGTAAATGAAAATTTTGGCCATTTAATTTCTTGAGTAGTCATGAATTCAAAATATTTCTTCATTCCAGGAAGACAAGCCTCAACTTTCTAACATGTCTTACTTTCTCCATCAAATGTGGGTGGCCTTGCCCTTCTAAATTCTCCTTGTGGAATCCTGTTAAAAGCCCTTCTTCTTCAAATATGTTGGAAGTATGCTCTGGGATACTTCAAGAACCTCAAGAGTCACATGAAATGCTAGAAGAATATGTTGACAAAGATACCTTATGTGCCCTACTCAAATAACATTTTCTTGGACTTGGTGTCCCCTTTCTAGTGCAGCTTCTAGAGAGGATTTATGCACTTCTTCTTTATTGACCAACATTGCTTAGATGAGATATGAGATTAGCCCTCTGTTGAATATCAGTGAATCTCTAAAGGATGAAAACATTAATCTAGTTCTACTCTTCTTGAGCCTTGATTAAACCTTTCATTGAATTTTCTCATTGTTTCGACCAAGTTTTGGGGAGTGATATGCTCTCTCCTCACATTTGATTATGGATCAGCATTTCCCTTTTGCATATTTTATCTTGGTAAATCCTCATCATGTTCATAGGGGTAGTGGGGATAATTCATGGTTACCATTTTCTCTTGGTAATGATTTCCCCTTGCTTGTTTCCCTCTGCTACAACTGTTCAAATATTGTCAGCCGCAAGCATTGTGCATCATAGAGATATCTATCAGACATCTTAGTAATACATGCAATGACACATAAAAAATGTTATTCTTTAATAGAATTATTCTCATGGAATAATTCATAGGGTTCTTAATTCCTTTTATGTTCCATTTATGCATTCTAGAAACTACCCTCTATTGAATTTTTTTGTCAAATTAAGGTTATAGGCACTTTTGTATTCGAATCACAAAGACATCTAAATTCTTTATTTAGAATATGACTATGCACCTTCATTCCCCTATGGATAGGCTTTCCAACTCCTATATTCATGCTTCATTCTAATCTCGTATATGAAGGTTATGCTCTCCCAAAATAGTTGATTTTGCCCAATTCTGCACTTTTTCCTATAGGTGCAATTATCTTCGGAGACCAACTTTAGCCACCTACAAAAGAAAATCTAGCAAGAACTAGAAAATTATTTCTATCAGGAACTGTTATTACATATAACAAGGATCAATAAAAAACTTTTATATCTTTTATATGATGCTCCAGTCAAATTCTATAAAATTATGGGCTTGACTACTTTTGACTTTTGCACTTTTTCCCAAACTTGGAATTTTTATAAAAAATGGCTATCTTCCAAACTAAGCATTTTTGGAAAAACTTTGTCTAACAAAAGTTTTATGTTTTTATGATTAGATGAAATGTTTAGTTCAAAAACAATTATGGTTTCAACATCTAGGGACACTTTTAACTCATGCAAGCTTTCCAAAATCCCCCAAAAGCCCTCCAGAATAGTGGATTTCCACCTTCTTTTGCACCTTGGAATCACACTTTTTGGAAGTTCATGCCAATCTCCCAAAATTATCTGCATGACTAGTCTCGCACCATAGCAGTTTTGGCCCAAATAGGCCCCCATCAGGGACACTAATATTTAAAAGTTGATATCTTGAAATTTTTGTCAAATCAAAGTAGGATGGTCTTGGGCCTCTCACTGTTACTTTTTTTACCTTCATTATTGGAATCTAAATACCATAGGTCTCATCATATTCCAATCTAAACTGCTTCTTCTATGGACAAAACAATTTTCGAGCTCCAAGTTTTTTTTTTTGAATCGCCACTTCATAATTGGACCTTCCCTGTCGACTTTCCTATGAATACATCATGGAAAAATTCACAATGCAACTCCAAAGTGGAATCTTAGATGTCTCGCGGATTTTTCCTTAGGAGATAATTTTTCACCCCCACTAATGCACGCTAACGACTATCGTAGACCTCTCCATGCGGCCTATTCCTTGAGACACATTTTTGTAACCCCATGGATGTGCGCCAATGACCTCCGTGGACCTATACTCCGCTACACTGCAGAATTCCCTATGTGACTCCTCAGACCACTCTTCTTGGTTGCACCATGCATACTCTCTCTACTTCGCCCACATAGTTTTGTTCACTATGCCCGTGGACCTTTCTCTATGGTACACCCGCAGACTCCTCTTCGCAACCCCTCATGGACTCTTCTCTAATCCGCCCATGGAATTGTATCCATCGTTCTTGTGGACTCTTCTCCATGGATCCTCCCTGCGCTTCTCTTCGTGATACTCCACTATCTCATCTCCATGGACTTATTCTCAACTGCACCTCCATACCATCTCCACGGCTCCCCCTGGAATTATCTTCGCGATACCCCCACATAACTCTCTCCACAGTGCATATAGATTATGGATGTCAGCTACCCACACATCCTTCTTGGGTGGTTGATCCATATCACACCCCTCTTTACCACATGACATGGGTGGGATCCACCTCAAATTTCTCAAAATTTCATATGTTTATAATAAAAGAATTTTTTTTGTTTTCCTCCATGCTACGAAATATCTCTATTGCATAATAGAGCGGAAATGTGTTCCACTGATAGATCTGTAGAATCAAATTTCCCCAAATTTTATTGATTCCAATATGCTACTCTTGCTGGAAGAATACAGATTAAATTCATGGGATTTGTGAAAACACCATTTGTAAATTTAAACCCATGATTTTTACCAAAATGATATCATCACTTCCTGTGCAACTCAGATGTTCTACCTATGAGTGTGGATGTTTGTCCCAAATAGTCACAGCGTTTGCAACCTTTAGCTCTAATACCACTCTGTCACGTCCACGCTCATCAATCCGACCAAGAGATGGGACATGAACGATTTATGGGGTTCTAATTTTGTCCCCATGGATATATTATGAAATTCATAAGCATTTAAATGCATGTTCAAATTCATAAATACAAACACAACGGACATAAATCTATCCACACACACAACATGCATATACCAACATATTTATCACAAGCATAACAATAAAAATCATGCACATAAATAAACTCTTTCTCATGCTACTCATAGGAATCCAATTTAATAATTCAAGACAGGCCATTTTGTTCCTTACCATAGGAATTTATTAAACATTTACAACACAAAAATTTGGCATATTCATAAACAACCATAAACACTTATCTTTTAACTAAAGTTGTCCAAGGAACTAGCTATGGAAGAGAAACGTTCTGTCTAACTGTACGCACTTTGTCCAACACTATATCTCTATGTTGAAATGCCACCCCAAAGCTGGGATATGTATCCACTAAGGGATAACTAACATGCTCACTCATAGCCATAGACACACACACTCATGATAAGTAAGCACCTAACTGGGTTTATCAAGCATGCAAAGAGACAAGAGAGGATAATGCTAAGCCAGTGAGCTCAACCGCAGAGCTACATGCATATCAATTGGTCTCAACCACTTGGTACCCACAATTCCTACCACACCCAAAACAAGGAAGGTCCCCTTCTCTACTACATAGTCCCTCGGGTTCCCCTTCCCTCCAGTGCTATTTAGGGTGGGGATAGAAAGGTCCAAGATGCTAAACCTTAAGAGATTTTTTTCCTTCACTGGATTTATCAAGCAATTCCAACCTATGATCTATATTTAAATTCAATCCTTTCTTGGATTTTTTTATTGCTGGTCACACTAACTTCAACGACGAAATTCATTTTCTAGGCTTCCAACTCAAGCCATACAATTTTTTGGTTTCAACCCATGCACTATTAAATTTGTGAGTTGATTTCTCAGTTTCCTTCTTACAACATAAATAAAGATCAGTAAAAAAATTCACAAGGGTAGTTGCTTACCATTTATGGCACGTGGGTTCTCAAGTTAACACTTGGAAACAAAATATTTAATCCCACATACCCCTCTCCTCTCCCTAGTAGATAAACATAGCCCCTCATTTTTGTTGTTTACATAGGAAGCTCTTAGAGTTATATTTGTATTATAAATATTTACATTGTTTTTACATTTTTCCATAGTGACTAGCACATGTCCACAAAATATAAGACACTTGACTTTATAAGCTTAGCATTCACTAGTAGGGCCTTGGCCTTGAACTCCACACTAGGAATCATATATCACATATACACAAGATTTATGTATCAAGCCAATACATTCTAGGGGACAAAATGGGGGCATTACATTCCCCTCCACCTTAGAACAACATCGTCCTTGGTGTTCTCAAAACTGAACAAAAATGGGTATGCCTCTCTCATGGCATCCTCTAGCTCCCATGTAGCCTCATCGGGACCAAGGTGCTTCCATTTCACCTTTTCTTGTCTGATGGCTTGGTTTTGGAGCAATATTACCTTCTTATCGAGGATACACATAGGTTCCACTTGGAACTTGTAATGTCCCCACTTTAGAGGCTCCATGTTCATCCTTATAACCCATTCAATCCCCATGGGTTTAGACAAAAAATTAATTAAATTAATTAGGGATTAATTTTGGTCTATGGTTATTTAATTTAATTAAATAAAACCATGGAGAAGAATGTAGTCCATAGTTTCGAGTATTTAATTATTAATTAATTATTTGAGGAGTTGTAAATGATTAAGTGGACCCTATGAGTTGTCTTACACAAAGGAAATTGGAAGAAAAGTAGTGAAAAGAAAGAAATCAACTAAAAAGGAAAGCAATAGAAAAGTAGGAAAGCACAAAAAAACAGAAAGGAACAGAAAAGAAGGAAAGCCAAGAAAAGAATAAAGTAGCAAAAAAGTAGGAAAGCACTAGAAAAGTAGGAAAGAAGCAAAAAAATCAAGGAAAAGTAGGAGTTTCCAAAAGCAGGAAAAGCGGACTAAAGTAGGAAAGGAAAGAAAACAAGGAAAAGTAAGATAAAGATGCAAGTCCAAGTTTAGCTAGTGAGGGAACATTGGATGAGGCTAGTGGTCCACATGCAATGCATCTTAGAAGGAAACATAAATTATAAAAGGATGAGGAGCGCACCCATCCACATATTTTTCTAATTTGATTATTGATTTGAAGAGCTCTGAGCTTTTCAAGACTTGAGAGATGTGCCCCTAGTCACCAGTTGGGAGATGTGCCCCTTTTGTTCAATACACTAGTTGAGGATTCATCTAGAGTATAACGAGGAAGGTACTCAACCTTTATCACTGAAGATAATTTCAGGTTTCTCATTCATTCTCAATTCCATTTCTCTTCCAGTCAAGCAAGCTACTATTCCAGCAGTGTTGAAGACTCCATCAGTTTTATTGTGGTTTTTGCAATGTTTTGTAATAGTCCATGTTATTGATGAAGGATGATGATTTCATGAGTGTTTGTTGATGTGCCTACAAACCTATAATGTAAATTTTCTCCTCTACAGTTTAATGAGTTTTAGTTTCTTCTTGTTTTTCAAATCTATCTTTCTCTTCAATGAATTTCTACCACTATGCTCGTTTTGATGCCAAATCTAGCCAGTCTTCAGAATTGTTGTATTAAACTGTCTTCCACATATCCAAATCACATTATGTAAGCTGTTGCAGGTTGGTTAGGCTCATATGAACCCATCCCAATATATTTTTTATAAATTCGTTACCCTCCTGAGTCATTTGGAATCGCTTGGAAATCCTCTAGCTGAGTTGTCCTGAAAATTGCAATTTACTTCCTAGCTCCCAAACTCTTACAAGTTGAGTCCAATTTGTTAGAGATAGTGGTATCTTGATATTTCCTCCATGATCATATGCCTCTCATGGAGGTGTATTTGCAGTATAGGAATCAATATGGGGTAGAGGGTGAGATGCACTCTACTAGATGGCATGAATCCAACAATGGATGCATGTGGACCTTTTATGGTGATTTGCCTCATGCATGCAACTTTTTGCATGTAGACATTTTAATTAAAAAGCATGCAAAAGCAGAATTTTTTCATGCATTCATATTAGGTTTTTGGAAACCCTAATTGATTAGTGAGTTATTATAAGGAGGAAGGAGGTCACCAGAAAAGGTTACTCAACAATTTGTTCAGAGAGAGAGAGGAGATTCAGGGTGAGGGTGACTTGTGCATGCAGAGTGAGTGACTTCCTGGGAGAGGGGGGAACATCTGCAGAAAGGGATAGTGAGGATATATGAGAGGGATTAGTCCTCAATTGATCAGAGACATCAGTTTGTCATTTACTATGGGCAGAGAGAGCATCACAGACGGGACAACTCAGAGCATTGAGCTAGGGTTACTTTCCAAAGCAGTAGGGGCGCACTTCCTGAGGAGAGGAAGATGTGATTGATTGGGGAGAAATTATTCTTGAGTTTAGGTGAGTCGATACTTTCAATATTGATCTTCTTCAGTGATTGAAGAAGATCTAAGACAATCTCATCAGATATAGATTGATATCTGAGCTAGGGTGACTTCACAACTGTAGAGAGAGGGCACATTTCCCATGCAAGGGGGGGCGCATTCTATAGAGTGAGGTTGCATACCTTCTTCTTTGACAGAGCAGATCAGGTCTTTGGATTAAGAGAGGTGGTACTACATCCGATATTGGCAGAGACAGACCTTCAGAGAGATCCATATCAAAACAGACAACAGGGGTGCATTTCCCAAGTGCATGCAGTAGCTACTGCATACATATCTTGGGTTTATACCCATCGGGTTTGATTATATCTTCTGATATTCTATATGTAAATAGTCTCTCTTTATTTGATCTGGGATCGAGAAAGAAGAAATCCCCATCAAGACTAGTTTTCCCCATTGGGTTTTCCAAGGTAACATTTTGAGTCAATTTGTGTGATTGCTTATTATTTGGTCAAAGTTTTTAAGAGATCTATAAGTGATTTTAGTTATAAGTCTATTTTTATATTTGATCTTCTCTAGAATAGAGAAGCAAGTTTTTTTGGCTTACAGAGACTCAAGGCCATTGATATATCAGGGTTCCCAGATCAAGTAGTGACATTTGGGATATATTAACATGGTATCAGAGCCCTGGTGAGGGTCAGGGAGCATTCACACTCAAATCAGCGAGCTGTATACCATATTTGTGTGGAGACTTAGTGGTAATATCATATCCGAGGAGATAGAGACCAGATATACCATATATGAAGAGTGGAGCTCATATTTGTGGTTGTAAAGGTCATATCTATCATATCTATGAGGAGGAAGGATAGGTCTGAGATAGATCTATCAGATATGTGAGGAGGAAGGATAGATATGAGATAGATCTATCATATTTGTGAGTTCAAATTCCAAATTAGTGGCAGATATATAGTATATGAAGAGTAGTGTTCATATCTGTGAGAGAAGAGTTCAAATCAATGGTAGATATATCGGATCTTAAGAGTAGTGTTCATATCTGTGAGAGCAGATTCCATATATAAAGAGAAGAGTTCATATCTATGAGTGCAGATATCGGATCTATGAGTGTAGAAATTAGATATGTGAGGATATATACCAGATCTATTAGATCTATGATTGCAGACATCAAATATGTGAAGATAGATACTAGATCTATCAGATCTATGTGCGAAGACATCATATTTGTGAGGACAGAGACTGAATTTGTGAGAATAAAGATCATTGATCTAGGAGAGTGAACCGTAGATATGAGAAAGAGAGGGTTAGCTTGTTCACAAAGTCATATATATAGGTTGGTTATGATTTAGAGAGTTTGAATCAAAATTGTTATCATATTTACCGAGTCATGGCTTTAGGATTTTGTACGGTTATGCATCTATCCATATGATGGGAATTCGAGAAGTGTTCCTTAGTGTTTCATAGGCAGTCTCAAACTACAATGAGAGGTTAGTAGTGAGGAGATTTGGTTCAATGATGTTCCAGCCAGAGTCAAAAGGCTTACTAAGAATGGCAGAATGGATGCATGTACCAGAGTAGACATATTTACTCTCAATATCATATTTGGAGGATGAGGGATATAGTATTGTGTTCAGGGATGGACACAGGCTTCTATGTTCAGAGGGAGTGACCTTGGATATAGTAGTGAGGAATGGCATCAGACAAGGCAAGTTGTACAGGTTGCTGGGAAATCCTGCATGTGGGTCTAGGGAGATATTGGATATAGTTTCAGTGTCAGTGACAGAGAGAGAGCATGAGGCTTCTCTCAAGGTGACACTGATAGAGGAGGAGCACATATCTTAATATGAGAGTGCAGGGGATGTATCTGAGAAGTATTCCAGTTCACAAGGAGTAGCTATAGGAGTAAGAGATGTGTTTGATCTTGGTGGATGCTTCTCCAGAAGTACCTTCCTCGCTAAGAGGGAGTTTGGAGAACTCCTCGAGGTGTCAGGATTCCTATTCATTCCAGGGCTGAGAGGGAGCATACTCTCAATAGTAGCATTGGATGTTGTCGATTACTCCGTAGTATTTTAGAGAGAACTTATATTCACATATCCAGAGGGAGCTGATCCGGTTTTGATGGGTCATAGGATTGATGGTGAGTATATTTTTCAAGGTCATCCCATGATAGGTACATATTCTTGATTGACTGCATCTTCATCATAGTCAGAGACTGACAGGGAGCGAGATGCTCACAGTGGTGATGAGCCATGGAGGAGTGAGTCCTATTATCCGATGGATGAGAGAGATGCTCATAATGTTAATGAGGCTTAGAGGAGTGATTCTTTGGACTCATATCATATGGATGGGAGAGATGCTCATACAAGTACCAAGCAGAGACTGAATTGGTATGAGATGATAGAGTTGCATTTATCTCAAGAAATAGATAAATCAGCTTATAGAAGGGAGATTACTTACAAGTTGGTGGATCTGCTTGATGACAGTCTTAGAGGTTGGCTACATCAGAGATTCAGAAGGATTTTGGATCAAGGATCAATGACAGAGCATGTGAGAGAGAGAGAGGCTTCTCCCAGGGCTACATTGATGGAGGTTGATCATGTTACTTCAGATCATAGTGCATCAGTGACAGTTAGGAAATATGGGCCAGTTACAACAACAGAGGATTTGTTGGATCTAGGAATCAATGGTTGGACTTCCCTCGATAAGAGGGAGATTTAAATATATTGGTATCTCTGGATTTCCTCCATGATCAGATTCCTAGCATATAGGTGCATTTGTAGTATAGGAATCAGGATGGGGTATTGGGTGAGATGCACTCTACCAGATGGCATGAATCCAACTATGGATGCATGCGAACCTTTCAGGGTGATTTTCCTCATGCATGCAGACTTTTTAATTAAAAAGCATGTAAAAGTAGGATCTTTGCATGCACTCGTATTAGGGTTTCGAAGACCCTAATTGATCAGTGAGTTATTATAAGGAGGAAGGAGGTCACCAAAAAAGGTACTCAATAGTTTCTTAAGAGAGATAGGATATTGAGGGTGATGGTGACTTGTGCATGTAGAATGGGAAACTTCCTAAGAGAGGGGGGCACATCTACAGAGAGGGATACTGAGGAGATATGAGAGGGATCAGTCCTCACATGATCAAAGGAATTATTTTTTCATTTATTGTGAGCAGAGAGAGCATCACAGAGGAGACAACTTAGAGCATTGAGCTAGGGATACTTTCCAGATAAGCAGGGGAACACTTCCTAAGGAGACGAAGACATGGTTAATTGGAGAGAAATTCTACTTTAGGATAGGTGAGACAAGACTTTCAGGATTGTTCTTCTTCAGTGATTAAAGAATATCTGAGATGATCTCATCAGAGATAGATTGAGATATGAGATAGGGTGACTTTACAACTACAGAGAGAGGGAACATTTCCCATGAAGGGCAGCACATTCTATAGAGTTAGGTTGCAAACCTTCTTATTTGATAGAGAATATTAGGGTTGTGGATTGAGAGAGGTGGTAATACATCCAATATTGGCAAAGGAAGACCTTCAGAGAGATCTAGATCAAAATAGATAGAAAGGGTGCATTTCCCAAGTGCATGTAGTAGCTACTGCATGTGTATCTAGGGTTTTATACCTATCAGGTTCAATTGTATCTTATGATATTCTGTATGTATCTAGTCTCTCTTTATTTTCTCTGGGCTTGAGAAAGAAGAAAGCCCCATCAAGGATAGCTTTCCCCAATAGGGTTTCCAGGGTAACATTTAGAGTCAATTAGTGTGATTGATTATTATTTGGTCAAATTTTGTAAGATATCTATAAGTGCTTTCAGTTATAAGTCTATTTTTATATGTGACCTTCTCTAGCATAGAGAAGCAGGGTTTGTTTGTCTTATAAAGACTCAAGGCCATTAAGATCTTAGGGTTCTCAGATCGAATAGTGAACTCTAGGATAGATTAACACAATTGTCAATATTAGTGTTTTAATAATAGGTTGGGGTAGATACAAACCATCCACTTCTAGTTCTGCACTAGAAACCATTGGGTTCCACATAAGTCCTGGGGCCATTGCCTTGAAGCCTTTGGTTTATCCAAAGGAGTCGACCCAAACGTGATGCACCCAGATAATGTGTAGTTTTCAAAGTAGGGTGTCTATCTAAGGATTTTGTAGGATATCCTAAGGTTGTATTTAACCTCGGTACTAGGTTTGGGAAGAATAGGAAAGGATTTGTGGTGTTTGAAGAAATTATGAAACAATCTAGCTAGTTTTTCTTTGTAATTTTTGCCTAGTGTTCCTTTTTTTGAAAAGGTACATTACAGTGGCATCAGATCATGGTCCTCAGATCCTTCCCATGGTTATCATTAATGATTCCAAAGAGAAAGTCATCTCCTAATAGGAAATATGCAGAAGAGCCCCTTATAAGAGAAAGTCATCTCCTAAGATTGAAAGTAGTGTGGAAGGCTTAACACTAAAAGGATCACCATTATACCAATGGGAACATAAGTAGCATCATAATTAGAGACATACCTTCCCCATCTAGATGCTCAAATATCCTCTCGACATTTGGTTCACCCTCCTCACTATGTATTGTTGCAATATCAAATACAAAATATTCTTCATTTTTCAACATTAATTTGCAGATACTGGTCACGTCGACCGAAAAAAATGTTTAAACTTAAATAAAACCATCAACTTAAAACACATAACCCCCACCCCTCTCTCTCTCCCCTATCCTCCTAACACCCCAACACTCCGTTGGCTCTCTCTCTCTCTCTCTCTCTCTCTCTCTCTATATATATATATATATATATATATATATGTATGTGTGTGTGTGTGTGTGTGTGTGTGTATGTATATATATACATATATATATATCTTCATACATACATACATATATGTATGTATGTATGTATGTATGTATGATGTATATCTTCATACATACATACATACATACATACATACATATATGTATGTATGTATGAAGATATATATATATGTATATATATACATACACACACACACACACACATATATATATATCACACATGTGTACAAATCTCTACACCTCCCCCTACCACTAACCCCTATCCTCTCTCTCTCTCTCTATCCCCTCCTCTCCTTAAACCTAACCCCCCCCCTCTCTCTCTTTATATATCCCCTACTACCCCTTCCTATAACCTCCTACCTCTAACCCCACCCTCCCTCTATCTCTCTCCTACTACCCCTACCCCTAACCCCCTTAGACCCCCTAGTGTCTACCTCTAACCCCCTAACACATACATTCTCTCCCTACCTTTAACAACCAACCTATCTATATTTCTCATACTCCACCTACCCTTGAATCCTCTCTCTCTATTTCTCTCCTACTCCCCCTACCACTAACCACCTAACACCCTCCTCTCTACCTCTAACCCCCCAACACCCCCCATCTCTCTCTACCTCTAACCCCTTAAAAATCCCCCCTCTCTCTATCTCTCTCATACTCCCCTACCCCTAACCTCACCTCTCTCTATCTATTTCATACTCCCCCTACCCTAAATTCCTACCCCCTCTCTCTATCTCTCTCCTAATCCCCAACCCCTAACCTTGTAACACCCCCCTCTCTACCTCTACAACAGTAACACTCACCCCTCTCTCTCTCTAGCTTTAAGCCCCTAAAAACCCCCCACTCTCCATTTGTCTCATACTCCCCCTACCCCTTACCCCTCATGTCTATCTCTGGCATACTCCCCCTACCCCTAACCTCCTTCCCCCTCTCTCTATATCTCTCCTACTAACCTAACCCCCACCTCTCTCTCTACCTCTCACACCCTAACATTACCCCCTCTCTCTAACTCTCTCCTATTCCCCTACCCCTAACCCCGTAACATCCCCCCTCTCTACCTCTAACGTCATAAGACCCACCCCTCTCTCTACCTCTAACCCCCCTCCCCTCTCTCTATCTCTCTCATACTCTCCCTACCCCTAACCCCCTTTCCCTCTCTATATCTCTCTCCTACTCTCCCCACCCCTAACCCCCTAACACCTCTCTACCTCTAAACGACTACCCCTAACCCCCCCTCTCTACCTCTAACTCCCTAAAAACCCCCCTCTCTCTATCTCTCTCATACTCCCCCTACCCCTTCCATCTCTCTATCTCTCTCCTACTCCCCCTACCTCTGACGTCCTGACACCCCCCCATCTCTACCTCTAACCCCTTGACACCTACCCCTCTCTCTCTACCTCTAACCCCCTAACAACCCCCCCTCTCTCATCTCTCTCATACTCCCCCTACCCATAACCCCTTGCCCCTCTCTCTATCTCTTTCATACTGCCTCTACCCCTAACACCACCCCCTACCTCTAACCCCCTAAACCTTACTAATCCTTAGTGTCATGTACAATAAAGTTGTAGTGGTGCATATCACACATGTGATTTTGTGAACAAAATCATGTGCATGTTACTTAGTTACATATCGCATATGTGTTTAGTTTGTGGTTGGATTTTTCAAGTTCCGAAAATATAATTATAGATACATTGCAGATTCAAGATATTACGGTAGGGTAATAATATATATATATATATATATATATATAAATTTTTATCACTATTGAGTGTTTATTGTTGAATTCTTGATCCAAAATATGTGTTCTTTTATCCACAGTATGCTCACATGAGATGCCTAGAGAATTGGTCCCACAAAAAAGGAGATTCCTACGTGAATTGTGCTATCAGGTTCATGGTTTTTTATTTCGCAATTATTATTTTTTGACCAAACATTACAATATATATATAAAATATTATATATATATTGTAATGTTTGGTCAAAAAATAATAATTGTGAAATAAAAAACCATGAACCTGATAGCACAATTCACGTAGGAATATCCTTTTTTGTGGGACCAATTCTCTAGGCATCTCATGTGAGCATACTTTGGATAAAAGAACACATATTTTGGATCAAGAATTCAACAATAAACACTCAATAGTGATAAAAATTTGACAACACCATACAAAACCACTCTTATCTATCCCCTCAAACCATAATCCCTAAATCCTGCACCTTCATGGTGCAGAAATAGGCACAACAATTCTCCATATTTCCTTTGTTGTCTTCTTCCTAATAAATATGGCATTCATCCAGTGTAGCATCTCCACTTTCCATGAGTGTTTATGTTTAAAAAAACATTACACACATTACTAGGAACTCAAGCTGCTCTTCAAAACTTCTAAAAAGAAAACACTATCCAATATCAAAATAAGAATGCATAGTTATGCAAATGCTTCTCAAACCGAGGAAAAATTGCCTTCCCATATTCACCTAACTCCCACCCCTCTCTCTCTCCCCCAACCCCCCTAACACACCCCCTCTTTACCTCTAACCCCTTGATACCCCCCCTTTCTCTCTACCTATAAGAAACCCCCCTCGCTCTATCTATCTCATACTACCCCTACCCCTAACCCCTCCTCTATCTATATCTATCCTACTCCCCTTACCCCTATCCCCTTAAAACCCCCTCCCTCTCTACCCCTAACACCCCCCATCTCTACCTCTAACCCCCTACCTCTAAACCTCCCTCTCTATATCTCTTTCCTACTCCCCATACCCATTATCCCCTAACACCACCTCCTCTTTCTACCTCTAAATCCTTAACACCCCCCCTCGGTCTATCTCTACCTCTAAAACCATACCCCTAACCCCCCACTCTCTCTATCTCTCTCTTACTCCTCCTACCCCTACCCCTAATCCCCTAACACCCTCCCTCTCTCTGCCTCTGACTCCCTCTAACCCCCCCCTCTCTCTATCTCTATCCTACTCCTCCTGCCCCTAACACCCCCTCCCTACCTTTAACCCCCTAACACACCCCCTCTCTCTCTACCTCTAACACACTACCCCTAAACCCCCTCTCTCTATATCTCTCCTATTCCCCCTGACCCTATCCCCGTAACACCCCCCCTCTCTACCTTCAACCTCCTATATCCTTCCCCTCTCTCTCTACCTCTAACCCTCTAACAACCCCCCCTCTATCTATCTCTCTCATACTCCCCCTACCCATAACATGCCTCTCTCTATCTTTGTCATACTCCCCCTAACCCTAACCCCCATCTCCATATCTCTGTCATACTCCCCCTTACCGCTAACACCCTGCCCCCTCTCTCTATCTATCTCCTATTCCCCCTACCCCTAACACATATCTACCTCTAACCCCATGCCCCTAAACTCACCTCTCTCTCTACATCTCTCTCCCTAACAACCCCCCCCTCTCTATCTCTCTCATACTTCCCCTACCCCTAAATCCCCCTCTCTCTATCTCTCTCCTACTCCCCCTACCCTTAACCCCCTAACACCTTCCCCCTCTCTCTCTACCTTTAACCCCCTAACAACCCCCCCACTCTCTATCTCTTTCATATTCCCCCTACCCCTAACCCCCCTTATCTCTATCTCTAGCATACTCCCCCTACCCCTAACCCCATTCCCCCTCCTTCTATCTCTCTCCTACTCCCCCTACCCCTAACCAACTAACACCTCTCTACCTCTAATAACCTACACCTAACCCCCCCTCTCTCTACCTCACTCCTTAACATCCCCACATCTCTCTATCTCTCTCATACTCCCCCTACCCTTAACAAACCCTTATCACAATCTCTCTCCTACCCCCTACCCCTTACCCCCTAACACCCCACTCTCTACCTATAACCACCTACCACCCACCCCTCTCTATCTACCTCTAACCCCCCCCTCTCTCATACTCCCCCTACCCCCAACCCCCCTCTCTCTATCTATCTCCTAATCCCCCAAAACCCCTAACACCTTCCCCTCTCTCTCTACCTCTAACCCCCTAACACCCCCCCCTCTCTCTATCTCTCTCATACTCCCCTCACCCCTAACCCCCTTCTCTTTATCTCTCTCCTACTCCACCTACTCCTAACCCCCTAACACCCCTCGTTGATACCTATAACACCCTAACACCCCGCCCCTCCCTCTCTACCTCTAACTCCCCTCCCCTCTCTCTATCTCTCTCCTACTCCCCTTACCCCTAACCCCCCCTCCCTCTCTTTATCTCTTTCCTACTACCCCTACCCCTAATGCCCTAACACAACCACCCTACCTCTAACCCACTAAACCTTACTCATCCTTAGTGTCATATACAATAAAGTTGTCACTAGAGCATTATATGTGCACATTTCTTAGTTATATATTGCGTACACATTTAGATTGCCACCATATTTTTAAAGTTCTTAAAATATAATTATCTATACATTACCGATTCAAGATATTACGGTAAGGTACTATTAATAGTAACAATATATATATTGTAATGTTTGGTCAAAAAATAATAATTGCGAAGTAAAACCCCATGAACTTGATATCACAATACACATATGGAATCTCCTTTTTTGTGGGACCAGTGCTCTAGGAATCTCCTCTGAGGATGCTATGGACAAAATAACACATATTTTGGATCAAGAATTCAATAATAAACACTTAGTAGCAATGAACCTTTGACAACACCATACAAACCACTCATATCTATCAACTTAAACCCTAATCCCTAAACACTACACCTTCAAGGTTCCATAAAGTCACATGGATTCTCCATATTTCCTTTGTTGTCTTCTTCCTGACAAATATGGAATTCAAGCAATGTAGCATCTCCACTTTCCATGAGTGGTTTATGTTTATAAAAAAATGACAAGCATTACTAGGAACTCAAGATACCCTTCAAAACTTATAAAAAGAAAGCAATTACCAATATCAAAATAAGAATGCACAACCATGCAAATACTTCTCAAACCGAGGCAAAATCATCTTCCCATCTTCAACCAACCCCAACCGCTCTCTCTCACCCCCAAAGCCACCTAACACCCCCTCCCTCTCTACCTATAACACCCTAACACCCCCCTCACTCTCTACCTCTAATATCCCCCCTCTCTATGTCTCTCTCCTACTCCCCCTTCCACCAACCTGCTAACACTCCCCCTCTCTACCTCTAACCCCGAACCTATAACCCCCCCTCTCCCTATCTCTCTCCTCCTCCCCCTACCCGTAACCCCCTAACACCCCCCCTTTCTACCTCTAACCCTCTAACATCATCCCCCCTCCCCTCACTCTCTCTCTACCTCTAACCCCCTACCCCTAACCCCCCCTTTCTCTATCTCTCTCCTAATCCCCCTACCCCAAATGCCCTAACATCCCCCCTTCTCTCTCTACCTCTAACCTCTCTTGTATCTATATCCTACTCCCCCTGCCAACCTCTAACCCCCTGACACCCCCCATATTTCTCTACCTATAACCCACTACCCATAAACCCCCCCTCTGTCTCTCTCCTACTTCCCCTACCCCTAACCCCTTAACACCCCCCTCTCTACCCCTAACCTCCTAACACCCCCTACCTCTAACCCCCTAAAAACCCCCCTCTCTCTCTACCTCTAACATCCCCCCCTCTCTCTATCTCTCTCATACTCCCCCTACCCCTATCCCCCCCTCTTGCCCCTAACCCTTACTAACCCCCTCTCTCACTCTGCGCCACTCCCCTACTGCTCCACCTACACCTAACCCCCACCCCTTTCTCTTTCCCCCAACCCCCTAACATTCCACTTCCCAATTGGTTCTCTCTCTCTCTCTCTCTCTCTCTCTCTCTCTCTCTCTCACACACACACACACACATGTACACATCCTTATGCCTCCCCATAAAAATAACCCTCTTCCTCTCTCTCTCACTCTCTCCCCTCCTCCACCTACCCCCAACCTCCTAACACCCTCCTATCTCTCTACCTCTAAGCCCCTAACACCCCCCTCTCTCTCTACATCTAACCCCCTAACAAACCCTCCTCTCTCTATCTCTCTCATACTCCCCCCTCTCTCTCTATCTCTCTCCTACTGCCCCTAACCCTAAACCCCCCCCCTCTATCTGTGTCTCTCCTAATCCCCCTCCCCATGCCACTAACCACCCCCCATCTCTCTCTATACACCCCCTTCTCTCTAACCACCTTACTCCTCCCCAAACCCCTAACCCCCTTGATCTCTATCTCTTGCTCTCTTCTCTCACCCCCTACTCCTCTCTTTCTCTATCTCCCCCCTTCCCCTTGGCCCTTACTAATTCTAAGTGTCATATACAATATATTTATATTGGTACATGACATGTGTGAAAGGAATCGTGTGTGTTTTTTATAGTTATATATCACGTGCATGTTTTATAGTTCTATATCGTGCACATGTTTTGTCTGTCACCAAGTTTTTTTGGTGGGAGTAAGAAATTTGAATTTAAAATAAACACACTCGCATTTCTTATCACTAAGTGTTGATGTATATGTAACTTTAGAAGGTATTTCTCGACACAAGTCTTCTTCTCTGGATCATCAGATCATCGTCATCATCACTGCTGCTATCTCAATCAATCTCCAATCTACTCGTCATAGGAAGTTCTACAGAGCCATCCCTTTTTCATGCTAGTTGTAGCCCTAGCCTCCATGTAGCTCTTCATCATCTCTGCGAGAAAGCCATCAAGTAAGTACACCTCATGACTGATTACACTACCTCTGCAAAACCTGCAAGATCTCCCAGGACTGATTACACTGCCTCTACAAAACCTACAAGAGCATCTAAGGACCGATTATATGCCTCTTCAAAACCTTTGTACCATACTGTCACCTCATCATCTTCATGTCATCGTCATCATCCATGGAGCACAACCCAGATGCACACACACAACACTTATATACACCGGCATGGGAGGACCTACCTACCACCATGTCAGAAAAGCCAAGAAATTACATCAACCACCATGGGAGGACCTACCTGCCACCATGTCGGAAAATCCTTCCCAACCCTTACATCTCACCATGGGAGGACCTACCTACCACCATGTGAGAATGGCCCATCCCTTACATCTACACCATGGGAGGACCTACCTACCACCATGTGAGAATGGCCCTAGCCCTTACATCAGCACCATAGGAGGACCTACCTACCACTATGTGAGAATGGCTCGTGTGCATCTGCGTCTCTGAACTCATCACTTCCCTTTGGAGGGAATCTCGATCTGAAGTACACCAAGTCTCTCTCTAAAGTATTCAAACTTCACTCTGGCGAGTGGCTTGGTCAACACATCGACTATCTGTTCGTCCGTCGCAACATACAGGAGCTTCACTGCTCCTCTCTGCACCATATCCCTGATATAGTGATATTTGATCTCTATGTGCTTCAACATGTCATGGAACACCGGGTTCTTAGACAGCTTCACACAACTCTGGTTGTCACAAAAGATACCAGTAGCATCCAACGGGAGATCAAATAACACATACAGTAGCTTCCTAATCCATACTACCTCACAACTGGTCGAACAAGCTACGACATACTCTACTCGGTAGTACTCAGTGCTACGCAGGACTGCTTCTTGCTAAACCAAGAGATCACACCTGATCCCATACTGAAGCAGCACCCTAAATTTCTCTTCCTATCTGCAACACTGCTTTCCCAATATGAATCAACATAACCCTCCAGGTTAAACTTTTGATTCGCATCATACTTGAGCCCATAATCAACCGTACCCTTTAGGTACCTCAGAATATGCTTTACAACAACCAAGTGAACACTTCTTGGATCCGTCAGAAACTGGCTCAATGTGTTCACAGCAAAGCAAATATCTGGTCTCATGTTCGTCAGGTACATCAAGGACCCAATCATCTGACGATACACCGTGACATCAACCAGCTCAGATGAAGCATCACATAGAAGCTTTAGGTTCGATGCCATAGGTGTGGCCATGGCCTTGCAATCCATCATCCTGAATCTCTTCAGGATCTCTACGGCATACTTCCCTTGTCCATGGAAGATTCCATCTGCACTCCGCCACACCTCCATGCCTAGAAAGTAGTGCATCATCCCCAAGTCCTTCATCTCGAACTCGGCAGCAAGCTTCCTCTTCGTGTTTGCAATCAACCTATCCTCACCTATAACAAACAGGTCATCCACATACAATAGAAGTATAACTAGATTTCCTTCGTCAACCTTGTAGTAAAGGTTGGAATCTGCTTTACTCTTAGTAAATCCCAAACTGGATAGGAAGTTGTCTATCCTACCATACCAAGTTCTTGGAGCTTGCTTCAAGCCATACAAGGCTTTCTTCAATCTGCACACACATGACTTCCTATCACGTGTCTCAAAACCAAGTGGCTGCTCCACATACACTTCCTCTTCGACTACACCATTCAAGAAAGCTATCTTGACATCCATCTGGTGTATCTTCCACTTCATCACTGCGGCCAGAGCAAGTACTGTTCTGATGGAAGTGTATCTGACTACAGGAGCAAATTTCTCTTCATAATCTATCCCTTCTTTCTGGGAGAAGCCACAAGCTACAAACCTTGCCTTGTATTTATCTATGCTACCATCTGCAACATGCTTGATCTTATATATCCACTTGGAAGTCACCACAGACTTCCCTTTTGGTCTTGGGACCACATCCCAAACATCATTCTTCATGATCGACTGGTATTCCTCAACCATGACATACTTCCATATTTTTTTCCGCTGCTTCTTCATAAATGGAAGGTTCTTTGTTCATAATGTCACAGAGCAAAGCAACATAACTGGTATGTGATCTTGTCCTTTTTCTTTCTTTGTGTTCCTCCTCTGGAATGCCATACCTTTCTGCATCTTGGATGAGCTCTCTAGCCCATGCTGGTTTCCTCTTGTGAGAGTTATTCTCACAGGGTGGATCTACCGGTTCTTGTGGATCTTCCATCTCACGATCTTCTTCAGGAACTGCTTCATTCATGGTGGTGTCTTGTGTTCTAGATATTCTTGGTTCTTCGTTGTCTTCAACAGGTGTCTTCCTCGATTTGATGTATGCTGAGCCTTCATCAAATGTTACATACCTACTGATTTCAATCTTCTTGAATCCTGGGAAGTAGATTCTGTAATCCTTCGAGCTTTCACTGTAACCCACGAATATGCCCTTCTTTCCTGAAGGATCTAGCTTTGTCCTCTTTTATTTTGGGATGTGAGTGTATACTGGACAGCCAAATATTCTGAGATGGCTAACTTCTGGCTTCTTTCTAGTGAACACTTCTTCTGGTGTTTTGTTGTCAAGTATCTTATGAGGTGTTCTATTTTGCACATATATAGTTGTCATTGCTTCTTCTTCCCATAAGTGCATAGGTAGATCTTGGTCATGAAGCATTGCCCTAGCTGCTTCAATAATTGTTCTATTCTTTCTTTCGGCAACCCCATTCTGTTGTGGATTGTAAGGAGTGGTCAACTCCCTCTTAATCCCTGAATCACTACATAGCTTCTTGAAGTCTCCTGAGGTAAATTCTCTGCCATTGTTGGATCTAAAGATCTTGATCTTCATATCAGTTTGATTTTCTATCAAGGCTTTGAATTCCTTGAACTTGTCAAACACTTCATCTTTGTTCTTCAAGAAGTAAAACCAACTCTTCCTAGAGAAATCATCAATGAAGGAAACATAGTATACATACCCACTCAGAGAACTGGATGACATCGGACCACATACATCAGAGTGGATGATTTCCAAGATTCCTTTTGTCTTTCTTTCACTGCTTGGAAATGTCTTCTTTGTGTTCTTTCCCTTTGCACAACCTTTGCAAATTCCTTCATGTTTTGTCTGGATTTCAGGAATACCTTCCACTTCTTTGCTTGCAATTGGTAGTGCCCTATAGTGCATATGTGAAATCCTTCTATGCCAAAGTTCACTTGGCTCTACTCAGTCATGGACCAAGGCTTGTTCTAGTTGGCCCTTCAGCTTGTATAATCCTCCCTCTTTCTCTCCAATCACTACTGCATCATCGATAGTTTTACCCTTTGGCCACATAAGAACTTGGCCATCTATAAATGTAACCCTCATGCCTTTTGCATCCAATGCAGACATGGAGAGAAGATTCTTCTTGAGACCTGGAACATATAGTACATCTTTCATCTTCATATACTTTCCAGAGTCTAGCTTATAGGAGGATTCACCACTTCCTTTTATTGGATACTGGTATTCATCCCCAAGTTTCACCTTGTGGTGTGAATCATGTTCAGATGGGTTCATAAAGGATTCCTTGAATCCTGTCATATGTTTGGAAGCCCCACTATCTATAAGCCAATCATTACTTCCATGAGTAATGGTACCAGTGAGGGTAGAAATCAAAACATACTCTTCATCACTTAAAGAATCTTCACATTCTTCCCTATCCCTCTTCCTGGGAGGTACATCATCCTCTACAGTGTGAGCATGATGTTTTCTTTTGATGTTCTTCTTTTTCTTATGGGAGCCATCTTTATTGTTTCTAGGACAATCCCTGGCATAGTGCCCCTTTTCATCACATGTAAAGCATCAGGCATTGGATGTGTTTCTTCGAGATCTGAATCTACCCCTCTGGTTCTGATGGTGGTGTTTTTCTTCCTTACTGTGGTGATGTCCCTTCTTATCATCATACTTCTTGGATTGTGCTGTGAGAGCTTTGTCTTCATTCCCCATCTTCTCTTCTCGAGCTATGATTCGATCTTATTCTTGTGAGCATTCTTCCCACAACCTACTAAATGTGATAAGTTTCCCCCTAGCACAAATTCCTTGGATAAAGGAATCCCATGACCTAGGAAGGCCATTAAGAGTGGTCATTACCACTTCTCCATTCTCTATATCTTCTCCCATAGCTTCAAGTTGTACTTTTATCTGGGAGACCCTTGAGAAATAAGACTACATGGTCTCTGCATTCTAGATCTTGATATTCTTCAATTGATTCCTCAAGGTCATCTTCTGATTTATGTTCTTCCCTTCAAATATCTTGGTCAAGGAATCAAAAATCTCCTTAGGTGTCTTCAGAGATGACACATTTGGTATGAGATGGTATTTGATACAATCAGCAATGATTCTTTTAGCCTTGACCAAGTTTATCTTGTGTAAGGCCTTAGCCTCATCTCCCTCTGGGACAGGAACCTCTTCACTTATGTAGGTGTCCAATTCATTTTCTTCTAGGATTAACCCAATCCTATACTTCCACGCTTGGAAGTTATCAGCCCCTTCAAGCTTATCCTCAAGCTTGTTGTGGTGAGACATCTTAATGAGAAACTCAAATGGAAATAAAAGATTTAGGTCTTACCACTTGATTTGCTGAAAACTGGATCTGGAGTTGGATTAGGGTTTGTTAGAGAAACCCAAAAATTTCAAACTTTGAATTTCAAACTCCTGAAAGGATAGAAAGATGTGCCTTGCTGAGCTGATCAAGCTAGTATACTCAGAATTTGAAAACTGCAAAGTTTCACCCCTCAAAATTGCTCTTGAAACTTTCAGATTCACTAGGCAGGGCCCTAAATTAGGGTTTGACTTTCCCAGAGCTTAACCCAACCAAAAAGTTCGATCCAAAGCTCTAAACTTCGAATTTTCAAAGGAGCTTCCAGCCGTGGTCTCAAATTTCAAAAATTCCAATTTTTGTAGAAACCCTAATTTTTAGGTCAAAAACTAAAAGTGCTCAAAATTGAATTTTGTTTCGACAGAATGATGTGCCCTTGCAACTAGAGTCAATCTAGCCTCCTTCCTTTGAATATATGTGGAGAGAAACCCAAAAATCAAGAATCCCTAGCTTCCGCAGCTACACATTGTCTTCTTCTCAGGTTAGCTCTGATACCATGTTAGATTTTGAGCATTAATTCAATATGATCTAGGATCTTATCTGAGAGAATAACAAGCACAGCATATCAATCATAAGAGACAAGCACAAGAGACAATAGACACAAAGTTTCCTCGGGGAAAACCAAGAAGGTGAAAAACCCCGCAACTTCCTCAGAGATAGAAAGAGCAATGATACAAAACCTAAGTACAAGAGATAGTCTCCTTAGCAGCTTCTCCTCCTCCACTAGTGCGCATCACTCAATGAGAGAGATAGATGAGTAAGTGAATGATCAATTAGAGTCAGGGTGTCACTCTATTTTATCATTCACTTACTCATCTATCTCTCTCGTTGAGTGAGGCGCACTAGTGGAGGAGGAGAAGCTGCTAAGGAGACTATCTCTCATACTTGGGTTTTGTATCGATGCTCTTTCTATCTCTGAGGAAGTTGCAGGATTTTTCACCTTCTTGGTTTTCCCCGAGGAAACTCTATGTCTATTGTCTCTTGTGCTTGTCTCTTATGATCGATATGATGTGCTTGTTATTCTCTCAGATAAGATCCTAGATCATATTGAATTAATGCTCAAAATCTAACACTAAGACAGAGCCTTGTCACATGTCTGGGTTCCATCCCTCTTCCTATGTGTCTGCTTCGAAGTTAGCGTTAGGTTAACAAAAAATGTGCTATGGAATATGGTAAACCATAACTAATTGGGCATCTCACATATTTCTCAATTTGCTTGTGTTTTACCTCCCGTTACAATATGCTACACTCAATAATTTTTTATGAAGTTTTAGACCCATATATCATTTTTGATCTAGATTCCAAATATGTAATTTGTTTTTAAAGATATGTTTTTTTCTATTTTCTTATGCAACTAATCCTTTACTCAAAAAACACAGTTAGTATTTCTTCCATAAATTTTTCGTTTCTCAAGCATTTAAAACAAATTGTATGCTACACTACTAGACATCAACCTCTACATGCTATAAAAAAATGCTTCATGATCATTGCATTAAGACCTTCAAAAGCTGCACCTACACTTGGTGTACTGCTTTCGAGGTTCGATCACTTAGATAATTTTTAAAAAAATTATTAAATTTATTTTGGAAAAATAGTGCTACACTAGTACTATTTGTTTTCTATATGTCTACCAGTTTTTGTAGGTTGAATCCATCATTTAGGAACTCAAAGGTTGCACCCACAAAGACATATATCTTATCATTTTCCACCCCCCCCCCCCAAAAAAAAAAGTACACATTAGATAAGATCAAACTTGAGATAGTTATGAACATTTTCAATTGATAAAATTTATATACTAAGAAATGTGATTCAATTTCCTACATTTTATCTTTTTTACTCAAAGCAAGATTCATTGCGTAAGTATCTCAAAATATCCATATAACTCAAGGGATTGATGCTTTTTCAATTTTCTATTGCATCTAATGTGTCAAAAGTGACCCTCATTATCTTGCACCAACCCATATATAAATGGATTAAAAATCACTCCATGTTCTTCAAATTTAAGTTTAAATTTTAATGGACATGTTTGTCAAGTACACAAGATTTGAAGATTGTTGATGTAGTGTAAAGTCAAATTATTGTAATTACACTAGAAAGTTATTAAACTTAAATGTGCCTTGTACAATTAAGTTGAAATAAACTTGAATTGGATTGATTCTTTGAATTCTTTTGGTAATTAATTGGATTATGAACAATCTTGTGGATGTAAGAGTGAATTGTAGAGGAATTTTACAGAGTACAATAGAACATATAAGGAAAGTGAAGGCATATTTAACAGATGGAGAGCTTAAGTAAATTCAAAAAGCGACTGCAGGGAGCATTTATTAAATCAAAGCAAAACATGAATGTACTGAGATTTGAAACAAATAATTCAATAGTTCTTTATACAAATGAAAGGTAATACATGAGTATATCTGTGAATTTTTACATGAAACAAGATATTCATGGATACAATAAGGGAATAAAACTTCATAGACTAATGTATCAACGTAAAACTTCAAATACTATCCCAGAGGCAAACATACATTTGAATCTTTGTCATAAAATTCAGCATTTAACCACAATAAAGCATCATCGATACTTAATTGGGACTAAATATGTTGCAACAACTTTATTTATCATCTCATGAACACTCTCATATACAATGAAACAGTATTACAATGGACAAACAGATGAATAACTCTCTGCAATACTCTGTATCCTTAATCTCTAGAAAAATAATAGTACAAGGAAAAAATATTCATCAACTGTACAATATAGACAGAAAAATTCTAAATCTAAATTGTCGGCCTCGAGTTACTAAATTGGTTTACATTATTTAGCAATTTTTTTTGATAGAAATAACTATATTCAGTTACATTGTAACAAACTTGTAAGTCCGTCACTTTCATCTAAAGTCATTAATTGATTTTCAGCTCTTTTATTCTTTTACTTCTTTATGCTAGACCCCTTCTTTTTGTTAGGTGTATGCATATTTTGGCCTCACATATACAGATTTGGTTGACCCATCATCTTTGTTACTGATTGGATATTTGTAGGTACTCCAACCTACCTCATCTGATGCATCAATTGAATGTTTTTCTTCCCTTCAAGTGGCATGAATGACAAGGGTGTTGTATGACTCACAAATTTTCCTTGAATAGTGGGATACTACTTCCCACTCGTCTGACCCTATGGTGTATTTGATGATTGTCTTGTAGGTTGTTTCTTAGCTAGAATGGACTGGGAAAATATTGCCACTGATTGCAAATTTTCCCTATTGGAATTTGGTGGTCTTTTAATGCCTCTAAGGCTATCTTTGTATATGTATATTTCTCATATGATATATATCCCAATTCTTTCAACATTATTTTTAGATTAAGCCATATTTGGAATTGGGGCTTTAATTTATCAATGATATGATCTCCTACTATAATTCCTTCCAGTGCATCTGTCATAGGGAGTTCATTTCTTTTCTTCATTTAGATTTTCCCGATACACTTCTTTAGGACATAAATCTCCATTTCCATCACAAGGGTGATGCAGTCCTAATTTTATCATTTTATCAAACATTCCCTTAAATGTATTTACCTCATTAGACATAATCTTCATATGTATTTGACTTCTTTTTAGAATATTTTTCTTGGTGATCATTTGCTTATCCACTTTAATCAATTGAGTTCTATTTATGATCTGTAATTGTTCTAACTATTTTTTTCTCATACCATTGAGATATTTTATTATTTCAACAACTTCTTTGGGCATCTCTCTCAATTTTACCTCGACTCTTTTTGTTTCTTCTTTGGATGACTTGTACAATTCTAGTTCTTCCTGTGTAACTTCACAGTGATCCCATGAATTTAAGAATAGATGAGATATTTTGTCCCACAAGGCCTGATTAGTTCTTTTGATTAAACCCTCTCCTTATACATCCATCTCTATCTTAGTTTTCTCACTCTTGAGTTCATTTATTTCATTTTATAATTCTTGAATCTCATCTTATCTATGAATCATGCTTGCTTCTAGCTCTGAGATATTCTCATTTATCTGACCTATCTTATCTTCCAGCCCTTTAATTTCGCTATCCTTGTCAATTGGTTCTTGATAAATTGTCTTAATGTGAGGCTCTCCTTCCATTAGGTCAATTACCCCTTTGGGTGCCTCCCTTTGCTCAGATTCACTTACAACTTGTTATGCTTCTCTTGTAATCTGATTCCCTTATGATTCATTGGAGGGGAGGACTTGAGTAACCTACTCAGTGGATGGTGAAGCTTGTTGTAGCTTTAAACATGTAATTTGATATCTGAGACCACTTATCTCTTTTTCTTTATCTTTGGCCATTTTCTTTTATTGCAACATATTTGCATACAATGCTTCATTTTCTTCTTGGGCCTGCCTTAGTTTAGGAATACGAACTGGTTGGGTCACAGGAATATTCAACTGCCTTTTTAGGAGAGCAATCTCATTGTCCCTTTCTTTTAAAATAGAGGTAGCATGTGATCCATCTCCTGCATTCAAACTTAGATCCATGATTTTGTTCTTTGGGATCTTGATATTGACTTGTTTAGCTCTTACAAAGACCTTTTCTACCTTCCATAGTTCTTTGAACTTATCCAATGCTTCCCTAAGATTCTTTTCTATTTTAATTGTTTGCACAACCTCTTTACAAATCATATCACTATCCTATTTGTAAAATTCCAAATTATCTATTTTTTCAAACTGGCTAAAATCAACATGATACTCATCAGCTCTCCATTGGCTAAGGCTATTAGGTTTTGGAACTGTAGGTTGCATCACAGACCATCTTAAAGTATCATTTTCATGATCTACCACAGTTATCAGTCTTTTTCCTAATGATCCAATCTGCTTTTTGGTGTCATTCATGAACTTGGCATTCTGCTCTGCTATATGTTTATACTTGATCTTCAAGTTTGTTTACACTTGTACCTCACTTTTTGCAGGTGACTGGTTAGGTAATGTCTACAATATATTGGTCTCATTAAACTCCATAGAAGGGTAGTGTGTAAATTTGATTGGTGACCCTTTCCCTTTGAATGGATATGGTGGGATCAGATTAATGAGGTCACTGGGAAATTTAATCTCCAATTCCTCCTCTGTCAGGACTTGATCTCACTCCCCTTATTCTATTCAAGGCCTCTTATCTTGATGACTTTGTTTAGGTTCATCTACTTCCATGTCTGTAGAAGTTTCATTTTCCCTCCTTTTTTCCCTTGATTGCTTCTCATTATCTCTTTCCTCTTACATTATTCTCTAAACTTTTCTAACTTCTTCTCAGGTTTCTAAATTGGAAATTCTCTCCCAATCTGGACTTGATTCATGTTCATAGGCATAATTTGTTTTTATCCTCTGCTTAGCAATAACCCCATGAGGGTCATATTTAAAAGCTTATGCTTTCTATAAACTCAATTTAAGTAGGTATCAGTCTAAGTACTCTTAGGCCTTTAGACCTCTGAGTTGGAAAGGACCCATTTCTTGTGGTAAAAGGAAAGTACTTAGTTGCTTGAAATGCCTTAAATGCATTTCATCTACATTGAATCTATGTCGAGCATACTCGTTAGAAAATACTCATGGGGTCAAGAATGCTGGGATTTTATAAGGTTCTTCCTCAAATCCATATACTCTTATCACTGTATATTCTTCGAATAGAAACCAATCCCCTTTCATGGTGTCAGGAGTGAATTGGATCCACTTCTTGTTTTATGGAAACATCCTTGGTGGTACTCAGTCATGCATAAGGGTGTATACAATCTTCATCACTTTGTTAGAAAAATCAAAATAGTTAGAGTTATTGGATGTCCTTAGGAAAATATCATTCCATTTGTAGACTGGAATTGGGTTTCCATCCTCATCATGCATCTTCAGATTTAAACCTTTGAAGTGCTCGCAATTTTGATAAACAAACAGATAGAAAAGATGTGAAGGATATCTAAAAAATCCAACTGCTAGGAACTCTTCCAGTTGTTCATGTATATTCTAGATTATAAAGTTGCAGTTGTTCATCGACCTTCTTTTCATTTGCATAACCTAGAGCTATGCAAATTAGGGTTGTGGCCTTCCTAAATGATTCATAAAACACCACAATCTCATATGGAGGAGGATTTGGAGGGAGAACAATTCCCTCTTCTAAGTGATGTAGTAGGAAGTAATTCCTATCTAAAGGTTGTAGGGTTTGGTAGGTTGATGCAAGGGTTCTTTCATTTATTTCTTGCATGGTCAGAAACTCTGGGATACACAACATATTTTGGAGGTTCGGGGAATTTATGTCGCAAATGTTTTGAGACAGTTTTGATTATAGAATCGACCTTTGATTTGAGGAATAGTGTTCTACACACCAACTTATAAACATTGGGAAGTATCATGACCGGGGGAAAATAGCTTGGGCTAGGGTGGAATCCCATAGGTGAAGGGGGTCTTGGTCTGTAATGGCTAGTGAACGGGATTCAACAAGAATTTCACTTAGGTCTAATCCAGTTTCTAGGGTGTCAAAAACATCAACATGTGTATCATATATGTGTTAATCTCCGACAAACAAAGGAACATTAACTTTGGATTCATATTTCGAGACCATTTCAGAGGTTAAGGCATAGTGAATATATTCATTTGGGATAATAGGGATTTTATGAGAAAATTAGGGAATTTACTGATTAATTGACTCTTAAAACTGATAATAGGTCAAGAGGTTGAAAACTTATAAGTACCCAGAAAAATGGTTGTTGGAATTTGTTCTGGTTGTCGATGCTCACTAGATACCTCTATCGGACGGTGCTGCAACTTTTTTCAGGATCAACTGATGACTTGTCAGATTGTAATTTTGTTTTCCTTTATAATAAATTTGAAAATCAAAAACGATTTCTTCAAATGGTTCTCAATAATCAATCTGACTCATATTCGAGTGGCATTAAATAAGGTATGGGCCCTAGCTGTCATAGTACACGTGGAATAACATGATGTGGATGCCACGGGTAAAATGCACTTTTTCCATCTCGACTTTGTGGATCAATGGTTTTGACAGAAAACAGTGGTTTATATTAGAGGTAACTCCCAAAGGCTTGGTGGTTTTGCTAAAGGTGTCTTGCGAGAATTTATCAATCAAGATGTTCCACCTGTCTGGTGGCGTCAACATAATTCCTCCATGAGAAAAATTATCTCCTTTTCTTCTTATCAGCGCGCTTTGAATGTGAGTCATTGATTTAGCAATCACTTTTTTATCTTCTTGTTTACTTTCACTATCACCCGAACATCTCTCTAGTGCGCTATCATTCATGATCATTGATATTTTTAGTGATCAACAGTTTTCCAATACTCCCCTTTAATACCAAGGTTCCGGGCCTTAATTTTGTTGATAGTCTCTTATTATGAACATCTAACCAAAAACATAGGCTTACTTTTAGCCCTTTGGTGCTACACGGGCATGTTGACCCCGTGTTCTGCGGTTTCTATTGATTGTGAAACTTATCCTTTTTTCAGAATTTGTCTGTACTAACAAGAAGCTAATGCAAACGAACAAAAATAAACACATGATAATGAGTAAGTCACTTATATTTTGTTAAAATTCTACAAACTAATTGTTTATGATAAACTTGATAATATATATTGAATACCATACTTTCATTTTGGTTTCATGAATAATCAATGAATTCAAAAATTGATGCCATCAAAAAAATTTGTTATTTAAAACACAGAGGTAGGTTGCATTGTATGAAGAGGATAAGAAAATGAGACAATGACATGAAATAATTCATATAGTTATATGGTAGAAGCATGCATTATCCTAATCATTTTTAAAAAAAATATCAATTATTTTTGGGTCACTACATAGATCGAAGAGAAATTTAGTGCATGATCATTACCCTCGTGGTGAAGAGGATGCACTAAACATAGGGATCAAGTGTAGTACATCTATAATAATATCTTTGAGTACATTGTTTAATTTATAATATATGTTTGAATCATAATATGTATTATGTTTTTATGAATGCTCAGGTTATTAGACATATGGAACCATACTTTGTTTTCATTTTTACATGTGCATTTATTTCTGTCTATGTGGAAATATAGACATCATTTCCACACTGGGTCGATAATGAATATCTCATACTTGACTATGGAGTTGAGGTTGACTTCTACCAATCTAGTCTTGTTAACTACCAATTTAGAACCTAATAGAAGGGAATTTAAGTTACATTAGAAAGATACAAGTTACATTAGAGGGATTTGTTGGATAGGAATTGGTGGTTCGTACTAAGGCATGATTGTATATCAAAACATAGAGTGATTTATTTCAACATTTAAATTGTGGATATGTCATTTTATTAAGGTTAAGTATAATTAGCCAACCATGTTTTTTCTTCATTGTATGATGTTGAATATGAAAATTTAACAACCATTTACAACTATCATGTTGAAAATAAGTTATGTTGTATTGGAACTTTTAGATCTTTAATGAATTATGAATTAGTTTTAGTTGTACTATTATATTTTTTTATAAGAAATTTAGCAATGATGTTAGTTTTATTTTATTTATATGGAATATATTTACAACAAACCTCATTCAACCCTCATTCAAGGGATTTGAACCCATATCTCATTGTTAATACAATCCCAATCACCTGGTTTCTTTCCATTAAACCTCCCTCCCTTAATGATAGTAAAGCTTTACTGAAATAAAATAAAAAATAAAAATCAAAAAATCAAAAGATTGTTATGTTGATGGAAAAAATTTAGATTGCTTCATCATTGAAGGTTCACCATGAACTATATTTTTAGGATCACATGAAGAGACGCTCGTAAAGTTAGCATTTTCAGGAATTTCTTCATTCAAGTATAGTAATTTTAGGTACTTAAGTTTCCAGAAACTATATAAAATATAATATTTTTTAATACCAACAACAATAAGGAAAGACAAATTTAATAAATCAAATAGTTATATTGTAGTAATGTATCAAATGCAATCAATTTCTCCTCAGCTTCAGTAATCCGTATAGGGTCTAAATTTCCTCGAAAGTTGGGACTGAACTATCTATATAGGGACCAACATTGAAGTATTTTATCCCCATAAACTATAATGACCGGAGCTATGTAATGGATTGGTGCATTGCTTCATGCAAAACAGTAATCATGATACAATTTTGTATAAGAAAAGGATCTATATCGAGTACTTCACTTTTAAGATGGATCTCTACTGGATAGGTCCAATAAGAATAGAAAATTTATTACGAAAGCTTATTAAAAATAATAATAAGCAATATTTGATCTTGCAGGAAATCTAAAAATTAGATGTATTGTCACATAATTATTGATGCATTAACATCCTTATACGTTTGATTATTGAAATCCTCTAGGTTATTCATAACTTGTATAAATCATGGAAATAAAACTGATATATTAAAATATTAGTCTAAGCCTACAACAACCCATAATTTTAGAAGTAGATTCCCTTGGAGATATTGAAACCCTAATGAGTGATTTATAAGTTGTAATTCTCCAACAACATTCCTAATCTTGAGGAATTCTTGAACTCCATGACCTAACTAGAGACGTTCTCCTTAAGGCACTTTATATAGATATCATTTTTCAAGTTTGAAGGATCAACAAATGACTAAATAGTTAAATATACACCTAATTCCTATAGCATGGCAGCTTTTGTTTTGTTCTTGATATAACGATTGTATGCACATTTTTATTTCTACTCAATACAGACCATAAAAGTATACTCCTAATTTCCATTGTTGTTGGTTCAATTGCATATATACAATAAATACACTCATAGAAAAAATAACAAGTTTAGTAGTTATTTCATATCGGCTTTACGAATATAAACGATATATTATCTATTAAATTACATTTATACAATGACTACATTATCATAGAAAAAATAACAAATTTAGTAGTTATTTCATATCGATTTTATGAATATAAACGATAAACTATCTAAATTTATGGTATTAACATATTTTGCAAACTACATTTATGGTTTAGTAACATATTTTACAAACTACACCTTCTATACTGACATTGGAATGTTATCCAACACCATATCCTATACTTTTATGAGTTATCAATCATAAACCTCTAAAATCCAATTACATTGAAAGCAAGGGCTAAAGAAATATACCATATTTTTATATTATAATAATAATAAACCAATATGGATTCATTTATAATCTTTAAATAATCATATAATTTTAAACATGGAAGTGTAAGTATTTCCAATTCAAATATAGAAACCATGTGTTCTTCAAGTAAACCATGGTTAACCAAAGTCAAATAATAGTTAAACATGGTGCATTGAAGTCGACCATGGTTTGCTAAGGTCGACAATGTGCAAACAATAGTCAACCATGGATTATTATGGTCAAACTTGATTAACTATCATTTAACCAAGGGGTGAATTCACGAATATGGGTGTATATTTCGTGAGAAATGAGGGGAGGAGGTGCATGGTGGATTTTTTCGGCCGTTTTTTTTAAAAAAAATTGACTGAATAAAATCTGTAAATTTTCGTCCGAATAAATTTTTCCGATCGAACGTTAAAACTAACGATGACCTCGAAATGCATGTGAAGGGATTTCCAGTAACGAAAATTTGGCGGTGAATAAATTTTGTATAGAATTTTTTCGGCCGAAAAATTGTTCGGTCAAAAAAAATATTTAGCCAAACAATTATTCAGCTGAATAATTTTGTTACAAATAACAACACCCATTGTCACTGTCATTCATTCCTCTGTCGAATGACAACTACATTATTCCACACTGCTACATGTTGTTGGGACCCTTCCCTACCACCATGGGAACCCTACTACCTCCACCCGGCCACCGTGGGCACGCTGCCACTGTGGGCCCTCTATAACCTCCACCCTGGCACCGTGGACCCTCTGCAACCTCCACCCTACCACTGTGGACACCCTGCTATCTACACCCTACAACTGTAGACATCGTGCCTCCTATTCCACTTTGGTCACCCTACCACCATGGGCACCCTGCTACCCATTCCATCGAGGGCACCCTGCGGACATGTTTGTTGCAGTAGTGGATTCAACAGTTTGGATGTGGACCTTGATTCAACATTCATTTTTCCAGGTAATTATTGTTCGTCCAAATTCCTTTCACAAATTTAAATTCTCTAATAATTTTTAGGTATACTGTCGATATCCTCGTTGAAATCTTTCATATGCAGTTCATAAAATTTGAAAGGTGTTAAATCCATTAATGAATGCTTTAATAATGTTAAATTTCATGCATAATAATATGTTATAGAGACTAATGGAGGGTTGTAGGAATGATGCCATAAAATCTATTTCGGCATATAACATTTTTTTATCCAACTCCATTATTCATATGTAGGCAACATGTCTATTGGCCTGTCTTTTAAGGCTAGTGTTTCTGATTGGGCTTCACCCTCATGTATTATGGGGCATGTTTTTTGTTGGTTGTTCAGGCATGTTATTCTGTTTGTCCTATTTCTCCTAGAGGGAGGTTGGACTCTCTTTTGGTTTTTATGTTCACTTCGGCCTATTCTTTGGGGTTGTCGGGTTCCTAGGTTATGCTTAGCCCTTGTTATTGTGGTGTGTTGTATCCCTCTTTATTTTTATATATACTATTAATACATGATGGTATAGTTTTTTCTTTTGTAAAAAATTTCTATTTATTTGTTGATAAAATGAATTGGGAAAATTCATTTCATGGAACTACAAGAATATAGGTGAATAGAGATGCATCCCAACCATTTCGATTCCTTTTTTTTGGTTGAATATCTCTCCTCATAAATGGATTTGATTTTTGTACTAGTTGCCATATGTGTTTGAAATGGGATATCATGTATTATGGGTTTTGCTATATGACCATAATGAGTCCTTTTAGGTATCAAACCATTATTTTTAGTTCTTGATTATGCCATTTTCATGTTGTTCTAAATATAGTAAGATTGTTGACAATGTGGTCCATTTTAAGATACATTCAGTTTCATTATCCAAGTCTATGAGTTAATATATCATTGGATGATTTCTCTTTTTAAGAATTGTGTTGATGTTGATCATCGATGTTATTTGTGCTATGTTTTTATTCTTTTAATAACGATATAATACTTGTTACAGAGTCAGATACCTTTGATTCTCCTTGATATAAATTGGACTTGATAGAAACTTTACTTCATTTTCAATTAGAATTTATAAACTAACCATGTATAAGTCTTGGTTTGATGCGACCTATAAAATTGAGGGTATATGTAGTATTTATTCTATTAACTAAGACATTTTTATGAACTAGAAATGAATGTTCTAATCTATTCAGTTACAGTGATTTGAAGGCAACTTACATACTAAATATATTAGGTGCATATGTGACCAATAGCTATATTATAGATTGTTATCTTATCCATTAAGGTGTTTATGAATTGAGTTGAAGACCTTCCTCAAGTTTTGAAATAAACAATAGGTTAAATTATTTTATATTGTTGTTTTCTAGCCTGTTCAATAATGATCTTGAGGGTGAATATATTTATTGTTATAAAAGAAAACATAGATGAAAATTTTCCTAAGCTTTTCCCTTGTTTCCTACATTGTCTAACAAATTGTTCTAGATATGTGTACAAACTCTAGATCTTATATCTAGTATTATGACTTGTGATTTTCCCATTGTATGCATTGTCATGATGGTAGTGTAATTTCCAAAAAGATATTGAGGTATTTCTTATTTTTCATATGGTATTAGTGTTGTGAGAGATATAGGAAGAATCCTGAGAAAACTAAGTATACATCGAATAAATTCCAAATGGGGCCCATTTTTTTTGTCCATGAGAAATTAGTACTTTTATTCAAAGCTCATTTGAGAATGAGTGTATAAGGGATACTCATGTATCCTTATAAGACTATGATGTTACCTTACAGGACTATGATGTTAGCATTGGTTATGGATGTCAAATGTTTGGAATGTAAAATTTTGTATGGATGTCAAATGTTTGGAATGTTTAAATCAAAATGTAAAATTTGTAGATGTAATGAGTTGATAGTGTTGTGTAAATATTCATGAAGTTCAAACATTTAACCAAATGGAAAGAGAGGGGTATTCAAGGAAAAAAAATTAAGGTCTAATGGTATAATTGCATCTACTGAGTGGAGGACATCACAGTCATTAAGCATTGGTGCCTTGTCTGATAATCAGAGATTGTCGAATTCACCTGGAGATTCGATCTTGGTGTATCATCGAGATTCATATGATCACCAATCAGGTCAAAATGCCACAGATGATTCCCCCATATCTTCTATAGGATAACTCCCATATCGATTTTTTTTTGTTATGGACATTTATGTTAATATATATCAATTGTAATTTTGCACATGTGTTCGATAAGTTTGTATGTTTACACACAATTGTGTTTATCTCTAAAGGAAAGAAAGGTTTAGAAGAGGGTCGTAATTGTGCATAGAGGGGAGAAGGTCGAGCAAGGAGGGTTTATGTTGAACAAGATGCAGGTTGTACACCCATAACAACTTATCCCTCCAATCTACCAGAAGAGCTTCCATGAGAAAGTGATGTTCATCGATTGACCCTTGAAAATTATAGATCTCCATATGACAAGTTGCAACAAGATCTTGGTAATTTGGATCTCCCTCAAGAGAGTAAACGAAGTCTGGAGATTGTTTTGCATTCACTACAAAAATTCATTGATGTATATGAGGATCTTAGACCAACTATGGATGGTTTTATTGACTTTATGTGAAGGAGAAGGGAAAAAGTGATGGGTCTGGACAAGTGGGCCATTGTGAAGGAGAGAGTGACGAAAGAACAGACAAGTTCATTGTTTAACTTTAAAGAAAGCCTAAAGTGGAAAATGTTGAAAGTGCAATATTTCAAGCACCCCCATCTTGCTCATTTATTATATGATCGGTTCCTTGTATCTTATGGTAGATTTCCATGGAATGATAAGGTACCTATTTATTTTGCCAGTTTTTTATGTAGATATTTTTGAAAATATAAATCCATATTATACTAGCATTCCTTCTAGATTTTATGGAGTTAAAAAGGGTCGAATATATGATTGAAAAGGTGCTCTTCAAGATCCCACAACCCCTCAACCTCCATCTCCTTTGGTATATCACCCATCTAGGCTTGTGACTTTAAGATCAGAGTTGGATCCCACATCCCAAGTTGGGAGAGTTGCAAGGGATGTTGTGGCCGAAGGTTTAACATTAGCATTTGTAGTAGTTGATGTGGGATTGGGTCGAGAGAGAGATTGAGATACTTTTCATAAAAGTTTTGTTTATAGAACCAATAATCATGTAGACTCAAATAGTTTTGAAGATATCAGGGCCTATGTAAAGGAATGTTGTGATATAGCCTTTGATATCCTCTCTCATGACAGAGAGAGCAGAGGAGAGGTTTGTGTTTATATGTACAACCTATAATTTTTTTATTCATTTTGAATTTAACTTTTGGTTGTTATATCTATGGTTTTGTATATTTTTATATATAATAATAAATGTAAAATAATTTTTTATTGATTGAAATTTTCTAGATTGTTGAATGAACATAATTTTATAGTCTCCTCTAGTCAAAATGTAGAAGGGCATAAAGAGTTATTATTTATCAAATAGATCTCGATTTATGTTTTAAATATGTTGTATGATATGTTAAAAGTTCATTTTAGGTAATTTATGTATCTTCCTGTTAATGTGAAGACACATTTTGAAATGAAAGATGGTTCTGTCCATAGGTTCAATTAGGTTCTGATTTTTTTAATGATATCCCATCTCTCTCAGAGAGAAATGTAAGTATGTTTTCAAATTTTTAGTTTTGATTTGAAGTGTTACTTAATTTTAGTTTTTTTTAACTCACATAATGTTTTATTTAATAACACAATTTAAATTTCATGAAACATAGAGAAGTATGGGTGGTGGTGAAGTAATTGTTTATAAATTATTATTATTTTCGATTTTATTTTTATAAGTTTATTTTATTTTCTGAATTTAGTTTAAAATTGTTTAATTAATATGAGATTCATATTTGATTTTACACATGTTACAAGTTGGGATTCGTCAGGACAAAGGGAAGACCACAGTGGAGGATATTGGCATGTGATTTAGATTTTTATTGGCTTTTTCGTTATGTTTTCCCATACTACCATTTTGATTTTTCCATTTGAACTCTAGACTATATTATGTGTGTGTGTGTGTATGTGTGTGTGCGTGTGTTGATACACATTGTATTTGTTTTGGACATGAGAACTTTATTTTTGGATTATATATATGTGTTGAACTTACATATTATAGTTTTTTTGGATGAGAACTTATTTTTGGATTAAATACAAGGCATACTTTTGTGTGATAAATGCCTATCATAATTTTGCATGGTGTCCATGAATATATGTATTATTAAATGTGTGTTTTATGATTTTGTTTCGTAATGATATTCCATCTTATATAATTTAATAGTATATAGTTCATTTTTGTTAGGATTGAAGCTCAAGAACATCGGGGAAAATTTTAAGGATCCATACTTACTTAAAAGTGTATAAATGTTGGTGAATCTTACCAATTCTTAAAATGTCCACTATACGATATTTGGCGATATTTTTCTAAAAATATTTCAATTTCTAAGGATTTTATATAGTTTATATAATAATTGGCCGATTTTTAGAGTGAAAAAAATTTACCTCATCAAAATTGGGCGAAACAGGGCTTCAAAAAATGCAAATTGGCGAATCTTTTTTTTGGAAAAAAACATGGAAAATAGCCGGTGGGCTAAATTTTGCCCCTAAAATTTTCCTTGAAGAACATATTGTGTTATGCATACAATGTTTCATAGTGCATTGTTGTGATAGATGTAGTAGATTGTATCATGTGAAAGATGAATCTCATTAAATGATCCAAAGTTTGTGTAGTTTGGAAGTGTTGTAGATAATTTCACTAGTGGAGTACATAGTGTAGTTGTTTTCGATGAGAACTAAATATTTTTGGATTAAATATATAGTGTAATTCTGTATGATATAAATGATTATAATAATATTGCATCATAGACCCATGAATACATATATTTCATTAAATGTGTGTTTTATGTTTTTGTTTCATAATGCTAGTCAATCGTATATAATTTAATAGTATAATTCAATTTCATCAGGATTGAATCTCAAGAACATATTGTGTTATGGCTACAATTTTCATAACATTGTTGTAGATAAATGTAGTCTTGTGTCATGAAAAAGATGAATCTCATGAAATGATCCAAATTTTGTAGTAAATAGAAGTGATGTACAAACAATTTCAGTAATCTAGTCAGTTTTTGACAAACTTCTATTTTTCCAATTGTCCCTGTGAAAATCCTCACAGCCGATCTAAGAGATGATGTATACCTCACAAGAAAGTAATTGATTAAGCAAGAAAATAGAAGAAGAGTGGTCAATGCAGTATAATGAGCAACAGAATAATAATACAGTAGAACTCAGATAGAAGCAAAAATACTTCACACACACTAATGAATTAATCACAATATGGACAAATAAATAGTACAATGCATGAGGATTCGAATGCCTAAGGTGGCAATTCGAATTATCCTTCATGGAGTGATCAAAGCATCACTGGAGTGTCATCGGAGCACAACTAGTAGTCTATCTCATCATCGGTGGAGTCATCAATGCACAAGTAACTATCAACCGTCAGTCAAACTGAGTCTAACTGAGTGTGGTAGGTGTAACTGAATGTAACTGGCACATGGAAACACTAACTGAATGAAAGAGGCTTAATGGAGGGCGTATGAGGAGCTAACTAGAGTCAGAACAGGTAATCATGTCTCATCGGAGGTCAATCGGAGTGATAACAGCAGTGAGGAGTCAGTCTGGCCTCAAATCAAGGTAAGATTGGTGGCTAACTGAAGTAAACTGGACTGGTAGGTGAGAAAGGACGAGTGGCTTCCTTAAATCAAGGAGGAAGGGCACACTAAGCTCTAGGAGGGCTAAAACTGATCTAAGAGAAGCTCTCGGGGGCTAGCTAACTGAGGGCTAGGTGTTGGACTGATGACTAGAATGCATGCAAATGCATGCAAACCCTAAATGATGCATGCAAACCCTAAAAGTGCATGCAAGACTGAAAATGTAAATGATCAAAATACTGGTGGGACTAGGATGGAGTATAGGAATATCCTAACACCCCCCCTTAATCCATCCTGGGCCTTGGTAACTAAGACCAAAGGTCACCCAATACAATGAATAATAACAGTCAATAAACCAAGGAAGTGGGGAAAATTTCATGGGAAAAATACCCCCCCTCAAAACAGACTGTAAGGCACACACACAAAATAAATGCTCCAAACTCAAGCATGTGTGATGCTTGGTCATATGTCTGGAGGTATCTTCTTTTGTTAGGATATTCCTATACTCCATCCTAGTCCCACCAGTATTTTGATCATTTACTTTTTCAGTCATGCATGCACCTTTTAGGGTTTGCATGCATCCCAGTCATTAGTCCAGCACCTAGCCCTCAGTTAGCCAGCCCCCAGGAGCTTCTCACTATTCAGTTTTAGCCCTCCAGTTGCTTAATGCACCCTTCTTCCTTGATTTTAGGGAGCAACTTGCCCTCCTTCACCTACCAGTCCAGTTATCACTCAGTTACACTCAGTTACAGTCATTTACACTCAGTTACATTCAGTTACATTTAGTTACACTCAGTTACATTGAGTTACACTCAGTTACACCTACCAGAGTTAGTTTGACTGATGGTTGACAGTTACTTGAGCATTGATGACTCCACTGATGATGATGAAGACTTCCAGTTGCGCTTCGATGATCATGAGGACACCTAGTTGTGCTCCGATGACACTCTATTGATCTTATGATCACTCTGAGAGGCTAATTCGAATTGCCACCTTAGGCATTCGGATCCTCTCTACCATTGTACTATTTATTTGTCCATACTGTGATTAATTAATTAGTATGTCCGAAGTATTATTGCTTCTATCCGAGTTCTACTGTACCATATTATTCTGTTGCTCATTATACTGCATGTATCACTCTTCTTCTATTTTCTTGCTTAATCCATTATTATCTTGTGATGTATACATCATCTCTTAGATCTGCTATGAGGATTTTCACATGGTATCAGAGCATGTTGAGAGTATTGTTTATCTCCATTATTGAGAGTTTTTTGCAGGTTATTACCAAGATTTCGAGTGCAGCAGCTGCAGCAGTTTCTGCATTTTTGCAGCAGTAGCAGTTGCAGTTATTCTATATTGTTTTTGCAAGTCCTCTGTAGCTTCTATGTATTCATCAGGAATTACTCCTCTTGATCCACTCAACTATGATGAATGGAAACCAAGAATGATAGCAGACTTGAAGATCCATGATCTTTTTTATTGTTATTTTGAAAGAGAGTTCGAATCCCCTGAAGAGAAGATTGACTGGTTAAATAAAAGTGACATGCACTTTCAAGCAATAATGTTCTCTTTGTTTGCACTCCAAAGATTCCAATTCAAATACCGTAATGGTGTTGAAACTCCAAGAGAGTTATGGACTCCAAAAGAGTTATGGGCTCACCTGGATGAAAAATTTAGCAGAAAGAATGAAGGACTTGGTCCTAACCCATTCGAAAGCAAGCAAAGTGATGCATTCGCTCCCCTTGATGGTCTCTCAGATCATGAACCAGTATCATCTCATATTGAAGTTGTTGACAAAGAACTTGCAGATTCTCCACTCATGCTCAAAATTTCTTTTCTTTCTGTGCCAGCTCACACTCTAGATATTGCAGAAGGTCCTAAATCCTCTCTTGCACCAGAGTCTGTTGGTTTGCATCATGATCACATGATTATTTCGGAGGTCAAAACAAATTTTGAAGGTAATGCATTCACTCCTCTCCATCTATCTCCTCTTTTATACTACTATATGGTCATAATTCCATGCTTTCAGAAGGTCATTGAAGAATATGGCCATTGCCATTCGCTTGGGATAATTTCTCATGCATCTATTGGTTTTGATCTCACCTCTCATGGTTCAAAGGAGATCTCAAGAAACCATGATTCAAGTCTTGTATCTAATTTGTGTTCTAAGCAATTACTGCTTGGGAAAATTTCTCATGCATATGATAGTTTTGATCTCACCCCTGCTGGTTCAAAGGATATCTTAAGAAACTATTTTGAAAGTCTTAAATCTGATTTTGATTTCAAGCAAACATGTAATAGTTATTTTTGGCATAATCTCACCCATGGTGGTTCGAAGGAGAAGACAAAAGACTATATGCACTTTCACAGATTTGATCCTACCTCAGCTGATTCGAATCACAGGTTCAAGGATCATTCTCATACTGTTGGATTTGTTCCCATCACATTTGATCTGAAGAGCAAGTACAAGCACATGCTTTTTGAGCATGATCCACTTCTTCCCAAGAAGAAGATACCTCCAGACATATGACCAAGCATCACACATGCTTGAGTTTGGAGCATTTATTTTTATGTGTGCCTTACAGTCTATTTTTTGAGGAGGGGGTATGTTTTCCATGAAATTTTCCCACTTCCTTGGTTTATTGATTGTTATTATTCATTGTATTGGGTGACCTTTGGTCTTAGTTACCAGGACCCAGGATGGATTAAGGGGGGGTGTTAGGATATTCCTATACTCCATCCTAGTCCCACCAGTATTTTGATCATTTACTTTTTCAGTCATGCATGCACCTTTTAGGGTTTGCATGCATCCCAGTCATCAGTCCAGCACCTAGCCCTCAGTTAGCCAGGCCCCAGGAGCTTCTCACTATTCAGTTTTAGCCCTCCAGTTGCTTAATGTGCCCTTCTTCCTTGATTTTAGGGAGCAAGTCGCCCTCCTTCACCTACCAGTCCAGTTGTCACTCAGTTACACTCAGTTATAGTTAGTTACACTCAGTTACAGTCAGTTACACTCAGTTACATTCAGTTACATTCAGTTACACTCAGTTACATTGAGTTACACTCAGTTACACCTACCAGAGTTAGTTTGACTGATGGTTGACAGTTACTTGAGCATTGATGACTCCACTGATGATGATGAAGACTTCCAGTTGCGCTCCGATGATCATGAGGACACCTAGTTGTGCTCCGATGACACTCTATTGATCTTATGATCACTATGAGAGGCTAATTCGAATTGCCACCTTAGGCATTTGAATCCTCTCTACAATTGTACTATTTATTTGTCCATACTGTGATTAATTAATTAGTATGTCCGAAGTATTATTGCTTCTATCTGAGTTCTACTGTACCATATTATTCTGTTGCTCATTATACTGCATGTATCACTCTTCTTCTATTTTCTTGCTTAATCCAGTATTCTCTTGTGAGGTATACATCATCTCTTAGATCTGTTGTGAGGATTTTCACATCTTCTTGGGAAGAAGTGGATCATGCTCAAAACGCATGTGCTTCTACTTGCTCTTCAGATCGAATGTGATGAGAACAAATCCAAAAGTATGAGGATGATCCTTGAACCTATGATTTGAATCAGTTGAGGTAGGATAAAAAAATGAATATGCAGATAGTCTTTTGTCTTCTCCTTCGAACCATCATGGGTGATATTATGCCAAAAAGAACCATCAAATAATAATGATTGCTTGAAATCCAAATCAGATTTAAGACTTGATGAATAGTTTCTTGAGATCTCCTTTGAACCAGCAGGGGTGAGATCAAAACCATCATATGCATGAGAAATTATATCAAGTAGTGTTTGCTTAGAATCCAAACTAGATCCAAGACTTGAATCATGGTTTCTCGAGATCTCCTTTGAACCATGAGAGGTGAGATCAAAACGAGTAGATGCATGAGAAATTATCCCAAGCGAATGGCCATGGTTTCTTAAGATATCCTTTGAACCAACAGGGGTGAGATCAAAACCATGATGTGCATGAGAAATTATCCCAAGCGAATGGCAATGGCCATATTCTTCAATAACCTTCTGAAAGCATGGAATAATGATCATATAGTAGTAAATAAGAGGTGATTGCTTGAGGAGAGCGAATGAATTACCTCCAATAGCTTATTTGACCTCCGAAATAATCATGTGATCATGATGCAAACCAATAGACTCTGATGCAAGAGAGGATTTAGGACCTTCTGCAATATCTAGAGTGTGAGCTGGCACAGAAAGAGAAGAAAGTTGGAGCATGAGTGTAGAATCTGCAGGTTCTTTGTGGACAACTTCAATATGAGATGATACTGGTTCATGTTCTGAGAGACCATCAAGGGGAGCGAATGCATCACTGGGCTTTCTCTCGAAGGGGTTTGGACCAATCCCTTCATTCTGTCTGCCAAATCTTTCATCCAGGTAGGCCCATAGCTCTTTTGGACATTCAACATCATCAATGAATTGATGTACCAAGCATCGAGACATAGCAAGCATCATGGTTCCCATGGCTCTGTCGCCATTATTTAACCAGTCAATCTTTTCTTCAGAGGATTCAAACTCTCTCTCAAAACAATAATCAAAGGGACCATTTCTCTTCAAATGTGCTATCATCTTTGGTTTCCATTCATCATAGTTGAATGGAGAAAGAGGATCATAGTTGAATGGAGGAGGATAGATTTCTTCTGAATACATGGAAGCTGTAGAAGACCTGCAAAAACAATAGAGAATATCTGTAACTGCTATTGCTGTAAAGATGCAGAAACTGCTACACTCGAAATCTTGGTAATAACTTGCAAAAAACTCTCAAGAATGGAGATAAACAATACTCTCAACATGCTCTGATACCATGTGAAAATCCTCACAACAGATCTAATAGATGATGTATACCTCACAAGAAAGTAATTGATTAAGCAAGAAAATAGAAGAAGGGTGGTCAATGCAGTATAATGAGCAACGGAATAATAATACAGTAGAACTCGGATAGAAGCAAAAATACTTCACACACACTAATTAATTAATCACAATATGGACAAATAAATAGTACAATGCATGAGGATTCGAATTCCTAAATTGGCAATTCGAATTAGCCTTCATGGAGTGATCAAAGGATCACCGGAGTGTCATCAGAGCACAACTAGTAGTCTATCTCATCATCGGTGGAGTCATCAATGCACAAGTAACTGTCAATTGTCATTCAAACTGAGTCTAACTGAGTGTGGTAGGTGTAACTGAGTGTAACTGGCACATGGAGACACTAACTGAATGAAGGAGGCTCAGTGGAGGGTGCATGAGGATCTAACTAGAGTCAGAACAGGTATTCATGTCTCATCGGAGTTCAATCGGAGTGATAACAGCAATGAGGAGTTAGTCTGGCCTCAAATCAAGGAAAGACTAGTGGCTAACTGAAGTAAACTGGAATGGTAGGTGAGAAAGGACGAGTGGCTTCCTTAAATCAAGGAGGAAGGGCGCACTAAGCTCTAGGAGGGATAAAAGTAATCTGAGAGAAGCTCTCGGGGGCTAGCTAATTGAGGGCTAGGTGCTGGACTGATGACTGGAATGCATGCAAATGCATGCAAACCGTAAAAGTGCATGCAAGACTGAAAATGTAAATGATCAAAATACTGGTGGGACTAGGATGGAGTATAGGAATATCCTAACAATCCCTAGGTACAATGTCTAGTGGTGTTGTAGTTTGGAAGTGTTGTAAACAATTCTGCGATTAAGCTTATAGTTTGGAATTTTTGTAGACTAGATTATGTAAAAGATTTAATTTCATAAATGATTTGTACAATTTACAACATATGCTTTAATGTTCATGTTTAGTGTTTAATGTTCGACGTTGAAATGGTTTTAGGATATGGTATAGCTCTAGAGTATGTAATGTTTAAATTAATTATGTTTGTAAAAGATGAATTTCATAAATAATCTTTAAAGTTTGTAGTTTGAAAGTGTATTGTATCTAATAAATTATGTAAAAGATGAATTTCATAAATGAATTGTATAGGTAGTGTGTGTTAACTATTATGTTTAGTGTTTAATTTGTTCGGTGATGAAGTGTGTTGTAGATTACATGTACAAAAGATCTTATAAATGTAAATTATGTACAATTTGTAAATTATGCCTTGTTTTTTATGAAATCATGGTAAATGGGGATAAAGGTCTTTTGTTTTTTAATCACAAGCAAGGATTCCAAGATTGTGAAGCTTATGCTAAATTAAAGAAATGGTTTTAGATAACAAGTTGATGAATTTTCATTTGTTTGTTGTCTAATCATTGCTCTAATTTAGCATAAGCTTCACACTCTTGAAATCCTTGTTTGTGATTAAAAATCAAAGGATCGTTATCTCCAATTGCCATGATTTTAGTTATGTATATTACTAACTACTTTGTATACACCACAATAAAATTTAATAGTAATTTAAAAAACTATTAATTGACACAATGTAAAGTATATGAGAAGGCATGGCTATTATATCGCATATATTGAAGTAAAGAATTAAATACATGTACACAATCGACAATCAACTATGTACATCTCAAATAAACATATAGTGATTAATTGATGATTAAAGTGTTTGGTTGTTTCAATGCAAATATAATGACAATCGAACATAATATATCCATTATGCATGTAATGCAAAATATGTAAAGTTTGTAAGAATGCTTAAAAACATTGCGATAAAACTTAATGATATTTTAAGTTCATTCAATAATTTAAAAAAACTAATAATTTCTTAAGTTAATTTATTAGGTTTAATTGTTAGAATACATGAAGGTCAAAATTAGGTTTGGTAGGAGAGCTTAAATACTTGGCAAAAGTTGAAAGAATGTTAACAAAAATATTTAACAAATCAAAATAATGCATCATAAAAGCACCATTTAACATAGCTAGGAGCATACATGACCAACATTTAACAAGGAGTGAGCAAGGATAAGAATTTATGTCACACGTGATTTATTCTAAATATTTTAGCATCAATCAATGTATGTGCAAAATCAAACCCTAGAAACCATCTTCATTCATTCTTCAAGATAGAAAAAATCATCCCAAGAGAAGTGTGCATCACATTCCAGACACAATCGACAATTAACAATATACATTCCAAGTAAACATATATCGATTCATCAAAGATTACAATGTTTGGTTGCTTCAATACAAATCCAAATACGATAAAACAAAATATATCCAACATATACATGTAATGCAAAATATGGATTGATTTTGCAAGCTTTCTTAAAAACATTGCAATGGAATGTCATTATGAATTATTTGTTCATGATCAACTTTGGTCATTTTCCATCTTTTCTTTTTTGACTTTTTATTTGATGAAACTTTTGTTAATTTTATTCGAGATGCACATACTAAATGGCTATATTGGCAGTATATGACATCGAGTTCATAGTCCTGAAAGTAAATATAATTTTCACTTTGATGGGTTTCTTGGAAGAAATAACCTTTTAATATAATGGATCCTCTCTCATATGTAAAGGCATCAGTCGGCATAGTCCTTCAATAACTTCATTTTTCTTTCAGTGCATCGCCGCAAATAATATTTCACTTTTTCTTTGTGGTATATGGGCACTATCACAACGAAAACATATCCTGTAGTCAAATTGATGTCACTATTAACAAATATAAATTGTACTATATACAATGAACTATGAACAAATATGAATTATGAGGAGAGGAGGGTCTTATCTATAGTTACATAGATAGTGCAATCGGTGACCATAACTAACAAATGCAAGTACAAAGAAATGATTTGTCCTTATGGCGTGGATCAAATCTCACTCTTTATCAGATAAGTCATCAAAGTCTTATGAACGAATCTTAGTACATAAGGGGACCCAAAAATTAACAATGAACAAATAATGTGTAATCTATGTACATACATCATATAAAATGAAAAATAAACTTTTTTAGTAAATATTACATCACCTTCTCTAACAAGATCCGAAATTCTATCGCCATCAGATGATACTTCTATGTCTTCTGATTCCAACTCCTCTAATCTTGCAAGTGGCATTTTTATTTTTGGATTAATCTATGTGTGTTTCCAAGGTTTTACGTAGTTGTTCCTTATGTTTTCACAAACTTCTATAGGTTTATCGTTTTCAATGCAAATAGGACAAAAGCATGAGTGCTTTCTACTATCAAATACAAAAACATTTTGGAAGGATTTTGTTTGAATATAGTGCAAATCTCTAGTCCCATGTATGGTGCAAGCTTCATATGGGATTGATTTATCTATACCTTGGATTCCAATAAGCCAAAAAAACCTGTGACATAACAAATCGTGTTCATGACAATTTTTAATGTTGGTGTATATGTTCTAAAGATATATTTAAGATTTGTAAATAATATTTTTTTTTAATTTACAATTAATACAAATTTTAAAAACAAACTATGTGTACATACATGCGCACATCTTTTGATTGTTGATTATAATCATGGCCCAGATTTAATTGACACCATTTGAAAACTTGATCAACTAAATGAAATCACTCAGTAGAATGGTTCATTTTATATCTTCGAAATACTCATTTTACACATGCTCCTGCACCATCATGTTCTCCTTTTCGATGGCCAATTTCAAAGAAATTCCAACGATGTTTAATGTTCTATGCTTTATGATGCCGATATAACCAAAAGAATGATTGTGAAGATTTGAATTGTCCTGTACATCCATTTGACCATATCCAATGTTCATTGAATTCATCTTCACATTTTTTCGGTGATTCAGAGAAAACATTTTCAATACAATGTTGTACAAAATGTATCATGTGTACGATCATCACTGATATAAAAATGATATTCTTTGATCACATCTCGATTGTCACTTGTTCTTTTGAAGTCATCAATATTGTGTTGAGAATGTCTATATAGAACATGAACAAAGATATAAATTTCGTCAGAATGATAGTATTCACTTTGAATCTCCTTTTGTGAAGCAAATGTATAGTTTTCTACAAAATTGTTACGGGTGGAAAAATGTCACAAGACTATTTGAACTGAAGTTCTTTCCACCATGCTCTATGTGAATGCTTGATGTATTTATAAATTTCTTCAAAAAATCTATCACACATATTTTATCTTCTCGCAGATCAATTCTTCTAGAAAGAGCCTCACTAGATCTTGTAGCATAATCAATATATTCATATATCCTCCAGTCAACAGTTACATTTGACAATGATTGATCATTATCAATAGGATATTTATAATGGAATAAAACTATATTTCCACAACAATCACAATTTTTCGATTGACACATCTATTAAGGTAAAATAGTTCATCGTGATCTATCTCACATAGAATTTCATATATGAATTCATGTATTATGGGAGGAGGAGGTGAATTTGACCAAAATGTTTTACCAAATTCAAGAAAAGTGTCATAAATATAGTTCAAATTCTACATGATAATGAAAACAACATGTGTCACGAACAATAGTAGGTCTAACATACCATGGTTTCTGTTGCACAAATGTAGTGATTGACATACTAATTCCATGATAATCCCCCTTGAATTTATTGAACAATTGTACTTGTGTCATTTCCAATATACATTTAGCATGGGTTTCGTATTAATTTCATGATACTCTTCATTGTATCATATCCCTTTCATTTGGTGAAACTCAAGCATGTGCCAACCAATATCTATGTACATGATATTTAGCACCTTCTCCCATTCTATCTTTGTAAGGTTGTCTACAAATAATTTCCCAACAAGCAAGTTCATTATTTTCATCTATTTGTAATATGAATTTGTTATGCTTGTACAATGTCTTTCTCGAGGTTCCTATCATTTTTTTCCAGCTGTGTCGTCAAACATTTTTTTCTAATACTAGTTGTAACACCTCATTATAGCTAGGCTCATGTGCACTATTGTACTTGAAGGAATTTTTCACCTTCACTAATATGAGAAACTGTCTAAGTGTTTATTCTTTCGTACAAAGATCTTCTATTTGGGACATTTCATCTCGGGATATGGCATAACGGTCGATCCATCCAATATTGGATTAGTCAAATCGATGATTATTCATGAGGTGCGGAGCTTCATGGGGTTAGCAGGTTGCTACTACATATTTATAGATGGGTTTTCAAATATCGCAGGCCTCATCACTGAATTGCAAAAGAATGATAATAAATTTCAAATCATCATGGGTTGCAATATTTTTTATTGAGAGTGACCTCAATATGAGGTAGAGGCGATGGTTAGAGATGATGATCGAGTATGATATATCTCATACATCAAGGGGGTGAAGAACAAGGTATTAGATGCCCTGATTCGATGGATTTCATTGTTTGAATGCCAATTACCTTTAGGAGGCACGATTCCATCTATGTTATGGAGGAGACATTGACCAAGAGAACGCACCTTATTCTGGTCAAGGTTATTTATTAAGCGCCTGAGATAGCGTAGGTCTTCGTCAATAAGGTAGTATGACTGCATGACATACCTCAGAAGATCGTTCTTCCAAGGGTCAGTATTTACTAGAGTATGCTTTGGTGTACACCCTTAAGTTGGGATCCTCTTGATGACAGAGTCCTTGTGGGTATAGAGTTAATGCAGGATATGGAATAAAATATGCAATCCATATGGGCATAGCTTAAAGAGACCCAAGACTGACAAATAAGTTATGTTAATGCACATCAGACAGATAATAACTATGATTTTGGGGATACAGTGTTCTTGCGGGTGAGGACATAAAAGAGCTCTATCAAATTTGGCAAGGGATCCAAATTGTATCGATGGTTTGTGGGACCTTTTGAGATTACTAAGAGAGTGGGACTAGTTTCTTATCATCTTTCATTGCCATCAACTTTGAGTCGGATGCATAATGTTTTTCATGTTTCTATTTTACATCATTATATATCTAATCCATCCCATGTTATTGATTTTAGCCATTTGCAGATGTCGTACGAAGATGTAGCTCCCCTCCAGGGACTCCCATTGAATCTACTAAATAAACATGTATACATATTTATAATAGCATATTTGGAAAAAACCAGTAAAAATTTTCTACAACTCATTTAACAAATCTAATTCATTTATTTTCTCTTTTAACCAATATGCCATTCAAAGAAATAACAAGAAACATTCAATCAAAAACTAGAACGACCTGATTCGCTTGTCGTGGAATGCCAAATATTGTTGTAGTGAGTGAAGCCTCTGCCATAAGCTCCTTGTTCGATTTTCCAATCAATATTGATATACTTATTTCCTCCCTACAATACCCACGGGTACTCTCCTTCCCCTAGGACCCCCTAGTTATGACGAGGCCTTCGACACTCTGGTAGCTAATGAACGATGATGTCGGTCTCGATATCGAAGTATGTCTCAATCCTATTAGCATCATAGTGAACCACACCTCAATCAGTTACCTCAATAGGATTCACAACCCAAGATGCACTCCAAAACTCTTGCCGGGAGAAAAAAGATGTGAGCCTCATGTTCATTTTCTTATTTAACAATCACCGGCCAAATTTTCTTGCTTTCTTTCCTTCTTTTCCTTTGCTTTGTTGGTTTTTGTTAAAATAAAATCTGCTTTAGTAAGCAATACATAAGTTTTTTTTAACTAACTATGATTAGAGTCTTTAACACCCCCCCTTAATCATAAGTTTGTTAGTGCCTAAAAAACTGCCACTACTTGACAATCAACAAAGAAACAAGCAAATTCAAAGAGTACAAAGCTCAAGAAGTTCAGCTACAAATGGTTGAAAATCTCTATGAAACAAAATTTAGCAAAAGATAAAGAATTCTATAGAAGTTGCGTGGTTTTAAGTTGACCATAAACTATCCAAACAAAAAAACACTTGTATATGTTCTCTGAAAATGTAGAAGAAAAACCTTGTGTCTTCTTCTTAATTGGTTCTTGTAAGATGACCACAAACCATGACAACAACAATGAGGTGGTTTTAGGATTACCATAAACCATATCAAGAACAAGGTTGCATACTTGTTTTCCCATTTTTTCACAAGATCGCAACAAAAAATTTGAACATGAATTCAGACTGTAGATGTTATTCCCCCTGTCAGGGACAAGGTGAGAAAAGTGCAAATTTTCTGTTCAAAGCCTTATGTTTATCTTGTTTCTGGTTGTCTTGTATCCCCCTTGTCAGGAACAATCCGTCAAATGCATTAACTTCATTTGGATGCTGAAATGTCTGAATATAAATAGGTTCAGAATGTTTACTTGATCCTTCAATCATAAATTGCTGAAATTTATAAACATAAATAGGTTCAGAATCACTTTTCTTTTACTACAAGTCTTCTTTCTTCCTTTTACGATAATCCAACTCGATAATAGAAAATTTAAACTCAACAAAAGGGGTTCAACCAAAAATGCACCCAAATACAATCATACATCAATTCAACTGCATTTGATACTCACAAAAAAAACAACAATAAGTACCAAAAATCTTGCAAAGACAGAATGCAAGAATAAAAATCCGAACAGGCACAAGTTCAGAAAAATAGGTGTTGAATTATTCTTTAAATTCTAGATTCTTTGTCTTCGTATACTCTGAATGCTAAAATCTTTGTCTTGATTTCTCTTGATAGAATGGGTTTCTACAAAGGTGACGCCTGGCGATTTTTCCCTTTCACGATGACTCTTGACAGTCTCCACTCCAAGCTCTATTGGCAGCATTAACTTTGGCAGTCCCCAGGTTCCACAATGTGTTGTGGTGCTGCATTTTCAATTTTTGTTCCTTTTGCGAATGATCTCTTTGGGTTTTTTACATTTTTTATGGTTTCCGCTTCAAATGAAATCCCTCACACAGGAAGCATTTTCTTGGTAGCAGTTATGAGCAAGAGCAAGATGAGCAACCTGTAATCTTCATGGACATAGTTTCTGTTGTTTCCAAGCTTCTAACGATCTGCTACGTCGTGGAGTTCACTCTCTCATCCCCTTCGATAGCCGCCATAGAAATATCAAAACAAAACATTGATATATTCCAAAATCCCTTAAAATTCGAATCAATACCTTCATTTTTCTGCAACGATAAAATTTGGGGACAATTTCTCACGGCTGGCCAAATCTTCACGCTGGCTGGAACTTCACAAGTTTCATGTCAGCATCCGCTCAGTCAATAAACTACAGGCTAGATTTTCCCTTCTTTAATCTTGACAACAGTCTTCCCCTTTATTACGTTCTTGGAAAGATTCAGTGCTCTTTTTATATACGATAGAACTTAAACCCCTTTTATATATTCAAAAAACATTTAAAATTAAATACCTTCACTTGATTTTGCTTCTCACGGATTTTCTCTCTCGGGATTATTTTCTCCTCTATTCAGTATTTCATCAACGGATTGGACTTTATTTCAGCGTGGATCTCTGCATACGGCTTCACCACCGGTTCTTGCTCATGAACCTTCTAGGACTCTATTTGGATTTCTTCCTTGTTAATTACTCACTAATTACAGCAACATCGGTGTGCATCATGTACAGTACTAGTTTCAACAGAGTTCTATTTGGGTGCAGCAACATAATTCTATCTATGTGCAGCACATTTAACGGACTTCTCTCCAAACATGAAAGACTCAAGAGGGGATTCTCTTTTCTGGTAATGTTATGGTTTTAAATAAATTCAACGACTGCTATGATTCTCTCTTGCACTGCTCCTTTACGTGTGGTTTTTTAAACGTTGGATCATTCTCAATCAAACATATTTTCTTTTTTTATAAACCAAACATTTTTCCAATATAAAAAGTATAAATATTTCCAAATATTTTTCCTAAAATCAGTTAGTTCTTCAAAATTTAAAAAACCATGCGATTATTTTTTCACAATTCTCTCACGCTAGTCTATAAAAATTTATAAATACCATATTTATACTCAAAACTTCTTCCGTTGTGGACACCCTCCAACACAGGCTTCTTACTCTGAATAACTAGCACATCAATTTACGCCTCTTTTGAGAACATGCTAGTGAAGAGAACCTTCACGCTTGGAGCAACTTACAACAATGCTCACTAATTCTCTCAATCATATTCTATACAGCTTCCAAACTAATTCCAAATATTAAAATGATTAAATTTAAACAACAATAACCACAAGTTGCAACTTTTACCAGCACGTTGAAACATGTTCAATTGTGATCAATCTGTTGGCTTTGCCTATACTTGCACACATGTTTTTTTTGTTTCACGCTAAACACTTTACTGTACTCATTTGTCTTCTCCAAACAAAATACACATATGGAAATAAAACCCGGGAGAGATGACTAGTTCACAAAATTAATCTTTTGCACAGGTTGGTGATTTCCTTTCAACGACTTCGCTTCTTCGACAGTAGATTATTTTCGGCGATGGTCTTCTCTTTGAATATTTTCACCTTCTTGGGATCTTTACGCGAATTGAAATTTTCTTTGGCTATGAACTTTGAATGACAACGAATAACCAAAGGGCTGCGGCTACGCTCGCAACGTTGGGATGGTCTTGTCTTTAAAGGATTCTTTCACGAACTGTTCATGATTCTCTTTCATTCAACATTCGCATTCATCTTGCAGCCTTCACACACACTTAATTTCACACATGCGCGAGGTCTCTCCTTTCACCGGTCCCCACACATATGGCAACCGCTCTGATATTTCTATTCTCTTGTCCTAACAGATATTCATGCGCTATGATATCACTGTTAGACAACACATCGTAAACAATATATGACTAAGATAAAGAAATGGAACAAAGGCATAATCATTAATTATCAATTAATTTATCTTGGATATGTACATAAACGCACATATATATTACAAAAAGATCATAACTGTTATAACCGTATAACAATTAGGTAAATTAACTAACTATGATTAGAGTCTTTAACAGTAGTAGAGTGTCTACATGAACACTCGAAATCAGGTCACGAGGTTGTCAGACTTTACTACCTATGCTATCAAAATGTTCATGTGTAATGGAAGCTCATTTATACCATAGTTACTAGGCCCAATAGAAATGTCTATAGGCCAAATATTGCTAGATCTTGTAACCAAAAAAATTATCTTGTGGGATATTACAAAACTCTTTATGATTCAGTAGAGAATTATAAGATTTTTCATCACTTGTATCATCTTTTCAATTTCCTGAGATAGTGGATTCTGAAATATATCTTTCTCACGTGAAGGTGATTATGAAAAGCACGACTCTCACTATCTGTTTCTACCTCCTCATCACGGGGGCTTCACTAGAAGGCAATATAATACCACTTTAATTCATATTGTGGTATTAAATATTCATGAAAACCTAAAAATTATATTGCTTATATATTAAGGGGCAAAGAGTTTTTTTTATTTAATGTAACAATACAAAAATACTTTGGGGTATTTTTTATATGGGCGGGCCAACAAATATCCACCAAATGGAGATGGCAGGATCATAGCCGGATGAGAAATCGGGTTGAGGTAAGGCTCGAGCTTACCAGTACGTAGGGAAATCGCGTCTTGAGGCATGCTTGAGGCCAGGGGGTTTTGTGGTGAAGTGGATTTCCAGTCGATCATAGTCGAGAGACAGTGGTCATTGACAACCAATTGTTACCAATAGCACTCAACCAGTTGTTACCAATAGCCTTGGGAGGCTCTAAGCCTACAGGGTCTGTTATAGGCCCTCGATAAGCCTTGGGGGCTTGAATACCCAACCACTCATTCATATTACAAGCCTTGGAAAGTTTAGTCAGCCTCCTAGAGCTTGTTATAGGCCCTAGGGGCTTGGATACCTAGCCCACAACAGGCTTAGTCAGCGATTGCGGAACTGTAACATGCAATCTAAATGTTGTACTATGTGCATTGGCTCTAGTGACATACAAGAAGTAATCTCCTATCTCTTCATTAGACCATTAGATGTTGCAAATCATAATGATATGTGGTTGAGTAATTGCATTGTGGGTGAAGTAATGTGCATACACAATATACATCGAAAGAATCAAGGTGCATTGTAGTATGCATGTGGGGTCATAAGAGGGCTATCATATCAATATACTAGGTAGAAATATAAAGGGGTATAAAAAATGTTAATGAAGAAATTGATACATACAATATCTAGTGAAAATATGGGTTTTTTTAAATTGGGAAGGCATATTGGGAGGGAGTTAAAAAAAACGATTTTGGAAGGTATTTTCCAATATTTAGTGAAATTAGGGGTATTGTTTCATATGCCACGAACGAACATGCTATGATAGCGGTTTATTGAGTGAATCCCCCGTGCTCCTCATCAGCAGAAAGAATAACAATCTCATGTTCATATTTTTTTCACATAACTCACTGACACCATCCTTATCACTTGAAGGTGATTATGAAGAAACACGACTCTCACTATCTGTTTCTACCTCCTCATCAGCAGAAAGAATAACAATCTCATGTTCATATTTTTTTCACATAACTGACTGACACCATCCTTATCACCTGAAGGTGATTATGAAGAAGCACGACTCTCACTATCTGTTTCTACCTCCTCATCAGCAGAAAGAATAACAATCTCATGTTCATATTTTTTTCACATAACTCACTGAGAGAACAGTGAGTGTGACATGTATAACAGTATTATCTAGCTACTTGGAGAAAACATCTCGTCATGATCCTCTTCCTCTTTCTAAGAGAATCTTCTAGCCACGAGCCTTCTATAGTATGTTTGATTTGTAAATCTTCTTGTTGAACATCCATCACTTGTTCAGTGTTCATCATTCTTCATGATTTTACCTACAAATCAAAGTTAATTACATGATTAGTAATACTTCATAATCATCAAATCATGTTGACATGATAACCTACTATGCATACAGATATGATTCACATAGTTATGCAACTATCTTGACCAATACTTTGGCACAACATTTTTCCATATCTTGTATGCATACAATGGCTATCTAGATGCCTTCCATCTCTACCAGAACATAATATCAAGAGTGTGCACAGCTCTCAGCATGTCAGCAAAGAGGTTTCATTCTAGACAAGCAACAATGGAATGTTTGTCCAACTTACCAATCATATGCATATCAGTAGTATACTGTTCAATTTTATATGAATGCTTACACTATGCATCATATATTCTAGGAATACAAATATGCATACAACTATTACAAGCAATATCATTACTATTTCAGAGATTCAAATAACAACTCAAATACTTATCTTTTATGTTTGTGTGGTTTCCTCCCGCTTTATCTCTATATGTATTTTGAACTTCTATTCATTCTGTACCACTATGCATGCTTAAGTGTGCACTAGTGTCATCCTCATGATCTCATACACAAACATGCATTCATTAGTATAATCTAAATATTATCAAAACATTATAATTCTAAATAATCTTAAGTATGTATGGTCATGATCATTTCATACACATGTATACTTATCTAAGATCCTAACAAAGTATGATTCTAACTTGATATAGGAAAACATACCTAGATTATCATGTTTGGTTATGTCTTAACACACCCAAACAATATCTTCTTTGTTCTCTTCAATGATTTAGAGACCTTGTGCTAGAACCTACATATCTCATAGGTTAAGCATAGTAGAACAAAGCCATACATACCTCGTAAGTAGAGCTTCTATGTGATCAAAGATTATGGATGAGTCTTTGTCTTCATGTCATCATGGTCATAGAAATTGATTTGTCTTTCTTGATGTACTTGTATCTTGTTAGCAGACTACATCATCCTCATACAACACCACAAGTGCATTAGTACAATCATAAGTGTCATAACCCTAATTAATGAATGTCTTCTACCATTCACATGCATTCATTATCAAACAATCATAATTGTACTAACCTCAATAATATGAAGACAAACATATCATAAACTTAACCATGAATATATTTCAACACATACCTGTATCTCCTCAAGTCATACCTATCAGGATTGCTTTTAACCCAATCCACTTTGATTTGTTGAAACTGGATCTCGAGCTGGATTAGGGTTTGTCGGAGAAACCCTAAAAATTCAAACTTTGAATTTCAAAGTTCTGAATGGATGGAAAGATGCGCCTTGCTGAGCTAATTAAGCTAGCATACTTCAATTTTGAAATCTCCAAAATTTGACCCCTCAAAATTGCCTTTGAAACTTCTGGATCTTCTAGATAGGATCCCGAACTAGGGTTTGGTGAATCCCACCCTTCTGCCAAATCAAAAGGTTTGATCCAAAGCTCTAAACTTTGATTTTTCTGAGGAGCTTACAGCCGTGGTCACAGACTTCAAAAATTCCAACTTTTGCAAAAGCCCTAATTTTCCACCTTTCCGATCAAAATCTCGAACTAGGGTTTGATCAAACACGGCCTTCTACCCAACCAAAAAATTCGTCTTGGTCTCTAAATTTCGATTTTGATGAGGAGAATTCAATCGTGGATTCCGATTCCAAAAATTCCAACTTTCTCCGAAGCCCTAAATTCCTACAGCAGTGATAAGCCAAGAATGAAGGTGCTCAGAAAACAATTCTATTTTGACAGAAATATGCACCTGATTGTTTCTGGTGCATCTCTGAAATTACGAATTCACAAGGTCTGAAACCTCAGCCTGTGGTAGCCTGACCTGTCAGCTTTCCAACCCCACGGGTCTGACCTCAATTGGATTTTCTGAGAGAGAGTTATGCCAAGTGTCGCAACGTGACCTGTTTATGGGATAAAACAGGAGAGCGAACTTGTACAAAGTGCCACATGTCATTGGTTCAACTTCGGCCTCTGAAAATCGTACCGGTGAAAGTACAGTCCATTCCATACCTCTCACTTTTTACGAAATTTCATTTGGAGCTTCTTAGCCCAAGTTGTGACCTTTTTTCCTAGGTCACATGTTTATGAATGAGATCTGGAAGAGGCAGAAACCCTAACTTGTACTGATCATAAATCACAAATTACAATGAATTAGAGGTTTTCCTTTGGACACAAGGTACAGGGGGGTGTTATCTACGACCTGGAAAGGTTTCATATCCTTAACCTTCGCCAAAATGGATTTATAGCGAAAGTTCCAAGATGACAAGTTTTTTCTATACAAAACCCTAACCTTCAAGTTGTCGCAAGTGAAGCAAATGTCGTAAGTGCCATACATTGCCTTCCTTCAGGTTAGCTCTGATACCATGTTAAGATTCAATATGCTAAGACAGAAAATATTAGCATTACATTCCATTTCACAACAATAGCATATATAGGATCACTGAAAGAACAACAAGCACAGCATAAATACAAGAGACACATATTTATCCTGGGAAACCCTCATGGGGTAGAAAACCCAGCAAAGCTTCCTCAATATAAATGACCAACAAATACAAAGATGTAACCCACAACCATGAGCTCCTTCTCCTCCATAACAGATCTCTCTCTCACCTATGCGCCAATATCAAGTGAGTGAATGTGTGTTAAATGAGGAACACACCTCCTCTATTTATACACAACTCCGACTTGACTTTTACACTAACTAGGTCGGCCCCAGCTTTAACCACTGGGTTAAACACCCCATTACAACTGAATCTGGGCCGACCCCACTAGGGAAGTCTAATAACCCAAGTTACCACATTCCGACGGAGGAATAAACATCTCCGAATATACAATAGGGTCTTCACGGAGGAATGAAACATCTCCAGAATAATAAAGTACAAATATAATATTCTTAGAAGTTACAATATTTCAACACAAACACACATGTACAAACAAATATATATGTACATACCTGAGCTTGACTTGATTTCGGTTTCATTATATGAGTTTCAACAACGTCTTCAACAACTTGATATACATTATGAGAAGGATCTCTACGTTTGTTATGGAACATTTTGAAAATTACAATTCATTATAAAAAAATGGATTTGGAAAATGTATGATATATACATACTAGGTTCGATTTCTTGTTCTTGAACTTGATTTTCAATATTCACTTCATCAATATTACAATGTAAATATCTATTTACATCTTCAACAACTGTCTCTTCAGGTTTGATTTCTTGTTCATGTACTCAATTTCAATATCCATTTCATCAACATCTTCAACAACTGTCTCTTGCGTTTGTACAAGCTTTCGGTTTTTGGCGTAATATTTGAGTCTTTCTCTTTTGTTATGAGCTGCATCATCTCGTTTACGTGCATTTTTGCTTTGGTGATTTATTTCACTGCACATTATGGTTTAATCTAGATATAGGTTTTTAAAAAATCAACACTTTATAGAAAAAAATAAAAATAAAAAATAAAAATAAAAAATAAAAATAAAAAATAAAAATAAAAATAAAAAATAAAAAAAAAATAAAAAAAATTGCATATTAAAAAACAACTAAAAAAGGTTTTTTGAGTCTTTCATTCATTTATAACGTTAAGAGAAATTTTCTTTGACTCTTGAGCCTTTGACTTTAAAAAAAAAATTGAGAAAAAATTCACCTTTTAAAAAGTCGCGTTGATCCTTTGAGCCTTTGAGAAAACACTTTAAGAGAAGTTTCCTTTGAGCCGTTCACCTAAAAAAGAAGTCATTGAGAAAAAAATCATCTTAGAAAAAGTCCTTTAGAATCTTTCAGCCTTTAAGAAAACACTTAAAGAGAAATTTCCTTTCAACATTTGACAAAAAATAATTCCTATGAGGAAAATATCATCTTAAAAAAGTTCTTAGAGTCTTAGAGCTCCAAAAAAAACACTTTAAGATCAATTGTCTTTGAGTTTTTTACCTAAAAAAATGTTTAAGAAAAAACTTATCTTAAAAAAGGTCTCTTAGAGTCTTTGAAATAACACCTCAAGAGAAATTTCCTTTGAGCCTTTTAGAAAAAAAATTCTTAAATAAGTCCAAAAAAAAACCCTTGAATAAGTCTTTTAGAAAAACATCTCCTTAAAAAAAATCTCTTAGAAAAGCATCTCTTTAAAAAAGTCCAAAAAAATCTCCTTAAAGAAGTCCCTTAGAAAAAATATCCTTACCTTCAAGAAGTTCCTTAGAAAAAAATCTCCTTATAGAGGTCCCTTAGAAGAAAAAAATCCTTGTAAAAAAACCTCTTTGAAAAAAATCTCCTTTCAAAAAAGAACCCTTAAAAAATATTTTGTAAAGATGTCTATGAGAATGAAAGATGCAAAATTATCGTTTATCTTAGTCTATAAATACGATTTGAAAGAGTTTAATTATTAAAAGTGGGCCCACGATTTTCCAGCCAACCAAATTTTTTTGCAATCAAATTTTCGGTCGAAAACCGCGACATTAATTTTAACGTTTTTTAAACGGAAAGGTGTTTTCGGCCGAAAATTAGTTTGGCCGAACAATAGTTCGGCCAAAAACATGTTACTACCTAAAAACTGTGATGTTTTAATTTTTTTCTAATTTCAAAAGGTAAAACCAATATCAAGTAATATAAAGCAATTTTCGGAGCTGATACCGTTATTTTCACCATTGAATATACTTTCTCAAGGTATAGATTTTGTTGTATTTAGTTGATATTTGATAATTTTAATTATTTTTTCTTGACATGTGTTTATTTTGGTTTCATTGCTTTCAAAATGCAGTGAAATAAAAATTCAATAACTTCAAAAATTGAAAATTGAAAAAATATGGGACAATTCGTTGGAGTGTCTACTTCAAAATGGTACTCTTAGATTGTGTAGTTTTAGTGTCAATTGAGAGAAATGTCCACTCAAAATAAACATGTTGATATGCAACAAGTTTTTCACGTCGATCCAATTAAAATAATTATAATAATTAGTATATTCACCCGTTGGATCCGAAATTATAGTCATGCAGTAGTACACTCTGTATAGATTGTCGCAGCATATTTTGTTTTTAACAAACACAAGTTTAACAGTGAATTCATGCAATTCAAAAAACATGACTATTTATTAGTCCTTTCATTTTATAAGAACATATTGTCAAACATCTGCTAAATTGACATCAAATCTCAATCAAAAAACCGAAAAAATAATGAATAGAAAGCTAACATAATTCTCCAAAAGTTTTGTTTTTACTATAAAATGAAATTCTAAACACAAATATAACTTTTGTTCGCCCGAAGATGAAAAACATGAAAAAAAACATATTTATTTTCTCATAGCACCCCCCAAAATAGACACCCATATTCATGTTTTCACGCCAAATTGATCAAGAATACATAACAAAGGTTCAGTCAAGTAAACCATGTTTAACAAAAGTCAAACAATAGTCAACCATGGTGCATTCCTTAGCTAAGCTAATTCAATCATAGTTTATTAATTTGAACCATGGAAATTCAACCATAGTTAACCATGGTTCACTAAAATAAACCATGGTCGAACAATAATCACCTAATTATGGTCAAACATAGTCAACCATGGTTTACTATGTTCAAACATGTTTAAATGTCATAAACCTTAGCTAAGCAACGTCAACCAAGGTTTCCTAATGTCAACCATGTTTGACTGAAGTCAATCAAAATCAACAATGGTAAAACAATATTCACTCATTCTTAACTATGGTCAAACTTAGTGGACCATGTTCAAACATAGTTAACCATGGTTAAATAAACTCAACTATGAAACCTTATTCAACCATTATCAATCATGGTTGATTACATTCAAATATGGTCTCACATAATTAAACATGCACAACCAAGGTCAACGAAGTAACCATAGTCAACAATGGTAAACAGAGTCAACATTACATAAACAAATTGAACCATACACAACCAAGGATAAATATCATTTAACACCCTTTTTTAACCATGGCCAATGTTGGTCAAGCATGGTGAACCTTAGCTAATCAAAGTCAAGAATGGTTTACTAATGTCAACCATGGTTTTAACTAAAGTCAACGATAATCACTCATGGTTCACTGAAATCAACCATGGTAAAACAATAGTCACCCATGGTTAACTATGTTCAAACTTAGTCAACCATGTCCAAACATAAGTTAACCATGGTCAACTAAAATCAAATATTAAAACTAGAGTCAACCATAGTTGACCAATGGTCTCACATAATCAAATATGCACATCCATGATCAACAAAATAATCCATAGTAAAAAATGGTAAAACAGATTCAATTTTACCTAAACAAGTTGAACCATACACAACCAAGGATAAGTATCATTTAACACCATTTTTTAACCATGGACAATGTTGATCAAGGATAGTGAACCTTAGATAAGCAAATTCAATCATTGTTTACTAATTTCAGCCATGGTTAACTAAAGTTAGCCATAGTCACCCATGGTTCACTAAAATCAACCATGGTAAAACAATAGTCACCCATGGTTAACTTTGTTCAAACTTAGTCAACCATGTCATATTTTACCATGCTTAATTAAAGTCAACTATTAAAACGAGAGTCAACTATAGTCGACCATGGTCAATGACATTCAAACATGGTCTCACATTTAATCAAACATGCACAATCCATGGTCAAAGAAATAATCCATAGTCAACCATGGTGAAATAGGGTCAATGTTACCTAAATAAACTGAAACATACACAACCAAGGTTCATTAAATTAAACCATGGTTAAGCAAAGTTGAACAATAATCAACCATTGTGCATTAAATTCAACTATGCACAAACAATAGTCAACCATGACTTGCTATGATCAAACTTGGTCAACCATCATTTGACACCCTTTATCAACCATGGTTAACGATGGTCGAACATGGTCAGCCTTAGCTAACAAAAGTCAACCATAGTCAACCATGGTGACCTATAGTCACCCATGGTTCACTAAAATATCCAATGGTCGAATAATATATATGCATGGTTAACTATAGTTAGCCTTAGTCAACCATGTCCAAACATAGTCATCCATGGTTGACGAAAGTCAACTAAAAAATCAAACCCCCAATATTTATTTATTTAGGTAATCTTATTTAATATAAATAAAATTAACATTTAAATCATATTTCCCTTTTATTATTAATATTTGTATTACTTATATAAATAAATGAACTTATTATAGTTATTGATTATTTATTTATTTTTATAAATTTATTATTATCATTATTTATATTTTTCCTCTATTAATAACTATTTTCATTTTTAAGAGCACTTAGGGATGGTCGAAAGATATTAATTGTAATATTGGAGATAAAAAAGGATGTCCCCTCTCCCCTTCCCTTTTGGGTATATACATCGATAAGCTAAAAAAATGTTTAGAAGAAGCAGGTTGTGTTGTTACTAATGACCTTAGTTGGAATAGTCATCATCCTCCTTCTCTGTGTTGATGGTATAGGATGTCCCCTCTCCCCTTCCCTTTTGGGTATATACATCGATAAGCTAAAAAAATGTTTAGAAGAAGCAAGTTGTGTTGTTACTAATGACCTTAGTTGAAATAGTCATCATCCTCCTTCTCTATGTTGATGGTATTGTTCTTATGGCAAGGTTCCCCTATGACCTTGATAAACAATTACAAATTCTCAAATATTTTTTCTCTAACATGGGTATGTCTATTAACACCAACAAAACTAAAGTTATGATTATCAAGTCCAAGAAAGACACTTACACTAATTTTGGATATGGAAATAACAACTTGCAGGAAGTGTCCTCTTACAAATATCTTGGAAATGATATCCATCGCAAGCTCAATTGGAACTATAGCATTGATAAAACGATTAACGAAGGGTGGAAAGCTTGTTTTTTCCTATAAAACAATTGTCAATCAACAAACCTAGTGATGTGGGATAAAAAGAAGATTCTTTTTTAAACTATTGTCACTCTCATTATCTTGTACAGTTGTGAAGTTTAGGATTGTATCATCACTCGAGAATCCTGGAGAAATATTGAGCAAATTCAGAAGTGTTTTATCACATATAACCTCAAAATTAAAATCAATACGCCCTATCCTATTCTCCTTATAGAAGTGGGTCTTTCCCCCATCGAAATCATCACGATGACTAGGTAATTAATGTACAAGAACAAGATAAATAACAAGGAAAACCAGAGACTCCATAAAATTGCTTTAAATTCTAGTCAAGACCATCTACGGCTCAAGAGAGGAGGGTATAAAGATGTCATGGCTTGGTTAAACCAATGGGGGATTAACGAAAATGCCAATTTGAAAAATATCAGCAACCTCAAAAATACTATAACATCTAAGTTTAATGAGAAAATGTGGGACGAGAAATATTTAGAGGATAAAAGAAAATTAAGATATTACAAGGAGGTCATTAACCCTAATCTGTAAGATCAAAAGTATCTCTCTATCTTAACCAGTTCGAAGAAGAAAAATAATATAGCCAAGATAAGAATGAACTTCCATGAGCTTCATAGTGAAACAGGACATTGGGAAATTCCTAAAACACCATTGGTGGAAAGGATTTTCCAACTCTGTGAATCTATGGGCGTTGAGGACGAATTTCATTTTCTTTTAGAGTGCCTTGTGTACACCCACATTCGTTCGCAGTTTCCCAATATTTGCTACAATTCTAACCTCCATGATTTTCTAACATGTCAAAACTATGGTGACCTAGGAAAGCTTCTTTCTAAGCTTTTTTATCATAGGAATAAAATTTTATATCAATCCAAATAATTCCTATCTCTTTTCTTAAGGTTTGGTAGACCAAATGGGTCTTAGTGGACATTAATATTCATCACCATCATCATTATTATTAATAATGTTGGAAACCTAATCCCACGGGATTATGGTTCCACTATCAATTTGTAAATATTGTAAATATTTTTGGTATGAGAAGACAGAGAGTCTCCTTGGACTCCAATGGAACTCTTGGATGCTAAAGCCCAAGTTACAAACCTATTGTATAAAATAAGGATATCGATCATGAATAAAGAATTCAAGAGTTATTCTCTTACATTGGTATTAGAGAACTTGCCCACAACTTCTGTTGTTGGTTCAGTCTTCCCTCTGCAGAGTGCTCCTTCTTGGAAATTTTTTGTGTCTCCGAGACATTGCTTGCCAGTTGTGCTATGTGCCATAATGCCTGCCCTCAAATCTACTAGATTCCCTACTCTAAAAAGAGACATATAATGTTCCTCTTGCATTCACTCAACTTGTGTGTTATAGTGGACTTGCATGCACACCAAAGAATACTCCCTCCTTCGTGAATGCCCTCTCCTCATTTTGTGAGTGCCCCCTCTCTCTTAAATACCTGCATTCACAGGATCTACAATGTGGAGCTAGTGTGATGGTGTGTTAATTGATGACCATTCCAAAGGTAGAAACCCTAATTTTTACCTCTGCACTCTCTCTTCTAGTATCTCACTATGCCCACCCACGATCTAACCACATGATAAAGGCTACATGATCTCTTCTCCACAATATACATGATATCCTCCTGTCTATGACCTAGAGTTTAACATTGTTTTTTAGAGTTGTGCGTTGAGCATTGATATTCTCTAAAAAAACCATGTGTTGAGGATTGGAACGCCACCAGCCAGTTGAAGACTATATTCTCTCTTGTTGTGGAGTGTGTTGGACCCATGAATACGTGTAGCTGTGTGGATTCTCTCTTGGTGAATACCCTCCTTCATGAGCATCTGTGAAGCTCTTTCTCTGCTGCGATTTGGAAGACCCCGTGGAGCTACATTTTGAAGCGTTTAGACTTCACTTCTAGAGTGATGTGTTAAAACCCAATTAGTGGTATTTATGCATGGAGGAGACCAAGCATGTTGCAAATGTTGATTAATGGATTTGTTTTGATGCCGAATGGAGCTACGATTGTTGAAGTTTGGATCTGTGACAATTGAAGACTAGAGCTGCTACTATTGAAGACCTTGTGAAAGCTACATGAGGAGGTGAAGCTATGTGAAACCCTAATATCGTGTGGAGTATGTTGAAGGTTTAAATTTGGATTTGTGTAACCTATATCCCTCTTTTCCACTAAACGATTGACTCGTATATAAGTTGGTTTGAAGTACTATTTGCACTCACTTTAATTTATGTTTAGAAGAAAGTATATTTTTCACAAGTCTAAGGGTTTGTTGCTTCAGTTTTAAAAAAAGGAATTCTTTGGCATGAATCATTTGTAAGGGTGTTGAATATTTCAAGTTTTAGGACTTATATACCTTGTTTTTGGATCAGTTGTAGAAATAGTATAGAGTCTGCAGTGTGTAGAAATAGTATATAGTTTGTAGAAAGAATTTTTTTTGTAAATAAAGTGGCAGAGACTTATACCGACACCTTCTCTTCGTATCCCAAAACACTATTAATTTGTAGGTGACGGTCATAGAAGATGAATTCATTGGCATCTATAGTTGGAACAGTACTCACTAGTAAAAACAACTATCCAGAGTGGTCAAGGAAGATCAAAGCCACATTCATTTGCAATGATTTATGGCATGGCATATGTTAAGGAACCACCATTAAAACAGAAGTTGTCCTGACCTTGAAATCTAACTTAAATCCACCAGCAACAGAGAAATAACAAGATATATGGCAGACAAGAGACAACAAGGCATTGGCAATGATCACTGAAACAGTAAGTGAAGAGGTGATTCAACACATATTACCTACAACATCATGTTTTGATGCCTTGAAAAGATTGAAGGATCTATTTGACTCACATTTTGAGATGGAGATAATTCAGATGATGTTGAAACTATTCAATTTAGAAGTGAAGGATAATGATCCCATGATTGTTGCATTTGATATCAAAGAATCCATGCATAATATCTAGGCCACTAGCATGAAACTAGACCTTCCACTTGCTACCTTTCTCAAGTTTGATTCTATCCTACACATCCACACTACCTTGAATCAATTCAAGCTAGCGACAAGTTGAAGGACATCACCTTTGAAACCTTGGTGGAGAAGATTGCAGATGGAGAAAAAGCATTTGGAAAGAAGAGTAGTGAGCCCACTGAAGAGACCTATTGCCTTGCTAAAAAAGAAAAGAACTAGTCAAAAGACTCTCCCAAGGGAGAGAGTAGCAGATGAGGACGAGGAAAAAGAAGTTTTAGAGGAAGTGGGAAGAAACAACTCAAATAGAAGACCAGACTTTAGTGTTAGTGTTGTGGGAATAATGGACACAAAGCAAATCAGTGTTGGGCCCCTTGGGATTCCATCAAAGAAATACATAACTATAGGAAAGAAGACAAAATTAAAAGCCAAGAGGTTGGTAAATATATTGAATCTGCTCAATGTATTGTTGCACATTGTAATATCGGAATAAATGAAATCACATCTTTTTCATCTTACAAAGATACTTGGCTACTTGATACTGGTGCAACATCCCACATGACAATTAGAAAATATTGTTTTGAAGAACTGAATGACAATGTAGATGGAATGGTATATTTTGCAAATAAATCCAACCTTAAACCAAGGGGATTTGGTTCCATTAGGCTCAAACTAACTAGATTCCCTGAATTTTTATTGGATAATGTTCTTTATCTTCCAAAGTTACAAAGAATCATGTTGTCCTTGGTGCAGATTTGACAGCAAGGACATTCCATCCACATGTTCGATGGAATAGTAGAGATAAGGAAGTCCTCTGAAACCAGGTCATCATGACCGGATATGAAAATGAAAATTTGTTGAAGCTGAAAGGATCATCTACAAGAGCTCATAACTTTGCCTACCTTTCTCAGCATGAAGAAGGTACTCTGTCATCCAGTGTTTTATGGCATGCTAGATATGGTCACTTAAACTATAAAAGTATTTTCTTTTTGAAAAAGAATGGTGTTTCTAGTTTTCCTGCCATTCCTAAGAATATGAACAAATGTGATGCATGCATACTAGGCAAACATAGTAAGCATCCATTTCATGAGTCAAAATTCAGAGCATGTAGAAACTTAGAGTTGATTCACATTGACCTATGTGGCCCCATGCATGTTATTTTTTCCAATGGTAATAAATATTGCATGACTTTAGTTGATGGATATGTCAGAATATGTTGGGTATACTCATTAAAGAAAAAATATGAAGCATTTCAAACATTCAAAAATTGTCATGCATGGATAGAAAATGAAGCACAATCTCATATTGGCACACTTCGTACAGATAATGGAAAAGAATACACTTCTAATGATTTTGAAGACTATCTTCGTCAACATCGGATTGCACCTCAAACTATATTTCCTTAGAATCCTCAACAAAATGGTTTGGAAAAAAGAATGAATAGAACCATCATGAATATGGTACGCTCAATGATGCTTTTCAAGAATGTCAAATTAATGTTTTGGGGTGATGTAGTGTTATGTGTAGTCTATTTGAGAAATAGGAGTCCAACTCATTCTCTTTATCAAAACAACACTCTGCATGAAATGTGGTATGGTTGCATCCCTCCAATAAGGCATCTCATGGTTTTTCGTTCCACTTACTATGCCTTGATACCAAAGGAACAAAGAGACAAGATTGGTGCTCGAAGTCGAAAATATGTTTTCTTGGGGTATTTAGACACCTCCAAGGCATATTGTCTTTATGATGATAAAAATAATAATTTTATTCTTTCCATAGATGTCATTTTTCTTGAAATTAATAAAAAAGAAGAGCCTATTGAAAGACAGCTTGATCGTCTGGAAAACTTTTCCCATATTAATACATATTATGAAGTTGATAATGAATTTCCATATCTTGAAGGGGGAATCCCTATCTTGGATCAATCTCTAGAATTTCCTTTTGAAACACCAACACCCCCTCATGACGAAACTCATGAAGAATAAGTTCCAGCCACTGCATCTGAACATGAGGTTCAACTAGATGATGTGATTGAGAGGATTGGGACATTGAATCTTGAAGAAAATAAAGCACCACCAGCTGATCAACCTGGGCCATCACGAAAAGTTCTAAAATGTGCCACAAAGACACTTGAAAGTGTCCATCTTGATGAAGTTGGAAAGATGGGAATAAGAATTTCAACCAGACAAGAAGATGGAGGAGATGTAGATAAATCAGGTGTTGTAGAAGACAAGGATGTCTCATTTGATTGTGAATTGAATTTATTTACCAACTTTGAAGCAACTCCCTTTGAAGTGGCTTATACTCCTGATCAATGGAAAGAATCCATGCAGAATGAGTATGATGCGCTCATAATGAATGGAACCCGCAAGCTGGTTGACCCTCCAGTTGGAACCAAACCAATCAATTGCAAGTGGGTATACAAAAGCAAATACATATCAGATGGCTCACTTGACAAGCACAAGGAAGGGCTTGTGGTGAAAGGCTAGATGCACATAAGTATTAACTATGAATATATGTCCTCCCCCACAAAAAAATGGGATACCATCTGCACCTTATTGTCTTTGGATGCACAAAATGGGTGGAAAGTTCATCGGATGGATGTGAAAACAACTTTCTTGAATGGAGACTTGAAAGAGAATGTCTTCATGTCTCAGCCAAAAGGCTTTGTTGTGAAAGGGAAAGAACATAAGGTATGTAAGCTCGTCAAGTCATTATATGGCCTGAAACAAGCACCTTGCGCATGGTATGAAAAGCTAACTGAGCATCTTCTGTAGTTTTTCCAACATTTCAATATTGATGACGCAATACCGTTTGTAAAGAAATTTGGAATATATGATGTGTATCTTGTGGTGTATGTAGATGACCATTTGATGATAGGGAATAATGAAAGTTATATTGCATCCATAAAGAAACATTTGAAGAAGGGATTTGAATCTATAGATCTGGGACACCTTCACTACTACTTGGGAATTGAAGTGACTCAGCATCATAAGTACATATCCATCCCCCAAAAGAAATATATTGGAGAACTGTCAAATAGATTTTGCATGACAGAATGCAACCCTCTCTCAACTCCAATGGAACAAAGTTGAAGCTCACATCGAATGAAGGAAAATAATTCGAGGATGAGACCAAGTACCAACAACTTGTGGGAAGCCTTATCTACCTTACCACCACTAGACCAGATATTTCAAATGTTGTTTGCATCCTTTCAAGGTTCACGCACAAACCTTGTGAAGGAGATTGGTTTGCTGCTAAAAACGTTCTAAGATATTTGAAAAGGACTCAAGAATTTGGACTCAAGTACTCTAAGGTGGATGACTTCAAATTTATTAGGTACTCTAGTTTAGACTTTGATGGCAACAGAGAGACAATAGTGTCTACTTATGGATACATAATGAGTCTTGGATCAACAAATGTCTCCTGGAGATCATGCAAATAGTCAGTTCTAGCAGATTCAACAACAAAGGAAAAATATGTGGCTTCTTCGGAAGAAATGAAAAAGGTTGTGTTCCTCAGGAAGATACTTGAATATTTGCAAGAGAAACAAGAGAACTCCAGTCCCTTATTGATCGAAAACACTTTTGTAGTAAAGTTGGTCAAGAATCCTAGATTCCATGATCAAACCAAGCACATCAACATGAAGTACCATTTGATTCGACATCATGTAGAGGCCAAGTCAGTCCATTTATGACATTGTTCCATGAACAAGCAAATTGTAGACATCTTCACCACATCACTTGGAATAGAAAAGTTTGGAAATTTTAGAAACATACTCGGAATTACAAACCACCCTTTGGATTAAGGGGGGGAATGTTGGAAACCTAATCCTACAGGATTATGGTTCCACTATCAATTTGTAAATATTGAAAATATTTTCAGTATGAGAAGAGAGTCTCCTTAGACTCCAATGAATCTCTTGGAAGTTGAAGCCCAAGAGGCAAACCTATTGTATAAAATAAGGAGCTAGATCATGAATAAAGCATTCGAGAGTTATTCTCTAACAAATAATAATAATTCACCACAAATAATCGACCATGTTTTTATTTTATAATAATAATAATAATTCACCACAAATAATCGACCGCGTTTTTTAAAAGTCGATAACAAAAACCATGATTAACCAAAGTCAATTGCGACATCAAATGCCATATTTACTTATTTGATTTGATGTATTTATGTAATTTTATTTAGTATAAATAAAATTAACTAAAATAATTTTTTTATTATTATTCATATTTGTATAGGTAAATGGTGAATAGCAAGTGTCTTTTCATTTAGTGGATGTAGTCCATGACACCGGTGAACCACAATTAAAAAAAAAATTAAATAAACTTATTATTATTTTTTATTTGATTAATTCTATTTATTTATTTATTTATATCAGGTGACTTCTTTTCTTTATAAATAATTATTATCATTGTTTATAAAGAAAAGAAGTTATATAATATAAATAAATAAAGATAAATATATAAAATTTAAAAAAATAATAATAAGTTCATTTATCTATGCAAATATGAATAATAAAAATAAAAGCAATATTTTAGTTAATTTTATTTATACTAAATAAAATTATCAATAAATAATTTTATTTTCTTTATAAATAATTATTATCATTATTGTCAACTAAGTTGTGGTCAAGCATTTAATCGATGGGAGTTTTTTTATCACTGGTCCAAGTTCAATTATTAGAGTGAGGATGCTAGCATCTAAAACTGGGAGTCCTCATAGTGACATGTTCGAAGAATGATAAAATATAAGTCCTCGACTCCAACCAAAAAATAAGGGATGTTGTTAAAAATTAATAATTACAACCACATTTTTAAAAACGTGATTGTGCAAATCTTAATTTACTCACTATCAAAGAAAGGGTAATGGGTACCAAGCTTTATTTAAGCATGGGAATATATTTTTGCCAAAATTGCTTGAATCCAAATTCTAAATAACCACGAATTGAGATGACTGGTTAACCATCCCACGTATTCTTTAAGGATACTCTTATTTGGTCTCCGAGTTACAATAAGTTGTATAAATAGAATACAAATTAGAAAAGGAATGCCTAATATTTATAGATAAAAATCACAAACTTTCAACCAAACATTCAATTTTCATAAAAAAAGATTTAAGAATGAGGATTACCATCTAACATTATAGGGAAAAGAAATGAGCTTTAAAGCCCATTTTTCCTTTGGTAGCCTTCGAGGATTATGACATTGGTCAATCTCATACAAAATACTAATTATTTATTTTCTAAATGCATATTGTTCATATATACGATTATTCATGCACAAATTTATAAATTACATTAAAAATGCATTTCAGTATCTTTTCCTCTTCTTAGGATTTAATGTTAATAAAAAAAAAAACTTTTTTTTCATTTTTCCTCATTAAATAGATGTACATATAATTTTTATTTTCGATTTAAATAAAATTTATTTTTCTTTCCATTTCATTCACTCATTTCTTAAATGCATTCATATTTTCATTTACTAACTCTCATTTCCCTTTTTCACATAATGCATATAAATCTATATAATCAATCAAATTATCTACAATGCTAACAAATCACGCCAAGGCTTGTAATCTCAATTGCTAATGGCCCTATCGATAGTTGTGAGTTCTTAGATCCATTCGGAAGAAGCAGGAAGCTTTCGAATCACTTATATAATGCGATAAGAATGCACTGTCAACTGCACATGGATACCATATGATAATACAAGGAAATGAGAATGAAATAGGAAGTAGGGACAAGGGTTTTGCGGGATAATAAATGTGAAATTTGCAAAATGGATCGTCTTTTGATCAAGACTTTTATTTAGTATTCCCTTACCCAAAATCCAAGCTCTGGACCTAGTAAAGATGTTGCTAATGGAGAGATAATACACTGATAGCGTCCTCAGATCCTTGATCCTTGTGAGTGAGCCATATATAGATCCTTGTACGTGACTGAATTGGTTGCCTATCTTCATGGAAATATGAAATCTTTAGACAACACATATTAGTGAGTGTTAGTAAGAGGCATAGGAAACCTAGAACTCCTTTCCTAACAGTACTCACATAACATTTTCATGTAATTAATTTTCCAGCTATATGTTTAGATGACAAAAAAAAACACCACTTCAAATATTTTCTCATTTATAAGTTTAGTTTTAAAAAAAAACACATCAAACATTATTATTTATTAATCATGAATTGATAATAAATACTATCAATCAAACATTATTATTTATTAATCATGAATTGATAATAAATACTATCATTTATATGATAATCATAAATAATATCATTGTAACATTTATTACTATCAATAAACTTTGTATATCCAAAATCAACACATAATCATTACATTAACTACAATAAAAATTACATTAATCAAACAACTTTAAACATATATATTAATCCAAAAGTATCCCTCAATCAAAATATATATGTTTTGATTAAAAAATAGTGTGCCCATGATGAGTAGTGTTCACCAATATTTTTTATTTTTGATAAAGCCCGAAGAGAAAGAGAAGCGTGACCAAAGCTTTGAGAACAAGCTTTTCTTACCAATGGATTTTGAAAAGCAATTCCATAAACTATAGTGTTAAGCCTCCAATTAGAGGAAGATTTTTTTTATTTTATTTAAGGTAGAAAGAGAAAGAAGAAAATAGGGTTATGATTTTTTATTTTTATTTTTTTTCAAGGAAAGTTATTTTTTTCTGTCTTCAATGTGGGATGTTATATATTTTTTAATTTATTAATTGATATGGCTTTAAATTATTGCAAGTTTGGCTATATTTAATTAATTACTTAATACATATTATGTAAGTATTTTTAGAAGGAAACAAATTGAAGAAAAGTTTGCACTTTGAAGGATTTAATCTCTATCAAACATGATAAATGTAAAATTAAGATGAATCTATGTTAATTTAATTATAATTCTCTTACAATAAGTACAATTTCAACATCAATTATAATTAAAATTACTTATTGTATAATCTAACATGTATTTTTTATAATAATTATATTCAACAATAAATATAATAATGATGTTTATAAACATTATGTACTTAAGGTGGAGATGGCACATATAACTTTAATAAGGTGAAGATGACACATAAAACTTTAATAAAATAATTGATATAGCTTTCAACCATTGCAAGTTTGAATATGTCACTTAATTAATTGATATGGATAGTGCATGATAGATACAAAATTAAAATAAATCTACACTAATTTAATTATAATTCTATAACAATAAATACAATTTCAACGTCATTAATAATTAAAATTACTTATTGTATAATTTCAACATTATTAACGTGTATTTTTATAATAATTATATTCAACAATAAATATAAATGTAATAATGATGTTTATAAATATTAATACTTAATAATAAATATAATTACAATGAGTAAAGTATAAATTTGCTTTTATTTAGATTTTTTAAATTATAAAAAAATAACTATAAATCACTCAATTTCAATTTTTCTTTAAAAATATCAATAAATTAAAATATATATATATATTTAGAAAACCGTGATTGAATTATTTAATTAATTTTATAAATATATATAATCAATATATTGAATATTCTTAAAAAAACAATTCACGTTTATAAAAAATTAAAAATTATAAAATGATTTGAAATGATTATAAGTTTTTATTATCACATACCAAATTAAATAATTTTATATAATTAGACTTCAATATTTATGACATCATAAATTTAAATGAATGATCCATCTTAAATTTAATTTAAAAATAAAGAAATCATTAATGATGTTAATCTAAAAGAGAATTAAATACATGATGAAGGATAAGGATGTAATGTGTTGATCTTGTAAGAGGATATGCTCCATAAAACCACTTTAGATTCATCTTAGCTTCGGATCTACCAAAGGGTGAGATCAAATCTTTTAAGATGCAAATCTTTTTTAAAATGCAAAATTTGGGTAAAATCTTGCACTTCAAGGGATTTGATCCCTCACTGTGCTTGGTAGATTGGAGATATGATGGATCTATACTCATTGAATATATAAATCTGTAGTATGTATTCAAATCCATCATATCAAAATCATGCTCAACTCCCACATCACATAGCAAGAAGTATCCAAATTTAATTAATTTTTTAAGTTTTAATTAATTGGAATATACATGAACTTTAGGTTGGAGTCAACATTATAAAAACTTTATTTATTTCATATTTTATTATTTTATTAAAGTGTAAAAAACATAGTATATCAACTACACATTGAACAAGAAATTATACTTCTCCCTCATAAAAATAGTTCCTTTAAAAATAATATATCCCATAAATATCACCATTTAACATTTCTATATTTACCATGTTATGATGAATATAACATGACAAGGCTTTGTTAACAAGTTTTTATGACAAGTTTGTATTGTCTCGGCACTCCAGAATGGGAAACAGGTGGAACCTAAGTTTGAAGGATATGAGCTGGAAGCCGATGGGCTGTTACAATATCAAGGGAGGATGTATATTCCTGAGGAGGGAGATATTAGAAAAAATATACTTAAGGAAGCCCACAGAGAAGTATATTGTGCGCACCCAGGCGTAAAGATGTATGCAGACATGAAGCAACTCTTCTTTTGGGTAGGAATGAAGCGCGACGTGGTCGAATTCGTTGCTAAGTTCCTTGAGTGTCAGTAGGTAAAAGCTGATCATCACCACCTGGCAGGGCTATTGCAACCACATGACATTCTTGTGTCAAAATGGGAGGTTATCTCCATGGACTTTGTGGTTGGATTGCCTCTTACCTCTCATAGGGATGATGCCATCATGGTCATCGTTGATAAACTGACCAAAACTGCTCACTTTATTCTAGTTAAGGAGACCTATGATGTCACAGATGTAACTTGAGTATTCATAACAGTGAAGTAGTTCGTCTCCATGGGTTTCCCAAGAAGATTATCTCAGATAGAGATTTCAGGTTTATGTCCAGGTTTTGGACAAGTTTGTAGTCAGCCTTAGGAACTCAGTTGAACCTAAGCACAGCTTACCATCCAGAGACAGATGTGCAAACAGAAAGAGTGAATCAGGTGATGGAGGACATACTAAGGATGTATGTTATGGATCAGCAGACCCATTGGGAAAAGCACTTACCTTTGGTAGAATTTGCTTACAACAATAGTTACCATAGCTCAATTGGGATGCCTCCATATGAAGCATTATATGGAAGGTCGTGCAGAACACCATTGAGTTGGGAAAGGTTAGATGATCGAGTGATTATAGGACCTAAGTTGATTTAGGAGATGGAAGAACAGGTTATTCGGATTAGACAGCGGTTAAAGGAAGCTCGAGATAAACAAAAGAGCTATGTCGATGCGCATAGAGTTGACCGAAACTATAAGGTTGGGGATGCAATGTTCATACACATCAGGCCTAGTAAAAGTACCATCCAGTTTGGGAAAGGGACGAGGTTGTCGCCATGATTCATAGGACCCTTTGGAATTTTGGAGAAGTTTGGACCCGTCGCGTATCATCTTGAGTTGCCACCCCCATTTGCACAAAACTCATAATGTTTTTCCTGTATCTGTTTTACGACATTATATAGCCGATGAGTCTCATAAAATAAATTGGAAGGAACTGCGGGTTTTGGACGAGGAGACCATCAAGGTCAAACCATTACGAATTTTGGACCGCGGGGTTAGACAGCTCAGACACCGTTTGGTGGACCAGGTTAAGGTCCAGTGGGACCAGTATAGCCTAGGTTCTTCTACCTAGGAGGATGCAGAGACCATGCGTCGTGATTTTCCCACACTATTTTGACCATAACTTCGGGACGAAGTTTCTTGAAGGGTGGGTGTTTGTAATGCCTCGTTTTGACCTTACTACCTGAACTATCATTATATGTTGCATTTGCTTATTATTGTCGAGATATATATATATATTTGCTTATTATTGTGAGACTTCGTGAGTTTGATGACACTGTGGACATATGGCTCTAGTATTTTGTCAAGATATATGTGTGTGTGTGTGTGTGTGTGTGTGTGATGTTAATGTTATGAATTATATTCATGTTTTGATTATGTTACTAGCATGTTAAATTACTAAATGATGGGTACGTGGACACCGAGTTAAAAGTTATATGTTGAATGGATAAATGTGATACTAGGTGCATGGTACATAGAAATTATTTGCATTATTGTTTCTTAGTAATGAAATGTATATACATGTTAATGATTGCACGATATTCTCGATCGTATGTTGGAGACTAACCTAAAGGTTAAAATGGCTAAGTGGTATCTGGATTCTACGAGGTGGGAGTACCTCGGGGACATGGACTCCGAAAGATAAATCGCATGCAAGTGATGCATTATTTATTTAGCATGATTATTGTATTTATTATCATGATATATGGGTGGGGTAGTGTTTCAGGAAACTCAACCGTCCAAATTGGTTATACAATGACAAACTGAGTACAAGTCGCAACGCAGTCACTATGTCGATGTAGACATAGTCCCTTGTTCCATTAGGGGGGTGGAGGCTTTACCCACCATTTATCTCTGAAACCAGGAGTCATGGGAGGGTTGTGCTACGACGAGCTCCCCAAGTTGTGTGATGATGACTGGTGGGTTCCCGCTAGGGAAGCTTGGTTGATGTAGTCGACACTTTCTCTTACGGGTTCTAACTGGAGCCGATCATGGCGTGACACTTCAGGGTAGTCCAGCAAAGGAAGGATAGGATGTGGAAGTTAGTTGTGAATTAGATAGACAATGTAGGTAGATAGGTGTATCATGAATTTGGGAAGAAAACTTGATTAACTGTGTATGATAGAGAACCCTTTGTTGAGTCATGTGTCGTAACTCGATAACTTATATAATTGTTCATCAGTTAATTATATTTGGTAAAGTAAATTATCCAACATTTCAATTGTGTTTAAGAATACGTCAATAAACAATAAACTTGTGTGATAATGAATGTTGTGTGGTTAAGTACTGAAAATGTACCTACGCAATCTATGTAAGCCTTAGCTACACTTACATTGCTCGTCTACTTGAATATATGAATTATCTATTGAAATATTACGTGGATGTGTTGTAAATCTAAATTATTTGTGCTTAAAGTAATAAATTAACTTAATAAGTTATGTTGAAATTATTCCATGAACCATTAATCAATGGTGATTAGGGTTAATTATTAATGTTAATGATGTTAATATGATTGTTATTTACTTAATTGTTGAATGAAGCACTTGGTTACTAAGAGTTAAATAAGCGTTAATCATATTAATTAGTTCAACTACCTCGTTTATAAAGGATAATGGTGTTAATAATATTAATTAAAATATTATTAACTTGATTCCTTAAAATTAACTGTGTTAATAATGATAATAAATATTAATGAGATTATTATTATCTTGAGCAATAATTGTTAATTAGTTTTAATTATAAACTAAGGTGTAATTTATATGATACTAGGTGAATGAATTTGGTTAAGTCTTAAATAATATTATTTAATTAATATAAATAAATATTGATCAATTTTAAATTATAATTATTATGATTGTGTCGAAAATAAAGGTTGGTTGAATTGTAAATATTTATTCACCAAATTTTATATAATTTTTACTTGTAACATTTTGTATAAACTCGAGGATATTTTGTATATGGTAGAAAAGGTAATATAGTACATCTATTTACATCTGCAAAATTTTATAGACTAGTAAATTCCTTTACCTGCACATTGAACAGAAACAAAACCAAAAAAAAATTAGAAATTTTATGCGGAAACAAAAACTTGGAAAAGAAACATAAAGTATATTATTTTACAATGGACCAAGGATGGACCCTACACAATGTGTCCCATCTTCTTGCAGTTGTAGCATTTGTAATTTGAGTAATCTTTTTGTGTCTTTTGCGTCTTCTAAAAAATTTTGCGGGAATGGGATTATTTCTTGCTTTTCCCTTTTCTTGCATGTGTTGCTAGTGCTTGATCTTCATCATCACCCAACATTTCTTCTCTTACTACCAATCTAGCTTCTCCTTGTGTGCACTCTTCCCATAGCCTGCTGAACTTTGTTAGCTTCCTTCTGGAACAAATTCCCTGAATAAATGAATCAGGGAAGTGATATATGATCTCTATATGCTTGGACCTATCATGAAAAATTGGATTCTCTGTGAGTTTTATGCAACTTTGATTATCACAGTGGATCACAGTTGGCTCCAACTGCTAATCAAATAAACTAACTAGCTAGACTAGCTACCATATACTCTACCTCTACAGAACTCAGTGCCACTAACTTATGTTTCTTGCTGAACCATGACACAACTGTCGAACCCAAGCTAAAACAACCCCTGGAGGTGTTTTTCCTATCCACTTCACTACCTGCCCAGTCAAAATCTGAATAGCCAATTAATTGTACTAGTCCACCCTTCCTCTCAAAGTTCAATCCATATTCTACAATACCTCTAATATACCTGAGCATATGCTTTGATGCCAACCAGTGCACATCCATGGGCTCCACCATATACTGACTCAATGTATTGACAACAAAACTCAGATCTTGTCTAGTGTTGACCAAATATATCAATGATCCTATAACCTGACGAAACCTACTGGGATCAACCAACTCACCCTCATAAGCTACTAGCTTCTTCCAATTGGTTGTCATAGGTGTGGCCATAGGCCTACAGTCCTGCATCTAAAATCTCTTCAAAATGTCAACTGCATATTTTCCCTGTCCTAGAAAGATATGCCCATCCTCCTACCAAACCTCCATACCCAAGAAGTAATGCATCAGACCTATGTCTTTCATCTCGAACTCTGAAGCAAGATCTTTCTTACAGTCGCCTATGAGTTTATCTGCTCCTGTGATAAACAAATCATCCACATACAGTACTAGAATGAGTGGATCCTCATCAACCACAATGAAGTAGAGGTTGGGATCTACCTCGCTCTTCTGGAAACCCAACTGCTACAGGTAAGTATCTATCCTCGAATACCAAGCTCTCGGAGTTTGCTTCAGACAGTACAGAACTTTCCTCAGTCTGCACACTTGAGACTCTCTCTCATGTACCTCAAAGCCCTTTGGCTGCTCAATATACACCTCCTCTATGAGACCATTCAAAAATGTTGTCTTCACATCCATCTGGTGGATCTTCCAACCCATCTCTGTTGCAATGGAGATCATTGTTATGATTGATGTATACCAAACCACTAGAGCAAAGGTCTCATCATAGTCAACTCCCTCTAACTATGAGAAACCCCTCGCCACAAACCTAGCTTTGTACTTCTCAATGTTGCCATCTATGTTAGAGTTTGCACTTTAATTCAATTTAACTAGGATCTTTAACTGAAAGAATAACAAGCAAAGCTAAACACAAAACACACGATAGTTTACCTCGGGGAAACCATAAAGGAGAAAACCCCGCAACTTCCTCAAAGATTGTAGTGTCCCTTTTGGATAATTTGAAAAAATTATCCAAGTGATGACCCAAGTGCTTCCAAATGGCTCCTAAGGATTTCAAATTGGGTCTGAAGGTACTTGGAAGGTATTAGGACATAACAATGAGGCTGATAGGTGCTTGGACACTCTCAAAAGACTTCTGCAACATTGATTTGTAATCGGGAGAAAACAGAGAATTTACTAGTAATTTCAAGGTTCAAACCCCCAAGGGTAGAGGTCACTAATGGCTTGCCAAATGCAGTACGACCCTCCCAACTTTCAGAACAGAGACATGGAATAGTTAGAGGACTTCAATGGGCACCCAAATGCATCATTAATCAGATACTAAAGGCTGCTGCAACTCCCATAAATCAGAGATTTGTAAACATGTTTTCACATAGGGGGAAATGATAGAAAAACTCCACAATGTGCTGTGAAATTTGAGATAATGGTTCCAATGACTTGTATAATGTGTATGAAACTTCTTCAGTACATTAATGGCTCTCCATACATCAATAAAATCACAGATATTGACTGAAACAAATCGAACTAAGCAACTTCAAGCTCTCACAACAAGATATAGGGGAAAATGGCACCATTCATACATAGTTTGGCATTTTTACATGGTTTCACTTGGAGTTTCGACCTGAGGTTCTTCTGAGCATCAAATGCAAAGTAAATATATCATAATACAAATAAATGGGGCCTCATGGACTCCCCCAAAGAGATCAGCATCTCACCAAGTGTGCCCTTCCTCCAAGAGCAAGAATATGAGGAGAAATGTGAGAGAGAGGTGGGAGCAAGTTGAAGAAGATAAGATCACGAGCAGCCCTGTAGCTTCAACCTGCAGCAAATGACTCCATTGTAGCTCCAATGAAAGGTCTGAATGGCCTCTCCAATTGCCAATTAGGATGGGAATCTTGCACCCTCGAAATTGGTACTAAGGAAAGTAGAGTAAACACTCCACTAGCATGGACAAGCTATGCTCTCCAATTTGCAAAATGAGAAATGATCAAAAGCCCCTCTCCTTCTTTGTTCTTGTCTTTTATAAACTTCCCAAGTCCTCCATGGTTCGAATTCCTTCCAAAAGACTCATGCCAACTCGAGTTGGAAAGAAATTCCAATGTGTGCCACTTGTCCAACAATTCATAGTCTCCATATTCACTCAATTCAAATGGGGAAGCTTCTTGGCTACCATAGCTCCCTTGTGCACCCTCTTGGAGGCTATTTTTAGCCCTGACATGTCATATTGGTCAAATGTCAGCAATTAGGTCTGATCCTTGTCATAAGTGTCATAGCATCTTCATCATTGTTGTCATAGAAGCTAGGGAATCTAGCCCAAGTGTCTCAATATCTCTAAGATGCATCTTCCTCTTCCATGGGAGTTACTCTTCCACTCCAATTTGACCCTCATTGAGTCATGCCAAGTATAATGACCTTCCAACTCCCCCAAGAACATTAGACTCCACCTTGGATTCGAATGGGTGAGAATAGGATGCCATGTGGCATGAGAAATCTTGCTTTGTGTGGGTCCCACACCACCAATGTGCCTTCACGACCAAGTGCCACCTTATTTTCCTATTGTAAATATTTATTTAGCCCCTTTTAATACATTTATGTCAAGCTAATGTCCATTTGGGGTTTATTAGCTCCCTTATTCCAAATCCAAATGTTTCCACCCCAACCTAGGGAACTAGTACATTGGTGGAATTTTCCCTTCTAGTGATTTATTTGGATGGGGACATTACAAAGATAGATTCGTCACTATTACAATATCACAAAATGGAAAACACAAAAAATAAGAAGTCTTCCGCAGCTCTCTCTTCTTTCTCCTCGGCGAACTTGTCTTCTCTCTCTTGCTTATGCGAACTTGAGTGAGTGAGTGAGAGGTGTGTCCAAATGAGAGAGCAAGCTCTCTATTTATACTTTATGTTTGGGCGACCTAATTCCTAATTAGGGAGGCTTGAATAACTTGACTGGGCCAACCTGTCCTAGGGAGACTCAACAATATATTGTACATTCATTCTTTGGGGTGATATTGCCCTGACTTACAATGGAGGTTTTACCTCAATGACCTAGCATGACCAAAACATAATAATGACATCCTCAAACGAAGGAAAAACATCTCTGTCGGAGGTACAAGTAAAATACAATAATAATATCAATATAAAATACAAATGAATATCTTCCAAAGTTACATTTACAACAACACTCCCTCTTAACTAGGAAGGTATTCTCTCACCACAGTCATCATCATTCTGGACACATCTTCTGGACAACATCATCATTGCTGGATCATCATCATTGTTGGAACATCATCATCAATACTAGATCATCATCATCAACACTGGATCATCATTGTCATTGTTGTCGTAATCCTCATTTTGTCGATCATTGATTAGTGACATCTTTCGAATCTATCCGTCATAAGAAGTTATGCAAAGCCAGCCCTTTTTCATGTTGGATGTAGGCCTAGCTCTCATGTAGGTCTTCATCATCTCTACGAGCAAGCCATCGAGTAGGTACAGCCCAGGACCACATATTGCATTGCCTCAGCAATCACCTGCGTCTCTTATTATCATCTCATCGTATACAGATCATCTCATCATCATACACGAAGCACAGCCCAGATGCACACCTCATGTCCAACAGACCACCTGCGTCTCCCATCCAATGGATATAGCCCAGGAGCACCCCAGGTGCATTACGTCTCTCAACGGTCAACCTGCGTCTACCAACATGGGAGTACAGCCAAGAGCACCCCAAGTGCATTACATCCCAAGGACCACTTGCATTTTCCACCATGCGAGAACCAGCCTATGCGCACACAAAGTGTCTTTGCGACCGGTGGACCTCTCAGCATCTCCAGCATGGGAGTACATCCAGGAGCACCCAGATGCATTATGTCCCAAGGACCACCTGCATCTTCCACCATGCGAGAACCAACTCTACATCTTCTCCAGCATGGGAGTACAGCCCGGAGCACCCTAGGTGCATTACGTTCCAAGGACCACCTACGTCTTCCACCATACGAGAACTAGCTCTAGTGCATCTGCGTCTTCCAATCTCATCACTCCCTCTTTCAAGGAACCTCGATCTAGATAACACTAAGCCTCTCTCTGAAGTACTCTAACTTCACTCTGGCTAACGGCTTGAACAACACATCGACTATCTGCTCGTCTGTCGCCCCATACTAGAGGTTCACTGCTCCTCTCTGCACCATATCCCGGATATAGTGGTACTTGATCTCAATATGCTTCGACTTGTCATGGAACACCGATTTCTCAGACAACTTCACACAACTCTAGTTGTTACAGAATATACAAGTCGCCTCTAACTCGAGATCAAACAAATCTGACAGTAGCTTCCAAAGCCATACTGCCTCACAGTTGGTCGAACAAGTTGCAACATACTCTGCTTCGGTTGTACTCAGTGCCACGCATGACTACTTCTTACTAAACCAGGAGATCATACCGGATCCCAAACTGAAGCAGCATCCCGAAGTGCTCTTCCTATCTGTGGCACTGCCTGCCCAATCTGAATCAACATAACCATGCAGGTTAATCTTCTGATTCGCCTCATACTTGAGCCCATAGTCAACTGTACCCTTTAGGTACCTCAATATATGCTTTGCAGCAATCAAGTGAACATGTCTCAGATACGTCAGGAACTGGCACAGGGTGCTCACAACAAAGCATATGCCTAGCCTCGTGTTCGTCAGGTACATCAACGAACCAATCATCTGTTGATACATCGTGGCATCAACTGTCTCTGATGAAGCATCACACAGTAGCTTCAAGTTTGATGCCATTGGTGTGGCCATCTCCTTGCAATCCATCATTCCAAACCTCTTCAGAATCTCTACTACATACTTTCCTTGACCAAGGAAGATTCCATCTGTGCTCTGCCACACCTCCATGCCTAAGAAATAATGCATCGTCTGCAAGTCCTTCATCTTGAACTCTGCGACAAGCCTCCTCTTTGCATCTGCAATGAACTCATCCTCACCTGTCAAAAACAGGTCATCTACATATAGCAAAAGTATCACTAGCCTTCAGCCTTCAACCTTGAAGTAAAGGTTGGAATCTTCTTTACTCTTGGTAAATCCTAAGCTCATCAAAAAGCTGTCCATCTTGCCGCACCACGTCCTGGGTGCCTGCTTCAATCCATACAATGTTTTCTTCAACTTGCACACATGAGTCTGTCTATCATGTGTCTCAAATCCCAGTGGATGCTCTATGTACACTTCCTCTTCAACTACACGATTCAAGAATGTTGACTTGACATCCATCTGGTGTACCTTCCATTTCATTACTGCAACCAATGCAAGTATAGATCTGATGGAAGTGTATCTTGATACAGGTGCAAATGTATCCTTGTAGTCTATGCCTTCTTTCTGGGAGAAGCCACGTGCCACAAACCTTGCCTTGTGTTTTTCAATGCTACCATCTGCAGCATGCTTGATCTTGTAGATCCACTTCGAAGTCACAACAGACTTCCCTTCTGGTCTCGGAACTATCTCCCAAACATCATTCTTCATAATTGATTGGTACTCCTCGATCATGGCATCCTTCCATTCTTTCTTCTCTGTTGCTTCTTTGTAGTTGGAAGGTTCTTTATCAATGATGTCACATACCAGGGCCACATAGCTGGAGTATGGTCTGGGTCTCTTGCTTTCTCTATGCATCCCCTCTGGAGCGCTATACTTCTCTGCATCTTGTATTGCTTCTCGTGCCCATGTTGGTCTTCTCTTGTGGGAGTTCTTACGAGGTGGATCTACAGGTTCTTGTGGATCTGCCATGTCGCAGTCTTCATGATATTCTTAAATTGTCATAGTTGAATCATCGTCACAAGTTTCTCACGATCTTTCCTACAAGTCAATTTAGTTGTGTGATTAGAAACATTTCATAATTTTCAAAACAAATTCTTATGCATAGGTCACACAGTTATGCAACTATTTTAGCCAATGCTTCAACACAACATTCATCCATATCATGTATTCATAGAGTAACTTTTTGGATGCCTTCCATATCTACCAGAACATTATTAAGAGCGTGCACTACTCCCAACATGTCAGCAAAGAGGTTTCATTCTAGATAAGTAGCAATGGAATGTTGTACAGTACCATAGGCCACTCACACATCACATGCATATTAGTAGTGTACTGTTCATTAATAAAAACATTCTAATATGCATAATACACATCCTAAATTTAGGAACATAAGTATGTACACCACTGAACAATATCATTTAAGTAATTAGATATACAAGAAATGACAATTCAAATACTTACCTTTGTTTGTTTGTTGGGTGGACTCCATCTTGATCTTTGCTTCCTTGCAGGAAATACTGGAGTCTCTGACAGTGTGTTCTTCTTCATCCTCTGATTCTGAGATTCTGTGCCTTTCTTGCTTATGATTGGAAATGTTGAGCAAGTATTCTACATTTGTTCTTTGTACTGGAGTAGACTTTATGTGTCCCTTTTTCTGCATCTTAACCAAAGATGAAATGGATGAGAGGTTCTTCCATAGAGCATTGATCTTTATTTGTTTTCCGGAGTCCAACTTTGTAGGAGCTTCTCCTACTCTTTTCATGTAATACTGAAAGTCATCTCTAGCTTCACCTTATGAGGTGGAACCTACTGAATGAACCCTTGTAACTAGTTGCCTTCATTCATTACAATACGTATTATTCATCACTTGAAGAATCATCTCTTTCTTCTCTGGTTATTTTCCTTGATGGTTCATCATCTTCAGCAGTGTGAGCATGATGTCTCTTCCTGTTAGTTTTTCTTGGAGAATCTTTGGTTTCGGGGACAGTTTCTTGAGTAATGTCCCTTCTCATCACATGTGTAACATCTGATGCTGGAGAGATCCCTTCTAGGTCCATGATTCCTATTGGGCCTTCTGGATCTTTTGTGATGATGGTCCTCCCTCTTTTTATGATTCTTCTTAGCATGAGCACTTCAGGGAATCTAGGACGTAACACCTAGCATGTGCATAAATTGAGTACCCCCTAAAGCACCCATATAACACTTGTTTCCCACAATATCAATTAGCATGCATGGGTGTAAGATGTATGTTGTAACAGCACTTCTCAACATCCCAACTCATCTCATTCAGTCCTCTTGTCTCTCTTAATGACTCCATTTGCCCAATCTTGAGAGGCACTAGTCTCAATCCTTCCATCACCCTTTACATTTCATATGCAACAACTAAATGTTTTGCTAGAGCTAACTCTCTATTTCACCTTGTGCCTCTGTCATCTAGATTTAGCAATCCTATCTTAGGGACACCCCCCTTGAACCAGAGGAGAGCCGGTCTAAAGAGAGAAGAGGGTAGTGTATTGACATTGGATCCCCTCTTAAGTTACCCATTATCTTGCACCACTTTGGGGATTTTCTAGGTTAATGTACAAGAACTATCAGTAACACACACATCACTTCACTGCCCAAAATATTGCTAAAACGTAGGAAATACTGAACAACAATAAATGAAATCGTGCTCCTGAAAAGGATGCACACATGAACCCTGCCATACATGGACACTGCCCGGAATTGTAACTGCTTAAAATAGTAATGAGCTCCTAAAAATCAGAGATGCCAAAATCTGAAGTTCTGCCAACCAGGAAGCAAGCATGAACGGTTCCTGCTAAAATCAGAAACTTACTATAAATAGCAATTTCTAAAACTAGTAATTACTTAGATTACCTGAATATGAATAATTGTGACACCTACTAAATATACTAAATATAGTTACGCCTGTAAATAGTAATGCCTAGAAAGAGATACTCCAAAAATAGCAATGCAAGTGTCATGAACTTTGAAGTGCTTGGCGCCATGGATGTAGGACATTGAATGCATGCCTGGATGAAAGTCTCGGTCTGCCTTGCATGTCAAACAATCTCCTACATGTACCTGAAACCAAATTGATGCAGTAATCATGCATGCCCTAGAGGATAATGGAAATATGTATGGATCATTGAAATCGAGGTTAAAACCAAAATTGTTTGCAATCCTGGGTGCTAACAGGGACCGTCCCAAACCCTCCTATAATTTACTCAAAGCACACCAACCTCATTCCCTTCATTTTTCACAACAGAAGCACACCAACCTCATTCCCTTCATTTTTCACAACAGAAGCACACCAAGGTTGCAGAGCAGACTAGTTTCCGTGGACTGCCAGATTTTAGGGGTAGAAAATAATGGACAGCAAGGTTTTAGGGGTAGAAAATAGTGGACAGCAACAGATTTCTAGCTTATTTTTTATATTTTTATGAAACTTATAACAACTCTATTATTTTGTATAGTTTTTTAATTATATATTTTTCATATATTTAAGATTTGGGGCGAGGTACATTCCCTGAAATTTGGGGGGTGTCTCCACACATCACCCAAATGTATCCCCATGACCCCGAAACTTGGTAGAAAACAGGTAGCACCCTGTTTGTCTAAAGCCTCTAGATCTGTTAGTATCACATAAGAAAATATCATTACCAGTAATTTTGCAGCCCACAGGTGTTTAGATTCTTGACTCGTAATAGCATAGCCCATATAAGATTACAAAACAGTTATTTACAATGAGCTTTAACATTGTTAGCATTTCAGAATAAACAGTCCCAAATTCCTTAACATCATCATAGACTTACAAGCATTTGGGATCCACAACAGCCTTTCCTGTGATTGACGGTGGAGGAAAATAATCTAAGAAAATGAAGAAAGAATTGATTGCAAGGCCAGTTGTTGCTGAGGCTGTAAGGCAGACCATGTAGATGCCAGGGCTGATGGAGGAAGTGTCTGCTGCAACTGTCTCAATAGGTTCACCATTCGACCTGCAGTTTGAGCAGTTACAAGGTCTTTGCCAGCACATAAAACCTGTGGATTGCATAGAAACCCCATGTATTATATTGTGTAGCATGCAAACCACTCAGAGAAATCAGTCACACATCAATTCACATGAACTTAGAATAAAATGAAACTTACTGGAAAAATAAATGGATTTCTTCATAAAATCTTAAAAAGCTCTACGAAGCCGTCATGCTTCAAACTACTGTAACTTATTTAGTATTTAAGATATTAATAGTTTCCAAATCTCTCATTGTTAATGTCACAAGGAGTATGTCTTCCACAAGTTTTGGCAGTGCTTATAATTAGATGAGTGGCTTGTAAACAGCAATATTGAAGTGTATAGGTTTTGTAGCATTTCCTTAGTAAGGGACCTTACCCGAGCACAGGTGAGTATTTCAGGACCTTCTAACTCAGATCATACCAGGAACTTCTTACCTGAGCTCATGTAAGGTCCTGGCCTTACCTATGTTAGAACTTACTGGAAGGCTGTGTGTAATATTTATACTTCGCTGCAGCCTACTAAAAGAATCTCTTCCAATGAAGTTGAATATAGAATACTTTTATCTTGAATCAAATTTATTTTATGAAAAAGCACACAATCAAATAACTGTGAAACCTAAAACATTCTCTCTGGGGCACATCACTAGTTCAAGGACATTTCTAGGAAATCATGCCTAACCATACTGTAGAGTTAGAGTCTTTAGTTGCTGCCATTATCCTATGGCCCTATAATTCCTTTTTTTCCCTTGAATAGTCTTTTGCAAGTCCCTGTGTTGTGGCATTTCAGCCATGGTGCCTGTTATCACACCATAGTAGCAGGGCTACTATTCTTGTTTAGCAGATATCTGCACATTCCAGAGCTTCCATTATTCAGAGCATGGCTATGATGATTGTATATTTTGTGATCACTCATGATCAGAGCAGTGTATTATTCAAACTTATGTTAGACCTTGTGTCAAGGCTGAGCCTTGAGAGTTCAGATTTGATGACCGATGTGACCCTTTATCCCATACAGTTTCAGTTCAGTGCTTAGAGATGTATTGTAGCAGTGTTTCAGATGGTATATGATGTTTATTACTATGATGATGTTGTATGATCTATGGATATTTTATCATTGACTGTGGATTATTATCTTGTTGATTTAGTCATGTTCACAGTATCTGCTTGGTATATTATTCCTGATGTGGCAAACTGTTTAAAATGAACTATAAATCATAAAATGGACAATTGCTTGCACATTTAGGTCATTTAACAAAACCCACTTGTTTTCCACCTTACATAGACATGGTCTTTCCTGACACCAGTTGTCTGCTAGTGTAGGCTCCATATTCACTTGACTCCATCCATACATGACTTTCCTATTTGACTTTAAACCTTGACCTGTCTCATTTGACTTTCTGATATTGAGGACTTCCCCATTTTTTTACCTCTGTGTTTGGACCGCATCCCTGTATGTTCAGTGTCTCAGCTCTAAGTTGGTGACAAAACTTGCCTTTGGTGAGTTGGATTGTAGGCCTAAATCATTCTGGTCGGTTGTCCCGATGTTTGGCATTGGCTCGAACTCCCCCTAGTCACTTGAGATGTTGTTGGCTAAAACTGAAAGCTCATGTTCTACTTATGGAAACTTATAAATTCACCCATGGAAACTAAAAAGGGCAAGAGCGATGAACAGCTAAAAATACTCCTCGAAGAGTATAAGAAAGGTCCAAAAAGCAATGGTTCTTAAAAGCTATATCTAAACAATTGCTGACCTTATATGTATATGAAAACATGCCCTGGATGCAAGCTGCAACTAGTTGTGCTTTTCAGCACACCTGAGATCCGAAGGGTTATGTAGGCCAAAAAGGCCATGAAATGAAATTGAATGATCCTAATGAACCTGGATCAACTTGATGTAGACATGATGCCTAAGTTGAATAAGCACTCTCTAAACAACTTATCCATTTGTGAGACACAGCCATTCCCCGTGTTATTTTGTCCAAGCACAAAGTTTGTAGCTTCCCCCTTCTCCCAATCCAAAGTATTTTTGAGTTAAGTTAGACAAGTCAACCCCTTGGCCCAACCTTGTTCCTAGCCTTCATCCTTCACTAGCAGTTTGACCATGTCCAATGGGTGAGTTTGTCATTTGAACTATTGTGCAAGTAATTTTATATAACAAAAGAATATGCTAACTTGATTAATGCCACTGAATGGATGTTATACTTTGAGCTTGGCTATGAGAATGATTAGAGAAGCATGTCTTAGTCTACTGATGTGATTTATCCTTGGTTGTATATTATTGGGATCCGTGATGATGTGGGCCATATATATATACCTATTGATGATGATTGATGGTCCCACATACTTGATGATGATATCATATGATGGGCATATGGTTCAGATGATGATTGATGCAGTTCGGCAGGTTTTATTATTACTTCAGATCATCAGATTATGCACTGTCCATATATGGTGGACCCTATAGCTGGCCCATTAGGGCAACCCATGGTGTATGAGTACACATTCCTAGTGGATTTGGGTCTTCTAAATCCAATGAGACACTTATCTTTTAGTTCCGGGCACTTCTGACAGTGATTGATGCAGTTTTACACTTGTTGACCAAATTTGGGGCTGATTTCCTAGCTTGAGCAGCAGGGGCCATGAGAGGCCAGTTCACCTAGGGCGCTGTATGAGGAGGGGGTGGTCCAGCCACTTGTTTTTACCATTTACCCCCCCTTCTGGAGAGCCTGGTGGGCTCAGTTGGACAGTGCAAATGCCCTAGGAGGCAGTTTTGGCACTTTCACAGTTACCAAGACAGTTAAAAAATGGGATAAAGTGGTCACTGAGGAATTCGATTTGGGCAATTGAGGCAAGGTTTTGGCATTTGGTTTTCACAGAGGTCTTCCAGGGTGATCCCACTATCTTCCAGGCAGTTTTCACCATGTGGGTAGGCACACAGCGATCACAGGAGGTCTTTTACTGCTTCTCTGTCACAGATTTTGAGAACATATTTGATCATTTATATTATCTTGGACATATTTTATTATTTTATTGTGCCTTGGGGATGAGCTAGTAAGGATTGATGCCTCCTAGCCCCACCATGTGCTTCTTATGTCATGTCCTAGTCATTATGAGGTGGGCTTTGGTACTTTTACCCCCTCTAGTAGATGACGTCACCCTCCATGACTATTTTAGACTATGACGTCATCATTATATTGGGTGATCCATGTGATATATTGTTATGATTCATTATTAGCCATTGATCATGTATTGAGATCTTTTAATCTCAACCACTCATTTGATGTAGTATTGTAAAGCGGTATACGGTTTTGGTCTTTATTATCCTATATAAGGAGGAGACCCCCTATTGTATAGCTCACCTTTGGAGCTCTGGAATATTGGAATAGAACACTTCTTTGTGGAGCATATCTCTCTTGTCTTGTGGATTCTCTTGCATCTTGAGTATACAGCATTTCTTCTATGTATCATTGTGGGTTTTGGTTCTACAACTATTTGTCTTGCAGGGAAGTCGAATTGGTGGAGAGGAGGGCGATTTCTTGAGGGTTATTGTTGGAGGGATCCACATATTCTCTCTTGGGTTGATCTTGTGACAGGGAGTATCATTATTGTATCTTCATGACATAGTTGATGCTTTCTATTACATCTTTCTATCATTTTCATAATCATCTTACTTGACTTGTTTCCTTCGATCTTGTCTTGTAGGAGGAGGACGATTTGGCTTCCTGAGGAGGACGATTTGGCTTGGAGAATCAAAATTGCACTCTTGAATATACACATAGGAGAATGCTATCAATTTGCAAGGTGGCCATAAGCAATTGAGGTAAGATCTACAAGGTATGTGTCTCTTTCCATCCATTCTCTCTTCATTGGTCACAAACCCTAATTAATCAAAACCCCAAATTTTGGTTTTTCTTAGATCTACTTAGATCTAGCCTTGCTTTTGAAAAGATCTTAAGAACCCACCTCTATAGCATCCACCCCTAGTTGGATCTATAGTTTGGTGGTGATTGGGTTAAAATTTACACACTTTTCAAGGCAATATAGCTCTCTTGAGGCAAATCGCACTTCCTTGGGAGAGGCTTGTTTGGTTAGATCTAGCACATGGGTATGTGAGATCCCATTTGATTTGCAATCTACATACTTGATAACCTACCCCTAGACTCTTACTTTGGTGATTTCTACCTTGTGGGCATCATTCCACATTTCAAGGAATTAAAACCCCATTTTTTACTACTTGGCACCTTAAAACTCAGATCTAGTAAGATCTAACCCTTGGATTGTCTTGATTTTCTAGATCCACATAGATCATTGCCTAAACTACTTGGATCTACAATTTGGTGGCCATTGGACTTGTTTTGACACACCTTTCCCACCTTTTAGCCCTCCTTGAGCAAGGTCGCACTTCCTTGGGTGATTGAGTTTGTCCACTTTGAGGATGTGGGTAGTTGAGATTTTTGTGGATTTGGAAAGAGCATAATTGAAAACCTACATCTAGTGTGCCATTTTGTGACAATCTGCCTTGGGGGTAGCATTCCTTGTTTCAAGGGATTGTGGTCCACTTAGGGTCATATCATGAAATATTAGATCTATAAAGATTCAACCATTATATCTCAATTAGCCCACTTGATTTGCCTACTTGGTGTCCCGATCTACACTTTGACATATCTTTTGATTCCATTAACCCATCCAACAAGGCACTAGTCTTCCTTAGGCAAGTCGCACTCCTTGGGAATTGTGTCAAACCTTAGATCCCGTAAGTGGGCATTCCTAATTTCAACTTAGATCCATAGATCTACTCATTATATGACCCTTAGTACCAATTTCATCCCTTAAAGTCCACCTTGTCGGTCCCATTTGAGTCATCCACATATCCCAAGAAAGTGGGTCCCACTTGTGTAATACATAGTACTAGATCTTGTCTTTTTAGCTCATCATGTGGCCTAAATCATACATTGGTTGAAACACTAATCATCTCTCAAACCACCTTCAACCATACTTTAACTTCTAGGTCCACTTAACCTTGCATTGGTTTCCGTAACTCATCATTTACTTATCCCTAGGAACCTTTGTTTGGGTCCAATCATCTTTGATTGGCAATAGGGTCTCCCCCTAGGTCTTGATTCATCTAGATCTAAAGCGAAGAGTGCCTCGATTGACGTGACTCCCACCTTGCATTGGGAACCGTGGCATCTCTTGGGTCACCTCTTTAGTTGTCCATCTCCTCTACCGTCCCGGATGGGATACCACTAGGGGCAACTACAAGTTGTGTGATAACAGTGCCCCTAACGGATACAAGCGCCCTAGGTATGACAAAGCTAGAACTGTGGCACTTGACAGGGAAAAAGAAAAATCCATGATGCTCTTGGAAAGTTTACAAATGATTGGACCAACTATCTGATGGTTGGACAAATGTTAAAGGTAGGCCATTGATAAATATTCTTGGTGTGTCTACTAGTGGTGCAGTTTTCTTTTCAGCCCATGACTACTCAGACCACTACAAGACTGGTATTAATATTGCAAAACCTTTACTTAAAACCATTCAAGAGATTGGGCCATACAATACCATTCAAGTAATTATTGATAATGTTGTTAATTGTAAGGAAGCAGGAGCACTATTTTGGTCAGCGTGTTTTGTTCGCACATTGAAACTTTTGATGCATGATATTATTAAGATGAAAGATCCGAATTATAGATTTGCTAGCTACTAACTCACCTCCATGCGCATTTTGAAGGTAAGAGAGGCATTCGCTAGCATGGTCTCAAGTGATTCATGGCAGGTTTTGAAAGACAGAGCTGCAACCACATCTGATAGACATGACTTTTAGGAGTTGGAGGACAACATTGTTGATGGTCGGTTTTGGGCACAGGTTAGGTATATTTTGCAGTTCACCAAACCCATTCATAGTATGAATCAGTTTGGGGAGGTGTATGAGCAGATGCATAGCATGCTAGGCCAAATCAAAGACATTGTTCAGCAGAGAGATGCGATCTTGTATGATCATATTCATTAACATGTGGTCAAAAGGTGGGATAATCATAATGTTCCACTCCATACCCTAGCATGTCCTTACACCAAAATATTACTCTCCATCTTGGTTGGCCCAACCAACAACTAGGGGTGGAGTTAGGAAAAAACCACACACAAATCCAAAAATGTAGAATGGGTATATGCTCGCATTAAACAAGCTAGTCCCTGATGAAGAGGAGTGTGCTCAAGTATGAAGCAAATTGAACAAATACATTAGTGAGCATGGAATCTGTGGTAACCTACATGCAACCAAAGATCGAGATAGGTTGATTCATATTTAATGGTGGAACATGTATGGCTCCTCTACCACGTATCTACATAAATTGGCGGTGAAGGTGCTTTCACAAGTTGTCAACACTTCTTCTGCAGAGAAGTGTTGGAGCACCTACAGCTGCATCTACAGAATGAAGAGAAACAACTTGAATGTAGATCGAGCAAAATGTTAGTTTTAGTAGCTCGGCAAGTACTTCTATGTTGGGGGTGTCTAGCAACATAGAAGGAGCCGAGATAAACCCTCTAGACAGCTTTGTGAAAGTGTCTTTTGCATAGTTTGAAAAATTGGTATGATAGGTTTCGCAATTGGCCGATTTACCGATTTGATGCCGGACCGGTTTGGATCGGGTGACAAATCGGTTCGGTACTGTTATCACACCATAGTAGGTAGGCTAATATTCTTGCTGAGCAGATATCTGCACTTTTCATAGCTTTTCCTTTACAGAGATCAGTTATGATGAGCAGCACTATTTGAGATCACGTACAGATCATAGCAGTGTATATCAGACATTGAGTAGACCTTGTGCCAAGGCTGAGCCTTGAGAGCTTAGATTTGATGACCGATGTGACCTTTTGTTCCATACAGTTTCAGTTCAGTGCCTAGTGTTCCGAATGTTATTATTGCAGCAATGTTTCAGTTGGTTCTAGATGATGATTATGTATAGCATATATGCAGTGATATGACTATTGGACTTATGATTATTATCATGGATTATTATCTTGTTGTTTTATCCCTCTTCATAGCATTGACTTGGTATATAATTCTGAATTCATGATGTGGCAGTATTATTAAATAAATAAAATGAAATATCTTGGTTGTTCTAAATAATGAATTGGATGTAGTACTTGCACTTAAAGGTTCACTGACTATACCCATTGGTTTCACTACCCTCGTATGAGCATGAACATGGTCTTTCATGACATTTATGTCTGCTAGCTTAGGCTTCACATTCACCTGACTCCATCCATCCATGACCTTCCCTATTTTGGCTTTTACCCTGACTTGCCTTTTTGACTTTTTGATATGGAGGACTTCCTTTTTCTACTGTTGTGTTGGATTGCATCCATGTTTATTTTGTGTCTCAGCTTTGAGTTGGTGACAGAACTTGCCCTTGGTGAGTTGGATTTTATGCCTAGATCATTCTAGTCGGTTGGTCCGATGTTTGGCTTAACGCGGAATTCACTCTAGTCACATGAGATGTTGTTGGCTAAAACCTGAAGCACTTGTACTATTTATGGAAATTATTGGAAATCTCTTATGAAAGCCTATGAAACTAAAATTCTAGAATGTGTTTCTAAACACACGATGAATAAAGGCTAGAGCAATGAAATGCTAAAATACCCCATGAAGGGTATAGAAAGGTCCAAAAAGCAATGGCTAAATAAATGCTAAATCTAAAGATTGCTGACCTCATTGATGTAAATATGCCCTGGATGCAAGCTGCGATTAGTTGTGCTTTTAAGCGCATGTGAAATCCCAGAGGGGTCATATAGGCCAAAAAGGCCATGGAAATTAAATGAATGATCCTAATGAACTTAGATCAACTTGATATAGACATGATGCCAAGGTTGAATAAGCACTCTCTAAACAACTTACCTAGTTGTGAGGCACTGCCATTCCCTTTGTTTATCTTGTCCAGCACAATGTGTAGCTCCCCTCCTTCCCCGTCCAAAGTATCTCTTAGTTGAATTGGTCAAGTCAAACCCTTTTCCTAACCTTGTTCTTAGCCTTCACCCTATCTTGGCAGTTAGACCATGTCCATTAGTGAGTATGTCCTTAAAGCTTTGGTGCAAGTAAGATATAAATAACATTAAATATCTATGTATTAACTGCCACTTGAATGATGTTTATACTTTAAGTCGTGAATATGGTTAGAGGAACATGTCTTAGTCATTTGTTATGATCTAGTCCTTGGTAGTTGGTTGTATTTTGACCTAGTCAAACATAGTTTGACCATGGTCATTCTTGGGATCTATGATGAGGTGAACCACCTGTGCTTTATGGTGTTGATTTATGGTCCCACATACACCTATTGATGATTCCATATGTTGGAAATATGCTTCAGATGATGATTGATGCAATTGGTCATTTTTATTATTACTTCCACATCATCATATTTTACACTGTCTGGATGTGGTGGATCCTACAAATGACCCTACAGGTTATCATGAGGTGTATGAGTACTCATCTCTAGTGGATTTGGGTCTTTTGGATCCATTGAGATACTTATCTTTCAGTTTCGGGCACTTCTGGGCATGATATTAGCAGTTTTCCACCTGTTGACCAGTTTGGGCATGTTGGTGAGGCCTGTCCAGCAGGAGCATTGGAGGCAAGTCGTTTCCTAGGGCGCTATAGAGGAAGGGGATGGTCCGGCCACTTGTTTTTACCATTATACCCCCCTTCCAGACAGCCTGGTACACTCAGTTTGACAGCGCAGGCACCCTGGATAGCAGTTTTGGTCATTTTCAGGGTTTTCAGGAGGATTAAAAAATGGAATAAAAGGGTCATTGAGGAATTCGATTTGGGCAATTGAGGCAAGGTTTTGGCACTTGGTCGGCTCAGAGGTCATCCATGGTGTATCCCCCTTCTTCCAGATCAGTTGGCATCAGTCAATGGGGTCCACAGTGGCTACAGGAGGTCTTCTACTACATGTCTCTCTTAGATTATGGAGACAAGATTTGATCATTTGTATATTTGGACATGTCATAGACTCATTTTATATTATTGTGCCATGGGGACATGCTAGTGAAGGGGATTAATACCTCCTAGCCCCACCATGTGGTCTTAGTGACTTGTCTTGGTCTTATTGTTGTGGCACATGTGTTATTAGCCACCCCCCATGTATGACGTCACCCTCATTGAGTCTTTTTGGCCATGACGTCATCACTTAATGAGTGATCCATGTGATATATTGTATTGGCTCATCTTAGCCGTTGATTAGATTGTTATATCTTTTGATCTCAACCACTAGTTTTCAAAAGTGGTTTAGTGGTTTAGGGTTTTGGTCTTTCTCTCTTATAAAAAGAGAAGACCCCCTCATTGTAAACGCATCTAGAGATTTTTGGCTCTTGGCTATTGGAATAAAAATATTTTCTTGGGCATCTTGGATCTTGGAGTTGGAATGCTTGTGGTGATTGTAAATGTTTTTTCCTCTGCACTAACAAACATTGGTGGCCATCTTGGATTTTATCTTCACTAACACGATTTGCAGGCAAAGAAGACGTTTTGGAGGAGTGCGTATTGGTGGGGAGGCCTACCCTACTATCTTCAAGAAGACGTTTTGGGTTACAGGGAGTTGTTTTGTCTTCATACCAACAATTTCATGTTATTCATCTCTTTAGCTTGCATCTACTTCCATTCTCGATTGATTGATTGATCTTTGTATCCTTGATTGACAGGAATAGGGAGGCCGAATTGGTTGAAGGAGGAAAAACGTTGGCAAGAAGGGCTTCATCAAGTTTGGCATTTGATCTTTGTGGGAAGTAATCCTCATCACAAGCAATCTTCTTCTTCATTTTCCAGGTATGCTCAAGGAGGTATGCTATTCTTCTACCTTGGTCATTTATTCTCTTAGATCAACAAACCCTCATAATCAAAACCCTCATTTTATTTTATTTTTTAGATCTACTTGGATCTAGCTTGGTTTTGGGTATAAATCCACCTTAATAATAATCACGGCAATCCCAATCTAAAATGTGGTGGTAATTGGCCCTCATTTGACCCATTTCCCAAGGCACATTAACCTCTTCAAGGGAAGTCACACTCCCTTGAAGAGGCTAGTTTGGCTAGTCCCCAAACGTCGGTAGGTGAGATTTTTGTTGCATTTAATAGATCTACCTTGAAAACCTACCCCTAGTGCTTCACTTTTGTGATTTTCACCTTGTGGGCCCCATTCCTCCTTTTGAGGGTTGTGCCCCACTTGGGTCACTTTGTGATGCATTAGATCTAGTGAGATCTAGCCATGGCATGCTCTTGATCTTGAAAACCCACCTTGTTTTGTATCTTGACTATCCCGATCTATTATTTGGTGGACATCCAACTCCATTTGCCCCTCCATCCAAGGCATTAATCATCCTTGAGTCAAATCGCACTCCTTGGGTTGGTGGCTTTTTGCTAGATCCCACACTTGGGTATTGCTAACTTTTTGGCCAATTCGTAGATCCATGCCATAGCATACCCCTAGTACCATTTTATTTCAACTTTGACCTTGTGGACCCAACTTGGACCAATTTCCACTTTTTTAAGGAGTGGGTCCCACTTGGCTAATTTTCATGGTACTAAGTCATCTTTAGAACTATTAATTGAACCTCATAAGTGGTCCTTGTCATTCATTGGTTGACTCTTTTGTCACACTTTAAGCCTCTTCAACCACACCTTAACCCTTGGGTCCACTTAACCTTCATAGATCTAACTCACCATTGATCTCCTTGTTTCATCATACACATTTCCCTAGGAATATTTGGGTTAGCTAGTCTTTACTGATTGGCTAGGGTCTTCCCCTTGATCTTGATTAGTCTTGATCTAAAGTGAAAAGTGCCTCGGTTGACGTGACTCCCAGCTTGCATTGGGAACCGTGGCATCTCTTGGGTCACCTCTTTAGTTGTCCGACACCTCTACCATCCTAGATGGGATACCTTTAGGGGCAACTACAAGTTGTGTGATAACAGGTACCAAACCAGTCTGATCGACCGAACTCCATAAAAAATCGGTCCGATTTTTTGTGTGAGCCCGCGGTTGGTTAAACATAGTTTTTAACTACGGTTTAAACTTTAAACTTGGACCTAGTTTCTAACCTAACACTGGACCCTACCTTGGTAAGTTTTCATTCAGCCAATGGAACAGGATTGGTTCCGGGCTTCCATTTAGCAAGAGTGTAACACCTTCAAAGCCTTTTTAAGTCCCTTTGAAGTATTGCAGGACACAAGGAGAATCCAAATTTAGTATCTATTTGGAACTTTAGCTAAATATGAAAATTTCGTTGATGTATGCTACAATAGAAACTAAAAGAAATTGCAACGTTGTCCACTCCCACAGAAGGTTCTGTTAATAGAAGGATCTGTAAAACCTTATGTTTTCTTGAAAGGACCTCCAGATAGAAAGCACTTCCACTCCCACTTCATTTACAGAGTTCCAGTGATATTTATCACAAATGTTCTGTTATTTCTTAAAATACTTCATCCACTCAGATCATCATGGCCTATCCAATTATGCTGCAAAGTTTTTGACAAAGTTGTTCTTTGGTCAAGGATTTTTGTTTTAGCAATTTCCAAGTTTAGTTAAATTTATCTTATATTTATCCAAGTAGTTTTTGCAGTGTTTGTTGTTGACTATCTTCTATTGGAGGAAGATTTTGTTTTGAGTTGAAAAAATGTTTGTCTTTAACCTTGTTGTAACTTGTAAGTGCATAGTTTGTGTATCTATTAATCCCTAAGGTTTTTGTTGCAGGCAATTGATTGCATCTAAAATTTCAGAGTCAAAGTTGCAGGGATAAAAATTCGAAATTTGAGTTTTGCATTGACTCTTATATGGTATATACATGAGCAGACTTTGGATATTTTGTCTCTAATGCTATGGAATCATGGATTAGAATCTTGAAAATGTTGTTTTTCTTAAAAATTTAAAAATTTTATGTATTTTTTAGCAAACCGATTCATTAAATTCAAATCGACCAATTTATGACCGATTCATTATCGATTCCGATTCTGATTCGGAGTTGACCCTAGATCGATTCCGAGTCCGATTTCGATTTTTCAAACATTGGTCTTTTGTAATACTTTACGGTCAATAGTATTGGAGGGCCCATGGTATAATGTGTCCCATGGTACTGGATGTCCCATGGGATTGCCCATGCTATTGACATAAAGTGAATGTTATAAAAGAGTCTATGGAGAGTTGTATAGGCACCACAGTCGGGAGTGATTCATATCTCTTGTGGTGGACAGGAGTGAGTCATATGACTCATATCTCTTGTGAGTGACAAGAGTGAGTCATATCTCTTGTTGGGGTTTGTCTTTTCTGCTGAGGGTTTGGACACAGTGAGAGTCAAGAGTCTGAGATCCAGTGATTCATATCCGAAATCCTGGTGTTGTATGTGTTGATTAACAAATCTGCAATAAAAGACAAAATTGTTTATTGGTTTTCCCCATGGGGGTTTCTAGGGTACATCTTGTGTTCAGTTTTCTCTGTATTGTTGCTTATTAGTGTGTTACCATTTATCTTTTCAGTAATTTGAATTCATGGGTAAAATTAATTACTGGGCATAAATAAAAGATCGAAATTGTAACCAAGATCTGGTAAACAAAAATTTAACACAAAAAGATTGGTTTATGTGCACTACAACTTGAGGTTGTTGTCCCATTATTGTGATGCAGCCAAGAAAGACAGATAGAAAATATTTGACTTGGGACAACAATCCAGAGGAGGCTAATTTGGAGGATGGAAACATAGCTTTAGGGCGCTTGGAAGCGGAACTAATGGGTGATCATGATGATGATGAGATCCATGCAATAGAGATGCCACCCCAACCACCAACAAGTTTCCAGATGCAAGAGCTTTTCCTTTAGCTTCACAACATCCAGTGTTTCATGGGGGGCATGCAACTACTTCTCATGTTCCACAAACACTTCCAGTTGGATCCTACTCTTGTTCATAGATCACGAAAAAATAAAATGGAAGTTTCTCATGGCAAAAGGAAAACTTAGTAGACAGCACTTTGTCGTTAATACTTATTATGGCCTATTCTGTAAACATTATATGATAGTTTAACTTTGAACATTGAACTTTGAACCTACCTTTGAAGTTTAACATGTTGATTGCATCTTACAACTCTTTGGTAATGAATATGATGCTCCATTTTATTTCGTGGTTGATGTTATCTGTTAGAGTTTGTCGATTGATGGAAATGGTATATGTTGAAACTTGAGGGCTGATGCGGTTGATGATTGATCATTTGATGACAATGTTATAAGTTATAGCTACTAGATGATTGATGTTATATGTGTACTAAATGGTTAGATTTAGGTTTTCATGTTTTCTATAGCTAATTTGGCATTATGTATGTTTTTTATTAATATATATGCATCAAAATATATTAAAATATGTATTATATAAAAAAAACACTCCCAAAACGCTCTGCTCCCGGAAGCTTTCAAAAATTCCGCTTCTTGCTCCTGCTCCCATTCCCAACAGCTTTTGTTGCAAGTCGTTGCAGTGAATATGCAGATATTATTATCTTGGTCTCCAGTTAGGCAATATAATGCAAACATACTATAATAATAATCTTTGCTTAGTTGATCAGCATAGGAAAGGAATGTCATTTAGCGGTAAGGCTGAATGGGCACAAAAAGATCCCAGATAGATGTGATTAAGGGGCATTCTATGTATAGATTTTAGAAAACAAAATACTACAGCGAGAAATAGGGCTGAAGACAACAAAACATAAAACATCTGAGATTTATAGATCTGCCACAAGGGTACTGATACTTAAATATCTAGGCATGCTAAACATATAATTGGAATGAGCACTGCTTTAGAAGAATGAATGTTGGGAAAATAAGAAAGTTATTACCACTAACCTCTGTAAAGATGGCAACAATTTTAGGTAAAAATTGATTGCTAGGTCCCAAAAGTTCTGTGTCAGACCTGAAATAACGTGAATGCCTTAGCATTGCACTTCCATAAATATCAGGAATGGCAATAGAACAAGTTATGGGGACTTTAGGCTATATCCTATCCCTAGAAACATTAATGACCTACATAACATATTTTTATTACCATAAAAAGAACAAGTATCAACCTACCTTTCAACCATCGAACATAGTTGTTCATGTACAACTTTAGCCTCAATTAGATCACCCTTGATTGGCAAGAAATTTAGCCAAGCAGGAATAACCTGTATTTTTGGCAAGCAGGCCAATCACTAAACTATCAAGTATGGAACTCTTAATTTTCATCTAGATTCTAGAATCCTCAACAGAAATGCTAAAACATACAGCGGCGGATATTTAATACTTAACTATAATTGCAATAAATGCAATAATCTTGAATGTTGAGTCGTTTCCACAATCAAACAATTATTTTATTCAATAAATAGTGTGACACTATGAACTATGAAAAACTAGATAGTATGAACTCCAAACACCATTAGAAATCAAACCTCGGCATTGAGTGCAAATTCAAACAAAAAAATCTCTACTGATTTCAGCATATCAAAGAAATCAAACTACATGTTCAAGACTCGCCTTAAGGTTATTCAAAGTATAAATATACAAATACAGCATATTCTTTAAAGAGTACATACATTCTGCTGCAGCATTCAGCAATGACAGAAGACTAAATAAATAAATACTAATTATACAAATAAATAGATATTAAAATATAGGGTTATTTACCTGTGATGCATCTATACTGTCCCGATGAAACTGACAAATTTTTTCCTATTGCAGAGACTGCATTGTCTGTTGCCAATATGTTGGAAGTGTCATGAGCATTGGGTTGACTAGTAACTGTGTTCAACCTTGAAAGTGCCTCTGACATAAGGCCACATTAGATGTTAGAACAAGGTTGTCAGCAGGATTTCATAAATAGTAATCTGGAAAAGCTTTGTATTAGACTCACATAATAGAAGATTAATGTTGGAACATAGATGTTTAAATGGTCAAGTAGAACTTGCCTCCAATCATAGGCTTGACTTTGAATCCACCAAACTCAGCACAAATGCCAATTCCATAAACAGCAGCCTGAAGATTGAAAAAACTCGTAGAACAAAAATAAATAACTGAAACATTAAAAAATCAACAACAGTGGAAATCTATGAAGAGACGCAGTGTTTGGATAACTTTGCTAGAGTAGAGTGAGTAGTGGTTAGTGAGGAAACAATGGGCAATTATTATTGAGCAAGATGACAATTCTAATTGGGTTGTTAAAAGATGGAAAGTTATACAAACAAGACATATATCAAGATACTTGGTGTCCTGACAATGGATCACACTAATTTCATCCAAAATGTTGTCTCCAATAATGCAAATATTGTGGTTTTTTCCTGAAATCAATTTCAAACAAACAAGACATATTATAACAGACTTGGATGTCCTTGGAATCGATTTTAGCAAACTTGTGGAAGTGGGTGTTGAGTACGTTTAAGAACAATCTTAAAAGATCATTTGCTTAGGATATATGGTTAGTAAGAAGAAGCATCATAGCAGATTGAGTCCAGTAGATCATCTCATTACTACCCCTACCTCTATCCTACCACAAAAGAATATCGGAAATCGCAGATGCTTCTTTAGTGATTCCACTGCAGGTAAAAAGGAAGGCAGAAAGGTCTCTGACTAGCATCATGAACATTTGAAATTTTACACAATGCCTAAGGGAGGTTGGATGGCTTGGTTTGACTAATATATGAGCTCAAGAGGCAGTACTGAATCCTGAGAGTGAAATGGATTGTAAGCTGTTGCAAAAAACTCCCTGGAGGGTGGGTGCTTCTGCCGGGAAACATCTCAGAAAAGGGAAATGGCCTAGAAATAGTAGGGAATGATAGGGAAAGCCGTACTACCATACCACAGTGCAGAGTACAATTGGGAAATGTTTCCCAGCCCTTCCCTATACTGTACAATCATTACCAGCATGTAAAAGCTCTGAAAATGTTATTTTAAATTTCTTTTTTCATTTGAAAGTGGTCCTCCAACCCCTGCCAATAAAAGTACAAAAAGAAAAGAACAAAAAAACTAAAACCTAATTTTGGAACTCAATGGTTTTTAGTTTTAATATAGTTGTTCTTCTCTTTTCTTTGGAATGTGAACCAAATATATTTTATTAGTTTTAATAACAAATTTTCTTTTATTTGTTCATTTATTTATTATTTTAATATTATTAGTCATAGTTATCCTATTATTGGTGGTAATAATTGTTTCTTTAATATTAAACTTAATCTAATTAGATATTAAATTTATTTATTTATTATTTTAATTTAGTTTTTCTATGTTTTTATTTATAGCTAAATTAATAGTATTTTTGGGATTGTTACACAGTGGGAGATTGTAATGGACATACACCAAGTCATTCAAGCGTGGGAACTCCAACATGTAAGAGGGTCATAAAAAATTTAATGAGTCTTGAGGGCCCGAAGGACATAATTCATCTTTCAAATAAGAACTTAAATTACAATGAATTTAATTGCTTTGTTCAAGTTATGGCGGGTTTCTTTAAGTGTATTTTATTAAATACACTCCAATTGTGCTCACATCTTGAAGAGCTACAGGTTTGGTTGAGGTCTTGGATGGCGAATTTTTTTAAATTTGGTGCCCTTGCACCATAGGTTCGCCACCAAATGTCTACAACAAACAAGAAAGAAAGAGATCTAGATTACATAATTCATCTTTCAAATAAGACCTTAAATTACAATGAATTTAATTGCTTTGTTCAAGTTCTGGTGGGTTTCTTTAAGTGTATTTTATCAAATACACTCCAATTGTGCTCACATCTTGAAGAGCTACAGGTTTGGTTGAGGTCTTGGATGGCGAATTTTTTTAAATTTGGTGCCCTTGCACCATAGGTTCGCCACCAAACGTCTACAACAAACAAGAAAGAAAGAGATCTAGATTACATAATTCATCTTTCAAATAAAATTATAAAACACAATTAAATTTAAAAAATTTAAAGTTCTAAATTCTAATTGGTAATCACTTACATGGCATCAAAGTGGTCCTTTCACAAATAGCATTGACAAAGCCAAATAGTCCAGTGGCCTTCCGATACATCTCCATCTCAAGAGTAATTGTGTGGCGAGTATCAGAATTAGGTACCATCCTATGAAGATATGTGAGAATCCCTTCCATCTCCTCGCCATCAAAATCAAAGCTACATTTGTAGGAAAAGGCAAGGTTGAGGAAAAGTGATGCTGCATGAATGGGTCGATGGAGCATCCCAATCCACCGACTATTAATCAAATCCCATAGCATCATGTGTCTATTCAATCCAGGAGTACCTTTCCCCACATAATAAGACCAAATAGTTTCTTTGGCCCTATCCATGGCCTCATACAAATAGCCCATAGCGGGCTTATCATTGTCAACCAATCTCAGAACCTTTACCAAAAGTTCACTGATTGAGCACACTTCTTTCACTCCTGCCCAAAAGGAGTTGGTGTACACCAATCTAGCGATGGCTCTCCCATCCTCTCTCTTGTTATATGTGCAATCAAGCCAGTCATCGCAAACAAACATTTTCTTCAACTCAAATTGACATTGAAGCAAAGATTGAAGAGAAATGAGTTGGTCGCAAAATGTGTTATTCCAGGATGCATCAACTCCCTGTTCCTTATGCATCTCCTCGTGAGGCTAAGAAGAAAAGCATGATTATATATGAATTTGGAGACGCTCCTAGACTGATTAATGACCTCCTTGACGAAGGGAATTTTCTCCACAACTTTCTGCATCAAATCAATACAATGTGCAATGCATGGAGTCCAAAACAGTGAGCAGTGCCTCTCCATGAGCAATCTACCAACAACCACATAATTAGTTGCATTATCTGGTATGATTTGCACCACATTATGCAAACCCACCTCCTGGAGGATCCCATCCATCAACTCACATAACAATGTTGCATCTTTTACTTGTGTTGATGCATCAACGGATTTGATAAACATGGTACCTTTAGGACAATGTACCAAGAAATTGACAAGGGTCCTACCCTTCCCATCTGTCCAACCATCAGACATCACTGCGCATCTGAAGGTCTCCCATGACTGTCTGAACTCCTCCAATCTAGCGTTGATGTTCTTCTTTTTTGCTTGAAGAATTGGCCCCTGAATCTCCACATATGTAGGGCACTTATACCCTCGGCCAATAATAGCAATGGCATCACACATCAGCTAAAAAAATGGATTTTTTTTGTGATGCTAAAAAAATGACAATAAGAGAGTTTTTCAAACTCAAGCATCATGTCCCATACAAAAAAAAATTGCATTGTTTCATGAGGTTGAAAATCATGGCAAAATGACCAAAAAAAAAGCAAAATGTAGGCAAGCAACCTTGCATAAATCTATGGAAGAAATAGTAAAACCATGGTGAAATTTAAATACATACCTAAACTTAGAAAATTGGAAATTTCAACACTAGTTGGCAAATGAGATTGAATCCTTGCTCCACTAAAAAATCCTTGATGGTGATGATAATGGTTGTCTAGCTACCTACACAATGAGCAATGATGACCACAAGCCATCTCCCTTCCTTCTCCAAAAACCCAAATGAGCCAAAAAAATGATCAAATTTTGCCTTTAAGCCTGGGGGCCAACTAGACTGGCAATTTTTTCATCATGGCACGATATTTTCTTAAAAATCACCATTTTTTTGTAAACATCATGCAGTGATATTTTTGTATTGGGATTTTTTTGGCTGAAAAAAATCACAAAATTTCGGGACATCGTCGATTTTTCCCAATTTTTTCAGAAGCTAAAGTTTTCCATATTTGAATTGGGCTATCCTCGGCCTCAATATGTACCAGTAAACTATCTGAAACAGTTTGTCCAATGAGTCCTCTCATTTGATCACATCGATCTTCCCATATAGCTAAGTCTTTAGCGTCGGTAGGTTTCGTTTGATCACCCTTAACTAAGAGCCATAGATTCTTACTCTTGAGAATGTCAATCATCTCTCTTCCAAGAAAGATAGTTATTATGAACTAATTCAGGAACAGAAGCTACTTTAGAACTCATAATGAAAAATCAAGAAACTAAACCCTAATGCAACAAAACAAAAAACAAAGATCTAGAAGAAAAGAGAATAACAACTAGAATTTTCTCACCAAAGACAAAACCCAGCAACAGCTTACTGACGGATCTGCGAAACCACAGCAGAAACAATAAAAAAGAAGATTTTGATGATTTTTTTGTCGAAAAACAAGGCCCATGTGCTTTCTCTATGTACATGGCACGTGTGTATGCACTTCAAGTGAAGCAAAAGTGTATGGGTGCCCGAAACTACCCAAAACTAAAATTTGCCAAAAGTAGTTGCCATCTAGATGGAAACCTATGACAAAACACAACAATAAATGAACAAACAACAAAATTTGTTGCAAGAAATATAGATCCTTAATAGCAAGTTAGTATACAATGGATTTCAACTCAGATCTATAGAAAAAATCAAGAAAAACTTGAAAAAAATGTAAAAAGTTTCTAAAAACTAAATGGTGAGGGTTAAGGTTTGAAAAAAAATTCTCAAACATGTAGCAAATTCCCAGATCTAAAGAAAAGCACAAGGGTTTGATAGATCTGATGACAAATCTATTAGATATGGAGGGCCCCACAAAATTTGAAGACTTGGCGCTCGTAAAAAAATTTAACAAAAATTACTAAAGAAGGTAGTCAGCAATAAACATACAACAATATATTTACCAACAATTAAATCAACAGCAAGAATCTACTAGTGTAGCTTTCTATCCATACAATCACCATATAATCAAAGTAGTAAGTAAGAGACAAGAGAAAAAGAAATGATACACCAAATATATGTGGTAAAATCCCAAATGGGAAAACATCCACAGGAAGGTATTGTCTTCTTATTCTTCGGAAATCCCCAATCTTACACTTGAGCTCCACTCCACATATGCTTATCACAACTTTACATAGCATTCAATAGAATATTCAACAAACCCAAAAGGGTCTCCTTCACCTCTATTATATAGCTAGAGGTGTTAGTTTTTCACATTGTTTAGCATAATAACATTAAACAATACATTCACTGAAAGAAAGACAAGCACAGCAAACACAAAGAACACAAAATTTCTCATCACATGCTAGAACATCATCATCAACATCATCATCGTCTGGATCATCATCACATGCTGGAACATCATCATCATCACATGCTAAAACATCATCATCAGCATCATCATCGTCTGTTGGAACATCACCATCAGCATCATCATCATCTGTTGGAACATCATCGCCTGCTAGAATATCACCATCAGCATCATCATCGCCAGCAACATCCTTTGCTAGAACATCACCAGCAACATCCTTTCTTGGATCATCATCATCAGCAAAATCCTCTGCTGGAACATCATCAGCAACATCCTCTGTTGGATCATCATCATCAGCAAAATCCTCTGTTGGAACATCATCAGCAACAAAATCCTCTGCTGGAACATCATCAACAACATCCTCTGTTGGATCATCATCATTAGCAAAATCCTCTCTAATGGAACATCACCATCAGCAACATCATCTGCTGGAACATCATCAATCATAAGTCGGCAAGTACTGGAACACAATCATCAGTAAGTGAATACTGGAACAACAACAACAATCATCAATAACTTAATACTGGAACAATAACAACAATCATCAGTAAATAAATACTGGAACAACAATATCAATCATCAGTAAACAAATACTGGAACAACACTATCAGTCAGCAAGTATTGATCTTCAGTCACCAAGGACTGGCATCTCTATCTGTCAGCAAGTACCAGTGTTACCAACATCGACCGATTTATCACGAGTCGGCGATAAATTGCGAATTTTTAAGAGTCCCTATTTTTAAGTAAAAATCGCCCCAAAAATCGGGCCGATTTTTGGTCGATTTCTCGCTGCTTTTTTGCCGATTTATCATCAATTTCTCCCGAGTCAAGCCGATTTTTTGACAGGCGATGGAAATTTGGGTTTTTAAAGGCCATGGGCCCAGTTTTTAGTCATTCATTTGGACGCTACAACCTAGGAGAGGAGAGCTAAGGAGACTAGGAGAGCTTTTAGTTTGCCCAAGGAGGATTTTAGTCATCATTTCACTCTCCATCAACCATCAGATTTGAAGATTGGAGCTTTGCATTTGGAGTTTTTTCCAAGTTTATCACAGCTAAAGGTATGTAAAAAAAATTGCCCATCATTTCTCGTTTTTCTAAGAGGGTTCATGTTGCTTTGCATTGGCAATGATTTCTCCATCTTCATTATTGTTTTGTAAAGGCTCTTAAACAATTTTTTCCATCTAAATGTAATTTGCAACAGTTATGTAACACTATGTTAGCCAAAAAAACATTTTTAAATTTTTTATTGTCCTAGGTCTTTGGAAAACCTCACAAAAATTTGAAAATTTCTATTAGTATTTATTTTCTTGTTTTTTAATTTTAATTTTTATATTTCCATCAATCACATATGCTAATTTTTTATTTTTTTTGGCCCTAGGTTCAACTTGAAACTTCATTTTTTCCATATATAAGATGTCGAAAGGTTTGGATCCATTTTGGGAATATGGTAGAGCTATTGAGCCAGAAAATCGACAAATTCTCACTTACAATCTATGTGGGAAAAGAATGACGAGTGGGATAAGCAAGCTGAAATATCACATTGCACAAATACCGAGGCATGATGTGATTCCTTACACTGCAGCAAGCGAGGATCACATTGACAAGGCCAAAAAAGCAATTGAGGGAACTAAGCTAAAGAAACAATACAAGGAGGCCGTGAGAAATCAAATTGCCTCAAGATCCGGGTCCGGAACAGGAGTGGGAGCTAGTGGGACGAGTCCGGAAACCTTCTCCACACAATAGTCCACAATGCCTTCACCTTCGACTACATCACCATCACCTTTCTTTGTGTCGAGATGCACACCTGGTGGACAACCTTCTCTAAGGTCCATGTTGAAAGTAAAGGAGAAAAAAGAAGCAGATAAACTTGTGGGTCGATGCTTGCTATGGAGTGATATTCCATTTAACTTTGCCAAGAACCCATTTTATGTGTCCATGTTTGAGGCAGCTGCTATTGTTGGACCGAGGTATAAGCCCCCCACTTATGAGGAGTTGAGAGGGCCCATCCTCCAGGATGAAAAGGCTGATTGCACTCACAGGTTGGAGGATCTTCGAAAATCATGGGAGTTAACAAGATGCACAGTGATGTCAGACGGTTGGACTGATATGAAGGGTAGGACGCTTCTCAACTTCTTGGTTCATTGTCCCAGGGGCATTATGTTTATGAAATCCGTGGATGCATCTGCACATGTCAAAGATGGGGCTTTACTATGTAGCTTGTTGGATGAGTTCATCCAAGAGATTGGCCCACAACATGTTGTCCAAGTCATAACAGACAACGCTGCGAACTATGTGTTTGCTGGTAGGATGCTTATGGCCAGGTATCCTTCACTATTTTGGACTCCTTGTGCAGCCCATTGCCTTGATTTGATGTTAGAGGATTTAGCCAAGATTGATTGGATCATGGATACCATTAATTCAGCACGGAGCATCACAAAATTCATATACAATCACGCAGCGGTGCTTAGCTTGATGAGAACTTTCACAGGTGACAAAGAGTTGGTGCGTCCTGCCATCATACGATTTGCCACTAGCTTTATTTCTCTCCAGTCCCTCTTGGGTTCTATGTGTGACTTGCAGCAAATGTTCCTTTCACCTGAGTGTCGTGCTTTGTCATTTAGCACTAAACCAGAGGGGCAAGCCATATCCAGGCTAGTTACATACCATCAGAGCTTTTGGGATGCGGTGAGGGAGGTTTGTGCCGTCACTGAACCTTTGGTAAAGGTTCTCCACTTGGTTGATGGAGATAAGCCTGAAATGGGCTACCTATATGAGGCCATGGATAGGGCCAAAGAGTCCATTCGTCCCTATTACGAGGACAAGGGAGATCAGGGGCAAGAGAGACAACAAATTATATGGGGGTTGATTGATGCGCGATGGAACCACACACTCCATCGCCCCATTCATGCTGCAGGGTTATACCTCAACCCTGCGTTTGCCTACTCCTATGGCTTTAGATTTGATGGAGAGGTTATGTCTGGATTCTACGAGTGTGTCCAGAGGATGGTGCCGTCTTCAGCTAATCGTGCAGAGCTTTCCCGAGAGTTGGAAGTGTATAAGAGAGCCACAGGATTACTTGGGTTTGATATGGCAGTAAATGACAGGACCAACCTGATGCCAAGTAAGCTTCACCTTGTTTCAAATTTTGTTTTCTTTTTCTAATTCTTTTTTTTTAATTTCATTGTCTTTACTTATGTTTATTTAATTCATTGTAGATACCTGGTGGGAAAACTATGGTGGTTGCGTACCTATTCTACAGAGGCTTGCCACTCGAGTGCTTAGCCAGACATGTAGCTCTTTCGGTTGCAAGCGCAACTGGAGTGTATTTGAAAAAGTACACTCCAAAAAGCGCAACAGGTTAGAGAATTTTCAAATTCATTATAAATTATTGAATTCTAGTTTATAATTTTATCATTTATCATTATGCCCCTTTGCCTTCTAACTTATGCATTACAAATTATTAAATTTATAATTTAATATCTAATTTTATGATCCTCCTACAGGTTGGATACTCCGCGCCTTAATGATTTGGTCTACGTCCACTACAATCTTAGGTTGTGGATGAAGCAATATGAGAAAATAGTGGATGCGAAGGCCATTTCATTAGATGAGATCGACACCACTGCAGCTTGGAGGGTGGAGTCTGAAGAGCCTGTTAAGGAGGTAGCCCCTGATTGGCTAGAGGATGATCATGATAGTGATCATGATGATGTTACAGAGGCTCCATATGAGGATGATCCAGTTCCAGAGGAGTTTCACACCGAGACTGGGAGTGTGCCACAGTTAGAGACAGAGCCACAATTAGGGTTAGAGGGAGATAGACCCGGTGGCGGTAGTAGCACAGTTACTGGTAGAGGAGTAACTGTAAGACTACCTCCTCGAGCATCTTCTTCTTCTTCAGGATACCAGTTTCAGCCACCATCAGTTTTTAGAGGACATCATTTTGCAGGGTCTTCTTCTAGAGGACGTCAGATACCAGTACGAGGCCCACAAGCCTCGAGGGCACCTAGTCCTAGAGGAAGGGCAAGGATCGTTTCCACAGCGATTACCTTTTCCCATAAAAGGGGTAGAGCGAATCAATAGTTTATTTACTTTATTTCACTGTAGATGACTCATGAGTCATGATGATGATCATGAGATACATTTGTTATATTTTTTATGATTCAGTATTCACTATTCAGGAGTAGGATACAATCCATTTTGATGTGTGATGTATCTTTGATTCTCTAGACATCTTATATATCGGTTTTCTTTCCATATTCATGTGGCAATGTGTTTATTTGATGTTATTGTTAGTTTAGATGTTTAAAAAATTGAAAAAAAATGAATATTTTTGGGTTTTTTAAGTTTACCGATTTTTTGCCGATTTTTGTCGATGTGCTGCCAAGATATCCCAAAACGATGTTTCCTGGACCTTGCCGATTTTGTCGCCGCGTCGATATTTGTAACATTGGCAAGTACTAATCTTCAGTCACCAAGGATTGGCATCTCTATCAGTCAACAAGTACTGATCTTCAGTCACCAAGGACTGGCATCTCTATCAGTCAGCAAGTACTGATCCTCAGTCACCAAGGATTGGCATCTCTATCAGTCAGCAAGTACTGATCCTCAGTCACCCTTGGATCGACATCAGTCACCTCTAGACCAGCATCAGTCACGTAAGGACTGGAACTCTATCAGTCGGCAAGTACTGATCTTCAGTCACCCTTGGACCGACATTCGTCATCTAAGGACAGGAACTCTATCAGTCGGCAAGTACTAATCTTTAGTCACCACTAGACAGGCATCCATCACCTAAGGACGGGAACTCTATCAAGTCGGCAAGTACTGATCTTCAGTCACCCCTGGACCGGCATCCGTCACCTAAGGACAAGAACTCTATCAGTCGACAAGTACTTGTTATCACATCCATAGTAGCTGGGCTACCATGATTCCAGAGCAGTTATGTGCATATTTTCAAGCTTGGCAATGATGTGCATATTTTCGAGCTTGGCCTTTACACAGTTCTAGTGATATCAGCTATGATGAGCACTATTATTTATGAACATCAGAGCAGCCACAGATCAGACATGCAGCAGACTTTATGCCAGGGTTGAGCCTCTTGAACTTAGATTTGATGACCGAGATGACCTTTATCCCATACAGATGCAGTGCAGTGTTTGGAGCTTCAGCAGCAGTGTTCTCAGTGGTTACAATTGGTCCAAATAGCAGATACAGGCATATAGCCCAGCATGTATATGGTGTGCATTGGTTTTATTATCTTGCTCTTTTAGTTTTGATAGCTTGACTTAGTATCTAGTAATCATGATCTGGCAGTATATATATATGAAATGAATATGGTTGTTATTGATTATCTAAATGGTTTTATTACTTACATTTAGAAGCTCTTGTTTTGTACTCGTTGGTTTCACCCTCCTAGGAGTGTGAACATGATCATTCCCACCTTTGTGGCTTGCTAGCTTAGGCATCACCTTCACTTCCCCCATCCATCTGTTATCTTTCCCACTTTTGGATTTTACCCCGACTTACACCTCAGCCTGTGATATGGAGGACCTCCCCACTTTTGCCTCTATGTTGGATAGCATCCCTGTTAGTTTGTTGTCTCGGCTCTGAGTTGGCAACAAAACTTACCTTTGTTGAGTTGGATTTGATACCTTGATCACTCTATTCGGTTGCCCCGATGTTTGGTCTTGATTGTGGAAAGTCCCCATAGTTGCTTGAGTTGTGTTGGCTAAAACCTGAAGCAAATTGTACTACCATCATTACATAACGGAAATTATTTTCATATCTTTTATAAAATCCCATGTGAAACATTTTGAAACTGTGCTTCTTAACACAATGAAAGAGGTCTATGAAATTTGGAAACTTAAATGAAAAACACCCTAGATGAAAGCTTGAGTAGTTGTGCTTCTAAGCACATGCAAAATCCCCAAAAGGGTTGTTAAATGAATTGAATTGGAAACTTAAAGCACCCGGGATGAAAGCTTTAGTAGTTGTGCTTCTCGGCACATGTAAAATCCCCAAAAGGGTTATATAGGCCTAAAGTGAGCAGTGGTTAAACAAATGCTAAATCTAAAGACTGCTGGCCAAGGAAATGAAATGTAATGATTAATTCCTCACGGAGCCACGGGTTGTGATGTGAGATGGAGTAAGGGACAGCTAATTCTAAGTGTCCCCTAGAACCTCAAGTTACGGTTAGCCGAGCACCTAGTCCATGGCGGTTCTAGAAAAGATCCTCACGGAGCTGATGCAGCTTGGATGTGAGTTGTAGACATTTTCCAAGGTTGAATAAATACTTCTCTAAACAACTTATCCCATTTGTGAGACACTGCCATTTCCTGTATGTTTATTATCCGACATATGCTTGAATGTGTATTCCCTTTCCCCTAGCCAAAGTATCACAGTGTTGATTTAGTTGATTCATCCCTTTTGTCCCAGCCTTGCTTTCTTCACCCTCACCGTTTGCTAGCAAAATGATCATGTCTTCAGAATGAGTATATCCTTGAGGTTCTTTTGTAAGTAAATAATTATTTAAACTTATGATTGATATAATTATCTATTAACTGTCAGTGAAATGATGCTTAATAATTTAAGTCTTGCTATGAGAATGATTAAAAGAGCATGTCTTAACCATTTGCACTTGCAGCAGCAAGATTTTCTAGCCTGGGCCATATTTTGATCAGTTTGACTGGTCAAACCTAGTTTGATCAAGTCAACCTTGGGATCCGTGATGAGTTGGACCAATGATGTTGTATGATGTTGATTTATGGTCCTTTGATACACCTTTGTTGGTTCCATACAGTGGACACAGGTTTCAGATGATGGTTGATGCACTTTTTTATTGGTTATTATTGTTTCCAGACATTATATTTTTATTGTCTAGTTATGGCTGAGGCTACAGATGATCTTACAAGTTTCCACAGGGTGTATGGGTACTCATCTCTAGTAGAATTGGGTCTCCTGGATCCATTGAGATACTCAGTTTTTAGTTTCAGGCACGTTCTGTGATGATATGATCAGTTTTTCACTTGTTGACCAGTTTGGCCATGCAGAGATGGCCTATCCAGCAGTTGCACTAAGCTAGCACATTTACCTAGGGTGCTACAGAGGAGAGGGGGGGTCCAGCCACTTGTTATTACCATATTACCCCCTCTTCGGACATGATGGTACAGTCAAATTTTGTGCCCAGGGACCAAGCAGTGAGCTATGGGCAGTTTGATGGTTTTTCAAGTGGAATAAAAACGGGATAAAAGGTCATTAAGGAAATTGATTTGGGCTATTGAGGCAAGTTTTTGGCATGAGGTTTGTTTAGAGGTCATCTATGGTGTATCCCACTCCTTCCAGATCAGCTTGCAGCATTCAGTGGGGTCCACACACTCTCCGAGTTGTCATTTGATGTATTCTTCTCTCAGTTGAGGGGGCCACGATTTGATCATTTAGTCACTTGGACATGTTATTGAGTCATATGTTATATCATTGTGCCATGGGGTGATGCTAGTGAAGGAAAATAAGACCTCCTAGCCCCACCATGTGCTCCTAGTCACTTGTTCTAGTCATCTTGATGTGGTGTGCACCCCCCTAGGACTTCCTTTAGTGAGTGCGCACCCCCTCTAGTGAGTTGATCCATGTTATATTATGTCAGCTCATCTTAGCCGTTGATTGTATTGTATTTATCTTTTGATCTCCAGCACTTGTTTGTAAAGTGGTCTAGGGTTTTGGTCTCTCTCCTCCTATTTAAGGAAGAGGCCCCCCTATTGTAAAGGCACCTTTGGGCTCTGGAAAACTTGGAATAAAATACTACTTTTGCAGATCTACTTCTCTAGCTTTGTTGGATGCCCTTGCAAGTTGAATATACAATCTTTTCTCTGTGTATCATTATGGATCTTGGGCTTCAAACGTTTTTTCTGCAGGGAGGTCGTGTGGATTAAGAGGAGGATGTCTTGAGGGGACGCTATTGTGGGGAAACCCCATATCTAGCCTTTGGATTGTTCTTTGTCTCAGGGAGTATCATTATTGTATCTTCGTGACATAGTTGATGCTTTTTGTTTCATCTCTTTTTCCGTGTAGCTTCTTCCATTTTTGATTGATTCTCATTCTAGATCGTTTTGGACAAGGAAGGGCGCATTGGACGACTTGGAGAGATAGCGATTTCACCTGGAGCACTTGCATCTCACTCTTGATTGCGTCACTTGGGAAAGATTATCGATTTGCAAGATGGCCACAAGCTTTTGAGGTATGTTCTACAAGGTATGTATCTAGTTTCATGCATTTTTACCCATTGGTCATCTTAAACCCTTAAAATCAAAACCCTCTTTTTTATTTTTTAGATCCGGTGAGATCTAGCGATTGCATGGACTTAATAATTAAAACCCACTTAAATAATAATTAATTAACTTTGGATCTAAAATTTGGTGGGCATTCGACTCCATTTACCGCCTCATCTAAGGCACTGGGCCTCTCCAAGGGAGGTCGCACTTCTTGGGTAGGTGGGATTTTGCTAGATCCATCATGTGGGTATTGCTTGTTCCTCGTCAAATCAATAGATCCATTGAGTAGCAACCCCTCTAGTGCCATTTCATCTTGATTTTCACCTTGTGGACCCCATTTGGACCATTTTCCATATTTTAAGGGTGGGCCCCACTTGGATCTTTCATTTTGGCATGAGATCTATCTAGATCTACTAGTCTTAACCCATAAGTGGCTTAATCTTTCCTTGGTTGAACATTTGTCCATTCTATAAGCCTCTTCAACCAAGCCCTAACTATTTGGGTCCAGTTATCTTTCCTAGATCTAGATCCATTCACTCTTGATCTCTTCCTATTTCACTTTCCCATTTCTTTAGGAGGTCTTGAGTAGGTTCGCTAGCCTTCATAGGTTAGCTAGGGTCTCCCCCTTGGTCTTGCTTAGGCTAGATCTAAAGTGAAGAGTGCCTCGGTTAGCGTGACAACCAATTGCATTGGGAATCGTGGCATCTCTTGAGTCATTTCTTTAGTTGTCCAATGCCTCTACCATCCTGGATAGGATAACCTTTAGGAACAACTACAAGTTGTGTTATCTGTGTGATAATAGTACTGATCTTCAGTCACCCCTGGACCGGCATCTGTCACCTAAGGACAGGAACTCTATCAGTCAGAAAGTACTGATCTTCAGTCACCCCTGGACCAGCATCCGTCACCTAAGGACAGGAACTCTATCAGTCGGCAAGTACTGATCTTCAGTCATCCTTTGACCGGCATTCGTCATCCTTTGACAAGCATCAGTTTTCTAAGAACTGGAACTATCATTCTCTCTTTCGAGAGAGGTCCCTCTAGACCACACCAAGCTTGTCTCGAAAGTATTCAAACTTTATGTGAGATAGAGGCTTAGTCAGCACATCAACAACTTGTTCCTCTGTAGGAACATACTCGAGCTTCACAGCTCCCTTCTGCACCATATCCCGGATATAGTGGTGGAACTTGATCTCAATGTGCTTCGATCTATCATGGAACACAGGATTCTCTGTCATCTTGATGCAACTCTGGTTGTCATAGAGTATATCCGTAGCATCATTCTCTGCATCGAACAATCCTGCCAACATCTTGCGAAGCGAAACTACTTCTCTACAAGCTGAACATGTTGCAGTCACTCCCTCTGAAGCAGAGCTTTCCTAAGCACTATCCTCCCTTTGCATCTTGTACTCCCTGCATTGGGACATTCTTCACTGGAGTGACTGGTAGCCTTCTCTTCTGATGATCTTCTATGTATCCATCTATGTCATCTTTAAAGGTCACTGGATACCAAGATCTCGAACTCTCTTGCACCCATCCATGAGCTCCTCATCTTCAACCTTGTAGCAAGGGTTGATATCTCATCACTCTAGGTGATCATCCTATCCCATGGGTGCCTTCTGAGCTCGTACAAAGTCTTCTTCAATCTGCACACGTGTGGTTCTCTGTAGAGAGTCATGAGTCCTAGAGGTTGCTCGATATCATCTTCTACTTCGATTACACCATCTATCTAGTGTAATATTCACCACCGAGGAAGTGTGTCTGGCCACTAGAGCAACATCTCGTCATAGTCGACTCCCTCTTTCTGAGACAACCCTTGCTTTGTACTTCTGTAGTATGCTTAAATTCATAAATCTTGTTGAATGTTATGGTTGAACCATCGTCACTTGTTCTACGAAACAAGCCTCATCATTCTTCGTTTGTAGGTGATCGTACACGATATTTCCTACAAGTCAATATGTTTTGGAAACATTTCATAGTTTCCAAAACATATTAATAATGACAAATTCTTCTGCATATATCACATAGTCATGCAACTATCTTAGCCAATGCTTCAACACAACATTCATCCATATCCTGTATTCATATGGTAACTTTCTAGATGCCTTCCATCTCTACCAGAACATTATTAAGAGCGTGCACTACTCCCAATTTGTCAACAAAGAGGTTTCATTCTAGATAAGAAGCAATGGAATGTTGTACAGCACCATAGGCTACTTACCCATCACATGCATATTTGTAGTATTATGTTCATCAATGCATACATTCTAACATGCATAATACACATCCTAAATCTAGGAACATAAATATGTACACAACTGGACAATATAGGAAATGACAATTCAAATATTTATCTTTGCTTGTTTGGTAGGATCTCTCTTGATCCTAGTCTCATTGCAAGAGTCTCTAACCGTGTGCTCCACTCCATCATCCAATTCTGAGGACCTGTGCCTTTCTTGCTCATGATCAGAAATGTTGAGCAAGTATTCTACACCGTAAATCACTAGTTCTTTGTACTGGAGTAGACTATGTGTGTCCCTCCTTCTACATCTTAACCAATGCTAAAATGGATGAGAGGTTCTTCCATAGAGCATTGATCTTTATTTGTTTTTTCCGGAGTCCATCTTTGTAGGAGCTTCTCCTACTCCTTTCATGTAATACAGAAAGTCATTTCTAGCTTCACCTTCTGAATGAACCCTTGAGTTTAAAGAGTCCTCCTTCTTCAATTCCAATCACGACTGCATCCCTTCTTGTCTAATGCTAAGATAGATAAGAGGTTCTTCTATCTTCCTAGTTTGGATTAAGGTACATATTCTTCTTCCTCTTCTTTGGTTTTGACTTCATCATCATATTCACTATCTTTAGCTACATGAGCATGAAATCTTTTCGTTTGCTTCTTGGATTGTCCAGATTTGAATGGACAATTTCTTGCAATGTGTCTTGTCTTGTGACAAGAGTAATATTCAATTGAGGAGAAGTCTTTCTTGACCCTCTTCTTCCTTTGAGATCTTTGAGATCTTTTGGGAGAGTGGTCATGAGTACGTACATCATTCTTTCTTTTTAGGCAATGCTTTGGCCTCATCTCCTTCTGGTTCTATAAGTCCTTCCTTTATAAAATATTCTAGGTCATGTTCTTCAAGGATGAGCATGACTCTATACTTCCATGCCATGAAGTTCTCATCTCCCTCAAGCTTCTCATCAAGCTTGGTATTGCTTGTCATCTTGATAATATGAGAACCTCAAATGGAAATAAAGTAGTTATGAGACTTACCAGAAAAGTTGTCCTTTTGAAAACTGCTTCTACCTTGACCTAGGGTTTGTTAGAGAAACCCTAATTTTCCAACTTTGGGATTTTGGAAAACTGATTGGATGAGCAAATTTGCCCCCTCAAGGCGAGTTGAGCAAAGTACTCCTTCTCCCAATTCTGTGAGCAGATAATCCAAAAACATGATGCCCTAGTTCTCCCAGGATGCAGTGGGGGACCCAAAAATGATAATTCTCAGAATTGAAATTTGCTTCGATAAAAAGATGCACCCTGGTGAGGCGAGTTAGATGCACCCTGGTGAGGCAAGTTAGATGCACCCTCTTTTTCAGTTGATCTGTGGAGAGAGTTCTCGGAATAAGAAGCCCTAGTTTCTTCAATTTCTACTGCAGATTTGTCGAGACTTAATTCTAATGTATCTCTGAAATTTCTGCTCCTCAAGGTCTGAAACTTCGTCCTGAGATAATCTGATTTGTCCTCTATCCAACCCCACAGGTTAGAGCAGGATCGGATTCACCAAATGTAACTTATGCTAAGTTTCCCAAGATGACCTGTTTATGGATTGTTTCAGTATAGCGAACTTGTACAGACTGTGACGTGTCACTGTTTCATCTTCGGGTTCTAAAACTCACACCAGAGAAGCTACAGTCCATGCACTTTCTGGAACATCTTACGAAATTCAATTTGGATCTTCGTAGCCCGAGATATAGCATTTCTCCCTAGGTCACCTTTATAAAACTGAATTATGGAGGAGGCTGGAGCCCTAATTTGAATGGATCATATCTCCTAAAGTACAGCGAATATGAGGCTGAAGCTCGCACACAAGGTACATGAATGTTTCATCTTCGGCCTGTCCAAGTTTCAGATCCTGAACCTTAGCCAAAAGTGATTTATAGCGAAAATTCCAAGATGACTAGTTTATGGAAATGGAAACCCTAAGCAACAGCTGCACAATGTTTTCTTCCAAGCCAACTCTGATACCATGTTAGGTTTTCACATTGTTTAGCATAATAACATTAAACAATACATTCACTGAAAGAAAGACAAGCGCAGCAAACACAAAAAACACAATTTCTCTCGGGAAAACCACAAGGGAGAAAACCCCGGCAAAAATTCCTCATTATAGAATTCACCAAGTACAAGATAAAACCCAAAGACAAAACAGCTTCTCTCCTTCACTTGTGCGAACTCCTCTCTCTCCTATGCAACCTTGAGTGAGTGAGGTGAGTGTTGCAAATGAGCAACTCAATCTCCTATTTAAACTTTACATTTGACTTGACCTTTTACTAACTATGTCGGCTCTAACTCACCTAAATGGGCTGACTTGTACTCTTTACAATAAAATATTCTTTCTAGACATTTCCAGACCAACCTAATCAGTTAGGGTTTTACATTGACTCTTTCAATGACTCTTACATTATTAATTACATCAATGACATGTCCCGAAGGAGGAATACAATAATACAATAGACAAATACATTTAGAATATCTTCTGCAGTTACATTTCTTTAACAAGAGGTATGAAAGACTTGCCTCCCATAATACATGTGGGATAAATTATTCTCCACCTCCTTATATAATGAATGGTAATAGGAGAAAATTACTCCATGATGCATGTGGGATAACTCCTTTTACATAAGATAAAGACAATTATGCGTTCCTTTGCTAGATAAGACATCATAATATCTTACCACATCACACTAGATATCATTACACATGTAATATTAACATTCACATTCCAACGGCCTATTCGCCCCCCTCCTTGGCTTAAATTTTCAAGATTATAAACACATTAAAGGGTTAAACTTTTAACACACTATAAGACTAAATAAACCAGCAACAAACCATTGATGCTTGAAGTGTTTTGAAGTCTAAATTTTTTATTTTTGTTAAATAATCCAAGTACCTAGCTACAAGGATGCTCTAATCTCTTGAATTTAGTTCCTATTCGCTTTATTTTGATGTTAAGTCATTTTCAGATCTGAAAGTTACAGCAAGCAAATTTAGTGTTGATTAGCTCATGATAGGCATACTAACATTGTGCATAAGTGTCTAGTTAGCTCAGTAGGATCACTATATAGCCTATCTGGTTTCTTCTTTTAGATCAGCTAAGCACTTGTGCTTGACATCATATCTTATAGTTGATCTATTTCATAGCATGGCACATGATTATTTTCAGTTATTTCCATTGACATTAGCTATTTGCTCCACTTAATAAGAACATCGATGATGGTTAATGTTATAATGATGGCTATGCTATGACTAAGTTGATTCACATGTATTAGATGTTATACTTTTGATGATCTAAGAGCACATTGGCAATTTGCTTTCCTTGGAACGCCGATCATTGCTTTATTATTTACATGTAAATGTTTCTCTTATTTGACATAATTGTCCATGGATGTTAGCATATTCAGATTTCATTTATCATATCTTGCTTAAATCATTTGTGCCATGAGTTATGTCAATGCCTACATGATACATGCTTAAGTTTTTAAAGATAAACCATATTCTGTTCATGTTCAAACGCCATTATATCATGTCTTTCTTTTTATGGTAACTACCTTATCCAAATCTTTAGTGTTGCCTTGAATCGCAAACTAGAGTGTGCCTTAACCCTAGTTCCTCGCCTCAAATAGGCACCTCTTTCCAAAAAGTAGCTAGATTAGGGTCTAGTTAGGGCCTTGTTATCACCAATCTTGTAGTTGCCCCTACAGATGGATCCAAGGTGGATGGTAGAGGGGACAGGCAACTAAAGTGGTGAACCAAGAGAGCCCTAGTTCCCAAGAGGATGGTTGTCACGCCAACCAAGGCACTCTTCGCTTTTGCTACCAAATCCAAGATAGCAAGGGGGAGACCCAGATCTACTCCCGACAAGAAAGATCAACCCAATCACCAGATCAAATCAATCAAGTGAAGTACGTAGGGTGACAGGTATGGAACCCTAGAAATAAGGAATTAGGACCACTGTGGAGGCTTAGGAAAGATGTGAAATGATAGAGATAGATAACACACAGTGATTCTATGATTAAGTATGATTCCAGGATTTAAGTGCTAGTGTAAAATGATCAAATTCAACTACCTTGGGAAACGTGACCCTTAAAACATGGAAAGTGACCTAGAGAGAGAATTTGAGGTTAGGGCTTTCTAGCACAGCTTGTGAGATAGATCTAATAGTGTTAAAACCAACAACCTCGGGAAAACGACCCAACAGATAGGTAAATCAGACAGTCCAGGAAAGTCGTGAGGGCTTGAGGAGATCAGTGCCTTGGGGTTTGGGCCTATGGAGTCACCCAGGTAAGACGTTTTTGAGAACCCACTTTGCAACATACCTGATCTACAATACCCAAAAATGGTTTGCCAATAAACCAATTCTGTTGACCCAGGGAATTTTTAGAACATTTTGACTTAGGGTTTTAAATTAAAATGACAGATGGATAAACTAATGGAATGAGAAACTTACCTTGAGATCATAGCTATGTGATGGAATTGTTTGCCATGTTGTTGAGGAATGCTCCCGCAGAGATCAAATGAGAAATCTTTGATTTTTCTTGCCACAATGAGATGCCCTAGCTCCACACGTGCGCCCTCCTCTTCTTGTCAAACCAAGGAAATTGATTCAATCAGTATGATCAAGAATGGAGGAAATACAAGCAAATAGTAATGATAACATGTAGTAGAAGGTACTAAGACAGTAATACTCCATGTTACCGACGAAGAAACCGAAAGAAGACGCAGGGAGAGTCTTCCCCTACCAATGCGTCCTCCTTGAACCAATTCAACCTCCACCTGTAGATGAGAAAACGTGGAACAAAAATAGATAGCAAGATAATCTCCAATAACCCAGTGCAAAGGAAGAACAAACAGTCAAACTCCAAAAGCATTCACCACCACAAGACAAGTAGATGCAATAATAATTTTCTATTCCAATAATCCAGAGCCAAAAGTCCCTTTACAATGAGAAGCTCTCTCCTTTAAATAGGATGGAGAGATACCAAAACCCTAACCACCTTTTGAATGGATGGCTAGGATTAAAATATCAAAGTGATCTAATCAATGGTTGAGATGAGCTCAACATAAATTACATGGATCAATATAACAATATAATACATCAATGGACCAAATCGCCCTAGGAGAGGGGGTCCCACCAAATGTCAATGATAAAACATAAGAACTAGCTCATGGTGGGTCTAGGGGGTCATGACTTGCCTCCCTAGTGTGTCCCCATGGCACAATAATATCCAAAAACCAAGCTAGACACTAAATCCTGCCTCTCTGGGAAAGTCGTGACCCTTAGGAGGCTCCAGAAAACCATAAAAAGTGCCGGAGAGATGGGTGTGGGCCCCACTGAAAGCTGAAACTGATGGAGAAGGGGTGGAAGACATCACACTCATCATCAAACATCATCCCATGCCAATCCCTTGCCTCAATAACCCAAATCGAATTCCTCTGTAGCCATTTTTACCATTTGTAATCTGCCTCGGGAATTGTGAACATGCCCAAACTGCCTCCTGGAGTGCATGCGTTGTCAAGGTGAGCCCACCAGGCTCTTTGGGAGGGCGGTAATATGGTAATAACAAGTGGCTGGACCACCCCCTCCAGATACAGCGCCCTAGGTGAACCAATCAAATCCTCCAACTGCTCAATCAAGCCATCTGACAAGGCAAAACTGCACTAGGATGCCCAACTGAGGCCAATCATCACTGTAACTGCCCGGAACTGAAAATAGACTGTCTCATTGGACTCAGAGAGCCCAAATCCATCTAAGGTGTGTACTCATACACCCTATGGATCTTTGTATGATCATATAAAATATCCAATATACCCAATAGACCAAATAATAACAATCTGTAAAAGTGCTGAAAAACAAAAATCATCATCATAAGCTTGAAACCACTGCATAGAACCATCTAGTGACCTGTACCAGACCATATATCATATCAATGCATCATCTGAGGTCTATCCACATCATGTCCTGTAGTTGACCTTGGTCAAACTAGGTTTGACCAAGTCAACATGACCAATAATATAACTCAAGCTGTCATCAAACTGCTGCAAGTGTCAAAGGTTAAAGCATGCTCTACAATTCATTTAAGTAACAATTATAACAAGAAGTAATCATTTCACTAGCGATCTACCAAACAAATATATATAAGGCTTTTAATTATTATTATGACTCAGACCAGCCTTTCAAGACCATACTCACTTCATAGCTGTGACCAATTTGCTAGTGAAGGGTGAAGGCTAAAAATAAAAGGCTAGGCTAAGGGATGACTACTAACTTGACACTGTGACACTTTGGATATGGAAAAGGAGATACACACTCTAGCATATGTTGGACAAGCAGTAACACGGGGGGTGGCAGTGTCTCACAAATGGGTAAGTTGTTTAAAGAGTGTTTATTCAACTTAGGCATCATGTCTACATGTAAGATGATCCAAGTTCATTAGGATCCATTAATTTCACTTTATGGCATTTTTGGCCTACATAACCCTTCGGATCTCAGGTGTGCTAAGAAGCACAACTAATTGCAACTTGCATCCAGGGCATGTTTATACATATACATAAGGTCAGCAATCGTTTAGATATAGATTTTAAGAACCATTGCTTTTTTGGACCTTTCTTATACTCTTCGAGGAGTATTTATAGCGTTTCATTGCTCTTGCCCTTTACTCAAGTGTGTCAAGAAACACATTCTAGAGTTTACAATTTCCATGGGCGAATTTACATAGATTTCCATAAGTAACACATGAGCTTTCAGTTTTAGCCAACAACATCTTAAGTGACTAGGGGGACTTCGTGCGAGTGCAAAACATCGAGACAACCGACCAAAATGATTTAGGACTACAATCCAACTTACCAAAGGCAAGCTGAGTCACCAACTCAGAGCCGAGACACAATAAACAGGGAAGCTCATCCAACACAGAGGCTATAGCGGGGAAAGGTCCTCCATGCCACTAGTCAAGTAGTAAATCAGGGTAATAAACAAACTGGGAGGTAATGGATGGGTGAAGACAGTGAATAATGAGACCAACACTAGCAAGCCAAGGATGGTGGTAATGATCACCTCTATTCTCCCTAGAGAGGGTAAAACCAATGAGTATGGATAAAGAACTTCTAAGTCTGAGTGGGGACAGTATAATATATATATAAAGATACAACCAGGTCCACATATCTATATGATCGCCAGATCATGATACTAAATGCTAAGACATGTCACAAGAATGAATATAAGAGTAATATAACCATAACACAAAAATATACCTGCTGAGTCATATACCTGAATGCACAATATCTGAACCATCATCTGTCCACTGAAACTCTGCTGCTGCAACTCTGGGCAATACTGACTGCTCTGTAAATGGCTAAATGGCTACATCAGTCTCATCTCTGAGTGTCCTGAAACTCAGTCATGGCATGGAGAATAAACTGCTGTCCATAACATAGTCATGATCCATAATAGATGCTCATCTCGGCATCTCAATGTAAGGGAACTGACTGAAAAGTGTACTGGAATATGAAAAATAGAATATGATAGCCCGGCTACTATATATGTGATAATAGGTCTCTCTGTTGGTTAGTTTAAGTCTGCTCATCTGTAGGCTTAAGAAACCTAAAAGAGGAGTTTCTCTCAGTAGTGACACATTCGGGGAAAATTATTAGTGGCTGATTTCTTGCCAATTAGTTGACTGCTAGGTTATGCATAAATAGGCTTTCTGTAAGGGATAGATTTGCTATTAAAGAAGAGCATTGTTCGAGGTGTTTCCTATCCTTATCTCTTGTTGTTTTTCCTATTAAATTATAAATTTTTTCTTATCATTTGTAACAAACATAAATATAAAAATAATGATAATAAATGTAGGCTAATAAAAAGTCAAAGAGTACATACCCCTTCGTCTTGTGACCAGTTAATGCATATAAGTACACCACCATGAGGCTCATTACAATTATCATTCTATCAATTATTCATTATTTTATATAATCTTATATACATTGCAGAAATCTTCTGTCAATTTAATAGTGAATAGGAGCTGGCCATTACAATGGCATCAAAGCCAAACTTGGCCAATTCTGTGGATTAATCCCTTGAACAACTAGCCATATCTCGTGGGTTAAATTCCATAAGCAACCACCAATAAAATCCATACAACCTACAATCATTGTTCCATACATCAAAATTGCATCCAACAGTGATCTTTACAGATCCAATAAAACACGACAGCCATCCATATGATTCCAGGTACAATCTTCACTATCCAATTTGTACAGTTTCATACAATCTCTATTTCCCATAAAAACACATGCCGTACATCACCATCTACCATCTATATCAATAGCTATAGAATCCGTACAAGCCGCACACCTTCAAATCAGTCAATCACCGTACATATTCACCATTGTACGGTCTGTCCGTACACGTTTGGTTGAAGCTATCGTCCGTACTTTTCCACCACCAAATTTTATCTTTCCATACATCTCTGTACAGATCCATATTCCATAAGTCTGCAAACTTTGCACCTTTCTACTGTCAATTTTTTGGACCATACCATGGTATGTACACATCCAAATTAACTCCACCCGGTTACTATACGACCATACTCATTTTCAATAAAAAAAACACAACCCAATTCTGTACGACCCTTTTAGATAAGTCACACTGCTTCATCATTATTTTTTTCTAATTTGGAAAATTTAATCTAATTAGGTTTACTTTTATAATGTCAGCTTAGTTTAAAATCAAGTTATCATTTTTTCTTAAAACAAAGTTGTTTTTCAAAAATTAAAGTGGGCCCCGCCAAGAAACCACCAACATGGGTAAGAATAATGAGGAAGCGGGATATCTTTATGGAGAGTTAGGATATAAAAGTGACAAATTAATTGAACATATGAGCAACAAAACCAACAAGTTTATTGAATATTCCTGAAGATGATGGCTAAATTAATAAAAAAAGGGGATATTTATCGCAAATGCAATAAGATGTGGAATGTAGGACATCTATGTGAGTCAAAATCCGACAAAGACAAATAGTCAATGATAATTAAAGTACATAAAGAAAGGATTGACCAACAATCTGAAAGACAAGATGAGTCAACAATCGAACCAGAAACTTACGAAATCCACAAGTAACTTCAAACCCAGATTTCGACCGTGATGAAATACTGCCAAAAGTTTCACTATCATCAATCTCATGCACACTACCAAATAGGAATGAGAATGATGTGTATTAAAAAGGAACTATTTCTCGAAAAGAGCAAACACAAGAACCACCTAGAAATTATACTACACCTCATCTCAAGAAGGTTGACAAGATCCAAGTTCCAATAAAAGAGGAAAGCAAGCCTACAGTTCCACTAGCAACTATGACCAAGAAATTGCAACCCAAGACCTTGAAGCTTAAAGGAATCAGAAAAAATCAAAGTGTAATAATACTCATAGATTCTGGTAGTACTCATAATTGTATAGACATCAATGTTGCTAAACAACTAAACCTTTTAGTGTACCCCACCAAGAACCTCATAGTTACGGTTGTTGATGCACAAAAGGTCAAGGAAGTAGTAAGATGTCATAAAGTCTCAGTTCAAATACAAGAATAGAACTACAAACAAGACTCTATGCTCTACCACTCGAAGAAATGGATATGGTGCTAGGTGCAGAATGATCGATGTAGTTGGGCACTTATACCACAAACCTTGAAAAACAGTTCATGGAGTTTAATCGGCAAGGTCAACATTACATATTATATGGTGTGGAAGGGTCCAATATCAATAAAGGTGAATTACCACTAGGCAATAAAACACATGAAGCACATAAAAGCATACAACAATAGAAGCAAGTTAAGTATGCACCCAATAAACATTAAGGTTTCACCTTCAACAAACAGGTCCAAAGACTTCAGATATGAGGCACATCCTACAAAGGAACCCTTCCAATGCTCAAAGCAAGAACTAAGTCAAGCCCTTAAAACCAAACGAACACAAAGATGATGCCACCAAGATAATATGCTTAGCCAAAGAGAATCCTATTTGTTATGCTTCGAGGACAAAGCATTCCTTGAGAGGGTGGCAATGTAACAATAATAATAATAAATGTAGGCTAATGAAAAGTCAAAAGGTACATACCCTTTCGCTTTGTGACCAATCAATGTGTATAAGTACACTGTCACGAGGCTCATTGTAATCATCATTCTATCAATTATTCATTATTTTATATATTCTTATATACATTGCAGAAATCTTCTGCCAATTTAATAGTGAACAGGAACTATCCACTTCAACATTTCATTGAAAGGCAGAGCAGACTTTTAGTTTATGGTAAAAGCACCACTTTGTTGTCATGCTTATGTAAACGAGGAGCACCTTTGGAATGGCCCTTGAAGTAATTTTCTACAATCTAAAAACAGCCATCATAGGTTGATATCAGCATGTTGTAACAGCACTATCATAACTCTTTAGAGATATTGAACCGTCTTAATACTTTTAGACTCCATTTGCCCTAATTGGATGTTTAGCACTAGTCTACTCTTTCAACCACCCAAAAATATAACATATAAATTATTTATGTTTTACTAAATCTAAAATTAACCTAGAGCTTCAAGGGCAGATATAGTAATCCTAGCCTTTGTGATCCACCCCTTGTGCCAGAGGAGAGCCGAGCTACTGCAATGACAGTGGATAGCCCTTCTAAGTTCCCTCTACGGTTGCACTCATAATTAGGGCTTTATAAGTTAAGTGCAACTTTGGGTGGTAACAAGCCCTACAAGATGTTGATTCCAAATTTAAACTAGGGGGAGCCAAGATGTTTCAAAAACCAACTCATCCTTTAAGATCAGAGCATTGGAATTGTTACTGATCATCAAAGCCTAGAAGTTAAAGGAATTCACTACTCAAATGTAATAGATGGGTGTTGCCATTAGTTGGGTGAGACTAAATTGTTTGGAGCAAAATTGGCAGTTCAGGTTTCAGCCAGAATGGCCATTTTCCATGAGTATGTAAACTCTTTTAAGATTGATGCTCATGGGGATATGCTAGCACTCCTGAGTCCTCACCAATGTTGGGAGGAGTTGTCTACATAATTACAGTGAAGCTCATTGATTTGTACACCTTCATGAACATTTTTGTGCAGTAATCTAATATAATATGCATTTTCAGAAAAAAGAATAAGGAGTTCAACAACAAAATAGAATAGCACGAACACCATAAAGTTTATACCTGGCGCACACCTGCATCAGCGTCATTGCAGGCTTCCAATAGGAAGGGAAAGAATGTATCATAATATCTGTGAATACAAATAAAAACATACTCCACCAGTTTAAAATCCAGAAGTCCAAACTAAGTGGTCATTTCTAGCTCCTAAACTAGTAGCAAAGCTCCAGCTTTCTTACTTTGTTGCAGCTTCTCCACACTGCTCGGCAACATCATCAAAAATACAAATTGCAATTCTTTTCTCTTTAACTTTACCCTGAAAGACATCAAGAAAATTCCAACTTAATAAGTTCACATTCCAATGCATCTAGCTGGAAATTAGAATGTAGAGCAAAATGCTTCAAAAGCATGAGAATCTGAGATAAGGAATCAAGGGATATTTACTTGAGCCAGACAGTAAAAGATAAGCTTCCTCGGTCGATATTCAGTTAACTAATACATATTGAATGTAACCAATAGATTCAAGTGTTGACAAACAAGGAAATAACTGCTCAAATTTGTGGAATAAAAACAAGGTAACCTGCTTATTCTGATAAGTTATATGTACATCCAAATTGCAAATAAAATGTGCTTACCCATGATTGTTACAGAATGCATTGTGCTGTTGAATGGTTAAAACTTAAAACCACTATTTCAAATTTTATATAGCTACTGTGGAGATGATTTCATAGATCACAGATTTTTCTTTTATAACACAGAAGAGAAACAGCTGTGATCATTAAATATTTATAATGGTCAACTAAATCAATAAACACAAAAGTATTAATGCATAGAAGTGATCAAGATTCAAGACTATTTACCAGCATTGGTGTTATATAAGACAAAAGATCATCGAAGAATGGCAAGAATGAGTCCTTGAAAGTCTTCATTAGTGTTCCTATGCATTCACCAACCTGCATTAAGAAGAGTTTGTCATTCAACTGTATGAGCAAAAGTACAAGCCAAAAATCAATTACCTATTTGTTAAATTTGATCCATTTAAGTATATATCATTGCTATAATAATGCCTTGTTGCACGAACAGGAAATACAAATTACAAATGCTTTCACTAACGAAAATCTTACTATCACAAAGACTTCCTGTTCCTGATCAATTTCTATTTCTAGTAATTCCCCTTCCTCTGCATCAAAATCCTCAGCCTGGATCCTTTCTGTGTGTTCTCTCTTTCTAGATCGACTATCTGTAATAACTTGTTTGAATTCTTCAACTATGGACTTTACTTGTCTTTGATCAAGCAGGATGCCTGAAATCTGCATAGAGTATCATAAATGCTTACGAATCCTATAGTAGAAAGATATTACTTAACTTCATGATCCAATATTAAGCTCAGGGTGTGAAATTCTAAATAAAAATATAGCGTTCCCCTGAAATTGAATTATTAATGATTTTGTTTCTAAGTTTTCCTGTATGGACAAAAACACCATGCACTTAGATATCAACTACAAAATATCCCTACGAAATAGATTACAATTCATTTTTTTCAGTTAGAAAATGGACAAATCTTACTCTGCACCACAGAAACATGGCAACAATCTTAAAATGTGTTGGTTATTTTGTGTATGGAGAAGCATGTGTGAATAAGTTAGGTCAAATTTAATATAAATGTAGCTAAAAATATATTGCAATTGCATATCTACATAAAGGGCAATTAACCCCATACCTCCATGCATTCATTCAGTGCATCCAGCAAGCTTGAACATACTTCAGTATGGGGCTCCTGTCAAGTTTCGGGTATAAATGAACAAATTTTAGTTTGGCAGGAAGTCTACTAATGACCTGCGAACATAAGATTTACTAAAATAACAGGACAACTCTATATGACCTTATTCAAGGCCTCAACCAGTGAAGGTATGATATAATCTGACAATTGTTTAATATATGTTTCATCCTGGCCCTGAGCCTGTCTTTTCTCCACAGCCAATTGGGCAGACCGTAGCAATGCCGGCATGGCTAAATGTACATGAATAATGACATCAGCTATAGAAAATATTCAAAGAAAAGAAAAAACTAAGAGACTATACAGAATCAAAAGCAAGAACAAAATTCTTAATACCTGAGGCTGCAGCTTTTCTAATCTCATCATGGATGTAAAATTTCAGAAGTGGAACCAATGTAGATAAAACCTGTTAATCATAATATGAGATATATCTGGTTAGATATATACCTACGAGAAGTAAATCTTAGATCAGTATAAACATGTAAAAAAAGCACCTGAAAGTACAGCATTATCTACCTGTTCAATCCAGGGATAGAAACCCTCTTTGAGTTCATCTGCATAGCAGCAAAGCATATTGCAAGCAGTAGCTTTCTCCTCTAATACAGCTGTCTTGACGCCAAATATTTTATCATCTATTGTAATAATCTCGACACTAGTCCCTCCCAAGAAGAAGAAAAAAGAGAGACAAAGAAGAAAAATTAGTACATATAACTAAAAGTTTACAGAAATTCATAACAAAGTTCAGCCCAAAAGATCCGCAGTATCAATTCAAAATAAATTGACTCTTCTTGTAGACGATGTGATCATCATAGCCTCGTCTCCAAAGGGGCTTCAAAGGCAGCTATACTCCTTGTCCTATTTTGTGATCTTCAACAACTAGTTATGAACCCTAGTAAATTGAAGGTTATGGCTTTTAATACCACCATGGAGACTCTTTCCAAATTACAATTCTTCTTTAGAAGGCATCAAGTTGAGATCACCACTTTTTACATCTATTTGCGAGTCCAATTCTCCAACGCTTTTTTTAGTTTAAGGTTTGCATCATAATCTCACCTCTGCAAAAGGTATGCCGCCCTGGCAGTGCTCAAGCAACAACTTCCACCTCCACTTTCAAGGCATACCATTGGCATGCCGTATAAGATGAGAATGTTGATACAATCAATAAACCCATAGGCCACAACTCGAAAATTCAGAGGCCTAGTCTTGCTCAACTGTTGCTGTTATAGCTGCATGGGTATCCTCTCAAGTCGGCCCCAGCAGAAGAAACAATAAAATAACATTTATTATTTTATTATGCAAATCGGTGTTATGAATATAAAATAAGTATAATTACTATTTACTTAAGCATATTATTATGAAAAGGTGTATATGTAAAGACGTGGCCTTACATGAAAGGTCACCAGCAAGCCTATATATACTAGGTCATCTTGTTGTATTCATCATCATTCATCTTTTATTCAATATTATATGTGTATTTATATTTATATAACTTTTGCGTATCTAAAGCTTCCGCAACTTAGCATAACATTGGTATCAGAGCTTTGGAATTCCTATGGACGAACTACGAGAATTAATCATACAATTCAAATCAAATTTCAATCATGCATCCAAAAGGGAACGTGAAGCAAGAGCAAGGGAAGAAAAAGCATTTGGCGAAGTTCATAAATTAATACATGAAATAAAAAGGGATTTTAAAGGTATGATAGATATCTGTCAGGATTTAAAGACTGAAACTATTCCTGAAGCTGAAGTATGCAACACGGATAATTAAATAATTGAGCATCCACATGCTGATTTTTTACCTGTGCCAGTGAAGTTAGATTTAGAACAGGAAAGTCCGAAGTCAATAAAAATAAATCCATTGAACACAGAGTTAATAGAAGGAAACCATCGTAAAGAAGCTGAAATAAACATGAGTTTTAATGATGGTAGCGACCTTAGGAATTATTCGAGCATAGAAGAACTAAAAATTGTTAGCAGCGAGGGAAAATTCCCAAAATCAGAAGACAATGAAGCAAGTGACATTGATTCTGATGAAGAGAGGAGAAGGTATGATCAAGAACTTGAAACCTGTCTGGATCTTTCAGGGAATAAGCTCCAAGGGCAGCTGCCTCCACATTTCAGTAACTGCTCATCTCTGAAGGTATGGAATGTAGCAAATGATAATTTGGAAGGACAGATACTGAGGAAGCTGGGAAAATTGAAGAAACTTCAGGTAATGCACATCAATGTTAACAGGATAAGAGGGACATATTCAGTCGTCCCTTCGAAATTGCACAATATTGGAATTTTGGATTTTGGTGAAAACAACCTATGAAGGAATGTCCCTGAATGGATCACGGATCATTCTAAGGTCCACATACTCGTTCCCAGATCAAATTATTCGGAAGGCAAGATTTTGATAGAGAACAGACATTGGAATAGAAAACGACATTTTTTGCTTGACAATTTAGAAGCTTACGAATTCGATATCCAAAATAGGACTCTGTCAAAAGCTCAAGATTTTTCAGCTCATGTGCGACAGAGGTTCTTAGATATAGTTCACCAGTGCATTAAGGAACATACAGTCAGTAACAAATATGCTGGCGCCTTGGCATTGGCATTGGCTGCTTCAAATGATATCAAAGATGTTCAGGCAGATGCAAAAATATACTTAACAGATCTTGTTGATAGTGAAACTTTACTGCGGCAAACATCTGCGCCTAAAAAAATGGAAGGAGCCACACTTATTGTATCCCCAGAATATGTTCTGACATATTTGGTTCATATTCTTGGACATCATCCAACCTTTCCAATGGGAAGTGATGCTGAAAATGAAAAAGCTTATGAACCTTTTTATATGCAGTTGCTATTTTATCCCCAGGCATTGATTTCTCAAGATCGTAGTGGCAATTCTAGAAAAGATGATCTAGATGGCTTATCATTTATCCTAGCTATTTTCCGTGCAATAAAAGGAGCTGAAGATGTAGTAGATAAACATGTTTCTCAAAATCTGTATGTACTCTGTAACATTGGCATCATTATTGAAAAGGATTTTGAACGCAAAAAAAAAACTCCTCTGATTGCATTTCCGAAGGGGCACCCCTTCCTTCTCAGTTTTACAAAATTTGTGGAAAAAAAATGATGAGAAGAGAGACAAACGCGTTTTACCACGTTGTCTATCTGACGGGAAGGTCATCACAAGCTATGACCTCACCGTTACAATCTCGGGGAGAAACAAGGCCAAGGACCAGAGTAGCAACACCATTGAGCCGCGTGTGATGCAACGTTTCTACTATTAGTTTTGTACCTAGGGTAGTGTTCCCCTAGTGACTTTTGCCTAAGTCACTTAGAAGGGGAAAAAGTGACCCTCACATTAAAAGCTACTTAATGAGACTTTATAAAGTTAAAGTCACTTTTTGATTTAACTTAAGTGGGTGAGTGATTTTATTTATGTGAATTAAATAAAAGGGATTTTCACTCACATTGAATCTCATCCATCGGATTAGATTCAATATTCACCGTTGGATTAAAAACTCACTTAGGGTTAGAACAAAAAGCTTGAGGGAGGCAAGAGAGCTCACTTTGGTGATTAAAAGTGAAGAGAGAGCAAGAGAGAAACAGCTGAAGAGGGCACGAGTTTCGAGGCAGCCATTTGAGGAAGTCATTGGCACAAAAATCGAGGCACCAGATTTTTAGCTTGAGAGTGGGCACGCATTTCGAGGCAGCTTGGAGTGCATTAAATGCTGCACAGAAATCGAGACAGCAAGTATTAATCTCAGCACAGTTTTCTAGGTGACCGTTACAGCAGCAGAAGGGGCACGGTTTTCGAGGCACTGTACTTGCTGTACAGTGACACAGAATTCGAGGACCGTACAGCAGAGTTATTGCTGTACCGTACAGCACAGGTTCAAGTCATTTTCAGGCACAGTTTTCGAGGAGAGATCTGGCACAGATTTCGAGGTGTTTGGCACAGATTTCGAGGAAAGGTACAGCAATATTTATTGCTGCAAATCCGTACAGCAGACTGGGCACGGATTTCGAAGCATGCTGGGCACACAAATCGAGGACCGTACAGTTCAGAATTAATGACTGTTGGCACTGAAATTTAGGCAGTGATTGCACGTATTTCAAGGCTGGAATTTCTTGGTTGAGATAAGTAGTATTTGTCTGAAATTTCTGTACTGAATATTTTGCTGAAGAAATAATAAACTCTCTCTCTCTCTAACTGGTTTTCCCCGTGGGGGTTTTTCCAGGGCTTGATTTTGGCCAAAAATTTCTGAGTCTATCATTTTTCATGTGTGAATGTTTAAATGTGTTTTTCAGCCTGTTAGAAGCATTTTACTGTGTGTTTAATTGTTACAGTAATTTTTCATAAGTAACCTACAGCCAATGCATAACCCGCTGTAAGTGAAAACCACAAAATGTTGACATAAACCAGCAAACAGTAAAGTGCAGAAATTTCTACATCTACCTTCTACTGTTATTTATTTTTAAAAGAGCCGCGTGTCATGCAGAGACGCCAAAATGGCATATGAATGTTTATGAAGATAATCATCGAGATTCAGAAAGTCACGACTCACAGCCATATCATTTTTATTAATATTAAGTTAACAATACAATCTATTTTCATATGGCGCGACTCTTCATCGAAACATGACTTTTTGGAAGCTAAAAATTACTTGTCGTATCTCAAGAGTAAGTTAATACTAGGCGAGGTAAATGGAATTAGACGCCACCATTTTCCTAGGGCCACGACTTTTCCATATGATTGTACTAAGGTGAAGAATTATATAAAAAGTATTAATACAAAAGAGGAACAAAAAGTTAGTGGCGGACAAAGAAAGTGGATTAAATATATTTCCGTACAAATTATAAGGATGTATTATAAGGTTTCATTAATATTAATACAAGAGAAAAGACAAAACGTTAGTGGCGGACAAAGAAAGTGGATTAAATATTATAAGTTGTATTCTATTAGTAATGGAGAAAAGTCGAAAGGTTAGTGGAAAATATTAAAGATCCGAGTTTTTTTTTAAAGAAGTGGATTATATATAATATTAAAGATGTCCGAGTCTTTTTTTTAAAGATGGTAAAATTATATATGATGATCTTTACATTTTAAAATGTTTGGGCTTTATATAAGCCAATTCGTGCCTTTTCAATTCTAAGGGCACATCTCTTGATTTAATTTGCTAATTAATTATTATTTATTAATTATTAATATATATATCAATAATATTGTAGGGACCCCCGTTTGTGGGGTCGTCCCTAAAACTAAACTGAAACACATCTTAAATGAAATAATACTGATTCCAACATATCATTAGCAGAAAACTAAATTACACATAAATAAATTTTCTTTAAGCAAATACAAGTGGAACCTTATACCTATCATCCGTCGATCGATCCTGCTTGCCCTTCCCATTCGTTTCCACATTGTGTCCCTCCAGCCGAAACTCGTTTAACCATTGGCGAAGCAACCGTTAGCTTCGCCACCCAACCATAGGCTTATGCTTTCAGTCGCATAGCCACCCCCGAGCTTCGGGTCGTAAAGCTCACACACACCAATACTAGAGACTCAGAAATGGGTTTCCCCCCCACCAAAATCTATTGCCAAACTCCAATTGCAGCAAGTCACTCTCTTGCAAAAATTACGATAACCATCCAAAAACTAGGTTCTTTACCCATTCCCAAAGCCTTCCTTAAATAGGAAAATCCATTGTGACACATGTCGCTTCATGCAAAAATGTTTAATTTCTTTTTATTAAAAAATAAATTTAGCTCACCTATCCATGTGTCAAGTTTTCTAGAGGTTGCACCAACTTTCCTAAATTTACTCAAGTTTGTCTCCATGATGTTCTTTCTAATCCCTATTTTTGTGGGTGCAAGTGGTGTTAACTAAATGCTCAAGCCTAGGATTCCATTTTGCTCCTAAAATAATGATTTCTATTATTTTAAATACTAAAATGTATTTTCATGTGCAAATGTCTAAAATAATAATTTCTATTATTTCAAATACTAAAATGTATTTTCATGTGCAAATGTCTAAAATAATAATTTCTATTATTTTAAATACTAAAATGCATTTTCCTGAGCAAATGTTCTAGATGCAATTTTATATGTTTTTATGCATAATGTTTAACAATTAATCCCTTATAGGACCTAGGTACCGCACCGTTGGCCCATCCGTCCTTTATGCTCATCTTTCGACATGGTACCACTCCGTCGGGTCCAATCGTCCGCCGTTTCCATTTTTCGGCAAGGTACCACATCGTCGGGTCCTTGCGTCTGTCATTTCTGTTTCTTGGCAAGGTACCACATCGTCGAGTCCGTCTGCCGATATCCTTTCATTTGACTTGCAGGAACTTCATGTAGGGATTTAGGATTTGTTACCTTTAATCCTCCGTCTACACGTTATTGGGAGACTAATGGCGCTAAGAAGTAAGTCCATTCTTACTGCACACCCCCCAACTCGTACGTTACCAACTCCGTCGTGGCCCACATCACACGACCTCACGCTTCCCTGAGTAAGTGGATCAGTGCTTCTCTACTCATGCATGGAATTCCGTCGGAAGTCGACATCGTCGTCGTTCTCCCCGTGTGTGATTTATCCGTACTCTACGACCCTTCAATTCCTTTGTGTGTCCGTCGATGAACCGTTTCACCTGTTGCTACACACATTCTCAAAAGCACATATTAATAGTCTTGTCCTCATTTGTCATAATTCATTTCATAACCCTGCTAATCGTTAAGCAATTACAGTTTAATCATAACATCCTATATTTCATAAATCAGTAAGCCATTTTGTCAACATGTATTTCTTTTGTTCACATCTTATAATTTATCATACATCTAATCACTAAGCACCATATTTATGTACACATAACACATTTTTCATAACGCGGCCAATTATTTAGCAATAAGTAATTTCATCAATTAATTCAACTATCTGACTCCACATATGTCATTTAATTCATAAATTCATTTGTCCAATTGTCTTCAGGTTTTCCTCAATCATTTAAGACATATCAAACTCAGAAGACCACTTTATCAACGTTTGTTCAGCCGAGTCACTCGATAGGTGCCCTTAAAGTCCACAGTCATTCTAGGGGCATTACAAATATTAATGATATATATATATATATATATTATGTTACTTATATATATTTTTATATAACATTGCCTTCCTCTTCAGAATGCTCTGTCCTCAAAGCATACTGATGAAGAATTTTAGATCTTGTTCTTGCTCATAATGCCTTCTCTTGATCTTCTGCGCTGGTAGTTGCGACACTTGACGACACGAGACCATATGTCCTTTTAAACATTGAATAGAAATGTTGCATCATTTGGGAAGTGGTCCATCAGAGATTTACCTTCATTGGAATTATTTGTTGAGTTTGTTTCCCTTCTTCTTTGAAGTCATAACTTATCTGTTTATGTTCTTTCTGATAATGTCGTTGGTCAAAACAATTTTTGTGGTTTGGATGATGACAAAGGTATTCGATTTGCTTCTAGCATGTTTGTAGGAATTTCAACATTTGGTGCAACTAGTGATTTATTGCTCGATACCCTTTTATTATAAACGTCTTCCTGAATCTGGTCATTGATTGGCGTTGTACTACTTCTTTTTTCCGGAATCTGGATTTGTATCTCTGATGATGTCGCTACTTCAATGGTTTCAGTCTTTGTTTCTTTGTTGACCTTTAATTCCTTGTTGGTAAGTAGCTCTACCCTTTCTTGTATCGGTTTCTTATCATCTTTGATCCTCTCTAGTTGTTCTCTTAAATCTTGATTATCACTCTTAAGGTGACAGTTTTATTCCTCTTTTTCCGGTAGTTTTCCTTTGGTATCTTCATTTGATTGTTCTTCCTTCCTAATACTCTTTAACTTTTTTAGTTTTGTAATTAATGTCTTTATTATGATTTCTTAGCAGATATATTTCTTCAATATTACTTGATAATGTTTTACTGAGCTTTATGGTTTCTAACTTGTGTTCTTGATGTCGATGTTCAGTTGCTAGAGCTCTTTTATTTGTGGTTGATGTCATCAATTCTCTGTTTCTTGGCATCTTAATTTTCTCTAGATTTGCGTGATCTCGTCATCCTTGTCCTTGATGATTTTGTCTAATCGTTTTATTTCTTCCTTATTCTCGGCAGTTTCCTTCTTTATATTTTGGCTTTGTAGATTCTTATTGGAGTTCTCTTTAGTCTTTATTTCCTCAATTTGAGTGGTTAATTTCGTAATACGCTCTTCTAACCAATGATTTTTCTGCTCCATTAACTTATTTAAGATTTCCAGCTTCTTAATCTCAAAGTGTAGATGATGATAGGTTGCATTATATTGCTCTAACTTGGCCCATGTTGCTTGTAGTTGCAACTGCATTTTTCTATTATTCAATCTTCTTGTAGTATCTCTTTTTTAGATATTGACTTCCTCGTCGATAAATGGCCTTCGACTTCTTTGGCGATAGATGGTCTTTGATTCTTTTGGTGATAAAATGGTCTTCGTATTCTTGTCTTCTTTCGTCTTTGACTTGTTGTCTTTTTTCGTTTTTGACTTGTTGTTTTCTTTCGTCTTGGACACTAGGTAGTCCCAAAAGGTGTAATAACCCCAATGTGGTTTCTTCCTTTTGATTTTGATTTTTGCTCTTCTTCCTCTCTTTTTTTAATTAATAATTGTAATTATTTATACAATTATTAAATTGATATAATAAATATTATTATTAAATATAATAATAATTTTGATATTATTATTAATAATTGTTATATAATAATAATTATAATAACAATAGATAATGTTTTTTTTTTGTGGATGGACAGTAAAATTGGAGGAATTGGGCATGTCGGGGGTGAGTGAAGAGGAAGGGTGTAATGTGGAGTGTGAGGAGCATGTAAGAGCATGCAGTGGGTTAGAGTGCGGGGAAGATGGGGGAAGATGGGGGAAGATGCAGCGTGTAGGCAGGCGATGGAGATGAGGAAGGTAAGGTCAAATGGCAATGAGGGAGCGTGAAGCGAAGGGCTCAGAGAGGAGTGCACGAAGCTGGATGGCTAGGCGCATAGGAGCAGCGTGAGGCAGCGAGGAAGTGGGAAGCGTGGTTTGAGGGAAGAGTGGTGTTGGAGGTTTGTGTAGGCACAGGACGCGGGGGTGTGGGATGTGTAGGGAGGAGGTGCGCGGGACAGACGAATAAGACGGGGGCACGGAGAGAAGGGTGTGCAGAGAGCCGAGGGTGGAGAGGGAGGCGTGCGTGAAGGAGGAGAGTGCATGGGGAGAAGTTGAAGCAGGTGGGAGGGCGAGCAGCGGAACGGGAAGTCTGCGCGGATGAGGAGAAGAGACCGCGGGGAGGGGAAGACTGGGGCGGGGGGGGAGAAACTGTGGGCGGGGGCGAAGGAGCAGAGGCGATGGTGGTGAGGGAGGCGCAGTGGAGGCAATGGCGATGTGAGGGAGGGACACAAGAGCCGGGGGGACGAGTGAGGTGTAGTGGATGAGCGTAGTGCAATGGAGAAGGAAGGAGCGTGTAGCGGAGATCGCGAGGATGTTGAGCAGGGTCTGTGGAAGAGCAGCGCAGTCGCGTGGAGAAGAGGGTAGCGAATGGTGCAGTGTAGCAACAAAAAGGGAGGAGAAAATGGAAGGTGCAGAAGAAGGACGGTCAAGGACATCAAGCTCAGAGAAACTTCAAAATGATCAGTCAAGGTCTGTAATTTTAGCTAACTATGATGATCTTTACATTTTAAAATGTTTGGGTTTGATATAAGTCAATTCGTGCCTTTTCAATTCTAAGGGCACATCCCTTGATTTAATTTGCTAATTAATTATTAATGTATATATCAATAATATTAATGATATTATATATATATATATATATATATATATATATATATATATATATATATATATATATATATATTATGTAATTTATATATATTTTTATATAACAGCGAGGATCGAAGATGATGATGAACCAAACATCTATACTTGCAAGGATTCTTTTGGTCATCAGTGTTTGTGTCATCCGTGGTTATGCTGTAAAATGTTGTAAAAAGTGAGATAGGACTTGTAATTGTTTATAAAGGGCCAATCTGTAATGCACAAGAAGTCCAACTATGACGGTCGTACTCAGCAAGTGTCTCATGAGTGTTTTTGTACCTTGAAGGTATTAGCCCTATGGACAGGCCCATTCAAAGTTTTCCCACTTGATTAAAATCCTATATTACTTCCAACCATTGACATCATTAACCTAACGGTACCCATTTTCACTCCCTCATAACATCATTACTAAACCATTAACCACGAATCGTCCTTCAAGTATGTTAGCATGACATAATATTATTCGATTTTCCCACTCATTCGAGTCACTGCTAAGGATTTGAATGAGTCTTTCATGCTTCAATTTTCAAATCGCTACCTCTTAAATATATGACAGTTCTGCCATTTTTGTCTAACTGATTGATTGTGAGGATTCGAACTAGTAACACCTTCTCTCTGCCCATAAATACTTATGGACTGTGTGTAAAATGTGGGGAGGCAAGGAGCAAATCCACACAAGCCCACATCTATTTAAGTTCTGGAAGGATTTCCTGAGTTTAACGCATGCAGATCCATGTTCAGAGACACATAATGGTATCCCTTCTTTGCAAAATTCCAGGGATATTACAATCAAGTTGTGTTACAGCTTGCACAAGATTTTGATGGTAAAGTGGCACGCACTTCGAACATTGTGATGAGAGTCCCTGAGAAGACCATGGACCAAGCCACTGGATTGTCCTTGGAGGGAGAAAAATGGTTTAAAAATAATTTCCCTTGAAAGATCTATCTGTGCTCAATTTCTCAAAACAGAGCATCAAGAGGCCGAGTGGACAACAGGTGTACCTTGTTCTCAGATAAAAGAGGAGTGGTGCAGCCTTCTATTCGTCTTGTAGAAGTATTTAACATGTGAGGGCATGTACGCTATCACATTTCTCTACCATATTACCGCTGCTTAGTATCAAGATGAGATTCTGGAATATGGCAGATTGTTGATTGTGTGAGATTGGAAGTTAATTAGCTCTGCATCAGACGGAAAAATAACGGTATTTGCTAACAGGAAGGTAGTGGCATCAGACGGAACAGTAACGGGATTTGTTGTCGTGTTGTACACAACATCCCATAACTCGCTCTCTTTTAGCAAGAGAGTAATATGTGCCCTCCATGCACTGTAGTTGGAGGCACCATCTAACCGGTCCTCCACTCTCAAACCAGCAGCCATACTCACCCAACTGAAGAGACTGTAACCCACAGTGAACAAGAATCTTTCATGATCACAGATCTGGCAGATCTATCTCAGATCTGACCTCAACCCAACTGAACTGATAGATCTGACCTCTACAACCACAGATCTGAACGGGAATGTTTAGATCTGGTAGATCTGGCCTCTATCTCCACAGATCTAGTCCCCAATACTGCAGATCTATGTGTGACTGCCCACCCTGATCCTCAACAGGACTCTGATACCATGTAAATATATATAGATCCAGAGATCACTACTCCCTCTGGATCAGTCTGAGACCTCAAGTAGCATGAATCTCAATGTCAGTACATACTCATAAAAACATAGATTCACCCACTAGATCTGCATCTACCAACTAACACATACATGCAATCAATCACATAGACAACAGATATACCCTGGAACACTTTCGAGAAAAACCAACTAACTAGGGGGCTATCTTCTCTCTTGAGCCCAGAGCATATAGAAGTATAAAAGCAGTACAATACAAAATTACCTCAGCTGGTAACTCAATCCCTCTGGATAGGACAAACACTAATTTGCATGCATCCAGCTGATGCATGCACTGACGAAGTATGCCCTAACTGCCAATCTGGATTTGAGTGCTCTGACGATGCCTCTGATAGATCTGCCCTCTCTAGATCTCTCTGCTCTGATCTGCTCACTCTGAAGACTGCCCACTGATGAAATCGGCCCTCTCTGCATGCACAAGTGCACCCTCCCCTCTAGGTGTCAAATGCTCGTACTTCTCCGGATCTCAACAGATCTGAGCTCCGATCGTCCCTAACCTTCCTCAAATCTCGAGGCAAGGCTATCTAGGAAGTCACAGACTCCTAATCGGTCAATCCAGCTTACAATGAGCTCCTCTGCCCTCAGGAAAAACGTCCTCCTCCAAGAGAACTCGACCTCCTCCAATCTCCACAGTAATCTCACTGTTGAGCTCTCTCAGCTCACTGGAACGGGTATCTAACCTCTCTGGAACTGAAGCTCACTGATCTAGCTCAGATCTGACCTTCCTAGCTCCTGCAGCAACTCCTCTCTATCTCAGAAAGTCGGCCCACACTGGCAGATTCGTCCTCCTCACTTTGGCAGTATCTCTCTCTGATAATGCAACTGAGTAACCTCATCTGGGGACCCCCAACCTCTATAAATAATCTCACCGATGAATTAGGTTTGCCAAAACCCTAATTCCCAGTGCATGCAAAAAGTCACTTTTGCATGCAGTCACTGAATGCTGGCAGGTCATGCAATACTCATGCATGCAAAGGTCAATCTCCCTTGAGGCTCCGCATGCAGCCCCCACTGGGCTCATGCCCCTAAGCAGAGTGCATCTCACTCTCTACTCCATCCTGATGCCTATGCAGCTGATGTACCTCCATGTAAGGCATCTGAACCATGGAGGACATCCCGAAGTTACCATAATCTAACACTCCCTCTTAATGAGGGAAGTCCTACCATGGATACCTGGATACAACAAGTCCTCTGTAGCTGACACTGATCTCACTGATCTTCCTGTCACTGCTGCACTCTGACCTGAACCAACCTGATCAATCTCCATGAGTGTGGCTTCTGAAGAAGCCCCCCTGTCAACCACTGCTGACTCAGCCACTCCACTCTGACTCGGACTCCCTCTGAGTCTCTACTGCTGTAACCAACCCTGAAGACCTCTGTCAAGTGGATCTACTGCTCTGTAGATCATCTGCCTGTGACCCTGAGTTGACTCAGCTCTGTAAGTCAACTCCTCTGTCCCTGCACTGACTGAACTGACTGAGCTCTCTCCTAAGCTATGTCCATCTCAACCATGTCATACCAGCTCACTCTCTGACTGGTACCTGCATGAGCAGCATGCTCATCCATCTGAACTAAACCCAAGGGCGCAATCTCCTCATCTCCATCACTGTCAAGAGCATCTCGCTCATCCAACTGAACTCCAGAATCACTGCCTTGATCCTCATCATGGTGAACATCTCATCCACCCATCTGCTGAACTGGCTCACTCATCCTGGCGTCATCTCTCCTATGAGCATCCTGCTCATCATCCTCCTCTACATTTGAAGAGGATGCACTCAGCCAACCAGATGTGCCCGAAGTAGGCAGTCCATGAACCAAGTACTCACCATCGATCCTCTGACCCAGTAAGACTGGGTCTACTCCTCTAGGATAGGTGAAGAACCGATCCCTGTGAAACACTACAGGGTATCCTGCAGCTGCCAATGCTGCCACTGAGAGAACGCTCCCTCTCAGTCCTGGAACAAAGAACACTCCTGAAACCTCCAGGAGCTCCCCACGGTCAAGCAGAAATCTCACTCTGCCCACTCCAGCAACCAACTGGTCAACCCCCTCAGCATCTCAAGTCAACTGCACTGATGTATGCTCAAGTATCAGGAATGCATCTCGCACTCCTGTCATATGACTGCTGAGAGTGTTGTCCACTCTCCATCTCTGCTCATCCTGAGTCTCTGGTGGGCTACTATCATGTCTTGAGTGGACTGTAGCCAGTCAGAACTCCTTCTCAAACCGAGAAGAGAACTCATCAACCTCCTCTGCTACTGCCACCTGCTCATCCTTCGCCTGCTTCCCCTTCTTCTTATGCGGACAATGTCCCGCATAATGTCCATACTCATTGCAGGAGAAACACTTGATCTTGCTCAGATCCTTCTTCTGTCTGCCTCTCAGCTTCCCGCCTGCTGCGAGAGCCACACCATCCTCCTCTGGAATGGCAGAAGTTGAGCTCTGAAAGTACCCCCTCCGGGTCTCCTCCTGTGTGAAGTCATCCCACAGTCGATCCCACTTGGGAAGGTTCTCACGACCTATGACGGACTGAACAAACACAGCCCATGCCACAGACACGCCATTGCCGAACTAGCTCACTGTCCTCTACCTTCTCACCGACTGCTCCCAACTCATCTCTCACTTGAGAGATCCTGGTGAGATAGGTAACCATGCTCTCATCCTTCCCCATCTTGATGCTTCTCAGCTTCTCTTTGAGAAGCATTTTCCTATTTTCATTAGAGCTCTAGTACAGACTAGTCAATGCATCCCACATCTCATACACATGGTCTTTGGTAGAGACATGTGGAATAAGGCGATCCTTGGTCGCATCAAGCAGGATCCTCTGAGCCTTTATATTCTTCTTTTCATACACTGCTTTGGCAGTGGCATCAGAAGGAACAGTAACGGGATTTGTTGTCGTGCTGTACACAACATCCCATAACTCACTCTCTTTCAGCAAGAGAGTAATACGTTCCCTCCATGCACTGTACTTGGAAGCACCATCCAACCGGTCCTCCACTCTCAAACCAGCAGCCATACTCACCCAACTGAAGAGACTGTACCCCACAGTGAACAAGAATCTCTCATGATCACAGATCTGGCAGATCTATCTCAGATCTGACCCCAACCCAGCTGAACTGATAGATCTGACCTCTACAACCACAGATCTGAACGGGAATGTTCAGATCTGGTAGATCTGGCCTCTATCTCCATAGATCTACTAGATCTATCTCAGATCTAGTCCCCAATACTGCAGATCTATGTGTGACTGCCCACCCTGATCCTCAACAGGGCTTTGATACCATGTAAATATATATAGATTCAGAGATCACTACTCCCTCTGGATCAGTCTGAGACCTCAAGTAGCATGAATCTCAATGTCAGTACATACTCATAAAAACATACATTCACCCACTAGATCTGCATCTACCAACTAACACATACATGCAATCAATCACATAAACAACAGATATACCCTGGAACCCTTTCGAGAAAAACCAACTAACTAGGGGGCTATCTTCTCTCTCGAGCCCAGAGCATATAGAAGTATAAAAGCAGTACAATACAGAATTACCTTTGTCGGTAACTCAATCCCTCTGGACAGGACAAACTCTAATTTGCATGCATCCAGCTAATGCATGCACTGATGAAGTCTGCCCTAACTGCCAATCTGGATCTGAGTGCTCTGACGATGCCTCTGATAGATCTGCCCTCTCTAGATCTCTCTGCTCTGATCTGCTCACTCTGAAGACTGCCCACTGATGAAATCGGCCCTCTCTGCATGCACAAGTGCGCCCTCCCCTCTGGGTGTCAAATGCTCATACTGCTCCAGATCTCAACAGATCTGAGCTCCGATCGTCCCTAACTTTCCTCAAATCTCGAGGCAAGGCTATCCAGGAAGTCACAGACTTCTAAACGATCAATCCAACTCACAATGAGCTCCTCTGCCCTCAGGAAAAACGTCCTCCTCCAAGAGAACTCGACCTCCTCCAATCTCCACAGTAATCTCACTGTTGAGCTCTCTCAGCTCACTGGAATGGATATCTAACCTCTTTGGAACTGAAGCTCACTGATCTAGCTCAAATCTGACCTTCCTAGCTCCTGCAGCAACTCCTCTCTATCTCAGAAAGTCGCCCCACACTGGCAGATTCGTCCTCCTCACTTTGGCAGTATCTCTCTCTGATAATGCAACTGAGTAACCTCATCTGGGGACCCCCAGCCTCTATAAATAATCTCACCGATGAATTAGGTTTGCCAAAACCCTAATTCCCAGTGCATGCAAAAGGTCACTTTTGCATGCAGTCACTAAATGTTGGCAGGTCATGCAATACTCATGCATGCAAAGGTCAATCTCCCCTAAAGCTCCGCATGCAGCCCCCACTGGGCTCATGCCACTAAGTAGAGTGCATCTCACTCTCTACTCCATCCTGATGCCTATGCAGTTGATGTACCTCCACGTAAGGCATCTGAACCATGGAGGACATCCCGAAGTTACCATAATCTAACAGTAGTCCCTATGAGTTACTAAGGTTGATTAAGCTTTAGGTTTATGATTTGGTAAGTTGTTTAGGAGTTTTGGAAAAGATTGACTGAAAGCAAAAATTTACTTGCAAAATATAACTTTAAATCAACAACATAATTTAATCATTTAACACATGAGATCTGAAAAGATTGAAATATTGTAAAAATAAGACCAGTGCCAAAGTGGAGTCGAAAAAGTAAAGTGTTGTTGTATTGTAGATGTTTTGCAAGTGCTTCTTGATCAGTTTTAGATTATTATGGTTCAAAATTTATTAGGGAAAAGGGGGAACTCTCGAGATACCGTGAAGTACACGGAGGAATGTCCAGAAATTAAATTTTGGTGGCTCCTCACGAGAACGTGTGGGCTGGAATGGAGTCTCTAAGGCGGTGTTCAACACTATACCAAACTAGGGTATAGCCTAACTATGCCTTGAGGTCGCCTCCCAGTTGTTCCCGCTTCCTATGAAGAATTTCCCCACACAAATATTAATGTGAAGTGCCGGATTTTCACTTATGTTGATGGGTGGTTACTTTTATTAAATGAGTATTAGTTTAGATGTGAAAAATTAGAAAGTAGCTACAACTGTTTCTGGTTTCCCACAGGCCCAGGCAAAGTGCCCGCGAGGGGAAAGAGCATACTCCGATTATAAACCAAATATAAATTCCGGTTTGAACAATTGTGTTTGTAGAACAGAAAGTACAAGACTTATTGAAAGCAAATGAGCACAAACCTATGTGTCACTTTCTGATCATCCACCACTAATCAGCAAATCCTTTGTGTGGTGGCGAGAGCATACTTCGTGGCAACGAGGTAGTGTTATTTCTAAGTTTACTCTTGCAAAGATGAAAAATGAAAAGTAAATGAAAATTACTTGCAATAATAATTAAAATATACACCCTGCACTTTCAAAGTGAGTGTGTGAAAGTTGTGAAGTTAGAAAAAATCATTCACGAAAATTTGACAAAATTGCGAATCCCCCCAGGGGGGATGGGGTGTGGGTGTTGGGTAGCCCACTTGTTCTTCTTTTTACTTGCTTATTACAATATAGAAATGCTCGAGATCCCTTGTAGAATGGGATCCGTAAGCTTACAATACTTTGAAAAAATGTGTTTATTGAACAAGAGAGGTCCCGAGGTGTCTTGGATGGCCAAAACTTCAAAAATTCGTCAGAGTTTCTGTCTCTCTTTTGTTAGACCTGCTAAAAACCAGCAAGTTATTAGTTCCTAAAAGTACCCAAAAACACTTTGAAAGTGTTAAGTGTTTTTGGATTTGGACAAACAAATAAAAATTACTAAAAATTGTGAAAAAATTTCTAAGTGTAGATTGCAAAAAATGAACACAAGAAAGCAAGCTTTCTTGTGGATCTTGGCTTGCCTTTGAGGCAGCCAATGAAAGCACTTTAGAACTACTAAATATGAACTTATGATACCCAAAGAGGAAAGCTAATCTAACAAGCCTTTAGATCTATAAATGATTAACTTATAAAAGAAATACTTTCTTGAGGATAGATCTAGTTTAAGCAAATGATTAAACTTTCTCTGAAACAATCTAGATCTAAGCATGTAAGACTTATAAATCAGGTCTGAAAATATGATATGAACTTATTAGTAATCAGATCTAACAAATAAGCTTAAGTAACCAATGAAAAGTTTAATTTAGAAGGAAGAAGAAATGTGGAGAAGAAACCCTTTGGAACTTTGGGCAACGGAGCTATTCGGTGGATTCTAAGGAAGACTATGTTTTCTTTAAGCACAAGAATTGTTGGAGGGTAGTAGAAACAAGCTAGATCATCCACCAATCCAACAAATGAACCTGTAAAAGAAACCCTTCACACTTGCCACACACCTTAGATGGATTTGGGCTCTCTGAGTCCAATGAGACAGTCTGTTTTACGTTCCGGGCAGTTACAATGATTTTTAGCCTCAGTTGGCTATCCTAGTGCAGTTTTACCCTGTCAGATGGGTTGTCAGGGCAGTGATGAGATTTGATTGGTTCACCTAGGGCGTTGTGCATGGAGGGGGTGGTCCAGCCACTTGTTATTACCATATTACCCCCTCCCAGAGACCTGGTGGGCTCACCTTGACAACGCAGGCACTACAGGAGGCAGTTTGGGCATTTTCACACTTCCCAAGGCAGATTAAAAATGGTGAAAATGGCTACTAAGGGATTCGATTTGGGCTACTGAGGCAAGGGATTGGCATGGGATGATGTTTGATGATGAGTGGGATGTCTTCCACACCTTCTCCAACAGTTTCAGCTTCCAGTGGGACCCACACCCATCACTCCGGCATTTTATATGGATTTATGGAGCCTCCTAAGGCTCACAACTTTTCCAGAGAGGCACGATTTGGTGCTTAGAGCATTATTTTATTGATATTGTGCAATGGGGATTGACCAAGGGTGTTAGAAATTACCCCTTGGACCCACGATGAGCTAGCTCTTATATTTTATGATTGAGATTTGGTGGGACCCCCTCTCCTAGGGCGATTTGGTCCATTGATGTATTATTTTATTATTGATCCATGTACTTTTATGTTGAGCTCATCTCAACCATTGATTAGATCACTTTGATCTTTTAATCTCCGTCGTCCATTCAAAAGGTGGTTAGGGTTTTGGTGTCTCTCCATCTTATTTAAAGGAGAGAGCTCCTCATTGTAAAACGACTTTTGGCTCTGGATTATTGGAATAGAAAAATACTATTACATCTACTTGTCTTGTGGTGGTGAATGCTTTTGGGGTTCGACTGTTTGTTCTTTCTTTGCACTGGGATATTGGAGATTATCTTACTATCTTTTGTTCCATGTATTTTTCATCTACAGGTGGAGGCCGAATTGGTTCAAGGAGGACGCATTGGTAGGGGAAGACTCTCCCTGCTTCTTCTTTGGGTTTCTTCGACGATAACAGGGAGTATTACTGTCTTTGTACCTTCTACTTCATGTTATCATTTGCTTATGCTTGTATTTCCTCCATGCTTGATCTTTCTGATTGAATCGATTTCCTTGGTTTGACAGGTAGAGGAGGGCGCACGTGTGGACTAGGGCATCACCTCAAGGCAAGAAAAATCATCAATCTCCCATTTGATCTCTGCGGGAACATTCCTCAACAACATGGCAACCTCATCCATCACTCAGGTATGATCTCAAGGGAAATTTCTCATTCCATGATCTATCCATTTGTCTAAGTGATTAAAACCCTCATTGATTAAAACCCTCATTTTTCCTTTTTTAGATCTACTTGGATCTAGCTTGTCTTTGGGAAAATATTGAAAACCCACCTCTATAGTATCCACGACAATTCGGATCTATAGTTTGGTGTGGATTGGGCTTCATTTGACACATTTTTCAAGGCACTTAGCCTTCCTTGGGTGAGGTCGCACTCCTTGGTTGGGTGAGTTTTGCTAGTTCCAAGACATGGGTAGGTGAGATCCCGCTTGATTTGCACTCCTTTCACTTGATAACCTACCCCTAGTACTTCACTTCTTTGATTTTTGCCTTGTGGGCCCCATTCCTCATTTTGAGGGTTGTGCCCCACTTGGGTCATTGGGTGATGTACTTTCAATCTCAGATCTGCTGAGATCTAGCCATTGGATGCCCTTGATCTTCAAAACCCACCTTACTTTACACTTTGACAACCCAGATCTATATTTTGGTGGACATCCGACTCCATTTGGCCCAAATTCCAAGACATTATCTCTCCAAGCCCTCACGACTTTCCTAGGTTGTTAGATTTCTCTGTGGGTTGATCTTTGTCTGGTTGCTTGCACACTTAGATACTGTCATATCCTAAGTTGCCAGGAAACATGGGTATGGGGAAGGGTACTGGTACGAGTACAGGGACGAGAACGCCACTTTTTGAAACAGGGTACTTCGAGGGGGGTACTAGTACGGGAACGGGGACGGGGACGCCACTTTTTGAAACAAGGTACTTGGGTACGTCAAGGGTACTGTAGACATATATATATATATATATATATATATTAAAATTTATAAAAATAAAACATGTCACAATCAGATCATACATACATATTTCTAAATTCAATGACTCATATGAACATTCACATTGAAAATTTGAAACATAAAATAATAAATTTGATAAATCATAGACTTGTAGTAGATATCAAGTGGAACACTGGAAGTTATTTAATTAATAATAATATATGTCCATGGCTCCATGAGTTCAAACTTCGTTGTCATACTACATTCAAAATTTGCCTAATGGCATTTCCAAACATGAAAAAGAAAGTTCAAAACAGTAAACAATGAACAAGATAGCTGATTTGGCTTCCTCAAGCCATGTCATCAGCATCCTCAAGATCAATGTCATCAGCATCACTAAGGTCCTCTGTCAGCAAGCTCTCTAGATAGGCATCACTCTCGAGTTGAGGCATCGCTTGAGCAATGAAATGTTAAAACTTAAGGTTTGGGACCCGGGTTTAGGTAAGGGCCCACTTCTTATTTGTTTGAATAATGTTTATTAAACTATTTATTAAATTTTTTATTTTTTAAACATTGCAACTCGACCCCCTAACACTGGTGGATTCCAAACTTGAACAAAACTGATCCGGCCATACCTCCGGTGTACCCAAACACAGGGTACGACGTACCGAAGTGCATGCAAGTACCCGAATTTCATGAATGTTGTCTCTAGTACGTGAGGTCTGATTTGGGTACGGTTGGGTACGGCAAGGGACGTACCTTTGAAGTATTCGATACGGGTACGTGTACCCGACCCTCCGGTACAGGTACCCATGCAACACAGGTCATATCCCTTCATCAAGCATAGCTAGAAAGCCCTAACTGTCAGATCTACGATTTGGGACACTTTCCTTGTTTTAAGGGTCATGTTTCCCAAGGCAGTTGATTTTGACCTTTTTGAACTAGCTTTGAATCCTGGAATCATACATAATCATAGAATCACTGTGTGTTATCTTTCCTTATCATATCACACCTTTCGTAAGCCTCCACAGTGGTCCTACTTCCTTAATTCTAGGGTTCCATACCTGTCACCCTATGTACTTCATTAGATTGATTTGATCTAGTGATTGGGTTGATCTCTCCTATCGAGAGTAGATCTGGGTCTCCCCCTTGCTATCTTGGCTTTGATAGCTAAAGCGAAGAGTGCCTTGGTTGGCGTGACAACCATCCTTTTGGGAACTAAGGCTCTCTTGGTTCACCACTTTAGTCGCCTATCCCCTCTACCATCCACCTTGGATCCATCTGTAGGGGCAACTACAAGATTGGTGATAACAGTCCCATTCTCCACTAGTATATGGATGTAAATTAGACAACCAAAGATACGGAAATGACTCACCTCTAGCTTCACACCAGTGAATGCCTCCTCTAGTATCTTGTCCCCCAAAACCCTATGAGGACACCTATTCTAGATGTATACTGCTACATTGCATACTAATACTTCATAGAAATATTGGCAAATTTTGGACATGTATCATGCCCTTACCAGCCCCTATGATGGATCGGTTCTTTCTCTCTGCAACCCCATTCTGCTATGGGTTGTAAGGAACAATGTACTCCCTTTTGGTTCCTACATCCTTGCAGAAATCCTCGAAATCATTGGAGTTGTAGTTACCCCCATTATCTAATCTCAAAACCTTGATCTTCTTCCCTTGAAATCCTAAAATCTGCTGAAGATTTCATCTTTGATCTTCAAGAAATAGATCCATGTTTTGCAAGAGAACTCATCAATGAAGGAAACATAGTACATGCTTCCTATGATTGATGTTATTGACATCGGTCCACAGACATTCGAATGTACTAGATCTAGGAGCCCCTTAGATCTGTGCTCACTTCTTGGGAAAGTAGCCTTAGCATGCTTGCCAAGCGCGCACCCTCTTCACACACCCTGCTGCTCAATGCTGAACTCTAAGAGACCTGTGACAATCTCCCTCAGAATAGGCATCGCCCGGTGATGTAGGTGCTCCATCCTCTTGTGCCATAACTCTCACAAGTTCTTTGTGCTATGAACTAGGGCTCGAATAGGTTCACCCTGTAACCTATCCAAGTTTCCTTCTCTAAACCCAATCACCTGAGTTTATCTTGGGCTAGACTCCTTTGATCTAATGAGGACTTGATTGTTCTTGAACTCTACTGCAAATCCCTTATCTTCCACGACCAAAATTGAAAGCAGACTCTTCCTGAGACCTGGAACAAATAACACATAGTCAATGTCTAAATAGTTACCTGACTAGAATTAGAAACGAATGGTACCAACTCCTGCTACTGGATACTTGGCGTCATCACCAAGCTCAACCTGAACTCCAGAGTTGTGTTCTTCCAAACTCGAAAATAACTCCTAGGATGATGTCATATTCCTTGATGCTCCACTATCCACATACCAACTTTCTTCGGAACTATGTTGGAAGAGAGGTAAGATACCATCAAGAAATCCTTCTCGAACTTGGAGGCAAACTCATTCATCTGAGTTTCAATTGATGCTGCTACCTAGTGTTGTTGCTTCCCTTTACCTTTCTTCTTCTCCGGACACTATGATGCATAATGGATAAGCACTTGATTTTACACAAATCCTTCCCTGACTATCAAACTAACTCCTCACGCTTTTCCTTACCCTTGTTGGGTCCTTTACCTTCGCCCTTCTTTGATTGACAATGAGGGCATGGTATCACCTCCCTGTCTGCTGATCTTTGATTCCATCCAAGTCTCGTCCTGGATATAGTCATTCCCAATTGGGAAGATTCTCCCTGTCATCCAATGAAGTTGCACCATGGTGGATAGCATAGAACCTCTGCTTCTAATATTTATAATATTTTCATTTGAGTAATATATTTCTTGAATACTTTGGAGGTCATTGGTGGCTCTTGTACTTCATGCATGCAATTTTTTATTGAGGTAACACTGTAGATTTCCAATTTTTTGCTTTTATATACTAGTTGATTAATCTAGCTTGGCAAGGATCTTGGATCCTAATAGGGTAAGCATTCATGATTATTGATTTGTTTATTTTTGTTGGATGTTTAGATATTTAGGAGCAACAAATAGTATTCGGTTCTACTTTTTCCCTTCTTATTTCTTATCATTTGATTCACTGGATTTAATCACTTGTGTGTATGAGTTTGTTGGTTTTGCTACAGGATTTGGTGCCCAACCTTGAGAGCTGATCTTGTCTTGTTTCTTCTCTCAAAATCGGTGGTGAATCACTTCTTTTCAAAAGACACATCCTATTTTTTTGCAGGCACCAAGCTCCTTCTTCAATCTTTAAAAACTAACAAGCTTTGATCTCTTTCCCATCATCTCTTCTCAAAGTTTACAAAGCAAACTTTTTTCCTTTTTTTTATTTTAAAGCAAGCATTTGAATCTAAGGTTAAAATTATTTCAGTCTTGTTTTATAAAAATCAGACCTAGATTTGAACTCATTTCTGCATCTAAAAGGCTAGATCTAGATCATATTTTTATACTTGTAATTGCTAGAAAATTTCCAAATCTTTTTTACAAGTATAGATCTCAATTTTTCATGTATTATTGCATGTTCTAATCACTGTTTTGCAGAGATTAGCTCGCTGGTTTCTAACAGGTCTGCGTCATAAAGTGGACAAATTTGAGGATTAAAGTCATCAAAAGTGCACAAAAAGTGCTTCCAACAAACCCTCTTTCTTTGTAACATTTCTATATATCATTGTAAGCTCTTAGATCCAAGTTAAATGGACTAAGAAGCATTTATTTTTCAGCATACTTTGTACAGTTATTAAACGAGGGCAGTGGGATACTCAGCGCCCACACCCCATCCCCCCTAGGGGGGATTTGCGTTTTTGTCATTTTGTGAGATTGAAATTTTTCTAACTCCACAAGTTCACACGCTCACTTTTGAAGTGCAGGGTGTATACTTTTAATTTGTGTTTCAATTTTAATCATTTCATTTTGCAAAAGTAACTTAGAGATAAAACCATCTTCGTCGCCACAAAGTATGCTCTCACCTCCACCTAAAGGCATTGCCGATTAGTGAAGGTTGATCAGAAAAGTGACGCATAAGTTTGGCCATTCATATATTTTTCCAACTTTTGCTTTTACTTTCCATAACTTAACTGTTTAATAAAAGGAATCTAAAGTCTCTTGTTCTTAGCTGAAAAGCAAGTCAAGCGCACTCTCTATCAGAGAGCACAATGGTCCTATTTTTCTAAATTTGAATAAACTATTTTGCTTACACTGTGTATGCTCTACCCACCTGTGGGATACCCAAAAACAGTTGGAAGCTCTTTTTAAATCCCACACTTAACTTAATAGTCACCCAATAAAATCAATCACCCTTAAGATAAGTGAAAATCCGGCACTTCGACAATTTTTGTGTGGGGAAATTCTGCCTAGGGATGCGGGAACCACTGGGACAAGACCTCGGGGCACCTGTTAGACTACATCCTTGTTGGTGTAGTGTTGAACACCGCTCCTGAGACTCCAACCAGCCCACATGTTCTTGTACGGAGCCACCAAATCTTGATTTCCGGACATTCTTCCCTGTACCTCACGGTATATCGGGAGTTTTCCCTTTTTCCCCTTAATCAAGTTTCATATCTAATTAATCTAAAATCAACCAAGAGACATTTGCACAACATTTCCCTTTTTCAGCACTATTCATTTACACTGTAATTGACTCCATAAGGCACTGGTCCTTGAACTCTTTATTTGCTTATTATCAATCTAAGTACCATGCATCTATATTTCTTACAGTGATCATTAATATGTGCTGGTGAAAGACTATTTAAACCTTGTTGCAATCATATCTTGGAACCTTTTAATCACTACCCAAAAACGACTCCTAAAAACATAAAACACTTTCATCATTTACACAGGAACTCTAACAACCTTAGAAACATTCCTTAGGGACTACCCCCCTTGGCTTCGTTGGGTGTTTTGCCTAAACGGAGGAGTCAAGATCAGGTGACAGCCTTGACTCAAGACTTGCCCCCAAGGGCACACCGAGCAGCAGCATAGATTTCTGTTGCGTTAACCAGGTGTGCTAACCCGACGGCAACACTCCCGAACACAAATACCCTGACAAATGTTTCCCATTGCGGTGGGAACCCTTTCAGTGCCTTGTTTACTAACTCCTTGTCCTCAATCTTCTCCACAACTAATGCAAGTTGGTCATGGATCTATGTGACCTTTATCAGGTAACTGGTAACAATGTCTGATCTAGCCATCTCAACAAATCTGAGCTTCTTATGCAAAATCATCTTCCAGTTAATGTTCTTGCTCTGGTAAAGGCTAGACAGAGCATCAAGCATATCTTTTGTTGTCTTCTTCTAGGATACATGAGTGATCAGATAATCCTTTATTGCATCCATGATCATTCGCTTGGCTCTCGCTTCTTTCTTCTTGTGAGCTGCCAAAACTTGTGGATCTGTCAACAGAGCTACCACATCCTTGACAATATCCCAAAGGTCATTCATTATCTTTTAATAAAAGAGTAACCCTGACTTTCCATGCTAGGAAATTTTGGGCACCATTAAATCTGTCCTCAAACCCGAGGCTAGCCAAATGCCATCTTTGAGATCTAAATCACAAAGTCCAAATCTGAAAATCAAAATAACGAAAATCTCGGTGCGGCTCCTTTTCCCACAACAACTGATCTACCCACTGTAAACCCTTAAAAGTCTCAATCAGAGAGATGCTCTAATAACATGTTTAATTTCCAAGCCCTAGGTGACTACTATCCTATGCCTCTTTTATCAAATGAATTCAAATCTTAAAATTTACTTAATAACAAAAATAAGTCTAAGACTGCATTAATCACACATATAGCCGGAAAACAAACAACGAAAGTATAAAACACTAAACTCGAAAATCTATCCTTCATTATCAATTTACCATTAATATTCAAAACTTACAAGGACACCTTAAACAAAGGATTTTTTGCCTGGCAATGAGGAAAAACAACAAACAGATATGAGAAGAAGTTCCTGCCAAATTTGTCTACATAGTAGTACGACCTGTACGGCCTGCCCGTACGGCTGTGCAGATCCATACGAATATGACCGTATAGATGTACAAAATTTTGTATAGTTGTACAAAAACGCTACTTCTACCCTGTTCTTCAACATGTTGAACCTGCAAGTCAATCTTCTCTCTGCTGCCCTACTTTTCATCTCTCTAGGCCTCTTTCTTTGTCTTCAGAAAAAACTGCCTTCATGAAGAATGAATGTGTCTTTTCCCTCTACTTTGACTGTTAGAGATAATGGTATCTCGGGATGTCCTCCATGATTCAAATGCCTTGCATGGAGGTACATCAGCAATATAGGCATCAGTATGGAGTAGAGGGTGAGATGCACTTTACTCAATGGAATGAATCCATTGGCGGATGCATGCGGACCTTCCGAGGTGTTTTGCCTCATGCATGCATGAGATTTGTATGTACAGTTGTTAATTAAAAGATGCATGCAAAAGTGGCTTTTTGCATGCACAGATATTAGGTTTTTGGTAAACCTAATTGATCAGTGAGATGATATAAGGAGGCATGAGGTCCCCGGATGAGGTTACTCAGTTGGCTTATCAGAGAGAGATCAATTAGAGTGAGGAGGGCGCATTGTGCATGCAGAGGGCGACTTTCTGAGAGATAAAGGAGCTTCTACAGTAGGGAGAGTGAGGTGATCTGAGCTGGATCAGACATCACTTGATCAGAGGCACTTGGAACCCAATTGCTGTGGACAGAGAGAGTTCATCAATATGCTTTCTGCAGAGATTGAGGAGGGCGACTTCCAGAGAGGAGAGGGGCGCATTACCAGAGGAGAGAGGAGCTCGTTCTGGATACGATTGACCGATTGAGCAGCTGATACTTTCGGAGTATCCTTGCCTCAGTGTTTGAGGAAGGACTGTGACGATCAGAGCTCAGATCTGTTGAGATCTGATTCCGTACGAGCATCTGACATCTTGAGGGAGGGCGCACTTTTCCATGCAGAGGAAGGGCGCATTCATCAGATCTAGCAGTTGGTCTTCTTCCTTGGTTGAGCAGATCAGAGCAGTGTTGTGAGAGAGGCAGTACCGACAAAGTTACCTACAGACAGATCCAGATCCAGTTGACAGTTAGGGCACATTTCCTCTGTGCATGCATCAGCTTGTTGCATGCAGATCTAGGGTTTTGACCCTGTCAAGTTCGGTTGTTCCTTCTGAGGTATTTTGTATGTACTTGTATTCTACTTACTTTGCTTTGGGCTCGAGATAGAAGAAAGCCCCACAGATAGCTGGTTTTCCCCATTTGGGGTTTTCAGGGTACATCCTGAGTTGTGTGATTGCTGTGTTTTTTTATTTTGGAAGTGTTAATAGATCTATAGTATTTGTATCTTAAATCATTATTGTATTTCTGATTTATAGACTCAAACCGCTTGAGTTCTCAGGGAATCCAGAGGGAGTAGTGATCTCTGGATATATTAACATTGACCTGCCTTTATACTTTAGCTGAAACCCTAATCTACCAATAACCTAATCTCACGGTGAGATCAACTGTCGAGATTAGACTAAATCACTAATGCATGAAAATGCACTTTATTCGACTCAACATCTGATTAAAAGACTTTACAAAATAGATTTATTTGGACGACTTCTCGCATGTTTGACACATAACCTATGCAGAAGTTTTTGTCCAAGCTACAAAACATATACATGCCTAAGATGATAGGAATAGTTGAGTTCGTATATTTGAATTTGTTTCCATGGCCAATCATTGACACTGTTAGATTCCAAACCTACACTTCAAATGTTACAAAGTCCTTTAATAAAGTGCAAACCCAGGAGCACTTAGGAAGATTGCCCAATGTCACCACAACACTACTTCCTCTCGCCTTAGGCTCGTTCTTCTCCAACACAAGAGGGGTGATCCTAGAAAAGATAGTTTTTGATGTCTTCATTAGAATAAGATGGATGGTGGAATTTACCAGGACCAAGGTTTGAATGTGATGAAAAGGCGTAGCTGGGATATTAACAATATGCTCTAACCAACCACATAAATATTTTCAATATGTACAAACTAATAGGAGGGCCCTTCCAAACATGCACATCACAACAATTAGAAAGCAACCAAAGATAATGTGTAACCATGAACAAAAAGGGACAGCTACCAGCCTCTTAGTGTGCAAAAATGACCACTGCAATATCTATTAAATGAACAATGGTTATAACAAGAAGGAGGTTTACACCTCATCCTTATCTCTTCTTATTGGACCAAAATTGCCCTTATTCAAAGATTATACACTAATAGTTTAACTCTAGCCAATGAGCCATCAAAATAAACCACGAAAAAAAGAAAAACAATGAAAAACCTCACCTTGTACTTGTCTTTCTTCCATCCTCCCATTGATATTCAACAAGTGCTTGGAAGAATTCCCTATCTTCCAATAATTCCTTTAGCAAATGGCGAGTCTCCTTTATTTATAGCCTTCCATCCTTTGTAAACCATAAATTAGGGTTTAGTAGTTTTAGGGTTCAAAGATGAGAAACTAATATTTTCAACCCCTAAAATAATCAACCTACCTAAAGTGCACCTCCCTAGGCACTATTTCCAAGATTTTAAGGCTCTTTCAACCCTAGCACACCTCCTAATTAGTGTTTAGGGCTCTCCAACTCCAATGCTCCTCCATTCCATGAAATTATATCTTGTTTTATCATTTATCTCTTTTTAACTTGGGACCTCTTTCCTCTTTCATTTGATAAAATCACTTGAATAGGTCCATGTTGCCACTTGTCACCTGTTATCACATCCATAGTAGTTGGGCTACCATGATTGCATAGCAATTATGTGCATATTTTTGAGCTTTGCCGTTACACAATTCTAGTGAGATCAGCTATGATGTGCAGTGTTATTTATGATCACTCACACATTAGAGCAACCCTATATCAGACATGCAGTAGACCTTATGCCAGGGTTGGGCCTCTTGACCTCAGATTTGATGACTGAGATGACCTTTTATCCCATCCAGATGCAATGCAATGTTTGTAGCTTCAGTAGCAGTGTTCTCAGGGGTTACAGTTGGTCCAGATAGCAGATACAGGTATATGGCCCAGCAGGTATATGATGTGCATTGGTTTTATTATCTTGCTCTTTTGGTCATTTTGATAGCTTGACTTAGTATCTAGTAATCATGATCTGGCAGTATATCTATGTAAAATGAAATTGGTTGTTAATGATTATTTAAATGGTTGTATTACTTGCACTTGGAAGCTCCTGTGTTATAATCGTTTGTTTTACCCTCCTAGGAGTGTGGACAGGATCATTCCCACCTTTATGGCTTGCTAGCTTAGGCACCACTTTCACTTTCTCCATCCATCCATTTTCTTTCCCACTTTTGGATTCTACCCTGACTTACACCTCAACCTATGATGTGGAGGACCCACTTTTGCCTCTGTGTTGGATAGCATCCATGTTAAGTTTGTGTCTCGGCTCTGAGTTGGCAACAAAACTTACCTTTGGTGAGTTGGATTTTATACCTTGATCGCTCTAATCGGTTGCCCCGATGTTTGGTCTTGATTCTGGAAGTCCCCATAGTTGCTTGAGTTGTGTTGGCTAAAACCTGAAGAAAATAAAACTATCATCATTTACAAGTGGAAATTAATGTTATATCTTGTGAAACTATATTTGAAATTTCATTAAGAAAAACACTGGATGAGAGCTTGAGTAGTTGTGTTTTTAAACACATGCAAAATCCCCCAAAGGGCTGTCAAATGAAATATAATGGAAACTTGAAAGTACCCTGGATGAAAGCTTTAGTAGTTGTGCTTCTAAGCACAGGTGAAGTCCCCAAAAGGGTTGCCAAATGAAATGATTTGAAATCTCAAAACACCCTGGATGAAAGCTATAGTAGTTGTGCTTCTAAGCACAGGTGAAATCCCCAAAAGGGTTGTATAGGCCTAAAGAAAGCAGTGGTTAAACAAATGCTAAATCTAAAGACTGTTGGCCAAGGAACTAAAATGTAATGATGTGATTTTGTAGAAATTTGCCAAGGTTGAATAAGCACCCCTCTAAACAACTTACCCATTTGTGAGACACTGCCATTCCCTGTGTATTCTTTATCCGACATATGCTTAAGTGTGTAACACCCTTTCCTTTATCCAAAGCATCACAGTGTTGAGTCAATCAAGTCATTCCCCTTTGCCTAGCCTTGGATTCTTAGCCTTCACCCTATGCTAGCAAATTGATCATGTCTACAGAATGAGTATATCCTCGAGTTTCTTTTGTAAGTAAACTATTATTAAAACTTATTGCTATAATTAAATATTAACTGCTAGTGAAATGATGCTTAATGCTTTAAGTCTTGCTATGAGAATGATTAAAAGAGCATGTCTTAACCATTTGCACCTGCAGCAGTAGTCTCTTCTAGCCTGGGTCATATTTTGATCAGTTTTGACCTGGTCAAACTTAGTTTGACTAGGTCAACCTTGGTATCCGTGATGAGTTGGACCAGTGACGCTAGGTGATGATGATCTATGGTCCTTGATACACCTTTTTGTGGTTCCATACAGTGGACACAGGTTTCAGATGATGGTTGATGCACTTTTTATTGATGATTATTATTTCCAGACCATTATATTATTATTGTCCGGGTATGGCGGATGCTACAGATGATCTTACAGTTTGCCACAGGGTGTATAGGCACTCATCCTTAGTATATTTGGGTCTTCTGGATCCATTGAGACACTCATCTTTCTGTTTCAGGCACTTTCAATGATGATATGAGCAGTTTTTCACCTGTTAACCAGTTTGGCCATGCTGAGTTGGCCTGTCCAGCAGTTGCTTGGAGGAGAGTCGTTGCCTAGGGCGCTACAGAGGAGAGGGGTGGTCCAGCCACTTGTCATTACCATATTACCCCCTCTCCGGACATGATGGTACAGTCAAATTTTGTGCCCAAGCACCAGGGAGTGGGTTTCGGGCAGTTTGATGATTTTTCAGGTGGGATAAAAATGGGATAAAAGGTCATTCAAGAAATCGATTTGGGCTATTGAGGCAAGGTTTTGGCATGAGGTATGTTTAGAGTTCATCTATGGTGTATCCCACTCCTTCCAGATCAGCTTGCAGCATTCAGTGGAGTCCACACATTCTCCGGGTTATCATTTGATGCATTCTTCTCTCAGTTGAGGGGGTCAGGATTTGATCATTTGTTCACTTGGACATGTTATTGAGTCTTATGTTATATCATTGTGCCATGGGGTGATGCTAGTGAAGGAAAATAAAACTTCCTAGCCCCACCATGTGCTCCTAGTCACTTGTCCTGGTCATCTTATGTGGCACACTTGTGTTTTGGTCACTTGTATGTGGTGCGCACCCCCTTAGAGATCTCCTTTAGTGAGTGCGCACCACATACAAGTGACTAAAACACAAGTGTGCCACAAGCAAGGTTTTGGCATGAGGTCTGTTCAGAGTTCATCTATGGTGTATCCCACTCCTTCCAGATCAGCTTGCAGCGTTCAGTGGGGTCCACACATTCTCCGGGTTATCATTTGATGCATTCTTTTCTCAGTTGAGGGGGTCAGGATTTGATCATTTGTTCACTTGGACATGTTATTGAGTCTTATGTTATATCATTGTGCCATGGGGTGATGCTAGTGAAGGAAAATAAAACTTCCTAGCCCCACCATGTGCTCCTAGTCACTTGTCCTGGTCATCTTATGTGGCACACTTGTGTTTTGGTCACTTGTATGTGGTGCGCACCCCCTTAGAGATCTCCTTTAGTGAGTGCGCACCCCCCTTGAGTGAGTGCGCACCCCCCTTGAGTGAGTGATCCATGTTATATTGTACCGGCTCATCTTAGTCGTTGATTGTATTATTTTATCTTTTGATCTCCACCACTCATTTTGAAAAGTGGTTTAGGGTTTTGGTCTCTCTCCTCCTATTTAAGGAAGAGGCCCCCCTATTGTAAAGGCACCTTCTGGCTCTGGAAAAATTGGAATAAAAATACTATTTTTGTGGATCTGCTTCTTCAGCTTCGATGGATGTCTTTGCAGTTGGAATATACAATTTTTTTCTCTGTGTATCTACCTATCCAACGTTTTCTCTGCAGGGGGTTGTGTGGGTTGAAGAGGAGGACGATTCAAGGGGACCCTATTGTGGGGAAACCCCATATCTTACCTTTGATCTTCTTTTTGTCTGAGGGAGTATCATTATTGCATCTTCGTGACATAGTTGATGCTTTCTTTTTCATCTTTTCATCCTTATAGTCATTTTCATGTCGGAATGATTCTTGCATAGACCTTTTCTTGCAGGAGGAGGGCGCATGTGTGACCTTGGAGGGCTTGCGATTTCACTTGGGTGGCTTGGATCTCACTCTCGATTAACACACAGGGGAAAGTTATCACTTTGCAAAGTAGCCTCAAGCTCTAGAGGTAAGATCTACAAGGTTAGTATCTATTCTATGCATTTTACCCAATTGGTCATTTAAAACCCTTAAAATCAAAACCCTCATTTTTTTTATTTTTCAGATCTATGGAGATCTAGCAATTGCATGGGCTTAATAATTAAAAATTTAAAACCCACCTCTATAATAATTAACACATTCCCGATCTAAATTTTGGTGGACATCCGACTCCATTTACCCCCCAATCTAAGGCACTAGGCCTCTCCAAGGGAGGTCGCACTTGTTGGGTAGGTGGCCTTTTGCTAGATCTACATCGTGGGTATTGCTTGTTCCTTCTCAAAGCCATATATCCATTCAGTAGAAAACCGTAGTGCCATTTCACTTTGATTTTTACCTTGTGGCCTCCATTTTGACCATTTTCCATATTTTAAGGGTGGGTATTTTCCATATTTTAAGGGTGGGCCCCACTTGGGTCTTTCTATTTGGCATTAGATCTATTAATCTTATCCTATAAGTGGCCTTATCTTTCATTGGTTGAACATTTTTCCATTTCATAAGCCTCTTCAACCAAGCCCTAACTCCTTGGGTCCACTTATCCATTCTAGATCTAGATCTATCCCTCTTGATCTCTTCATATTTCATCTTTCACATTTCCCTGGGAGGTCTTGAGTAGGTTCGCTAGCCTTCATAGGTTAGCAAGGGTCTCCCCCTTGGTCTTGCTTAGGCTAGATCTAAAGTGAAGAGTGCCTCGATTAGCGTGACAACCAATTGCATTGGGAACCGTGGCATCTCTTGGGTCACCTCTTTAGTTGTCCAAGGCCTCTACCATCCTGGATAGGATCATCTTTTGGGACAACTACAAGTCGTGTGATAACATCACCTTTCTATTCCAAGAGATCCATTGAAAGCATGCATTTATTTATTATTTGAGGAATTGACCATGTGAACAATGTCACATGGCATCTCCGCATGCAAAGAGCTTTCATCCAAATATGTAGAAAATGCCTTAAACAAAGTGTTCTCACCCCAAATCCCTCCTCAAAGGTGAAACACTCCTCCAGATATGTCGAAGTGCAAGAAATAGTGCATCCTCAACCCCAAGGGACCTAAAAGGTGAAACATGCCTCCAAATATGTGAAACATGCATTGAAAAATGTGCTTATACCCCAAAACTTCTCTTCAAAGGTGAAACACACCTCCAAATACGTGGAAGCTCCTCAATTAGGGTATTTCTCACCCCTTATTGCCTAAAACATGTCGTATCCACCTCCTTGAAGAGGACATTCAACATTAAGTGGGCCTTTGACCATGCCAAGTGCACTTCCAATGTCACATGGCACCTTTCCAAGTAGGGCATTTCTCCTTGTGCTCATTAACTCCCTTTCCTCGTCACATGTCATGCTTTGGGCCTCCAACGAGATAGGGCATTCCCTCATTAGTGTGTATTTCTCTAATTCATGGGTTCAACTTCCTCCTTCAAACCAACATTACTCCTTCAAAGCTTTGATCTTGCCCCAATCAATTAATATAATGACGCTCAAGCAAAATAGAACAAGATCCATAGCCTCCAAGTTTTCTCCTCGGATCCTGTAACTGTCACCAAGGATTTTCTATTGCACTAGTGATAGAAGAGAGCCCATGAAAACGTGAAATGGGTCGTGCATTTTCAAGTGGTAACAGATACAACCAAATCAACACCCCCACATTTGGAGGATCAAGAAGTACACACTTGGGATTCTGATGGTTAGGTACCAACAAAGAGTTTGGGAGAAGAAATAGTCCATCTACTACACATCATGGCTTTGATATCCAAATTAGTGATAGGACACTAACACATCATGAGGGGATATCCCCAAGTTCCAAGCATAATAATAAATTCTAATGTAACATCATTGCCTCAAGGCAATCTTGTGTTGATTCAACTTTGTGAATGTGAGATGATCTGCAAGGATGTTTCTAAAGGGCATTGAGATCACGTACAAAAGAAGTGTTGTTGAAATACTGAGAGGGGGGTGAATCAGTATTTGCCAATTATAAAATTTTAAACTAGAGCAAGTTGCTAATCACCAATCATAGCAGCATATCATCAACAGTCATAAAAAAAAAAATGCACAGTACAACAACTCAGCTCACAAGATTGTGAGCCCTAGCACCACCCTACCACCCTTAAGAAAAGGATTGTTGAACCTATGGACCTGTCAAACAACAAACCTTGTACTCTCTGCTGCTGATAACCTCTGTTCTCTGTTCACTGCCACGTCAGCCTTGTCACTGACAACCTCTGTACCACATAGCACAACCTGTAGATCTGTCACATACCAATCTCTGAATCTGCTTGTGCACACCTTTCACTGGCAAATCATCCCTGTATATCAACAAGTCTTTTCACTGCCATAACCTGCTCATGAATAACCTTGTACTCTGGATTTTATTCTCTACTGTGATCACTGTTATGAACTCAGTCCACTGCTGGCACTGTCAATCAACTGCTGTAACATCTCCAAATATCTTCACTTGTCACTAAACCCATCATATTAATCAAGTCACTGTCATTGTCATCAATCCTATGATTTTACTGCCATCTCTGTCAAATCAAAGCAATCTAAAGACTATTCACCCACTCAATCTTGTCCAATTTCTGCTCATTCAACAGCTTGTTACTGTAAGACCATCCCTTGTCTGAAGAATTCAGGTCTGCTGCTACTGAGAAAAATCAGGAATCCCTCTGCTATAGTTGCCTGGGTTAACTGCTGAGGTATGCTTGACTTTTTCAGATGTCTTGAATAGCAAGAGATTAAGACAATGAAAAGAGGTTCATTATCTTCGCAAGGAGCTGCTACCTTCCACAAAAGACTCAAGCATTTAATGTTGATTATGCCAGGCTATAGCCCGAAATCAAACCCCAAAACATAGCTTGAACATATACAAAATGTATGCTGCTGATTTTATGCCCTAGACAGAGATACACTGCTCCTGTTTTACCCACGAATTTGCCTCAATCTGGATCCACGAAATTTCAGAGAGGAACATCAACATAAATGCCTTTAATGCTGCTCATTAATAGTCCCGAAATCAGAGCTCTCACTTCACAACGAATTGCCCTCAAAACAGTCATGTCCAGCAACTGTCATGCTGCCCTAGATCACCATTTAGTCCTTCATATGTGCCCCCAAACCTATCAGCAAATAGTCCTGGAAATTGTTCTGTCCAATCTCAACAAATTCTGTCCATTAGCAAGCTGTCAGCGTCATCATCTTCATGTCTAAAATTATATTGCTGCAGTTGCTCCTTCTTACACCAACGAACTGTCCTTCCTGAGCTATACGAACCTCTTCTTACACTTCATCGATTTTTTTAAACAACGTAATCTCTCTTCCTTTTTATACAAGTGCTTTTCCAGATTCAAGGGAGGCCGACATGTCAATTATTTTAATTCAAATAACATTAATTTTATCCCATATTTTCCTCATTAAGCCGACTTATCAAAATGTATTTTGGTTTCCATGTTTTCTTCAATAAAAAAAAGGTATATTTAATTTTGGTCTTTCTTACCACATCCACGTGGTCTTCTTCAAGCTCGTAGCTATGTTGAGAGGGATGCCCGCAAGGGCTTAGATGGCATGCCCATATGGGGTTTAATATTATTTTGAAATTTATTTATGGAGACCTCATCATCAACGTTAGGGGTGTAATAAATTCAACAGTACCTTCAATTAATAATTGCGTAGCAGCAGTATATTGGAAATAATCTCAGATCTGAAAATGGTGAATGCTCTAATCAGTTTCTACCAAGTTTGCCCTTCGCTGGTTGTCACTTCTTGACTGTAGATGACTGGAAGTTCCCCCTTCATATCTTGGTAATGATATCAGCTCCTTGTCATGCCAAAATCAACATTCATCTTCTTCCCCACTTTTTATTTTAAAATGTTCTATTAATTGTTTAATTATTAAAGTATTTTATTATTAAGGTTTTAATGTTAACATATGTATGGGTGTGTTCTATTAGCCACCAAGAACCCCATGACCATCAAGGTGTGGGTTCAAGAATTTTCTTGACCATTTTGACCATCTTCAGGGTATTACTTTTGCCATTCCTTCAAGGATCAATAAATTCATTAAGTGTGGGGGTGCCTAGACTTCTCCTAGGGTACCATGAGCTCATTAAAACACAAATGACCACTGAAAGGGTTATTTGGCCTATTGCAACACACCAAGGACACATTCTAGGGTATTAGGGCATAGGTTGTGGTACTAGAAAACAACTGGAGAACCATAGAAACACCTTAGGGGTCACTCAACCAAGTTAATAGGTAGCCAGGGCTTTTGGCATTGTCTCAAGGCCTCCAAGGGCTTCAAGCTTGGGCTTGGACAAAGTCAAAAGGTCTCCTCTGACACAGACAACCACTAAACAAATACTAACCCTCAGGGGCTCCACAAGGGGCACCAAGACTTAACTGTTGGCATCAATGACCAAACATTGTTGGCATCAATGACAACCTAATCAACAGGGTAATCATTACTTCTTTCTCCCTACTTCTAGAATAATGGTTATGCTCTACAATAAAAGGTTGTGGTTTGGTGGCCCTTCTTCCTTTTGATATCTTAAATTTTATCTTGTTCTTTGTTATCTTGCCCTTTGTTGCATGTTTGTGAGTTATCCCTTTGTTCTCATTTCAACCCCTATTGTATTTCTTGCTTTCCTGCAAACCATTTACTTTGATCAAGATTGGTCCCCCATGGATCCTTTGATTGTCCCCAATGATGATTATTTAGTATCCAATGGTTCCTCTAAACATCATGATCAAATTTCAGTGGTTGTTAAGGGGGGAGTGGGCCTTCTTGGCATAAAAAAGAGAGGACGTCCTTTGAAATGAAATAGCAGAGAAGGAACCAAAGTAAGGCCCTTTTTGGTTGACCAAGTTATTAAAGATTCCAAGTCAACAGACAAGAAGGAGAGACCCAAGCCTTTATGGAGGATATATCCCCTTTCTTTCAAGAGAAAAATGAAAATCCAATCATCCATAAACAATATATGAGTGTGTGGAAGAATGGAGATAGTAGGTCGACAAAAGAGGGAACCCATGAAGATGAGACTGGAACCACATGTTTCTTGATGCAGGACCCTATTTATCCTTGGGAGTGAACACGTAGTTTTGGGAGGACTTTAGAATCTCAATGGACAATGTGTATGGTAGCTGGTTGTTTGAAGTCTCATCAACAACATCAATGGTCCCTTGAGGATTGTACTCACCCAAGTTTGCAAGAGTGCCAGTTAAGATGGGAGATCAAGGGATTTATGTAGCAGATGTAGCAATGCTTCCCTTATACTAAAGTACCAATGGGTTCACCTCCTATTCTCTCAGCCCAATGCCACTTACCCTATGTTGCAGGGGTACCCGTTCCCGGGGGCTGGGTTTGCGTCCTCGTCCCGGGTACCGTCCCCACGTCTCGGAAACCGGGTCGGGTACCTCTCAAACGTTTCCTGAAGTCCCAGTCAAAGTACCCGAGTACCGAAAACCTTGGGCAAAAAATTTGGAAACTTTGCTTGGTTTGGGGACCCCGTCCCCCGATTTTGGGGACCCTGTCCCCCAATTTTGGGGACTCCGAGGAGACTTCGTTGACTGAAAATTTTTAAAAATATATATTTTTTATAAAAAAATTTACTATTTTGAAGAGGCAAGGGGTGGGCGCGGGTCCCCATACCCTCTTAACACCATGCCCTGCCCTCCCAACGCATTTCTGATTTTCATTTCACATTGGACTTGTCTCTTGGAGAGAGGCGGCAACGAGAAAGGAAGGCATCCCGCAGAGGAGAATTGCCATACTCTATGTTGTATGACATTGGACATATATCATGATTGATGAATCATGATTCATCTGAAAACAGTAATTTGAATTTCCACTTGGCTTATGTCATTAATAATTATGATTGTCTGATATCATGTTTAGACTTAAGGTTCATATGTAATTTCCACTTTATATCAATGATTCATGAACTTTGAAGGAATGTGCATGTTACTTATTGAATACTTGTGAAAATGATTTGAATTTTAAAATTTTTGATTTTATATATATATATATAGTACCCCCGACGTACCCGAGTCCCCTGTTTCAAAAAGTGGCGTCCCTGTCTTAGTCCCCATCCCCGTCCCCGTCCCCGTACCCAAGTTTCCTGGCAACTTAGCACTTACCAGAACAATAAATGTGTCGGATCAGCGAAGATTTCACCAGCAACTCAGGTGATATGGAGACACCAGCATATTGATAGATAAGATTTTTGTCTTACAATCAAATGCTAGAATTTTTTTCTCTAGTCAATTATGTTGCATCAATGTTGTTGTTTAGAGATAGATTTTGGGAATATAGTCTAGATAGGATTAGTGTATAAATATATAAATCCATATGTAATGAACCACTCATTGACCATATAGGCAATGACCTGGACTATTTTATTTTTTGGATTTCAAGGTTGGCACATCTTGTCCCAACTGATTTTGAATAATTTTTTATATGGGACCCGTTGTCCGCCAGATTGCACACCAACAGCGGAAATCTTTCGAAAGTTGTCTCTTCACTAAAAGTGAGAGAAGTGTGGCCTTGGAGGCAAGCAATGAGCCAGGTACTGTCACCTAAATCCCAACTCCTCCGTTTAGGCTAACTCCTAACGAAGCCAAGGGGGGTAGTCCCTAAAAAAGAGTTTCACTAAGGCTCTTGTGTTTTAAGTGTTTTTTGTACGGGGTGATGCGGATGAGTGTTGTTTAGGAGTTTTCTTGTGATGAGACCAAAAATATGTAAAGATGAACAATAGATACTGAGCAATCCACGTTGCGAGACAAGATAACAAGATGGCGGTATGTTTCAAGATCTGATAAATCACTAAAGCATTCACAGTATGAAATAAACACAAGGACAAATGGTCCTGATCAATATATAAGCTTTTAGATAACCAGTGCCTTATGGAGTCAAAGAAAAGTAAAGATTGTGATGTTGAAAGTGTGGGTCTTGAAAATATGTCGTTCGTGAGATCGTTGTGCAGATTATCTTTGTAAATTGAAGATTTTAGTGGTCTTGATTATTAGGATAAAACCAAGGATATCAAGAGAATGTTCGGAAAGACAGTATCAAGTGCCTCCGTTCAAGGACATGTCGAGCCACCCAGTGCTTTAGCCAGGTCGCGCAATGCTAACCAGCAAACTAGAGGCTGAACATGGAACCCCGGCTCCCCCAACTAAGAGATTACCCACCGAACTTATCTTATCGCTCAACTCCGGATTGGTTGGTTATGGGGGTGAAAGTTTTATTAGTTATCACTTATGAACTTAACAAGTCTTCCACCTTTCTGAGTACTAGCCCAACCGTTTCCGGTTGGCAGAGCATACGGGTGTTGGACAATCAACCAAAAGTAAATTTATTAGGGGAAAATGTGGGTTGAAATATTTTATTAAATTAAGAGCACTTTGTTCAACTCTCCGACAAAGAGCGCTCTTGACTTAGTCTTAAGACCACAGTTCAAGAGACTTCCTACTTTAAAATGCCTAACGCAAGGGGAAAATGCAGATCTAACAATGCTCTCCGACAGAGAGTGCTCTTGATTTGGATTTGGCCAAGTTCAAGAGGCTTTGTTCGTTTTATGAAACAAGAAGCAGTTGTGATAACAAGATATTGAAATTTTGTAATATTAAAATCATGTGATAGCTCAATAGATGTGAAACACAGCTAGCATGCTACTTGCAAAATAAAATGAAATAAATGAAGGATTTAGTGTTCTACCAAGCGATTTTACACTAAAGGTGCGATCAACCTCCGAACAAGGTTAACCGCTAGAACCGCTTGCACTTGGGAACCTCCATCTAGCTGGAAACTCTACCAAGAAAACCGACGGGGAAGGAAGAGTAACCACAAATTATGTGGTCCTGCCCCTGGGATGGGATCCCAAGGATACAACTTTCGGTCGAAGGCTTGGAAGAGAATTTATCTAAATACAGAAATAGATTTTAATCTAGAAAAACTTGAAACAAAACTAATCTAAGCATGCATGAAACAAACTTCCCCAAATGGGGAAGGAGAAAGGATGTGTGGGAGGCCTTATCCCACCTAGCCTTTTTATTAAACGAATTACAATTGCCTTTGGGAATTAAACCCTTGAAAGGTCTTTTCAAAGAAATAAATAACTATGGAATCAAAATTTGGAGGCCCTTAATGGCTTATACAAAAAGGAGAGCAGTTCAATAATTCTTTTGTTTTGTCTTCTCCTTGGTTTTGCACTTCTACAAGTTTTTTGCCTTGTCTTTTATGGATCTCTCCTTTAGGCACCTAAAACACAACAAAGCTCAAATACCCATCATTGTTAATCAAATCAAAAAATAATTTGGAACTAAACTAACTAATGCAAGTCTTCGATCCAATATGCCAACTAGAATGCTAACTTCTATGAGATCTAATGCAAAACTTCAAATTGAAACTAGATGCAAACTACAAAGATGCACTGAAAATCTAAGTATGAGAATATGTAAATTTGAACTAAGCTAAGATCTAACAAATGCAACCTACAAACAAATAAAAACTAACTGCTACTAACAATTTGTTGTTGTTTTTATGTGGTTTTTAGGGCACCTTTTAAGGTGGACGAGAGGAGCTAAGGAAGGAGGAGCGAAAGGGAGGGGAAAAGGGGGGAGAAAAGGCAAGGACAAGAGCAAGGGATGAATGGCAAAGACGAGAGCAAGAGGTGAATGGCAAAGACGAGAGCAAGGAAATGGAAAAATGATGGACGAGACTAGGGGAGGATGAAAGCTAGGAGGAGCGAGTGGAAGAAAGGGAGAAGCTCAAATACCCATCATTGTTAATCAAATCAAAAAATAATTTGGAACTAAACTAACTAATGCAAGTCTTCGATCCAATATGCCAACTAGAATGCTAACTTCTATGAGATCTAATGCAAAACTTCAAATTGAAACTAGATGCAAACTACAAAGATGCACTGAAAATCTAAGTATGAGAATATGTAAATTTGAACTAAGCTAAGATCTAACAAATGCAACCTACAAACAAATAAAAACTAACTGCTACTAACAATTTGTTGTTGTTTTTATGTGGTTTTTAGGGCACCTTTTAAGGTGGACGAGAGGAGCTAAGGAAGGAGGAGCGAAAGGGAGGGGAAAAGGGTGGAGAAAAGGCAAGGACAAGAGCAAGGGATGAATGGCAAAGACGAGAGCAAGAGGTGAATGGCAAAGACGAGAGCAAGGAAATGGAAAAATGATGGACGAGACTAGGGGAGGATGAAAGCTAGGAGGAGCGAGTGGAAGAAAGGGAGAAGAGAAAACGAGGCAAGGGTCAATCTTGTCAAAAGCAAGAGACAAACATGATAGGATTTCTAAGCCTGGAGAAGCATAGACTTGGGTTTTCCACAACTTGAAAGTAGGATGGATCTAGTAGCCAAAGTAACCAAAGAAATCGTTTGAGTGCTTTGTTGGAGAAGTCAAAAACACTTGGAGAAGCTCGCAACCCTGCAAAACAAAATATTTAAGAAAAATGGAACACTTGAATGGTGAAGGTATTAGATGCCAAGAGCTCCTAATAGATGCAATCCCTGAAGACACAAACACTCGATGCAAATAGATAAGAGCCTAAGTACTAGCTTGTTAGTCTTCAATAAGCACAATAATCAAATTTGCAATACAAGGGTAGGGTGAAAGAGATGTTACTTCATGTAGGATGAAGACACAATGCCAAAAGCCCATCAAATGACCTCCAAAGTCTCAATAATTTTATTAACAACAAGAAGCTTACAAAATCCACCAGAGTTTCTATGCCAAAAAATCCATGAAGAACAAGCCTAAAAGACCTCTCTTATATAGCAAAGGCTAGCAACTAAAACCCTAAGTCGAATTGGCATGATGGAAGCCAATGGCTACCTAACCCAAATCGAATTCCAATCACATCCACTCTCAACCAATCAAGTTACAAGTCAAATGAGTTACACCTAACACAAGTCGAGTTTGTAGCTTATGTGGATGGGGAGGTGGCCTCCACCTAGGCAAGGCGCCCCCCATCCCACCTTGGAACTATCACCACACAAATAGTGAATTTCCATGTGTAGAACTCGCACTCCAAAGAGAATGACGTGAGCAAGCTTGTGAGGGCGTGAATGCCATATGTGGAAGCTTGGAGTGGAGTAGTTGGTGTTGACTCGAGTCATGAAGAGAGCCAATGCACATGTGGTTGCACAATTTTAGGAAGGCGCCCACCATAGAAGTAAATACAATCAACCAACCCACTCATCATCTGACACATAACCAATTCGCAGATCTGAGGAAGGAGGGCGAATTTCCCAATTGGAGTTCTCTTCTGGTGACTGGATAGCTGACTGGAGTTGCTTGGAGTTGATTGGAATCCTCATTAATGCCAGGTGCCATGTCATTTAGCCTTTTACTTTATTCCATTTGGATTATTTTGGAGAGAATTGGATTACCTCCAAAATAATCATTTTTATTATTTTAATTAATAATTTCTCTGTAAATGGCTTTTTAGAGAAAATATTAATTACGAGGCCTAAATGACATCCGAAACTTGGGTTTAGTTGGTCCATAGGTCATGTGTGATTTTTGGCTTATGAAACGAGCCATCAATCACTGAATTCGGACCCCGAACGACTGACATATTACAAATTAATATTTCTCTATTTAAACTATAGAGAAATTTATTAAATTTTAAAAAATAATTAAAAACCCAAATTCGACGGACCCGGTAAAAAATTTTCGAAATTTTTTCCGAGGGTTTTATGGACCTAGGACATGACCGACACCTATTCTAACAATGTCTAGTAGGATTATATACATCAGTTGGACTCTAATAACCCCCCATGGCTAAAATTTTCAAAATCGGGCATTCCAGCTTTGGAGGAGCGGGAGAAAACCTCATCGATTATAGCTCGGCTATAAGCAAAGTATAATTGACAAGGGAAAAAACTCCCTGGAATGCCTTAGTTGCTTAATCAAGTCATGGGGAACCGAGACACTCAGATCCTACTAGCACACTTTATTACAAACCCCATGGGGCCATGGTCATGTCGACTCAAAAAAAAACAAAACAGGCTAGCCAAAACTGGCTAGTCACAAATGCTGGATCATCTGATACACTGGAGTCAAACACTTATTATGTTTGTCAAATGGCGGCTCTTCAGATAATCCAACTATGGTACAAATAAGTTGGTAACAGGACCCCAGGACTAGACTAAAGGATTCCCGGCTAAATGTTGCTTGTAATGTATTCTGCTGTAAAATTTATAGAAATATAAATCTCCTCTTCTGTTTACCAATAAAAAAGGAACAGTATTGAACGTCTACTGTGGTAAGGGAGGTAATGTTTGATCAAGAATGCCTCATTATAAATGGGAGATATCCAAGTAAAGAAATAGAGGGAGTATTATATGTGATTTCAAAATACTTATTGTTGTGCTTTTTGCTACAAATTAATAAAATAATAGGGATTCTCTCTTTGTGAGATCTTAATAAAATCCTCTCTCTCTCTCTCTCTCTCTCTCTCTCTCTCTCTATATATATATATATATATCTCTATATATATATATATATATTTGTCTGTCGAGTTTCGTCTAGCAGCAACTTGTAATGGTTGTTGTGACAATAACCCAGGTTCAAATCTTTAAGGTCATGCTCCTCCCCTGCATTGGGTTTGCCTGATCTTGCCATTGATATTGTTAGTGTAGCCTTCAGGCAGATCATTGTAATTGCACTGGCGTGGTACCAGAGACCCCAATCTTTGCTCAAGTGCAGAAGGGTGGGATAAGGCTTATTTCTGGGTTTACCATCCATAAAAAAGCAGATTCCCGTCTAAATATATAGATATAGTAATAGATATAGGTACTAAAGGAAAGCCGCCTTTTCCCAGCCCTGGAAAATCTCAGCCCCATCCCATGTAATTGTAGTAGGCTACTAACAGGTATGCAAATCAATAGAAATAGTAAATAGCAATATTTAAAATGGGTGGACTGAACCCAAATGCCCGAAGGCTACAATAGTAACCCCAACCAGCAAAACCCATACAAAGGAGGAGCATGCCCCACGGGATTTGAACCTGCGCCTTCATCACAACAACTTCTCCAAGTTGCCACTAGACCACAGCCCAATGGACATATCTATCTAGATTCTATATATATAATGTTGTTTGCCATTTCCCATAAATTTGAAAGTGCCATTTCTGGAAGTCTTACTAAACCATTTCCAAGTTTCAGGTGTCTTAGTCATGGGCTATTATAGCAAAAGTTTTTTCATACTTGTTACCCACGATGTGTGCAATTATTTTCTTGATCTACCGAACTAGGAGTATGATTGGCCAGTAAGCTTGAAATGGGCCATCTATTTTACTACTATATAATTAAAAGTGTTGTACTATAATGTTTATTGTTAATGGGAAGCTACTTTCAATATTAATAATAAAAAGAGGAGAAGGTCCGTCACACTTGAATATTTGCAATATGATAACACTGAAAATATTTTGAAATTTGTGGAAAGCTTTGAGGGATTTTGAAGTCCTGAGTTAAGATGTGCCATTTCTTAGTCAAGGTATACTCCTGTGTTTTATTTCTGCATAGCAGAGGACAACTCTTTGCATTTACATATCAAGCAGACATTGCATACATACCCTGTTTATTGCACAAGAATAACAGGTCATTCTAGATACCTTAAATTGAGCATAGTTACTTTCTTTTGTCTTAGTACTGTTACTAAGATTATTATTTTCCTTGACAGCAATCATGTTGAACTCATATTTAGCAACTTCAGTGACTAAAGGCAAATCATATCTAACAGTTTTTCATGAGATATCCACAATTACAGACTGAAATAATTCATACTTAGACATGCATGGCTTAATCTTTCACACAAGGAAATGACTACTAGAAGAATCAACCAGTTAGTATCATGTTGCACCCATAAACGATAATTACAGCCTTACTATAGAGAGTATGATTGCCAAGAATATTATATGTTTTAACAACAGTCATGGTCATACTCAGCACATGAGGAACTAAATGCAAGGAACAGGTAAAAGAAAACATCCTTCAAGAATCTCTTTAAATTTTCAAATTTAATTGACCTGAAGAGATGGATCAGACAAGATGAATGGCTAATGACTCACCTTTCATCACTGGAACCATCAATAACTTCATCTGAGTCTGCAGCAGCGATGGTCACATCTGCCTTCAGCTGGGCAGATCGTAGAATGGGAGGCATCACTGCACTCAAGTAAGGAAGAAACTCCTGTCCTAGACACTTGCAAAGTCTAGCCCATGCCTGAAACAAACATATTAGCAATTATCCACTACAAATAGCAAAATAGATGTTGATTACTACTATAATTATCTTTTAACTGAAGCAAAAACGGATTCCAAAATTATATGTACAATTAGCCCATCTCCTAATTCCTTACATCTCGTTGAACCAAAAACTAGAAACAAATGTTGAATGCAAATGGAATGTCTTTATATTTACAATTTTATAGAAAATAAAAGCCCACAAAATTAGGCCACAAATGGAACTGTGTTTGAATGGCAGACTTGACTTAGAAGCACTTGTTAATGTTGTTATAACATACTTGAAACATGTAGCTCATAGTGAGGTCATCAGCATCTATCCGTGATCCATGAATAGTCATGAGCATCTCCATTACCTGAAGCAAGAGCAGTAAAATCAAGTCAGACACTTGGCTTCTCAAATCTCCAGATAACTACTCTGAAATATCTCATTTTTAAGGAATAAAAAGAATCACAATAGGTCTTTGTCACTATACTATATTAGCACTCTTCCTCATGTTTCTGCCTTCAAGGTCACAGGAACTTTAGTACATCATAGTGCAGCTAAAACCCAAACTTATCAGAACTGGTACTGGAAAAGTCTAAATCTCGAAATGGACCAGAACAGTAAAAAAAATGGGTTGAAGAGCCAGCCAACCAATGTAAATCCATATTCAAAGTTTGTGGGGCAATGTTATAAGCTTGGATTAGGTTTTTTTGGGGAGGGGGCGGAGGGTTGGAGGGGGGTGCACGCTTTTTCTTTGTTTTTTTCTTCTTTTCCCCATTTTTGGGTCAAAACAGCTGTAGGTGGTATTGGTTCAGACAGGGCCAATTGAGGTCAGACCCGGCTGGTTTTGGCCTGAACCCACCGGATTGGGACAAAACCAGTGCCAGTTCTGGTTCTGACAAAATAAATGTGAGCCGGTTCAGTTCTGATAGCATTGCTATATATATCAAATACAAAAGGCAACATACAAATAATCTTACAAAGGTGATAACCCTTAAAAAACATGACAGTTTATTCCTTGAAAAATAAAATATAGAAAATAAATGTAACATAAGAAAGCTCTTCTTTTTTCATTTAGCGATCCTCACAATTGTTACCAATAATGACCATTCTCTGCTACTTGATGAGACAGATATTCAGAATAAACTGTTTGTCAGTTTAGAACAAATCAAGATTTTTGTGAACTCTAGTGAAGGGTCTAAAAATGTGATGCTTTGCATTATAATGCACCTCTTTAGCATCATGTCTGAACTTGTCTTTTCCAACAGCCATTCCAACCAGATTAATACATTCCATCGACTTGGCACAGAATATTTGGTTGGAGTTTTCTGTGGCATTTGCTAATATAGCTTTCAAACAAGGCATCACATTATCATAACACTTCATAAAATGTTCCTGTAGAGATGAAAACATGTTACTTTCATTTATTGGAAAATCTACAAATAGAACATACCAGATTCCAAATATGAACAACATATATAAGTTAAACCTAAACCTTGCAAGAATACCTTTGATGACTCTGCAAGAGAGGCTAAAGTAGTCAATGCTACCTCCTGTACCATTTGCTTACCATTCTGAAATACGGAATAGTTAGTAAAAAATAGTTCTGGTCACTTCTCAGTCATGAAGACAATAATTGGTTGTACATAAAAATGAAGATAATATCACCTGTATAAGAATAAGCAGCCTTCCCACTATTCCATCCAAGTAAGGTGCTAAAATATCTGGTGTACAATTTTCACTGAAGTTAAATACTGCTGCAGTTGCATGTGCCTGGACAACAACAAACGCTGAAAGAAGAGATAATATATAGCACTGGAACTTTTGCTATGATAAAGAACAAGGTCACACTTTGCCTAAATGATTGACATACCTTTTTAAACAGAGAGTGAAGTCTAATATTTGAACCTCTGCCACAGGCCACAGAGCCAATTTAAAATTCTTTCTTCGTTTCAAATTTTTTAATGTGACTGTCCAATCTTTTGTAATCGGTTCTCTAAAGATAAGGTAGACTGACTAGCCAAACTTTTGTCATTGGTTGTATCAAAATAAGATACACTTGCCATCCAATAATTTATCATCGGTTCTATCAGAATAAGATATATTGGCTATCCAATCATTTTGTCATCATTTCTATAAAAACAAGATGTGGGTGCAAGGAAACATAAAGGCTGGGTTTCTTGTAAGGAACCCCACAAATCACAAGGTCAATATTAAATCTCATATTTGGTCTAAGTTGTATAACCAGTGGTTTTGAATCTTTGATTGCTTGAAGCTAATCCATCTACCTGTATAGTATATGCATATATATCTCTACTAAACACAATATTCCCAAGGAAGTTTATATCGTTTAGGATATCAAGAGAGTTGCTTAGAAAGATATTTGTGCCACCTCATTACTATTACAAACTATTCACTAGAGAAACCGTAAGGGATGGAAATATAAACTTATAAAGTACTACTCCAAGAAATATAATCTTGTCAAACATTTGGTGAACGATTTGCTATGTTGTTATTTCAGAAGAATATAGAACTATAAATTTTTATTATAACTGTATGACATTGTTATTCCATCTAGACACTGTAATTTCTTAAATGCACTGTAATTCTTAGTTCAAATTATGGTTTGCTCTATAATGGTGCAGCATGGTATACACAAATGGCACTGTATTATATAGACTGTAAAAATGATTCTTTTCTTATTATAGGATCCTTGAAGGAGCCAGAGATTGACGAAGTCCATGACACCCTAAGAAATTCTCTAACTATGGGCATGCAAATTTGGCCATTGTATCAGAGGTGCAGAATCATCAATACTGAATTTACATTGCAGTTGTCATCTTTGGCGCAAATTAGAGTGGCAAATGGCATTGTGTAGCACGCACATTAATATAATCGTTGAGTAGCTATGACGCTACAACCCAGTCATACAATTCCAATGTTCATTGGCACTAAAACACAGTGACACTTGGTGCACAAACTTTCATCATAGACACAGTTTTAAACAGCACAGTTGCACTAACTTGAATGGACAGTTGTTACCAAATTACCCCTCATATACCATGAGGATGATTTCAGATTGAAGACCCTGCCCATGCAGGTTGCACTAGGAGTATGTGTGCTTATGTTGATGATTGACGCATACTCTTCATGAATTATTACCTTGTGGGCATCATCATCTCTTGCTTGAAGGCTTGCATCTAGCACATGTGGTGTTTGAGTGATGTTTCAGGGTTATGAATAGCATTGTTCACACATCTGACTGACCCTTCGCACATTTGTGGAAAGGGATACCCATCAACTAAGGGTTTCCCTAAGTATTATTGGTTAATTATTACTCCTTGATGTGGTGAATTAGTCACTTCGAATGTTGGCATGGTTCCTCAGGCTTCATTTGGACTATTGCTTCATAATTTTGATTGATCTTCCTTCAGATGGTGCACCCTTACTAAGGGCACATATCCCTAGGGTGCATGCCTTGGAGAGTGTGTTGTTGCATGGGATGTTTGGAATTGGGGAGTTTGCACCTTGGAGCTTAGTTAAATATCTTTAAGGCAAAGAAAGTTAAAGGTTTCTCTTCTTGTGGCATATGTGCTTGGATTTAAACCAGTGTTACACGGGGACGCGTTCCCTAGGGTTGGGAGCGCGCCCCCCTCGCTCCCCGCGCCCCGGGGACTTGGGGGCTCGTAGCGAAACGTTTCCCCTCGTCCCCAATTTGGAGAAACTTCAGGAAACGCATGGGGGAGCTCGTCCCCTATTTTGAATCGTGCACCGATGAAGTGGGGGGCGCTTAGGCCCTCCTTCCTTACTAGAGTTGTTCAGTAGTAATGGTAATATTAACATTACCATTAATTGTTTCAGGATGTTTGAGAGTGGTTCCAACCTTATCGGAGTTCATATGCAAAAAGTAGAATTTTAGATTCCATTCATAATTCAACAGACTTAACAGTTTTCAGGATTTCAGGATTGCAACGTTTCCACTGGATTCTATCATGTATGAGGTTAAGGGATTGGCATTTAATCAAGCGCATCAACCTCTCTATGTACCTTGATGTTGGTGGTGTTGATTGTTGAACTTCTCTATCATGACCTTAATCAAAATGTTCCCTTTAGTCAAGCAAAAATCACTTATTAAGCATGGGAAATTTTTTTCTAATTCTACCTTATTTTAATGCTTGATTTAGGAAGTTTCATCAAAATTGTGGTGCGTTGAGTAATGTCCCTCGAGGATCAACTTCGAAATTCAAGGTAGAGGCAAGGGCTAAGAGCCTAGAGGAGGGGGGCACAGGGTGTTATTGATGAATAGGATCCCATTATAGGATTAATAGTTCACTCCTACATAATTGTATGTTGGACTTGAAAGCCTCAAATAATGTGATTTCCTCTAGAATCATGAAGAAATAGGATCCTCAAGTCACAGTTCCCCATTAGAACATCTATGCCATGGATTCACACAATGTTGAAGTGTATTGAATCATTGAAGAATTAGACTGTATTTACAGGGAGCAGCTTAAATTGTATTTACACGCGATGAATTGTTGTTGCTGGTATTTAAAACCTCTATATTTTTTATAATTTTTATGACCTTAACGCCCCCCCGTCCCCCCCAAATTTCCCTAAAATTTGGGGGTGGTCTCCACACGTCCCCAATGTGCGTTTCCCCGCTCCCACGCTCCCGCGTCCCGGAAACTTGGGGGAACATTGATTTAAACTGCTGAAGACTAATGCTGGAATTTAATGCATCAAATGTGTTGTGAAGGGCCATAGTCCAAGTACCATTGTTCCTAGCTTTGGAAGAAGTTTAATTGTGGTTCATTTCCCCTTTAAAGTCTTTATGTTTATTGCTAGAAATGTCAATGTGTATCTCTTCTCCTAATTAAGAGTTGGTTGCCATTCATATTTCTATTGGTAAATACAACCTCGTGCATATTTGGAAGGTCTTTTTTCATCCAGATTGCTCACAAGTAATTATTTGTATTAGTGGACAGCAAATAGAATTTTTTTTAGGTTGTTAATCCTGGCTACATGCACTCACAATCTCATTTGAAAGAAGTTCATAGTTGCTACCCTTCCTAGATTATCCTTTGACACCACTTGCCCAATGGATTGATACCAAGCTTGGTCACCCCATCACCTTATTCATAAAAACCATAATAAAATTTCTGTTTTGCTAAAGATAAACTCTTTATTTCACCTTGAGCTTCATTTGCATATCTTTAGCTCCTATTCTACAGATTCCCCTCTTGTGCCAGAGGAGAGCCGGCCTAAAGTGAGAGGAAAGGCTGTTGTGGTGGCAGTGAACTGCCTTCATGGGTTTCTATAAGGTTGCCCTCATGTTTTAGGGCTTTAACACTAGAAGTGAAGGTTTGGGAGGTAACAGAAAGCTCAGCACATTTTCATGTGTGGAAGCCCAACAGTCACACCGTATCGTCTTGTATTCACACTGGATGTATCTTTTAGTCCCACTGACCTACTTCTATGGTCATTCATTGGACATTAATATAATTATCTCATCTTATCTCATCTCACTATCTCTTCATCTTCCCAAATTTTATACACTTCTGTAATTTAGAATATGAATAGATGGGAAACAAATTGATCTGCAATCCCTTGGAGGATTATTTGTACATCACCCTAAGATTGTAAATTGGTTTGATGGTTGGTGGTTAGTAATAGATGATTAATAATGGATTGATGGTTGTGTTTGAAAGCTTCATGTCGTTCATATCTCATTGTACAATTCCATCTTATAAATAAAAACATGGAGTTGACTTGTTGCCCAATTTATTGTGCTAATTTATGTATGATCGGTTTATGAATTCATTTTTTCTCTATCTAATTCACTTAAGTATCTATCCTAACATTGACTAGTGGCAGTGTATGTAATTTAAGCACATCACAATGACTGTTGTGGTTGCATTGATTTCATTGGTGGATGGCTTAATCAAATTCATATCAAAGCATCGTTTCACACATCATTGCTAGAGTTTATTCACAATTTATGGCTAAGACTCACTCTCAAAGAAATAAAGAAATGGAAGACAATTAGCAAAGTCGCATGGAGGTACTCAAAGTGGAGTTGTCAATAGAAAAGTCAAGAATATGGATGGACAATTAACCAATATTGCTCATTTGTTGCAAACTTTACTATCTTCATATCCTCCATCACAACATTGCACATTGTTGTCCACCAAATGCCCTCCAAAGTAAACCCACTCCCAAAAATCGAGTGATAGTGGAGGAAGTTCATTGCCGAATCTAGGCTCTCCTCTCAAAGTTGAAACCGAGATGGAAATTTCACCATAGGATGGTCAAATTGATGCCCTGTGAGTAGTTAAGGCAACTAGATTCTTTTTATGAGAGGAAACAGTACCTAGAAGAAGGAAAGATTGCCTATTCAAAGTTCCACATGCTTTAGAAAGCTTTGATGTGGTGGGAGAATTGTTGTGGGCATCAACAAGCACTTACTACCTGCTCCAAAGTGTAATGTCCCCATTATCGAGTTCCCTCGCTCTCTAGTTGGTGTTTGAAATAGTGCAACTTCGGAAGCTATTCTTATTATATTATTGTTGTACGTCCTACGGGAGAAGATATTGATGCATTTGATCATGTAAACCCTTGAAAGAATCAATGTAAACCTTGGGTTGAAAACACACAAAAAAAGTATCTTTAAATGTTATTTTATCTTCCCCCAAGACAAGTCGGCCCTGTCAGTTAGACAGGTCGGCCCAATGGGTAAACTGCCCCAAAATAGTGGGCAGTCTGCCCCATACAATGGGCAGAACTGCCCCAGTTAGATCGGCCCAGTTAGGGAAAGTCAGGTCGGCCAAGTAAGGGAAAAAGTCACTTTTGATGTGTATCAATAGAGAGGTTGAACCTCTCATTTGGACATTCACTCAAGACAAGTTCGCCCTACTAAGAGAGGTTCGCTACTGCAGCTAGGAGACTGATTTTTGGGGTTCTCCACTATTGGAGAAGTTTCTCTCTTATTTTTCTTGGGTTTGCGCTAATACTATCTAGATGTACATCATTCTCTATTGGAAGTTGTGAGCTCGGGGAAGACAAATAGCCTTGTCTATGGTTGGGAGATGATTGTTCTTATCATCGTGGTTAAATGAGCTCCACACTCATTTTGTTTCTGTGCTTTGCCATTCTTTTAGTGATCCTAGTTATGCTGCTATAAAAAATCTAACACGGTATCAAAGCAGTGCTAAAAGAAGCCATTGTCGGAAACTAGGGTTTCATATTTCAGAGCCTTCCCTTATCAATTTGGCTTGAAAAGAGCATTGAGAATTTCACCCTAGGGAAGGCGCATCTTTTGGTGGAAGAAAATTTCAGTTTCGAGAATTTTCAATTTTGACCTAACTCTGTAGCTGCTGCATTTTTCTACAAAAATTGAGGTTTCAAGTTTCTAACCCTGTTGTCCACAGATTTGGTTTGATTTTACCTCTCCTTAACTCGCCATCATAGGGCGCATCTACCTATAGAATCAGTTTTCCAAGAATCCCAACTTCAAAATTGACCTAACTCCTGCTAGGGTTTCTGATCCAATTGTAGTCAAGATGATTGGGATGAAGATCGAGGATTGGTTGGATGGGGCTTCCAACTTCAGCTCTTGGAAATCTACAGTTCTTCTCATTCTTGAAGAAAGTGACCTATTAAAGGTTGTAATTGAGAAGGTTCCAGGATCAGCAGAAGAAAAAGATCTCTCTCATATTCAATCTTCAAATGCAATAAGTATCGCCACTATGCCAGATATTGTCGAAGTTCAAACAAGAGGAAGCATGAAGCCTTAACCACTGATGTTGATGAAGACACTCCTCACAAGAAGTCAAGGAAAGATGATCATACGGAGTTCTTTTTCTAGTGCTCCCCATGTTGAGGTGATCAAGACTGCAATGATCTCCCAACAAGAAAATGAAGAACAGAGGTCTCTCATGGTTCCCACAAGGAGGCAGTGGGAGCCCACCCACAAAAACAATAAAAGATAAGTATTTGAATTTATTGCTCACATAGATCTGTTTTGTCTTATATGTTTTCATAACAAATTGTATGCAAATCCATTAGAAAGTTTGTTGAGCATTTGATATAGTCCACTTATTGATGTACCGCAGGCTCTTGTTGCACAACATTCCATGAACACCTGATGGAGCTAGTTTAGATGATATCTCCTTCTTACATGCTTAGAGTAGTGCACACTCTTGATGACATGTTCTAGTGGAGATAGCAAACATCTAGTTTGTTACCATATATGTTTGGAGACATGTTTATGATTGTTGTGCCGAAGCATTAGCCAAGATGCCTAGTGTAAACTATTGCCATTGCATAGAAATAGAATTATATAAATTTGATTATGCAATGTCACTAATCATCTGACGAGATTTAACTTGTAGGGAAAAGACAATATGATATGGCCTACAAGAGAAGGATGATGAGACTTATTCCGATGAACAAGTGATGGACACATGAATCCCATTGATGTTCAGATTAATCAAAAGCATGAAGCTTCTAGGAGCATGACTCTCAACCTAGAAGGATGACTCCTAGACAAAGCAATTAGATGGAAGTCATGCAAATAGACGAGGACCTAACACATCCAGCTATATTTGATACATAACTCACAGGCCCAGAAGATCTGATCTGAAGATCAAGGATGAGGAGCTGATAGATCATAAGGAGATGAGATCATCTCCTCCTCAAGTAGTTCAGAGGGAGTTAGCAAAGAAGGATGAACCGATCGACCCCATTGATCCAGTTGAGACGGTTGATGCTCCCACAAATATTGCAATAGGCCAGAAGAGGCCTAGATGGGCACAACAGACATTGTAGGATGAAAAGGGGCATGAAGCTCCACATAATACTTTCCAAGAAAGCAAGAGACCTTAGAGGTTCTCAAGTTATGTAGCATTGATGAGTCACATCATTGACTCAGAGCCTACCTCCTATGAAGAGGCCTCCAGACACCAAGTTTGGAAGGATGCCATGATGGAAGAATACCAATCCATCATGAAGAATGATGTGTGGGAGGTTGTATCGAGACCTGGGGGGAACTCAGTAGTAACTTCCAAATGGCTTTACAAAATCAAGCATGGAGCAGATGGCAGTGTTGAAAAACACAAGGCTAGATTTGTTGCCAGAGGATTCTCTCAGAAAGAGGGAGTCCATTATGATGAGACATTTGCTTCATGTGGCTCGATATACTTCCATCGGGACGATTTGCTATTGCTTCAGCTATGGGATGGAAGCTACATCAAATGGATGTCAATACTGCCTTCCTCAATGGTGTTATTGAGGAAGAAGTGTATATTGAACAACCAAAAGGGTTTGTTGTCCATGGAAAGGAGTCCCACGTATGCAGGCTGAAAAAGGCCCTATATGGACTCAAGCAAGCACCACGTGCTTGGTATGGACCTGTGTTTTAAAAATCGGTGGAATCGGAATCGGAATCGGCCGATTCACCGATTTAAGGCAAGACCGGTTCAAACCGGCCTCCAAATCGGATCGGAGGACCGGTTTGGTACTGAACCGGCCGATTCGGTATCAAATCGGCCGGTTCGGTACCGAACCGGTCTGGTCCACCGATTTTTGACAAAAATCGGCCGATTTTTTGGTGTGGGCCTGTGGGCCATTAAAAAATGGTTTTTCTTAATTGTTTTTGAATTTTTAACCTATATCCCCATGGTGCTAGTGATACTAATGATAATGTTAAATTCTTAAAGTAAAAGGATGGAAAATAAAAGATAAGGAGAATGTCACTTTTCCATCCTTTTACTTAAATTTTTAACATTACCATTAATTGTTTCAGGATGTTTGAGAGTGGTTCCAACTTCATCGGACTTCATATGCAAAAAGTAGATTTTTAGATCCCATTCAAAATTCATCAGACTTAATAGTTTTCAGGATTTTCGGATTGCAAGGTTTCCACTAGATTCTATCATGTATGAGGGTATGGAATTGGCATTTAATCAAGCACATCAACCCCTATATGTACCTTGATATTGGTGCTGTTGATTGTTGAATTCCTCTGTCATGACCTTAATAAAAATGTACTCTTCACTCATGCAAAATCACTTATCAAGCGTCGAAAGCTTTTTCTACGTTATTTTAGCGATTGGATTAGGAAGTTTCATCAAAATTGTAGTGTGTTGAGTCGTTGACTAATGTCCTTGGAGGATCAACTTTGAAATTCGAGTTAGAGGCAAGGGCTAGAGCCTAGAGGAGGGATGCATAGGGTGCTATTGATGAATAGGATCCCAATATAGGCAATGATTCGTTGACATGTATGATTGATGATTTATATTTCACATTCATTTTTGTAAATGTCTTTGCTAATTTATTAATTTAATATATATATATATATTGCATTTCCTCATTTCCACAATTTTGGGGGTCACGTTTCCCCTGTTTCGAAGTTTCTCCGTTTCATCCTCGTTTCCCCGTTTCATGCAACTTAGGTTGAAGCTGTTCAAACCCTCGTACAAAAATTTTGAAGCAAACATGTGCCTGTTATGACTTTTGTAGCAGTAAAAAGTCATGAAAATCACCTTAAAGGCTAAAAATAAATTGTGAGCAGTACTGTGGATGAAAGCAGCCCTAAACAACAAGTAAAGGTGCTCTTTGGCCTTCAAACAACAGGTCTAGGTCATAACAACAGTCCTAAAATCTTGAAAATGTTGTTTTTCTTTAAAATTTAAATATTTTATGTATTTTTGAGTAAACCGATTCATTAAATTCAAATCGGCCGATTTATGACCGATTCATTACCGATTCTGATTCCGATTCCGAGTTGACCCTCAACCGATTCCGAGTCCGATTTCGATTTTTCAAACTTTGGTATGGACGGATAGGCAGATACTTGCTGAGCTTGGGATTCACCGAGAGTGATGCAGACCCCAACCTTTACGACAAGGTTGTGGATGATGAGCCACTGATTTTGGTACTCTATGTTGATGATATGTTTCTCACTGGGAATGAGAAACTTATTGTATGGTGTAAGAAGAAGCTTGCCTCTGAGTTTGAAATGAATGATCTCGGATTGATGCATTACTTCTTGGGATTAGAAGTATGGCAGAGGCAAAAGGAGATTTTCCTGAGTCAAGGAAAATACACCATTGATATTCTGAAGAGATTCAGAATGTTGGACTACAAGTCCATGGCCACTTCGAGGGATGCAAATCTGAAGAAGTTGAGGGACTCTGCTTCAGATTCAGATTTGATTGATCCCACTATGTATCACCAACTGATTGGATCTTTAATGTATATGACAAACACCAGACCAGATATATGTTTTGCTGTGAATGCTCTTAGCCAATTCATGTGCGAGCCGAGACAGATTCACTGGGTTGCTGCAAAACATGTGCTGAGGTACTTGCGTGGCACTGTGGGATATGGCCTGAGATATGCTTCAAAATGTGACTTGAGATTGCAGGGATTTTGAGACTCAGATTGGGTCGAATGTGCTGCAGACAGGAAGAGCAACTCCGGGTGTTGCTTCAGCTTGGGTTCTGCAGTGATTTACTGGTGCAGCAGAAAGCAAACCTCAGTAGCACTTAGCACTGTAGAGGCCAAGTATATGGTTGCTAGTACAGCAACTCGAGAAGCTGTGTGGCTTCGGAAACTCCTTGCGGGATTGTTTGGATAGATTCCAGAGCCAACTGTGAATCACTGTGATAACCAAAGCTATGTGCAGATGTCAGTGAATCATGTATTCCGCGACAAGTCGAAGCATATAGAGATTCAGTATCACTACATTCGTGATATGGTGCAGAAAGGTGCGATCGAGTTACAGTATGTTTCGACAGATGACCAGAGTACAATTGTTCTTACCAAGTCTCTTCCTAGGATAAAGTTTGAATACTTTAGTGGAAGAGAACGTGTCCCTCCTTGAGAGGGAAAGATGATACAGAGAAAGACATTTACCTTGCTTCTACACAGGTACCTCTGCTCGTCCAGGTATGGGAGGATCCCATCGACATTAGAGACAGACAGATGGTAGATGGTTGTGTGAAGTTTCCTCTGCTCGTCCAGGTTCTCAGCCAGGTATGGGAGGATCCCATCGACAATAGAGACAGGCAGGTAGTAGATGGTCATGTGAAGCTTCTGGGAAATCTCTCGAACATCCAGGTTGGATGGAGAGGCCACTGCATTCTCCAAATCACTCTAGGATAGAGTGAGGAGATCTCTCGGACATCCAGATACGATGGAGAGGCCACTGCATTCTCCGTATCACTCTAGGATAGAGTGAGGAGATCTCTCGGACATCCAAATAGGATGGAGAGGCCACTACGTTCTCCGGATCACTGTAGGATAGACTAAGGAGATCTCTCGGACATCCAGATAGGATGGAGAGGCCTCTACGTTCTCCGGATCACTCTAGCATAGAGTGAGGAGATCTCTCGGACATCCAGATAGGATGGAGAGGCCACTGCATTCTCCGAATCACTCTACGATAGAGTGAGGAGATCTCTCGAACATCCTGATAGGATGGATAGGCCAGAGCACACTCCCAGACACTCTATAGAGTGGGTTGATCTCTCGGACATCATAGGACATGATGGAGAAATTTAGTGCATTCTCCATATCACTCTAAAAAGAGTGAGGAGATCTCTCGAACATCCAGATAGGATGGAGAGGCCTCTACGTTCTCCAGATCACTCTAGGATAGAGTGAGCAGATCTCTCGAACATCTAGATAGGATGGAGAGGCCATTACATTCTCCGAATCACTCTAGGATAGAGTGAGGAGATCTCTCGGACATCCTGATAGGATGGAGAGGCCGACGCACACTCCCGGACACTCAGTAGAGTGGGGAGATCTCTCGGACATCATAGGACATGATGGAGAAATTTAGTGCATTCTCCAGATCACTCTGAAAAGAGTGAGGAGATCTGTCAGACATCCTAGGACGGGATGGAGAGGCGAGTGCACACTGGCGCACACTAGTACTCTTGACTCACCGAAGGAATGGTTGAGTTGGTGCATGTTCCCCGAAGGACTGCGTTGAGTTGAGGCACGTTGTCCTTGAGCATGTTCCCCGAAGGACTGGGTTGAGCTAAGGCACGTTGTCCTTGTGCATGTTCCCCGAAGGACTGGGTTGAGCTGAGGCACATTGTATTGATTCACGATGGACTGGGATGAGATGATGCTTGCTGGACACTCTAATGGACTGTGCAAAGTTGTTGATCTAAGCCACGAGTGACTCCCCTATGGATAGGGCAGAGTCGTGGAGCTAGTGCATGTTCTCCAATGGACTGGATTGAGCTGATGCACGAAAATTGATTTGTTGACACTTCTCGACGAACTGAGATTGTGTTGAAAGACCTTCCTTATGATATAGAGAGGTTAAAGATAACCGTGATGTACAGATGATATACAGATACTGATGATGCCTCCCTGGCTAAGAGGGAGTGTTGGAGTAGTAGCTGCATGAGGCATAAAATTAGAATACCCTCCTTGTTGAGAATACCTTCCTTATTGAGAGGGAGTGTTGGAAATAGTGCAACTTTGGAAGCTATTCTTATTATATTATTGTTGTATCTCCTACGGGAGAAGATATTGATGTATTTGATCATGTAAACCCTTGAAAGAATCAATGTAAACCTTGGGGTGAAAACAAACAAAGAAAAGTATCTTTAAATGTTATTTTATCTTCCCCCAAGACAAGTCGGCCATGTCAGTTAGACAGGTCGGCCCAATGGGTAAACTGCCCCAAAACAGTGGCAGTCTGCCCCAAACAATGGGCAGAACTGCCCCAGTCAGGTCAACCCAGTTAGGGAAAGTCAGGTTGGCCCAATAAGGGAAAAAGTCACTTTTGATGTGTATAAATAGAGAGGTCGAACCTCTCATTTGGACATTCACTCAAGTCAAGTTCGCTCTACTAAGAGAGGTTCGCTACTGTAGCTAGGAGACTGGTTTTTGGGGTTCTCCACTATTGGAGAAGTTTCTCTCTTATTTTTCTTGGGTTTGCACTACTACTATCTAGATGTACATCGTTCTCTATTGGAAGGTGTGAGCTCGGGGGAGACAAATAGCATTATCTATGGTTGGGGGATGATTGTTCTTATCATCGTGGTTAAAAGAGCTCCACACTCATTTTGTTTCTGTGCTTTGCCGTTCTTTTAGTGATCCTGGTTATGCTGCTATAAAAAATCTAATAGTTGGAGATGACTTTATAGGTTTATGTCAGCTCGATCAGAGGGGTAATCTGATGTTACCAGTGAGCTCAAAGGGTTTAGAGGATTTATATGATGCCTGACCAAGTCCATTTTTTATTTTTCATCATCGGGATCACTCCTGCGCAGTCAGTTTTCAGTTCTGAGGCATTTCGACCATTCCTGTAATTTGGGAGCAATAATTAATTAATTTCACTAAGGTTGTTATTTTAATTAATTATTTAAGAGGGGCACCTTAGTGTAATAGCCAATTGGAACCGGGATAAAAAGCTTTAAATGGTGGAATGATGAGAAGTGACTTCCAATGCCCGAAAATGTTTTGAAGTAAAATAAATCACTTTTTGGAGTTAAAAGGAGAAATAAAGTGACTTTGGAGAAATATTGAAGGAAGATTTTCTAAAGTCACCTATATTATTTAATTAGGTGGAAAAGAGGAAAAATGGCGGGAAAGGATTAAAAAGGGAATAAAAGAGCAAATCAACTCACTCTCTCATTATTCATGACATTTCATTTTCGAAAAGAGATTTGGAGAGCTCTTGTAGCTTTTGTCTCTTGGGATGAAAACCCTAAGAGAGAAATCAGTTTCGGTAGTGAAACTATCCATCCTAGCTGATCGAGGAGGGGAGATCACTCGGATCTTCCATTGCGCTTCACTGCCATATAAGAGATTCAAGCTATTATTGCATATATATGAATATTTTCAGAGTTTTTGGAGAGTTGGTGAAAGGCACACTTGCCTAGGAGGACATGGGTATTTTCAGCTCCATATATCTCGTGACCACCTACAGCTGTGAGGAAAAAGGAGCTATGTACTTGACCTTACTGAGTTTACTGTCATAAGGGAAGTTGTTGCACTTACTGGGGAAGCATGGGGCTGTCTGAAGGAGGGTGCACCACTTTTTGGAGGGCATGACTACTGTTGGAGGGTGCAGAACCAGGAAACATCATTGTCATTCGCTACTGCTGCCATATACTACTGTGGGCTCTCATTTTCATTCTTTTACTGCTGTTAAGGGGGCACAGTCACTATTAGAGGAAGGGCACATTACATGTGGAAGGGGGCTTTCATTGTGGAGGGCCAAATAATATATTGGGGCTGAGTTTGCGGCATTACACTGGCAAGACAGTGCTGTGTTTTGCTTGGGAAAGACTACATATTTATGCTGGGTATTTCCTTCAGTGCTTACCAGCTTACAACTTCACAAATCAACCAAGTCGTGGGGGCTTTGAGGGCTGTACACTACCACAGAAGGGTGCTGCGTATTGATGCTAAGCTACAGGCCTGAAATATACTCCTTTAATCAGATTTCTCTCATTTCTATATACCGCTATTACAGTCAATAAAATCTGAGTATATTCCTATGTTATTATGACTGTGTTTTACAGTCAATAAAATCTGAGTATATCCCTATGTTATTATGACTGTGTTTCTTGGCATTAAATACATCTGAATAATTTTTATGTGTACGTTCTATGGTCAAAAATGATGATCTCTGATATCTGAAACAATACCACAAAAACATCCGTCAAAAGCATAAAAATAGTCAACCAGATTTGGGGGTTATTACAGTGGTCTTGTTAACAAACTGTTTGAAGAAAGTCTCAAACCAAGATTTCCACCAACAGTCAGCACACAAGAAAAAAGGGGTCAGCTCAGGAAAGGGGACGGTTCAGTAGCACCAAGGCAGTTTATCAAAGTGTTTGACAAAAGTCCAAGCCCAAAATACATAAGCATTTAACTCAAAATTAAGTCTGGATCTGGCTGGGATCATTACAGTGGTAGCAAAGCAGTAGTAGACAAAGTGTTTGACAGAAGTCTTAAACCAAAGTTACATAACAGTTAACTCAACTTTCAACCCAGATCTAGTGAGGGATTTTACAGTGGTATCAGAGCCGTGCATCCTGCCAGTCTATTGGGGTGAAAATCATGGCATCATTGAGTTAAGATGAGTTGGTCAATAAACTTTTTAATGCAGGAGGTAAACTTGAATACCTATTCCAGCCAAAAGATGTTCTTCTCAGCACCTTGGAGGAAGTTGAGGATTGTTTGCACATGGTGAATTAGTCACCTTCTTATGTAAAACAAGCAGCCATGATTCCGGCAGTGACTTCCTTGGGTGACCAAAAGTTGTTGACACGCAGATAAAGAGATAAGACTCATGGTCACTTCATGTTTGAGTGAAATTGTGAGAATTTCAGCACTTAACGCTCCTTATGATAACAACACAATGAAGAGATATTTCAGCTATTGGTGGATAGTTTCCAAGGATTTGATAATGTCATGGGTTCTCAATTTACTAGAAGGGTTACCATAATTGAAACATTTGCAAAGATCAGATTTGGTAAAATCATGAGAGGTATGGGATTGAATGATCTAATTCTCAGAATGTTCAATCAATTCTTTGCTACCATCAGAAAATATCATGCTAACAATGTTATTACAGCAATGCATTCCACTATGACCTTGATCGTTAATGAAGGCAATGAAGTGCCAGTCACTTTATTCTATCTTATCGGCTAAAATTTTGAAGGGTGATAAAAAATCCTTAGATGTGAAGCAGGTTTTAGCTGAGATGGTGATTGCTCAGTGTGAAGAGAAGCTGAAGCCTTTCTTAGCCCATTAGGAGCAAGAGGAAGAAGAGGAATTCATATCAGAAACTTCTGATCAGGAAGATGCCTCATCACACAAGGAATGTATGACAAAAACCCAGGATGACTTCTTAGACATGCATGCAACTCTGTAACATGGCCTTTAGTAACTCAAAAAATAAAAAGAGCATAGCAGGCAATTCCAACGCATGACCCCAATCCCCCCAAGGGGGATTCACACTTTTTCCTTTTTTTACTTTTCTGCAACTTTTTCCTTTTTTTTGTTTTAGATTAGTTTATTTTGAGCTTTAGTAATTAAATAACAAACACTAAAGCACACAACGTCCTCCGAGGACTCATTTATCATTTTGTTATATGCTTATGTGTTTTTTAACAAACAGCTACTATTGTTCTTAAAATCTGATCTTAAAATTAACCCCTTGCCGAAGTACTCCATCACTTTGTGGTGCAAGGAAAAGATACTCTTGGGTTTTAGTTTAGTTAATCATCCACTCACACATTTTAATAAAACGAACCACACCAAGTATGCTCTTGACCGCTGCAGCTTGGTCAGAACAGTTGGCTCAATCAGAAACGGGTGTAAGGTACATAGTTTTAATAGGACAATCCAATCTCATCTTTCTTGGCGGATTCGGGAGGTTGCATGGGTGTATACCGTAGAGAAAGCAGGCTACTTTAAGAAGGTTCATCCTCGCCTAGTTGGACACTTGGTTAAGCCGCTAAAGCACTCAATCCAAAGAGCTAGATTCGGTTGGGCCAAACCAACAATTTTACCCATTCCCTAATCCACTCATTTAATAATCTTAAAATTTACCAACTAAGACACTGCAATACTTTCACCGAGACCACAGAAGCAACCCTCACAAGCACTCCATTTTCATCGGCACTGATCTTTAATATTTCTTTTTTTTATTTTTTTATGTTAATTTTTACCAATGTCATGAATTGTGTTGTATCTTAAAAACGGTGGGTTTTAATTTCATATTGCAGTGATTTATGGTTTAATTTTAAGTTATTTCATCATAACTCCTAGAATAGACTTTTACTTTTGTTATAGATTAAAATCCTTAGTTTAAAATTTACCAACAAAGACACTGCAATACTTTCACCGAGACCACAGAAGCAACCCTCACAAGCACTCCATTTTCATTGGCACTGATCTTTAATATTTTTTATTTTTTTATGTTAATTTTTACCAATGTCATGAATTGTGTTGTATCTTAAAAACGGTGGGTTTTAATTTCATATTGCAGTGATTTATAGTTTATTTTTAAGTTATTTCATCATAACTCCTAGAATAGACTTTTACTTTTGTTATAGATTAAAAGCCTTAGTTTAATTTTCATAGGGACTGTTGTCCGCCAATATGCACACCAGCAGCGGAAATCTTTCGAAAGCTGTCTCTTCACTAAAAGTGAGAGAGGTGTGGCCTTGGGGGCAAGCAATGAGCCAGACACTGTCACCTGAATCCCAGCTCCTCCGTTTAGGCAAACTCCTAACAAAGCCAAGGGGGGTAGTCCCTAAAAGAGAGTTTCACTAAGGCTCTAGTATTTATAGTGTTTTTTAGGTGTTGTGATGCGGATGGGTGTTTTTTAGGAGTTTTTAAATAAAAGACAATATAAGATTTAAGTGTAAAGCAAAATAGTGCAATCCACGTTGCAGATACAAAACGAAAGATACACTTGGACAATAAATAAATCACTTTTCACGTAAATAGAAGCAAATACTCCAATGTTGATATTTAAGCAAGCAAGATATATGATGAAGGACCAGTGCCTTATGGAGTCAAATATAAAAGTGATTGTAAAAACTTGATACAAGTGCTTGAAATAGACAGTTTGTGAGAACGTTATGCAGCTTATCTTGGTAAATTTAAAGTTTTAATTGTCTTGATTATTAGGGCTAAGAACAAGGTATCAAAAGAATAGTGGAACCTTATCCAAGAAAAACTACTGGCAACCTTAGGTGATAGGTCGGAAGCACCCAGATTCAAGAGGATAGGTGTCCAATGTTTGAACCGCCCCCGAGTCTGACCAGTGGATTTCCGGCACCACCTCTTGTGGGAAGAACAGTAATTTGTCTTGGTTGAAGTTTTGGGTAAAAATTTTAATTAGATTTTCGCTTGTGAATTAACAGGTCTTCCACCTTTCTGAGTACTAGCCCAACCGTTTCCGGTTGGCAGAGCATACGGGTGTAGGACAGAAATCAAGGTAAATTAATTAAGGGGTGTGTGGGTTGAAGAGTTTTAAACTAAGAGCACTTTAGTTCAACTCTCCGATAGAGAGCGCTCTTGACTTGGTCTTATGACCACAGTTCAAGAGACTTGCTATTTTAACAAATGCCTAATGCAGGGATAATGCAAAAAACTAAAATGCCCTCCGATAGAGGGTGCTCTTGACTTGGATTTGGCCAAGTTCAAGAGACTTTGGTTAGTTTTAAGAAGCAGGTGAATTGTAATAGCAGTATATCTCAACTTGAAAAAAAAAGATTTAAATAGTATGATTGATCAGCAAGATATGAATACTACTAACAATACTACTTTGCCAAATAAAATGAAAACTTGAGCAAATCTAGTGTTCTACCACACAAATTCTAGTCTATTAGGTGGGATCGATCTCCGAACAAGATCAACCACTAGAAGCCACCAATCTTGGAAACCTTCCAGCTAGCTGGATGTCCACAAGAAGTTGATGGGGGAGTGAGAAGCTACCACAAAACTATGTGACCTTTGGGATACAATCCCAAAGTTAGCTATTCTCTGGTCAAGGATTGGAAGAGAAGATATGAGATAAAATTAAATGACAGTAAATCTAAACTACCCAAAAGTCTCTTTCAAGTCAAAGACCCGACTCGGGAGAGCATGCGGGTAAGTAAATATGGAAGATAACTTATTGAAATAAAACTAGCATATAACTGATCTAAAGCTAAGAATCAAACTAATCAATGAGACGAGACCACAAGGCTTCCCCAAATGGGGAAGTGAATGTGGGGGCTTAAAAACCCCACTTGCAAATTTTATTACGGAGATACAATTGCCCTCGGGAATAAGACCCTTGTAGGGACTTTTTCGAAATAAATAACTTGTAAAAACTTGAAAATAGACTAAGATCTATTACAAAAGGATAAGAATGATCTAGCTTTATTTTTTGTTCTCTTGTGTTCTTGATGGCTTCTCGATTGGAAGCTTCTTGACTTCTACTCCCTGAAACAAGTCTATCACAAACTAATAGCTCCAATACCCATTAGAGTTAAAAAATCAAATAACAAATTTGTACTAGCTATAGTCCTAGATCTACAAACTACATGCAAGCAAATGATAAAATAAAATTTACCCTTAAGATGCAAGTGCAATTACCTTGAAATTTAAACTATTTGCAATGTTTGAATGACAAAAATGAAGTGGCAGCCACACATGTGAAGTTTTAGGACAGTCAAACAATGTTTAAGATGGTAGCCAATAGAGTTTTAGGACAGTCAACATGTGTAGATGGCAGTCACCAAGTTTTTAGGACAGTCAACTCGTGTAGATGTCTTAGTTGGCAGCCAATAGAAACATACCTTATGACAGTGAATTAGATGTGTAGAGAACGGCAAATAAAAATAAACTTCGGGACAGTCAAAGTAGATAGATGGCAGTAAATTAAATTTATGACAGTCCTTACAATGTCTAAAAGGTAGCCCACACACTTTAGGATAATCACAATGTAGATAAATGGCTTTGCATGTTGACAAAGTTTGAAACTAGATAACGATAATAAACAAAATCTATGATAATAACTTTGTAACAACACAATGCAACTAGCTGTGAAAGATTTTGCCCAACTAACAACTAATCTAGCATGTATGAGATATAAATATTAACTTTTGAAATACCAATTAACTAGTTAAACAAACTAACTATCAACTAACTAAATTCTAACAAAAGTAAATGCTACAAAGTAAGATCTACAAATAAAACACTAACACCTAGCTAACATCTAATCACTTGATTTGTTTTTGTTATTTGTTTTGTGTTTGTAGGACAAAATGGGGGATGGACGAGAGGGGACCTAAGGGATGGAATGAATGCAAGAGAGGAGAGGACACTAGAGGGGGACGATAGGAGGGATAAGGCAATAAGAGGAAAGGCGAATGGGATGGAGAGGAGAGGCTAAAGGAGGTAAGACGAGAGCACAAGAGGAGAAGGGCGAATGGGGAAGGAAAGCCAAAAGAAGTGGGACAAAATGGGAGAAGACTAGGGCAAAAATGAATGGCCAAAGAAGGACAAAAAGAACAAATGGGAAGAGGAGGAGAAAAACTAGGTCTTGGAGCTTCAAGTGGAACACTTGAGAGGGCAAAAACACTGTCTTGGAAATCCTCCAGTTAACCGGTGATACGCCGACAACAAGTGTTGAAGAGAGCACAAGGGAACAAATCCCAAATTATTCCCCAAGGTTGAAGGAGCTTCAACCTTATGGCTAACTAATCTATGGCTTGAAAAGGACAAGTGACTAACTTGGATCAAGACTAGAAGGGCTAGAAAGGGCTTAGCATGCAAGTACAAAAGTTTCAAAGAGCAAATGAGAAGGCTTGAAGAAGTGAAAGCCTAAAGTAACAAGTAACCAATGTTTTGAAAGTGAAGTTTTTGATGGAAGAAGTAACTTTTCCGCTTTGATGCAAAAACTCTAGATCTTGTTCCCTTGGAGGTTTCCTGAAAACAAACTATTAGCACAAGTTTTTTGTTGGTGGAGAAGAGGGAGATACAACCGAGTTCATCTCATCTCAACCATTTGAGGATCTGCAATAGATAAACACTCATACAAACAATACTTGATTAAACTTAGAGAGTTAGTCAAAAATGGAAAAAGAGACAAGGTAGTAAGACCGATTACAATTTGTACTCTTTTAAACCATCCAAGCCTAAGCCTAGCAAACAAATTGGACCATCAAATGCTTGCCCTATGCTCTTAATAAAGAGATCTAAGCATAAATTATAATCAAGATTGAAATTGCAAGAATGTAAAAATCATAGATATTACCTCAACAATGAACCATTAACCCATGAACCAATAGACATGCACACCATTTGCCTCCAAAGCCAACTTTATTTCCACAAGCTCTTGACAAATATGAGCAGAGTAACTTTACAACAATTTTCCATGAGATAATAACCCAAATGGGCCTCTCTTTATAGCACAAGACACAAGCTAACCCTAGGTTGAATTGGCAACAAGCAGGGAGGTCGAATTCCAATCAATCAAGGGCTTGGCATGGTAAACAATGGCCCAAAGTCGAGTTTGAGGTTGGTAGGATTGAATAGGTGGCAAACTCGAGTTGTTGGTAGGTTGAGATGGAAACACCATCCAATAAACACTCTACAACAAGGAAGGGCGTGAGCTATGGTGAGGAATGACGTGAGGAGTGGTAGGTTGACGTGAAGATGTGGAGGGTGCGAGCTAGTTTAATGGATGGCAAGTGGCATGTAGTAGGTGCTAACTCGAATCTAATGGAAGCCAAGCTAACTCGTGATTGCATGGGAAGTATCATTAACCAATCAACAAACCCTAACAAGGATTAACACGAGCTTGGTGAGGATTGACGTGAGCTATGTGGAGATATGCGAGCTAGTTGGTAGATGGCAAGTGGCATAGGTAGGTGCTAACTCGAAATAGCAAAGGGAGCCAAGCTACGAATTGGGTGAGTCATGAGGGCGCCCATCTCTAACACTAATGCACATTCACCAACCCAAACATCAAATGACAACACACCAAATCGAACCTTGCATGAGGAGGGCGAATTGCCATGAATGGATAACACTCTAGTGACTGGATAGTTGACTGGGAAGACTTGGAGTTGATTGGAATCCTCCTAAATGCTCATTGCGATGTCATTTAGCCTTTTATTTTAATCAAATTGATTAATTTTGGAGAGATTTGGATTATCTCCAAAATACTCAATTTTATTATTTTAATTAATAATTTCTCTGTAAATGACTTTTCAGAGAAAATATTAATTATGAGGCTGAATTGACATCCGAAAGTTGGGTTTAGCTGCTCCATGGGTCATGTGTGATTTTTGGCTTATGAAACGAGCCATCAAACACTAAAATCGGACCCCAGATGACTGACATATTACAGACTCAAATTTCTCTATTTAAACTATAGAGAAATTTAATTAAAATTTAAATAAATTTAAAAAAATAAAAACCCCAATTCCGACGCGTCCGGTAAAAAATTTTCGAAATTTTTTTGGGGGGTCCTAGAGACTTAGGACATGACCAAAACCTATTCTAATAGTGCCTGGTAGGTTTATACATTACAGTTGGACCCTAATAACCCCCCATGGCCAAATTTCCAAAATCGAGCATTCCAGCTTTGGAGGAAGCGAGAGAAAAACCAAGAGATTATATCTCGCCTGAAGCAAAGTATAATCTAACGGTGAAAAAACTCCCTGGAATACCTTAGTTGTTTAATCCAGTCATGGGGCACCGAGCCACTCAGACCCTGCTAGCACACTTTGATACAAACCCCCATGGGGCCATGGTCATGTCGACTCAAAAACAAAACTGGCTAGACCCAAATATATGAAACCCAGATGCTCTAGAAGTGAACACTGATGTGTTCCAACACTGGTGGCTCAATAAGGTTTCAACTATTGTACAAATCAGTTGATAACAGGGACCACCCCCCTTTCCTTCGCTGGGAGTGAGCCTAAACGGAGGAGTCGAGTAATCAAGTGACAGCACTTGACTCTCACTTGCCCCCAAGGACACACCGAGCGGCTTGAAGGTTTCCTGCTACGTTCCCCCCCAAGTGTGTATTAAGGGGCAACAGGCCCCATAGAGGAATTAGGTCACTCTCACTTAAAGTATAAATAGAGAGGCTCACTCTCTCATTTGCACATCACACTCACTCAAGAAAGTTCGCACCAAGTGAGAGAGAAGACAAGTTCGCTGGAGGAGAAAGAGAGAAGCTACAGAAGACATGTTGTATTTGGGTTTTTCTATCTTGTTTGATATTGTACTTGCGACGAATCTATTTCTGAGGAAGTTTCGGGGTTTTCTCATTTATGGTTTCGTCGAGGAAATTCTCTTGAATCTCGTCATTTGCGGATCAAGAGTGCTCTCTGTCGGAGAGTCTTTTTTCATTCTTTTTGCATGTTAAATCATTATACTAACCCCCTTGCTTTCCCGAGTACGGTCTTTGATCTGAAAGAGACTCTTGGGTAGTAATTAGATAACTTCAAATTTTGCTTCCTTTCCATTATGTATCCTTGCATCTATTTTTCTTTTTGTTGAGTCTTAAGACTTTTAAAAATCTCTTGAATCTCGCCATTTGCGGATCAAGAGTGCTCTCTATCGGAGGGTTAAAATTGGAATTAACATCTTGTAAGCACCATGTATTCTCTACCCATCGCAGGCTAGTCTGAGCTTTAGGATATCAAAAATGGTTGTTTACACTCTTCAATTTCTCACATTAATTAATTCACTCATATTAATAAAACCAAGTGCCCAATACAAAAATCTGACATTGACGATAAGTGATCAAGTGGGAAAATTTTGACTAAGGACGTGAGAACAACTGGGAGGCGACCTCAAGGCATAGTTAGACTACACCCTTGTTGGTGTAGTGTTGAACACCGCTCTCGAGACTCCATTCCAACCCACATGTCTTTGTACGACGCCACTTAGATCATAATCCGGACATATTCCCCGTACCGCAAGGTATATCAAGAATCCCCTTTTTTCCCTCATTAATCCACTCATTCTTTTAAAATCATTAATAAAATAAACCAAGAACACTTGCATAACAGTTTCAATACAACACTCCAACAGTCAGTGACTCCATTAGCACTGGTCTCAAGCACTTGCAATCATATTTTCATACTTCTATTTTTAATTTCGCAAGTATTGTTTATTTTATGATTATGTCATGTTGTGGATGTGTTACAATTTATGTGTGAGAAAACTTGGTTTAATTTCGATAATTCATTCATAAAATCCTAAATAACAATCTTCCCATCACTAAACACAAAACTTAAAAAAGACTTAGTAACCCTTTTTTAGTAGGGACTACCCCCTTGGCTTTGATTAGGAGTTTGCCTAAACGGAGGAGTCAGGATCAGGTGACAACACCTAACTCGAGACTTGCCCCCAAGGCCACACCGAGCAGCTTCAAAATATTTTTGTTGCGCTTCCCCCTAGGTGTGCATTTCGGTGGCAACATGCGCGAAGTGAAGAAGTTTGACTAATGTGTGAAGACTGAGTTGAAGTGTGCTAAGAATATCATTAGATGTGCAGAAACCGAGTAACAGCAGAATCAAGTATACGCGTCATGATGAAGATGATCTGAGGCAGGTGCGTTAAACTGAAAGGACGAATCATATGATGCACAATAGGTTGCAGATTGTCTGAAAGACTGTGGCACTTAAACCGAATGGACACATCTTAGTAAGTGCGCAGTTCCATCTGATACTATTGCACCACATCAGAATAGCGAGTCATCAGTTGTTGCACAGTATCAATAGAGAGTGCAGTTGCACAGTAGTAGAACGACACAGTAAATCTTGGCATAGACTGCAGTATCAGTTGAAGTAGCAAACAGCAAAAGAAGTGCAACATCAATTAAACGAAAGTGTTGAGTGAAATGAGAAGTCAAGTTATGTACGCAGGGAAGTGAGCAATACGACTGCATACAGAAGGTGTGCACAGCAGAACGAACATCGGAAGATCAGAAGTGTGCGCGTGTCAGAAGTACAGCAAGGAAATATCTTATTTTGTATATCTGGGCTGCAGGACGAGGCAAGGAACAGGAGGTCGTAGCCTCCTTCCAGTTGGTGTTGGAGAACAAAGGGAGTCGGTGCTTCCTTCAGGTCGGTGCCTGTAAAACCAGTAGGTTGATGCCTCCTTCCAGTTGGTGCTTGTAAACACAGGAAGTCGATGCTTCCTCGATTGTAATCTTTTTCATCATAAAAAGAGCATTCCGTGGTTTTATCCCGTTTGGGTTTCCACGTAAAAAAATGGTGTTATGTGTTCTTTGTCTTGGTGCATATGTGGATGAATGCTTTATTTATGATGGATGCATAATTGAAGATCAAGGTTAAGTTCAGACTAATCTGTTAAAGAAGTTAAAAACTGCTCATAACTGCGCTAATATTGATTCAGCCCCCCTCTCGGTATTAAATAAATTCCAACACAATTAGGCTCCACCAAGTGCAAGGTGAGCCAAAAGGAGGAAGTTATACCACAACTAACCCCAACAAATGTTTTTCCCTCAACACCCTCATTTTTTAACAATGTAGGTTTCTTCTTTAAGGAATGACGTTTATGGGTCTGAAGACCAGGAGGAGGGTTTTATATCCAAACAATGGGTCCAAGCAGGCAAAATGAGGTGTGCCAAGACGAGTATGGCAACCCTTACACACGCAATCACCTCTACAAAGCAAAATATGAGGGTGGCCATGTGTCCCAATGATTTGCCTCAAGGGCACCAAGCACCCACCGAAAGCGTAGTCATCAGAGTCACGAGGCCAGTACCTCCTTGAGGTGGAAACCAAGGGGACCTCCCATGACTTGACCAAGGGTATTTAGCCCCAAAATCAACACTCTACACAATATAGCCCCAAAAACTTGGCCTTTACAAAAGAAAAAGAAACCCCTCACTTGAGTGCATCTAGAAGGAATGCTTCAGACACTCTAAGGTGAAACAGGTTGCAAGTGCCAAGGGGTTTCTCAAGTGGTGGTACAAATTCAAAATAGGGAGCATTGTGGCAAGTGGTCCCAATGGAGGTCTTGGTACTCAAGGATCTGGTGGTTCAATTGCAAGTCATTCGCCCATTAATGGCTCTGGTGTTCCCCAAATTTTTGGTCAATTTGTTCAATTGCTAGTTCCATGTACTTCCTTAGTGATAAAGCAGTAACCTAGTGTGCCTCAAGCTTCTATTCCTAAGGGTTTGGGGATTGTTGTACATCAAAAGTCCAATAGTATTGTAATATCCCAAACTGATATTTTTTCTTTTTTTGTGTTGGCTAGTAGGCTTATATCTCAATAAAGTATGAAAGTGTGCACTGATCTCTGCATGCATGCATTTGCATGCAAATCTATAACCCAGATAAACTGAAATGCTATAAAATAGGAGAAATCAATGCATGTACATACCAGTATATAGATCGGCTGATATAGATCAAGATAGTCCCAGCATGCGGGAATTGTGCCGGTAGACAGGGAGATAAGGTAGGACGTCCTCCAGATAATAAATGCGCCCTCCTCCAAACTATGAATGCTCCTCAATAAATAATACTCCGCAGATGGAGCTCCAAACAAGGTGTGCTAGGGTTATAGTGCCCTTCTGAAGATGATAGAAGCAACATAAAAAACAACTTAAGGCTCCAAGCCCTAAAACGTGTGCCCCTCTCTCAGAAAGTCGCCCACATGCAAGAGGACGTCTTCTTGAAGATGGATGTGCTGAGAAATAGCTGGAGACTGAAGCTAAAGTACCCTTCTTCCAGGGGAAGAGTAATACCACTTCTCTAAAGAGGATGAGAGCAGCATGCAGAAGAAGTGAGCCCTATAGACAGTGATGCGAATAGGGAGGTCCTTGGACAATGCACCCATGCAGGAGGACAAAACCCTCAATAACTCATAAACTGGAATACTGCAGAAACTGAAAGATGATAGTACCTGATGATGAAGCAATGTTGAATCTGGATGATCCAACCTGATGGTGACTAGGGCAGATAGATTTCGCTGCCGAAATACACCAGTTAGCTGAGTGCATGCACTCAACCCCAACTTAGCTCTCTGAGCTCTCCAATTCGAATCCACAAATCAATAATCATATAAGCAGGTCCTCCTTACTAGCTTTACCTTTCTTTTATAACATTCACCTGTCAGACCTAATTTTTTACCTAATTAGGTCACTTTACCTTCTAATTCGTAGTTGACTTGCATGCAGTGCTCTGGAGACTCAATCAGTGCATGCATCATAAAATAATGCTCAGATGCCATGCATGCAGGTGGCCTATGGTTCCTATGGCCCCTGTTTAACTACTGATGATCTAATACCCCTGCCAAGATCTTCTTAGGGTGCATAAGTCATCAATCCTCGGTTGATTCCCTGAATGTCAGTGCCCGCTCGAACCTATGGGAATCATATAGGTTAGCGGAATGGTCCTCTGTGCTTAAGCAGAAGAGGACATTACTGTCCTCCCCGCTCGAATTTGCTTGTCCTCAAGCAACTGTAAGGCTGGGTGCTGTAATACCTATTCTCCTTCCCAAGTGGCCTCCTCTATAGGCAGATCTCTCCACTGAACCAATTAGTCTCTAATGATCTTGTTCCTCAGTTTCCGCTCTCGCACCTCTAGGATGCGCTTGGGAATCAGAATCAATTGCCCCTCGTCATCAAGGGGGGGCAGCTCGGATGATGTAACAATATGCTAACCTACTGCCTTCTTGAGGTTGGATACATGAAATACATTGTGAATCTTGCTCTCTAGGGGTAGTTCTAGCTCATATGCTACATCTCTGACCTTTCTGATTATCTTGTAGGGACCATAGAAGCGAGGCTTGAGCTTCTCCGCTCCTTTCTTCTTAAGGGAAGATTGTCGGTAAGGTTGCAAGCGTAAATAAACTAAGTCTCCCACCTCAAAACTGCGCTCAATCCTATGCCTATCAGCATATATCTTCTGCTGATTCTGAGCAGCCTGTATGTTTTTTCTGAGTATGCTAAGGATGTCTTGACTCTCTTGAATCCACTCTTTGGCCTTGGGGGCCCTGCTATCACCAAAAATCAGATCTACAAAAGTTAGGGCGTCGTATCCGTATAGAGCTCTGAAGGGAGTCATCCCAATGGTCATATGGTGGGTGGTATTGTAGCAATGCTCACCTAAGTGTAGCCATCTGATCCATGTCCTCTGCTGGCCTACTACGTAATTCCTCAAGTACCCCTCAATCCACTTGTTAACTATCTCAGTTTGTCCGTCGCTTTGTGGATGATAACTTGTGCTCATAACTAATTCGATTCCCACCAACCTGAAAAGCTCTTGCCAAAAGGCTCCAGTGAATTTGTTATCCCTATCACTGACAATGGTCTTGGGTAACCCGTGGAGTCTGAATACCTCTCTGAAAAATAGTTATGCCACCTGTGTCGCTGAATAATCTGAAGGAATGGCAAAGAAGTGAGCGAACTTGGTCAATCTGTCCACCACTACGTACAAGCAATCTCTGTCCTGAACCTTGGGCAGCCCTGTAATGAAGTCCATGGAGATGCTCTCCCACTTCTGCTCGGGAATAGGCAAGGGTCGTAGTAAACCGGTCGGGTGGGTGTGCTCTATTTTGTTCTGTTGGCACAAGATGCACTCTCTCACATGTTGCATCACATAATTCTTGAGGCCCTTCCATGAGAACCTCTCTAATCTGTCTGTACGTCTTGAGAAACCCCTAATGCCCTACTAATGGTGAATCATGCGAGGCTTGTAGAATCTTCTTCTTGAGGGAAGACTATGGAACTAAGTAGATTCTGTTCTTGTAGTATATGATGTCATCAATTACCCGGTACCTGTCGGCCTGAATCTATCCACCCAATAGTTCGTAAGCAAATTTATCTTTGGAATACTCAACCAAAAGATGAGATCTCCAATCTGATGAGATGCTCATAAGGGACAAGGTAGTTGGTCGTCTAGAAAGTGCATCGACCACCACATTGTTCTTTCCCTTTATGTATTCAATCTCGAATTCATAAGCCTGAATTTTGCTCACCCATTTCTGTTGCCTCTCGTTTAGCTCTTTCTGCTCTATGAAGTATTTCAAGCTGTTGTGATCTATCTTAATCTTGAATCTGCCACCCACTAAGTATTGCCTGAACTTGGTTAGCGCATGGAGAATGGCCAACATTTCCTTGTCATATATCGAATAGTGGCGCTCATAGTCTTTGAGCTTCCTGCTCTCAAATGCAATGGGGTGATTGTTCTGCATCAATACTGCCCCAATTCCCTCTCCTGAGGCATCACACTCTAACACGAAGGGTTGAGAAAATTCTAGTAGAGCTAATATTGGGCATGAACTCATTACCTTTTTCATTTTCTCGAATGTCTGTCGTGCTGTCTCCAGCCAACTGAATGCCCCCTTCTTGGTAAGATTGGTGAGGGGTGCGGTCATCTGTGAGAATCCACTGACATACCTCCTGTAGTAGGTGCAAAGGCCCAAAAAGCCCTTCAGTTCTGTCACATTTTTTGGTGTAGGCCAATCCAATATGGCCTGAATCTTCTCTAGGTGCACCTGGACCCATTGGCCCCTATCACATGCCCTAAATATAACATCTCCTGCATGCCGAACTCACACTTGGACATTTTGACATATAACGACTGCTCCTGTAAAATTCCAAGTACTTCGTCTAGATGTCTCAAATGTTCTTCCCAAGTTCTGTAGTATATCAATATGTCATCGAAGAATACCAGAAGATGCTTACGTAATTGAGCCTTGAAGATATTGTTCATGCATGACTGGAAAGTGGCTGGTGCATTAGTGAGCCCAAATGGCATCACTAGAAACTCATAATGTCCGTAGTGGCAACGGAAGGCGGTCTTTGGAACATCCTGTTCCCTAACCCAAATCTGATGGTAACCTGGGCGGAGGTTGATCTTAGAAAAGTACTCTGCCCCCTGTAGTTCATCCATCAACTCATCAATCCTGGGAATGGGATACTTGTTTTTTATAGTCTTCTTGTTGAGTGCCCTGTAGTCGATGCACATGCTCAGGGTTCCATCCTTTTTCTTCACTAGCACTACTGAAGATGCAAAGGGGTTGAAGCTAGGCTTAATGTGCCCCAGTCTGAGTAGTTCCTTGATTGTATTCTCTATCTCATCTTTGTACCTCTTGGGGTGTCTATAAGGAGTGGTGATAATTGCTTGAGTCCCCTCCTCTAACTCAATAATGTGCTCAAATCCCCTATCAGGAGGTCGACCTACTGGAAGGTCTCTGAATACTGCTTTGTGCTTCTGCAGTAAGGCCTCTATCTCTGTTGGATGTTGTGTGGCCTTATCTGGTGGTTTCCTGAAGGTAACCAAGCACTCTGCTGCCCACTCTATATCTCCATGTCGAAGTACTGCCTCCATCCTGTGTGATGTCACTGCTGTGGGAGGGTAGGTATTCATCCCTCTCAATACTACCTTCTGGCCCTCCATTCCCATGAACTCCATCTCCATGGTCTGGTAGTTCATGGAATGCTTCCCTATGGAATAAAGCCATTGAACTCCCAATACCACATTCATGTCAGGTACATCTACCACATAGAATGTTTCTAACACTGTATAATTCCCAAGTGTTACTTTCAATTTTGGAATCCTCTGACTGCACTCCATGGTGTAACCTGCTACAGCTAATGAAAATCCATCAAAACTCTCAGTCTGAATGCCTTTCCTTTTAACCCATGCAGCATCAATAAAGTTGTGGGATGCCCCACCATCTATCAACACTCCCACTCTGTGGCCCTGTATGACATCTCTGATTCGGAGAGTGTGGAATCTAGGGACCCTTGACAAAGTAGCAATGGTACCTCCTAGTGGCTGTCCCTCATCAGTTGTCTCATGTGTCTCTCCCTGCTCCTGATCCTGATAATCCTCATCCTCCCCACTGTCGGAATAGGCCTCTATGTAGTAGGCCTTTCCCTTCCCTGAACATCTGTGACCTGGTACCCATGGTTCTTGACAAGTGAAACATAACTTTTTTCTTCTAAGGTCCTGGCGGATATCATTATCCATCCTTTCTTTCTTGGGCCACTCTTTCTGGAAGGGTTTCCTCTCTTTATCTTTAATAGGGAAATTAGTTCGGGGGGGAATCTATTTTTGGGTACTGCATCCTACAAATCTCTAGTCCGACTGATGGCATCGGCTAGGGTGGTGGGTCTATAGGACTTGACCTATCCACGTAAGGGTTCAGTGAGGGTTGTATTCTCTATCTCATCTTTGTACCTTTTGGGGTGTCTATAAGGAGTGGTGATAACTGCTTGAGTCCCCTCCTCTAACTCAATAATGTGCTCAAATCCCCTATCAGGAGGTCGACCTGCTGGAAGGTCTCTGAATACTGCTTTGTCCTTCTGCAGTAAGGCCTCTATCTCTGTTGGATGTTGTGTGGCCTTATCTGGTGGTTTCCTGAAGGTAACCAAGCACTCTACTACCCACTCTATATCTCCCTGTCGGAGTACTGCCTCCATCCTGTGTGATGTCACTGCTGTGGAAGGGTAGGTATTCATCCCTCTCAATACTACCTTCTGGCCCTCCATTCCCATGAACTCCATCTCCATGGTCTGGTAGTTCATGGAATACTTCCCTATGGAATAAAGCCATTGAACTCCCAATACCACATTCATGTCAGGTACATCTACTACATAGAATGTTTCTAACACTGTATAATTCCCAAGTGTTACTTTCAATTTTGGAATCCTCTGACTACACTCCATGGTGTGACCTGCTGCAGCTACTGAAAATCCATCAAAACTCTCAGTCTGAATGCCTTTCCTTTTAACCCATGCAGCATCAATAAAGTTGTGGGATGCCCCACCATCTATCAACACTCCCACTCTACCCTGTATGACACCTCTGATCCGGAGAGTGTGGAATCTAGGGACCCCTGACAAAGTAGCAATGGTACCTCCTGGTGACTGTCCCTCATCAGTTGTCTGATGTCTCATGTGTCTCTCCCTGCTCCTGATCCTGATAATCCTCATCCTCCCCATTGTCGGAATAGGCCTCTATGTAGTAGGCCTTTCCCTTCCCTGAACATCTATGACCTGGTACCCATGGTTCTTGACAAGACATAACTTTTTTCTTCTAAGGTCCTGGCGGGTATCATTATCCATCCATTCTTTCTTGGGCCACTCTTTCTGGAAGGGTTTCCTCTTTATCTTTAATAGGGAAATTAGTTCTGGGGGGAAATCTATTTTTGGATACTGCATCCTGCAAATCTCTAGTTTGATTGATGGCATCAGCTAGGGTGGTGGGTCTATAGGACTTGACCCATCCACGTAAGGGTTCAGTGAGGGCCTCTGTAAACAACATAATCAACCTGCTCTCTGAAATATCTGTCACCATGACTGCTACCCTCTGAAACTCTGAAATGAAAGCATCTGCACTACCTGTCTGCTTGAGTTGTGCCAACTCTCTAAAATGCACCTCAGGGTCCTTCCTGTCAAATCGCTCAATGAGCCTCTGTGTAAAATCTGAGTATGAGATGATGGTATTGTGACCCAATGTCACCAACCCGTGGTACCACCACTCATGGGCCTCTCCATCCAAATGCAAGGTCGCCAATTTAATGGCATCTGTCTCAATCATGGGGTTGAGCTGGAAGTATGTATCCAACTTCTATACCCAATTCCGCACTGGGCCACCTCGGGTCCCCTCAAAGGTAGGGATAGTCGTTTCCCTACCGTATGTTGTAACTCAAAGTTCTGGTTGAAAGCCCTATTGCATGCTCTGGGTCTGGGCCATTGAAGGTCATGGCTGACTGGTGAAGGTCATGGCTGACTGGAAGTCATCTCCTAATGCTCGGTATTCTCTCAAATAAGCACTCATGGATTCTTCTGGCTCTGCCTGTGCTAGAGGTATTGCGGCTGGGCTCTCTAAGAATTGAGGCATGGTAGGTCGGGAGGGCCTATTGTATATATGGGGATGGCTCTGCATGTTGGTATGTAAATGTTCTCCACTACTACTAGTGGATACCCTATCACTGTGGGGAAATAATGGACTGTGTGGGATGGGCCCGGTTTTCTCTGCCATTTGTCTGAAAGCACTTACCATTTCTTTTTGTCCATTAGTGAGATCCCTTATAGCTGAAATGAGACTGTTGAAAGCTATTTTATCATCATCTGCCATTGTTTCTTTGCCTTTACTTTTTTCAAACTGATACTCTTTATCCCCCAATTCTATATCCTCTAATTCTTCTTCTCCTCTATCACTGTTTCTAAACCTCTGTCTCTGGTAAATAATGTTGTGTGGATCCTCTAAATTCATTTACTGTTCACAATTGCATGCTCCCACAACTAGCGAGGAACATGCTCTGATACCACTGTAATATCCCAAACTTATATTTTTTCTTTTTTTGTGTTGGCTAGTAGGCTTATATCTCAATAAAGTATGAAAGTGTGCACTGATCTCTACATGCATGCATTTGCATGCAGATCTATAACCCAGATAAACTGAAATGTTATAAAATAGAAGGAATCAATGCATGTACATATCAGTATATAGATCGGCTGATGTAGATCAAGATAGTCCCAGCATGCAGGAATTGTGTCGGTAGAATAGGGAGATAAGGTAGGACGTCCTCCAGATAATAAATGCACCCTCCTCCAAGCTATGAATGCTCCTCAATAAATAATACTACACAGATGGAGCTCCAGACAAGGTGTGCTAGGGTTATAATGCCCTTCTGAAGATGATAGAAGCAGCATAAAAAAACAACTGAAGGCTCCAAGCCCTAAAACGTGTGCCCCTCTCTCAGAAAGTCGCCCACATGCAAGAGGACGTCTTCTTGAAGATGGATGTGCTGAGAAATAGCTGGAGACTAAAGCTAAAGTTCCCTTCTTCCAAGGGAAAGGTAATACCACTGCTCTGAAGAGGATGAGAGCAGCATGCAAAAGAAGTGAGACCTGTAGACAGTGATGCGAATAGGGAGGTCCTTGGACAATGCGCCCATGCAGGAGGACAAATCCCTCAATAACTCATAAACTGGAATACTGCAGAAACTGAAAGATGATAGTACCTGATGATGAAGCAATGTTGAATCTGGATGATCCAACCTGATGGTGACTAGGGCAGATAGATTTCCCTGCCGAAATACACCAGTTAGCTGAGTGCATGCACTCAACCCCAACTTAGCTCGCTAAGCTCTCCAATTCGAATCCACAAATCAATAATCATATAAGCAGGTCCTCCTTACTAGCTTTACCTTTCTTTTATAACATTCACCTGTCAGACCTAACTTTTGACCTAATTAGGTCACTTTACCTTCTAATTCGTAGTTGACTTGCATGCAGTGCTTTGGAGACTCAATCAGTGCATGCATCATGAAATAATGCTCGGATGCCATGCATGCAGGTGGACTATGGTTCCTGTGGCCCCTGTTTACCTACTGATGATCTAATACCCCTGCCAAGATCTTCTTAGGGTGCATAAGGCATCAATCCTTAGTTGATTCCCTGAATGTCAGTGCCCGCTCGAACCTATGGGAATCATATAGGTTAGCGGGATGGTCCTCTTTGCTTAAGCAGAAGAGGACATTACAAGTATGGAGATTTAGGAAGGTTGGCATGTTAAGTTTCACAAGTGCAGAGGCATTTCCTCTCTTTCTCATGCAAACAAGCTAGTTAGTTCTTCAAGTCCATGGCAGCGAACGAAATCCTATAAGGATGCAATGATTCATTCATCGAATCATTGGATGTCTAAACATTTTGAGATGGCCAACCGATATAGTAGTTTAGGACTTCATCCGCCAACTATCTTGGAATGTGTGAGGGATAACAATTCCCAATCGCAAGCAATTTGTCAAAAGTGTGTTGTAGTGATTCCAATCAAATGTGGTATTTTTATAGGAGGTGAAGTCAATTGGATTTGAGCTTCAAAATCGGATGAACTACTTGGAAAGGGCCTGTTATCACATCCATAGTAGCTGGGCTACCATGATTGCAGAGCAGTTTCTTGTATATTTTTTAGCCAGTCCTTTACACATTTTCTATGAGATCAGCTTATGATGAGCAGTACTTTTGATGATCACTCATATTTTGAGTAGCCCCAGAGCAGACATGATGAGCCTTATGCCATGACTGAGCCTCATGACCTCCGATTTGATGACTGAGATGACTATTTTTCTTCCATACAGAGCAGTGTGATCGTGCCCAGGGATATACAGCAACAGTGTTCCAATGACGATTGATGGTCCAAATGATAGATACAGGTATATGACCCAACAGGTATATGGTTGTGCATTGGATACTTTTATTATGCTCTTTTGCTTATCTTAGTAGCTTGACTAGGTATTTAGTGGTCATGATCTGGCGATATATATATATATATATGGGTATTGACTGACTGTCTAGAATTTAAGTGATCTAATTACGCGAAATAAGAATTTCTTGTTTATACTCGTTGGTTTAACCCTTTTAAGTAGTATGGACGTGGTCATTCCCACCATTTATGGCTTGCTAGTTATGGCATCACTTATCACTTTCCCCATCCATCCATTCTCTTATGTATTTGGTTTTACCTTGACTTACACCTCATCCTGTGATATGGAGGACCTCCCCACTTTTTCCTCTATGTTGGATAGATTCCCTGTTGTTTTGTGTCTCGGCTCTGAGTTGTGCAGTAGAACTTACCGAAGCCTTGATCCTTCTGGGCCAACAGAACCTGTTGGTGTTGGTTCCTGAGCTTAGGTGAGTTGGATTTGAAGCCTTAACCTCTCTGGTCGGTTTCTCCCGATGTCTAGTCCTGATTGTGGATGATCCCCCTAGTTTCCTGAGTTGTGTCAGCTAGACTTGAAGCAAAATGTACTACCATCATTACATGCATATGTGACTCATTATTATATCTTATACGCAAGCCCATGGTTATAAATTAAAACTGTGTTTTTCAGTACAATGAAAGAGGGCTATGAAATGAAATGTAAAGTACCCTGGATAAAAGTTGCGATTAGTTATGCTTCTAAGCACATGCAAAATCCAAAGGGTCATAAGGCCTAAAAAGCAGTGGTTAAATGTATGCTAAATCTAAAGACTGTTGGCCATAATTAAATGTAATGATTAATTCCTCATGGAGCCTACGGGTTAGGATGTGAGATGGAGTAAGGGACAACTAATTATAAGTGTCCCCTAGAACCTCAAGTTACGGTTAGTTGTGCACTCAGTCACGGTAGTTCTAGAAAAGATCCTCACAGAGCTGGTTCAAGCTTGGATGTGAGCTGTAGACATTTGCTAAAAGTTGAATACACATTCCTCAAATCAACTCATTCCATTTGTGAGACACCGCCATTCCTTGTGTGTTTTTTGTCCAACATATGCTTAGGTGTTTCACAGTGTTAAAGATTGTAAAGTCATTCCCTTGTTATTTCCTTGTGTGTTTTTCGTCCAACATATGCTTAGGTGTTTCACAGTGTTAAAGATTGTAAAGTCATTCCCTTGTCCTAGCCTTGCATTTTTCACCCTCACCCATTCCTAGAAAAATGGTCACGTCCATGAAATGAGTATACACTTGAGGGTCTTTCCCTTAGTAATTGATTGATTTGATTATGGACTTACTTGATGTATTAATTGCTTAATCACAAATGAAATGCTACTTTATACTTTAGTCTTGCTATTGAAATAATTAAAGGAGCATATCTTATCCATTTGCACTTGCAGCATCAGTTAGTTTGAGCCTGGGTCATTATTTTGATCAGTTTCGACCAGGTCAACACAGCTTGACCAAGTCAACCGCAGGATCCGGGATGAGTTGGACCATTGATGTCCAAGATTGATTATTTGTGGTCCTAGGTTTCCCACTTGATGGTTCCATGTATCATACACAGGTTTCATATGATGGTTTGATGGATTTTTATTATTATTATTATTTACAGACCATTATTTTTTTATTTGTCCGGGCATGGTTGAGCTTACAGATGATTATCCAGGTGGTCACAGGGTGTATGAGTACTCATCTCTACTACATTTGGGCCTTCTAAGTTCTTTGGCACACTCAAATATCAATTTCAGGCACTTTCAAATGAGATTACAATCAGATTATCACTTTATTACATAATTGCCATTATAAAATGGCCTGGCAGCACGTTTTGAGATCTATTTGGTTCTCCTAGGGTGCTACAGAGGAAGTATGGGGTCTAGCCACTTGTTATTACCATATTACCATACTCCCAGACATTTTGATGCAGTCAGATTTGTGTCCGGGGTACCAGGCAGAGAGGTACAGGCATTTTATTATTTTTCTGAGGATAAAAAAATGGAAGAAATGGTCACTGAGGAAATCGATTTGGGCAATTGAGGCAAGGAATTGGTATGAGGTTTGTTCAAAGGATTTTTTTGATGCATCCCACACCTTCCGACATAGCTTGCATCATTCAGTGGGGTCCACACACACTCCGGGCTATTATTTGGATATTTTATTATGCTTTTGAGGGGGTCACGATTTGGTCTCTTGGTCACTTTATGATGTTTTATGGTCATATTATTTAGTATTCTGCCATGGGGCCATGCTAGTGAAGGATATAATCATCTCCTAGCCCCACCATGTGCTTTATGCATGTATCTTAGTCACTTGTCATGTGGTATGTCCCCCTTGGGCGACTTAGTGAGTGCGCCCCCCTCTATTTCTGAGTTGATCCGTGTATTGTATTTCCGGTTCATCTTAGCCGTTGATTATTATTATTGTATCTTTTGATCTCCACCAATCATTCAAAAAGTGGTTAGGGTTTTGGTCTCTCTCATTCCTATTTAAGGAAGAGACCCCCTCATTGTAAAGGGACCTTTGGGCTCTTGGAACTTCGATAATAAAGAGAAATTTGCAGAGACTCTTGGATTTTCTTTGTGGATTGTTCTTGGATGGAGATTGTAAAGTTTATCTTTCCTAGCATTTGAGATATTTCTATGGATCGAAAATATTTTCGTGGAAACATTGTTTTACTGCAGGAGGGCAATTTCAACTTGGGCGTTTTTGTAGGGGCTCCTCAACTCGCTCCACTTTGAAGTGGCTTTGTATCAGGGGATTTTCAATTGTATCTATGATCATTGATATGCTTCTTGATATTTGTCTTGTTGTTATAGTCTTTTTCTATTGAACATCAAATCTTACTTCCGTAGTTTGCTTGTGCGGGAGAGAGAGGCGCATTAGCTTCCTTGGGCAAGTCGATTTCACTTGGAGACACTATCAAATCATCTCAAATTGATCGGGTAGAGGTAAATCATCACTTTCAAGGCATCTACAAGATCTTCCGGGTAAGATCTACACTTGATCTTTTTGTTTGAAATTCTAAACTATTGGCCATTTAATTTTACTGCTTAAACCCTAAATATAAAATTTATAAAAATTCTCTAGGCTTTATTACTTGGTTTTCTGGCGAACAAATTCTAGGTTTTCATCCTTAGGCCTAACCGCAGGTGGGTCCTCAAGGGCGTCTTGCTCTGTGGACTCCTTCTGCCCATTTCCCTAGGCATTGATCTCTCCATGCTTGCGCCCTCCTTGTTTGCTTGTCTTCCGAATGATCAAAACCTTGTTTTCTGAGCTTGTGACCTTTGATATTGTCAGATTTGTTGTCAAGCTATGCTAAGAAGCCATAATCCATTCAGATCTACTTCTTGGGTCCATTTTCCCTATTTTAAGTACACGTTTCCCAAGGCAATTGATTTTGATCATTTACCCTAGCACCTATATCCTGGATTTATCCTTAATTCTAAGCTACTGTAATTGAATTAATCAACTTTCATATCTCATCTCCCCTAAGCCTCTACAGTAGCTCCATTCCTTAAATCGAGGGTTCTACGCCCTTCACTCTACATTTATTGTTTGATTTGGTGTTTGGGTTAGATCTCTCTCTTTAAGAGTAGATCAGGGTCTCCCCCTTCGTTATCTATGGCTTGGATAGCAAGAAGTGAAGAATGCCTCGATTGGCGTGACAACCAATCCATCTTCGAAATTGAGGCTGCAGCAACCGTATCCGGTTGGATGTTAATAATCGAATCCGACTCTCATATTGGATGATAAAATGATAATATTATAGATAGATGATGATAAATTACAATAAGATCGCCTTTTATAGGGCTTGATCCAACATTGTGAAGGGTTACGCCCTTTCACTAGTAACCTAATAATCTATTAATTTATAAATAATAATATTAAATAAATATTCACAGCATTGCCACTCCCTTTTAAGGAGCTTTGTCCTCAAAGCTAATTTTTCTAGTATCAACTTTATCCTGGATTTGTGTTGTAATCCTTTCTGCTTGAGTGGTGAGTTTTTGAAACAATACAATTTGTAATTATTTGTCTTCCATATCGCCTTTTGGATTTCATGTATGAACACTTGTGGACCTTCATTACTTCCACTTTTTGCATTGGTTGTGGTTCCAACATTGAATGTCATAATGATGGAGGTATTTTTAAAAGATGTTCTTCGATCTTGGAAATTAGGACAATGGTCATCTTTAAGACTTTGAAGTTTGAAAATCTCCATATGAGTCTTCTCAATTTCCTGGAGCCATATTATTGTAGATGGATTCCATCTTACAATCTTAGTATCTATGCACTTAAATTCCAACAATTTCAAAGATATGTGGTGGTTGTCACAAGAAATATGCACATCTAAACTGACATCAATCTGATTAGAAATCTTTAGGTCTTGTACTAGTTTCCTCTGAATCGTAGCCTTCATGGCTTCTTTATTGGAAGGAACTTTAAGGACCTTCATTCGTGATTTCCATATGACTGTGTCCAAGGATCTAATTCTGGAACAACATAAATGTTGTTCATCTGTAGTAACCTGCTCCACAGGGATTCTTAACGACATGGATGAAATACCTTTTATGTCCTCTAGCTTACCAACATTAGGCCCATTATCATATTCACCATCATTTGGAACGTAAGTGACAGTGGGCAAAGAAACAATTTCTACATAACTATCTACACTTGTGTTTGTAGAACCATCATTAGTTCTTCCAACATGTTTAAGTAGACATTCACTACTTCCATGGCTTCGAACTTCATCAATCAGATCAATAGATTTATCTAATAAAACTAATTGGGAACAATGTTCAAGTGTCTTCTCCTGCTCAACAAGAATAATTGCATTTGAAATGTCACTTGCTATTGTAGACCTATAATCTACAACTTCATGATCCACAACTGGTGGATGTTGATCTAATGCACATACATGCTCTGTCGCTTTGATGTCATTTTTTCTTCAATTTCTACAATAGGTTTTCTTATTCTATCTTCCTCATCTTCTGTGTATATGTCCTCTTTTGGATATTTATCAACAATGGCTTGGCTCTTATCAATGTCATCTCTATACGTGCCAATTCCATGGGAGACATAGGTTTTAAATCTTTTTTCCTCAAAACTATCATCGTCGTCACCGAGAGCAGGCCAATCTTTTCGATACTTATCAGCAACACCAGTTTGACTATCCTCGGTATTGTGAACAATGTCATATTTACTTGTTCCAATTCCACGAGAGATGATGGCTTTAAGTCTCTTCTCCTCATAACTTTCATTTCATTATTGAACCACTTCATGGTTAAAAGTTTGAGACTTAATTAATAATAGGAACTAATAGTTTCCACTTAAATTTAAATTTTATGATAATAATTATAAAATTATTATTATGGAGCAATAAGGTTTTAATAAAAATAAAATATTATATAATAATATTTAATATTATTATAATAATATTTAATTAATATTGTTTTTTTTTTGGTTTTGTTTTGTGTAGGGCTACGTGGATAAGAGATGGGAGGTGGCGACTGGAAGAGGAGGAGCAATGGCGGAAGGGTGTGAGGAGGAGGGTGCTGAGGGAAGGCGCAGCAAGAAAGGGCGTGGGAGTGAACGAGCGGGGGTAGGAGGGTGTGAGAAGGAGGAGCAATGGCGGAAGGGTGTGAGGAGGAAGGTGCTGAGGGAAGGCGCAGCAAGAGGAGGGTGCGCAGGGCATTAAGGAGAGGGAGCCAAGAGATGGCGGGAGCGGATGGCGAAGAGAGGACGCGGGCTGCGGAAGACACGAGGAATTGGGAGTGGAGCTGGAATGGAGTGGGGAAGGCGGATGGGGGTGGAGCGCGCAGGGGGCGCGAGGGCAGGAAGAGGAGAGGTCGAGGAAGAGAAGAGCGGAGCTGATGGATATGGCGGTGGCATGACGCTGTGTGGGGGTGAAGGGTCGTAAATGGGCGTGGAGGTTGTGACAGGATGGGGGAGGAGATGGCGTTGGCGCAGGTGCGTGGATTGGAGGGTAGGCATGGGGAGAGGGCGGGGGAGAGGATGCGTAGGACGTAGGACGTGAGGGAGATGAAGGGGAGCGGGGGAAATGGGAATGGAGTGGTGGTGCGTGGGCAGTATTTCAGGGAGCTGGAGCAGTGGTAGCAGGGCGTGAGGGAGATGCAGGCGATGGTGGGGGAAGGCAGCGGAGAAGCGGGCGTGGGAAAAAATGGAGGGAGCTGCGTGGAGTGGAAGCAGCGCGCGAGGAAGGAGGTAAGGGCGTGGACGAGGGAGTGAAGGGAGGAAGAGCGGGAGCAGGCGTGGGGGTTGTACACGGAGCGGGACGTAGAAGGTGGCGGGAGTGACGAATGAGCAGGAGGACGCATACGCTGATGGTGGAGGCTATGGATCAATGGAGCGATGGAGGAGATGCGTGGAGAATGAAGTGGTGGAGTGGTGTAGGTGAAGGGTGGATAGAGGGGGAATGACAGACATGGTATGAGCAGCGGAAAGTGAGAAGCGTGGTGGAAGAGCCGAATCCGAGCTCTGAGGGGAGGAGCGAAAGCTCTGATACCAAATGCAGCAACCGTATCCGGTTGGATGTTAATAGTCGAATCCGACTCTCATATTGGATGATAAAATGATAATATTATAGATAGATGATGATAAATTACAATAAGATCGCCTTTTATAGGGCTTGATCCTATATTGTGAAGGGTTACGCCCTTTCACTAGTAACCTAATAATCTATTAATTTATAAATAATAATATTAAATAAATATTCACAGCAGAGGCCCTCTTAGGTGTCACCGGTTAGTTGTCCTCCTCTACCATCCTGGATAGGATCTTTCAGTTGGCAACTACACTTTGTGTGATAACAGGGCCTTTTGGGGCTTTTGATCATTGTCAAAGGAATCGAGGAATGGTGACCAGTCTTTCTGTCCTTGCAAAGTTTTCTAATTTCCTCAAGGTTAAATCCTAAGGATCAATGCATCTAGGTTGCTCTGTTAATACGAGATCACATTCTTGGTTTTTGCGCAATGTATGCCCCTAATCTCAATTCTAAGAGGGATCAGCTTCGAGACTAGATGGCCACCTCTCTTACAACAATAGAGTGGATTGTGGGCACAGATTTGAATATGGTAGAGTGGGATGGGGATTGGAGTGGAGGCATAGGCTCGATGATCAGTGATTTGGAGAAACAAGTCTGGTGCCAATGCAAGGCAACTTTGCATTTTTTTTATCAAACTAGAGACGAAAGGATCTTGATTATTGACTAGAGGTTGGTTCACCTAGACCAACTACAGACAAGGATAGGATAGAGTTCAAGCTAGGTTGGACTGCTTCTATGGCCCTCGAGAGGAGATAGCCTTTTCTGGAAAATTATGCCCGGTGGACATGCTGTTGAATGTGACTTGATCAAATCATCTTCCAATATAGACCCTTCTTTCTTTAGAACACTTTATTGATGCACCGTTGTCTTCAATTTTCAAACTGAGAGTGTTGCATTTAGAGTCAACAAATTTTCGAGCCATTGTCCATCAAGTTTGGAACCTTTCTCCATGGCCACTAAGTGTACAAGAGTGGATCCTTTATTAGGAGGCATAGTTATCAGAACTGGACCGGTGATTGAACCGACCAACCTCGGGAACCAAAACCGGAAAGAAACCATACAAAAATCGGAAAAAAAATGGACCACAAAACTAGTCGACCAAATTAAACATAAAATATTCAAATTTTAAAAAGAAAATATCAATGTGCATCGATCAAAATCCAAACCATTATACACAAATATGTAAAGTTTCTCATGTATATAGCAAGTAAGAGTGCACACAACCAAAATAGCACCGAGCGCAATCCATATCTGAAGATTTTGAACTAAAGTACATCAATAAAAAGGCTATAAATAGCCTCTACAATCACAATATAAGCATATAACTATAGTCAAAACTCTAGAGTCTAGACTCTACAATCTAATCATATACCAAAAGCATTTGAATCCTCATGCCCAGAGTCAAAGTCACCATCGGCATCTGTGTCCTCAACTAAAGTAGGTCAAGAATAAGGAGTCTAAAGCTGGCTTCATTCCCTTGGGCCTGAAGCCAAAGGCACCTATCCAACTCCAATGTTCAGATCCTCTAGCTGTGGAAGTGGGTCCCAATCCACCGAAGATAGGTCTTCATTAGTTCCCCCCCAACCTAAATTTTTTTTTTTTTTAAAGAAAGTAAAAAGAATTGAAAAAAGCACCCTTATATGGCCTGTACGAAACCGAACAATTTTGAGCAAGTTCGGTTCCGTACGAAACCGGCCATTTCTGGAATCTGATTTAGTGCTCTGGTTTAGACCACTTAGGCTTGTAAACCGATCAAACCAATCAGTTTTGCCAAAACCGATCTATTTCTCATAGCACTAGTAGGGCGGGGTTGTCTATCGCACTATGAAGTTCATGAGAGGTTGGGGCAAGATGATGGCTCATAAGATGAGGAAGGAGTTGCGAGTGGCTCAATCAAAGTTGGAGGTTCGCAACTTTCTAGAGGAGGACATCCATAATGTTTCTCTTCAAGAGCAAGCTATGAAATTGGAGATGGTAATGACAAAAGGAGAGGACTATATAGCTCGGGGTGCCAATATTTGTTCTCGTCTCCAGTGGATCCAGGAGGGGAATGAGGGTCCAAGCTTTATTTTGACTTCCTTAAGTGAGAATTGGTTGCAAATAGAGTGCTTGGTCTTCGTCGATCAAAAGGTTCTCTAGCCAAGGACCCTATTTGTGGTATTTTAGTTCTCATTTCCAATCTAGTTTTTGCCCCTTATGATCTGATGAATGGTATGCTTTATATTCAGGATGCTTATTGCAAAGTGGTCCCTCGTAAAATATCTAGTTGTGACCAAGACCGATTGGATAAAGGCTTTTCGAGGGAAGAGCTTTTTGTTGCTTTGTCATCTATGCAGAATGGAAAATCCCCTACGCTTGATGGTTTGCCTTGTGAGTTCTTCAAGGCTATATGGGATTCTATAGGTGATGGTTGCAGTAGTTTAGAGTCAAATTTTTTGCATCCGGTCGCTTTTCTTTCTTAATCTAGGGTTGATTAAGCTCATCCCAAAGAATGCAACGAGAGATCCCATTGGGGGTTGGCACTCAATTACCTTGCTCATGGTTGCTTATAAAATAATCGTAAGGCCTTGGTTTTCAAGAATTAGTCGATTTCTTGATATGCGGTTCGACTATATCAGACAAGTTTTGTTCAAGGGAGACTCATTCTGGATATTTTGGTTTCAGCATGAGAGGCTACAAAGTGGGCCCGACAGACTAGTCAACAATGCCTTATGTTGAAGATGTATTCGACAAGGCTTATGCTAGGGTTAATTGGTAGTCTATTTTAGAGATGTTGTCTTGTTTAGGCTTTGGTTCCCGGTTTGTGGCCATGGTGAATACTCTCTTCACCAATGCTTCAACCTTTGTTTCTATTAATAGCTCCATGTCCCCGCCTATTTCTCTTCATTGGACTATTTGCAAGGATTTCCTTTCGCACCTTATTTATATGTGTTGATCGTTCATGCCTTAGGATATTTGTTCAAGGCAATGTGTATTGTAGGAAGGTTAGACATATTTTGCTCCTAGATAATTCAGAGATGATCAATATCCACTTTGCAAATGATTCTCTCTTCTCTGTCCGTACTAACTAGCAGTTTGTTGATGGGGCTCTTTCTTGCTTGGACACCTTTTGTGTTGCTTTAGGGCATCTAAAAAAATTTCATAAAACTAATTATTGAATTCTTGGTTTGGAGTCCCCTCCTAAGTGGATTCCTACAGCCTAGTCCCATATTCATCTAGGAGTTATTATTAGATATCTAGGTATCCCCTATGGGATTGGATTGTCTTTGGTTGCTATGTGTTGCTGCCTGGTTCCACACCTGGGGAAAACACAGCAGAAGTCTTCAAGCTACTGGTGTGGCCTTGGGGGCAAGTCAGAGTCAAGTGATGTCACTTGGGACTCGACTCCTCCGTCTAGGCTTTCCTAGCGAAGCCGAGGGGGGTGGACCCTAAGAATGAAAACAAAACTAAGGCGTCTAATCTAGGAGTTAGAAAAATATTTTTGATAACCAAGACAAAGCAGCATATACTTTTGTAAAGCAAAGCAATCATTCATTAATACATCATTTGCTCTCATTCATTATCATTATCATTCATTTGCATCATTTGTTAATAACATGAAATAATATCAATATAGACCAGTGCCTTATAATGGAGTCGAAATAGATGCATGAGCAGAAAAGTAAATGCTGTGCCAGTGTTCTTGGTGTATTTTAAGATTAATGTGAAAGTGATCTTTTTATTATGGCAGGTGGGTTCCCAATATACGCAAGGTACGGGGGAACATGTCCGGAATTTTGATGTGTGGCTTCCCTCTCAGGCTTGGGCTGAATCAGAGTCTCAAGGAGGTGTTCAGATGCTGTACCAACGAGGGCAAGCCTAACGGTTTCCAAGAGGTCACTACTCAGTTTTGTCCCAAACCTTCTAAGAAATTTCCCCACGACAACAAAATGTTCGCGATGTATCGGATTTTCACATAAAGGTTTTTTTATTCGGGGCGGTGTTAGATCCTATTACTAGTCATCTCCCCCTTTCTGATGTGTACCAACTGGATCAGACTGAGCTGCAAGTCGGCCACAGAGCATACGGGAAAAGATCTTGGTATTTTTTAGAAAAATTTTATGAACCAAAATTTTATCTTTTTTAAACCCCAGGAGTCTCTTTTCAGGCACGTACTCAGGCAAGCCCTTATACAGAAACCCTACTTCGGGAAAGCAAGGGGGGCGTTTTGAGTTTGTAAAAAACATGATAAAACTATGTTTTGAGTGAACTTGTGGCCCGCCAGTGGAACGGACCCACAAGGTTGATTTTAAGCCTAGTTTGATTTTATTAAGTGCGGAAATGAAATCTAAACTAAAAAAATTGCAAACCATGAAAATTGAGTCGACAAAGTTTTCCCCCCTGGGGGGATGGGGTGTGGGCGCTTGATTAGCCCACTTGCTCTCGTTTGATACTTTAGTTACAATATGATAGAAATGCCCCAGTCTTAAATCGACTTAGTGGCTTACAAAATAGAAGAGAAAAAGTGATCGGTTCAGGAAATTTTCGAACTAGATGCTCCGGATGGCCTGGATCCTCGAAAATTGGCCAGCATTCCTCTCTACCTGTTCGTCAAATGCTGCAAATCAGCAAGCAAACATCAGTAAAAGATGCCCAAAAACACTTTAAGAGTGTATTTGAGACACCTGCTAAAAACCTAGAAAAATCTAAGTTAAAGTGACGGAAAGTAACCAAGCAAAACAAGCTATGGGGCTTGTCTACTTGGGATCTTTGCTAGCTTTTAATGGCTGCAAATTTCAAACTCTAGGTAATACTTTGAAATCAGATCTAACACTACTTCAGAAAAAACTTGAAAGATTTTGACAACTTAAACCAGTTTTTGAAAAGAAAGTGCTAGATAACCAAGAAGCTTTGATCTACGAACAGTAAACTCTTTATGAAATGAAAGAATAAAACTTCTTGATGACAAAATCTGATTTATTTAAGTTTTTATCAACAGTATGTAAATCAGATCCACTTTTTGATTAGTAATTAGTAACCATAAAATTTGATTTTCTTCTTGAATGAGAGAGAGAGAGATGGAACAAATCCTTGTTGAAAATTGAAGCTTTGAAGATGGTTTAGTGATGTTCGAAGGGACTATATCTGCAAACAATGATTAGAAAAAAGGGGAAACAAACAAGATCCTCCTTCTTGCCAACTCAAGAAAACACCTACACATCACAGACCTCACCAACAAAAATTTAAGTGTAGATATACACTCACAAGAAACTACTATTGCATATCCATAAACAAATGAAAGATACAAAAATAATATCTTACCAAGCACACATCACTGAGCTGCTGCAATAAACAAATTGAAACTTATCTCATAGATTGGTAACAATCTTTCCGATGAGCACACCACACCCTTGAAGAATGAAACTTATGCACAAGTCATCTTGGAAAAAGACACAAGATAGTACATCCACATATGACAAAAACACCACAAGCTGACCTCCAAAGTCTTCTTTTATTCAAACTAGAAAAATATTACAATCATAGGTCTCTTGCTCCAATTCTCACTAGTGAACAATGGAGAGGAGCACACAATTTATAGATAACCAAAGAGTGAATGCGCCCATGTCAAGGAGAGGGGATGGGGGAGTGGTAGCATGAGTCTAGGAGAGAGATGGGCTGTGTTTTCCTTGTAATGAGCTGCTGTAGCAGCTATTAATCAGCCTCATGTAACAGCCATGATTTAGGCTGCCATTCCCTCAAATCGTGGGCATGCCCAATACCTCAAGTGTGCCCAAGTCAAGGAGAATGCGCCCAAGCTAAGGTGGGGACACACTCCCATCAATTGGGGCTGCCAACTCCCTTCCAAAACAGCTAACAATGCTCCCCTAAAGGTGCTGGTCGAAATCAGACCCATAACTTACTCAAAAAATTAATATTTTTTTTAAGTCAATTTTCCCATTTTTTTTTATTTTTTATGAATTTTTTGGGTTTTTTGACTTTTTTGGCTATAGGGAAAATATTAAGCATCCAAACCTTAGGAAAAGTGGGTTTAGGGGGTGCTCTGAGTTAGAAAACGAGCACCCCTAAGGCAAAAAAGACCTCCAAACGCCACTTCTAGGCCGATTACAAATTTTTTAATTGAACCATTAAAAAATGGCCCAATTTACAAAAAAAATAAAACTTGCCGAAAATAAAAATAAAAAACCTACGGAGACTTAGCACATGTCCATATGATTCAAAAATAACGCCTAGCATGTTCATATACATTGACCCATAGACTTTAACAACCCCCTAAGGCCCGTCAGCCTCCCCAGGCATTCCAGCTTTGGAGGAGCAGGAGAAAAACCCAAAAATTATGTTATGCACTAATGCAAGACATAATAACTAGGTGAAAAAACTCCTTGGAATACCTGACTTAGCCAAAAAGTCCTAGGGAACCAAGTCTTTTACAAAACACCATGCTAGTACGTTTTATTACAAACCCCGCAGGGCCATGGACATGTGGAAAAAAGTTAAAACCGGGGGCCGCTTAAAAAGGCCAGCTGGATATCAAATCATCAAAAACGAACATGTATCATGTTCAACTCTGCCCGCTCGCTTGATAATCCAACCAAGTACAACTTAGTTGGCAACACTATGTGGGATTGATACCTACAAAGGATGCAAAGTAAGTTACATATTTGGCATTATAAGGACATCACCTTTGCAAGAAAGTTGACTATGGTTGGTCGCATACTTTAGCTGACGCATGTGTATTATTTGTAACCTCAACCTCTGAAAGTTTTAGAACCCCAACCCGGTTTCAAGCTCGAAAGCTTCTCCGCATATGGTTTAATGCCCAAACCCCAATATGCACATTTTCATTCATAAAAATGCCTTTAACTTGAAACACATGACATTCTTTTTCAACATAAAGTTAAACAACTCAGAAATTTAATTTGCAGCCAATAAACTCATACTCAGAAATTTAAATCAGCCAACCACATAAAAATTTAACACTGGATTTTTGACCAAATTGGTCTAGGACAAAACCCCGAAGGGAAAACCTGATTGAGAGAGAGATTTTTATTTCTTCAACAAATTACAAAATAGAACAGCAGTACTTATCTCAGCTTTTCATCTCGAAAAGCGTGCCCAAGGCACAGCAGTAAATCTGAACCTTTTCTTACAGCAGTACGGCCCACACATGTGAGTAATAAATGTTGTTGTATGCCTCGAAAATCATGCCCAAAATTCTTTCCTCAATTTCTGTGCAGTACAGTTAGAATTTAATGCTATACGGATTGTCTTGAAACCCGTGCCAAACCTGTCAGAATCTTTCTCGAACTTTGTGTTGTGCGGCCAGCAATAAATGTTGTACGGCCACCTCAATTTCTGTATCAAAATTAACCTGTACGGACTGCAATAAATGCAGCACAGTCTTCCTCGAAATCTGTCCCTGTACGACCTCCTTTAATTACTGTACTTGCTGCTGTACCTTTGTCTTGGAGTTCGTGCCCAGCAAAAACCTTCTCGATTTCTGTGCTAGGGTTTATCTCCTTCTTCTCAAAATCGACTTCTCTCACTCTCTTCTCCTCCTCTCCAAAAATTCTATCTTGAAAAGTGAATAATAAATTAGGTTACCTTGCCCAAGTCCTTTTGTTCATGGCAACTTCCTCTTTTCAATCTAATGGTCTAGATTAGATTAGATGAAGGGTTCACAATAAATGCTCAATAAATAATTAATAATGACATTTAGTGCACTTCATGTCATTTAATAAAGTGAATACCCTTTTTAATTAATCACTCACTTGACTTTTCATTAAATATGAACTTAGGATAAACCATGACTTAACTTTAATAAAGTGACTTTAAAATTATAAAGTACTTCTCACTTTATTAATTAATAATGACTAGGGATCACCTTTTAAAGTGTTCTTGTCCACCCCAAGGCAGCACAAGGTGAACAACACTTCCTAGGTAACTTTTCAACAACCTCGACCCCCCTAAAAAAAGTGGAAATTTGAAAGTGACTCCTTCGAGCAAGAGCATCCAACCATCTCTGAAGAATCTTAGGTGTGGAGGCTAAGAGAAAACCACATCATCGACAAAGAGGAGTATGGAGATCAAGACATGGTGGAATAGACGATCATTGCCTTGTTGGATGTGCTCGTGCAAGGATGCCAACTCATCTATGTAGATCTTGAATAAAGTGGACGAGAAGAGGCACCCCTTCACCCCCGATGGTGCTCCTAATGAAGTCTAATAATCCGTGAGTTGTACAAAGGTGGCCAAGGACTACCACGAGATGCATAATAGCAGTTATCAAAATCTCTAAGATGCCAATGTCTTTGAGCCTCTGGAACAAGGTTTCCTGGGAACTAAGTCAAAAGCTTTCCAAAAGTCTACAAAATAGCAAAAGACTTTCAAAGAGCAATATCTCACCTCCTCAATGATGGCCTACAAACTGAGGATATGATCCATCGTCTAATAACCTAACTTGAAACTTGATTGCCACGTTCCCCAAAGGTTCCTCCTCTCAAGTTCCTTAGATAACTACAAATGAATGGTGGTGGCATAGAGCTTTGAGAAAGTGTGTCCCACCATAATCATCCTATAGTTGTTCAGATCGACACTAGGACACAATTTATGAATCGAGAGGATGATATGGTGAGACCGTGCCAATGAGAAACTTGTGCACACTACATGGTTGAACAAATCAGCAATGTGATGCATCAAAGGGTGTATACCATGTTTGAAGAACCCTACCTAGAACCTCTCTTCATCTTGCTCATGTACATTTCCCAGATTGCCTCCCTAGTATGGGTATATTAGAACATGTGGCATGAGGATGGGGGGGTGTGACTAGGATTAGGGCTGACCATGAACATCATAAAGAAGAGAAGCAAATTAAAGTTCAAAGCCTTCTAAGAAAGACGAGAAAAACTCCATCGAAGAATTAATTAAACTTCATTCAAATGACAATGCAATGAAAATTGATCAATTCATTAAATGCATTAAAGAAGACAACCATCAAGAAGGAAACATGGCCCATGAAGAACATTAACAAAATTATGAAGGCTAAAGAGTTAGTCAAGGTTTATGAATCATGGATAGACATGGAAGTTGGAGGTATTTCTTACCCCGAGTTGTGGTCAACTTTGGATCCCAAGTGAACATACTACCCAAAATGACCTATATCACAAAGGGACGATTGAAGTTGACAAGATTAAGAAACTATCTAAAGGTTACAAACCAACATTTTGCAGAACCCATTAGAGTTCTTAAAGAAGTCCATACATAAATTACAAGGATCAAAACATGTGCGGACTTTGACATTATAGAATTTGTCGTTGGACGAGAAACCTATATAGCTATTGTTTGTAAACCATAAGGTTGACAGATAAAGGCTACCATGTCTCTAGAGCAAAATAAAATAAAATTGAAAGAGGACAACCAAAAGATTGTCGTTCCTCTAGACCTAGATATGGGCAAACCTAGGTTGGAACCTATTGATAACTCACAAAATCAACAAATGCAAAGTTTGAGGCTGATCAAAGTGGAGAAATGGAATTGAAGATTTGAATATCTACCGGGGACGAGTTTGATGCTGATTTGTATGAATGGTAATTAAATAACTATGAGTCAAGGACTGGGAACTATTAGGGCATTGAAACAATCCCTAGAAGCTCCATCAGAACCTACTTTGTTGTTATAGTGCTGAAGATTCAAGAGAGACAAATCAAACAAAGCCCAAGTTTGATCTCGGTAGAGGTTGAAACCGATATGCTTCCCACCACTAAGATTTATGGAGCACCACTTTCCAAAATTACATGTGGATGAGGCTTGGTGGAACACACATGCACACCAACTTTAAACCTAGACGATTGCAACCTACGACTTTATTGATAGCTTCAACAAAAACTTGTTGACTACAACAATAAAGCACATAGAAAAGTTTGAACCTCGGATGAGAGTAGAAAGGCATTTCTATCGATGTGAAAATGCATGGAGGAAAGCATATTTTGTAGATGAAAGAGTATCCCCGATTCCACATTTCTTCTCAGTTTCCCTAGGGGAAGATCTAGCAAACAAATTGCATAAAGTTGAAGAAGATAAGGGAGAAACAAGGACTAGAAGGTATTTTAGAAGAAAAAAAATCGTTGATACTTTTCTCCTTTCAAACAAAAGACTATTGACTTGTAACAACTCGTGCAAGAACTAACCAGTTGGGAACATGAAGGAATAAATTGAAAAACTAACCAGGTCAAGTGATATAAAAGGCAAACTGAAGGTAAAACTTGAAAACAAGGCAGATATACCATCAACCAGTTCCATTATATTTCAGTCACCTTCATTGTCTATTCTCTTCTCTTCTCTTTCATCGTTTTACAATTATACCTTAGATATATGTTTCTCAAGAGATGCTTGAAGCACTCTTGAATTGGATGTCCCTTGCTAAATTTCAATAACTCAAATTCTACACAGAGAACAAAAAAATAGATCAAGCTCCAAAGGAATATCTTTGGACTTGGAATATTATTGCTTTGGATGTTCGTCATTGTCGAATATGAGATAATGGCAAAGTATTAGCGACTTTATTCAATCCAATATTGTAATAGGCCACTACTTCAGATCAACTCAGCCTATTCCACAAAAGATCCCTTCATTCCCTTCCCATTCCTAACAGCATATGTATATAATGCTTAGAGATGTCATACCTACAACTAGATGGTGTGTATGGATAAAAGTCAGATATGATTGTGTCCCTCTTGAAAATAATTTCTACAACTATAAAAGTAGCATATGTCTATCATGTACATCTCAAAATTTATTATTGTATCGCCTATGTCATCCTTTGAAATTATCCCCTCAAAATTTGGGGATCTCTCCAACTGTCAGAACTCACAAGAACAACACAGTAAAACATAGGAAAAGTATGTAATAAACAAGTCAAGATAAACGTTGGAAAAGCGTTTCAAGTTTTGTAGTTGAATGAGAGAAAAGGAAAAATTAATGTTAGGATTTATTATGACATTGTGACTATGGTTCAAGCTCTATGCATTGTCCAATGCTGCTCACCTGCACTCTTGGGTTCTGGAAATCATTCATAGCTCCAGCCAGAGCAGGTAGAACTTGTTGATATTGTCGTTGTTGCAAATCCGGACTCAAATCTGTTGAAATTAGACCGATTGCATGAATGGCAGCCCAACGAACTCGTGCATGCGAATCATGGAATAAGTTCAAAATCATTGTGATAACATGCTCAAGATCTTTTCTCATCTCCTGAAAAATATATAAAAAAAATACATCAATAACATTCCAATACTGAATCCGGTTTAGCTTGAAGCATAATTGAAAATCATATAAACTAATGCAAAGGATGAGGGATCAATTAATAGAACCAAGGAAATTTTAAATTGATAATCATTGAAACTGGTATTCAACTAAACCTGGTGGGAACAATTATCAATCAACCCAATCCAAATAACTCAAGCATTCAACCAATATCACCAACTGCAAATGCAGATGAATAAGCACAGACCCATCTAAATCAAGCTCTGACAATCATTATGAACCCATCTAAATCTAGGCCTGATGTGCATTTTGAATTTGAACCCATTTGAATCCAGGTTTGATATGCATTTTCAATTTGAACGCATTTTTATTTAGGTTGATATGCATTTTGAACCCATCTAAATCTAAATCTAAGTCTGATATGCATTTTCAACAAATTTAATCCATATCTTGGTCTGATATGCATTTTGAATACAAACCCATCTAAATCTAGGTCTGATATACATTTTGAACCCATTTAAATAGATGTTTGAGATGCATTTTGAGATAGTGAGAAGCTCGAGGTTGCATACATTTTGAGTTTGAGTTCAAATATTTCATATATCTGCCATTTGTGTGAAGTGGAGACACGCATCTTGACAAACCCAAGAGTCCAATTTATATATCATATTCAAACCACATCCCAACTGACCTCAGTTCAATGCACTAAACACACACAAAATGGAACCTGGGCTAGTTAGGGTAAAGACCCCAAAGTGGCCTATGGATAGACCTCACCGCAAACCAACCTCGATCCTATGCACTAAACACACACAAAATGGAACGCAGGCTAGTTAGGCTAAAGACCTCCATTGGCCTACAAATAGACCACATCTCAACCAACCTCAATTCAATGCACTAAACACACACAAAACAAAACCTGAGATAGTTAGGATAAATCCCCCACTGGCCTACGAATAGATCACATCCCAACCAACCTCGGTACAATCCACTAAACATACACAAAATGGGAGTTAAGCTAGTTAGGGTAAAGACCCCCACTAGCCTATGGATAGACTACATCCCAACCTACCTCGGATCAATGCACTATATACACAAAATGGAACCCAGGCTAGTTGAGTAAAGACCCTACTAGCATACAAATAGACCACATCCCAACTAACCTTGGTTCAATGCACTAAACACACACAAACTGGAACCTGGGCTAGTTAGGATAAAGACACCCACTAGCCTATAGATAGACCACATCCAAACTGACCTTGGTTCAATGAAATAAACACACAGAAAATGGAACCCAGTCTAGTTAGGGTAAAGATCCCCAATAGCCTACAAATAGGCCACATCTCAACCGACCTCAATTCATGCACTAAACCATAGTATCAATATTCGAGTATGAATACAATTTGATACAAAAAAATATGTAAAGAAAATTTCTAGTACGATTAAAATACTGAAGTAGACATCTCATAAATACAAAAACATGTATTTTTAAATTTAAAAATATGTGGTCATTCAAAATTTTAAAGTAATATTAATTCTTTAGTGTAAGTAACTCGTAACATATCTCAGTACACGTTTATTTAAAAGATTACATAGCCCACGGGACGTAGAATAGACGGTGAATGGGTGTACTGTTAAGGCACTCCTTGTGATAGGTCACGGGTTCGAAATTCCACAGGTACTGGCTTATAGATTAAAAAAAAAAGATTACGTGCAATAATAGTCACAAATTTGTTTTGTGTCTCCAGATTTTACTTTTGCTTTGCAAGATCAAATTTTTTATGTGATTTGAGTTTATATTTATTTACAAGAAAAACAAGATACGTATTTACAATTATTCTAGTTGAAATTCCACTTTTATCTTAACAAGTAAATTTTAATAGTAAGCCTGATCGGTTAGCTCAAATGGTTGAGTGTTGTAATCGCAAGCAGAAGGTCTCGGGGTCAAATCCCCGGGTGGCTATGCAGGGCCTCACTTGATGTCCCCACCGGGTTAGGCCCCGTAATCAAGGTCGGTGGTTTACCTTGGGTACCATCCTCGAAATGAGGGGAAGTACATGAGGGTTTCCCATGATGTGTTCCATTGAAAAAAAAAAGTAAATTTTAATACTAACATTTAGTGAATCTTTAAAATATAAGATTTGTAAATATATTTAAGCATTTAGTCATTACCATACTATATCCATACTATGTCGAATATTCACTAAATTTCGAATTCCAAACGAGTTTCAGTACAGAAATCCCAATACGGCCAAATCTTGCTACTATCCAGTAAACACACAAAAACTGGAATCGGGCTAGTTAGCGTAAAGAACCCCACTAGCCTACAAATAGGCCACATCCCAACCGACCTTGGTTCATGCACTAAACACACACAAAATGGGACCTGAGCTAGTTAAGGTAAGACCCCCACTGGCCTATGGATAGGCCACATCCCAACCGACCTCGGTTCAATGCACCAACCTCTACTAGCCTACTAACACACACAAAATGGAATCTAGTTAGGGTAAGACCCCTACTAGACTACTAATAGACCACATCCCAACCAACCTTGTTTCAATGCTCTAAACACACACAAAATGAAATCTAGTCTAGTTAGGGTAAGACCCCCACTAACCTACTAATAGACCACATCCCAACCAACCTCGGTTCAATGCACTAAACACACAACATGGAACCCAAGCTAGTTAGGGTAAGACCCCCATTGGCCTACAAATACACCATATCCCAACCAACCTCGGTTCCATGAGCTAAACACACACGAAATGGAACTAGAGCTAGTTATGGTAGACCCCCACTAGCCTACGGCTAGACCACATCCTAACCAACCTCAGTTCAATGCACTAAAGACACAGAATGGAACTTGGGCCAGTTAAAATAGAGTCCCACTAGCCTATGCCTAGACCACGTCCCAAACAACCTCAATTCAATGCACTAAACACACACAAAACGAAACTTGGGCTAGTTACGATATACTCCCACTAGCCTACGGCTAAACCACATCCCAATCAACCTCAATGAAATGCACTAAACAAACACAAAATGAAACTTGGGCTACTTACGGTAGACTGCCACTTCCCAACCGACCACCTTGGGATAGTTATGGTAGACTCCCACTAGTGTATAGCTAGACCACATCACAATCGACCTCATTTCAATGTACTAAACACACAAATTGGAACCAAGCTAGTCATGGTAGACTCCCACTTCCTAACCAACCTCAGTTCAATGCATTAAACACACACAAACTATAACCTAGGCTAGTTATGCTAGACTCCCACTAGCCTATGGTGAGACAACATCCCAACTAACCTCAGTTCAATGCACTAAACACACAAAATGCACTCTAGTCTAGTTATGGTAGACTTGAACTTGGCCCACAGTGAGACCGCATCATAACCAACGTTGGTTCAATGCAATAAAGTTATAAACACACACAAAATGGAACTTGGGCTAGTTACGGTAGACTCTCCCACTAGCCTATGGCTAGACTGCATCCAAACCAACCTTAGTTCAATGTACTAAATAAATAAAATGATACCTGGGCTACTAAAGGTAGACTCCCACTTTTTTTAAGTATTTTGGAATTAAATTGTGTGAGTTCCCAATGTTTCGAATGGGCACCCCACCCATCATAATGGGATCTAAATATAGGTAGACGACTCCCACTTCCTAACAACCCCACTGCAATGCAGTATACACACACACAATGGAATCTGGGCTAGTTATGGTAGACTCCTAGTGGCTTATAGCTAGACCACATCCCAACCAACCTCGTTGCAATGCATTAAATACACACAAGAAATAGATGTAGAGCTCATATTCAACACACCAAATGGGCAAATAATATCCACGATGAAAACTCCTGCCCGGAACCATGAACGAGCAAGTTGCAACCGTGGATGTTCTCTAGGGAGACTTCTGCCGGGAACCATGAATGGGCAGGTTGGAACCATGAATGATGGACTATTCATGGTTCCATCCAATACAGAGCCCTACCTGAACCATGAATGGGCAGGCTCGTACTGTGAACAATGACATCCACCCTTCATGGTTCCAACCTGCCCATTCATAGCGTCAGGGACTAAGCATGTTGCTTAATGTTTTCCCACCAAATGCACTGTCTAGATACAACGCACCCATTTACAATTCCAACCTGCTCATTCACAGTTCCAGCAAGATTCTGATGTTGCTTCATGTTTTCCCACCCAAAGAATTCAATTCAAAGCACTGTTACACAAGGGACACACAGAAAGCTGTAAAATCACCGTACCTTTGCACACCCTTCTGCAATCTGAGCCAGAGTTATCAAACCAGCATGGCGCTTTCGCCAATCAGGATCTGCCAAACAGCCCGGTAGCAACTCCACCGCAAGGGGCACAACAGCTTCCCCTCCTAGAGCCATAGCAAGCCGATCCAAGCACTCCTGCCCTACTTCACAATTGCTCGTCTCGCCAGCATCCCCGTCGTCCCTATCTGCGGCATGCCACAGCGGGTCATCTTCAATGTCGAGGAGCATCTCCATCAACGCCGCAAATAACCGACCCACGAACTCATGCGGCAGCTTCTGGCGTTGATCCGGGGCCTCGACGAGCCCGACGAGGAATCCGACAGCCACACGCCTGGTTCCTTCGTCCAGCCCGCCTGCCTCAGCAAGACCAATGAGGAATTCGATAGCCAGATGCCTGGTTCCTTCCTCGAGCTGGTCGGCCCTGACAATTTGCAGCATGCAGGAAACGACATCAATGATATTTTGCCGCAAAAACCTAGGCTCCGACACGGCCAATTCGACAAAGATATCGAGCGCCTCCGTGGCCGCGGCCTCGTCGCCTTCGTTGAGAGCGTCGGTCAGGACCCGCATCATGTCGAATACCATGTCCTGGAAGGCTTCAATGTCGTTGAGAGATTCAGTAAATTTCGCCGTGGCCCTCAGCGCGGCCACGCGGACGTCCATGACGGAAGTGGGAGCCAAGCATTCTTGAAAAACGGAGTGCAATGTGACCACGTGCGGATGGAGATAATCACAGAGCTCCGCGAACAGAATCAGGGCGGATTCCTTCATCCTCAGCGACTCGGAGCTCACGGAGTGAAACATGAAGACCACGAGCTCCGGCCACGAGGACACGAGAGCGACCGTGGCTAGCTCGGCCACGGTATGGCGGAGTTTTTTAATTACGCCCAACGTCTCTTCTCGCTGCAGGCAGAGGAGCAGCTCCGCCTTGAGAGCGGTGCGGGTGGCGGGGGAGAGGTGTGGCCATATAAAGGCGGAGCTCTTCTTGTCGAGCTGTTTCCGCAGGAGAACGGCGCACATGGCCCGGGTCTCCGCCTGCGCGCATGAGCGCAACGTGTGGATGAGCTTCAGCACCAGCGTGTCCGGGTGGCGTTGCCTGAACGAGTTGAAGATGGCTTCGGCCTGGCGCCGATTTTCGTTGCCATGGCTCAACAAATCCTTGATCAGGATCTCGAATGGCGGATCGTTGTTGGGGTCCATGATAAGCCTCATGGCCTCTGCATGGTGAATTGCTCCTCTTCCTGCTTCGTTCATCGATGGATATTCTTTCTCCACCTGGCCGGGCTTACATTTCCGTTCTGAGAGGCCTTGATTGCTTAACAATTTGCGAGAATCTGATGAAACATTGGAGGGAAAAGGCTGATCAGTATGCAAGAATCTGATGAGACATTGGAGGGAAATGGCTGATCAGTATGTGTGTGGGGAATGAAAGATCTTCGTGAGGTTCGTTCCTGCTCTGGGAAGAAGTTGAGTTTCTTTAGTTGGAAGGTTGTCAATACGGAATGAGAGCTTACGCTTTGTCTATTATTAGAACATCATTTGGTTGTCATGGAATGCATAATAAATACAGGAATTTATAAGACAATTGAAAGTTGTTAAACGTCCACCAACTTGTTCTATGAGGTGGGGCATTCTTTTACATAGGGATAAGAAATCTGGAATGACAAATTAATTTGGAAATGCAAAGATGCTCTTTAAAAAAAAGTGAGATGAAAAGGATGTAATCAGTATGGTGCTGTTGCTTCTTTCAGTTTTCTTTTATGGATGATGAGGATAGGCTATTTTCATAAATATATGAAATCTTTAAAGTCAAGGATAATGAGGATTATTGTCTAACTTTTCAAAAATTATTGAAAACTATGTGCATAGATATCAGATATAAATGTAGATATGCCAAAATATATGAAAGATGGAGTTGTCAATGAGGTCTAGTTTGGGTAATTGTTGAGAGGGAGTGTTATCTTCTCCATCCAAAGTTAATTTTAGTGACATGTTAAACTCTTAATGAGTATATTGTTGTATAGGCCTTTGAGCCCTAAAGAAAATATGTAAAATGAAGTGGAGGAATGAACTAAGTTTTGTGGTCTAGAGCATGTGCATAAGTATAAGAAATTTTGAAATGGAGAGATGTTCAAACATATGTGAGATGAAGTGGGAAAAGGGACTAATTATTATGGTCTTGGTATTGGTTGAGATTTTGTAGTCGAATATGTTGGCATCAGCTCGAGATGCTACAGTGGAGTCCATTTGTTTGTCAATGTTTCGAGTCCCCTCTTAGGCTCATCTTCAGGACAATAACGATGCTGAGAAGACTTCAACCCTTTTCCAAACCATAAATATGCCTATGAAATAGTGACCTTTTAATTTAATTTTTATATTTTCTCAAAAAGCATGATGCTAACCCAAAAGATTAGGAAACATAGGGTCATCCAATACTAAACGAGATTTTTGGATTTGAGAACATTGCATTTTAATTAATTATTTAATTTGTCTTGGAATTATATATTTTTTAATTTTAACATGGAGTTATTTAATGATAGATGGCAGTCGTGTTATGCTTATGATGAGACCATCGTCCCGGTTGAGGCAGTTGTTATTTTTCACAATTTCAATGGCCTCTCTTATTCTTCTTTTGTTCCAATTGTCTACCCTGGCTAAAATCGTTGTGTCTTCAAATCTTATGGGGTGCTTCGTGTCATGTGAATGTTCTACCAACACTGATTTATGTGTTTTATTCAAGCGGATAGAACACATGGTCTTATTGTTCTTTGGGTTATTATGGTCTTATTGTTCTTTGGGTTATTAATCCCCCCCTTAAAATTAGGGATGATGACGTTTGTCGTTAGCTCGCCAAAAAAAATCTAAGATCATTCATTTGATTTAATATTATTCTCATGTGGTGGCTAATATATTCATGTCTCCACTTTAGGTGTTTTTCCTAAAAACTTATGCAGTTTGCTTCTTTATTTGTTAATATTATGTCACTGACACAACCTTTTCTTTCATGTAAATTGCCTCCTCGATGATGATTTTTGTAGGTATTATGAGTCTTCTTTTTATGTTTTTGTATAGTTATAGTGTTTGACATCCATTGTACTCCTATTTTGTCATCCTCCTTACTAGTTCTTTTTTCACTTGCATCGCCTTCAAAAATGCCTTTGGAAATTTTTTTCCTCTCTGCCTAATAATGCTTCTTACCTGTCCTTCACAAATTTACACATTTGGACCTTCACACTATTTTTGTAGACTTGAGGATTATTACTGGTGGGACTTAGCTTGTAGCTCATTCTTGCCTCATTGAACCAAGGGTTCGCTAGGTATATGTTTGTTCCTCCCACGGCTTTTAGTTTGCGTTCATTTCCTTATTCCACCAAACTAGACTTAATGGCTTTCATCAATTGTTTGCAATTTTCATTTTTATTATTTCTTCCCTAATGAAATCAACTCATGTGGTATTCTCTTGTAGCTCTTTCTATAATATCTATGTTGTTGATTCTTACTATGTTTTGCATTGTTGATTTCTTTGTTTTTTTCTCCTTATTTTCCTCGTCTCCTAACTCATCTTGGTATATAAGTTCCATAAACATTGGTTCATGGTTATACTACATTTCCTCATGGCATGCTCCAATTTTAAATTTTATGAGGTGTTATAGGTTGTCTCTTATGTGTATGACATAGCCCACCACAGTTTGGTCACTGTGCGCTAAGCAAGAGGCCCCCTTGAGTTCTTCCACTTGTCTAATACATTAATACATGAATGTGATATTCCTCAATTGTGTGACTTCTTTGTCCTCGTTCATTGGTTTCCTTTTCCATACTCGTCATCTTCTACTAGCCATAATGGGTGCTCATTCTATGTAATGTGTTAATTGTAGGCTTCACTTTTGTATATTGAAGTCTACCACCAACAAGATGGCACTCTTGACTTTGAACTATGTCGTGCATTCATAAGATGATTGTAAATTTCTTCACTCTTGAGGCCATTCCTCTTCTAGAAGTCACGTTTTTACAGGTCTAAGTAATACATTACCATAAAAGTGTTGGTAATACTATTGTTGAGTTCCATCGATATGTATTGGTTGCAAACATTTAGATTTCTCGTGCAAGTGTTGTATTGTAGTGTCTCTTTTGCAACATTTGCATGAGAAATCTGCCACATCCTCTTATTTCATGAAAACTACCTCCTAGGTGAAGAATTTTGTAAGTTTCCATCTTATTGTTATGTTTTTGTATAGTTGTTTGGTGTGTGACATTGATTGTACACTTGAGATGCCATTCTCGCCATTGGTTTTTTCGCTTGTGTTGCCTTCTAAAATGCCTTTGGAAAAAAATGTATTTGCGTTTAGTGATGTTTCTTGCTTATCCTTCACATATTTGTGTTTTTGGACCTTCACAATCTACTTGTAGACCTTTATATTCGTGTTGGCTAAATTTAGTTTGTAGTTTGTTCTTGCCTCAGATTATGTTTGTTCTTCATGACTTTGAGTTTGCTTTGGTTTCCACATTCATCAAGTTGGACTTAATGGCTTTCATCAGTTGTTCGTGATTTCCATTCACCATTATTTCTTCCCTAATGAAACCAAGTTGTGTTGTAATCTTCTCTAGCTCTTTCTAGAATATTTAAATTATTGATTTTGAATATGTTTTTGCATTGTTGATTGCATTCTCTTTTTTCCTTATTCTACTTCTCTCCTAACCCATCTTGATGTTTAAGTTCCACAAACACTGGTTCATGGTCATATGACATCTCCTCATGAACGCTTGAATTTTAAATTTTATGATGTGTTATAATTAGTTGTGTGTTATGTGTATGACATAGCCCAACATACTTTGGTCACTACGTGCAAAGCAAGTTGGCCACCTTGAGTTTTCCCATTGTATAATCCATTAGATATGATTGTGTTGTGTGCACTACACGTGTTGTTGAGCTCTTCTTCAAAATGTGTGAATTCTTTGTCTTCAACCACTTATTTCCTTTTTCATACCGTGTAGGATTCTAGTAGCCATAATGGGTGCTCATTCTCTATGTAATGTGATAACTATAGGTTTCACATTTGTCTGTTAAAATATCCAACCAACATAATGTCTCCCTTGACTTTAAACCATGTTACGCCATTCATAATATTATTATACAACTCTTCAAGTTTAAGTCCATTCCTCTTATGGAAATTAAATTTTTGTGGGGTGAAATAGCACTTGCCACAAAAGTGTCAGTGCTATTATAGTAGAGCTCCATTGATATGTATTGGTTGTGGACTTCTGGATTTCTCGTGCAAATGCTGCATTGCCATGTCTCCTTTGCAAAACAAGTGGATCCTCCATGCCCTTTACGTTTTTTAGACATATGGTTCCAAACCAACCACTTCTTATGCCCTATTAAATCCCATGAAATTATGTATTTCTCATACTTGTATGTTTCAACTAGCATGATCAAATCCTAACCATCAACCATAGACCCTAATTGTGACCTCTCCTCCACATGTATCCCCTATGATTCCATATCACTATTTTTAGCTTATATTGGGCCATGAAAGTCACGATTCCCTATTTCCTTGTTGTACTTTTGAGTTCATCTACTTTTACCTTCGCATTCAAAGGTATCACATGTTTTCCTTGTTTCCTTACTTATTGTACTTGTTCCCATTCCTTCCTCATTTCCTTATGTTGCATATGAGTTGAATCCCCATCCATGAACCACGTTTACCCCTAAAATACCCTTTTCATCGTAGGATCTGATTTTTATCTTAGGCCCTAGCTACTCCATAAAACTAAATTCAAGGGATGATCTTTGCTAGATTGTTCATGTTTCTTCTCCACTCTTTCTGAAGATTAAATGAGTATGGCCATTCCACCATATTTTTTATCCTCTCGCTACCTTTGTTGGGTCTTAATCCTCATTTCCTTCTATTCCTTTATGATAATGTTGGTGAATTTATTTTGCCTCTCTTATTCTTGGATGGCTATGCTTATAACTTACATGGCAATGGCAATTTTATTTCCCTCATTAGCTCTTGTTTCCATGCACATTCTCTTTACCCAAGCCTTCGTGATATTGATTTGTTCATTGAATTCTAATTTAGTGTCCATGACTTTAACAAGTGATGATTTCCTTTCCCTTGGAAGCTTTGACTCTATCTAATCTTCCCCTCATGTGGGATTGTTTCTCTTTTCTTCCTCAAATGATTGTCTTGTAGTTATTTTGTGTATTCTTTCAAGTGTTCATTTTCCATCTTTACAGCCTTAAGGATTTTTTATGGATTCAGACAGTCTCTTCTATGTTGGTGTGCTATACTATGAAATGTTGGTTATCCAACTCAAGTTTGCTTGGTTCGAATGATAGGTTTTGAATGTTGCTCAAGTTGATACTATCATTTTTCGTGAATTTCTCTACCAATGCTCTCAATTCTTTAATTTTTTTAACCAATATGATCCATACTTCCACCTATGTTGGGTATTTTTATGCCATATGAGTAGTGACTGGGTTGTAACAAGTCCCATTTCCTAGCCATGGGGATTCAACATATGCATCCATCTTCTTTTGCCCTTTATTATGAATTCTTTGGACAATATTTTGAGTTAATTATTTTGAAGGTGAATATCGAGTCTCAACTTTATTCTATTTTTGTTGTTGTCATCCATTCTATCCTATTAGTAAACAAACTTGACACGCGAGGGAAAAATTGAATGTCTAGGATTTAAAAGAGCCCAAAAAAACCTTTGATGGAGGTAGAACCTACCTTGAGGCCTATTGACAATTTGGACATGGTAAACACTTGTAATGGCAAGTCTATATACACTGACGTTGGGTAGGGTTGTTAAAATCCTTTTGCATTGAGATAAGTGCTAAGGCCATAGGAAAAATCATATTCCAAGCCACTTAAATGATTGGCAGGAGGGCAATGTGAGAGGAAATTAGATTAATTAGGTAATGAGGAACTTATAGAGGTGTAGAGGATGAATAGTATCTTGCAAAATTTTGTCGTGATCATCGAAGATATGAGACGAAGCATACAGTAATTAACTTGTAGAGATGAGGAGGATGAACAAGATATCACAGAAAGGGAGAGGGATGAGATTAAGTCTATTGTGAGTAACTTATGGAGGTGAACAAGATGAACAACATATTTAAAAAAAAATCAAGAGGTTGTCACTATAGATCGTTTTGCATTATTGATTCTTTAAATTTTTTATGTAATGATAAAGCACTGCTCCTCCATTACCCAGTGAAATCCATTATTTCATTATGAAACCCATTTTCCGTTGTGCATAAAACATGATAACAATAAAATAAAATAAAAGTTATAAAATTTTAAGATTGACTCATTGGAATCCATGAAGGAAAGGATCAAGTCATTGGAATCCATGAACCAAATTTTCAAGATTAAGTACAACTAAAGTGACACTTAGGCAAAGCTTCAATAATTATGCTTACCGGAATTCCTTGCAAAGAGCATAATAAATACATTAAATTAGGCCCAAAAACAACAATAACACATTTGTGACATTGTGAAAGAACATTGACTCTTTTTTTAGAGTAATAACATTGATTATTCTTGTGCATTTGTTCTTATTTGTCTCAATCACAAGTTTTATTTCTTCAAATTGAATTTTGGTTGAGTCCTTTAATCGCTAAGGGGTATGTTTGATCTATCTTCTTTGAGGGTTCTCACATTAAACTTGTCTTGATTGATTTTTGCAAAATACTTGTGAAGGGTTTTGATTATTTCATTATTATTTTTTTGAGAATTTTAAAATGAAATTTTTTATATTTCATTATTTTGTTTTGTGTTTTAAAATTTTTAAAATGAAAAATAAATATCAAAAGATATTTTTTTTTGTTATAACAATATAAGGGATAATAAATAGTTTTAATTGTGATTTGTGGAAGTTATCAAAATGCATATTTTTTATTTTTTATTTTTGTTATTTAGATGCAAAATATTTTCATATATATATATTTTTGGATATCTTAATACATATTCTTAATTGCGTACAATATTCTTGTCTAGTAATCAATTTAGTATTTTATTATGCTTGGATAAAGTACCGAGGGAGCAAAACACTTGTCCATCTAAAGATAAATTTTGAAAAAACTTATCTTTGGAATTGAACATCTAAAAGCTTGCTTTTTATATCCTAAGCAAATATGCAATATTATTGTCTCAAGGCCTCTAGATGTGTCTAAAAACCAATAAAATGTACAATGCTAACATGTTAATGCCTTTGTTTATATGCTTGTCTATGTTACTTAGAATGGATAGGAAGTCACTCCATTACATCCAAGTCAAAGTGAGCAAGGATGTTATAAAAAAATGTTTAGAATGGCTAGGGAGTCACTCCATTGCATCCAAGTCAAAGTGAGCAAGGACGCTATAAAATGTTTTCAAATCTTCGTGTTTGAATTCCATAGGTGAATTTACGTTTTTATTTCATCTATTTTGAAAAGACATGTACTTGTAGTATTACATCTATTGTAGTATTGAATCTATTTTATGTTGTATACATGCACAATAATTATATTTAGATGAATAGCTCCAACCTATAAGGCTAGCACCTAAGTGCCTATGAACATGTGGCATGTAAAAAGTATAGTCACCGTGTCTTTAGCATTTCCTTCAACTGCATGGCTTCAACATTTCCTTCGACTGTAAAATCATTGGATGTATCGAGGACATTATTATTTATTATATTATGTACATGTTCATGGCTTCTCTTTCTCACTTCTCTTGGAATAAAAGTGAACTTGTTCGACCAATTTGCCCAATATCTCACTATTTCACATTTAAGGAAAATGATAACGCATTAGTAAATCATTATTTTGTCAGTTTTGTTAATAGATGCATTGGTTTTGAATAGACATAAACATGTGGTGGGAATGGATTTTGCAACATATAAGATTCATGTTAATTATGTAATCTAGTGAGACAGAGTTCATAGTCCTTTCCACTACAACACACTGTACGATATGTTTTGTTAAAAAATATATACATTTGTTGGACTTGTATTCTAATGTCATATTCTTGTAATTGTAGAGGCAATTCTAATGTTAGTCTTGGGATCTCCTCCTCTCTCCTTAGCCATTGATTTGGCATTGTAGATTTGATGACCATCAATCATTTGGACCTTCCATGAATCCCCATTCCCAAAAAACACATCATACCATTCTTGAAGAAGGTAATTATTCGACGAGAAAGGACGACCCATGTCTACTAAACCTTCATGAACCCCCTTCTCTTTCCTACTTTCAAATTAATGATGATGTGGAAAAATTTAGGTTCCTACCCTAACCTCCCCGATTTAGAGTACTTAGGAGTTAGTCAAATCATTTATGTCACTATTCGCGTTGAAGAAGGCCCATTAGATAGTTAGTGGATAATTATTTAATGTAAAAGCGTCTTGTTTATCACATAAGGCCCACTAGGTAGTCGGTACTCATTGATTATGGGACCACAAGTAGTTGGGGTTTTTATATTGAGAATCTATTTAAAGAGATAGGAGGTTGTGGAATTTTGTGTCAAGTATTATTGTATTTGGAGCTTTATTCAATTGAAGGTTTCCCTACCTTAAAAGGCAAGTGAATATTGTTTTCTTTATTTTGATAAGTAATTGATACAAGGTTTATTTCACATATTTCATCTTATTTGTCTCTTGTATCTAGTTTTTTGCATCTACAATATTTGTATACTTGGTTTATGATTCAAGTTTAAGAGTTAAGGAACACTACAAGTACTATTGGAGCTCTTGCATGAGCTAACATGCATCCAAAGTTTAGAAAAAAAGAGGCTAGATATGTGCTTTAGTGTCGTTAAATAACACATAGATATACCATTCAATTGGTAAATTTGTGGTCGAGGAAGGATGCATGTAAAAAATACAAGTTGTGTCACTTGATTGGACACCCTTGTAACATGTATTGGTACCCCTTCGGGTAGTGTGATAAATGACAACACATGTATATGGAATCATGTAAAGCCCCATATTTTGACTTTGACAACTAAATTGCATTGTGACCTATTTTGTATTTCTTAGCTTATTATCTACTGAACTCAACTAGACTGATAGAACTATATTATATGGACATGTGGACCCACCTATAATATACAAAATTTATATATAATTTTATTGTTTATGTTATTAAGGATGGTAGTTATATGATTTCCTTCAAGCATGCAATTTAAATGGAAAATTGTGGTATGTGTATATGAATTTGAATTATGTCATGAATGGATAATTGATGCAATGCATGTGGTAAATAAATTTGCTTGTTTACATTGTTTATCAGTTACCAAGATGGTAATAACATGTTAATAGTTAGATGGTTATGCATGATCTTGTGTTTTGGTAAACTAATCTACATGTTAAATGGACTAATAGATAGGAAAATAATTGTGGTAATAAAGTAACACCGATGTTTTTGACATCAAAAGAGTAATGGTATGTTGTGAATCATTATTTCATGATTTAACAATTGGTTCAATACATTGCTATGATATGTGGGCAAGTGCAGGTTTTACAAAAATCATAGTTTCCCAATAAGTTATTAAATGACGTAGCTCTAAGAACAACAACTCATTATGGTCAATGATAAGGTGTTGACCCTAGTTCTATCAGGAGGGGTCGAGGTATTACCCATTGTTTATCCTCCAAAAGTTGGAGTTGTGGGAAGGACATGTTAAGCCATGCTCCCCTAGATGTGTGATAGAAACTGTCAGTTGCCTACTAGAGAAGTTCGGTTGATATAGTCAAGAATTCCACTTATGGGTTATATTTGGAGTTAGGTCAATATAGTTGATGCTTCAATGTATTTCAACATAGGAAAGGATAGGATGTGGACGATGGAAGTAGGTTGGGGATGAAGGATGATTTAGAGTTAGTTGAGAATGTTGTTTGGGAAATAGATATGCCACCTCAATTCCTTACTTGGTTCCTACCATGTTTAGAACACTTGCCTAGTTCATTTATGATAATCTTAGTGTAATTTTCAATTCATTCTAAACTATCGTGACTTAGTTATTAAAGACGGCTGAATGTTATGTTTACTTGATTTGTTGTCTTACATGCTTGGTTGTGAGCATACATGAACTATGCATTAGTGGTGGTCACTATTGTCATCGATGCACATGAAAGCTATGTGTATGCCAACTACGCATACATACCTAGTGTGCATACACTAGTGTCATTTGAAAAAAATATCAGTATTAAATAAAATTATTAATATTTAAATAAACTACATTTCATTTAGGATTAAATGAAATTTCATTAGAGAATTTGATTTTGTAAATCTTATTAAAGAATTGTTTTGATTTGACACCAAGCTAGGGTATTATTTTAATATTATGGAACCTTCCTAGGAAAGGGGGCATCTACTCTTCTCCTGAGACTATGAAGGCAATGGAAGGAAGGGATAATAGAGGAGAATGGAGAAGGATAAGGGCTTAGCATTTTAAGAAGGGTTGAGGATTTTTCGAAGGGATAAACATTTCAGAGCGTATATTGAATTGTGGAAATTGTGATGATTCTAAGTAAATTATGCAAATTACTTGCTAGTTATTATTTTTTTCAGAGCATGGGCATGAAAGACTAGGAAACCCATATGTTTCCAAGAACTAGGTAGTTGAATAAATTCTTAGTTTGGTTGGGATAATTATTTCCATATTGACCAATGCATAGCAGGATTTGGACTAATTTCGAGAGTTGGAGAAGGAATTGGACTACTAAAACATATAGATTTAGAGGTATTTTCCTTAATTTAAACCAATCTCTTCAAATTCTTAATAGTAAATTAATATTTTTTTTTTAAAATTCATATTAATGTTGTAAGACCAGTTGACTCTAAAATTTTAGGCTTGTAAGTTATGCTTGATAGCCAAGAATGAATTATTTAGTTATACAATAAGTTTACATAACAATACTCAAACCATGAAAATTATACTTAGGAAATTATGCTAAAAACTTCAAATTTATAAAGATGCTTAAAGCATAAATTAGGTGGAAAATTATAATGAATGACACCCTTTAATTTGAAGGGTGTTGTAAATTGTTTTTGATGTACGCTATGGTATATTAAAATCCCTTTAGGCAAACCTAAAATCAACCTTGCATAAACTAGTGGTCATCCTACTTCTATATTACACCAAACCAACACTTGAGGAGATCACTCTTGTGTACCAAGAAATTGGGTAGTGTGACTAAGGGTATAGTCTATCCTCCTTAGTTAGTGTTGTGAAATACTCAACCAAGCACTATTGTTGTAAACCCTTTGGTATATAAGAGAGTTATAGCACTTAACATTCCTTTATCCTTAGGACCTTGGAAACCCTAGCCTCTATTCCCCATAATGAAATTACTACATCTTTGAGTAAATAGGAATCTGGGAATTTTATCAATGTAGTAATACTCAATGGGGAGTAATACTCCCTCCAACATTTAAGAAAAAAATATTGATTCAACACAGTGCTCTTGCAAGAGACCTGTCTCAAAAGACTCCTTGCACAACATTAATCATTGTGGTAGTACTTTCCAACAACCCTTTTTTAGTGGACCCATAAAACAGTTGTCATGATACCTCTCAAAAGACTCTCCTCTAGTCCCCAACTATAGTGAGATAAGTTATGGATAACACTTCGGTGGGCTCTTAAGAGTTCCAATTTCCATACTTGAAACATGAAAACTAATGAGGACCTACAAATTAAGCTCTAGAATAATTTATACTTACTTGTTAAGATTGAGATAAAGGTTGATAAATAGGATGTTGAAATATCCTCACAAATTTCCCAATAGATGTCCTAATAATTTTCCCAACATAAAGATGAGATCAAAGACTGGTTAGGCCTAGTATTGGCATCCAAAAATAATAAGCGGCCAAAGCCCCACATGGATCCACCCATGGGGGAATATTCAGAAGATGAAGAGTTGCACCCTAATACATTCTTTCAAGGTAGTTGTAGTCATCGCACACCTTTTCATGATCACAATTCATGGCATTTCTTTCTAAAAGTGGACATGAACAAGCTTGATGGTTCTAGCCCATTTGGTTGGGTTACCCAATTGAAACATTTTTCTCTCTCCATGGAATTATTAATGAGCTAATGAAACTCAACGTGGGGGTCTTGTATTTAGATTCAAAACATTGGCAATGGTGGCAATGGTATAAGAAATCTTGTGGAGGATACATTACTTTGACCTAGTTTGTGAAGGCCATTTACGCTCATTTTGAGTGTGACACTCACTATATGGGATGGTTGACAAAATTACACCAAATTAGCACAACTGTTAACTTTATTGTATCCTTTGAGTAGTTGAAAATCCATGGAAAAGGCCTCTCTGATTCCTTTTTTAAATAATGTTTCATTAGTGGCCTGAAGGAGGCAATTAGAGGGAAACTCATGATGCAACGCCCAACCACATGGATGGAAGCTTGTGATAAGATCTAAAGAAATTGATATGGCGATCAATTCCCAAACCAAATGACCTTCATTCACCACTTGCACTACGACTCGTTTGGAAACTACCCCTAACCCCTCCACCTCTCAACCAATTAAAATCTAAGAGTTATCCCAAGAAGAGATGGTAGAATGCCAACTTCTCATACTTTGCTATAATTGTGACGAGCAGTATTTCAAAGCACACAAATGCAATGAACATCGATTATTCCAAATGGATGTATCTCCAGACTCCCTAATTGACCGACACTCATAAACCAAAATTGGAAGACAAAACCCATCCCTTTGAAGAAGAAACCACATTGCAAGTTCCCTGCGAGGAACCCCAAATTTCTCTTTGTGCCTTATCATGTTTTTCAGTACCCCAAACTCTGAAGTTGATTGGTTACATTAATCATTCCAAAGTGATTTTTTTTTTAACAATAGCTACCCGCAATTTTATTCATAGGAGAGTTTCCAAAGAAACGCATTGTTATTTATGTGCCATACATAATTTCCAAATTATGAAAGCCAATGGTGGTGTGATGAAATGTGGTGGCCAATGTAAAAATGTGAAACTTTGAATGGGTGAGTATCAACTCAAAAATCACGTGTTTTCTATTGAAATAGGAGGTTGCGATGTAGTTCTACTGCATACTTGTTACACACATTGTGTAATGTCCCTTGTTAGGAATTTTATTAAAATGGCAAATTTTCACTTTTTTCCCTAGTTCAACCTTTGACTAGTTTTGAGCTCTAGGTTTCCAAATTGCTCCAATTCCTCCCAAATCTTCTGATAAGGTATATGGATGATGTTAGAACATAAATATGTGTTTCATGGATGCTTTTGGACCTTTAAAATACTTCTAAAAATCCTCTTTCAATTCTGGCCAATGTAGGGAACTTTACTAGTAATTTCCCTTTGACTAGTATTGGTCTCTAGGTCTCAAATTGGCTCCAAATGCCTTCAAATCTTCAAGGAAGGTGTATGAATAATATGAAGAATTTAATATGATGTTCAGGGTTGATATATGACCAGCAAAAGACCTCTACACACTCTCTTAATATTCTGGACCAAGTATGCAATTTTACTTGTAATTTGGGGTTCAAATCCCCCTGGGGTAAGTACTGAAAATTGCTTCCCAAATGCCTCCAAACCCACTCAAATTTCTGAACAGAGGTAGGGGATGTCTCAAGGATGTTATTAAGTTCCCAAATGAACCATTAATTAGTTATTAAGTCTGTTCCATACCTCTCCCAAACAACAACAAAAATCACTAGTTCGACCCTTGGGGAAATGGCACCAAATCTTCTCCAAATGTAATTAAACTGAGTAAAATGACTTCAAATGCTTTATTACTGAACATGAAACTTGTATAATACATCAATAAACCATAGGTATTTTACTTATCCATTCGAATCCATCAACATTACATTGGTTCACAACAAGGTAGTGGGGAAATGGCGTTGTTCTTTCATTAAAAATGAGATTTATACATTTCTACTTGGAATTTCGACCTGAAACTTTCTGGAGATGAATAACAGAGTATTTAATTCATATTACAAAATAAATGGGGCATTAGAAGCTCCCCCAAAGAGTACAATAGCTCACCAAAAACGCCCTCCCTCAAGGAGCAAGAATATGCCTTCAAAACTGGAAATGGTTGAGAGAATGTGATGCATTAGAAGAAACCATGATCTTCCCTCTAGCTTACACCTGCAACAAATGACTCCATTAAATATCCAAATGAAAGTTCTGAATGGCCTTTCCAATTACCAACTTGTATGGGAATCTTTCACCCTCGAAATCGGCTAAGGTAAGAAACTAGTCATCCACTAGCTCTCCCTCTTCACAAATGCAATTGCAAATTCTAAAAATGATCAAAATATGGTTTCCTTCTTTTTAATTGACATTTATAAACTTCTAATTTCCTCCATGGGTCGAATTCCTTCCAAGAGACTCATGCCAACTCAAGTTGGAAAGAGATTCCAAAGAACGCCACTTGTACAACAATTCCTAGTCTCCCACTTCCACCAAATCACATGTGGAAGCATCTTAGCTTGCCTAACTCCCTTGAGCGCCCTATTGGAGTCTATTTTTAGCCCTAACATGTCATATATGTCATATGCCAGCCTTCAGGTCTGATTTGTGTCATAGGTGTCATAGCATCTTCATCATTTTTGTCATAGAGCTAGGGAATCTAGCCCAAGTGTCTCACTAGCTCAAAATTGCCTCTTCCTCTTCCATGGGAGTTACTCTTCCTCTAAATTTCGACCTTGGATGATTCGTGCAATGAATAATACCTTTTGAACTCCCCCAAGTATGTTACCATTCACCTTGAATTCGAATTGGTGAGAGAATGATGCCAAGTGTAGTGGGGAAATCTAGTCAAATGTGGGTCCCCCTTCCTCCATGTGTCTTCATAATCAAATGCCACTTTGATTTCCACTTGTATATATTTATTTATCTCCCTTATTAAATATTTATTCCATTCTAGTGTTCAAACATCATTTATTATTCCCCTTATTCCAAATCCCAAAGCTTCCACCCCAAACCTAGGAAACTAGTAATTTTCCTCCTTGGCAACTATTTGACCCTTAGCGTCAATTTGACAAACTCTAATGAATATGTCCAATGTGATTAGGCCATTGTGACCCAATGCCAATTTGGGACATGACACATTGGGACCCACCACCATAGTTTACATGGATTTATACATGAGCTTCATGGAGGAAGGGTAGAAACATAACCTCAAGGGAATTACAACTAGTTCTCTTGAAATTATCATCTCTCTTCATATTGAGACATTATTAAAGAAAGGGCACTCATACATTATTGCACAATTAAACGCCATACAAGTGGTGGACTCCCCCGTAATAGATTCATCTTGATTTGCAGTTGGTCCTCTCTAAACATAAATAGGTATTTGAAACAACCCCTAGTTTATCATCTTCATGTGGTGAGGATGATGATGGAATTCCCCTGGTTCCAAGGAGTTAAGCACATAATGTGTGTCCTTATAAGAAATTTTTTGCACGAAAGAATGAAATAGAAAATATCATTCAAGAATTATTGGAGGTTGGAGTCATACATCCCAGTACTGGCCCTTACTTGTCACTTGTGGTCATGGTATTAAAGAAGGAAGGTAGTTGGTGTATGTGCCATGATTTTTGGGATCTCAATAAGTTGAATATCAAGGAAAAAATTCCCATCCCAATTATTGATGATCTCTTGGATTAAATTCATGGATCCAAGTATTTCACTAAACTTGACCTTTGTTTTGGCTCCACCAAATTAGGATGAAAGACAAGGGAATCCCTCCCTAAAACAACTTTGCACATACATGAAGGTCATTATGAGTTTTTAGTAATTCCCTTTGGACTTTACAACGCCCCATACACCTTTCGAAGCCTCATGAACAAGTTTTTAACCCTTCCTACACAATTTTGTGTTAGCATTCTCTGATAATATCTTGATTTACAAAAAAAATGGGAATCCCACATTGAGCATGTTGACAAAGACTGGTGTTGGGCAGATCAATTGCTTGTAAAAACAATCAACTTCTCAAACAATTACTTGTCAAACTAGGGTCGGTCCTTTATTTCAAGTTATCATGTGTTGTATGTGCAAGCTACAAATTCTAATAATGCATTGTCTTTTCTGATATGAGGTGCAATACAATAGCAAATTAAATAAAATCTTTAAATCAAAAGCAAATGACCGAAACACTCTTTAACTACTCAATTCTATTGAACACTTGAATTAACTCTATTCATATCAATTGTGAGTTCCAAATCCAAATAACAAAACCAAAGCTATCACATTGTTTCTAAAGCAAGCCTAACAATATACTCAACTCTATATTTTGTAACCACCTTTGGACATGAATTAGAAAAGAGGAACCATCAGAGTAATGATTACCAACACAAATTAATGCTTACCAATCACAATCACGAATTGTTACAAATTAAGAACAACAAGCGATCAAAATTACTCTACTATGATAAACATATCTATGATTAAATTAATCTAATGTAATCACACATCTATGATTAACAAAAAATATACCAGTTCGTGAGAGTGGGCCCTCCTCCTCTAAATAGAGTATCAAAAGGACTTACAGTAGCTAGCTAATTAATCATAGGATACACATATGAAACTGCTTCATCATTTGAATAATCTTTTATATTAAGTGAAACTGGAACACAACATAAGTTCAGAGAATCAAAATATGAGTCATGGCTTTCACTAACAGTAGAAAGCCCTTTTATACAAAAAAAATACAAATGTTTAAAGACAGAGTGTAATCAATATGTGAATCTTCAAGTCATTCCAAGTATCGATCCCAAAAATACACAAGAGTTTCGTCTTTGCCGCATAAAACAATGGGCACAGTTACACAATTGGATCTCTGAGATATATATCCTATTCTTGAAAACTATTATGAGTAAACAATTGTCGGTTGTTAAAACTATTCAACAAACCACATGGAAGATATCGCCCAATGGTTGGTGGTTACCCACAACAACTCATCTGCAGCTTCCACAACAAATCTAGTTTTACAGCTTCTACAACATATGCTTGTTCTACAGATTCTGCAACAAGTATTCGTGCTACAACTTCTGCACAAAAAACCCTATAGCTTAAATCTACAACCACTCACGATGATAGTCAGAGAATATGATATTCTTATACTTATGCATTCAAATGTTCAACAAACTATAGAAAATTTTACTAAAAATACCTAGTGTCGTAACTCAATATATTCCATCAAAAGGCCTTGTTTTGTGGGAAAGGATAAGCAACATGAGGCAAAGAATGGGAAAAGGAGTTACAAAATAATGGCATATCCAAGGCTCAACAACTTTCAACTACTGCGAGACCACCACTTGTTATAAATGATTCCAAAGGATGTCCACCTAGCAAGACTGATTTTTATATTGATGGAAAAGTTTGAACGAGTTTTTCTAGGTCCTACACAAATTCAACTCAAGGGAAGATACCCAAACCAAACTGAGAGTTGAATTATGAGAAGGAATGATGAAATTGAGAGGGGATGAATGGTTATTTACGCCCTTCCATGATAATCCATCAATTAATTCATGTCAATTCATTATAAATGTAAATGTCAACCTCAGCATGCAGTCAAAGAGTAGGAGTTAAAGCCCATGTAGAGGCATGTGCTTTGTTATTACTCCTTGAATGCATAAAGCATTGTTAAGGGCATTAGAATGTGTAGGGCATTCAAATGTGGGTTATTCATTTTGCTAAGGAATTATGGCTTTGCAACTGTAGTAGTTTCTACAACACTGGTGCTCTTGGTTTCTAATAGAAACCTAGGTCTTATGCTAGACAATCTCTCATAATATTTTTGGGTGTCGGATTGTGTTTTTCTTCTATCTGGGCCCTATTAAAAGTTCAAGTTATCCACAAAAAACCATATCCACTTAGGTCGATGTGTCATGTGCAATGTGGTAGATGTAAGGAGGGATTTAAGAGGGTGTACGTGCTAGATTTAGAGGCACAATGTGATTTGTCAAATTCATCAAGAAGGTGGTATAGGTGGCAATAATTTTGGAGTTCAAGTTCTCAGTGAAATCCCAGGTTCGATACTAACAAGTAATGGAAACTACCCTCTCATTGGCAGTGCTTTAAGAGAAGGAACAATAATTTAAATACTTCATGCATAATCACTGGGGGAGGTATGAGAAATTGGTAGATAGATTGGACTCCATGCACTCTCTATTCTCTAGGATTTCAACTCACCTTCAACTACCAACATTTCCCATGTAGTCATGCTCATGATCCCAAGTTAAGGAGGAATTTTTTGAACATCAATGCCTATTCAAGGTGACCAAGAGCTATGTGGTAGAAGAGTATTCTATAAGATCATTTGTAGACTTGGACATGCTTCCAGCTAAGCACGCCATGGAGAACTAGATGGATATAAAGAATCAGACCCTTGAGGGACAAAAATGATGTAGCTTTCTATGTTTTTCATGTTTTATGAGGTATTTTTTTGGTTAAACCAGTATGGTTGGCGTATACTTGCTATATATATAGGATTATGTTTTGGGATGGATGGATAAATAAGTTTTTGTGAGGCCCATGGGGGGCAACTCAAGTGGTAAAGATGAGAAGTTGTAAATGGAAGGTCATGTGTTCGAATCTACCTAATCTTACATGTGAACCATGGTTCAGGCCCCGTGGATGCACATAGGGGTATAGTGGTAGCGAGATTGGATCCCTAGATCCTGTGTCACATGAGTACCATCCCAACTCTAGTTACTGATTCCTCTAGTACAAAAAAAAAAATGTGAGAAATTTTGGTCTTTTTTGGATCTCTATATTTGTAGTATATGACTAGGATCTTTAATATTGTATTAATGTTTTGTTTGGTTCAATCACAACCCCCCTTTTTCATATAATTATTAACAATTACTATGAAAAAAGGGGGTTTTTGGGACTGCTTTCTTTCTTTGGATCTAATTAGAAGGAACAAAGTGGGGCATGGATTTTGTCATTCATCAAGAAAAATTACATGGATATCCAAATCCGATGGATCCATTAGTTAACTTTATCCTTCATAAGATTAAGAACTTTAAGTTGTATGATCTAGAGTCTTTAAACATGGTGCTGAAATGGAGAAACAATAGGGCATAATTTGATGGTATATAAAAAATATCAAACATATTTCCATTTGCAAATGAAGTGTCAGAGGAAGTAGTGAGAGTTAGGTCGGATATGGGAGAGGGGCTTATCAAACCATGTCCCAATATTTTTACAAATTGAGAAAGTAGACGGAAATCCCATTGGTCCCTTCAAATTTAATTCCTTTCATTCATAGATCAAGGTTTACATAGTTACTTAAGAATGAAAAAAGGTTGTTGATTAGAATAGGGAAGGTTCAAACATGTTTCAATTCATTTTTTTTTTTTGTAAGTTGCAGCGAGGATTTATATTAAAGTACCAAAAATATTACATGCACACGATAGTAAGGAGTTTTGAGAGTCCTATGTTGCTTCTCGAAGAACAAAAAACTCAAACTAAGGCCTTGGGAAACCTGTCCATACATAGGCTAATAGACTAGTCGCTCACAGGTGTACTGTTCATACATGAAATTACATAAAACTGCCAATAAAACTAGACTGGACCTATTACAAAAAATGAGCCTGGATTTGCTTCTTGCTTGAGCATTAATCCTTAGACAAAATGGTTGACAGACCCAAAAAAAAGTAGTATTCAACTCTCTCAATGACATAATGCAAAAGAAAAGAAACTACATAATTACTTGGAGTTGCAACCGGTGTCTACTGCATCGGCCTTCTCCTCTATAATAGGACAACGATAATCCCCTATGCTTGAAGAATTGTCATTGGCGACCTTAGCACCGAATCTTGAAGAACTGTCATTGGTGACCTTAGCAGGAAGTGGCTCTGTTTTTCTGAAAGAGGCAAAAATCGAAGGACCTGGGCGCTCCACATGCTTACGCTTGTGACCGTTAGTGGACGCCATGTTGGTGTAATACTCATGCGGCTTAGAATTCTTGTCAAGATGAGTATCCTTGTTCTCCATTGTCTTGGAGACTTATGAAGAGGAAGGAGAGGAGGAAGAGTGCATAACAGGAGTTGGGGAGGGAGGAGGATGGGGTTTACTCCCCGTCAAAGGCTCCTGAGAGTTCATAAGAATGTGTTCAATCATATTCTTCACCATTCAAAAATGCCTACGCCTGACCCATGTCTGTTGAGTGACCATTTGCTGTAGCACCAATTCCTCCTCCCAATTGCCAATGATAGTTCTCAGGTGCCTAGGGATAGAATCGTCATAGCCATTGACATTGGCCTCTCCTCGACCACAATTTCCCAAAATACCACGCCCACCACTGCCTCGATGAGGAGTTGCACGAAACCTTCGAGACATGTTCCTTAACTGAACAAGAATCCCTGTATTCCACAAAAAGAAACTAGGGAGGTGCAGAGTGAAGCCTGAGTGCACTAAAACCATAAAAAATCCAAGTGATTAGGCTAGAGAGATAGATCCATGCAAACAACAAGCGATCGTCCAAATGCAGAGAATGAACCTCACCAGTCTTCAAACTTCTCAGAATTTGGGTATGGAAATAATTCCTTCCAAGAGGATTTATTGCAGCGTCTGCGGAGGCCATTAATTCGCGTTGAGGAGGAATTATAACCCTGGTACAAAAGCCAACTCTGTTAGGGGCTCGAATGAATGTCGGCATTAAGGTCCCTTGCATCGAGAGCGAGGCCTGTGTAATGTGCATGGCGTGGAGTTCGAGGGGACACCACATGGTGGCAGGAGGTGGCCTCCGTGGTTGTCTCCTCACACTCCGTATGAGCTGTCAAATCTCCTGCATCCGAGGATGTTTCAATTCAATAATAATCTCAAGAGGGTTAAGAAATTAACTATTGATTTGTATAGGAGGAATTTTAGTAATTATTAGATCCAAATTACTTATATAGAAGATATGATGGTTAGATTGTAAAATCCCGATACAAATGGTACTTTCTCAATGGAGGAACAAAGGTCACTCAAAGAAATAGAATCCAAGAGAGTTCTTGGAATGGGATGAATCTAAATGGAGATAAAAGAGCAGGGAAATTTGGCTAGCATGAGGAGATGAAAAAACTAAACTTTTCCACAATTACACCAAGACAAGAAAATTTCCATACTATTTGGGATATTAAGAAGGAAAATGGGAGATCATAGCAATGCATGTTAATAATTTTCAAAAACTATATAACAAAACCTCAAGGGTGAACATAACATAGATAGTGAAGCTTGCACCTTCTTCCCTATATTCATGGATGATGACCAAAACATTGAAATGATGGAATATGCAACTAAGGAGGAACTAAATGAGTAATTGGTTCATTTTATAAGGACAAGAGTACAATGATGGATGGGTGCCCAATTGAATTCTACTTTGGTTTCTTTGATAGTTTGGGAGACGACTTGTTGGCAATGGTAGAAGAATAAAAAAAGGCAAGGGAAGGTTTTGGGAGCTTTAAACTCCTCTTTCATTGCTATGATACTCAAAATATATTCCTTTGACCCCTTTGAGGTCTTTAGACCTATTTATTTGTGGAATCGAGTATATAAAATTATTTCAAACACTACTACAATATAGGGCCTTGGCATAAAAAATGTATTTCTTATATTTGTTACTAATATTTTTTGGAGATTTGACACAAAATTTTATGCATTTACGGGTGTGATACCTTGTGTTATTGTCGTGTGTTATTTTTGTGCACCAGAGTGACACTTAAAAGTCATAGTTTGTATCGTATTAGCATTTCCTTTTTCATTTCACGTCACATTTGTATTGCATTTTGCATTGCAACAACTTTTTTCATTAATTTTTTTCTTTCTTCGATGGAATGCACATCCCAAAAAAACCTTTGAGCACTCCCCCATGATTCATGGATGGTAAACGGGGTAAGTCATTAGCCCTAATTGTAGAGCCTAACCTAGAGAGGATTAAGAGAGTCGAACGCATGACCTCCCCCACTCTAAGGAGAGAGATCTCACACTTGGATCATGGCCACTTGAGTTGACTCTAGGGGCTCACTTCCATTAAAATTATGTTATTAAACAATAAATTAATTAACTATTTATTAAACAATATATTCATGATCATTTTTCTAAATAATTTTCATTATATTCCAAACAATAACTATATTTTAATACACATGAATACACAATATAATGGAAAATGCATCTATAAATTCACAATAACTAATATAAAATTATCATTTTTATCCATGTAAAAATTTTCCTGTCATCGCCACATGGAAGATGAGAATATTATGTACATGGAAAAAGTAATATATGTTCTCACTGCAAATATGTGGTCTACCCCCACCCAAGGGAAATGTTAATCTTAACTACAAAAGCAGACAAATCAAAGTGTAAATTTTGACTAATGATGGATTAACTAGATCTTGATATGTTGTCAACATATGGTCATCTTCTGAAGACACATCATCATCTTCTTATCATTCCTCTTCTTAGAAAGGCAATTGTAAGAACATAATTAAAGGGAAATTGACATGCTTGCAACTAAAAATAAGGACCGAATTATCACAAAAATCAAATAGAAGGACTGAATTCTCACACTTAAAGATATAATTAAGTCTAATTTACCTCAGATGCCACTAGTTGTGATTCCTCCACCATCTCTACATGATTTTTCTTTAGGCCATATTTCATTTCTTTGTTGGCTACCTCAAGCCCACTTTATTTCCATGAGGGAGAACCATAATGAATATTTCCAAAACTTACAAAATCTATTTTTTCCTAAATTTGAAAAAAAGAAACTAAAGAATTTCACTTAATAAGATAAAAATTACCTATAGTTGTAACATATGACCAACTCCATTGGATACACAAGGGCTCTCCATCCATAATAATTATGATCGCTAGTTTGTATTCACATTTTCCTTTGTTCATTAGTGTCAACTACTTATTTTTTCCACTTTTACTTTTCCCTATCCTTTCTCTGACAATCATCATCGTGACCTTCAACTTCAAATCCACCTTTATCGCTATGTTTTTTCACAAAAAAAAGCGATACTTGATATTCAAATTGAATCAAGGTATTCATACAACTTTGTGATGATTCACTATATACCTACTTCAAAACTGTCATACAAGTTCCATCTAGTGATACCCAAGATTGCACTAGTGTATCATATATATATGAAAAAATTACATCATAAATAAATAAATAAAAGCATGAACGTTCTCTAGCTTAAATATACCATAAAAGAGGCCAAAATCCCAGAGACCATAACAACAAAAAAGAAACTAAAAAAACTACATAGAAGAAACACTAGTGACACTACCCTACACATATTCCTCAATGTAAATTATGCCCTCCAGACATTACAATGCCTTCTTCGACAAAAAATATACCTCCATGTTATATTCTTTGTATATGTGGACAAAATAGATCTCATCAAAGGTATCATGTAAAGCTTTGATCTTGATTTTCCACGAATCCAAAAGAGACACATGTTGGATGCATTTGTTTAGTGCTCAATCAATTATGATCTTTGAGTCACTCGCAACTAAGAAATGAAGAAGAAATCTCCATTGGAGCAGTTTCTGAGGGGCCCTCTCCCGTGAAGCGATCGAACCAGGATTCACATCATAAAGAGTCCCTTATTAAGAGTCCACTAGATGAGAGACCTTCATTGGAACCTGATACTGAGGTTTTGGCCATGAATGATTTATCACTGGTTGTGCACAATCCACCTTCAAATGGCCAGTCTGCCTATAGGAAATGCATTGGAAAGGGACCCTCCAATAATCTAGCCTCTGAATGAAGGTGGAGTCCCTCCAAACAATCCCTAGTTCCTCCAACATCCCCTAGATAATATCAATCTCCACCAAGATACACGCCTTTATTTTATCTTCAGCTATGAAATACCTCTCGTCCAGATAAAGAAACCATCCTAGATCGTTGTCGATAGAAACACATGCCTCCAAGTTCTAGACTGTAAAGGAAGCCTTGGAAGGAGAACCCAAAGATGTTGAAAATGAAACTATTCCTTGGAAAGATCAAAAGAAGAATGCCATCTTTTTAACATTAGGATTCCAATCTCACACATCTAGAAACCTCCAAGTATCTTTGTCACATCTGCGCCATTTCTAGAGAAGAACCAGAACCAACCTTTTAGTAAGGAGACATAGATAGGGGTTTAGCCCAAATCCAGACTCCAACTTTCTTCTACCCAAGCCCCAATCTCTTTACATGCATAAACCAGTAGCTAAAATTTCCCACCAAAGTTGTAGTGGACATGCTGATGACATCTTCCATTCCCACGTCTCGGACCAATACCAAGGTTTTCTTTTTGGCATGAGTTTTTAATGTTTTCCTCCCCCGCCTTTCCATAAAACCTTGCTCTTTCTAGCCATAACCTTTTCTCCCACCACCTGCACCTCTGATGCTTCTGGATGAGCCTGTAAAGAACCATCCACAATATCCTATAATGGGGACTCCAACAAACTAATGTCTCCTGTAACGGGGACTCCAGTATAACTTTTGATTGGAATATCTATTTTGGGTAATTCAAAAGGTGTGATAAAGATTAAATAGAGAATAAATGTAGTAAATATCAATGGTATCAAATGGGAAGAGGTGGATAAAAAATCACTATGCCCAATAAACCTCAAGGTTCATCCATGACACAAGACAAGCATAATGATGTATATTTTGGGGTGTCTAAGCTTATTGTAAGAGTCGAGAACATGGAAAATACAATGCTAAGAAATGTGGACATCATGAATATGGTAAATAAGAATGAATTCCAAACATTCAAAGATGATATCCAAAAGAACCTTGAAAACAAGATGGAAAGTAAAGAGGATCTCGAAAACATGACAAGTAGAGAAGATCTTGACATGATGGCAAGGAAAGAGGGTCTCGAAGTTGTGAAGGGGGTAATTCTAAATGAGATGAAACACATCTTTCCTCATAATTCAGTTCCCCAAGAAGTGGATAAGGAGAACAAGAATATTTGTCCTAGTCACAGATTGAGAAGATTGAAAAATAGTTGGAGAACAAGAGGTTAAAGTCCCCAACATTTGATCATTCATCACATCATCATGGGTTCAACTCAAGACCAAGGAACTCATTCATTCCAAAGATTGATATGAGAAATTTTAATGGCAATGATCCAATGACATGGATATTCCAGATGGAGGAATTCTTTGATCTACACCAGGAGCCAACTTTACAAAAGGTAAGTATTGCATCCTTGTATTTAAAACTTGATCAATTTGTATGGCACCAATGGCTTTGAGACCATAAAATGGACTCAGTTGTCTCTTGGTCCATGTTTATGGATGAATTGATAACATTTTATGTGGATGTTAAGAGAAACACCCTCTTTAGCAAGTTGATAAATATCAATCCAAAAGGTCCAGTTAAAGAGCACATTAAGTAGTTTTAGAAGTTGGGTTTTTGAGTGAAGAACATTCTAGAGGATAATACATTGTATCTCTTTATGGGAAATTCAAAGGATATCATTCAACATGAGGTACATCTCTTTCAGCCTAAATCACTAGAGAATGCTTTTAGTTTTGCAAGGAAAGTTGAAAGTAAAAATATGGCTACTAGAAGGGTTGCTACGAATGCCTATAGAGAGGGAAATGCTTCCTCCCCTAACCTCACTCAGCCTATAAGGTTGATGCCTCAACAAGTGGAGGAAATAATATCAAAGGGACTATGTCTCTATTATGACAACAAGTACAATAAGGGGCATAAGTGCAGTGAGAATACATTATTCTACATAGACTGTGAAGAGGAAGAAGATCCAGAATTGGAAGAGTCTCAAGAGGAAGATATAGAAGTTACTACTCTAACCATATATTTCCATGCATTGGACAGAATTAACACTCCTCAAACTCTTAGGATAGAAGGATATATCAAAAACAAAAGGGTAACAATGTTGGTTGATTATGGTTATAATACCCATAACTTCATTGATTACAAATTAGCCAAACTTGTTAATTGCTTTGTATATCCATCACCAGAATTGCAAGTAATGATTGTAGATGGAGGTACCATAAATATTTCAAGGAAGTGAAATAGTATTAAGCTTACTCTGGGGGAGTATTTATTGGATATTCCAATGATTGCAATTCAAATGGGTGGTGCAGATGTTGTACTAGGGTCCAGTGGCTACAATCATTAGGGACTATGGCTCTTAAATTTTAGGAACTTTTCATGATATTCTATTAAAAAAGAAAGGAAAATGAACTTAGAGGTATTCAAGGGAAACCCTCTAAAGTGATAATCTCTAACATCATGACAAATATGTTAAAAAGGGGGCACCAAAGAGTAATTGTACAATTGTTCTCACTAGATGTTCAAGCCTCTATACCTTCTATGCTAGCAAATCGCCATTAAGCTATTGATAACCATTCCAAGGCATTTTGATAGATGTCTACAGGTATTCCACCTACTCGATATCATGACCATACTATTTACTTGCAACTAGGAAGTGTACCACCTAACATCAAACCTTACATGTACCCATATCCACAAAAGAGTTAGATTGAAATTATGGGTAAAAAAATTATAGATGGATGCATCATTCAACCTAGACAAAGTTCTTTCTCTTAACCAGTGGTGATGGTATACAAAAAGGACAGTTCATGGTGTATGTGTCCAGATTATACATAGCTCAATAGGATGACCATTAAAAACAAGTTTCATATTCCTATCTTTGATGAGTTATTAGATGGATTACAGGGAGCAATTTTCTTTACCAAGTTGGATCTCCATTCTAGATATAATCAAATCAGAATGAGGAAATAAGACATTTCAAAAACAACCTTCAAAACACATGAAGGTCATTATGAATTTTTGGTGATGCCATTTGGCCTTACCAATGCACCTTCCACATTTCAAAGCTTGATGAATTATGTTTTTGAACCCTTCCTCATAAAAAAATTGTTAGTATTTTTTGATGATATACTAATCTATAGAAAATCTTGGGAACATCATGTACAACATGTCGACAAGGTCTTAAAACTATTGGAGGAGGACCAACTATATGCCAAGCCTTCCAAGTGGTCCTTTGGGGTTAAGGAAGTGGAATATTTGGGTCATATTGTATGTCATGAAGGTGTTAAAGTGGTCCGTAACAAAATTAAGGCTATCATGGAATGGCCAATTCCTAAAATATTGAAGAATGTTAGAGGGTTTTTAGTACTGACAAGCTACTACCACAGGTTCTTTGGGAATTATGGTCAAATAGTAGCCCCTCTAACAACGTTATTGAAAAAGGAAGCATTCTCTTAGCAACCAAAGATTTTGAAAAGCTTAAATTGGCTATGTGTGCAAGTCCTTTATTATCCACACCCGACTTCACAAAAAACCTTTATTGTGGAATGTGACGCCTCAAGGCATGGTATTGGTGCAGTTTTAATGCAAGAAGGAAGGCCCCTTTCCTTTGAAACTGTCCAACTTAAAGGAAAAAACATACTCAAACCAATTTATGAAAAGGAAATGTTGGCCATATTGCATGCAATTAAGAAATGGCACACTTTCGTAATAGGAAGACACGTCAAGGTAAGAACAAATCATGATAGTCTTAAGTACTTCTTGGAACAACGAATATATTAAGAAGAGCAACAAAAGCAAGCTACAGATATGCTAGGTTATGACTTTGAAATTATGTAAAAAGAAGGAAAATAGAATGTGGTGGCAGATGCACTTCCAAGAAAAGAAGATGACAGAGAGGGTTTACTTTGTGTTATTTCATTATGCAATTTCATTTGGTGGAAGAAGCAAGGACATAAAGGAAACACGATCAGAAGGCATGCAACACAATTCAACAACTATAAGAGGACCATATTTCACCTATAAATTTGTGTGGAAGAGTAATTCAGTATGGTACTAGGATCGCCTATATTTATGTAAGAGTTCTCAACTCAAATAGAAGGTCCTTTTGGAATTGTATACTTCCCCTATAGGAGGACATTCATGGTTCTTGAAAACCTACAACATGATTAATAAGGATTTTTTTCTAGGTAAAGTATTCTAACTGATGTCCAAAAGTTTTGGAAAAATGTTTGCTTTGCCAACAAAACAAAGGAGAGACAATCAAGACACCATGTCTTCTATAGCCATTAGTCATGCCGCGTCAGCATTGGGAAGAGGTCTCAATGGATTTTATCACATGTGTACCAAAGTCATAATAAAATACAGTAATCATGGTAGTAGTGGATCACCTAACAAAGTATGCCCATTTTCGCTCTCTTTCTCATCCTTTTAAAGCAAGTACAGTAGTTGCATCATTTCTGGAAATAGTTCAAAAGCTACATGGAATTCCCATGATTATTGTAAGTGATAGAGATCCAATTTCACTTGTAATTTTTGAAAGGAATTATTTTCTTATTTGGGCACTTAGTTGGCTTAAAGCTCCTCTTACCATCCTCAATTTGATGGGAAAATTGAGATTGTGAATAAATGACTAGAAGGGTATCTTCATTGCTTTGTGTATGCTAAACAAACACAATGGTTCAAACTTCAAATGGTTTCTCTTAGAAGAATGGTGGCACAACATATATTTCCATACTTCATAAAAAAATGTCACCATTTATGGCACTTTATGGACATCATCCTCCTTCCATCACATCATCATTTAAAGAGAAAGCTAAGGTTCAAGCAGTGGAGGATCACATAGAGCACCAACAAGAGGTTCTCCAACAATTCAAATATAACTTAACTATAGCACAAAATAGGATGAAACAACAAGCATATCAACATTGTAGTGGAAGGAAATTTGAAGTGGGGGATTGGGTATTTTTTAGGCTACAAGCATGCAAACAAATGCCCATCAAGCAAAAAGAGAAGGACAATTGATCCAAAATGGATCAATATATAATTTTTCATCTATTTTGTTGTTTTCTGGGTGTAAAAATTCAAGGAATTGGCTTGCAGGGCCCATTTTAGGGGTAGGTATCGCTTTACATGTTTGGGGTCGAAAACCTTATGAGGCATGTTTAAGGGTCTCAATGATGTTTTTTTGTGTAAAAATTCCCATCGATTTGTCATGGCACTTCACATGATTCTACACTTCGAGACCTTTCCAATGATCCAAGAATTGCCTCAAACAGAGTCCATATGAAGAAGTTATGCCTCCCGTAAGTTGACTTATCCAATTGACCACCATGGTACCAAGTGCATTCCATGCCAACTCTCATTTCTCACACATGTGGATCTAGTCACGTGTGGACTTTTAAGAAAATTCTAAAAGATCCAAAATCCTAACCCTACTTGAGAGAATTGGGCATGCAAAAACCCTGAAAAACTAACCCTAAACGATTATCGAGCTATGTTAAATATGGGCCGCAAGGAAAAGGAGAGATTCCATTATTTTGATGTTATTGTATGGTTCCATAATTGAGCACACCAAGGGAGTGTATAAGAGAGCATAACAAAGGAGATGGGATATCGTGTAGTAGCCATTATGGCTGCAGAGTCATAGGTAACTCCACAGAGAGTACCATTTCCTTTGTATTTGCATTTTATATAAAAGGGCAAGGCATGGTCCTCGTTATTGGATGGGTTTTTAAACATAGTGAGTTTTCCTAGGCCAAATCTTATGTATTTGTGTGGATTGTATATTTCTTTGCTCTAGTTATTTTTCTTACAGTTCTAGTTATTTAACACTCAATGGAAATAAGCCAATAAAAATAACTAAGTTGTAAGATATGTTGCGATGAGCTGTTCCAGTAGAATATCCACGATAGTTTATAGATCAACAATAAATTAGCACCCAAGTACTATGGCCCTTATAAGGTGTTGTAGAGGATTGGAATATGGCTTACAAATTGGAGTTTCCTCTATCTTCACGTGTACATCTAGTCTTCCATGTTTCTTGCCTAAAAAAGGTAATTGGTGACAAGATCTCAATCCATAGTATTTTACTAGAGATTGATGGAAAATGGAAATTGATACTAGAACCCAAAACAATCCTTAACATAAGGATTAAGAAATTGTGAAATAGATCAATTACCAAGTACTGCATAAAGTGGAAGAACTTGCCAATAGAAGATGCGACATAGGAAGATGAGTTCTTCATGCAGAAACATCCAAATTTAATCAAGTGTTAGGACAACACTTGTTTGAAGGGGATGGGCTTGTTAAGCCCTATATATTTTGACATTTCATTTCTATTATTATATTATTATTGTCTTTTTGGGTTGGTTAGGACCTTAATTGTATTTGTATGGTCAGCCATAAATGTAATTGTACCAATGGTCTCCTATATATATACAACAAGGATACCTAGTTTTAGGATCATCTCTCCTTGTCGTGTGCATTTGGTACATTGTATAAGGAGTTTGCCTCCTCGGATAGGCTTCTTATTCATCTCTTTATTTCATTCTCAAGGCATTAGGTTACTCTTTCTTCCTATTTTTACTCTATTTTGGGAATTTGGTGCATAACTTTGAGCTAATAAGGGACCTAAGAAATCTCTACAAGACCTAGTTCCCTCCATAATATTCAAGCAACAAATCTCCACAGGCTATATATAATGAAAAAACAAAATGAAAGGAAAACTTGACCTGAAAATCACATATAACAAAAATGTAAGGACGTAATGATGCAAAATGTAATAATGTATCATTTTTGTCTTGTGTCTTTTGCATCATGAAAGCACTTTTGCATATTTTACTATTATGCATAACATATAAATAAATACATGCATTGTTGTCATCAAATTCTACATACAATGATGAAAAATGGCCATATTGTCGTAGAGTAAATCCATTTTAAGAAGGCTTAGTCCATTTTGTTTCCTTCTATATCAAAGGAACAATCTGGGTTCTCTGATGATAGGTAGTTCATGTAGCTATTAGTATTTCTCAAGAAGGACTTCAGTCTATAAAGTTAAGGAAGATACCATCTTTCATCATCAAGCTATATGTATCTAATGCTTATGATAAGATCAATTGGTCTTGCTCAAGGCTAATGTTGCTACATGTTGGAATCAAGTATGATATTGTAAATTGGGTGGAAGGGTACCTTTCCTTTGTTATATTCTCAATAATAATAAATGGATATACTATAAAAAGTTTCCATCCTTCAAGAAGTTTGAGGTAGGGGTTCCCCTTTCATCTCTTATTTTTGTATGGTTGTAGAAGACATCAACATGTTATTGATTCACAAGAGATCCAAAGGAGTTTTAAAAGGAATTAAGTTGGGAAAGGGTCTAAACCCACTTATTGTTTGTGGATGTCTTATTGTTTAAGGATGGGTCACCAAGAGATGCGTAGGAATTTCATTAGATTTTGGAAGTGTATATGAAAGCAACACATATGGAGATCAATATACATAAATATTCAATATCATTGCATAAGACAATGCCCACTGCGGAGACAAGAATCAAAATGTTGCTTCCTTTTTAGGAAAATTATTTTAAAAAGGGATCAAATATCTCAATTTTGAATTAATAAAAAATGAGAGTGGTTAAAAATATTGTCTTTGTCTTTATAATAAAAGTTGGGGAGGGTGTAGGTTAAATAATATTGCCACTTTGGAAAGCCTTTAGCTACAAAAATCCTCTAGAAACTTATTTCAAGTGAAGGTTTATGGTAGAAAATAATGATATAGAAGTATGTGGAGGCATCGTTTTAAAGGAATGGATTATGGGTGTCCAAATAAGAAGTTGTTGAATGCCTGTATAATATGAAAGGATTTGGTTCTTTATTTCCCTCTCTTTTGTAATTGATTGGGGTGGAAATAAGTTTTGGAAGTAAGGTTTAGAGGATAGGTAGTGGATGTATGTTAAGCATGTTATATGGGTTATTGAACACCCTTGAGAAAATTGATATACTTGCATTGGCAGATACCCATTCTAATAATAAAACCTTTTTCAAGGAGGTATGCAAATATTTAGTGGAGCTTGGTATAGAAGGAAATCATGTCATGGAATGGTACAAATTCATTCATAAATTGATATTGTGCTTGTTCAAAATTATAAAGAGGATGATTCATTAGTGTGGTCGAAATATCCTATTGGGGGGATACTACCACCAACATTATCTATAGACTTTATTCATAACATCATGTGTACAACGCCAGAGGTCCTAACATATTATGAGAATATTTGATTAGATGGGATATACATCAAGTGTAGGAGAATTCCATTACTGAGTAAGTGCATCCATGTCAGTGTAGAGTACAAATTCGAGAGGAAGCTGGTTGACATGCAGAGATTTAAATACAACTAGTGATGTCCCAGGTCAATGATGTATCCTTAATGGAGTATTTTCTTTCAAATTGCACTAAGAAATGTTATGAATGATTTAATATAACAATTAACTTATGTCTTAATCTTTGTTCCACCAAGTACGAGCCCACAAATTCATCAAGGAATTATTTGAAAAGATCAGCAATATGTTCAACATCTCCATGTGCTCAATGGTATGATGTACATTTTATGATGTGAAAATATACCTTTCCCATTGGTACTATACTATTAGCGGTAGATTTGCTAAGAATTCAACCCTGTAGCAAAAAATGAGATTCAAAGCCAATATCATCACTCATAGTAGGTCAACATAATGATCCATATCACATACAAGCATGGGCCAGATAATAACAAGACAAAAGGGTAATATTGAAGGAATACCACTTCTTCATAAGTGATGATAAGTGTCATGTCTTGGATTATGTACAACATTGATTTCAATTGTTCTACTATTACTTGAAGGAGAAAAATTTATAGATGGATTGTCATTGGATTTGGTCAAATTGTTGTGTAGGCTACTTCAAAAATGCTTATGTATTTCAATGGTTATGTCTATTGTACAAAAATTACAAGGTACCACATATTTGGAACTATTTTGAGACAAGTCATCAGAAAGGGAAGCATGATGGAGCTGGTGTGTGTGTTGAAACTATGTTAGATAGGGAAGAGTTGAAGTTTATGACAAATTCCCCTATTCAAAATGAAAAATCTATAGTGAAATGGTGTTATTTTGTCGATAGAGGGAACAAGAAGGTGAAAGGAATTAATAAGGAAATGGCATGTGGAAATAATTTTTTGGAAGGTGGTCATTGTAGATCAATCACATGCATATCATTGCAAAATAGTACATGGCACTTGTGGATTTCATTAAGTTCAACCTCACACAATGTTGTAGTCAAAATATGGATGACAAAGATCACTTGTTGCTATGCCCCATGTAGTAGTGATGAATGCGATGACTATGAATCAATGGACTGGGTTGATAGAGGGATCATGTATTCATTTTCCATTGATCAATGTATAATTGTTGGATTGACCTAATTGGAGGAGTAACATTCTACTATTTCACCACATTATGGTCATGTCTAAGATATTGTGCAACTAGCTTTAGTGCAAATGAGGAATATTAGATTGGATGTGATATTCTAACATTAATGTAGTACACTTTGTTAATTTAGTGTATGGGTTTTAAAGTAAGATATTTGAAATCAAAGTTGTGGACCGACATGTTGGCACTATGCTTTTACATGGCACATGTATTAATATGATTTCCCTAAATGATAATTAATGCATCATTGACTATTGGTTGGCACATTGATTAGAGGGAATGTAGACCCTTAATATATCTTTAGTTGGTGATGTAGGCAATCGATACTAATTGGGTCTATGGTTGTTAAAGTTAAATATATGACACGTGACAAGAACACTCAAAATAAAAGTGATTATGTATTGCAATGTTGCAAACCATTTGCATATGTATACCACCTTTTGAACTGATTCATTGGTACAAACTTCCAACTGCAAACAATGACGAGGTAGAAATCATCAAAGGTACGATACTTCCTTCCTCATTCCGAGCATGAAAAGTTAATGGAGACCATTAGTACCAAATAGGATTAATATAGTCTATTGGAATGATAACAAGTATGCATATAGGTGAAGTAAGAACACATGTGAATTTTTATTATTTTTGAGTTACATTATTTTTAATTATGTCAAAGCTACTCCCTGTGAGAATGAAATGATTGACAAGGATTGGTAAATTATCATTGATATGTTTGATGTACAAGTTGTGGTCAGAATCAAATCATCAACATATAGAACAAGGATGAGTAAATCATTGTTGACATGATTGATGTACAAGTCGTGGTTAGAGTAAAATCATCAACACATAGAATAATGATGAGTAAATTATCATTGAGATGTTTGATGTACACATTATTGTTAGACTGACATTGAAAGCAACCCCCCTCACCAAGGCAATGGATATGTTTGTTTATTCACTCTTGTAGATAGAGTGATCCTTATTAAATACATGCTTCAATCCATGCCCATATATCTCTTTTCATCTATTTTTTTCCTAGTCATAAGTAGTAACCTCGTCAAAGACATACAAATATATTTCTTATGGGGAGGTCCCAATGGAGAGAAAAAATGGGCAATACCTATGGTTCACCCTTCCTTCCCAATTGGATTGGAGGCTTAGTCATAAAAATCCTTCATTTTATGGGCCTTTCCCTTAGTGGGAAAACTTGGTGGAGATGAATCAAATGAATAGATGATCTTTGGGGAAGGTATGGTGTAACAAGTATGTTTTAGGTATTGTTGAAGAATTATTCTACATGGATATTTATTTCCCTAACCCCCTAGTTTGGAAAAATTCATGGAGAATAAGATAGCTAATACAACACCATACTGAGAGTTTAGGGATGGCACCACTATTGCTCTTTTTTGGGAGGATTCATGGCAGCAGAACTCTGAATAGAATGGAATTACAAAACTTGCCAATATCAAATCATACTTACACAATCATAGATGGAACTTGATCAACCATTACATTGATTAGGAGTATGTGTCAACCCCATTAGTTGGTAGACTTGGAAATCCACTTAGGTTTGGTTGATTCACACCTCCATGGAATAAAAAACCACTTTATGGACTATATTCCTATCTCAACTGAAAATACACCCCAAACTAATTTGTGTTGTCTTAATATGTGGCCATTGAGGGAGGGGTAGTTACTCTATCAAAGAATCATACCATCTTTTTATGGGCACCCACAATCAAGATGCCAACACAATCTAATCCCAAGTCTATAATATTGACATATGCCTAAGGTTTCCACTTTCGTATAGCTCTTAGTTAGAAAAAAACCTTGCATGGGACAAGCTTAGAGAGTATGTGTTTTTTGGTCCATCAATATCTCATATGTGCACCGATGAAGAGAAAACTTTAAACCATATCTTCAATTACTACTCAGTGGTAAACCACCTTTGGGACATAGGATAATAATTATTTCATACCCAATATGCACATACAAAAAGTTAACAACACTTTGGAAAACTAGCACAATGAGGCCTTCAAAAACTTTAACATCGATAGAGTCTACAATTTTTTTGAGGTTTTTTTATATGGACCATAGGGAAAGAACACAATCAACAATTTTTCCACAAAAATAAAAAAGAGGTAATAGATGTTTGGAATACTATTGAAATAAATATGAGGGAAATCACCATTGCCAAAAAGTGGAAAATAGAGGACAAGAAGGTTTCAGAAAGGGAACAAAGAATTTCCCAAGCTTAAAATTGACCAATTTTCTATAACTTGCAATCGAAACAACACCACCCCTAGTGTTGCTTCTCTTATTTTATAGATCCTCCTCCCTCAAGCTTTATCAAGATGAACTTTGATGGTGCCTCTAAATAAAATCTAAGCTTTTCCAACATCAACGAATCCCTCAAAGTCAACTCAAACCTCATTTTGTACATCTACGATGGCTATCATGGCAAGGATATTGACAATTCAATTGAACTTAAAGCCCTTGAATCATGCCTTCTCATTGAGAGGGTTAATCACTAGAAAAGCTTGTTGTTGAGGCATAATCTCTAATGATGGTCAATTCTCTATTTTAAATCATCCATGGTACCTACTTCAAAAAATTAAACCCAAAAATGGAGGTTTAATTCAACCATAAAAGAGGTCCACATATCAAGAAAGATATAAGATATCCTGGTCATTATTCCTTCTCATGCTCGTAGAACTACCAATAAACTACCAAACTGCTTTGCTAGTGAAGGTGTTAATTAGTGTGGAAAGGATTTAGTACAACCTAGGAGGCATGCATAAACCTTTTTTTTGTTAACTACCAAAGAACTTAGGAGGATGACTTACAAACCCTAAGTGGGAGGACAATGTAATAAAATGTATGACTATGAGGGCTAGGAATGCATGGTTGACTATGTAAGATTGATGAAGAATGAATGAGTCAATAGGACTATTGAAATAAGGTAATGGAGGTATGGTAATAGAATCCAATAAATGGAATAATGGCTTGATAAAAGCATGGTTGTAGAGGCATGGCAATAGAATCATGGTTGGAAAAGCTTGGGTTGGCAGAAACATGACTATAAAAGCATGGATGAACTTCTTTTTAAATTAAGAATTTGATATACTATTTCTCAACCTACTACTATTAAAACACAATATTGATAAGTTCTTGTTTCAACATTTTTAGATGGAAGAAAATGTTACATAATCCTTCTCATAGTATATGAAATGTGGACAAGTACTGTAATATTAAAATGTCCTTAATTGGATGAGTCAATCCTCTCTGGCCTTCTCCACTACTTAGTTATGATATTTATATGAATATATAATGTTTTTACTTACCCAAAATAAGAAGTAATTTAATATCCAAGGAAGCTAAGGTTGTGAATTAAATAAAGGATGAGAGTCAATAATCTTTGGTGAACAGGCTTAGAAAGTTAACACACGTGTCATTAGGTGTTTGAGGAAACATATTATTATTTTAAAATACAAGTAATAAGACAATACAATATTGGGGTTAGGTAAATACACTACCAAGTTAAGAATTCCCGCCACATTATATAATGTAAATGGGAAACATGAAGCCATGTACTTCTCCCACATAGATTCCACAACTCAACTTTGTTAATTATCTTCCTATAATGATAGCATACATGTGCAATTGGCCTCACTATTGTCTTATGTGTGGATTTCTCTATTATTTATGTATATATCATAAATAATTAATTATGTTCTTATTAGTGCATTATTTTGATTTTCTCTAGTTATTTAAATTTTGAAATCAAAGTTCTCCCCCACCTGTAACATACCCTTTAAGCTGGAAAACATTTTACGCTTAAAAACATTATGATAACTTTTATTGTAAAGTTTGTATTGGACAAGTGTCCAAGGATGACTGTAATTTGCAAAATATATTATTATTTAATAAATAAAATAGGAGACAAACACCTAAGAGGACTGTTGAAAGAGTGGTTACTGATCCACTAGGTGGAATGGAATCTGTGGTAGGAGGCAATGGACAAGTGGCAGCATCATGATGCAACTAACTAGTTGTTGGTATGGGACAACTCCCTTGAAATGTGGTCATAGTGCCCTGAAAGATGGGACTGGAGCTTGAGGCTCATTTATTCTAAACTGACCACTAAAAGACCTAGGCAGTCTATATAATAGCCATCAAATATTGAACTGAGGTTCATCACTTTTCCTGACGAGGAAATTTACCTTGGGGTTTTGCTATGTTTGCACCCAAGAGATTTCATGAGGGGATATGCTGTTATTGATCATGTTGTGAGTCTGCCAAACTCTTATTGAGTTCAGGAGTTTGATGCTGAGTGGAGAAGGCATTTGTTTTCAGGAGGTTGATACTGAGTGGAGAAGGTATTTTTGAGTGCCTTGCTTCTACACAGATTTCACCCACTTACTGGATCAGTAAGCAGGCTCGGGGGTTCATTAGAATTCAGCAGTTGAGTTGCTTCTTCTGAAGCAGGTTGGGAGGAACAGGCCTCCTTGGGTGTTTGTCGGCCCTATCGTCAGTTGCAGGTTCTATTGTCTTATTTGTTTTATTTTGTAAATTATTTTGCATATTAACAGTCCTGTTGTTTATTAAATTTTCTCTGTTTTTAAGTTATAAGAAATTTACAGTTTCCTGTATAAGTTAAAGATTCAGTATAAATATGAAAGGATTGAATAGAATTTGTTTTTGTATTTTTCCCCATGCAAAAAGGAACAACATTGTACTCCAGTACAGAAATTGATTAAAAATAGATAAGTCTGATAGGCTAATAGCCAAGTGAATGGAAAGAATTAATTAATTATAATTTCCTTTTGAAGTTTCTATTTCCATGAAATTCTTGTATTCATATTTCAGTACTCAAAATTATATTCTGTTCTAATAGTTTACATACAATCAATTCTGTTTATAAATATCATTGTTTTTAATTTATTATATTCTATTCTAAAAGCATAGGGTTTATTTACCCTTATTCAATAGTTAAATGTTTTTGGTTTACATTAGAATTAATAAAGAATTATTTCAAATATAGTAGAATGATATTCTTCTACATACATCACAAAATTTTCTTTTATGTCATTTTACATTTCTACATTTATTTATATCGTATTCACATAGTGAAGAACAAGACATTTGTTATTCTTAGCCAAAAACTATAAACAGAGTTATCGACCTCTAGATATAGTAAACATTATTAATTTCCACATCATTACTGTAGATTGAATAGGTAGATTGACACATCATCTCCAAGTCTTTAAAAGAATACATAATTGAAGGGCAAAGTCAAACAGAACGTACATATTAACAGTCATCATAACTCCATACATTCTAAACTTATCTAAACCCCGAATCTCGGCAGAACCATAGTTGTTTTACTAAAACATTTACACAGTCGAACTGCAACTGTTGACCAAGACCCAATACATTTTACAAATCCATCGACTTATTATACAGAAACAGTGTTTTATTTACACATACCCACATACGTTTTCCTTGTAGAAATATCTATAAACTTACAGTACCTTACGAAGCACAATAGCAAAGACGCTGCTATAACCTAGTTTACACAACATTACCAATACATATAAATTATCTGAAAATAAAATTTATTTCTATCGACGAGTAACCGGTTTCATACACGGGCCAAGCCCAAAAGTATCAACACAAAACAATTACGGCCATGTGAAGTTTAACAAGTTTATAGTGTATTATATTATCAGCAGAGTTTGAAAGACTCTCTTAAAAACGAAGGGCATGCCAAGTTCAAAACCCAGAACTAAACCCTAAAACTCATCCTTTTCATCGACAACGAGCTACAAAATAGATACATTGTAAAGTCCAAAATTATGCAGTCGAAAAGATTATAACGCTCTTCCAACTCGACAGAGATCTTTTAACAAACGGAAATATTTTCACGGCATTGCCTGTGGGTTGAGGACTGCCTCCCCATACTTTTAATAAGATTCATAAACCCTAAAATCATAAACTCTTCGAGTTTTCAAAACACAATACACAGAACCTTAGATAGACGGCCATCATCCTCTACAATTGGTTTCCAAGGCAACCACCGAAGGCTTACTGGTTGGTTAGCTAAATTCCAACTTCCAACGCCTAATTTGACGAAGCCATTACACATTTTACCTGCGAGGGTATTACAAGAATGGTTAAAACATTAATGAGAAGAAAAGGTCATCATACTGAAATAGGATATCTAACTATTATTATCATATGCTTATAACAACGATAAGAACCAGAACATTACCTTTTGGGTTACGACCTAGTTAGTAATGAATGCCGAGACTTTACATATGCAACAAAGAATCCTTACTCTGTCAATGACAGGTATAGCCGAAACCGCTACAAGAAACCCCTTCACTATTTTAACTTAGTAGTATAGAACTGGGAGAGATAGCATGGGTTATATTTTTCCCTTCAAACTCAAGCTTTAAGCAAACCCTCAAACAAGTCGGTTGTCGAATCCTCGACTGATAACCTTAAAATTTTTAGCACTGTATTAACCAGAAGGAGCTTGACTCTCTATTAAAAGCAATCCTAGAGGTTATGAATTTGAGTATCATGGACTAAGCTTCCACAAACAAAAAAACAACCTAGCAAAAATTTCTCAACCTGTCGGCCTCTTGCAGAGCTCCATCACCGATTACAAAGGAACACATTAAAACATTGAAATGAAGCGGAGGTAGGGTTTAACCCATACCATACATTGCACTACCAAGATCAATGGTGGAGATCACTGGGAAACTTACGAAGTTATCAATCACTATCTACCTCATTAAATGTGCTATTATTATAAAAGCCACGAAGGAGCCAGTTCATCAATCATTCGAACTATTATGGTTACACATCATCGCAGGAAGAGTTATTACCACCAGTCTGGCACGTGAACAAACCAGCTATCCATCTACGATGGAATCCCACTATCCATGGTAGCTGTCAACATTAAATGTGATGGACATCGTTAATGATTTCCAAACTGTGACATTACGTCCACTTGTCAACGTTTAAAAATATATCATATTTCATATAGTAAAGTCGAATCATATCACCTTGTCAAGACATTAAGTTAACAATTATATGCGCTGATGTTTGCATATAGGTACATATCACATTGTTGCACATATATTCCTATAGTCACGCTTCATCAAATAGTATCACCTATTTGCATATAAATCACAATTGCCTAAGTATAAAATAAGAACACCATAGCGCACATATAAAACATACCCTAGGGGTTATATAATTCATAGTTAAGTGTTGATGAAATCTCCTTAAACCTCACATTATATGCCTTTAAATTAAATCAAAGAAACATACATTCTATTGTGTGAAGGCGCACTCAACTGAATGATGTAATGAAAGTCACAAAGACAAATTAAATCACTATTGCCATTGTAGAATATATTCCCTAGGAATATTGTTAAAAGACATTACCTATAACTTCTACAGTTTTCCATGAAGAAAGATAGACTGTTACTAAAGAGTTCATTATGGAATTAAATGGAAAATTAATCATAAACCTGAGTATAAGAGTTGAGATACAATCACTATAAACCTTCTTACAACTTCTTTACAAGTTTACAGTTCACAAACATCCTCACCAGAAGGATGTCTACAGTTCCGACTCTTCAATTATTGACAAAAGAGACCTACTGAAAAACTGTTGGTCACTTGTTGCAATTTAAACTCTTACCTGTAAGCTGTCACAAGTACGAATTCACATGCTTTAGTACAAATGCTAAGTAAGCCTCTGGGCGTCCGAAGGACCCCTTCATCATTCAAACAAAGTACATTAGTCAAGCAGAGGAGTCAACAATTATAAACAATGATGGTAGGAAGGTGTAGCAGCACAACTAATTATTTTGAATAACATTTTGTACATTGTTCTATTTCCGCATTACTAAACAAGCATTAAATGTCACGTAGAAAAGTTTTTTTTTTTTGAATTTTTGGGATGTTACATGTGGTATCAGAGCGCAAGTTACAACTCTAGGCCTGATTAGGCTCACGCATGCAGCATAGGAAACACAATCTGAAAAAGCTTTTTACTAACTTTTTATTTTCATTTGGTTTGTACAGTTTGATAAATTTTTTTACAGGCATGTCGTTACCGGAAGAATCAGCAGAGGAAAAATCACCTCATCATGAACCTAGTGTTAATGAAAATCCTGACGATTTCTATGTCGAGTTGAATAACAATTCTTCTGAATTTTTGCGTACTATAAAAGATCTGAAGTCTGATATAAAAACAGTCAAAGAAGAAAATGAGCGTATTCTGAAGGCGCAGGATACATTAAATCAAATTTTAATGGATAAATATCAAAATGAGGAAAGGGGCAGAAAATCAGAGGTCAAATCTGATTCTGCCATAATGACTCAAGGACACAAGTACAAGAAATCAAGAAAGGATAAGAGTACTAGTTATTCATCCTCTGGTTCACATCAAAGTCATTATCACTCTAACGAGGAGAACAGTGATAGTGATTTCTGTTCAACAAGGAGAAAACAAAAGCATCACGAACGGATCACTGGAGAATTTAAGAAGATTAAGCCACCCACCTTTAACGACGAAAATGAGAAGGGTGAGACAGCAGAAGCTTGGCTGGGTGAGACAACAGAAGCTTGGTTGTCTGGAATAAAGAAGTACTTTAATATATATGACTACTCTTCTCAACTGAAAGCCAAGATGGCTATTTATAATCTGATAGGCAAGGCAGATATATGGTTGCAGGATCTAAAAAGAATCAAAAGTTTAAAAGAAAAAGACGTAACATGGAGTATGTTCAAGAAGTTATTCAAGAAAAAGTTTTTGTCAGAACAGTATTATGAGGATAAATCGAAGGAGTTTTATGATTTGAAGTTGGGCGCAATGAGCATGAAGGAATTGTGCAGCAAATTCCTCAGTCTACTGAGATATGTACCGTACATGGTTGAAGAGAAGCCAAATGTACAAAGGTTTCTCAGCTGTTTACATTCCATATAAAAGACAAAATAGAATATGACAATCCTACAACATTGGAGGAAGCTATGAGAAAGGCAAATTTCTGTTTTGATCAAAACAGAAGAAGAGAAGGAACAACTGGCTAGAAGGGCAGCAAAACAAATCAGTTTGATTATAAAAAGAAAAATTTTAACCAAAATTCTGGAAGTTTCAAGAAGAATTTTCATAACATAAACTTTCCAAATAGTAATGCTTATAAGGGTAATACACCCCAGAACTCTTCTACTGCAAAGAATGTACCCAACCACTATAATCACAACAACAATGATAACAGATATGCTGAGCAAAAAGGACCTATCAAATGTTATGAATGTGGCAGACCACACAAGAGATCAGATTTCCCACGCAACAGAAAAACCGTCAACAATATTCACACAGTACAAGCAGAACCTACAGTTGGAGATGTAGCGAGGGAGATGCCCAAAATTTATTCAGCATTGGAGAATCGTCAAGCAGACCATCAAACATCCATGGTGGAAGTTGAAGGTATGTTTCAAACTAAGTATATTTCCATTTTAATAGATCCGGGTGCGAATATGAGTTATATCTCACCCGAATTAGTGAAAAATTGCAAGTTAAAGATAGAAATTTTTTATAACCCGTGGTTAGTTCAGCTTACAACTGGTACAAAAAGAAAAGTTACAGATTTTGTTAAAGATTGTGAAGTTTTTCTAAGTCAGTTGAAAACGCAAGTGAATTTGAATGTTTTACCATTAGGATCTTATTACTTGCTAATTGGTATGGCTTGGCTTGAACAACATAAAGTTTTAATGAATTGTTATGAAAAATATTTTGTTTGTTTAAATAATGAAGGTGTAGCTGAAATTGTTAAAGGCATTTCTAGGAAGACTTCTGTAAGGCAGATTTCTGCCTTACAAGTGAAAAGAGCTGCTAGAAAAGGTTGTAAATTGTTTGCTGTTAATGTTGTTAACGATGAAAGTACATCCAAAGAAGACAAGATAAAACTAAAGGATATTCCCATCCTTATGGACTTTTTTTATGTATTCCCGGAAGAAATTCCAGGATTACCTCTGAAAAGAGAACTTGACTTCACCATTGAGTTAGTACCTGGTGCGGTACCAAACTCAAAGGCCCCCTATAGGATGAATATTCTAGAGTTAAATGAGTTAAAGTCTCAGCTGAAAGAATTAATAGATAAAAACTACATACGACCCAGTGTGTCCCCTTGGGGAGCACCATTAATATTTGTTAAAAAGAAGGACAGTACTATGCGTTTGTGCATTGACTACCGTCATCTTAATAAAATGACACTTAAAAACCGGTATCCCTTACCCCGCATAGATGATCTATTTGATCAAGTACGCGGAGCAGAGATATTCACTAAAATTGATCTAAGGTCGGGTTATCATCAAGTTCGGATAAAAGACGAGGACATATTCAAAACTGCATTCAGGACGCGTTATGGACACTACGAGTTCATAGTTATGCCTTTTGGGCTAACTAACGCACCTGCAGTGTTCATGTGTTTAATGAACAACATTCTGCATAAATATTTGGATAAGTTCGTAGTGGTATTCATTGATGATATCCTGATTTACTCAAAGATTAAAGAAGAGCATGATGAACATCTAAAAATCATTCTACAAGTACTTAGAGATCACCAACTTTACGCTAAGTTCAGTAAGTGTGATTTCTATAAAGATAAAATTCAGTATTTGGGTCATATAATTTCAAAAGATGGTATTTCTGTTGATCCTGATAAAATTAAAGCAATTAATGAATGGCCTGTCCCAAAAGATGTAACTGATGTACGGTCATTCATCGGAATAACGGGGTATTATAGAAAGTTTATTGAAGGGTTCTCTAGAATTGCTAATCCCATCACTTCTTTGCAGAAGAAAGGGAAGAAATTCATATGGGATCAAAAGTGTCAAGACAGTTTTAATAAGTTGAAAGAATTGTTAACTACTGCACCCATCTTAAAAATTGCAAATCCTAATAAGGATTTCGTCGTATGCACTGATGCATGCAATGCAGGACTTGGAGGGGTCTTAAGTCAAGAAGGTCATGCAATTGCCTTTGAGTCAAGGAAGTTAAAAATACATGAAAATAATTACGCTACGTATGATCTTGAGTTGACAGCCATGATACATGCTTTAAAGATGTGGCGCCATCACTTGATCGGTAGAAAATTCATTTTAATGACTGATAATAAAGGGTTAAAATATTTACTGGATCAAACAAATCTGAACACAAGGCAAGCTAGGTGGTTAGCTTTCCTTAGCAAGTACGATTTTGAGATCCATCACATTAATGGAAAAGAAAATAAGGTTACTGATGCGTTGAGCAGAAACGCTAGATTAAGTTTTGTGGCAGCAATCAGTACTTTTAAAACTAATCTGGAAAATCTGATCGAATAAGGAATTAAGCAAGACGAAAAATTACCAAAAATTGCATGATAAAGTGGCTGAAAATTCATCTGAAAATGTTATAACAGATTACAGTATTAATGAAAAATGCTTCTTAATTTACAAAAACAGAATTTATGTGCCTAATTTTTTAAAGGTTAAGTTGCTGATTTCAGATGAAGTTCACAAGAGTCCTTATTCAGGACATCCTGGTTATCAGAAAATGATAACTATGTTAAGAAGGAGTATTTTTGGCCTAACATGAAGAGTGAAGTTGCTGAATATATAGCTAGATGCTTTGACTGTCAGACTATTAAAGCTGAACATCAACATCTAGCTGGGCTGTTACAGCCCATACCAATTCCAGAATGGAAGTGGGAAATCATAAGCATTGACTTTATTACAGGTTTGCCTAAAAATCAAAAGCAGAATGACTCAATTATGGTTGTTGTTGATAAACTTAGCAAAGCTGCTCATTTTATTCCCGTTAAAACTACTTTCAAGGCTTCTACCATTGCAGATATTTTCATGAAGCAAATTTTTCACTTGCATGGAATTCCAAAGGTAATTATTTCAAATCGAGACTCTACGTTTATTGGTAACTTTTGGACAACACTGTTTAAATGATTAAATACTAAGTTAAATTTCAGCACTTCTTTCCACCCACAAACTGATGGTCAAACAGAAAAAGTAAATCAGATTTTGGAAAATATGTTAAAGATCAGCCATCTAAATGGGAGGATTACTTACACCTAGCAGAATTTGCCTACAATAATAATGATCACGCATGTGCTAAGTTAAGTCCATTTGAAATTTTGTATGGAAGAAAATGTTCTACTCCAATTTCGTGGGATAATCCTGTAGATAGATTGATGTTAGGACCAGATCTATTGAAAGAGATGGAGCTAACTGTGAAACAGGTTTAAGGTAACTTAAAAGTTACCCAAGATCGGCAGAAAAGCTATGCTGATTTGAAACGCATAGAAAGAGAATTTCAGGTAGGAGACCATGTATTCATAAAGGTAAAGCCCAAGAAAAGTTCTTTGAAGCTTGGGAGCTGTGCTAAATTAGCATCGAGGTATTGTGGACCATTTGAAATCCTATCAAGGATAGGAGCTGTTGCATATCAATTGGAATTGCCATACAATTTAAAAATCCACAATGTCTTTCATGTTTCTGTTTTAAAAAAGTATGTGCATGATGCTACTCATGTGTTGAATTGGAATGGCATACAGGTGGAACTTGAAGGAGATTTTCAAGTGGAACCAGACTGTATTCTAGACCAGAGGGAAATTATGCTTCGAAATCGCACCATAGGGCAAGTAAAGGTGCAATGGAAGCACCTTAGCCCTGATGAAGTTACTTGGGAACTGGAAAGTAATATGCGGGCAGCATATCCAGTTCTGTTGCATGAGGAACTTGATGATGAATAAGCAACATTAAGGACGATGTTAAGCTTAAGAGGGGGTGTTTGTAACATACCCTTTAAGCTGGAAAACATTATGTTTAGAAACATTATGATAAATTTTATTGTAAAGTTTGTATTGGACAAGTGTTCAAGGATGACTATAATTTGCACAATATATTATTATTTAATAAATAAAATAGGAGACAAACACCTAAGAGGACTGTTGAAAGAGTGGTTACTGATCCACTAGGTGGAATGGAATCTGTGGTAGGAGGCAATGGACAAGTGGCAACATCATGATGCAACTAACTAGCTGTTGGTATGGGACAACTCCCTTGAAATGTGGTCATAGTGCCCTGAAAGATGGGACTGGAGCTTAAGGCTCATTTATTCTAAACTGACCACTACAATACCTAGGCAGTCTATATAATAGCCATTAAATATTGAACTGAGGTTCATCACTTTTCCCGACGAGGAAATTTACCTTGGGGTTTTGCTGTGTTTGCACCCAAGAGATTTGATGAGGGGATATGCTGTTGTTGATCATGTTGTGAGTCTGCCAAACTCTTATTGAGTTCAGGAGTTTGATGCTGAGTGGAGAAGGCATTTGTTTTCAGGAGGTTGATACCGAGTGGAGAAGGTATTTTTGAGTGCCTTGCTTCTACACAGATTCCACCCACTTACTGGATCAGTAAGCAGGCTCGGGGGTTCATTAGAAGTCAGCATTTGAGCTGCTTCTTCTGAAGCAGATTGGGAGGAACAGGCCTCCTTGGGTGTTTGTCGGTCCTATCGTCAGTTACAGGTTCTATTGTCTTATTTGTTTTATTTTGTAAATTATTTTGCATGTTAATAGTCCTGTTGTTTATTAAATTTTCTCTGTTTTTAAGTTATAAGAAATTTACAGTTTCCTATATAAGTTAAAGATTCAGTATAAATATGAAAGGATTGAATAGAATTTGTTTCTGTATTTTTCCCCATGCAAAAAGGAACAGCATCGTACTCCAGTACAAAAACTGATTAAAAATAGATAAGTCTGATAGGCTAATAGCCAAGTGAATGGAAAGAATTAATTAATTATAATTTCCTTTTAAAGTTTCTATTTCCATGAAATTCTTGTATTCATATTGCAATACTCAAAATTATATTATGTTCTAATAGTTTACATACAATCAATTATGTTTATAAATATCATTGTTTTTAATTTATTATATTCTATTCTAAAAGCATAGGGTTTATTTACCCTTATTCAGTGGTTAAATGTTTTTGGTTTACATTAGAATTAATAAAGAATTATTTCAAATATAGTAGAATGATATTCTTCTACAGACATCAAAGAATTTTCTTTTATGTCATTTCACATTTCTACATTTATTTATATCGTATTCACATAGTGAAGAACAAGACATTTGTTATTCTTAACCAAAAACTATAAACAGAGTTATCGACCTCTAGATACAGTAAACATTATTAATTTCCACATCATTATTGTAGATTGAATAGGTAGATTGAAACATCATCTCCAAGTCTTTAAAAGAATACATAATTGAAGGGCAAAGTCAAACAGAACGTACATATCGACAGTCATCATAACTCCATACATTCTAAACTTATCTAAACCCCGAATCTCAGCAAAACCATAGTTGTTTTACTAAAACATTTACACAGTCAAACTGGAAGTGTTGACCAAGACCCAATACATTTTACAAATCCATCGACTTATTATACAGAAACAGTGTTTTATTTACACATACCCACATACGTTTTCCTTGTAGAAATATCTATAAACTTACAGTACGTTACGAAGCACGATAGCAAAGATGCTACTATAGCCTAGTTTACACAACATTACCAATACATATAAATTATCTGAAAATACAATTTATTTCTATCAACGAGTAACCAATTTCATACACGGGCCAAGCCCAAAAGTATCAACACAAAACAATTACGGCCATGTGAAGTTTAACAAGTTTATAGTGTATTATATTATCAACAGAGTTTGAAAGACTCTCTTAAAAACGAAGGGCATGCCAAGTTCAAAACCCAGAACTAAACCCTAAAACTCACCCTTTAATCGACAACGAGCTACAAAATAGATACATTGTAAAGTCCAAAATTATGCAGTCGAAAAGATTATAACGCTCTTCCAACTCGACAGAGATCTTTTAACAAACAGAAGTATTTTCACGACATTTCCTGTGGGTTGAGGACTGCCTCCCCATACTTTTAATAAGATTCATAAACCCTAAAATCATAAACTCTCTGAGTTTTCAAAACACAATACACAGAACCTTAGATAGACGGCCATCATCCTCTACATAGGGTTTCCAAGGCAACCACCGAAGGCTTACCGGTTGGTTAGCTAAATTCCAACTTCCAACGCCTAATTTGACGAAGCCATTACACATTTTACCTGCGAGGGTATTACAAGAATGGTTAAAACATTAACGAGAAGAAAAGGTCATCATACTAAAATAGGATAGCTAACTATTATTATCATATGCTTATAACAACGATAAGAACCAGAACATTACCTTTTGGGTTACGGTCGAGTTGGTAACGAACGCCGAGACTTTACATATGCAACAAAGAATCCTTACTCTGTCAATGGAAGGTATAGCCGAAACCGCTACAAGAAACCCCTTCACTATTTTAACTCAGTAGTACAAAACTGGGAGAGATAGCATGGGTTATATTTTTCCCTTCAAACTCAAGCTTTAAGCAAACCCTCAAACAAGTCGGTTGTCGAATCCTTGACTGAAACCTTAAAAATTTTAGCACTGTATTAACCAGAAGGAGCTCGACTCTCTATTAAAATCAATTCCAGAGGTTATGAGTTCGAGTCTCATGGACTAAGCTTCCACAAACAGAAAAACAACCTAGCAAAAATTTCTCAACCTGTCGGCCTCTTGCAGAGCTCCATCACCGTTACAAAGGAACACATTAAAATGTTGAAATGAAGCGGAGGTAGGGTTTAACCCATTCCATACATTGCACTACCAAGATCAACGGTGGAGATCACCGGGAAACTTACGAAGTTATCAATCACTATCTACCTCATTAAATGTGCTATTATTATAAAAGCCACGAAGGATCCAGTTCATCAATCATTCGAACTATTATGGTTACACATCATCGCAGGAAGGGTTATTACCACCAGTCTGGCACGTGAACAAACCAGCTATCCATCTATGATGGAATCCCACTATCCATGGTAGCTGTCAACATTAAATGTGATGGACATCGTTAATGATTTCCAAACTGTGACATTACGTCCACTTGTCAACGTTTAAAAATATATCATATTTCATATAGTAAAGTCGAATCATATCACCTTGTTAAGACATTAAGTTAACAATTATATGCGCTGATGTTTGCATATAGGTACATATCACATTGTTGCACATATATTCTTATAGTCATGCTTGATCAAATAGTATCACCTATTTGCATATAAATCACAATTGCCTAACTATAAAATAAGAACACCATAACGCACATATGAAACATACCCTAGGGGTTATATAATTCATAGTTAAGTGTTGATGAAATCTCCTTAAACCTCGCATTATATGCCTTTAAATTAAATCAAAGAAACATACATTCTATTGTGTGAAGACGCACTCAACTGAATGATGTAATGAAAGTCACAAGACCAGTTAAATCCCTATTACCATTGTAGAATATATTCCCTAGGAATATTGTTAAAAGACATTACCTATAACGTCTACAGTTTGCCATGAAGAAAGATAGATAGTTACTAAACATTTCATTATGGAATTAAATGGAAAATTAATCATAAACCTGAGTATAAGAGCTGAGATACGATCAGCATAAACCTTCTTACAACTTCTTTATAAGTTTACAGTTCACAAAGATCCTCACCAGAAGGATGTCTACAGTTCCGACTCTTCAATTATTGACAAAAGAGACCTACTGAAAAACTGTTGGTCACTTGTCACAATTTAAACTCTTACCTGTAAGCTGTCACAAGTACGAATTCACATGCTTTAGCACAAATGCTAAGTAAGCCTCGGGGCGTCCAAAGGACCCCTTCATCATTCAAACAAAGTACATTAGTCAAGCAAAGGAGTCAACAATTATAAACAATGACGGTTGGAAGGTGTAGCAGCACAACTAATTATTTTGAATAACATTTTGTACATTGTTCTATTTCTGCATTACTAAACAAGCGTTAAATGTCACGTAGAAAAGTTTTACATTTTTTTGAATTTTTGGGATGTTACACCACTTAATTACTTGACACTTTAGTTACAATTATTAGTTTTCAAATTAGTGTTTAACTTCATGATAGTTTTTACAAACCAAATGGATAACCCTTGAGCTCTCCCATCGAACTTGATCACGTGAAGGGTACAATTTTCAAATTATTTTTTTGTGAATGGAATTTTTTTGGACATGTTCTTATGGAGTAATGTTAGTGTGGAATGGAATTTTTTTGGACATGTTCTTATGGAGTAATGTTAGTGTGGAATGGAATTTTTTTGGACATGTTCTTATGGAGTAATGTTAGTGTGGAGAGTTTATTAAAAGAACTAAGTTAAGTTCTTTTTTTCCCATTGACATTAATGTTTTAAACTAGGTTGACTATCATTTGGCTTTCATGTTCAAAATGTAGCAATAAATAATCAAGATAGCTTATTGTTAGGATTCTTGTTCTTGGGCACCTACTAGAAAATAAATTGTCTTCTCTACTATAAAATACTATTGGCATCATACCTAATGGTGTTGAGAAATAAGTAAATGTGACAAAACTCAAAGGAATACTAGAGCGGAAGCACAAACAAAGTTACGATTCTTTAGATGGCCACTAGTAGTTGGATTGACAGTATTTGCACAATTTCAATGATTTCAACAAAGATTACATGTCATGTACAAAAATTGCACATATTGATGTAGTCCTACAAAATTGCATGGTGAGCTCACCAAATGAAGAGTTTCAAACTATTGGCCGACGGAAAAAAATTTGTACAAATTGGATGTTATTTGATTTCATTAAATATATCATTGATTACAACTATTGCACAAAGTACACCTTTCCAAAATCTCTCACACTTTAGAGTGGGGAAAAGTTTATAAAATGTTTTCCCTCTATAGCATATCAAGGACAACAAATTGGAAGTTTGGCAAGTACATTCCACTTTTAGTCTTTAGTAAACCATGAGAGTTTGTTTCAACGAATTACTTTGGAGCTTTACTAACAAATAGGGACAATGCTTTTCTTAAGGTAAATGTGGATTATTTCAATAATATGGTAATGATGATACCTTGAAGGTAAATTGTTTTGTTGTGGTGGTCCAACAATAATTCTTTGAATGAAGAATGGGTACACTTTGGTTTTCTATCACCAATCACCTCCAAAAATGACAATAGATAATAGGCCTTATGGGGATTGATGGATACCAAGATGAAGAGGAGTATTGCCTTCCTTTCTTGGATAAATGGATAAATAAAGGTAGTAAATTGCACCATCATACAATTATACTGAATTTTCAGCTACAAACATCTAAAGACATGGGATGCCATCATCCCATTTGTACATCATAGTTACAATAACACAAAGCACAATGAACAAGCACTTCAACTTTAGAAATGTGCCTTGGATTTTTGCTAAAGGATCCATTACCTAGGACCTATGCTTGAGGAAATGATAACAAAAGAAGTAATGTGTGGGTAAGCCATGACATCATTGACCACATTTAAATATTCATGATCAAATAGTTCAAGAAGGTTTTTACATAATCACTAGAAGCACATGGTTAGGCATGATCAACATAATATCCTACATCACACATTTTGCACAAGAGAAAAACTCTAGGTATACCTTCAAAAATAACACTTTGAGGAGAAAATCAAGAAGATTAAGACATCTATTGGAGATGCTGTAGTGGATTATTTCAGATTGTCGACGTTTCAATCCCTCTCTTGGGCTCGTCCTTAGGACAATTTCGATGCCGAGAAGGTTCATCTCCTTTGTTTTTATTAATATATAGGTCACCATGCGCTTGTTTTATAGGACGACCATCACAAGATATTAAAATATTAGTTTATAGCCGACTTGCTCTTCATTGTTTGGGAGGTATCAATTCCAGAAATCTAGGAGCTTATTTTACAAGTACTGGTAGCTAGGTTCTACTAATGTTTAGGCCATCATCATGTTTGATATAGTTAGATATTTTGACAATTTCGATGGCCTCTCTTACTCTTCTTTTGAACCAATTATCAACCTTTTCCAAAATAGTCATATTCTCAATTTTTATGGGGTATTTTATGTAGCATGAGTGTTCCGCCAAGGTTGATTTGTGAATTCTGTTCAGGTGAATGTATACGCTATAATCCTTGATTCTTGTCAAGATTGACCTCCATATTTCACTAATGTAAGTTTTTCCGCAAGCACAAGGGATTTGATAAACCCCTTTTTGTAACCTTGGGTCAATAAGGTCTTTCATGGATCTAAGAAGTTTCCTGATGTTGTTTAATGTTGAAAAGACTGCATTGATTTTTTTCTTCCTCAGGTGTTTTGCGAATTTATCAATAACCCCTTGAATGTATGGAAGAAATGCTTTATGGTCCCCTCCATTTCTATCCATGGCAGATTCATGGGATCTCCTTTTATGCCCCTCTGCTTTGGTGAAGGATTTATTGATTTGAGTTGGGGTGTATCCATTGTCTAGGAAGGCTCTTCGCATATGTTATTTTTCTTGCTCAATGTGATCTATATCATATATTATTATCAAAGTGTTAAGGACCCCTAGTTTTTTTATTAGGGTGATGGTGAGAGTTTGTATGTCGATATTGGTCCGTGTGCGTTTTCTTTCTATAAACTTTATGTGCCACACTGCCATCTTCTTTCGTGATTACCAACACATCAAGAAATGTAAGGGATTGATTTTCTTCTAGATCCATAAGGGTTTTGACCAAGTTTTACTGGCTATTAGATGTTCTAAGAATCTTTCTAGTCCATCCCTCTCATGGCCCCATATCACAAAGGTGTCATCTACATATCTCAACCACCATTTCGGTTTTGGTTGAACTGTATCAAGAGATTTATGTTCAAAGTTCTCCATAAACAGGTTTGCTACTATAGGTGAAAGCGAGGATCCCATAGCTACACCACATGTTTTCTCGTAAAGTTCTCCCTAGAAACTGAAAAAGGTTGATCTTAGACATAAGCCTACTAATCTAGTCATCTCTTGTTCTGTTGAGTCCTCTATAACCCTAATCGCATCTTCTATTGGAATCACCGTGAACAAAGAGACCACATCCAAGCTCAAAAGCAACTCTCTTTCTTCCATTTGCCTCCCTTTAATCCTTTCAATAAAGAATGATGAATCTTTCATGTAAGAATTTGTATTTCCTACCAAGGGTTTTAGCTTGTTGGCTAGAAACTTCACAAGATTGTATGTTGGAGAACCAATAATGTCCACAATGGGCCTTAGGGGAACGCCCATTTTGTGAATTTTTAGTAGGTCGTAAATTCGTGGTACTAAGGGATCCGAGGTTACCAATCCCTTCTTACCTACTTCAAGAAATCACAAAACACCTGAAGAAGAAGAACATCAATTGCAGCGCCCTCTGGTTTAGCCCCTGAACATATGTTGTGGTTATTATTTGTGTTGTGATTTGGCACGAGGTGCTAGGACTATTGTTTGCACATTATTATTATTATGTTGAAATTTTTTAATTAATTAATAAAATAAAACAACTAGATCGACCGATACCACAAAAGAGAGTATGAGGAACCATGATGTTACGAGCAAGGGGTTGTGGGAAAAGTGTTACCTTTGTGTTTGTGTCTATGTTTATGTTATACAACCTTCTTGTGGACTTGGTGGACCCTCTTGGTTGTGTACCCTCATGTGTTTTGTTACACTTTGGTTTCATTTATTATGGGATTAATTTTTATTAGTGTTAGAGTCTCTCTCTCTCTCTCTCTCTCTCTCTCTCACACACACACACACACACACACCTAGTGCGCCCTCTTGAGTTTGGGTAGTGTGTCTCTTGGTGTTTCCGCATGATGTGTAAGTCCTATTTGCTATTTTTGGAATGTAACGCCTCCCTTGTGTCTCCCTCTCTCCCCCCAATTTGAATTTCTCTTGGAAAATGGGATTTGGGTGGATGGGAGCTAGTCTCTCTTGTTGGTTATGGTCTTAGCTCTTGTTTTTTCTATGGTACTGGTGTGATTGGTTTTGGCTTCTCTTGACATGAGTTTTTGCTGGTTGGTGTGCCCTTGCTGAGCCTATGCCCAAGTTGAGTTACTCTGGAATTGCCATTGTTTTGTCTTGGAATTGCCTTTGGAGATCCTAGATTGGAAGTGATGTGTAATCCAAATGCTATTGCATTTGAGGTTAGATTGATATATTTCTAAATATTTTGTCCTGGATCCACTGGGATTTCCCTGGAGTGGAAGTCGAGAAAGACTTGCCATTGGGTTCTGGTTGGACTGATTTCTCCTGAAAACTTTGTCCTGGAATTGCCTCTGGAGATCCTAGATTGGAAGTGATGTGGAATCCACTTTCCATTGGATTTGAGATTGGACTGATGTATTTATGAATCTTTTGTCCTGGATCCACTGGAATTTCCCTGGAGTGGAAGTCGAGGAAGACTTTCCATTGGGTTGTGGTTGGACTGATTTCTCCTGGAAACTTTGTCTTGGAATTGCCACTGGAGATCTTGGATTGGAAGTGATGTGGGATCCACTTACCATTGGATTGTGGTTGGACCAATGTTATATGGGTTTTGTGGTTGAGTGCACTCTTTATTGTGGCATCACGGTTCCGGATCGGGGGTGACCATTTTCAATTGATTTTTGGCTTGCATTGTGTCTACGACTGGATGGAACATGGCACGGTCAATTTTAGTTGCGTATTTTGCAAGATAAGTAGTTTATTTAATGTTTATTTGAATTAATTGGATCTGATATGATTCTTATATGGTTTCACATGAAATGTATGAGAAAATATATGAGCTAATTATGGATGAAACCTCTCATATATTTTAGTTACATTATGCTACTAGTTTTTGGGGAAAATAACTAACTAGTTTTTGGTATTTTGTGAGCAAGTGCTTGAGAAAAATGTTTATTTGGAACCTCAGCTATAGATCTGATAATTGTGCCTATTTTATTTATATTATGTGTACTTTTATTGTGCAATAGCTTATGAATGATTGGAAACACCTCTCTACAGTGTTTCTAGCCTCTATTCGAAAACTAGTTCACCGGTTGGGTTGTTTTATGTAGTTTCGAGACTTGGCATGTGAAATGTTTGAGAAAATGCCTGAGTGTTATTTTTATTCTTATGTATGTTAAATAAATTTGAAATTTTTGTGAGACTGTGAGGGTAAATCCTCTTGATAGTGTTTGGGAAATGTCTACCGAAATTCTAGATCAATTTCCATTTTCTAACTCCTTCAATGGAATTATTTTGAGTAGATTTGTGACTTTGCATATGAAGTGTTTGACAAATTTTTTGAATGAGATATACCTATGTTATGACTGATGAAACATTTTATTTAGATTTGGAATGGAATTTGAATGATTTTATGAGCTGTGAATTTAATTATTCTAGCGATTCCTAGAATTACTAGTCAATTCGGATGAGTAGAATTAGCTAGTTTTGTGAATTATTTAATGGACCGTATATGGGAGGAAAGCTACATCCATATGACTATAGGTGACCCCTGATATTATTTCCATGAGCTACATTAGTCATATATTTCTCTTTATTTGAAATTTGGAAAGTTAAATTGGAAAGTACATACATTGCGGTGAAAATTGATAACTAGTTGTGGATTGAAATCTTTGTTTTCGTAAAAACAGAATGCTACAACCATGTGCTATGTTTCTAACATGTTATTGTGTTGTAGGTGGCTGCTTATCAGGTTTTATCCTTTACTTATGGATGCATTTCATTTTGGTTCAGTTATTTAGACTCAATTCCTTGCGGTGAATGTTAACTAGTTTCACTGGAATTGGTGGAAAAGGTCACCTTATGTGCAATTGGAATGGTCTAAAAATAAACCTTTAATTGAATGTAGGTGCATGCTTAATTATGTTGTCAATGGCTGTAGGATTGATTTTGGGTTTAATGGCATGGTTACAAGTTGATTTTGTGCAAGAGTAGCTACTTTGATTGGAAAACTAGTTAACTAGTCTTGTGGACTCTCATTTGTAATTACCATGATTAATTATTGTAATTTTGGTAATTAGGCCTTATTTACACATAATTAGATGTTATTAAGCTATTGGGATTGATAATCGATGGTTATTTGTTAAACAACAGGATTTGTGATAAGTATCCTCATTTGCGCACTAAGTGTCATTAAGTGTCGTAATTAACACCTTAATTACTAGTTAACTGTGATGAAGAATAATTAGCATTTAGAAGTGGTTAGCATCTCTGATATGGATTGGATTGAAGGTTTGATGATGTTAGATGATGTTAAGAAGCCTTCCCAGTCCTTATATCAGATTTTGGAGGTGTTAATGAATTTATAATTATTGTTAATTACTGGATTTTGTGTCACAATTAATTTTGGAAAAATATAAATTAAATGTTTATGGTTTATCTGTTGCACTAAAAATCAAGTAATTAGCCTCAGAGAGCTAATGATATGTCCCTTAGACCCTTTGATAGCCCCGGGGGACATTACATCAATGCAATCTTTTCTCCATTAAACAACATAAAGAAACTTCTTAGATCCGTGAAAGACCCTATTGACCCAAGGTTACAAAAAGGGGTTTATCAAATCCCATGCACTTGCGGAAAAACTTACATTGGTGAAATAGGGAGGTCAATCCTGACAAAAATCAAGGAGCATAGTGCAGACATTCGCCTGAACATAATTCATAAATTAGGCTTGGTGGAACACTCACACAACATGAAACACCCCATGAAAATTGAGGACATGACTATTTTGGCAAAGGTTGATAATTTGTCCAAAAGAAGAGTAAGAGAGGACATTATGGCATTGATACCTCCCCAAACAATGAAGAGCAAGTTGGCTATAAAATAATATTTTAATATCTTGTGATGGTCGACCTATAAAATAAGCACATGGTGATCTATATATTACTAAAAACAAAGGAGATTAACCTTCTTGGCATCGACATTGTCATGAGGATGAACCCAAGAGAGGGATCGAAACCTCGACAATCTGAAATAATCCACCGCAACATCTCCAACAGATGCCAATATGAACCATTGCGGAATCTCAACCAGTTCAAGATTAAGACACTTAGATATGACTCTTACACCGATTATCAAGTAAATTGGAGAGAACAAATTTTAATTGGACATACTAGCATATGTATAAGTGCATTCATCTAGTCTTCATCTTAATTTATTAAATCTCTAAGAGGCATCCATGTTAAATGGTGATGAATACGAATCTATCACGACAATTCCTAAATAACGTGTTGTTGAAGTTGGTGGAGAGGTCGAAATAGATATAGCTCTACAGTAAAAAGAATGGTTACCAAATAAGGAACCCTATAATTTTATCACATCTGGTTGAAAGGACAACCATCAAAGCTAGCAAGTGGTACACACCTTGAAGTAAATTCAACTTATGTTTCCCCAACTGATAGGAATTTTTGGGGACTAACAACTCATAAATGAAGAGATTTGATTCCAAAAGGAATCAGAGTTTGATTTAAGTCCATGATTGGAGGATGCATGATAATGACAGGTTCATTATAAAAAAATTGTCTAAGCATGGGTGCACAAATTTGGCATTGCGGTATCAGAAATGTAAAATCAAGCTAAGTTTCTCCAACTGACCACACAATTGTTGGGAACCAACAACTACAAAACACAAATTCTTGAAAACCATATTACAACGTACGGTTTATAAGAATAGATCCAACTAAGATTTTCTGCTATGCCTGACCCTTTAAACATATAAAACCTCTAACATAAGACCAACTTAAACATTTATAAATTCCCCCAAAAATGCCCACACAATAAAAACTCACAATTAACTAAGAAAAGTCTACAAATCTCAAAGACCAAGTGATGATTAAAAAGCAAGTTAAAATCCAATAAAGGTGGCTACAAGGAAAGGAAAAGTGACCAAAACCAAAACGAAATATAAATAAAACAAAAGGACCCATGCATAAATTAATATATTACTCATAAAAAGTAACTTAAAAATAAAATAAAAGGACCCATGCATAAATTAATATAGCACTCATAAAAAGTAACTTAAAATCAAAGGAATGTCACTTTTCTGAATTAAATCAAGGATAAGAGACAATACTCCCACGTTTATAGGAAAATAAAGTTGATATAAGAGCTATTTAGCATTACAAGAAACATACTATTAAATTACAAGCGACAAGAGAATTAGAAATTGATTAGATCAAATTACAAGAGAATAAATTACAAGTGATTAGTTTAAATTATAAGAAATTGATTAGATCAAATTACAAGAGAATAAATTACAAGTGATTAGTTTAAATTATAAAGTGACTAGAAGGGAAATGTAAAACATGAATTTCTAGAAATGTGAAACATAGATGGCACATCAATAAATAGACTTTGAGGGTTGCAAAAGCCGAACCAAATTCAAGGAAGAAGGAGATAGAATCCTTGAGGGTCCACCTTGGTTAATGTATACTCCCATTATAACATATTCGCATATTCGCATTGCAACTTGCCTCACAACCTTCCTAGCAAATAGAACAATATATTACTAGTCAATATATGTAAGTCTTACTATAACGATAGTAGAAATGTGCAAAATTGAGCCTCATGTGTGTGTTTTCTATTCCACTTTTGTGCACTTAAAAACCAAGATAGTTATTTATAATGTAGTTATAAATAACCAAGATAGCTATCATTAGGATTCTTATTCTTGTGCACTTACTTAAAAACTAATTATATTCTTTATTATTGGCATTACGTAATAGTGTTGAGAAATAAGTAAATAAGTAAATGTGAAAAAAATGAAGAAAATGTTTTAAATACTATTGCATGAGGCATCACAACACTTTGAAGTAGCCATGGGGTAGTAAGAGATAGGGGTTGAACTCAATTATAGCATCCAAAGGTCATGATTTACATAATGGACATATTTTGGAATCCATCCCACTTCCATTTTCTCCTTAAGTTGACCACTTATATTTTAGCAATGAGTGAGGAACTTCATGCCCTCAATCAATGTTCAAATCTCATGAGCTTCACCGGATACTTGGACTAGGTTCCATTCCGATATCCATTTTAACACCTCGAGGTATCCATGGGAGCACCCAGAGGTATGTATTGAACTTATGGCACTTGGAAGTCATGACCATTGTGCACATATTATAGATCCAATCCCAACTTCATGTTCTCCTTAGGGCTTGCAATTGTCATGATTGTCAAGTTGTGGTATATCAACAAGTTGGAGCCCTTGTTGTGAGGATGACCCAATTAAAATATTGGAAAGTAAGAAGTAGTAAAAATTTGATTTGAAACTAAACAAAAGTCTTAATGATGTTCATATCCCATAAATCCAAAGAAAAATTAAGTACACAACTTTATAAAATATGATATTTTTAAAATATTCCACAAAGTTTGAAAGCACACACACACACACACCAAATGAATAATTTAGAAAGCAATCTCTTTCTGTTATTTCTTCTTATGCTTACTAGTGTGTAGTAATATGTCAATCTCTAATTTCTTTTATAATAACATATCTTTGACATAATTTTTTAGCATATATCATGTTTAGTTGTGATAGTTGCACATAAGCGTCCTTTGCCCCCAAAACAAGGGATCTTACACATCAAATTGTTGTCTAGCTACATTATGACTTTAAATTTAGATTATAGTTATTGTTATACACTTCTACATACATCCACATAAATGCATGTAGAAACAAGTAGCAACCAAGTGAGTCTTTTTTGGATAGGAGTAGGTGGATGAAAGAGAGATAGGGTTTCTATAGGCCTATTTTTCCTCAATGGATAACCAAGAGGAACTCCTAGGCTATTTAGAAGACCCCTTGGAGGGGTGCTTCATATATATAAATGACCCTCCTAGAATAGGACGATGGGGTGATGTGTTTGGCCACATGTTACGTGGAAATATCAAAAGGCATGGATTAAATTAAACAAACCTTCGAATTTTGAATGGGGACATGAGCTCAAATGATTGTAGTGGTAATAAACTGGCTATTAATTGTCCAAACACATTGGATCTACAAAACCTAATTTCTTAGTTTGACCAAGCAATAGATTTCCAGGCAACGAGACTATAGTTATTGTTACAAAGGATGTATATTCAATCATGTTGTCTCCATTACATAATGCTAAGCTCAATGATGACGATGTAAGGCTCCTAAAGAATGAATGCTTGAATTTTGTAAATGTAATGCTTGAATTTTGTAAATGTTTTCAACAACTTCAATAGTCCATCGAAAGGAAGCCACCAAATCGACATTCTTATGCTTGGTGAAATGGGAGGTAAGGAAAGTCATAAGTCATATACCTGTAACCCTACTATTTTTGGGGGAGAAGAATTTAAGGAAAATAAAAGAAGGAACTCTCTCCATCAAGCTAGGGATCAAAATAAAAGAGTTGTGTCGAGAAAAATCCAAAGATGAACTTGGTTCTTGGTGAGACATTAGAATGAATTGAGTCGTAGGTACAACAAATAGAATTCCCATGGGTCAATTTTTTTGGGTGCTCCATTCTTAGGGAGTGGATGAAGGTTTGGATACTACAACTTGGATATATCCTAAAATACCATATATTGACAAGTGGATGGATGGATTTTACATTTTAGGTAAATGAAAACGTAGTTGGGATCTTAGATAGGCGATGGTGGTTGAATATTCCTTCTTATCACTATGAAGATAGAGTTCATGCTTTGATATGTGGCTAGAGAGATCCTTTGTGTATCTTGTGTTGTTAAAGTTACTTAGATTACCTTTTGAGTTTTGGCCTATGTATCTATTTAAGGAAATAAGGATCTTTTTTAACTCATTCCTAGAAGTAGATGAGAGCTACAACCACTCTATTTAGTGCACAATTTCATGCATCCTTGTGGAAGTCAACCTTTGAGAATGGCTAGTAGATGAAATATCCTTGGAGGTATTGAGGAAAAACTATTTGTATACCATTAACCAAGTTGGAGCCATTTTTTAATGCAGATTGTCACTCTTATGGCTATGTAGCTAATGATTGTAAGTTGAAATTCACAAGGAAAGTTTTGATGAGGAAGGATATGGGAATAATCACTTTAGCATAAAACATAGAGTATGCCAAACCTTGTTGAAAGAAGTGATGAGTGGATGGTAAAGTTTCAAGAGGTTTAAGGATTAGACTCTGCAATCCATGTTCCAACAAATTTTCTTGAGATAAAAGAAAAGGATTAGTGAAAGAGAAGCTCGATGGAGCCATAGTCTTCATATGTATCAAGAAATCCATTTTCATCCATTCCAGTTCGATCAATTTTGGGAAAAAGAAGGTGATAAAAATCCAAATCATGGGATAGGAGGAAGAATACCTAATGATTCAATCTCAAAGGATACTAAGGAGGGTTTTTGGAAAAACTATAAGAATCAAACCATTATGGATAATAAGTGTCAAGCACTCTATATGCAGATAAATTGTTACCAATACACACAGAGCATATGAAATTTATTGTCAACCCGAGAAAGTCTTTTTATTTCAAAGGATAAGTGCACAATATATGCTCAAACACCAAACCATTAGAAGTGAATACTTTTATCTTCTATCAACCATGTTCATCCCCAAAAATCTATGCAATCCCAATTGTCTTCTAACTGCTATACTTCAATTCCTTTCTATCATGCATCAATAAGAAATGGTATCAGATCTAATCAATCAATTGCAGAAAAGAAATCTCATTCGTATTCTAGAACAATCACTTGTCTGATCTAATCAATCTGGAAATCATAAAACATAAACTGAACATTAATCTAGAAATCCAATTGCCAAAGATTGAGTTAACTGTTCTAAGAAATTGAATTGCAGAATGAAAATCAAGCAACACACAACAGGAAAGATAAATTGTAAGAGCTCATGGGATCACAACTTAGCTGCAAGATGAACACGACTGTGTATAACAGCAATTGAAATGCATAAAGCAAACCTCACTCAGTCGACTGTTATTCTACACCATTCACCAATCTCACAGAAATATAATCTTTTACTGAGAAATCCACACAATAAATATTGCTGCTGCGTACAAAAGGAAAGAACAAAGTATCACACAATAATAAATTCAAAATCCTATTTTAACTCAGCAATCTCTGTGGAAGACGGGCCCAGCCTTCACACAGAGACGTTGGCTGAACAACACAACTCTTTAGCTCAGAAGTAACCCCTTATATTAACAGAAGAATGAATACATAGTTTTGCTCAGATGCTAATACAATAATTTAATTGTCTGTTGTTCAACACCTGAGTCGAGACAACTCCTCATATTTATACATACAAATCGTAACATCTAATCCTATAAATGGGCAGCCATGAAGATCTCTGATCTTCAGGCGCCCTAAATAACTAGCTGTTACAATGCGTGGCAGAACAGAAACATCCAAATATGAGAAAGTTATTAATTGACCCAAGAGTGGAGGTCTTTCCAGCACTCAGCTAGACTCGAGCAGCAACATACTTAAGATAGCGAATTCTATTACATCTGCCATGTCACAGCTGTGCTTTGATTGATGATTCGAGCCCCAAGGATCCCTCTACAAGCAACGAACATTCCTTCCTTCATGACTTGTTCAGCCCTGATCTTCCTGCAGTCTATTTGTCTCAACTACCTTCATAAATCGCAACATGTTAGCACAATTTAAGAGATGCACAACTTTAATTATCACAATCATAAGCATTAATAAAATAAAACAATGATCATCCATACCTTGGTAATTTGGGGGATAAGGTAAGGACAATAGGTTTGATTGCCATGATAAATGGTGTAGGACAGGGGCAGGAAAGATGATTAATGATGACTAAAAAGGGACAATTCTGAGCTCAACATATCCCCCCAACTATCCTGTTGCATGTCCTCATGCAACAACCTGCATTATTTACAATCTGAATCCTGTACTGAGCTCTATCCATGGAGAGAAAAAGAATTGTAGGAAACCCAGGTACCTTATCTATCTTTTGAACAGCCTCTGTGAGTAACCCAACATCTTCCTTCATCACTGTTTCCCATCCACTGCTAATTGCTGGTATCTGGAAATACAGCTAATGTAGTGGGAATCTTCCTGCAGTCTCATTATGCTGTGCCTGAGAGCTTAGAGGGCCATCCTTAATCTGAATCTACATCAATAACATTCCTAGGAGGGAAAAGCACTGGTTCTTGTGGGGCAGTGTCTTCTAGCACATATAAATTTAATAAAAGAGTTGCTGGTTCTTGTGTGACAACAACATCCTTTAGGCTTTCTTCAGTAGCTACCATCATTGCTTTTAGAGACACTGGTTCTTGTGTAGCAGTGTCTTCCTTGTCCTTCTACTGCTGAGATTGGATCTCCTTCTCATTGTGCAGCTCATCCTCCAAAATTTCGGTGTCACCTGAGCATGGTGTCTGTACCTGTTCATCTTCTCCCAACTGTATATCGGGAATGAAATCTACTCTAGGTTTATCTTTTAGATGAAATTCAGGAGCTCCTGTTGCAGCTTCCAAGGATGTTGGTTCTTGTGTAGCAACATCCTGGCTTGCCTCTTCATCCTCCTGTTGTTGCAATTCTTCTCCTAGGAGTTCTGTGCCATGGGAGTCCTCTGGGGTTACAACCCAGAGTTCATCATTAAATTCCAGAGTGTCCTCTGTTCCGGGTTCTTCTCCCACATGTTTGGCTGATTGGACAAGTAAATTCAGGTTTGCTGGTTCTTGTGTTACAGCATTCTGTTCTAGTTTATCATTGTCCTTCATTTGAACTTCTTCTTCCAAAATTTCTGTGTCCTGGGAGCATTCTGGGGTCACAGTATGGAATTCTTCATTGGCCTCCAGAGTGACCTCCATTCCAAGTTCTTCTCCCATATGTTCTATGATCTCTGTATCGTGGGAACACTCTGGGGTTTCACTATATTCCTTTATAAGCTCCAGAGCATCCCCCATCCCATGTTCTTCTTCTACCTGTTCCATAATTTCTGCATCGTGGGAAGTAACAGCTTCAGCAAGGATGTTTAAAAGTGCTGGTTCTTGTGTGGCAGCACCTTCTTTTTCCACTGCTTCCCCTACTGTGGCCACAGGCTGTTGTGCTGAGTAAGTGTTAAGTAGAATTTTATGGCCTGCTTCCTTAAAGATTTCTCCACAGGTGGGGCAGAGTATTCGTTCATCCTCCTCCCTAGCTCCAGCAGAATCTGATTCCTCCACTTGGTCTGCAGCCTCTATCAATGTGTACATTTTTCTTTCACCCTGCTTTCTGCAGGTTTCCTTCCAAGTTTCCAGCTCCCTTCTAAGTACTTGGAGGTCCTCTTTCAACATTGCATTCTCATACAGAAGACCTTCAATTCCAGGTTCTTCCTCCACTGGCCTTTGTGGAGCATCCATCGGTCTTGGTACAAGGATTGGGGGCTCAACCTGTGTCTCTGAGGTTGCCCATTTTTTCCTAGCTGCCTCTGCTGCTGTGGTGGATCGAGTTCGTTTCTTTCTGATTGGTGCTATTAGGTCAAATTCATTGGTGGCTTTCTTTCTCTTCTTCTGTGGCGTTTTCTTTTGTGATTTTTCTTTTTGTGGTGTTTCCTCCTGTGGAGCTGGGATATAGGGAGCCAAAACTGAGGTCAAAGGAATATTTCCTTGCCCCTCATGCTGTTCTTCTTCAATCACAGCTCCTCCTCCTACCCACTCAGGTGAAGACTCAATTGTTACCAGCTCAATGTCTTCTTCCATTTCCCTAGCTCCGTCATCTTCAGGTTCCATTGTCGCAGCATTTGACGCTGCTCCAATTTCACCTTCTGCTGTCGGAGCTGTTCTGTTATCTAGGTTTTCCACAAAGGTTTCATCTATACTGTCACCTAATGGCTCTGTTTGTGCTTCCCCTTGCTCTCCTTCAAATGCAGTGTCATCCCCCACTGGTTCTGCTTGTGCTGGAGATTCATCTCTCCCACATGGCTCTGATTGTGCCCCTGGTTGTTCTTCCTCTAATATAGGTTCATCCTCCCCAGATGGCCCAGCTTGTGCCCACGGTTGTTGTTCTTCAACTGTGGTTTCACCCACCCCGGATGGTCCTGCCTGTGCCCCCGATTGCTGTTCTTCTCCCATTTCATCCCTCCCCCCAACTTCACTGGAGGAACTCCGGTCCTCCTGTTGTGGTGGAACCTGTAATTGCTGTAATGGGATGACCCTCAAGGGAACAGGTTGCTGTGGTCGGGTTATAAATTGTTCCCAAGTTATATTATGTTGGGCAAGGGTTCTTACAATAATTAATTTGATAAGGCCATGGTGGGTGAGAGAGGAAAGTGGGTGTTTCGCAGACTGAACAAATGTTGCCATATGATGCAAGTCGTGCAATAAATAAAATGGAATGTTCAACAAAATGCCATGGCGGAGATGAGAAAGCAAAGGAAGTTCAAAGTTATACACAGTTTGATATATACCTTCACAAGTAATGTATTTCTTGAGGAAGACAACAACCTGGTCCCATGGCCGTGACAGTGAGTTCAGTGCAATCCCTCTCCTAGATGCTTCAACTTGCTCCCCTGGAAGTAAAAATTCTTCTCGTGTAACCGTTGCAGGGACTCGACGGTTAAACCAAGGTTTTCCCACCATCGGGATGGCTGTGACCTCGGATATAATGATCTCGGAGATGTCTATACACAGCCCCCACACCGTGGAGTGAGTTTTGGTAAGATTCAAGGCAAATTGCAGGGCTGCGTCCCGATCGAATCCGTCCAATCGCTCAAAGAATTCAAGCCAGCCAGTAGCTTGAAAAATGGCAAGAACTTGAGGATTTCGTCTGAGTTCCCGAGTATTGAAAGGTTCATGGCGAACTGGAATCCCCATGGTCCTGGATGCAAGCTGAAACTGCTATTCCACAGATTACAGGATCCCACAATGGAAGTTGCAGCACAGAGGACGCACGAATCATTGAGCTGAGACGTTGAGCGAATGAACAAATTTGGAAAGTTGAGCACAGAAAAGCGTTTGAAATTTCCATGCCGAATTGGGGAAGGTGGCAGTTATTAATGTTACGTCGTACGAGGGAGAGGTTTAATCAGGTATAAATGGTGGTACGAGTGAAGGTATGACTAATATCGTTTAAATGATATCAATGCTTAATCACGTGATAAATGAAAGCCATACCTCATAAAACTGTGAGTCGAAAAGCTGCGGAAACTGGTGGAGCATGTAGTTGGTGACGTCACGGCGCCGAGCTTGTGCACAGTCAGACGTGTGATCATGATGACTCGGATAAGATAATAATTTCTTCCGTCGGTGAAATACAAACCATCGCGTTCTCGGGGTTGGAATGATGAGTTCACCGGCACGACTGAGGTGAATCAGCACCATGATTAGCAGATTTGGAGCAATTCTTCTGTTAACACGGGAGTTACCACTGCAAGTTGCCAAAAAAAATGATAGCGTGGTCGACGAAAAAGATATTGCAGTCGCCAAAAAAGAATATGTTGCAGCCGGCGGGAAAGAAATTGCAACCACCGGAAAAGATTTCACGGCAGCCAGAAAAATAATTTACGGTATCGGGGAAAATTATGGCTATCACGGCAAAGTTTTACGACGGTGGGAAAAATTACAGCTGGCGGGAAAAGTTTTACAACTGTGGGAAATATGTTGCAGCCGCTGTAACATGATGTTGCAGCTACGAGCAAATGGTTGCGGCTGCCGGAAAATAATTCACGTCCGTCGGAAAAAGTTCACGGCTGCCGGGTAAAAGATTTTACCGATCGACGAAAACTGATAACACAACTGCTGGGAAATGAGGTGGCGGCTGTGGAAAAAGATGTTGCAGCTGCCGATGTTGTAGTCGCTAATGTTGCAGCTACCAGAAAGGATTAACGGCAGCGGGAAAAAGGCATTACGGCTGCTGGGAAATGAGGTGGCAGTCGCGGGGAAATGAGGTGGCAGCTGCGGAAAAAGATGTTGCAGCTGCCGATGTTGCAGCCGCCGATGTTGCAGCCGCCGATGTTGCAGCTGCCGGAAAAGGTTGACGACAGGCGGGAAAAAGGATGTTACGGCTGTTGGGAAATGAAGTGGCAGTGGATGATAAATGAGGTGGAAACCGCTGGGAAATGAGGTGGTAGCTGCGGAAAAAGATGTTGCAGCTGCCGATGTTGCAGCCGCCGATGCTGTAGCTGCCAGATTTTTTTTTTTTTTTTTTTTCTATCAAGGACGGCACAGGGAGATTTTCACTTGATGGGCCCAAACTGGTCGTTCTCCTGGCGCTTCCCTGCAATTTTTTTTGAAAAATGACAGCAAACGAAAAGATTAAATGCAAAGAGGAAAAGAAAACAACAATTATACGCTACAGCAGGAAATTATTTATGTACAGCAAATACAATTTTCAGTTTTAAGGATTGGAAAAGGCAGAGAAAAGTTCCTGCTCTGGTGCCAACTGATAATCTGGATCGGCAACAATTTGTGAAATGAATGCATCTTTCGAAATGGGATTACGATACAGTCGCAGTCTGTGGCCGTTAGCAAGTAATGGTATACGGTTTTCATCAATGGTCACCAGGCGAACAGTGCCGTTGTCAAATACCCTGTCGACCAAATATGGTCCCAGCCATCTTGTACGCAATTTTCCTTTAAAATCCTTCTTGAATCTGGAGTCGTATAATAGTGCCCAGTCTCCTTCACAGAAGATTTTCTTTTTGATGAATCGGTCATGCCAGTTGGATCTCTGTTGCTGGAGCAACACAGTCTGGTCTACTGCAGCTAACCGTTTCTCATCTAGTTCATTTAATTGATTCAATCTTCTCTTCTGGGCTTTTGTTACATCTAGACTCATTTCGGTGGCTGTTTTCAGGGTCTTGATCTCAAATTCAATTGGAAAGATGGCACTCTTTCCATACACCAGATCATAAGGAGAAAACCCTGTGGTGTTGGGCCAATTTGTGCGATATGCCCACAATGCTTCTGGAAGCCTGTCAGCCCAATCCTTTCGATGGCTTTTAACTGTTTTAGTAAGGATTGCTTCAATAACTTTATTAGTACTTTCCACCTGACCATTGGCCTGGGGGTGGTAAGGTGAAGCTATCCTATGCTGCACATGATATTTCCGGAGCAAGGACTCAAATTGGTGTGAGATGAATTGCGGTCCCCCATCAGTGACTACTTCCTTTGGTACCCCAAAGCGGGTAAACATTTCACTGTACAAAAAATCAATCACCGCCTGGTCATTAGCCTTAGTCAAAGCTACAGCTTCCACCCACTTGGTCATGTAATCTGTACACACCAGGATGTAAACCTTCTGTTTGGAAGGAGGGCTGATAGGGCCAACAAAATCCAATGCCCATCTGTCAAAAGGTTCTAGTACCACTTGGGGCTGTAAAGGCATCTGGTCTGTTTTATTAGGTTGGCCCATCCTTTGGCAGCTGTCACAGGACTGAACATATCTTTTAGCATCCCTGAACATTGTCGGCCAATAGTAGCCCATCCGTAACGCTTTATGCCCTGTTCTTTTGTCTGCAAAGTGTCCTCCGCAAGGTTCATCATGACAGGCCTTCAGTATATGAAAGATCTCATCTTCCCTTACACATCTTCTAATCTCAAGATCGGGTCCTGTGTAAAAGAGATGGCCCTTGAGCCAACAATACCTGGCACTTTGCTGGATAATTTTTCTTTTCTCTCATTTAGACATATGTGGCGGAAGCTTTCCTGCAACCAAATAATTAGCAACGTCTGCATACCAGGGTGAATGAGCTGAGAGTGCGAATAAATGTTCATCTGGGAAAGAATCCTCAACAGGCGAACTGTCATCACTGTTAGTAAATCGTGATAAAAAATCAGCAACAACATTTTCTTTTCCAGGTTTATCTATAATAGTAATATCAAATTCCTGTAATAATAAAAGCCACCTGGTTACTCTGGAATTAGTGATAGGTTTGTTCATCAAATACTTAATGGCAGAGTGGTCAGTGTGCACAAATGTAGGATACCCAGTAATGTAATGCCGAAACTTATTAATAGAATAAACAATAGCAAGGAATTCTTTTTCAGTAACAGTATAATTAAGTTCAGCAGGGGCTAAGTTTTTACTAACATAATAGATGGCATAAGGTACTTGACCATCCTGCTGTCCTAATACTGCTCCAATGGCGGTATCAGAAGCATCTGAAGAAATGTGGAAAGGTATGGTCCAATTAGGTCCCCTTAGAATAGGGGCTGTGGACAGCTTCTCTTTAAGCTTATCAAATGCTGTCTGGCATGCTTCACTCCACACTAACTGTGCGTCCTTCATTAACAATGAAAACAAAGGGGAAGCAAGTTTGGAGAAGTTTTCTATAAATCTCCTGTAATATCCAGCATGTCCCAAAAAACTTCGCACTTCTTTCTGCGTTGAAGGAGTAGGTATATTTTTTATCACCTTAATTTTTTAAGGATCCACCTGAATGCCATCGGTAGAGATGAAATGTCCTAATACCACTCCCTCACTCATCATCATATGGCATTTTTCAGTGCTTAATGAAAGGCGAGACTGTTCACAGCGAATTAAAACCTTTTTTAAATTTTCCAGTGCTTCCTCAAAATCCTTGCCATAGGGAGTAAAATCATCCATAAAGACTTCCATGATATCATTAACTAATTCAGAAAATATGCCAATTACAGCTCTTTGGAACGTTGCTGGTGCATTACATAAACCAAAGGGAAGCACCCTGTAGGAAAACGTTCCCTAGGGGCAAGTGAAGGTGGTCTTATCCTGGTCCTCTGGAGCAATCTGAATTTGGTTGTACCCGCTAAACCCATCCAAGAAGGAGAAGAACTTTTTCCCTGATAGGGTATCAAGTACTTGGTCAATAAAGGGCAGAGGGAAATGATCCTTTTGTGTAGCTTTGTTCAGCTCCCTATAATCAACACAGACTCTCCATTTACCATTTTTCTTGGGCACAATTACAAGCGGGGAAACCCACTCACTATTCGAAATAGGGTAGATAAATCCTGCTTCCAAAAGTTTCTGGATTTCCTCCTTCACTATATCCCTCAGGTTGGGGTTCATGCGTCGTTGGGGTTGACACACAAGTCGGGAGTCATTTTTAATGTAAATATGATGAGTGCACAGATTAGAAGGGATACCCTTCATGTCTGTATACTCCCAGGCGAATGCCCCCTTACGTTCCTTCAAGAGACTGACTAGGCGCATCTGTTCTTCTGAGGAGAGATCAGGGTTGATGTTCAAAGTTCTTCGAGGCTCTACCTCAATAGGAATGCTTTTTGAATTTTTCAAAACTGGGATTATGTTTGTATCACCAACCAATGTTTCCTCCGTAAGATTTTCTTGTTCTTCCTTACCAAGGGTAATGTTCAGGATTTGATAGACTTCTTTATCCACTGAAGCAGGTTCGCTAATGAAGTTACTGATGGCATCGTCTTTTGTTTCGTTTTTAAAAGTTAAGGCCTTCCCTATTGTTAGTAGTGGCTGAACATCCTCCTCCTCTTCCTGTTCTATCCAAAGTGAGGTTTCAACTTCTCGAATCGGCCGTGCTAGAGGATACAGGGTGAGGTTTTTGGTCTCCATACCATCATATATAGTCATGGACCCAGATCGACAGCTGATGCAAGCATCAGCTGTGGCCAACCATGGCCTCCCCAGGATCAATGGATGTCCCCCCAGCTGTGATTTTGGTTGCAATATCAAAAAGTCAGCAGGGTATTCCCATGAATCTACTGAGATGACGAGGTCGTCCAGAATCCCTTCGGGTCTAATGGTGGATCTGTCTGCCAATTCTAAAATGGTAGGGGTCGGCCTAAAATTAGTGAGCCCAAGCTTCCTCACAGTCTCAATTGTTATAACATTGATCGCTGCTCCTAAGTCGACTAACACGTTGGGTATCTGCGTTTGTCCGATATGTACAGTGACAGTAGGATTTCCAGGGTCGTCATACTTGGTCACGGGGATTTTTCCCGTTATTAAAGCAGATAAATTCCCTATGACATGAACAGTGGGCGGATCTCTAGGTTTCCTCCTTGGTTTCTTAGTGCACAGATCCCGAACTGTTTTAGCATAAATAGGCACATCTTGAAGGGCTTGCAGAAGGGGAATTTTAACATAAAGATTCTTCAACTCTCCTAGGAGGTTGAACTGAGGTTGCCCCCCTATTTTTGGTAGCATTAGTCTCTCAGGGTATGGTGGTTTCCTTACCAGCTGGGTAGGCTGTGTATTATCTGATTTCTCATTTAATGTTTCAGCCGTCCCATCTAAGGGGTGCTCAACACCTTCAACAATAGGAGCCGGATCGGATGAATGCTGTGAACTCTCTCCTTTTTCATGCACAGAAGGTGGAATATCTTCTGTAATTACAGGTTCTATTATCTTCCCAGATTGTAAACGAATATCATTACAAGGTACAGGGGAGAGAGAGTAGGCCGGCATATTGACAGTTTCCAATTGATGGACTGTTTTATTATTTGGGTTAGGATTAGGTTGGGCAAGCAGCTGAGGCCGTAATGGTATATTAGAAACAGGATTATTCTGTAGCTGCAGCTGCGACTGCTGAGGTGGGTAATGAGGATATTGAGGAAATTGAGGGTATGGTGGAGAATAGGGTGACTGTTGAGGTGGAGGTGGTTGAGGAAACTAGTTCCCAAGAGGGAAGTTCCTCCATCCAGGAGACCATGCCGTAGGTTGATGTGGCGGCTGTGTCCAAGGACTCCATGAGTTATAATTTTGCATTGCAGGTTAAGAAGGATTCCACTGAGCATAATTTGAAGGGAATTGTGTATTCACATTTTGCATATTATTACTCCAATTATTCATATTATTCAAAAATGGAAATGAGTCCGGAGGCATACCTTGATTTCGAGGCTGCCACGGTTTCTTCTGCGCAATGAAATAAGCTGATTCTACTTCTGGAGTTGATGCCTACAGGACAGCCTTCACTTGAGGAAGTGTAGGACATTCCTTCATGTCATGGTTCAGCTCGCACACCTGACATACTTGTATTTTGTCAAGAGGGCATTCCTTCAGCGGATGATTCTTTCTACATCGGGGACAGAACACACCTAGTGTGAGATCCTCCACTGCCTGTTTCTGTTTGGCCTTCACGACATCAATCTCCGAAGAGATGGAGCTCATCATTTCTGTTTTAAAATTTTCAAGGAGATTGCCTATCTCTGCACGTGTAGCTCCTCCATTGGATGACTTCTGAGTTCTGTCGAAGACATCACGTTCCAGCTTATCTCGTTTATCTCGATTATTATTCCTGGAATATCCCCTGGAGTATCTCTTACATAATTCCACAATCGTCTCAAAGGGTTCTTTGGAGATATCTCCCTTTCCTAACAGATTTAGCATGTCTAAACAATCATCCCTGATCCCTCTAAGCAAGATTATCTTGAGTACGTCCAGCCCCATGTTCGTCTGCCCAGCTCTTTGCACATTGTACAGCAGCCTTTCTACAAAATCCTCCAGACTTTCATCCTCCTTCTGCACCATCTTGAATAATTCTTCTCTTTTGTCCCTGGTGTTGCAATATTCTTGATATTTTTCCAGGAACACTTGCTTCATCTTATTACAATTAGCAACAGTTCCTCCCCCAAGACTCATGAACCATCGTAATGCATTGTCCTTCAGGGTGGCAGGAAAAAGTTTCAGTTTTTGAGCATCTGTGACATAATCATAGCTGCGACAGAGGATGTCGAATTCAAAAAGGAATTCGTCTGGATCTTCTGCCGCCCTGCGATGGAAGTGAGGCAACTCCGATGGTGATATGTTCTTCATAGGAGCTGTCCCTTCTAGCTGCTGTATTGGAAATTGTATTGTAGCCATGGTTCCTTCTGGCAAGGAGTCATTCTCATGATGGTATTCTACCACTGCTTCCTCCTCTTCGTTCTCATGTCTGTTATTCATCTTTTCTTCTGTGTCCTCTTCTTCGTTCGTTCCTGCGTTCTTTACCTCAATTGTAACAGCTGTGTATTCTTCAGTTGTAGCAGCTGTGTAATCTTTAGTTGTAGCAGCTGCGTATTCTTCAGTTGGAACAGCTGAATCAGCTGTACCTTCTTTATCAGGGGTATATGTGGGAATCACAGCTGCTCCTGTGTTTTCCACCGTGGATCCTGATGCTGACGCTCCAGGATCAGCCGGGCTTCTTCTAATGGGAGTCTCCCATTGACGAGTCCTGGTAGCTGAATCAGTTCTGTCAACAAGATCGTCACTGAATGTTCTTCTACCCAACGGTGGGCCTCGACCACGACCCGAACCACCTGCGCTGTTAGTATTTTGTGGGGTTTTGGGGGTTGGGAGGTGATCGCGTTTTACCCTCCTCGTATTCATGCGAAGCAGATCATTTCAACAAAGAAGAGACTAACTAAAGCAATTATCAGATGCAACTAATGACCAGTGTTTAATTTTTATCCTTCCCCGGCAACGGCGCCAAAATGTCAAGCACTCTATATGCAGATAAATTGTTACCAATACACACAGAGCATATGAAATTTATTGTCAACCCGAGAAAGTCTTTTTATTTCAAAGGATAAGTGCACAATATATGCTCAAACACCAAACCATTAGAAGTGAATACTTTTATCTTCTATCAACCATGTTCATCCCCAAAAATCTATGCAATCCCAATTGTCTTCTAACTGCTCTACTTCAATTCCTTTCTATCATGCATCAATAAGAAATGGTATCAGATCTAATCAATCAATTGCAGAAAAGAAATCTCATTCGTATTCTAGAACAATCACTTATCTGATCTAATCAATCTGGAAATCATAAAACATAAACTGAACATTAATCTAGAAATCCAGTTGCCAAAGATTGAGTTAACTGTTCTAAGAAATTGAATTGCAGAATGAAAATCAAGCAACACACAACAGGAAAGATAAATTGTAAGAGCTCATGGGATCACAACTTAGCTGCAAGATGAACACGGCTGTGTATAACAGCAATTGAAATGCATAAATCAAACCTCACTCAGTCGACTGTTATTCTACACCATTCACCAATCTCACAGAAATATAGTCTTTTACTGAGAAATCCACACAATAAATACTGCTGCTGCGTACAAAAGGAAAGAACAAAGTATCACACAATAATAAATTCAAAATCCTATTTTAACTCAGCAATCTATGTGGAAGATGGGCCCAACCTTCACACAGAGACGTTGGCTGAACAACACAACTCTTTAGCTCAGAAGTAACCCCTTATATTAACAGAAGAATGAATACACAGTTTTGCTCAGCTGCTAATACAATAATTTAATTGTCTGTTGTTCAACACCTGAGTCGAGACAACTCCTCATATTTATACATACAAATCGTAACATCTAATCCTATAATTGGGTAGCCATGAAGATCTCTGATCTTCAGGCGCCCTAAATAACTAGCTGTTACAATGCGTGGCAGAACAGAAACATCCAAATATGAGAAAGTTATTAATTGACCCAAGAGTGGCGGTCTTTCCAGCTCTCAGCTAGACTCGAGCAGCAACATACTTAAGATAGCGAATTCTATTACATCTGCCCTGTCACAGCTGTGCTTTGATTGATGATTCGAGCCCCAAGGATCCCTCTACAAGCAACGAACATTCCTTCCTTCATGACTTGTTCAGCCCCGATCTTCCTGCAGTCTATTTGTCTCAACTACCTTCATAAATCGCAACATGTTAGCACAATTTAAGAGATGCACAACTTTAATTATCACAATCATAAGCATTAATAAAATAAAACAATGATCAGCCATACCTTGGTAATTTGGGGGATAAGGTAAGGACAATAGGTTTGATTGCCATGATAAATGGTGTAGGACAGGGGCAGGAAAGATGATTAATGATGACTAAAAAGGGCCAATTCTGAGCTCAACAATAAGTATAACTTAGGAGAGGCTCTTGAATCAACATATTTTGATACAAGAGAGGGACTCCTCTCCATCGGTCAACCTAAATACCCTCTTTACTCTAGACAACCTACACTGCCCCTAATAAAAGACGAACATAGGAAGAATTTGGGAAACATGGGCATAAGGATATTTACCCCCCATCTAGAGGTAGGAAACCCATATCACAATTGGCTAAAACAAACCCGTCAAATAAATGCAATATGTAAAAAAGAAGACTCTAAATAGGGTTTGTAGAGAAATCCATTCACTTGATAAGATTTTCCCATGATAATTATGACTTTTAATGTCAAGGATATGGGAAACCCAAGCAAAAAACGAACCTTAAGAGGTTGTTGGGCCTTCACAAGTTTGGAATAATTCTCATTCAAGAAACTATGGGGATGGGATAAATATTTAGGCAGATCTAAGAAGTTTCATAAACCACTGAGACTTCTTTGGGTTGATTCTAAGCATAGATCGGGGGACTTAGCAACGGGTTAGATGGAGGTTGTTTTTAGGATTTATAACTCAAATTTATTTGGCTAGGGCATTGGTGTAGAGATATACTATTTGGAAATGGGGGGATAATACTATGTCATCAATATCTATGTGCTCTATAAAAATATAAATTAATAGTAGGAGACCTTGTTATACGACAAACAATTCAATGAAAATAATATAATTTGGGCGTTGGGTTGGGGGGGGCCTCAATTTTAATACCAATAGAGGTGATATATAGGATAGTATTGCTAGAATTGATCTACTTCTTCTTCTTTTTTCCTGACCAAAGTGTAAGAAGTAGGCTTGCTAGATGTGGAACCCTTTAAGACAGTCCCCACTTAGATGAACCAAAGTACCTGTGAGACAAGGGTATCTAAGAGATTGGATATATTATGTATTTCACACCCTCTTATGTCATATCAAGTTAGAATTAGAACTTGGGTGGAAATAGATGTTGAATATGACAACCACCTAGTTCTCATCCAATTAGCAAAGTATATGAGCAAACAATCAAACCCTTTCAAGTTCAATTCTAATTGGTTACTGGAGGAGGAATTTATCAATCTAGTCAAATCCATGTAAAAGAAGTATGATGACACAATAAGAGAATAAACTAGTATTTTATTTGCATCTTATCTCAAAGAAGTAAAAAGGTTGTAGCATCATGGGCCTATGTTAAGAGAATCAAGGAAGATCAAGAACTAATTGGACTAAAGGCCATCATTTAAAACATACTTAAAGAAAAATATATAGGTTATTATATGGAATCAAAAGCAAATCTAAAAACTCTAGCGCAAAGTAGGAGGAAACTCCTTGCAGAAAAAATAAGTTATGTGGAGATAAAAAAAGTTGAGTTGTATGGTTAGTTCAATGACGGGGGCTTCACTAGAAGGCAATATAATATCACGTTCATTCATATTGTGGTATTCAATATTCATGAAAACCTAAAAATTATATTGCTTATATATTAAGGGTCAAAGGGTTTTTTTATTTAATGTAACAATACAAAAATACTTTGGGGTCCTTTTTATATGGGCGGGCTGACAAATATCCGCTAAATGGAGATGGCGGGATCACGATCGGATGAGAAATCGGGTTGAGGCAAGGCTCGGGCTTACCAGTATGCAGGGAAATCACGTCTTGAGGCATGCTTGAGGCTAAGGGTTTCGTGGTGAAGTGGGTTTCCAGTCGATCATAGTCGAGAGACAGTGGTCATTGACAGCCAATTGTTACCAATAGCACTCAGCCAGTTGTTATCAATAGCCTTGGGAGGCTTTAAGCCTCCAGGTCCTGTTATAGGCCCTCAATATGCCTTGGGGGCTTGAATACCCAACCACTCGTGCCTATTACAGGCCTTGGGAGGTTTAGTCATTCTCCTAGAGATTATTACAGGCCTTGGGGGCTTGGATACCTAGCCCACAACAAGCTTAGTCAGCGATTGGGGAACTGTAACATGCAATCTTAATGTTGTACTATGTGCATTGGCGTTAGTGACATACAAGAAGTGATCTCCTATCTCTTCATTAGACCATTAGATGTTTCAAATCATAATGATATGTGGTTGAGTAATTGTATTGTGGGGGAAGTAATGTGCATCCACGATATACATCGAAAGAAGCAAGGTGCATTGTAGAATGCATGTGGGGTCATAAGAGGGGTATCATATCAATATACTAGGTAGAAATATAAAGGGGTATAAAAAATGTAAATGAAAAAAATTGATACATACAATATCTAGTGAAAATAGGGGTTTTTTAAAATTGGGAAGGAATATTGGGAGGGGGTTAAAAAAACGATTTTGGAAGGTATTGTCCAAGATTTAGTGAAATTAGGGGTATTGTTTCATATGCCACGATCGAACATGCTATGATAGCTGTTTATTGAGTGAAGCCCCTTGACAATAACCCAAAATTATTTCACCATTGTGCTAACCATAGGTAAAACATCAACATGATATGGGAGATTCCAAGAGAATATGGGGGGAAATATTCCTTCTTCAAAGATATTGCAGAGCTAGGAGTAACCCATTCTTTAAGGATTTATAAGGAGGATTCTTCGAAGATGACTTCCTTTTTTTTTCAATTTTGTGACGGAAGAAGATAATGAGAATATAATGTATCCAATATCAAAGGATTAACTACTAAAAATTATTCATAGTTTTGAAAATGACAAAATCCATGAGCTTGATGGTTGGGCAATAATTTTTTTTTCTAGGATTCTATGACTTTCTAGAAGAGGATATACTAAGAGTTGCAGTAGAATTAAGGAATATAAACAAGGTCTTGGGTGCTTTAAACTCCACCATTTTGTCTTTATTTCCAAAGAAATACAAGTATGAATCTTTTGATTACTTCATAACTATGTCACGTGCAACTGTATCTACAAAATCATTGCTAAAACCATAGCCTTGAGGTTTTTCTTTTTAAATCTAATCCATCACCTTAGAAAAAATTTGGTCTCTTATAGGGAGAAAAATTCATGATGCAATAGGATAATCCCAAGAGGGAATGCACCTTATCAAAACAAAAAATCTATCAACTATGCTATTGAAACTAGATCTCTCCAAGGCATATGATAGGGTGTTAAAATTGGCTCTATATAATGTTATTTCTTGTCCATATTGTGTTTAAGGTACACTTGATCAACTTGATAATGAGTTGTCTCTCCTTAGTCTCTTTTGAAATTCTAATCGATGGCTCATCCTCTTATTTCTTTAGACTGACTAGAGGTCTCAAGAAGGGCCATCCTCTAGCATGTTTTCTAGTTTTTATCATAACAAAGCCATAATAGAGGTAAAAAGGACTTGTAATATAAAATGTTTAAAAATCGAAAGAACCCTTAACTTGGCCCATTGCTGTTGATGTATATGTAACTTCGGAATGTATTTCATCTATGTGTTTCATATATATTTATTGTACCCTTATTAGAGATGTGTTATTCCTCTATAAGGAAGTGTCGTCATGTGGATTGACAAGTGTCGCAAGTGTGTGTACTTGCCGATGGGTTATTAGACCACCATGTGTGGGGTCGGCCCTGAAATATATATTATATTGTGGATGTATCTAGATAGACAAGTCGGCCCCATAGTGTAACTGGGCAAACAGGTTAAGTATAAATAGAGATCGGGAGATCTCTATTTGGATCATTCGGAAAGACACACTTCTCTCACTCAGAAAGTGGCGCAATAGTGAGGAGGAGGATCATCTGCTCTAGGAGACTATCTCAAGTGTATTTTGGTTGTACTTTGGTTTAGCCATTGCTCTCTCTATCTCTGAGGAAGTTGTGGGTTTTTTCACCTTAGGGTTTTCCCCATGGAAACTTTGTGTCTCTTGTCTCTCATGCTTTTGATTCTTGTGATGCTTATTGTGATTGTTATGCATTGATATACTATATATGTTATTCTCTCAGTAAAGATCCAAGAGTATTGTGAATTAATGCTCAAAATTTAACAATTGCTTTTTGTTGATGATATATTTTTACTTTGCAATGGATCATGAATATATAATTCTAAACTAAAAGGAATCATATTTTTGTATATGTTTTCTAGCTACACATATGATAATCAATATGCAAAAGTATTCCATATGTTTTAATGGTCAAGCGAAGATATAATCATACCACATCTTTATCTATTTCTATTAAACTACATTGATCTCCGGGAAGAATTTAAATATCCAAGGTTCTACCTAAACCCCAATGATTATGGAATTAATGACTAGATATGTATGCTTGCAAGGTGGAAAAGAGGAAAAATCATTAGTGCAATATGTGTTATTTAGAGGTGGAAGATTAGTGCTTGAAAATTAATATTGGAAGCTATCCATGTTATTCACATACCCTAGCCTATATCCCAAAATTAATACTAGAGAAAATAGTGAAAATAAATTTTAGATTTTTATGGTCTAGGAACAAGGAGAAAGAAGGCACTTGGTAAAATGGCAAGCAATTACCAACCCAAATCAGTTGGGTGGATGGAGGTTAAAAATCATCTTCCAATTGGGAAATCTCTAATAGACAAGAGTGTTTGGAGGCTTATATCCAAATATGAACTTTGGAATAAAATTCTCAGTCAAAAATATATTGAGCTCAATTAGTACAAGAATGGATTAGAAGTCCAACCAACCCCATCAACGGTGTATCCATAGTATGGAAATAAATGGTGCTAGCTTCCCTATGATATGGAACATGTTATCTTAAAGGTTTGGGAATGTAAAAATGGTTAGGATTAGGAAGGACCCTTGGGTAAATAGTGGTGTTGATTACAAACTTCCACAAGTATCGATAAAATCCCTACAAATAGAAGGCCTTTTAAACCTAGCTAAAGAAGATTCACTTGCAACTTCTACTATTTGGAAACAATAATGGAAGAGGGTTGATCAAATAGGTTTAGAATTCCTAGAAAAAAATCAATGGGAAGCATATATAGACAAGCTAAAATTTATCCAAGTCTACTTCAAAGACTAAGAATATGAACTTGTCTAGTCCAAAAACTAGGAGATGGGATTTGCAGTCCAAAACTAGGTTAGAAAGTAATGTATATCCTCATTAGACTAGAAGACTATCAATGGTGGTGAAAGGAAAATTGGAAAATCAAATATCCTTGGATGATTAGAACCTTCATGTAGTTGGAAATCAAGAATAAATCCCTCAATTTGGAAGTCCTTCATAGAAGGAACGTATCGAGGCCAAGTAGATGTATTCTTTAAAAACGGGAGGAAGCAAACACATTTCACTTGCTAATTTTGTCCCTACAGAAGGGAAGTTTGGATTGAAATAAACTCTTTAAAAAGGGTCAAGGACAATTGGTAAACAAATTTAGGTGTAGAATGTCTTAGATAGTGGTAGTATAAGTAAGGACTTAAAGAAAGGCCTTCCCCTAATTGTCTCATGGAATATTTGGCTATCCAAGAACATGGGAATATTTGATGCAAGGTATATTTCTATTTAAAATATACATAACATCAATCAAATATATACATTTGATCAATAAATTCTATGAGCTACCTAGTCCACCACCCAATACAGAGGCATTAGTACCTCTACCACCAGATTTAAAGGCATGGGTACCTTTTCCAAATAAAAATATAGAATGAAGCAGTTGGTATATCTCTCAACTAGAAGATATATCACCTGATGCAACCATTTCATCTATAGATCTAGCGAGTGGAGCAGATGTCACAACTGATTGATCGACCTATGGAGGAGGAGGCAAGAGGATGAGGAGAGGGTGGTCAATTCACCAGTGGAGGAGGAGAGGTTGGTCGCTCGACCCATGGAGGAGATGGTGGAGGAGGAGGAGAAAGAGGAGGAGAAAGAGGAGAAGGGAGAGATGGAGGATTTGGATGATCCATGTTACTTTGGAGAATCCTAGTTGCACTGACAATAGTTTCATATTATGGGGAAGGATTTCCCATATAGATACAAGCTCAAGGTTCTTCATCATTTGAGAAAATCGCATAGGGTGCACTCCTTTTCAACCCAATAGTCCAGATAACTGATTCACTAGATCATGACAAAATCTATTATCTTGCCTACATTGTAGGCTAGATCTCTGGATCTGAGATATCTCGTCAACCTCGTCCATCTCCTAATCATGTTGGGAAGGAACCTCCCCAACATACGTGCCGATATTTGGAAAATAGTGGACAATAAGAATTAGAAAATATAAATAACATATTACAATAAATTACATGTTCATTAAATAAAAAAGAAAATGTAACTAGATTAATTAAAACATAACACTATTATTACCTATGTCATCTAGTGGCTCATCCTATGTTAATAGGATGTTCACACACGCTTACCAGTTTATCCTTGCATATGGGTACTCCACAAGATCCACGGTATGATCATCCTCACTAGCAAGCATCTCCAACATATATGGACTAATCCTACAAGCGAACTCTGGATGGCCCCTCTTGGGCATCATCTTCCCCCATATATGCATATGTGAATCGATCCTTAGCCTAGGAGAGAGTTGGTCAAATGATACTCTAATGGCCGGAAGCCTCTCATAAAATAAACAAAATAACTTTGAACAAAAAGGGAAGACCACCCTCCTAGAAAAATATGATGGTTGTGATCCAAAGCTAAACAAAATTGCTGCAAAAAAATGGTAGACCACCTAATCAATCAAGGTCTCTACGCTAAAGAATCTGCATAGTGCAGTAGAGGGAAACTAATGCATTTCCCATCTAAAGTGTAGTGGGCCACTGTATTGACCATAAGAGAGAGGCACCTAACCTCATATGCATCAAATGTAGCAGTATGTAACTAGCCACCAACAACCTAGAATTCACTAGGGGTAATCATGTCCTCATCGACATATCACTGAACATATGCCATCTAGATCTCTCTTGCAACGACATGTAGGAGATCGAGGAAATGGGGAAAATAACCCCCTCTCTTAGATAGACCAATAATGAAATAAATGTCCTCCTATATTGGCTAGAACCACCAATTGGGACTGACCCTAAATGCATGCTTGGTATGATCCCAATGATAGATGAAATGCCTTAGTAAGAACGTGCTCCCCCTAAGGGATTCCGCCTCCTCATAAAACTTAAAGATGTTGAAATTCCTCAAGAGGACATTAGTCTCTGCTATAATAGGGTGAGCATACAAATCCCTCTCCCTCTCTCGGGCCTCCCAATTTCATACAAAGTTGTACAAGTCAACCCGCTACTACTGCTACTACTACCACTATCATCACTGCTCTCTCTGATTCAGAACAACTTTCATTATGCGTACATGCGCCCATGCACGTGTGGACACACACACACACATCTACATAAAACATAAAAATTTCTATCAAATGGCCATTTTAATTTATTAATAATTGTTTTTTTTTATATGAAATGATCTCAATCTGGTTTTACAAAATCTTAAATAATTATTCAATGTTTGAAAAGATCATCAGTAAATAGAGGAAATGTGAATAAAACACTAAGTTTTTTGAATAGGCATCATTGCATTTTCTACTGATCTATGCACGAAATGGTCTCATGTGCCACTCTAAAGCATAGTTTTCTCATATGTCTCCTTTATTAATTGAAATAATTTATTTTAAAAAAAAAATGTTTAACACTACCAGTGCACCATTAAAAATTAAAGGCACCACTTTTGGTGCTCACTAACACCCAATGCACCATCTACGGTGTGACATAAAAAATATTCCATATCATTAATGTTGTGCAAAATTTTAATATTTGTTATTTGTGCTCTCTCAATTAGGTGTACCAATAAAATCAATGGTCCTTAATAAATATAGTGCATCGATAGTGGCGCTTCATTAAATTAACAACACCATAAATGATGTGAATGCTCTTTTTTACATTAAGTGCATTGTAAATGCAGTGATATAAAGACTATACTGCATCGTTAATGGTGTGTGGAATTTTAATATTTGTTATCGGTGCTCTTGCAATTAGGTGCACCGGTAACATCGGTGCTCTTGCAATTAGGTGCACCAGTAACATCGGTGCTCCAAAATAAATACAATGCACTAGTAGTAGTGTTTAGTAAAATAAGAGCACCGTGCTTTTAAAATTATGTCAGTGTGTCACGGTTAAGATGCACCAAGCAATTTTAAGCATTATGAGTTCACTTGAAACATACTAACACAACGCAGACAGTGTGCGCATTCAATATAATGCTCCGCCCATCCATAAATTTTTATTTAATTTCTAGGTTTTTCTGGTGCAGTTATAATATCCATAAGCACCATTAATGGTGTTTCTAGATATAATTAAATATCACAACTTGGTGTAAATTCCATAATTTTTCGGTGCATTTATCATATCAGGAAGCATCGTGATTTGTGTTCTCATATATTAAATTATGCACTACTAAAGGCAGGGTATGGGGAAATTTTTATGCTTTCTTGGTGTTTTTTTAATATTAATCAACATCATTAATAGTGCTTAAAAATATTATCAAGCACACTGAATGAATTGGGCTCTAATGTTGATTTTTATTCGATGCATTTGCAATACTAAGATGCGCTGACATTGATGTGTTCGTATATCAGAAAGTGCTTTAGTTGAATGCACCTATTTTTATCACACTATTGTTAACGGTGAGCTTGTTTTATGTTTTTTTTTACGCAAATGGTTAACAAGCTTTATATTAAAATGATGGAACCATATACAAAAAGAGGGGGAGGCCAATCCCAAAATTTCAGAAATGTCAGGGCATATTCATAAAAAACTAGCCTCTATAATTCAAAATTGGCATTATTCCTGATACAATTGTATTTAAAGATACTGCTACCAGAAATGAAGACTTTAACAAACTGGCCTAATAAAAAACAGCAGAAGTAAAACATAGTAGAGAAACATAGAGTTGGAACAGTACACTTCAGACCAAAATAGGTTGCACTTCTAAGAGTTAATTGTCATGACAATTGCGAGCAGTTTTCTCCTTGTTGCCAGTAGTTGTGCCAGCATCGTCGTCAATATTCAAGATGACCGAGGGGCTGCTCCCACTATTGGTCCTCACACAGTCCACTTTGGCCTCAACAATTCACAGGCAGCTGTAGAAGGTGTCGTGCTTGCCCATTATCTTCTCAAAGAAGTCTTTCATCTTACCCATGCTTGCCCGAAATTTCGACTTTGATATTTGAACAAACGTTGCCAAATGGGAGATTGAATTCTTCATGTCAGCGAAGTCCCCCCTGAGCCAATGGACTTGCGTTTCCAGGTCTTGGACCTGCGAATGTATCTCAGGAGAGGGACTTTCTTGCCCCTGGGGGGAACCCCTATAGCCAAGATCACCAGGGCTGCCATGATACTGCTGTCGAAAAGCACCTTTACCAAGTTCACACGGGTTCGAGTGATAACCAGGAACCGAGAATTGTCCAGAGGCATAGCGATAACTGGGGAGCATCCCAGTGCCCCTATTCCCATGGCCGAGACTAATATCCAGGGGTGTCCAAACCCTCCATTTCCAGAATCCAGCGCCTTAGAATGACTGAGACAGGCCGAATTAGTACCACCCCCCTGGTGGAATCAACACATCCCGCTTCTTGAAAAATTTCAGACAAGTATCGCTTCTTGCCACCATTTCCAGCCCCCCCAGGAGTGGCCTGCTCATTATTCCTGCATTTCCTACAGTGCAGAGCAGCCGGGCATTGCTTGCACTCCCCCATAGAAACCTAAGATGAGAAAATTCCAAAATTTACGCTGCAGGAGAATTCATAGATAGGGGCAAGGAACGAGAGGCAGGAGTTCAAATGAAGGCGCAGGGTGCGAAGAACTTCACCACCTTGCATGTTATAACCCCACACCACCTTGGGGATCATCCTCATTAAGGCCCCGCATGCGAGATAGGTGGTGTCTGTCAGGGGTGACCTCCAAAACCTTCGAAGGGACAATTGAATAGCGCGGTGGGATCTCGGGTGGATATGAAAATTTAATGAGGCCATCGAGTGGAGAGAGATGGAGAGGGGATGGGGGTGTGACATAGATAGAAGCTTAGGGAACCCAAACATTGGTTCTAGGGTGGCCGTTGAAAAGAGCATGACCACAATTCAAATTTGCTCCTCTATTAGCCATGGTGTCGGCGCAATTGTTGCAATGTCTACGGATGTGAAGGAAAGTGAGAGAGTGGAAGTTTTTGTCCAAATAGAAGAAGTGTTGGTGCATCGTGGACGTAGGTTTTCGACGCAAGTTGGCTATGTCCCTGGATTCTCTGATCACCAACATGGAGTCTCCAAAAACCACTAGGTCATTGATATCTTTGCTTCTAGCTATATCCAGCCCCTTTATCACAGCTAACCATTCAACTTCATTATTGGTTTTTTTCCCAATTCCCCAAGCATAATCCTCCATTTTGTTTCTGTCGGAGTCAATAAGAACTCCCCCGCACCTCCCAACCCAGGATATCATTTGGAGGCACCATCGAAGAAGAGGATGTTGCTTCTCAGAGTAAGAATCCATCTTTGAAGTTCTTCAGGATCCTTCCTGATATGCCAGCTCTGTGGTTTCTTATTCCTATGGGTATGGAAGGTAGAGTGAGGGGGGGAAGAGAGCAGATCAACCACCCAAATTTTTTCTTCGACACTTAGTGGTTCTTTGCTGAGGTTTTTCATACCTCTAGAGGAGAGGGAGTCTATCCACAGGGCTTTGGCAGAGGAGATGATTTTCCCTGGGGAGGCTTTGAGACCTTAAAAAATTTCGTGGTTCCTTGTAGTCCAAAGTTTCCAGCACAGGAATTTAGGGAAGGCTATCCAGGTTCTTTTGAAATTCAATTTCCCGGAGGAAGAGTTTGGATAGTATAAGTGCCAGTTCTTAAAGAGGTCAGACCAAATGGTGGGGAGGATAAGGTTTGGATGGACGTCTTGCAGGGATTTTTGCCACACTTCTTGGGAAAACTCACAGTCTAGGAAAAGATGGTTTGTTGTCTCCTCCTCTTTTTTACAGAGAATGCATCTAGTCGGTCCTTCAATGCCTCTCTTCTTGAGGTTTTCAGCAGTGAGAATCTTTTTATGAGCCAGGGCCCAGATGAAGACATTCACTTTAGGGATCCCGTCTCTGCTCCACACTTTCTTCCATTTTTTTTCCTTGTTACCTCCATTGTTTAGAGTATCCAAGTAGCTATAGCCTTCCTTGACATTGTAATGTCCATTCTTCCCCCATTCGCATTTGTCTTGCAGATATTGATGGATGGGGATCACACCATGAAGCCGGGAAAGGAGAGCATTGTACTCAGGCTGTAACTGATATGGGAGGTCGAGGCTCTTCCATCCCGTCCAATTCCCTTGTGGAGACTACGAGGATAAATCATAGAGGGTATTTATGTTGGCCTGCTCCATCCAGCATCTCAGGTCCTAGAAGAAGGTGAGTGGATTAGCAGGAGAGGAAGACCCAAGATTGTCTTTCCATATTTTGACTTTTTTACCATTGCCCGGGGCCCAAGAAAGATTGTTTTGAATGATGAAGGCAAAGATTTTGCATATATTCCAAATCGTAGTTCCTTTCTGATCTCGATCAATTTTTTCCACACACCTGCTTCTGCTTCCCTGCATATATTTTTTGTAGAATATTTCTTTCCACCATGCATTCTTTCCGGAAATGATTCTCCAGAGGATTTTGGCACCAAGTGCCAGATTCATATAAGTGAGATATTTTATCCCAACCCCTCCATACTCTTTTGGCCTACACACAGTATCCCAACTAATGAGGTGAAACTTTTTTGTGCCATTAGTTTTTCCACCCTGCCCGAGAAAATTATGGAGAGCTTTGGATATTTCAGAGATCACCATTTTGGGAGCGAGGGAGATGGAGCAGGAGTAAAGTGGATAGGCTGAGAGAATGGATTGGATGAGCACCAGCTTTCCAGTCGGGTTTAGCCAACAAGAGCCCCACATGTTGATCTTATTTTTTATTTTAACAACTAATCCCTGCCAATCAGCCACTTTCCAGCCTTTGAAAATTGGCTCTCCAAGATAGGTGAAAGATCTCCAATCTCTTATTCCTTCAAAACCAAAAATTCTAGTAATTCTTGCTAGGGTCCTGTGGGGGCAGTTCCAGCTATATATTTTGGATTTTTCAAGGTTAACTTTGCCATCCGAGGCTCTGAGGAAAGAAGTGAGGGCAAGGTTGAACTGATTAGCAATAGTGATAGAGGCTCCTCCAAGAAAAATAGTATCATCTGCAAACTGGGAGTGATTTACAGGTCGCACACCTCTAACAATTCTGATACCCGTTAGATCACCTCAGGCTTGCATGGAGTGGAGCTTTCGACTTAGGGATTCCACCACAAGGAGGTACAAAAACGGGGACAAAGGGCAGCCTTGGCGCAGACCACGAGTTGCCAAAAAGAAGTTGGTAGGTCTACCATTGACAAGAGGGGAAATCTAGGGGGAGTTTATGCAAGCTTTTATCCACCTTATAAACCTATTAGAGAAACCAAACTTTTCCATAATGGCAAAGAGAAAGCTATGATTGAATCTATCAAAGGCGTTTTCCATATCAAGCTTAATGGCCATACCTTGATGATTTTTTTTCCATGCTGGTGTGGATAGCTTCCTGGAAAATAACAATGCTATCTAAGATTTGTCGTCCTGCAATGAATCCCCCTTGAGCTTCAGAGATGAGTTTCCCCATGACTTTTTTCATCCTGGTGGCAAGAATTTTAGTGAGGATTTTGTAAGAGGTGTTGCAGAGGGATATTGGCCTGAAAGGACTCATGGAGGAGGGGGATTTATATTTGGGGATGAGAGAGAGGAAGGAAGAGTTGGTGGCTCCTCCAAATTTGTCTTTTTTCCTAGTCCAGTTCAGCATACACTTCAAATCCTCTTTGATAATCTCCCAAGCAGCCCGGTAGAAGTTTATGGTAAAACCATCAGGGCCAGGGGCCTTGTCAATTTGGAAGGACCAAATGGATTTTTCAATTTCATGTTCCAAGATTGGTTTAGCGAGATCTCTATTTTCATTTTCAGAGACCAGATTGGCGATGTTCTCTAAAATTTCTGCTTGCGCGTTCAGATCCACCTCTCCACTATCCGAGAAGAGCTCCTTGAAGTGGTTGTAGGCTAGGAATTTCAGGTTCTCTTGTCCATTGATCCTTTCCCCATTGTTATTATTTAGTTCCTTGATAGCATTATGGCTTCGACGTGCTTTGGTTTGGTTGTGGAAGTATTTGGTATTGCTGTCACCCCCTCTGAGCCACAGTTTCCTGGATTTGATTCTCCAGGTTTCTTCTTCTTGTTTTGCAGCTCTAAGAATATCCAATTCAACATTTTTTTCTTGATTTAGGAGAGAAGTCGTGATTTCCTCAGTGTCCATTCTTTGATGCAGGGCGCTCAACTTGGATTGGAGGAGAAGTCTAGTGCTGCTGGGATTTTTGAAGGAGGTTTTTGCCCATTTTTTGAGTTCAATTTTTATTGCTTTGAGTTTAGATTCCCAAATAAAGCTGGGTGAGCCGAAGAAATTTTTGTTCCAAGTACTCGAAACAACATCAGAAAATATGGGGGTATTGATCCAAAGGTGATTGAAATGGAAGGGTATAGGCCCAAGATTTTCGGGTGGAGCGATGGAGAGGCCAATAGGCTTATGATCAGAGGAGGCACAAGGTATGGAGAAAGCATTGATTAACAAATCAGATTGAAAGAAGGAGGAGCATACTAGAAAATGGTCAAGCCTGGCCGCTATGTGTCCTACGCCGTACCTTCTGTTGCTCCAAGTGTACTTGGCATTTTTAAGGGGGATATCAATAAGATCCAAGTCCACAAGAAGATCTTCAAGTCTTTCCCCAAAGGGGTCACGAACAATGCTACCGCCCCGCTTCTCCTGATGGGATTTCGTAACATTAAAATCGCCATCAATGATGAGTTTTTCTCCCTGCATGCTATCTTTGAGATTGCTGAGGTCTTCCCAAAATTTGAATTTGTCCCTATGATGAATAGGTCCATACACATTGCAAATGAAGATGGAATTGTTGTTGTCGTGTGCTTTTATTTCAGATATCATCCAGTGATTTTTTTTTTATGGAGGAGAGGATAGATAATTTTGGGGAGATGATGGTTTCTATTCCCCTCGAGGCTCCGCGGGCATTAACTGCAGCCCCCTGACTTCCAGCCCATATAGAACCTGAGAGAGCCAAGAGATCCGCACTCTGCATTTTAGTCTCTTGGAGTAAAACACGGTTTGGTTTTTCATTTTTTATCATGTTTTTAAGAGCTTCTACTTTGTTCATCCCACCGAGACCCCGACAGTTCCAAGAGACTGCTAACATTATTTCTTGGCTGGGTTAGGTCCTGCTCGGGACTTGCCTTCTTTTGCTCCACTTTGGGATTTTGGCTGTTGGAGTAACTTCATATCTTCTAAACTTTTTTGTCTTCCCGATTCAATTTCTCTTTCAGCTTCTTGTTCTCTGTGATACCCGTGCTTTGTTTATTAACATGGCACACCGGTTTGTTTGGTGAAAGCTAATTGGCTTGAACACATTGTGCAAGATTTTAAAACAAATTGAAAAATATCAAATTATAGCCAAATTAAAAATTTTAATCTACTAAAATTGTAAATGAGTAGGTGAGAAATACCTTCTCTCTTGCTAGGTGACGAGGCATGGTTTCTATGTACACCAAAACGAATATTTCCAACAGTTTTTCCAAAACAACCATAATTCATTGATGAATTGAAGGATGGTATGGATCTAATAACTAGGCAACATTAATGATGGCACAATTGTACAATGACACTATGCATTGGTGTGGATGTGTTCCCAAGTAATGAAATGAGTTGTAACAATGAAATTATCGATGGATAAAAAAATTCTAATTCTACCCTAGCCTGGTGTGGTAGACCTTATGTCACACTTGTGCACTTTTAATCACAAGTGCACCGTTAATATATCAGAAAAATCCCTAGCATGGTGTGCAATTGGTGAAGACACCCCAAGTTGGTTACCAGAAAGTGACACACCAGGGATGGAAGTTTAAAAAATATCAAACTAAATTCCTGAAACCAACGAACTTGACATTGCACCATATCCATATGTGCACTGATGTATTTATTTATGTGAAATGCACAAGATGGTTTAAATATTTATGATACTTCAGTTGGTTTATTTTATTATTAAATATTTTATGAAACTTCGGTGCTCCATGTCTTGTGACACACTGGTGCATTTTTGTATATATAGCGCATTGTTTAGATATATACATTTTCTAATAAAGAAAGGTATTTTTTTTCCAAAAATATTTGATAGGAGTTGATGTGTTTCATGTTGTAATGTTTCAATGTGTTATGTTAGTGTAGACTCACTAGAAAGTCAATTTGGCTATAAAAGTAAAAATAGTTTTTGATTCAAATGAAATATTTTGACATCGATGGATGCAATATTATTACGCACCAGCGTTTATTATATAGTAGTGCACCTATGTGCGTGTTTCATTTAAGAGCACTAATAATAAAACCTCTGCCAAATCGTTCGCTTGCCCCCCTCCACTATATATAGACAAAGGAGAGGTTTTTCGGGGAGGTTCCAGAAAACCCTCCACTAGAAGGTGTTGCCCTTATAATGTAAAATGCTAACACTAGTACATTTGGACCAAATTCTGACTATAGGGTTCCGACGGATGTCGGAAAATTAAAGAGAAAATGTAAAAAAAATTCTTTTTTTTTCACCTCCTCGGTATCGTCGGTATTGCAACGTATTATCCTTCATCGTCGGTACTGCGACGGTTAATATCATACTGTCGCAATAGCGACGACATTCGAGTTCGTCATTGTTGCGACGTCATAAACTATTCCGTCGCAATAACGATGAACACAAAAGTAGCCGTTCACTTTTCAAACAGTTTGCCACATTTTAAGGAAGTCAACGTTGGCTTGGTCAACTTTCGTCGGAATACTGACGGTTTAAAATTTATAAATACGCTTCCATTTATAGTGGTTGTGACAATTTTGGTATATGAACGACGGTTCTGAAAGGATATAAGTTCTTATTGTCAAGCAAAAGGTGGATTTGTTTATAATCATCACTATACATTTTGTGGGAAGAATGTCACAAAATATTATAGGTAGGGAAAGAGATGAAGAGGGTGAAAAGGGTGATGGTATATGTTTTTGCACTTGCAATAGTTGTTTTATGAGACGATCCATGAGAATTTTAATAACAACAGCTAGAAAACATTGTAGGAAATATGGTCACATGGATGGGGGATTGAAGGAATATCGTCCCATGGTAATATCTCTAAATATATATTATTTATATTTCTTAATATTGATTGTATTTGTAAAATTTTATATTGTTTTAGTATATGTTATACATGCACTGATTTTGCATTATTGCTTGTAATTATAAAGTTAGAGTTGCCCTCTAACGTTTTGCAGAATGCCCCAAGTAGGAGTAGAAATGATGTTGTATCAGTTGAGGAACATGAAGCAAATAATGAAGATCAAGTTAATGATCCCATGGAAGTATATGACGATCATAACATAGTTGAATATGATGGGACAAATCAAATGATCCAAGACTTGTTCGATCAGCTAGATGAGGATGCGGACAATGATGGTATTTATGATGAACCTTTGATGGAAAATGCAAATAAACGACTTTATAAAGGGTCAAGAGAAAATATTCTCTTCGCTACATTGCTTCTAATGAACTTAAAGGTTATGAATCATTTGTCAAACACTTGTATGACACAGATCCTAAGGTATGTAATATGTTTCATCAGATATACATAAAGGTTGACCTTTTCTCCCTTTTTTAACGTTAATTAATGTGTTAAATAAGAATGTAATATTTACGATTAATATTCTTTTCATTAACTAGTTAATTTTCATGATGTATATTGTTAGGTGAATTTTTGTTACCATCGTCAAATATTTTACCTCGCACATATCAAGATTTACTTGTCACTATGAAAGACATTGGAATAGAGTATCAAAGTATAGATGCATGTCCTAATGACCATATTATATATTATGGACAACATGCGTCGAAACCTGAATGCCCGCAATGTCATATTAGTAGCTATCGAACCGATCAAGTAACAAAAATGGTTCCTAGAAAGGTTCTTCGTCCTATTCCCATAATTCCATGTTTGCAGCGACTGTTCAGGTGCAAAAGCATAGCACAGTTTATGGATTACCATGCGCAAAATAGAATTGGAGATGGTGTTCTTCGAATGCCTACAGATGGATATGCATTTAGGGAAATTGAGGAAAAATGGCCAGATTTTAAAGATGAACCTCGTAATATTAGGCTTTCATTGGCAGCCGACGGTGTTAATCCATTCGAAGAGCTTAGATCTATTTAATCGGTGTGGCTTATTTTTGTTATTAACAATAACATTTCTCCTTAGATGTCAATAAAGAGGGAGCACATAAAGTTGACAATGATTGTTCTAGGTATTTGTCTATAATAATTTTTCGAATGTGACATTTTCATTTGTCTTATTTTTTGCATACTATTGTTTATTTATTTATTTACTTATATATACATATCATGGTAGTAATTATGTGTGATTTCAAACAATTAGGCAAGTACCAAGTTAAATATATGAATGTATATATCGAGCCTCTTATCGATGAGTTAATACAGTTATGGAACAATATAACTATGTATGACATATGTAAACCAATTGGGAAAAAGAGATTTCAATTCCGTGGAATGCTTTTATGGACAATTCATGATGCCCCCGGACTAACACATATTTGTGGTATGTATTAATGTTTCCTTGCACTTTATTACTTCTTAATTATTTTGAATATATCATGCATGTTTTTTTAATAATCCATCGTATAATTGACATTAATCCATATGTTGCAGGTCTTTAAACAAAGGGTAAATTTGCATGTCCAATTTGTGGTCCTAAGATGAAGTATCATTATTCAAAATCTTTAGGAAAGATGGTGTTTGATGAGTATAGGCACTTCCTGTCGAATTCCCATAGGTTTCGTACTACTGAAAAACATATTTTCAATGGGAAAGAAGAGACTGGATGAAAACCACGAAGAATGACACCTCGCCTATGGAGGTTGGAGTATAACAGAAATCATCAAGGCACACAATTTGTTTATGTATTGTATATGTAATATTGTTTTGATTTTGAAATTATATTTTAAGTATTAAATGTATTTATTGTGTTTGATAATTATTGTTGTCATTTGTTTTATGCTTCATTAATGTCGTCGTCGTGAAGGTAGAAAGAATGGGCTTCCACGAGGAATGAAATGTTATCCCACTCAATTCACGAGGTTGCCCTACTATGAGCAACTAAAAATTGCTCATTTGTTTGATATGATGCATATTGGGAAGAATGTGATAGAAACATTATGGAGAATCATAGATGGCAGGAGGGATAAAGAAAAAATTGTCAAAATTTGTACTGACATTGAGGAATCCAATCATGCAATGCGAAGTGTGATTCGATCAAATAGAAATGGAGAATGAAATAACCTTCCATGGTTATTAACAGAGCAACAAAGCAATGATGTAAAAGAGGTCATTCAAATTATTAAATTTCCCACAGGTTTTTCTTCAAACATAAATAATATCTTAACCAAGAAAGGTGAATTTGGTGGGGTTAAAACCCATGACTGACATACATTTAATAAGGTACTAATTTTTTTATTCATATTTATATATTTGGCGTATTTACCCTTTTGGATTTTTGTTTTATTTTTGTCTATTTTGAAACAAATAACGTTTATTTTTTATTGTTACAGTATGTTCTACCTCTATCTCTCCCAGACGACTTTGACAACAACGTCAAACAAGTTATATATGATCTTGGAAAATACATGAGGTAGAGGTGACTAATATATATGAATAATGTTTTTCAATTTGTTCTTGTACTTAATGACATGTGTTTTACAGTTTATGTTTTGTTGAAACATGTTTTTTTTGCGTCATAATCTGTAGATGGTTCTCATTGAAAGAAATCCATCAAGATGATATAAAATATTGGAAGAGAGAAATCCCTCGGCTAATTTGTGAAATGAAATTTTTTCTACCTCCAACATTTTTCAATGCACAAGAACACTACCTCATACACCTAGTTGAGGAGATTGAAATGTGTGGACCTGTACACACAAGTTCAATGTGGATGGTGGAGAGGCACTTGAAATCATTAAAGGCTTTAGTTAGACATAGATCACGTCCCGAGGGTTCTATGGTGAGGGGATATATGGTGTATCAATCCATAGTGTATATTAGTCACTATCTTCCTAAGTTAGCAGAGCGATCTATGCATGTGGTGGATTGTATTTGGGATGTGAACTCCATCAGAAAATTTGAAGGGGAGCAGTTGTTGGGGAAAGGAAGAATGAAGAGACTGAGAGGTAATTAAATTATGTAGATTTATGATACATACAACTTATTTGTTTTTTTAATATATGTTCATACTCATTTAATATGTATTCTTTCATCATTTATTAATATTTACCATGGTTGTAAGTAATTTCTAATATTGTTGATTTATGTTTTTTTGAGTCAGGTCATCGAGATTGGGAGGCACTACATTTATACATTGCAAACAATATTGACTGGATGAAGGTATGGATTGACAGATGTAAAGAACGCCATGGTGGTAGGTTATCATGGAAACTATTGTATGAACTAGTTAGAGAAGCTGGTCGTCATGGAGATGTTGATGTTACACAAAGGGAAAAAGATTTAGCATATGGTCTGAAAGATGGCAAGGCAAGTAAAATCACCCATTTTATATAGTTATTTTATATTATATTAATGTGTATGTAGGTGTGTTTTTTTCATATACTTTCCAAGTTATATAAATATGTTTATTAATTGTCAATCCATGTTTTACATGTCTCACATATTGCAGTTGAAACACCATAAGGCTATGTTGTACAATGGCCGTAAATTTCGTATCAAAAATTTGGATGACAAAAGGAAAACTTCTGATAGTGGGATAACTACAGTATTCCAAGTCACAAATGTTTTCTCTAGTAGAGACAGACATCCCCGAGAAACTGAAAATCAATACTATGGGTATTTGGATGATATAATTGAGTGTGATTTTAATTCCTTCAAATTAGTTATGTTCGATGTCAAATGGTATAGATTAATATTGCATGGAGGTGATGAGGCAAGAATTGTTATTCAACATGCGAATGGATTTTCGATGATTAAAACAACAATGTTTGAAAATAAAAATGATCGCTACGTTTTTCCAAGGCAGTGTGAACAGGTCTTCTCTCAAAGGTTCCAGGTAAGAGGGATTGGTCGTTTGTTGTTAGATATGATCCAAGACGAAGGCCAGTAAAGTACACTATAGAGGAAGAAGATGATATTGAAGAATATCAAGATGATGCAGATCAATCGGAGCAGGATGATGTGTCGATAGACGAAGAAGGTGGAGAAGATGAACTAGGTGTAGGAAACGATGTAGTACCAGATCTTGATGATGACATCGATGAAGATATGCTTGAAAATGACATTGATGTAGATCATGATGATATCGGCAATCCTTTGAACATTGTTTCTGAATCGGATGTTGTAGATACAGATGTTGAATTGGATGAAGAAGAAGATGCAGAAGAAGCGTGATACATATATTGATTTAGACGAGGTATGTAGTGTTTGATGGACAATCAACTCGAGTAGATGCGATTCGGATCTCCCTAGCTCAACATGAGTCTAGAACAAATAGAACATACTACAAATGGGTTTCCTAGATCTACTTAAGGATCAAGTGCTAGATGTCTTACCTTTTACTTCGCAATCCTTTCTCCTGAATGTTGCTCCACGTCCAACGGTCATCAGATCTCAGCTGCAAGACCTGTTAAGACACAAAGAACAACACGAAACGAGTAAAGAGCATCTATACAATAAGAGATCTAAGTAAATAGTTAAGCAGGTAAACTACTCAATATCATCACACATTAACAATATTGGTGGCAAGCATTTGTATTATTGTAAATAGGGAAATACATAGTAGAGAAATAGAACTACAACCAAGGCTTAATGCTGCAACCCTTCTCCATCCAAGCCATTTGCCATATACTCCCAAGGAAGTATGAGTCTCCCAATAGATGAGTAGATATCTCTCAAGAGTGATTTCACCAGCATGTAGACACTATAGACTTCCTCCCTTTGGAGAGGGGTAGAGCTTCACTTATATAGGACTAAGTGGATAGGATATGGATAGGGTAGGTTGAGATATGGTAGGAGAGAGATAGGGGATCCTCCCAATAGGTTAGGAACCGAAGTCCAGCTCCCCCAACAGGTCAGGGATAGGGATCCAAGTCAGCAACCTTCGAGAATGAGCTCGAAGAAGCTATTTTTGATATTAACTGACTTCGTCGCACCCTGTAATGGAGCAAGGTGTAACGTCGTAGGTTGCATGAGTGAAACATGTGATGACCTCTAAAAACCTAAAAGAAGCACAATGATGTCCCTTCCAGGTAAATGACTTAGTTAAATGAAACTTTAGGGATGTATACACTGAATCTAATGGTGGTAAGATTTTAGGTGTAACAGAATGCCCCCCAAAGCATGAAGTTGTTTAAATATTGGACAGGTGAAATGCTTTGACAGAAAAAATGGAAAAATGGACTTGTCGGATGAAGGACGCTGCTGCAGTACAACTGACTCTGAACTGACAATCTCATATGATGTACAACATGGCTACCGACCAATACAATGAAGATCCATGGTAGTAATGACCGACTGAACACAATCATGGCTACTGGACACAAGAGTAGATCCATGCTGAGATGGTAACACAGCCACGACCGATACAAATGTGGAACCGTGTAACATGACTCAATACAAACTCCATCGCAACCTGGGTAACATATGACTCCCCAAGGTCTTCAAGCTGAACCCACAATGATACGAATCTATCCATGTGATTACAAATGTCTTGACGTTGAACATGGTAGAGACCACTTGATTACCGGTCATTGATGTATACCGTTAACAAGTGCGAGGGAAATCATCATTAATGTCAATGATACCCAAGGTATCACAGTACATATCATCGAGCGCGAATTAATGAGTTGAAGTCGAACGAAAGATGAAATCTTTCGATAAAGAGTCAATGATGTAAACTCATGTCGAAAGCGAGGTAACCTGCCATTGAGGCATGCAGGGCCAAGGTACTTGGTTGGTTTCTAGATTCAATCCTTAGATGATGTGTTGAAGTCGACAAGGATGAATCCGTCGAAGGAGGGCCATGATGAATCCCCCATCATCGACATGAAACACGACAAAGGATGTGTAGAGTAGATCGGATGGTACAATCATACGTGGGACTGACTCAGAGTAGACCGACATGATTGAAGGTGTACTGACTGCAAAATAGATGAATAGTGAAAAATATTCTTGAACATGGGCATGGCATGACTTGGCAGTATTTACATGATGAGTATGACACAAATTCCTAATGCAACTGATGATGTAAGCTTTCTTTGAATGACTCAAAGGAGTAACAAGACTCAGGAAGTAAGTGGAACTCGAGGACAAATAGATGATCCAAGTACTGTATGCAAATGCAAATGAGTGCCATGTTCAAGAATGACTAGGTACTGCCACTGATAAAGGTGTAATACAAAAGCTTTCATTTTTCCCCATCATGAATGATGAGTGCCTCATGTGTTTTTTACGAGCTTGATGAGGGTAACCAGATGCTCGGTATAGCTCATCTCATAGATGAGTCCAATCCCAAATATTTTCTGAACCTAGGATAGGAGGGGTTCGTCCCATGGTGGGCCCTTCAATGTAAGAATTTAACGAGTCCATAGAAGGTAAACTCGGTCGTCATTTCATGTTTAGAGAGTCTGAAAAGAACTAAAGAAGACTCCAACGGTCCTTTTTCGTAAAGTTAGCATCATCGCCTGAAAAAGGGTAAAACAACATGGGAGAGGACTCTTCCAGTCATGATTGGCTGGAGTATACCTTTTTCATAACTAGTGCCCCCTGGTCCAAAAAAGGGGTAAACTATCACCAGGAAGACGGCCATTCAAATCCTTTTACAAGCGTGAACACGACAAGTTCGCTTGGCAATCTTTTTGTATTTCGAGAGCTTGAAAAGAGCTTAAAGATAGAATCCGGGGGGTTCCTTTTCCATAGGAGTTTAACGAGCCCGGAAAAGTGATAAATCGTAACTCGATAACGTATTCTCATAGTTTCAAGAGCACGAGAAAGAACAAAGAGTAAGCTCATTAATTGCAATCTAACGAATAAAAAGATAAACAACAAAAAATCACAAGGGGTGTTCATACCTGAGATGACCGTTCAATGTAAAAATGGCGTAGAAAGACACTTCACAACTCCTGCACACTCGGAAACTAGGTCAAATAGTCAACCGAACGTTCAAAAATAATAAAATTGATCCAAACTATAGCAAATGACACAATGGCATCAAATATTTGAAAAATGAATATTCCATTTTGTTTATAAATAGAAATAAAAACCAAATATAGTCACCATTGTTATATTTGCCAAATTTGGGAGGAGTAGTGCCATTTGGAGCCAAAACTTCCCTCGTCGATTTTGGGAGCTACGATCAGCCATTTCACTCGCCGTCAAGAGCAGGTAACCCTAAACTTCATCCAGCATAATTGTAGTGGTTTACATTTTTGAATTTCAGTCATTTTTTTGGGTTTTAGCTTGATTTGGGAAGGGTCATTGCAGTCTTCCTTTTCGGGAACTGCGACGAGACTGGGTTGTTGCAAAGGTCGCATATCTGGACTGCAACGACGTCACTTTGTTTGCAAAAACAAGGTGCGACGACGGCGACGTCCATCCCCAAACTCAAACAAAACTCAAAAGAAGGACTTCTAGTGGTTGAAGCAAGTTCTAACATTGTTAAAAACCTCCTGTTGGCAGGTTGCAAGCATCCAAAATGGTTTTGGAATGGCGGGAAAGGGAGCATGAATTAGATGATGAGAAAGCCGCAAATGATCCATGTTGTGTGGAAGCACTGAGGGATTGTGGGCTCCTCAAGTTCTTCCGCATCCAGGGGATGAGATCCCAAATTTCACTATTGACTCATATGCTATGATTCTGGGATGCGGCCCAGCAATACTTCATGATTGGTGAGCACAAGCTTACCATAGATGTCGAGGACATCTACTTTCTGACCAGATTGTCCCTAAGAGGGGACAATGTGCTTGTTACTGGATCACGCGTGAGTGATCGGACTGTGGAAGATATGATCTGGCAGCATTATAGTCCCAACACCCATGCATCTAGTGGGAAGATTCCCATTAAATATGTACAGGGGCATCCATTATGCGCCATATTATTCACCATTACGAGGATGGTGGGGAGTCAAGTTCCTCACTTAGCCACCAGGGCACAAATGATTTATGCGGAGGAATGTATGTCTCCGAAGATCTTTAACTGGTGCGAGGGAGTCCTCGCAAACATATGATCTCAGCTGATAAAGTGTCGGCGGGGAGAGCTCAAACAGTTTGGCTATGGATCGATAGTGATCTCGTTCTTACTGGAACGGGTTCCCCTTTTGTGTCCTCAGGTACCACTGGAGGATAGGGACCTTAGAGATCCTCACATGGCTAGGTGGACCGATGTCATGGTCTGACATGGTGGGAGTCCCATTATTGGATACCCTCCTGAGTTTTTCACTTGGCTGGAGGGCCAGTTACTGATGGTGGAGGACTTTCCATACGGTGGTACGGACTTCAGAGATGATCCTGACTTGCCTCTGCGAGAAGGAGCATCATGGGGAGACCTAGGTAAGAACAAATGACCCTTGTACTTTTTAAGTTTTGTGCATTTATGATTTTTTTTATATAGTGATGATAGGTGAACAACATGTGTGTGCAGATGTGGGCCCTGTACGATGAGTGGGGACCTCTCTTCTTGCTAGGAGAGAGAGAGGAGAGGGAGCAGTTGTGGGTCCAGCTGTGCATGCTGCCATCACGGAGATGGACAAAGTCTATGCCCACCTGAATGGGTTAACACTAGTCATTCCTGAGCCGACGGTAGATGAGGTGCCATGGCCCATGCAGGTACACACGGTTGGAGCGACTGCGCGCTTCAACGCGCTGCTTCGCAAGGTTGCGAGAGCAGTAGACTGTTTCCACACTCAGCAGGCTCGAGCTGTTAGACCATCTAGGGTTGTATGGGCCAGGCGATAGGCCACATGTTGTTACTATGTGTGTACTGAGAGCTTAGAGGCCTCAGATTTTTGTACTACTGAAAGCTAGGAGGCTTTAGATTTTGTAGAGACTTACTGAAAGCCGTGGTGCTTCAGAATTTTGTACCAGCACTACCTTTTTGAGATTATATAGATACAGACATTCCGACGATTTATACATTATGTGTTTCAAATGAGTGAATGATGTGGTCTTGCTTATGTGTTTGCTTATGAAATGAATTATTTACATGCTATGTCTACTTTTAACAGTTCATGAAATATGCTTATGTGTGTGCAATGTACCAATCTAAGATGAAGTTGGCCATAGAGTCGACAACTGTGTTAACGTCTTGTGGAATGTGCAAGTACTGAATGGACTCAAAGGACCTTTCCAGAAGATGGACTCGTCGATATAGACGGAGCAAAAAGGGATCGCGGATGGCGTAAACTCGGTTAAGATGAGAGACCACTAGTTGAGAGTCCAAATGGATGACAACGTGGTCCATACCCAAAGAAATGGCATTAGTTAGGGTTCCAATGACTGCTTGATATTCTGCAACATTGTTAGTCGCGAAACCTAGACACATTCCTTCTGAGCTAATGAGCTCGCCATTAGGTGAATAGAGTACCCAGGTTGCCGAAGCAAGGCTACGGGTGTGCTGGCTGGCGCCATCTGTGAATCCGTAGCACGTTGCCATCTGTACACGCAAACTGAACACGGGATAAGAAACGAAGCAAGACTTAGAACACGCAATAAATCAAAGCGTCACACCATACAGAAAACACACACGCATGCCATGTATAGTATATACAAAAGTACTTATGCGTGAAAGACTCAAGCATAGTACCTCTTCAGGTAAATCCCATTGTGGGGTTCACCCAAAGATATCCCATCGTAATCTTCAATTCGTAAGCTCCCTTCTCTAGAACGCGTTTCACTATGTAAGGTCCATGCCACATGGACTTGAACTTGCCTGCCCCCAGCTTATCATGCTTTTTATTGTAAGTGAGGACCAAATCCCCTTCACTAAAAACACGAGGTTCTACCAACTTGTCGTACTGCGCTTTGATGCGTTTCTTATGGGCCCGTTGGCAAGAGCGGTATCTCTGCGAGTCTCTTCGAGCTTAGCTAGGTACAAGAAGCGTTCTTCCTCGGTAGTAGTGTTCGGGACAAGTTCGATGGCGAGCTTGAGAGACAGAATCTCGCACTCTATAGGAAGGACTGCCTCCAATCCATACACTAGTTGGAAAGGAGTGAATCCAGTGGCAGTTTTAACGGAAGTCCTATAAGCCCAAAGTGCGGAGAAGAGCATGTTGTGCCAATTGGCCTTATGCATGCCTACCATTCGTTGGACCATAGTTTTCAAGACCTTGTTAATGGCCTCGACCTGTCCATTCGACTGTGGGTAGTACGGTGTTGAGTTTTCATGGTGAAAACCCAATCTATCGCTCAGCTCGTCAACCATATGGTTCATGAAGTGGGAACCATGGTCGGTAACTATTGCTTGAGGAACTCCAAACCGCACTATTACATGGTTGAACATGAAGAGTGTGACAATCTTGTCATCGTTCGTGTATGTAGGCATTGCCTCGGCCCACTTTGTAAAGTAGTCCACAGCTACAATAATGTAGCTATGCCCCCCGACCGAGGTAGGTTTACAGTGCATGAAATCGATGCCCCATTTAGCAAAGGGGCCAACAGCAATAACCGGGTGTAACGGGGCAGGGTGGGTGCGCTTCTTAGTATGAAAATGCTGACATGGAGGACTTTTTCTACGGACTCGATACAATCTTTAAAGATAGTCGGCCAAAAATATCCTTCGCGCAAAATCTTCTGGGCTGTAGCCATCCCAGAGAGGTGACCGCCACATGCCCCTGCGTGGCAGTCATTCAGAACGTGTTCAGCCTCTTCATGAGTCAGACAACGTCAAAGGATAGAGTCGATACCACGACGGTACAAAGTATCACTAATGATAAGATAATACTTTGCGTGGTGGCGTATACGACGACGGTCGTCACGAGACAGTTCGGGGTTGAATCGTTGGGTTTGAAGATACAATGTGATATGTCCATACCATGGATCAAATGCACTGATAAGAAACAATGACTCGTCTGGAAAGGAGTTATTGGGCTCAGACTCTACATCAGTACGGGGGAGGTCGCAAATAAGCTCAACAAACACCAAAGACTTTTTAGACTTAGCTTTTTCAAAAAGAAGATCGAATTCTTGCAAGATCACGATCCAGCGTGAGTACTTTCCCCCAAGCACCTGACGTGTCAGAACGTGGTACATGGGGTTCGAATCGGCAATGATGGTGGTGGTGTGAAGTAAAATGTAATGTCGAAACTTATGCACGACGATGACTGCCACGAGAGAGAGCTTCTCAACATGTGAATAGTGAGTTTCAGCATCAATGAGACCTTTACTGGCATAGTATATCACATGTTCCTGGGCGTCCTGGTCTTCATGAACCAAAACCATGGCGATAGTGGTGTCGGAAGCAGCGAGATATAAGATGTAATCTCGATAGTAATTCGACGGTTATATCACGGGGGCATGCATGATGGCATGCTTCAAACTATCAAAAGATCATTGAGCTTGGTCATCCCAAATGAATGGGACATCCTTTTTCACCAATCTTATGTAACCCTACCTCTTTTGCGCAAAATTACAAACGAAGCGTCGTAGGTAAGTTTCTCTGCTTTGCAGACTCTGAAGTTCCGTAATATTGGTCGAAGGGTGAAAAGCAATGATGGCTTCTAGCTTCGAGGGATCAATACGGATCCCATCTTTGGAGACGATAAAGCCTAAGAGGCATCCAGACTCGACAAAGAAAATACTTTTGTGAGGATTCAGGTGGATGTTATACCGCCTGCATCTGAGGAAAACACCCGTCAGATGATCAAAGTGGAACTCACGCTGCTTCGAATGGGCAGGGAGATCGTCCAAGTAAGGTTCCAAAAGTCCTTCACATCGTGGAAAGCGTACGACATGGCCCACTGGAATGTGGCGCCAGCATTTTTAAGGCCAAAAGGAAGTTTGCGATATGCAAACGTTCCCCAAGGGAAGATGAAAGCAGTCTTGTGTTGATCAGCTGGGTGGATCTCAATTTGGTTGTATCTGGAAAAGCCATCCATATATGAAAAAATGACACTTCTAGCATAATTCTCGATGATCTGGTCGATGAAGGGAGTTGGGTAGTTATCCTTGGGACAAGCTTTCTTGAGATCTCGATAATCGACGCAAACACGGATGGTTCCCTGCTTTTTGTTCACAGGGACGATGTTTGAGACCCATTCTGTCAATGGGACAGGGTAAATGAAACTAGCCTTCAAGAGTTTCTCAATTTCTGCCTTGATTGCCGCAGTCTTCCGAGGGTGTACTGGTCGCAACTTTTGGCGGACAGGTTTGATGTCGGGATAGGTTTTGATCTCGTGCAAAACAATGGAGGGGTCTATCCCATGCATCTCCTTGTAAGTCCAAGCGAATACGTCTCGAAATTGCTTGAACAAGGCCGTAGTGATGATGAATTCTTCAGGGGAACACTTCTGGCCTAACTGAATGTGTTCCACTACACCAGGTTTAAACGAGATGTCGATCAACGTGGTAGGCTCAATGTTGGCTAAGTTTCCTTCAGAATTTGTTTGACACGCGAGTATCAAAGACTGAGAGCCAGAAAGGACATCCAGTGTAGAGATGGTGTGAATGTTGTTCTCTACAGTAACCAAAATGGGAAGGGAAGACGAATGATGATGGAGGTTTTCCCATGGAGGATCATCCGCACTCATGATTTCCATGATGGACTCATCAGAATGAAAAGTTCATAGGAAGGGATCGGATGATTTCCACTGCAGAGAACTAGCGGTGGAGGTCACAGCTAAGTGATCTTCTGAGGCTCACTGGATAGCCTCGTACATAAGTTCAGCGGGTGACAGAGGCATGCGGGATCCAATCAAGTGTGTGGTGGCTTCATCAGGTACAAGCCAAGAATCAGTGGAGTTGGAGATAGATGATGACTGCGAGGAGATCATGTTCACTGTGGCAACATGATTTGGGGGATCCGAAATAGGAAAGATGCCCATAAGGGATGACTCCTTAAGGAGGCCAACCCCCACACTCTCATACTTTTGCGAAGACTATCCAATTGAAGGAACGTTATCACCTGGGTGAGTAGTGGTGTCAGGTGTGCAGAAATCCAGTTGGTCGACTGTGACAATTCGACCCTGATGGGGGAATTGTACTACGCAGAAGATAGATGATGCAACCGCGGTCATGGCGTAAAACCAATTACGACCAAGCAGAATGTTGTAATCTAACAGGGCAGCGACCACTTCCACGTTAAGGGTTACGGTCTTGCCCCCCAGCTCTACTGGTAAAGCTTGTAACAGCCCATGAGGTTGAAATCCACGTCTGTCAAAGGCTCTCAAAGTGGTAGGAGAACGATTCAACTCGAGAGGACCTATGGCTCTCCAACATGTGATCGACATGACTGACCTAGAGGCTCCTTCGTCTAAAAGGGTACGATGGATAATCATCCCAGCAATGTTGGTGGAAACTTGAAATTCCAACTGATGGGAGAGCCTCGGTTTGAAGTATTCCAGCCGGAACATGATGGTAATCGATGAATTTGGGTCAACTGCACCGATGGCAGCGAGGAGAGTCTTGCATTGATTTGGACAATTTTGCAATACTTCGAGCGTTGACATAGCACAAGGAGCTTGTGCTAGGTCCTCTACAATGTTGTATTTTTGAGCAACTCGAGCATTGGGATTAAAAACTGATTTTCTAATCGTGCTCTTGGGTGGACGCAACACTGACTCGAGGGAAGGCTTGTCAATGGTGAGAGGCATAGCCGGTACGGTGACATTGGGCATCGAAGTGGAAGCTTTTTCAATATTACTTCCACCGGGTTCTTTGGCTAGAACGGGGTCATACAAACAAGAACGAGTGTTCAAGTTGATAGTCTCACTAGGTACCATGAGAACATGTGCGGTGGTAGATGCTTCTCCTTGGGAAGAAGAAGTGTGAGCGATCGACTACTGATTTTGAGCAGGGAAGGGATCGTTGAGAACTACGGGTGTGGGTTTTCCCTTAAGAAACTTTTGAACTTCGTCTCTATGGGGGAACTCCTTGGAAAAATGATCATCACCACACAGTAGACAAGGAAACTTTAACTTCCTTTTATGTTTGGTATCATCATGGGTGCTCTTTTGTTCCTGCTAGGTGGAAGATTTCTTAGGTTTCCCCTTGTTTTTCTTCTTACCACCAGACTTCTGAGGTGAAGTTGATGAAAAAGAATTCACCTCTTCAGTGATAGCAGGGGTGGATGATTTGGTGGTGCTGAGACCAGCCTGTGTCGGTGATGGGGACGAACCCTGGGGGTTCGAAGAACCAACAGTTTGATGAGGAGGCTGGGTGTGAAGGGATCCAATGATGCCATCGGCTTGGGGTCCCTTGGGTGGTTTCGCAGGGTCATTAACGTCGCGGGGTGCATCGGAAAGAATATCAAACAATGTGCCAGATTGAGTATAAACTAAGTTTAGCACATGTGCATGAGCGATGGCTTGTTATTCAGTGACAACACCTCCCATGGAAACATATCGTGCTATGGTAGGGATTAGGGACTTCGTAAACCATTCTGCTAGGAGTTGATCTAGAATTGGAGCTTTAATGAGACGACGTCTCCTTCACCACTCATGTATATGATCTGAAATGTGAGTGGCAGTATTCTGATGGAGTGAGGTTAAAAGCTCGGTACCAGTTTCATACCATATAGGCAGCTGGAAATGAGTGAAAAAATTCATGGCAAGCGAACCAAAATCAGGAAAAGAGTGGGTTGGTAATTCGATATACCACTTGGCAGCCGAACTGGTGAGAGTCCTTTGAAACAATCTAAGATGGATCAAGTCGTCTATTAAGGAGTTAGATGAACAGCATAAATGGTATGTCATCATGTGGTTTTTAGGATCTTCACCCGGCTTACCATCAAATTTCAGGATATCAGACGGAAGTTTCACTAGAATAGGTGGTCAATTAGTTTCATGGTAAATGGGGTCATTGGTTAAATGAGACAGGCCAGGTAGGTCCAAAGTAGCCAAAAAGGGCAGCTGCGGATTAGGCTGTGCGTACCGATAATACGGATAAGGCGTGTAAGGACCAGTATGACTGTAAGGTGTACCAGGAGGAAACTGGCCATAGGGGTATGTGTCGCCCGGACCAAAAGAAGTTCTGTCGCCATAGTGAGGTGGTCCATTACCATAATAGGGTGGCCCATGACCATAAGGTAGTGTCCTGCCTCTGCCTCCAGGAGGGGGTGGGCCGCCTCCAAATGGTGGTGGTCCACCACCATTGCTAGGGTAGGATGGGCATCCACCGCCGCCGCCAGGGGGCAGTGGTGGTCCTCCACCGCTGTCATAATAGGATGGGCCCCCACCGCCTCAGCCAGGAGGAGGTGGTGGTCCACCACCGCCCCTGCTAGATGGGTAAGGACCTCCTCCGCCGCCTCCACCATAGTAGGGTGGTGGACCGCCGCCACCACCACCAGGATAAGATGGTCCTCCACCACCACCATCGTCAAGAGGTGGTGGTGGTGGTCCTCTGCCACCTCCTCCAGTGAGAGGTGGGCCATGATGACTGAAATGAGGTGGTCCTCCACCAAAAGGTAGAGGCCCGCCTCCTCCAAAGTTATGTGGGAGCTCGCCACCTCCAATGGGAGGCGGGGGTGGACCAATGGGAGGTGGAGGGACTATAAGTGGGGGTCCATGTTGTAAAACATTTTGCTGTCCCCATAGAGTGTAAGGATTACCGGGGTAGGGTACCCCGTAGAGTGCATTTCCAGGGATGAGTTGACTCGGCACAGGGTTAGGATGACCTGGATATGCTTGACTCGATGGAGGTTGAATTACGTTGGACGGTCCTCTGGCATGGGATAGCCCCGTAGTGGAAGGTCCAGGAGGTAGCAAATTACCAACGGTAGGTCCGATGGGAACTCCAACTGTGGTATTATGGTTAAGAGACGGGGGTTCCCCCCAAGAAATAGCTTGGCGATCACTAGGTAAAGGTTGACCCAACACTAGTTGTTCGTTATTCACCGTAGGGTTAACATTACTTGTAAAAAAGGTAGGGGGTAAAGAGTATCCTCCTCTTGAAGTTTGGGGTGGGAGAGGAATAGGTAACGTAACCGTGGTGATCACAGGTGTGTTGGATTGTTGTTGTTCAACAGGTTGGGCAGTAGGAAGTACTGAACTGGTCTCCTATCTAGGAGATGCATGTGCAAGTTGACCAGTTCCAGAAGTGGTCACGTGTTGCGTGGATGATTCTGGTGACTCGAAAGATAAAGAGCGACCTGGGATCGGCCGATAAGGGGGTAACGACGGGTCTTGGACCCTTCGTTGGAGACTTGATCTCTGGAACTTCTCAGCCATAGAACGAAAGTGAGCTAATTGGTCACGATAGTAGGCTAAGGGGTCATCCGGAGTAGTCCCACTAGGTGGGGGTGCAACAACAAAATGGGCCACTGGGTGACCGATAGAAGATGTCCAGTAAGCTGCTGATGGACCAGGAGCGGATGTGGGGTTGTCCTGGGGTTGATTTATCCATTCAAACGACCCAGGCTCTCCCGAAGTAACGGGAGGCAAGTCTTGTGAAGTGGGGAGTTGTGCTTCTTCACCCTGTGGAGGATGAGAGGCAGGTGAATCTGGAGGACTATGAGGAAACAAAAGTCCTCCAACATTCAAAGTGGGGTTTTCCACTTCATGTGACCCGACCCTGGCATGTGGATCCATCCTTACCCTCGAAACTACCTCCTGATTAAGGGGATATTCGGGTGGCAAGTTTTGAATTCTACGGGACCTTCTCCAAGGAAAGTCAGCTAGAGTGACTGAAACAAAAGTTTCTCCTAAGGAAAGCTAAAAGAAAAGCAGACCAGACAAAACCCTACACAAACTAAGGCCATAAGCAAACTTATGTTATAAGAGTGGATTCAACAGTCTGGAACCTTACAGGATTGTCAAGGCTTCGCAACTTGCGATATACCGTAGGGTCCAACAATATAACTTGACAAGGAGGATTGGGACCGTACCCTTGCCTACATACCCGATTACCTAGACGATACATGGGTAGTAGCTGCCCGAGTGCTGTTCTCGGTGTATTGCTCCGCCAAGACGGCCAAAAGGTTAACTCAGTTGGTTTCAGGAATCCTAAGGGTGTCTCCCTATATACGCAAGGTACGTGAGAGCTTAAATCCGTAGTGGTGCTCTCTAATGCGCAACCGTTCGGCAAGAGACCTTCCGATATACTACCGAGTACGTGATACACCCTTCTATATACGCCAAGTACTCGAGGTGACTTGGTGGGTACGTGAAGGAGCTCGATATATCGATAAGTACGTGGAAGACTACAATACCCCCGGGATACAGTGCTAGCAAATAACGACAGCTGCCATGCTTAACGACGCTGGAACATGTCTCTAACTTACACACAAGTTTCTAAATATTTTACCCTAGTTCTACCGTTAATTTTATCTGGACAGTTAGGTGAATGCATGAGGTGAGTACATAATCGGAAACATAATGTAGGCCCTAACTACATGAAAAAGTATGCTTTTATTTCGATGAATGCTTCCTATGGGAAGGAGAGATCTTCTTTTCTTTCCAACAACTTTACCAAAGCAATGCAATGCAACACAATCCCAAACCTACGAAAAATGATATTGAAACATTCTTTTCCTTTTTCAACGAAACATAAAAATTTCACAACACTACTAAACCAAGTCAAAACATGTTTTTCTTTTCAAAAACAATGCTGAGTAATGAAAAGAGAGAGATCCTAAGCAGAGTATGCAAGCTTTTCACTTTCGCTATGATTGCCTAAAAGCTTAAAAAATCAAAAGATACAATGTGACTTTTCAAGCACAGAAGTACTTTTGCAAAACTTGAAAGCTATCCGAGTTTCTCAAGAAGATGAATGATTCATAATTCATGAAAAACGCAAACAATACAATCCTTCTTCAATTTTTCCAAAAGATTTGTAAATGAAACATTCCAATGCATGAACAATTCTTCAAATGATTTTGAAGATGACGGAAACAAAGTACCCTTAATCTTTCAATGGATGCATCAAAAAAATAATTTGACAACAGCTATGCTTTTAAACATGGATTTTCGAAATGAAAAGATCACTTGCAGTACTCCAACAACTCAGAAAGTCTCAAGAGAAAGCGAGCACTCAATGAACTGAAAACACATTCAAACACTCAAAGTCAAACAGTAACAAGTAGCACTAAAGAAAACAAGGCTCACAAAAATGAATGCAAGTGAGGTCTGGAACTGATCCAATACACTTGATCAGATCAGGATAGGATAGGAGGGCATGCAAGGGTGATTGGATGAAGGTGGGGGAGACCAAAGTGTCCATCACTACCAAAATCTCAGACTTGTCCAAGATGGAACCCAAAACAACTCCAACAAAACCAAACAACTTCAAACACATAAAGCAAAAGGGATCTCTGACTGGATCATACAGTGCAGAGGGAGTCTGCATACAAACCACACTCAAAACAAAAGGGGAGAAAAGGTGCATGTATGGAAAAAATGGTAGATCGGCGCACTCTGTGCATGTACACAGTGCGACATCGCAATTCACCAATGCGGGGAGTGCGACGGTGTCACAGAAGGACAGTGACAGGCTTGCGACGATAAGCCAACAGACAAAGAACAAAGACCAAGAATGACACAGTGTCGCTTTGTGTATATCCCCAGGTGCGACAGGCGAGATCTAAGTTCAAAGATGAGTCAAATCTCCAAGTAATGAGCAATAAACAGGTTTGGGAATGGGAATGCAGATCCAAAGGAAGTTGATCAGAGTCTTCAAAGTGAAGATCCGATGGTGAAACCAACCTAAGAAGCAAATGACAAATAAAAAGGCTTGGAAAGAAATCAACTGAAAATATCATTCAAGTTGACAACTAAAAAGAAATAGGTCCCCAGTATGGTCTCTAGATTTGTTTGACAAACAATCAACTCGAGCGGACGCGAGCCGGATCTCCCTAGATCAACATGAGTCTAGAACAAATAGAACATACTACAAATGGGTTTCCTAGATCTACTTAATGATCAAATGCTAGATGTCTTACCTTTTACTTCACAATCCTTTCTCCTGAATGTTGCTCCATGTCCAATGGTCGTCATATCTCAGCTGCAAGACCTATTAAGACACAAAGAACAACACGAAATGAGTAAAGAGCATCTATACAATAAGAGATCTAAGTAAATAGTTAAGCAGGTAAACTACTCAATATCATCACACATTAACAATATTGGTGGAAAGCATTTGTATTACTGTAAATAGGGAAATACATAGTAGAGACATAGAAATACAACCAAGGCTTAACGCTGCAACCCTTCTCCATCCAAGCCATTTTCCATATCCTCCCAAGGAAGTATGATTCTTCCAATAGATGAGTAGAGATCTCTCAAGAGTGATTTCACCAGCATGTAGACACTATAAACTTCCTCCCTTTGGAGAGGGGTAGAGCTTCGCTTATATAGGACTAAGTGGATAGGATATGGATAGGGTAGGTTGAGATATGGTAGGAGAGAGATAGGGGATCCTCCCAATAGGTTAGGAACCGAAGTCCAGCTCCCCCAACAGGTTAGGGATAGGGATCCAAGTCAACAACCTTCGAGAATGAGCTCGAAGAAGCTATTTTTGTCATCAACTGACTTCGTCGCACCCTGTAATGGAGCAAGGTGCGACGTTGCAGGTTGCATGACTGCAGCCTGCGACAACCTCTCAAAACCTAATAGAAGCACAATGATGTCCCTTCCAGGTAAATGACTTAGTCAAATGGAACTTCAGGGATGTATACACTGAATCTAATGGTGGTAATATTTTAGGTGTAACACGTAGCAATATATATTGTTAATTTGTATGAATTATTCTCTTTAAATAATTTACATATGTGGGTTTATTACATTTTTATAAGTTTTATGCAATTTTTTATATCCTATGTTATATGTTTTTTTTTTTATAGTTTCTATGCCCGAATCTAATTAGTATGTTGCTTTCGATTATTTTATATTTTGTAGATCGGGTGTTGGGGAATTGAGAGTGATGTGAGGGGGACGAGAGAGGCCTTATGAGATTCCACCTTCACGTGGTTGGCCTTTTTAAGTAGAGAATAAATTATTCTTGAAACCAAGAGAAGCTCAATCATATTTATACCATTGAACCTTGGTTGTAGATGACATTTCATTTTGAAATAGCTGATGAAGCTTGCGTAATTTATCATGAAGTACCTGCTTATCGACATTATTTCCCTTGCACTAGATGAGGGAATGTGCGTCTCAAACCAAATTTAAAAGGAATGGCTAAAATACATTGTGTTGTCAGTAGACATGGCCAACGTCAATGACCTTTGAACAGGGCCAAAGTTGAAATTTCCACAAATTGTAAATCAGAATGCACTGAAATTTGACCTGGGAAGACTATTCGTATGCCTTCACGATATGGGAGGATTTCCGTAATCAAATATGACTCACCCATCCAATAGTACTATAAATCACTAATGACATGCGAATGGGGTTAATCTCAAAATCAACATTAGCGAGATATCATTTTGGGCCCTTTATTTGGTTCTAAGCAAATAATCTTAGGGGCCCCAACTCTCTCTTTTCCATTGTGTTTGACATGGGATTACCTCCATTCATTCACTATGACTTTGATTGCACAAAGAATGACCCAATGGCCCAAAACCCACTGCTCAATTCATTGTTATTTTTCCATTTGTTTTGGGTTTGAATATCTAAGGGCTTGAGATTATTTTGGATAGCTATTGTTGCTCATGAGCATATCTTAACCCAATCCAAGCATTGACTTTCGAAGCACTTACAACCTTTGATGAAAACACATTTTTTCCTCATATTTGGTTATATTACGAAAACACCTTTTTTCCTCATATTTGGTTATATGATGAAAACACCTTTTTTCCTCATAGTGGAATGTGACCTTACTTCCTAGTGCTCTTGAATAGTTTATTGTAGCTTTCCCAATGCTTCCTTCTTCTCTATAAACTCTTGCTTTGGATGATTCATCAACTTAGTGAGCCTACATTCGTTCCATCTATCCATTTGGATGACCTTCTCTCCCAATTATACAAGATGAACTCTACCCTTGTCCCACTCTTTCGTGGAAGTAGTGAGGGAGCATTTCCATTTATCAAATTGACTCTTTAGAAATGGAAGTAACCTTGTCAAAGTCTCAAGGTTCTTCTCCATATCTACTCTCTATGGTAAATACATCTAAAAGTATCCTTCAAGTTATTGTTCTCTTATTGGAGCTAAGCATTAATGGCCTACAGGTCTTCCAACCTTTTTTTATTGTATTTACCCATTTTGGGTTTGCTTTCTTCTCAAATTTGTAGCATTTGTGTCATGGTCAAGGATTCAATTTCTCTGATACCATATGATCCTCAAAAGAGGGAATTATAGTCCACTTTATTCATCAACATGGAAACTCTATAGAATTTACTTCTAGCCTCTAATATTAGTCTTATACAGATATCTTTGTCCTTTTGTTGGTCGTAAGGCCTCTATTCTCTGTGGAGTTCTGAGTGCAAAATTTTTGGCAACATTGCCTAGTATTGGTAAGATGGCTTATTCTTGGGTGTAACTTGCACACACAACCAACTAACAAGAAATAACCATTAGGATTTTGGGTTACTTTCTCAACCTTTAATTATTGATTCCAGCAACTATGTTTTCAAAAGGTTTCCAAGGCTTAATTTATTTTTTGTTTCAAGCTCTCTCTGTTTCAAAATATAATTGTCTACAACCAACCACGTCTTGGTGATTTCCCTAATAACAATTTTCCTCCTTATGGTGATTACCTTAGTCAAAACCAAGTGTTAGTAGAGAAAGAAGACATGCCTCATCTAGGAATTTCTCCATTTAAATATATAGACAACATTGTTCCCCTCAGATTGCAATGACATGGCTTCCTCATAATTTTTTTCTGCACTTGCTAATATGTGATGCACTTCATTAATTGCATTGAATCCTAGAAGGGTTGGTTTATGAACTTCTCTTATTAGTAGACCAATTCATTAAACACTTGTACATTCATGAAGGGAATGAGGTTGGTATCCTTATACTTGTTAACCTTTAAACAAGAATAAAAGGATATAAACTTGAGTTTTAGTCTAGTCACATTGTTATTAAAGATATTGGAGATAACTAAAATATATTTCCTTGAAGGAAAGTTGATCATAATGTTGGTTTATAAGTTATTTGGTTTCTCTAAGTCCAAGTCCACTTCATATTATGTTATTATGTTTTTTTGGTTCAATTTGATGATAATAGTAGGTTATGGCATGCAATAATGAGACACGTGAATTATGTAAAATTACATCTAATTTCTAGTTAACTATGGTAAGAGTTTTTCCTAGTATTTTAGCTACTAAAGGTGCATGTGAAGAATGCGTGTTGGGAATAACCACATAGGGAAATTTGATAAAAGAAAAACATCTAGAACATAGACCCAATTGCACATAGTCCATAGTGACATATATGGACTAATGAATAAACCTATAACTAAAAAATCCACGAGTTCATTAGCCTTCATTAATGATTACGAAATAAATGTATAGGTCTATTTCCTTGATTATAAAGTGAAGCCTTCAAAGTATTTAAAGGGTTTAAAGCTTTGGTTGAGAATGCAAGTGGAAAGAAGATAAAATGTTTATAGAGTCACAACGAAGGTGAATATGCTAATAAAGGAATTTGAATTAATTATGCTAAGCATGGGATAAGGCTTCAAAGCACTATTTGATACACACCACAAAAAAATGGATAGCCAAAATAATAAATAGAACTTTGTTGGAAATGGCTAGGTGCTTTTTGTATTCAAAGGGATTGATATGGTTTCTACTAGAGCGACAAGAGATGTTACTCAAAATAGAGTTGTATAAATCCTACAATTATTTCAAGGTATTTGGTAGTGTTTTTTTGGGTAGACATACCTCATGAGAAAATAACCAAGCTTAAAATTAAGAGCAAGAAATGCATAGTTGTTGGATGTAGTGAAATGTTCAAGCCTTACAAGTTGCATGATTAAGAAATAAATGGTATGTATACATAGGGATGCAAAGTTTAATGAAGATTTTAGTTCTTCAGACCTTCACACTTATGTATATCATCCCTTGGTTGAGTTGGTTGTTTATGTTAATGATAATGAATTGATGAATTGCTTGCTTCTAATGATGATAACACAATGGACGATGATAATCCTACTGATTATTCTAATTTAACTGGTCCTAATTCTAGTATTGAGTTGGTTGGTTTTTCCTCTACTAGTGCTAATTCTAGTATTGAGTTGGTTGGTTTTTCCTCTACTAGTGCTAATTCTAGTATTGAGTTGGTTGGTTTTTCCTCTACTAGTGCTAATTCTAGTATTGAGTTGGATAATTCTTCTTCAAATGGTGATCTTAATGAGGAAACTTATATGGAACAATCGCTAGGTTTTATTAATAAGGAAAATTCCAAAGTATGTTTGTAAGTTGGAGAAATCTTTATGTGGTTTGCAACACATACATGAAGCACATAGTGATAAAATTGAGGGTAGTTTTGGAATACTGGATTAAAAATATGTAATCATATAAAAACCTTTATTAAGAGTGAAAATAATGAAATATTGGTTGTGATTCTTTATGTGGATTATTTGGTGATTACATACAATAATGATCTTGAAATATATTTTAAAGAAAATTATTTGATATGACTAATATTGACTAATTTGATTATTTTAATGGGATGGCAATATGACAACTCGATGATGCAAGTTTTCTCTATCTAAATATGCTCTTGATGTATTGAAGAAATTTAAAAGGAGTGATTGTAAAAGTGTACCTACCCCTGTTCAATGTGCTGTGAAGTTGTTAATAGATTTTCCTTTGAAAGAGCTTGATCCTGTGTTGTATAGAAAAATTCTTGGAAGTTTAGTTTATTTGACTCATTCTAGTCTAGATATATGTTGTGGTTCAGTTGGTTGGTACACATATGAAGAATACATAGGAATTCCATTGGAACAAAACTTTGGTAATTTTGAGATATATTAGAGGAACACCTACTTATAAGATTTATTATGTATATTGTATTTTTTCACGTTTTGGTTAAGTGGATCCAGGTTGCACTGGTGACCCAAATTAGGGATAGTTGCATATTTCAGCTTGGTATTGGTTCAGTTACTTGGTCAAGTAAGAAGTAGAACTACTACATTTTTACCTTCTCGTAAGGTTAGATTGAATATAGAGCAATAAATGAAGCAATCGATCAAGAATATATTGCATGAGCTTGGACTTGCTCAAAGTAAGGTTATGGAAATAAATTGTGGGAACCAAAGTACAATTCATCTAGTGTTTCATGTGAAAACTAAAGCATATAAATTTAGTGTGATTTCATTGTTGAATTGATTTTTTGTTGAAATAAATAACACACAAAATACACCTTCAATAATGTTTGATAAAGAAACATTTCATGAAGTTGAAATTATTCCTAAGATGGGGGAAGTTGACATTAAGGGTGGATGTGATCTAATGCCACTTTGCACCATTAATATTAAAAGGTTTGTTAGGATGTATGATTTTTTTTTAGTAACAAGTAATATGATGTAACATTTTAGGTGAGCCTTAAGGGCATCTATGAGGGGTTGTTTGAATCATTATTTATTTATAGTGGTCCTTAAAAGGTTTGTTAGAACAATCTTTGCACCATGCTATGATTTTCACATTTTATAATATTAGGAAAATGATTCCTTCCTTGGGACTATATAGTGTTATAGGGAATTTCACATGGCGCGTAGTCCCTCAAAGAAATAATTAGGGCTTGACTATTGTACGAGCTCTTTGATATCCTCTTCTAATTCTCAGGACTTCTTTCCACCAAGATGAATACCCCATCCCATGATCTCCCATGCCATCCCAGTATCCAAACCCAGTAGGCAAGTCGAGCAGCCCAGGCCAGCCATTCAAATCCTTTTACCCCCTACCTAGACCATCCAATCCGCGGGTCTTCTTCTCTAGCTTATCGGGTGTTTCACAAGTTCGTAAGTGTGCAGGGCAATACATATTGGTATCCTACCACCAAAACATTGTTTTCTTCTTTTCTCTCTGGTTATAGAGATTATCCCAGGTCTATGGTTTGATAGAACATCGATGAAGGCAGTGAGTGTAAGCTCGCGACAATGTTGATCTAGGGTAAGTTGTTTCCATTTGCACAGATCTTAGCAGATGTTGGCATTAGTTTTGATCTAGAGGTTTTTCCAATGTAGACCCAGGTACTTCGCGGTACAAGATACCAACAAAACCCCTATTCACCGGCCCTTTCGGCAACAGACTGCAAACAGCTTGAGGTCTCACCTAAGGCGAAGTAGAGGGGGTGGTTGCAGAAGCAGGTTTCCACAACCTTGTGATGCAAGTGTTTCAATTGGTTAATGCGCAGCGCGGTGATAGACTGCAAACTGCGGTTAATGACTGCACGAGGTCTTCTACTTCATATCACGTACTGCGACAAGCAAGGATGCTTGCGCAACCAGCACCTGCACAGTGGGATTACTCCCACTCTACGACGATAAGTTATCAATGGCTTATCGCGCAACACTTCTGATGGATTGGCACGTCAACTAGACTACACGGTCGTTAATGAGATCTAATCACTTCTACTCAATCTTATTCGCTAATCCTTAATCATCCATCATTACTTAAACTGATAAACATTATGACTTATGCAAATGAGTGAGATGTGCGATGCTATGTGCTCTGATATCACGATTCAACCTTAGAAATTAACTATGTGTTTACCTCACAGATCCATTCATTCGAGGACTTATAGGTGCTTGGATATTAACATTCATCTATACACGAACTACTAACATCTTATTCCATCCCTTCCGCGGTGAATACAGATAAAAGTAAACATATATCAGATAATAGTAACTTCATGCATGCACTGTAAGTAATTTAAGCAATTATAATGGTAATCATACACAACAATCACATAACATAAGGTTTAACGTGGTTCACTCCCCCGGGTGGGAAGCTACGTCCACAAGAACTGTTGTTTATTATCTTAGGAAAGGGTACAACAGTTCTTCGCCTGCACACTCAGTTGCAGACGTTCTTCTTCCTCAAAATTAGGTCTCTGCGCATTCAGCTGTAGAGCCTTTACAATAGCTTTTGCTAAAAATCCTAACAATATTCAATAATACCCAAGTACAAAAGTAGTAACCCTTTCCCATACAAAAATGCCTTATATATAGATCATGCCCATAGTTCAAGTCTTTACATTATGAAAGCAAACCCTTAGGTTTACAAAACTGTCACGATTTTTCCCAAATCTGGACTGCATGTGTCTGGCAGCGGATCTTCTGCCATGCGTGCGCCAATGGGTTGTTTCCGCCGAGTTGTTCCTTCTTTCACGACCTTAGATGACTGGTTCAAGTAGTAGTGGTCCTTTGTTTTTGTGATCAGTCACCTACCTCCCGATCTGCACCTACCCACTGCTTGGTAGTTATCGACGATCTTTGCCAAAAATAGGTCTCATGTGACTTAACCGAACTAATTGCCGTCATTCATCCAACGCTTTACTTAGCTAGATCTCCATCGACGTGGCACATCACGGCACTGTAAACCTTGCAGCACCGACCTCACAGCTCTTCTGACACTCTGCTACGCGCAACGTTGCAGCACACCAAAACTGTGCTACGCTTCTCCTCGCCGCTTCCAAAACTGATCTTCACAAAAAGTCTCCATCCATGCTGCACTCAACTTCACAGTTCCCAAAACTTAATGTGCTCCAAAATTGACCTCCTTGGGCCAGGCCCAACAGGCCCCTAACACTTACATGTGGCTCGCCCTCGAGTCACTTGCAACTTCCTTAAGGTGTTTCGCTGATTGTGGGGTGAACTTCGCAGCGAATTCATTGAATGTGCCGATCAGCTTTCCTACCGCGTTCTTCGCATCCTGCTCAATTTGCCCGACGGTTTCCAGCATCTCCTGTGTTATCTCATGGTCGATCTGGCCTTCCACCTGCTCGTGATTTTCATTCATCTCCTTTAACTTTTCTTCAATCTCCTGCGAGATCATGCCGACCTCCTCTAATAATGGCTACGACTTATCGCCCATTTCGGTCTCTTTCTCACGCAATGCTTGCACTTCCTTCTTTAGGTTGTTGATTTCTCTGTATTTTAGGAGCTTATCTCTTACTGGTAGCATCTTAACTTATTCACCCATCTTTTCGAGTGCTTCTTGCTTTTCTTTCACTTCCCTCTTTACCTCCAGCAACTGTTGATCTTCCTCAAGGGCATTAAATGCCTTCGTCGCTGCTTCTAGTAGACTCTGGCACTTAGCCACTTCAGCTGCAATATTCTGTGTTGTTGTTTTCACTGCTCCCTGCCTTAATTGTTGTTCATCTGGTGGGGTTTGTGGATTGATCTGCGCCTTCAAGGCAACAATCTCAAACTCATGGAGAATCTCCATGTCATCCTTCTCTGTCTTAAGACTATTGACCAGATCGCCAATCTTGACAATAGTATCTGCTGGTTCTAGTTGTACTTCAAACTCATCTATGTTATATGCAACCGCAGTGATCGTTGTCTCCAATCTCAGCTGACGATCATGCTCATCTTGCAATTGCATAGTTTTTCGCGAGCTATCTTCCTCTAGCTGTCTATTAGCTGCTTGCAGCTCCGCCTGTCCTTTTAGTGCATCTATGGTTCTGTCATGCATTTCTTCGAAAACTTGCGTCTGCAAGTAATGTAGTCCTAGCAATGGTATTTTTGCAAGATCAACCTCCACGTGCTCTACATTCTTCGTATCTAGCATTACTTCATCAGGTAATGGCAACCTTATAGATAATGGTTGCAGATGGACAAGACGAGACCTCGCGGGAATGGTGATTTGCTGCTGCGAAGTTCCCGCCGACTGCCCTTCAACTATAGATTCACGTTGCAAGGGTAATCTTCTGCTTACTTCATCAATTTTTTGGGAAATCCCTTACAGTGTAGTCAAGTTTTGGTTCAAACTGTCCTGAATTGCCTTTTCTTTCTTCTCCTTGTCGATCGAGATCTCCTCCATTTGTTCAGTGACCTTCGCAGCGATCATTAGGTAGTCATATTCGTGAATCACTATGTCCAATTGGTCTTTGCTTGATTTATGCTTTTTCCTTGGTTCCTTGCGCCCTGAAGGACTCCCAGCGTCCTTCCTTTTGCCTGACTCTTTATCTTCTACTATGGGACACGGGATGGGGTTATCCTCACCAAAATCACTTTGGATGTCCACAACCTCAACTCGGAATGCAGTTGGCCATTCCCTCATAATATTCTCAATATCTTCCTCGTACATATGGTAGTTTCCTGGGTACCAGTCAGGATTATTCATCTGCGCTTTAGCTGAAATCGAGATGCATTTCATCGCAGCATAAAAGTTGATGATGTGGATATATTTGCTTGTTACTTGCTTTGGTATTCGAGGTGTAAGCATGATGGCCCCGCGCAGCTGGTCATAATATGTGTAAAAGACCAGCGTTGTCTCGTGCTATCTTTCGGGATTCAAATTTGCCCACAGATTCTAATAGCGAGCACATCTGCAGTCTGAGGTGTCCGTGATCACTCCAACATATTGTTTCGGCTCCCTCCATCATAGGAAAGCGATCAGCACGATTAACCAGGTGAAGTGGAAGTATCCACCATTGATTTGCATGTCATTCAGTTCCTCTAAGAACTCATTTAGTAGATATTGACACCAATTGAATTCTTCTCCCTCGGCAGTTGCAGCGCCAAGTAGTATAGCGCCCGCAGAGACTTCTAGTGGTCTGCACTTTCTTAGAATTTTGCCCGCTAACAGCTGCGTGACAAACCTTATTGCTTGGTCGTTTATGTCATCTATCTCGAAGCCTCACTTCCCTTAGATGACAGACTGCATTTGTTTCATCAATGCGGCTACCTCTTTATCCTTTGATTTCCCCTGAAAGAACTTCCTTGTGTCTGCTCCCCTTTTGCTCAATCCAGTTATCTGATGGATTAAGTCAATTGTCAGATCGATATTCTGGTCCAGCCATAAATATCCATGGTGGATGCATGCCATAAGATTTTGCACCACCGCGTTGAGCTCCGGTGATCTATCGAAATGTGGGAGCCTGAGCAGGTTGAGCAGCCCCGACTTGGCTACTCCGAACAAGTAGCTTTCGGCAACCAAGGTGAGGTTTCCCTTTGCATTCTTCTTCCAGCACACGTATTTGTCGGGTTGGAACTGTGGGAACCTTGGCTCGATGGGCTTCTCCTTCTGCATTTCTAGCAGATCGTAGTCCTCCCATTTACATTCTGGAATCTTTCCCAATAGATTTTTGTCCACCTCAACATGCTTCGATATCGGAGAGAGTGGTATCTCATACTTTGGACTCTTTAGTAGTTTAATGGCCGGTGCATCCACTGCACGTGGCAAGATATAGTTTGGGGTCCTAGTTAAAGGTATCTCTTTATCGGCAAGGGGCTTATTTGTCCCTACCGAACTTGTCTTCAGTATTTTTGACCTTGGCGCTGCTGGATTTTTCCCTTTGTCTTGCATTAAGGGGCCGTGTCTTGGGGATCTTCTTGGACCATGTTCTGGTTCAGTGATGACTTTCTTGTTTGGGGTTCTCATTAACTCGTCAATTCCTCCATGTTGGAACAACCTCACAGTCTCTTCGACTGTGAACTCTTTGTCAACAAAGGACCTCTGTGTCATTCACTTGCACACTACTCGGCTAACCAGTGGATAACTTGCAGATCTAACTCAGAAAGAAATATGTGCAAGAATTTCTAAGTGCTTTGGGAATGCCTGCAAGTCTAACTACTGTATTATTTATAGCTACGGTCCCCGCCCCTTAACGGTTAGATAAGCATTAAATGTAGTATCCGTTAACCAATTTCGGCATATGCTTCTGTCAATTCCGTCCTTAAGTCGTTCAGAATGGCTATGTGTGCTTTAAATGCCTAAGCGGTCGGTAGGAAAGTACTGCATAACGACTATATTTCCGATCGACACTGTAACAGCTATTTTCTGGAGCCTTGCGTCGAACTGCGCGGTAGGTCATCTTTGGTTCTGTGCAGTGACTTCGCGGTGTCTGATATCTTTCTTTCTTCAGGGTTGCCTTTTGAGTGTCGCAATAGCGCATTGTTTCTTTTGCTTTCTTATCATATTTTTTCTTTTACGTGCAGCTTCAACAACGTTGCACGGTATATAGATCTATCTTTACAATTTTGTGTACAGATTTTTCCACAGTTTCTAGTGCCCAATTCCAACTGTACGTGGCACTTAGAAACTTTTCCTTCCTTTTGATCATACTGGATGCTGCGAAGCAAGACTATCGCGGTAAAGCTTTAGTCTGCTTCCATTTATCAAATTGGGGAATGTATCACCGGCTAAAGTATCTAACTGAACTGCACCACCGTTAGTAACATGGATAACAGTGTATGGCCCAAGCTAATGCATTTTAAACTTCCCCGAAAACTTCATGAATTTACTATCATACAGGAGGACTAGGTCACCTACTTGGAAATACTTGCTCTTGATGTGGCGATCGTGCCACGCTTTCTCACGCTCTTTTTGTACTTGTTGGTGGAAGCATGCGATGAAGCGATATTCTTCCATACCAACCAAGTGTAACAACCTTTGTTTCAGTGTTGTGCAATCTGACATCCCTGTAAATGCAGCTATTCTCAAGCTAGGGATAATGTACTCCATTGGCATTATTGCTTCCTGCCCATAAGCCAATCTGAAAGGTGTATGTCTAGTTAATTTCTTACATGTCGTTCTGTATGCCCATAATACAGATGGAATGCGCGGGTCCCAGTCATCGCGGTTTACGTTGCATATCTTGGTTAGCGCATTCTCAAGTACTTTATTGAATGCTTCAACAGTTCCATTCACTTGCAGATGATAAGGCATACTACGCTGATGATGGATGTAGAACTCTTCGGTCAAAGCTTCAATGGTTCTATTCATAAAATGAGTGCCTTGATCACTCATCAAGATATTTGGACATCCAAACCGTGTAAGGATATTTTCAAAAATGAACTGTGCGGCTGTAGCTGCGCTACAGTCTTTGACTGGCTTTGCTTCTGCCCATCTGATGAGGTAGTCAGTTGCAGTAATAATGTACCTTGCACTAGTTCTCTTTCCCGGTGGGTTAATAGGTCCCACGAAATTGATTTCCCATTTCTCGAATGCCTACAAGGTTAGCTGAGGATTCAACGGCATTTCATCTCTTCTGGACGATTTCCCTGTCCTCTGACAAACATCGTATCTCTAGTAGTGTTGTTGATGTATATGTAACTTCGGAATGTATTTCATCAATGTATTATATATATATTTATTGTACCCTTATAAGAGATGTGTTATTCCTCTATAAGGAAGTGTCGTCATGTGGATTGACAAGTGTCGCAAGTGTGTGTACTTGCCGATGGGTTATTAGACCACCTTATGGGGTCGGCCCTATTTAATATATAATATAATGTGGATATACTCAAGTAGACAAGTCGGCCCCAGTAGGTCACTGGGCAAAAAGGTGAGTATAAATAGAGATAGGAGATCTCTATTTTACTCACTCGAAAAAGTATCTATCTCTCTCTCTGAAAAGTGGCGCACTGGTGAGGAGGAGGAGGATCATCTGCTAGGAGACTATCTCTGTATTATTTGGTTTTATTTTGGTTGAGCCATTGCTCTCTCTATCTCTGAGGAAGTTGTGGGGTTTTTCACCTTAGGGTTTTCCCCACGGAAACTCTGTGTCTCTTGTCTCTATGCTTTTGATTCTTGTGATGCTTGTGATGCTTGTCATATTATGATTGTCATGCATTGATATACTGTAGATGTTATTCTCTCAGCAAAGATCCTATAGTATTGTGATTTAATACTAAAAATTTAACATGGTATCAGAGCTTAACTGAGAAGAAGACATTTTGCAGTGACGAAAGCTTGTATTCCTTGTTTATTGGGTTTCTCTCCACAGATTTTTGAAATTCAGTATAGTAGATTGGATCTAATCATCAAGGCGCATCTTTCTGTCCAATCAGATTTCAGTTCCGAGCATTTTCAGTTTTGGCCCTAAAAATTAGGGTTTCCACAAAAATAGGAATTTCTGGAAACTGAAGGTACAGCTGGAAGCTCCTTGCAAAAATCGAAGGTTTGAGCTTTGGATCGAGATTTTTGGTTGGGTAGATCTTCGGGAAACTCAAACCCTAATTCAGGGCTCTCCCTAGTGAACCCGGGAGGACAAAAAGGCAATTTTGAAGGGCAAGACTTTGCTGATCTCAAATTCTGAATGTACTAGGCTGATCAGCTCTCCAAGTCGCATCTTTCTATCATTTTGGAATTTTGAAATTCACATTTTGAATTTTTAGGGTTTCTCTGACAAACCCTAATCCGGGACCAGATCCAGTTTTCAGCACTTCAAGTGGTAAGTCCTAAATCTTTTCTATTTCCATTTGAAGTACTCTTAAAGATGTCTCTCCACACCAAGCTTGAGGATAAGCTTGAAGGGGCTGATAACTTCCGAGCCTGGAAGTATAGGATTGGGCTAATACTGGAAGAGAATGAGTTGGACTCATATGTGAAAGAAGACATCCCTATCCCAGAGGATGAAGAGGCCAAGGCATTACACAAGAAGAACTTGGTCAAGGCAAAGAGAATCATTGCTGATTCTATCAAAGACCATCTCATACCCCATGTGTCTTCTCTCAAGACACCCAAAGAGATGTTTGAATCCTTGACCAAGCTATTTGAAGGAAAGAACATAAATCGGAAGATGACCCTGTGGAACCAATTGAAAGCAGTAAAGTTTCAGAATGGAGAAACCATTCAATCTTACTTTTCAAGGGTCTCCTAGATCAAGGAACAACTAGAAGCAGTGGATGAAATGGTGGAGAATGGTGAAGTGGTGATGACCACTCTGAATGGCCTACCCAGGTCATGGGATTCCTTCATTCAAGGAATTTGTGCAAGAAAGAAGTTGATCTCCTTCAGTAGACTTCGGGAAGAATGCTCTCAAGAAGAAGCTAGACTTATAGCTCGTGAAGAAAAGATGGGAGGTGAAGATCAAGCTCTTGCAGCTCACACCAAAAGAGGTAAATCCAAGAAGGAATCATCTCATAATAGAAGATCCTCTCACCACCATTATCATAAAGATAAGAAAGATCTCAGATGCTTCACTTGCAATGAGAAGGGACACTTTGCTTCAGATTGTCCCAAGAAGAAGAAAGACAACAACAACAACTTCAGCAAAAAGAAAAAGAATAACAAAAGAAGATATCATGCTCATGCTGCCGAAGATGATGAACCTCCAAAGAAAAAGGCTAGGGCATAAAGTAGTAGTGATGATGACTCATCAAGTGAAGAAGAGTATGTTCTGATCTCTGCACTCACAGGCACAATCTCCCATGGTTGTAATGATTGGTTGATTGATAGTGGGGCCTCCAAACACATGACTGGGTTCAAGGAATCTTTTGTGAACCTTTCTGAACATGAATCACCCCATAAGGTGAAACTTGGGGATGATTATCAATACCCAATCAAAGGAAGTGGTGAAGCCTCCTACAACCTAGATTATGGAAAATCATTGAAGATGAAGGAAGTACTTTATGTACCTGGGCTCAAGAAGAACTTACTCTCCATTTCTGCATTAGATGCAAAAGGTATGAGGGTTGCATTTGTGGATGGCCAAGTCCTAATGTGGCCAAAGGGAAAGACCATAGATGATGCAGTAGTGATTGGAAAGCAAGAGGGAGGTTTGTACAATTTGAAGGGACAACCTGAACATGCCATGGTGACATAAATACAAAGATTCATCCATAGTCATGGATCACATAGAGGTATGTATAATTTGTTTTTGAAAAAGTTAACTAATGAGTTATGTAGGTCATTGAAGAGAACAAGAACACATTGCTAGACATAACTAGCAAATATGGTGACCAGGTATGTGTTTCTTATATCATAGGATCTATCATATAAGTATGCATGGCATGATTGATGATGATTGTTCATAAAGTCATAAGTTTGAATAATCATGGGCATATGCATGTTATGTGTCTTACCTTAATTAATAATATGACTAACCAGAAGAGTCATAGGTTTGAGTAATTACAGGTTTAGACATGTTATGTTTCTTATGATATGACTAACCATAAGAGTCCTATATAAATCTTGAATGCTAATGCTTATTATTTCTGTTTGAAATGATCATGACTATACATACTTGAGATTATTGTGTTTTAATGAATGTATGATTTTGTATGAGATCACAAGGATAACACAATCATGATACTAAGAAGCATGCATAGGGACCAAGGATGAATATGAGTTCAAGAACAGGTAATCCAGGAAGCAAAGATCAAGAGGGAGCACACTCCAGTGGTTTCTGCAAGGGTGCAGATATTCAGAGGGAGTTGTCCATCTCTCTACATTCCACAACAAGAAGGTGTAGAAGGACTCCAGCAGCTCCTGCAAGGAAGAAAAGACTCAGAGGGAGTCCACCCAACAAACAAATAAAGATAAGTATTTTAATTTTCTTGCATATTTGTTTGCTTAAATAAAATTGTTCAATGATGTATATGCTCATGTTCCTAGACTTATTGTGCATATTAGAATGATTGAATTAATGAACAGTATACTACTAATATGCATGTGTTGGGTAAGTGGCCTATGGCACTGTACAACATTCCATTGCTACTTATCTAGAATGAAACCTCTTTGCTGACATGTTGGGAGTTGTGCACACTCTTAACAATGTTCTGGTAGAGATTGGAAGGCATCTAGAAAGTTACGGGATATGGATAAATGTTGTATTGAAGCATTGGCTAAGATAATTGCATGACTGTATGACATATTTCTTCAGGTGTAAGAATTTGTTCTGAAAATTATGAGATGTTTCTAATCATGCAATTTAACCTGTTTTGTAGGAAAGACCGTATATCTTCACCTACAAAAGGACTACAACATTTGTTCCAGCAACAAAGATATCTATTGAAGATATTGAAGTTCCCAGGATCTGGGATGAAGAAATGGAATGCCATGATCCGTCGATCATGAAGAATGATGTTTGGGATGCGATCCCAAGAGCTAAAGGGAAGTCTGTTGTGACTTCCAAATAGAACTTTCAGATCAAGCATGTTGCAGATGGCAGCATAGAGAAATATAAAAGTGATGAAATAGAAGATACACCAGATGGATTCAAGACAGCTTTCTTGAATGGTGTAGTTGAAGAAGAAGCAGCCACTTGGTTCTGAGATACATGACAGGGAGTCATATGTGTACAGACTGAAGAAAGCCTTGTATGGCTTGAAGCAAGCTCCCAGAACCTGGTATGGTAGGATGGACAATTTCCTATCTAGTTTGGGCTTTACCAAGAGCAAAGCAGATTCCAACCTTTACTACAAGGTTGAGGAAGGGAATCCTGTGATTCTACTACTGTATGTGGATGACCTATTTGTGACAGGAGATGACAGACTGATTGCAGATACTAAAAGGAAGCTTGCAGCTGAATTCGACATGAAATATTTGGGAATGATGCACTATTTCCTAGGTATGGAGGTGTGGCAAAATGCAGGTGGGATCTTCCTTGGTCAAGGGAAGTACACAGTAGATATCCTGAAGAGATTTGGGATGATGGATTGCAAGGCCATGGCAACACCTATGGCATCAAATTTGAAGCTTCTATGTGATGCTTCATCTGAGCCGATTGATGTCTCTATGTATCGTGAGATGATTGGGTCCTTGATGTACCTGACGAACACGAGACCAGACATTTGCTTTGCTGTGAACACATTGAGCCAGTTCCTGACGGATCCGAGGAGTATTCACCTGGTTGCTGTAAAGCATGTTCTGAGGTACCTGAAGGGTACAGTGGATTATGGGCTCAGGTATGAGGTGAATCAAAAGTTTAACCTGCAGGGTTATGTTGATTCAGATTGGGATGGCAGTGCTGCAGATATGAAGAGCACATCTGGGTGTTGCTTCAGTATGGGATCAGGTGTGATCTCTTGGTTTAGCAGGAAGCAATCCTGTGTAGCACTGAGTACAGCTGAGGCAAAGTATGTTGCAGCCTGCTCAGCTAGTTGTGAGGCAGTATGGCTACGGAAGCTACTGTCTGAGCTATTTGATCTCCCATTGGAAGCTACTGGTATCTTCTGTGATAACCAGAGTTGTGTGAAGCTGTCCGAGAATCCAGTGTTTCATGACAGGTCGAAACACATAGAGATCAAATATCACTATATCAGGGATATGGTGCAGAGAGGAGCTGTGAAGCTCCTATATGTTGCGACAGACGAGCAGATTGCAGATGTGCTGACGAAGCCACTAGCCAGGGTGAAGTTCGAGTACTTCAGAGAGAGGCTTGGCGTTCTTCAGATCGAGGACACTTCGAGGAAGAAGTGATGGACACATTTGCGGAAGCCATTCCAAGCATGTTGGAAGGAGGATCCTTCACATGGCTGTGGATGTAAGCGCTGGATGATGAGCATCAGGATGATGTTCTGGTTTCTGCCTGGATATGATCAGTTGGATCATTTTTATGTATGTATGTACGCATCATGTTGGATGCTGGATATGATCAGTTGGATCATTTTCATGTATGTATGTACGCATCATGTAGATGCTGGATATGATCAGTTGGATCATTTTTATGTATGTATGTACGCATCATGTAGATGCTGGATGTGATCAGTTGGATCATGTGTATGTATTTTGTATATGCATCATGTTGGATGCTTGGACCATGTATCTGTATATGTATCAGATGGGTACATTGTATGATCAGGTGAATCATGTATGGTGATATGTATCATGTACTTGTATTTGTATCAGGTGGATACTTTGATGATCAGGAAGATCATGTATGATGATATGTATCAGGTAGATACTTGGTATGCATCAGGTAGATGCATTGATGATCAGGTGGATCAGGTATGATGACATGCAGCAGGATGTTGCAGTGATGATCAGGATGATCATAGATGACGAGCTTCAGGATGTTGCTCCAGATGACATGCAGCAGGATGTTGCAGTGATGATCAGGATGATCATAGATGACGAGCTTCAGGATGTTGCTCCAGATGACATGCAACAGGACGTTGCAGTGATGATGATCAGGATGATCGTGGATACATCAGGATGATGTATGGTGAGTATCAGGTTAATACTCTGTGGCCGTGGATCAGGTTGTGCAGATAAGCATGTAATTTGTGCCCTGGGAGATTTGCAGATGGTCTTTCGAGGTTTTGCCTATGGCATGTAATTTGTGCCCTGGGACATCTGGCAAATGCTCTTTCGAGGTTTTGCTTGGGAGGACATATAATTTGTGCCCTGGGAGATCTGCAGATAGTCTTTCGAGGTTTTGCCTATGGCATGTAATTTGTGCCCTGGGATATCTGGCAGATGCTCTTTCAAGGTTTTGTCATATGGCATGTAATTTGTACCCTGGGAGATCCGATAGGTTGAGCTGTGTGCTCGTAATCAGTCCTGGGATGCTCTTGCGAGGTTTTGCCATGACCACATGTAATTTGTGCCCTGGGAGATCCAATAGGTTGAGCTGTGTGCTCGTAATCAGTCCTGGGATGCTCTTGCGAGGTTTTGTGGTGACCACATGTAATTTGTGCCCTGGGAGATCCGATAGGTTGAGCCGTGTGCTCGTAATCAGTCCTGTGATTCTCTTTCGAGGTTTTGTGATGAGGTCACATATAATTTGTGCCCTGGGAGATTTGCAGATGGTCTTTCGAGGTTTTGCCTATGGCATGTAATCTGTGCCCTGGGACATCTGGCAAATGCTCTTTCGAGGTTTTGTGACGCACGTAAAAATCCTGAGGATTCCACAGTATGGCCAGTGATGACGAAGACCTGCAGGTGGTGGGCCTACATCCAGTATGAAAAAGGACTGGCTCTGTAGAACTTCCTATGACGAGTAGAGATAGAGATTGGATGAGATAGCAGCAGCAGTGACGATGATGATGACGATGCATCGATGACGATGATCCAGAGAATAAGACTTGTCTAGCAGATCTGTGTCGAGAAATACCTTCCTAGTTAAGAGGGAGTGTTGATGTATATGTAACTTCAGAATGTATTTCATCAATGTATTATATATATATTATTTGTACCCTTATAAGAGATGTGTTATTCCTCTATAAGGAAGTGTCGTCATGTGGATTGACAAGTGTCGCAAGTGTGTGTACTTGCCGATGGGTTATTAGACCACCTTATGGGGTCGGCCCTATTTAATATATAATATAATGTGGATATACTCAAGTAGACAAGTCGGCCCCAGTAGGTCACTGGGCAAAAAGGTGAGTATAAATAGAGATAGGAGATCTCTATTTTACTCACTCGGAAAAGTATCTATCTCTCTCTCTGAAAAGTGGCGCACTAGTGAGGAGGAGGAGGATCATCTACTAGGAGACTATCTCTGTATTATTTGGTTGTATTTTGGTTGAGCCATTGCTCTCTCTATCTCTGAGGAAGTTGTGGGGTTTTTCACCTTAGGGTTTTCCCCACGGAAACTCTGTGTCTCTTGTCTCTATGCTTTTGATTCTTGTGATGCTTGTGATGCTTGTCATATTATGATTGTCATGCATTGATATACTGTAGATGTTATTCTCTCAGCAAAGATCCTATAGTATTGTGATTTAATACTAAAAATTTAACAAGTGTTCCTTCGAATCTTTATGGATTGTTGGCCACCATAGTCCTGTGCGCAATATCTTCTGCGCAGTAGCTCTTCCTGCGTAGTGGCCTCCTGCTGCTCCTAAATGTGCCTCTGCCAATATATATGGTTTCTCATGCTCCAATACGCACCTTCGCAGTACTTCATCAGGTCCTAATTTGTATAGCTGCCCTGCAATAATGGTGAAATTTGTGGCTCTCACTACCAGTTGCTTCCTCTGTTGCGTAGTGAATTGTTCAGGTGCGAACCCTGTAGTTAGAAATTCAATAATGTCCTGATAATATTCATCGGCGCCCTGTATAGAGAACAACTGCGTGTCAGGCAGATTGTCTTCAAGGTTCGTAGGCTCTTCTCCTGACTCAATCCTGGATAGATGATCAGGTCCTAAATTTAACCTGCCTGGTTTAACCATTATTTCAAAATCATACTCTTGGAAGAGTAGTAGCCATCTGCATATTCGCCCCCCTAACATTGTCTTATTGACCAGGTATTTCAATGCATAGTGGTCAGTAAACATTGAGAAGTGCGCACCAAGCAAATAGTGTCTGAACTTTTACAGTGCATATACCATTGTGAGTCCTTCCCTTGCAGTAGTGGTATAATTCTTCTCAGCAGATGACAGCTTTCTGCTCGAAAATGAAATGGGATGATCGATGCCTCCTTCTCTTGGTTGAGTGAGAACAACGCCCAATGATATACATGAAGCATCAACATGGACATGAAATGGCTTCTCCCAGTCTGGAAAAACTAGGATCGGCGCAGTGACCATCTTCTCTTTCAATGTATCAAATCCTTTCTCGCAATATTCATTCCAATTGAACGGTGCATCCTTTTTTAAAAGCTTCTCCATTGCTGCGGTTATCTGTGCATACCCTTTTATGAATTTCCTATAGTACCCGGTATGCCCTAGTGTAGTGCGCAATTTTTTAACTGAATTTAGTGTAGGCAAGTTGATAATAACTACGATCTTCACAGGGTCAACCATCAATCCCTGCTTACACACAATGTGTCCCAACAGAATCCCATAAGGAACACAGAAAATACACTTCTTCAAATTCAATGAAATCTGATGTTGTCTGCATTTTTCCAGCATCATTCTGAGGTTCGCAGTATGGTTCTTCAGTAGCCCAAAAATGGTCCAATCATCGAAGTAAACCTCTAAAACTTGTGGATGAATTCTTTCAATGCTGCGATCACCACTCTAGAAAATATGGCTGGTGCGTTCTTCAAACCAAAGGGCATCACTGTATACTGGAACGACCCCCATTCTGTTGCAAAAGTGGTTTTATGCCTATCGAATGGATCAATTCTTATCTGATGGTATCCAGAAAATCCATCAGTAAAATAGTATGCCTCATTTCCTCTAACGTTATCAAGTACTTCATTGGTAAAAGGTGTAGGAAATGGGTCATGCATTGAGGCATCATTCAGCTTTCTGAGATCAACACAGATCTTGATCTCACCCTTTGTTTTCTTGTCTTGGACGACCATCGGGCTTATCCATTCAGATTCTTCAACAGGCTCAATGATCCCTGCATCGAGCATATTGTCAAGTTCTGCCTTAACTCGTTCTTTGTAGCGTGGGTTCAGTCTATATGGCCTTTGTTTTATAGGTTTCGCTCCAGGCTTAAGAGGAATTCTCATCACTCCTAAGTCTCCCAGGATGCCTTTCATCTCTGTGAACTTCGTCAGGAATACTTCCTGATATTCCCTAAATATAGCCGCGATCTCCGCAACTGTATCATCATCCTAGTAGTCTCCTATTGTTGTGAACTTCGGCTCTTCACTGGTACCGATGTTCACTTTCTTTGTTTTGACCGGTCTACTCATATCTGGAATCTCTAGTGTAGGTCCTTCTATTTCGCGCGTTCCTTTTGATTCAGGGATCTTGATATTGCGCGGGTCCTCCATATCATTGTCTTCCTTATCTTCGTATTTTTCAGCTAAGTTATAACAGTCCAAGACTTGCTCTACTTGTTCTTCCCAATCTGGATGTAGACTCGCAAGTACATTGTTTGCTTCAAAAAACTCTTCTAATGTTATGTTTTCTTTTGTGCAATCAGGTGTAAATATCTTTTCCTTGATAACCTGCAGCGCATCATGGATAGTTGGATGGTCATCTTCAAAGCTAAAGTCCTTCTGGAAGCTCGCAGTGAGGACAGACCAATCCGCGGTTCCTCTGTGCAACTCCTCCTCCAGGTACTAGTTCTTTGGAATAGGCTCCTCCAGCATATGCACAAAGAGATGTACCCATTCTATCTGTGGTCTTTCTTCCCAAGCTTTTGCACAGGCTGCAATATGATCCTTTGTATCCATCTAGCCATTATATTTCTCAAATGGTAGTGTAACCTTATCGACAAATCTGATATGTAGTTTTATTCTGCACTGGTCCCAAGTTGTCAACGTATTTTTATGAATAGCCCACCATCTGGCAGGTGTCTCGCGGAGTGCCATGTCTAATGCTGAGATGCGATGTTCATCTGGAACTATTGCAGTGTATTCTTTGATAAATGAATAGACATTAGTTGTACCATCATAAGTGGGGATTGGACTTACCTGCTTTCCAATCCAGCGGAGTGACTTTGTAATTGTCGCGCATCTCCTAGCAGATATTTCATGCATTCTGTGTTGCCAGTTTTCTAATCCTACCTCAGAGTCTGAGATGCAAGAACTATTGCAGCGCCAGCTGAGCATTCCATCCGCAGTAGGATAAGTATAATCCGTAGCATTTGTTGTCATTTTATAGATACGGTCGAGATCTTGAACTCTGTACTCTTCTTGAATTGGTTCAACATATCGCTCCCCCTGTGAAGGGTCCAATGGTGCGACGACCCTTGTGTCATTGCCTTCAAATATCATTTTCATTGTCTTCAGATTTATGATGGTGGAGTTCGTCATTTCCCAATCGATGCTCAGCAGTGCTGGATAAGGATTGCTATCATCCACAATTTCAATTACTTCGAATTCTGCGTAACTTTGCACTCCGTCAATGTCGACAATGGTATTGGTTAACCTTCCCAGCGGTATAACTATGCCTTGATTAGCCATTCTTAACTGTATAGGTGACCACTGTAACTTTGGTTTCCCCATCGCCTACCATGTCTTCTTGGTCAAGACATTTACTTCAGATCCGAGATCAAGAACGATCTCATCCATCTCGTAGTCTCCTATCTGTGTAGTGAACCGCATTTCCCTCCCGGTTCTTTTGGGACTCCTAATGTTATGTACTGCGCCATGTGCAGTTCCTTTCTTACTGCATGATTCATACTGATTTATTAGTTTTTCAAATTCCATAAGAGGGTCTTTGTTTTTTAATAATTTGATGCAGCTATGTAGGAACTGCGCAACAAAATTGGATGTATCTGGTGTAGTGCGCCTCTGATCATATGCCAGTGGCATATATTCTATCTGTGGTTCTTGACTGCGCAATGGGATCCTTGGTGAAGTAGGTGGTGCTTGTTTGAACATGTCCCGCGCTTCTTTAAATATTTCTTTATTTTTCTGTAAGTTCAATGGAGGTGCTTTCCTATGAGCTTTTCTAATCCCTACTGTTTCTCCAGGGTTCTTCTTAGGATCAGTTGTTCCAGAAGTCGAGGCTTCTGTACTTTTGTCTCTTCCTGTATCAGTGCCACTTCGCGTTACTGCATTTACACTATGACCTATAGGTCTGCTCTCTGCTGCGATCAACTGAATGTTAGGGTTCGGAGTTTCTGTCCTTCTCCGCTTCTGCATCTCTACTTCAAGCACGGGGCAGTCTTCAATCACATGATCAAACGATTTACAGTAGTTGCATGTGGTGCATGGATTAGTACATTCTCTAGATACATGACCTGGTTGGCCACAGTTATAGCATATTATTTGGCTTCGTCCTCTTCCTTGAGCTTGGCCAGCATTTCTTCCTCTCCCGCGGTATCCACCACCACGGCCTCTATATCCTCCTTGATCATAGTGGGTGTTATCTTGCTTTGGCTGATTTTCCTCTTGGACGCGGTACATTCCAGCACCTCGCATTGCTTCCATATCTCGCTTTCTTTCATTCGTCAATTCGTAAGTGCGACAGTTAGACTCATCATGTCCAACTGATTTACAGAAATTACAGTATAAGTTTTTAGATGATTTGACATATTTCTGTATGAGGTAACAATCCTCAGGACTGTGTCCTCTGGTTCTACAAATTTCACACCATGGCACCTAGTTCTGATTCATATTCATTGGGTTTGGTGCACCACTGTTAAGATAATATTGAAATAAGGGGCAATGTTCTCTAGTGTGACCCTCTCCTTTGCATCCTGTGCACCAAACTTCATGTCTCTGTTCCTTTCCATTCTTCATACCTTGTAATTCTAATGTCAAGGTAGCCAACTGGTTTTGGATCTGTATCATCCCAGAACTACTTTCTCCAATTGGTGAAGCTTCTAACTTCATAGCGATCTCCAAGGCCTCAGCTTGAGATACAACCTTCTGTTGCATCAGTGGTTGTCTGATATGGGGAAACAGCGCAGCAATGAACCATTCTTGATGCTGTTGCGGAGCTATAACAAAGCTCACTTGGTCCAACAATGTTTTGAATTTTTGGTCAAATTCTTAGACCAATTCAGTAGGTTTCTGCTTGATTTCTTTCAACTCTGTTATGCACTATGATTTTGATTTGGGTTTCTTAAACTCTGCTACAATCATGGTCTTGATGTCTGCTAGGGTTCTCGGTTGTGATTGAGAATACTTCATAAACCAATGCAATGATCGATCTCTAAAAGTAGTGATGAGCTGCGCTCTTTTTATAGCATCATCCGTAACTTGCTTGACACTCCACACGGATTTGCATAGAAACCAGTGCTGATCAGGGTCTTCCTGACCCGTTCCTTTGAATATCGGCAGTTTTATATCGTTATCTGTCATTCTCCTTCCGGATTGTGTATGGTTTTGGGACTGATTCCCTACGACAAAAGTAGACGCAAGCTGCTGGATTGTGCTAGGGATAGTATTCTACGGAATGGTCTGAGTCATTGTGTTGTGAGCACTCGCTCCTGCGGTGTTGTTAGTATTGCTGATCTCTGGGATGGGCTGCGCGATGCTCGTGGCGGGTGGGTTCTGGACTGATGGATTCTGAGGTGTAATACGCTGGATTGTGGCTGATAAATGAGTGTTCGTATTACTGAGGTCACATGGAATTTCGGTATCTATACAGTTTCTAGATTGTCTGGGATTCTTTTCGTTAGTAAGCTTATATCTCTTTCCACTTCTCAAAGTATGGTTTTATTCATTAGAATCAATGTGTGTATTCTCTACCATGACAGATTTAGAATTATTGTTGCATTCTTAACACACCTTTCTTAGCTAAGAGCATTTTAATGTATAGACTGAGGTTTTTCAGGAACTTACCTCTAAATCCTTCAAAAAAGTATGCTTCAGCTTGGCTGTAGGATTTCAGCGTGTCTACAGCAAACTCGGTCACAAATCCTTCAAGTATGCTATCAACCCAGAAGTCGACTGCTCGCGACAGTGGGTTGTCTATTGCTTTGAGTTATTCAATAAGCTCCGGAGTCCACTGCGTAGGTACTCCGGCTTGAAAACAATTCTTTCTTTCTACTAGGCGCGATATCCACTCGTGTAGCTCGTTCGGAAACGAATCCCAAAAAATTTCGTGGATGTCCCTCCACAAGTATTTGTTCAACCACTGTACGTCAGATAGACGTGGGTGTTTGTTTTCTTTCTTTGCAAAATCTCTTTCAATCTTATCACACCAAGCCCAGATCTCTTTCTTTTTTGGATGCCAGTTGTCTGACCCTAATGGTAACTCGTATTCTTCTTCACAAATTACTTTTTGAAACACGTTATCACATCACTGAGTCTTAGCGCGGCAATGAAATCATTTGTTGGCGTTAGTTCTGATCTAGAGGTTTTTCCAGTGTAGACCCAGGTACTTTGCGGTACAAAATACCAACAAAACCCCTATTCACCGACCCTTTTGGCAACAGACTACAAGCAGCCTGATGTCTCACCCAAGGAGAAGCAGAGGGGGTGGTCGCAGAAGCAGGTTTCCACAACCTTGTGATACGAGTGTTTCAACTGGTTAATGCGCATCGTGGTGATAGACTGCGAACTGTGGTTAATGACTGCGCGAGGTCTTCTACTTCGTATCGCGTACTGCGACAAGCAAGGATGCTTGCGCAACCAACACCTACGTAGTGGGATTACTCCCACTCTACGTCGATAAGTTATCAACGGCTTATCACGCAGCACTTCTGATGGATCGGCACGTCAACTAGACTGCGCAGTCATTCATGAGATCTAATCACTTCTACTCAATCTTATTCGATAATCCTTAATCATCCCTCGTTACTTAGACTGATAAACATTATGACTTATGCAAATGAGTGAGATGTGCGATGCTATGTGCTCTGATATCGCAATTCAACCTTAGAAATTAACTATGTGTTTACCTCACAGGTCCATTCATTCGAGGACTTATAGGTGCTTGGCTGTTAACATTCATCTATACACGAACTACTAACATCTTATTCCATCCCTTCCGTGGTGAATACAAATAAAAGTAAACACATATCAGATAATAGTAACTTCACACATGCACTGTAAGTAATTTAAGCAATTATAATGGCAATCATACACAGCAATCACATAACACAAGGTTTAACGTGGTTCACTCCCTCGGGTGGGAAGCTACGTGCACAAGAACTGTTGTTTATTATCTTAGGAAAGGGTACAACAATTCTTCGCCTGCGCACTCAGCTGCAGACGTTTTTCTTCCTCAAAATTAGGTCTCTGCGGACTCAGCTGCAGAGCCTTTACAATAGCTTTTGCTCAAAATCCTAACAATATTCAACAATACCCATGTACAAAAGTAGTAACCCTTTCCCATACAAAAATGCCTTATATATAGATCATGCCCGTAGGTCATGTCTTTACATTATGAAGGAAAACCCTTAGGTTTACAAAACTGTCACGATTTTTCCCAAATCTGGACTGCAGGTGTCTGGTAGCGGATCTTCTGCCATGCACGTGCCAACAGGTTGCTTCCGCTGAGCTTTTCCTTCTTTCACGGCCTTAGATGACTGGTTCAAGTAGTAGTGGTCCTCTGTTTGTGTGATCAGTCACCTACCTCCCGATCTGTGCCTACCCACTGCTTGGTAGTTATCGACGATCTTTGCCAAAAATAGGTCTCATGTGACTTAAACGAACTAATTGTTGTCATCCATCCAATGCTCTGCTTAGCTGGATCTCCATCGACATGGCACATCACGGCGCTGTAATCCTCGCAGCTCTTCCGACACTGTGCTGCGCGCAACGTCGCAGCATACCAAAACTGTGTTTCGCTTATCCTCGCAGCTTCCAAAACTGATCTTCACAAAAAGTCTCCATCCTTGCTGCGCTCAGCTTCGAAATTCCCAAAACTTAATGTGCTCCAAATATGACCTCCTTGGGCCAGGCCCAACAGCAGAGGAGACCGAGGATATCATAGGAGATCGTGTTATACCTCATTCTATCCAGCATCGAGAAGAGGATACCATGCTAGCAGAGGATACTCCAATAGCCTCACAATGTCAGGAAATTCAGTAAGTTCATCAAATTCCCATTTGCCACACGCATTTGGCACATTAGTTGAATTCGGTTGGGGATAGGGTTTTATTATAACAAAACGATTTGCCCTTGTTTTATTATAACAAGGGAAAATGGGGTCATATAGTAACTAGTGCTACAAATGAATGGCTAATGGATCTAGTTATCTCTGTTGTAATCATGCAGAAAACTAAAAATGGGAAGATTTATCAAATTGGGTTCTGCAAGAATTCTGTCAAGTATCATCTAAATAAACATTTATGTTGTTACAAGGGTTCAAAATTTGATTCCTAATTTTCTTGATCTATCCTATTCTTTGCACCTTGTGAGAATAAAATTTGGCACACTTTTCATGGATGGTTACATTCCTTTCTTATGGAATTTTACATTGTTCACTATAAAAGCATGTTGTAAATTTTGTGCTTTCTTTGACCAATCTCGTATGTCTCAATCCTTCCATAAATTCATCATGTTCCACTATTGCTTAAATTTATGGTATGTGAAACTGAAATTTTGGATTTTGGCATAAATGCAACCAATCCTCCATGTGGAGTCAGAATGTGTTGACCTTATTTATGGCTAGCTGGATTAGAACCACAAAGCGTTGCAATTTTACATTGCTTACTTTGTTCTAAAATGAACACAATACATTTTTATATGTTGGATGGTTTACGGTTATGGTTGCATAATTGTATGGGCATTACTCCTTCATTTTAATTATTTGATTTATCATGCTCATGGCTTTGTTATACTGGTTTTGTTGAGTAACATGTAGCACATCTCCTGTTTGTAGTGATTGGTTTTATGGTTTCCATCAGGGTATTTGATTTTGATATACATGGGCATACTTGGCAACTCCTTTGGGTGTTGAAAGAAAATAGGAAGTGTCCCCAAAGGCCTTGTTGTGCAATAATTGTAATGGAAAGAGTTTATGGTTTAACAATGATAAATACCAAACATTGCAAGCAACCACAATATGGTGACAACGCATAGTGAATATGGTAACAATACTTAGCAAATTTGATCATTGATGTGCCTTGGTGTTGGATGTTGTGGTAGAACATATTATATGGCTTGCATGTAGTATATATGACCCACCACCCACATCTTGGACTTGGTCTTAGTTTTGCAGTTAACAAGGATATTTGGAATTATGATCATGTACAAGGACTTAGGATGTGTAAACCATGGTAGTAAATTATCAATCTGACACTTGGACACTTCTTATCCCTTCTTCAATTTTCATTCAACATGATTATGTTGGTATTTTCTCCTCTTTCCATTCAACATGATGATGGTGGTATTTTCTCCTCTTTTCATTCAGAATTATGATGGTGGTATTTTCTCCTCTTTTCTAGCTATTGATTCACATCCGATGGCTATCATTAAACCTTTCTCTTCAATGACCTATTTTTCCATGCAACCTGGCCTTCACTCACTCACTTATCCCTATAACCTCTATAAATGCTAACTTATTTCCTCTTATAACCCCATTAACCCCTAAACATTATAACCTTAAATATTTAATCCCTATAACATTTAACTTAAAACTATGATTACATCTAACTCCTAAGATATATAATTCATAATATATCATGAAATATCTATAACCCTTAAAGTTATTTAACTCTTAAACCTTATAATGACGACGTTAGGACGTATGTTTTTATTAGGCATTTCAATGAAGAGCTTTGCAGCCTCGTCCGTTTTTCCCTCTTTATAGATACCATCAATAACTGCACTGTAAGTAACAACATTGGGACATACGGGCATTTCATTGAAGATATTCCTAGCCTCATCGAAATTGCCTTCCTTGCAAAGGTCATCAATCAAAGCAGTGTATGTAAAGACATCAGGGTTATACTCATATTTTAACATTTTATACAGTAGTTCCTTGGCCTCTTGGAGCTTAGCTTCTTTTCATAGTCCATTCGTGAGTGTACTAAATACGATTGTGTTAGGCTCATGGCCCTTTTGAAGCATAACAACCAACAAACTGAACGCCAGGAATGGAATGTGAATGTACGATGAAAGACCAAAGGAATGGAATGTGAATATAGAATCTCTTTTAGAAGTACCACTAAATACAAAAGGAGTGTGGAGGACACTTTGTAAGTCTACCACTTAGATGCTAAACAACCCTCATCATGGCACTTGTGTACCACTCAGATGCTACCAACCCTCATCATGGCCTAGAGAATGATTCATGATGCGGTCTCGAGACAGATTCCTATTCACGACATGCATTGTGGTTTAGTGATGGTGCTTGTATCTCTCTAGTACGACAAAGATATTGTGCAAAGGTATTTTGTGGTGATTTGAGAATGCATTCAACACTAGTCATAGAAGCTTTGTGGACTACAAGTACTAGTCCAACATTGATTGCATTTTTATTCTTAAAAATGAAGAAGTCTTCTAGTTATATATGATGTAGTGGTAAGTCTCTCTTATGCTCGAACAAAGCATTGAAATAAGAATTCCTTAGCATACAACCTGGATTAGTTGAAGTTGTCTCTAAGAAACATGGAAGATCAAGGTAGATCAAGAGAAATGAGGAACTATAAGAACCTTTTGGAAACCTATTGTAGTGCAACTGGAATGGAAGTGAACGTACATTGTAATGTGCTTATATAGCATAAGTACCAAATGAATAAAAATATATGAAAAAATTCAAATGTCGGCATTGATTCAAATGTGTGTGCTGTCTATTTTTTACCCTCGTATTCAAACTTGGGTTATTTACATTGAACCAAATGGCCTTGTATTGGACATATTATTTCTCTCAGGATCACGTTCTCTCAGGATACTTTGTGTTGATTAATTGAAGTCATATAGTTGTCATCACCTAGGTTTTGAACTTTTGTGTTTACATCTACTGGACATCCTTTATGTTAGGATTTGATTGACTTTCACTGTGTTTTTTGGCTGTCATTGAGCATCCATGTTTGACTATACCTCAGCTCCATCATCTCTCTCTCGCTGGTTTGTAATTACCCTCTAGCAGGGTCAGCTAGTTCCTAGTGTTGACTGGTCTCTGAGAGGCTCAGATCATTCTAAAAGTATAATTTCTGAGTATAAAACAGGAAGGGTCCCACACTCTAGGTAAGTACCCTAAATTCCTCTTAATTAGACTTGTTATTGTTAGTCTTATACTGTTGGTTACATGTTACTGAAGATTACTTTAACACAAGGACCCCTTGTAGAATACTTCAAAGAACTAAATTTTCTAGTTGCCTTTTCCTAGACTTTTATCCCTTTCGAAATACCAAATTATAGTAAGACTCTCATTTGAACTAATCTTGTCAAACATGGCTCTATTTTCCTCTTCTGACAATATATTGGGAACGAATGAGTCCACCTTGATAATGTCTATTATCTTTGGTTAGGGACGTTCCTCATACATTTTCTAAAATTTTTGAATGAATATCTCTGGCAAGTCTCGGGAAATAGTAGTTCATTGATCTCACCTTCCACTTCATTGATATGTGTACCTTTATTTTTCTTCCATTGTGAGATCATCCAGTTTGGACCTTCCTTATATGGTGATGATAAAAAATCACAGTTATTGTAATGAACACATCTGGACAATATTCCTTGAGAGAGCATGGATCCAATTATTCATCAATTTCAAAGACTAATTAAATCAACAACAAAGATGAATTGCATTTGTTAAAGCATGGGTTTAATAAAACCTAGAGTACTGAAGTTGAAAAGTCAAAGAATAGACACAATATTGCATTTCTTGATGTTGAATTATATGTCATCCGATATGCCCTTATTTGAATTTTAGCTAACTATATATCTGATTTGATCGACTGAAGGTAGAACCAAATAGGTACCTATCAGATATTTCTTCGTCGAGTGAGGGAAGCTCAGGACAAATAGAAGGAAATGTGTCTACATCTGGTAGATCTGATAGGCGAAGAATGACCAGAGGTGAAAAGGCCAAAAGAAAATTTCGTAGACGTATGGAATTTTTTATTGTCGAAGGAGGATCATGCTCGTACGATGATGAGAGCATGGGAGACATCAAGGTGCCACTCAGGGATCAGCGTTTGGTGAAACAATGGGTACCTAAGGAATTGCCTTTGCTGAACATTGACTTCAGTGTCGACAATCGGATGTATCGCATTGCACCATCCTCACTACATGGCCTGGGGCTATTTTCCATGGATGGAATAACTGTAAAATACAATATGGTTATTGAATTGATGCACTATGTCAGAACACATTATGACTACATTGATTGGATTGTGTTGGTCTGGTACATGCAAAGTATGCGGAGATATGCACTCGGCGCAAATTATATACATGTAAAAGACAACCATAAAAATAAGGGGGAGACTATCTATATTGATGGAAGGCCTAAAGCTTCCGGCAATATCACAGGGTTTATAAATAGCACACGACCTAGAACAACAAACAAGCAACCAAATTGCCTATTTTAGGTAGGAAAAGGAAATCAGGTAGTTGTGTGCGCAATAAAAAAGATAGATCCTGGGGAAGAGTTACTAGTGGATTACCATTTGAATCAAGTAGATACATCGAATAATATTGTGCGGGTACTTATGCAACACCTATTTAAGCAACATATACTTATTGCATTATATATATTTTTTCTTAAATAATGTATTAAATATTTCATGGTTTTAATTTCATTGTATTGTGGCAAGCTGATCATGGGAAAGGAATTGCCTCGGAACAAGTAAACAATTAACAATTTTGTTTTTCATTTAACATGGATTTTATTATTTGTCTATATAATTTTATATTTGTGGCGATTAGTTTTTTTGTTATCTTTACTAATTTTTTATATATTATGTGGTTGTAATTATGTTATAACGTGGCAGGATGATCGAGGAAAAGAAAAAGCCTAAGAACCGGTAAACAATCAACAATTTTAATTTACATTTACTATGAAATTTATTATTAGTATGTATAATTTTACTTTCTGGCAATAAGTTTTTTTTTATCTTCAACATTTTTTTAAATATTTCACAATTCTAATTATATTATAATGTGGCAGGATGATCGTGGAAGCCGTAGAACATGTAAATCAGTAACAATTTCGACTTACATTTACCGTGAATTATATTATTTGGTTATATAATCTTATTTCTATGCCAATCAGTTATTTTAATTTTTTAGAAAACTGAAATAACACTTCTATGCCAATCAGTTATTTTAATGTAGTCTGCGGGCCATGATTCCCATGATTCGCTTGGCGAAGCGGATTTGTACTCATCCCCCAACCCAAAGGTACTAATATATAAAAAGATCAATAAAGCCAACATGGAACTTGATCGCGTGTTAGACATTGTAGATCAAACTACTGAAATCGAGGAAACGATCTTTCAACTTATGACACAGCTTAACACATATAAGGTAATAACCATAATTTAAAGTAATATTTTAATTTTGAATAAAAATTATGATAGTTTTTTTTTTTTAATTTTACGTTATCTAAACGATGAAACATTTTCCTTTCTTATAAAAATATTTTTGCAACCTATGGAGCCCGACATGCATGGTCTCGATAGTAATGGGGCCACACAAATTCCACATATTCCGAACACAGGAACTCGTATACCTTCCAGGATATTCAGTTCTCCAACTTCCACACCTGTAGCGGGTAGTCATGACACGGACCCCCAGACATGCATGGTCTCGGTAGTAATGGGGCCACAGAAATTCCACATATTCCGGACACAGGAACTTGTATACCTTCCAGTATATTCAGTTCTCCAACTTCCACACATGTAGTGGGTAGTCATGACACGGACCCCCAGAGAGCCACACAACCAAGAACTGGAGGTGCTAACAGAGATGAGGCTGATGATTTGACTAATTATATGGTTTCATTTCCTGGAGCGAGACATGTTACCTCCATGGGGATCCTTTCGGGGACATTTATGGTTAATGATGAAGGACTTCCATTAAAGCAAGTAAAACTGCTAGGTAATTTTTAATATTTTACTTGTTTCATGCTGTCCATCTCAAACGTAAATCATCTAGATTATTATTTTTAAATTAATGATGAAACAATGATTTTTATAGGCACTTGGAGACCAAGTCGTTGCTGATTTTTGGGCCCACCATATGCACGAGGTAGAATTCACAGAATTCCAAACTCAAAAAATAACTTTTGGATTATCTGGAAGGTCTATTTGGGGTGGACACATTTAATAGAGAAGCGGTCAGCTCCGTAGTTGGCCAACATTTAAAATATACGTGTGACACTTATAGGGTTCACTTGGAGAAGAACCCTAGGTACTAGCAGTCTCTCATGATTCCAGAGAGGGAGTGGAAGGCACTGATTGAGGATGCAAAAGAGAAGAAATTACGAAAAGAAGGAAAGACACCACCTTGTCCCACAAGGTAAATTACATCTTGAATTCATTACCTTCAATTTTATTTAGATCTAAAAAAAAGTGTGGTGCATAACATACTCAAAACTTTTGATGATAGGTTTCCTGACACTTTGTGGGCAACAAAAGCAAGGATTGCCAAACATGGATAGCACAAGCTAGGGCAAGGCAGCTACTTGAAGTTACAATCACGAATTCTAATTACCCAAATACCTTAACAATATCATTTGTATCGCCTTGCAACTTTTGGGTAATTGCAACCAATAACATAAAAAATACATACTCTTATGCAATGTAGGGCGACGACTTCAGAACTGAAACCACATAGGAAGGCCTCAAGCTTGGTTACAGTTCCGGCTATAAAGCTATTGTTGAACGACGGAAAAGCTTGGGGCAGATCCCAAGATCCAGTGTGCAAGATAAGGTAAATAAAAATCAATCCACATTAACCTTTCATCACTTATAAAAAAACATTCATGTTTGACATTGTCCATATAAAATTTAAAGTGTTACATCTTGGTTTTAATCAGGGGAGAAATACTATGAACGCGCCCGTAAGTAGTGCAGAGCAGTGCGCTGATAGTGGAGTGCCACCACAAGATGATTCTCCCGTGCAACCCCACAATGGTGCTATGTTGACTGAGCTCCATGATGGTAATATGGCTGGAACTTAATTATATACTTGATAATTTCGTAGTTATTGATTTTGTACTTTTTTTTTAAACTTTTACATCTAGCATTTTGTCCTTAAAAATTTTGTGGTTTCAATGGCAGAGAATGTTGTAATCAAGGGTCCTACAGTCGAAGAGGAGCATAGGGCAGAGATTGCAATGATGTCGACCAGTGCACCAAGTAAATAATTACATTGTAGAGGTTTTTTTAAACATTACTGAACTACTTCATTGATATTTAAAAACTAGCCTTATAAATTTAACATTTTTTTGTTTTTCTAGGTGATGCCCCATCACAATGGCTTCCACGCCGCGAGTATCATACCAGCAGTACATTGCGTCAAAGGCCGCAAGCAGAAACAACTTCTGAAGAGCACCCAGAAAATCAAGACGGCATTGAAGATGATGAATTACTTAAGAAGTATAGGAAGAAGACTAAGAATGTTTTATGAAGTATGATATTATTATAATTAGATAGAGAGATGTACCGTACTTGAACATATTTTGGATGATATACATCATTTATAAAAACTAGTTTTTTTTAACATTTTCTTTGAATAAATTCCTGCATACTTTTTGTTGCATTCCCTTTGAATGAGTTATTGCATACTTTTTTGTACTGATTAAGGTAAAACATGAAATATAGATGGTTAGTACTTAATTATGTTAAAATCAAAAGGAAATCAAACAACTTTGTACCTTATTTTATCTCAACGTTCTTACTTAGCTTTACAATTATATTTGATCACTTTTGTATCTATTTAATGCATATTTTCTAGTAGAACATAGATTGGGTATTGGGGAATTGAGAGAGCTGTGAGGGGGGGAGGGGCCATACGAGATTTTTCCTTCACATGGCTGGCCCTGTTCAGTACAAATAAATTTATTGGAGCCGTAAAATCTTGGAGGAAACCTACTTCGATCAAACGGAGCATCATCAAAGTTAATGTTGACTTCATTGTTGCTTTGGATCGAGGGAGGTTTGCTCCAATATTAGATGGATCCAATAATTCATTCTTGAAACCAAGAGGAGATTATTCACGAGTGTTAGTTAGTTATTTATCTATCAGTTTTTTAGTTTGTTACCATCGAGTAAATCCATGTTTGAATCCAGGATGATGAGGGGATAGTCCAAAAAGAAGGCTCAGAAGGTGATGGGAAGCATTATAAAGGTATGTTGACATTCTCATAAATATGCATATTAGACTAGTAAATAATGGTACAAATATGACTTGTATTGATTTTGTATATATTTATGGACGTTGAATGATTTGGCACTACAGGTACTAGACAAACATAATGATGGATGAGCTGTGATGAGGGGACGTATGTTGTTTCCAATTTCATTCCAGATTATGTTCATGTTATGTATTTCATTCCAGGGTAGTTAGCCAAAATGAACCAATTCTTACTGATTGAAAACCTCCAAGATGTTGATTGCACTTATGTAAGTAGGCTAGAAGTGAAATAAATGACTCATCAAGTCCTAATGGTATCTAATGTTAAAATTATGGTTAGGTTAGGGTTTGAAGGAGAAAATAGTACAGTAGTAGTAGTAAATTTAACAAGACAAATTTAAACATAATTTTCATCTTTCTCAACTTTAACACTCCCTAATGATCATGGTGTTAAAGTTAAGGTTTCATCTTTCAAACTTGATACCATCTCCTTAGGTGATCTCTAAGAGGTTTCCCCTAAACTACATGATCAGATCAAGTTCACATATGCTCCTACATTACAAATAACCTAAACAATATTTGTATTATATCCATTTGCGACCTTTACTAAATCACCATGGTTAGAATTGAGCTCACAACCTATCTCCTCCCTCTTGTGCATGATCCATCCCTCATCATATCCAATAATTTGAGGTCCAAATGTGTCTAGAGGTGCTTCTTTTATGCCCGTGATTTCATTTATGCCTAGAAAGATACGTTGCACTAATCGCGAAAGGGTGGGAATGATTGGAAGGCTTTTACACTGAACAACACTTGAGATGATAGTTGAGTCTCCTACCACCAATATTGTCCAAATCCATTTGTCCTTGAGGATTAGTAGGCCCATTGTACAATGCTAATACTTTTGCTTCAATATTTATTGAAAGCTCGAGTCCCCACTCCTATGGGGTGTCTATTCACCAAGGAAACAATCTAAGTCTTGACCCCTGTATTTGAAGAAGACTCAGACCCTATCTCCTACGTTGAATATTGAAATCAGGGTAATGTTCAACTTTTTGATGGAATTAGACCTAGCAACTGGAGAAAACGTTCTCATCATAATCAACTCCCTGTCTCTGGAAGATTCCTCTCACTATGAATTGGGCCTTGTACTTCTCAATGCTGCCATCATCTACATGCTTTAACCTTGTACTACCACCTAGAATCAATCATTGATTTCCTCACTGGTCTCAACACAATATTCCACACATCATGCTTTTCAATGGAATTATACTTCTCTATCATGGAATCCCACCATAATTGCTCAATTGTTGCCTTCTCATAACTATAGGTTTTGCATCAATGATAGAATCAATTGGCACAACATAATCTTGAAACTTTTATGGGGATATCTCACTCGAATAGATGTCTTTGGAGCTCTAACTTGCTCTTCTGCCTCTTGCAATGTTGAGTAAGCCATCTTAGCTTTCTGGTTGTACTGGGTAGTATTGAGGTATCTACTCTCGCATTAAAAATTGAATGATTTGCTTATTGTTTTGCTGCAGTTTGCAAATTGAAGCTTGGTATAACACTCGGTTCCCCCTTCTTTACGTTTCTAGGGGGATCTTGAGACTTAGTTGACCAAGCATCCTCATCAAACTTCACATCTCAACTTATCATTGTCTTTCAGTGTGTTTGGACGTAAATCTAATAAGGCTAGGAGGTCTCCATGAGGGGAAATATGAGATCTAAAATGGACCTCTTATGAAAATTTACTACAACAAAAAAAGAGAATGCCTCTTTTCAACCAATACAATCTAATAAGATGATCATGTCAACCCCATGGGTGAATAATGTTGAAAGGAAAGAAATAAAAATATTTTTTGCACATATTTTCAATTTATCTCATTATTGGTTTACTAAAATTATTGTGTAGGTACTTCTTGGATGCCCATATTTCATAACTCTTATTTTATTAGATTCCTTAGGAGGCCATTTTAGACTCCAAATGCTAATGATCGAGACCCACAAAAATACCTTTAATGTTATAAGGTTCAAGCTTGGATCTCTTCTCATTAGGGATATTGATATACAAAGGACAAATGCTTCTTTTGGTTTCTTGTCCTTGTGAGGGTACCTGTTAAGAATGTACATAATTGTATAGAATGCCTTTTCCCAAAGACACATGAGTAGATCCATGTCATGGATCATTGCTTTGGTTATCTCATTGATGGACCCATTCTTCCTATATGTAAACCCATTATGTTGAGGGTTGTAAGGCAATGTCATGTACATATTGATCTATGCATCCTTGCAAATGGAATCAAACTCCTTGGAGGTAATAATGATTCCCATTATTTGTCTCAATACCTTAATATTCTTACTTTTCCAACTCTCCACGAGAGATTTGAACACTTGGAACCTACTGGACACTTCATCCTTTGTATTCTTAAAATATATCTTGGGTTTTCTATAGGAGTCATCAATAAAGGAAACATAATAAATGTTACATGTCAATGAGATTGATGAAACTAGTTCACACACATCTAAATTAATCAAATAAAGAACCCTTCTTGATCTGTGCTTATTGCTAGGGAAAAGAAAATCTTGGCATGCTTGTTGAGTGCAACTTTTCTTCTCTATCTTGTCATCCAACAATCTTTGCACCATGTCCTTCAATAGAGGTAATGCTATGTAGTGTAGGTGACCAAACCTCTTGTGCCAAAGCTTGCACATGTCATCGTTGTTATGCACCAAAGCACATTGTTTCATTGGATCAACAAGTATTTTGCATAGGCCATCCTCTTTGATACCTTTGGCAAAAAAAAAAGATTTATGTTAAAGAAAACAAAATTCAAAATTATTTGCATTTATGTTGCATACAATTTTATTAAAATAAATTGCAACATACTTTCAATGGTATTGCACATTCCCCATATCTCACTTTTAGAGGTTGGTATGTCTTATCTTGACTGATTCATGCTCTTTATACCCTGTTTCCAATTCCAAAGTACATGGCAGTTTTGATATCTCTCTTCTTGAGGTTGGCATAGTTTACCTTGTTTGGATTAGAATGTCATTGTAGCTTGATGGTTTGGCCCATGTATATTGATGTAGTGAAACATTAAATTTATATATATATATATATAAAGTTCACAGCGTCGCAATTGAGATGAACTTCGACTTCTTTCCGTCACAATTGCGATGAACTCAACTATCGGATTGATGCATAATGTCGTCGCAATTGCGACGCCAAAACGATGCAGTAGGGACTTTCTACCATTGCGACTTTGACTTCTTTCCATCGCAACTTCGACTTCTGTCTCGTCGCAAGTGCGACTTACGTTCGTCGTGACTGCGACGATCCAAAGCATATTTTTTCCTGAGAGGTGACTTCGTATCGTCGCACCTGCGACGTCAATCCCTCGCAACTTTGACTTCCATCCTGTCGCAATTGCGACTTAGGTGCGTACTGTGTCGCAATTGCGACGATAACAAGCAAATCTTTGGTTGAAAACAGTGTTTAGGTTAGTCGTAATTGCGACGTACAAACATCGATCAGGCGACGATTTCTGAGACGTCAGAATAGTGATGGCATGTGAAATGATGTTTGGGCCAACCACGGTTTGTCGAAATACCGATAGTGTGAGGTCGTAAGTGAGACGAAATGACCGTCGGTATTTGGTCCAAATGTACTAGTGTAATATCAATTACTGTAGCTGTAAGTTCCCTTCTCTTTCTCCTTGTTGTGTTGGAAACTTGTGTCATGCAAAAGACTGATTTAAATTGACATTTGATGATGCGAATGCATGCAGATTGTCCAAACAACATTGATAATGATATTCATCATGACAACAACAATGAATTATCTCTCCTTGGAGGAGGTGCATGTGTAAAGGAGGGTTATCATGCAAAATGAGTTGAAGAAAATGATAAATGTGAGAAGGACATGTCGAACCAATTTTAATAGCTCGATCATATTCCTTTGATAACAAGGAACTTAATAGACAACATGAGTCTTTTGCATTCTTCATCAACCAACTAGGTAGATTGTTTACATATTTATAGCATAGGTTCTCTATTTCATCCTACCAACACTAATGGTAAGTATTCATCGAAGGAGATATTGACATATCTCGGGAGTTTCAATTGGAAAATATAGACCAAAGGCTACTTGATGAGACTTTGAGTTGGGTAAACTTAGATAATTGTGATATAGATATTGTTTGAGCATCATTCTCATTCCCATCTTGGGTGAAACGTAAAAATGAATAAGTAGGGGTCAAATCATACTCTGTCCCAATTGACCAGACTTTAAGTTGGCTATACTTGGAGAATTGTGACATAGTTGTTGTTTGATCATCAATCTCATTCCCAATTTGGATGAAATGTAAAAAATGGATATGTAGGAATTATCTGATTGGGCCACAATTAACTATGGAATCGTATAAATGTCACTCTCCTAAAAAAATTGTAGCCTTGCATGTCAATGATTGGAATGTGGAAACTTGGCTAGTACCATTTGGTATTTGTGGCTTGCTAGTCCTATGTTGGTATGTTGAAAACTAAAAGACCCACTTTATTTGGAATTGAGTTAATCATGTGCTCAATATTTTCTAATTAATTAATGAGATAAGTATCGAGGATGGTTCGATAGCTAAAGTCTAATTTGTGATATTCACAAGATAAAATATGAAGTTGTATTTAATTAATTTAGTTTATCGGATATTTTTTAATAAACATAAATCAATTTACTTTGTGTTACGAGTCTTCCTTTTTCAACTATTTTTGTTTCTTAAGTAATTAATATAATCCATCTAATACTATGTAGATTTTTAATTGTTCTCATGAACCATATTGATTCACCCAAATTATAACCTACACTTTCTAATTAACATGAATTAGACATTTCTACTTTCCACATCATGTTGACATTCTAATTATAGTGGTAAGAAGTATTATCATCCTCAATCCATGTATCAATTTTTTGTTGATATTATAATTATATGATAAGAGGTATTAGCGTTGTCCTTTCATGTTTCAAATTCTTATTGGCACAACAATTGCATGATAGTAATCAATCTAATAAATCCTTAATTAAAATGTGTAAATGGAGGAATTTTTGTTCGCTACCCATTATCAAGAATTGTAGCTCGATTGATAATTGGTCATTACAACATTTGAGTTCTTATTTGAGGGTAGTTTACCCACTTGTTTTGTCCACTACATCATCATATAACTGTTAGGTCACTTGCTTGATTGATTGAATAGTCTCTTTCAATCACTTCATTTTATGTAGATGAATCCACTTTTATGATTAGAAGTCCATCTTATGGCATGTGGTGTTTGGAGAAGTTGTTGATCATCTTGACCCTCTTTGTCAAAACATACTCAAGTTTCTTGGTTTACTTGTTTGGAGTAGTCTTATTGATGTTCTAGACTCTTTCCTTAATAACATCTTTGTTGAATCAATTTTCGCTTCAATGTGCTCTTGTTTTCCATTTTATTTACAATTTCTTGAGCTTGTTCTTTGACAACATTATAGATTTTATTTTCAAGCCTATGAACATTCACTCACATGGTTATTTAAAGTTATATGTGTTTCATGTGATATGTTTGGAGGACACAATTTTAAAGAACACTTATTTTAAACTCTTATTTGCTTCACTAGTTTTGAAAAGGTTCACATGAAAGTATTTTGAAGGCTACAATTTTGATGATGGACTATCCATTGTGAGATTGCATGCACTTTGTCATGGTGAGAATGCCATCAAGATTGGTCATAATTGTCTTCCTTACCTAACTAAACATCAAGTGGGAGGATGAAGAACTCCAATCAATCGTTACTAATGCAAAATATCACAACTAATTAATTTATGCTAATACACCAATGGAAGATCCAAATTTGTTTCGACATGGTAATCGAGTTGAAACCCAAGTAATTATGAGTGAATGTAGTCACACCCAAAGAAGTGGTAGTGGACTAAAATTGTTTAAATATGAGAGTGGGAGAGGTAGTAAATAAGTACTTTCATATTAGTTTGATTGACAAATAAGTACTTACTCACTTCCTCAAACCTTTAATTTTTTTCCAAGGAAAACCTCACGGGGAAACCCAAGATCCATGTTTCCTCACATTCATGGATGACATCCTTAGCAAACCCATTAGCTTAGATTAGTCTGCTTCATCCAGGTGACTTCAGATTGAGTGCCTGCACAAAACTAGATAAATGCTCAACAATATTGACAACAACTGATTGAGCTAACCCCCTGCATTTCCTCAAATCTTTAATTATCCACTTATCCACCTTAAATCCATTCCCTCCATGATTTAGGTTAAAATTTTGTAGGCCATTATTCAATTTTTTTAGTTGAAAAACAAATTTAGTGGCAGATACCCATAAAGGAAAAGTATAAAAGTGTGCCAAAACATGCACGGTGGTGGAAAAAAGCCTAATTTTAATAGTTGTTTCCTATTGCAAGAATGAAAAACTTTTCATGACTATTTTTAGCATTTATTGATTTCATGTATAAATGTAATATGTTGCAACTTTAAAAGGAAACTAAAATATAACAAATCTCTCCAATAAGTATGAGTGCACTACCTATCAACCATCCAAAGGCATCTGAATTGATTCATTTGATCTCTATTACTATTTTAAATTAGATATTTGTACAAAATTTGCGAAGATAATGAATATATATATATATATATATATATTAAATTACATTTGTATAAAATTTGGGAAGATGATGAAGCAAATTTATAGAAAAAGACAATCCATCTTAGTATTGATCTTTTTTCCATAACATTTGTTAAATTGTACATCCATGCCAAAGGTTTATATGTCTACAACAATAATCTGCACAATAATAAGGTAGTGCAATGTATTGGTAACACAATATATATTTGGTACTTGATCTATGTATGACCACTCCAATGTGCATCTCACACTAATGACTTCTATGTGATTTTACATTTCGAACTAAAAAATTGAATCAATATATCGATAAAAAAAATCTTCAATAAACCTTTTCTTTTTATGTTTATTTCTTTTTATGACTACTTTAGTCATGAACTTAATTGATCTCTAACTCCTTTGATCCAACCTCCCTACTTAGAAGTTGTTATACACTAACAATGTATTTTGTTAATTGAGGAAATGTAACTTAAATCTACTCTTAGGTGCATCAATTTCTATCTTGGAGAAATTTTCCTCTTAGTCCAAATTGATAAAGTACTAGGGTTCATACCTAGTTTCCCATGCTTTATACAGTGTAAAACTATCTATGTTTCGAGTTCCATAACAAGTTATTCAACAAAGAGTTATTTATAAATTTACATTGAAGCACAACTATCTTTACTTCCAGTTCCATAACACGTTCTTCAACAAGAAGTTGTTTTAGAAAGTAACATGAAACACTCTTCTCCATCACTGTCCACCATCAAAGGTTCATAAATCTTTTGATAGATGTTGAAAACTAGATAAATATCCATGATCAAATATTTTAGTTTTAAATTAAATATGGCTTCTCTAATCTACTTAATGGTGGTGTAAGGCTATATCTAAGTGATTTTATATTCATGGTCTTCTCTTAAAAGTGATTTTTTCTTAAGGTAAAAACAAAGTCTATTTATTGTAATAAATTGTTAGGGTGATGAACATGATTCGTATTGTGCTTCTATTGATTGTAAATATTTCCAAACTTTATCATGAATTTTATGGGTGTGATCAATGAACCTTGTGGCTTATCCATGTGCAAAATCTTCCTCCATCATCATTAGCTTAGAGGATAAGACCCAAACTAAATAATGGATGTTAAAAAATAAGGAATAATTCAGAAGGTAAAGTACATGTCACATTATGCATTTCATGAATGTAACTTTGTTGGACATATAGGATATTGACATCATGTTTTTTTTTGTTTTTTTTTATGATTATGGTTTATAATTATAAGAGTTAAACTATGGTATAATATACTACTTATGTTGAACAATGAGGGGAGGAGTGGAGCCATGGAGCCGGCGAGCAGGCCATTGACGGGATAGGGAGGGCCATCCCTGTCAGGGTAAGGCCAGCCCAGATCACTGATTGAAATGGGTGCTGGCCCTTGTCAGGAAAATGGTCTACGCCTCTTCTCTTTCCAAGGGGGGTTGGTTTTTTTTATTGTTTTGGCAGGTGAGAAGATTGGTTTTTCTAGGGTTTGGAGCTGAGCAGATTGGTGACTGTTACGGTTTAGGTGAGCTCCCTTTGCTGCTATGGAAGATCAGGAGGTCATTGAAAATTCTAGTGACAGGATGGAAGGTGTTGATATCTGGGATGTGCCAGGTGGTAAGGATCTAGAAGATCTGGGGGATTTTCCGGTGCTGGGGCTTGAGATGCTTCAGTGGGCAGGGCTGGAGCCGGTGTCCTCATTTTCTGACTTTTCTCCGTCAGATTTCATCACTTCTCTGGAGCAGTTATCACATGGCCATTAGACGGTTCTGGATGTGGAACAACAGCCAGTTGATCTGCTAGGAAATGCGAGCTGGAGGGATGCAGGGGCTTTCTTTTTGTGGGCCCTAGGGTTTTCGACTGAACCGGCGTAGGGTGGGTTTGAGGAGGCGGTAGGTTTTGACAGGGTTGCGGCGGAAGGGGTGGCTAGACAGGTACAGTTGAGCAGTGGCTCAAGTGGGAATGCTTCGGAAGAAGATAGGAGGGTTTCCCTTGGGGTTGCAGAACAGAGGGGTTTCATCTCACCTGAGAGGGACGGTGGTTGGGGGAAGGAGACCTCTGATGATGCGGTTGGCTCGAAGGAGGGAGGCGGTGGCCTAGTAAAGAAGCGGAGGAAGAGTTGGATAAAGGTTAAACAGGTAAATAACTATGCGGTGGGCGAAGACATAGCCTGGGGTTGTGTCATGCAGATGGAAAAATTCACCCTTGTCGACAGGGTTATGGGCCGAAATTTCTCAAGGAAGATGGTGGCGGATTGGGTTGAGGAGAACTGGAAAGAACTGGTGGGTTACTCACCTATGGTGGTGATGCTGAATAGGGGGTGGTTCGCTTTCAAATTCTTTAAAGAAGAAGAGTTGCGGCGGGTACTGAACATGAACTGGCATCTCAATGACTCCCCGATGTTGCTGAAGCCATGGCACCCTATGTTTGATGCCAGCCGGGAAAGGGTGGATGTAATCCCGATTTGGGTCCGCATGCCATACCTCCCTCTACACTTCTGGGAACTACATCACTTCAAACGGATCGGTGATATACTGGGGACTTTCCTGGAGGCCGATATGTCATTCTTGGAGACTCTCTGTCAAAAGGTTGCGCGCATCTTGGTTAACATCAATATCAGAGAGGGGCTGGCAGAACAAATAAACCTGGAATGGGGGCCGGAGATCATCACACAAATTCTGGACTATGAAAATGTTTCGTTTAGGTGACGGCGCCGTCATGCATATGGACATCCCGCTTCCGATTGCAGCCTTCCGATTAGAACCAACATTGGGGGGAGGAGAAAACATTTAAAAGGAAGTGAGGTGAGCTATTCGGAGAAAGGATCGGGCTCTTCAGATTTCGTTCAGTCCTCCTCTGATGATCCTGGAAGTGCGCAATCAGGAGACGAGCCAAGTCAAGTGTGCCCGGTGGCGGAGGAGACTCCGGTTGTTCAGATGGATCTGGTGCCTGCTCCTCAGAGAGATGATGTACCTCGGGGTCCTGACATCCCTAGTATCTCCTCTTTCTCTTTTCCGCCTTCTGTCAATTTATTTTTGAACTCTGTTACTATTTTGAGGCATGATTGGGTAGAGGGTCTACGCAATCTTTCTCTTTCGGGCTCCCCGGGTCCCTTGGTGTCTCGGCCTGGTTTTCGCATTATTGAGGAGGAGGCTCCGTTTCTGAGTTCTCCTTCTATTGATCCGGTTACGGATTCTGTGACTGCTCGTCTTTGTGCTCTGGAAGATACCCCTCCAGGTTTTGTTGACCCAGACCCTGGAGATGCACTTGAGGAGAACTATCTCTCTCCCACTGAATCACAAGATTCGGGATATTTCCTTCGTTCTTGCAAGAATGCCAATTCTGCTGGGCTGGGGAAAGCCACTTCTTTTGTTCGAAAGGGATGGGGAAGAAAGTCTAATTTGCATAAGGCACAATCCAGGGAAAAGGTGGATCTCTTGGAAGGAAAACAACTTTCGATTGATAAGGAACTTAGAGCGGTGAATGCCTTGAAAAAAGGGTGAACATGAAGATTATGTCTTTCAATTGCCGGGGTCTAGCTGGGCCTAACAAGAAATCAGCCTTCAGAAGGGTGCTTACTCTTGAACACCTGGATGTGATCTTTCTACAAGAGACCTTAGGTGTAGGTGATGTTATTAAGGAACGTTTGGAGAGTTGGTTGCCTGGATGGTCCTTTCTCACTTTGGATGTAAAGGGACGTTCTGGGGGGCTGACAGTGGGCTGGAGGACTTGTAATTTGAAGCTTGTGGGCTCGTGGGGGATGGATTCTGTTCTTTGTGTTGAAGTTTTGTCGGTTGATCTGGGGATCACCATTAAGGTGATTAATATCTATGGGCCTTACCTGAATCGAGTCGAATTTTGGGACTCTCTGTTTGGTAATCCCCTCTTGAGTGGTGACTCACTGGTCATAGGGGGGGATCTAAATTTCTCTCTGGGACAGAGCGAGGTCTGGGGTCCTCATGCACAAGTGGACTCGTTGGCAGGATACTTTGTTCAGAAGTTAGTGGCGAAGGGTTTGCTGGATATAGAACCGTTCAAGCTGAAACCGACCTGGAGAAATAACCGCAGTGGGGAGGCACGGGTGGCGAAAAGGATTGATCGATTTTTGGTTGCTGAATAGTTGGTGGATAGATTCTTTCAAGTTCGACAGTGGGTAGGCAGTGGTGGTATCTCTGATCATTTTCCTATCTTTTTTGAGATGCAAAAGGGGCCGTCAAATCTTCCGAGTCCTTTGAAATTCAATAAAGTGTGGTTACAGGATGAGACATTTAAAAATCTCTTCCTTACTAACTGGACTCCTTTTGATGGGGAATTTGATAGATCAGTTGCTTTTCAGTTTGCAGATAATATTAAGAAGATGAGAAGGCTGGTTAAAGATTGGGCTATTGCCAAGAGATGTAGGGAAGATGCAGAGCTGAAACAGGTGGAGGAAGAGCTCCTGTGGATATATGAAGGTGATGGGGGGGGTCTGATCTCTCAAGATTCTAAAGAAGCCCTAATCAGGTTGGAAGGCAGGCGGAACACCTTTTTATGTGAAAAGGAGGAGACCTGGCGGTTGAAAAGCAGAGCGATTTGGTTGGAATGTGGGGATGATAATACAAAATTTTTCCATGCTTATGCCAGAGGGAGGAAAGCAGCTAATACCATATGGAGTCTGAGGGATGAAGATGGGAACACTCATATCAATTTTGATGATAAGGCTAGATGTGGGGTAGCACACCTCCAGAATTTGTTTCGGGCCCCAAATCAGGCTACTATTGCTGAGGTGATTAGAGTGGCACAGATGTTTCCCAGTTTTGTTGATGATGAAGGAAATAGGGAGCTGATGAAGAAAATTTTGGAGGAGGAGCTTAAGAAGGTTCTCGAAAGCTTTCAAAAAGATAAGAGCCCAGGTCTTGATGGGTGAACAATTGAATTCTTCCTGGACCTGTTTGAGATTTTGGGGAACGATCTCATGGCGGTTGTTGAAGATTCCAGAGAATCAGGAAGAATTCCGGCAAGTTTCAATTCTACCTTTATCTCCCTAATTCCTAAGTCTGATAATGCATTGACCCTTAATGATTTCAGGCCCATCTCACTTTGTAATTGTATCTATAAGATCATCTCAAAAGTAATAGCCAGAAGACTGAAAAGTATCCTCTCAAAAAATATCTCTGTTGAACAGTTTGGGTTCTTGGAGGGTCGACAAATTCATGAGGCTATAGGAGTGGCTTAGGAAGGGATGCATAGTTTGAAGACCAAGAATTTGAAGGGAGCCATACTAAAAATTGATCTTTCTAAGGCCTATGATAAAGTGAGTTGGCTGTATCTTCGTCTGCTTTTAACTCATCTGGGGTTTGGTATTGCTTTTATTAGATGGGTTATGTCTTGTATCTCCACTATTTCCTTTTCAGTCCTGATCAATGGAGCGGCATCGTCTTTTTTCCATGCTGATCGGGGACTCAGACAGGGGTGTCCTTTATCCCCGCTACTCTTTCTGTTGGTTGCTGAAGGCCTAAGTAGGGCCATTAGCGAGGCAAAAGTTGAAGGGCATTTTCAGGGGATTCAGGTGGCTCCAAATCTGAATATTACACATTTGCTTTTCGTGGATGATGTTTTGATCTTCTGCTCTGGAAACAGAGAGGAAACCCGAGTCCTCAAGGAGATTTTGGATCTGTTCTCAAAGGCCACCGGTATGGACATTAATGCTGGGAAGTCCACCTTATCCACTCACTTGTTGAGACCAGAAGAGGAGGCTGAACTCACAAGTTTCTTTCCCTTCAATACTGCGGGTTTGGAGGATGGACTGAAATACCTTGGTTTCTCGTTAAAAACAAATTTGTATCTGAAGAGGGACTGGGTATGGTTGATTGGGAAAGTGGAGAAGAGATTGATGGTTTGGAGCCACAAGTGGATGTTGCGAGCGAGCAGGCTGGTTTTGGTCAAAGCAGTGTTGGAAGCTATTCCAGTTTACTGGATGTCCTTAACTTGGATCCCTAAAGGAATTCTTGAAAGTATAAGGAGGATCTATTTTAGGCTCCTGTGGAGCGGTAAGAAGGATGAACAGGTCACCCCATGGGTTAACTGGAAAATAATAGCAGCTCCAAAGGGTCTGGGGGGTTAGGGGATAAAGAACATTTTCTTGTTTTCAAAGGCTTTGGCAGCCAAGGGGGGATGGAGGTTGGTGAATACTACTAGTCTCTGGACCAGGGTCATCAAGCAGAAATACTTGCCCGAGGAAAGAATTGAAGTTTGGATCAGGAATCCTTGGAAGTCTCACTCGGGGGGCTCGATGATCTGGAAGGCTGTGGTAAAATATTTTGATCTGATTGAATCCAAGCTGGCTTGGAATGTTGGGAATGGAGAAAAGCTGTTGGTAGGAAGGGACCCCTGGCTGGGCTGTACACAAGAATATATCCTACCTAGTTATGTTATTGAGGCACTTAGGAGAAGAGGGATCTACACTCTAAATCAGTTGGCAGCCCTGAGACCTGCGGAGATATGGAGCCAAAGGTGGAGAAGGGTAAACACTTTGGGGCTACAGGTACAGGAGTCGGCTTTCTTGGAGGTATATATCAAAAATTTGGAATTGGCAAGTGTACTGTTGACTGAAGAGGAGGATTCCTTGGTCTGGGAGGCGGATCCGGAAGGAAATTACACTCCAAAGGCAGGTTATATTATGTTAAGTTCAAGGGCAGAACAGAGGGAGGAAGTTTGGTGGTGGAAGTCTCTTTGGGAGTTAAAATGCCCATCTAAAACGAAACTCTTTATGTGGTGTGTACTAGAGAATAGAGTACCTACTTGGGATATCCTGCAGAAGAGATCCTTTCATGGGCTGGGTTGGTGTGTGCTATGCAAAAGGGATCAGGAAACAGCTACTCATCTATTCCTTACTTGTCTTTTCTCTGTTGAAGTTTGGAAGGAGTGCACAGCTTTGGTGGGTTTTCCTTGTCAGTGGGATGGAGATTTGATTGGGGTAGCTTGGGAAGCATGGTGGAGGAGGAACCCAAACAAGAATTATAAGTTCCTCCCTCTGCTAGTTATCTGGGGGATATGGGTGGCTCGGAATAATGCTATTTTTAAAGATAATCCATGCCTCCCAGAGATAACAGCAGCCCAATCTATTGGTATCTTCAAGTCACTTCCTGAGCATATTAGGGCAACAAAACAGAGAAGGAATCTAATGGTGGAGATTGATCACTCTCGGCCATGGGATTTTTTTGATGGGGCCTCACAGAACAATGTGCGTGGGGGAGGAGCTGTTCTTCATCTTTCAGAATCGCTTTCTTTCACTCTTTCTATGGGGTTGGGGGAGGGCTCAAACAATTTTGCAAAATTACAGAGCTTAAAACTACTATTAATCTTTGCTCTAGAGAAAGGTTGCACCTCCCTGAATTGCTTTGGGGACTCTATGAATGTTATAAACTGGATCAAACAGACACAGGAATGTAGAAATCTGAGGCTGGTGAATTTACTTTCATCCATTAGGATGATCCTCTTGCGGTTTGACTCTTTTTCTTGCCGGCATGTTTACAGGGAAAACAACAAAGAAGCGGACCTCGCATCCAAGGAGGGGCTCCAGAGGGCCTTTGGCACTTGGCATGTAAAAGAATTTTTAGAGGGCAGAACTCAGGATTACTATCACAGGCCATTTATAGAGAACCTATGATCTATATTTTTCCGCTTTATCTATGACACAGTTTCAGATTTTGATACTATGTAACAGATTATTAGTATTTAACTTCACTGTTTTAATCTTCGTGACGAAGTTCAGAAACATAAACAGCAATATTTTTGAATTCTGCCTCTCGGGGTTGATCTCTATTTTTGCTACAGCATCATAGTATGCATTTGTATGTAAACTGATAGAAGACGTAATAGTCTCATCATAGGAACATATGATCTTGACAATTCACTATTTGTAGTGAACCTACAGAATGTAATTTTGCTCTCTTTAGATGAATGAAATTACGCTTTTTTTTCTTGGAAAAAAAAAATATACTACTTATGTCTAATCATTTTTCTAAGGATGGATAAAAGTACATCTCTTTATCTTTATCTTGGTATCCCTTAATTCCCATAGATCTTTTCAAAATAATTTAGAACTTTACTGTCATGATTTAGTATAATGAATGATGATAAACTAGAGTGTTCCCAAACTTATTTAAAAAACAATTATGTAACCTATTACCTTAAAACCTCATTCTTGCGAGGAATAATCATATCCATCTTATTAAAATGATCCATAGATACCATCGTATATCCATTTCATGAATTAGTTATCAATAAACCTCATATTATATCCATTGATACTAATTCTCATCATGCTCCACTTAGGACTAGATGGTCCATTGTTACTAATTCCCTAACTTCCAATTTGGTAACTTCAATATTCTACAAGAGGAAAAAATAATGTAGACACTTTTCAATCATAGACACCATATTTGATCATAATAAATAACTTTGTGAATTCATTGTCATCTTTTTAACTTCAAAATGACTAATAATTTGGAATGGAATTCCCTACCCAACAACAAAATTATGTGATCTCCCCATTAAACATAAGTAACACTTATTTTACGAAACATGTTGTCTTTCAATAGGTATCATTGTAGCTCTTCATTTAGTGTGCCCTCATATATTTTTTGTAATTATACAATGATTCGATATTTTGCATAATAATATTTGAAAGTGTAAAGTCAAGTAATTGAAAAATTCAAATACTATCAATCCAACTACTAATCATCTGATAGAATATCTACAACTTTACTCGACATAGGTACTCATATTTTTTTAGCTATACGATAATTAGATGTTTTGCATAATAATCTTTGAAAGTGATAAACCCAAGTAATTGAAATTTTCAATCCAACTTTACTTTACCTTTATGATACTTAATCACAACGTTAAACCATTGTAAATAACTTACCCAATTCATGTAATGTGTAATCTTGGACTTGATCCATCTCTTCAGTAATTAAAGGGCTTAGGATTGTTGCAAATAACCAACACATATATAATTCATGGAGAGAATATAGGATGTATGATTCATGTTTAAAATAATGTTTACAATGCTTCACTACTTTAACCAACATTGAGTATTTAACTTTAAAGTCTCATAAGAGCATGTGATGATTCGTGAGTTCGTGAATTTGCATCAAAATTTCACCAATCGCATATTCCAAAACATGATCTAAATGTAAAGGAAAGGACACGATCTTCCCAATAGATGGTCTAAATGTAAAGGAAAGGATAAGATCTCTTAAACTCTTCCTATTTGTCATGATCTTCCAAACATGATTTGGCCATGATATATAACGCATTAATAGAAAGCGTTGGATGTGAAAGCTACATAATAAGCATCCCAAGATGGTTAATCATTTTTGTGCAAGAGTAAGTAGCTCACTTGGTGAGTGAAGGAAGCTTAGGCTTTTCAGAAAGTGCAGGGTGGGGTGGGGTTCAATTCCCCTGCACTACAAAATATTCTGAAAAAAAAATAATAATAATCATTTTTATTAAACATCATATGTCATGAATGTTCTATAGTGGTGGCTAATTTATAACAAAGACATTCCACCATAAATTAAATTTGAATCTTGATTCATATGAAACCTTGGAAAAAAAAAGTTTCCTACTGTGTACCTTATTTTTATGATAGCAAACAATTGCTTTCTTTGCAAGGATACGAATACTTGGTTCAAATGCTACAATGGATCCCTAAGTCATGCTAAAATAAGAATTTCAACTAGATACATGGTCATAAATGAGTCAAGATTGGTATTATCACATTATTCATGATTTTGTGAACATCATAAGGCTATTAGCAACATCGAACAATGTCACCAACCATAGTGGTGGCTAATTTATAACAATTGCATTCTTCCATAAATCAAATTTGAATCTTGATTCATATAAAACCTTAGACAAAAATTTCCTTGCTATTTGAATGTATATTATTTTTATGATAGCAAACAACTGCTCTCTTTGCAAGGATACAAATACTTGGTTCAACTGCTACAGTGAACCCCTAGGTAATGCTAAAAATAAGAATTTCAACTAGATACATGGTCATAAATTAGTCAAGTTAAGGTATTAACACATTATTCATGATTTTTATGAACACCACGAGGCAATTAGCAACATCGAACAATGTCACCAACCATTACAACAATCCTTGTTGCATCTTAAAGGTACCACTATCTTGATATGTATTTTGCAATAGCCAAAATTCTCATTGATCTTAGTAAAATTCTTTTCTTCTTGAAGTCGTTCTAAAATGTGATCAATGTTTAGTAATGGATATCAATTCTTGATAGCAAATTTTTCAAAAGAAAAAAATCCACATACAGTCCTAATGTGCAATCTCTGTTTGGACCTATAAAAATGGTCAATCCACAAGATGACGAGCTAGGGAAAATGAAACCCTTACCCAACAACATTTGAATGTGCCTATTGATCATCTCATACTACAACATCAAAGCTTTATGCAATACCTCATTCATTACCAAAACTTCTTGTTGTAGGTGAGCGGAGTGTTTAATTGTGTGTCTTGTGGGTATTTTGTGTAGTTCTTGGAATAACTTGGGATAGTTTTTGTATTAAATTATCCAATTAATAATTGTATTCTTCTATATTATCTTATTGAATTGTCCTTGCGTCAACTACATTCTCTCCTTTTTTTGTTTGCCATGGTATTGACAAAGTGAATTGTTTTATGCTTTGATAAATCTTTGAGCTTCAACAAGAAAAATGTGTGTTGAGGGTGTTGGATATCTCTACATTGTCTATTGTTCCTTTTAGTTGATGGTCGATACATTGAATATACATGAGCCAATAAATTGTGCATCATTTGAGCAAGTCGAGGAAGAACGTTTGATGTCATGTGCCCTTCAAGAAGATGGTGTAATTATTTCTAATGATTGGAAAATGCACGAATCTACTACAATGGAGATGCCAAATGCATGGATACAAAAATTAATAGAAAATTATGATGAGAATTGTGATCATGTTTCCAATGCCTTAGACACAATGTTTCCCACTTTCCTTAGCATAAACTATGTTGTACAAACCTATTCTCAAACTCGAGTTGAACAACATGAAGAAAAATAATATGTTCCTGCTTCTATCAAACACAACTTTGATAGCACAAAAAAATGGTAATATGAATTATATAAAATGCACGCACTCAAATATAGGTTCCCTCTTCTACTTATTCTTGGTGTGCTAGAAAATTATGTTTTCTAATTGGTTTTTTCAAGCAATGGGTTATAACCATGCATGTAAATTCTCCAAGTTGTCTCAACAACATTTGCAATGGTATTCATATTTCGATGGAACAATGGTATTCATCTTAAGATGATGAATTAGCTCTTATAGGAGGACAATATTCATGTGGAAAGATGGAATTCCATGCAAAAGAAGTAAGAGAGGATGAGGATAGGATTGACAAAGCAAATTGTCAAATGCTTTGACGAAGCTTTGAGATTCAACAATAAAAATGAGTGCCTAGGGTGTTGGATATCTCTACACTATCTATAGTTCCTCTTAGTTCATGGAACAAGGAATACATATGAGACATGAAATTGTGTTGCATTGTAACCAATTGAAGAAGAATATTGGATGTCAGGTGCCCTTCAAGAAGATGATGCAATTATTACTAATTATTGGTAACTGAATGAGTCTAATGAAATGGAGATGGAGATGGAGACGAGGAATGCACACATACAACAATTCTCATAGCATTATGATGACTATTATGATCATGATACCTTAGCCTAAGAATCAACATTTACTACCTTTCTAGTACACACTATTATTATGACTACTTAATTCCCTCGGTTTCTCAAACACTTGATGCACAAACTCTACAATCTCAACGTTAGTCAAATCAAGAAGAAGAAGAAGGATATTTTCCTACTCCTACACAAGTACACAACTATAGTAGCTTGAAAAATGCTAATATGAATTCCTTAGCATGCACTCACTTTGGGAGTAAGTCTCCTCCTTAACATTCTCCCTTTTGTGTTAATTATTTTTGTCCTCTAACAGACAGCTTTAAATAATGGATGATCTTACAGCTTTAAATAATGGATGATCTTGATGGCATGTAGATTGTTCAAATCCTCCCAAAGTTCCATAAAAGATTATAAATAATTATAATTGATTTACCACTGAGGGACTAGAGAAATAATATAAGGATGTGGTAAATTATAAAAATAGGGGTTATTTTTATAAGTCCTTGAATGCATATGTTTTAGACATTTTCTATTAAATGTCCCCCCAACACCCCACAAACTCTTGTTGAAAAAACCCTAAACAAAATGAGAGGAATGGTTTTATTTCCTATTGTAGTGTCGATGTTCCATAATAGAGTAGTCTCTAAGAAGAGTAATAACTATTGCAATAGCACCATTTACATCCTCTACATTTATTAATTTATCTTGGACGTTGTATTGTGAATTAAAGAAGCAATAAAGGACACAATAAGATGATGTTTTGTATTGTGTCCCTACTGCATATTTTTGCACCTTCTTGCATCTCAAAGGTGCCTTGCTTGTGTCTCTTATAACTCCCTTTCAATATTTTTTCATCCTTTATACATCAATTTAGCATCATATTTTAGTCCTTTTAGCATCCCTAATGCCTCGCAGTTGCATATTGTTACAACCTTAATTTATAAATAGTATCTTCACAATATCCCATTAGCATCTTTATGCCTAAAATTAGTATTGTGCATGCATTGGTATCTTATCCTTTTAGCATTCTTTAACATCACACGTTACCCCTTTATTGTCCTTTGTGTATCCATCCAATGTCCTTAAAGTGTCCTTAGTACATCCTTAAAGCATCCTAGAGTATCCCTCAAGTGTCCTTTGTGCATCCTTCTTCTGTCCTTCCAGCATCCGTAGAGTGTCCATTTAGCATATGTGTAACATCTACATGTTTAATATTTATCATCATTATATTTTCCTATTAGATTCCTCTTTGCATCCTTGGGACATTCTTGTATCATCCTCAAAATGTCTTAATGGTGTCTAAAAATAGTGTTTTTTAGACTTTTTTATTTCTATTTTAGAGTTCTTATATTATCATTTTTGGTGTTCTAATCTCATTACGTTTGAGTCGAGTTGTATCCATATTGTTTCATTTTCATTTTATTCTTAAAAAAATTCATTTTCAATTTAAAATTACATTTAATGACATCAATAAATATATTTTAATACACAATAAACAAGAAAATAGAAAATAAAATCATATAACTTTGCAATAGTTTATATACAATAGTCAACTTTTTCCATGTAACAAGGGGTATACTGCCACCCCATGGGAGTGTCAATCTTGTTTACATATTATAATATGTTATCCTTAAAAAAAAATGGTCCATGCCCATTCAATGGAAATATGACTATTAGCTAAAAGAGTCGAATCAAATATGACTACTACCTAAAAGAGTCTAATCAAATCAACCATCATTAGAGAATCACTGGTCGTCGTCGTCACCAACGTTTGAAGGTTGAAATTTTTTCTTCTTCTTAAGGTTGTTATAAGAACAAAAAATGACAATTAACACACTTGGAATTAAAACTAAGCTAGTACAAAATATTGATTAAAAGGAATGAATTCTACACTAAGGGGAAATCGTTAATTATAATCTACCTCAGCTTTTTTTTTCACAAAGAAAAAATAGCTTCTATATTAATAGATAAAAGTTGACCACAAGTCGTGATCATTACAGAAAAGACATGATGCTTGGTTCATGAATATCCTATTGATCCATAAGCATACATATGAAAGCCTACAACCAGTACTCCTAGATTTCCATCAAGACCAAAAGTTCCAAAATAGTCTCCTAGGCCATACATTGACTTTCAGTGAGATCTATCTCATAATGACGCAAAACTAAGTTTCCAGCAAAGTTTTAGATTATCAGTAGTGCAGCTCAAAGGACTTGAACAGTACTCCATCATGAAACTCCTCGCAGTACAGGATACCATTCATCACCCCCAATAGACGTCTCGACTGCTGATCGACAACTCCATTAAGTTCCCGATATATATGTTTGAAGTGCAATACTGCGAACGACTGCATCAACATTCTGGCGCGGTGCAGCCAATGACTAAGTTGCAGAGAATGGATATTTCCACCCGAATCCGCCCAGTCAACGATGCACTTAGAAGCCCCAAAAATCCAGAGAGCATCAATATCCCTTGAGTGAGAAAAATACAGTAATGCCCACAGGGCTAATAATTCAGCCTGAGTGTTTGTTCCAGAACCCGCCGCAAGGTATAGGTAGAAAGATACAGAGGGGTTGATACGAAGGAGTGCTCTAGCACCGCACCTCCCTTACATGGAAGCACCATCGAAGAAACCCTGTGGCGAGGGATAATTCGCAGGTACCAGATAAATAGAACGAGGAGAACGCATACGATCCTGTGGGCAATACACCGAGAAAATGGCCAGAGACCCAACAGCCACCCTGTGGGAGAAGGGCGTGACTCCATTAAATATAGCGTTGTTCCGAGCCAGCCACACCCCCCAGAAGCAAATAGGTAATAATGCAACAAACATGGGGTATGATCTTTTCCATAACAGTAGAATGTCCTTCAATGGTAGTGCCGGCCATGAGAGATGGACCTCAAGGAGATTAGCCATCTCACTCACGGTGTCCTTGATGAAAACATAGTCTCCAAACATATGTTCCGTCGTCTCAGCATCAGCAAGGCACAGAGCACAGTGACCCAGGCCACTGAAACCCCGCTTCTGGAGATTATGCCAAGTGAGAATCTTATCCATGAGAATCATCCAGAGAAATAATTTTACCTTCGGCGGATAGCACACCTTCCAAATCCAAGGGATCCACCAAGGGACCTCGTGCGGGCCAGAATCCAGAATGAGCTTTTGATACCCAGATGCAGCCGTGACCAATCCATTAACAGTATCGAAGAGCCATACCAATTTGTCCTCCCAGTCTATAAGCTGGATACTAGCATGTGAGAGGGACTGGACAAAGGATGTCCATTCCAATGCCATCCTTCCTTCCAGCTGAAGATCAAGAGCAGAAATCCAATGTGAACCTGACCCCGGGCGATGAATAAAAGCCTGTTTTAAAACGAAGATTTCTTTGAGATGAAGAAGGGATATCAAACCCTGGGAGAGGGTATGTACCAGAGAGCAGCCCGAGATAGGGTCGATGCCAATATAGACTTGTGTACCCCGCCCAACCTCCCATGCAATATCCGAGTGGACAAGTGGCAAACAGTTGAGAAGACTACGCCAGATAGCAGAAACATTACCTTTGTTGACAGTAGGGCTCCGGAAAAAATATGACACAGGAAAATGCTTGAGGTACTTTTTGTGGATAATCTTCCCCCATAAACCGCCCCCAAATAAAACCCTCCAGAGGCTTTTGGCACATAAAGCCCGATTAAATAAGCAAAGTTCCTTAATGCCCCACCCCCCCAGGTCTAGAGGTAAAGATAAGGAGCCCTGTGAAGCCAGATGAAATTTGGTCATACTCAAATTGCCGACCCATAGGAAATTGAAAAACAATCTCTTCAGAGCATTCAAGATACACCCAGGAATAGCAAATAACATAAACCAATAGACAGGGATCCCTTGCAGGACCAACTTAAGAAGGGTGAGACGCCCCGCCAGGGAGAGCCACCGAGACGACCAGGCATTGATGCGATGTTGAACCTTCCTAACAAGCCATTTCCAATCTGCAGTAAGGTATCCATTAGGCTTCAAGAAGAAGCCCAAGTAACGGAACCCTTCCTCAATCCGAACCCATTTAAAGGGAAGCGTCAGCTGTAAGGAGGAGAGTAGAAGCTGATCTTTGACATGGTAGATGACAGCAGATTTAGGGAGGCTGACTTCCATCCCTGTAGCGTTACAAAAAGTGTCGACCACTTGATTATATTGCTGCCATTCCACCATCGACGCCAAACCAAACAATAAGACATTGTCCACAAAAAGAGAATGAGTAATGGAACAGTCCGGAGCCACGTTTACCCCGCTCAATAAACCCTTAGATTTGGCATCCTGGATCAATAAACTAAGACCTTCAATGGATAGAATGAAAAGATAGGGCAAGAGTGGACACCCTTGCCGAATGCCCCGATTGCCATTGAAAAAAACAGACTGTGACCCATTAATGATAACAGCAAAATTTGACGATGTGATACAGGCCATTATCCAACCAGTAATTTCCGTGGATAAACCAATTTGTATAAGAACAAGCCTGAAATAATTCCAGTCCACATGATCGTAAGCTTTGACCAGGTCAAGTTTCAGAACTAAAGCCTCCTTTTTCTTGCATTTAATGGAATGAAAGCCCTCCTGAGCCAGACCCATGGCATCCATAATTTTCCTGCCAGAAAGAAACCCGAATTGTTCAACTGAGATGAACTTAGCAAGATAAGGTTTTAGACGCAAAGCAATCACCTTAGAAATGATCTTATAGAGAAGGTTACACAGTGGAATGGGCCGAAACTCATTGAAGTCCGTAGGTCTGTCACTCTTAGGAATGAGTGCGATATAGGTCGCATTGATACAGGCAGGCACCCAACATCTAGTTCTCGACTCCTCCACCGCTGCTGTTAGATCATCCCCAAGCATATCAAAGAAATGAATGTAGAATTCGACGGTGAGACCGTCCGGTCCCGGGCTTTTGTCATGTGCAAACCCCTTGAGGATCTCCCAAATATCCCTCTTCTCAACAGGACGGTCGATAACCGCACAATCCTCATCTGTAAAACAACGAGGAAACTTGAGAACCGTCTCAAGCTGCTTTAACAAACAGGGAGGGTCTTTCTGAGTGAAGAGATCTTTAAATGTACTGCTGCAGCCTCCTTCAGAGAGGGCTGATCCGAAATGACACGACCATCCACAGTAAGGTCCCAAATAGCATTGTTAAGACACCTCTGGTTGGCGAACTTCTGAAAAAACTTGGTATTAAGGTCCCTCGCCTTCAGCCAAATAGCACGGCTTTTTAACCTCCAAGTCTCTTCCCAGAAAGAGAGGATCTTCAGATGCTCAGTTTCCAGAAGGGTGAGGTCAGCCGCCCAAGATTCGTCAAATAGATTGTCATCCACCACGCTCGAGAGATCATGAATCCTCGCCTCAATCATCTCCAGGTTACCCAATAATTGATGCTTCCTTTCCTTATACCAGGATCGAATCGCCTTAGGAAGTTTCTTAAGTTTGTGCACAAAGAGCAACAATGCCGAGTTGAAAATACCATCCACCAGGCGATGCCATAAAGAGTGTACCAATGAACCAAACTCCGAGTCCCCCAACCAAGCAGTATTGAACTTGAACGAAATATATGAGGGAGCTGAATCAAAGTCCAACTGTAAAATGACAGCCCGATGGTCAGAGAAACCCACATAGTGCGTCCAAGACCGATATCGAGTGAGAATGGAGCACAGAGAACCAAACATATAGAAACGGTCAAGCCTTTTTGCAATACCAGCCACACTAGTCCGCTTGTTAGACCATGTTGGTGATAAGATGCATGGTTTTATATCCACCATACCAAAATCCTCGAAGAGAGCAACAAAGAAATCCGAGAGAGGGTCAAGGAGACGACCCCCCCCCCCAAACTTCCTCCCGAAACGTGGTGAAATTCAAATCCCCGGCCACTATATTGAAACCATCATCCAATAAACCCGATGTTGCGACCCGGTCCCAAAAACGTTTCCTGTCACTATACGACGCATAGATATTAAAGATCCTGATAGAATGCCCAAAACCCTTCACGGTTCCTTCAAGCATAACACCTGCAATCGTGTGAAAAGCCTTCAAATTAGCTGCAGTCGGGTTCCAAGCAGCTAGTGTACCTCCCGATAGCCCAATAGAATCAGTGCCAACCACATGCCAGTCGGATTTAAGTTTAAGAAATAGTTCTATAGCAGCTATGGTTGAGGTCATAGTCTCTTGGAGTAGAATAACCTGTGGGTTGATGGAAGAAAGTAGCCGTCGTAACGCCACCATTTTAGGACCGCGGCCTAGTCCACGCACATTAAGGGTCAAAATAATCATGAGATAACCCCCGGGGGGGGCAAAAAATATCTAAGAGCCCTAGTAGAAGATATACATGACATAGGAGGATCGGGAAGGCCACGATCGAAAAGCGACTGGACTGACGAATTTAATGGAGAGCCCCGGGCCACTCCTTTAACCTTAGGGCCATGCCGTGACGTACGGATAGTAATGTTCCCCCGAGAGATGGAGTTGATAGAGACCACTTCGGGGTCAGCCTGTGCAGAGGTAGAGTACACCGGAAGGGGAGATGGAGGCACGGGGGATGATGAGACGGCAAGTGGAACATCTACATAAGAAGGCAGAGGTTCCGTGATAAGGTCATCCTCAAGCGGGGACTAGGACGGAGTAATATTAAGCGTTGGTGGACGAGATTCCGGCAGGGGTGGAAAGGAAAGGAGTGAGTCGAGCTCCAAAGCAGTAGTGGTGAGAGGTTCCTCCAGGGAAGGATGAGACAAGGGAAAGGTAGGAGGGGAGTTCGGGACCTCTAACGCGGGAGGGGAGTTATATACCTCCGACAGGGGAGCACGTGATGGGGGGGGAGCAACTAAGGGAGAGGATACACACCTCACCGGACAGGAAGAGTCCACCCCCGGGATGTCAACCTCAACGCATGCGGAATCCCAACTAAGGGCATTCCTCAACTCAACCGCAGGTAAGAATTTAAGAATGGAGGGTTTGGACGAGACAAACTTACCAATTAGGTCTGACGTCGACGTCTGGTCCAGAGGAACGAAGATATCCAACGAGTCTTCAGCCGGTAGCAGACCCTGACCCTCCGACGAGCCCCCAGCTTCAGCATTCCTCAGCTTCCTCCTGGGGCAGTTGGCCTTTGAGTGGCCAGGTTCATGGCAGCCATGACAACGAAAATATATCTTCCAATAGTCCAGGGTTTGAATAAATGAGCCACCCTCCCAAATAACCTCCAGTTCACCCAGTAAACCTTCCGAAGTGTCGATGTCCACCAGAACACGGTGTGTGCGTCGTTCAGAACCGCAGAGTAAATCTTCCTCGAGCAAGATGAATTTACCGATAGAGCTGGCGATGGCTTTAAAACCTTTGAGAGACCAGCACTGAAGTGGGAGACCTAGAAAAAGGACCCAGAGGTGGCAAGATTTTAATTTTGCAGTCCTGGGGTCAAATCCCGAGTGCCACCGGCTGAGGACCAAAGAGCCATGACCAATAACCCAATAACGACATTCGATACTCACCCTGTCTTCAACTGAGAGGAAGTGGAAAAGAATCCATCCATTAGGGAGCATGAGTATGCGTGGAATGTTTTTAACCAATGGCCTCCACTGCCGACGGATCCACTCAATAATTGCTAGTCGACCGAGTTTGATGTACTCGAACTTACCCACCAGGGCTCGTCCCGAAAGGGCCAGCACCATATCGCAAGTCACGTCCTTTCCCAAGACGCAGAGAGTGCGGCCCTTCTTTAACTTCTCAAAAGGTGGCGAGAACTCCTTACGTCGAGGACCATTAGGGTTAGAAATAGGAGAACCCTCTGCCAGATCCAAAACTGGGGAAACAGGTGAGCCAGAACAGTCAGGGCTCCGACTGCAAGGATCCTCAAAACATACTTCAAACGTCGGGTTGGTAACAACCCTTAAAGGCTCCAAACCCGAACACGTAGGATGAGCCATAGACCCGAGAAATAAGGTGACAACACTACTTCCAGTGAGGGTGGCGAAATAACATAATACGAGGCAAAAACCACGGCCGGCACACCCAGAAAACAATAGAAAAGGCACCGAAAAATGAACCTCGGAAATAGTAAACCACCAGGAAACAATGATAAACTCCACAGGTAGGAAGATACACCAACGTCGATACGTCCCGGTAACCAGCAGAGAAAACAATGAGACGAGGGCGTTGACAAACCCCAGAAACAGTACCCTAAAAAATCGCAGAACCCAGCACGTAAAGTCAACAGCAAATACTAAAAAACCCCCTGTTCCCACTTTTTTAACCTGGCTGGTACTAGGCCTGCTGCCCCACAGTAGGCTTGACTCCAGGGGTATGAAGGGACAATACGGCTTGCAAAGACCTAAGATGGATGATAACCCGTCCTACCTGGACATGTGCGAGGTGGTAGTGTGACGGACCATACCGTTGCAAACACAGCCTAGAAGAAACGTTATCAGGTTCCTACGCAGGTAAACCAGGTCCAAAAAAACACCATTGAAGCAGAAACCCTCACCCTGCATAAACCCTCACCCTGCAAAAACCCTCTCATGGTCAAACTCAGCTACCACATATTTCGTGTCCTTTTCCATCTTTACATAGTTATTTTTTAGAGCATATTTCAATTCATCCTTCGATGAATCATACCCACACTTTTCCCACTATACTTCTAATAGAGGAAAACATAATGAATATGGCAAATAATTTAGTACATAACCACCCACCAACTATTATTAATGAACACTATAAACAAACAAAATAAAAACTTATAAATATGACTCTAATGTATTTTTTGTTGGATTAGCTAGAAAATGTGTAATTCTCTTCTTATTCTCCACGATATGAGAGACATAAAATGATATGGAAAACAATATGGTAATTAATATAAAGCATCATGATGGAATGATAATTCAACTAATATATATTTCTCACCTTGTGGTTTTTTTGTGGTGTTTTGATGATTCGATGTCCTATTGCAAACCTTTAATAACATTCTTTCTTTTGATTTTCAATCTTCCTTCAAATAGATTTTCATATATTTTTGTTAACATCTAAAATCTAAAGGTGTTTTTTCTTTACATGTTTCCTTAAATTTAAAATCTTTATCTTTAACCCCGATTTAAAAAACATAGAGAAAATGAAGATATGTGTAAAATTAAGTGAAGAGATATGATTTGTTTTGAGAAGGAAGAGGTCTATACAAATAATAATAAAAAATTGAGCTTCAAATTTGACCTAATATGCCAATTTCTTCTTATTTTGATTCGAAGTCCGATATATCTCTTGAGTCATTTGTCATTGAAATGATACCCCCATTTTTTAGGAAGGGTATGCATAAAGGATCATTAGCAACATGTGAGATGCCTCTTTACATTTTATGGTAGTCTTGGAAAATATTTGAGTGAATCCATGTAATGTCCCTTGTTAGGAATTTTATTAAAATTGCAATTTTCCACTTTTTTCCTTGGTTCGACCTTTGACTAGTTTCGATCTCTAGGTCCCAAATTTGCCCCAAATGATCCCAAATCTTCTGAGAAGGTATATGAATGATATTAGAACATAAATATGTGTTTCAGGGATGCCTTTGTACCTTTAAAACACTTCTGCAAATACTCTTTAAATTCTGGTCAATGTAGGTAACTTTACTAGTGATTTCCCTTTGACTAGTATTGGTCTCTAGGTCTCAAATTGACTCCAAATGCCTTCAAATATTCAAGGAAGGTTTATGAATGATATTAGGAATTGAATATGATGTTCAAGGATAACATATTGCCACCAAAAGACCTCTGAAAACTCTCTTAAGATTCTGGACCAAGTATGCAATTTTACTAGTAATTTGGGGTTCAAATCCCCCTAAGGTAAGTACTGAAAATGGCTTCCCAAATGCCTCCAAACCCACTCAAATTTATGAACAGAGGTATGTAATGTGTTAAGTATGTTATTAAGGTATCATATGAACCATTAATGGTTTATTACAACTGTTCTCACCCTCTCCCATTCAACTGCAAAAATCCCCAATTCGACCCTTGGGGAAATGGCACTATTTCTTCTCCCAATGTAATTAAACTGAGTAAAAATGCTTCAAATGCTCAAGTACAGTACATGAAACTTGTATAATACATCCATGGAAGTATATTTATCACAAATATATCAAATAATCATCCATTCATTCGAAATCATCATCAATACATTGGCTCACAACAAGGTAGTAGGGAAATGGCATTGTTCTTCCATTAAAAATGAGATTTATACATTTCTACTTGGAATTTCGACCTGAAACTTTTTGAAGATGAAGAACAGAGTATTTAATTCATATTACAAAAGAAATGGGGCATTAGAAGCTCCCCCAAAGAGTACAATAGCTCACCAAAAACGCCCTCCCTCAAGGATCAAGAATATGCCATCAAAACTGGAAATGGTTGAAGGAGTGAGCTGCAATAGAAGAAACCATGAGCTGCCCTGTAGCTTACACCTGCAAATAAAGACTCCATTAAAGCTCCAAATGAAAGGTCTGAATGGCCTTTCCAATTACCAACTTGGATGGGAATCTTTCACCCTCGAAATTGGCTAAGGCAAGAAACTAGTCATCCACTAGCTCTCCCTCTTCATAAATGCAATTGCAAATTCTACAAATGATCAAAAGCCGGTTTCATTCTTTGTTATTGAAATTTATAAACTTCTAATGTCCTCCATGGGTTGAATTCCTTCCAAGAGACTCATGCCAACTCAAGTTGGGAAGAGATTCCAAAGAACGCCACTTGTACAACAATTCCTAGTCTCCCACTTCCACCAAATCACATGTGGAAGCATATTAGCTGCCCTAACACCCTTGAGCGCCCTCTTGGAGTCTATTTTTAGCCCTGAAATGTCATATATGTCATATGTCAGCCTTCAGGTCTGATTTGTGTCATAGGTGTCATAGCATCTTCATCATTGTTGTCATAGAGCTAGGGAATCTAACCCAAGTGTCTCACTAGCTCCAAATTGCCTCTTCCTCTTCCATGGGAGTTACTCTTCCTCTATATTTCGACCTTGGATGAGTCATGCAATGAATAATACCTTTTGGACTCCCCCAAGTATGTTACCATTCACCTTGAATTCGAATTGGTGAGAGAATGATGCCAAATGTAGTGGGGAAATCTAGCCATATGTGGGTCCCACTTCCTCCATGTGTCTTCATCATGAAATGCCACTTTGATTTTCACTTGTATATATTTATTTAGCTCCTTTATTAAATATTTATTCCATTCTAATGTTAAAACATCATTTATTATCCCCATTATTCCAAATCCCAAAGCTTCCACCCCAAACCTAGGAAACTAGTAATTTTCCTCCTTGGCAATTATTTGACCTTTAGCATCAATTTGATAAACTCTAATGAATAGGGCTAATGTGATTAGGCCATTGTGACCCAATGCCAAATTTGGGACATGACAATCCATCCCATAAATCTTACAAAAACTATTTTTAGCATGTAGATTCAAGGGCTACATGTACCATATTGTGCTTGAAGTTGAATATGCAACATGTACCCTATATCACTTAGGTTTGAAGAAGTGGGAAACCCCTAATTCCTTTTCAAAACCAAAGAAGCAAGTAAGACTTAGGAAAGGGCACTAAATCGTTCTAAATGTTAGTACAGTGCAATTTTGTATTTCTAACGTTGTGAATCGTTGCTCATATTCACCCACTGCTTCTTCACTGAACTTGTCTGGCATAGATATGGTTTAAAGACTTTTTCTTTATTCCACCACTAGATCATACAATTCCCCACAAAACCCCAAACAAAACTACAATGATACCAATATGATGGATAAACTGTCATGGATATTCCACTAGAATAGTTCGCTACAACGGATCTTACAACTTAGTTCTTTTTGTTAGCTTATTTCCACTCAATGCTAAATAAACTGGATCTGTAAGAAAAAATGACTACACCAAAGAAATACACAATCCATACAATCAACATAAGATTTACCCTGGGAAACCCACTATGGGGAAAAACCCAACAAGAAATGAGGACTATGCCTTGCTCTTTTATATAGAATACAAATACAAAGGAAATGGTACTCTCTGTGGAGTTACCTATGACTATGCAGCTAGAATGGCTACTACAGGATCTCCTGCATATGTAATACCCCCATTTTTGACTTGGAATGTATTTAATCATTGTAAATGATGTAAATATGCTAGTATGGATTCCTAGTGTGGAGCTCAAGGTCAAGGCCCAACTAGTTAATGGTTAGGCATGTATGATGTATATATTTTTATTTGGACCATATGGTTGGCTTATCATGCCAATTCGAAATGTATGTAAATATTATGTTGAAAATTAATAAAACGGTCCAAGATGGTTGTATAGAGAGCACTAGAGGGGCTATGATTCCACCATAAGGTAAGAGGAAGGGGGGCCTATGGGGAAACCAAATCCTATGTTGCCATGTGTTAACCTTAGAACTCATTCAAAATCTGCCATGTGCCTTAAATGATCCAATTACCTTCTTTTAACTATTAAACTCGATCGTTGAATGAATATGTGAGGTTTGTGGGAAAAGTCACTTCATGTAGTTATCAAAGCATGGGGGTTGTGACAGTTATGTCAGTTGTCGGCAGTCCTATTTCTTCTATGGTCAGAAGCTATGTCAGTTGTCTTTTCACCCTTACCTCATATCCTTGGAGTCAACACTCTTTTGATCATTCTCTCATGCATTCTTTATACACTACATACAGTTTTCCATTGTTATTCATGTCCATTACCAGATTGTGTTTAACCCATTAATTCGAATTGGGAGACAGAGCGACATTTTTGGAAGGGAAAATAAATGGTTGTAGGTGAGCATGGAGGTTGGGAAGCTAGGAACTTTTATGCATTGAGTTTTGCTACTTTTGGATGCTTGAGAAACCATGGATTAATATTGCAGGAGGTTCTCCATTAGGATACAACAGGTTGGACTCTTACTGCACACACTCGTAAGCAATGTAAGGGTTGGATTTCCTGAGGGAACTGTGGATCAATGAAGGGAAATTCCTTCCTTGTGTTGTGTGGGGCAGTTGGAAGGAGTGCCATGGCTATGATGGCTTAGTGAGACCTCTATAGAGCTCTGGTTGAGATTTTTGGCTAAGCACAGTGAGCGGAATGGGTTGTGGGCTGAGAGATAGAAGCTTGTAGGTGTTTCCTTCGCCCTGGTGGCCTCATAGCCTAGCTTGGGGGTGGCCTCTCAGCAGAAGAGTATATGTTGGATAGAGTGCCTATGGTTGGGTGGAAAATTGCTCTTACACAACCAATTGCTTGGATCTTCTTTGTTTAAAGATAAATATTCTTATGTATTTGTTGTGCAATGATTTTTATTTGTATTCATGTGATAATTATTCCTGTAAATTGCATGTTATGTGTGTGTGGATCAATTTTATTCTGCTGTGTGTTTTTATTTACATGTCTGCACAAGCATTTTAGATGTTGTAAATTCCTGATTATGGTTATGGGGCAAAATTTTGAGGCCCTGATTCAATTAATCTCCCCTCGTGCTGGCCAGATTGAGGAATGGGGGCGTTACAACATCCTTTGTCCTTCTCTAATATCCACTCTCGTGCTTTTTCTCAACAATGGAACAATACCATAACATCATAAGAATGGAACCCCTTCTTCTCCTAACCGCTCGATGTTTAACATAGCTCAATATCCATCTAGGGTTACTTTTAAGGGTTTTGCATGCCTTGATTCCCAATTAAGGTTAGGGTTTTGGACCCTCTAGAATATTCTTGAAATGACACACGTGACTAGCTCCACATGTTTGAGAAATGAGAGCCGACGTGGAAGTCACTTGGTACCATGGTGGTCAACTTGATAGGTCAACTTGCGGGAGGCATAACTTACTCATATGGACTCCATTTGAGGTGATTCTTCGACCATTGGAAAGGTCTCAGAGTGTAGAATAAATTCAAGGGGCATAACACAATCAATGAAGTTTTGGCCCTTAAAAACATCGTTTAGACCCTAAAACAAGCCCTTGAAGGTTTTGGACCCCAAATATACAAAGTGACACCTACTCGTAAAATGGGCCGTACAAGCCAATTCATCCAATATTTCCACCCAAAAAGCAACAAAATAGATGACAACTTATGTATTGATCCATTTTAGGTCACGTCTTTTTGAACTTTTCAATCTTTTCTCTTCCATGTATTTTAGAGAAGATGTTTACAATCTACTCACTTGTGGAACAATGTATCAAAAGAATGGTCTTGGCCTCTACATGATGTCGAATCATATGGTACTTCATCTTGATATGCTTTGTTTAGTCACGGAATTAAGGATTTTTGGCCAACTTGATTGTAGAAGTGTTGCCAATCAATAGTGGGGTGGGATTTACCCATTTCTCTTGCAATTCCTCTAGTATTTCTTGAGCCACACAATCTCAATTGTTGCTTCTGCACCTGCCACACATTTTGTCTTTGTAGTGGAATTTGTTGGAATAGATTGTTTGTGTGATATCTAAGAGATAACCGATGATCCAAGACTCACGAGATATCCCGAAGTAGACATTCCATTCTCCTTGTCACCATCAAAGTTTGAAATTGAATATCCATTTAATTTGAAGTCCTCCATCTCACAATATTTGAGTCCAAAGTCTTGAATCCCCTTCAAGTATCCTAGAACTCTCTTTGCAACACACCAATGTCCTTCATTAGGTTTTTGCATTGATCTAGGTGGATTTAAGGACCCTAAAAAATCCAAAGTCTCAAATGCTAAAACATAAGGCATTGTTGCGTAGGGCTCGACAAGAGATTTCCAACAACGTTTGAATCGCCTTAAACGAACGTCGAATGAGGAAGATATCACGTTCTGTAATCTCGAAAAAACATATAAAATTGGAAAAAGGGGGTGCCACGTGGCACCTTGGCCTTACAGTCCTGACGTGGCAGCGCCACAAGGTGTCACGTGGCAGGTATAGTGTTGATATCACATGTCGTACATCCGATCGGGCAATGACGTGGCACTTACATATACCAATGGTTGATAAACATGTGGTAAGATTGAATAGGTGGACCAATCGGGAGTCGCCACGTGGCTATCCCAATTAACCCTTTTAAGGTTTGTTTTACCAAAAAGTTATGGAGGTGACTAGGATCGAACCCTTGACCTCCCACACATTACACCAACATTTTTTCCATTGCACCAAACCGTTGTGACTTAACCTATAGTGGCAACATATTTATTTAAGCTTTGCAATGTTTTTATTTGACAAAAGAGAGGGGCATCGAGGGCATAACCCTCGATCCACCCATGGTATATACGTATTAAACAATGTAGAACTAACTCCAAATTTCACGGGGTATCATGTTTTAATATATATGCCACGATATATGCCATGATATATATATATATATATCCCCCTAGTTGTTGCAACGCTACAATAGCCAAGTCACAGGTGCCATTTATTAAGGGCCATGACCCATATTTTATTTATGTTGAAATTGTTATGCCATGAGATTTTGGTGGCGACAGGTTAGCCTGCCCCTATATAACAATGACCATTTTTTCCATGAGGGTACAGTTCGGGCTCTTGTATGCATAGCTTCCGAGGTCAAGTCTGCATGCAGTTCGAGGCCGAAGTATAGTTTGTGCATGCATATTGAGGTGGTATTGCACACATCCCAAGGTGGTTTGCACGTAGTTAGAAGGTTGGGTTTGACAACTAGAGAGCCGAATTTATGCATAGTTCCCAAGGTAGGGTACAATATAGTTACATGCAGATCGAGGCAGAGTATATTTTGGCATGCAAATCGAGACTGTACGAATCATAGTGACTTTGGAGTTTGTGTTAGAGGGGGAGTCCTAAGGCCTAGTTTAGAAGCATATTGAGTTTATACCCAAAAGTTGCATATTTTCGAGAGGGGTCTGAATTTGCCATTTGTTTTTGAGTTTGAGCACCTAGTCATAAAAGTGCTCACATGACCTGTTCATCCAAGTCAGAGTATCTCCATGTTCATACTCTAAAGTTGTAGAATTGCTTGTAGAAGTTGTTGGTGATGTCTGTTTCTCCTCCTGAACAACATAACTAAAAGATGATATCAAAGGTTGATATTTAACCTTCTTTTTGTATATTGTTAAGCATTTTGAGACTAATGAAGAGTGGTCCCACTGTTGGGAGTGGACTCATAGACGTAGTCTGAAGCGGTTGAACTCTATTAACAAGTTATGGTGCACTTATGATTGATTTTTGTCTCTTTTAAGTCTCTCTTTATTATCTCACAATTTTATGGATTAAGCAAGTAAAATCTCATGAATATGGATGTTTAGTCAAGTGAAAAGTAATCCATGTAACATTGCAAGAAGCATTGTCATTTCAAGATCTTGTTTATTTGAGAAAGATTAGTTAAAGGAGTTAACTAAATATTTTCGAATCAAGAATGAACTTGGAAAAGGTTCCAACCACAATTGAAATATTAGGCCTAATAGTGGTAAGGTAGATAAGACTCCCCACAAGTTGTTTGTATTTGGTTGCATCTTCAAATTTATTCCCTTATTTGTTGTTAGCTTCAAGTTTTGTTCCATTGGAGTAGAAAGAGTATTACATTCAACCATGTCAAACGTGTTTAATAATTCCCCACATGTACTTCTTTTTGGATATGAATATATACTTTGGTTTTTGTGTCACTTCTATACCCAAGTAGTATTGAAGTTGTACCATATCATTCATCTCAAAACCTTTCTTCAATCATTTATTTATGGATGCAATGTAGATTTCATTGTTCCATGTCATCAATAGATCAAGTATACATCCACTACAAGATATACAACACATTTGCCAAATTTCTTGACAAACAAATTTGCATCATCAAGATTAAAGTTTTTGAAAATCAATTTCAGAAGATGCTCAATTAGTTTTTCATACTAGAGGTGAGGTACTTTTTTTTCAAGGCATAGAAAGACTTAATGAGATTGCATGCCTTCTATTGTTTTCCCTTCACCAAAAAACCTTATGGCCTAGGCATGAAGGCACTCTCTTTCAAATATCCATTCAAGAAAGTAGTCTTTGCATCCATTTGATGAACTTTCCACTCATTATGTGCAACCAAAGCCAATAGAGTATGAACGATAGCCCATTTTGTTGTGGGGGAAGGGTATCCTCCTATTTAGTGCCTTCTTTCTATGCAAATCATTTTCCACAAACCTTTCCTTATTCTTTTCAAGTGAGACATCTAATTTGTACTTGTTCTTGTAGACCCACTTGCAGCCAATTGGTTTGGCTCCAAATGGAAGCTCCACCAACTTCCATGTCCCATTCTTGATGAGAGTATCATATTCTTTATGCATAGATTCTTTGCATGCATCATGAGAAGCAACATCTTCAAAGTAAGTTGGTTCATAGCTAGCAGATGAATTCAATTCACAATCATACAAAACGTTCATATCACTTAGATCAGCTGCATTTGAATCATCTACATCACCTCCATCTTCTTGTCTTGTTGAACTTTTGGTTCCTATCTTTCGAACCTCATCATGATGAACTCTTTCAAGTGTCTTCATGACCCACTTTGGAAATTTCTATGAGGATCCAAGCTGCTCAACTGAATGAGACGATTCTTCATTCTCTTCAAAGTTCAATATCCCAGTCATCTCAATCACATCATCCAATTGAATCTCCTATTTTGGTGAGGTGGCAAGAACTTCTTCATGAGGGGAAGATGGTGCTACAAAAGAAGCTTGATCCAAGATAGAGATCCCCCCTTCAAGATGTGGAATCTCATTATCAAATTCATGTTGTCTTACAAGGGTAAATTATCCATATGGTAAAGATACCTCTCAATATTCTTTCCATTTCTGTTCATTTCAAGGAAAATCACATCTCTAAAAGAGTAAACTTTTTATTTAACTCATCGTAAAGACGATATGCATTGGTGGTATTTGAGTACCCCAAGAAGATGCAATTTTGACTCCTTATACCAAGTTTGTTTCTTTGTTCCTTAGGAATTGAGGCATTATAAGTGGAACCCAAAACCCTAAGATGCCCCACCAAAGGAATCCGGCCACGCCACATGCTATATAGAGTCTTGTTGCCAAGAGCATGAGAAGAACTTATGTTTCTCAAATAAATCGCATCACCCCAAAACATCAATTTCACATTCTCGAAAACTATCATGGAACATACCATATTCAAGAGTGTCATGTCCATTCTTTCTACTACACCATTCTGATGAGGATTATATGGAACAATGGTTTGATGCATAATTCCATGTTGACGAAGATAGTTTTCAAACCCATTAGAAGTATATTGTTTTCATTATCACTATGAAGAGTGCCAATATGATATTGTGCTTTATTTTAATCCATACATGAAAATGAAATGCCTCGGGATTTTTCTTCAATAAATAAACCCAACACATCCAAGTGTAATTATCAATAAAAGACATGATATATTTATTACCGTATATAGAAGCAATAGGCATGGGGCCATACAAGTTAGATTGTATCAACTCTAATTTCCTACATGCTCTACATGCTTTAGAATTGGAATCATGAAAGGATTACTTGTGATGTTTGCCAGGTATACATGCACCACACTACTTCAAATTCATTAGAATTGTGGTTAACTAGAAACATGTAATACCCCCATTTTGACCTTTAGGATATTTTGGGCTATAATGTAAATATTGTATGCATATTATGTACGGTTCCTAGCGTGGAGCTCAAGGCCAAGGCCCCGCTAGTGAACGCTCGACCTTGAAGAGGCAAGTATTGGATATTATGCTACCCATGTGCTAGTGAACCATGGAAATTGTAAATATGCATTTTAATATAAATGCCCACAACTAGCTATGCAATGCAACAAGAGATGGGGGCATGATGTTTATAAGGAATTGGGAGGGAAATATTCAAACCCTTGAACCAATCAAGTTAAGCCAAGTGTTAATGAGAGAACCCATGAACCCTCAACTACCCATGTTGACTTTTGTGCCCAATCATTCATTTCACCCAAGAGTTGGTTGAGGTAGTTAATGCCTTGGGGAATGGAGAGGTATGGATGTCCAAATTCGAGTATGGGCAAGCCACCCTTCCTAGAATTTTGTGTTTGGCTTCTTGGGCAAGAAAGGAGCCATGAAATTGCCCCCAAGCCATTATTCACCCATGCGTTTTGATCTCCCACGAGTTTTGAGCTACCTGGGCGTTTTCCTCCATGGACCTCCTGTGTTTTCCTTCATTTTCGTAGCTGGAAAGGGTGTTTTTGTTGTGGCTAACAGTGGGGAAGAAGGGAAAACGATTTGGGGTTTTATTGAGGCCATTTTGGCCCACTAAATGCTCATACATCTGTGGGAGAAATCGATTTTATTCCCTGGGGTTGATTCCCTCTTCCCACAATCCATTTTGGGTGTGCCACGAATTTGGGAAAAACCCATAGACCCTATTATGTGAATCCCATTGTTGAAATGTGTACCCATGCCCAGTTTTGAGTTGCGTGTGTAAAATAATGTTGGGGTTGAGATGGGTATTCATTGCTTTGGACTGTGTTGGGCTTGAGAGTCCCCTTTTTCCTTGTAGATATCATGTCTAGCTCGGGGGTGGTCTCTGAGTGCTGAAATAATACAGGCTGGGCAAAGACCTATGGTTGGGTGGAATGTTGTAGTGACATAGCTAGTTGCTTGGGACAACATTGCAGTGAGATAAGTATATTCTCTTATGTGTATTTACTTCTGCACTATTTTAGTTAATTGTGGATTGTTTTTAATATGTTGAATGCATGTGAAATGTGTGTGGATGATATTTATTCCGTTGTGCATGTTTGCTTGATTAGCATCTGCACACATATGCATTTTATTTGTAATGCAGTTGATTATATTTATATGAGTCATGAATATTAAAATGGGCTAAGTTATATAAAAGCCCAGATTTTGGATATCATGTTCCCTTCCTTGTGTTAATAGATGGCAGGGGGTGTGACATAATGGTATCAGAGCTGCTGGTTGCATCATTGGGCCTTCATGGGCTACCTATCACAGTTGCATAGGTAAGTATGCCTCCTGTCCAGCACTAAACATCAGAAAAGAAGGAAATATTTCAGAAAAATTTTCTAACCGTTTTTGAAAAATTTGAGAATTTTCTAAGTGTTTTGAAATTTTGCCTAAGTCTCTGTCGGCAAAAGATAAGCCAGAAAACACCGAAACAGGCGGCGATTTTAAGCTTAAAAGTTGCGACGCAGCAACAACTTGAGGCTTAAAATTTGCGATGCGGCGACAATTTTAGGCTTAAAAGTTGCGACACGACGGCGATTTTAAGCTTAGAATTTGCGACGCGGTGGCAATTTTAGGCTTAAAAGTTGCGATGCAGCAGCGATTTTAAGCTTAGAATTTGCGACGCGGAGGCAATTTTAGGCTTAAAAGTTGCGACGCGGGTGGCGAAGTTAGGCTTAAATGTTGCGACACGGTCGACGATTTTAGGCTTAAAATCTGCGACGCGGTTGGCGATTTTAGGCTTAAAATCTGCGACGGTCAGCGAAAATTAAGTCAAAAATTTGTGACGCGATCACAGCAACGAAGGCTTGCGTGCGGCAAAGATAAGGCCAGGACCGCCGCAATGGTCGCAGAAGTTAAGGTTAAAATTTGCGACGGTTGACGGCGACACTAGCGAAACAGTCGTAGAAGTTAGGGTTAAAACCTGCAATGCGACGACAATGTTAGGGTTAAATCCAGCACCAAGGTCGGCGGAGTTAAGGTTAAGACCAGCGACGGTCGTAGAGGTTGAGCCACGACCAACGATGGGAGGAGCAAGAAAAAAGAAGTATAGAGCCCAAAACTTGATTTTTGGGTAGGAGCAGTCGAGCTCAGAATGGGATGATTCTTGTGAGACTCGGAGGACATTAACGAATGCCATGAAAGAACCAGAGAGGGTCCCGAACTCATCATGCTCCAATTTGACAAAAAATGGAGAATAGTGACTTTTGTAAGATGGTGTCCCGAGGCTTGACGGAAGGTCGGATTGAGCTGAAATTGATATGGCGCGGTCATGGAGCAGGCACAGTGTTAAGTTTGGAATCTTGGAGCCGAACTCCAAAGGATGTGGAGTCGGGGTGAACTAGAAGGCCAAAAAGCATTGTCCCGGGCCACTTTTTCGGGATTTTGAAAAGCTTGTGGACAGTAAAAGTGACCCTAGATGTTGGAATTAAAAATTTTACTGAACTAGGCATTTCGTATTCTCATTAAGACAGACAGTTTCCGTTAGACGAAGATTTTCCAGAAATGCATGGATTGGGAGATAGCCATTTTTGGCCAAATTTTGAGATTTTGGGGGGAAAATGAAAAGTGAAAAGTAGCCAAACCCTGAATTTTATAAAAGTTGACTGGTGCATCAGAACAGGGATCCAAAGGTTGCTGAGTGTTCCTTGTTATATGGACTACCTTCGCTCGGTAGATAAGTTTTCATGATTCTTCCTAGATTTTCTTCTATAAGCAGCTAAAGTTGGCCTTTCAGAACAAATTACAGCTGTGTAAAAGTGCAGAAATTTGGGCAAAATTTGCATTTTTGGAAGAATGTAAATTCCGTGTCCTGGATCGGAATGGAGCAAGGGGATAAGCGTTGGAAAGCTTGTCCGGAGGAGAACATGGATGCATGACCAGAATGTAAATAAGGTCCACATATATCATAGATATTTGGTACAGGAGAGTGCCAGTGGTTGTTTTGACAAAACAAATTGTTGTCAATATGGGCAATTTCTAGAACTGCATGACTGGAAGGAAATCAGACCAACTATGATATGGAAGAGGGATTCCATACTACGATGAGGGATTGGAAAGGAACAATTCCTTGACCCCTGTTTTGCTATCGTATTTATAATTATGAAATTGTCATGCATATAAACTATGGCATATGAATGTTGAAAATGCAAGAGATTACATAGATGAAATGAATATGCACTAGATGGCATATTAACAAACATTGCACAATGCATGTGAAAATGTTTGTGCATGAATAGGATATTGCATATTGGTAAAATAGTGAGGTTTTACATATGCAACGAGCCACTTGAGATAATTATGGTGGTTGCTAACAATTAGTTGTGTCCACATTGGTTGTAGGGAAAAATACAATCAAAGCATGGCTAAAGAAGTTGATGACGTTGTTGCGCGTGACCAACGACCTTATGAAGAGAGGATGGTGCAACGAATCTGTGATCATGAGGTTGGAAAAAGGACTGTGTAGCCTTGGTAAGAGGCCAATGGATCAGGTACCACCAAGTGATGTTAATAACAGCCACGCAGGTAATAGTTATTTGTGCTTAATTGCATGAATGATTGAAAGAGGATTCGGTGAGATCCCTTCAACTATGTTTAAACTATGTCGATTTGGTTTGCATGTGGTATTGAGTGTCTGAATGTGAATGTCAACCTGCCAAGTAGGGTGAGGTGTGGGTAAGTGATGGTAGGAAGCCTTACACCCTATTGTTTCTTAGAAAACTCAATGCATTCATATGAAATTATATCATACCATTTGAGAATGTTGGTTGTGAGCTTAACAACCAAATCAAGTGATGACTTATGGTCCTGTTGAAGTGATTGCTATGTGTGGTAATCATGGTTAGGCCATAATATGCTTAAATGTATAGTATTCATGAATTAATGCAAGGTTATATGGAGGGGATGTGCATTAAAAGATTTTATACAGTCTTGTGGATATGCATTGAGTGAATGCGCATTAGAATATTATGTGAGTGAATGTGCATGCATATGTGTAGGTGCACATGTTGAGATGCATTGTGAGAATGCACGGTTGTGATATATATATATATGTTTCAATGCAATTAGATAATAGATGAAATGGTGAACTATTGTTACTTCTGAGACCATTTCATGAGATATTGCGAATGCAGGGGAATGATTGCATGAAGAAGGTAGACACGTTGTTGGGATGTCGGAGTGCTCTGTTGGAAGGACAGAGTTGCATAAAAGGAATATGGTTGTGACGTAAGTAATATTGGAGTTTTTATTTAAATTGCACGGATAATGTGACTGTGTCTTGCAATTTTATTATGATAATGATGCATATATAGGTATATATATTTCATTGCATTTCAAACGTTAACAGTTGAAGGTGTTTGAATTATTGAGTGTTATAATTCTGAGATCATTTCAGTGACTATTGTGGCAATGAAAAGATTATATGCATAGATACTCACAACATGTTTGGCTAATTGAAGTTCAGATTTCAGGTAGAAAAGTCTTGTGTATGGCAATGAGGATAAGACCATAGTAAAGATCGGGATCTACCATGTGCGGAAGCCAAAGGTTATGAGAAGGTTCTCATGATTGTGAAATTTAAATTATACATGAAATAGATCTGAAAGTTGTCTGATTTAAGTTTATGAGAATAAACTCATGGTTGCAAATCTAATTTCTGTAGGAAAACAAATTTGTGAATTTCAGATTTGAAATTTTGCTAATAATTGCTAATGACTGTTTGGATTATATAAAGTTTTGTCAGGAGGACATGTTGTAGGTGGATGTTCAGGTTTGGTTGCAAGTGTAAAACCATAATGGACAGAGTGATACCACTTACGAGAGCCAAACAATATGAGGATGGCCTCATGGTTAAACCAATAAATTTCTGTAGGAGACAGAGTTGTAAATTCATGTTTGAATTTAATTATTAATGTCATTGATTGGTTATGAAACAGTTAGATTTGGAATTTATTGTTGAATGTTGCTAACTGTTTGGCTACTTGATAAGTGTGCTAGGAAGACACATTGCAGGAATACCATGTGCGATGGCCTGCAGAAGCCAAACTCCATGGGAAAGACCCCATGCTTTGGAAATGGGTTTCGGGTGAAACGCCATTGTAAATTTTGATAATGTCTTAGCGGAACAGCATGTTCGTAAACGATGTGAGTGAGACAGTAAAATTATGCCAAGAAGGCATGTGTGGATTATGGAACGTGAAAATATTAGGGTGGCAACTCGAAGGATTGTTAACTTAGAGAAGGGAGCCCCCATTCTTCGCAAATGAAGAAACGATACGTCTGTAAAGCGGATGAGTATTCTGTAATCCTAACTAAGAATATACATGTTTGGTTATTAGAGCATGTTTTATTATTTCATTATTATTCCAGATTGCTTGAGTATGATTAGGGTCTACATGACTCACATCAAAAAGGGATGCATACCTTTCGGGTGCTGGGTTATGTTAGGGTTGTCAATATTGACTACACCCTAAGGGAATGGACGCATTCCTGGTGTTTCAATATTTGATAGTGAATGTTATGGAATGTGGTTGCAATTTTAGAGCAATAATACTGATGAGCCTGCGTATCCTTCTTGTGCTACCAGCTTACATAGGTGCAATTTGGTGTTGCACGTTCAGAGGCAAAGTGAAGAAAGGGTACTCAAGAGGACTGTATGACCAGTGGTAACCTTTGTGGAGTGTGAGTGGGTATCATGGGGCCATGATAGCCTGTAGTTAAGAAAGTCACCTAAAGAGTTCCTAAAGGGAACCGCCGGTTTGCACAAGAGAAGGAATGTCATCCTTGGGTGTTGTGGAGGTATTGTGAAGGGTTGTTGCATGCCTAATAAACCTAGTCGGTGCACTGGTTTGGCATTATTTGCTTGGATGTTATGTAGGTATTGTGAAGGGTTGTTGCATGCCTAATAAACCTAGTCGGTGCACTGGTTTGGCATTATTTGCTTGGATGTTGTGGAGGTATTGTGAAGGGTTGTTGCATGCCTAATAAACCCAGTCGACGCGCTGGTTTGGCATTATTTACTTGGCTGGTGTGGAGGTATTAGTGAAAGGTTGTTATATACCTATGGCTCCGTAGTAGAGCTTTGACCTATAAGGGTCGGTGGCGCAGTTTCCTTCCATTGGTCGATGACCCAGAGGGATGTGTTGGCTCGGCAATGGAGAGGGCCAACCATGTATGGGATTGGTTGGGCACCACAAATGCTTGGTAAAACCAGTCGGCGTGAAGGTGTACTGGTTGGGCATTAAACATCCACCCCATAGGTGATCCAAGGCTTGTAAAGCAGAGAAGGAAACCTGTGGAGTAGCAAGGAACTGCCCAATACAGATAAGTATTTGATTTTCATTCATTTTTGGATAATGAAAATTTCATGGACAAGTCTTATGACAGCCAAGCTGATGCACTATTGTTTCTTTGTTGGAAACTTTGGTCTTTGTAGGAAAGCAAGAAGCCTTGAAGGCATCCTAGGGATGCATTTGGACACGTGACTGTCCTAGAAAGCTCAGTATGAGCAACAATGATAAAAATGATGCTAGTGGAAATGTGTGGGAGTCCTAGAAGCCAAAGGTTCTGAAGAAAAACCATGGGGAGGAGATTCCCTAATGGAGAAAATCCTTAGACAGACCTTAGACACTAAGTGTCATAGCCAAGAAAGGGCAAGTCAAGCATTCACATTAAAGTGAAAGAGGCTAAGGAGCATAGAACCACAGTGTTGGAGTGGCTCCAGATTGGAACAAGAATAAGAGGGGGAAACTCTTACTCTTGTCTTTCCTTTTTGACTGATGCATCTTAGAAACAAAAAATTGTTGAATGCATGTCATGACTGAAAGTCTATTGCGTTTATTTGCTTAAAATAAATTGTGAATGTTGAAAAAGCTAATTCCCTGTGAAATGATGAACATGAATGAGTTCATATGTATGTTGAGAAAGCATGAAAAGTGTGGAAGTCTCATGAATAAAGCATGGACGTTCCATGTCAATTGGGGAAATTAATTGACTAATTTTAATGTTTATGTTATACTTGGCCTAACAAAGAATTCCAATAATGAATTTCACAGGTGAGAAATTGAACGCAATTGGTTGTAGCCGTTACAAAAATAAACAAGTGGTGCTAGCAAGCAAGTGAGGAAAGCTGTGTGCATTGACCATGGCAACAGACCAAGGGCTATTGGACTTAGCTGAAAGTATTCTTCAAACAATTTCCAAGACCTAAGAAAATCTTGGAGAGATGCTCGAGCTACAGAAGCAGCAAAATGCAATGAACCACAAGGTTTTGCAGGACTCTATTCGTCTGCAAATAGAGGTAAAAAGTATTCTGGGAGCAATCAGTAAGGGAAAGGAAAGTGGACCAATGATGAAACATTTGTCCAACCACCCCATCAAGAAACGTCCAAGGGTGGAAGAGAGCAAGAATGTTAACAAAGGAAAACAGAGGCAGTTACCTCCGATAGAATGTTGGGGATGTGGAGGAAGTCACCTCCTCCGTGAATGTCTAGCAAGGGGCAGCAAGAAAAGTGACGGCCAGCAGGAGCAATGTGCAGGGGTTCAAGAACCTCACCTTGACATCTCCAATCAATGAAATGCAGGACAGACCTGCCACATTTTGTGAATTTTGGACATGTATAAAGCGTGTATTTATTCCTAAGTATTGGAACACCGAGAACGATGTTATTCCAAGGGGGAGGGGAATGTAATACCCCCATTTTGACCTTTAGGATATTTTGGGCTATAATGTAAATATTGTATGCATATTGTGTATGGTTCCTAGCGTGGACCTCAAGGCCAAGGCCTCGCTAGTGAACGCTCAACCTTGAAGAGGCAAGTATTGGATATTATGCTACCCATGTGCTAGTGAACCATGAGAATTGTAAATATGTATTTTAATATAAATGCCCACAACTAGCTATGCAATGCAACAAGAGATGGGGGCATGATGTTTACAAGGAATTGGGAGGGAATATTCAAACCCTTGAGCCAATCAAGTCAAGCCAAGTGTTAATGAGAGAACCCATGAACCCTCAACTACCCATGTTGACTTTTGTGCCCAATCATTCATTTTACCCAAGAGTTGGTTGAGGTAGTTAATGCCTTGGGGAATGGAGAGGTATGGCTGTCCAAATTCGAGTGTGGGCAAGCCACCCTTCCTAGAATTTCATGTTTGGCTTCTTGGGCAAGAAAGGAGCCACAAAATTGCCCCCAAGCCATTATTCACCCATGCGTTTTGATCTCCCACGAGTTTTGAGCTACCTGGGCATTTTCCTCCATGGATCTCCTGTGTTTTCCTCCATTTTCGTAGTTGGGAAGGGCGTTTTTGTTGTGGCTAACAGTGGGGAAGAAGGGAAAATGATTTGCAGTTTTATTGAGGCCGTTTTGGCCCACTAAATGCTCATACATTTGTGGGAGAAATCGGTTTTCTTCCCTGGGGTTGATTCCCTCTTCCCACAATCCATTTTGGGTGTGCCACGAATTTGGGAAAAACCCATAGACCCTATTATGTGAATCCCATTGTTGAAATGTGTACCCATGCCCAGTTTTGAGTTGCTGTGTGTAAAATAATGTTGGGGTTGACATGGGTATTCATTACTTTGGGTTTTGTTGGGCTTGAGAGTCCCATTTTTCCTTGTAGATATCATGTCAAACTCGGGGGTGGTCTCTGAGTGTTGAAATAATACAGGCTGGGCAAAGACCTATGGTTGGGTGGAACGTTGTAGCGACATAGCTAGTTGCTTGGGACAGCATTACAGTGAGATAAGTATATTCTCTTATGTGTATTTACTTCTGCACTATTTTAATTAATTGTCTACTGTTTCTAATATGTTGAATGCATGTGAAATGTGCATGGATTATATTTATTCCGTTGTGCATGTTTGCTTGATTAGCATCTGCACACATATGCATTTTATTTGTAATGCAATTGCTTATATTTATATGAGTCATGCATGTTAAAATGGGCTAAGTTATATAAAATCCCATATTTTGGATATCATGTTCCCTTCCTTGCGTTAATAGATGGGAGGGGGTGTGACAAAACAAAATTCTTCTACAACAAACAAAGATTGACATAATTGATATGCCCATATCTAGCATGCCTTAAAAGACTATATGACAATGTATCTTCATCATGGTGAGAGAGGTATGCAAAATTACATGCACTTGCAAATGTCCCTTTCAATTTCAACAATCTCTCATCTTTCCATCTTGTCATGATGACCTACTCGTCAGATGATCTCCCTATCTCAACTTTTCCATCAACCATGTGAATCGAATGGTCTTGCTATTGGATGTGTAAAAGAGACAACAAGATCCTCTATAACTCTTGAAGATAGAGAATATTATGCAACATAAAGTCCGAGAATCTAGGCAATTTGACCATGATGGTGGCAATCCCTTTAGGTTTGAGGCTAGATTTATCTGTGAAATATACTATACCATCTACATTGTCATTCAATTCTTCAAAGAAGGTTTTTCTAAAAGTCATGTGGTGGGTAGCACCGGTGTCAAGTAACTAAGTATCTCTCCATGAAAAAAATGAAGCATTGAACATAACTTCATTTACACCAATATTGCATTGTGCAACGACAAATGACCATATTCAATAGCTTTACCTTTTTCTTCTTTATTCTCCTTTTTTTTTATATTCTCCCATGGAATTCTACATGTCTTTGCGTCATGTCCCTTCTTGCCACAACATACAAAACGAAGCTCGGATCTGTCACCATGGTTATGTCTACCCCCCTTACCTTTGAAATTCTTTCTTAAAGGAGTTAACTAAAGATTTTCAAATCAAGTATGAACTTGGAAAAGGTTCCTACCACAATTGAAATATTAGGCCTAATAGTGGTAAGGCAGATAAGACTCCCCACAAGTTGTCTTTATTTGGTTGCATCTTCAAATTTATTCCCTTATTTTGTTGTTAGCTTCAAGTTTTGTTCCATTGGAGTAGAAAGAGTATTACATTCAACCATGTCAAACTTGTTTAGTAATTCCCCCATGTACTTCTTTTTGGAGATGAATATATACTTTGGTTTTTGTGTCACTTCTATACCCAAGTAGTATTGAAGTTGTACCATATCAATCATCGAAAAATCTTTCTTCAATCATTTATTTATGGATGCAATGTAGATTTCATTGTTCCACGTCATCAATAGATCATATACATCCACTACAAGATATACAACACATTTGCCAATTTTCTTGACAAACAAAGTTGCATCATCAAGATTAAAGTTTTTGAAATTCAATTTCAGAAGATGCTCAATTAGTTTTTCATACTAGAGGCGAGGTAATTTTTTTCATGTCATACAAAGACTTAATGAGATTGCATGCCTTCTATTGTTTTCCCTTCACCAAAAAACCTTATGGCCTAGGCATGAAGGCACTCTCTTTCAAATATCCATTCAAGAAAGCAGTCTTTGCATCCATTTGATGAACTTTCCACTCAATATGTGCAGCCAAATCCAATAGAGTATGAACGGTAACCCATTTTGTTGTGGGGGAAAAGGTCTCCTCATATTCAGTGCCTTCTTTCTATGCAAATAATTTTCCACAAGCCTTGCCTTATGCTTTTCAAGTGAGACATCTAATTTGTACTTGTTCTTGTAGACCCACTTGCATCCAATTAGTTTGGCTCCAAATGTTAAGTCCACCAAATTCCGTGTCCCATTTTTATGAGAGTATCATATTCTTTATGCATAGCTTCTTTGCATTCATCATGAGAAGCAACGTCTTCAAAGGAAGTTGGTTCATAGTTAGCAGATGAATTAAATTCACAATCATACAAAATGTTCATATCATTTAGATCAACTGCATTTGAATCATCTACATCACCTCTATCTTCTTGTCTTGCTGAACTTTTGGTTCCTATCTTTCCAACCTCATCATGATGAACTCTTTCAAGTGTCTTCATGACCCACTTTGGAAATTTCTATGAGGATCCAAGTTGCTCAACTGACTGAGACAATTCTTCATTCTCTTCAAGGTTCAATATTTCGGTCATCTCAATCACATCATCCAATTGAACCTCATATTTTGGTGAAGTGTCAAGAACTTCTTCATGAGGTGAATATGGTGCTACAAAAGAAGCTTGATCCAAGATAGAGACCCCCCCTTCAATATGTGGAATCTCATTATCAAATTCATGTTGTCTTTACATGGGTAAATTATCCATATGGTAAAGATACCTCTCAATAGTCTTGCCATTTCTGTTCATTTCAAGAAAAATCACATCTCTAAAAGAGTAAACTTTTTATTTACCTCATCATAAAGACGATATGCCTTGGTGGTATTTGAGTACCCCAAGAAGATGCAATTTTGACTCCTTACACCAAGTTTGTTTCTTTGTTCCTTAGGAATTAAGGCATTATAAGTGGAACCCAAAACCCTAAGATGCCCCACCAAAGGAATGTGGCCACACCACATGCCATATAGAATCTTGTTGCCAAGAGCATGAGAAGAACTTATGTTTCTCAAATAAATTGCATCACCCCAAAACATCAATTTCACATTCTTGAAAAATAGCACGGAACGTACCATATTCAAGAGTGTCATGTCCATTCTTTCTACTACACCATTTTGATGAGGATTATATGGAACAATGGTTTGATGCATAATTCCATGTTGACGAATATAGTTTTCAAATCCATTAGAAGTATATTCTTTTCATTATCACTATGAAGAGTGCCAATATGATATTGTGCTTTATTTTAATCCATACATGAAAATGAAATTCCTTGGGTTTATGCTTCAATAAATAAACCCAACACATCCTAGTGTAATTATCAATAAAAGACATGATATATTTATTACTGTATATAGAAGCAATAGGCATGGGGCCATACAAGTTAGAGTGTATCAACTCTAATTTCCTACATGCTCTACATGCTCTAGAATTGGAATCATGAAAGGATTACTTGTGATGTTTGCCAGGTATACATGCATCACACTACTTCAAATTCCTTAGAATTGTGGGTAAACTAGAAACAACATTCTTCTACAACAAGCAAAGACTGACATAATTGATATGCCCATATCTAGCATGCCTTAAAAGACTATATGACAATGTATCTTCATCATGGTGAGAGAGGTATGCAAAATCACATGCACTTGAAAATGTCCCTTTCAGTTTCAACAATCTCTCATATTTCCATCATGTCATGATGACCTACTCGTCAAATGATTTCCTTATCTCAACTTTTCCATCAACCATGTGAATCGAATGGTCTTGCTATCGAATGTGTAAAAGAGACAACAAGATCCTCTATAACTCTTGAATATAGAGAAGATTATGCAACATAAAGTCCGAGAATCTAGGCAATTTGACCATGGTGGTGGCAATCCCTTTAGATTTGAGGCTAGATTTATATGTGAAATATACTATACCATCTACATTGTTATTCAATTCTTCAAAGAATATTTTTCTAAAAGTCATGCGGTGGGTAGCACCGGTGTCAAGTAACTAAGTATCTCTCCATGAAGGAGATGAAGCATTGAATATAACTTCATTTACACCAATATTGCATTGTGCAACGACGAATGACCATATTCAATAGCTTTACTTTTTTCTTCTTTATTCTCCTTCTTTTTTGTGATATTCTCCAATGGAATTCTACATGTCTTTGCGTCATGTCCCTTCTTGCCACAACATACAAAATGAAGCTCAGATCTCTCACCATGGTTATGTCTACCCCCGTACCTTTGAAATTCTTTCTTCCACATCCTCTCTTACTTCCATCTCCTCTAGAAGAATCATCTGATTGATTCTTCTCTTTCTAAGCCAGGCAGACAGTCTCTTTAGTGGGCTGAACTATCTTATTTCCAAAAAGCTTCCTCTCGTTTTGCAATTTTCTCTGCCAAGGTGTCAAATTTGTGTGTCTTCAATTGGCCACTAGCTTGAAGTGACTCAAGATAGTGGGAATATGTGGGTAGAGGACCTTGTTGAAGATCATGAGAGCAACGTCTACCTTCACACTAGAGGCATCGATTGCATGCATAATAGCTTTAATTTATAATGCTAAAGTCACATGATCATTATCCTTCAACTATAGGTTAAAGATATTCAACAAAAACTGAACTAACTTCAATTATGAGTGTGAGCCATACAAATTGTTCAATTTCTTCAAAGCTCCATAAGAATTTGTAATGGATATGATTCCTGTAGCAACAATCAAAGCATATGATTTATTGTCTTTGTTCTTCCATATTGCAAGCCTTTTGTTTATTGTAGGCTTTGTAGATTTAGCACCACTCTCTCCTCAAATGCCATTCCATAAATCATTGAAGATGAGTGTGTGTTTAATCTTCCTTAGCCATTATGGATAGTTATTTTTATCGTTGAGCAACACATCTACAATAGAGACAAGCGAGTGCATATTTGTAAGTAATGTCAAATACATAACTAAATATTTTCAAGGGTGAAATGACCAAGAATGAAATGATACAAATAAGAACTCTGTCATTCCTCCATCATATTCTTCAACATTTTTACAATAATGACAAATATATTCACAGGGAAGAGAACTTTTAAAGTTTAAAATTAGAAGAATAAGAAGAAGGTGAAGGTTTCTCTCCTCTTCTAAACTTTAAATGAATGCCAGGTAATACAATCTACAATCTGTCGACGTCTGCGATCTTGATATAGTGACTATTGTTAATTTCTCTATGCATGATCTTATGGATATGGCAGGGCAAACAAAATTGGTGAGGACATCTTGGGACGCCAGAACAAAGGCAAATAGAAAAGGTAGATACCACAATACACAAAGATAAAACGCAGAATCAGTGATGGAATTTGACGGGCAAAATGGTTGTCAAGGGGCATTTTCGCCGTCAAATACGGTTTAAAATTTTAGCTACCTGTCTTTTGTGAAGGGTGATAAAATTTCTAAAATGTATTTTTGAAGGGCAATAAAATTTCTAAACCGTCATTATATTACTACTATTTTTGAAGGACAACAAAATTCCTAAAATGTTATTATATTGCTAATTTAATAGCAGTATTAATATATTTATGTTATATAAATTATACTTTCTAAATTCCAACTTAGAAAGCATACATTCATTAAATAAATAGAAACATCTATTAAATTGTACAAGTTGCATTGATTTGTTAATCTATACGTTCTAAATTCCAACTTCCAAAGAATACATTTATTAAAAAAATAGAAACATCTATTAAATTATAATTATTTCCATGCCTTTCCATTTGCAAGTTGCATTGATTTTTCCTAAAAACAGGAAAACTCTTTTATTTTTTATTTTTTATTAGTGCAATGGGCATCTACAGTCTACAAATTTCAGTGCTCAATGCCCATTGATTATATTAGCATGCTGCAACAACTTTGGGAGTTGGAAGTTTGGAGTTGGGGGGTCTTGGAGACAAAGGTCGAGAGTTATTTGCATTATAGAGGTAATTCTTGCCCTATTTTTTTGCATGTGTATTTAGTCATTTATCCCATAATTTCAATAATCTATATAGATTTGGACTCGAAGAGTATTGGTTAATTCTCCAACTCCATTGAAATTGAAATGAACATCTCTTATATTTCTCTCATGGTTCAATTTCAGTAAGGGATGCATAATTTAAATGAAGGCAAGTACTAAATAAGGGGTTGAGAGACATGAAATCTGTGTGCAACATTTGGAATGAAATTTGCCTATGTAGTTTGTAAAATAAACGATACATACAAAAAAAGGCATATAGAGCTATATTTTGTAGAGTCTTGCATTCATTACTTATAATGATTCGATTTACAGAGGCTTGCATCTATTTAAAAATATGGATTATGATTACATGTGCCATATATTTACAAAGACTCAAGCATCTTTTATAACAATAATGACTAAGGTATAGATATATAGCTTTCAAGTGGGCATATTGATTCAATTCAAATATAATGTAACTCTTACCTCCATTTTATGATAACAATTTTGCAAACAAAAATAATTATGTGATATTTGTTTTGTTTTTATATGCATTATTGTGCGAAATTATAAAACCAATTTTTGTTTATTTATGCTTCATGATTTATTTATTTTTGCCTATAAGGAAGTGCATTCATATTTATTCTTTTTAAGTTATTTTTTTATATAATATTAATTTAGTACATAAATGGTAAATAAAATGAATGCGAATCAAGTTAATGGACAGTGATACATATTAATAATGATTATTTTAATTTTAATATAAAAAAGTTAAGAAAAAAATATGAACAAAATTAAATTATTGAAGGGTAATTTTTTTGGGGAAGACTTCAACAATGAAGGGTAAAATTTTAAACAAAAAGTTTCCAGACCGAGTAATATAAAAACCCAAAACGTTAAAAAAAAAAAATCCGACGGGTAGAACGAAAACCAAATTCCAACACTGCTCAGAATAGGTTAAATGCACAGACAATATGGTGGTATGAAGAGATCTAACATATAGGTGGCAGAGGAGGTAGTATGCAGGTCTGGCCTCTAGCAAAATCCTGCAATACCGGGGAATCACGGAGTTAAAATTACCGGTGCTGAGATTGCGGTAAGTGGCACTGTGGCACTAGAATAGGCTTTCGCACAGGCCGCCACGCCCAAGAAAGTATCTTTTCCTTGCATTGACCACCATATATATAATCTTTAAAAGCACATCCCGAACGCTTCAAACGGCGTCGATCCCGGGAAAAGCAATTAAGCAGGGCCTTATATGCTGCCATTTTGGAAAAAGTTGATATTATTGAAACAATATATATTGGAGCATTATAAGAGTTTCAGAGCCCAAGTATGTAACAAGTCAGAGTTGCAACTCTAATGAAGGACGACCGTTATATAAAATTGATTCTGAATTGCCAATTACTAAAAGAACGCAATAAATTCTTCCAGTGTAGTGTGTTGCTCTCCCCATCCGTTCAATTCTTGTAAGTGAGCCCCTATTGTAATGATTGTATGTGGCCAAACCTTGATTCTCCTTGAATAACAAGTGTTGACATTTGTTCGGTAGACTAGCCCTCTAACAAAACTTTAAAAAAAAAAAGTTCTTGGTTTTCATCTTGCAAAAGGTGTCCTTCGTACTTCATAGTTACATTTTAGTTTATTTCTAAGTAACTCAAAATATTTACAATAATATGTACAAATAATCTAATATTTACAATATACCACAATCCCTAAGGATTAGGTATCTAATAAAGGGAAGAAATGAAACTATTTTTCACATCAAAGCCTAAGCTCTTTGAGGGGTAGCACCTTTTAATTAGGACCAAACAAATAGGACAAACTGCCAACATGAGACCAAATATGAATATGAACTTACTATTACCTTCAAGGGGTTGACCTTCATGGGATGATCTCTTTGAAGGGAAAAGATAAAAGGGCCAATTAGGATCGTATGCTCTCTAAAACCTTATATTCATGAAATATGTATTTTTAAGCTAGAATCAATTCAATTAGTTAATTTTCCAAAGATCTATCATATTTCAAGTTAATCTTATAAAGATGAGAAAAGCAAAATATTGAAAATAAAGGTTTTATATTAAATTAGTCTACCTAGAACAACCTCGCATATCTAATAATAGAACAACCTCCACATACCTAATAAGGCCATTTTTCTTCAAATAGGTCAACGTAGAAATGTGACCCTAATTAATACCTACATTTCAATTCAATCTTATTGAAATACCTTTACCCAGTTAAAATGCCTCTCTCTTCTTTAAATTTATAAGTCCACCTAAAATGTACCCATCAACAAACATGGCCTTTCAAAGCTTGGAGAAAGTGAAATGCTTTATGTAACCATTAAAGCCTTGTTATGCCTTATGTAATGAAGTGTACCCATGTCTTTTGTTGTATAATGCCATATATAAGGCTTTCTTTTAAGCAAGATAACTTTCCCTTTATGTAATGAAGTGTACCATTAAAGCCTTTTTATGCCTTATGTAATGAAGTGTACCATTAAAGCCTTGTTATGCCTTATGTAATGAAGTGTACCCATGTCTTTTGTTGTATAATGCCATATATAAGGCTTTCTTTTAAGCAAGATAACTTTCCCTCGTGTCCTTGCATTTCTCAGCCTATATATAGGTACTTTCACTCCATACATATCATATCCTATCCTTTTGGTCAACCGTCTACAGACTCTCTCGTTACTTTACTAACTTTACTATTTCTCAGCCTATATATAGGTACTTTCACTCCATACATATCATATCCTATCCTTTTGGTTAAGCGTCTAAAGATTCTCTCGTTACTTTACTATAAGGGTAGAGCATAACTCATATGATTTCAATATAGTTGTGGTACTTATTTCCTTGAGTCATGTGACTTCGATAACTAGAAATAAAATTTGGTGATTAAAGACTATGTTTATTAGAGAAATAATATAAGGTATGATGGATGTGAAAAGTGTAGTCACATATATATAATGACAATGCCTTATCTCCATGGGAAAGAATGAATGTCTTCAAAAGGCCCTCCCTTATTTCCTTACCCCCTCATTCGCCCTCCCTTATTTCCTTACCCCTCAATCGTGACAACTCTTTCACATCGGCAAGTTATAAGAAACAAGAGCTCTTTCTTACAGATGCCCATCAAATTAAATGAGGGAGGGAGTGAAATAAATGCATTCAAAAAGTTTTGTGGGGCAGACACAAACAGTGGCAAGCCCTTTATAATAATTTTGAGAAAATGTTTGAATTGGAATGGAGTATGAATCACTCAATGAAGTTATTTTTTATTCCATTTGTTATTTTATTACATTGAGATAAGTGAATGCATTCTACAACCTAATATCAATAAGTGCTATATAGTAGTTAGTCCCTGCTGCTTAGTTTAAGGTTAGTCAAATTACATTTTAAAAAATAAATTGTAATTTTAAATTTTGAAGGAAGAGAAATTGATATGAATGAAACAAAGTGGTGGAAACAAAAATATGAGGAATTTTAGGGTTAGTCAATTTATATTTCAAAAAAGAAATTGTATTTCTAGATTTCTATGGAAGAGATGTTCATATAAACAAAACCTAGAAGTAGAAACAAAGATCTAAAGAATACTGTAATTGTATAAAAAGGATACCTAGCTCGGGGGTGGCAAAAAAGGATAGAAGTTTGATGTGTCCTTACTAATCTAAGGTTGAGTGGTTGGGAGTTTATCCATTTGATTTTGGGAAGAAGAACCTTACATCGGAATACATTTATTTTTAATGAAATTGATTCTTTGTTTCTACTATTAAATAGTCATTATGTATGAAAGAAATAGTATATTAAAAATGTTGAAAAAAATAGAAGTATTACCGTAGATGAATGGAATAAGTACAAGGCTCATGGTTGCCTAGATCATTTTGCTGAAAAATCAAATAGAACTTCCATCTCAGATAAATATTATCATGATTTAGTCATGTGGCTTCTTGTTTTATTAAATGATTAGTAACTAATATTTATGAGTTAACGTTGAATATATTTATTTCTCTTTATCATACATTAAATGAGAAAATAAAGAATGTTTCGGTTTTTGTTGTGGTATATGGTAGACAATGTTGTGCTTCTATGTACAAGTGATTATATTAAAAAATAAACATTCTTGTTTATATAGATGTATCATTGAAGAAAAGAATTATTCATATGAAACAATTTATGAGGGCTCAATATATATATATATATATATATATATATATATATATATATATATATATATATATATTCTGAATAAATGTACCATAGTAGTAATGTAACTTTATGTTGATGTTATATTAATATTTATTTAGAGAAAGAATTACATTGTAAGGAATATTATATCAAACAATCCAAAGAAGTATGAAAGAGTTGGAATTATTAAAGTTCATTATAAATAAGTCTAGAAACCTGACTAGAAACCTGACAGGATGTAAATAGTAACCAACCATGAGTATTATGTAAAGTAAACCTCTACCCAAAATGGTTGAAATCTCCAATTCTAAATAGTTGTATTTACACAATTGGTATGGAATTTCGATAGGGTCTTAGTGCATACTAAAGGTATTGGAAGAAGAAAATTAGGATCATGTGGGTAATTGTGCTTCTTCTCTATGTTGTGATATTGGTTTGGTGAGGAGATTTGGTTGGGTCTCAGTGTGACTTAAAGGTATTGAAGAAGGAAATTGGGATTTGGTGTGCAATTGTGATCACTTTGCCCCCTTTGAATTTTTGGTTTGGTTTGGTGCTTTGATTGGATCTTAGTGTGGACTAAACGTTTTGAAGAATGAAATTGGGAGTTATCTTTTTAGTTTCTCTGGAGAATGGATAGCATGGACAATGATTCCCATCCTAGGTGTTGGTCATTCTACGAAATTCTTGACATCCATCATGTTTTGCGTAACTTTCCTTTTCTCAATTATAGGGAAACTTCATGCTTGAGAGGAAATTCATAATAATGTGTGTACATAATTTTACATTAGCAAAAGAAAGAAAAATTCAAGTCTTAGAGGTTGAGTGCAATATGATTCACCATCTATCTAGTTACAAATATGGCTAGGGGCTCGTAGTTTGTTCCCTTCAATTACAAAATGTCAGTGGGTGCAATTCTTGGGGAATTTAAAGAAGAGATTGTTCATCTGCTGCCTGAAGATGTGGACATGGATGGTATGAATCATGATTCCTAGCCTTCACTTGTAAGTCAAGAGGAAGCTCATGGCAAGTATGTTGTTTAATAAGCTTGTGAAGATGTGGACATGGATGGTATGAATCACAATTCCTAGATTTCACTTGTAAATCAAGAGGAAGCTCATAGTAAGCATGTTGTTTATTAAGCTTGGGTTCTATCATGTTTTGAAAAATAGGTATGGTTTTAAGAGTCTTTTTTCTAATTTTATACTAGCAAAAACTTTTGGACATCTTCTTTGAAGGATTGCAATGCAATTTTTGTAGTCAACTCTTAACTTTTTGGACAAATTTTGAATCTTAGATTATGGGACATGGCTTTCTCTTTTTGTGTTATTATGGTGATTAATGAAGGTGCAACAACTTTCTAATACAAAATTTAATTATTTTTATTATTAAAATTAGTTATGGGATGGTTTATTTTGGAAGTAGTTTTTTGAGCTCTGCAGCCATTGCGACGTGCAGCAGCCAAGGGGTCGTGTTCCTCACGATCCCTGGTCGAGGTTGAAAGTCTATGTAGCCATCGTAGCTGATCATGCAGAGCATACGCATCCTTTTTCCTGGACACCCCCTATGGCCTCGGGAGGAGGCCCTCCCCTTCCCTCCAATTTGCCAGACTTGTTGAAACTTGTTGCCGCTTAGGGGAAGAAGCCCCTTTATGCTTCACAACATAAATTCATGAAGAAAATTGATGAGATCCCCACCGTTGCTTTGTCGATCAAACAACCCTGCAGAACGACGCTCAACCTCTCGGATCGAGGACTGAGAGGCCAATTCACAGGTCCATGGCCCTCTCCGAAATCCACTGAAAATTGGGTGCAGAAGAAATGGAGACCCCTGATCTCAGAAGATGTAAACTCTTACTTCTCGGGGAAAGGATTCTTCGTGTTAGTATTCAAGAACAAGCAAGATTGTGAATTAATATTCAGGATTGGACCATATTTCATGGGGCCACATGGATTATATATGAGCAATGGAATCCAGACTTCGATCCCTCTCAAGACGTCTCATTCGCTGTCCCGGTCTGGGTAAGACTCTCGCACCTTCCCCTTCATTGCTGGAACTCATAATCATTAGAAGCCATCGGGAATACTCTCATAAAATATATAGACAGAGCAGATCGAAAAGATTAGTACTCATGTGCAAGGATCTGCGTTGAAGTATATCTGGAACATGGTCTCCCTGAGGAAATAAACCTCAAAGTGGCAGATTGGACCCACATTCAGGAACTAGACTATGAGCAAATTCCCTTCAAATGCAAATATTGTCACTAATACGGACATTTTGCACGCTCTTGTAAGAAAAAACCCACAGATCCTGAGGCAGAAAGAGAGAAAGAGCAATGGACTGCTGCACAAAAAAACACCAGATCTGGACCAACAACCTCATCAAAGGGCCAAAGCTCCAAGATAGATGATTATCATCAAAATCCCGTGTATACCAACAATAGGAATAGATACAAATTCCTCAAGATACCTGAAACCTAAGAAACCTCTGAAACCCCTGAAGAAGGAGAGATTCTTGAGCAACAAAAGATCCATCCAGCACCTAAAACTCATGAAGACCCGAAAGATCTGCATCCCCACACCACCCCAAGCCCTAAGAGGAACAAAATATCATATGCCGATGCAACAAAAGCCATCCCACCAGCCTCCCTTTCCTCCTCAGAAGAGCACTTCGATAAATATTCTAAAAAGCTTGGACAAAAGACAAGCAAAGATCTAAGAGAAGAAGAAGCAGAATGTGAGAAAAATCAAGGATCTCAAGTAACCATCGACATGGATTTCAGCAGAAACACCCGAGACAGAATAACAGGAAAGAAAACAGGAGATACAACAGAAGGAGGACCCTCCACCACCTACAACAATAGATAATGAAGTTGGTCTCTTGGAATTGCAGAGGGTTAGGTAGTCCGAGCAAAATAGAAGTAGTCAAAGATCTCCAAAAAATTGAAATGCCCGACATCCTCCTACTGCAAGAGACCAAACTCGATGATAAGGTCGTTCTTGCCATTACAAAAGAAAAATGGAAGAAAAATTCTGGAATTGCGGTAAGCGCCAGAGGAGCCTCCGGTGGCCTAGCAACCATATGGTCGTTTGACATCTTCCATTTGCACAACTCCTATGCCACCCAACATTGGATCTACACCAAGCTTATTCACATCCAAAGCAGCAATCAGATTGGTCTCTTCAACATGTATGTACCCAATCTTTATTTCGAAAAGAAGGATTGCTGGAATTTCCTTGAGGACTTCCTTGATGCGTATGCTCCACAAAATCTAATCTTAGCTGGAGATATGAATCCCACTCTATCCACAGTTGAAAAGAAAGGAGACATTAATGGCAAGGATCTATTCAAATCTCAAGCAGAAGTCCTCATCCAAAGATGGGATCTACTTGACATCAAACCCAAGAGAGGGATCTACACCTGGTCCAACAAACGCCTGGGAAAAGGAAATATGATGGATCACCTTGATAGGTTACTCATACAAAGCAGTCTCATGGCGGACGGAAAAACCATCACTTAAAAAATTATGGCAAATTTGGCCTTCGATCACAAGCCAATTCAGCTCCATTTCCAAGAAAGCAAAAATCTTGGTCCGATTCCCTTCAGATTCAGTCCCCAATGGCTGAATCACGCTAGTTTCTGGGACATCCTAGATAAATCATGGAAGGTTCCTGTCTCTAGTTCCCTCAATTTTGTTTGGGAACATAAGCTCAAAACAACTAAAAAATCTCTTAAAGAATGGGCCAAGTCCAACTGCCCGCCACCTTCAAATTTCAGGAAAAAGGCAATCGATGATTTAGAAAACACCCAATTCCTGCAGGATGAACGCCCAACGGACAACACCATGGTTCAACAAGAAGTCAAGCGACAAATGAAGGCATACCAAGCATTTCGAAATGAAGAGGAGTTCTAGAGGCTCAAATCCCGGAGCACTTGGCTCAAAGCCGGGGATAGAAACACGTCCTACTTCCATAAACAAACTAAAGGCATACAACAAAATGAATTTCATCTCTAAAATTAAAACCAACGATGGCTTGCCTGTCAAACGTTACGAGAACATAAAAGTTTCCGCACATGATCACTTTTCTAATTTATACACAGAGAATGACTGCGCTGAGCATGAAGGAGAGCAAATCCTCCTCGAGCACATTCCCAATAGCATCACGCAGGAGGACAACGCTGCTCTGCTCAAGCCGTTCACCGAGCAAGAAGTCATCCATACCATTCAGTATTTCGATCCTGACAAAGTGCCCGACCCTGACGGTTATTCAATTCACTTCTACAAGGCTTGCTGGCAATACATCAAGATTGATTACATGAGAATGATCAATGGTTTCCATTCAAAAGCAAAGATTGGTGGATGCACCAACTCCACATTCCTTGCGCTCATTCCTAAGGAGATGAACCCTAGCTCCTTCAACAGATTCCGCCCTATCTCCTTATGCAATGCATCATACAAAATAATATCCAAGATGCTTGCTAACAGAATGAATCCCATACTCAACAAACTCATCTCTGACAATCAAGGAGGATTTCTAGAAGGAAGACAAATCCTCGACAATGTAATCCTCGTGCAAGAAGCCATCCACTCCATCAAGAATCGCAAGGAAAAAGGTATGTTAATCAAACTCGACATGGCCAATGCATTCGACCGTGTCAAATATTAATTCCTTCTCAAAGTCATGAAAAAGTTTGGATTTGATGAAACCTTTATAAGATGGATCTCATCCTACATAAAAGGACCTTGGATTTCCCCCTTGGTCAACGGTCGCCCCACCAACTTCTTCGAGGCCACTCGCGGAATTCAGCAAGGATGTCCTTTATCCTCCTTTCTCTACATTCTCATGGCCAACTCACTCAGCCGTAAACTAAACTCTGAGCTCATCACTGGCTCTCTACCTGGCCTCAATCTCGCCTTGGAATCCTTGCCTCTCAACCATACCCTTTTCACTGACGACTCTCTCTTACTAGGAGGAGCCTCCTCCATCATTGCTTGAAATTTCAAGCAAAATCCGACCTGGTATTGCAACGCCTCTGGAGGAAAAATTAATCTTCACAAAAGCGTTGTCTATGGCTGGAATTTAAATAATGCTTCTGCAGCAAACATTAGCACCATTTTGGGAATCAAAGTCCACAAATATTGGGACAAATTCACCTACTTGGGCCTCCCAGTCACTCAGAGACACACAAAGTCCAGAATGTGGGATGAAACCATCAACAAAATCAAGTCAAAAATAAGAAATTGGGGAGGTTACTGGCTCAACAAAGCCGGTAAAATGATATTAGTAAAAGTCGTTCTTTCAACCCTTCCAATATATCAATCCTCCATCTTGTTAGCTCCCAAAGGAGTTTCTGAACATATCAACAAACTAATGAGAGACTTCCTGTGGGCAGGAGGAAAAAACAAGAACAACAAAATCCACTTAGTAAGTTGGAGCACTACTAAGATTTCAAAGTCTTCGGGAGGCCTTCAAATTCAGGATCCACTTCATGCAAACTTAGCAATGGGCGGCAAAATTATTTGGCAAATTCTACATAAAAAATAGAACCGAGTTAGTCAGCTGCTAAGGAAAAAATATCTCAACAACAACAACCTAAGATGCCTTGACAGCAAGCCCACCTCCAAAGGTTCCTCGACTTGGACTTTATGCAAAGCACCTTGGGATTTCTTCATATAAGATCTTTATTGGGTTCCAGGTAATGGAATAAAAATCAATCTATTTTCTGATAAAATCATGGGGAACGATCCGCTTCTGAACTTTTATGAGCTTCATGACATCACTCTCTGGCTCCAACAGCATGGCATCAACACGTTGAATGATTTCAGCTTATGGAATTCCTCTGGCGCTTGGCATAGCTGGAAGAACTTCCCAATCCTTGCCAACCTGGAAACTTCTAGGACCCTCCTCATTGAAAATCTGAAAGGCTGCGCACCCAATCATCTCCTAGACAAAGATGAATGGGGTTGGAGTTCAAAAGGATATTATATCACTAAATTAGGCTTCACTGCTCTCCAAGCACATGAAGCTCCTCGAAAAAATCTCTGGAAAATGGTTTGGAACCCCTTTGGGATTCCCAAAATCAACTTCTTTATCTAGACTCTCATCCATTGTAAGATACTTATCGGAGAAAATCTCACCAAAAGAGGAATAGCTGGACCACATTGGTGTCCCCTTTGTCGCAAAAATTTCGAAACAATTGATCACCTCTTCATGGACTGCTATTTCTCAGTTAAAGTTTGGAATTACATGCTTCACAAATTGGATTTAACTCTTCCAAATTTCAGCACCACTACCTGCCTCTTTAAAAGATGGAGGTCCATCTATCCCTTTCCCCTCTCCAAGGCTTGGCTTCAAATTTGGGTAACCATCACCAAATTCACTTGTTGAAAAATTTGGCTTGCTCAGAACAAAGCGATATTTTGGGAAACCATTTCGTCCCCCATTCAAGTTGTCGAACAAGCCAAAGGCTTACTCCTTGAATGCCTAAACTCCTCCAATTGCAAGATCAATTCAACTTTCAGCGAGATAGAACTAAATTGGATTGGAACCATAGTCCTTAGCTCCAGTAAAGCGATTCAACGAGCTCATCACCGACCATTTTGGCAAATTAGGCTCCTTGATGCTGACTTTCAAGATTGGAGAAACAAGCAAAACATTGACAGCCTCCTTTTTGATGGTGCATCCAGAAGAAACCCTGGAGTAGCAGGAGCAGGAGGAACTCTCCTAAACAAGGAAGGAATACCAAGGATCATATACAGATGGGGGCTTGGAGATTGCTCAAATAAATTAGCAGAGGCACTAGCTCTACTAAAAGGATGTCAAACAGCCAAATAAATGAGGATAGACATAATACAAGTTTTCTGGGACTCCCTCATAATCATAAAAGCCTTAAACTCGGATACCAAGTTCAATAATCTGGCATTAAAAAGAATCGTAGATCGAATTCACTACATTGCAAAAACATTTTCCCATTTCAGAGCTTTCCATATACTGCGAGAACTTAACTACGAGGATGATAAGGAAGCAAAAGCTGGTTCAAGTTCAGACTTTGGAAGAATTGAATTTTCAAATGATGAGATCAATCATCATCAAATACCTTAAGTTTCATGAATGCACAAACGCAGGGACAATAATTTAGACATGGATCACATCACATTTCGTTACATGTATAAGAGAGGAAAAAAAAATAAGGTTCTACACGCAGAGATTCAATGGAACATGGAACGCATGAAAGAATGGACCCTGTTTACGTAAAAAACACTCCTATACTCAGCATCCTCTGAAGGCAAACGTTTGAAAGCACTCTGTGATCATTGGAGCATTCTGTATGTAGACTGGAAACAATTGATAGCAGCACTTTGTTAATTATGGGTGCTTCTCAAAGTACAACACTCTGTATAATTCCGAACTTATTTGAAAGTTCACAGCTTGCTTACCACTCAACACAGTTTGGCACGGAGACATTCATCTTGATGATCAACTACACGTGGTTCCTTACTCGATAGATGAAGATCTTTTCAAATCTCACTTGCACTGAACTTAGGAAGCAACGTATGCAAAGAAACATGTTTTATGGCATTCACATTCTGGAATCAACGCTACAACACCTTTTTCCCGAGACTTTCTGAAAGAGCAGCACTTTGACTCTATTTTTTATGTGACATTTGTAATTCTTATTACTTTAATGAACATTTGAACTTTGTATCAAGCTGGTTAGCTTCAGCCACAACTCATTTTTTCATCTATATATCAATAAAGCTTAATTATTTCAATTTAAAAAAAAAATGTTATGGGAAGAGATAACTTCAAAAGTGTGTATTAATTTTTGAAATTACCACATGCAAAAATATAAAGAAAGAAATATATTAAATTTAAAAAGAGAAAAATAATATCAAGTTATACAAAATTTTCATAAAAGAAAAAACAATTTCATATACTATTTTATCAATTAGCTAAAATCAATCTATTTTATTAAAAAAAATTATTAATTATAAATTTAGAAAAACAATTATTAATTATTAATTATTTAATTTTATTAGCAATTTTTATTTTTTTCATATACATATTCTTTATTAGCTCAACATATTACTTAGGAAATAGAACTAGGCACATATTTTTTATTAGCTCAATATATCACTTAGGAAATAGAACTAGTTGTTTTGCTTTGTTTTTTTAATTTGATAAACACAAATAAACTTAATTTTAATTAATCTTTAAATCTAAATTTTAAAATTAAATTTAAAAACATGGGAGAAAATTTAAGTACAATTATAGATAAATTTAATATTTTTATAAATTTATTTTTGTCAAATTTAATAATTTGTTTCTTAATTTATATTATGATTTATTCAAATGTTTTCATTTTAAATTTTGATAAATCCAATGAAACGAAAAATTTATATCAAATTTAAAATAAAATAAAAAATCAATAGAGGAGGTAGGTGCGTGCGGAGTCATCTTTGATCTAGGTGGAAACATTATTAGAACTTATGCATGGGGTCTGGGCAAGCGAACGAACAACTATGATGAATGAACGACTTTATCTCAAGGAATAGAATGCATGCTCGATCTCCAGGTAGAAGATTTCATGGTTTTTGGTGACTCTCGAGTTGTCATTCAATCTATGAACAATTTGCTTTTAAGGAAAGTAGCAAAGAACAACATTCAAAAGAGGATTCTTCATTTCTATCCTAACCTATCCTTTATTCAATTCTATCATATAAGAAGGGGTGTAAATTTGAAGGTAGATCGTTTGGCTAATGTTGGAGCAAGACTAAAGGTGGGGGAGCTATCCATTTACAAACACCCCCCCTAAAATCAAATGGTGTTGCAATTTTTGAAGCCTCTTTTAATGACTTCGCTTCCCGAGAGAGTGTGCCATAAAGACAGAGGTTGCTGCCAGTTATGCGGCCCGACATATGGAAGGTTGGTGTATAGAATTGGCATGTGTGGATCCAGTCTCTTCATTCCTCCATTAACTTCGCACATTCCCCACCGTGATGTGCAGTTGGTAAAGGGTACAATAGATGCTAGAGAATGATGGCTTTCCCACCATCTTTAACGGTGCGGGAGGATTTATGGGATATTCAACTGCTCTTCCCTCATTTACAATGCTTTGAGCACTCTGCAAGTAGAGAGAATTCCCTGTTTTCTAAGGATATTGAGATAGAAAAGTTCTATGAAGAAGAAGGACTCGAACTGTCACCATCCTGAAGAAGACCCTGGTCTGAAATATGTTTCGCAAGAGATTTTGGTAATTAGAGAAGGAATGACAACTCTCCAGAAAATGAATCGGTGCGTTTTCGAAGTTGTGAAGGTTTGGTTGGAGAAATCCAGGCAGACAGGCTTGGATTTGATGCATTTCGAAACGCATTTGGAGGATGTCGAGATGGGCTATTGTGTTCAGACTAGCAAAGTGGAAGATTTGAAGAAGACTATGGCTGAAATGGAGCAAGTTCTGAGTGCCAAGCTAGATAGGGTCAGCGGAAAGTTGGAAGAGCCCCATTGAAATATACATAGCATCAACATGAATACCGTTGAATGTCATGAGAGTCATTTTAATCAATTGAAAGAGATTATGGAAGCAGTGCAAGTTGATGTTAATGGACTCTACCCCTGGAATCGTGAGCCCGAAGGAGAACGCGCAGAGGCCTCCCCTATGGACGAAGTGTCGGCTTCCCAACCTGAAGTTGAAGAAGTTATCGCTCAGGAATGAAGACCTTTATCTCCCCCCTTTTTTTGTTATAAGTTTTTAGATGTGTTTTTGCATTATCTTAACAGACCAGTTTATCAGAGTTTATATAGTTAGAAGTAGAAGGTCAAATTTTGTTAAAAGATGTAAAACTGCTGAGCATATGGAAGTTTCTGTAGCTTTATAACTGTCTTATATTTTGCAGCCTCGGGGGCGTATGTAATTTCTTCTCTTTTATAATATAAACTTCTTTCTCATTTCTGTTAAAAAAAAATAAAAAAAAAATCAATGAAAACAAGAGACGGAAATATAGGTGGTTGATATGTTTAAGATTTGTGTACATCATTTTCATTTACTTCTAGATGACCATCGGGGTAGGTTTACATTGAAACGTGTTGACATACGCTTTAGGTTATAACGTAGCTGCATGCATGCCTGGTGGAATTCAATGCCAACTTCGAGGGAATGTCGGTTGAACTTCGACGGTTCCCTTCTTGCAAATTGAAGTAATGATCGACATACTAAATAAATATAACACCTAGAGTTTCTGCGAAATTTCAAGCCTCTCATTACTGCGAATTTCCACTTTTTTAGAGCCTGTACGTATTCATTTCAAGTCACATGAAAATTTTATTTCAATAAGCCATCAATTGGAGCCTCTCCACAGCTCCTTTCCGAATTTCCCTTCCTTGTAGTCGGTGGAAGTCAATGGAGTAATTTTGAAGGGAAAAGATTCATCATGCTGGATCCGAAATACGCCTATCCATATCCAACTCCAGGTTTGTGTTGGCTTTGAATACTCTGAAACTTGAATTCTGTTAAGCTTTGTGCTTTTTCTTCAAAATTAGTGAATTTTTTTGAAAATTAGTGAATTAATTAGAGTATTACAGTTTGATGATTGAGGCATATTTGGTGCTTTCAAGATACTCTCGAGGATACCCAACAAGCACCGTCTGTGGTTGCGCCGCCATAGTACACACATGCACCACCTCAGAGACAACCGACATTTATGAAAGGATATGCAAATCTTCTACTTTTTTTCATTGTGTTCTTGAAGTTGACTGCTAATGTTATGCAAAATCTGCTTAGCCTTTGAATCTTGATTGGGGTTTTTGTATGGGCAATTTTGGTTGCAGCCTGGTGGCTTTGTGTTGCTGCTGCATGCTGGACGAATTGACTCATGAACTGGGCTAAAGCTTTAAGGGTTGTTACAAACCCTCATCTTCTATGTTGATATGGATTTTATCTATGTTGATATGGATTTTATCTTTGAATGATATCATTATTTGTGCAAAAATAAATAAAAACTTAAAAACTTAAAGCTTAAACATTTTATCCATCAACTCCCAAGAAGTCATTAGATTTTGTGGAGCTTATGTCTAAGATTTCATGATAACTTGAGGATACTATGGTTGTATTTTCCTTACTTGATGACCATTTGTTCCTCATTTCCTCATATGATCCCTAGTGCAATGATGTCTAAGCATTGTGGATTGTTATTATTGTTGTTTATTTTTCTCTTTATTATGATCTATCCATCATTATCATAATTATAATTATTAACCTTATCATAATTATTATAATTATAATTATTAACCCCTGAAAACATTCTCTAACCTTGCCCGCGGGGATACTAAGATGTGTAATATAATGTAATGTTAAAAACTATTTTTGGTCAAAACAAACTAATGTAGAGTCAACCCAATATCGATTACAATATAACC